>OU612067.1:12095000-16895000 GCA_914767715.1 Membranipora membranacea | reverse complement strand
ATTCAAGCCAGAAAATGGTCGTCTTATTGTCAAGGTAAGACCGGGCTTAAAATATATGAAACCTGAATTTTGAATTGACTTCTCTTGAATGTGGTGTGGACAACTTCCTTGACTTTCACAATAAACAGACATTTGATCAATGACAACAAAGGGCCAAACAAGCATGCAAGAATGCAGTAACCCATTAACTAAATGAATGCTCTACTTAGAACACTGCCTGAATTACTTCTCTGACAAAAATTATGCAGTCCATTAGAATATGTCACGATCTTCTATCCAGCACTGCGACAAAATATCAATAAATTAGAGCAAAGAATATTTTTAATTTGTTTTTGATCCGCAGGATAGACTGACAAATTCACCAATGTTTGCCAAATCAGGCAAAATTCTGCTCCTCTAAATTTATGCAGTGGGTTGTTAATATTTCAGGGTCATGTCGCAACAGTGATGGACAAAATTGGAGCTAACCGTGAAAGAGCCCTCTGGACGCTGAATGTTAGGATCAACGACGGTACTGGCTATTTGGATTGCAAGATAGCAAGTCAGGTAAAGTAATCATAGCATTGCTACTAAGAAAATATCAATTTTGCCCCAACTAAATAAATAAAATATTAAAATATGATCATTTGAATACATTTATGCTACTTATTTTTCAAAAGCAATCAATCAACTAGTAGATATGCACATCAGTCCGAGCAAGTACCTGAACCGTCTGTCATACAGGAGGGGAGAGAGATGGCCGAGCCAAAACTGCCTGATGCCAAACTCAACAGTCCTAGTTAAGGTTATGGATGGCATTTTTTCTTACTGTGCAAACACCAGCACTAGCAATGAGCTGACTCAGATGGGATAGGAGGGTAGGGAAGAAGACAGTCCGCTCCAACAAAAAAACATAAATCCCAGTCAGGATTTGAGAACATCCTTTTTTCTTTACTATTCATCTGTTATTACAGCCAGTGAGTTCTGTCGCACCCATTTAGAATTACCCTTGTTCTACAATCCAGCGTTTTTGAGTTGCTTTAATAATATGAATTTTATTTAACACCGATCAATGCATGGAGCAAATAAGACCATGTGTTTTGCTTGCTCCATAAATAAGTCCATTTAGCATACTTTCTCCACCTCTGACCCACATATTTATTGGCTCTAACTTTCTATACGCTTTATCTGAGTGAGTCACCAAACTGTTATTATATGTGGCACTTGATTTCTTCTGTAGATAATTGAGGAGCACATAGGACCTGTACAGTCTACTATCAACAAGAGTAAGGCAGGCCAGGTAGACAAGAGAATCGTCGTTCAGGTCAGTCAATCATATGAGATTAAATATATTTTTGTTACAATCGTAAAGATATACAGAACAGCAGGTTTTAATTCTGAATGTCGTCGTATCATTTTCTTATTGACTCATTTCTATGTTTGCAGTACATGAGAAACTTTTCAAAGTGGCTGTCGTCTGCGAACGGTATGATGGAGTTAGATGTGAGACCATCAGATAAACCAGTGATAACATCCATAAGGAGTCCTACTCAGGCTGATATACAACTGTTCAGGAGATGTCTCGCTCACAAATAAGTCAGAACTGTGATTATCTTTTGAGAACCTTCACTCTCATGTGAAACAAATCTGGTTTGCAATTACCTACCCTCCTCCAAGATGTATAACCAGAACTGTGAGAAAACAATGTCTGAAATGACTTTGAAATTGTGCATAGTTGTATCAACGGAATTATTTTGAAATGTACGAATAGCTATTGCTTGTGTTTGCATTTCACAAAGACTACCCCTTCTTTTACAACAAATAACTCTGAATTGTGATTGTGTTCTGAAGAATTGTCCCTCTCATGTGGAACAAATCTGGTTTGTATCGAACTACACTCCTCCAAGATGGATAACCAGAACTGCAATAGACTAATGTAGAAAGTATACTGAATGGTGTCGCCCATGTGTGCAGCCATCTTACAGATAATGGCCCGTATTGTGCAAAATCAAGTGAGTCCGAAATGTATGACCTGGTTTTCATTATAACAGCGATGAAAAAGTTTTGTACCATGTTTTTAGTTCTGTTAAGTTTGTTTCTTTTTACCTCATTGTACTTTTTAAACAAAATGAAATATCTTTATTTTATTTCTCCACTGTTCAAATTTCAGATTCACTTGGACTTATTTGTACTTTTTTGTTACAATTATTTACACATTTGGTTTGCCATCTCTTGGATTAATTTGCTTACTGATCTACATTACCGTTACGAGAGAAATAAAAAAAGATTGTTTGAAACAATATAATGAATTTTTCGGTATAAGCTTCAGATCACAACAATATGTTACACTGCATGTCATTTGGTCTCTGTCAATGCACAGGCAACTCATTGATAATGATAGTGTAACAAATTATCAATAATTAATAAAAAAAGAAAGATTTTGCTGTTGATAACACATAAAGAGGATGGTTGGTTTTGTTTGTTGTCTTCTTTATATACTAAAGAAAGTAGCATTTTGTAAATGAATCAATTTACAAGCCATTTGTTTCGACGTAATTTTTTTTTAAACAAAATCACAAGTTTTTTTAGCGTATAAGAAACATAGCAAAAAAATGTTCGTTTTGTGTAGGTCTCTCTGTCCTCCAGCTTTTACACACAGTAGAATTTTTGCTAAGGAAAATTAAATATTTTGTTAAAATGTGTTATAGTGACTACATACAGTGCTCGGACCAGAGTAAACATGATAATTATGATCATTACCCCGATAGTTCCATAGGAATATCAGAATCTGCTACTCCAATGAGAGCTTTTCGTTTACAACAGAAGCCAACAAGGTCTCTTCCTCTGGGAAAGCACCCATATTTCTTTGTAGGATAATTACTCAGTCGGTAATGGTAGGGGTCATGGCAGTGACGTGATCTTAGGCAGCAAGTCAGGCAGTTTCCTGTTATACCTTGACCTAGGGGACGGATACAGCCGGGGTCGCTGAATGGAGAATTACATGGATGCCATACGTAATCCATACCTCCTGGGCATTCAAGCTGTTCTAAAACATTATAAATAATAACAATCAATTTCTAGACCCATCTTACAGAGTACAAAGACATTTGTTGGCTCACCAGCAATCACAACGACTAACCTGCCCCATTTCACAAGACATGAGAAAAATATGCCAATTTAACAGGAAATAGATTTAACCTAGGGAAGAAAACATTACACACTTACCACAAATGACAGTTGCAACCATCATTGAAATCAGAGGGAATATTACGCATAGCTTCATCCTACAAAAATAAAAAACACCTTTCAGAGGACCGTCGTGTTGGCGTGAGAAATAAAGCGCCCTGCTGGAAGTACGATATTAGGTAACACAAATAAATCTAAACTGTTTACTCTCACATATTAACAAAACATTTACTGACAAACAGTCAGTGGCCATAATAATGAGTGAAAGAATTGATTCTCATTTCTATCGAGGAGTAACATGGAACTGATACTCTTTGCTCCTATTATAGTGTTACAAATTTGTTGTACTGGAAAATGCAACAGATTTATTGCCTATGGCAACAAAAGATAGACTCTACAAACATTTACCTTTGATTTGTCTCTGCAGTTAAACTATATAAGAGTGGGCAATTACAGTCCTGTTATCAAGTTCCAATGCTGAGTTACCAATTCATATCATGTTTCACCAGGTTTCATACTTTCCATGCTCATAATTTATGATAATCCTTCTGGCCCTAAGCCAAAGATGCGGCCAATGGTGCATAGGAGAAAACTGTGTTGAAAGCTGATTGGCTCGGAATTAGAAAAACTATGCAAAAGATGTTTCACACTTCATAGCTCAACTCCAAAATTTCACTGCAAAGCTGTACTTAACCAAAAACATATGACAGGTTGTGTGTACTAATCCTTATACTTGAGGAAATGGAAATGTGAGTTAATCAAGTTTAACATATTTTGGGTTGACTTACTGCACGTATGTCTACAAATGTCAGTGTTAAGCAGGACTTATGAGAATTGATGGTGAATGGTTCCGTGCTTGCAAGGCTGCCATTGGTTGGTTGTAACTTATCCTATCAGAATTCCTATTGATTCCTACATGTTCCATAATTTACCAACTCAAAATGGAATAAAACTTTGCCCTGCCATAATTTATGCAGCAGTTCAATCTATTTTAGGAACATGTCACGACGCTAAAACCTTGAAAGAACTCAATTTGGGTGTTGAGCGCTAGAAATAATGGTTGTTACGGCAGTGGTGAACCCTGCTTACGGTTTAATCTATATCAAGTATGATCCGATTTGCCTGCATTCAGAATTACTAGGTACAATCCAGTAAATTTTGTTTATGGCAATGAAAAACTGCAACCCAATATATGGGACATTCCCTCTAGAAAATAATAAAATTGTCGGAAGATAATAAATATAAAGATGCCTTGTTCACTAACCACCATCATTACAGTGTTATATCTGTTGGATGGTGTACAAGTTTCTTTGGAACACACTTCAACTTTGCTGCCGAGAGTTCATAGTACAGCCAATCTGCCATTGAATCAAAACATGCTGTAGATGAAGCTCACATGCTATGAGTATTTGCACTGTTAATTGGTGATTTATAAACATTTCCTCTTCTCTCCTCTCAGGGAGAGGGAGAGGGAGAGGGAGAGGGAGAGGGAGAGGGAGAGGGAGAGGGAGAGGGAGAGGGAGAGGGAGAGGGAGAGGGAGAGGGAGAGGGAGAGGGAGAGGGAGTTCATTAAGCCAAGTATCTCAGCCGCTTAATTTTTTTTGCAAACTTTATGTGACAGAGAAAATAACTCCCAAAATGAATCATATTTTAACAAAATAAAAGAATTTTCAGTTAGGGCAGGGCAACGCTTCATTGCAAATCATCAATGTCAGCATCAATTGAGAAGTTGCCTCCTACCTACTGTTTGGTATGGTCAACAGTTAAAGACAATATTATATCGATTGCAGTTGTCACAATTTGTTTGCCGAAACATTACTCATATTGCAAGCTTTCTCACCAAATAATGAACAAATTGTACTAAAAACTATAATGGATAAAGTCTGTAAGATAGGCCCTCACAGCAACACTACATGGCACTGGACAAAACCATTGGTTGCTCTGAAGGGAGAACTAGAAGTTAAACATCAATGGTGTACAACCATGATTGACTGCTTCTCTAATAAAAAAGCGTTCAAGAACACTACACTGTAGGATGGTAACAGCTGGCGATGGCTGACCAATGTTCTATTCTATTGAAGTTCAACAGATCATGATGGTTTTGGCGATTTAAAGACAAGTTTGATGTTTATCTTGGTAACCTCAGCATAATAATTTTAGCAGTTTCTAAATCAAAGACCCCTCTTCTTCATGGGCTTTTCTCAAGCTCAAGTAGTTCATTAATGGCTGAGGTACCTGTTTCTACTTTTTCGAAAACTAAATGTTTATCTCAGGGTTTTATGAAGAGCTCATACTGGCCTATGTTTGAATGAATTTTTATTTTTTTCAAACATAAGTACCATTACTACATAATATTATATAAGAAACATACAAAGTAGGTGAGTCCATGGAGTTTTTATTCTGTTTTTCTTTTTGACTAATATTGAAAAAAAATCATAACATATTTTCCTTTGTTTAGAAAAAAAATGTTAAGGCATTACATTGTGTTAAAAGCTGCAACATTCTTGTCAAAAAATCTTATTACTGCCTATAAACATGGAAGCAAACTTGATTTTGTTTGTTCTTAGATTAAAAGCCACTCTGACTGCCCCTATATTTCCATCGGAATATCAGCTGATATTCCGATGAGAGGTTTTCGTTTACAGCAGAATCCGTCCAGATTCACTCCACGAGGGAAGCAGTCATACTTTGATGCAGGTTGATTACTCCAACGGAAATGGTATGATGGGTGTTTACAGTAACGGGGGCAGCAGGCCAGACAATTTACTGTATTAGATTGCGTAAGTGGGTGAATACAGTTTGGATTGCTGTATGGTTGATCGCATGGATACCATATCTCATCCATACCGGATGGACAATCAGGTGGTAATGCTAAAATATGAAAAATAATGTTGAAACTAAGTACAGACTTATTTTTTATGTCACAGACTTTAAAGGTTCGGTCATCATTTTCCTTGTTTGCATTGATAAGTCTATGCTGGCTTGATTCAAGCAGACTCTACGCTAGCAATCGAGTCGCAAAAGTAATACCAGTTTGTAAATGTAAACTTGAACGCTATCAACTACTGTTTGTAAATCAGCTATATTTTGAGGCCTATGATATGTTTAACACTTACGCTGTTTTTGCAGTCTGCAACTGCCAGTTGCAATCATCATTGATATCACCGCAAATATGACCGTCAGATTCATCCTACAAATATATCAGAGGGAATTGTGGAAGGCAGCAATAAAGCTCCTTAGCGGAGGTGCTACATTTTATATGAGTACATATCTCACATGAATATAAAATAGTGAACATGGTCACATGTGATATAAAACATTCGACTTTCAGTCTCTAGCTCCGATAAAAAGAAAGATATTATTATTGCAATGTTATAAACTTTTCCCATTTGTCTACAAACATAACAGGACTGACTTAAAAGATTTACCTTTTACTGTCTTTGAACTTTGAACTCCAAGATGTTATCACTGAGATGTCAGATAGAAACATACCCAGAGATACTAGTTGTATCAGTTTATATACTTTTCAAGGTCGTTAATTATGTGTAACCCTTCATGTCATAAGCCAATGAGATGTCACCATAAATTAAATTTATTTCGCGACAGTCCTGAAACCAAATGAAAAGCTGGTTGGCTTAAATTTTGACAAATCAAGACTACACATCACAATAATGTCGACACAGAAGAAGGATTATAATGGATTATAATAGACCTGCGTTATACAATGATGCTAAATGCTAGGCAATTTTCCAACTATCTGTTTCTCTAGCCTTGTCGCACAGTCACTCTAGAAAAAGTGGCCGCGTGACAGGGTTTATGTCATTCAGTTTAATACATATGAGAATCACTGCTTAATCTTTGGTAGTCGAGATAAATATGCTGTCTCAAAATTAAGCACTCAGTATGAGGCCATCTTCTTCAGCTCAATACAGGAAGAAAAGGATGATTGCATAGATAGACGTGCTGGAAATTCAGAGGATTCCCGGAAATTCATCAATACATGTGTTAAAATTAGAACAAGTTTTTTCCCTTTGTGGTGACGGAGGTATATTGCAAAAGTCAGGTATCGGGGCGCCGTGCCTCAATTCCAACTTTTAAAATATCCCTTCCGCATGACATAGGTGGGCTGGAACGAGCTGAGTTGGCAGCTTCGATCTCTGAACGGCAGGATTGTTCAAAGTAGCACTAACTCATCCCTTTTGATTGATTGATTGATTTTATTTCTATCACTAACATGATATGATTACTGTATATCATACATGACTTAAAAATAAATGTAAAAAGTTTCTGTGGCTGGAAGTTATTACAAAAGTTTATTTAGCTTCAGCGCTGCCTGGCGTAATAAAGAATTTCTGCCCCATGTGCTCCTGTATTTTAAGGTTTGATACCGTCCTGATGGGCACTTTTCAAGAAAGTCATTTAGAAAATGTTCATCATCATGAATTTGGGGACGGTGACTGGGAATGTTGGTTAGCTCACTCACTATTTCACTGTCAGGTGATTTGTGCTGTGCGAGATGTGTATTTGAGTACTATTGTGGGAGGGAATATAATATGTAGGTGTATTTCCAGTTACGCTTTGCATTGACCATGTAATTTTCCCCAATGTTGTTATCAATGAGGCTGCTGAAGGTTGATGAAATAGCATTACAGTCCTTGTTAGCATAATTTGTTTAGGGATGATTATCCAAAAGAACATTCCCTCCATCCTGCTTACAGCATGTCTTCGCATCAACCAAGATCTTTATCGAAAAATAATCGTCAACCAAAATATGTGTCCCAAGTCACCAAGTGATATATTTAAGAAATTAAAATATAAATTAATGGATTTAATTTGCCTAATGTTTGTGCCGTTAAGACTTTGAAGATTTACGGTGAGCAGTTCTGCTCTCGATCATAGGCTGCTATTGGCTGTAGGTCGACCAATTGAAGTTTGTTATAGTGACTAATTTGGGAAGGAATGTCATTGAGCTGAAGGTTTAGCAAAGCTGAGTTCAGTTTATTATCAAAAACCCTATTACCACATAAAATGGATCACAGGTGCTCTGGGGTCAAGGTCAAGGTGGTCTAGGTAAAAATGGTACTAAAGCTTGTTCAACATGCATAAAAATTGTTGACGCAGTAGACACATAAAATTGTTGATCTCTGTGGACAGCATTAACAGGCGTCTCAACGCTTATGTTAAATTGGGCGGAAGAGGCGGGGTGATATGAGCTGAGTGGGTTGCAGAGTGAATAGCAGGATCGACAATTAGTACTATTCATTGGCATATATTATATGGATGTGGGAAACATATCTGACCCTGAGCAAGCGTATGGTTATTCATGTATGGCTTGCTGGACCACACGACTCATCTGTGATTGGTTTACAAGTTTACAACCTAGAATAGCTGACTCTTGTTAACTTTTGTCAAGCAGCTTGCCTGAGTTTTTGATGGTTGTTACTGGGACGTCAATCAAAGCATGACATAAAAGCTGCCAGATTTGAAGATCCTGAGACAAGTTTTATACTCACTGCATATCTCCACAAATAGCCATGCTATGTATTTTACCACTGATCTATAAATATTTATCAATGGTACCATTACATTTATAGCATTAACAATACTAAAAAATGTGGTCATCGATAACGTGAAATCGCTGAATTCTGATGTAGACACAAATCCTGATACACGTATAAGTGTTAGTTTTAGTATGTGACCTTTTATTCTTCTTCAGTTTTACTCAGGGTGTCAGTAAACTCAAAACTTCTTTGACATTCCAGCTGTAATACTAGTATGACTACTGGGACTTGTTGGATCCCCATATGTGCTCCGACCTGCCTACAAACTGAGAGCAAACTGGCGCAAACATTGCGGCCGCGCCCTTAATGCACAACCCTATGGCCTATATTGTGTCCCATTCTTCGGAATGAGGTGCATGACTGAACCTTACGATTTTACCAACATTATTCTTTTTTTAATCAATAACAGGGTAGCAGCTAATGGTAAATCATCATAAGCACTGCAGTACAGATAAGATAGATTCTGGCCCCAATTCACCCGAAAATTTTTATTTCATCAGCTGTAAATAAATTGATACATATAATTGTGAAATCATTCACCTCATATCTAATACTTGTAAAACAGTACGAGCTAGAGAGTAGGAGGAGACACCGAGTCAATCTGATACTTTTGACTTGAATTGTAGCCAAGTATCTAGCAGGCACACAGCTGCTTTTCAGATCATAACAGAGATATGAGTCTCCTAGTTGCATAGGGACAGGACAGTGCCCTATAAACACCTTAAGTGATCAGCCCCCCCCCCCCCCCCCAGTAGCTATCCCAATAGCTATCCCGCCACATTTTGAGTGCCTAACTACCCCCAGCTGTATTTTGGTGTTAATTAGTCATCTGCTCTATGTGATTGAGAAGCTAATTCCTAAATTAATCATTTCGATCTGAAAAATGTTTTTGAGAAATATTACAGGCAGGAGAAATTTGCAATGTAATTCCTAAATTGTCGCATGAATTGAGATGTACCTCCTATATAGTGTTTGATTTAGTCTGAGCCCCCCAGACTTTTGCCCCTCGCTTGACGCCCCCTCCCCCCGTCAATACATTATAGGCTATAATATAGCCTATAAGTTTCCAATAGGAGTAATATTATTACTCCTATTGGAAACTTTCTCACCAATAATAATAAACAAAGTGTATTTTATAGAGAACTAGGAACAATGTCTGCATGCTAGGGTCTCTGACAGCGCAACACATGCGCTTTACAAACCATAGTGCGCTATGCGTGAAAAGCTAGAACAAGAGAGGTCAATGGTGTACAACCATAGTGGCCTGCCACTCCAGAAAAAAGCGTATAATAACACTATAATGTCAAATAGAAGCAAGCTGACTATTCCAGATCTAAGCCTCAGCTGATACCTTATTATTGCAGTTTGACAGATCAACTTCCTTCGGGCGTTTTAAAAACTATTTGAATGTTCCTCTCATCTCGTTCACCTTATCAGCAAGAAACGATCAGCTAGCAACAGTTTTCAACTGAGAGACCCGTTGGGTTCAGTGATACAGTATTGTCATAATTGTGACACTGAGAGTTTCGACCTTTTCTAAAAGCAAAACTATTATTATCTTGTATATAGTATACTGGCACCATGTTTAATTCAACAATCCCTTGTTTCAGATATGAATACCATTTCACTACATAAAGTATAGAAGACACATGTATGTGATTCATGCGAGATTTGTATTTCGTTTTATTTTTTGAATATTATTGAAAAAGAAATATTGTAATATATTTTGAATGCTTTCATTTGAAATCGGAATTTGTTGACATAACATAGTGACAGAAATTACAAATTTCTATGAGAAAAGCATAGCATTGGAGTATCATATTACTACATAAAACATAGATGTATCACTTTAATATACTGGTATTAAGAGTTTAAGAGTTAATGAATCACTTTAAGAGTTACTGGAATGCTCAGACTCAGTGCACATGAAGAAAGAGTAACGGTGTTTATTTTTGAAGATATCTATATATAAATAGAAGCTACATAAAGTGAATAGTCATTTAAGGACGATCTGATCATCTACCCTTCAATTTCCTTTCTCTCTAGCATAATAGTGATGGGTTTTCTTTTACAACAGAATCCGTTAAGATTTACTCCACGGGGGAAGCATTCATACCTTGATGTAGGATAATTAGTCGAGCGGTGATGGTAGGGGTGAGGGCAGATAGGCAGGCAGCACATTAAGCAGTTTCCTGTGTTAGGCTGACCTAGTGGGTGGGTACAGTTGGGGTTGCTGTTTGGTTGACCGCACGGGTACCATATCTCATCTCTACCGGATGGACAATCAGGCTGAGCTAAAATGTAAAAATAATTTACTTGTTGAGGTTTTCTCAAATGTATTATCGAAGTAGATCAAAAATAATTTGCTGACTTCACACACATTAACATACATATAGTTTAAGCAATTAAACAGTGTCGAGATAGCTGGTAGTGGCATTTCATTATCAATCACTTGTTGGGAAAGTGGTTGATAATGAAATGCCACTACCAGCTATCTCGTTCTAGTCACAGTTTAGGCACTTAAAGTAACATGCATATTATGATGATGTAAGCACATCAAAGATAACAGACTGATAGTGTTTGAAATTTGGACAATTTTTTTCTTTTTTGTAGATGTCTATGGATATTAAGCTGTTTCCAGGCAGCCTCAATGCAGGTCATGCTTCATTTCAGTTATTCTAAGTGCTCAGATGGCGCCGATGCGAATTCAACCACCCAATTACAATTCCAATTGGTGGAATTGGATGGCTGATAATGTAATGCCACTAACTCGCATTGGTGCTGTCTGAGCACCTAGACTACATTGAAGTGAGTTTGTAAATTTTATACCAATGGTATGCGCATGCTCTATCAACTTATGTTCAAGAAACAGCTCAAATTTTGAAATAAGAATGTAACACACTTACAACTCCTTCTGCTTCGTGAGCTGCACATGCCAGTTGCAATCATCATTAATGTAATCGTTAATATTATAATAAAATTCATCTACAAATAATTGATGAAGAAGTGTATCAGAGGGAGTTTGGAAGCAAGCAAAAAAACTGCTCAGTGCGGGTTACTTTGGATGCATGCACCTCAAAAACTCATAAAAGATTCACCACATGAAACAAAATTTTTTACATATTTTATTATTATTTATCCATTTTATTCACCGATCAAGCATGTAATCATTTAAGACCATGTACTGCTACATCATGTAGTCAGACCTCTGTATACAAAAGACAGGGAAAACTATTGTTTTTTCACTGTCAAATTTATGGAAACAAATATTTCAAATTGTTGTCGAGTCGCTTATAATAATGTAAAAATAAAATTTATTGTAATTTTATAAAATTTTGTACGTAGTTGATTTCGCCGCCAAGCAAGATGAGATTGTCTAAAATAAACTACCTTGTATCTGTTTTTGAACTTTGAACTCCAAGATCATGTAATCACTGAGATGTCGGCTAGTATGCTATCCACAGATATTACTTGTGTCAGTTTATATACTTTCCATAGTCATTACTTTTACCTAATCCTTCTGGTCATAAGCCAATGAAATGCAGTAAACAATGATTTATTGTTCTTAAGAAACGACCTTGAAACCAATGGTAGAGAGCTAATTGGCTAATTTTAGACAAATCAAGAGACTACATGTCCACTATATATAATAGTGACACTTGGGTAAGGATTATATAAATCCCCATGTGGGTGACATTAAGTGCTTGGCAATTTGCGAATTTATCAGTTTCATAATTCTCTCAATGTATAAATGTGTAAAAATGAATAAAGCAAAGGAAACCACACACTGTTTTATCTGGTTGAACAGCAAACAGCCTGTGACAGTGAGATCTGCAACCATGGAATTCTATCTGGTCTAGTTTCGACAGACCCACGAAGCTCTAACAAGGATACATAGGACCAGCCACCCCCCCCCCCAAAACTGCCGTCTGAGCACAAGTCCCCACTCCCACAAGCTGTAGTTACCACAATGCCAATTTTTTTAGTCGCCATAGGTACTTATTATGGATTGTTATTGGCTTTTTCAAACTTTTTAATTTTTATTTTGAAGTGTCACAGCTTGTTTTTGATTTTAAAGATATTAAAAGTTCTGTTGAGAAAGTTTTGATAGGAGTATTAATGAAGGGAATTTTAGAGAGCTTTTGAATATTAAAAAATGACGCGACTGTTACCTTGGCTTTCTATTCAGTATAACACTGCAAGAGATATAGAAACCTCTGTTAACAACTGTCGTACTTCATGCATTGATCGGTGGTTAATAAAAGTTCATAATAAATCCGACATGAATTTTCAAAAAGAGTATTATGCACAAATCTGAAACCATTATTTCATATCTTTTGTATAAAGTCTACAATAGAGGCAGAATTATCAAATGCTCAGTTTTAGATATTTTTAATCATATACAGCATTTAAAAAAGTAACATATATTATCATTTTTAAAACTAATGGCATTATGTTTCTGAGTCTGACTGAGCTTAATAATTATTGCCCGTGCAATTCTGGCAGGCTCTGAAGATGGTGTCAAACAAGCTAGGTTGTCCACAATTTATGATATTACGCTGACACTATTAATTTGACACCTCAATTTGTTTCCAAAATTTGATATAAATCCTTGAGACGCTCTTATGTCTTTGTTTCCTTCGCTATTGTCCCTCTGATGACCCTTAGCTTTTAGAGTTAATCTCTTATAATTGAAGGCTTTTAATTTCTCACCTAGTCCGCCGTGTTCCGGGAAGAGATGGCAGAATCAAAAATTTTGTCAAACCTCAAAACAAACAGGCAAATGATCTAATAAGTTTATATTAATTGTAAAAGACTTTTAATGTTGCCTGACATTGTTTACAAGAGTGTTGACTAGAAGGTGATATATGGTGAAGCCATATGGTGAAGCCATACCAAGGATTGTCTATCATTAATTTAAATAAACATTTTTTCATCAGTATCACCGAGTTTCAATGAAAATTTCTCCACTAGAATATTGATGTTCAAATCTATTACTGTTTTGCCAACAACAATGCAATGAGTCGGGAGAGAAGAAAAACACTCAGCCAAGTCACCAACAAACCCATGGGCTGCGCACCAAGGAATACGATAAACAGCGAGTCCTGCATGGCTTGACTGAATATTTTGCTGTCTATACTTTTGCTTTCTGACCATGTAATTTTCTGCAATGCACAAGTTTCGTAATGATGCAGTCGCAAGCCCAATATTATCAAGATGGCATTTCATTCTTTACTGATGCACTTTGTCCAGAGGAGATTGTCTAAACAACAGCAATCTCTCTGTCTTGCTTCACATATTTCTTTGCTTCAACCAAGTTTTATCATTGCAAAAGAGTAAAAAAAATAATATGTGGTATGTGCTCATCCTTATTTCCAAGACATTAATCACAGTTTAATCAGACTTAACCTAACCTCGAAGTTTGTGTGCTTGCCTGGTGTTTCTAACAAGACTTATGAAGACTGATAGAGAGTGGTTTTGACATCATCAAGCTGCTATTGGTTGTAGATTGTCCAATGGAAGATTTTATGGTGATTAATTGAGAAAAGATTGTCATTGAGTTTGGCAAAGCCTCCTTGCATTGATCCTGGCTGGACAGCATTACCAGAGGTCTCAGTGATTGGTCATGTGTGCGCCAATAACCCCTTTACACCAAATAGCTGGGCTGCTAATCAGTACCATCAACCCATTCTTTATTTTGGGGACAGCAACACGGCTTAGTTGGTGATTGTGCTTGTTATTCACTGGCGATTGATTGGTGCTGCGTGGGTTGTGTGTCAAGTCCAGTATAAATTTATTCTTCCAGCCTCAAAAACACTCCTCAGCAAACATAGCCTCAGTCATAATTGTAGACTGCTCATTTCTCAAGGGCCAGTAATGAATAGGAAACAACACTTCTGTCAGGACATCTTTATGCAATGATTTTTGCAGATTGTGAGTGATTGGCTCCTCAACATATAGGGGGGGGGGGGGTGATACTATTGCTTGGCCATCCTTCACACTCAATGACAACTGCTGCACAGTTAACCAGGCTCATACTCCATAGTTGTACTATAACGGAAATTGTATGACCCTGTCAAAAGTAGTTGAAAAGGTTGGAAGTAGTAAAAAAATGTTTCTTTCGGTCAATACAGTTGTCTAGTAGAGTATAATGTTTATAGTATATAATAAAAGACAGTGGAATTATAATTATAGCACCAGTTGACAGTACCATTCTACGTAGTATATCAGTTTCTAACTATTATCATTAGCTTGGTTCGGGAAGGATCTGGGTACAAAGTCTTAAAGTCTGTCTATCTGGGATAAAAGTTGTTTTTCCCCAGGCATTTTATATGCCATAGTATCAATTAAATAGTATAAAATCAATAAAATAAACTCAAAAGTAAATACTATATAGTATATACATTGCATAGAATGGTAAAAAGTAACAGCTATAGCACCAGTCGACACAGCCATTTGAAATGCATAAAATTTATAAATTTCTAGCTGACATCATGAGCAACTATTTTGGAAGTTTTGGAATTGGAGTTGGGTTCCATGTCTGTCCTTTGCGATATGTTGTGCTGATGTAGCTGAAATCTGTCCTGAGCTATTCAACCAGTGATGCGTATTGCGTAGTGGGTTTAGCGCATCACATGAGGTTATTTTTCTAGCTAGTCGAACCTAAATGGGATTTGTCTTCCCTTGTTCCATTCGTCATAAATTCTGTGAAATTCTTCGTTTTGAGCAACCGTGAACCAATTCTTCCAATCCCCAACCTGACCTGAATGAATATGGATAGGGTGTAGTGTAGCAGACCATTAATATTAGATGTCTGAAATTATGCTTAGCTCTTTTTATGATCAGACATGAGATGAATAAATGTATCCCTCAATTGTAAAACTGATTGTCTTAAATTGCCTTTGGTATTTGATCAGCCATTCAACAAGTTGTTTTGATGAAGTATAGGGGTCTCAAAGCTTTCAACATTGCACTGGCCACTTTATTACATTTAGACATCAGGGGGTATTTCAATTAGAAAGAGCGATGCTTTACTAAAGCAATTTATCACTATCACATCGCTAAAATTTATCACTTACTTGGTCTTTCAATTAGACAAATTCGTTCCCAAATCGCTCACTCATCGTTCCATCAATGACTGAGCGATTTGAAAACGAGACCCTAGCAGGTATCGCTAACTCAGATTGCGATTTTGGCTGCTTCTTATTGACCCCCTGCATACCTTTTCTGTAAAACAGTTCACCTTCCCATTTCCCTCTCACTTCTCTCATCTTATCGATATTTAACGCACCCTTGATGGCATCTAACAGCTCTGGAGAGCAGGTAACTCCAATGTGCTCGGCAATACTCTTGATTGATTCATCCTGATAACAGTATAGAATTTTAACTCACTCAGCATAAAGGATGCATTGTCTTCCCATGAGTTAAAAGAAGACAACTCTGTTTAAAGGATACAGGCAGCAGGGAGTTTGGTCCCAAACTCCCTGCAGGCAGATTGTAACACTTCTCCCTGCTTCTTCTCAACACCAATACAAGGTTCTTCCCATAAACCATGCTTCAAATTCGAAATTACTTGTAAAAAACCTAAATGGAAACAGCATTTAAGAGAGACAAGGGCCCTCCCTGTACAGTTTGTTCTTACATACATGTACACGTAATATGTTGCATAATGATATGATTCAGTTAGAATACAAATATCTGGCCCACCAGACCATCTTTCAGCCGAGCAGACATCAGAACAACTCACGTGATTTGAAACTCACTATTTTAAATAAAGTAAATAATTTATTTTCATATCTTACTTTCTTCAGGTCTTCAAAGAAAACAATGAGGATATTTGGGTCATTCCTGTGGTTATCCCAGATATCTGCATACATTGGTAAATAGGAAGCCCAGCTAACTACAACAAAGAAAAGAAGGGTTGCTAAAACAGTTGAAAAGTATATGATAAATATTATAAATATATTACAGCTCCTTGTCTCACAGTGTTTATCCTTGCTCAGTTGTGAGAGGCTTTGTCTTATCACGTTGTTTAAAATATACACCTAGGTCATCTATACACCTAGGTTCGAGACAATAACATTACATTTTGCGAAAACTAAGATTCCTTGGTACATCTGAAAAACTGGCCATCACATGATACCGAACCTTTATCGAGAGTAACATCATGCACCATCTGCCAGTAATATATGAACACCTGACTGAAAAGGAAAAAGCCGTCCTCAATCACATCACCAAAATGGCGAGCAAACTGTCCAACACTAAACTACCATTGCAACGCATTTCCTAACCAAACCAAACCAAAAACACATGATCTAAATATAGACTAAGCAGTCGCCATATCTCACCTGTTTTGCAGTGCAATAGCCAATTAAAAAACTCCGGCCAAGCTTGGAGTTTATCAGCTTCAGGGCGTTCACTATTCATTGTGTGATGAAAATAGGATACAAAGGCATCTTTAGGGTTTCTCATAGTCACGATGACTTTAGTATCAAACCTCCTGTAATATAAAAAATCTAACTTTCAAAATTTGAATTGCAATAGAGTATTAAAATAAACACAAAACAGAAAATCTGCTCATAGAGCAAAAATAGATAAATATAGGCCATCCAAGTGTAGAACAACCAGAAGACAAAATACCTTTTTTGAATTTAATATGCGATTTTTCAACTAATGCAGCTCAAACTCCTTTTATTTTAATTTTTCCATAATGTGCCGTACATTAGATGCTATCAACCTATCAATGACTTTCTAACTAAATGCCCCTCAGGTCGCTACCACACCGTTAAATATCGGGGTACATGGGGTAGAGACAGCTTTTTAAGACATCTCATACATACACTTAATAATATACTATTCTAAAAAACTTTTTATACAACAGAGATCTGATTTTTTCCATGTTTTTCTTTCTTGTCAGTATTAACAACGTATTTTGTGACAAATTTTTGTCTATGATAGTAATAAATCTATCCATCCATCACAGGATGAATATTAGAATTTAGGCAATAAACAAACTTCAAACTTCATATGAGCTTTCGAATAAACCACAGGTCAGCCCGGAATCCACACGGGGATGGATAAGAGCAATTGATGTTATACATATATAAATAAATAAATAATAATAATAATAAATAAATATAATATATAAATATGTGTATGTGTTCTGTTAGTTACCTGAAGTTGGGAGGAAGCCAGCTCAGCATTAGATGCGTGTTTAGAATCCTGGGTTTTTCTGTTTTCATCACCTCTGCGTACGGGTGAATTTCAATCCAGGTTTCATCTTTTGGGTTTTTCTTATACTCAGTATTCCCAGTCACAAGCATCCTGATCATCTCGTAAGCTAAGTGAGTACCTATAAACACACATCAGAGGAATTCACTAGATGTAGGCAACCACTAATATAAAGCTACAACTTCCACATAATTTTAATTACTTATGCTTTCCGCATAAATCTAAAATAAAATAAATATGACTTTATTAATTGACAAGAGACTTCGTTCATTAACCTTTGTTGAGAAATTCAGCCTATGACAGTTTTCTAACTCAGATAAAAGTGGTAGCTTATTGGGTTTGTACAGTACATACTACCTTAATACCTCATAGATGCGCAAGGGGGACAATTTCTAACACTATACATAATTTTTACCCAGAAGTGCTGGAGACTTTTCCAGTGTAAAAATATTGCATAACTGCTGCAGAACTAGCTGCCAGGCTATATATATATGTCTTTTCGCTTTCGGTAGTCTTCAAGATAAGTGTGATAAATTTATGAACAATCTCTTAAAAAAGGTCTCTTGTTGTCCAAAATAACCTTGAAAAAAAATGACAAGCTGGTATTTAAGAACTCTAACTTTTCCAGGGTTGCTGAAACCGTAGTGGCTTTGAGATGCGGTTGATAACGAATTGCCATTATCCAGTTACGGCAATATTGTGCTAGCAGCAGACCAAAACAATCATATCGATCAAATATTTAGGTGTTAATAAGAGAGTGTCATTTGCTGTGTAGCAGTTATACAAACCTGTTTTTTGAGGAGAGCATAATAGAATATCTCCCTCATCCATCGTATTCTCCTCTAGATCTGGGAAGGGGTCGTGGTTGGTATTGAAGTAAGTTGTGATTGCAAATTTTGCATGAGGTCTGGTGACTATAAAATCGTGTCTGTTGAGTGGCTTAAATAACCCTGTAAAAGTGTAAGAAAAGTTAAGAATTAAGATTCAATTTATTCATTATTTTTGTCAAAGACAAATTACAATGTGTTGACTGAAAAGCTCTTTCATATGGTCATACATTAGTTATACAAACAAGGGCAAGCTGTTAGCATGTTTGCGGTGCAAAAATACCACTGAATTTTACGAAGTACATATATTGGCAAGTTCATTTATATTGGTAGCTTATTTGTTAATTAGTGGATGCCTCAAGTGAGCAGGGATGTTACTAAATAGGCATCTGCTTGTGGCGGTCAGTGTTGCTAATGAAGACGATGATTTTAAAACAGCAAAATATTAATTGACTCACAAACCCATCTAGATGTGACATATACAACTGGATGGGATTGACACTAAAATGATTATCAGTGATCGTTGCCACAGAGCCATTCGGAAGGTTTTGTGACAATAATACATAGGTATAAAAATGGATGGCCCCTTTTACAGTACTAGAGGTGTGACACAACAATAATGATAATATCATTTTTTTTTGCTGATCAAGTCATAAATGACATTAAGACCAAGCATAAAACAAATACTGTAATGAATCAGGTGAATTTGTAAAAAGTATGTTATCAAGTAGACCAGTACTATTAAATGATTGATGGTCTTTAACAGGAAAAGGTCGGCATGAACAAGGAAAATGTAGGCAATAATTGCTTATATCCTCTCTTTCCCCTCACCTGATTCCTCATCATAGTCATGAAACTCATACTTGGCAGCCATCTTGTGGTCCTTGAGCTCCTCAGGCAACACATTTTTCGTCCTTTCTGCAGAAGCCATACTTTTTCTATGTACAACAGAAAACCAAAGAACAAAAGGTTGTCTCGTAAATACATTGTCACAGGTGATGGTGGAGGATGATGTAGGGGTGCTGCATCATTTATTACTGGATTGATCCCTCCTCTATGATGGAGTGTGCAGCAAAATATGTGGTTGAGCAAAGTGGTATGTACATGTTTTATACTCGTTAGTTGAAGATGGTACTTGAATGCTAAACCTATTTTGCTACAAAGCTGTAACAATTAAATTAATTGACATCTTTGTTGGTGTGGTATTCCTTGAAGATGCTACGACTCTGAGGCTATGTTGCTAGCCAAATGAGCTGATCGTTAACATGGTGAGCGATCGGAATGGGATTTTGGCTGTTTTTAATTCAAAGCCCCTCTGATTGATAATTGTATGTCTAGTCACAGTGGGCTCCCTACCAGTGAAGTTGGTAGTTGGGAGGAGAAAGAGTCAATGAAAAAGGACTAGACCGGTCGGCTCCATATTGTTTATTGACAATAGCTACTGTTTTGAACAGGCACTATAACAGACGCTGTTTCAGCTTTCATAGGAGTGTATGGACTTGTTACATAAGATGATGGTTTTTAGACACTCATCATCAGGTCGGAAAACCTCTCCAGAACGCTTTGCTGTGATAAAACAGACTCAGATGGGTATTTGGCATTCAGATGGGCTTATTTTCAGATGAGTTTGCAAAATAGATGCCCATTTTGGAGATTTGTGTGGTGGATGGCCATTTTACCACACACATTTTTAGCACAACTAACCCTAGGGTTTGTTGTGCTCCCTCTTCCAGTCATATATAAAATGCTAGCCTGGTCTAGCCAGGAGCCAACTGTTGGCAAAGTTCACTGTTAGGACTTAATAAGTTTGGTATCCTCAGTGGATTTCTTACTGTATAGTTCTGCTGGACATACGTTTTAGTTCATTATGCCTTCTAACCCAGTTCTGAAAAGTACATAAAATAAGTACCTGAAAATTGAAAGTTTGGGCTTAGGCCTATTGATATCCACCTGGGTGTTCTGTTTGTGGTGTGAGAGATGCCTCAAGACCGCCCTACAACATCTTTAGACTGCCTCACAACTGCTCTACAGTATATCAAGACTGTCCCAAAACATTATAGGCTTTTATGCACCCGTTGGTGGCGACTGGTAGGTCAGGTCAGGTGTGTCATCTGTTACCGGTAACCATGAATCCGGTACTACCTGTAACATTGATCGGGCCGCCGGCGACTAACCCGACATCCCTTACTGCCTTGTGGCAGTCGGGAGAGTGTACTGGCCACCCCTGTAGAACTAAAAGTCACATCTACAAAAGACATCATCTCAGTGGGTACCTGTGGCAGTACCTAGGGGCGGGTACAGACAAACATGTATTCTGGTCAGCCACTGCAGCAGTATGTATATACTAGCATGTCTCGACCTGTTCTTGCCAGCTAGACCTTATTTACACCCTGCCAAGAGAGGGATCATGGTAATGCGAAAGATATGTTCACATAAACATATTGCATGCAGTATTATGGTTAATGGCAACGGTAGTGACTGGTCAAGGTATCCATTCAAAACTGAACCGGATAAACAAATTGTAAGAATGGTGGTAGGCCTTGTATGCCTGTGCTGGGCCAACAAATGTCTTCAAGGAAGGCGACATCTAATATATATGACCACTACTGCATTATTACAATTTGTTTATTAGATCTGAATGGATGCAATGGGTGCATGAAGACTCATAAGACGTGTTGTTGGGCAGTCTCGGTGACGCTGTAAGAAAGTATCGAGATGCTGTGAGGCAGTCTTGAGATGTTGTAGAGCAGATTTGGGACGTCTTAAGACGTTGTGAGGCAGTTTTGGGACGTAGTAGGGCTGTCTTGAGACCTAATGCATAGACCCATACCACAAACTAGAGTGGATATCTATACTATACACCCAAATACCTTTGATTTTTATGGATTAACTTATGTACCTTTCAGAACAGGGTTAGTTTTGAAGTGTCCCAGTTCCTAACATTTATTACTAATTACTAACTACCTTAGGCATCTTGACTACTTATTTCTAGTTCTACTGACAGTTGTGTTATGCATACCCAAGGAGTAACAGGGTCAGGGTTACTCATGTGGTTATGGTTTGCCGAATGCGTTCTATTATTTACTCTTAAATTCACATTTAATAAAAAATAAGCAAGATTATCCTTTTTACAGTCTAGTGTCTTGCTGTGACTCACTACAGCACAACTTAAGTGCATCATATGGAGTGTATTTGATGAGTGACACAATATGGCAATATAGTACCATGGTGTATGACAGCAGCTAGTTCAGTGCTACTGCTAAAGATATGTAATCAAGGAAAACTCCTTGGCAAATTTCTGAGAAAAACCTGTTGAGTGGGCGTTAACTTCCGGTTGACACAAATCATGTGATATGTAGACCAAAGACATGAAATTACCATTTTGACAATGGTTAGATTTGATCGATATGACATCGGAATTCAGAGTTATCTTCTACTTAGAAAGGAGTATGCAACTCAGCAATTATAGTCTTAATATATCCAGGGAGCAGGGAGGGTGGAAGGGGTGGAGCTTGCAGGGAGAGGGGGGGGGGGGTAGTGAGTAAGTCTCAAATACTATTGGTACCAGTGCAAAGCAATATTTGGCTCAATTATGCAAATTCTACAGCATTAGCCACAAGGCTTAACTACAGCATAATGTTTTACATATAGTCGATGAAAACTGAAGGCATGCATCATAGCGGTCGAACGGGTTCATAAAGTATACATATTTTATTTGGAGTGCACATGAACAGTGGGTCTATGATTTGTGGGGTTGGTATGACAGCTTCAAATACATTAAAGACCATCATACATGCACACATTTGGCTGACAAACCCTTTTTTATTATTTTTTTGATATTACACTTGTGGTATACTATTGGCGGTGTAGAGAATTTTTCAACTCACAAATTTTAACTTGATGACCCAAAATAATTACACAATTTTACTATTCATAACCACTAGCATGTGTAAATAAATAAATAAATAATGAAACTCAGTTATCAAATGCTCTTGAATAGTGGTCAGTGAATCATAGATGTTTTGATGGCTGTAGTATAGTTAATCCTATATTTTGTTTTTGTGAGGCTTCACATTATGACACACCACAAGCTGTTGCCCCAATTCAATTGATAAACCAGTTTTGGAGAAGACGGCACACCGAAAAGCCACATTTTCCTCTCAAAACTTTTTCTATCATGACATACATCATCTTCTCGTATCTGGTTCCTTAATTCATATACAAACGTCATCTATCCACACTAAAACAAACTCTTAATACTGTATATGGATTATGGAATTAACACTCTCTGGTAAAAAACGCTAAAAGGTATGTCTTAATTTTATTGTTGATTTAACTATTTGATATTTTTCTGTTACTGATAACCTTGTTTTACTGTCATCAGATTTATCTAAATGTACCTGCAAATAATGGCTACACTTTAATTTTTGAACTACTATTTTTGAATCCAAACATCTTCATTCTTGCCACCTTTTATTTACAAACTTCTTAGTGTCATGAGTTAAGAGTTAATAATAGAGTATAAATAGCCTATACAATAACTCCGTGATATAGGCAAATAGCCAGGGAGCCGCTACAGGCGGTCTTTTTCATTCCATTAGCGGAATGTTTTCTGAATAGAGGAGAGGAGAAAAGAGAGCTTGTGAATGAAGATAAGTTAAAATGAAGATAGATTATTCGCAAAACAATGAGAGATAATATATCTTTGAAGAGAAAAAAATAGTGAGATGAGGTGTCCTATCAGTGTTGAATAGATTTTTAACTATGTCATAAATAAATAGGGCCAGAACTTTGAAGGGATGATGGTATAGTCAATTCAAGATCCAGCAACTGCCATGCTTTGGATAAGATCAAGTGAAAATTATGGGTGATACGTAGTGTGGTATAAAAATGGAGAGGCATCATTTTAAGGGATAACGGAGTCAATAATAGGATATTGGTTGCAGTGGGTTGGAGGGGGTGGGGCAGTTAGCTAGATGTGTTATAATTATAGCTGTACCTTTTTTATTGTGTTAAAGTGAACTAGGGATTTTCAATCATCGGCTTTATTCCTTCTGCCGTACTTTTTCAACACTACCATTACGAAACTAACCCAAGTCTGAAAGGTACATAACATTATTTCCATAAACAATGAAAGGATTGTGTATTATACTAAGTCTTTTGCTTGTAATGTGAGTCTATGCATAAGGCTTCAAGACAGCCTTTGGTACGTCTAAAGAGGTACCAAGATAGCTGTACGACGTCTCAAGACGTACCAAGATAGCTGTACAGCGTCTCAAGACGTACCAAGATAGCTGTACAACGTCTCAAGACTGCCTCACAACTTGTTTTCACTCACTCGACGCTAGCGACTGGTCAAGCTGTCCTTTCAGAAATGATAAACAAATTGTTATAATAGTACAAGAAAAATGTTTCTGTCCTGTAGAGTGCCAATAAAAGAAAATTCTCTTATTCTAGCCGGTTGTTTTGACATTAAAAATAAAGTGAGGCTATCTGGCAGGAAAATTTCCACACCATTGTTGCTCAAAGCAAAACACACACTGCATAAGTTTTCTTCATTTCCTGAATTCAGAGTTGCGCTCCCCTGAGTCTAATATCAAGATCGATAGTAGTTGATTAGACAGTAACGCTCGCTGCAGACTGAAAGGTATTCTATGAGATTTATGAGTAACACGCTCATACATCTGATCAATGTTTGTATATTCCCAGCTCTGGTTGGCCATGCTGTTTCAGTTAAGTGACATGAGGTACAGTGACAAAGGTTCCGTTTGGACTCTATTTTGGGAAAGCTGTTTAGATTATTTGACGAATAAACAATTGCTTTGCAATTGAACAACTAACCATCACATGATCATTGAGGTTTTATGGTCATGGGATTTTGCAGATAGCACTTCAGGTCTCAACATGTCACTGTCGATTTTCTTACCAGTCTTACGTAGCTGCCGTCCATCATGAAAGGCAGCTACCCAAATTCAAGGTTATGATAATTATACCAAAAACAGTGTTCCTCTGCGGCCCACGTAATTTTTTCAGAGGCTATCCAGATCTCTCCATGGCATCGCCTTTCATCTTGAAGGCAGTTGCCATAATTTTCACACTAGAGGAGCTCTGTCTAATAAACTAATTTCGTTGCGAGCCAAATGTGTACTTAAAATGTTTGCCCTTGTGTAGAGAGATGAATTTTGTAATATCAACAGATTTTGATAATGGAATTTATTGGTGGGTCAATAGCATTATAGGTTAGCACTTGCTAACCTCTGCCAGGCGATTGTGCACCATAGGAGTTGTGGGTTTGAGACCCATTGGAGGAGCTTTCATAGGTTGATTGTTCCACCCCCCAGGACCCTCAGGTGTATACACCTCTCCTGTTAAAACACTTACGTTTCATGTTACAATGATATATATGTCTTTATAACCTACAGCAAGCCAGAATGAAGTGTGTCATTAGCTAGGAGAAGTATGATATGACATGACGGCCACTCAATTTTGAACCTAGATGCACTTTGTTTGCAGAACCTTGATTATATTTTTTTATTTTGCTTTCAATTACTTTCTTGTTTGACGTTAATCAATGTGATGCTTGCTGCTGCCAGCCACATGTATGTGATGAAGAATGTCAACAATCTATTTTGAATTAGGGCTGACCCATTTTTTTCAATGTTTATATTTTCAAAGTGTTGTGTTATTAATCATAGACCGTAGTGTCAGCCAAACAAACAGTGTGTTATAATCACTTTCCTACCATATCAGGGATACAATTAAACTTCAGGCCCGTAGTTATAGGGGAGGCAGAAAGGCACTGTCTCCCCTATAAAACACTATAATTGGATAATCCATGTCAGAATCAGCTCCTCTGGAATTTCCATATTTGCTAATCATATGCCTTGAATTGCTTGGGGAGGAGCTTACAGCACCTCTCCTGGAAATGCTTCGAACATGCCTTGGACCTTTGCCTCCCCTATATTTTTTTCTAAACTACGGCCGTGAATTCTAGCAGTAGTAATTACAGCTGTCAAGCAGCCTTCAAGTGAAGTTTTATGTGACAAACCTGTTCTCTGGGATGGGATGAGCTTGTGCATCGCCCTCTACTCAATGACATGCGTGTTTGAACTTCATGCTGGACCTTGTTTATGCGATCAAACTGTGTCGGGATAGTTAGTAGTGGCATTTCATCATCAACTGCTTGGGTGGGAAAGTGGTTGATAATGAGATGCTACTACCAGCTATCCCAACACTTGAACCATGCTTGACCAAATTTTGTAAGTAATGTATCAAACAAATAAACTGCCTACATTGTAGAAGTCTTTTAGAATGACCTTGTCGGTACTATCATAGACATTTTGAGGTCATTTGACAGATGTTGTCCGGCCTATGTTGATAAATCTTAGGAGTCTAGATCTCTAATCCAGAGAGATGTTAAGAACTGGAAAATTCCCCCACTGCGTTCCTTGTGTTGGCATATTATAGGTAGAACCCTATAATCTAAGATTTGAAATATTAAAGTTTTCTAAAATTTTAAATATATACTTCAAAATAGAAATTTATCTTCCGAAAACTCCGAGACCTCAAGACCCTCAACTTTGTTCATGGAAAGGGAATGGCACACTCACAAAGTCTACTCTCTAGAGTGACCAATGGTGTCATAACATTGCCTCGGAGCCTTTCAAACGTAGCCTCATGAGTCTTGTCCCAACTCTAGGTCTGACCAAGGAGTTGTCTCTCTTGAGTAGTCTTTTGACTTGTCAGTCATTACTAAACATAATGATGGGTTACTCGATAACCAAAATAGAGGCTAACTTGTTTGTCATTGTTTGTTCATCTGATTGAAGACAAACTGAGTTCTGCGATCTGTCTTGGTAGAATAATCACTGATTTGCCAGACCATAATTAGCACCGTGTGGATTTATTCAGGGTAATTATTTTTCCTGAGCTACTTAAATTTGTGCAAGTGCAATGCACTGAGTGTAATTTAAATTGTGAAACCATATCCAAGGCGGAGCAATATTAGAGAGTTTCGGGGGGGGGGGGGGAGGAGAAGCAACATGTCATTGGCAACATGGCTCAGATATGCAGAGATCAGCTCATTCCACAGTGCTGTGCATGTGCAGCGTGATCTAGAAAGCTGATGTACTAACTTAAATGCTCTGGCTTCGATTCATTTTGTTGTCTTTGTGTTGTGTATAAACATACACATTAACAAGCAAGCGCACGCAAACGAACATCAAATACGCGTAAGCATGCAGCCAAATAGGTAACAGATTTCATCAATTTTCTTAGATTATAGCTCAAAGGGGGAAGGATGGGCAGATAACAGGGGCGTATTGTAAGGTGTTGAACCCCTGACATTTATCAACGTTTACTACAGAGACCTGATTTTTCTATTGTTTTATCTTTTGCCAGTGTCTAGGCAGAATTTCACAGCTTTATTGTCAGGTATCGGTCAGTCCGCTGTCCGTTCGTCTATCCATTCAGTAAAATGCAGCTGCAGCGAGCAGATTAAAATATGAAAAGTGGTAGTCAGGAGATTATCAAACTGCCATTTCTAAAACCTTATAAACTAACATAAATCATGAAAATTCTTTTTAATGGGGTATTAACCATATTTTTGGGAAGACAGAAGATCATGGTCATTTAATGGGAAGAAAGTGAAGATACAATGTTCAAACAAACCGAAGAAATGATGAAGAATATTTATCCGAAACATCCACATTTGAAGACTGAAGAATGAAAAACAGCACGAAATGCGAGAGGATTTAATTTGAAGACCCAAAAATCAAATTTGGCTGACTCCCTTTAGTACATTTGTTAACATTATCTTTCGTGTAAACCATGTTATTCCACCCATGTGAATTGAATAAAAAAAAAAAAAATAAATAGGATTAAAAAGAAAATGCTACAGATTTATAATTCGCCCCTGTAAGATAAAGTATTAATGATCCATTGAGCACGTAAACCCGTTGTCCGTACCAATGTTTCATTTTTTGTGGGTGTATATAGATTGAGAAAGCTGCAATTCCTAATCATCGGCATGTTGTTTTTGTTACACGTAGTTGTGCGTATTCACTTTCACTTAGTAGGCTTCAGCACTGGAACAAGCTAACAACAAAAATAACTGACAATATTCTACTTAGGCAAAAATACCTCGTAAGCATCCAATTCGTTTCTTGGCATTAAATCAACGACAGAATTTGTATCAATTGAATATGCAGGTATGTCATTTGACACCATTGTCGAGTAGTGAATTGATACATGAATGGCGATAAAAGCAAATGTTATTTTTCCTAATGCTATACTAGTGCTTTTCTAACTAGACCATTGTCATGAATTCACTAAACAGGCTTGCCAAATTGGTTATTTCCATAGGACAATTTTGTTTGAAATTGTTCACTCGAAATTTATTTAGTCCCATCACCTAATCAGTGTTCATCCTGCAATCAGATAGTGGCGACCTTTAATTGACAAACCCATCTAGATAACAGACGCAGAAAGCAGATGCTGACCAACAAACTGAAATCACAGTTATCCAAGCTATTGGAGTGCCAAAAGTTTTTGATACAACAACAATTTTATGTTATTATAATATTCAGTTGTGTTGCTATTTAAATCCCACATCTAACGTTGCCTACTAGTCACCAGTTAACTGGTTGGACTGTCATGAATATACACATCTAAAATCGTTGCTGATGTTTGTGTAACCACATTTGATTTTGGAATGAATTTCGGTGATGGTTGATTGGTTTTGTCATAGACAAAACACACAACACTAGACTGGACACTGAGCACCAAAAAGTGTCCTAAATACTGCGACGCACCGACATCTCACTGTGGTAGAAAAGGCAATGATGCATGTGTTTTTCAGAGTAATCTCACTTTGATGCAGATAATTTTATAGATTTTATAGAATTTGATACAGAATAGCAGCAGCAATCTTCTGCAGCACAGGTAACAACTTTGTCTATATTCTGTCTAACTCATCACTTATTTTGATTAAGCGAAAATGGCATGGAAATATTAGTTAAACAGCATATCATACTTGCCAAGTAATCTAAATTAAAAAGTGGGAGATTTCGGTTTACAACGATACTGCAAGTCATGCATCGCGATGCTCCGAGGGTGCGAAGTACCCAAGCGATCCCAATGGGGGTTTGAGGGCAGTGTGATCCCCCAACAGGGTCCGGGATAGAACCCGGCCGCTGATGCTCTGAGAGCATTTCTAGCCACTAGGAAGGGCTAAAAACACATTTTTGATCCCAAATAATTTTGAGAGAAACATGAAATTATTTGGGATCAATACCAGTCACTCATTTAACAAGTGCTTGGAAAGTTACTAAAAATTGCGATAGGGCTGTTTTCTCTCAATGTGCAGGAAATAGTGCATGAGAATTAAATAAAGTGGGAAGTGGGCAGAATTTGGTGTAGATATCTGGAGGGTCCCACCTAAATAGGGAGACTTTGCAAGTATGTTAAACAGTGATTGTAAATATAATGCTGATACTTCTAACCATTGGAGCCTAAATCATGATACTGAACATTATTATTAATTAATTAATTATCTATCTATCTCATCGTATTATAATACTGATGGTTATTGCTGCAAAGTGATTGTGACCCTGTTTTCAGTCTGTTGTGTTAGGAAATGTAGAATTCATGGCTAATGTTTTTTACCTAACATCTATTATAGAATTTTAGCAGATTAAATCCTTTTAAAAATAACCTGAAAATCAACCCATGAAACAATTTGAGCATAATATCGCGTAATAGGTGCACTAGGTATATTAATTTCAGTATGGTTTGTGTTGAAATGGTACAACAGCCCACCCAGCCCAGCCCCTCATCGACCGCCTACGTCCCCGATCGCCATCCCGAACCCGATCGCCATCCCGAACGCCATTAAGGGCTGGTTGTACATAATAGCTGACAAATATCCCCTCTAATGGTGTGGAAATCCAAAGCGGTCAAAGTTTTAGTGGTTTATCATATACCTTTACAAGATGTTATCCTTATCTAACCAAAGTTGCGGAGGGGAGGGGGGAATTCAATTTCTTTGTTTCGTCATATACTTTATTTTTTTAATTCAAACGTTAGTCGAGTTGATTGAGCAGAAATAATGACCACATACAGACTACACTCATCCCATCTAACAGCAGGAAGGCTATATATTCCTTGTAATGCTTTGTGGGAAGATGACATTCTTACAACAATACAAGATAAAGAGCTTTGAGGGGTTAGGGAGAAAATCTTTAATGATATTATATACTGATGGGAATTAAACCACTACGTATTTATTATGGTATACTTCAGCAAGGTTACTGTGACCCGGTCTTCAACAGTTGTCTGACAAATTGAAGAATCCATACCAAATAAATTTTTTGAAGCATTATGTCAAATGATCCTTCAAATCATTGTATTTGACAAATGGATAACCCTTGATATTCCTAAAAAAATAATGCTCGGTTTGGTTCCAAGTACAAATAGCTTATATGTTATCTTGACCTTTAAGATGAGACAGTGTAGCGTGCAGGTACATTCATCTACGTATTCAAAATGTTCAGTACCATGATTTAGGCTGCAATGGTTACTAAGTATCAGCATTATATTTACAATCACTGTTTAACTAATATTTCTATGTCAGTTTTGCTCAATCGAAATAAATGATGAGTTAGACAGAATATAGACTTAATGTCAAATATGCGTTTTTTAGCCCTTCCTAGTGGCTAGAAACGCTCTCAGAGCATCAGCGGCCGGGTTCTATCCCGGACCCTGTTGGGAGATCACACTGCCCTCAATCCCCCATGTGGATCGCTCGGGAAGTTCGCACTCTCGGAGCATTGCGATGACGTGCAGTATCGATGTAAATTGAAATCTTCCACTTTTGAATTTAGATTACTTGGCAAGTATGATATGCTGTTTAACTAATATTAACATGCCATTTTTGCTTAATCAATTTAAGTGATGAGTTAGACAGAATATAGACAAAGTTGTTACCTGTGCTGCAGAAGCTTGCTGCTGCTATTCTGTATCAAATTCTATAAAGTCTATAAAATTATCTGCATCAAAGGGAGATTACTCCGAAAAAACACAAGCATCATTGCCTTTTCTACCACAGTGAGATGTCGTTGTGTCATAGTATTTAATGAGGACACTTTTTGATAGAATATTTAATACACAGTGTCCAGTCTAGTCTATGCACTTTGCAGGATTTGCTTGGATTTTTCCTCTCATTACTTCTACATTAATCTTACTTCATATAGCCTAGGGTCCAATAATACACATTGTATGACCTTTTGTCAATGTCAATTCAAAATGAAAGAAATTCTGGCTGACATTTTCTTCACTACTTGGCAGTGAATATCTCTGCTCATGGGTATTTCCCAAACATGAGGCTACTTTCCAGAGTCTGACTAGAAAACTCTCATACCTGGAGCAGTATAGTAGGTGGCATGAATAGAAATCAATAGATATTGCAGTTTTAGTGCTCCCCTTGATTAACTTATAACACTCAAGAGCAGATAACTCAAGCAAGGTCCTGCATTGTTCTCAGACCAATGAACTCCCTCATTGCTCAGACTTTCCCTCGCCGGGCAGCCGTCGGGCGAGGGGCAAAAGTCTGGGGGGCTCAGACTATGTCCAGTCTAGTGTTGTGTGTTTTGTCTATGGGTTTTGTCATAGAATCGGATCGAAGTATTTTGGTCATGAAACAGACAGAATAACAAGGAAGTGTTTTAGCAGGAATCACAGTCTATAGACCCATCGTATTAGTTGTCGTAATCAAACACATCAGTCACATCACAAATGACAAGCATTAGTATTGTCTTAACGCTTCACTGCAGAAGAGTCATTTAACAAAATACATCAAGCACATTGAATTGTAATATTGAGTTCAGTGATCAAGCATAACAGATTTGTTACTTTGGGTCTCTGCTCTTAGGCTTACAAATGCCCGAGTAGCGTAGTGTGAGAGGAAAAACTAACACAGTAACATTTCTTGCATGTAGAGTCACATGGAAAAGGGATATACGACAGAACGACTTTAACATGCTCACTGGCAGCACCCAATCTTCAATGTTCAGAGTAAAAGTATCACTTCAGCTGATAAATATATTCATCTGTGAGCAGATATTAATTTTTCTCTCGAAAGGATTTGGAGCCACTGCAGCGGAGACCTACGCACCTCTACCCCGACTGGATAAAACTTATAGTATCTCCGACAGCATAATTAATCCGTATAACTTCTCATTTGTCATCAACGCAAAGGCATGCTCACCGGATGAGCAATTTCTTATAATAATACATTCATCTACTAAGGTAGGTGCTTAGTTATGGCTTATCAAATATCTACTTGGTTAGAGGAACCAAGTTTTTGCATGTGAATGTTGTTTCGTTGTAAGCATCAAGAAGCTTCTAGGTAGATGATGAATATTTTTGAACATCACTTGACCTAGATCAAGTTCAAATCTAATTTGTCCGCATTCTAGATGTTTCAATTCTACTGGTGGGTCCGGGGGGGGGGGGGGGGGGGGCTCTAAGGGGGCAACTCAAAATCAAATGCAAGCGAATCAGATAATATATGATCTACACTGGGCCCAAGTGTTGCGTTAAATTGTGCACAGCAGACCTCTGTCCACCACCCACTAAATATCTGAGGGATACATGGTGATACCGGTGTGCCGGTCCAAAACAGCTGGGAGTTTTGGGGCGCTGTAATACCCCCCCCCCCCCTTCAGCAGGGAACAGGCAGTATTTTGACCACCAGAGAAAATGAGAGCATTCTCTTTTTGCGCACCATTTTTAACAGAAATCAATGCGACTCTCTTTATGAAATGGCTCTCAAATCTCAAACTGCGTGATACTCCTATATCATATAACATTTTTGTGGCAGTTTGTTTATAGCTGACTTGCTGAGATTGATGAATTGTTGAAAATACAAACCATGCCAAAAAGCTAATTTGTACCTAGTTGAAACATAGAGTTAAACTTCAATGCAAAGCAGTCTTGTCAATTCCCTGCAGTCCGGTGATCTTTCAATTAGAATTAAAGATGCTTTTTATGGAAAAAATGGTCCATCAAAAGGAGAATTTGTCCCTTGATCGGCCACTTTGAATGTGTATAATTCAATCAATGAGTGATGTTTTTGGGAACGAGACGCCTAGCAGGGATTGGCTCACTGAGCACTGGTCTGAGCCCCTAGACTGTTGCCTCCCCCCCTCGTCCGACGGCACAGCTTTGGTGGATTCTAACAGCTAACCGATTCTTTATTTCTCTAATGATTTTCCCAATGTAATTAAATAAGGTTTATCTCCTAATGTTACCTAGTGCCTAGTGTATAATCTTCTGTTACAAGGTTATAACATTGTTCAAATTATTTTCCTTGTTGCCTTGCTCGACCATGACGCAACAATAAAATGCCCATATAAGTTCTAAGGGAGGCAGGGAGTCACTGCCTCCCCTATAAATCTAAATAAATTGGCCTAAAGTGCTTTAGTCGAATAACCCATGTAAGAATCATACCCTCTGGGAATCCATTTGCCAGTTACAGCCTTAAATTGCTAGGGTTTTACTGCACCCCTGCTGGTGATGCTTCTGACCCGCCTCGGACTTTTGCCTTTTCCCTCCCTTACAATTTTTTTCTAAACGACGGCCCTGAACAGATGTAAGTGCAGGTAATGCTAAAAGATGAGGGTTTTTACACTACAACTTGGCTAGAACAGGGAGAACAGCCATTCTCCCTGGCTAGAACCACTAGAAATATGGCATTCCTTTATAAACCACCATTCAAATAATGAATAATAGCGTTCAGCCACAGCAGCTATGGCACCAGCTTTACGATGCAGTAATGGTTGGCCTGGGTAGGTGATTGCTAATTAATAGGCTAAAAACTGGGTTGCTGTACAGTGTGATGGCATGGCCACGGGCTGCACGCAATTTTCTCTATGTTATATTCAAGTCATTGACCTCAGCATTATGATGATGAATTCTCTTATTTCAAATAAAAAAAAAGGCAAGGATGAATTAGATTGGTTAGCACAATAACATAATTATTACTATGGGCTAATCAATTGTAGTAGGTAAATGGCATCACCGGTGTTTTTTTGTTAAATCGAGAAAATGGGCATTTGTGTCCCAATTGTATATAATGATACAATTTTTTTTTTTATAGAATCAATTTTTTAGCAAAGGGATTCGTAATTTCAATTTTGGTGAGATTTTTTTTGACGTGTGTGGAGTTTAAAATCGAACCTAATTCAATTATCTTTTGTCAGTTAGTGCTTTGTTGTGCTGGGCCAGCGACAGGCAGGCGCTGATCAATTTTGGTTGGGCTATGGGGAGAAACAGCTACGTAAAGTTTCAAATGGACTGCAATTCAAATGGAACAATATATAACATTTAATTTCCAATCTATTGTATTGATTCATTCATGCGCATGTTGGCTTTGGTTTGTTTAATAAAGGGGTGTCTTTGGTAACAGAGTAACTTGATGACCAAACCTAAATAGAGAATCTGAAACCCACCTGTGGCGTATTGTCTTATACTCAGGGCTGTAGTTTAGAAAAAAGGATAGGGGAGGCAAAAGTCCAAGGCGAGTCCGAAGCATCATCAGGGGGATGCTGTTAGCCGAATGTGTGCTTATAGAATTCTGTGTAGCTCAAAACTAATGAAATGAGGCTGCAATCTCAGCATTGTCACCTAATGAGCAAATAATTTGCACAAACTGATCGTCAAAATTAGGGTATGAAATTAATTATCTACCACATCAGGTGTCTAACTAGTGCACGTCATAAGCTGGTGCGTAGATTTCATGCCCTGATTTTGAAGATCAGTTTGTGCAAATTATTTGTCCATTAGGTGACAATTATGAGATTATGAGATTATGAGATTATTAATTATCTTGGAGCTATGCAGAATTCAATGAGCACAAATTTGCATGAGTGGTAGCAAATGGAAATCCCAGAGGAGCTGATTATGACATGGAATAATCAAGCATAATGTTTTTAGGCCACTCTTCTTAGCTTTCTATGGGAGGCAGCGCCTCCCTGCTTCCCCTAGAACTACGGGCCTGCTTAATCTACTAAGCATATTAAGTCTATATGCATATCGTGCTAGTCTAAGTGCTCAGACTCCAAGGCGCAGGGAGTTACTTGCGCAAGCTATCAAACTCCTCTCTAGCTTGCGCAAGTAACTCCCTGCGCCTTGGAGTCTGAGCACTTAGACTAATATCGTGCAAATGCAATCTTTGTGTTGAATTGTATAGTAGTCTCATAGTGTATTAGTTACATGTTTAATTATAGATAGAGAACTATAGCTCTACCGAAATTGTCAACCTATAAATATGTAGGCCTAGATCTTGAGCAGTTCATAGTGCGGGGGGGGGGGGGGTGGGAGCCTCAGAAATCAAAGCGGTTAATGATTACACAATAGTGTAATGTGATTGTTTTATGCGTTTTATGTCTCAATAGTCATCCATCATTGTTGAAAGGCTATTATCACAAATACAACCAAACCAAAGATGCTATGGGTGTCGACGTGCCCTCGCCAAGCAAAAGCCAACTGCTTGCTTGTTGACATAACGATTAGGTGCGGTTATTTCTCACTTTTATCAATGAAAAACAGCCAAAGTCATCGATGTCAGTCAAGGGGGGGGGGCAATAAATGATTAATGTTGAATCTAGCATGTTTGGCTCACTCAGCACAAGCTTTCATGGATTCAAACTGCTAAACGAATTCTTCATTTCCCTGACAGTTTTCCCACAAATAAGGTTTATCTACTAATGGGCCTAGATGTCAGTCAAAGGGGAGGGGGGGGGGACCGATGAATGATCTATTAAATCTAGTGAGAGTGGGACCCTGGTGAAACATCTATCACATCATAAATCGCACCATTATCATAAGGAGAAGTTAATTCCCTCTGTGAGTGTGGTGGAATACCTAAAAAGCTGCGCCTCCATACCCGACTTTTGCAATAGCACTCAAGCTACCATATTCTGAGCCCCCCAGACTTTTACCCTTCGCCCGACGCCCCCCCCCCCCCCCTACATTGGCACAGTTTCATGAGCCTCTACCTTAGGTCAATATCCCGTGAAAAACATTCCCATATGACTTTTTTATATCTAGACTATTGATGGTTTAATGTTAAACAATATTGCAGTCATAATATTTTACTAACCCAAACAATCAAACCGGAACAACGAGATACTTTTACAAAACAATGTGTAGTTGTTTTTCAGGAAGAAATGAATCCCAGTTGATTTCACATAGTTGATTAATGGTTATAAAAAAAGCAATTTCAACACATTACAAGATAATTTTCATCTGCATCAACTGAAATTGGTCAAGCTTCATCCCCCCACCCCTCCTTTGAATGCACTGTACTTCGCCCTTTTCTGTGCTGTATCACTAGCTGCATAATTTAAGTTTTAGTTCCAAGGCTACCCAAAGACCAAAGCAACGTTATCTAAGTAACTGCCTGACCATAACATGCATTGGTCTTTGGGAGTCCTGAAGGGATCAAAATTTCCAATTTCAACCACCTTCTGGTATGGTTAATAATGGAATGCCCCATCCAGTAAGCTTGCAGAGTTTGAGCTCCTAAATTACTTCACAAACTGTTACGAACTTTAAAACATGAACGTCCTATCAATAACCAGGGAAAATTTTCTCAGATTCGAGCAAGTGGAGGCCCAATTTCTGTTTCCTTAATGCTCTGGTTGATAACCTCATCACCAAGGAAGGTTATAGGACCTGATCCTGATGTGCATCTTGTTTAAAAGCACATGTTATAACATATCTCATGATGCAATTTTTACAGAAAAAAAATTTCAAGTTGATGAGAGCATAAATGATGTGAACTTCAGTTCCATCGTGGTACTGAGCCAGATGGCCACGAGAGATTAAAATGACCAAAGAACAAACAACCCACTCCAACCACTCGACAGATAAGGGGATAAGTGTATGGACAGTGTTAGCCTGTCTTGACAAGCTTTGTTGATTTTGGGGGGGGGGGGGCACTACACTATGTGTAATAAATACCGATTCCAGAAAACCGTAGTGTAAATCGATATAACCAAAATTTTATCTGGCTTCAACCGAAATGACAACAAAAGTACTTCATGTACTCATCGTGACCATTGGACAGATATATCTATGGTGTGGATATGAGGAACAAGGCTTATGGGTAGCGTGTTTGCGTCTAGTGTCATTCTCATTCTCTTATTCAGTTCCCACTTATAATTATACACTAAGTTTCCATGCTTCGAAGGGCACCCGATTGAATGAGTCTGGTGCGGTTGAAATTGAATAACTTGATTGTTTCCATGCTTCAAATGATAGGCTAAAATCACATCAATACGGATGCGTAAATACCGTAAGGTCGCGTATTGTAGCCGTGGACGTGGTTAATGTCCATGAGTGGTTAAAACAGGCATACCGTGGTTATAATGAGGGCATTGTTTCCAAATTCTATAGGCAGGTGGCTAATGAGTGAACATACATACTAACTCAGTTGTAACAAGCTAGCAGCGACTAATATCTCTTATTTTTATTAGCAATCTCCGACCTTAGAAGAGACATATAAAATTGTTGAGCTCAATGTATTGACAGGATTCTTCTTCTTCATCAGTCGATGCAATTTCATATTATTATGGCAGGCAGAAATCATACTGTTTTGTTTTGAAGAAGTTTGTAGGGCTGTGGGATTCCGGGTTAGGGAGTCACCACATTAACTCTCCGCTACTGATATCTGTGCTCACGAGCTCGGTGTGATGATTCTCACTATGTGACACTGACTTATTTACATGCGATTTCCTTTGATTTGATTAAACACTTGATTCAAGAGCATGCCTTTTAATTCTTATCAAGTTTAACATCAAACGCAATTCAACTTAAACGATGCATGTCTTATTTCAACAAGTTATACTTTCTAGTTAATGATGCCATGCATGCTCAATTTAATTCATTTGACTAATTTAGTTGATGATATAGATAATCCAACCAAATGTTATACTGTGCCATTATCAAATAATAAGGCAAGTTCTATTTCCCTATAAATATCACTAACATACAATAAATGAAAATATTATGATAACAACTTATAAAACTTTCATGTTTAAAAAAACTGACCTGTCTCCAAATGAAGTTGCAAACAAAAAGAGGAGCTGCATGTCGACCAGATGGTTGCCAAACAGATCAATCCTCTTTTCCATTGGTGAACCATGCTCTTATATAGCATGGTTCCAAACACATTAAAAAACTGCTGACGCTCATCAGTAAACAAACACAAGAAAAACAACAAAACACATCTGCCCCAAGAGTGGGTTGATCGATCCCAAGAGCGGGTACAGATATTAAAATTAGCACTTTGATTTAACTCAGCTGCCTTTGATCGATGTTCCTTTGATTCAGTTAACTTTGATCGAGGTTAGATGTCCTGTCTGTTACTAGCGTGTCCTCGAGTTGAGTTTGAGTGTACTGATGATGATATAGAAAATTCTCCTGTTTGCTCTGCAGATGTGACAGGGCAGCTGTGGGCTTGGGTCAGGTCTGTGCAGTGTGGAGGGAGGGCATTAGCATGTAACATATAGTGTGCACATTTCTTGATCATTATATTGCCTGGGCGGCTAAATATTGTGGTTCAATGGGTTCAGTGGGCTTGCTGGTGTGACATGGCTAAAATCTGTGTTTTGTTTCCTAAATTAATCCAGGCCTGTTCACCAACAAGCCGCGTGAGTATTTATATGTTTATGCATAATACACACTGGCATCGAGATTACACTATTAACATGTGTATCTCTGATCGTTAGAGACAATTTAGTAGCAGTACCTAACATGTACCCACCCCTAATTAATAAAATTGAACACGGGACGTCACACCAATTTCCTTGTGATGGTACTCTTTCTAAATGATTTAATTCACTCTCTATCGATCAGAGATATACACGCAATAGATATCACGTCATCAGTGTGATCATAATAATAATATGTGTTCCTTTCCCATCATTCCAGAAAAGGTATAATGAGAGGCGCTCCATGATGAGGAGTACATGGCTGTCTCCAGCTTTTCTTCAAGGCTTCTTTGGTTCCAAACCTAAAATATTATTCTTCCTCGGATTGGCTAACAACACCAAGGATCAGCAGCGGTTAGACTATGAGAGCCAATTATATGGAGATATCGTGCAGTCTAGCTTTGTAGACTCCTATTTTAATAACACCTACAAAGCCATGTCATATCTACTGTAAGTTATCATTAAAAATTCTTCAGACTGATCTATTCCTTAGACTGATGAAGCTGAAGGAATTTGTGTATATTTGAAAGGAGGGTTACAAATTATATTGCTCAAGGTTCTAACTTCACGCAGAACATTGTCCGGTAGGCTTGTGCAATGAACCTCCAATTTATGTGCAAGTCATAAACGTATAAGTCTATGAAACGATCTCATTTCCAGCATATCCGAATATATTTCGAAGAAATTTGTTCATTCTTGCAGGGCTTTTTTTCGCAACTAATAGTAACTTGAAATCTGATTTTTACATTATCAAATTTGGCTATCCTGACATAAATTTTTAATATGACATGTTGAAGTTGAAACCCAAATGTTTCACTTATAAGTCTATTTGTCTCATTTGCAGCTGGACGTCAAAATACTGCTCTCAAGCGCAGCTCCTCCTAAAAATGGATGATGACGTGTTATTGAGGGTTGAAACCCTCACCACTCTTGTGGCTAACATGACCAAGTGGACAAACTCTAGTGAAAGGCTTTATGTTGGTATGTGAAGGTTTTTAAGCAATAAAGGGCCGTTTGCTTATTTGACCCTGACGTAATATTCACTCAAGCAACCTTCTTTTGGGTAGGGAGGTCCACAGCTTGTTGGCACACTCAACTCAACTTACCTTTTGATTTGATTTTGAGATTACAGCGCAGCTTGAGTGCTATGTGTGCTAGCAACTGTAGTACCTGTACCCTAGAGAGGATAACTCTTGCTACCATGAAGGTTAGAGCAGGGAGTTTGGGCCATCTGTCCCAAACTCCCTGGTTAGAGTCGAGGGTGTCTTGAGCAAACAATATTTCATATTGCTTTGAAATCAACTGATGTTGATAAAAATCACCAACACAAATCAGTGTAGTCTCTGTGCCCTCAAAACCACACTAAGATCTGAGCACCAGCTGCCATAACTCTAGAATCCAAGAATCTGTGTCAAAGAGTAAAATTACAAGTCGTGCATCATACTTGCTACCCCTCAGCAGCTTCAACTCTCAAATTAAAAATGCATATATTTTATTATACCATCAATTTTGGTCGACCCTTTTAAGCAAGGGCAAGAGTCAGATATGGGTCTGTTTACATTTGCAGGTGCTATGATGGCAAGCAAGGGCCAAGGTTTCTGCTTTCCTAAAACTGCTTTAGAATTGAGGTCCAAATTACAGTGTATTGTTAATTTGATATGATACACCGGTAGTTAGATATAGTCACACTATTAACATGTGTATATCAATTTTGTAACAGTACCTAACATGTTTCCACCGCTTATTAATAGAATTGAACACGGGTACTCTTACTAAGTGAATTGATTCACTCTCTATCGATCAGATATATACATACAAGAGTTATCATGTGATCTATGTGCGATATAGTTGCAGTTGTGTAATGATATTTAATCAAACATGTAACCTTTTCTGCAGGAAAAATCGTTGCAGACGCCAAACCTCGCAGAAACAAGAAGGATAAATGGTATATATCAAAAGAGGTGTGGCCTTACGAAACTTATCCACTGTGGCTACAAGGCATGGTATACTTTCTATCACCTAACTATACCACTGAGCTGTTCCAGGCTGCTCTAAGGACTTCTTACATGTTCACTGATGATGTGTTTATGGGTATATGTGTAAATAAAACAGCCAAACCAGGACAGAAGACTGTGGTAATGAATAGTATCTCATCCTTTCAATACGGGAAGGACCGAGAGAAACGTTCACTCAAAGACTGGGACGAAGGGAAAATCCCTTTCTTTCATTTTCCAGATAAAAAACTATACATGCAATTTTTTTATTACGAGAAAGATAGTATTTTAAGAAAATGGTGGAAGACACATTGATGTTAGTGCATCATATTAGGACTAATTAATTTGTCAAAAATAGAATATTTCAAACCAAATATCAGATTATTTCTGTGAAAAGTCACACAGCTTTTTAGAACATCACTCTAAATATTTTAGTCTCAAATGGATGATAATGACTGTGTTTGACAGTTTTGAATGCTGTGATGACTGACTGATACCATATGTGAATGGTATAATTTTCAGTGATATCGCTGATTGATGGGCTCCAAACCAATTGCTACTTACTGCAACAGTCACGATGGAACTTATAGAAAATGAAAGGATATGAAAAGATAGTATGTATAAATATATTTATTTGTGAAATGAATTAGGTCCGAAAGTTAGCTTTGGCTGATGACAACAGTGCTTAGCAAACACTATGTTTGTGCAATCAAGGAGTTAGCCTCTAACTCCTTGGTGCAATACACATGAGCATCCAGACATCAATTCAACAGGGCCGTAGTTTAAGAGAACTGGTAGGGGAGGCGGAAATCCTTGAGGGGGTGAAGTAGCACCAGGTTGGGTATTGTAAGCTGAGTCCTGTGTCCCGAGCCTCCAGCCTCCAAAGCGTTTTCATGATATAAGTATGTAGCAAATGGAAGTCCCAAATGAGCCGATTCTGACATAGAATATTCAGTTACAGCACTATATTCAGCATTCTAGGGGAGGCAGAGTGTCCCTGCCTCCCTAGAACTACGGGCATCAATTATCAATTACAGGTCAAGCTACTCGCAGTTGCAACACTGTTTGATGCTGGTGTTATAGGCAGTATGACAGTACAAACACTCAAGATATATGTAGCTAAGGTGTAGCTAAGGTGTAGCTAAGGTGTAGAGGCTCAAGCTCGGATAACGTGTATTTGGTAGTAACCCTACATCCTTGTCCCCCATTGTAAAGACAAGATGACAGTACAAATATTAAAGTTGTATGTTGTTCAGGTGTTAGGTTCAAGCTCAGGTAATTTGTATAGGGTGTCCTATATCCCTGTACACCATTGCTCGTTACTTGTGTTTCGAAGAGGCAGAGGCAGTTTTATACTGTGTGAACGGTGCGCAAACATACTGCAAACCTTTAATAGCAGCTCATCCATGGCAAACTTAGCTCCTGGCATCAATATGAATTTATGGATCAGTGGTTATTTGTGGAGATATGCCATCAGTATAAAGCTTTGTGTCAGGAACTAAATAAAGCTATAAATCTGGCAGCTTCAACATTGTGCATAGATTGACGTCCCAGTAACAACCTTCAAAAACTCAGGCAAGCTGATTGACACAAGTTTAAAAGTGTCAGCTATTCTAGATTCTGAACTTGTGGACCAATCAAAGATGAGAAATACGGTCCAGCAACCATACATGAATAGCCATTGCTCAAAGCCAGGTGTACCCCTTACCATATAATATATGTCAGTGGCTGCTGGTAAAAGATGGTGTACACATCTTATCACAAGAGTAAGACATCTTATTCGATTTATACTCATTATTATTTGGCAACATTGGCCAGGTTGATGTATTATCAATTCATGGTCTTAGTTCCGTGGGGATTGGTTTGGAAGGATTTTGGAATGTTTTATTTTGGTTTAGGAAGGCAAGGCAAGAAAATCTCAGTCAAATTCATGGCTGTAAAACGGAATTGAACATATGTATGGAAAAAAATTGTTTTAAGAGAGGTACTTATCCACTGTGGCTACAAGGCATGGTGTACTTTCTATCTCCTAACTATACCACTGAGCTGTTCCAGGCTGCTCTAGGGACATCTTACATGTTCACTGATGATGTGTTTATGGGTATATGTGTAAATAAAACAGCCAAACCAGGACAGAAGACTGTGGTAATGAATAGTATCTCTTCCTACCATTACAGAACGGACAAAGAAAATCGCTTGCTGAATGATTGGGATGGAGTGAGAATTCCATTGTCTCATTTACCAAGAAGTCTGTAACTCCTTGCATTTACTAAACAACAAACTATAAGTTTGCAATTCATTTTAGAATTATGAGTCAAAAAACCTCCTAAAAAACATTGATTTGTATTGTAGGTTTGACAAGTTGATCAGTTTTTTACACTCATAACGGTTTCAGCAACACCAGATGGGCAAACAGTATGACAATGTTTGTTTAGTTGTGATTTTGTCTTATTCAGGCGAATGTGACAGTAATATTGACAGTAATGAGAGATTACAATAGATTTTGCATTAACTCTCTGGAGGTAGGGCCAAACCAATCAATGATGAAAAAGGGGATAGAAATGTCACAGGTACTTTTGTAAAATTGGTGACATATATGTTATAATAGTTCTCTTCATTATAACAGATGTTGTCATTGTATATAAATTATGGACTGGGTTATTTTAAAAACTATCAACTGCCTCCATAAGTGTTTTGTAGGTATGGAGTTGTATCCACCACAATAAAAAGAGCACAATTCCTGATGAGATTAAGTTCTATGAGAATTGTCCTGATATGCTGATAGCAATGCATTGTACCTTTCAAGTAAACATTCTTTGAGTCTAGCCCATAATAAACTCCTGACATATGTTTTTTTACCGGACAGGACAAGATACAAGGGGTATGGTTCAGTTTCAATTTAGTCAACTGTTATCGGTTATCTCAACAATTGAAGCAAGTATTAAGCCGGACATGACCCAGATCCTTGCTGACAAATTTGGCCATGAAGTAAATCAGTGAATAAGATGACAATTTGAAGACCAAATATGGCAAAATAAAATAGTCTACTGTATCATGTGACGTAATTACGGTCTTACTAGTGGAAATTAATGGCGGCAGCAACTACTAGTGCGTTAATTCCATACCCTAATTATGAAGATCAGTTTGTGCAAATTATTTGCCCATTAGGTGACAGTTCTGAGATTAAAGTCTCAATTAGTTATCAATGAGCTACACAGAATTTAATGAGCACAAATTTGCCTGAGTGGTAGCAGTAGTTTGAGTGCTATCTATACTGAGGTTCAGCGTTGCCAACTTTAATCACAACAAGGTGACACACAGTAGGCAGGAAGTTTCACCATTCCGACCTTAGGAGAATCTAGTGGATTTGTGTATTGTTTATCCGACTGTGTAATGTACGTACATACAACTGTTGCTGAATAAACAGTTCTGTATTAGTGTGAGTTACTAGGACATTATTTTACTTCTTATCACTGAGGCATTTCTTTATCAGTGTGGGAGATGAATTTGCAGTCAAACATATCTTATCTACCCTGCCTTGACAAAGTGAAATTTATCTAGTGCTTAGTGCTTAGCTCGCCGGAAGACAAGAAGGTTAGGTTCAAAATTTCTAGCAAAGGTAAGCAATTTTGTATCATGAGAAACAATGACAGGCTTGACCTCTGAAAAATAGCTGTAAACGAAATCCCATAATGCTTTTGATGGAAGTTCAGGGTTCAGGGTCACGCCTCGCTCATACCATATAGTATGAAAATTCAAAAATCACATTGGTCTCATCCGCCACATATCGATGATATATCAGTGAATGACAATAATTGATAAACTGTATCTGCTGCTCTTTCTGTCATTGAGCCTAAATCGGTAGCATTAACATTTTGTAGGTTTACAAAGAAATGGATGATTTACCTATTATTGAGGTATCTGGGAATCAGTGTGCGTTCTGCCTCGAAGATGGGGCACGGCGTGTAGACCCCCGTGTACTGCCTTGTGGACACAGCTTTTGTTTCCTCTGTCTAGAAAATGACTTCCTAAGAATCAAAGCGATCAGGTGTCCAATCTGCAGGTAAAACCTTCATGCTAACTCAATTATAACTGAAGCTTACTTTTGCATTCTTCACTAAATAAATTTTACCTTGCTCGATTCAAGGGGTTAGAGACTAACTTCTTGCTCAATTATATTTGGTTTGATTGAACTCCATCTTGTTTGCCTGCCTACATCATGGTAACTTCTTCGGACATAACCCTCGTTCATCTGATCAGTTAGGGCTGGGAGCAATGGTGATGTTACTTGAGTTAAATATTGACTTTGTTCTCAAGTAGTCGATGTTCCTAACAGTGGCTGGCGGCTGCCACTGTTGAACTCAAATGCTGTGCCAACAATTTTGCCATGAAAAGATATTTTGCTTTACACGGTCCACAGAAATTGTGATCCTTGTAATGTTTGGGAAAAAATTTAATGGTGTGTTGAATATAGCGATTCATTTCATACCTCTGGGTTGTAATTTGCAAATATTTCTGATTCTTATTCAAAGACGGTCTAAAATAGAAATGCTCATAGCCCCCTAGACACAGGGCTTGAGGATCACCTTTAGGGCTAGCAAACCTCCATTACCACTTTACATAGCCACAGCATGTAACACCCGTAATTGGAAAAAAGGGTAATTATTTGAGTGATTACGTACTGAGTGTGAACTGCTATCCTAGACTCAGGTTATATTCAAAATGCACTGTACTTACCTTAATTACGGCAGAATGAATATCCCTATTGTTATAAAAATTTGGCTAAAAAGTAAGTGGAGCCCGTGGGTCACAATGTAGATGTATGACTCTGTTTCGTGTTTTAGTTTACATAGTTTACAAAGTGTGGCCGCCGACATTACTAAAATAGGAATATGGCCACTCATAACGCTGAATTATTTAACCAAATAAAACTTGTTTTTGTTACAGGAAGTTTGTGAGCTCAGAAAATAAGCTAGAGACTCTGCCCAAAGCATCACAGAGTCATGAGGATATAGCTGAGAGAACCATTCAGTGTGATTCATGTGTTGGGTTTAGTGTAAACCCTCCAAAACCATCTGTCAAATACTGCAGACAATGCCACAAGAAGCTCTGCACTGTACATCTGCAGGTAATGATTTGTTTTTTACCCCGCTGCTTTGATTTGTTTTCATGCTCCAGGTTGCTACACAGTAGATACGACTTAGGGGCGCCAGCTACTTGCCACCATCTTTTTACCAGCGGATGTTGTGGAATTGCCTCAAACAAGCAATGCTGGTTACATGACATGTCCCAATTACTTATTAGGGGCACAAGAGCAATTGTGGCCGGATGCTCTTCTTGAATCCACTGCGACCGCCGAGAATTGAGCACGGGACCTCCCGCATGGAAGACCCTCATCTTACCCATCGAGCCACGACAACTTCTTAAAGTGTAAATTATTATGGTTGCTTCAAAACCAACGCGGAGATGTATTGAATACTCCCTTTATACACAGATAGTCCATGGGATCAGGGAGTATAGGACTTTTCTGAATGAACAGGCAGAGTGCGAAGGCGACTACTATAATAAGTCGTTGAAATTGAAAACCACTAGAACCAAAACTTAACCAATGAATGTTTAATGTTCTGTTACAGCACCACGATCAGGTGATGTATGGTCATAGTACGATAGCCATGACACAGATAGAAAGAGAAGACACCGAAGGGCTGAGAAGCTGCTCAATTCATAAGCGTTATCCTGTTGTGGCCGGATGTAAGCTCTGTGAGAAGCTTTACTGTACTCTATGCCTGACCAATGAGGCAAACAGAGTGTGTGACAAGTCTGGTGAGTTAGATAGATGTATAGTTTATATTATGAACTTTTTTCACACCGATCAATGCAAGAAGCAAATATGAGCAAGAAACAATGAGAAGTTTTTTTATATGCTTTTGTTACAGGTATTTCATTCATTGAACTAGTTCATTGTTTCATTGATCCCAGTAGTATAAAGCAAGTCTCTAACTCCTTGTATAAAGCAGGTATAAAACATATTGAGAAAAATCATGGTTAAATCTATGCTTATTACTCACAGGGTAGCATCAACCACCGTAACCAGTGATATCTTCACCTCTAATGATACCACCAACCTCAACAGTAGCGAAGCCACCACCATACCGATAAAGATTCCATGACCATTGTTTATCTTTGTCTACCTAAACAATCATAATCTGGATTTGTGCTGGATTAGGCAGGGATAATGGTGTGCTATAGCGTTCTGAGGCTACTGTTGTTATGCTCCAAAACAAAGCTCCTCATTTTCACATTACAAATCTTTTAGAATCATCAAGTCAGCACAGGGGGCATGATTTTGATGCCATTGAGAACATAGCCATAAGAGCTTGAGAGGAGATGCGTCCTTCGATTGAAAAACTACGAAGGGAGAAGGAAAAAATTAGTGCCCTAGTCAAAAACCTTGAGGATCTGTCACTTCAGCTGGAGACCAAAAGTGAGGCGACATTGGCAGAGCTCGATTGCGCCAAAATGAAGCAGGTGAGTTGCATAATGAAATAGATAATTCTATAATACCATAATCATGATGATACCTGATTTACAAATTGCAGCCAAATAGTAACAACTCTTTTTTTCTCATATAATTATTGACACTTGGACTATCAACGCTCAACAGTTCATAATTAACTAGCCTAGGTAGACAAAGATGTAATGTATATAAATTACTAGCCTAAATTACTATATAAATTACTAGTCTTGACAAGCTGTGTTCGGTGGGGCGGCGGGAGGGGGGGAACCACCAAAGAAAGCTGGTCAAGACAGACTAGGAATTAATATACCTTTGTCTATAGAGCATATAACATGATGACAAAATAAAAGGAAATATGATGAAATGTAGCGTTTTGTAATGTAATATAATATGATATAAACTATATTTAATGTGAACAACAAGTGAAATAAATACAATTCTGATCTTTATTGTAGATTGAGAGTTTGCAGAACGTGATTTTAGCCCTGAACAAGAATTATGATGGTCTGGAAGAGAAATTTAAGACCAGAAACGCTGAAATACAAAAAGCCATAGACGACTATTCAGTTCAGATCACATCAATAGAAATAGGCCTGGACAATATCATGAGCGAGGGAGCACAACTCATAAATGAGGCAAATGATGTGCAAGTGGTATCTTATAAGGAGGCTCTAATCAGGAAGATTGACACTGAGATAACTAAAGAAATTCCTCCTTTGGATGTACCAAATGGCTACCAGCTGCAACATGCAGGTGAAATAACATATAACATAACAACATGCTCTAAGCACAGTGTGCTCTATATTCATTTTGAGGATTGACAAAAAAATTCATAGTAAGCTAAATTGACTATCTTCATCTGATTATCACCATACACAAACTTGATCTTGCAAAATTGCTTTTTTTTGTAGACCAATCAAATCTAGATCAAGTGAATAGTTTTCTTCAGGTCACACCCCTTAGTTATTTGCTTCCTAATTCAGCCGCAAGCATTGAAAAAGCAGCACTGCGACACCATCCTCCGACCAAAGTTCAGTTCTCACATTTCGCTGATGATACTGCTAGACAACTGCAAGGAATTTTCTGTATGAAATATGCTGACACAATATACCGCCTATCAGCTACTAGAACTGATGAACTTGAAGTGTGCGAATTTCACAAAGAATCGCAATGTAGAGTTTGTCCTGGCTTCCGACGCAAAAACAGAACAAAATATACAGTCACTGAAAAAATAGATACTGTGGTTATGTCAACCGGTCAAACAATAGCAACCCGTCAATATACATACACGACTGAAAAAAGAGAGGAAGTGGCAAATGTCAGAGGACTACAAGTTGGATCAGACTTTCTCTTTCTCCCGTCACCAGGAAGAACTAGTAGGTTGATGACAGCTGTGCTGATCGATGAGCAGCACAGAGGTGAAACGTTAAGGAATGTTCAGGTGCTCTCTCCATCGTCATTACATGGTTCTGCGCTGCTGCCCAGTTTCGCTATAGTAGGAAATGAAGCGGTGTTTTGTGAGGGAGGTTTAAGTCCGTCTCTCATCTCTTGGAACCCAGAGAACAATCAAGTGAAGAAACAGCAGGTTATGTTTGAAGTCCCTTCAGAAGTTACCCAAATATTTTCTTTGAAAGGAGGTCCCAAAGAAACTGTCTTTTTATATTGTGAGGCACTTAGTCCTGAGCCGCCTCAGCATGTCCCTGAAGTAACGCCTTGGTACAAAGAAAAGAAAATTCCTCCAGTAGTACACCACCAAACCAAGCCGATACACTCATACGCGTTAGTAAATATTGACTCAGGAAAAGTTATCTGGCAACATCAGAGGGAAAAGCTAGCTGACAACATCACTGTGGATGCAGGATATATCTATGCCTTCTCTATTTCTAATAGCAACAAGCCTCCAAGATGTCAGCATTGCCTCGATGTTGCGCGGTATACGCATACTCACTTTAATAAACGTGACTGCAAATGCGATGTCAAATGTTCGTGTCGTCCTAATCAATGCTCTTGCTATGCAATCAACCTGGAAGTACTAGACAGTAACACAGGTAAGATGTAATCAATGCGTTTTTTTTTGTTCTGCACTCTCTGCAGGCAATTAAAATGAAAACACTTGATTTATGTATTCCATTATTGGTGTTTTGACCTTTTAGTCTATCAAAATTAAAACCCATTCAAACCAAACCAATTGAGTGGTTAAAACCTAGAACAAGTTTGTTCCCTCTGTGGTGGCGGAGGCACTTTGCTAATGTTTGGTGTCGAGGCGCCTCGATACCAAATACTTGCAATATCCCTCCGCCCCCACACAGGGAACAAACTTGTTCTAGTCAAAACCTGGAGTTAGTATGATATTAGGTCGATGTCTGTCTGTCTATTATCTGTATTTTATATTGACTGCCTTGCCTGCCTGAATTCATTGCATGACAGCTCCCATCTAATTACAACTTTGTGAATTCATATGGGGGTGTGACAGTATTCATGTCTCACTGTATTTTATTTTGAAAATTGATGTTCTTTTTTGACCTTTTCACAATTAAACCAACAAACCAATTGTTTGATGTAAAAATGATCAGGAGACATTAGTGAACGACTCAGGTTAGGCAACTGATACAAGGAGTCATTAGTACTGATTCTTCAGATGATCTCACAGAAAGCTTTTGTTTCAGGCACAACAATATTAAAAGACACAGTAGCAAAATATGCGGCACACCAACGGCCATATCTGAAGCGAGCAGAGATAGTTCAGACAGAAGATGGTTCCAAAGTTTTAATTCTTCTTTATCATGATGATAAACTGGCTGTGTATAACTTCCTGTATTGATTTATCACAGTATGTGAGGTGTACAGCGTACACTGCTCAAACCACGTAAGAGAGCATGCACATGGAGACAGTAGAGAAGTAAATCGCTTCAGGTAGTATTCATCATCAGAAAGTCCTCTCATGCTTTAACCAAGAAGTACTCCTTGCTATACCCAGGAATATCCTGAGATTCAACGATGGAATTTTAGAACTCTCCTTCGCTAACCAAGGTTGATTGACCTATGGCCTTGGAAATTCCTGACATTATTGTAAACGCGCCTTCAGATTTGATCAACAATCTCACCCGAAATGATTATTACTTATACTCAAATATCTAAATAGCAGTTAGACTGCGTTGGGGACATAATTTATCAACTCTGCGATTCGATAAATTGAGAAAAGAGTTCTCCCCTCAAGATTTCCAACGGATTCTTGGCTCTTGTTTTCTATCACGTACTTGGCGTAATTCACGTAATTGGCGACAGGAATTTTGATATTGTGCCAGGCAGAAAACACACAGGAGCGTGTTATCTATGAGAAAAGCAGGCTTTACTTCTTCCTCCGCATGTAGCATCGAAGAGATGGCAATCTTTGTTCCACTCCCCCCAGGCTATTTACCTGACCATGCTCATTGAGATATTGAATGACATCCTTTATTTTACTAATCGCTTGACATTCCGGTAGAAGATACACTTGTTGAATGATGTAATTACTAATCTTTGTCAAAAATATCACTTCTGCTATGTAAACATAAATTTGAAAACAAATTTTTTAATTTTAATTTAATGGCATTAGTTTCATTCGATGAGAATGTTTCACAAATTAACCTCCATAACTTGTATTTTTATACATATCTATTTTCATGATTTTTCAACTATTTCACTGCATTTCATTATGATTATAACCATGCTTTCAATTCAGTTACAATAGAACAGCAGGCGTATTCAAATTTCTCATGTTATGTTACTAAGTTGTACTAAATTTGTTATCGGTTTACATATTCATATGCAAACATCTGTACCCTACTCAATCATACCCACTGGGTTCAAACATCGATATAACCAATGTGCTATTGGCCAACGTTGAAATATCATTATGTATCTCTATAACATGAAATATACAAGCCATAAAGGAGCACAGTTACTCTTGATATACACATACAATGACAGGATATGAAGCTGTTCTGTGGTCTGTAATCAGCTTCTGACACGACTCATTATCTATATTATCTATCTATATGTTATCTATATTATTTACTTTAACCAAGGAGTTACTCCTTGCTTTAACGCTATTGGATTGTGGTCATCATATGCGTACATTATTGGAAAACAATTTCTCTGCCTCTCTCTCTGATTAAATGTCTCAATCTAAGGCCCTCTAAGTTATAAACCCACCTGAGTAAAATCAGAGAGGGTAAAATAATGAGGGAAAATAGTTTTAAACAGGGAGCGCTCCTTGTTTTACGGTTTTCTTGGAATTGTGCTTTCGTCAATACCCACGGGTGGATAAATCCAAAAACTACAGTTATCTCCTTATAGACTGTTGTAGCGTAAGTACCTGAGTTGCTAGAATTGTGGTTATTTTAACACGACCCGCATTCCTATACAGTTTAGATTTTGAGCTCATGTCAAGGCCTGTTCTAGAAGAAACAAAAATTGTGAGTGAATCAAGAGGAGTGAGGTCCTTGGTGATATAAAAGGAACTTTATTTATTACTCTGATTTTGATATGCACATTTTGTAATGTAGCCCAGTAATTGAATGTGCGTTAATCACATTTCAAACATGTAAGAAAATAGAATTCATTAGCCTGTCTTGACAATCACAAAGAAGATTGCTAAGACAGGCTACCTTTCCTCCTCCTAGCTAGTACTAGCTAGCTAGTAGAAAAGTAGTAGTAGGTATGCCTAAGTATGTCGGTCTAAGAAGTAGTAATTATCATCTCTAGTAAACACTCCTAATCATAGCAAGAAGCTCTTTCACTCTGCTTGATCGTAGTCTCTATTAAAGTAAAAGGTAGAAATAGTAGGGACATGCCAGTCAGTGATGCATTCAGTCAGAGATGGGAGGTGGGATGAATGTAATAATCTCAGCTGTGACTTTTTTTAGCCAGGGTTTCCAGGCTGCTCTCGCATCATCTATGAGCTTGAGAGCTAACCCCCATGCGAGCAAAGCAAGTAAGCACCCAACACATCTAATTTACCGACGAATCCAGGATTGAATTACACTCAGTTCACAGTCTGTTTCACCTTCACATAACATGAGTATGTGAAGGTGGAGCCAGACTGTGAACTGAGTGTAACTCAATCCTTCTATCATCTTGATCACAATGGATACCCTAACTATGTCTGAGCTTGCCATACACTGGTTTAGCACCCAGATATCAACAAGTGTAGCATCACTCAATTGAATTCAAACAGGTAATAGCGTATTGGCTCATGATATAATGTAATATTGGTAATGAAGTTTGGCAGTAAACTTAACCAATGATTTGGTTTACATTTGATAACAATACGGTATGCCTGCTTGCAGTTCGCTTTGCCTCATCACCATACTAGGACTTAACTTGGATGAGTTGTATAAATTACTGCTTGTAAAACCTAGAGATATATGTTATGTGTGTTCTCATCTATTTGGCTCTGCATACGTACACTAGTTTTAACAAGGAGTCAATCAGGTAAAAACAAATTGAATTGTTATTTTGGCGGAGTCTAGTTGGCCGTCATTGTCCTCTTTCTCTCCCATAAAACATGTCTGAAGTTTTGTTAGCCTCCTCACAACTACTGTCAGTTACTTCTTATTTTGGGAATCCATCGCTGATGCCAGTCAATACCTTTATTTTTCAGCAGGCATAGACAGTTCCTCATAGTGGTGGTCGCTCATCAAACACATAACAGATAAAGAACTACATAATGGCTCGTGAGGTTCTGACTTTCCAGTTGGGAAATCTGTCTAACTTTGTCGGCACACATTGGTGGAATTTACAGGTAAGAGCTGTTACTTTTACTATATTCTTTTTCATGATGACTTTTGGGAATGGTGCGTCAAAAATTGTAATTAGATTTTTAAATATAACAGCTCAATAAGCCTGATATGACATGCTCGACGGTATATCATCCTAAAGAAAAACAATTTTGTAAGACTATAACAATGGTATCGTTGCCGTTTTCGATCAATAATACCAGATAAAATTCAAGGAGAGATCGATATTTTACTTAATTATTAATTCAGGTTATTTTTCGTATCCCACAATGCTATTTCATAGAACTTGCTTTGACATCAGATCTTTGTGACATTCATCTGATCTGCCTGATACTGTCAGGTTGAGGTTACATTGTGGGCATGTCGTTAAAGACTACCCACAGACCTATTCATGTTATGGTCAGGCAGTTACTTTTGATAAAGTTATGTCAGATTTGCATGGTAAAAAATTTCAATGCACCCTGGCATGAATTATTGATGATGAAAAGATTGCCTCCATAAGGGAAGGTAGCTCCCATTCTCTGAATTATGATGTCACAGGCTCCCGGAAGTGCTTGTTTCTTGTTTTGCACTTCCGGGAGATGCAGAGAATGGGAGTAAGTAACATGTAATAAGTAACTGCCTGACCATTACATGCATTGGTCTTTGGGTAGTCATGAACATGTCATACCCTGTTTACTTTTGATAGGAAGCTAGCTTTGTGTATGAAGGAGGAGAGACCGGTCAGAAAGCTGAGATCAATCATGATGTCACTTTTAGAGAAGGATGTAATCCTAAGGTAAGTGTTAGTTGACAGGTAGTAGTTCTAAGTTGAGACTATAAGTCTAGGTTGTTTCGCTTTGTTTGGAAGGTGTGTCAATTGCGCCAAATCATTACACCATCGTGTCGATTGTGAAATTTTATTTGCACTGGGTGTCAAAGATTGTGCTTCATGACCCTGATAATCGGTTTATATATCTAGGGAGAAGTGACATATACTCCCCGACTAATAGCTGTGGATTTGGGAGATGCGATACATAACCTTAAGAGGGACGGCGTGCTCTATGATATTGAATCGGAGGGGGAAGGAATAAGCTGGTTTGTATATATATATATATATGTGTGTCTAGTAACAACCCTACAACATGGCGACACATGGGAGGGCACAGGGTTCATTGGATAATCTCCAGCATGGCATACTCTGTAGAGGAGTAAAGTATTTCCTTTTCGCAATATGCTCAGACTTCAAACAGTGAAAACTAGTTAATTCTTTTGTATGAACTACCACCTTAGCCAGTGAAAACTAATGATAGCTAGCATAATGTCACCCCAGAACTAAGCAACTATGTCCTCCTCAAGGATAGTTAGCTTTTTGAAAAACTCAGTTGGCTGAGCAGTCCAACTCTGAAGAATTGTTGGAAGTATTTTCATATTAAGTCATAATATTCTGTTGAAATCTATTTTGTCCCATGTTTGTACTCCCTGATTACTTGGGATTACATACTGGTAATTTATTATTATGGTTTTTTCTCAAATCAAATTGAAAATTATAAAGTTTTGCTATCCAGGTTGTTATCCACTCTTGGAACTTTTTTTGTTGGCAAGACAACTCTTATATTACGAGGTGACATAACTAGACTTATAGCATAGGACTACCGCATTTCGCAACTTTTGGCTTTGTGTCGGTAGGAGACGGGAGTGGGAAGGATGAAAACTCTCCCTGCTCACAATGCTCTCTACTATCGGAATAATTTAAGATAGTATTGTGAACCACACAAGCTTTCTTCTTTCCAACCCCCAACCCATACCCATCCTAATCGCAAAGTCTGGAAATACGGTTGTCATATGATGTAAGCAGCATGTTGCTATACAACTCAAACCTGAGATGAAACCTGCCACAGCCCCCCCCCCCCCCCCAATTGTCATATTACAAAATATTTAAATCCCATCCACAACCTCACAGAATTCACCATAGAATCTAAAATAAAGTGACTGCGTCAAAAATAGCCTCAGGTTTTAAAACAGAACTGTTTTGGATTTGTTATTCAGGTTGTCTTGCCTTATGCACCTTCCTTTTATTCCAGGTCTCATGAGATCACATTACACAAAGAGGAGAAGGCACATAAAAAGAACGAATTTATGCGAGATCTGGAGTATTTGGACAATCCTGATATGGCACAGAGAGATATGGTGAGTTTTTTTCATGAGCTTGTCCCCTAAAGAAGTGTTTACTGGTAGTTTCACAGGCTACAGAAGTATACAACAGGATCAGGGATAGCTCAGTGCTAGAGGCGTGTGACTTGGGATCAAATGGTCCTGGGTTCAAGCCCCACCGGGATCACTGTTTGTCTAGTATTACCTGGCTTGGCTGTCCCTAGCCGATCTGGAACAATTAACGGATGCGGACTGACACATGCTCATAATCTTCAGAAATTGATGAGGGCATTACTCGGGACAAAACGAAACACCAACAAACCAATGCGGGTAGATAAACTAACCTTTTGATATCACGATGGCTGTGAGACTGAATCTTTTGTGAGTGTGATGAAAACACTTTGATCTCCTCTTCGAAATCGATGAAAATAGTGATAAAACTTGTCATTTTCATGAATTTTGATGATTTGAGGAGCCTAAACAAATCTTTATCCTTCTTGTCTTCACAGTGAGCCTTTGATAATGTTTTGGAGTGTGTTCGTTGCTGTAAGCTGTTGTCAAGAGTGGCAAAAAAATGTGAAATCAGCAGCCTACAGCTGCCATTGACAACATTTAGGGCCAGCTGTGGATGTGTTCGACCATTGCTTTAGAGGATTAATTGCGGACCTTGATTGATATAAAGAAACTCTTATATGGGTACAAACGGCACAGAGCCCTAAGCAAAAGAAGAGCTTGCTCACAAAATTGGCTTAACTTTCTAAAGTGTGAGTCTCGAATGATACGCATTGTCAGATAATGCTGGGTAGTTTGAATATCTTAGCAGATGGCCTTTGATGCTCTGAGTTGGGGATCTGGAGGCATATCATGTCTAATGATGGTGGTTCATTGTTATTCATTTCTATTCATGCTGTACCAAAGAATGGATGATTGAAACCCATCGTTCTCAAAAATCCCTGATGTTAATAGGGATGAGTATGTTCTGAACAGTGTAGTTTTAAGTAAATTCCAGTTTATTTGAGTTGTCTGATTTCTGAAATGTCTGATTTACCAGCATGTACAGAATATTCGATTTGCTGCCAAATATATTTTGGTTTTCATGATGACACTATGTTTAAAGATTAGAAAGTTTGAAGAAAATGAAAAACAATATTGATCTGGTGTGACTCAAAAGAAAATACAATTTACTCCTGTATAAATCAAGTGTTTTGTCTTCATCGCGTTGACATGCCACAAAAGCCATAAAAGCAGTGAAACTTATCTTTAACATTCAGCTCCCACCGGTACACAAAGTCGCTGACCGAGTCTGAGCACCTGATCACTGTAGCATTGAATGTCTCGTGTCGGCATTCACCAGCGACTGAGGAGTAGACTTGGAATCTGGTCTCCAGCCCAATCGCTGACGGCATTGTGTCATCGCTCCACAGTGGGAAGTTTGTACCGCAGCTGTCATACGGAACGCAAAAGTCCAGCAGCCTGTCACCGGCGTCACCTGTAAGAATAGAATACATGATCAAGTTGAACAGGTGCCCTGGTAATTGTATTATTTGGTTGGCAGGCTGAACCATGTACTATAATCATTCAGCTCATCAGCTGGTATTTCATAACCGTTATTCGATATGCAAACAAGTCACCATAACCTGAAACCTTGAGCACCCTGACTACCTGTCAAAGACACCGAGATCGATCAAAAAACTCAATATATTATGAGTTAAAATGACTGCAGCTCATCTATTTGCACACTAATATCATGAAATTATATCGATATGCAAACACTAAACTCTGATAAGTTTTGCTCTGAATGAGAAACCTCCGATATCTTGATTGACTAACAAAACGGTGGGCAGATTCTGTAACATTTACAAACCTGAGAAACGAAACCAGGGCCTGCCAGCTTTCTCCATCTCCTTTGTGTCGCAGACAGGGAACTCTCCGTCGATGACCTCAATGTTACTACCATTATAGTCCTGTCTCCAGTATTCTGTTAGATGGATGGCTTGCTGGCATGCAGCAGGGTTAGACAGTCGGGTTTCAGTCGCTTTGTCAGTTTTTGCTGATGGGCTAGTTGGCATTGTCGATGGTTTTGTCGGCAGTGTTGTCATCAGTTTTTTCGGCGGTTTTGTCGACTTTCCTGCCGTCGATGTCTCTTCAGAGGGACTGGTGGCGGTGTTTCCTTTGCGGCATTCGATGAGCATGGTTGTTAAGTCTTCGTAGAACTTCATCTCGACCTCTAGCTGGGTCTGTGTCCTCTCGTCTGCTTCGTCCCCTCCGGCCAGCTCTCTCTTTTCTCTTGGTTTCTCGGATGGCTCAGGACAGTTTTCTGCTAGCAGGAGATCGTGTAACAGCTTGTTACGGTATTTGTACTTCTCCAGCTGCTTGTTGGCAGAAACATCATAAAGAGATGCTGTCACTGCTGCATTCAGCACGACAAAGCTGACAGCTAAAGCAATCCACAACGAATTCATCTGCAACAGGTGGAAAATCAGATTTCTTAAACAACACATCCATGTGAAGGCCAACTACAGAACATAGACATTTTGCTGTCATCCATTCAGTTAAAATGCAGACAAGATCTTTCAATGGAGGATTTCATTTAGATGAATTTGTGTTAATTCGATGTTATGCTTGGTCAAAGTGAGGAAAACTTGCAACTTACCTTTGCAACAAGAGGGCTTTCAAGTGGCGAGGGTACGACTGTTGCAGAAATTTAACCTCAAGACACTATATTTTGACTGATAACAATGTTAATGCAATCACCCTTATCCAAAACAACGCTCATAGTATTCAAATATAACTAGGTAACTTAAATACTTTTCAACTTTCATAGATTACTGTTATCAACAGTCATGTAGCAGCCACGTGATTCGTTGTTATATCCTAATTTGTGCTCCTGGTAGAGCTACAGCTATATCTCGCAAGAAAGTTTCAAGTGAGGATGTCATTATAAACATTTTTAATACTCAGGGTGTTGACAGCTGGAATTGACTCTAGCAAAAAGCCAATGGCGCTACTGGTAGAGCTTTAGTCAGATCTAGCAAGAAAGTTTCAAGTTCAGTGCAGTGAGATTGTCATCAAAATCATTTTGATTACTTAATGGAATTGACTCTATCTAAAGTCTATTATTCCTCAGAGAAGACGATGAGCTTTTAGAATCAGTCAAACTTTCTAAACTTTTTTTGACAGGATGTTGATGAATGCCCCTCTCGAGAAGAAATGGAAATATCGGAAAAAGGTAAATTATATTTAGCTCAGTGTTTGTTGTCCTCATTGTATATGTTGTAGATTTCAAAGGTTATTGCCAAAAGTTTGATGAAGCTCAGCTCTGGCCCACACTGGTGATGTGAGGAAGAGGTTTACACTTGAGGGTGCTGGGGCTGGAACAATCAACCTTAAAAGCTCCCCTAATGGGACCCGAACACACAACTCCTGCGACACCAATGGGGTTGTGTTTTTCTGAGTAATCTCCCTTGATTATTTACAGATGAGACCATACTTTTGCAAAGTTTTATAAAAGCAGATGAGACCTTTTGCTGTAAAAACTCCTCGGTTTCTGCTAACTACAATTGATATTTTTATTCAGTAATCCAAAAATCTGACCTATATGCTGAAATAAAAAACAATCGGAATATCTTAATTTTTAATACAATTAAAATTAAATAATAATACATTAAATTATAAAAACCTGATCAATCACAATGAAATTCAGTGTCAGGAAGAAAGGGGTCATGAAATATACAGCTAAATTTGTTTTGCAAAATAATTCCATTTATATATTAAGTTATTGCATTAAATATAGAATTGTTTTGTATTACAATAACATAAATAATATATATGTTATTCTGAATTTTTTTTCTCCAATCAATATTTTCAGGTTGGATTTATACAACATTCAAAATTCAAAGCTGGAATATTATTATTTCTCTTTATTTCAATGATATATTTATAATATTATATAAGTCTCTCTGCACCGGAGCGACAATGCCACCAACTGGCCCAATTGACCTAATTACACTTTGTTTGTAGAAGCTAACTTTTATCCAGTTCGGGTGGGGCGACATTTCAGTTTGAGAACTCAAGCACATTTGAATTAGTTCAGTCGCTACGGTGCAAAGAAAACCAACCTGAATTGATTGGTGCACATGTGCAAAGTGGGTTCAAGGTACAAACTGACTACTAGTTTATCTTGTCATTTATAGAAGAAGAGAAGAAAACAGACTCTAACATTGCTGCCGGACCGCTGACAGATAAAGTTTATAATCTTGATGGTGTCGTTGTGAGCTGGACAGATTACCTGAAGCTTCATCTTCATCCGAACACACTCTCAGTCATCAAACAGTATTACCAATCTGAGTGAGTCAATTCTCTCTTCTTAGTCACTTTGCGCATGTGCACCAATCATTTCAGGTTGGTTATCTCTGCGCCTTAGCGACTGAATTAATTCAAATGTGCCTGAGTTCTCTAACAGAAAAGTCACCCCACCCAACTAGAGAACTGGGAACCCAAGCACATTCGGATTTTTTTTAAAAGCTACGGTGCATTGAGACTTGTATCACACAGTTGATCTGCAAGCAGTGTGCTTCTTAATTGATTGTAATTCTTCTGATTCCGCTATCATAGATTCTCAGTCGTAATGATTCTCTATTTTGATGAAAGATGATGATGATTAAGATGAAACAATAACCTGCAAATATAACGGAGTTGCTAACAATTTTTTCCTAATTTCTCCTAGCCATAGTTCCTTTGATATCAGGAAAAAACTTTATAGATGCCAACCCTGACCTGACCTGAACTAGAAACTTAATGTTTTATTGATGCATTTATGTTGTATGAGAATAGGGCTGGATCCCTGTTTTTCGATCCGAAATCTGAATATAAATCATAGATACATTGAATTCCATATCTGGAATAGCATCATTAGCTTTATTTTGAAAAATCGTGGGCTTGAAAAAATAGCCAGTCCCTAACAGCATTCATGAAAAGCCAAAATCATCGACGTTGAAGGCATTGGAATTTAATTCAGTGCATAGACGCTAAAAGCTCTCTTTTCGTTCGCCCCAATTGATAACTTTGAAAATAATTTACTCTTTTCAGTAATTCATTCAATCTTCATGGATATGGCTCTACAGTGTATAATGATAGGATGAGGGATTTCAACTCTGAAATGGAAGACAAAATTCATTTTTTCACGGAAGAGGCTGATCACTTACAGGTAAAATCTATATTTAGAAACCATCACTCAAACTCCCGATTGGAAAACAAAATATGTAAGCCCTTAAATATCCAATTGTGTAATGTTTGGCTAATAGTATACAGTTATACTTTTATGGGCAACCAAAGGCATCTCATTCGAAATGTTTTGCACTCAGTGCCAGAAAAAAAATTGTAACAAAAAAAAGAAACAGAATCGAAATAATAATAATGTTGGGCAAGTTGAATAGTAATGTTTTAACAATTATGTTTTAATAGTAATGTTCTTATAGTAATAGTTATAGTAATAGTTATAGTAATAGTTATAGTAATAGTTATAGTAATAGTTATAGTAATAGTTATAGTAATAGTTATAGTAATAGTTATGGTAATAGTTATAGTAATAGTTATAGTAATAGTTATAGTAATAGTTATAGTTATAGTAATAGTTATAGTAATAGTTATAGTAATAGTTATAGTAATAGTTGACTCATAGTTGATTGTATCAATATTTTTGAGTCTCCACATTTCGTGGTCAGTTGAAGCGCTGAAAGCTGGTGATATGTAATATGCAAGGTTGTGAAAAGAGACATCACCATGGATGTGTGGATCTTGTCCACTTAGGCAGACCGTCAGGTGGTTGAAGCCTCCATTAACAGATTTTTGTTGGCTCGTTTATGCCAATGTCTGCAGTCAATTACTAGATCGGTGTTGTACTAAACATCTAAACAGAGGGATAATAGAAAAATTTGCAGTTTTTTGACCTCAGAAGAAGCTTCGACAGTTCATGTTTATTGCGTTACTTCGGGTACACCATACATGACAAATCATGAACACCATAGTTGTAGTATTAGTAATATTCATTATTATAGTTGTAGTTATCGTTATAAGTCACTTATTTACAGGGATTCCATTTTATCTCGGATATATATGATGGATTTGGAGGATTAGCTTCATGTATAGCTTCGGATCTGAGCGATGATTTCTCAAAGAAAGGCTGTCTCGCATTTTGCCCCTTCAAAAACTTGAGAGATACTCAGGTGAGATTTATGGCACACATTTGAATATGGTCAACAGCAGTATCGGTCGAAACCACTACCTGCAGAGATGGAACAAACGTAGCCAATATATTGGCTCTGATTTGCAGGTGGGTGGGAAAGAGCCAATGCAAAATCAGATGGTACTTTCCTGAAAGTACCTATATATGTTGCGCGTTAAATAATGTAGTTTCACTTTCATTATATTCCAATAGGTGCTCTCTGTGACCTGGCATTGGCTCTCTTTCCCACCCAACAGCCAATAATATCAGAGCCAACACATAGGCTAGAATAAATCCCATTCTTGTATCGACTGCCCCCATAAATATGTATAAGATGAACTGCGTTCACCATCAGGTATGTTTGAATCTAATTGTATGTGAAGGAAGGACACAAGTCTGCTCATACTGTGTAATATTATTCACCATGCACACCTTATATATCGTAGCTATAGTGATGGTTATTGTGGGAAAAAAATATGATTATCAACATGTTTGCAACACATTTACCTCATCGCTAAATCAGGGGGTCTTTCAATTAGAACAAACGATGCTTTACTAAAGCAAGTTATCACCATCACATCGCTCAAAAGTATCACTCACTTGTTCTTTCAATTAGACAAAATCGCTCCCAAACAGCTCCAAAATCGCTCACTCAGAATTTATATACTTCTATCAATGAGGGAGCGATTTCTGAGCGAGACCCTTGCAGGTATCACTCACTCATCGATCAGATTGCAATTTTGGCTGTTTTTAATTAAATTATTAATTTATTTACTTTATTTATTTATAGGATCCCTCACAAAGTCTTCATGATCTGATAAACTCTGTACAGTCTATTGTGAAGCTAGCGAGGACAGGATTCACTGTGGTACCTCTCAGTCTAGTAGACAATCCGTGGAAGTCTAGTCATCCAGTCCACAGACAACTCCCTGGAGTCAAGTATAATGTGAGACTCATCTACAATCTACGCTCCATAGGAAATGAATATGTTTCTGTTTATTGATTTGGTTTGTTATTTTTGCCAGCTCCCTGCCAGTGGAAATAGTTGTGATGATAATGATGGAAGCAGGCTGCAGAAAGTTGAAAATGATTCAGTTTATTGGAAACATGAAGATATATATGGACAGTTATCTGAGCTTAAATTTGGGCTTATCTTCACAGATGCCCTCTCTCCATTTGATATACTTGTTAGCCCACCACAACATAGGAAATATTGCTGAAAAGGGCAGATCTTGCAAATCGCATATCATATGAAAAAAATTTTGAATCGGCACCATGCCATTGTAAACTTCCAGGGACATGGTTTAGGAAACTATGTAGGAATTCCGATGCACATAGAGATCAACATCAACTTCCACCTTTTTTGTTGACAAATTTCCTAGATATTTTCATGGATTTGGTCACTAAAATTGAGATAAATTAGCTTTCAAAACCCTGAATGAATTGAAATACAATCATGTCCCTCTTAGTTTTCAGTGGCACAGGATGCTGCGAATCTGGAAGAGTTTTCATAATTTAACCAATAATATTGTTACATTTTCAGTCTAGTTTACTGTATCACAGTAGTGCTATTCTAGCCTCAGCTCTTGACACATGTACTCTGAGTCACAGGCTACTACAAGGCTCTCTACCCTTACCTTACCTCACAGATACTCTCTCATCTACTCATAGAATGGTCTGTATATCTATGTCTATGTATATGTATGTCTATGTATATGTATGTGTATGTATATCTATGTGTATATCTATGTATATGTTTGTATATGTATGTGTATGTATATCTATGTGTATATCTATGTATATGTATGTCTATATCTATGTATATGTATATCTATGTATATATATATATATATATGTTTATCTATGTATATGTATATCTCTGTATATCTAAGTGCTCATATATTTGCCTATGATCTGCTCTGAACAGACGATTAGTTTTATCGGCACATTGTCGTGAGATCTAGGCTATTACTCTGGCCATGCGCTGTGTAGTGGATTGCTGGATAACACGTGTAGTAGTGTTTTTGTTTCTATTCTGGTTTTGCCATTGCTTCTTTTAACCCAATTTCAATTGGCCAATGAAAACAATGCAGGGAAAGGGACCAAAACACTAGCACATGTCATCAGCAGTACAATACATAGCTCGTGTGTACAGTAGATAAAACTAAACTAGAACTGATAAGATCAGAGACCACCGAAAAGGAGCAAAACTATTCGGCTCAGTTGGACAGATCATAGCTTAGTTCACTCATGGTTCACTGGTCAGAGTGAACATATATACGATTCATTTGTCTGTATTTGGAGTTGCTCCCCTGTCCATTGGAGGAAAAACAACTCCGAATTTAAGCAAATAGATCAATATTGATCTAGAGCATGGGTGGGCAACCTTTTTCTAAAAAAATTCCACATTTTACACAGGCTCAACACAATAAGGCGCAACACATCTTTCAGGTAAAAAATCGGAACCGGAGTAACAACTATGCACAAACTAAAACAGATTTATTTGTAAAAGCTGTGGTATGTTGCAAGGAACTTCAGCTCAACAGAAATACTAATTTAATTTAAAAAATCTTGTGAAGTTTTGCATGTGTATGGAAAAGGGCAGGGTGGGTGTGGGAGGGGTGCTGGCACCCCTCCGCAACGAGGAAATTTTTTGCGAATGCCTGTAAAATTAGATGCAATCTGGAACATTTCAGCGATAAAGCAGGAGCATTTGTAACATGTAAACTTGTTGATACTCATCTGCATTTCTTGTTCAAGGTGACAGATTTGCTAAAAAAAATAATTACTATGATATTAACGAAAATTTTTATTCAAATTTCCAAAGGTCACCGTTCTGGGTTATTTTGAAAATAAAGCACTTGAAAAAGGAGTTAACACCAATACAGTTAAGATGATTATGTCTAGAAACGGCTTTGGAAGCTACATGCTTAATGCTGAATGGCCACTATTTTGAAATATATTGTGCCTACATACTTGAATATCAAGATTACAAAATGCGAGATGGGGATCGAAATTAATGTGTAATATATATCTTTTCAGGCATAAGGCCACAATCAGCCCGCAAAATATTGTTTATTAGGCCGCACTGGAAAATAGACCAGGTTTCCGACAGCTGATCTAGAGGTATGTAGGACTTTTACTTCCACCCAATAGGAATTAGCGGTGTAAAATTCTAAAATCCGACAATATCTCACAAACACAACTATGTCTGAGAATTAAACCCACAGCTTTTTTTGCAGCCCATTTTTGCAGCCCATACAACACATACGACACAACAAATTATACAGGCGATTTGGTCTAGATAAAAAATGAACATAATAAGGTGATTGCAATTGCCGCTATCTGAACTTATGACAGGCCGTACATGGGCAGCTACTATAAGAGAACTGAATAATAGTATAATCTGTGACAAGTTTGCATGAATGAATGAAAATAATTAAGAAATCATAGCAATAGCTGCTGTTATTTAAACTCACATGGGAGAAGTGTAAAGCAGATTACATGACAATTATTTTATAAGATAACTCCTAGGAGCACAGAGTTTAACAATGGGTATATCCAGGGCCGTATATTCTAAAAAATTTCACTCACTGACTTTTTAGAGATGAGCATAATGATCGGGCGCAGCCCGATCCACATTCCGTAGGCGTGGCGGGGAGGGTGTGGGAGGGGCGCTTTAGCGCCCTCTCACCACAGGAATCTTTGCATATCGGTAGCAAAATAGTGCAAGCAGAGAGGTATTTCGATAGCCCACTGAGATGTTGGGTACTTGCAGAAAACAACTCAATAGCTGTAGAAGATTACGGTAAAAATGCTCCAGTTATAAAGCACCCATTTGGAAAAAAATCTGACCTTGTTGAGACTCGAACCCACAACATTCTTATTAAACAAGTACAAGGCAGACGCTCTACACACTGAGCTATTCAGCCTGGCTTTGATATGACCTGGTGCTTTAGTGATTAACCTTTGAACCTTGGAAATTTCTATCAAAGCAGGTGGCTTTGAACCATTGATACTACTATTAAAGCAGATTTTAAAAGCTTTGACCAGGCACTAAGGCTTAAATGATTTGCTCAGGTAAGACTGTTCGTTTAGATATTAGCCTTTGAGCCATAGAAATTTCTATTTGAGCAAATTTTAACCATCAACATTTCTATTGAAGCAGATTTTGCCCAGGCACTTAGGCTTTATTAAGTTGCACTGATGATTGATTGAGGATTGCACATAGACAAAACATTTTTATGCAACCTCATAGACATAGACAAAACTATGTCTATGGGATTGAATAAAAATGGCCAGAAAAAGCCAAAAAACCTGTGCTGGCTGTGCAAGTTTTCTATGTCATAGCATCACCTGCTGTTTTTCATACTAGTCCCAAAGAGAAGATCAGGTATGAATCTAGTTATCTTGACAATAATTGAGGATGGATAGGCAAAACTGTAGGTGTTTATTGTGTGCAAAAATAGGGCTCAGCTGCCACATAAGTTGTCAGAAGTCCCCTATGAGAGTTGCTTCATGGGCATTACCTTAATACCACCTCCAAACCTATCGGTTTTTCGGTGGGAAAAGCTATAACCAACACCGCATTGACATACAAAGCCACCTGACTTTTATCAAAAGGCCCCAGCTGTTTGCCCTATTTTTTTAAGGCTAGCTTTCTGTAGTTGGACTTACTCATGCTATCCACTCCGGGGTCTTTCGATTGGAATGAGTGATTCTTCACTAATGCAAATTATCACTAACACACATCGCTCAAAATTATCACACACTTGACTTTGTCTTCCAATTAGACAAATTCATTCCCAATTAGTTCACTCAGAATGTATATAGTTCCATCAATGAGGGAGCGATTTGTGATTAAGAACCTGGCAGGTCTCAATCACTCACTGAATGAGCGATCAGATTGCAATTTTGGCTGTTTTTAATTGAAAGACTCCCATGCTTATTTCACACAATTTCTGACCCTATTTGACAGGTGGTATTATTCTTTATTTCAGGTTAGCGACCTGTCAGTGACACTACCTCTGACTATAGACAGCAGGTGTCGTATCCTCCCTGATCTTCTATCAGCTGACAGCGCTCCATGGCTGTCACTTACACCCTTATACGACGTCAATCAGCGCCTCAGTACCAATGCTCAAAGTGTCGTGATGAGAGGGGGGATAATTCCCCCTCCCGATGATGCTGAATCTAATAATGCTTTGAGGGATTCTGTGTATAAATGGAGCCGCTGTCCTACCAGGTGTGTTAAGCTTCTTACACCCGACAACCGAAGCATGTTATAGTTTGGCTTATGATAAAGTTATGTCAGATTTGCATGGTAATAAGTTCAATGCTCTTCTTGGTATCAGAGTTACCTTCCATTATGGGAGGCACTTTTTCGTCCATCAATAATTCATGCCAAGTAAAGCATCACATTTTTTCAAATCTGACAAAACTTTATCATAAGTAACTGCCTGACTATAACATGCATTGGTCTTTGGGAAGTCTTTAAGCTTTTTACCCCTGGAGTTTCTTGGTGAATCAATATCCACATGATTATTTTTCGATCAAAATCTGTTAGCACATGTTTTATGAGTACCATGCTGCGAGCCACCTTGAAAAATTACAATACTGTGATTTAAATGAAGGTGGATAACCATAGGCATTAAGAAAGTTACATCATTCTATGACATAATTGCTTCAAAAGAGACTTGGATCCCACAACCGAAGATATTTTAAGAGCCCTGATGTCTCATGAAGTAGTCGTTCCCCTTCTGACATGGCCTAGGTTTCAAAGTGTGTTTCATATTGCCTGGGTTCATTCAGTGTTGCTTACCATCAGAAGAGAGGAGAGAACACTATGCAAACCTGATGAAAAAAATTGGTCCCAATTAACTGCGTCCAGTAATATATGGTAAAAATATAGACCTGATGTTACCTTGTGCAGAAGATTCTTCCCATGAATTTAATATCAAACTGATCATGACAAGCTACATAATCTAATGAAGTTTTCACAGTCGGGTGAGGGGCAAAAGTCTGGGGGGTTCAAACTAAGTCAAACTCTGCTCAAAATTAATTGAATTATTGATTAAAAACCTGGTATGTAGACTGCGTATCAATGATAACATCATCGCTACTACACAATTAAATGTGGTAACGTCACCCACAATCAAGTGCCTCAGTGTCTTAGCGCCTCTCTGTTAAAGCTCCATATAGGAGAGGTATACACCAGAGGGTGCTGGGGGCTGGAACAATCAACAATGAAAGCTCCCCCAGTGGGACTCGAACCCACAACTCCTGCGGCACTAATCGCATGGCAGTGATTAGCAAGCGCGCTAACCGATTGCGCCATCTCACCATCCCCAAAAAAGAATGGGTCGATGGCGCTAATTAGATAGCCCGGTATTCACTACTAGGAGTTGTGTTCTCTCATCCCACAGCACATTCCAATCCACCATTGCCACCCTATGAAACACAGCGTACGTGTTAGGGTTACTGGCCTTACATGGCCCATTGCTGGGACCCCTTGTAGTAGGTTTATGATTAAGTTTATGGGTAAAAATTGCGCTACTTTTATCTAATATCACACCATAGACATCATGGACATCATGGACATCATAGTGTTTTGTCTATGGTTTGCATGATCAAAGTATTTTAATTTTTTTCCAGCTCCTTTATGGAGGTACGACAGCCTTGTAACGTATCATCACCTTTCCCACATATATTCAACGACAGAATTGATGAGTTCGGATGTGTTAGTGAGAAACCACGAGCAAATAAGTCTGGTGAGTGTAACATCAAAATCATCCAAGTGGATGAAAATAATCTAGAAGAGAATTGCATCAACACCAATGATGGAACATAATTTTTCCATTTTTATGTTGTGTTTTAAAGAAACCCAATGGCTGTTTTACATGCGACATTAAAGTGAAAAAGAACAGAATTTTCCGCCTACAAAGCCTATCTCGCTCACTATGTATATTTCGCCTTTGATTACAGGTGTGAAAAAAGTGGCCGCAATGACATCTCTGTCAACTACTGACCACAGCCATGGGATGTTATCACATTTACTAGAGAGATCAGAGAAGCTTTCACAGAGACATTTACATAAGCACTTAGAGGCAGGGCTTGAGATGGATGATTGGTATGACACTGTAAATGAGCTGAGAGAGCTGACCAGACGATATAAGGATTCAGATAGCGCTGACAGTGGCAGTGATAGTAGCTCATAGTTCTCCTAAGAGATTCTGGTCAAATATTGATCTGGCATCATGTTTGGTATCATATAAAAGTCTCAAGTCTAATTCTTGAATTAACATTTTTCTTGATATCATTAATATTAAAATCAAATCAATTTCTGAACTTTGACAATTATATTGGTATTGGTGAATCTCACAGTTATGGGACCAACGATTGTCAGAAGGTTCAAACTGATATGTATGTGTATCCTAGCACCACTGTGAAGGTGGGTAATAAACGATGAGGCAGCTCCAAACAGTTCAGATTTTGTGACATGCCGCTATTGCTTGTCTTGTCCCTTTCCTAGAGTCTTTGGTTAAAGTATGTCTCAAAATCCCAAACAGAGCTGAGAGAACATTCAAAACAGCTATGTGCTGATTTTTATCAGTGTTTTGCCCAGGAGTTACTGACAGCAACTACATCCTCCAAATATATAATGTGAGGTTTTTCATTGCTTAACTTGAATGTATTATGCGTTTATCTCTCTGTCCAATAGGTTCAGGCCAGCTGTGATTTGAAGCTTTCTTTGTGTCTTGGCATACTGTGGCGATCAAGGCAAAAAGCCTGACAATTGTACCTATTCCTTTGACCAGTTGCCATGATGATCTTAACTGATATGGTGACTATCTGGCCACTGTGCTCACATATAATTGATTATGGAATATTGAAATGTTTATATGGTTATCAAGAGATGACAACACCTTGATATGTTGTTGCAATTTTGTAATATTGTGTCTTTACTTAAAATGCTCCTCTCTATGCAAGATGCAAGGCATGTTCCTCTGCGAAAACACAGGTGTCTGCTGACCAAACCTAATCTTTTTCCAACTTCAACCATTTTATTTAAATTGGTTAGAAAGGAAAATAGAAGTATATTCATATATATGTTGAGGATGAAATAGTTTATTGCATTACGATCAAGTTGTTTAGAAAACCTTCATATCTATCGGTTAAATATACGTACTATATAATATTATATATATGATATATGATTTGTTGAGTAAATGTCCATCTGGCAGATACCGAACAGTAAAACATAGAAGCTCACTGGGGAGAGACTGTTTTCTGCGTCATATCACTCTTATTTTAAACGAAATACTTTTTTAGACAGAGATTTGATTTTTTATTCCAAGTGTCTTCGCTTTTTCTTGCTGATTCAAAGTGCCAGCATTTACACTGTATTTCGCGACTCATTTTTTCTTTTAATAATGCTGTCAGTGATAGTAATAAAATCCATCCATCCATATGTACTTGCATGCTAATAATCTTATCAATCTAGAGATGATTATATTATTATGGTGACAACATATCGCTCTTTGGTTAAATTATCTTATAGGCTATATGTATATATTATGGTTGTACTCAGCAATCACTCTAACTAAACTATCAGGTGTTAGTTACTCGTATACTTCTAACTCAACTAAGCAGAGATAAAGTGTACTTATTCTCTTCAGTGTCCTCACATATCTGCCTGTGATTGGCTGAGTACAGCTGAAGATTTCTGGTCTGACTGTTGGGATGCCTGGTTTGCAGTAACATAGCGAGGCAGGATTGTCAAATCCTTCCAGTGTGGGGGCAACTCTAAACTCCAGATCAGCTACTTGATCAACTATTATTGGAAGTATTCGATGAGTTCTCTCTGTGCTACAAGTGTAGGATATCTGACAAAAGCGGGGCGCTGCTGATAGTGTATGTGTACTTAATTTTATAGGAACTGCTGTGAGTTTGTCTACAGTGTTTTGTGAGATCAGATTTATTACCAAGGAAAGAACTATGACCGTAGACAAGGAAACATTGGCTAAAGAAAAGTTCTAAGTTGTCAGCTAGCACCAAATTTTTGCTAGATGAGGTGGGAGTGAGGTGAGCAAAGTGTTCAGTTAAGTCCCTTGAATACTACATTAAGACTAATGCTGGTTATAGTCTTCTTTCATTGCACTTCCTGTACGTAGGGACATCATTATGAATGAAATGAACGTTACCTTCCCTAATAGGAGGCTCTGTCTCCACCATCAATAATTCATGCCAAATAGAGCATTGAAAATTTTGTCATGTGTATCTCACATAACCTCATCATAAGTGATAGTGATTGGGCTATATTAACTATACTCTGGGGTCGATGTTTGACATAAAATTGTGATAAGCGATCGTAACGTATAATGGGAATAAGAAGCATTATTTGTCTGAATCGGCCTGGAGGAGCATAGGACAAACGAGAGTATCAGAGAAGAAGCAAATGTTATGGCAATAGCAGACTTGATGAAAAGAAGAAGGTTTTAATGGTTTGGACATGTCTGTCGTAGAGAGGAAGATGTAGATATCAGGAGAGCTTATGACATGAAAATACAAGGGAGAAGAAAACGTGGGCGCCCAAAGCATAGATGGTCAGATACAATCAGGAAAGACCTACATTCATGTGGCTTGAGAGAGGAAGATGCCCAGCACAGGAGCAGATGGAGAGGTTTGATTGAGCTTGGTCTCCGGCAAGCACCCACTACCCGTACAGGACAGAGCGGTGATAGGTGAGCATAGGTGAGCATTTGTTGGTGTTTGGTTATTTTCTGATTTAGCGTTCAGATTATGAAGGTGATTATTTTTACCATCCAAAATATTTGCCGAAATTGAACATGTCATGTGTGACAACAAAATTAGACCTGTCTGATTTTTAGTTATGAAGAATCAACTTCTTTTGAGTTATGGCCCCATGACAAGAGGGAGGACAATCCATGATAAAGGTCAATGTTTGGTAGATTACTTTAAAAATTTTACTGAGTTGCGGATAAAACAAAATTCAACGTTCACTTTGATTTTATTTGTTCTACTTTGACGGAGAACCATGGTTTTCACATAATAGTCATCATTTAAGAAGACAAATTTAATAACCCGTTGGATTTTCATCTGAATCGTATTTTTAAAAAAACAACATTATCATGGCGAGGATGAAAGATTTGTACCCTGGTGTTGGCACTCAACTAAGTCATATAAATAAAATGACTGTCATGATGAGTGATTAAAATAGCAAGACCGACAATTGAAGGTGCGGAAGCGTCTTGGTCTGAATTTATGAGCGTTGAGGATGGGATGGATTTGGGTGATTTGAAGATGAAAATTTGAATTTTTTAGTCAACATAAACTCCTTAAATTTTACATAAAGGCTGCGTTTTCCAAACTAATTAATTAAATCAGAGGAAGTAGAGCAAGTTAGCAGCGTAACAGTTTTGTAAGAATTCAGTTCTTTTGAGTTATCATGGGACCACAATCCGGTGGCATCAATCGCTGATAGATATATTTTGATTTAATTTGCCTGCACTCCAGGTCCCGGTTATTCTACTGACCTGCTTGTGGTGAGCCTCCAGCGGCGATTGTCGTGGTGAGGGGCACGTGGTGAACAACTTTTAACACTTGCAAGATTGGTTGTACTGATGCTCGTACTTGTTATTAGGATTACGCCAGTTTTATCAACATCATGCTACAAACTTATCGCATAGAGAAAGGGTGTGGTGTGATTCTGGCGGGGCAACAACTATTGCAGGCAAAACTGCTTGGAATTGATTGCGATGAACTGCAGCCTGATCTATGAGAAAAAAAAATACACTGATTTCTGAAAAAAATGTCTCACAGAACAGTAAATGAAGTAGCCGCAATGACATCTCTGTCAACTACTGACCACAGTCATGGGCTGTTATCACATTTACTAGAGAGATCAGAGAAGCTTTCACAGAGACATTTACGTAAGCATTTAGAGGCAGGGCTTGAGATGGATGATTGGTATGACACTGTTAATGAGCTGAGAGAGCTGACCAGATGATATAAGGACTCTGATAGCGCCAACAGTGACAGCGATAGTAGCTCATAGCGCACCTAAGAGATTCTGGTCAAATATTGTTGATACATAATGTTTGATATCACTTACATTAAATTAAAACGATTTCTAGACTCTGACGAATATGTTAGCATTTGTGAATCTCACAGTTATTGGACAAACGATTGCCAAAGGGCTCCAACTGATCTGTATCTTGATCCTAACATACTCACATGATACGGTGAGGCAGTGCAACACACATTTGAGGGCTAGAATGGCACCAAAATAAGTACTGTGGTAATGCGATCTACTTGGTTGCTTTCGTTATTGGATGCCACAAAAAACTGTTCGGATACATTCATCCTCCGACTGGTTGTTTATTATGTCATATCAGAAGGATATTTGTGTCTCATCTAATACGTTTTTGACATCTCTAGAACTTGGCTTCCTTGGAGTCTTCTTACCATACTGCAGCAACAGTCAAATGTTTAAAAATCTTCTATTATTATAGTCTATACTGTTAATGGACTATGCGTCTGGCCGCTCCTTACATAATGCACAACATTTAAAAGGGCAGAATAAAACAATTGAATTGAGTGTTGAAAAAATTTAAATTTGAAAATGAGATGCATTGAGAGGAAGTGATGGAATTACTCAGTGACATGTAAGGTGTGATGTCGCAATAAACATTTTTATTGACCTCAGGTGCTTCCTGTTTCAGGTTTGAGCACACAGGCTTTGGCTTTCATGGATCGCACAAGAGGTTTTTTCAAAAATGCTTATTTTATTGTATGAAATTTGCTCAAAAAATAACCAAACAAATAGCTTTCTCAGGGGAAATTTAAAAATCCCAAATACAGAGCCATATATAACACGGTCGCAATCGACTAGCTAATATCTAATAAACATTAATAGCAGTCATCAGGTTCATTTTAATACTTTGGTATCTGTTTCCTGCCCTTAACTATGAGGTTTATGTTTTCAGGTTGTTCCACAGAAAAGATACAGGTGACTGGCCAGGCCTATTCTAAATACGTTTTCAACCAATCGGATTAAAGATAACAAGGTCTTAGAATTAATCCCAGGCAACATTGATCTCTTGATTTTTTGCATCAAGACCAAAGGTCTACTCCAAAACCTGGGATTTTGGCAATGTTTGACTGCCCCCTCCCCCAAAACTCAAAGGGAGCGGTCAAACATTGTCAAAATCCCAGGTTTTGGAGTAGACCTGTGGTCTTGATGCAATAAATCAAGAGATCAATGTTGTGATCAAGACACTGAAAATGTTAAGAAAACCATCCGCGGCACTGCTTTAATAACCTATATAAATAATACATGCTTGTACCAGGGAGATGTTTATTTTCCCTGCCAACAATGCAGAATTGATTGGCGGGATTTCTATGTCTATGATAGTAAATGAGCACACTCAGCAATTTGCAGATTATAATAATATCATTGTGTTTACCACATTTACTTAGTATCACTCTCAAGTTACAGGGAACTATTACTCGTATACTTCCAACTCGACAAAGCAGAGATATCCAGTTGTGCTCCTCAGAGTCCTCACATATCTGCCTGTGATTGGCTGAGTACAGGTGAAGATTTCTGGTCTGACTGTTGGGATGCCTGGTCTGCAGTAACATAGCGAGGCAGGATTGTCAAATCCTTCCAGTGTGGGGGCAACTCTAAACTCCAGATCAGCTACTTGATCGACTGTTAATGGAAGTAACAAGTTACTTGTCGGGTTGCGAATAGAGGACTTCTGACACAAGCAGGGGGATAATGTATTTTATTATATCATAATACGGGGAATGAGAGTTACCTGTCTCCACCTTAATTCGTGCCCAGGAGTGCATTATATATTTTCACCAGTCTTACAGACTTCACCATAAGTAACTGCCTGTCTGTGACATGCTTTTGTCTTTGTGTAGCCTTTAAATTTGACAATTTCGAGACTATGCAAAATGGTGAGCATTTCATCCTGCAAATACTCTAAGTATCTATGGTATGTGAATACCTATCAGTATATCAAGTCTACTGGTATAATCTCAACAAGATCAAAATATCAAACTACTTACAAAATGGTTCTCTAGGTCGAGCCCAAAGTTTGACCTCTCTGATCCTGTACTGCTGACCTAGGTCGATGGTAATGAATGCACCACGCTGTAAAAAATAACAGACAACATGGACTGGTATGCAGTACACACCGTCTTTTGCCAGGTTGCTTTCTCTAGCTGCGTTTCATTAGATACATCATTTAGGAGTTTGGGGGAAGAAGGTGAAACTACTATTGTCACCTAGGCGGAGTTTGCCGCACATATAAGGATGTGTCTCCTCTCACAATGGTTGGTCCTTACCAAATGCGAAATTGGTTCTTAAATTCCAACAAGGGCAAGATTGAAATAACATCAAATTTTTGGTCAAGCGTATTTTAACTCTGTAATCACATTATTAGAACAATCCACTAGAAGACCTGGCTGTTCAAATATTCTTATTTTACCTGCGCACTATTGGCACTGCAGTAGCTGTTGTCATTGGTACCATTTTCAGCTATGCCATCCACAATGTTATCAGGGCCGTAGCGTCTAGAGTCAAAAGTTGGTGAGTTTGCCGCAATCTTTTTTCCTGTCAATTGAATTTGATATATTTGAATGATCGGAATCAGTATAATATTTTACCGGGCAATTGTCTTCCAAATCGGAAACTGTTGAAGTCACTGGCTATTTATTTTTTCTCAAAATTTAGAGCACAGTTGTCAAAAATCATTGTAACATACGGTTATTTGCATGATATGAGCTATACATTTTTACCCCTGTAAGTATTGGTGAGACAATTTAACAGTTACCTCAACAGAGAAAATGTCGAGCATTCTTTGAGGTTTCCCTTGGCTTTCCATTCCGACATCACGTACAAAGTATCTCCCGGCTGTCTGAGAAGGGCACAATCTCAGGTTTGGTTGTTGCAAATAACTATAATTGTTGAACTCATGCTATGGGATTTTACTCACCCAAAGCTAGATTGATTGCTGGTCCTTTGGTTCTTGATGGTTGAGAAATTGAGGTAAATAATTCTGTGACTGAAGAACGTGATTCTGTTTTTACTGAAACTGTTGATGTTTTTGGTTACGCTTTTGATGTTCTTTCTGTAGTTGTCGATGTTGTTAGTGCAGTTGTAGATGTTTTTGCTGCTATTGTCAATGTTGTTGGTGGCGTTGTTGATGTTGTTGCTGGAGTTGTTGATGTTGTCGTTGGTGTTGTTGATGTTGTTGTTGGTGTTGTTGATGTTGTTGTTGGTGTTGTTGATGAAGTTGTTGATGGATTCTTCACCTCGACTGTTGAGGTGAGCTTATCAGAATTCTTCTTCCTACACTCAATCAGACGACCGGTCAACTCCTGATAATATATCTGCTCTGCCTCAAGCTGTGTACTGGCTCTACCATCATCCAGGACAGCTCTTCTGTATCTGGATTGATCTATCAGTGGGCAGTTTTCAGCCACCAGACGGTCATGAAGAATTCTGTTTCTGTCCATGTAGCGTTGTAGGTTGCTCGTCACTGATGCCTGCGACACCAGCAACGTTGTGGCAAGGAGATAAACCAACAACATTCTCATCTGTAATCCAATAAAAAGCATCATCAGAATACAGCCAACTTTGTGATTGATGACAAAGAACTTCGGATTGATCAAGCTACAACCAACCAAGGAGTTGTAGACTCTACAACTCCTTGAACCAACTGACATGTAATTGACAAGAGCCACAAAACCTCTCTCTAATCAGCCAGTAAGAATGTGACATATGTCACAGTGATGGAACGTTAAGAACGTATTCCTCATTAAATGAGAAAAAAGCATACAGTACTTTTTAGTGATGAATGTAAATTTGAAGGCCTGAACAGAATGTTCAAATGTCATGGCTGACACTTTTCGAGAACACTATTTAGATGCAAAAACATAGGATATCCAATGTAGCCGTGTCATGCGGCGACTTTTTTGTGGCTGTGTGACAAAGCTAGATCCGATGGTGTTTCCAGTATTTTTGCAGCACTGTGTCAGTACAACATGAGAAAAGGTGAAGTTTTTCTTGTTGAATCATACCCAATAAGTTAACCAGCAACATTTCATATCAATCTAAGATGAGAAGTAAATAAAACTTTCAAATTAAGTTTTCCGAGGCGATACTTAAATGATAATGTGAGTTAGAATTCTTATTACCTAAAATTTTACGCTACCTGTTTGTGGGTATCATGTTCACTTATTGAGCTTTCCTATCTGAAGCATTATGATTATTATTTTGCCCTGCACAAGTTAAAGATCTCAGCTATCGCCTGTCAGAAGAGCTTAGCCTAGATGATAAGATAAGCCTATCACCACCTGATCTTCCAACTGACATGGCCACAAATGCATCAAATGATTTATCATTTTAACCCTTTAACCCATTTCATATCCACTAGCTTGCAGATGATATGGTACGGTTTGGTACGGTTGAACGTTTCATATACTGGCTCGTTTAGAAATTTTTTGTCAAGCCTGGTAGAATTTTGACTGACAAAAGTTTTCTGTCTAACTCTAACCTAATTTATTCCACTTGGTATTTGAGATCGAGTTAGCCCGACACCCTAGCTTTGTCACGCGGCCACAAAAACAAGAAGGTGACAGAGTGACAAGCCTACCCCCCACCTTATAAAAAGAGGGCACTGCCTGCAGATTGCACCTTCGATTGTAACTTTCAACCTATGCATAAACTGTTTTCTTAGTTTGAATTATCAGAATTCATATCATCGGTCTTGTTCGCATCTTTGGGAATTCAAATACATTTTACGTTACAAAATACAACAGTATAGTGCAATGAACAATGTCGTCTTGCAAAACAAATTGTTGAGCTACAGTATAATATACAACCTTTATCATCAGTCTGATTGTGGTACTAATCCTAGGTTTGGATATCCATGTGTGTTACAATTTTACTAGACTAGTAGTGACATCAGAGAGGGTGGCAAATTAATCACTTTATGAGTTATAACCCCATGCTAAGAGGGGGACAAATCGAGATAACATGGGCTGGTCAGAAATAGCTATTATAAGTCCTTACTAGGTTACAGAAAAAATTGAATGCTTTTTCCAATATTTCAGAGCTTCATGATGCAGATAGAACAGCAATCATCAGGAGAAGCCATAGAGTAAGAAGAACGCGTGTTGTCTCATTGCGTAATCCTTGCACGTGCTCCTCTACAACAAGTTAGAAAGAAAGATGCACTAATAGCGCAACAATAAACCTGATTGCAGAGATCAGGGTGACTCCAGCGTGATCAATTGACTCAGTACCTGTTTAATCATGTTCTGCTTGCTTACATGTTGAGTTAAGGCTGTGACAATATTATTCGATGTCAGTTTATGCAATGGTGCAGTATACAGATAAACCAGATAGAGAAAACGAAACTCACACATCCAAAAACAGTCATTTGCTGGTGAATGAGGACTGCCTATTACAGAGCCAAGAAGGAAACAGAGAACAGTAGAGGATGAAAGAGCTGAGGCCTGAGGCACAGTAGATGCAGATATTAGGTTTTATGAGGAACATACTACCCTGTTAATGGAAGCAGTACAATCAGGAATTTGGCGAGATATGTCCCAAACTCCCAGGTGAAAAGAGTTTTACCAGAATAACCATGTGAGTTCTAAAGAAGTAATATTTATTGAACCATTTGAATGACACAATATGGATCAGATTCAATCTGAGTCAACAATGCTAGTTCGAAAATTGAAACTCTCCCCAAACTTGACACATTAACAAAGATAACTGCTAGATCAGGTTTAATTCAGTTTGCCAGCATCGCAGGTTCTGCACTAGGCATACTTCAGAACAAGCTTGTTCCCTCATAGTGGTGGTGGAGGGATATTACAAAAGTCGGGTATCAATAAGGGTGTCTGACACGGCACCTCAAAACCTGACTTTTGCAATATCCCTTCGACACCGCAGAGGGAACAATCTTGTTCTAGTCATACCTTTATTGGGGGGCAAAATTGGTCATAAGTCAATATATGACTATTTCCATGTCGCAGCAATCCTTGTAATGTAAGTTGTGAGTTTTGCAGTAGTAAGGATTTATAGTAGTTGATACCAGGTTTTTTAACATGTCATTTTTGCAAGATTAACTATATATAATGTATACAAGGCGAACAGCTTCGTAGTAATTCTAAAACAAGATGGATGAATTTGAAATTTACCAATGGCAAAAGACCAGGATTAAGAATGCGGTGGATTGTTTATAGAATCTTGGCATTCAATATGTTAACGGGGAAATAAAACTATGGAGAAGACAAGGACTGACAAATTACAGTTAGTGATTTATCCTTTTTTGAAACTCATTACGATATCTCTCATTCAGAATTCAAATAGATATCTATCCACACATGGAGGAACAATTGATTCCATTAAATCTAGCTAAAAACCAAATACAATGATATTTAGATTAGTTATCCTCTCTTTGTGTATGAGAAGATAAGCCTATTATCCACACCCTCATCATGGAGATTCCTGAAATCAGGGAGGGTGGGAGAGGTATATCCCACCCATCCTGCTGAAACTGTCCCAATTTCCTTGCTGAAAGATAATACATAACAAAATGAATATAACTTTGCTGTCGGTAAATATAAAGGTATGAGCAGGTAAATTGAGTATTTTCCTTGCTTCAAACAAACTTGGAAAGTTAAACAATGATTAAATTCTGTTTTTGGCACTACAAGAAAACCATAATGTTAATGATAATACAAATATAGATTTCAGCGTATACCAGAACAGTTCGAGCGCTTAAACACAAATTACACATGTCATGCATAAACAGTTTGGGGTTTGTTTCATTTAAAATTAAAGAACATCAAGTGGCAGAGCAGGACCACCCAGATTATCACAAGAGACCTTGACAAGCATTGCCCCAATCATTGGAAACCTTTTGATGGGCATATGGAAAAATCCTCAATGAATAGACTGAAATCTATCACAGCGTGCTCAACCTAAGATCTTTCTTTTTGCAAGTTAGAAAACACCAACAAAAAGCGACTCGCATGCTGTCCTATTCAGAGGCGCAGGAAAAGGACTCCTACAAATTTGTTTGATCTCCTCGGGTGTATACTATTTCAGTATATAGTATTCCTATGTTTATGAGTTGACCATAAAAATCTGATAGCTTGTCGAGAGCCTTAGACTGCAGACCTGGAAGGCTGGAGCCGCAAATAAGATTAGAGAAATGCCATTACATCTTTAATTTAAAATCAACCCCATGCCAAGACTTGAACCTAAACTTTGGATACAGTATAAATGTCATGTTGCATTTGACATTAGTCTTTTTTATCCTATTAAAACGAGACAAAAGAGTTCTGAATGCCGTCTGCGAATTGTTAAACCAATGATTGTTTGTCGACACATGCATAGGCAGCAGTTTTAATCTGGAGCTCGATTGTTCTACAGAAAAGAATAACAATGAGCGCTTGATGTTGACTTTTGCAAAGACCTAAGTCAAATCTATAATATATTCATGCAATTGAAAAGCAATGTGAAAGAAAAATGAAAATAAACAAAATGCATACACTTGAAGGAAGCGTGTTCTTTGAATTGGATTCAGAATAATGGCTACATAAAAAATAATGTACTCATATGTTTGTCTTTGAGAGGTCACACAAGAGATTGAACTAAGAAAACAGCACCAAAATGTTAATCCTAGAATTAATCTGGCAGTCTTGCACTTGCACTTAACTTCAGGCTCCTGCTCTTTGAGCTGTGCCGACAGCAGCTGAAAAACAACACTGCATAAAATGCAATAAAATTAAAAATCGGGTATGTCAACAGGCCTTACACCTCATTCTACTAATTTTGAGTTAAGAATATAGCGATGCATACGCGCTACAAACGATTTGTTGCGTTTAATGCAAGCCATCAACATTGGTAACAACGTTCTATATTTCTGAGATCAGTGAGAAAAAAAGTGAGTTTGATACAGAAACTCTGGGAGCTATGTCAGCAACTAAGAAACTCTAGCAAGTTATTGTAGTCAGTTTTGTCATAGAACCTACAGTATTCCTGTAGAGCGGTACGGAAATATTTGAGTTTGTGGCATAGATACTCGGCATTCTAAGAGGCTGTCTATCTCTCACATTGATTCTGGCTAAGAATCCTCCAGTATTGCAGGACGCTGCCGCGGCAGCGATCGCTCGTCGGGCAGCCGCTTGGTATCGTTCTCTTCTCTTTAGTTTATAAGTCTCTAAGCGATGACATTCCTCGTCGGAATCACTGAGCTGATTCACCCATCGATAGGTGTCAGCGCTGTCTGCAGGAGGAGTGCTCTGCGAGCTTGTGTTAGATCCGTGTGTCAGCGATGCCGTATCTGTCATCTGTGACTTATCGTTATCATCATTAGAGTTGTAAGCTAAAGAATATAATATGAAATTTGTTTCATAGGCAAGAAATATCATCATTTGAGTTGTAAGCTAAAGGATTAAGGATATATATATAATGTATATAATGATAATATGATAAACTCCTAGAGCATCACCCTACAATGAGGCAATAAGCAAAGCTCTCTGATAAAGGTTCTGAGTTTGTTGCTGACAAAATCACATCTTTAGTCATTTCTGGTTTGGATATGTAAATAACAAAAGGATTTTCTTATATTTTACAGCCCGGTACAAAATATTTAATGTTCATCCAAATCACGATGGCATACAGCAAGTAAGGACTTCAGCAAGCAAAGAATGGTCAATATACTGGATACGCATTAAATGGTTGATTAAAATCAAGTGTCTGATCACATGTTGAATCCCGAAGCATGGGCAGCAAGATATCAGTTGCCTTAAGGCCAGGGCTGCAATTTCTGCACCAGTTTGCTCTCAGTTGGTGGGCAGGTCGGAGCCAACCAAACCCCATTAGGATTCACACCCGCAGCCTTTAACACTTGTGCGCTGAAGGACCAGTGCTCTAACCAACTGAGCCACCTCATACTCCTTATGTTTTCCTATACATACCATTTTGCTCTGATTGATTTATGGTAGGCTCGTCAGATGTTACTTCTTTTCGACTCGCTTCAGTAGAACTTTTCTTTGACTTCCTCTTCTTCGCTTTTGATGATTTTTCTTTGCTCTTCTTCTTTGATCTTTTATTAAGATTGTTATCCATGCTGAGTTAATGGCTATACATCCTCAGCATTATATACTAAACATAGTAGAGAAGAGAATGTATATTGTCCAATTGGATAAGTGCATAGAGAAACATTTGGATAATATTGCCAGAGGTATCATTGATGTTCTAAAATTACTGAGCTGGAGCTAAAGCTAATCAGTTGAATCCAAACATAAGGGTTTGCATGAAAATCAGTCAAATTTGATGGTATGGATGATGATAAAATACTCTACCAATACCAACCTAGCTATCACAACCTAGGGGTTCTCTAGCAGTATAATTGTTTTTACTTAAATTTCTCACTGCAAGATATCATGAAAGTTGAAGAATTCTAAACCTGTTTGTGTTAGTAGGTAGTGCTATCATTATGTACATATATATGATTGCTGTTAAAAAGGAAAGGTTTTGGTATGTTAGCTGGAGAGGAGGCTTAACTACATGTTCCGGTACCCTGCTAGCAAGAGCTGCAATAAACTCACCTATTGTTTGGCCAATTTAGGTTATTCAGTGTGTCAGACCTGTGGAAAGTGTGCACCCATTCCTGCTTTTTCCTTCATGCAACTAAGGACTTTTTACACATGTAGTATAAACAATACACAAGTTCAAGGTGAGAAAAGTGATTCTAACAAAAATGAGATTTTGTGATGCTTTGAAGATTAATAAGAAAATTTTCAGATTTTTCACTACTTATATGTTTCTGTAGTATCTATTTGAATACATTTTTGCCAATATATAAAGATAATAGTAAAATAAAGCCTATACCTTTTACTGCGGATGAATACTGAGATTTTCCTAGGAGGTGTGGCGGATACAGAAAAAACCCCCTCTACTGGCTAAATTGATTTGAAGGAAACAGTGAGTGTGAACTTGGTACTTTGTTTGGGAAATACTGATTGATAACAATTCAATTGGGACTCATCAAAGGAAGCACATGCTAGTTGGAAATGTGTGTTTGCTAGTACATTCTAAGGAGTTCCGAAAAGAAGCCCAGGTAATTGGCTATTTGGTTTTTAACTATTTTAAAATGCTCCAGCCACAGAGTGGCACAGGCCTTCTGTAGTTAAGTTAGTCTTGGTGGTGCAAGTTCGGTGTTGAGTGTCACTAGTCAGTGGTTGAGAGGCCTCGACTCGATCATTGGGGGACTGGACTTGCACCAGCTACAGAAGTCAATTAATTACCTATTTTGGTACTAACTTTGCCACCATGCAACTTGATGGTGGAATCCACCACTTTTACCAGTACAATTACTTGTTAGGGCTAGGCCTACTGTATATTCATCTTCAAATATTTGGGATTATGACAACAGATAATAATGCTAACCTGTGTTTGTAACTGGGAACTTGTTTTGTGTTATTTGTTCAAAATAAAGGGTTGGATGAACAATCAATGAGGGATAGAGCTTTCATCATTATTGGACACATAATATGCCTATGGGCCCTGCCTCTTGGGAATTGCAATTGCAAGTAATAACTTCGACACTCATTTTGCCTAGCTAGGCCTAAACTAATATTGTTACAAGACCTTTCCACCACACAAATCTGGTTTTGTCCCGGTGATACATCTGAACTAAGGCCTACTGCTCGGAAAACCAACTAGGCCTACTAAAACTTGGTTGGAAGAGCAAAAACAGTTATTACGGATGCGAGTACATCAGCATGGCACCCTATTAGAGCCTATGATACACAGTACACAAGAGTTAGAAAACAGGGGATCGATCTGAGTAATGCATGGCAGTGTTACCAAAACTGGATATCATGTTTGTCTGTACCAGAATTGCACTAGGCTGGTTGGATATAATCCCTAAGCATTTTGGATAGAATGAGCAAGCTCTATGTCAGTGGAGTGAGTGACAATGATGAGCAGGTGCTTCTGTGAATGTAAAACCAGCTCTCCAGGTATCTTTACAGGAATTAAACATTATTACATAGAGACATATACATATGAAATTCAACGAAGCACCTCCTGTACAAGGTAGGAGTGGGCAAGCTAATGTATGCAGAGCTCACCTCCTTTAGTAGCATGGGTAGTGACTGAAATTCAAACGAGCAACCCTCAGATTGTCTAGCTCGAATTGAACCACTACGCCATCCAACTGCCTGATGGTTGTCGTCAGTTGAAAGCTTTTGAACTTTTATTAGGGAGACCAATATTATTGCATTTGTGACAGTGGATTGGCTTGTAAGATCCATTATTTTGCGGTAGTTGCAATACAAAAAGTTAAAGAGCATGACACTGCTGTAAGCTTAAAAGTTAGGCAACATTTCAACCACCCTTTCGACTTGTAGCCCCATGCTACAAATATTTTCCAGCAATGAAATCTTTCGGGATAATCACTAACGATCCATACATAGGCCAAGTATTCCTGTAACTGACAACAAATATGCATCATTTGATTTGGAGACTGTGAATCAGCTTTCCCTGGTTAGTTGGTTCCAATGCCATGTTTGATGGTGTTAGTATGCCAATCATTGGGGTAGGAAGACTTGTCAAACCATTGAAGCGCTAGTTATATAACACACTAAGCTTTGAGTAGCCGAGGTGTACTAAAGCTTAAAATGCGGGGCCTGATTTTGTGCTGGTTTGCTTGCTCCACTTAAGAATTCAATTCATTTTCTGCAGCTTTCTGAAATAACGAGAACCCGGAATACAAGAGGACTTATCATTACTTGAGCAGACTATTCAAAGCAAACCAACAGTGTTGTATCAAGACTATCTTTGTGACTCCCAGACTGCACCAACATTTCAGGTTGACCCTGTAGGATTCTTGCTATATCCTGTTATAGAAGGTCATCAGTTCATGTGGTCAACCCCTGTCATCATAATGTCTGTTGAGTGTCCAAGTGTGGAGACTAGAGCTTGCCCAACCTCAACGAAAAGGTCTATGGTGCCACTGTGTTGGATACATTGAGTGACACTATGTTATATACAAGTATAATAATTCTATGGTTGGATTCAATTCATATCAATCAAGACTACGCTGCTGTCTATAGCAACTAGGACAAGGTGATCAACATTCCAACTATGCAGAATCTAATGAGTCTACCCAAGGAATGTAGATGTTTCAGTACATTTTACAATCATTACATTTTATTTTCAGAGGTAGAGAATAGAAAATCTTATTGTGGATGTTGCGGAAGGATACATCTGTTGTGCTGCACTCTATATCGGTATGATCAGAGCTTCGCGAGCTTGAGATTGTCAGCCAGCAACTAGAGCAACTCGCTGCACCATCATGAGTAAACCATCTAATGACTTTGAGGCGGATATCGGCAAGAAATACTCTGTTGGCAAAGTCACCGTGGTCATCGAGAGTGTGCTGGCTGAAGGTAAGATTCTTGCCAGTGGACATTGTAGGCCTAGGTGGTGTTTCTGGGGGGTCTTTCAATTAAAATGAGTGATGCTTTACTAAAGCAAGTTATCACTATCACATCGCTCAAAATTATCACTTTCAATTAGACAAAATCACTCCTGAATCGCTGAATCAGAATCCATATACTACTGAGCGATTTGAAAGCAAGAGCCTAGCAGGTATCGCTCACTCACTATGTGAGTGATCAGATTGCAGTTTTGGATATTTCCAATTGAAAGACCCCCCTGGATGTTAAACCATTCAATAAGTAGATATTTCAGACAACCAATTTCGCTTATTGATCAGTAACAGCAATGTTTCTGCTGTCGTCTACTCTTTCTGTAGGTAGATTTGAACTGTTTGTGCCGTGTAATGACTGTAACTAACAATCTCCCTTAGTCAGTTTGTGATCCCTTATGCTGCAGTATTTGTTCAGCTTTTTCTGAGAGTCATCAACACTGCAGTAGGCCTACTAAGGGAAATTTTCATCAAGCATAATCACAATTATCTCCTATTGCAACCATGAAAACTTTACCATTGTCCCAACCGCTGAAGCTCAGTTTGGACAACCCTGATTGCTAAACTTAATCTTTGCTAACAGTTGACCTAGGTAGAATGACCATTGGATAAAACTGACTGGCTGAGAGTTAGGATGCTGTATCAACTTTCACTCTTGTGGCTAATGAGTCATTAATGGTTATTCAATAACACAGAGGTTTATTGGCATTAGAGGCCGAATATTTTCATGATGAATGTGATAAATGGTAGCCCAGTAATTGGATTGTCCTTCCCACAGCGCACTGATCAAATCGCTGATTATCTTAATTATGATTATGATACACTTGCTGTGTGACCCATGACAAAATAAATGAAATTTTCCTCACCAAGCTTGTCAAGACAGGCTACACCATGAGATGATGACAAGGATGCTGAACTACTCTTTGTGCAACTTATTTTTCCCTGTTAGAAAGCAAAAAAATACTGCAAAAAAGGGAGTCTGTTATGTTACCCTTTGTCAGCTTGGTCTGGTTAGGTTTTCTTCAAAAAGCATAAAGTAAGGACTTGAAGACCTCTAATACACTATGAATTGAAGCACCACACCCTTGTTAAAATATTCAAAGATACATAGGCTATGGAAGTTTATGCATTTAGCCTGCTGTTGTTATTTTATGTTCCGACCTTGCACACTAGGTTTCGGCCATGGGAGCCTGATGCAGATTTTGTCTTTGTTCAAAAATTCTCTCATGAAGTTCATGTAATTATGCTGTCTTCTGTCCCAGGTGGATTCGGAGTTGTTTTCCTTACAAGAAGTTCCTCCAATCAGAAATATGCTCTGAAGAGACTTTATGTGAACGAGGAGTCCAAGCTTAACGCCTGTAAGAGGGAAATACAAATCATGGTAAGTAGTGACTGTCGTGTAACGGACCCTAGAGTAGTAACTTCTAGACTATGCACACTGACATCGAGACTCTACGCTATTATCATGTGTATCTCTGATCGTTAGAGTCAATTTAGTATGAGTTCCTAGCATGTACCCACCCTTAATGAGTAAAATGGAACTCGGGTCTTCACACCAAATTCCTTGTGATGGTACTCATGCTTAGTGAAGAGATATACATGCAAGTATATCGCGTCATCAGTGGGGTGACTACTAGAGTAGTAACTTTAAGCTAGAGTTTAGTTTACAGTTAGAAACACACTGGCGATTTTGCGAAGCGATACATATGCATTAGTTGAAAGACAATTGTGTCGCTCGAGAATACGCTAAATATATAGATATCTAGATAGTTTAATATTTTGACGAAATCGCCAGCGTTGAATGATAACAGCGTTTCCTGCTTAGATTTGCTATTCTCAGGTTACTCTTAGCAAATTGCCAGTCTGTTTCTAACATAACTAGCTAGCATCAAATTTTAGCTATCTGAGTTAAAAGTCAATAAAATATCCAAAAGACGGCGAGATAATGTTAGATAGCCTTAGCTTGATTTGAGCTATTTTGAGTCTCCTTTGAGCTACGGCCCCGTCACTTCCTATATAGCCAAGGAGATGACTCATTATCAAGTCTTATTGAATGATTTGTTTATATTTTTAATTATATTGATTGGCCTGCCAGCTGGTACAGCTATTTTGGAATTAAAAACAGGAAGACAGACTGTCAATCTTTGTCGAATCTGCATATCTGTGGGCATATAAAGAAAATAATAAATTATGTACTTGCTTTCAAAATATCCTCACAGAGTAAGGATATATCCTTATTCTGTGATATCCTGTATCAAACTCAACTTAATTTATGTGTTTGGGATGAATGTGGCTTGGCATATGAGCATTAACAGTGATAATTGTCTGGTATTCTTAAAAATTCCCAGCAATAAATGTTCTGATTGTAGACATAATAGGTTGGTCAGGTGATTTGATCTTACCATTTATTCAAAGTTACATGCTTGACGTACTGAGTAGGCTTTTCGCTCGTTTAGCTATCATTCGATGAGTAACAGTTAGGCCGGCATTGCATTCCACAGCGCCTAGTCTCGCTGGTTCTGGTTGAGTGTTCAATGAGGAACTTGAGTTATTCTTTTGATGGTAACGAGACTACTTTTATAGAATTTATATATTTTATAAAAATTGAGACGACAGGAGATCAGTGCCAGCAGCTTGCACTGATACCTGAAGTCTCATTCTTTGAGGCAGCGTTTTATTCTTGCGCTAACCACAAAAGGAGTCCTTCGAAAGCTCTGTCTCTTTCTCATAGGACCTCATAGGGATGAATGGCCCACTAGTAACAAAGATCAGCAAGCACTGGGAAAGCTCCAGTATTTGAACAGGAATTTCATAATCACCAGTCTGGCTTCCCAATGATGCAGGTCTTCCTGCACGCCCACCACAATAAAGATAATTATCAAAAGATCTTCTTCAAATCGAAATTCGGTAGGCTACATATATTTATGCATACCTTTCCTGACTCTGTGATTTATCTGTTTTAGAGCTCGTTGTCGAGTCATAAGAACATGGTGACATTTGTTGAGTCGTCGATCACGAGGAATTATAAAGGAGTGTGGGAGGTTCTTATTCTCATGCAGTATTACTCAGGTAAGTATTTAGACAGTTTATGTAGAATTATGGACCAGTGTGTCGACTTGCGGCGATCGGTTCAGTAATACCGCCAAAGTGAAGAACACTTTGGTGGAATGATTGTCGTCGACAATCCTGGAGGTTGGCATGATAGAGCCTATGTGCTGGCTATTTAGTTGCCATTCAGGTTTTCCATATTCTGTTTGATGGCAAGCCTGTTGGGGTGGTAGTAAGACTCACTTTATCTGAGCATCCTTTTGATATGCTGTTTATTCTCTCCTGATTCTTTTCTCGGGCTGCGACATTGCCTTAACATCTTCACCGGTTTCCCCATCGTTAACATGAACACCCGAGGCTTGAAAAATAACTTTCTCCTCCAACATAATTGGTTACTTTGAGATTTTGCCGACTTACAGTAGGTTTACATATGACCCCTAAGGGCAGGAGTGTCCCAAAGAAGACAAAATCTGTAACCGCTGTATTACATACAGTGTGGAATCTTAGTCCAGACCATCTCTCAGCTCAGAGTCATAAGATTTGAAAGTGAAGTCCTGTATACAATGATCTAAATCAAATGACCTGTTGCCCTCATGTTGCCATGGTGGTTACCAGTATATTATCATGTTTCATTCTATTACACATGGTGATGTAACATTTATGTTCGTTGTGTTGATGGGCATGAACAATGCCGGGTGAAGATACTAAATTACCATGCATTGGGCAGGGTGGGATCTTGGTCTAGGTTAATGTAACAGTGTGCGGTAAAATCTGGTCAAATGTGTCGGGAAGTCAGTCAAATTTAACTTGATTGAAATGCCGTTTCAAACCAAGCCATGGTCAAATTATTGGTACAAATAATAGCGCTATTAGCTAATCATGAACATTGAACAGGATGGTGTTTTCAGTTCGGTTCATGAAGTCTGAAAACAGCTGATTGATTGACAAGCTAATGTAACCTAGAGGTAGAACGTTTAAGTACAAGTAGCCCATAGAAAAAAACGCTTACATCACTACAGACTTTGTATTTAATCCGTAAGGGTTAGGTGTACTGTATGGATTCACTTCTTACTGATACTATGAGTCATTGGCCTAGTCTGCTCACTGATAAAGTCAAGCAAACACTACTTCAAAAGATTGGTCTAGATTTCGTAAGTAGGCCTACTAGGGAGAAAAATGCATATAATGGTCTTTCTCAATATTTGAATCATGCCCTTTGACTTTCTAGTATTTTCCCACCAACTTGGGTGACGATCCTCACAAGTGGATGTCAACTTAGCCAGCTGATTTTGGCAGCTATTTGAGTATGATTAATGTGTGGTTGAAATAGATGGTGACCTTGCAGTATCCAATAAGAGAGAGTACTGGCTCTCCTCTGACAGCAAGTTACCGGGACAAACTTTTCATGACTCAGCCGCCCCATGTGACCTCCTGGATTTGCCGTGACTATTGAATGTTATAAAGATCATGTTACCAATATATTCAATCTGTCTACTAAAAGGACTGATGATAAGGTTTCGCCATGGTGACCTAATGGTTAACTTTTCAATGTCGAAGATTATGCGGATAATAAGTGTAATCTTCATAGGATGACATTATTTCCTGTTCAGAGCTGGAATTGGTGTTTATTTTTATGGCTTTCACAAAATTATCCTCTGTCATAACTTAAATCTTGAGATCTCTATCGTGAATTTGTCGCTTCATTTCAAAATGTATATGAAAGAAATTTGAAATCATGATTGGAAATTATAAAAGTTCACTCATGGAATATAAACCTTAGATAGTAAAATGCCCGCTGTCCAAGGAGTTTATTGGTCTAGGCCTATGCTTTGGAGAGGTTGGGCGTATAAAACGATAGGATCAAATATAACAGTTTCTTGCTCTCAGCCCCGCTCATAATTGTCAGCAGAGGATGAGGGCATTGTCTTCAGTGAATCCGTATGGTACACACAGTATACCCCCCCCCCCCCCCACCCAACAATCTGACCAAAAAATATGTTCTATGTTCATACAGCCATTTGATTTGGCCATGATGCTAACGATATGTTAAATTCATATTCATTAACATATAAGTATTTATATGTTTATGGTTGTAATTATATTATATTGTGATATTATATCATGATATTTTATATCATGATATTATATTATTATATTATGATCTTTCACACACAGGGACATGCATGAAGATGGTGAATGATAGAGGGTCAGCAGGGCTGAAGGAAGCTGAGATACTGAGTATATTCTGTGATATATGTGAGGCTGTATCTCGACTTCACCACTGTCAAACTCCAATTATACACAGGGACCTAAAGGTAGGAAACTGAACCGGACAAGTACATTTTTCTAATATGTATAGGGCTGTTAAATGTTATGAACAATGGAATCGCAGAACTTAACTAGGGGAGAGTAGATTTAGCTAGGGAGGTGGGAGAGGATGGAACGAGACTATAAGTTTGAGGTATTTCTGAGTTTGATGGTATGCAACACAGGAATGGTTAGAACAAAACATCATTTCATATGCAGGACTGTCTGATTAAATTTTTTTTGATGAATTTCACTTTGTACTGTGTAGGGCTTAGGACTACAAGTTTGTACCACTCATAATTATGAATTGAGAATGAAAACATCTGTGGCCAAACATAAAGTCTGACGGTGATAAAATCACTGGCCTATTACACTTTTATTTTATGTATAAAAACCGCCAGAGTGGTTATGCATATTTAATAGTGGAGTTTGGTTATGAATCATTTTTTGCTACAATGCTTATCGCTTTCATGGTGACATGCTGTTGTCCCCATGCTCCCTTGGGGAAACTGGCAGCCATACAAGGTTTGTTTGAAAATTGATTTTCAATTTTTTTGACTTTGGTAAGATACATACTTGATTTGACTCCCTTTTTATGTTTATGTAGATAGAGAATATACTATGCGACTCAAACAATAACTTTGTGTTGTGTGACTTTGGCTCAGCGACGGCACGAGTCTATATTCCTGGAAAAGATGAACGTAACGTCACAGAAGTCGAGGATGACATCAACAAGTAAGAGTGTTCATTAGTTGACTGACAACATTGCCACAGGATGTTAGATTGTGTTTATACATTGTCACACATTTTTTTTGTTGAAATCTAAGTTTTTGCCCCAAATGTTTTTTGAGAGGGATGCAAACATCAGCACTGGACAACATATTGTTCCATTGCACAACATGCCGTATCCATCCCTGGCAGCCCACATACACATCAAGCGAATGTAAGATTTTAAAATGGTAAAAAATGTTGGCATCCAACTACATGAAAAGTCTTAACTTATCTGGATAGCTCCCTCTGTCTAACAGGAGTTATATACATGGTTGATTACTGGTCTCAGTCATAGCTCATCACACTATGGCAAAGATTTGCAATGGGGAGTGATAGCTTCCATTTCTAACATCTAATCCATTCATCAATTCTGGCAGATGAAAATGTGTAATAAACGTTATTGGCAAAAAACTCTCTAGTTTAGGATTTAAGTGTATAGGTAGTTACAGCCTCTCCTTGATGATAAATCAGCTCTTCCTGCTCAAATACGCAAACTGCCAACATGACTTGAAATGTCTGGGCATGATGAAATACTTTCAGGAAATATCGTACTTATAATTTACACGGAATAAAGACTTTGTTGGGTTGAGTTCTGGTAGTAGGGCCTACTTTTACAAAAAAAATACCGGAATGTGATTTGATCAGTTCAACACAATATTCAAAAAGATCAAGTTTGATCCTTATTTGCTGAATTCTGGGTCTCTCCAATTCTACTGATGAGCCTTCAGGGGATGGGGAATGAACCCCAAAGGAAGACAGATTGGATCATACTTGATTGTATTTTGTGAAACATGATATAGCCTGCTTACAGCATTATCCTTTCTTGTATTGACATCGTTACTACGCTGACGATTTATCTACAGAATTCTAAATCAAGATTTTCATATTGCGTCCTGTAATTCGAAAAAACACCCTGATTTTTCTAGTAGTCAAACTTTCATAGGTTGTCACCTCCGATCATCGGTCTAACTTTATGTCTCTTTTTTTCACTTACAGACACACAACTTTATCTCACAGAGCGCCTGAGATGGTAAACTTGTACGGCCATAAGAGCATCAATACTAAGGCTGACATATGGGTAAGAGAGACTCTAGTCCATCATCACCAAACCTCACAAACTCGAAAACTTAGACTATGTTGGTTATGATCGCAAGGTCATTTTTCACTCGCCAAAAGCCATCGGCAAAGAATGGGCAGCGAAATATTTGCGGTCTATCCACTGAATTAGAATCTTCTCATGGAATGGAAATGGTATTACATTGTTATACAGTTAGAACACTCAACACAGGGATTCATCTTATTTTGATCTGATTGGCTGTCCCTACTAGCATGAATAATATAGCCTGGGAAATTGTCTTGTTTACAAAACAGCAAACACTTACATTCTGCGCATGCTCAGCTCTGGGCATGAGCTGATCTCTGCAAAATTGAGCCTCGGAATTCCGAAGCCATCTGATTGGCTACCTGCTCTGGTGACATGCTCCCTAAAGCGTGCGTATTTGTTATTAATAGTTATCCTCTCTTGTCATTATTAGCTGATTTTGATTGACAGTTTATGCAGGGGATATCCCATTTCCCCTTTCCAAAGTTGCAATCAGAACCCGAACTAAACTCATTGTTCTTGCACATGCGCAAATTCAAGTCACGCATGATGCATACTTAGCCTTACGACAGCTGCTTTGTGGCAATGATAGCCTAGTTTATCAGTGATCTACATGCCCAGTCAGATCACGAGAGTCAGTATGAAACACTTATGAAATACCTTCAACTTCGATGATTGGGGCATTTCTTGATTGCTACTAGGGACTGGCTATTTTTGCAAGCCCTTTGTTTGGCAAAATAAAGCTAATGATGCTATTCTAGATGTGGAATTCAATGGGTCTATCTTAGTCAGCCGAGGTCGGACTTGAATAACACAAGCTAGTAGGCCTATGCGACTTAATTTTCCTGCCTCATTATCACCACCCTTACCGCCCTCACTGATTTCTGCGTGTTGCTAAGTCGACAGGATGTTGGTCACCATGAATGAAAACAGAACTTGGTCACAGACTTGTAAATTATGAATTAGCAGCTGTTTTGCGGCTTAATTAAATCCTTGGTCAACATTTATTTTTACTGCTTCCTTTCCCGTTTCATGCATCCTGATCATGTGTTTGCTTAGCCTGTCTTGACTAGCTTTGTTGCGGGGGATGGGATGCTTTGTTGTATCCCCCCCCCCCCGCAATGACGCTTGACAAGACAGGCTATTGTTTGCTATGATGTCAGAAAAATCCTGTAATATTGTGCAGTTGTTTGTTTGTGAGTATAAGAAAGGAGACTATTGTCAGAATACTTATTTTCCTGGTCCTGGCTGATTTTTGGAAAAGTTAACTAATTGTTAGACTGTCAGCAAGTGAACTTGATCTATTTAATATGTCAAACGATACAAGGTTAAGCTTGTTACAAATATGTTGCTCCTTAGCTCATGAATAGTATGTTGTCAAATTGTAGTGCTGAAATAAAATGTAGGTTTTATAGACTTAATTACTAAGTTTATGTGAGGTTCCCTTCTCTTTTTACATGATATGATAACTCTCAATTATGCTCCAAAAACAACACAAACAACACAGTACAATGTTTTGTAGGCGTGTTGCGGTGTACCCCATTATGGGAATAATTCACATGCTACGGTATATCATTGTGATCAGCTAGGGTCTTTTTCTCTTAAGCACAGGGTATAGTTGCATTATGGAAAGGTGGTTAAGTTACCCGACAGTCATCATATTTGAAGCAGAGAGAGTTATCCCCTTTTGGGTACGGGGATCTATATTACTCATGCGACACCCTATACCCATGCCCGGCGGAAACCTGGCTACTCCTTACGCCGGAAACCTGGCCACTCTTTGTGTCAAAGACGCAGAGAGCGGGTTCTTTATAAGCGCGTGTGGGGTGTGCAAACACACAATGGACCTCCGGTATTTTTAATCTCATACTGCAAGGACCTGGCTAGGATGAGTGGTGTGCCAGTACTAAATCAGAAATGACCGCCGGCGCTGGGAACATGGACCTCAAAGACCCTGTACCTTAACCATTCACTCCTGACTCGACCTAAACATCTTTGTTAATTAGAGTAATTTCTCGTCTATTTCAGGCACTTGGGATAACCTTATACAGATTATGCTTTCGAATTCTTCCATTTGGCGAGAGTACGCTGGCCATACAAAACGCCAACCTATCAATACCTGAAAACTCCTCATATAGCAAAGGCTTACATGCATTACTATGTAAGTAAAATAAGCAATTGTAGATGTTTTTATAAATACATGAATATATAATACTTTTTGTTTGCCACGTGTGGTATAACGCTATATCTGTATATGCACATATAAAATTATGCCACATATTATACACATAGAGTTATAATAATATACATAGTTCTTCACAGTGTACTGCAGTGTACTACAATCGTCATGACTGTGATTATGTTCAGTATGCTATGAAGGCTAGTAGGAGTTAGAATAAACTTTAAGTAGCAGATAACCACAAAAGTTTTGATATTTGATGCGTAATGATGTACTCCTTCTAAATTTGCATGTTATAACTAAATATTAAATTAGAAAATTTTAATTATTTCAATTGTAAACTCTCTTCCACCATTTTGTTTCAGTAACAGGCGTACCCAGTATGATTGGCCAAATGTTAATACTCTCTAAATATAGGCAGATATCTTTCGTTTGTTTTAATCTAAAAACATGAACAGTCAACTCTATTACAAAATAATCTACAAAAACAGTTTTACTGCATTCAAAAGAAAAACATAGCTTCCCAATTTATTTCAGTTTATTGTAGTCATTGGGGTTCAGGGGCTGCTGACTGCCATGTAGTGCAGAGCCAGCGCTTATACCTTGGATTTTCATTGTTGCTCATGTTGCCTATCAGTGAGTGCTAATTGCAAGTGGAATCACTTTTAGTGGTGTCAAGGGTGTATGCTACTTTAAGTCGATGTATGGGCATATTATTTTCATTGCTTTTTAGTAAAGAAATTTTAAAAGTAGTGAAATCCTGTGTGTGGTGTTGAATTGTAGCAAGAGTGGACTGTAGAAAACTTTTCAAATTAAAATCAAACCTGACACTTATCAGACCAACTGGAATAGGCCCTTTGTCAGCTATGCTACAAAGGGCCTATTCCAGTTGGTCCTGTGGGGTTCCGGGCATAGCGGTTTTATGCAACATAGTGCCTCCCTGCCTCCCTTAGAACTACCGACATGATTACAGCACATTTTAGGGGCTTCCTTTGACCGTCCCGTACTCTTTTCTGTACAGGTTACTGCTTAGAAACAGATCCCGATGTCAGACCAGATGTATATCAAGTGTCATACGTAGCATTTCTCCTAGCCAATAGAAAATGTCCCATCAAAAATATACACGTAAGTATTACATTTCAGCCTATTTACCAGTTATTTCATGTACAACATGCACCATTGTTTCGTATACATTCCAATTAGGGGAAACTGATATCTTAGCATTTTACAGACATTGGTTCGTAAATCTTTTTTGACAACCGGAAAATTAGTGTGAGGAAATAAAGTTAACATGGTAGTGTAGTTTGTAAATTGTCTGACTTTCGTTGCTGTCAACTTTGAAACAAAATTGAATCATTTTGAAGCGGTAACTTTCTGTAAAGTAGACGATCCAAACCAAAGAATAACATATTCCCAGCTGTATTTATGAAATCCGGAAAGGACGAAATGTCTCATATCTAATATGAATATTGTGTATGAACTCTTAGTATCAGGGTCATCTCACCTCCATCTGGATAGTCATGCTATCTCAAAACCATAGCAATCATGTTAGAGTAGCATGAATAAATTAAGAGTTGCCCCACCTTGAAATAATTCTTTCATCCATTCATTCTTCATTCTGATTATTTGTGACATTAATTGCGCTGAATTTGCCACCCTAATTGCCTGTCTAATTACCCATGTGTAAAACAGGGCTCACAATGCATACCCTCAGTTAAATTGACGTTGGCAGTGCGCTATGTTTTCATTTCTTGCGCAGAAGATTTCCTGCAGCTCATATTCTAGCGTTGTGTTATGCGTTGTGTTCTGTTATTGTATTCATAACAAGGATCTATCACATAGATATACATACTTCAATGTGTTAATCTTATTGAATAACAGATCCAGTTACATAGGCTCAATTATTGCCACTCTGCACATTTACTCATCGACTGGCTGACTGACCGCTCGCTACTTCTTAAATCGCACACCTTATATTTATCCAGAGTAATATTATTTTACCTGCCATCTTGGCTATTTGATTGAAAGCGCTATACCCCAGGTATTTCTATGTTTGAAACACAATTTTGACAGTTTGAATGAAGTTTAAAGGAGGCAGAATTTTGTTAATTTACAGCTCAAACTCAAGTTGAACATGTCGCAGTATCAGCGAATTCTTATAACCGTAGGTCACTACTCGTTGTGCTTTTACAATACAAATGTTTACATATCATGGAATGTGACGAGTTTTCTTGTTTTCAGAGCTCAGTAATACCAGATGTTAATGTTCTAATTGAGTCAATGTTGAGGCGCACTTCTAAGAATTCTTCAGCTATGACTCCTAAATCTAGCGATAGGAGCGATAGAATAGAGACTACTACTACCATAACACCAAGAGAGAGACCTAAAATTGGCCGGAATGCCTCCCAGGCACCCACACCGATTAAACCGGTACAGCGTCGACTTATACCAGGTAATAGGAAGCAACATTATTCAGTTTTTTTTACATGCGTATTGTCGTCAGTAAGGACTTCTTATCAGCAACAGAGTCTGAGTAGCTTGATTAATAGCTTGTCTATCTAAACCTAGGTGAGACAAATTACTCTCAGTGTTCTTCCATGTAAGCTTAGTTGCACCGCAAATCATATTGTGCAGTCTCGAAAGCTCTGCTGCCTGCAGCAATGGAATTCTAGTTAAATGTGATTTGTTTTTTGTAATACATTCTCTCGACTAATCCGTCATCATTTTGAAGAATGTTTTTCGTAATGATATTTCTGTAATGTAGCACTCGCTTTGTCTTCACAGATAGCAACGGTACCACACCCGCACCTAATCAGACCGTTCCCAGCCAACAACAGTTACAACAGGCTGGCTACACACCTGAGCAACAGCAATACCTTTTACAACAACAAAAGCTTGAGCAGCAGAGATTATATCAACTACAGCAACAGGAACTATATCGCCAACAACAGCAGGCCCAACAAGCGCAGCGCGTGCAGCAACTTACTCCAGAGCAACAGCAGTTGCTACAGCAACAACAATTAGCGCAACAGCAACAAATGATGCAGCAGCAGCAAAATATACTGCAACAACTGACACCTGAGCAAGTGCAACAATTGCAACAAAACATTGCTCAAATGCAACACTTAGCTCAACAGCAACCTCTTTCACCTGAGCAACAGCTGCAGCTGTTGCAACAACAACATTTACTGCAACAGCAAATTGGATTACAACGTCAAATAACTCCCGAACAGCAGCAACAGCTACTTCAGCAGCAACAGGCGGCACAACAGCAGCTGGTGCAGCAGCAACAACAACAGTTAGTGATGCAACAGCAACAACTCGCAGCGCAGCAGGCTGCTTACGATCAACAGAAGCAAGTAAGTTTAGTGTACTATGTTCACAGTCATTGTTCCATTATTGAGAATTGTTTTCAATGGCATAAAGCCTACCTCTCCCAAAATTTAATCCATCAAAATCTTGTCTTTTGATTCTTGTTTAGGCATAGGCGTGTCAATCGTTGCAAGGTGCTGCTTTTGGTATGGCAGCGGAAACTCCCTCCCTTTAAATCACTATATAGAAATTGCAAGTAATTGTAGCCTCTACCTTAAGCCATACAATACATCATATTTTATATTTAGCAAGAGCAGTACATGCAACAGCAGCAGCTAGAACAGCAAAGAATCTTTGAACTTCAACAGCAGTTGGCAGCACAACAGCAACAGTTGGCTGATCAACAGGCACAATATCAACAACTCCTACAACAGCAACAACAGCAGATGGTAGCACAGCAACAGACAGATCAACAGCCACAAGGTGCAGCACAGCCAGCACAGCTAGTACAACCAGACGGTGGTCCCAGCTCAACAGTTGATCCAGGAAGCAAGGTAGGCCCCCTCTAGTAATGCACTACTAGGATTTACTAAATGATTCTTCATATATTTGACCCGCCTGGGTGCTCGGATATAAACTGAACCGTGGCAAAATTTTTTGAGAAACCAGAAATTTGTTTTGTTTGACAATATTTGGATGAGATGTAAACAATTATTAATTCAGTACGTGTGCTATGGCAGTATCATTGAACATCACACATGGGTATGCATCTTGACAACTTGTGCATAATAAATATCTATATAAGCAAGGCATCATGTTATATGATATGTGCTTCAAATGTCTTATGATGTTGGTAATTAGCAGAATCTTTCTAAAAATGTAGTTGCAATGCGCTATAATTTTCAAAGCGCAAATAATTTGTGGATGGAACCTGGAATAAAGCTTCAAATATCATGATCTTCCATCATACATACATTTATCCATTCATCACTTACGATTACAGCCAGAAGACACTCAAGCAGTGGTGAATCCGTTTGATGACGACTTCAGCCAGACAGTTCTTTTTGAAGCTGATTTTTCTCAGGCTAACTTCCATCCACCCGTAACATCTGCAGACTTAACTCCTGATGAGGGGGCCACGCCAACCCCTGCATCGGTTGTGACTGCGGACAGTGCAGACCCACAGGCTATCACATCATCAGATATTGAGGTGAAACCTGATGAACCAGTGGTCAATAAACAGGAATTTAAAGTGCCACCTATACCCAATATTAAAAACAAGGTGAGACATTTTACAAATATTTCGCAGTTATTAAATCTTTTGTGTCACGCAACATTCAAGTTTAGAAATGCTACCCTTCAATTTTGAGCGATTTTAAACATGGTTGGATAACCCTTTATTGATTTCTCGCATCAATTATGTACCAAAACTAGAATATGGATCACAAAAAGTTCTGGGACTAAACCAGCACATCTGATACAAGTTGTTTTGAAATTTAATTTTAGTCTGCAGCATCTAGTCACAGCAATGACAGGCTCACACCGCCTCTAAAGTTACCGTTCAGGAAACATCGACGTAATGTCAGTGATACCTCTGCCATCAGTATTGGCAAACACGGGTCGGCTTTCAAGTAAGTGACCAGGATTTGTATTTGTATCACTTAGAATCGGAGAGAGTTTGCAGCTGCAACTGTCGTCCCAATTTGCTGGGAAAACCTCTCATGATTGGTCCGCCAGCTTGCTCCCAAATTGTTTGCTGAACCTACTCAGGTTCATTTTATTGAATTGAGATGTCAGAATTTAGTCTAAATGATATTTTCTCACTGTGGTTTTGCATGAGCTAGTCTTTAGTCAACTCAATATGTGTGTAAATTAGATTGATCTTTCAGTCGTGAAGATGTAGCTTTGTCGCATTTCCTTATTACGGTTAATCATTGCGTAGAATGAGTCTGTGGAATTGGGCACTGTTTAACATGCATGTAACTGCTGTCCTTCACGCATTGTCTGCCTTCTGCACACCAGGCTGCCCTTCGTGTTACATTGAATGCAAAAAATGAGGCGGCTGATGAAGAAGTTGTTTGCTCTTGCATATTCATTGTTTGGGGAAGACAAATCCGAAAACTGAATGGCTAGTGTGCTTGTCTGTTGTTTCAGAGTATATACCCCTACTACTAGTCACAGCGCTAAACAACTAACTGCTAGTCTCAGCTCCCTCACCTCCATTACTAGTGGGGGTAACACATCCGTCTCCAACACTGCAGGGGTAATCAGATCAAGGTCCGAGGCAACATCCATATCTGATGCCAATTTCAACAGGTTAGTAGGTGAAGCAACTGTTATGATGATGCTTGTTTCCTAAAATGTCTTTACCTTGCAATCCCATATGAGATTATATCTATTTCGAAGTGAGGTATGCTTGGTATAATATCATTTTCCCACAATCTCCTGCGTGCGTGACAGCATAATATGTCTTGTTGTTTCAAATTTTGCATTTTAGCGCATGTATATTGACAATAGAAAATGAAGGCTTCATATTAAATATTTTGCTTCTCTTTAATTTGATGCTGACTCTATTATTATTATAATTGCAGATTTGTATTTAGGTGAGGTGATTTACTAGCTAGCTTACTGTTTGTCCTCAGTTTTATTACTCTAATAGATTAGACGTGAAGCGTGTGATCGACTTTTGCATTTTGTGTTTTTTTAACTACCATACCTGAATGATTTTGCTGTCTTTCTATACTCGCTTGTAACCTTTTTTCTTTCAGCCCTAGACTTAGCGCAATGCATTATGCTTAGTTGCTATGACCATGATTAATGCTCTAGTGCCTGCAAGCTTTCTTGCATAAGAAATTCAAGCAACACATATATTTTGGATAAATGCCATTGAAATATGACCTGTTTTCAAAATTTCCAAGTCGCACAGTGCCATTGTGCGAGCGGCAAGACATTGTATTTTGACATGATATTGGGAGCAACTATCGGAGAAGATCCGCATTCTCGCCAACATCCCATGATGTCTTGTCATGTCTTTGAGAAAGGGCTTGTCGAGGTAACTCGAATCAACCTGGGTTCAGTTCTCAGCGGCCCGTAGAACTCAAGCTTTCCATAAAACAAAGTTTAACCTCATGGTTCATTTCTAGTAACTTTATAGTAAACCTTATATACATCTCCATTGACTTTGTTTTGGCAGTCAATCGATGAAGTCTTCGTCTGTGGAGGCGTTACACAGCGGCCAACAGAATCACTGGAACCCATTTGCTGCCCAAGATGAGGACACCATCAGTGATGATGTCATGTTTGGTCAGGAGTTTGACAGGCTTAGATGCGGCTCACAGAGTAGTGAGTTTATCATTCCAACACAAACCTCCCTGTCTGTGTTCTCATGCACATCTTTGGGGATGCCGCAACCAGTTAGCGCACCTGCTATTCACTGCCAGGCAATTGGAGTTGTTGATTTAAGTCCCAGTGGGGGAGCTTTAAAGGTTGATTGTTCCAGCCCCCAGCGCCCTCGGGTGTATACCTCTCTTGTTCAAAATGCACTCACTTTTTGTTATGGTTTGACACAATATGTCAGCATTTGATGCACTTGTATTGGTCATATTGATGTAAGCAACCTAAATTATTGTGTGGCACTATTGAAGTTTTCATGTAGAATAACATGGGTTTGTCTTTTTACAGGCATACAAAATGTGAAGAGTAGGGAAGATTTAGTTATGCTTGAAAATGGCGGCTCTGCTGACCCGTTTAGTGCTGCACCTTTTAATCCGAAGTCAAAAGGACGTCGTCGCGACCAAAAGCTAGCAGGTAAATACAGAGTTTTACACTTCAATATGAACTTTAAACTGATATTTGGAGCAACATCTAATGTTAGGCAATGGGTGAGGGGTGGTGGCTCTGACACTTAAGTGGACTAAAGTTTCGGAATCTCGTTCCGAGTCCCGACTCCGTGACAACCATGTGAGAACTGAGAATGAAACGCTTTTACTAGCTGTGAACAGAGAGCTGTATCTACAAATGTTAATAGACATGAGAAATCTGAATATTCAGTGCAATCAGTGCCAGAGTCGTTCCCCCTCCCAACCCCACCCCCTCAAAGTGAAAATTAAATTACTTCATCAATCAGATTTAAGTATTATTTTAGTAACTACATGTAGTCTAGTTCATTTGTGGCTCTGTTTCGCTCACAGGATAACTGCGCAAACTTCAGGGGAATATATGGTATAGTTAGCTAGCATAAGCTACATAGACCAAGCTAGATCCAATTTGTCTGTGTATTGTATATGCTTCCATTCTCCTGGTAAAGTTAATGTCAACCGCCTGAGGAGAAGCAACTCCAAAAAAAAGACAAATTGGATCAAACTTGATCTATCTACTACCCATGACATAGGACTACCATGCCCATCCAACTGAAGCCCAAATCTAAGATCCGTGGAAGTCCCGCGACCCTGTCATTAATAACCTGGTTCCTTGTGGTTGGTTTGGTCTGGGCACCCAAACCCGCTTGTTCATAAGAATCAGATCTTTACCTTCCCAACCTGCTCTAAGCAAGACTACAGATGATCTGATATTTTAGATATAACAGTTTTGCTTAGAGCATGCCGTATCTGGCCTGTAGAGAGTTCATTATGTAAATTGTTTGTTGCATTATAACATTGAGGGAATGAATCTGGTACAGCACGGCTATGGGATTATTGATTATCCTGTGATTTTACCTTAAAAGAGACAGTTGCGTCGGTGACCTGTGCGTGAAAAAGTGCGAAAATGACCATAAAATCAAGGTGTTTTCAATTGACAACAATGATGACAACATCAAGTCCTAGCAATTATAAATATTAAATAAACCATACATTACTCTATTTATATTGTAATTAAAATATATGACCTAAAACACACATAAAAGATCTTGATGATGTTTTCCAGTTATCAATTGAGAATTCCTTGCCAATGTCCTGCTGAAAGCCTGGATGTCTCAAATCTCGATCTCAAAGATCTTAAAACATGCCTTTCTTTTTTTTGTGAACAGAAAAATACAGTAGGCTGAGCGGCGCAGCAAGTGATGAGAATCTCCTCAATATTAATATACCTGAGAAAATACAGAACCAGACTATATTTGGTGTCCCTATTCCTTTCACACGGAAGTCGGACAGAAATGACAAATACCACAAGGTGCCCACGGCGGACTCGGACAATGCAGAACAGTCTTCTGATGATGAAATGCTGCTCGATAAAACTCTCAAGGCGTCCCAATACAAGAGAATGGAAAACGAACACTCGGCATCCAATAGTGGATCGTCCAATAGCGGCACTCTAACTCGGCAAGGTCAACTTCCTACTGACCTGAGTGGTGATGATATGAGGCCTCAGAGTTGTGATTCTAACTTTAGCGGGACGGTCACTCCGCCAGCCTCAAGCACCGAAAATCTCGCTGACCCGTTTGGAGCTGCACCGTTCAAGACTGCCAAAGAGAAGGGCAGCACATCTGGTAGCTCAGCCACAACTCCAGCTAATGGTGGTATTAAAGTAGACAATTGCCCGGTGCCATTACTACCAAACAACCCTTTTCTAAATGACATTATGCAAAGTAAGACCAATAGTGCACCTGACACGAATAAATCCTTAGAAGGGTTGAGTGAGCTGTCTATAACTCCAACCACAAGTGAGAGAAACCGTGAGCCGTCATTTTCAGATTTTGCTAGTGAGCGTAAGAGTAGCGAGCCAGGTCCTCCTCCATCCTCACATAGCCTGCATGATTTTAGCTCCATTGGGAAACCTTCAGGTTCCGGGGATGGTGTCGCCTCGTCTCACCAGGCTGGTAATGCCACCGGAGCACAAGGTACTGTAACACTCCCCAGAATGCAAAAGTCTAAAACTTTAGATGGCATTCAGCATATGTCTGGCGACAGCATTTCGGCTCATAGACATTCACAGAATATTGAACCTCTACTAAGGCGTTCACAAACCGACTATGATGTCGGAATGGACGTTCAGGTATCTAATTACCCCGGCAGCAAGGATGACAATGACCTGTCGGATAGTGAAACACTGCTAGATAAAACTACTGGGTCTTTGAGAAAGAAAGATAAGGGTCGTAAGAGTCCACGTCTGTCCAAGAGTGGTAAGAGTCCGCGTCACTCGGACACTAAGCGCTCTTTGTATGCTGACAGTGGAGATTACGATGGCGCTCTTACTAACGAGGCGTTTTCTGAGCAAGATACACCCCCTGCTGTGTCAGTAGGGACATCCTCAGTGCAGGATAATTCAAAGCAGCCCAAGCAACCACCTGCACCAAGCCCGAAACCAAAATCAATACAGCCCCACCCACCCACTGCCCCCAAACCAAACACTGCTGAACGTCGTCCGCCAGTAGCAACAAAACCTAAAACTGCCAAAACCCCTCCTGAGACGGCTAAGAAACCATCAATAGATATTTCGAGCCTGAAAACGCCGAGTAAGGACAAACAAAACACCGACCTCAAAGCTCAATCAAAGTCTGAGACTAAAGCCCCGCAAAGCGCCGTCGCAGGTAAAGATTCTTATAAAACGCATAAGCGATATTCCAGCTATGACTTGGCAACGGGCCGTGCTGAGTTGTCTCTATGCAATGAAACTGAGAGTAGCAAGTCAGCGTTAGTTGGTAAAGAAGGCAAATCTAAAAAGAAAGGAAAAATAGGACTGGGTATATTTTAATGTTAAATATGTAGATCATCAACTTTAAGCACATTGATCGTCATTCATAATTGATTAATCAAGTTCAAATCTTGTTCTTTTTTCTAATTTGTCAGCATACTATATTTGTAAGTTGAACATGTATGAGATAGTTTGATGGAAATATGCCTTCCATTGGTTCTTCTGTGATTTAGATCGCATTGATTTTTTGTAATGAAATGTTTCCATGTACATTACTATTTGATATACACATGATTGTTGTGACTTATAGTAATATTTACTAGTTATTTTGTAATTTTCGGTGCTTGCCCCCAAAATGAACTACCACTTTAATCAAGCTTAGTGTTGACCCCAAGCTTACAATGCTAATTTTTGTGAATCTACAAACGTATTTGACCCTTTCTAAATGTCTACATGATGATTTCTGTAGCCAATCTGTACACTTCAATGATAAATGAAGGCAGCTTAGGAAATATTTATGGTAATTTCTTTTTACACTGTTCTTTAGTCGGGTCTGTTCATTAATTAATCCTAGGCCTATATGTGCACCTCACTATTATATATGTTGTCTATATTTGCATTATTTTGCCAGAACAATGAAAAGCGTTATTTATCTCAATCAACATGTAAAATAACTTCAGACAGACAAAGGAGTTTGTACCTCCCTGGACAGACAGTGCATTTTTTTCAAATTGGTCCCAAGATTTGCACAGAGCGTGAAGCTTTCATAAAATTGATGTGTTATGATGGCTTAGCCTTATCATGTGGCTACATTTTTGGTTTTGGTTTTGGTTTTGTCGCCGCCGCCGCCGGTGACAAGGCTAATGTTGGCTGGTATCTATGTGTCAAACACTTTACACCACACAAGCATCGAAGACTTTTAGCACAATCTCAATAGACAGATGGCCTACACATCTTGGCATGCATAACCAATCACCTGTTTATTGAAGCTTAGGGGTCTAGTGTAACACTGAATTTGAACAGATTGTGAAGCCGAAATGACATCAGACATAAATAGCAGATGAAAATAGCCTCAGTAAAAAAATTAAAAAATACACACTAGGCCCATAGCAAGCAGGCTTATGGATGGTTTAGCTGGGATCAAGCAGCAAACAACCTGAACAAACAACCTGACCAGGCTCTCAACAGGATATGGTTATCACTTTCCCACAATGCAGCAATAGCCGATAGTTCATTGGATAGCTATTGTGTCAGCATACAATATAAAGGAGATATCACTCTCTCTGCTACCTAAGAACCACCTCAAAAAAATAAATGATTTTAGCATCCTTCAGTTCCTCTATTAGATTAAGAATTGGTAATTAAATAACATGCATTTATGAATCCACAACATACGGATTTCATTCTAACAATACATGCAAAGACAAAAACCAGTTGGAAAATAAAAATCACTGTTCTGCTGTGCATTGGGCACCAAGCCGAATAACAAGCTATATAACCTTATCGTAAATGAATTTTGACAGGGTCAATCTTTGCAAAGTAGGAAGAGGGTCAAAGACCACTTTCTCACACGAGCATGTATAGCTAGCAATCACAATATCTTTTCTTTTTGTCATGTTGAGTATAAATTGGTTTAAATTCTGTTTCGCTAGAATTATCACTTATGGCAAAAGAAAAGAAATTGTAATAATTAAAGTTCACTTAATAATTTTGTGCCCACAAATTCTTTGTCACAATTCAAGAACATGAATCTAGAAAAACATAAAATCATTTTGTGTTAGGTAGAACAGTGAGCAAGTAATGCACATAAATGGTATATTAGCTACACAAAAGGCAATGACAACACAGCCATGACAACATTATCACTTTGAGATAGGCTTCGGAAAAACAACGGTTGTGAAGGAGAGAGAGCATCAAATATCTCTTTGATTCAACTGAAGCTATGGCTGCGCACATCGAAGCATTTCCTCAAACGATTTTCCTCTTGCGATCTACCTAATGATTATCTTTGTGATTTCTCAAATGATCTTCCTCTTTAGATTTCCTTGCGGCCTTGTTATACAAACCTTGAATGTTTATTTTTAGCTTCATAGAACAATAAAGAAGGTCAAAGTTGCAGCACTTCATTGTCTCTTCCAATGTCAATCCATTATTATTGCTGTAGTTAAGGGGCCGAGAGGACAATATCTCTAGCTAGGCAAATCGTGGGATGCAAGGGTCCTGACAAGGCTGTGATTCACTGGGGAGAAGTGGACAGTCTCAAGCCACAATTTTCTGATGCTGAAAAACAGTCACTGTGATGCCCTGACTAGCTTTTCCCATTGTTTATATATTTGATTTCGTTTGTAAGTACTCTCAGCAAAGAAATAAGAAACAACACAAATCCTGCCAATTTTAATTGTAATTACTGGTCTTTATGGTGGTTTTCATTTATATTTGTAAAAGCATTTGATTGGATTCCCTACTAGTACTATATGTTTGGCTTATTTATGCAAGTCAGTCAGGTGTGTAATGGATTTTGTTATTTTATCAATTTTTAAATATTTTGAAGGTTTGAACCTAAATTATTTTCACTGTTTCAACTGCTGGTAGTTGAAAGGCCTGAGTTGGACAAAATTGGTCATCTATAGCCGTAGCCATAACAAGAAAATTGAAATGAGTATGGGTAATATATAGAAATCTGGATGTTTTCCCGATAACAATTAGAATAATCAGGTTTTTCCCTATTCAAGGTATCAAGGTAAAATAATTTATGGTTAATCATATTGTTTTATATACCATCGGAAAGCTCTTGAAGTCAGCATCGCAGCAAACCAATTTTCAACAACGTCATGTTACATGACGTAATGTTATAATTCTACATGTAATATGACTGGGATAACTTCTATAATAGTTATACGACTCACAGTCTTTGACATTGTATAAAAAAATAGGCCTATGTAGCTTTATTTTCGACCATGGAACCATTTCGATGAGGAGACATTTAGAAATACCATTAAAGGTCTTCTGGTATAAAAAAATGGAGAGAGTGTCAAAGTAAAATGAAAATGTCCGGAAATGGATCAGAGGGGAGTTCGCCCTGAGTTGAGTTCTGGTTTGGGGCTTTTTGATGCGCGCTGAAAATGATGGTTTGTGCCTTTGGATCAGTTCATGCAGACTATGGTTACCGTTTGTGTTGATGTTAGGAGTTTACTTTTGGTATTGCTGCCGCATAAGGTCTAATATAGGTGTTATGTTACAGCGCGCCACCCTATCAATATAGTAGGTTGTGCCTGGCTTGATGATTTTCAAAGCCAAGTTTTCTGATTTTTTCCACCCTTAGCCTTAGTCTAAGTGCTCAGACTCCAAGGCGCAGGGAGTTATTTGCGCAAGCTATCAAACTTTGATAGCTTGCGCAAGTAACTCCCTGCGCCTTGGAGTCTGAGCACTTAGACTACCTTAGCCTCTGAGTTTGAGTTGTTATGGAGAACCATGCTGGCACTGCATAAAGTATGGTTGGTTGTATACATGCGATATAAAGGTTTCTCAGTAGATTGAAAGGGCTGCCTGATCTCTTCAGGATAGCACGGTGTATGTAAGTTTTCTGGTCTTTTATGCTTTGTTGTCCTCATATTGCTTGAAAGTGAGATGCTTGTCAGTAGTCACACCAAGAAATTTTGTAGTATCTTCAGCAGTTATTGTCTCCCCTTGCAATGATCGGGCGGTGGTACGTGGTGGTTGTGAATATTACATTATATCCATCGATTTGCAATCATATTGTGCTGATCACACCAGCTGTCACCTCACTGATAGTAGTTATCTTCTGCAATTCAGCATGAGCGCCAGATCATCAGCGTATTTAATCGTTGAGGATGAGGTAGTTTTCAGAGAATCTATGTATAGCAGCCAGAAGAGGGACCTACAATAGCGTGCCTTGTGGAGTGCCATGTCTTCAGGGTCGAGCTGGTATGTGAGCCAAGCTGAACACGCTGTGTGCGCTCTCAGAGAAAGTTATGTACACTAGACACTAGATTCTTGTTGGTACAGCACTAAGCCAGCTTCTTTATTAGTTTTGATTTGTCCATCCCGTTAAATGCCTTTGACATGTCCAAAAAACCACTGGGATGGATTTGGCAATTGGTTGATCTTTTCATTTCAGTCCATTCATCTACAGAGGTCATGAAAGCATCGGTGGTACACTTGGACATTTTGTGTATGCAAACTGATCACTACTAATTAATGGCAGCACATAATCAGAATAAAAATATAGGCTACATTATCTCTCTGAGCTAGGCCAAAAATCTGACACGCTTGCTACATACTTTGTTTTCCCTGAAGGCAATATATCTGATTGCTTACAAATATGTGGAAGTACATCTTCTCTTAAACAATGGTTTTCGAGACTGATGTCCAAAACTGGTGAATTTATGCAAAAAATAATAACACTTTGAGAAAACGTTCGGTACCCCAAATGTATTTGAGCCTCAAATTTTGAGGAGCAACTTAAATATTGTCAAGGTGTGCTTGAACATGTCTAGGCATTGGGACTATTTTTATGGCTATCATGTCGGAACAAGAAAAACAAAATAAAGACTACCATAGTTTGGCTTCACTCAGATCTTCAGAAGAAATGTTTTAAGGAATTATTTTTCTTCTCACATGATATCAGAAGCATAATCTTAGTCGATTACACTTGTCATGGCAAGGTGAACGATTTTCAATACCTCCAAAGAGCCAGTTTTAGCTGATTATAGGTTGGTGCATGCCTATTTCACTAAAATGTAGTTATGGTGTCCAAATTTCGAAATACCAATGAGAATTCACCCTAGAATAAAAATCTTGTAGTCAAGTGTATTCTTGACCAAATATAGGTTTGAATGCTGAATAAAATATGATTCTCTCACCAACAGTTCAAAAGTTAATATAACATCAAGGTTGCATCTTGATGACTTATGAGGGGATATCGCGTCATATGAAGTGACACAATTAAAAGTAAGTTTTACAGGATTGTGGTGTTGAGAGCATTCCAATGATATAAAACAACATATTTGCTTTGTGCCGCTGCTATACCTTCAATGTCCAATCACACGCCTCCACATTTACACCAATGATACCCATGAACAACAACAATAATACATTCACTTCGCTTAGTTTCCAGTGTATATAAAGAATTGTTATATGTCTATTTATCCATTCCTTTTGAGAATTTAAAAGTCACAGTCCTAGTCCTTATCATTCAACAGCTCCTTTTTGAATCACAGATGTTCCAAGCCAAGGTAAGAAACAAAACAATATACGCTTGATTCTACAAGATTGTTGTTCAATTTACAAATAACTATTTTGCTCTTTTAAATATACACATTGCATTTACATCAGGGTGTAGGTGTTTTTGTGTGTAAAGCACCTGTTGTAATTGCATATACATTATTCGACCATGTAATTATTAATTATGCTATTAAAAAATATATAAATATATTATGTATATTGTATTTTTCAGAAAATGCTGCTAGTTATCTATGGCGCATGCACACTGATCATGGTGAAAGCATCACTATACACCGGGACACCAGAGAGACAGCTTGAGCAGTACAAGTCCAGAAACAACATACTACACGACATGTTGATCAATGAGAACTGCCTGTCTGAGCGTTCAGTCAAGAGCAGACGAGAACCAGCCGCCGACGAGAGAACTGACACACAGCTAGAGGTAGAGATGAGGTTTTATGAGGAGCTGACAACTTTGCTACTAGAATGCAGAATGCCTGTCAATGTGGCTCTAGGTGAGATAAAGGAACATCCAAGCTTGCATTTGAAATTGTGTAAACAGTAGCATTTTTTTTTAATCAAAAAGCAATTTGAATGTGAGTTGATTTTTATAGTGACCATTTAGATGACACTCACATCTCTAGTGTGCTTTTCTCAGAATTGAGCATAAATGTCTTGTGTACATGTATTGTGTTTTACGAACAAGAAAAAAGGTTACAGGACAATGGCGAACTTGGAACTTCTTTAGCACCACATCCAATCTTTGATAAAGTCCTTCGCTAATAATATCAAATTATCAGCGAATCCCTAGCATGCAGATATTTGACGATGTTAGGAAATATATTATTCTGCTTTCAGACATTCGAACATGAAATTTAATTGACAGGAAAAGAGATTGCAGCAAACTCACAAAGTTATGACTGGGTAGGCTATGGCCCTGATAACATTGTGGATGGCATAGCAGAAAATGGTACAACTGCCAACAGCTTCTGCAGCAATCAGGTAAATTTGAATTTTATGAACAGGCAGCTCATGCTGTGGGGTTGTGCTGTGTTTTTATAATAAGTCAAAATATGTGATGTCATTCATTCTTATCTCAATTTTCACTTAAAGTGCTTGTAAAGGGAACAGGTTTTTGGTATCATTCTAGAGCTCTCAGTCTAGTTTGGAACATTATGCTATGTGCAAAAGCAGCCTGTGGCCCAGTTAAGAATTATTTTCACTCAAAGTTGGGATGAGAAGGTACTAAAAAGGTACTATTTTTCTCCTTTGGAGTTGTGATCACTTGTAGAAAATAGTACCTTTTTAGTACCTTAGATTATAATGGGAATATACAGTATCTCGTAAATAAGACTTTTTGTTATGACACAGTGGTTTTGATACACAGTGGTTTTGATATTCCCTGCATACAATTTTAAACCACACAGAATTTATCTATTGAATGAATGAGTGAATACAATGCAAAGTTAATATGTCCCATGTTATGTGGCTTAGCTGGTAAAATGGGATAGTATATAAAATTTCATAATTGAATGACAAAGCAAACGATCGATCGAAATCAAGCACAGCAAATTACAACTCTAGCTCATCCGACAGCGAGAGTGAAAATTATAGGGAGATTAACAGATCCAGTGAGAGCGAGATTGAATATCATTCACGAGGCAATTGTAGCAAATCGACGTCGAGTCCATGTGATTATCATAGGGAAAATGTTCCTGAGGTAGTCACACCACTCAAGTTTAAATCTGTATGATTTCGGCCACTTGAAATAACCCACAGTGCTTTGACAGATACAACATTTTCTGTTAACCATGGTTACTGCTCGAGATAGAAATTGGCAATATTAAGGCAGATCAATACATCGCTAAAGTATTTCAAGGTTTTGTTTATATTTATTTGATGAATAAATGAGATTGTGGCTACATGGATTGTATTGAATTATAAATACTAAGATATGACATTCCAATCAAACTCTGTCTTCAGCCGTTATGCTTTATGATTAGTGGCTTTCAATAGAATTTCAATGGAAGATACAAAATTTACACATGTAGACTGAATGTCTTTCTAATTTGCACAAAAATCTAAAATAATTTGTTTTTAAATCTCGACATTTCAGGTATTAGGATGATGTTAAAATCCAAAGCATGCGATGATTAATACTGAGTGATTTGAAGTTTTGAGAATCTTTACAACAATTTTTGCAAATATTCTGATGTTTGGACTCACAAGATTTTCTCGGGTAAACTTTGTTGTTTACATCAAAAACTGGAATTTACAAGTCACAAAGTAAATCGAAGTAAATAAAATTGTCATCTAGTTATTTCGGACTTGACGGTGATGAAAAATGTAAATGAATTTGACTGCCTCCTAAAGAGAGGAGTATTGATAATCGTGTAAGCAGTGGAATACCCTGAGAAACTTTCTATATTATTTTACATCAGATCTTGTCCATCTGTGCATCACGGATACTCAGCACATCTAAACATGGACTATCAATATTACTGACTGAGTGCAGCAGGCCATATGAAAACCTATGTCAAAGCACTCATCAGTCACATAGGAAATTAATTTGTCGAGTTTTTGAGTTATTTCATCAGTATGGATCTTATTTGGGGGGCTAGTGTTGGATATTATCGCAATATTTGGTACTAACCATAAACCATTGTATGGACCATTTTTAGGTAAATCTGAAATAAGCAAGGCTTTGTCAGCAGGAAGAATCCATTGCTCCAGTGTAGTCTTATTTAAACAGAGCAAACTAGCGCAGCGGTATGAAATGAAAATCACTCGCTTGAAAAGCTGTGGACAGGGAATGGGTCATAGTACAGTCGGTATTTATAATCTTTGGTACAGTGGTTCTTCTAATCTTTTCATCAACATGGGCTCATGACAGAAATGAAGGTTGTTTTGATTAGCGGTCTCAACTCATTAAATTTGAACTTTTATGTCATTGACAGACTTGTGAGTGACTTTGTCATGTATTTGCAAAAGTTGTTATCTAACCACAATAGTCACTGATATTACTGTATCTCCCCCATAATAGGCTCATTACAAATCGCCTGGACAAGTTGGGCTGTGCATGAGTAGGCAACTCAATAGTGTTAACTTATGACCCCAAACCTACCAGACCAAGTAACTCTGAAGACTTATTTTTCATGCAAATGCATGTGTGATAGCTGTCTTAATCTCATTTCAAGCTCAAAAATGATACCAAGAACCCTGTTCCTTTACAATCACTTTAAACCAAGGTGACCAGAGTTTCAGACAAGTCCTCATTGAGCAAAAGTGGATTGTATCTTACTCATTTGTCTTTCGTTTCTATTATCAAACTCCTTCAGATATATATATATCAAATTTATGTGCCGATCAAGTCACTTGGACATTTATTACATGCTTTATTAAAAAGCCGTTCTGATTTTGTAAAAACCAATGATTGTGAGAGTAAGAGGGGAGAGTAAACATTGTCTTATAGGCGCTGCAGCCCCGGCAGCCCCGGCTCATCTTTACAATAGTATCTTATAGGCGCTGCAGCCCCGGCTCATCCTTACAATAGTATTGTAACCTTAAAGGCGCTGCAGCCCCGGCTCATCCTTACAATAGTATCTAAACCGTTCTCTTTCCTAGCTGCCTGATCTCATTACTGATGATATCGAATAAAAGTCAGCTCGAGAATACAGCCCAGGAAAAGATGGTGTGCAGCACATAGGGTTATTAAATTATATATTCTATGAAAAATTAAAACTCTATGACTGTATACCAGTCATGTTGAAGAGTCATCATGTTTTTCTTTTTTTGCAGTCTAATGCTTTCATCACTATCGACCTAGGTCAGCAGTACAGAGTCAGAGAGGTCAAACTTTGGGCTAGACCCGGAGGAAGATTTTGTAAGTAGGCTGGTTTTTTGTTCTAGCTGAGATTATGTTATGTGGATTAAGGATATTGATAGGTATTTATATAATATTTCTTTGCTGTGCATTATCGGAGCTCCCTGCACACAAAGCTGTCTTCAATTTCTTCAGAGAAAATAGAGTAATCTTCAATTTTAAAACTCTCATCTTCAGACTTAATTCTTCAAAACAAATAGACCGTGGTGTTATCTACTCATTACTGCTTAGAATGACCCATGTGCTTGAGTTTTGGTTTTGTTTTGATAGGTTGATGAGCTTAAGTTTGCTATTGTTTGGAGTTGTTTGTCCAAAACACGTAATCTGAGTAACTAACTCCAAATTGTTGGACTGAATTCAAGTCTAAAACCTTTTATTCATTTTTCATTTGAACTGACTAAATCTTTTCTTCAACTTTATAACACTCAATCTTCAATCTTCAGTAAAATACGCGGGAGCCCCATTATCTGACCCCACAAAATATTTTAGACATGTGAGGACTTGTTCCTTATCAGATGACAAAATATTATCAGCACTCTTGTATGGGAGAAAGCAAAGCAAACAGTAAAATCAATATTCTTCCATTCACAGTCCGTCAAGTAGCTGATCTGGAGTTTAGAGTTGCCCCCACACTGGATGGATTTGACAATCCTGCCTCACTATGTAACTACAGACCAAGCACCCCAACAGTCAGACCAGAAATCTTCACCTGTACTCAGCCAATCACAGGCAGATATGTGAGGACTCTGAAGAGATCAAGTGGCTGGTTCTGCTTTGTCGAGTTAGAAGTGTATGAGTAATAAATTCTTGAAAGTTTAGAGTGATTGCTGAGTACAACCATATATATACATACAGCCTATAAGATAATTTAACCATAAGCGATATGCTGTCACCATAATAATATAATCACCTCTAGATTGAAGAGAGTATTAGCATGCAAGTACATATACGTATATTCAAACGATAGATATGCAGGTTTTCTAAACAACTTGATCGTAATGCAATAAACTATTTCATCACCAACATATACATGAATATACTTGAATATATATGAATATACTTGGCATTTAAACAGTATGGTTGAAGTCGGCATAAGATTAGGTTTGGCCAGCCAGACACCAGAGGAATATTATGCCTTTGAAGAATTTTGTAGGAGGGGGCCTTTTAAGTAAAGACACCATATTAAAGACGTGCATCGATATATCTAGGTGTTGTCATCTCTTGATTACCACATAAACATTTCAATATTCCATAATCAATTATGTGAGCATAGTGTCCAAATAGTCACAATATCAGTTAAGATCACGATAGCGATGGGGTCAAGGGTATCGGTAGAATTTTCAGGCTTTTTGCATTGGTCGCCACAGTATGTCGAGACACAAAGAAAGCTTCAAATCACAGCTGGCCTAAACCTATTGGACAGAGAGATAAACGCATAATACATTCAGGTTAGGCGTTGAAAAACCTCATTTTATTATAAATTTGGGGGATGCAGTTGCTGTCAATAACTGCTGGACATAACACTGAAAAAAATCTGCACATAGCCGTTTTAAATGTTCTCTCAGCTCTGTTTGGGATTTTGAGGCATACTTTAACCAAAACCTCTAGGAAAAGTACAAGACAAGCAGTAGCGGAATGTCACAAAATCTGAGCTGTTTGGGAGCTGCCTTATCGTTTTATTACTCACCTTCACAGTGGTGCTAGGATACACATACATATCAGTTTAAGCCTTCTGACAATCGTTTGTCCCATAACTGTGAGATTCACCAATACCAATATAATTGTCAAAGTTCAGAAATTGATTTGATTTTAATTTTAATGATAAATATAAAGAAAAATGTTAGTACAAGAATTAGACTTGAGTCTGTTATAGGATGATACCAAACATGATGCCAGATCAATATTTGACCAGAATCTCTTAGGAGCACTATGAGCTACTATCGCTGTCACTGTCAGCGCTATCAGAGTCCTTATATCGTCTGGTCAGCTCTCTCAGCTCATTAACAGTGTCATACCAATCATCGATCTCAAGCCCTGCCTCTAAATGCTTATGTAAATGTCTCTGTGAAAGCTTCTCTGATCTCTCTAGTAAATGTGATAACAGCCCATGACTGTGGTCAGTAGTTGACAGAGATGTCATTGCGGCTACTTCATTTACTGTTCTGTGAGACATCTTTTTCAGAATCAGTGTATTTTTTTTTTCTCATAGATCAGGCTGCAGTTCATCGCAATCAATTCCAAGCAGTTTTGCCTGCAATAGTTGTTGCCCCGCCAGAATCACACCATACCCTTTCTCTATGCGATAAGTTTGTAGCATGATGTTGATAAAACTGGTACAATCCCAATAACAAGTACGAGCATCAGTACATCTTGCAAGCGTTAAAAGTTGTTCACCACGTGCCCCTCACCACGACAATCGCCACTGGAGGCTCACCACAAGCAGGTCAATAGAATAACCGGGACCTGGAGTGCAGGCAAATTGAATCAAAATAAATCTACCAGCGATTGATGCCACAGGATTGTGGTTTGTGGTCCCATGATAACTCAAAAGAACTGAATTCTTACAGAACTGTTACGCTGCTAACTTGCTCTATTTCTTCTGTTTTAAATGATTTTAAAGGATTTTTTTGGAAAACGCAGCCTTTATGTAAAATTTAAGGAGTTTATGTTGACTAAAAAAATTCAAATTTTCATCTTTAAATCACCCAAGTTTATCCCATCCTCAACGCTCATAAATTCAGACCAAGACGCTTCCGCACCTTTAATTGTCGGTCTTGCTATTACAATCACTCGTCATGACAGTCATTTTATTTATAGGACCTAGTTGAGTGCCAACACCAGGGTACAAATCTTTCTACCTCGCCATGATAATGTTTTTTTAAAAATACAATTCAGATGAAAATCCAACAGGTTATTAAATTTGTCTTCTTAAATGATGACTATTATGTGAAAACCAAAGTAGAACAAATAAAATCAAAGTGAACATTGAATTTTGTTTTATCCGCAACTCAGTAAAATTTGTAAAATATACCAATTATTGACCTTTATCTTGGATTGTCCTCCCTCTTGTCATGGGGCCATAACTCAAAAGAAGTTGATTCTTCATGACTAAAAATCAGACAGGTCTAATTTTGTTGTCACACATTTGAATGCTCAATTTCGGCAAACATTTTGGATGGTAAAAATATTCACCTTCATAATCTGAACGCTAAATCAGAAAATAACAACATGCCAACAAATAATGCTTCTTATTCCCATTTTACGTTACGATCACTTATCACAATTTTATGTCAAACATCGACCCCAGAATATATTTAATATAGCCCAATCACTATCACTTACGATGATGTTATGTGAGATATACATGACAAAATTTTTCAATGCTCTATTTGGCATGAATTATTGATGGTGGAGACAGAGCCTCCCATTAGGGAAGGTAACGTTCATTTCATTCATTATGATGTCCGTACGTACAGGAGGTGCAATGAAAGAAGACTATAACCAGCATTAGTCTTAATGTAGTATTCAAGGGACTTAACTGAACACTTTGCTCACCTCACTCCCACCTCATCTAGCAAAAATTTGGTGCTAGCTGACAACTTAGAACTTTCCTTTAGCCAATGCTTCCTTGTCTAGGGTCATATTTCTTTCCTTGGTTATAAATAAGATCTCAAAAAAACACTGTAGAAAAACTCACAGCAGTTCTCATAAAATTAAGTACACATACACTATCAGCAGCGTCCCGCTTGTGTCAGATGTCCTACACTTGTAGCACACAGAGAACTCATCGATTAACAGTCGCTCAAGTAGCTGATCTGGAGTTTAGAGTTGCCCCCACACTGGATGGATTTGACGATCCTGCCTCACTGTCAGTCAGACCAGAAACCTTCACCTGTACTCAGCCAATCACAGGCAGATATGTGAGGACTCTGAAGAGAACAACTGTATTTCTCTGCTTTGTCGAGTTGGAAGTATATGAGTAACTAACACCTGAAAGTTGAGAGTGATACTGACTCAGGATGTGAGCTAAGATGTGAATTCTGTCAGAAAGAAGAGAAAGTTTCCTACACCTAATTCAAACCTTTTACGAAAGTAAAGACCAGCAGATTTTTACATTATATATTTTAGTATACCGATCAGCATTAAAATTTCCAACAACAGAGACATTGCAACACTACCAACGCTGGGGTGCACCAATTATTGACAATCACCGTTCGTTCTGCATCATATGCAGTGAATACAGAATCGATGTAATATACTTTTTTCAGAGATTTCCATTTCATCTCGAAATGGGTATTTGTCAACAGCCAGTCAAACAAAGTTCAAGAAAATAAGATGATTAAAAGGTTGATTAAAATCCGATGTCATATCACTCGCCCATCCCAAGGCATGGGCGGCGAAATATTATTGCCTTATTGGCGAGGCTGCGCCAATTTGCTCTCTGTTTGCAGGCAGGTAGGAACACACCTGGAGGACCAACCGATCCCCAGTAGAAGATGGACTGCAGTGGGACTTGAACCCACGACCTTCAACACTTGCGTTTTAACCAACCGAGCCACCTCCTACTCACCTCCTACTGATTTTTTATCAGAGATATTCATCAAGTCTCAGAATACTTCAAAAAACCTGCTAGGTGTTTGAGCTTTAAGACACAGCGAGGTTATTAATCATAATGTAATTGATTAAGTGGTTAATAAATATAATGCCCACCTTTTCCAGCCAAGTCCACATAGCTAGCATTGTTATTGCTTGATTACTTCATGTAATATTTTTCAAGTGGTCAAGTGTGTTTTTTAAGAAAGCAGGAGAAATTTGAATGCTGCTAACCCTGTTTTATTTTGATAGGGCTGGGTGTGATTGCTTTATATTGACCTGGCCTTTGAAATCTGCCTCCCATCTTTATAAATCTGTGGTAACAATGACTCTCTTATTGTCCGATGAAGGACAACTCTTGACACAACCCATTATAAAGCACAGTATATTGATACGTACTAACTGGTTGTGTAATGATTTAGGATTTTCAGCTATTATTTCTTTTATGATCGATTTGAATCTCTCCCGCCATGTATAAAATGAAGGTACGATTAGTAAAACAAAATGCTCACAGAGATATAACAGCTCTCACTTGTTTTGAAATGTTTTATCACAATTGGGCAAGTGGGAGGATTATTTGAATTGCAGGACAAAGTCCCTCTCCCTAATATCCTTGTTGACTTATCAGCTGCTTTTCCAGCGAGCTGGTTTATCAGTCTGGTCATGAGCTTTAAACATTGAGCATAACAGATACTGTATTTGGTGCAAGAATTATTTCATTACGGTCTAGCAATCCATTATTGAAGCTGATAAGAAATCCTCAAGGAAATACGAAAGTCCAATAAGTGAGAAGCCACATGTTGTTTGCGTGACCATGCCAGGTGAGTCCAGGCTTATCTTATCATGTAGACTTAGTTCTTCTCACAAAAATAACCTGCGCCCTTAGCGTAATGTAACGCATTTTTAGAAACCTGACCTTGGTTGTTTAGGATCTGAGGTTAATTATATGATAGCTGAGACCTTAAACTTTAAAGCACTGCCTAGCTTTGCCACTAGTGTGTCGGATAGGAGAGCTAACAGACTTTTAATTGAGAGGAACGAATATCCACAAACCAGCAGCGTAGGTTTTTAAATAATTATTTCAAATCCTCATGTCCTTTTTAATGTCGAACGAGAAATTATAGGTTTGCATTACATCTCCCAACTAATGACGTGAAATGTTGTCAAATACCTGATTTGAATAGGAAAACTATATATTTCTAGCTGCAATCGAGTCTTATCAATCTCATGATGTTACATTTAGATGCACTTATGCAGTGTTGCAACTAATTGTGCATGGGAGCGACATTGGGTGCTTTCATTTTTGTAATTTTGTTATATTTACCGAATTCTATTTTGTACCAATATCCGTCGGACAAGCTTTCTCAACAGGAAGCAAATTTTAGAAGGATAATGTTAGCATGAGAAGACTTATAATTCACCTTTATATCAACGTAGTCGTTTTTTTACATAGTGATTCGAGAAAGACTTCTAGCCAGTCACATAAAATTTGGTTGCTGCCTCCCCCTTCTGAAATTCGACAATTTTCAACGGTGTTTTAGATTTTAGTTGTAGATCAGAATGTTGTCAGTTTATCTCATTGCCACAATGGTACTGGTGTCACAGGCATCAATAACGAGCAACCTACAGCGTCACATGGACAGAAATAGGATTCTCCATGACCTTCTGGTAGCTGAAAACTGTCCACTGTGGGAGTCGGCCAGATACAGAAGAGCTGTCTTGGATGATGGTAGAGCCAGTACACAGCTGGAGACAGAACTGATATATTATCAGGAGTTGACAGATCGTCTGATTGAGTGTAGAAAGGAGAATCCACCAACAACATCAACAGCTCCGCAAACAACATCAACAGCTCAACCAACAAGATCAACCACTCTATCAAAAACATCCACAGCTCCACCAACAAAGACTACAGCTCCAACATCAACAGCTCCACCAACCAAAACAACAGCTCCACCAACAACAACACCAACAGCTCCACCAAAAACATTTTCAGCCTCACCAACAACGTCACCCGCTCAACCATCAAGCACCAGAGGACCAGCAATCAATCTTGCTTTAGGTGAGTAAATGCTAACATTTAGGGGATCGTGTTCAACAATTTTTCAAACCCTTTGGTAATGATATTTGATCATGATCATGATCATGATAAAGACTTTTATTTCAACAAACTTGTGTGCACACAAGACAATATGACTAGAGATTAAAATGATTTTAGCCAAATTAAATCAAATTTTGTCAAAATTTATAAAAAATATTCAAAAGATTTTTGGACGGGTACCCATGGATGGTTATAATTTTTACAGTGACCACTCAGTTGACATTCGCAGCTCTAGCAAACTTTTGTCCGCTTAATTACTGACAAACTAAGTATAAACATCTTTCTGTTTCCGGACAATGGTACACTTGGCCCTCATGTTATTTAGCGCCACCTCCTCCCGCCTCCCGCCTCCCGCCTCCCGCCTCCCGCCTCCCGCCTCCCGCCTCCCGCCTCCCGCCTCTGACAAAGATAAAGTCTCCTAGTCATTTGCCAGTAACAACAAATTGTCAGCAAATGCCTAGCATGCAGATATTTCACAATGTTCGGAAACGTATTATACTGCTTTCGGACATTCAAACACTAAATTTAATTGACAGGGAAAGAGATTGCAGCAAACACACAAAATTATGGCGGCTACAAACCTGATTACATTGTGGATGGCACAGCAGAAAATGGTACAAATTCCAACAGCTACTGCAATGCCAATTATGGACAGGTAAGAACACTTTTTTGAACAGACAGATCCCATAGTGCTGGTGAGCTGCGTCCTTCTAATAAGTCAAATGATCCTTGACACAAAATCTGATGATATTGCAATCTTGTCTTGATTTGTCATTAAACCAGGGCGACCTGCAGAGTTTCAGACAAGTTCTCTTTGACTAATAGCAGGTTGAGTCTTACTCACTTTTTCTTCGTTTCTTTAATCAAACTCCCTCATATACATGAATATCAAGCAAGCTCCTTGGGCATTTGATATGCTTTGTTAAAAGAGTTTATTGAAAATCAGGCCCCAGCATACAAAAAAAAATCAGAATTTAATACCTGCTATTTAAGATTCTAGTTTTGTAAACAACAATGATTTGGTAAGGGTACGCTTCATTGTAGGTGCGGCAGCCTCAACACAGCGCTGAAAAAAAAAATTTTTGTACCAAAAACTTGATAACCTTTTTCTTTCCTAGCTCCCTGATCTCATTACTGATGATATCGAATAAAAGTCAGCAGCCCAGAAAAAGATGTTTTGTAATATTACTACACAATTATAACCCTCTGACTGTATACCAGTCATATTGAAGTGTCATCTTGTTTTTCTTTTTTTCAGGCTAATTCTTTCATTACAATCGACCTAGGTCAGCAGTACAGAGTCAGAGAGGTCAAGCTATGGGCTAGACCCGGAGGAGGATATACTTGTAAGTGCAATGACTTTTGCTCTTGCTGAGAATGATTGGCCTATACCACAGCTATATGGCAGAATGTCACATCCTACCTTAATGGCTTTATGGTATAACTTGTGGTTTTTTTTGTAATATCTGACCTCACAAAGCAATGTTGACTTTGGCAAGTAAGAGCTCAAATAAATACAAAAACAATGTGTGCAATTAATCTTCTGTGAAAAGTCTCTCCCAAATCACAAAGTGAAACATTGATTTCTTCCATTCACAGTCGGTCAAGTAGCTGATCTGGAGTTTAGAGTTGCCCCCACACTGGAAGGATTTGACAATCCTGCCTCACTATGTTACTACAGACCAGGCATCCCGACAGTCAGACCAGAAACCTTCACCTGTACTCAGCCAATCACAGGCAGATATGTGAGGACACTGAAGAGATCAAGCGACCATCTCTGCTTCGTCGAGTTAGAAGTATATGAGTAATAAATTCTTGAAAGTTGGGTGATACAAACTGAGTCTAATCATACGATAGACGTTGACAAGCGAAATCCATTTCTACTTCGTTTCCTTAGAGACATGGACTAAATATTAAGTCTAAGGTTAGAAGTATATGTAAATATATCTATCTGCAAACGGCTTATTAGAACTATATTAAAATAAATTTGTTATTACACCAACACCCACAAACGTGTTTTGATAAACCTTTTAAGATTGCTGATGCAATAATTAATATAAGAGATCAATGTTGCCGGGATTGATTCTAATAAGCTATCTTATACCCACATTTAATCAGATTGGTAGAAAAGGAGTAATTTAAATACATATGTAAATATCTCTGATCTCTCTAGTAAATGTGATAACATTGCATGGCTGTTGTCAGTAGTTGACAGAGAGGTCATTGCTGTGCTACCTTTTTTCACACCTGTAATCGGAGGCAAAATGTACATAGTTAATTGGACAGGCTGGAAAGATAGAAAACTCTTGTTATGTCGCATGTAAAACAGCCAGTAAGTTTCTGTAAAAATTACAGAAAATAATTTAATTTCCTAATTATTTTCATCCATTTAAACAATTTTACATTACACTCACCAGATTTGTTGATTCGTGGTTTCTCACTCACACACATGATTTGAATTTGAATAATGTTGGAAGGGTCACGCTACAATACAAGGCTGTCGTACTGCCATCACAGTGCTTGCTAAACAACGGAATGTTCTGATCATGAATACAGTCTCAGAATTGCACTTCATTAACTGTGGTGTGAGATATTGTCTCAAAAAAACCAATGCCCTTTTTCTCATAGATCAGGCTGCAGTTCATCGCGATCAATTTCAAGCAGATTTGTCGGTAAAAGTTGTTGCCCCACCAGCATCACACCCTTTCTATATGCAATAAGTTTGCAGTAGATGTTGATAAAGCTGGCGCAATCCCAACAACAAGCACGAGCGTCCGTACAACCAATTTTGCCAGCATTTAAAGTTGTCCACCACGTGCCCCTCACCACGACAACTCGCCACTGGAGGCTCACCATAGGCAGCTCACCAGTAGAATAACAGGGACCTGGAATGCAGGCAAATTGACTCAAGATAAATCTACCAGCAATTTATGTCACACAATTGTGGTCCCTTGATAACTCAATAGAACTGAATTTTAACAAAACTGTTACACTGCTTACTTGTTCTATTTCATCTGATTTAATTAATTTTGGAGTCCTTTGGAAAACGCAGTCTTTATGTGAAATTTAAGAATTTTATGTTGAAAAAAACCGGAATTTTCCATGTTTAAATCACCTGAATCCATCCCATCCTCTGGCAACGCTCATAAATTCAGCACATACGCTTCCGCACTTTCAATTGCCGGTCTAGCTATTTCAACATTTTTATGACTCATTAGGACAGTCATTTTATTTATAGGACATAGTTTAGTATCAACACCAGTGTACAATTTTTCTCCAATTCAAATAAAAATCAAACAGCGCACATTGAATTTAAACTCAGTAAAGTTTAACAAATTTATTTACCAGTTATCCCAAAACATTGACCTTCATCTAGGATTGTCCTCCCTCTTGTCGTGGGGCCATAACTCATAACACTTCCCTTCCCTAAATTCCCTTAGTTGACTCACCACTTAAGTTGTGTTGTGAATCAGAGCTGTGCGACAGATGGGATTGTGGTTTATCCATGATTCAGACCCAGGTGAACAAAAGATCTGAATGGCGTGGGTGGACAATTTTTCTTGATGGACGGCAGAAAAATTCTGATTATTTTTATTTTTTATTTTATGAAGGACGTACATGAGCTGTAGGAAAAAATTATTTGATTGCGAAAGTTTCTGGACGGAGAGTTTTTGCTCGACGGCCATAACATAGACCCTAGAAACAAAAATTCTAGTCACCCGATTTTAATAAGAGAGCAATATGCTAATTATTGATCCATTATGCGGCATTCTGAGCTTTATTTCACAGGATCCTATTAATGGCGCTAAATTAAATATAATTTGAGCTTCTGGGAGCTGGAATAATTAAGTGTCCCCCATCTTTTTCCATTTTCTCCTAATTCGTCAGCATTATGACAAGTAAAAGCACAAGCAGGGGCGTATATTCTAAAAAATTTCACTCACTGACTTTTCAGAGATGAGCATAATAATCGGGCGCAGCCCGATCCACACGCCGTAGGCGTGGCGGGGAGGGTGTGGGAGGGGCGCTTAATCGCCCTCCCACCACGGAAATTTTTGCTTATCGGTAGCAAAATAGTGCAAACAGAGAGGTATTTCAATAGCTCACTGAGCTGTTGGGTACTTTCAGAAAACAACTCAATAGCAGTAGAAGATTACGGTAAAAATGCTCCAGTTATAAAGCACCCATTTGAAAAAAAAACTGACCTTGATGGGTTTCGAACCCACAACAATTTTATTAACAGTGATTATTAGGCGGACGCTCTACACACTGAGCTATTCGGCCACTCACAGATATCTGTGGGCCGTGAGTGGTAATATACGCCACTGAGCACAAGTATTAAACAGTCGGTTTGAAGCTTAAGAGCCAAGTCAAGAAACGCCTATTCTTGGTGTCTTCTGCATAGCCTTTATTGACTCCTGCCAAACCATTATTAAACTTTATTTAGTCTAAGTGCTCAGACTCCAAGGCGTAGGGAGTTACTTGCGCAAGTAACTCCCTGCGCCTTGGAGTCTGAGCACTTAGACTAAACTTTAGTGTGCTTACTAGGAGTAGGAGGTGGCTCAGTTGGTTAGAACGCCGGACTTCAACACGCAAGTGTTGAAGGTCGTGGGTTCGAATCCCACTGCAGTCCATCTTCTACTGGGGATTGGTTGGCCCCCAGGTGTGCTCCGACCTGCCTGCAAAACTGAGAGCAAATTGGCGCAGATATTGCGGCCTTGCCATTAAGGCATTAGTATTTCGCCGCCCATGCCTCGGGATGGGCGAGTGATATGCCACCGGATTTTAATCAACCTTTTTTTTTTAATCAACCTACTCATTTATAGTTGTGAAACCTAGATACTTTCACCGAGCACTAATAAGAATTAAAATAGTATGGTTTCACAAGTTTTGTTATAATTCAGGCTATGTTGGCTGACTATTTGATTGTAGGAAGAAAGAGGAAGAAGTAATTGTTATCTTATTGGCTCATGTTTTCATGGATGATAAACCATTTTTAGATTACTTAGTTTCAAAGATGATTGGCCAAAATCAGTTGATTGGAGTTATATATATATACTTTTTTTATTGGCAACCAAAGTCATCTCATTCGAAATGTTTTGCACTCAGTGCCCGAAAAATTTTTGTTTTTGAAAACAAAAAAAGAGAAACAGAAAGGAAATGATATCATCAATGATTTTGGTCAAGTCGATAATATATGGTTGAAAAGTAAAGTTTTGAATGAACTGAACTTCTCTTTAGATCTCAAATGTAACGGTAAAGAATTGTATGTAGCAGAAACTTTGTATCTTAGATTGTCCGTATGATATAAAAGTAAATGTTCATCACGAAAATTGAACTTGGTAGTGTTTTTAAATCCTCTATATATAAATGGAGGTGTTAAAAAATTGTTTATCTTATGCGCAAAAATTGAAGTGAAATAACAAACAAGCTTAGGAAGAGGTAGGAGTTGTAATGATTGTGTAATGGATTCGGTTGGAATGAGATAATATGGGATGTAATGCACATTTGCGATAATGCGCAAAGCCCGTTTTTGCAACAAAAATAATCTATTGAGGGCATTATTGCAGGACAAGTTGGCAATGATATGGATACCATATAAGGTGACAATAGATAAACTGGAAGTAAAATGTGCGGGCACTTGCTATATCCAAGAAGTATCTCAAATTTTGAAGTAGGGAAACATTCCGTTGTACCTTTTTATATACATACTCTAGATGATCCTGCCATGAAAGCGAGTCATTCAACACAAAACCCAGAAGCCTTGTAGTTCTCTGTCTGTTTAGTTTTTCATGCCATATGTACAGTTCCAGGTCATAAAGCGGATCTGAGATATTGAGTAGCGTGTAATGAGATTTCTGAACATTTATAACCATCCGGTTACGATTGCACCAATCCAAAATGCCACTTAAATCTTCAGATGCCTTTGCCTTTAGTTGCTGAATGTTTTTATTAGATGACAGGAAAACTGTATCATCAGCATATGCATATGATGATGAGTCTAATTTTGATGAAGTTAATAAATCATTTATGAAGATGAGAAACAAAGTTGGTGCTAGGATTGAACCTTGAGGGACCCCTATTGTGATAGGCAATCTACAAGATTCAATATTATTGAGTTTAACAAACTGCCTTCTGTCTGTCAGAAAGGTGTCAAGAAATTATGTTCGGATACGGAAATGTCATCTCATCCGTTACAACAAGGTTCTTTGTGATTGATTCTGCAATGGATGTGAAATGGCTGTTAAATTGATCTGCACTCAAATTTGTCGCAGGGAAAGTCTCCTTCTTTTTATTCTTTAATACATCCAAAACAGGTTTTGTATTACCTTTGGACTCTTTAATAGTATTAGAAATAGCTCTTTTCTTCTTTTGTCTGATCATATTAGTGATATAATTTCGCTGTTTTATATATCCTACCCAATCACCGTTTTGTTTGAGTTGATCTCTGATTTTGATGTTCATCATCCAACTATTTTGGAAGATTATGCGTTCTTACAAAACGAGTCTTCTCAAACACGAGTTTTGATATAAGATGATTCAAATGGCTATAGAACTTCTCAAACATTGAGTCTATTGATCTTTCATATAGCACGTAAACAAAATTTTCCCTTGAGAATGTGTTAAAAATGTTTTCAGGTGTTGCAAATGAATAATCCAAAAATGTTACCTTGCATCTTTGTTTAGATATTTTAACATTTCTATCAATCTTTCTTGAAGCTACGATCATGAAATGATCACTCAGTGAATATTTGATGACACCAGATTTAGCAATATTGTCACTTTTACTTGAATAGATGTGGTCAATTAGTGTCCTTGATGAATAAGTTATGCGAGTGGGTTCAGATGTAAGTTGCTTCAACAGTAGTGGAGAGGTAACATTATCTAACCACCTGTTTTTCGAAGCTGGATTCAGCAAATCAATATTGAAATCACCAAGTATTATAATTTCATCGTTCAAACCATAATCAACGCTCGACAAACTCTGAAAAGTCTGTGTTCCATGATGCTTTTGATTGGGGAGGTCTATATAAATATGTGACCAAAAACCTCTTTTGGCTTCTGGGTCTGACCTTGACTGTTATACTCTCATCCATGTAAAGATCTAAATTTTCCAGATGTTCAATGACCAGTGAATCATGGACATAGCAGAGTAATCCCCCACCATTGTTACAGAGCCTATCCCTTTTTATCACCGTATATCCTGGTACCTCATATAGGCAGCTGTCATCATTTTCATTCAAAAATGTTTCAGCCAAACACAATATACTAAATTTGTGATCACTAAGAATTAAACGAACCTCTTCCAGTTTGCTTGCCAATCCACGGATATTAAGATATGCGCTATGAAAATTCATTGCCATCATAGAAGTTTTTCAAAATGGCATTTAAGTTTAAGTGAGTCTAAAATCATACCTTGACTGAGGACCTTGTTGTATTGGTCCTGAGTGTCAAACTTTACTTTAAAGATGCGCATTTTCTTTTCCCCTCTGTAAATCCTTATAGCTGAAGAGTTAGGAAAATTCTGTGATATCTCTTACAAGTTCTTATTACAAGTTCATCATCAGCATCGATAGGAATTCCTCTCAGCATACCAGTGTTGACTTTTGCTGATTCTGGATTGATTGTCTTTCTTACTTGCTAATTTTCAAATAGTAATGTATTCCAAGTGCTTATCAACTTGGTCACTGTCTTTTCATCGTGAAGGTGCAGCATAATTTCTGGAGTTTCTGTCTTGAAATTGTAGGTTGTTATGTTTTCTATGATGGTTGGGCCGAATTCACGGTTAATCTCACGTCTGATGTTGTCTTGATTATAGCTTTGGTAGGTTTTTGATGACTTGTTTATACTTACTACGATGCAGTGCTTGGGGTTGAAGTTGTTCGGGCGAGCTGTTTTTCTAATAGATGGCATGTGATCTGGTGCGTTGGATGTAGTTGCCGGTGAACTTGGTGTTGGTGTGTTTTGATGTGTTGTTGATGAAGGAATATTTCTGTGGAGTTGTCTACTGCTGCTTGCAACTGATGACCATTGTTGTGCGGTGTTAAGAGTTTGAGTTGGAAGATATGTTTGTTGTACGGTATTTTTGGAATTTGATGGACAAATTCCTTTGTACTAGGGCTCTCAGAAAAAGCACTAGTAAGTTTATCCAATTTAACCTGCATGCTGTCCATCTTCTCCTGCATGCTGTCCATCTTCTCCATCATAACAGAAAGCACGCCATGCAGAGTTCTGCATGACGCACATCCGGGACTCTCCCCACAATCTCTGTGCCTGGAATGACTGGGAGCGCTGTCGATGAACGGAGCAGAAGTCTCCATTGTCTCAGACAGAGAACACTGAGAAGACTCTGGCAGTGAAACTGCAGATCCCCTAGAGCGCCTAGTGTGCTTTGTTGTTGAGTTGTACTGCTGTTGGCATTGGTTTGTTTACTTTTTATTGATTCCATTGCATTTGAGCATGAGGAACGGACTTTCTCGTTCAAATTGGCAATTGTTTCTGGCTGAAATTCAGCTACCAGCTTAGAGTAGTGACTAATAAATACATCCACATCTTTGATAGCATTCACCAGTATTCTAGAGGTGGTATGGTAGAAGTTTGCAGTATAAAGGCGTCTATCCGATTTCTTCTTGTTTTTAACGGTGAATATGGTGGCTGTTGTGTTTTTGTCCTTATCTTTATTCATTTTCTTAGTTACATAAAGATATTGCTCCTGAATTGATGTTTGAAATATAGATCTGACAAGCTCAAAAACAGCTGTGCTGCAGTCAACGACGATTTGGATGTTTCCCGGATTACATTTTATGGTGATAGACTCATCAGTGGTAGTAGAGTCGATTTTCTTTTGTAATGCCTTCAACTTGTTGAGCGAATAGGTGAAGATATTATCCTCAGCATCATCCTCATCAGGATCATTTCTGGAAAAGAGTTTTCTCTTCTTACCTTTGTTCATTTTGGGTGAAAATTACCCAGATTTATTGTCAATTTTTCTGGAGCTCAGATTTTTCCAGTCTTGCGCTTCAAGAATTTAACAATCAATCTTCAATGCTGAAACCTGATATGTTGAAACCTGATATGTTGAAAGTTATATGCTGAAACCTGATACGATACATATAAATACCATGCTTTGCCACTTGTGTTCATTATAGGAAAAGTACCAGATTGAAAATAGGAGAAGCTAGGAGCTTCAACCAGCAAAATAGTTTTTTACCTGGAACATAATCGTTGTTAAAAATATGCTCTTCGTCATTGATGAAATTTACAGCAGTACTAAAAATTTTGTCTGTGATCAAATAGGGAATGTCACAGCTGAATGAGGTAGTGCACTCAGAGAGGCCAATCTTCTAGTCATTGATGATTTATATCTTGTTACAGATGAAAATGTTGTTGGTTTATCTTGCTGTCATGCTGCCACTAGTGGCACAAGCTTCAGTAATAAGCAACCTACAACGCTACATGGACAGAAACAGGATTCTGCACGACCTCCTGGTGGCTGAAAGCTGTCCGTTGTGGGAGTCGACCAGAAACAGAAGAGCCATCTTAAATGATGGTAGAGCCAGTACACAGCTGGAGGCAGAGCTGATATATTATCAGGAGTTGACAGATCGTCTGATCGAGTGTAGGAAGGAGAATTTCCACAAGCTTACTTCAACATTCAAGGCGAGGAATCCCCCAACAACAGCGACAACATCAACAGCTCCACCAAAAATCCCCACAGCTTTACCAACAACATATACAGCTCCACCAACAATATCAACAGCTCCACCAACAACATCAACAGCTCCACCAATAACATCAACAGCTCCACCAACAACATCAACAGCTCCACCAACAACATCAACAGCTCCACCAACAACATCAACAGCTCAACCATCAACATCAACAGCTCCACCAACAACATCAACAGCTTCACCAACAGTCCCAGAACTGGTTACGTCAGCAGCTCGACCATCAGGAACCCGAGGACCAGCAATAAATCTTGCTTTAGGTGAGTAAATGTTAACAATTAGGGATTATGTTCAATGATTTGTTATTTATAACAACAACATACTCAAATTACACTTCTCAGACAGCCCGAGATATTTTGCTTGTGATTTCAAAATGAAAAGCCTAGGGAAGCCTCCGAGAATGTGTTAACATTTAGATAAGACCAGTATAATTGTAATAATCGTCTTTTCTCTGTTTAAGTAAGTATGAACTTGTCGGACTAATCTAGACTTTTATTTACAGGGTAAATAATTATGGCGAATTTCATGCAAATAACCATATTATGTTACATCGATTTTTAACAATTTCGGGGTCCTCTGAGCTTTTTGGAGCATTTTTTTACATGTTGCTAAATCGTACACAAAAAGAGAGGAGGCCACTGGAGTAAATTGAGTAATACATTTTGTGCCAGTAAAGTTAACAGTTTGAACTTGGTTTGGTGCTATTGCAAAGGTTTCCACAGTGATATAAAAAGGACCTAGACTTTGGCTTTAGTTTTAAGGATGAGCAGATATTAATCTGTTGACTCGCACAACCGCAACAAGACCACTATTCTATGGATCCTTGTTTATGACACTTCGTAGATCTTAGCCAATCTCAATTCAAGTATGCATTTTTGGGAAAATTGGTCATTATTTGAGCCCTTTGGTAATGATATTTCATCATGATCATGATAAAGACTTTTATTTCAACAAACTTGTGTGCACACAAGACAATATGACTAGAGATTTAAATGATTTTAGCCAAATTGAATCAAATTTTGTCAAAATTTATAAAAAACTATTCAAAAGATTTTTGGACGGGTACCCATGGATGGTTATAATTTTTACAGTGACCACTCAGTTGACATTCGCAGCTCTAGCAAACTTTTGTCGATTTAATTACTGACAAACCAAGTATAAACATCTTTCTGTTTCCGGACAATGGCACACTTGGCCCTCATGTTATTTAGCGCCACCTCCTTCTGCCTCCCGCCTCCGACAAAGATAAAGCATAAAGCTAGTCATTTGCCAGTAACAACAAATTATCAGCAAATGCCTAGCATGTAAATATTTCACAATGTTCGGAAATGTATTATACTGCTTTCGGACATTCAAACACGAAATTTAATTGACAGGGAAAGAGATTGCAGCAAACTCACAAAGTTATGACTTGGTAGGCTTTGGCCCTGATAACATTGTGGATGGCATAGCAGAAAATGGTACCGATGACAACTGCTACTGCAATGCCGATACTTCAAACGTAAGAACACTTTTTTGAACAGACAGATCCCATAGTGCGGGTGAGCTGCGTCCTTCTAATAAGTCAAATGATCCTTGACACAAAATCTGATGATATTGCAATCTTGTCATGATTTGTCATTAAACCAGGGCGACCTGCAGAGTCTCAGACAAGTTCTCTTTGACAAATAGCAGGTTGAGTCTTACTCACTTTTTCTTCGTTTCTTTAATCAAACTCCCTCATATACATGTATATCAAGCAAGTTCCTTTGGCATTTGATATGCTTTGTTAAATGAGTTTATTGAAAATCAGGCCCCAGCATACAAAAAAAATCAGAATTTAATACCTGCTATTAAAGATTCTAGTTTTGTCAAAAACAATGATTTAGTAAGGGTACGCTTCATTGCAGCCTCAACACAGCGCTGAAAATGATATCTTTTTTTCTTTCTTATAATGTAACATATTATAGTAGGGGAAAAAATATGGGGCGCTTCACACATTTGTCACCGAAAGTGACGATCAACGCCACTGTATATGTTGTTTGGCAGACAGGGTACTTGCCATAGTTGATGTTAAATCTGGTGCAGAATTGACGAACAAATGAACACCAACACCGGGAAATTGTTAGAATGTCAACAATGTACGAGTACGACATAGGTTGGTGAGAGGGAGGTGGGAGGGGAATTTGAGCAGACTTTATTCTTTCAATACTGGCATGCTGACCGGATATCAGATTGAAGGAAAGAAGATGTGAATAACATAAAAGCCTATCATTGGCTGTGAACAGTAGTTCTTAGTTTTCCTTACCAATCAGTTTTCCTTAGTTGGTTGAGGGAGGGTAACTTCTTTTTCAGTTGACTTTGTTTATTTGTCATGTCTTGGGACTCATTGCCAAGACAAGGAGATTGTTTTAAGGGCAGAAAAATGTACCAAAAATTTTAAAACCTTTTTCTTTCCTAGCTCCCTAATCTCATTACTGATGATATCGAAAAAAAGTCAGCAGCCCAGAAAAAGATGTTTTGTGCTGTCACTACACAATTATAACCATCTGACTGTATTCCAGTCATATTGAAGTGTCATCTTGTTTTTCTTTTTTTTACAGCCTAATGTTTTCATCACTATCGACCTAGGTCAGCAGTACAGAGTCAGAGAGGTCAAACTATGGGCTAGACCCGGAGGATATTGTAAGTAGGCTGGTTTTTTGTTCTAGCTGAGATTATGTTATGTGGATTAAGGATATTGATAGATATTTATATAATAATTCTTTGCTGTGCATTATCTGACCCCACAAAATATTTTAGACATGTGAGGACCTGTTCCTTATCAGATGACAAAATATTATCAGCACTCTTGTATGGGAGGGAAGCAATGCAAAAATTATAATAAATAATCTCCCATTCACAGTCAATCAAGTAGCTGATCTGGAGTTTAGAGTTGCCCCCACACTGGATGGATTTGACAACCCTGCCTCGCTGTGTTACTACAGACCAGGTAGACCGACAGTCAGACCAGAAATCTTCAGCTGTACTCAGCCAATCACAGGCAGATATGTGAGGACTCTGAAGAGAACAACTGGCTTTCTCTGCTTTGTCGAGTTAGAAGTATATGAGTAATAAATTCTTGAAAGTTTGGTGATACAAACTGAGTCTAATCATATGATAGACCTTGTCAATCGAAATCCATTTCTTCTTCATTTCCTTAGAAGCATGGACTTAATATTAAGTCTATGGTCAGAAGTATATGCAAATATATCTATCTGCAAACGGCTTATTAGAACTATATTAAAATAAATTTGTTATTACACCAACACCCACAAGCGTTTGATAAACCTTTTAAGATTCCTGATGCAATAATTAGTATAAGAGATCAATGTTGCTGGGATTGATTCTAATAAGCTATCTTATACCAACATTTAATCAGATTGGTAGAAAAGGAGTTGTAATTTAAATACATATGTAAATATCTCTGATCTCTCTAGTAAATGTGATAACATTGCATGGCTGTTGTCAGTAGTTGACAGAGAGGTCATTGCTGTGCTACCTTTTTTCACACCTGTAATCGGAGGCAAGATGTACATAGTGAATTGGATAGGCTGGAAAGATAGAAAACTCTTGTTATGTCGCATGTAAAACAGCCAGTAAGTTTCTGTAAAAATTACAGAAAATAATTTAATTTCCTAATTATTTTCATCCATTTAAACAATTTTACATTACACTCACCAGATTTGTTGATTCGTGGTTTCTCACTCACACACATGATTTGAATTTGAATTATGTGGGAAGGGTCACGCTACAATACAAGGCTGTCGTACTGCCATCACAGTGCTTGCTAAACAACGGAATGTTCTGATCATGAATGCAGTCACAGAATTGCACTTCATTAACTGTGGTGTGAGATTTTGTTTCAAAAAACCAATGCCCTTTTTCTAATAGATCAGGCTGCAGTTCATCGAGATCAATTTCAAGCAGATTTGTCTGAAATAGTTGTTGCCCCGCCAGAATCACATCCTTTCTATATGCGATGAGTTTGTAGTAAGATGTTGATAAATCTGCACAATCTTAACAACAAGTACGAGCATCAGTACAACCAATTTTGCCAGCATTAAAAGTTGTTCACCACGCGCCCCTCACCACGACAATCGCCACTGGAGGCTCACCAGTAGAATAACAGGGACCATGAATGCAGGCAAATTGACTCAAAATTAATGTACCAGCAATTTATGCTACACAATTGTGGTCCGATGATAACTCAATAGAACTGAATTCTTACAAGACTGTTACGCTGCTTACTTGTTCTATTTCATCTGATTTAATTAATTTTAATGGAGTCCTTTGGAAAACGCAGTCTTTATGTGAAATTTAAGAATTTTATGTTGAAAAAAACCGGAATTTTCCATGTTTAAATCACACGAATCCATCCCATCCTCTGGCAACGCTCATAAATTCAGACCAATATGCTTCCGCACTTTCAATTGCCGGTCTAGCTATTTCAACATTTTTATGACTCATTAGGACAGTCATTTTATTTATAGGACATAGTTTAGTATTAACACCAGTGTACAACTTTTCTCCAATTCAAATAAAAATCAAACAGCGCACATTGAATTTAAACTCTGTAAAGTTTAACAAATTTATTTACCAGTTATCCCAAAACATTGACCTTCATCTCGGATTGTCCTCCCTCTTGTCGTGGGGCCATAACTCATAAGAAGATACTCTTTATGACTAAAATCAGACCGGTTTTGTTGTCACACATTAATTGAATATTCAAATTCGGCAAAACATATTTTATGGTAATAGTGATCACCTTCCATATTATGACTACTAAATGAGAAAATAACCACGCACCGACAAATAATTCTCTTCTTCCCCTTTCTATGTTGGGATAAGTTATTACCATTTTTCTGTCAAACGGCCCCAGAAAATACCCATACAGCACTGTTAATAAAATTTATTTAGAAAGGCTCACTTCCCTTTGAGCTCTGGACTTTGAGTTATTGTAAATATTTTGCCATTAAATCCTGCTGATTAAGGTATAAGATAGGAAGAAAGGCTGCCTTGTAACTTTGGCATGTGGGATGTGTTAATTTATATGTGGGAGTAGTTTGATTTGATGGGCAGAGTTAAAAAGAAGAGTGTATGATAGATTAGCTAGATTTAGCGCCAATAATATTTCTTTTTGTAAAGCTAAGAATTACCTGACCAAACAACTCTGATAACCATGACATCTAGATGTCCCACTCTGACAAATATTTCGCTGGGGGATAAAATTGCCTTTTTTTCATTGTGTTTACAGCTGAACTCCTTCAATAGCTTCTTATTTCAGGGACTCAATCCGCTCACGCTATGTGCGCTGTATGAAGAAACTCTATCAGACATTTTCTAAGTTTCTCTCATCGATGCACATCATTTTTTATTATTTTGCATTCATCATTCAGACCAGTAAGACAAGGATGACAGTCTTCTGTGGGATATGGATGACAGTTGTATGGTGACGATAATCGATTTTTCAGACTATAAGTTGTTTTTGAGATCCATATTGTTTCTTTGATTGATAATAAACTCATAATTGGGCTGTTCACATACCACATTTAACCTTCTGAACTTCCTCTTGAATTTCCAAAAATTCTAACTTTGTTTATTCCATATTCAGGGATTACAAGTTCCTTCTTTTTATTCTGTTTACAGCTGACCTCTTTCAGAGACTCAATCCTCTCATGCTATGTACGCTGTATAAGGAAACTCTATCAGACATTTGCCAAGTTTCTCTCTTTGATGCATCATTATTTATGATTTTCCATTGATTAATCAGACCAGTACGATAAGGACGACAGTTGCATGGTGACGAAAATCGATTTTTCAGACTATAAGTTGTTTTTTGAGAAAAAAATTGTTTATTTGATCGATTCTAAACTCATAATTGGGCTGTCACAAATAACATTTAGCCTTTTCTAACATTCTCTTGAATTTCTGAAAATTTCAACATGCCTACATATTTTTTATTTTATTCCTTTGTAGTCAATGCATCAGTAGATACTACTCGTGACTGGGGATGAATCCTGTAACTGTTGTATGACACCCAGTGATACTGTCCAGCAATCACAGATGATGTGGACAAATTATTATAATATCTAAAAATAATATTCTGTAAAGGATATCTCTTTGCAACACCTCCAAAACCTTAAACTACTTTCTTTGCTGACAGACTATTTGCCCTGAAATGAAACATCATTACACGTCATTGATTTTGATGTGATGCTCCATATGGCAAAACAAATGACATCTCTAACACACACCCGGGTTGTCATTGTCGAGTTTATCATACAAGCGATCTCTTATTGATACTTGGTATTTCACCACCTTCATTCCGAGCACCTAACCCAACCCCTCATTGACATGATGACTGCTTCCCTTTCCTAAATTCCCTAAGTTGACTCACCACTTAAGTTGTGTTGTGGATCAGTGCTGTGCGACAGATGGGATTGTGGTTTATCCATGATTTAGACCCAGGTGAACGAAAGATCTGAATGGCGTGGGTGGACAATTTTCCTTGATGGACGGCAGAAAAATTCTGAATAGGCATTTTATGAAGGATGTACACATAGAGTTATTGTATACTCTAGAGTGGACAACGCAGTGCTAAAAACGTCCTACTTAATTATTGCGAAATCCATGACAACGCAATCTGGTTGTGCATGCCTATTGCCTGTATCATATAACTTATCATTGAGAATATTGCGTATTGGGCATGGCAATTTAGATTTTTAGAGCGCTTATAGCCATTTTTTCGGAAATTTTTTTATGGGGCACCATGTTGATCACTTGCAGGTATTTTCACTTTCAATTCCATGACGCAACAAAATCTGGTTTGTGCGTGGATAGTGCATGAATCATTTACTTTATCATTGAAAATATAAGAATCGGACATACAATTTAAGTTTATGGAGCACTTATAGCGATTTTATCAGAGAATTTCACATGTAACACCATTTACATCACCTGTAGGTATTTTCTCTTCCAGTCGGTTTAACATTTTCTTATTATCCCATTAAAACAAGCCAAATATCAACCGCAAACACATGAGCTTAAATCGCAATGACAGGGCTAGCTGGTTTCTGCCACTTGCCAGGCATTTCGCTGTGTCCTGTCTTTCTAACTAATATGTTGCACACTGAGTCGGTTTATTTTATCTGTTCAGTGCCAGCTACTGACGATGATTTGTGATAACATGGGGTAAAAGAAGACTGTGGAAAAGCGATTGAAGATGAAAAAGTTTGCTGCTTGCCTTTATCGTTTTTAGAGCATTTTTAGCAATATTTTTGTAAAACTTTTCATACCACACTATTAGATGACTTGCAAGTGATTCCTTTCAGGGGCAGTCAAGGGACAAATAGATTTGTGTTATCCCCTTAAAACACCAAAATCTCAACCGCAAACACACCATCGCAATAAAAATCAAACTTTCCTAAAGTTGTTTTTTAGACTGAAATTAATCCAAAACAAATGCTCAAGTATCTCAGCGCAGCTCCAATAGTCAGAGTCGTCTGGCCCTCCCAACAAGCCCCGACAACTCCAACGTGTTTTATAAAGTACTGATCTGACAACAAGGAAGTCATGTGATCACTTTGTATTGAATTGTGGGAGACTTAAACTCATCAATCCTTTGGTTGCTAGCCTTGAGACTGTGAACTACTTGTCTCTGTCAGCTCCTAAAAACCTACTTGAACATGTCTTCAATTACAAGAGTAAGTATGAGAATGTATGCTAAACCTTGTCAATGTTCATACTGTTTATATTGAGCTGTGATTTGATGTTGCTGTGGAAATGATCTCATAATCTGAGAACATCAAACAAAATAATAATATTATGTTCAATAACAAGCTTCTTTACGAGTACCACAATGCACATCACAGATATGCCCTGGACTTCCCTACTTCCTTTTGGGCACTTCATCATTTCACTCACCATTCATTGTCATTACTTCCCAAGGCACACCTTAAAATAAAAAAAATAAAAAATAAATAAAACTTCCTATCCTCTGCCCAATGAATGAATTCATTGTTTAGGGCAAACTACCACTACCATTCGCTTGTCCTTGGCTGTTATCTGGTGCTGGCGGAAATAATAGGCCCTGTGGATTGGTAATGAAACAGTGAATGGAACAATTTTGTGAACTGATTAACTAGATTTAGTGATATTTGGGTGTTCGCTAAGGATTATGGGGTCATTCCGAAATTCTGTATTCTTGAATTAACACTAATTTGGAAAGCCTGTAACTACCTGTAGGTACTAGTTATCGGGGACTCACATGCTCGAAGACTGAGAGATCAAGCTGGGGTGTACTTCAGCAGAAGAAACCTGTCGGTAGAGTTTAGGTGCCGCGGAGGAGCTCGGACCAATTATTTAGAGGTCCCAGCTAATCAACAGCACTACGACGGGATTATCTTAGTGATAGGATCTAACGATCTGGGAGATGGGATCACTCCTAGCAGCGTGTATGCTAACTTGATGGGCTATGCCAACCAGTATACCCGATTTGCCGCCAAAGTGATAATTATGACAGTTTTTCCTCGTCAATGTACTAAATATATGAACAGTTTGGCGGAACTTAATGACCTTATAACCAGACATTCAAACAATGTTATTGTCGGCTGGAGATGGTCAAAAAAGTTTGACCGACACATGACTTTAAGGGCTGATGGTGTCCATCTGACGGACAAAGCCTATAAAAAGGCCTGTAAATACCTTGTGTCACCTGTGTTGCTTTTTTTCAAGCCTAGTAGTAAACAACAAAAATTATAGTTAGAAAGATCTTAGAATTAAATAAACAAACAATAATATAATATTCAAACTGTGAGTGCGGATGGTCCTAATCGCCCCTCACTAGTTGAAGAATTTGCTGCCGATTAAGCTGCTTGTTAGAACAAGACATATATCTTTGTTGTTCTCTAACACCATTTCTCTCTCTGTTATAGGCAAGCAAAAAAGTTCAGGCGGCAAAGAAGCGTAAGCTCGAGAAATTTGTTAAACAAATCAGACAAGGAGCTGAAGAAGGTGCAGTAAAGGAGATTGTATTAAAAACCATTGTAAAAAAAACCGAAATTCTAAAATCAACTTCTGAAAATATTGAGTGATGAAAAAAAAAAAACGATAAAAAATCTTCTTTGCTGCACCATTAACCCCATTTGTTTAGCCGATGGTACAACTCAGGGTTTGGAACCTCAACCCAAGTCGAGACCGGATCATGATGGTTGGTTGCTGCGACCGGGACCGATATCAGGACCGTCAGGGAGCCCTCCACCTACGCTAACAACACCAGCGGTGACAGAGCTGATATCAACGGCCTCGGCTAGTTTTCATCAAGAGAGGACAACTCCTCAAGTAAGCAGTCAAGCTCAGCGTACGCCTATACCCTCAGTACAGATGTCCCTGGAGGAGGACTCGGACTCATCAGTTGACCTGCAACCTAACAACGGTATGACTATGACAGCCATTGAAAATAGCTACACTCCATACCTACTTGCGTCAGATGCCCCCCATACTAGCCATGTGCCAAGTAAGATTAAACTGAAAATTATACAAGGAGAGTATGTAGAGCTCTCAAAGCTGTTCCGCCCGGATAACCCGCAAGAGAAGGACCAGGTCCTCATTGTCAAAGATGGGCAATTAAAGTTTGACTCTACCATAAAAAAGACTGATATTTTTTCATTTAACCGATTTTTTGATTGTTTTCTGGTTTACATGACAATCAGAGGTAAAGCCTGCCCCAATGAATTCCCATCAATGCTAAAACACCTCGAGACAGTAAAACGTCTGTTTTTTCAAAACTGTGATGGAACCTTGTATGATAAAAGGTTCAGACTTATGAGGGCTGATAACCCACGGGTACCATGGGGCTGTTATATGGCAGAGTTTGTGTCGAAGAGAGCTCACATGGATGCTAAAGGCCCAAGTAGTGCAAGCCATTATCATCACAGGGCACCGTCTTACAAACCATCCAATGCTGGTAGACCCTGCATGTACTTCAACCAAAGCAAATGCACTCGGACGGGTTGTAAATTTACACATACCTGCTCAAAATGCGGAAGCCCCAGCCACGGAAGTTCTAAATGTGCAAAGAATGGTGGGCTGAAAGCCTAGTCATGGCCACCAGAGCTGTTTGTATTGTGCAGTGACCAATGTTATTATTTACTATTTATTGTTGACTGCTATCTATGTTTTGTGTTAGCCAGTTCAGTTCAATTATATTGCTATGTCTGTGCATAAATAGTCTGAACAAAATAGAATTGAATCAGCGAGTGCGGAAGGTCCTAATCACCCACTTGCCTTTTTCAATGACAACCTTGTGACTACTGTATTTAATGATAGCTAACATTATTTACAATTTCTATTTTTAGAATTAGTGCAAAATGTAAAATCAATAGCTGATGCGGGAATCGTAACACCAGTCAGCTCCAACAGATTGTGGAACTGTTTAAAAGGCTATCCTAACAGGGACTTCATTGTGTCGGGTTTCAAGAAGGGATTTCGCATCGGGGTGCCTTCTGTAAACTCTATTCCTGTCAATAATGTAACCCTAGACAAAAAACCAGCTAGGAACCGCGAGATAGTCATTGAAAAGCTAAACAGTGAGCTGCAGCAAGGTCGCATCTTAGGGCCATACAATGCTTCACCACTACCAATGGCATCATATGCTCCTTTATATGCTATTCCGAAGAGCACTCTGGGAAAGTTTCGCCTCATTCATGATCTGAGTAAACCTTATGGCACATCTGTCAATGATAATATTCCCAATGAACTTAAAGGTGTGAGCTACTGTAATGTTATGCAGGTGGCAGAATCGCTGTCAAGAAGACAAGAGAAAGAGAAGGCCCCAACCTTCATGGCGAAGATCGACCTAGCAGATGCGTATCGGTGCTGCCCAATAAACAAAGAAGACTGGAGATATCTGGGGATGCAATTTGAAGATAAGTTGTTTATCGATATATGTTTGCCCATGGGCCTGAGCACATCATGCGCTATATTCCAAGCCATATCAAACAGCCTTGCTTGGTTATTTGAGAAAACCCACCCAGACTGTGAAATGTTCAATTACATCGATGACTTTTTGATACTGGCGTCGAGCCATCAGCGATGTCAAGAGGCATTGTCAGAATTTCTCTCATGGCTAGAGTATTTAGGTTTCCCGGTCAGCCCACAAAAGACTGTGCTTCCCTGCACCCACATAGAGTTCCTAGGACTGGGTATCGATAGCTGTCACCTGTCATTCTTTGTGCCTTTGTCAAAAAGAGAAAAGTACGAAAGGGAAATTACTAACTTTATTGCGAAGAAGGGGCACCGTGTTCACTCTATACAGAAACTGGTTGGTAAACTCACATTTCTTTGTGCCACCTTTTTACCCGGAAAGGCGCTGTTGGCGGGATTATACCAAAACCTATCTGGTATCCTATCATCAAACAAGTGGGCACAGCGCAGATTAAATGAAAATGTTCGTGCAGATCTGCGTGTGTGGCGGTCCTTCCTGTCTCAACCGGAAGGAAAACCATTTAAATTCATTTTTGCAGGATCTCAGGAAGCCTCACATTCTATCATATCAGACGCCTCAGGATCGGTTGGCTATGGATGTGTGTTCGACAACTGGTGGTTCAACGGAATTTGGCAAGATGAATGGTGGTCAAAACAGAATATCGCTCTCTTGGAACTGATTCCCATCTACATTGCCGTTAAGCTCTGGGGCGACAAGATAAGTGATACGATACTCTCTATTCAGACTGACAATCAAGCTCTGGTGGCCATGATCAACACATTCTTCTCTAAAGAGAAAATGATCAACACCCTACTGAAAGATTTGGCCTTGTTTTGTATGACTCACAATATTGTTTTGCGAGTGCGCCACATAGCCGGTAGTTTGAACGTCATAGCAGATAAGCTATCAAGAAATTTGGATTGTGGTATCAGTTTTTACGCCAGCAACACCGAATACAAAATCCCTGTCCATCTAACCCCAGCCTGCATAAAGTCACAGAAGCTGCTACACTAAAAAACCTTTCTTTTGTCAGGCTTGCAAGAACTTCAGGCTACAGCTGATAACTTGATACACAACTCAGTCGCGCCCACCACAAGAAGATCGTACAGCTTGGCAGTTAAAGGCCTATCAGACTTCTGTAAAGAGCACAAAATAAAAGATAAGTTTTCCGCTAAAACTATAGAACTTTACGTTGCTCACCTTGCTAAGAAAGGCATGAAGGCCAGTACAATTCGATCTGCGTTGTCTGCAGTCCGTCATCATTGCAATTCTAACTATATCGAAATTAGCTTTGACACCCCTAGGCTACAGTTACTGTTGAAGGGTGTGCGCCGCAGAAATGATTCAATAGCTATCAGGCCAAACCATGTGGTAAAGGTCAGACAACTCCAAAAAATATGTAACTCTGCAGATAAGTTATTCAGCCCTCAACAGGCACTCATGATAAAAGCTATGTTTGCATTGTCATTCTTTGCATTGTTACGCCCATCGGAGGTTTATCATACTAGTACCACTCCAGAACATCAACTAAGGAGATCGTCTATCCGAGTAAGACAAAAAAAAATTAAAATAACTTTCTCATCATTCAAGCACTCCTCAGGTAGTACTACAATAACAGTAGAAAGGAAGCTCTTTTTGGATATTTGCCCGGTCCTACTGTTGCAATCATACTTGTCGGCCAATTCAGGCATCGCACAGCAGGAAGGGAGCATTGTCTTATTCCATTGTTCACGCGCTGAGGCCCATTCTTGGCTACAACGGTGTGTGGCCGACGCTGGAATCAAGTCCAGACTAACCTTACATTCATTTCGCCGAGGGGGGGCAACTTGGTATGCCGGCCAAGGTTTAACCGATGCCAAACTCAAAGCTTTTGGCCGCTGGAAATCCAATGCGTATCTTGTCTATGTTAAGCCCTAATTGTGGCGAAAATCAGAGTACGCAATATTGGTGATAATGCGTTCTCAGATTTTTGGCATCTGATTTTCGCACAATGACTAAAAAACCTTTAGTTCTAACATGCTCTTATTGTAATATATTTTAGTTCGCTAAGAATAAAACCAGAGGAAAGAGTGAGCGGTCCTAATCATCACTCTTTCCGAACAACAGAAGGGATATACGCTTCTCATCACAAGAAAATGTCGGTAATTCTATCTGATCAACTTTTAATACCGTTGCTCATACTCAGATCCGCTGGGATTTGTAGAATTCTCAAAATGGAGAATAGTTAATGCCTTGTATGGCTTCAAAAGAAGATCTCGAAAAGAGGTCAATGCCTTGTATGGCTTCAAAAGAAGATCTCGAAAAGAGGTCAATTATTTAACCCAAAGCGGTTGTCTTTTTGTGGCATTCTTGAATTGGCATAACCTGACTAAGAGGGTTGCCACTTGCCTTGCTTATTTGTAATGTGGTATATTCTTGCGAATGTTTATTTATACCTTGTACTTATACTATGAGTCATTGGTGTGCTTTGGTGATACTTGAACCAATAAACATAGTCTTCATTATAAACTTCACAAACAGGATTGATTGATGAATTAAAAAAATCAAACTTTCCTAAAGTTGTTTTTTAGACTGAAATTAATCCAAAACAAATGCTCAAGTATCTCAGCGCAGCTCCAATAGTCAGAGTCGTCTGGCCCTCCCAACAAGCCCCGACAACTCCAACGTGTTTTATAAAGTACTGATCTGACAACAAGGAAGTCATGTGATCACTTTGTATTGAATTGTGGGAGACTTAAACTCATCAATCCTTTGGTTGCTAGCCTTGAGACTGTGAACTACCCACCACCACCCCTTCCTTACCTCCGTCATTACTGGGTTGCTCTCGTTATTCCTTTCTGGTTTCAGATCTAAGAACTAAGCCAGAGTAATTAGTGAGCTCCCAACTACACGTTCGGTCAACAAGTGTCAGCTCAAGAAAATACTGGCATCTTATAGTCTATCAGTCAAACCTCAAAATGGAAAGAAGATCTCGAGAAGAGGTCAATGCCTTACGTGGCTCCTAAGAAGATCTCGAAAAGAGGTCAATGCCTTGTATGGCTAAAATAATAAAAAGATCTCGAAAAGAGGTCAATGCCTTGTATGGCTAAATAAAAATAAAAAGATCTCGAAAAGAGGTCAATGCCTTGTATGGCAAAAAAATAAAAAGATCTCGAAAAGAGGTCAATGCCTTATGTGGTTCCTAAGAAGATCTCGAAAAGAGGTCAATGCCTTATGTGGCTCCTAAGAAGATCTCGAAAAGAGGTCAATGCCTTGTATGGCTAAATAAAATAAAAAGATCTCAAAAAGAGATCAATGCCTTGTATGGCTTCAAAAGAAGATCTCGAAAAGAGGTCAATGCCTTGTATGGCTTCAAAAGAAGATCTCGAAAAGAGGTCAATTATTTAACCCAAAGCGGTTGTCTTTTTGTGGCATTCTTGAATTGGCATAACCTGACTAAGAGGGTTGCCACTTGCCTTGCTTATTTGTAATGTGGTATATTCTTGCGAATGTTTATTTATACCTTGTACTTATACTATGAGTCATTGGTGTGCTTTGGTGATACTTGAACCAATAAACATAGTCTTCATTATAAACTTCACAAACAGGATTGATTGATGAATTAAAAAATCACAATACCTGGCTAGCCGGTTTTTTCCCCTGCCACTTGCCTGCCAGCCAGTTAAACTGTGTCCTGTCTCTCTAATTAAAATTTTATACGCTCAATGAGTTCATTTTATCTGTCCAGTATAATTAATTCCAATTATACATGACGTACAAGTAACCCGTGGCTCAAAATTTTCAGCTTTAAGATTTCGATTTTTGTTTGGCTATGTCATTCAAAGCTCTTAATTCCCTCTCAGGGGTGGCCACTCGTTTTTGTATTGCCGAAACTATTCAAGATAACACAGCAGATAGATGCATAAACTCTTTTGCTGAGTCGCTGAATAACAAGAAAACGTCGAATGGACAACTCAAGATACATACTTGTCCAGATTGACTCTAGATTTTCTTAAATTCCCTCACTCAGTCTGGAAATTTGTATGAAAATGGCAGTCAGTTATCAGTTGCAATACATTATGGAGAGAATACCATAATATTTTGTCTTTGCAACTCAAATCTTCAGTTGAGAAGAGTACAGAGGGCGTAATTAGAGACTTTAATTTTTAATTTAACAGATTTTTCATATTTCTCACCATACTCAAAATAAGAGATCATTTGGTTCAGGGGGGTGGGGGTGTGTGCGATGCAATTTTCTCTGATTGTTGTTTATTTGTTAATATAAACGTCAACATCATAAACAATATTTTTACACCTCCGATCACTTCTACACAGTCTACTTGTACTTCATTTAATCAAAAATAAAATAAGCCCCTTTAGTGTGTAACATATAGTATAATTATAATTATAATTATCATATAATATAAGTAAGAGTGACAGGACACAGCTAATATGGCTGGGAAGTGGCAGTGAACAAAATTAAGCTAGCCCAGTAGTATCCATTTTATCACAATGATGTGTTTACGGTTGAGATTTCGGCTCATTTCAATGGGAAAACGTAGACACATTTTCCACTGGCTGCGAGTGAAAATACTTGCAAGTGATCCACGTAGTGTCACATAAAAACTTTTCTAAAAGAATTGCTATAAGCGCTCTAAAAGTCTAAATTACCATGCCCAATACGTATATTCTCAATGATAAGTTATATGATACATGCACTAGCCATGCACAACCAGATTGCGTTGTGTCATGGATTTCGCAATAATTAAGTAGGACGAAACCATAGACCTACTAATAATAAACATAGACCTACTAATAATATTATTAGTAAGTCTATGGACGACACTGATGCTATTTTTGTACACTTTGTCCACTCTAGAGTATATAATAAGTCTATGGATGTACATGAGCTGTAGGAAAAAATTATTTGGTGGCGAAAGATTCTGGGCGGATAGTTTGTGCTAGACGGCCATAACATAGACCCTAGAAACAAAAATTCTAGTCACACGATTTTAATAAGAGAGCAATACGCTAATTATTGATCCATTATGCTACATTCTGAGCTTTATTTCACAGGATCCTATTAATGGCCTTAATATAATTTGAGCTTCTGGGAGCTGGAATAATTAAGTGTCCCCCAGCTTTTTTCATTTCCTCCTAATTCGTCAGCATCATGACAAATAAAAGCACAAGTATTTAACAGTCGGTTTGAAGCTTAAGAGCCTAGTCAGGAAACGCTAATTCTTGGTGTCTTCTGCATAGCCTTTATTGACTCCTGCCACACCATCATTAAACTTTAGTGTGCTCACTCATTTATAGTTGTGAAACCTAGATACTTTTACCGAGCACTAATAAAAATTAAAATAGTATGTTTTCACAAGTTTTGTTATAACTCAGGCTATATTGGCTGACTATTTGATTGTAGGAAGAAGGAGGAAGAAGGAGGTTGTTATCTTATTGGCTAGTGTTTTCATGGATGATAAACCATTTTTAGATTACTTAGTTTCAAAGATGATTGGCCAAAATCAGTTGATTGGAGTTATATATTTATATACTTTTTTTATTGGCAACCAAAGTCATCTCATTCGAAATGTTTTGCACTCAGTGCCAGAAAAAACTTTTTTTTGAAAACAAAAAAAAGAGAAACAGAAAGGAAATGATATCATCAATGATGTTGGTCAAGTCGATAATATATGGTTGAAAAGTAAAGTTTTGAATGAACTGAACTTCTCTTTAGATCTTAAATGTAACGGTAAAGAATTGTATGTAGCAGAAACTTTGTATCTTAGATTGTCTGTATGATATAAAAGTAAATGTTTGTCACGAAAATTGAACTTGGTAGTGTTTTTAAATTCTCTATATATAAATGGAGGTGTTAAAAAATTGTTTATCTTATGCGCAAAAAGTGAAGTGAAATAACAAACAAGCTTAGGAAGAGGTAGGAGTCGTAATGATTGTGTAATGGATTCGGTTGGAATGAGATAATATGGGATGTAATGAACATTTGCGATAATGCGCAAAGCCCGTTTTTGCAACAAAAATAATCTATTGAGGGCATTATTGCAGGACAAGTTGCCAATGATATGGATACCATATATAAGGTGACAATAGATAAACTGGAAGTAAAATGTGCGGGCACTTGCTATATCCAAGAAGTATCTCAAATTTTGAAGTAGGTAAACATTCCGTTGTACCTTTTTATATACATACTCTAGATGATCCTGCCATGAAAGCCAGTCATTCAACACAAAACCCAGAAGCCTTGTAGTTCTCTGTCTGTTTGGTTTTCCATGCCCTATGTACAATTCCAGGTCATAAAGCGGATCTGAGATATTGAGTAACATGTAATGAGATTTCTGAACATTTATAACCATCCGGTTACGATTGCACCAATCCAAAATGCCACTTAAATCTTCAGATGCCTTTGCCTTTAGTTGCTGAAGGTTTTTATTAGATGACAGGAACACTGTATCATCAGCATATGCATATGATGATGAGTCTGATTTTGATGAAGTTAATAAATCATTTATGAAGATGAGAAACAAAGTTGGTGCTAGGATTGAACCTTGAGGGACCCCTATTGTGATAGGCAATCTACAAGATTCAATATTATTGAGTTTAACAAACTGCCTTCTGTCTGTCAGAAAGGTGTCAAGAAGTTTTAACATATTTCCTCCGATGCCGCAAGCCTTCAACTTATTGTGTAGTAAAACATGGGATACACAGTCAAATGCCTTTTTAAAATCCAGAAAAAGTAATGTCATAAAATTTCCATTAATTTTCTCCACCAAAGAGTCTGAGATAATTTTAAATAAACTGTCTGAACAAGAATGGCCTTTTCTGAATCCACATTGAAGCTCATGGATGATTTTGTTCTTAGTGAGATATTCTTGCAGATGGTAATTCAAGTGTTTCTCAAATATTTTTGAAAGAACAGGCAAGACTGAAATTGGCCTATAATTTGATGGGTTATTTATATCCCCAGATTTAAGTATTGGTGAAACTCGAGGTAGTTTCCATGTTGAAGGGAACTGTCCTTTGCTTAAAACCCTGTTAAACATATCGGTGACAATATCCACAATATAAGGCCAAACAAGCTTCAACATCTTCGCTGTAATTCTGTCAGGTCCTGTACTTTTACTATCAGGAATGTGGAACAATATTCTTGTACATGTGAAAGGGGTGAATTGTGGTATGTCTGTCAAATTATGTTCGGATACGGGAAATGTCATTTCATCCGTTACAACAAGGTTCTTTGTGATTGATTTTGCAATGGATGTGAAATAGCTGTTAAATTGATCTACACTCAAATTTGTCGCAGGGAAAGTCTCCTTCTTTTTATTCTTTAATACATCCCAAACAGGTTTTGTATTACCTTTAGACTCTTTAAAAGTATTAGAAATAGCTCTTTTTTTCTTTTGTCTGATCATATTAGTGACATAATTTTGCTGTTTTTTATATCCTTCCCAATCATCGTTTTGTTTGAGTTGATCTCTGATTTTGATGTTCATTTTTACCTCATCATCCAACCATTTCGGAGGATTATGCGTTCTTACAAAACGAGTCTTCTCAAACACGAGTTTTGATATAAGATGATTCAAATGGCTATAGAACTTCTCAAACATTGAGTCTATTGATCTTTCATATAGCACATAACCAAAACTTTCCCTTGAGAATGTGTTAAAAATGTTTTCAGGTGTTGCAAATGAATAATCCAAAAATGTCACCTTGCATCTTTGTTTAGATATTTTTGCATTTCTATCAATCTCTCTTGAAGCTACGATCATGAAATGATCACTCAGTGAATATTTGATGACACCAGATTTAGCAATATTGTCACTTTTACTTGAATAGATGTGGTCAATTAGTGTCCTTGATGAATTAGTTATGCGAGTGGGTTCAGATGTAAGTTGCTTCAACAGTAGTGGAGAGGTAACATTATCTAACCACCTGTTTTTCGAAGCTGGATTCAGCAAATCAATATTGAAATCACCAAATATTATAATTTCATCGTTCAAACCATAATCAACGCTCGACAAACTCTGAAAAGTCTGTGTTCCATGATGCTTTTGATTGGGGAGGTCTATATAAATATGTGACCAAAAAACTCTTTTGGCTTCTGGGTCTGACCTTGACTGTTATACTCTCCATCCATGTAAAGATCTAAATTTTCCAGATGTTCAATGACCAGTGAATCATGGACATAGCAGAGTATCACCGTATATCCTGGTACCTCATATAGGCAGCTGTCATCATTTTCATTCAAAAATGTTTCAGCCAAACACAGTATACTAAATTTGTGATCACTAAGAATTAAACGAACCTCTTCCAGTTTGCTTGCCAATCCACGGATATTAAGATATGCGCTATGAAAATTCATTGCCATCATAGAAGTTTTTCAAAATGGCATTTAAGTTTAAGTGAGTCTAAAATCATACCTTGACTGAGGACCTTGTTGTATTGGTCCTGAGTGTCAAACTTTACTTTAAAGATGCGCATTTTCTTTTCCCCTTTGTAAATCCTTATAGCTGAAGAGTCGGGGAAATTCTGTGATATCTCTTTTATTACAAGTTCATCATCAGCATCGATAGGAATGCCTCTCAGCATACCAGTGTTGACTTTTGCTGATTCTGGATTGATTGTCTTTCTTACTCGAATTTTCAAATAGTAATGTATTTCAAGAGTTTATCAACTTGGTCACTGTCTTTTCATCGTGAAGGTGCAGCATAATTTTTGGAGTTTCTGTCTTGAAATTGTAGGTCGTTATGTTTTCTATGATGGTTGGTTGGGCCGAATTCACGGTTAATCTCACATCTGATGTTGTCTTGATTATAGCTTTGGTAGGTTTTTGATGACTTGTTGATACTTAGTACGATGCAGTGCTTGGGGTTGAAGTTATTCGGGCGAGCTGTTTTTCTAATAGATGGCAGGTGATCTGGTGTGTTGGATGTAGTTGCCGGTGAACTTGGTGTTGGTGTGTTTTGATGTGTTGTTGATGAAGGAATATTTCTGTGGAGTTGTCTACTGCTGCTTGCAACTGATGACCATTGTTGTGCGGTGTTAAGAGTTCGAGTTGGAAGATATGTTTTTTGTACGGTATTTTTGGAATTTGATGGACATTCCTTTTTACTAGGGCTCTCAGAAAAAGCACTAGTAAGTTTATCCAATTTAACCTGCATGCTGTCCATCTTCTCCTGCATGCTGTCCATCTTCTCCATCATAACAGAAAGCACGCCATGCAGAGTTCTGCATGACGCACATCCGGGACTCTCCCCACAATCTCTGTCCCTGGAATGACTGAGAGCGCTGTCGACGAATGGAGCAGAAGTCTCCATTGTCTCAGACAGAGAACACTGAGAAGACTCTGGCAGTGAAACTGCAGATCCCCCTAGAGCACCTTGTGTGCATTGTTGTTGAGTTGTACTGCTGTTGGCATTGGTTTGTTTACTTTTTATCGATTCCATTGCATTTGAGCATGAGGAACGGACTTTCTCGTTCAAATTGGCAATTGTTTCTGGCTGAAATTCACCTACCAGCTTAGAGTAGTGACTAATAAATACATCCACATCTTTGATAGCATTCACCAGTATTCTAGAGGTGGTATGGGAGAAGTTTGCAGTATAAAGTCGTCTATCCGATTTCTTCTTGTTTTTAATGGTGAATATGGTGGCTGTTGTGTTTTTGTCCTTATCTTTATTCATTTTCTTAGTTACATAAAGATATTGCTCCTGAATTGATGTTTGAAATATAGATCTGACAAGCTCAAAAACAGCTGTGCTGCAGTCAACGACAATTTGGATGTTTCCCGGATTACCTTTTATGGTGATAGACTCATCAGTGGTAGTAGAGTCGATTTTCTTTTGTAATGCCTTCAACTTGTTGAGCGAATAGGTGAAGATATTATCCTCAGCATCATCCTCATCAGGATCATTACTGGAAATGAGTTTTCTCTTCTTGCCTTTGTTCATTTTGGGTGAAAATTACCCAGATTTATTGTCAATTTTTCTGGAGCTCAGATTTTTTCAGCCTTGCGCTTCAAGAATTCAACAATCAATCTTCAATGCTGAAACCTGAATGTTGAAACCTGATATGTTGAAAGTTATATGCTGAAACCTGATACGATACATATAAATACCATGCTTTGCCACTTGTGTTCATTATAGGAAAAGTACCAGATTGAAAATAGGAGAAGCTAGGAGCTTCACCCAGCAGAGTAGTTTTTGAGGTATGTTTTATAATTATTTCCATCTTCAGTTTTCAAAGCATAGAGGTCTGTTGTTGGCACTTGGCTGATAAAAATAGTTTTTTACCTGGAACATATTCGTTGTTAAAAACATGCTCTTCGTCATTAATAAAATTTACAGCAGTACTAAAAATTTTGTCTATGATCAAATAGGGAATGTCACAGCTGAGGTAGTGCACTCAGAGAGGCCAACTTGCAAGTCATTGATGATTTATATCTTGTTACAGATGAAAATGTTGTTGGTTTATCTCGCTGTCATGCTGCCACTAGTGGCACAAGCTTCAGTAATAAGCAACCTACAACGCTACATGGACAGAAACAGGATTCTGCACGACCTCCTGGTGGCTGAAAGCTGTCCGTTGTGGGAGTCGACCAGAAACAGAAGAGCCATCTTAAATGATGGTAGAGCCAGTACACAGCTGGAGGCAGAGCTGATATATTATCAGGAGTTGACAGATCGTCTGATCGACTGTAGGAAGGAGAATTTCCACAAGCTTCCTTCAACATTAAAGGCGAGGAATCCCCCAAAAACAGCGACAACATCAACAGCTCCACCAAAAATGTCCACAGCTTTACCAACAACATATACAGCTCCACCAACAATATCAACAGCTCCACCAACAACATCAACAGCTCGACCAACAACATCAACAGCTCCACCAACAACATCAACAGCTCAACCATCAACATCAACAGCTCCACCAACAACATCAACAGCTTCACCAACAGTCCCAGAACTGGTTACGTCAGCAGCTCGACCATCAGGAACTAGAGGACCAGCAATAAATCTTGCTTTAGGTGAGTAAATGTTAACAATTAGGGATTATGTTCAATGATTTGTTATTTATAACAACAACATACTCAAATTACACTTCTCAGACAGCCCGAGATATTTTGCTTGTGATTTCGGAATGAAAAGCCTAGGGAAGCCTCCGAGAATGTGTTAACATTTAGATAAGACCAGTATAATTGTAATCATCGTCTTTTCTCTGTTTAAGTAAGTATGAACTTGTCGGACTAATCTAGACTTTTATTTACAGGGTAAATAATTATGGCGAATTTCATGCAAATAACCATATTATGTTACATCAATTTTTAACAATTTCGGGGGCCTCTGAGCTTTTTGGAGCATTTTTTTACATGTTGCCAAATCGTACACAAAAAGAGAGGAGGCCACTGGAGTAAACTTGAAAATACATTTTGTGCCAGTAAAGTTAACAGTTTGAACTTGGTTGGGTGCTATTGCAAAGGTTTCCACAGTGCTATAAAAAGGACCTAGACTTTCAAAATGAAGTGGCTTTAGTTTTAAGGATAAGCAGATATTAATCTGTTGACTGGCATAACTGCAACAAGACCACTATTCTTTGGATCCTTGTTTATGACACTTCGTAAATCTTAGCCATTCTCAATTCAAGTATGTATTTTTGGGAAAATTGGTCATTATTTGAGCCCTAAGTAATGATATTTCATCATGATCATGATAAAGACTTTTATTCCAACAAACTTGTGTGCACACAAGACAATATGACTAGAGATTAAAATGATTTTAGCCAAATTAAATCAAATTTTGTCAAAATTTATAAAAAATATTCAATAGATTTTTGGACGGGTACCAATGGATGGTTATAATTTTTACAGTGACCACTCAGTTGACATTCGCAGCTCTAGCAAACTTTTGTCGATTTAATTACTGACAAACCAAGTATAAACATCTTTCTGTTTCCGGACAATGGCACACTTGGCCCTCATGTTATTTAGCGCCTCCCGCCTCCCGCCTCCCGCCTCCCGCCTCCCGCCTCCCGCCTCCCGCCTCCCGCCTCCCGCCTCCTTCGACAAAGATAAAGCATCCTAGTCATTTGCCAGTAACAACAAATTATCAGCAAATGCCTAGCATGCAGATATTTCACAATGTTCGGAAACGTATTATACTGCTTTCGGACATTCAAACACGAAATTTAATTGACAGGGAAAGAGATTGCAGCAAACACACAACATTATGGCGGCTACAAACCTGATTACATTGTGGATGGCATAGCAGAATATGGTACCTCTGCCAACAGCTACTGCAGTTATTATTTAATGGTAAGAACACTTTTTTGAGCAGAGAGATCCCATAGTGCGGGTGAGCTGTCTCCTTCTAATAAGTCAAATGATCCTTGACACAAAATCTGATGATATTGCAATCTTGTCTTGATTTGTCATTAAACCAGGGCGACCTGCAGAGTCTCAGACAAGTTCTGTTTGACTAATAGCAGGTTGAGTCTTACTCACTTTTTCTTCGTTTCTTTAATCAAACTCCCTCATATACATGTATATCAAGCAAGTTCCTTGGGCATTTGATATGCTTTGTTGAAAGAGTTTATTGAAAATCAGGCCACAGCATACCAAAAAAAAATCAGAATTTAATACCTGCTATTTAAGATTCTAGTTTTGTAAAAAACAATGATTTAGTAAGGGTACGCTTCATTGCAGCCTCAACACAGCGCTGAAAATGTTATCTTTTTTTCTTTCTTATAATGTAACATATTATAGTAGGGGAAAAAATATGGGGCGCTTCACACATTTGTCACCGAAAGTGACGATCAACGCCACTGTATATGTTGTTTGGCAGACAGGGTACTTGCCATAGTATTAGATGATGTTAAATCTGGTGCAGAATTGACGAAGAAATGAACACCAACACCGGGAAATTGTTAGAATTTCAACAATGTCCGAGTACAACATAAGTTGGTGAGAGGGAGGTGGGAGGGGAATTTGAGCAGACTTTATTCTTTCAATACTGGCATGCTGACCGGATATCAGATTGAAGGAAAGAAGATTTAATTATTAATTTATTTATTGAGGTTTTCTAAAAGTTTATAATTAAAGCAAATTAAAAATAACTTGTTGACCTCACACACATTAACATAGATGCAAAAAATGACTTGAATAAGAAGATATAAGTGGTAGGGTGTTACATACTATATAGTGTGTAGGATAATGAAAGCATGGTATCATAAATTGCATGAATAAGATGAAAAAAGAAAAGAAGAAACAGAGAGTGGCAAACAAAAATACAAGTTAACAACATAAGATAGGATTAAATGATAATGATTCATGAGGCTTGGTTGATTTAGTTACAAATGTATGAAAAATATTTAAAAAGGCTGATTTGCCTAGGTTTGATCTAAATGAGGGTTTAATTATTGCACAGTTGCTACGAAGTGATCGTGTATGTCTGTTTGATTTGCTAACGAGATGAAGTATGTGCTTGGATGCACGGCCTTTATGGACCCTCGATTTGACAAAATTGTGAAAAAGAAAATTCCTTCTACTGTGGAAAGTATGTAAATTTAGGAGCTGGCCAGATGTGACAGAAAATTGTTTGGGGGCTGAAGTTATGATTCTGATTGCTTTATTTTGTACTTTTTCTAATGTATCTGGATTTTTGGCTAAACCATCAAGGTACAATGATGAGCAGTATTCTACTATAGGTCTGATCACTGATTAGTAAGTCTTCAATGAGTTTTCTACTGTCATGTATTTTTTAGTTCTGATAACAAGTAGACCATTTTGTTTGCTTTAGAGGCAGTGGCATTAGCCTGAGGGGTTAAACTAAGTTCTGAATCAAGAATAACTCCAAGAAGATTGAGCGAATGCTTGGATTCTACTTTCAATTTGTTTATTTGGATTTGGTAAAAATCTTCTACTTTCCTAATTGAGAAAATACAGTATTGGGTTTTGGATAAGTTGAGTTGAAGGAGATTGTTTGAATACCAATTCGATACTTCTCTCATCAATGACTCAGATTTATCCATTAAGGTAGGGATATCTGTTGCTGTGCAGTAAATAACGGTGTCATCAGCGTAAGCGAATGCAGTTTTGTGCTTGTTGAGGAGATCATTGATAGCAATATTGAATAAGATTGGACCTAGAACACTTCCTTGGGGTACTCCACATGTAATCGGTAGTGCACTGGACTGATCGTGATCAACTTTCATGATTTGGGTTCGATGTGAAAGATAGGATGTAAATAATTTTGTTGTTGACCCTGCGAAATTTAGTCGCTTTAGAGTGTGGATGAGTTGTCCATGATTTATAGTGTCAAATGCTTTACGTACGTCCAAAGAGAGTGCACCTATGAAATTCGGTTGAGGGTTGTCTAGCGTTGTTCTCCAATTTTGTAAAAGAGAAAGTAGTAACTGTTCACTGGAATGGTGCTTACGAAAACCGAATTGTCGATCTGAGAGTATTCCATGTGTTTCGATAAAGGTCATAATTTGATTTTTCATATCTAGCTCAAACACCTTTGATATGATTGGCAGACTGGAAATTGGTCTGTAATTGCAAGGGTCTGTTTCATCGCCCTTCTTAAAGAGTGGGGTGACCAGGGCTGTTTTTAGGCAGTCAGGGAATATTGATTTCTTGTAGCATTCGTTAATGATCAGGGCTATGGGAAGAGCTAATAGGTCTGCAACAGTTTGGTACTGGGAAGCTGGAAACATGGTCAAGCCACCACGTTTATTTGGTTTGAGGGAATTTATCAGTTTGTAGATTGTTTCGCACTCAACATATGGGAAAGAGAAACTTGGACCATGGAAAAGGTCGGGTTGTGGATCGATCTTAGGAATAAAAACCGATTGTCCAGCAACCGTGGTGGAATATCTATTAAGGGCATTTGCCTTGTCAGAGTTTGAGGTGTAGGTAGAGTTTTGACAGCTAATTTTCTCAATTTGATCAGAGGATTTCTTCTTTCCTGTCAGTGATTTCAGGCAGGTGAAAAAACTTTTTTCATCTTTAGATAACGAGTCATTCATAAAGTCTTTCTTAGCATTCCTAATTTTATTTGTGACAAAGTTTCGAAACTTGTTGAACTGTTTGACTTGAGCTGTAGCTGGATTAGGTATATCCTTGAATACCCTCTTGTGAAATTTGTTTCATAAATTATTGAGATGCTGCATATCTGGGAAAAGCCACTGGTTTTTAGCCCCTCGCACTCTTTTTGTTCTAACTGGAGCATGCTTGTCAATCAGGTCAGAGATAATGTTTTCAATATTTTCAATGCGGTGATGCAATGATTTGTTCATGTCAGTTGCTGTTTGCAGTAGTGGAAGCAAAGATTATAAATACTCATTGGTGGAAGTTTCGAACAGTCATTATAAAATTCCTCATGATTAATGCTGTGAATATTTCTGGTTCTAATTAGTTTGCGTGGCTGTTTTATAGCATGATGTTGATTAATTACTAAGTATGTGGCATAGTGATCAGAAATTGATCTATCGCATGTCAGGATCTATTAATGCTAATGTCACTGTTCACATAGTTGTGGTCTAATAAGCTTTATCTCCCTAAATGGCTAATGTATGAAATCCCATTAACTTGCTGTAATAGCCCTGCAGACATGAAGCTCTGCTCTAAATGTGTTTTTTTCGTTTGATAAGGAATTCCAATTAATATTAAAATCTCCTAGTAGTATAAATTTATGGCCAACATATTATTGGTTTTGATGTAGAATTGAGCTCATCATTGTAATGAATTCGGTTTTGATAGCATCAGGGGAAGATAAATTGATCCGATGATGTAGCCGTGTTGGTTGTTTGTGGAAGGTATTTTTATCCAAACCGAGTCACAAAATTTGGACAGTTTAACACTTCATTGACTTATTATACAGAATTTATATGAAGATTTTACAAAGAGCGCAGCACCACCTCCCCGGGTTTTGGTTGTAGATTTTCTGTCACATCTAGCTATTGAGAATCCAGGCAAGTCAACAAGACTATCTGGAATATCAGGAGTGAGCCATGTTTCAGAAACAGAAAAAAATGTCGGTTGACTTAAAAAGATTGAGGCTTTCATAATAAAACATCTTTTTATATAATGTCCTTACGTTGTGATGTAGAAGTCTCAAATTGTTGCTGGATGCAGGCTTCATGTCAGATAGGGAGCTAATAGTATTCCATATGCGGTTATGGTAGCAGAGACTTTGTTCATAAATGTTAGACGAGTTTATTGATGCTTGGTTTCTTACGCTTAGATTAGCCATTGTAGGTCCTGGGAGGGAAGACGTACGGTTTCTCTACTCGAAACAGAAGCTGATGTTTATTAAAGGTAATGCCGTTTGCCAGTGCATTTCCTAGCTGTGTTTCATCATTGAAGTTTACTTTTACAGTTCGTAGAGGGTTAGTGCCGTCTTTGGTCCTCATACGGTACACTGTAGCATCTTTAATACTGTTTGGACCTCTTGTAGGAGGTCTTCATTGATTATATAAATAGGAACATCTTTGATGATGCCAACATGTTGGCTCGGTTGAATGGGTCGTCTGGCTGATGAGCCTCCAAGTGCTTCAGCTTCCCATTTTTTTATTATTATATCTACTTGTTCAGGTTTTGTTATATGCATTATGAATTTTGGGTCTGCCGAGTTGAACTTGTATCGCTTGATCATCGTTGGTCCGTTTAATTTGCCGATTGCTTTTCTCACGTCATCCTGACTGGTTGACGTGAAGTCCTGTTTTGTACTGTGTATTATAAAGCATTTTTTATGGTTGAATTCAGGGGTAGATTTGTCAGTATATTGACTTTTTGGTGGTTGTGTACGGCGCTGATATTGACGTTGTTGTTGTGTTTGTTGCTGCTGTTGTTGCTGCTGTTGTTGCTGCTGCTGATGTTGCTGTTACTGCTGTTGTTGTGTCTGTTGAGGTTGTTCTCGTTGGTTGAGAGATTGGTTTCTTTGTTCAGTGAAAGCTGACTTAGGCGGAATCGGTGGTTGGATATTTCTCATTACTGCCTGACAATAATCAGCTGGGTGTGAGGAGACTTTGTCAAGTTTGGCCTCCACCATGTCTAGTTTCTCTGACATGACTTGAACTGCTCTCTCAATAGGGTTTTCATTTGGTATAGAGAATGCTTCTAGCTTAGCATGCATCTGCTCTAGTCTGTCAGACATAATTTCGATGATGCTCAGCATTTTCTGGCATGATTGGCAGTGGTCCAGGCCCAGGGGGGGGGGGGGGAACTCACCAGAAAAAACCCCACAATGCTAGGCCCACCCACAAAGCCACTACCCCCTAACACTGCTTTGCTTGATTTGACTACATTACCATTTCCACTGTGTCCGTTGGACTCATATTCACCCCTATTTTTGCTAATCCAGGCCCCTTACTTCAGCACCCCTTAACACCACCACATGATGGATGATTCATTTCTTCAGAGCTAAAGAGCATGCCTGTGAAGATATGGATGCATCACAGTATAATTGTTTGAACCAGTATAAAACCATGCATATATTTTTTGAGATTTTTATCCTCAGGTTATGGCTATATGTACAAGTACCATTTACATATTCTTCAAAAAGAAAGAGAGACAAGCTAGGTACAATAATACTGAAAGAGAAAGTAAGAAAACCTAGCTAAAACGAGGATTGTCAATCTAATTAATCAATGTAATCTAATCAATCATATACAATAGCACCTGGCTGTGGTTCGATGTCCAACTAACATGGCTAACCAACTAATCTATTTCTACTTCTGGTCTCGGCTTTTTTTTATGTACAGATTGGTCTTGCCCATCAATGACCGACTCCACAACTATCACATCTTCATCACTTTTCTGAGCAGGTAGCTGATTAGCAGCTGAGACAACGGCAATGTCTGTGGCTACAGTAGTCTCCTGATAGTAAAAATGTGAAGTTTGAGATTGAGATTACAGTCAGTCAGTGTTACGTGAAATATCACATTTGAGACAATATAATACTAGCTTTCCCACCACCGATGGCGAAACAGGTTTTAAGACTTGGTAAAGACAGAGCTGTAAGCACAGAGTGGTATGTAACCGACCGGAAATAACCAGATGCAACATGCATAAAAATGGTAGAAAATTAGACAGAGCATGCTAACCACCTCCCCACTGACATCCTATACTCCGCATGCTCTCACAGAATATTCCTTAAAGTGATGATCAATTTCCTTGTGATACATATCCACTCAAGAGCAATACAGAACACAGGAATACAGAACACAGACACAACTGTGTGCTTGAATCATGTTTCAGTGAGCGCACATGGTTTGAACATCTACCTTCACTTCAGCCCACAGATCTTTGAGTTTGGTTCTCACTAGAGCTCTAGCTCCTCTGACACTTATCATGGCCAGTACCTCCTCAACCTCCATATCCGTCATCATTTTCAACGACTGTGCTCTTATCATTTCATCTACAACAGAGGTTATTGATACATAGGCCTATAGAGTGAACAGAAATGCTACTGCCAGACTGACCGGTTTACTAAACTTACAACAGAAGGTTTCTATACTACTTTTAACTTTACCACAGGGCACCACATGCACAGTGACAGCAAGCAGTATAAAACAAAAAAAGGAAATAAATGTGGTAGAAAACTACCCCTAGTTAGTAGCAAACTTGACTGCAAGGTTAAGGTAATAAAATTCCTCCTGTGGCTGAAAAGGGACTGATATAATATAGGACTAGTGAAGGCAAAGAAAGAATTTAAAGATGGTGTGACTTTTTGATTGTTGTGTCCGTGTGTGACTGTGAGTGACCGGGTGATGGAGGAGTTACTAAAACTTTTAGCTTCTACCTTCTTTTAGCTTTTACCTTCTTCCATTCTAGCTGCTTCTACCAAATAAATATCATTCATTTCTAAATCTTATTGATGTTTCTGTGACCTCTTTAACCACTTTTTACACTTTCACTTACCATTGAACAGAGTTACAACTTCTTCTGCACATGAAGAATCACCTAAAATTGATCTCAAAATAACCTCCATTTCTTCCAATTTCCCCACACGCCAATTGCAGATGACAAATTGAAGGAAGGTTGTATGAAGGTCATAGTCTGAAATCATACTGCAAGCAGTATGATAACATTCTGCACATGCTCAGCTCTGGGCATGAGCTGATCTCTGCAAAATTGAGTCTCGGAATTCCGAGACCATCTGATTGGCTACCTGCTCTGGTGACATACTCCCCAAAGCATACGGATTTGTTATTGATAGTTGTCCTCTCATGTCATTATTAGCTGATTTTGATTGACAGTTTATGCAGGGGATGTCTCATATCCCCTTTCCAAAGTTGCAATCAGAACCCAAACTAAATCCATTGTTCTTGCACATGCGCAAATTCAAGTCACGCATGATGCATACTTAGCCTTACGACACCTGCTTTGTGGTAATGATAGCCTAGTTTATCAATGATCTACATGCCCAGTCAGATCACGAGAGTCAGTATGATATGATAATTTTAATACTTTTTGAGTTATATTTACCTGTAGATGTTTATGGTCCTATATCCGGTTTCTGAGGTCAAGAGGAAGAAAAGATTGTTCCCTGGTTCAGCTCATAAACTTATCATCAATCAGATTGGTTAGGTTCCCATCCAGCAACTTGACATGGGAGGGGGCCTTATCACTCTGAATAGCACAGGATCTACCCCCTTTTCACTAGCACTATAAGAATACATCGATCCTAGCCCTTTGCACTTGGTGTGTTGTGCACAACTACCCCTTATTTATAGATTTCACTGTGCAGCTCCAACTCTCCAAAACACCCCCTTAAACGTGTTTTTAGGCCGAGCATGGAGGGTAACTTTTGGTGAGTCCCCCCCCTGGGGGTCCAGGTCAGACTCTGTTTGCAGTGAATAAGTGTCCGTGTTCTCTGGTGTCATCGTGGAAAGCGGTGTAGAAGGGCCTGTGGATGTTGATGTTTTGTTGCTGCTTGCGCCTAATCCGGTACTAGCATCATTTGTAGATACTTTGGTATAATATTTGATTGGATTTGGTATGCCTCCAGTTGTTTGAAGATAATTTAAAGCAGCTGCCTCCGTCTCATACCCTTTATGCTTATTTCCTTTGTAGCCGTTCACTTGGAGATTGGCAGTATCCCAATCGTTATATAGTCCAACTTTATGCCCAGCAATGACAGCATAAAACCTAAATCTTTTGCCTGATTTATTCAAATCAAGCACCATGATAGTAGAATTTTTTTTTATCTAGCCATAAATAGCAATTAGTAGTGAGCGTTAATCAAAAACACAACCCCTCTGCTCCACTGCTCACTGCTCTATAATTGTGCATAACATAAAGGCCTATCATTGGCTGTGAACAGTAGTTCTTAGTTTTCCTTACCAATAAGTTTTCCTTAGTTGGTTGAGGGAGGGTAACTTCTTTTTCAGTTGACTTTGTTTATTTGTCATGTCTTGGGACTGATTGCCAAGAAAAGGAGAGTGTTATTAGGGCACAAAAAAATCTTTTTTGTACCAAAAACTTTATAACCTTTTTCTTTCCTAGCTCCCTGATCTCATTACTAATGATATCGAATAAAAGTCAGCAGCCCAGAAAAAGATGTTTTGTAATGTTATGTTACTACACAATTATAACCCTCTGACTGTATACCAGCCATATTGAAGTGTCATCTTGTTTTTCTTTTTTTACAGGCTAATGCTTTCATCACTATCGACCTAGGTCAGCAGTACAGAGTCAGAGAGGTCAAACTTTGGGCTAGACGTAGAGGACATTGTAAGTAGGCTGGTTTTTTGTTCTTGCTGAGATTATGCCATGTGGATTAAGGACATTGATAGATATTTATATAGTATTTCTTTGCTGTGCATTATCTGAAGCCACAACATATTTAGACATGTGAGGACTTGTTCCTTATCAGATGACAAAATATTATCAGCACTCTTGTATGGGAGGAGCAAAGCAAACAGTATAATCAATATTCTTCCATTCACAGACGGTCAAGTAGCTGATCTGGAGTTTAGAGTTGCCCCCACACTGGAAGGATTTGACAATCCTGCCTCGCTATGTTACTACAGACAAGGCACCCCGACAGTTAGACCAGAAATATTCACCTGTACTCAGCCAATCACAGGCAGATATGTAAGGACACTAAGGAGATCAAACTTCCAGCATCTCTGCTTTGTCGAGTTAGAAGTATATGAGTAATAAATTCTGAAAGTTGAGTATACCAAATGAGGACTTTAACAGACGTTACCACAATGAATAATGCTACAATCTAAAATCTGCAAATCGCCTAGTCTAATCATATCATAGACCTTGACAAACGCAATCAATTTCTACTTCGTTTAGTTAGAAGCATCGACTATGGCTTATTCCGTACTAAAATACATACATTATTATACCAACACACACATGAACATTTTAATAAACCTTTTTAAGATTCTGATACCTGCAATACATGCAATATAAGAGATCAGTGGTTCGGGGATTAATTCTAAAAAGCTATGTTATACCCACATTTAATCAGATTGGTCCAAAAAGGGGTTATTATTTGGCATGGCCAGCCATTTCAGATGAGGTATACACCCTAGGGTGCTGGGGGCTGGAGCAATCAACCTTTGAAAGCTCCCCCAGTGAGACTCGAACCTACAACTTCTGTGGCAACAATCGCCTGGCAGTGAATAGCAAGCGGGCTAACCCAATCGCACCATCTCACCATTCCCAAAAAAAATCATCATTATCAAGCCTGCTATTCACATCTTGGAGTTGTGTTCTCTGGTCCCACAGCACAGTCTATTCCACCATTGCCACTCTATGAAACGCAGCGTAAATGTTAGGGTTATTGGCCTTACTTACATGGTTCATTGCTGGGACTCATTGAAGCAGTAATAACCAGAATAGATAGAACCAGTAGTTAAAGGCAGGATACAGACACTGAAGTATTAAATGAGCATGATGAATGCTCCAATGTGGGTTGTCTGCCCCTCGACTGTAACCATACATCGATTTAATATGTGATTCTCTTGTTATTTTCAAATTTCTTCCAATTTTCTTACAATATTTGAGAATTTCAGAAAAAAAACCTCTTGTAGTATTTAACCTCTGAGTTATCTGTTGGAAAGTATTAGAAAACAAGAACAAAGTCTGTGTGCTCAGATTTCAAACGGTTTGTAAGACCATTCTGCCTAGGGAATGGTCTATATCTGCTGCACAGCGATGTTGGGGCTGCCTTCCATCAAGAAACGCAACTCTAAGAGTTCAAGGTTATGAGATGGCAAAGCCAGTGTTCCATATAGGCCCAAATATTTCCAGATTATCGGGTTTTTTTTATTTCCCAATTAAGGTCCTCAGTCTAAGTGAATCAATTCAGGCATTATGAAGCAGAGACAAAGGTATGACTGAACAGTTCTCACATACACAGTTTAGTATGACAGAAGAGATTAATACTACAGCATCACATACTATATGTCTGTAGCCTGGGCAGGCTGTTTGGGGTGGGTGGGTGGGTGGTGAGGGGGGGACAGCCTGGGTAAGTCCGTCATGACCTCTTCAAGGTCACAACACAGACCTGTCTAATAGCCTGGGCAGGCTGTCGGGGGTGGGTGGGGAGGTTTGCTACTGTCCTACTAAACGGTGTATGTGAGAACTGTTCAGTCATGTCAAGCTGTTTGACTTGTTCAAAGCTGTCACAACTTGTTCTATTTCTTCTGATTTAATTAGATTAAATTGAAATCACCCGAATCCATCTCATTTTCTGGCAACGCTCATAAATTCAGACCAAGACGCTGCCGCACTTTCAATTGTCGGTCTAGCTACTTCAACATTTTTAGGACCTAGTTTTGTACCAGCACCAGTGTACAATTTTTCTCCAATTTTTCAAATAAAAATCCAACAGGATTAAATTTATCAGGTCAGAACAAATAAAATCAAAGCGCACATCGAGTTTTAACTCAGTAAAATTAAATTGATCCTCCAGTTATCCAAAAACATCGACCTTTCTCTTGGATTGTCCTCTCTCTTGTCATGGGGCCATAACTCAGAAGAAGTTGATTCTTAATGACTAAAATCAGACGGGTTTTGTCGTCACACATTAGAGTATTCAATTTTGGCGGAACATATTTCTTCGTAATAGTGATCACCTTCCAAATTCTGACTGCTAAATCAGAAAATAACCACGCACCGATAAATGATTCTCCTCTTCCCTTTCTATGTTGTAATAAGCTATCGCCATTTTTTTGTCAAACGACCTCAGAAAATATCAATAGCTCTGTAAATAAAATTAATTTAGAAAGACTAATTCCCTTTGAGCTCTGGACTTTCTGTTATGGTAAATATTTAACCTGTTAATCCTAGGAAATTGTTCTTACGCATAATCTTTCCATTTTGAGTTCACTAGTGGCTGAACAGCGCACCTCTGAAGTACCAATCTGAGAGGGAATTTTTATGTACTTTATGGCCTCACGTTTGCATTGTCATCTCAATATTCAATCAAAATTTAATTAATTCAAAACCTAACTTGAGTTCCTCATGTTGCAATATTGCAATGATTATTTTAATTACATTCTCACAACCTTTATCGATACTATGTTGAACTGAGATGCCAAGCAATTTGCATACTTAGAATGATATCCAAACAAAACGAAAAACTTATTATATGAGACACCGATGCGTCCGTGTATACAGCCAACGCCCCAACACACCTAACCCCTTCCCCAAACAACCCCAACACCCTCCAATCCCCCCCCCCCCTCAGTTTGAGCCAACTCCTGTGCATGCTTAGACATCATGGGATCTATTCTTCTTGGGTCTGGAATATATCCTGGTTGTTCAATACGCTACAATGAATGCACAATGAACAAAATACCTAAAAAACGCAAGCAGTTACCATGTGACTTATGATGCAACAGTCATATCATTTTGAATCAAGTGGCATCAATTCAGATCAGGAACGTTGTTTACATACATCCTTTTAGGCTTACTATGTTCAATACAACTTCCTTATTTTGCAATCCAGCTTTTCATTATTGCAATAAACGAACACACAATGATGACATTCCTGAGTGGTGATAACAAACGTTCCCCTGACTCTTGTCTGGTAAACATAAATCATTTTGAAGTCGCTAGAGCAGTTAGCTGCAGTGATCGAAATCTTTACTACCTCATCAGGCGACAAATAATACAAGCTTGTACCAAGGAGTATCAGAGGACTCCTCTCTTGTACACATTTCGACATAGGTAAGCATTTTGCAGGTTACAACAGTCCTTTTTATGTATACGCATAGTCAAGCTAAGATCAAAGGGATTCCATGAGTTGAGATTTTGCAAGTGATTTGTATCTCGCATCAGATCGAATCGTATCCCTTGCGTGATACTTTCTACCTCCATCATATTTCCTAATACACAGCAGTGATGTTCGGTACATTGGTAGGCCTATTGAGCTTCGCCTCTACCTCTATAATCTTGAAACAGCTTTTGAGGATAAACTGATATCAAGTTACTTAGATATACTTCGAAACACCGTGTCAGTAAACAATTGGTGATGAGATGAATAACACAGGCTCTAACCATAGAGTTAGTCTTATCAATCTGAGTTTGTATGTAGGAAAGCAGTTGTGATGCCCGCATGCTTGGTTCGAATGATTACTAAGTAAGTTATATTTGTAGCTGAAACATGCATGGAATAATGGGTCGAGCTGCTGCTGATGCCGAAGCTGCGAGATCTCAAGATAGCAATGTTACAAACCATCAAACATATAACGCCCCACCCCTTGTAACAGAAGATGTAACTGTAATGCCGGCAGAAAGTCTCCAAGCTGATACAAGATTACAACAGTCAGCTGAAAGAAATCTTGAGCCATGTTACCTTCCAAAAACACTTGAGGCTAGCAGTAACATTGATATCGAAAATAGACACGCGATTCAGCCAGCAACTCACCCTCATGGATATATTATGGAGAGAGGACTTAGAGACCATAGGTATATCACTTAGTCTTCTCAAGAATCACGGTAATCCTGCGCTTGTTCCCAGCTAGCACAAAAGCGCAATGATGCAAAATTGCTTGGAAGCAACACAACGCTTACAATGTTCCATTTTAGGAGGTGTATAAACAGTAGTCTAAGTGCTCAGACTCCAAGGCGCAGGGAGTTACTTGCGCAAGCTATCAAAAGAGGAGTTTGATAGCTTGCGCAAGTAACTCCCTGCGCCTGGAGTCTGGAGTCTGAGCACTTAGACTATATAAACAGTCATGTAAGCAATGTTTTTGTCTTTTTTGTTATCCCACCACATAGACATCGACTCGGATAAATGGATGCCAAACCAGAATTTGCGGTTTTTGTTATTACTGGTTAACCGCAATCAGTGGTAGGGATAGCCTGTTATCTTGATGAGTTTCAATGTCCAGAAAAAAATCTTGGTACACCCAGATAGTAGTAAGGATAGTGGGTTAGTTTTTCAGCTAGTCCATCTAATTCATTCCTGAAAGAAACCCTACCACTGATTTTGTACATACAGGGGAATTGGCGAAAAGTGGGACGACTCCCAAGAGCGGTCTAGGTTTGGCTCTATTTCTATGTCCCACAATAATTAGCCGTATAAACAGTCATGTAAGCAATGTATTTGTCTTTTTGTGATCCCACTATAATTACCCTTAGAGATTGTAAAATGGTAGAACAATCAATGTTATTGATTTTATTAGGTAACAGATTGTCATAGATGGTCACAAAGGTTGTGACCCTAAATGTGACCTGAATTTAGGGTTTGAGCCACCGCCGGCTCACCAGTAGCACGGGAATGACTGGACTGCTGGCGATTTGGATCAAACTTGTTCTAGGTTGCGATAATGATGAGACTAATTTTTTATTCCTGTTTTACCTACAGGTCAAACGAAGACAAGCTTTTACGATGGGATAAAACAGTGGTTGATAAAGTCCTCTATCTCTTCGCGCCACTGATGCTCCTAAAATGTGGTCTTATATTGCTATTTGTAATCACGCCGCTAGCACCTCCGCATATGTCCATATCCTGCTGGCATCCTGCTGACTTTTCGGCTGATTGGAGAGCATATGGCGACCAATACTGTTTATCAAAAGTAAAGAACGGCAGTGTTTATAAATCTTTGACAGACGAAATACCATCACATGATGAACAAGTGAGTCCATAGCATGAAAATATTTGTTACCGAGCTCAAGCTTCCAGAATAGTGTTCACCTATTTTAAGGAAGTAAAATTTATTCTATCCGTTGAAGTTGAATAAAAGGCAGGCAGTTGTGCTCCAGTTCCTAGGCCCTATTGCTTGGCTGATAATAACTCAGCATTTAATGGCACTTCCTTCTCCAAATCCGAAGGTTAAAAGCTGGCTGTCTTCCTGTTTTAAATTGAATATGGTATTTTATTTTGTAGGCACCTGATTATAATCAGATATTTAATCAGACAGTGTATCCCAGCCCACCAGTGGTTTTGACAGTCTTTGTGATGGCGATGATGTGTGTGCTTCCCTCAGTTGTCTGGAGAAGTTTTGGCCAGGTTGATGCACTTGAACTTATAATCAAAGACTCTAGAGAAGGCGGAAGAGTCCCCTTTGAAACTCGATCAGAACCCAGGTGTTTCCAAAAGTCGGACTCGATCCAGTGCATCGGGTATGTTTTAGTCAAATTTTTCAAATTGATATGCAATTTTACCTTTTATTTTTGCCTTTGTAAGCTAGCATCACAGACCTGCAATCAATCCAATTGTTGTATTGATGACTGTAGTGTAAATAATATCATACTGTATTATAGTTCGGAAAGGGGCAGATGATCATAATTTCCATTTTCATGACCTCTATCTGTTCTTTTTTTTCATCCTCTATCCAGATTTGTTGGCAGCAAGCTGTTAGCCGCAGGTATTTGCCTGATTATGCTAGTCTTGATATCCGTCATCAATGAACAGGGGAGACAATATACCCTAAAGAATGAAGAGTACACAGCTCCGAAAGATGAACTCATTATCTGTGACTTCAGTGTACGTACTCCAAAGGTGTCATTAGATTATAAGTAATAACTTATTGAATGCAAGCTCCTCTCTTTCCATTCTCCGATATGTTAGACTCCATTATAATATCTGTCATATAATAGTATATTATGATATGTATGTATAATATATAAGATAATAGTTTAGGATTGGATAGAATAGGGTAGATCTAGACGATTTCTCTACAAAAAGATGTGCTTACTGCTAAAGTTCTCCCTGCTATCAGTCGGTCGGTCGGTGAGTCAGTCGGTCGGTCGGTCGGAGAGTAAAGGATTAAAAGAAAATAAAATCATAATATTCACTTTATTTGCTATTCAGCGTCCCTTTCGAGGCCAATGACAATATGCTTACATAAGATCAACTATATGTGATACAATATACATGATACAACTCATCTCATTAGCGCACCCTTGTACAATTTAAGGGTCGGCAAGCTAGGCTATTGCCCGGAGAGCTCACCTCCTTCAGCAGCATGGGTAGTGACTAGTGAGCAGGATTCAAACCTGCAACCCTCAGATTGAGAAGCTTGAATCCTAACCACTACACCACCCTTACCTGTTAACTAACAATCTTTTACTCTCTTTAGACGAACAATTAACCAGCATGGTCATCTTTCACTCTATTTACATTCACTCAAATTAGTCATTTTATATATATATATACTTTTATTGGCAACCAAATTCATCTCATTCGAAATGTTTTGCGCTCAGTGCCAGAAAAAAATTTTTTAAATCAAAAAAAAAGAAACAGAACGGAAATAATATCATCAATGATGTTGGTCAAGTCGATAAATAAATAAATAATTTGATTTGTTATTGTGTTTTTAGGTGAGAAGACTGGGAGACAACCTACATAGATACACAGTGCAATGTATAGCTTCCAGTAATAGAGATGAACCAAGTGTCATTTTGCATCTCCTTGATTTGAGCCATATCATTTTGCCACTTCTGAGATCACTCGCTGTTCTTCTTGTACTAGTATTTCTGTCTCAAGTTGCCAATGCTCTGATTATAACGATGGCACTACTGAGATCATTCCGACGTCCTTTCAGACAGCTCATCATTAACAGGTAAGCAACATGCACCGCTTTGTTCCACTTTCTGGGTACAGATAGATCCAAAGAGGAATAAAGTTTGCAGATAAATGCATGCCTGGGATTATTGCAAATCAAATGGTGTAATAAAAAAAATAAAAATTTTGATGGCATACATAATAAAGCAAAGCCCTTTGAGCTTCTCATTTTGCCTGAATACACAATTAGACCTACCTTCTTGGTCCCAGTCCAAGCCTAGGTCTAGATCTAGTCAACAAGACATATGATACCCGTTTCTAGGTACGGCGGAGAACAGGAGCAGATAATAACAGATGTTATGGATGAGATGATTGGGCCTTACGGTGTGTTTGTCACTGTAATGGCTGTCAGATGTGGCGAAACGCAAAGAATCACAGAAATATATCACACTGTGGCAGCAAGTGCAAAATTAGAGCTGAATAAACTTGACTAAATCAGTGTTTGCAGAAATGTTTCAAATGTCACTTCCCTGAAAATCTTTATTATTTTGAATTTTTATACCAGGTTCCCAAACATTAGTATATCATAATTCAAACTACCCATATTTTTTAGAGTACTATTGTTGTTCAGAAATCAACAAATATACAGATAATGAATACATATATATATATGTATATATATATATATAAATAAATAATGATATTTTTTTCTTCCTTATTGTCATCATCATCCTTGTAATAATACTAATATAAATGTCATTAAAAATTAATTTAGGTCGTAAATTTGTTTGTGTATTCTTTTTTGCTATGAAATGAACAAATCATTATTGAGATGATTTCAACACCATGGATGAGAGAAAATCAGGATTATTCCATACTGGGTTTTCCTACCCTAGCAGTTTGCGGAAGCAAAAGTCCATAATTTGGCATGAGAATTTAGAGCTAGATAAACTTGATTAAATCAGTGTTTGCTAGTGATGGCAACGTGACGAGATAATTCTCGGTCTTGTGAGACATGTCTCCTCGTCCAGACAGACACTCTTGATACAAGTCGATACTTGTATGGTTATGGTTATAGCTGGTCAAAACAACTAACTTGACTCTAACCTGGGACCTTGTGATCAGCAGTCCACGCTCATAACCAAGCACTGTGCCACCAAGTTTATGTGGCGACGATTAGATCAAGTTTAATCCAATTGCCTGCATTCCAGTTGCTCCCTTCTACTGGTCAAGCTGCAGCGGCGTGACCAGTGGATTGGGAACAACTCCGAATGCAGGCAAATGGACCAAACTTGGTTTAGACGGCAATGGAAATTGAGACTGTATGTTCCTAAAAATAGGTATTAGTCATACTAATGCTTCGATTATTATACGTCTCATAACACTACATAAAGCTTCCTTCAGACATCTATTAATCAATAAATACTTGACAGAATTTGATGTAACTTGGCCACAACATAGTTTCCTATGTCTAGATGATAAGCTACAAACTGAATCAATTTTGACATACATTATTAGCTAATTTCATTAGTGATTAGTGTATGAATATCCACCGTTCTTTTAAATTGTGATAATATCTGAAGAATGTTTTATCAGCATCCATATGTGTCCTCGTCTCTCGGTGTCGTCTCGAATTTCCTTGCTGTCTCGGTCTCGTCCTGTCTCACCAAAATTTTCAAAGGTCACTTCCCTTAAAATTTCTTTATGATTTTATATTTGAATTTTTATACCATCGTTTCCAAATATTAGAATATTTTACTTCCAACTACTGTTATTTTTTTTTTCATTTTTATTATCCACTAATCAAAATATATACAGATAAATTTTTTTTTTTCTTATTGTCATCATCATCATCCTGATAATAATTATAAAATAAATGTCATTATAAATGAATTTGTATCGTTCTATGTTTATATCCGCACAAATCATCATTTGGCACTTTACTTCCATACTATGGAGGATAGGAAATCAGGATCATTATATGATATATATCAGTTCAGGGAGCGGCCGTGATGCAATGGGTAAGGCATGGGTCTCTCGATCGTGAGGTCCTGTGTTCGATTCCCAGCGGATCACGGTGGTGTCAGGAAGAGCATCCAACCTCAAATGCTCCTGTGCCCCTCAGAATTCAGACCTGTACTGATACCGGAAACAAAAAACCAAGCAACATCAAGGTTTCTCGCATGGTATCACAGAGTATTGAGACTATAAATAAACATGAGTCTTTTTTTATATAATCAGTTCTCCTACCTTATTAGCAGTTCCATCTATCGCGCAGCCTGGAAACATAGAAAATAATGCATAGCTAACATTTACTCAATCTTGACTCCGAGCTAACCTAAGAATGTCTGTGATAATAACGCTAATGTAGAATTATTCATAATAAATGTGGCATAGTGCGCAGGGATTCCCAATGCCGATTGACTGTCATCACCTTGAATGTTTGAGAGACCATAACTCTCTTAATAATAAGATTCTAAAGCTGGAAATTGCTCACATGATAGAATAGAATATGGAAAATAAGTGTAATGTTCTATCAATAATTAGTTAAATTTCATCAAGATTATCCAGGCTTGTTTACTGTCCCTGTGTTGATAAATCTAAGATCTGTGGTATGGAACAAACCCTAGTATAAACAAACATTTTTATAGACCTAAATTTCCGTTGCAATATTTTAATTGCAAACAATAACAAACTCTTCTTATCAAGCATCTTTAAAACCCAAATTTCAATACACTGCACTGCATGATTTCACTGCAGAAAATCCAGAGATGGTCTGATAGTGATGGACTCAATTCATTTTGTTTTGAACTAAGTTTTCGGCAATTTTTCATCATTACGTCTCCAGCAGCACAACATACAACTTGTGAAATCTGGACACAAAGTATTGTAAAATCAGAATTATTCTGGTACTTCTCTGACATTATATATTATTCTGAACTATACGAATAATATTTTATATCTCAATACTTATACTCAGCTGCCCTAACATAAGCAGCAACCACTAAATAGCCTCTCCTTGGATGGTGTAATCAAGGTAAATTTACATTTTATCATTTTGTCATAATATATTTCACAATCCAGGAATAACCTGTTTTTATTTGTAATTTGCGTAATTAGATTTAGAATAATTTGCACTAATTTTGAGCCATTGTTATCTAATAGTCTTACAATTGTTTTACAGCTGTGCTGTTCTCAAGATTAATTTGTTTTACATGACTCATTTTATATCAAAATTCTCAAAACCTTTACAAAAATGTTATATGTTAACCTTATTATTTTAGTTTCACGGTGTTATACGTGGATAGTGAGAAACGAATAGACAACAATTTATGCCACATAGCATCTGTAAAACTAAAGCACTTCGATTAATCCGAGAGAGCCGCTACAATAGGAAAGGCACAAAAATCAGCCTCAAAGTAAGTCTTTAAACTAATTTCTAGCTTAAATTTAGAGATACAAAGTTCACTCTCTGTACCATACATTATAAGTGAGCAGACCTGGAAATCAGGAGGTCTCCGCGGACAAACTCCCAACCCGGAGTACCATTCTGCGTCTAGAACACGTTTAATCCAATTGCCTGCATTCCTGTTGCTCCCTTTCACTGGTCATGCCATAGGCGGCGTGACCAGTTGATCGAAAACGACTCGGAATGCAAGCAATTCAAATGGACCAAACTTGGTCTAGTCTGCGTCCCGAAGTGCTGGTGCAATTTAAGCCTTGTTTATCACATTATTTCAAAAGCTAAAAGTTGAGTGTTTACTTTATGAATTGCATAATTTTACCTGATTTTGTCGATGATTTGTAATTTATTCGACCTAGTAGGAACAGCTCGTACAACAGTGGTAGAATTGGCTAAGATATTAAATAGATGCATACAATCAGAAAATGGAAATAGACAAATACAAGGTATGTATACTGTTGAGGTAGAAAAACAATGTTTCCCTTGCAAAAGTAAGCTTCAAAAAAATTTTGAGTGAAAAAAGCTAAAAAAAGATAGGAAAAAGGAAGATGAGAATAACCTCTAAAAACTGGGAGCCTCCCTACCAAATAGGAGACTTGTCAGGTATGCTCTGTACATGCACATTGCATAAGGGTTAAAATTAAGAGTTCTGAGGCATACTGGGCATCTGCATAACTACTAATGCTGTTTGCTAAGAAACAGAAGATTGGGCTGCCCCTAAAGAGGGATGCAAGGTGCCCTAATCCTCATACTGAGAATGTGATACATCCTAGAAAACTAGAATGCATCCTAGAGGTGAGGCCATGGTGGACCTCCTAATCATAAGTGTGCAGCAAGCTGCCAAAACTAAACTGGCACTAATCGGCCATTGGCAGTGACACTTTGATCTTAGCCAATAGGCCGAGAAGCTTAGAGAGAGCTTTTACGTATTTCCTGGCTGTAAAAGAGTTTCATTATTGTGTTGTCATCCCAAGCCACACCTGAAATGCTCATGTTGCAATAATACAATGAATTTTTTTTTTTTCAAGATTGCGTCAAATTAGACACGGAATGTTTCACCATCAAGATTGATCATGGTTGTGATGTTGGTGATGATTGAATACTAGCTATAACATATTCCTTTGAAATTGCCCAGTCTCAAATATAGTGGAGGTAACTCCCATTTTACTTGTAGTTGAGTACAACGGTATGAACAACTAACAAACAAAATAACTCAGCCAGAAACAAATCAGTCACATCATGGCGATTGGCAATCAGAGATAGTACAAACTACTACCATAGTTTTTACTTCAGTGAGTTTGGGACTTACTGCCTGGTTACACACATCACACTACTGAAACATTGAACGATGTAATGGTGTTATGGTTGTGTCAGTGTGCAATAACATGATTATATGGGTTTATTTACACGCTGAGGAATGGGTCTCTACCTTGATGGAAACTCCGATCTGCTGGCTATCATGCATAAATTCAGGTTGGAGTGCATTAGAATATAGATCTTACTTGATACATGAACTTGAGTTTTTGTGAAAAGATTTGGCTTCAATCTACATCAAGTGGAGAAACAACTGGTGCTTGTCAATCTCAAAAGAGTTATTCCTTTCTCTTGCTAACAATTTATGTTTTTACGTGATTGTAGCGAGGTGCTGAGACTTTTCTTGGATAAATGCCAATGAAATTTGACTCTGTTTCAACATTCTCAAGATGGAGTGCCAAAATAATTTAACAGCAACTGTGTGAATGTCATAACAACTTGGCAAAACATGAATATATTTAGTACAATCAGTGCCAGAGTACCCCCCCCCCCCCAACCCACTGCGAACAAATTGCTTGATCTATCAGATCGAACTATCACTTTAATAACTGCGTGTAGTCCAGTTAAATTGAGGCTCTGTTTCGCTCACAGGATAACTGTCCAAACTTAAGGAATACTTGGTAAAGTTAAAATAATGGTGGTGCAAGTTTGTCTGTGAATTGACATACTCTCTCTTTTGGAAAACCGTCAACTGCCTGAAGACTCCAACTCCAAAAATAGACCAATCGGATCAAACTTAATCAGGTCACTACCAGTGTCATAAGGTTGCCATGCCCATCGGACCGGATCCAAATCTAAGATCGGTGGATGTCTCGTACCCATGTCATCAATAACCTGGGTTATTGTGGCAGGTTTGATCTGGAAATCAAAAAATGCTTGCTCATACGAAACAGATATTTAACTTTTCCCACCTGTAGACACTGATTTATAATAACCATAATAAAAACACCAATCCATGTATTATAAATCAGTGCCTGTAGACTATAGTCGATTTATTTGTTAGATATAAAGGTGAATTACTTACACTGCTTTCATTTCAACTTTCATCTGCAAGCAACTCAAAATCTGAATTTCAATTTCACAATTTCACAGAACATCGACTTGTAGTTGCTCCCAGAGATAGGTTTTATAAAATCTGAAATCTAAATACATTTCGGAAGAAGGGCATGTCCTGGAGAGAATTCACCATGTATATTGTTTGATGCTTTACAAGATTTTAGTATTAATTACAGGAGTGTAAGGTCCCGTCCTGCACACTTCTTGTGTTTGTTATGTAAATTCTTAATTCAAATATTAATACTATAATTATCGCTTTGATTGGTTTGACACAAGGTAAATTTTGGTTCTATTTTGTGTGATGGTGTAATGTGTAATGGTGTTATTATATAATGTGTAATGGTTAGCACTCTTAACTTTATGGACCTCTGAAATCCACCGTACTCTGAAAGTAAAACAACCTTCTAAAATTAAATGTGAAATATAATTATGGGTAATAAGGATTAATATGACTGCAGTTATGAAATATTGGATTAAATCAAAAGGTAGCGCGACTAGTAATAAAATAACTGGTATACTCTGGCTAAATGTTCGCCAGGACAGATCAATGTATGAAGTGACAACTTCACCTTCAATAAGACAAGATTCACTTGATCCTCTACAGGAAATTACAAATGGCAGACTAGCCGATAACAATGGAGCTTGAACAAAATTATAACGGATGATCAGTCGATAGAACCAAGGACTTACCTTTGCCTTGAACTGGAGCTTTATAATAACTATTTTATCAAACAAATTATTTCAACCTTGAATATTGCCACGCAATATTAATAAGAGTTTTCACAATTGTGATAAACTTACCTCGTCAATTTTTCTGACGGAGAGCTGCTCGCTCCCTTCGGCCGGAATGCAATAAGTGTAAGTCTGAGTATTTCAGTAATATCGCCAAGTTCTTGATGTGAAGTAGACATTTTATTTAATTATAATTATTCCATAAAAATTAATCTAAGAAAATTGCACATAACACAACCTTCGTCAAGGCTGTTCCAAAAATGTGCTCATGTTAAGTGTCTCTGCAGCTCTTTATATAGTCACGGAAATGAAGAGAGGGAGTTCATTGGTCACAGAAGGTATCGTTCCTATTCAAAATATAATTCGATCTTAGGAGTCGCTTAAATGTTGACATTATTGCAACATTTTCTTTGTGCCCGCATACAATGGTCTTGCCATCTTTCTAAAGAGTTCTAGAACATTCCTATTCAGGTGAAACTATTGTTGCTCCTAGGATAGCGATCTTTCAACGTCCTTACTGTTTTGTTCTCTATTGCGGCATTGCTTGATCTTTATATTGCTTCCAGTCAGCATCATTTGACGATGAGGATGAGTAACCATTAAAATTAAATGAAAACCCAAAGTTCAAATCAAGTACTTGAATATCTAAAATCTAAAACTCTATAAAATATGTAAATCTAAAATAATATCATCAAGTAAATTAGAAAAGTAATGCATTATCAGCTAAGTAGTAAAACATCATATTATAAAATTACACATTAATGTATTAGTTATCACGTACTTACAAGGGAATGAATCTAAAGAATATATAACTCGATATAACCATATAGCCACACTATATTCTGATCAAGGAGTACTGTTCTGATGAACTTCCTTATTTTTGCAATCCAACTTTTTATGATTGCGATGATACGCATAACATCCTCTGATAACATTCCTGCATGCAAAAAATAATCTGTGCTATATATAAACACTGTTTTGACAACATCCAATCAGATCTGAGCCAACATATTGGCTATTCATGCACCTGACCTTTTTGTGTGCCTGAGAGATGTAACTGATTTTTAGTAGCTAGTACTAGTACAGTTGGCTGCAGGAAGACGATCTTCATCACACCAGGCAGATAACGAGGTAAGAAGTTTGCAGGTTCTAGCAATGTCTTTCATGTAGTTGATACTCCTTGCTTTCATCAAGGAGTTAGAGTCTCCAACTCCTTGCTTTCATGTACTTAGCATTTTCAATCCATTCACAAACAGCAGGGAATTTCAATGCTTGGAGGTTTTGCTAGTAGGCCTATCTCTGGTTTTTGTCGTTCATTTCGCACATCTGGTTCTTCAGATCCAAAGATGTCCAATAACCACTGGTAGATATTCGTGGGGGACATATCTGGCCCTCAAGAAGCGCATGGCAATTCATGTATGGTTATTGGAAGGTATTTTGGTCCAAAAGTTCAGTTATGCTACAGCCAACTACTAGTAAAAGTTATGTAAAGCATCTAGCCTAAGTTATCACTGTGAGCATGTGCGAACTATAGAGGCATTTTGTCTCTGCGCCATAGGGCCTGGTTTAATTCACCTAGACTAAACACTAGTTTCGGTTTCTCATAACCTTGAACTCTTGGAGTTGCCTTTCTCGATGGAAGGCAGCGCCACCATCGAAACCAGATTTTCAACTAGATAGACCTACTGATTGAGCTGCATTACAAATTGCCATACTGTGTAGTTTACATCCATTCCAAGAATATATATTAGTGCCACTAGGGTATAATATCAGTGATAAGTGCCCATATGATCCCGTTGGCATTTCTCCGAAAACACGGACAAAATTATATTAGTATTGAGGTGCTTTGTCAGCAAACATCCCCTAGATTAGATGCGTAATGGCTGATTTATCATTAGGCAGCGGAGGATCCAAACATCGTAAGTTAGAGCAGGGAGAACTCCCCATTCTCCCTAGTTAGAATTAGAGCAATTCTTCTAGCTTAAAAAAATGCTGTTAGGATGCTACACGTTCATTCAGCATTTTATATCTGCAGTAGAAACTTTGATTGAGAAATGAGTTCAAGTGTGCCATACAAGGAAATGAGTGATTCCACTGAGAGAACACAAGAAAGTGATCCTACACACCATGATACAGATGAGGCCTTGCTCCTTGGAACAGAAGAGGTAACTGTCATGGCATCAGATAGACTAGAATCTGACGTGGGATTACGACGGACACTGGAGACAAGCAGTAACATTGATGTTGACAATAGACACACAGTTCAGCCATCAACTCACCATAACGGGTGTGTTATGGAGGGAGTTCGAGACCAAAGGTATTCACTCAGTTTGGTTGAGAATCACTGTTATACAATAGTACGGTATTCATTCTCCATCTTGAGCAAAGGGCAAAAGTACTCACCATTCGAGCACTAGCCAATGTGTTGGCTCTGATTGGTGGGTTGGATTGGTTGGTTCTCCCTACCCAATCATAACCAACACATTGGTTATGCGAGCCCCCTAACAGTGTCAAGTGGCACACTGATTTCGAGATTACACTATTAACATGTGTATCTCTGATCGATAGAGCTTCTGTCGTAAATATTGGGCCACCTACATTCGGCTGAAAGAGAGGACAACTTTGATTTTGATCGAATCACAATTACCTAGCTCTGCATTAATACCAATTCTTTCTTCTCTCTTCTAAGCTTAGGCTAACAATACACAGTTTTGATGTTACTTTTTTTGTCAAAAATATGTACTAAATGCTTTTCTTAAACTGTTAATAGGCAAGATTAGATTTTCTAAAATGAAATTTAATTATTTTAACAAGAAATATGAAAATGATAAGTGTATATCCAAAAGTTTGGGTAATCATCCATACGTCTCCTAAATACTGAATTTCAGCTGCCCTGAGGCTAGGTGAATTAATTCACGCTCTATCGATCAGAGATATACATGCAATAGTATATCACGTGATCAGTGTGGTCAAGTGGTAATCGTTTGGCTTTTAAGAGGAAGTATAACCCAAAGCCCCATGCTACTTTACCTAATTATATAACTACAAGCACAGGCTTTCGTCCTGGCTTGGTCAAAAATGCAATAATGCAAAGTTGCCTGAATGTAATGCTTTCAATGTTCCATTTGTTACCAGGAAAAAAAGGATTATTACAGTTCCATGTCTCAACTGCTATATTGCCGAAGTAACTGTTGATATTTTCAGGAAAGTAAAACAGGTTACGTTCAGTGTTTTTGTGGCAATGCTGTGTGGTGGTTTGGTTTCGTGCTACCATGGATGGTCACAAAAGTTATAAAATATGATTGTTATGTTTTAATCCTGTTTTACTTACAGGACAAATAGAGCCAGGCTTTTACGATGGGATACTACAGTAATTGATAAAGTCCTTTATCTTTTCATGCCCCTGATTCTCCTAAGCTGTGGTCTCATATTACTGTTTTTGATCACTCCGCTGGCACCTCCAAATATGTCCATTGCCTGCTGGTATCCTGCTGAGTTTTCGGCTGATGGGAGAGAATTTTATGACCAATACTGTTTAGCACAAGTGAAGAACGGTAGCGTTAAACATCCTATGCATGATGCATTTTATGAGATTGATGAGGATCAGAATATACCAGATAGCCCATCCCAGGTTGGTCCATGCTCATAAAACTATTTGTTGCCATAATTATGCTTCCAACATAGTGTACACTGCAGAAAAGTTTATTCTATCAGTCCGAGTTGAATAAACAAGTAGGTAATTTCGCTCCAGCTCCTGGGTCGTTATGCAGCTGGCCAGATAACATCTCTTTTAAGGTCTGATTGACTCTGCCTGCAGCTTTGATCGCCTCTCCGAGTGCTTAGTTCACTTAAGTTCCACTTAGTTCATATAAGTGTATATATTATAGTCAAGGTTGATTGACCCCGCCTTAACTTCCATGCAGTCTGTTACGCTCAAGCCCTGGGCCTTTTTGCTTGACCATCAACAGCTATATTGGAATGATTGACACTGATTGACACAGGCCTCTCCGAGTGCTTAGCTCACTAGCTGTCTGTCTGTCTTTGGTGCTTCTCAGTTCAATTTGAATTTCATATATTATTTTCTAGGCAGCCTATTATGATGAAGTCTTCAATCAGATGGTGTATCCCAGCCCACCAGTGGTTTTGATAGTCTTTGTGCTGGCGATGATGTGTGTGTTGCCGACAGTTGTCTGGAGAAGTTTTGGTCAGGTTGACGCGACTGATCTTATAAGGAAAGACTCCAGAGAAGGCAGAAGAGTCCCGCGAGAAACTGAATCCGGACCCAGGTGTTTCAGAAAGACAGACTCAATCCAGTGCATGGGGTTGGTCTTAGTCAAAATTTTCAACGTTTTCATAAATTTTGACTTAGTTAGCTAGTGAACAGATGACATGCAATTCCACTTGTTGTATCGATGACTGTAAATAGTATCAAATCATATTAGATTTTCATAACCCCAATCTGCATTTTCCTATTTATCCTCTATCCAGGTTTGTTGGCAGTAAGCTGTTAGCAGCAGGTATTTGCTTGATTATGCTAGTCTTGATATTTGTTGTCAATGAACAGGGGAGACAATATACCCTCAAAAATGAAGAGTACACAACTCCGAAAGATGACCTCATTCTATGTAACTATATTGTATGTACTCCAAAATGAACATAACATCTTATTATGAAAAGTAGCCTATTCAGTGCAAGCTCCTCACCCTTCCAGCCCCCCCCCCCTGATGTGCTAGATTTGAATATCAAGGTTAAACTTAATCCAATCAAAACACTGACCGGATAGGGTCCTGACCGATAATTCAAAATCGTTTACTCACTAAGGAATGACCAGAATGATCCAATTTTCCTCAATATTATCCAAATGACTTACTTTTTGTTTGTAGATCAATGAACTGGGAAAACGCCATAAAAATACAGAGCAATGTTTAGTATCCAGCAACAGAGATGGATTGAGTATTATTTGGCATCTCATTGATTTGAGCCAACTGATATAGTTAACAATCCTTTCCTCTCTGTAGACGAACAATCAACTTGCATGATCATCTTTCACTCTAAATTATTATTCATTTTATATACTGTGTTTGTAGATCAGAAGACCAGGAGACAACCCACAAAGATACACAGTGCAATGTTTAGTATCCAGCAACAGAGATGGATTGAGTATTATTTGGCATCTCCTTGATTTGAGCCATATCATTTTGCCACTACTGAGGGCACTTGCTGCTCTCCTTGTACTGGTGTTTCTGTCTCAAGCTGTCAATGCTCTGATTATAACGATGGCATTACTGAAATCACTCAAACGTCCTTTCAGACAGCTCATCATTAGCAGGTAAGCACATAGGAATAGGAGGTGGCTCAGATGGTTAGAGCGCCGCACCTTTAGCATGCATGTTGAAGGTTGTGGGTTTCGAATCCCACTGCAATCTAATGACTACTAGGGTTTGGTTGGTCACCAGGTATGCTCCGACCTGCCTGGTGACAGAGAGCGCCTTGGCGCAGATATTGCTGCCTCGCCACTAAGAAACTAAAATTTTTACCGCCCATGCTTCGGGATGTGGCGAGTGATGAGACAATTTGTTCCAATTTTTGTTTGATGCATGAAGGGGCAGGTAGATTTATGGATGAATGAATTTCAGTGTGTATACAGGTCTTGCATATCTTGAATTGTATTATTATTCATTTGGTGTGTAATAGACAGAAAAATACTGAATGGAAAGTAAGATCCATAGCCGAATTACTGATAGGGAGTTGTTTTATCTTGCTTGTTTCTAGCAACCTCCAAACTTTACAATATTATTCTGCTGACATAGGGAGCAATCCTTAGCATGGTAGTTGTAAACAGGACAACGTCTACAAAGGGGCTTCGTCAGGGGTCAGGAGTGGTCTGATGGTTAAGGGTGCGGACTTGTGATCTGTAAGGTCCAGGTTCAAATCTCGGCGCCTGCAGTCATTCTGGATTTGGTACTGGTGCGCCATTCATCCTAGCCAGGTCCTTGCGGAGTGGAACTAAACAAACCGGAGGTTCACTGTGTGTTTGCACACCCCACATGATCCTCCTCGGCCTCTTCGATAAAAATATTAGCCGGAATCCCGGCGAGCAAGGGTGTAGGGCGCGGCTTGAGTTCCATGGGTCCCAGCACCCATACTTTAGAGGGGACAACCATCTCCGCAATGAAGACTTAGACTTGGGGCCTCGCCCATCAGGACATAGCTAATCTTCACTTTGAGTGATGAAACTGCAATTTGGTAAGCTTCTCATTTAACTTAATTCCTAATCTAATCAATTTTGATTGGTACCAGGTCATCTCTAGGTCCAATAAAAATAACGAGACATATGAGACCCGTCCCCTTATGTTTTAAGGTACAGCGGTGAACAGGAGCAGATAATATCAGATGTTATGGATGAGATGATTGGGCCTTACGGTGTGTTTGTCACTGTAATGGCTGTCAGATGTGGGGAAACGCAAAGAATCACAGAAATATATCAAAATGTGGCAACAAAGGCGAAATTAGAGCTAGATAAACTTGATTGAATTGTTGTTGGCAGCAAAGTTTTATATGACACTCCCCTTATTACTTTTCTTTCAATTTTATCCCCTTCTTTTTTCTATCAGCAATAAGTAATAGGTGTATCACTGTTACTCGTTGCTATTGGCTACCAGTTTGTGTACTCTTTTTGTAGTGAATACACAACTGAATATAATAAACACCAAATTACAATCACTTTACTCCCGCACTAGGGATGAGAGAAAGTGGAATCATATATTGGATTCCCACACCCTAGCGGAGTAAAGCCTCAACCATTTTGCACAAGCTTGAAATGGTGAAATTTTTGACTAGCTTACATTTACTCCACCTATTACTTTATCAATCCTAAGCCAGTGAATATTGATGCTGCTTACATTATTAGGTCAATCCCAAACTAGCTAAACATAGCACTAGCTAAATTTTACCGCTGAGGTTAAGTACAAATTTCATCACTATCTGTACATGCCCATTGCTTTAGGGTTCACGGAAGAGTTTCAAGGCATACGTTTTCAATTTCGTGTTGAATAGAAGAGGCTGAATAATATGATGTCTATTTTATTGCATGATCACATCAACTTCGACGATCACACATTTCAAGATCAAGATTGCTTATTGTTCTGACACATATTAGCTTCAAAATCTGTCTGCTATTTTATTTCATAGTGTAGTTCGACATGACATTTTACAGTTTATTCATTTCACTATGCATATTTTAAAATAAACATAAAATGATCGATTTAGTAAAAGTTTGATTTGGCACAGTTCATTTTTGACTTTTTTTGTAAACAAGGTCCAAGATGCAGGAAAAGTATAATAGTAACCAAACAGTCTAATCTAAAAAAATGGATGTGTAGAAGCTTTCACTGCCAGAAAATAACTTTTCATAGAGATTCACAAATAATGTTATCGTATAACACCAGCACACAAAATAAGTAAATATGTCTGTTTTGAAAAAAATCAAAGCTTGCATACAAAACTGAATGACTTTACAGGGCTCAACAAATGGATGATCAGCATCATTCAAGCATCATCTTTAAAATTAATCGCTTGTTTATCAAACTACAACGGTCTATTTTATCCCAACAAGTATAAAACTTGAAAATTTCCAAGCCAGTGCAGAGATTAATTAGTTCTTTTTCTCCTGCTCTTGTAAGAACTTATACACGGATGAGAAGTCTAGTTTGTCGTAACCGTGGTTACACAGAACTCTGTACATCTGGTGGGCTGCTGAACCCAGAGGATTAGGTGATTGGGTGGCAGTAGCAGCATCCTGAGCCAGACCCAAATCCTGTAATCAGATATTGGTTTGAGGTTTCCAACCATTGATCTGAATTTATTGATATGCCATCAGTATAAAACTTTGAGCAAGGATCTAAATAAAACTATACATCTGGCAGCTCTCATGTAATGCATTGATTTAACCTCAGGCAAGCTGCTTGACAAAAGTTTACAAGGGTCAGCTATAATAGATTCTGAAATTGTGGACCAATCAAAGATTAGAAATGCGGTCCAGCAACCATAATTATGAAAAGTCATACGGTTGCTCAGGGTCAGATATGTACCCCTCATCCATCCATGTTTTATTGGATTGTGGTTTCTAACTAAAATATCCCATGATTTGAAAACCTTGTACCACTAGGGTTTGAACAATGCCAACGCTTAATCTGAAAATGTTTTTTTTAATATACCACACACAGTTCTCAGGATTAAGCCAATGTTGCACTGTTGTCCCATGACTGCACCCAAACATAGAGGGGAAAACTCCAAACATAGGCTCGAGTTCAGAAAACTGTCTATGATTGCCATGAGCTGACAGAGATTTTGCAACTAGTGTTGGGTAACAAGACCACTATGGCCTTGTATTGACGGCAAGTCTACAAAGAAAATCTGAGTCTGAGAGTTTTCATCATTATATCACCGCTTAGATCTAAATAGTGCAGTCTTTAAACTGATGTTGACAGGGACGACTAGCATTTGGTGCATCAATATCAAAATTCTGACATAAAAAAATAGCCTATTCTATGAATCAAAACTGCAGCTCACTCATCAAAATGGTCCATCCATATATACTATGTTATGAAGATGCCACATTCTTTAGTGACAAGCAACCAAAAAATACTGGGCCTTTTCTATTGATCATTTCGAGTTCAGTCGTAATGGCTATCCTGAAACCCCTAATTCCAGTTATATAAGTTCCATTACAAAGCTCCAAAGTCTGCCATTTATCTCATACCATAGTTTGATATCAACAGACATAAACAGAGCAGTGTTTAAATGGTAACAACCGAGCCAACTAGCACAATATGAAAATAAGGATCGTCCTACCTTGGTCATGAGAGCCGTTTGGAAGCCTCCCTGGTAGTTGTTACTAGATGGTACATTTTCCAACACGCCCGGGCAGGGGTTATATGTATCACTGGACCAACATCTACCGCTGCTTGTGTTCAATATATGTGCTAACTGTTTAGGATCCAAACCAAGCCTTGAAAATGGAAACAAGACTGAATCGTGATACAGCATAATACACAATGCTCAATGATGCGTGAGGATTAACGTTATCACTCATAGGTCTTAATTTGCAACAGATATTAGTAGATATCTATACAAGATGGTAATGACTATGCATAGGTAAGTATATAGATGTCTATTTATGACTTCCAGCCATGTAAATGTGCAAATCTAGTAAATTTTAAATGTGGAATCAAATTTGAGAGCAGTTGAATACAACAAATAGCTGCAAACCTATGCTCATATGATTTAGCTCCACCTCATTCCAGAGAAGAAAACTCTTGATTTTAGATATGTTGTATGTCACGCAACTGAAAAATTGAATGTTGGTTGGGAGCATAAACATGATTATATGGATCTATTTATAGGCTATCAAATGGTTTTTCACCTTGGAGACATATATCAACTCTGTTGCATGTAACTTCATTTTTTTTTAAAACCCAGATTATGAATGGTTTAATGGTAAGTTTGTGTCATTGAGGAGCTGGTTGTAGCCGAATAAGTCAAATAAGAAACTTACCTTTTACCAAGGTTCATAGCTTCTGACACTCCAATCATTGTTATACCTAACAACATATTGTTACAAATCTTCGCCGCCTGAAACAAATCATAATCAGACATAACAAACATATTAATTATTATCTAATATAAGGTCGGTTATTTTCACATCATGTAGCTAAATTCAGCTTATCTAATTAAGCTTTGAAGTTTTTTAAATAGCTTTTTTTAACATGAATTATTCAGTTACTTTTCATTTCAATAGCTTTCTGTGGTAGCCCAAGTTCCAGCATTTTTAAGACAAGTTTTCCATAGATAAAAACCAGCTGTTATAAACAAAATATTCCACAGAGTGAAAAATTTTCTCAACCCCTCTAAAGGAAGTTGGTGCTAGCTAACTGTACACCACCCCGAAATTAGCATTACAAACTTCAAATAATATTTACACCCCCCCCCCCCTTCTAAAGTGGGACCATCTCGAGAGTCACGGCTAACTTACTTGTCCAGTGCTGACATCTCCACAATGGACCACATTTTTACCCATCAGTGATAAAATCTCCTTAGCCTCAGGAAACTTATCCTCTGGTCCACCCACCATGAATGTAAGGGTGGCTCCTTTAGCTGCCATTATACCTGTGTGTGTACATGCATAAACATATTAGGTCCACAAGCTATATAACAATGCAAAAGAGGTCACAAAAGAGGTGAAGTTATTCAGTAGTACGCATACCACCGCACAACACACAGGTCTTCAGATAGACACCAATGAGTCAAGCGCTGTTTCGAGGCCTTTTCTACTACAACCTCCTCATGGCTGGCCTTAGCAGCATGAAGCCACCTCTGTGTGTTGATGAGCATCTCATTCCATCAGTGCCTGTCTTCAGTGTTTACTTTCAGTTTCGGTATTTTGACATAATCGGTGTGTACACGCTGTTGCACAATTTTGGCTACATCCTCAAGAACCTAGATGTGGTTCATTGTAGAAAAATGCCAAAAGGGGCAGGCCAAATTAACCTTTAGTGCCTATGACACAACACAAAATTGTATTCGCCCATGTATTTACCAATGCTTGATAAACTGAGACGCAAGCCAATATTTCATAATTGAGAATGAGATCGTTAACATATACTTTCCACCAGACACCGGTGCGTCCATGTATACAGCCCCTTTAGCTTGAGCCAATTCGGATACAGACTTAGACATCATGGGATCTATTGTGCTCGAGTCTAGTATCAGAGTTCCTGGCTGTACAGTGCTAAAAATAATGAAATATGCATCACTATTTGACATACATGTAATGATATCACAGAGTAAGGACATATGTCCTTACTCTGTTATGCAATGTCTGGAATTTAATTTCACTGATCAGAACTGCAGAAAATAAGTCTATGCCTTTCAGTAAGATTTGGTTAAAATGAAAAACCACAAGTATATAAATGCTATTTATTCGTTTATATGTGAATTATGTATATATATTATTATGTGAAAAAAAAACATGATCACTGCATGATCAACCGAAAGAAAATCTAAAAAAAATCATCGTTGTCATCACAACAGATGTACCAGAGATGATCTCTTTATTATCGATGTTGATTGAGGTTTTTGTATCTCTTGTAGCGTCATGGTTACGGGGACAACAATAGACTAGCTCGGATGTAAAGAGTGAATGTTATTATAACAAATTAGTCTAACATGAGTATGGAGTTAGCACAGAGTCAACCTGATGAACAATGGACTCGAATTTTTATATAGAGAAGCTTTGCATGTTCTCGGCAAGCCGGATGAGTAGCAGGATTAGCCAGGGTTTACAGGCAGCTGCTCTTTTTCACCATCTAGTTAGCAGGATTTAACAAATTGTTTGAATCTATGAGACAACCCAAACGCCAAAGGTCCGGCAGTTCCTTAAGATGATCTTATGTGAGATTTGCAAAGTGAAAAAATTCAATGCTCTTCTGGCCGTGAACTACTATTGGTGGAAATAGTTCCTCACATAAGGGAAGGTAACTCTCTCTCCCTGCATGATGATGTCACTTAGCTCAGGATCTTACGGACATAGCACTTAATCATTTAAGTTTTTCACTATGTACTATTCATCATAAGAAACTGCCTGACAATAACATGTGTTACCTGAGAATACCGTCGTCAGCTGTGAAGCAGTTTTTGACATGAGGACTGGATGGTAACATGGTAATAATCCTGTCTGAATTACTGGCAACTTCTGATGGACAAGATGCTGCTTGCGCTCCTGTGTAGGAAATTGTAAAATGTGATCAACAACTAGGCCTAAATGAGTTTTATAAGGTTTTTACCTTTACCCATCTGGACATTATTGAATGATGTAATAATGATTTTCAAGTGCAAAAACTCGGGGCCTATGTTATCTCCCGGTTAACATATCTTTGCCCAGGCTACCTTCTATCATCTGATTTGTGATAATTACTGGTGTAAGTATAGCAGCCTGGTTACTGTCCTATGCAAGGCGGAGTTAGGCTTACTGTTATACAGTCAGTGAATCTTCATTTTAGTATTAATCTGTAACAGGAGAGATAACTTAATCTAGACCTTTCTAGACCCTTGGTTTTCGGACTTTGAAATGACTTATATCATACAATAACGTCCTTCTGCCAGAAAATTTGATTTTCTTGTTCATTGCTATGAACAGTGGTTGTTTTTTGCTTTCCTAAACACTTGAATTTGTTACAGGAGGATCTTCATTGTTTTTCTTAGCAAACCTCAAGACTTAAGCAAAAAAGAAACACTATTCTTCATGGAGCAAGCATCAGGGTAAGGGTGAAAATAACGTCTTCCCAGCCTTGTTAAGTAGTATGTTTTTTTTGTAAGATGCAACCATATTCACCTTCCGCAACGACAGAGTCCACACTACTCTTGACAATATCAAACACTGTCACGTTGTGTCCTCCCTTTATCAAGTTGACTGCCATGTGAGAGCCCATGTTACCCAGACCGATAAATCCGACATTCTTGCTGTGCTCTACTGCTGATACTGTGAAAAGAAACACATCAGATGAAGGAATTTATAGCCTGAAAACCAGATTTTGCTACATTGATCCAGGACAACTGAATGATATTATCGTCTGTAAGCGACACTAGGATTTCATGATCAAAATTTACTTTGTCCTTCAATGTCTGTCCTGTATAATTCAATAGATGGGCACACATGGAATGAAAAAAACAGATAAACACCAGGGTGCACTCCAGGGATTTGATGTATTTGTGAACAAAAATTTTCATTGGGTTGTCCAACAATACATCGGGCGCATTGTAGAACTGCTCACCATTCCACTAGGAGCCGCACCAGTGGGTATTGTGTATATTATGATGAATTCTACCAGACAGAATGCTTACCTGAGAAGTGTCTTCTGAGTGCTGGAGAGATCAGTGTTGAGCGCCCTATGATTCTAGTACACTTCTGCATGATAGTAACTGTAACTTTCGAAGCAAAGATAATCTGTCGCTTTGATACTTTCAGCTCACCAAAAAATCACCACCTTCAACAGAATCAGAAAATAAAGAAATTAAACGCAAGATCTAAATTTTAAGGTTGCGCAGATTTTAAATCGGGGGGGGGGGGGGGGGGGCAAAACTAGCCATCCGCTACATAGCTATATATCATAAAAATCTAGTCAATGGAAAAAAGGTGCGGCATCAGTAAAAAGCCAAGAGATAACAAGCGCCGTGATTATAATCTTAGATAAATTGCTTGTGAAGCTGTCTGCCTAGTATGTTGTGCATATTTCCCGAAGTTTGAGCTGGAAAGAAGCCAAGAGAACTGCGGTGTGTACTAATTATATATATCCAGTTCCTTTTATTTTATGATGTAACCTCGCCGTTGCTGCCAATTACATACACAATTGCTTTGCCTAATCCATGCTAAATAAAGTTTCAGAGTTTTTGTTCATAGATTTACTAGGCCTACACTGAGTGAAAACATCCAATCAAAGGGACCGTGGTGATTAGCAGGACCTTAATCTCTCAGCTCAAACTGGCTGGATGTGTTAGTTGACATTCTCATGAGACGGACTCTCTTTTCCCAAGGGCACAGCTTATATAACACAATTTCAAGCAAGGAGGGGCACTACTGGGGCATGTAAGCAAAGAGCAGAAGGCTGTCTAGTTGTGGGGAATTTCAGTCTTTGACTGTTATATATATTAAGCACTGAGGACACATTCTATTCATACATTCTAATCATACATTCTATTCCTACACATGTTTTGTCTGTTATAATAACCCTTTATTAATGCAACGACTGTAACTATTTTTAGCAAGCTTACACTCTTCCCTCTTACAACTTGACACTTCATGTTTGCTAGCGGACGAGACTAAACGCACTGATTATCTTTACTGATTTATACATTAAATCTTTGTAACTCTGTTAGTTTTAGTTAGATAGTTAGTACACAATAAAATCATAGTATAGTTGATAAACAACACATTTTTATGCCTGGCTGGTAGCCTTGTTTTAAACAGACTTTTCGACTGGCAGGTTGCCGTTAAGCCTTACGCGTTCATCAGAACAAGTTGGAGATCGGGAATAATTATGCCAAGCCCATGCTGGCTATCCTGACAAGATAGAATTTCCCGACATAGTCAAGGTCTGCCAATCAAACCAGTCTAGTGCCAACCGACCTGAACGGGCAAGGAGACTACAGACCCTTGGGCTAGTAAAGTACCCATTACATTGCATTGGTCATTCGCTCTGATACTTATTTATACAAAGTGACACCTGTGAGCCTCAAGTCAAATGCACTATCAGTAAAAATCTGCATTGCGAAGGCAGTTTGTTCAATTTATATTTATAAATACTTGAAACACAATCATTCGTGACAATCTGGTCAAATTATGGGTTAGAACAATTGGAATATTAAAGATTAGAATTGTACAGATTGGAATAGTACAATATGCTGTGACTAGAAAGAAAGAGGGAGAAGATTAACCTACCTAGCTTAAGTTAGTTAGGTTAGTCTTCTCCCTCTTTCTTTCTAGTCACAGCATTGTTTAGTAAATAAATACAAACAGAGATGCAAGCAAGCAAGCAAGCCTAGAGAGTTACAAGAGATAAAAGCCGAATTCTATTCTGCTCAATGATCCCACTTACTGCCTGGTGTCCAAAACATTTTTGTGAGCAATTATAAACCCAAAGGAAGAACAAGAAAGACACTACTTACAGACACCTTCTTCCAAGAATCTGTTTTTTTCTCAGCTCCCTGCAAACAAGGTCAGCTTGAGGTCAGTTGATCTTCAAAATATGTAATGAGACGGGTGCAGGTCTATGTTCCGTTCGGATCTATGTTCCGTATGGGTCTATGTTCCGCTGATTTTTGGGTCTTTAGTCCGCTGCTCCTGCCTATACTCAATGCCCATATTATGTTTCGCCCCAACTGATACTTGATAACGCCAAAAAAAGGCAACTCCCTATAATAAAAAAGAGAATACAGGGAGAGTGGGAATCATAGCAAAACCCAACTGTTATCAATGAACCAATGAGTTGGTAATACACTTGAGCTCAACCATTTAAGTTAGGTTTGGCAATATGCCTTATCTTCTCATGGGATTTATCAACCTTGACAAAAGTTAGCATCATGCCATTTTTAATAACCGATGGAATTTGCATTACAAAAATTTATGCTGTTCTGAATGGGCATTAAAAACAGGCGCTGGCAACAGGTGTTGTAAGACGTGTGGCCTGTGCTGTATGGGACACGTCTTACAGCACTCAAGGCCTATACAGTTTTGTTGTGTTCCATACAGCACCTGCCACAGGTTTTATAACACCCATTGCACCTCAGGAAGTTGTATGAGTGTTTAATGGAACTGAGTACTTAAAATGCATTTAGTACGCAACACTGCCTGCACCATCAAACTCTCTAATATGATATTTTTTATAGGATTGGGGACACAGTTGAAACTAACAGTTGGACAGCATATCGAACGGCAAAGTTCTGTTGAAATACAGATCTGATAATTTCACGCTGGTTATTGTTATGCCGGCTGTTGCTGCCGAGTGGTGAAGCCTTTTTAGAAAAATCCTGACAAACAAACGTTGCTCAAAATCCTCGCTCCTTAAGTCTTTCAATTTAGACAAATTCATTTCCAAATTGTCCATTCAGAATATGGTTCCATCATCCAAAAAGCAATATGACTTGCAATTTGACATGTTACAGGCGGAATAATCAGATAGCGATTTTAATGCTTTTTAATCAAACACCAGTTGTCTCCTCTCTCTCCATGGATAGACAACTAGCTGATAATTATAATAATAAAAATTCATTATTAAAAACACTCGTAAAAATTTTTGATTACTAGACATTGAACATTCAACATTATCAATATAAATCGTTTTCATTGATACTTATCACTGAGTTAAATGAAAAATCTAGCTTAGAATTATTATGAATAGCTTGTCAACTTTAGTGACTTAAGCGGTAAAATGCCTCTTTTTGCAGGCGAAAAGATGGTACACAATTATTATATTGTTAAGCAGTGAAACAGGAAAAGTTCCATCTAACATTTGATGTTTTTTGATGTGACTGCAATTATAATAGTATAATCAATGAGTTTTCAAACACTAAATCAACAGTGTGTGTCATCATAGTCTCTGAGAGAAAGGTTTCAGAGATAGGCACACTCTCTAATGTAGCTCAGCCACTCTAAAAATCACCTGCAAAAAATTGTCTCGCTTCTATTCCTAAGTACATAAAAAATGTCATGAGACTGTTTGGAAATAAGGTAACCGGTTCAAACATATTCTGAACTGGGTAAAAACTGATCCAATATAATTGAACAGTGAAAACGTATTTAATCGATAAAATCAATCTACACTTTTTCCCATGTTTTGAATTCAGAGTTTTGGCCCCTTATCAGTTAGGAGCGGAATGATTCAAGGACCATACATGTTCCTCTGTTATAGATTTGTATGTATATATATATATACATGATATATATACACATAGTATTTATATGAAACTTAACTCTACAACAATGGACTAATTGGGTTTCCCTAGATCATGTTTATGAATGAATGTGATAGGTTACCAAAAGTTGAGATGTAGGAATTAAGTTTATTAAGTTTTTGAGATATAAATTAAATATTGAGGAGGGGCACCTTGTTTATATCAGTCAACATGGTAATGAATATGCGGAATGTTTTCAGATTTGCCATGTTATCACTGTTAACAATATACTGTTACCCCTACAGATGTCACAGCTATTGGGGGTAGTTACATGTTAAGTTGGTGAACTGATAAATCTAGAACCTGACAAGACCAAACTCATGAGTACTAGTGCTGCGGATCTGTATTTTTTATATCATAACAGCATCATCCCCGTTTACTGTTGGAATTGTCCAAACAGTGTGATCATGAATTTACGACAGGCGAGCTCTATGTTAAAAGTATGCATGTAATTGCAGTAATTATTGACAGGGCACAATTAAACTAAGACAATCTGCTTGAAAGAGACAGCTGACAGCGCAACCTTGATGGTGAGCTTTCTGGTCAAGGAACCTGATATGAGCGCCCCTACATTTCTTTTCTTGTTTGAATATGAACTTGCTTGACATGAAGGAAACATTGTTGCTGCCGATTTTTGCTCTGATCTGTTTCATTTTATTGTTTAATTTTAAATATACGGAGGCGTGTATATTGAAAATTAGATCATTTTTGGAAGTAGAAACTCTATTTATGATGATCTCTGCAATCAATAGATTCAGCAACACTAGCTGAAAAAGTTGCCAAGTTGAAGATGTATCATTTACCAATCGTCATTTGATTATAGAACCATGGTATAACTTATCATATCAATTTGAATCACAAGGTACTGGTGTGAGTGTATTTGTAGATTTCAAGATCAAAGAAACTAATAAAAATCAAACGCGATACTAGAACAACGCTAAAATTGCAAGAATCAAATCTACTCATTGGATCGAACGAAACCATGAACAGGTCTTCAAGAAGCTCAAGCCGGAGTAGTGCATCTGGTTGCTCATTTTAATACATGAAGATTTTTTGCAAGGGTCATTTCAGGTAAACAGTATCACCTACTTAACTCGACAACTCTGCTGTTTGCTGCGTCGCAAATGATGCTGGTGGTGGCGTCAAAACCATTTTGATTGCACAGTGGAGTGCATTGAATTCAATTCAATTTCTCTCAATTTTTTCTAGACCACATAACGCTATACTTTGGCACCCTGCAGCGAATATAACATAATACCCTGATGTAGTATATTTTTTGATGTTGTAGAGGTGCTCCAAAACCGGGGCAAATCCATTGGAGAAGGCCATCATTAACATACATAATATGAAAAACAATTCAAGTTCCCAGGTTTCACATATCAATTGTCATTTAATGAGGTTGTATTTTACGACATGGTGAGCTATGTTGGAATTGAAAGATCAATAGTTCTTCTATAATATTTCAATAAGCAAAAATCAATGCCCATAATGCGGCAGACGAAATACATGTAATGTCTGATTGCCAAAACTATGTTTATAAAAGCAATTTCACATGATACTTTTTTATGTATACCCGAACATAATTTAGGTTCTTACTCCTTAGATGGCTGCAAGTGCGAGTTTGTGGCATCACATTACAACTATTCACTTTGGTTTGATAATGTTTGTAAGGAATTTGATGATGTGATGCCTCAAACTTGCATATACAGCTATCTGAGCACTTTTAACGCATCAGAATGTCTGTTGAAGTACAAATTGGAGTTGTCTGCTACGGGTTGTTGAGCAGACAATCTGAAAGAAGCTTGGCTTTAGCTGCACAGCATATTCCCGAGATCAATTGCTGCGGGACTCAGGCCAAAAGCAAGAGCTAAAATTGACAAAAATTTGTCGTTGGGTGATAGCTCGGCCACCAGACTACCTGTCGAGCAGCTCTGCAGGTTTAGCAGTACCCTGGTGTCCAGCATGTGCATGTGCAATATAGGCACTACGCAAACTAGCAGGTACATCAAGTCTATCATTAAACATGAGACATCCTTTGTACCCGGGCAATTTATGACTGCTTGTTTCTTCGCCAACCCTCGACCAAATACTGCTTGAATTTAACTGCGACATCGTCAGTCACGGTGGCTTCAAACGCCTCTATTTCATGTATATCAGGGACTAAGTCCTCACAAATACTGTCAATAAAGTACTCAACAGCTGCACAGTGCTTCACACTGGCTGCACTGTAAGCCTCGTTGGGTCGGCTCAAACTATCGGCAACAAACATCTTAACACCAAAATTTTTATATCCATACCTCATTATCCTCATTTTGAACCTTTGCACCCTCGGTGGTAGATCACTCAGATCTTTACCACCTAGAATTTGTACCAAGGGTTTATGGACCGTTTCAACTTCAAACTTTCGACCTATCATATACTAGTCAAACTGCCCACATGATGACAAGAGTTTCCTTCTCTACCATCGAAGAGCGTGTCTAAGTGTCAGTCATCTTACGCGAGGCATATTCCAATGATTGCCAGATATCTTTACCAGATTCCTGGAGAAAAACAGCACCAAACGCGCTGGATATTGATAACAATCGCAACTTGCATATTATTAGGAAGTTGCTTAGTCCTTGGTTTAAAAAGACAAAATTTTGGTTATCCATCACTCATTACATTGTATTGAAGCTGTTATACTTTATCAAAATACACCATAAAATAATCGTATAAAATGAATTTTAAGCTTTATTCTCAGGGAGAGGAATAAATAATTACCGGAAAATACATTTGAGGCTTGGCTGAAATCTATGGGAGCACAGAGGATAGAGTTCCATTTTCCCCTATGGGGATTATATAAAAATTATGGAAATGGACCAAAATATAAATCCTCGTTCTTAAATCATTATAAATGGCTACAACGCCCATTAATTTTTTTTAAATCACAACACTGATGCTTCAGTAGGTGTGGTTATTTGTTTGCTTGTAGCTGGTGAATGGTACTGAGTTTCTTTAAGATGCTCTGTCTTTCTATGGCAGTCTAAAAAATAAATAAAGATTACAATATCCAGAAAGCTAGCTGCAACATTGATTGGCATCGCAAAGCAGCCAGAAAAATAACTATTAGTATTAGGTTATTATGGGATTATCATGTTAAAGGTGCTATGCAATAACTAGCCACTAAAGATGCATGTAGTTTAAGCTACCGAGTGGGTACTAGTGTAAAATTAGGTCATTAGGTCATTTTGTGTATAGGTTTGTCATAATTATCTATATGGGTATTTCTATCCCTTGTCCGATATGAGGGAGGGTAGTGGTGTGAGACTGCACATTTCAGAGAGGTAATTGACACCCTAACTCGAAGACTGTCAGACTAGTACTCATGAGTTTGGTCTTGTCAGGTTCTAGATTTATCAGTTCACCAACTTAACATGTAACTACCCCCAATAGCTGTGACATCTGTAGGGGTAACAGTATATTGTTAACAGTGATAACATGGCAAATCTGAAAACATTCCGCATATTCATTACCATGTTGACTGATATAAACAAGGTGCCCCTCCTCAATATTTAATTTATATCTCAAAAACTTAATAAACTTAATTCCTACATCTCAACTTTTGGTAACCTATCACATTCATTCATAAACATGATCTAGGGAAACCCAATTAGTCCATTGTTGTAGAGTTAAGATTCATATAAATACTATGTGTATATATATCATGTATATATATATATATATATATATATACATACAAATCTATAACAGAGGAACATGTATGGTCCTTGAATCATTCCGCTCCTAACTGATAAGGGGCCAAAACTCTGAATTCAAAACATGGGAAAAAGTGTAGATTGATTTTATCGATTAAATACGTTTTCACTGTTCAATTATATTGGATCAGTTTTTACCCAGTTCAGAATATGTTTGAACCGGTTACCTTATTTCCAAACAGTCTCATGACATTTTTTATGTACTTAGGAATAGAAGCGAGACAATTTTTTGCAGGTGATTTTTAGAGTGGCTGAGCTACATTAGAGAGTGTGCCTATCTCTGAAACCTTTCTCTCAGAGACAATGATGACACACACTGTTGATTTAGTGTTTGAAAACTCATTGAAAAACTTTTGAAATTTCTTGTCTTCATAGGTTTATTACTGATAGACAGCCTCTTTGATGTCGGTAGACTAAGAATGTTCCACACAGTATAGTTGTAGAGTCGTCGTTAGAGAAGTGGCGACTTTTGAGTCAGTTCAGTTGGTGTTGGTTTATGTTGCTCGGCGTGTTATGGGATATGAGCAGGGAGATCTCTCATAACAAGAGGGGAAATTGAACCCAGGACCTCTTGCTATCAAAACTTATAACAACTGACAACAAATTTAGGTATTGTGATTGTAAAAATACTTTCTTTCTGGGGAAAAAATTTGCTGATTGCTATAAATAGAAATATAAACACTTCCACAGAGAGAAGCTATTTTTTGGTTACAGTACTTATGGAATGAAAATGAAAGTAACACCTTTGTACATACCCATATCTCGATACGCGGTAGGCATGATGGACACTACCTCCAAGCGGCTCAACACCTCAGCTGATAGTTCACATCCCCGTACATATCAATTCTATTTACCAACCAGCACTGTAGGTCACTCTGAAATAGTGTGAAGATGAACAGATGGACACTTTCTCATCTTAGCACTGGTATCCTGTCATTAGGGATAGGGTGATGGGTTGATGCAGACCTCCCAATCAGGACATATTATGTTTTTCGGTACAAAATTACCTTGATTGAAACTTGGAACCAAAATAGTTTATCCGCAAGGGTAGTTGATATGATGTACATTCAATGTCAATATTTTTACTGCCCAACTGCGAATTACCATATGCATTATGTCTTTCAGCTTTGTTTTTTTTTCAATCCTCATATTGTACCTTCTGGGCTCACTTATGGGGCAAAGGCAAGTGGTATTTTTCACGTTCATGATAACTTAACAAACCTGATGTAGATTGGTGGAAATCATCTCAAGTCGCAGCCAAATGCACAACTAATTTTCTCCGCATAGGATCTGATAAAAATAAAGCAAAATAATTATGTACTTTATGTATATACCTACATGTCCTGGTGTGCTATGGCAAGTGACCAATTCTTAGCTGGAACAGGTAGGGGGCAGGATAAAATATGAAAACTAGCAAAAAAGTCAAGAACAAGACCAACAGTTATTTCTGCAATAGAGGTGGTTGTTTTGTAGATATTATGATATTATGAAAAATTTGCTTGAGGAATGTACAATCCGGTGCCAGACTCAGCCAGTCCCAATCCTGGATAGAGACGGGTTCAGCGACAGGCAGAGCATCCGGCCGGAAAAACTATGCCACAGACTGTAATAAAACCAGAGAGAACCAGACTATGCCAAGGCATCTCCCTTGTTGGGGACCTTGTGGAAAGTAGGCGAGCGAGGTAGACGATTATCAAGCTAGCGGCCCTAAACATTGCTACACTCACAAATAAGAGTAGAGAGATAGCTGATACGATGGTGAGGCGTAATATATGCCTACAGGAGACCAGATGGGAGGAGAAAGGCCTGGAGGAAAGGCAAGATACATTGACGATGGCGTCAAGCTGTACAACAGTGGCGGGATAAGACCGAGGAATGGTGTGGGATGAGTCATGTAACCAGGTAATCTGAGGGGATTATCAATTTGAACTTGGTGACCAAAAGGCAGACCTATAACTTCTTTCTGCCTATGCGAACAGCAAGACTGTGACGAGGAGGCCAAAGACAGATTTTGGACAGTTTGTTGCAGTGCTGCAGATGTGCTTATCTTGGCTGGAGACATGAACGGGCATACTGGAAGTGCAAGTTGATCGCTTAGAGACAAATGTGCAATAGCCATCAAAAACAGTGGAGTTCGAACAGAGATAAAATCGCATAACACAATGAACTACTTCCAGAACCAGGTATAAACAATATGCTAAATTTGTCTTCTCGGACTTTGATAGCTATTCTGCGATGAGAACCTACTATTTGGCAGCCGTCGGTTGCCCAACGGACAAATAGGCTTCCGGTTGCTTTTAACGCTACCGGACATAAAATTCATGGGACAGGATTGGCTTGTAACAGATGCAAATGCACTTTAGACAGAGATGGGTTTTGTTACGGTGGAGTTTGCTGTGAAAGAAACCCATCAGGACGCCTATTTGGTGTCCAACGGTTGCCAAATAGCCATCCGGATGGGTCTGTTTTACAATTGACATCTGCCATGAAGCCATCTGGTTGCAAAATTTGCAACAGGATTGGTTTGTGACTGCCGAGCTTTGAAATTGATATAATGTGAAATGGATATTTGTCATGAGTGGATGGACCTTTAACGTAAAGATTTGTGGTGGACCGGCCACATTTTTCGCATTATAGCTGCAACAAACCCATCCAGACAGGCTTGGAATAGTAATGTTTGCTAAATTAACTCCATCCGGATGGGTTTTGTTTGAGCAGTAATATTTGCTGTAACCATTCTTCCAGATGAGCCAAATGTGTCCGGTAAATGGCCATCAGCAGCATATCTCCATAAAAGGGCCATCCGCTTATGACGAATACCCATGCGGCAATGCTAACTGGCCATCCATTTCACCTTGTATCAATCGCGAAGTGTGACTGTAACAAACCCATCCGAATGGCCATATGGCAACTGATGGTTGCCAACTACTCATCCATATGGGCTTGGAGCAGTAACAAACTCATCTGCATAGGCTGAGGATAGACCAGAGATGTGTGGCGGATGGCCATTTACAGAAAACATTTTTAGTACAACAGCTTGTAGCAGTAATACTTTCTGTAACAAACCCATTTGTATGGGCTTGGAGCAGAAATTTTTGGTGTAACAAACCCAACTAAATGGGCTTAGAGCATTAATATTTGCTGTTACAGCCCTATTCAGATGGGGTTGTCGCCCCGATGATGAGTGACTACAATCCATCCTCCTCTGCTACATACCAATCCACCTTTGTCAAATACGTGCCTGGATGCCTTTTATGTAACCGGATGTCTATTTGGCAACTAACAGATGTCGATGCCAGGCAGACATCTAGCGGCTGCAAATAGCAGAAACAGAGAGAAAGCATTTCTCTTTGCCGACATGCCTATATATAGGCCTGAAGTTACCACTGAACTCAATTAAGCATACCATACTTACTTGATACTTGTAGAGTAATCGTTTCTTCATCTGAAGTTTCCAGTATTTTTTCAGGCTCGTCTATCGGTATTAGCCCGTGTCATAGATCGTATAACCAGATTTTCACCATTTACTGTAACCTTAACCTGCCACAGGAGGATCTACAAGTATCAAAGAGTGATAAAAAAGATCATTTCACAATTTAGCGGGGAGACAAAGAATCTCTTTTTGTGGAGGTCAGTGCTGCAGTGAGGTATTAGGTACTGTGGGTTGTGCCTTCTAGAACTGCCAGGATGTGGGTGAAGTTGATGTAATCCATGTCAGTCTCTACTTTACCAAAGTGGATGGCTCGGAAGAGTACAATTCTTCGCCATTCTGGTACTTAGGTTTTTCCATTCTAGTTGTTCAATCAGCTGCGAGGTGCTAGTTGTGTGGTCTGACCGCGGAACATTGTAAACACATGCGCACGGCCTTGCGTTACACAGCTTCGAGCTTTGTTGCTTGTGCTTGCGTCAGGCTACCATCCCATACTGATGATGTGTATTCTAGAATGGGCCTGACGAGTATGGGGCATACATGACATGTTACCCTATTTGGTAGGGTAACACCAGATATAAGGGCTGATTACCCTATGAGACCAGATGATCCCATAACCACCCCACTTTTGCACCTAAGAGCTTAGTGAAGTTTTATATGCTTATTTTGCTGTCATGAGGTCTAGTTTTCAACCTATTATAACAAATTGCATTAGTTTAAACATTAATACAAAGCAAAATTCTGTGTAACACTTGCTAGAATTTGGTATATTACAGTTATCTAACAATAAAACTACAGAAAATCAAATATTTTAAGAGCATGGGCGGCTGGGGTGTTACCCGGGGCCGGCGGCGGGAGTATTTTAGGGCCCCCTAGGGCCCCCAGACCAACCCAGCCTTCAAGTTTATACACCACCAGATATAGAGCCCAGCTAACTTGTCATGTATGGTATGGGGTAAGCTTTTGCTCTGAGATGTTTTAGAAAGTATGGTATTGTGTGCTCTTCTTATGAACCCTCACCTTATGCTGGCTGCTTTGTTGGTAATATAGTTGAAGTTTTCGTTCCATCTAAGAGAGCTCTCCAGCCTTAATCCTAGGTATTTTACACCCTTTGTCTTAGGGATATCTGTTTCATTATGTATGTGATTGTTGTTGGCTCCTTTAGTTCTTTTTTGGGTAAATTTAACATGTTCGCATTTGAGAGGATTGAACTCCATCTTCCAACTACTCTCCCATACTTAGAGGGCATCTAGATTTTTTTGGAGCTGGAAAAAGTTTTCACCGGTCGAACAGATGACGTATCGTCTGCGAACATGCGGGTTTTGGATATGACTGAGTCAGCTAGGTCGTTTATGTAGACCAGGAACAGGATTGGGCCAATTACTGAACCCTGGGATGACCTTGGCGTGGGCTATAACTATGGCCATCAACTGTAAATACTTGGGATTGACCTTCTAGTAGACTATGTACCTAGAAAGTAGCTTGAGGGGTAACTCCGATATAAGCGAGTTTCTGAAGAAGTTATTGTGGTCAACTTGGTCGAAAGCTTTACTGAAGTCTAGGATACCGGCATCCGCTTCCTCTCCTTTGTCAAACTGTTGTGAAATGTCGCAAATCTGTTCTGTCAGCTGGCTCTCATAGCTTCTGAAACCATGTTGGCGCTTGCTTATTTACCTGTGTATTTACCTGCGTCTTCTTCGTCTCAAGCGCCAGCTCTCCAGCTGTGACTTTAGAAACTTCTGCTCAAAATCGGTTTAACATTTCCGGGTCATTAACATGTGCTTAATTTGTTGCTTTAATCGAGGAATTTTGGAATCTGACTGGCAGCAATGACAATGCAAAAACAACAAATTAAGCAAGCGCCAAAATGGTTTCCAGAAAATACAGAAGCTATGAAAGCAGGACAGTCATATAGTTCCATAAGTTAGGGTTTGCATCACAGGCCTTCTATAGTTGGTGCAAGTCCAGTGGTAGAGTGCCCCAGTGGTCGAGGCCTTTTCTCTCAAGAAAAGGCCTCGGCCACTGGGGCACTCGACCACTGGACTTGCACCAACTACAGAAGGCCTGTGGTTTGCAGGTCATCAGCAATGATGTCCTATGCAATAAGTGTACATTCAAACAGGGTTAAATTGATTCAAATCACTTACTCATTGTTCCAATGCACTTAAATAGTCCATCATTAGATAATGCAAGAGTTAAAGTCAGTACATGGACTGGTGACTCAGTGGGGAATATCTTCACAATCTATAGATTCAGCTGTGGAGTTCAGTCACTCCTTGGTTTAGTGGTCTATAATGGGCAAGAAGGTCTAGTCCTATTGATTAATTTAGTCCTTGATAATGGGCTAAACTAACATGGAGCAGTTTGTATGGATGAATAAGGATCGATACAGTGGTCTAAAAAACAGCGGACTATAGACCCATTTCAAGCGGAACATAGACCAGCGGAACATCGGCGAAGCGGAACATAGAACGCACCCGAATGAGACACACTGGATTTCTAAAACTAGTCCCAGTACTATAATGGATCCTAGGCTATTGAATGTTAAACAGAGTTGTCCTTTCTTCAGTCATGGAGGGACAACGCGAATTATATGAATTGCTCTCGAATTCACTGCAATCAGGGAGTTTAGAAGTTTCTACTGCATTTACACCTTTCGAAAGCATAAAAGCTATGTTTGTTAAACGGATATCCATTTCCAACATCTATGAAGCATGATTACTGATCACCAACTCTATGGAGGAGCAATTACCCGACATTGACACCGACAACACTTACTTGCTAGCACATAAGACGTGACATCCACACTCATTGCCTTGACCAAAACTCATGTATCATTTATGCCCGTTGCCAAAGGCTAGGCAAATAGGATTAAATAAGATTAATGTGTGTAGTATGCATGTAACACAAAGCGTAGGCTCAGTAATGCATTGATTGGTTTATTTATAGAGGTTCTTATAAAAAAAACAGGAGTAGGGTCACTATACATAATATGTAGGATAGTGATATCAAGAATAACATGTGGAAAAAAAAGAAGTATAATAAAGCATAAGGAAAGGCAGGATCACAACACATGGTAATAAGCCACCTAAAGCTATCTTTTTTGGGCTTGATCCAGTAACAAATGTATGAAATATAAAAAGGATGATCTGGTTGATAAGGTTGTAGACACTCATATTTACATACCCCACACATTGTACTCAACCATAGAACCTGTTGACAGTAGTTGACAGGATCAATAAATTGAGATGAAATGGCTCTACCTCAGCAGGACCGAAATTAAATGATCCATATTGTATGTGATCCATAAACATCATCCATAATAAACATGACAATATATGATTTATGTTTTACTTGACCAAGAAATCAGTGACTAGTTTGTTAAATTCGTCAGCATATCTGAGATGTAGGTTGTGTTTGCCTTCAGGCCAATTGACAAGCTGTGATCCTTCTATCTGTGAATGCAGGAAGTCTGGGTGCTCCTGAGGCACAAGAGCGTCCTTCTGCAAATCAAAGAGAAAGACAATTTAAAAATGAAAATCTATAGTAAACTAGATATATAATAATATAAATTCAAAAAAGGTAAAGTTCATGTTTCGTTCAAGCAGGGAGGGTTCAAGTGAAACCTGGACTGGGATTTCAGACCAACAATTTGGAGTTATCTTCTCATTAATAGACAACCGTACACAAATGAAACCAAAAGCAAAAAGCCAATCGAGAACCGCTAGCCAATCGCAATACAAGCACATGGGTCATACAGAAATACTTATTGCCAGTTCATGAGAAGAAAAACCACAGAATCAATATCCAACACAACCCAGTATACAGACAAGGTCCCAATTGTTGGCTTAATTCCACGCTAATCAACCAACCCCCAATCAAGGCTAAGGCACTGTGTCTCAAACTTGAGTTGTTTAACAATACTCTTTGGTTGGTGACCTGCTGGACTGAACAGATAATTGTGTATTACAATTATGATGATAACCAGTGTATGTGGATGCGGATTTTGGTGGAGCAAATACTGACGGCTTATGAGAAGGCAGATTTTTTTCAAGTTTCAAAAAGGCAAGTTATGTTGTTTGAGAACAGAAGTTTTTAGGTGCAGGGTCCCGGGATAATAATCATCAATGACAACAATTTTGGCGCCCATGGCGAAATGTATGGGAATACATACCTGGCCATGTACTATAAGAGTTGGTTTCTTAATCTCATGAATTCGGTCTTTAACGATATCTCCTGCATGTTTGTGTAAATAACTACTGTAAGCATCGACCCACTGATTCCACTGTGACTTGAAATACTCAGCACCATAGAGCTCTTCAAAAGGTTTTCTCATCCTCTCACTCCACTTGTCCAAATCCCTAAGCGCTAAAAATAAGTAATGCATTATGATGGGCACTTTGATTTTTCGTGCACATTCGAAGAAATATTCACTCTTTTCACCTAAAATTCAAGATATAGATGTTTTAACGCCCTTTTTGAAAAATAAACTTACGGATTTATATATCAATTAGTTACGGTTCTAAATACACTAATACACCTAATACATTTTTTGCAATTCACCAAATAGTAGGCCTACACCTTCAACGCAAAGGTACATAGTCAGGGGACTGAAGGACACAAAAACAATAATGCAGGGTTTCCATGCTATTAGATATTGGAGTTACCTGTCCATGCAAGCTTTTAAGTTATAGCAGCGCTTATGCTACTTGGTAAAAAAATATATTGCAAATCGCATGCCAATACATATATTTTTCAAAGATTTTTCCCAACTTCAGAAGACCAATCTCTGAAATTGGAGTATTTCATAAACATAAACATAGTGATAAAAAAGAGGACAACGTTAGCGGTTGAAAAATTTCTTCTCGGTGAAGCTAACAGTTTCAGCTGTGTCCGTAGGCTATTTAAAAGATTACCACAGTGCTAGTTTTAGCCTGAGACCTTCAATATGATGCAAAATATCGGGAGGCGCTATTACAGGTTTGAGGAGAATATGACTTACGTTCGATGAGTGACACATCATGTTCTGTTATGTAGGCGTTACAACCAAACAGCACAAGTTTATCAATAACCTCAGGATAGAAGACAGCCATGACAAGGGATGTTATACCGCCATCACTCCAGCCAACTAGTGATACGCTGTCCAAATCTATAGGAAGAAACATTGGTTATGTGGTGTATTGAAAAACACAAATTTTATAAAGTCTAAAACACATCAAGTGAGAAATTAACATCAAACAACTAGATCTGCTCTTCTTTCATACAAACAATTTAAAAAAAAGTGTTATATCTGAGATTGTTCAACTATCTACATCATGGATGATATTTGTATTGTATTTGGATAACATTTGTTGATGATATCAAATTTTGATGGTTTTGATATTATGATGATTTGGATGATATTGTTATTAGATGATATTGGATTGCCCTTTTTGACATGAGCCAAAAACCTGGAATAAATGAAATGCATGCTGGAAACTTGGCCAGCCTGCATGGGGAGATAACACATTGGAGGTCACTGAAAGGAACCTTGATGCATACGAACTAGAAATCATCGCTATACCTCTCCCCAGGTGCATCGCTGTTGATCAAAACTACTGTTTTAGCGTTAAAAGTCAGAAACCTGTCATTATATTTAACTTTAGCAAAACCAAAATTGATAATTTGGTTGCTGATGGCTTACCTAAATGATTGATAAGAGCAGCAGCATCCGCAGCATCTCTGTTAAAGAATTTGTCCGGCCAAGTTCGGCTAGGTGGCCTGCTCTTTCCATAACCAGGCGGGTCCCAAGCGTGGATGGTAAACTTATCGCCATCCAGATTACTGAGTTGGGGCTGAAAGTCGGTCCTTGTTGACCCAAGAGCACCAGGAAGCAAAAGGATATTGTGAGGGCCACTTCCGGCAGTTTCATAGAATATTTTACCACCATTTATCTCAGCTTCATGAGAGGTTATTGTGTTTGCAGCCTGACACATACTCTTAGATGCGGATAGGTTACGACACTGAACAGTTACACTGGGTCCCTTGAGCAAATGATTTGCGATGTTAGCCAGTCTTTGCACATTTAACCTCATGTTACAGCTTTAACCTGAAAAATTACAGGACAATCTATGGGTAATCTACAGGTTATTGTCCATTTATATGCCATTCCCAGTTTATCTTTCGGTAAATCACTAAATTGAGTAGCTGGCACATGAGATACAAACTTGAACCACAAATGTACTCAGAGCTGAGTATATTGTGAGGCACTGTATCACTTGAGAACGACTCCTCCAGTAGGTTACTGGCTCAGGCTTAAGGCTTATTGGGAAACTGCAACATTGGATACAAGCGATGGGAAAATGACCATATGGAGGTATAGATGTTGGAAAAATGGGCGGTATAAGCAAGGTGTGTCCCTGAACACTTATAATTTTGTTCCTTGGACGAATTGGAATCAGTCCGCCACATAATTTTTCAATCAATTCAATTGAGTCTAACGGATTCACCGGGGAGTATCGGAAGTTTTATTCTTACAACATTAGTTACGCAGGATCGAGAGGTAATCGAGTGGAAGCTTGGCAAACGGCTTGGAGGAGATGTCACTTGTATCCCCTGTTACTCCTTGTTGACACAATAGATATTTATTATCTCTGAGTTCCCAGTAGTCCTTGGGCCTGAAACCTGGGCCCCTGGAGCTTACATGGTGTTTTTTTGGGTGGATGACACTGGATATTGAATCATCAGCAACAAAATGACATACAAGTCCATGGGTCCCAGGACCATCCTCACAATAAAATCTGATACGTCAAACATTACAATACTAATTTATGCTGTTCTGATTGTGCACTTAATAAAACAGGCGCTGACGACGGGTGTGTGGCAGGTGCTGTATGGGACATGTCTTACGAACTCAAGCCTCGAGGTCTATACAGCATTGTTGGTACAAGGAGTAACAACATTACCACACCCGCAGGGGATCTAAAATGTGTCTAAATCTGGCTACTGCATACACAGAATGTGGCTTGCAAGTGCCCTTGGTTCACTGCAGGCTTCCAATTGTTGCATTTGCAAGCCCCAGCCAGGTCTGTCAGGAGCACAACATGGTATTATCATCATCCTTCATATATATGTGCATATATATATATATATATGTTATGCGATGATGTTATTAAAAACTAGGATTTTGCAGTCCAGTCTCTACAGAAACATGTATTTCATGCATTGCTTGCTTGTTTTGCAGAATATTGTCAAAAGATTGTTGTAGAGGAAAAATGCAGCATTGTTTTGTAGTATCAGAACTCTAAAGACTTTGAAGGACTAGTAGCTGTGACTTTATAAAGAGTAGAACCTGAGCTTTGAAGTTGGCCTTGCAATGAAGTGTTTGATTGGCTCAAAGCTAAATATGATATGATTGGCTATCTTCTAATGTTAACAATACACTGATTGGATAAAATTATGCATTACATCACTGGTTATCACTCTCTAAAAGCCCTGCTCAGAGCTGATCACAAGTACTTTCTGATTTTTCAATTTTGCAGACTAAACTGAGGTTACCCAACATAGCAGTGAGGTATAAGACTAACTTCTAGTGGGTACATCAAACTTTCATTGTCACTTCTCTATTTTATACAAGGTATGTGATGGATTTTTGTTTAAATGACATACATCTCTATCAGCAAAAAAAAGTAGTAGTAGTATTATTGCTCATTTAATTTATTATTATTATTATATTAAACATTACATACATACAGTAACAAAGTATTGCTTACTTAAAAATAAATAAGCAATACATTGTATAGCGAGATGCACCATACCTGGCAAGTCTCCCTGTTTGGTAGGGAGGCTCCATGGGCCCCTGGGACTTACATGTCTTTACTTTGTCAATGTCCACTATCAACCACCCAAAAACACATGGGCCCCTGGGACTTACATGTCTTTACTTTGCCAATGTCCACTATCAACCACCCAAAAAACACCAAACAGGGTAAGACACAAAAATGTTTTTTTTTACAACCTACCTTGAAATCTCTCTCACTAACTCAGCCCTCCTTCCTCTTTCATTTGCTTCAGGTTTGAAGTTTCTAGTACAAACAGAGCTGACTTTATGGACCAGAGAAAAAAATTGTTCCACAAAATCTGAGTAGGCTGCATGAGCGTTGACATCCCCACATGATTATTGTATTGTATTTTTTTATTTCACTAAATTGGTTCTTTTTACACTCAAATATGAGTTCTAAACTATATTCATTAATTTTTAAGCTTCTAATAAACTATGAGAAATCATATATGAGTGTAAAAAGAACCGATTTAGTGAAATAAAAAAACAAGTACAATAATCATGTGGGGATGTCAATACTCATGCAGCCATTTCAGCCTACTCAGGTTTTTGTGAATTTTGTAGAAGTATTTTTTTCTCTGGTCCATAAAGTCAGCTCTGTTTGTGCTAGAAACTTGGGTTGTAAAAAAAAAATTTTTGTGTCTTACCCTGTTTGGCGTTTTTTGGGTGGTTGATGGTGGACATTGGCAAAGTAAAGTCTTGTAAGTCCCAGGGGCCCATGGGAGGCTCCCAGTTGTAGAGGTTTTTTCCACCCCCTCCCTATCTCCCTTTTTCCAGCTTTTTTCACCAAGAAAATCTGTCGATACACTCTAAATGGTGCACTTTGGGGTGTACACTAACAACTGGTTAATGGCAAATGCTCAATTTATATAAATATACAACTCACCGAATTACACTATTCTACCTCTGAATCGACAACCATCAAAGTAATTTAATCCTGATCGACCTGTCCCGTTACGGTGATATCGAACCTAGAGATAGACAAAAACATGGGTGAGAGACAACGTCATGATAGAAAACATATACAAACATAAACTGAACAAGATATTAACTCGCAAGCACAATCACGCAATCATGCTGTTGTTGTTTGTTGTTGACTGTTGTTGTTTGTTGCTGTTGTTGTTTTTTCTGTTATTTTCTGGTGTTTTATAATACTATCTAATACTGAATATGTGGCTAGATATCCGGATGCTGCTGCCACATACTTCAGCTCCAATTAATGTTTTTGACATGCTCAGTTCTCTCGGTGGATCAAGAGTCCCCCAGCTAAGCTCTTTACTTCCTATTAATACTTCACTCACTCTCCCTAATCATCAATGTTCATTCATGTATGAAATAGGGGTTCCCATTCATACTGTTAACATATTTGTAATACATTGTAGCTGTCTTCTCATCATGTTCATGAGAAGACGACTAGCAAAAGTAATATCTAAATTCCTCATACTCACAATCTCTACTACCATTCACATTACGCGTAACCACATTCATCTCAACTCGTTCACAACACTGTTAAGCTTCTTTTTGCAAGGGAAACTATGTTTTTCTACCTCCACAGTACATAAACCTATGTATTTGCTACACCATCACTGCTTGTACAACCAAGGAGTTGGTAACTATATCATTGTAAAATGACACCATCCATGATATGAAGTTTGAACGCTCAAGTTTTAGGTTAAAAATTTGACAACCGAGGGCCAAATTGCACCTGCACTGCGGGACGCAGGGTGGTGCTCCGGGGGATGAGTTCATCCGCGGAGACCTCCTGATTTCTGGGTCTGCCAACTAGTCATGTATGAGATGCCCTGGCCCCCAAAGCATATCTGTGCCACCAAGGAGTTAGTGTCTCTAACTCCTTGGTGCCACATCTGAACTTTGGTAGACTTAAACTAAGACAGTGAATCAGAATTTATGTTTCTTGTTGTGAACTTCTACTTATTCTATCAATTTTTGTAGTTGAAACTCTGCTCTTTTTTCTGGTAATTGGAGTATAAAAGAACCACGCCATGTTGGCTGCACGGGTCTTCAATATGAGACAATGTACCAGATATGGTGTCGCCAGGTTACAAACTCCACTAAGATCAACGTTCACAACTTCGGTAAAACAGATGAACACCAGTAGGGCCGCCAGAATCGCTGAGCGAAGCAACCTTGGGAAAAAGCCAACTTCTCTCAAAGAGAAGCTCATGGCACCCGCAGGTCCTTGGGGTAAGTAACCTTTCAAAAAAAGTTTGCAAAATAACATGTATAGACAACCACACTACACGTGTTGTGTGTTTTGTCTATGATAATCTGTTTGCAGGAGTGCAGCTCAATACTATCTATTGGCGGATCGTGTGCCATCATTTTGGACTTAAAAAACATCCACATTTGAGTTCCTGCCTGGAGTCCCTAGATGTCCCTAAATTTTACCGTTGGGACGTCCCTGGGACTTATGATTTGTTTATTCCAAGTTTTCAATCGAAGCTACAAAACAAATTCATTTGAATTATGTTCGAACGCATACCATGTCTTTCCAAACTGTCAATAGCACTATTTTTTTGCATTGTGAATTTTTTTAATGTTTCCTTTAATATTGATATCGATTTCTGATAGCATTTGGAATGGGAAGAGGATTGGTAGCAGCATGTGCAGCTGCAGGAGTTGGAGCGCTGGCAGTTTATGGCTCTACTGTATCAGGCGACGCTGTACGAGATAAATCCATGTAAGTTTTCTTGTAGGTAATACCAATGTACTGGCTCTGTTGGACTGGGGGGGGGGGGGGGGAGCAATGCCATGTCAGATGGTACTTTCCTGAAAGTACCTATTGATATATAGTGAAATGGTGAATGTGAGAGTAAATCAGTTTCACTTTCACTATATCACAATAAGTCCCTTTGGAGACCTGTCATTGGCTCTTTTTCCTACCCAACAGCCCATCAGATCACAGTCAACAAATCAGCTAATAATGATCGTGACAAGAGTTAGTTTGTATGTCTGAACAAACTCCCAGCGCTACAAAGTGCGAACTGGTGGTTTAGTCAAATAATAAGATAATATAATGTGCCTTTTTTGTCTGATCTGTATGTATGATGGAGCATTTTTTAGATCTTTTCAAAATTGTAATTAGATTAAATTTTTTGCCAAAACATGTGTATCAATTTCAAATTTCACAAGTGGTCTTTTTTTTATTACGTTTTTTGTCCCACCAGTGGGTCAACGTCCATTAATTATCTCAGGGAATTTAGTTATCTGTGTGGCAAAATTAGAGTTGTCTGTTCCAAATTGCTATATTACAAAGAGAGGACAACTTTAACAACCAATACAAAACGCTTAAATATCATTTGGCATCGGATTTGTGCTGGGTATGTACGGCCTGTCAACTAGAAATTAACTCTCTGCTCATGTAAGCCTTATTGTACAAAGAGTTTTCCAGAATCTCTTGCCCTGAAACATCTTAAGTTGATACTGTTTTATCTATTTTCTAGCATGTGGCCACAATACATCAAGGACAGGATTAAATCTACATACTTGTTTTTCGGTGCTAGTCTGGCCATTTCAGCAGCTGCTGCCACAACAGTTTTCAGAACCCCAGCATTGCTAAGAATTGTCTCGTATCAAGGCTGGATGGTAAGTTAATCTCCATCATCTACTGTTATCTCCACAAAAGATTTCACAGATTCTAATCTCTAAGCAGTGGTCTCTACTTGGGAAAGATGTTTGTGAATGTGATTTGTCAGCAGCAATCATAGCACCAGGGGGGGGGGTCTTTCAAATTAGAAAGAGCGATGCTTTACTAAAGCAAGTTATCGCTATCACATCGCTCAAAATTATCGCTCACTTGGTCTTTCAATAAGATAGATTCGGTCCCAAATCACTCACTCAGAATGTATATAGTTCAATCAATGACTGAGCGATTTTAAAGAAGCAAGAGCCTAGATTGTATCACTCACTCACTGAGTGAGTGATCAGATTGCGATTTTGGCTGTTTCTGATTGCAAGACCCCCCAAGACTACCCTCAACCATCGTCTAAAAATGGCATTGCCAGGTTTATATATTTCGCAAAAATGAAAGATGTTGTTTCCTGTGAAGTCTTACCATCTAAGTTTTCCTACTTGGATCATGGAGTTACCCTTTATAGTCAGCATGCTAATTTGGGATTGATAAATTTGTGAGGTTTCAATTAATCAATCTTAGTGTAAACTCGCCTGAAACGATGCCAATTAAACCGTGCTTTTGCTACGCTACTTTTCTAGCCCATCCCAAGATGCGCGCATTATGTCATTGATCGATCTGGGTTATTGCGTCCTGTCCTACAGTTATCCTCAACCGTGAGCAGCTATTATGTTAAAGTTTCCTGTTGTGTGAGTCATGAGAGTGTAAAACTTTTTTCAATATTTTCTCAGGGAATGTTGGTATCTCTTGGAGCGATGATGGGTACAAGTATTCTCTGTCAGTCCATACCATACTCTGAAGGCTTCGGAGCTAAGCATGCCACCTGGATACTACACAGTGGTGTAGTAGGAGCTATTCTAGCCCCTCTTATGGTCCTCGGGGGACCTCTCCTCACCAGGGCTGCACTGTATACAGCGGGAGTAGTCGGAGGTATGGTATACTCAACAATACAATATACATATAATACTATAAAAAACTAAATACATATAAAAATAAATTTATGATTTTGAAATCAAAGGCAACTTTTGAAGCGGGATTTTATGTCCCTAAATAAAAAATAATGAATTCTGTTTGCTAGTGATTTACACTACTCTCTTTACTCTCTCTTGTCTCCCATCACACAGTCATAATCATTACATTATCAGCAGAATCTAATTTACTGGATGCTGGCTTAGATAATAATAGCACCTGTTTCTATGCACCCATAGGTTATACTTACATGCCCTTTGACAGTATTGTGAGCTGTGTAAAAAGATAAAACTTACTGTCAGATGCAGTAGCACTGTTCTCAATCACAAACATCACTTTCTTTATTGTTAGGAACTCTTGTCCATGTGTGGTGCGAGTCAAAAATATTCAGGGTGGATGCATGAGGGCTGTATAGCTGAATCCTCACGGGCCTTTTAAGGACACACTATATAGATCGGTGGAAATATGTTTCCTCAAGCAAATGTTGTTTTATGCCGAGTAATAGGTTTGCAAAATAATAATAGATACTTTTAAAACTGATTTGTGATCTGTGATGGTATAGTATGTCAATTTCTTGTCTTTGTCAGGTCTCTCCACTATCGCTGTGTGTGCGCCGAGTGAGAAGTTTCTGAACTGGGGAGCTCCACTAGGAATGGGATTCGGACTTGTTTTTGTCGCTTCAATAGGTATGTTGAAACTTAAATTGCAGACTTTTCTACTTCTGTATGTTATTTATATGGGAGTCATCTTACAATTCATTACATGTAGTGACATATTCCGTTTAAATTACATAATTAGTAATAAATACTAGCCCATGAAAAAAGTTAATGAGAAACAACATTCATTTCACATTCGCTTGAAATCATGTATAATATATCTACATTAGCACCAAAATGTAGAACAACCCTCCCTGTATGAGAAAAGTTTTTTCTTAAACTACTTTTGATATCTTTTTTTTTGCACACGGTCTCATTTGCCCCTGTTGCATTGATCGGTGATGAATAAAGTTAATATCTATCTATCTAATATCTATCTGATTTTAAGTGAAAGGAATAAGGATTACAAGGAGCATAACATATTGGAGTGATACCATACTTACAATTGAATTGTGATTCTAGTCTTGTTTCAAATTTTGAGTATATTTTTGCATTGTGTTTTAGCGGGTGCGTTCCTACCCCCAACCTCTGCAATCGGAGCAGGGTTATACTCAATCTCAGTCTATGGTGGATTAGCTGTTTTCTCTGGCCTTATGCTCTACGATACACAGAAAGTCATGAAGAGGGCTGAGTTAACTCCACCAAACTCAAACCCTCCATTCGATCCTATCAACGCGTAAGTATTAACAGTTACGGTTCGATAAGACTTCATTGAAGTTTTCATTATATTATTGTACACTTTTATTTGGCAGACAAAATCATCATTGACAGGTGGGATGGGAAGTGGGGGTTTTAGACGCTAAACACATATCCGTCAATGATTGTGACAGGCAAAGCAAAGAGCACATCTCAGGTCCAGTATAGATGTAATCTGGTTCGTGATTGGTCCAAAATGTAATCATTTAATATCTAGTATATCCCTTGATCATGTCTGATCCAAATTGTCTGCATATAGAGTTTTGAGTCACCGCCGGCTCACCAGTTGAATGGGAACGACCGGTAAGCGGGCAAGTTGGATCATCAAACTTGATCTAGTATATTCCAGACTGTATTATTGCAAGAAATTATCCTCCATTTTTCAGATGTATGTCAATCTACATGGATGCAATCAACATATTTATAAGAATAGCTATGATGATGGCAGGCGGTGGAAACAGAAAGAAGTAGATTTGGCTCAAGTCATGTGATTTTTTTGTCCATTAGATCGAATTTGATTTCTTTGCCCTGTCAGGTGACTGTTCTTCCCTAATGACCATGGGGGGCACAACTCTTAACACAGTCAGAAAGATCAAAATTGATTTAAATTTCCAGTTAAATCGATATAGAGACATTTGATGTGGATTGGGTCTACTAAATTTTACAGATCTGTGACATCGTTGACGGTATTAAATCGACGTTCTATTTGTGCCAAGACTACCAGACTGCTGTTTAGCCTGAAATGATTCAAGTTTTATTGCATTGAGTAAAATTCTATTATCTCATTTTGTTTCCATTTCGTATTTCATGTCCATACATTCTTAGCAATATCACTATTATCACTATTTATGATATTAAGAATAATAATAGTTGTTCTGCTAGAACTTCCAAGAGTAATTTCTTATATATATAATGATAATAATATAATCTTTATTTCAAAACATTTGGTATGCCACCTTGATAAAAAGTGGCAACCCTTACATGTTTGGTCAAATAAAAATGATAACATGCATAAAACTTGCATTTTGTTGGCAGCTCGGATTAAAAAGGAAATGAAAAACATAAAAAATAAATGTTAAAAATTCTCACGTATATTATACATATTTCACACATTCATTGTTGACATTGGAATAAAAAAATGTTTGCTCCCGTAATTTTGTTCGGCACTTAGTATTGCGTCGATGGCAATGACGCTTCGAATGTCTAGAGCTGCAGCGTACCAACCATAGGTATATTTTGCACAAGTTAGCCCCGCCTGCTTTTTAAATATGAGATTAAACTGTCATCTATAATAATTGGGCCATTCTAAACTGAGAAAAAAACTCACGACACATGAGCCAAAGTACATATTTGGCACGGAAATGATGACCGCCCGAATTGACCTCACAAAAACACTGGCTTCAGTTCCATTGTTAGTTGGAGAATTCAGAAATAGAAGTTGTCATTTAAATTTCACTGACGTAGCGTTCATTCGATGAGAACATCTTTCAAAACCAGCCATTGGAAAGAAAGGGGAAAAAAACAAATTCCAATCTGAATTAAAACCTGATATTTATTTCTTTGCATATGGCTGTGAGTAGCGCTGCTTTGTATTTCATACATATACTAATAGTATAAGAATGATTAAGGTGATCACCATAGTACACATCGAGCAGATATTCCATCCTAGAGTCACTCGGCCTAATATTCTGGATTTTCTGGCCTTTCCTGTTAAATATAAAATGAATAATTGTCAGAGAGCAAAAAATCTTCAGGAAAAATTAAAATTTATGCTCAAGTGTGTGTGAGTAAAGATAGTAAGCACAATAAAGATATGTGTGTCCGATTTTTATTGTCCCATTGTACCCTTGTCAAGCCGCTAAGAAAACTGGCCGTTGACAAGACTAAGTTTATCGACCTAGGTATGTTTTGGAAATCGGAATTACTTGATTTGATAATCCAAATCCAATATTAGCAGGTACGAATGAGGGGGAGGGGAGACTATAGATAAACTTCTAAATTTGAATTTAAACTTGATTCGGATGTGTGATCTTACTAGATAACCCGGCCTCAGACCTGTGTGTTGTGCAGTGGTATGCGCACTACTGTATGTTGTATATCTGCGTCAGCGGAGAAAGGGAACTCCAAATGATGACCAAAAATAGTCTTGAGTCTCAATATATTGTACTGAGATCATTTGGGTGAACGTGAATATTGACGATGACCAGTTGATGAAAGGACAATGTAAAGCTTTAGTAATGGTACCTGTTCTGATCATATGTCGTGTGATATATGAGAGTATAACTCCGACTAATCCAAAAAATACAAAGCAGAGAAACGCATTAATCATTGAAAGACACATCCAATCTGTTCCATATTCTGGGTCATCGATATTGGCCAGCCATTTCGGTTCCCTGTGATCAGAGTCTAGGTAATGTGTATGCCCATTTTGTGGGTGCAAGTTGCCGTTGAGGAATGGAGTGTCTGATGGCACTGGTGCTGCTGGAATAGAGTAGTCTCCCTTGACTGCATTAAGCGACATTGATGGCGGATTAGATTGGAAACGAACGCCCACTGTAGGGTCAGCTGTTACTATTGCACCGTCATCGTCAGTATTATTTGGTTGGTTGTTGTGATTATATGTCTTCGGGGAGTGGGACTTTTTGGGTTTCTGCTGTTTCTGGTCGTACCCGGTCTTGTACTGTGGCGATCTCTCAAGTTGATCTTGATTGTAGATTTCTTTGTCACAGCTGTTCCCATCATATTCACCATGGTTACCACTTCCATCATGGTGCTTTTGCTGTCTCGAATTATTCACATCTTGCTTTTTATGTTGCGTGTTGTTGTCGTAATGTTGGCCAGCAATTACAGCATTATAGGGTGGTGGCGGAGGCTCGCTGTGATCCATTCAACCTGAAAATAACCATCAGGGGAAATTTCATTTAAGCAGCGTATTTCACATGGTGTGCAGGCATTTAACCATTGTCAAAGTACAAATGCTTTGAAAGTATATCGATATATAATTTGGGATTTTTGCAACGAGAAGGATAATGAGACCAAATCAGGCAGATTTATTTCAATCTTTCTCACTTGGAAGATATTGTAGTTGCATCAGGCAATACCCGAATCGTGAACAAGACCACTGGCAAGTCTGGCACAATACCTCTGGCAGGTCTGGCTCATCTCAGCAACAAAAGATCAGATAGTAATATCAGCAGTTTTCAAATGAAGTATCCCTCCCAAAATAACAGAAATGGAACCGCTACTATAAGAAACTCTCTCCTCGCCTTCTTACTTAATGCAACTCTTCAAAGAATCCTGGTAGTACAGCGTAGCAGAGCAGTGACTACATGTAAAAGACATCCCCCCCCCTTTTCTCCCCCCCCCCCCCCAGTCTAATAATACATAGGTTAGATATCACGGCAAATGGCTACAATGTTGGCTCTCCAGCTTACCTTATGTAGTACTGCGCCACGAAGACTACACATATGAGACACCTCCCCTCACCCCTGCCCTCTTGTTTGATGTCATGGCAAATGGTTACAATGCTGCTGGTTCCACCACTTACCTTATGACTTGATACACTGCGTGTCAAAAATATGATATACGGATATCCTACACAGACGAACAGACAGACAAACTGAATTGTGTTGGTTCTTACTTAGACTCCTTTCTTGCAGAGCAGTTGAGTTGAAATGATTGAAGAAGTTTCTCTGTAAACACAAAACTATACTATTTTTTGTTGATTGTTTTGATGATCAACACAATTGATATAAATTTGTTATAATTAATGACACATGTCATGTCAAGTATTCGAATCATCAAAATTCTTTCGCTTTTAAAAACAAATTGCAACATGAGGAAATTTCATACAATTAGTCATATTCATCAACAACACTAATGTTGAATCCGGTTCAGTTGTGCTGCCAGCTTGTGATGATCCTTCGATGATGAGCTCTTTATTGATATAATAATCCACAAAACAGTTTTTACAAACATGATATGAGACATAATAAAGAAATACAGTATGAGGCTGGAAAATAAAAATTTATATCATGAGTATTAGGATAGTCATCATAATACTAGAATACTACTATTTGCCAAATTGAGACTCATCATATCACCTATGTCCAATATACAGGATATATCAGTGCTAGATTGCTCTTTTTGTAGGTTTGTGTCCCATTTTTTTTTCGGTTTCTGCTTTATTTTGTAATAATAAAATGATTATTTGCATGATGTATAGAATATGCAGCGGCGCAGTCAGGTAGCCCGTGTCCAAGAAGCCACAGACCAGAGAGGTGACCGCCTGATTAGAAGGGACCCCAGCTACCCTACCCATGCATCGAAGCCCAGCAAGAACCCCTCATACCCCCAATCCATCGCTCCCACGCTACAGAGCGCCAGCCAACCGCCCCGGAGGACTGGGAGGCTGCACCCCTCACTCCCAAGAAGGTACCCGTTGAACAGGGCTACACCTTCTGTCAACAGGGACTGTTCCCCTCAGCAGCTGTTGGCCCTTATAGGTGAATATTAAAAAATTTGACCTTGTATTATTATAGTGGAGCAAATTCGGAGATATCTCTGCTGAATTAAGAGAATTTATAGATAACAAGGGTAATCGATAACAAAACAGCATTTGGATAGGCATAATTTCTAATGCTTAAAAGTATGAGGAAACATGTCCTCCTGAACGGATTTTCAGTAGATTTCTGTATTTACATATTTTAGCATAAAGTTGATACCCACCATGACTGCTTCCTGAATATATACAATTCTTCAACTCCATTCTTTTATAATATATTTTGAGTATGAAAATAGGTCTCATTACTGAGACATTAGATCTATGTTATTAATTCGCTAGTGATTACGTTACGTGTTGTTTGAAAGAGTTGGTTGAAATGCAAGGTCTGTCCGAGTTTAAAGGCTAAAGAGTGATAATGCCTCAAAGCAAAAGCAGCAGCTGAAGGAGCGAAAGCAGCAGAGTCCTTCGCAGTTCCCTCTGTCAATTCAGGCTGGAGAAGAGGTGAACTGGTACACAAATGAATAGTCTAAGCTTGTCTTCCTGGCACAACTAAGAATTAAGAAATCATGTGCTTTCTCCATAGTCTTTAAGTCTATGGCTTACTCTGAGCTACCTTAAAAATACAAACCCGAATTCTAAGAACTAGCGCTATCAATCGGTCGGCTATAAGATAGCAACATTTTTAACATACAGCTCTTATCATATCATGTTGTGAAACATTTCAGTAAATACGCTGTTATTCACAAAAAAAGATGATGCAAGCTGAGCACACAACCGGATCCGACACTCAAAACTGATAACCGAAACCAAAACTTTGATACATTGACCTCGTGGTTTGACATGAGGTATTCATGTGTGAAGTTTTATGTTTGTTTTTACTAGTTCATGCAACACAGTACAACTACAGGGTCATATATGTGTGCATCTTTACAACAACAAAAAAGTTGACAATCAGACTTTATTGGCTCTGAGACTAAGGTGAACTTTGCTTCTCTGCCTGCCTAAGATTTACAGCTAGCTATATCAGCTCCCCAAAAGCTAAAGGAAAAAGAGAAGAAATACCACTTTTCTTATTGCTGACAAGCGAGATATCCACTTTAATTGTAAGGTGAGTGAGTGATGAGCTACATACCAATAGCCTTAGAGGAGTAAATCTTGGCTACAGCTTAGTTTAGCTAGTTTAAGAGTGGCGTAATGTTAGCTAGCAAAATATTTTGCCTAGCTTAGGTAGGAGTCTTTACAAAGTTTAGAAGATGAGTAAATGTTGGCTAGCATTTCAAGCATGCGTGATATGAAAATTTATTCCGCCTACAAGTGTTTTAGTCCTCTGGGGTATTCAAACCAGCACTGTAACCATACTTCATTCGATATTTTCTGAGTGATGACATGTCTTGACCAAGGAGTCTTTTACTCTTTGGCCATGCCGTCTCTGCAAAATACTAAGAGTCCTAAAAGTTCTAGGCTATGGAATATGTGCAGTGAGGAAAGGGTATGAAAAAAAATCAAAGTTTTAAAGGAGCAATATACATGTAATGGTCAGCAAACGGCAGTTCATCACTGATAAATATGATTAATCACATAAACATATTCTCTAGCTATCTAATGTGGAAGCTTGCCATAGTGCATAGTTAAAGCTTCGTTCATTGTTTAATTGCATCTAAATGTACTATAATGATTTACTCTTTGCCATGAGCTCCTTGGGAGCAGATCGCCACCTGGCTATTAGCTCATGGCGGATTGTCACACACAAAACATTCAGCTTAACTTTAAATTAGCTGACGTTACTTACTGTGTGCATTTAAGAGGCTAATGAGTTATTACAAATCTACATGATCCTGTAATGCTTCCCCTAATAAACCCCAATCACCACACAGTAAACGTTACAATACATTTTATAAGCCAAGCATGAGGAGATGGTGAATTCGTCATTTATTGGATAGCTAACTTTAAAGTTGTCCTATATTTTCTCACCCTCTTTATTATATAAAGACTCCTACCTAAGCTAGCCATGGTAGCTAACATTCAGTCACCCCTGAACTAGCTAAACTGAACTCCGACTAACGTCTTCTCACCTAGGGCATTACAACGATACTATTTTATTATATATACAAGTGATGCATAATCTGAGAAAAATATCAAAATATAACCGTACATGGTTATTTTACAGATTAAATGGATCACGGTGAACCTCTACCGCCATCCTACAATGCTGCCACATCCAGCAGCCAAAGTTACCACCACCCAACACAGCACAACTATCATCTCTCCGATTATACAAGCTCAGATGGTGACTGTGAGTTTGACGAAGATCGCAGGAGGAGACAATCAGGAAGTGCACAAAAAGCTAACAAATCCAAAAGAAGAAATCTCTCAAGGTCGAACAGAGGTGATGACAATCGTATGAGACAGCAAAGTGAGCAACCTAGATATAATAGGGGTGATTATGGAGATGAGTATGATGGCCTCTGCTATGATGAGCAAGTATACGATGAAGACCATTGGGACATGGAGTCATCCCAACAGTACGAAAAGGGGTACGATCGAAAACAGCAAAAATCCAAAAAAAAATCAAATTCATCACATCTCTACAACCAACAAAACTACAATGACTATGACTATGATGATGATGATGGTCTAGAAGTAGCTGACCAACCAGTGCGCGTTCATTTCCAATCAAATCTGCCATCAAGTTCACAAAGTGTAGCTAAAGGGAAATACTATGTTCCACCGGCACCTTCACCATTGAACGGACCATATTTAAATGGTAAACTCCGCCCAGAATACAGACACATGTCCGGCCCGCCCTACCCTCCCCTTCATCTTCTGACACCTCAAGTAGCCCACCCAGCAGACGACCAGTATGACTATAGCTGTCAAGAAAAACCCTCGACAAGCGCTGACCGCGGTGCACGCCATGACAACGCTATGCAGGTTGAACAGTTTGGACGGGTGACAAGGGTGACCTATCACCCTGACCAAGCACCTGTCACATATATCGACAATCCAGATGGGAAATACGGAAATGACTACATGTGTCTCTCTGTGTTTACTTTGTGTTGCTGCAATTTGATCGGTGGAATGATTGGCCTAATGCTGTCATATGTCACCCGCCATCTGGTTCAATCAGGTATTAAAATGTTCACTTTATATTTATATTCAAATTCAGGCAACTTGCGTCCTTCTTTAGGGGCAGCCCACCCTCTGTTGAGTCATAAACAGGGCCTAGCCTTATCTCTAAGGCCCCTTTCTGTTTTGAAGGAGACTTTGAGATAAGACTTATATATACCTGCTAATGCTTGAAGCCAGAGTTCACAAACAGCTTCACTTCAGTGTCTAATAATTTGGAGTCGCCCTCCTCATTTGGAGTCGCATTTTCATACTGTTCTACAATTTTCCCCACTTGAATCTCACTAAGTACAATCAAATTGTTCACCGAGGAGCTCCACCTGTCTCTAAAATATCAATTTACATTCGAATAAAATAACAAATAAAATAATAATATTATGAAAAACATTAGAAATGATGAATTGTTGCTGACAATAAATGTATTATATAACATATACATTATTATTAATTATCGCATACATACAAACTGTGCTGTTGCTGATGGATTTCCCTGACATATTTTTTGTTCTCCTTGAATAGGTGATGCAAGAAGATCGAGAATCCTTGGCCGAGTAACTCTTGGATGGAATATCATCTCGATGATAACTGGAATCATCATTGCGATAGTGTTATTCACATCATACAGGGAAGAAATTGGACTATCCAGCTTCTAGAATCAAAGAAATCTCCATGTCCCTCCACTCATAATCATGTTCAATTTTACTATTTTGATTTTGGCTTCATGTATTTTTACAAACTGTGAGTCTCTGTCTTCTTGTGAAGACATTGCATTATGTTATACCAATCAATCCTCTAAATACAACACGTTATCATCTTTTCTCTTTATTTTCCCTCAACTTTTTCCGTAATTTCTTTGCCACGTTATAAAAAACATCCTTCCAGGATGAAATTGTGCGCCAAATAAAATGTTGACGGTGTATATATAAAGCAGTGCCGTAGTCTAGAAAACATGGTAGGGGAGGCAAAAGTCAGAGGCGAGACAGAAGCATCACCAGTAAGCTCCTTCTCCAGCAATACGAGACACATAATAAATCAGACATGGATTATTCAATTATATTGTTTTTAGGCCACTGTATTTAGCTTTCTAGGGGAGGTAGTGCCTCCCTGCCTCCCCTAGAACTACGGGCCTGCAAAGGTCAACATTTCATTGTTAAATTGGATTCCACATTTAGTTAGAAATGTTGAGGGCGAATATGTGCGACATATATTATTTGGAGATGTCCCAAACTCCCTGGTCTTCACTTGTGTTAGTTTCAATATACTTATCGATGCGACAAAAACCTATCAAAACCTCATTCCTAACAGAGCACCCCCATTTCAAGAACCATTCACTGGAGGGCACACAAACGAATACAGTTCCATACACTGTTGACTCAAATTCTTGTATATGCACACATCCTCCGGAGTTTTTTTTTTTTGTTCTGTTCCAATGTGCCAGATTTCTGGATTATCTGTTTTCTTCAGCCTTATGCTCATATGAAGTGTAGAAAGTTCTGAAGAATGCATACCCTCTGCATGTTAAGTTTTAGTCTTCAATGCGGAGAGCGTTAGCCCCTCTACCCGTTGAACTCAAGCCACGCCCTTCTCTTGACAGCCAGAAATCTGGCTACACTTTATATCGAAGAGGCAGAGGGGGATTTTATACTGCATATGTAGACCAAGTTTGGTCCATTTTCCTACATTCCGAGTTTCTCCCGATCCACTGGCCACGCCGCAGGCATTTCCAGTGGAAGGGAGCAACTGGAATGCAGGCAATTGGATTAAACTTGATCTGCATATGGGTTGTGCATACACACAGTATTTCTCATGCCCAAGGAGCTGCCTAGGATGAAGGTTGCGCCAGTATTTTATCATTTTACTTTGTATCGACAGTTTTTGGCGTCACAATTTCATCAATTAAAGACTTAGTTTGAGGCTGCTCTTTTGTATCACATCTTATTCTCGATATTTCATTCTATCATGTGAGCCATTTTCAGCTTTAGAATCCAGATATTGAGGAAGTTATGGCCTCTCAAGCTTCCAGGGTGATTGCCTTCAATCAGCATTGGGAATAAGCGGATGTTTACCCTGGAGTACGTCACAACCATAGACATGTGTGGCCCATCACACACATAAGATGATGATCAAAATTCAGACCTGGGTGGCAATCAAACCCGGGACCACATACCTATAGGCAACGACGCTACCATCATCGAGCCACTTGGACCAACTAGGTAAGCCTATAGGCAATGGCCAGGCAATATAGCTCAGAGTTAGCGGCGTTGCCTGCAAAGTCATTTGGCCCTGGGTTCAAGACCGTACATATCTGAACATTTTGATCATCAACATATTTATTAGTGTATCGTGATAAGTATGATGGCTGTGACGTACCATAGGGATTGCCGGCTGATTCTGACTGCCGATAGATTGCCGTCACCTTGGAAGTTTGAGAGGCCATAACTTCCTCAATATTTGGATTCTAAAACTGGAATCAGTCAATCACATGATAGAATAAAATATGGAGAATAAGATGTAATACAAAAGAGCAGCCTCAAACTAAGTCTTTAAAAACTGTTCCAATTTTTATTCATCATCTTAGTTGAAGAGCCAATTAACTGAAATTGATTGGAATGTTGTTCCTGTAAAGTATTCATAGTCATTGCACATAGCCTTGTCACGCAGCCAAATCAAAACAAGTGGCATCGTGACAAGGCCAGCCAACGCACACATACACCCTCAAACTTAGTTTTAAATTCGATGATAAAAACAACCTAGTATCAATTTACATGGGATCCAACTTTACATAAATACCTCGTGTCAAATGATGAAGTTAACTTATCCAAGTTTCGGTTTTTAAAAATCACATAGCGATGGAAGGAATTTAACAGCAATACTCATAGATCCTGCTATTTGTGTGATCAGCTTGCCTCTCCTTTTTCTCGTTACATATGTTACATATGTACATTTTATTTTGGTTTGTTGAGCTTAGGTGATGGAGACCTCAATGCAGGCTTGTTGTTCATGATGTATCGACCTAGGAATTTTTGAAAATAGGAACTGCTTATTTTAAAATCCAGTGTTAACTTGCTTGCGGGTTGACAATGTAGATTTCCCTTAAGTTAAAATCTAATCCTGATTTGAATTTTCTCCCACTTGCTCTCAGCCTGCGTTTATGGATAGAGTCAAATCCAAATGCAGACCCAAAAGATTCTTGATCTGCAATATATTGCAATGAGATAGGTCGGTTACGTTGAAATTAATGCGAATGAAAGGGCAATAACACCAGAACCCCAATAAGTTCAACAACATACACAGCAGAAAAACATATCAATCACTGAAAGACACATTCATTCGGTCTCATATTCTCGGTCATCAATATTTGCCAGCAATTTTCATGGATGAATTTTGTTCCGAACTTGATGACAGATTTGATTGGACATGAACGCTCACTGATGGGTTGCTGTTACTGATCCATCACTACAGTCATCGCACTCTAATGACTGTAGTGAATCGATTATGTCCCTTCTTAAAACACTGTGTGTGATTGTAGATTTCTTAGTCAAAATAAGGTCGCCATCATATTCATCACAATAATCACCTCCATCTTAAAAGCGGTGCTCTTGATTTCTGAAGATTTTCTGAAGTTATTGTCATCTTGGTTTTAGTGTTTGTGTGTGGACCGTGGATATCGTAATTTTGGCTTGCAGTTATAGCATTGTAGGATGGTGGCTGAGGCGTGACTAGATTTATTCTCTTCCATCTTTTCTTATACACGAAAATATCACCAAGTAAAGAACGTTTTTTCAAAAGTACAACAAGACAAACATTTTAATAAGCCTCATTAACTGATAACAAAAAATCTTTCCACCATAAATCTTTTCATGACAAAAATTAGATTAAATTCATGATTACAAAGAATTAGCAATCTGTATGCAATGTCTGCTATGTATCTAACAACTCTTGGCAGTTTATAAAGATTCATGTCTTAGGGTAGATCATAGACATAGACATGGGGTAGATGCACAATAGGAACTTATATCAAACACTGAACATCGACATAGACATGTCTATGGGGTAGATACACAATAGGAACTTTTATCAAGCTGAACATCGACATATACATGTCTATTGGGTAGATACACAATAAGAACTTATATCAAACTGAACATCGACATAGACATGTCTGTAGGGTAGATACACAATAGGAACTTTTATCAAAATGAACCTAATAATATTGCTGTCTGTCAGAGTTGTCTGATGTGCCGGCTTTGAAGGTAAAATAAACATTAACATAACATAACATAACATCTTAGTCCTCAAAGATAACAATGAAAAAGTGAAAAGTCAAGTGGAAAAGTTTTTAAACAACGATATTATATGTAGTATTATTATCCCGGTATTATTGTCTGATATAATCCCCACTGTTCATCGATTCACAAACTCTGCATATTTGAGCTACTTTATTGTACACACACTACCTACATTATATTAAAATCGTAAAATCTGACCAAGATTATCAAAAACACGATGAGAGAAGCCACCATCGAGGCGATATTCCATAGAAATGTTATTCGTCCCAAGATTCTCGATTTTCTTGCATCACCTGTTCAAGCAGAACAAAAATGTATCAAGTGACTCCGTATTCAACAGAACAGTTTGAAACTATGTGATTACCAATGACGCAATCCTGTTTAGGGGCAACTCCAAACTATTAGACTGCACAGGGACACAGCCTGGGAACCCTCGCTACATGGATAGCAGCGAGTCCTACAAACTTATGGTAGGTTACACAAATAATAGTCTTAGTGCTTAGACGGCTCGAATTGATTGATAATGTGGTGCCATAACTTCGCACTTGCAGCCCTGCCCTGCACCTTGCACTGAGTACTTAAACTACATAAATATGAGCGACAACGTTGGCTTTGACAATAATAAACTCTATAAGGATAGCTTAAGTCATACCTGATTCAACAAGATGTTTAGTAGTAAATGAGAGAATAAGTCCGATCATTCCACCAATGCATACGCAGCAACACATATTTAATATTGACAGACCCATGTAGTCATAGCCGTATTCCCCATCCAGGTTGTCAATATAAGTCACGGATGGTTGGTCAGGGTGATAGGTCACCCTTGTCACTTGTCCAAACTGTTCAACCTGCATAGCGTTGACAGGACGTGCACCATGATCAGCGCTAGTGGAGGGTTTTTCTTGACAGCTTTGGTTGTTCTGGTTGTCCGCTGGGTGAGATACTTGAGATCTCATAAGATGAAGGGGAGGGTAAGGCGGGCCGGACATGTGTCTGTATTCAGGGCGGAGTTTACCGTCTAAATATGGTCCGTTCCACATTGAAGGCACCGGTGGAACGCCACATTGCCATTTAACTACACCGCTTTGTGAACTTGAAGGCAGATTCGATTGGAAATGAACGCCTACTGGTGGGCCAGCGCTAGCTGGTACTAGTGGTACTAGTCCACCATCATCATCTATGATTGGTCGGTTGGTTTGTTGGAGGCCATTGCACTCATAGCTAGGATCACCCCTACCGTACCTTGGGAGCTCAGGTTGCTGTCTCATACGATTGACATCACGGTTTTCACATCTGTTCAACCTTGATTCGTTATCCTCTTGTGAAATCCCTGATTGTCTTCTCCCGCAATCTCCGCCAAGGTCATGGTCACCATTTGAATAATCTGTATTATCGGATTGATGAATGTTTTGTTGTGATGGACCGTTGTAAGTTTGGCTGGATGTTGCAGCACTGTAGGATGGTAGCAGAGGTTCACTGCAATCTGTAGAGCTTGTTTGATCAGGGTGACCATTGTTGCCTCTGGTTTGACCATTGTTACTTGGGGTGGATGTGGCAGCTTCGTAGGATGGCAGAAGTTCACTACATTCTGATTGTCTATTACCACGACCTTCGTCAAGGTCACTGTCACCATCTACCCTTGTATTATCAGAGTGATGATTGTTGTGCTGTGTTGGGTGGTTGTCACTTTGCCTCGATTTGACAGCATCGTAGGAAGGTGGTGGAAGTTCACGGTTATCCATTGAACCTTAAAAATACAGTCAGGAAGTGTTAAGTGCATTATGCAGTGTAATATCTTTTGTTATTTGTCTTAGAGTATGCATTGCTTGTATCAAGATTCAGACCTGGGTCCAAGTCATCGCAAGTCAAGTCAAGTCATTGTCGATGCTAAGTCAAGACAAGTCAAGTCACATTTACACCAAGTCAAGTCAAGTCAATTGGTGTCTATTTTTTTTCGCCATCAAGTCAAGTCAAGTCATGATTTTTGTAAGTCAAGTCAAGTCAAAGATGGGTGACTTACAAGTCATGGCAAAGTCACGCTCATTAACCGTGAAAATCAACTCGGAATTCATTTCAATCCCGGGTGACTCCAAATCGTGGAGGAGTTAGTTAGGAGTTGCTCTACTAATCGGGATTTGCTCCCCTCCCCACAAACGAAAGATGGTATGTGTGTGTACGCAATTCAGCATTGTTACTTCATTGTATATACGTACCTTTATTGTGTCAATGATGACAAATGAAATGTTTCATGCTGTAAAAAGATGAGCTGGTGGAGGATAAATAAATAAACACAGACCAAGATTGATCACTATTTGTTAAGGACGGATAAAACGTTCTCTCTGAAAAGGTTTTTGCATCTGCCTGTTTGTAATGTCTCTAAGGTCATGAGAGGTTTGTCGATGGCAGTGGCTACTAGCCTCCATGACTTGGAGTTGGGGTTTCAGAGTTGGGGTTTCAGAGTTGGGGTTTCAGAGTTGGGGTTTCTGAGTTGGGGTTTCAGAGTTGGGGTTTCAGAGTTGGGGTTCTCAGTTATGATTATCCTTCCTATATCTCTTTCTACATTATGTTATGAAATTTCACACATTGACTTATGTTGACTTGACCAAAGTCAGGATAACTCCCAAGTCAAGTCAAGTCAAAGTCAATTTTTCGTTAAGTCAAGTCAAGTCAAGTCTTGTCTATTTGTTTTCGACATCAAGTCAAGTCAAGTCAAGTTATAATTTTGTTAAGTCAAGTCAAGTCGTGACTTTGACTTGACTTGAAGATGACTTGACTTACCATGACTTGGACCGAGGTCGATCAAGATTATAACAATATTATTGCATCATCTTAGAGGATTAATTGTTGGGCAAAGTTTAGTTTAGCTCGTTTGGGGGCTTCAAGCGCAGCTATTCCGAACATGTGTGAAATTGCAAACTATTCCTCCGTCGAATACCTTATAATCCTCTAGGGTAGCTAACATTTATTATTGGGCATAGCTCATGAAATGTATATTGCTTCTCAAAAAGTTGATTTTTTTCGTTCAACACCTAGGACTCTAATGAATCTTGCTATTCTGCAGAAGACAGCACGGCACACCATCAACCTGGTAATGTCGATTAACTGATGGTCCCAGGGCTGGTTTCAGTGCCCTAGAGGAGTAAGGTGTATGCGAGAAGATTATTGAGCCACTTCTCACAAACCAGAAATAGCTGCATTTAAAGCCATTCGCTACCCTCTTTACTTGGTTTAGACACCTACCTCAGCTAGCCAAAATTGTGTGCTAGCTAACATTAAGTCAAACGCTATTGGCATGTAGCTCATCACTCACCTTATAAGTTGATACCCCGCTTGTCAACAATAAGAATACTGGTATTTCCTTTTTTCTTATCCCTGAACTTTTGGAGAGCTGAGATAACGCGCTGTAACTGTAATGTAAGTCTTAGGCAGTCAAACTGATAAGGATGTTTTGGCTGTAAAGTAGAACACAAAGCATTCTTGTCACGTGACCAAAAACAAAAAAAGTTGGCTGCTTGACAGACAAGGCTAGTACACAAAACACCCTTGCACTTAGTTTTTGATTTGATGATATACACAACCCAGTATCAAATTTCATAGGGTTCAACTTCACACATGAATACCTCAAGCCAAATCATGAGTTCGGTTTAAAAACACATGGTCATTGCCAAAAGATTATTGGCATTGACATATTATACGTTGTATAATCAGATGCCGGTTGACGGCAATAATCAAAGATCCTCTTATATCGCAGTATCAAGTTGCATAGGATTCAACTTCATACGGATGCCTCATGTCAAATCATACCTTATCAAAGACACAAATTGCAAATCAAGGAAGTTAATAGCAAAACTCATAGATCATAGATTCTCCAATTATACAGTTGTGTTAGCAGCTTGATTAAAATCAATCTTGGTTGATTAAAATCAATCAAGGTGTTATGATATGCCACATCCTGAAGCATGGGTGGCAAGAAATTAATTGGCGACGTTGCCATTGCTGCGGAGTATTGTTTCTGTTTGTTGGCAGGTTGGAGCATACCCCAATAGTCAATAGACTACAGTGGGATTTGAACCCACAATCTTGAACACCTGTGTGCTGAAAAGACCGCTCTAACCAAGGAGTTTAACTCCTTGCTCTGACTAATTGTGTCACATCCTAGTCCAAGCAGTAGAGATAATAGAATGCCTACTACCAGCTATTTAGGCACCGCTTGTGTGCTTAAATTCCACGCATGAGTGCTTGCATCATTTTTGTATGAATGACAGTGGATTATTGTTAGTTTCACGACATGGTGTGATTAGCACTGTGTGACTAAGATAAGTACCAGGTATATTATAGACTATCAATGGATAGCCTGAGCATAAAGTGATCATCTCTTCCGTAAATCATGTTTTTGGGAGATCATGTTTATGTTTAAAGAACATGTTAATGTTTATGGGAGTTGCTTTTCTTGATTGAAGGCAGCGACACTGTCGCTACATTGAAATCCGTATCTGGCATGGTATAATTAGCTTTCTTATTACAAACAAATAGCTTGCAAAAAGCTAGTCGGGATAGCTGGTAGTAGCATTCATACTGACTCTCGTGATCTGACTGGGCATGTAGATCACTGATAAACTAGGCTATCATTACCACAAAAGAGATGTCGTAACCTAAGTAACCATCATGCATGACTTTTATTTGCGCATGTGCAAAAACAATGAGTTTAGTCTTGGTTCTTATAAAACATTTGGTCAGTGAGTATGACTATGAGTAACAATTCCGCAAGCATTGGAGAGCATGCCACCAGAGCAGGTAGCCAATCAGATGGCTTCGGAATTCCGAGACTCAATTTTGCAGTGATCAGCTCAATGAACTAAACCTTTAGTTTAGTTCATTGATCAGCTCATGCCCAGAGCTGAGCATGCGCAGAATGAGTAGCATTTCATTTTCGACCACTTTCCCAACCAAAGTGGGAAAGTGGTTGAAAATTTAATACTAACTATACCAGCTTTCCCGACACTGTATAAGCGCTTAAACTAGCCAAAAGTCAGTTAATTCATGGTTACATTCAAGGATCACCAAAATCATTTTTACCAAAGGAATTTAAAAGTAGTGTTTGCAATCATTCTGTGCATGTGCAGCTCTGAGGCATAAGCTGATCTATGCAAAATTGAGTCTCGGAATACCGAAGCCATTTGATTGGCCAACTGTTTTTTTTGTTGCTGATCTCGATAGTGCGTGCGGAATTGGTAGCGAGAGTTATCTTGTCTTGTTAATATAAGCCCCTGTATATTTTATGTCCAAACAAAGGTGGCTCATTCTCCCTGATCAATATCGGAACCCGAATTAAGCTCATTAGACGCAAATCGAATTCGCGAATGACATACTTAACCGTATGACATTTTCACATTTATGGTAGGGCCTAATGATAGCCTAGTCTATCAGTGATCTACATGCCCAGTCAGATCACGAGAGTCAGTATGACCAAAGGATATTTATTACTGTTTGCAATTTTGAAAACAAGACTATTTCTCAGGATGTATAATAATAATAATAGTATTATATTTGTTTAGCACAGCCATAAACATATAAATACTTTATATGTTTATGAGCACAGCTCAATGCATGCAAGAAGCAAGTAAGACCTTGTGCTTAAAGGCAACAACAAAAAAGACACAATGAGAAGTCAGGTATCGATGTATCGAAGTTCAAACTTTAACCGAGGCAGCTGCCAGCATGCATTGATGGATATGGTTGAGATATTGATGGTTGGAAAGCCATGTAGGTCTGAAGGTGATATTGCTCGGACCACGCAAACATATTAGGTGCCGGACTTTGATAGCATAATGTATTATCGAAAAATATTTAATCTGTATTTAGTTTTCCTCTTATTAAGATGTATTACACTAAATATCTAGCCGGAATGCACTGCGATTCGTTTGCTTAGGAGTTTAATATAAATTTAAATTTGCTATATTGATGTTTATTTGCGCTTGCTAGCTGTTGTAATTCGAACAGAGTGTTTGTTGTAAATATTATAGACCAGTGATAGATTACTGTGTTTGGTGTTGTGTTTCTTTTAAGCATGTGACGCAATATCATCAACATGAAGCTGTAAAAAACGACCACCACTGATAATATTTGGATTATGAATCGGCATGCTTGCGACACCTTCTGAATTCTGGAATGCTGATAACGATAGTGTTGTTGTTCAGGTGTTAAACAGGTCATTTTCTGGACCATTTAAATACAAATCGGATTACATGCTAGAGACAACATACTCAACAATCTTTGTCTCGTTGCCAGCCACGATCTGTCATTTATAAATTTTGAAGCAGAGGGGAGAGTTTGTCATCACTTGGTTTTTGAACTTCAACCTAAATTACAAGTCAGCAATTAAACTAGATATCGGCAGCGATTGAATCAGTTTGCCCAGCCACAGCAGCGCTATTTATGGATGCGTTCAGAATAGAAGCTGTCTGGAGAGGAGGAGGTGAGAGGCGGAAATTGCACCGAGACCCTCGACCAACTTCATCATTCAGTAGGTCAACAACACCAGGTAAGACAAGGCAACAGGTAAAGGCATTTACTTATTTACTTACTTACATTAACTTACTGACTTGCCCCAGCCGTGAGGACAAGAGTCTGGGGGGCTCAAACCTTTGGTTTCCCTGTATTAGTTTTTTCCTATGAATAAGTGTTATAACACTATATCATATGACATGTGTCATCAGATTTTGAAATAAAAATTACAGCTTTTTTTTGTTGTTTTGCGATGTAATCATAAATATTTTCAGCGAGGGTTTTTAATCTCAACTCTTTGTCAGCCTAGTTGAATACATGGAGACCAATTTGATCGATTGATTAAAGGTTGATTAAAATCCGATGTCTTATCACTCGCCCATCCCGAGGCATGGGCGGCGAAATATTATTGCCTTATTGGCGAGGCCGCAATATATGTGCCAAATTGCTCTCAGTTTGCAGGCAGGTCGGAGTACACCTGGGGGACCAACCAATCCCCAGTAGAAGATGGACTGCAGTGGGATTCGAACCCACGACCTTCAACACTTGCGTGTTGAAGTCCGGCGCTCTAACCAACTGAGCCACCTCCTACTCCAAATTGAGCTGCCTGCTTAATGGGCCTAAGCGGAGATTGCTGACTTAAAACATTTCCTCCTTTAATTACCATTTCCCCGATGAACAAACAATTTCGAAGCGTAGAAACAGGAACCCTTCTCACTTATACAGTGTCTCTCATCAATCCAAATGTTTATATTACATAAAATATATAATATATAATTGATAATTATACTATCCCCTTTGTTACTGGCTTTACAAGTATGATGCCAACGCCTGAATATCACCATATCCTATCCTAATCTAATACCGCTCCTTGTCCTTGTCTATTTTAGCTGTCCTAAAATAGCTAAAATACAGACAGGCCTGCAATTTCTAGATTTTCATTTTTCCACTATTTATCCGAATTAAACAAGCTTTAGATTTAAGGCCAAAATTACCTTTATCTTTGCTATGGTATGCTGGCCTCAGTAAAAAATTGCTTTTGTTTTGCTTGGGTATGCTGGACTCGGTAAACTGCAACACTTCTTTAACATCCTTACCGCAATAAGTTTATGAAGGTGTAATCAGTTCTGACATCACAAATTGATCAAATGATAACAATCAGGAGGCAAAAGAGGTGATAACAGCGATTTCATTGACCAGAGTATCCTGTTGATTTCTATCTGATAATCAACAAATGGTTATGAATTTAGTTTGGCAGCAAGAAAAGCAAAATAATTATATAGCAGAAAGGCTGATACCATGTATACTGTTTATTAGTACATCTATAAAGCAAGGAAGTCATAATTTGGCACAGTCAGGACCTATCAAGAATACCATTATGCATCAAACATCCCGTATACCAGAAAAATTACAGAATATTTGTTGCCAGATAGAATAATGAAGCATTCCTTAAATATCGTAACAAATATTTATGGCGGTTGTGTTGCAGATGGCAATACTCCAAAAGATGGCATGAATAATATAGGCGCTAATGGGTCTTTGATAATCACTGGTCACCAAGGCACGCGAGCACGGCAGACTGATGAAGATTCTAGTGCCCTCGGCAACCATGATGACATCTACGATGCTGAGTTGGCGGGTCAACAATTCGAACTAGAAGAAGATGATTGGTTTTTTGGCGATAGATCCGAAGGTAAATTATATCATCGTTCCTTAGCTCACTTAGAACTCAGTCTAATAGAATTATTAGCTTTAGTACCTTAGCTATTTAGATTTGGAGGGGGGTACTAGACCCCATATCAAAGGGTAAAGCTCTCGGTATAGAAAATACTTTGTGCTGATGGTGGTTCTTTCTACGTTACATGAATTATGGAACATCTCTTTTGTCATCACATCACAAGTTTTTAGACTTTTGACAGCAGTGGTACCACTACTAGGGTCTGTCTCTGCCATACATAACACCTTGTAGAGAGATTCGCCCACAACTAAAATTGTTAACAAAAATGACAATTTTAATACGTAATATGTTGGGTACTTTTGATTATCAGTAATTTGACAGCTCTCATAATGTCATGGGAATACTGATATAATGGCATTAGAAAATATACGAAGGATATAAATTAGTTGATGTTAAAGATATCATTGAGAAGTATTATTCAACTGAAAATTTTTAAATGCCTGAGAAAATTCAAGGTGATAGGTTTTAACGCTTGAGGAAATCAAAACTGACACTGTTTGAAGTTGTCTATAGCTAACAATTAGCCATTGATTTTTTAAGTACATTACTGATTTATGATAAAAGCAGAAAAGATGACATCCTTCAGTTTCACTTGATAAGTGCACAAAAATAAGCACACATTGAACATATTTGGCTCTGAGGCTTAGATTAAAGAATGTGTTAACTTTCGTGGATATTCATTAACCCGTCAACAAGAAATCGAAGTATATATTCAAGTCAGAAAGAACTGAGTTAATCATGATCACTCAAGTCTCAAATCTCTGCAAAAATTACTTTGGTGCTGATTAAAAATTCATGAATTCAAATCTTCAAAACCCAACACCGAAAGCCTAGGTGTAACGTTGCTGTTGCCCATTTTCCCATTTCAAGGTAGGGTAATTCCTGAAAAAAAGTTTTATATATAATATATAAATAATATATTGGTTATAATGATATTCTGTAGAGTTGAAGAGTGCTTTGGACGATAGAAGATCCACATACAGTTCATCGTGTGGTTTTGTGGGTGTTAACGAGAACGTCTCGATAGACAGGAGCCTCTTACTCTCAGAATGTTGCCTACGTTACAATCTTCTCAGTGACAACCACATCAAATGCCTCTCTGTTTCATTGATGGTTTGTAATCTTCAACAGTATCATAGTATTTAAGCAGCCTAAATCTCTCAATGATTTTTTATCACGGCAGCTTCTATCTGATAAATGTAGTAAATGGGTAGATATATTTGGTAGAGCTTAGTTCAGCTTGACCTAATAACAGCTAGCACAAAATTCTAGCTAATAACTATAGTTAGGGTTGGTGCTTATGAAAAGTAAACAATGTAAAGAGGGTGAGTTAACTTTGACTAGCAATGAATGTAACTATTTCCATCATGTGCAAAATTGTGAACTTTCCTTCTTGCAAATATCTCGTTCCCCAATGGTATGACAACATATCAGAGATATGGTGATGTGTTGTTGAAACCGTACGCACAGAAATGTTCAATTTTTAACTTTGTCCCCAAGAGCAGTATCAAACTCATCTCATGATGGAATAGATTGCGCCAGGCTTTTTCACCTCACTTTCCCCTTCAAGTGAGGTAGAGGATCTGTCCATTTCATTGTAGCATAACACTACAGTCAAAGTATTAGACCTAAGGTCATGTGGCATCAGTCTACAGAGCTGCCAATATATATGTGAGATGCTCGAGTACAATCACTGTATCACTAATCTAGATCTGTCTGAGAATTTACTACGTACGGAAGGACTGATTGTGCTCAAAGAGTGGCTACCCTTAAACCTGTAAGTCTATGTTTACATCTGAGACTTTGTTAAAGACACAAGATCATCATTAATACCATAATATAGATATAAATAATGTCATATAAAATATAAATAATTTAATCATTGTTATTATATCTATAACCTTGGTTCTAACTCGACCCCCCCTCCCCATCCAAATATTTACTTTTATGTATGATTGACTACAATCAACATAAACATTCAGAGGTAGACTTGGTTCCTGGAAAGTGCTGATATGTTATTTGCCTCATCCAGTGAAACTAGGAGCAGTTTACTCCATGGACTCCCTCATTCATCGTTCATTGGTTTGCTGTTGTCTTCAATGTTAATTATCTGTCTTTGCAATAAGAAACGCAAAATGTGAATGAATGGCTGAGAGCATAAGTAACTCCCAAATATCTGATGAAATCTGTCAACTCTTTCCCTTATAGTGTTTTGTGATTGCCGATGACAATAATTTTTATTTCAAGGAAACTGGAAACTCTATTTCTTGACTACAACAATTTCAAGGATGCGGATTCGGGGCATATTTGTCAGGTCTTGCAGGTAATTCACAATCTGTCTAGTTGAAAATTTTTCTGCGCCCAAATTAATATATAAGCCTTCTCCACTGAAGTATATCTTTTTTTAAAATCAGTGGTCGCAAACATTCAAACAGCTTTTGTTCAAATCACATTTTATTCTATGAACAATAACGCCAAATGTGTTTTTCTGAAGTCGTCCATCTTACCAAAAAAGAGGATAACTTCTTATATTTATTGTTTCTTTTCTCGATCCATCCTAAAAGATTCTATTTTAAAAGACCAAAGAAGACTGCAAATAACTAAATCAATAGATCACATAAATAAAAATGATAATTAATTATAGTATTATTATAGTAAAATATTGATTATCTAATTTCATATCATTGCCAGGAAAACCCAGTTTTGAAATATCTAAGTCTTCGCGGTAACCGTTTCTCTATAACAGCGGGGAGCTACTTTCAGACAGCGCTGACAGATAACGACACACTGTCCTGTCTAGATCTGAGCTGGAATCAGATCAGGTTGGGGGGAGCCACAGGATTATGTCAAGGGCTCACGGTATGTTTTCTCACTTCTCAGCCTATTTGCTAAGATCGAAGTGTCACTGCCAGTGCCAATTGCTCATTAGTGTTAGTTTCAGTTTTGGTCTTTAGTGGCCCCTCATAAAGGATGCATTCTAATTTTCTAGAATGCATTGCAGTCTCAGTATGAGGATTTAGGGCACCTTGTGTCCCTCTTTAGGGGCAGCTCAGTCTTCTGTTTCTTACTAAACAGCAAGGGCTCACAGTAAGTGAGCTCAAGCACTTGAACACTAAAATTTCAGTGTGAAAATGAAATATTTTTTCGCGTTCGTTGCTGTGAATGTTTTTGGGATAGCACGAATAGCTTAGCTAAAAGACTAGCTTAGCTAAAAGGATTTCAGAATTATTTCATATTAATTCAAGCCTGTAGTTCTCTGTGCGGCAGGGAGGCACTGTCTCACTAGAAAGCCAAATTAAATGCCCTAAAAGCACTAATAAGCTAACATAAGATATAATGTACAATTAAATGAAACATCTCAGAATCAGCTCCTTTGGGATTCCCATTTGCAATTTTATTATTTATATTCCTCAACACGCACTTGAGCCCTCTACCTGATATTGTTCCACATCCCCGGACATCTTTGCCTCCCTTACCTTCTTTTCTGAACGCAGGCTCTGTGTTTTGACTCACTTTTAGAATCCACTCAGTGTGAAAAACATTTCTTTTTTGCTCTATTAGTCAGGCCTTTTATGTGTCATTCTCCTGACGTAATTGGAAAGCGTATTGTGATTAACACATCTATCAAATAACGTCAATACTTCTATCCACTGGTGCATGATTTTTTTCATGTCACCCCACTACACATATTATACTACTTAATTTGTATTTACAAGGAAAACTTATACCTGAAAGACCTGGACCTATCATGGAATGGTCTGGGGATACAGGGATGCGTTGCAATGTCAAAATGTCTCAAGACAAACACAAGCTTACAGAATCTCGACTTATGTGCCAATAGAATCACCAGAGATGCTTTCAAATATTTACTGCAAGGCCTCTTTACAAACACAACTCTCGTCAGTTTGAAGGTAAGCTATTTACAGCTAAAAACTTGAATGATGGTCCAAAGTTTATGTTGCTTACCTCTTTGGGTCGATAGCTGACTCTCTTGATAACAATATTGACAGACAGAGAAGAGAGAAAATTCAAAATCCAGTCGAAGCAATTTCACTTAGCAGCCTGTATGAATATTTTCTTATACCCTGGCACTAAACCTCGATAACAGCTGTCGATAGATACACTTGTCTTTACAACAGAAAACAAAAGTAAAGCAGAGATCGATTGAGAACTAAAAACAGCAACACAAATCAAAATTTGTTTTGCTAATCACTTTTTTTAGCAATTAATTGAGGGATACCTAAACCTAAAAAAACCTCATAGTCAATTGAATTTAACTGATGGCTCAAAATGTTTTTATATGCGTGAAAATGTTTTGTGTGAGTAGAGAAAAGCTTATCGTAGTGTATTATAAATAAAAATAGTGTGTATATAATATATAGTGAACATAATAATATCAGCTAGGCGTTCTTCACTAACAGGTGGGAGGTAACCCCATCACTACAGAAGGAGTTATGGATTTTATGAATCTCCTCAGCAAATCTAATCCTGAAGAAGTTCTAACAAAGTTTGAAGAGATTGACTTTGATGTGAGTACTGAGTACCATATACAGATTTCAGCCACTTGCCATAATCAAACTTCCTACCACCAAAAATTTATATTCCACAAGTACCCTTCTTATTACATTCATAGGACCAGGGTGTCTCAAACTCCCTAATAGAACAGGAAAATTTGTAGAATTTCATTTTCAAGCTGAATATTTATCGGAAAATTTTTGATTACGATTTTTGACTACAGGGCTTGCATTATTTTAGGATATTTGTGTCGGCAGTGACTTTAGCAAGCTTTACGGGGACATAAGAAAATCAAGGCCGATCCTCATGATAAAGCATGGTGCTGCTCTGAGGCAGGTGAGAAATTGATATTGTAACTCCTTTGTAATATCCTGAATAGCCCTGAGTAGCCTAAGATCTAATGATTGCTGGGAATCAGTAGCCGTGCGCTGTTGAAAAATACAGGGCGAACTTCAAGTATTACTGAGAAATCAAAATGCTATTTGTCAGTTGAACCAATGATATTGATGTTGATATGATGTTGTTGAGGTATTCATTGGTTTTGATGGGAGATGCACTATGAGTTAAAATAAGCGAGAGGACCACACCAGCAACAACACATGATTACAACATGTTGATACACCCTAATTTCCAGTTTTTCAAATAACTCTTTTGAACATCTATATTGGTAATAAACCTAATTTTTAGGACGATGTGATAAAGATTGACTACGCCACAGTGGTTCACAGCGAGCAGCCTGTGTTTATATTATTTGACTGTATGAGGAAGAGTAATCTTCGTATTGTTGATCTGTTTCACTCATTCGATAAGGATAGAAGTAACTCACTCACTCGGCAGGAGCTTAGAGAGGGCTTACTGGTAAATTAATTCTCACAGCTTGTTGAGCATGATTAGATAGCTCCTTACGGATAGTTCAACAATATTGTGTGATGTTTTGATGTTTCGTCTATATAGTTTCACATCAGAACTGATGTGTAACTTGTATCGAGAATAGCCAACAGTTGTCATGAACGGTGAAAAGGAAATAAACAAAAAGTATTCTGTTATTCACTTTTTTTTTGTTTTGTCTTTGGGCTTACACTAGTCTTAGTGCTCAGACTGCTGCAATGCGAGTTAGTGGCATTACTTACTCGAATTGCAGCCATCTGAGCACGTAGACTAGGCTTGCACCCATGTTTGGATATTTGATAAGTCATTAGTCTTATTTTGTTCCTTTGACAGTCAATGAACATTCCATTGAGCTCTAGAGCGCTTGATCTCCTTATAAAGCACACAGATACAGACCATGATGGAGAGATCAGTTTGACGTAAGTGAAAGGCATCACAAACACACCTCCAGGTTTTGCTTCTATGTCACAGATTAAGCGACAGACAGCAGCTTTGTTGGTTCCTTTTCTAACTCTACTTACTGATGGTAAATTCTAATTTTAAAGCAAACAACATAATTTTGAACATAAAAATCGATCGTTGCTAGTTTTGTCGGATTTTGAGAAGATACATTTTCACCATGATCTTGAGACACATGATTGAATTTTAGGGAGCTGATGGCTGTTCAGAAAGACTATCACAAGTTTCTGGCCAAGAAGAGAATCCAAAGAGAAGGGAAGACCAAATCTGCAGGTGTTCGGAGAGCAAAAACACCTGTGAATAAATCCTGATCCGCGACAGAAAAATTCATGGGTACCACGCGGTTGTCTTCACTCAAGGCTCTAAGACTTTAGTTAACAATGAGCTCGTTCCGTTCAGGTTAAACTTTAATGATGGTTTGATGCTGATAATAACTATGTCACTGTAAATCTAAATTGTGATGTGGGCACTGCAGGGAGGGTGGAAGATGTCCACCTCCTTGAGTACTGTCACCGGAGTGAAATCTCATAAACTGAGTTATGTTCCCTGTAGACAAGTTATGACAACTCCATAATCTGTTGAGCTGTCAAAGATGAAGTTCCATTTGAAAAGCCATCTTACACAAGCAGTACAGAAAGTTCAAAGATATTGTTTGTACCTTAATTCCTCCACAAAGCTGAGAATCAATATCTTGCTGGAATATTGATAGTGGTGACTTCATTATTATTTGCCAAACTGCATATGGCATACCTTTTTTACCACTTTTATTGGTGTTCGCAATGATGTCTATCGGTTTTTAAGAAAATATATAATCATTGATCTATTAAGTGTACAGATCAGTCAAGCTTTAAAAAAACACTATCTATTATCTATAAAACCCAGATGTAAATCTATCTGTGAAGATAAAGATTTTACAGTTTTGTCATGGATGACATGAACACTTGTAGCAAGTGCTCCTGCCACAGTCCGGTCAGGTGCTTGCTAATCAGCTTAGATTGTCTTGACAAGCTGTTTTGGTAAGTAGAGGAGAAAAAGGCTTGTCTGTATGGAATAGTCAGTTTGTTGACCAATGCAGCATACTTAATTGTGTATATAAAAATATTATTTTCATTTATGCATAATAAAAGAACAAATTCAATTCAATTATTCTTTTAAATTATGCAATATAAAAAATAGTGAACTATTCAAAATATTTGGTTGTAAGTGATTAGACATCTTAGAGCTTAAAGCTTATTTCTAAATTAAATAATAAATTTAAATGGTTACGCAATTTCTTTGATAGAACGCTCAAATATACGTTTAGTCGTTATGGGTTTTCTCCATAAGCCATATCTGATACGGGTTCTCCCATACATAAGCTTCTTTCCTGCTCTGGTTACCCGAAGTCCCAGAGCCTTCATCTAAACTCCCGATTGACTTCCTACGAAAATAAATTAACAAAATTCATAGTTTTCTTGTTTAAATATAATCAACTTTATTCTGTTGATCAATTCAAAGGGTGTCGAAAAATATTAAAGTGTGTTGTAGCTCATGTGTCTCGAATGCATTTTAGTGTTACAAGCATGTATCATGATAATCATAGATTCTGTATTTTACCTGATTTCAAAATGGTTTCCGTGTTTATGATTTGTTGTGAATCGTCTAGGCTTCATCTCCAACCAGAGATCTTTAGGTAGAAAATCCTCATAGTGTATTTCTGCCAAATAAATAAATACACGTATACTTTTGATATAAGAGGAAAATATGAACATTTTATTCTGTAGCTCTAAATTTCTCATTTCTCTCTGTCCTTTCTAGTAAGTTGTTCAAGAGAATACTCATTATCAATCATAACAGAATTACTTGAGAAGCTGGATGACCTGATTTGTCATAAAATCACTGCTGTTTCTACTAATCCAGTAAATAAAACTCTATCTGCTAGAAATTCAGCTCTGAAGTCCCTTCACACATCTGTTTGCAGTAAACATAAATGCTTCTTGTCTCTGAACATTACATACCGACATGTCTGGGGGTGCTTGTGTGTTGCTGACTCTTGCCTGCATATCTATATGCCTGCTCTTTCCTGTGACGAAGCGATGACCTGTTGAGCTTATGCTGTTTGAGATTTTCTCTGCTTTCCTCGACATCGAGTAACTCGAGCTTGGGAGGCTGAATGGTGGCGTTAACAAGCTTAGTGACTGTATGGCGAGGTGTATATGGGACCACAAAGCTCTTCTTCCATTCATTTGTGATCTGATTGAAGACAAAAAAATTAACCGAACAAAGTTGGAATATAAAGAGAAGTCTGCTTTGTTGTTTGATTAGTAAGAGGGACATTGCATATACCGCATTTGACGGTTATTTCTGAAAGATACTAAACCTAGAAAAAAAGGAAATTGGTATTGTTATGCTGCTCATAGTCCATAATGTATCAATGTAACAAAGGGTAGAAAAATGTCATTGATGCCCATGCTCATGGTATTTAACTGAAGAATATGCGAGGAACCATGTGGAAAAGCGTCTCCCTCTCCTCATACATCAAGTGGCTGCATTCTACCAAAAGTTTTGTTGTGTATTGATCTTTTTTTGTGGGTGAAGATCTTTTTCAGGGAAAATAATTTTTACCAATACGAGTAGTCTTGTTGGGATGAATTTTCATTTCGAAGTGGATTTTAGAGTGGAGCATTATGGGTATTTTATAAATTCAAAGTGTGATGTGTATTACGAGCATTCAGGAGTGTTGAAGAATGATATAGCCGTAAGTTTTCAGAGTGTCTGATCTTCTTGAGAACATACCTACATATTGAGTTGATGGTGAGACAAATCTTTAGGAAAAAAGACCATACAGGTAATAACTGAATAAAAACATGGCATTTCAGTAGACTGACAACCAGGAGTCACACAGCTACAGTTTAACTTGTTTCAATTTTTGCCAAACTCGTTAAACATCAGCCTATGTGTTGGTTCTGATTGATTAGGTTGAGGAAAATCTAACAATCAGATTCAACACATTGGGTAGTCAAACATAGCAGGTATATTCAAACTATCCTTGTCATGCGGTCACTGATTGCTGTCACTGTCAGTGGCAGCATAAAAATTCTAGGTAAAAAATGCCAGGCCTAGTTTTTACTAGTTTACTCACAGGTGCATTAATTTGGTTTGGTTTGCTGATTTGTGAGGCAGTTGATTTTCTGCGCGCTTTTCCTTTGTCTCCCCTGAGCTGAACACCGTCTTTATCAGCATACATGGCCGGTCTTCTCTCCAATAATCCACTACCTGGTCGGCTACCTACAAATACACAATAAAGGAGTGAGACAAATAACAGCATGTATATTAATTGACCCAAAAAGAGTAACTATTTAAAGGATGAAATATTGGCCATTACGCACAAAAATGCGCTTGAAATGGTGAACTGAACCTCATTACTTTATATATATGCTCACATTAGCTAGAGAAAATTGGTGCTTGCCAAAAATATTAAGTCACCCCCAACCTAGCTTTACAGCGGTGATTGTATAACATATATGGGCTTGAAGAAACGAGTTTTACACCAATGGCCATAGACTTACAGTTGAAATCCAAAGTTGAAATTAAACAAATACGATAGCTTCTCATTCCAAAAGACATTTATACATCCAACAGTCTAAACAATTTTGTTTGAAGCAAAATTCAACTACCGTCATAGCATTTATTCACAACATTTCAGTAGACATGAAGGATGAAGGGCTGCTGAATTCGAATTCGTGTTAACCTTTGATGATTTTAGATTGAAGGGAATTACTATTCTTGATATTGGAAGCCTGCAAATTCCGATGCTTCAATACACACATCCCTTGGTGAATTCTAAGTCAAAGTCAGGTAAGACCTGGTTCTTCACCTCAGACAGGAATGAAACAAATAGCATGACAGAGATATTGTTCAGATGTTTGGTCTTTTTGTTGTATATTTATCATTGTCATAACATCCACTGTTTTATAACACAGCTTGATGTCTAGCTATGAGTGTAGCATTTCATTCCAGAAACACCTACCTGTGTCCCTGTCTGGATTATAGCCTGAGGCTCTCCTCCCTACAGCAGTCGATGCTCTGCGGGTGGCTGACTCCCCTGCCTCTTCAGGTAAGGTGGGTCTTGTGTTTAGCTGTACGCTGTAACTCCTTGCTTTGCTGTTAAAATGAAAATAATAGCATATCAGGTTAATTTTTTGTAATTCTTGTTTTGTGGAACAAAGACAACTGAAGGTGTTCCGCTCGCTTGCTTCTTCTATTCTTCTATAATTGCAGTATGTTAGTTTTAGGGTCGAGCGCTCCAAAATCAGTGTCCTTCTTAACTGCTTAACTGCCAAACTTTAGTTTTGAATGAGTTCTGACCCTCAAAACTACCGAAACCCTATTCCTTAATTTGAAAAAGATTAAGGATTTTTCGACAGTTTGTTTCCGATGTACATTGATGGTTAGTTGACCGACTGTTTTATGATTCATGTCACATATAAAATCTGTTTATGTAAAAGCTCGATCAGTATCAATTTAAGGGTTTCTTGTCTGCAGAAGACTTACCCAGCATTGGCCTGCTGATTTCGCTGCTGTGAGTCTAATGCCCATTCCGCAACATCAGCTAGTGATAAAGTATCACTTTCTCCTCCATCATCTAATATTAAATCTGCCTCCATCATTAAAGAGGAAGCTGTGTCATTTTGATTGGCCACTTGTGAGGCAGCTGATTTCTGATTGGTAGCCTGGGCGATGTAAGATGCCTCATTGGCTAGTTGTGTTTCTAAGCTCATTCTGGAGAAAGAGAGAAAATGGTGATACTGCTAGGAGCTGAAATTTGATATACCATTGCACGATATTGAAGAGTCGTTTTCAACTCACCAACCATCAATAAATTTTCTATATCAACAATGCAATACATCACTGTAAATTATATTAAAAAATTTATGAATATACATCTCAGAGGGATTAGACTATACAATAAGTACTCTTTGAGTACCCTTTGAGTGCTACTAGTCAGTGACACTCTTGGTTATGTAAAATCAGGCGGATTTAGACACAAGAACAGGGGTAAGCAAATCTGATTATGAGAATATGTATTTTAAAGATCGGCTTTTCAATCGGCACAACACATTGAACTATTGACGTGGTGATACCAACTATGTGGAAACAATGTACAAATTAAAGTTTTGGATTGGTGGAATTGGTGGGGGATGGATGCATAGTGTACACAAAGGGCTTGACCTCTAGATCTAGCTGTTTGCCGTAGATTGACAGCAGACACAAAGAATTTTCTGACTTTTCACTTCACACTTTCACTACTGTCAGCGAGAAATGAAACATGATAGTAGACAGGCTATGTAACAGTCTGGGGCTTTGTGAACGTGCCCCATCCCACCTCTGGTCCTACCGCTAAGACAAATAAAACATGATAGCAGGCTATATTATAGCCCAAGACGGGCTATCCGAGAATGTCCCAACCCACCTCTGCTCCAAAAGCTAGGACAGATGGACACAATATCAACACTTATCCCACACATGTCACAATAATGATCCCTCTTACTTATTTGAAGCACTCAGTGAAAGAGACAGTAAATTGCTTCAAGTAAGTGCATCAACGTGTGAGAGAATCGCATACTTGAAACGAATTCAGTAAATTGAAGTGGTATCAATATCTATAGTCAATGTCATCAGTAGAACTACAGACGGCCATCATGTCTGAAGTGAACTCACCTTTTATGAAGGTCTGATGACGTTTGGGTTTGATCAATAGAAGCTGTAGCTATTCCGCTGTCTGATTCTGTCAGCGTAGTCATGATTTCAGGAACAGAATGGCATTCTGGTGAAGATCACCAACCTACTACCTATTAACTCTGGGAAAGAATGATAATATTCTGTTGAGGTGGTGACAAATACCAAATCTTTGTCATACTGTGTCTAATCCCAAAAGAAACTGAGTTGAAATTGATGTAGTAGTTATCCACAATAATGCAGTCAGTTCCCATTGAACAAATCAGTTCTACTCCAAAACATGCGCTCTTGACCTGAAAGCAACAAGTGTCACTCAAAATTTTCATAATACATTACGAAAAGCTTCATTTCAGTTCAGGCCAACTCTTAAATGCTGTTTCCAAGTCAGCTTACCTGTTGGATTGCAAGGTTAACACGAAAGCACTTGCGCTGTTTGATACAGACTGACTGCAATGGAAGCTAGGTAGTCACAAGTCTGACAGCTGATACATCAACAGACAATGCAGGATTCTAGATAGTCTGACACATCCACAGAGTCTAGTCGAGGCAGGTGTGGAATCAGTGAACTTCTCCTTGTTGCACTCATTGATATGAAGCTATGATCAAAGATAACGATCAACACAAAGGAAATCATCGATGATGTATAACAGAATTATTGACCTGCTGAAAACAATGAAAACAAAAGGCATCACTGAGGCATCATCATCACCATAACACAAGTGATGTTTGTTCTAAGAATTATTTATGATCGGTGTCCCAGGTGTGCAATAAGGATATCTGTGATATTATTTGAGGAACAATATTTCCATTGCTCCGGTAGTGCAGTGAAAAAATTGTCCGTGATCTGTTAAATGGGGGCTTGCTGAGATAATGTTTGGAAATTCAACTGTTAGATTATTGTTTTGTTTCTAATTCTCCAACTCATGCCTTTGTTGATTCAGTAATTACATTTATTGATTTTGGTTATTGATTTTGGCGATGATAAAAGAGAGAAATACCTCAACTGATCTGATTTTCTTATTTCAGGGAGCATCTCTTTAAACACAATAAAATTGATAGTCCTACAGGTTTATCAACATGTGAAAAGAGTAATATTCTTATATGGTAAAGAAAACTGCAGAAAGGTTGCCTATATCCACCTTTATTGTCTATGTACAAGTATAGTGTTATTTACATTATATGACAGCTTGATCAAGGTACAAAAGAAGTACAACATATGATACTTGGGTATGTAGATCTGATGCGAAATTGATACAATAATGTTACCAGGCCCTTATGTTTTATTTGAAGAGTTGTCCACCAACCAATGAAGAGAAGACAACTCTGAAAATTTCAAACAAACATTTTACACTGAGATGCATCCAAATTTAATTCTCAGTAAGCCTCACTTTGGATTTCATGGCTAAGTTGTGTTTGTAAGTCAGAGAGTTTTTTCTTGAACACTGATAGTGCTGATATTACAATATTCTCTGGCCGTAATGAGCCACATGACTCGACATTCATGAAGTACTTGTTCGGTCTGCCAGTCGGATCGTAAGGGGCCTCGTGCTCATCATCGTCTAATTCTGAGAATTCACTCTTAGGCCTATGGATAGAAGCGTAGGATTTATTGGTTTTCCTGTGAGGATGATTGCTGATAAGACAGAACAGTGTCATCTGAACTCAATCCTTATTCATGCAAGTTGTACACATATATAAGTTCAAAATTTGAGCTTTGCCTGAACAATTTTACTTTATTGTTCTTTTTATTCATAGACTTGGTGAATTATTGGGTACTGAATAGGCGAAGCTGCAATGACTAAGCTAAGTTTATCTCAGATGGAAATACGTTAGAGAGGACCTGCAGCCGAAACAAGGCCAAGTAGTCAGTAGGTGGACTGCTTTGGATTTTGGACCTTCTACACAAATATCTGGCAGGGCAGCCATTGTAACAAACTGTGCCACCTTGAGCCACAAAACTGAGCCACCACCTGAGCCACAAACTAAGCCACCAGCTTCCAATTGAAATATGAAAAAGGGTTGCTAAATTAGATTTGATATGTTGATCGGTTGATGGTATAAGCATTTCATTATCAACCACTTTCTCATAACCAGGAATGTGGTTGATAATGAACTGAGCACTAAAAAGCTATAGTTGCACCTCCCCATATTTGGTATCATATTGAAGGTCTCAGTCTAATTTACAGCATTATGGCAACCTTTTGAAAAGCCTATAGACACAGTTGAAACCATCTGCTTTACTAAAATAAAAAAAAATTCTCAAAGATAAAGAGGGGACAACCTTAGTGGTTGAGACAAAAATTTTCATTTTAGTAAAGCTAATGCTTTCAAGGGCCATTCAAAAGGTTGCAGAGGTACTCTTAATTAGAGTGAGACCTTCAATATGATACCAAATATGGGGAGGCGCAACTATAGCTTTAACTAATATAAATTTTGAGCAATGCTTATAGAGTTTTAGCTAAATGTTCAATATTCTATGACCTCAACTCACCATTCCGACGGTATAGGCAGAGTAGTGTGTCTTAGAGCATTATCAGGATCATACTCAAATGCCACACCGCATGTAGGGTTCCACTTAGCATGCTCCTTAGCAAAACCTTTACGTCCAAAGGCTCGGAATTTAAGTTCCTGTCCTTTACGCAATTTTACAAGCAAGATGTCTGTAGTAATAAAAAATCATACTGTGAGTTCCGATGTCATAATGTAAAATATACATACTTTGGCTTTTTCCAATGAAAGGTTTGTTAAAAAGTTAGATTTAAAACCCATTTAACATTTGTGCTATCCTAGCCAGTTCAATTATGAGATCAATCATCAAGATATCGACAATCTGAATTTATCTATACATTTCATTGTGCAGGAATACTTCTGACACAATGCAGAATCCATAATTGTATTTGAGTGAGTTTCGAATATTAGCCTAGGTTCCAACTAAATCCGATGACCTGTAAAGCAGCCTACCTTCCACCTCTTGCAGACCATCGTCTTCAGAAGATGACGTTACAGGGACTACTTTAGGATTACTGGATACAAAATCAGCTGTTGTAACCGGCCGAGTCATATCGTCTGTACATTTCACCTCCAGATTAAACTCCACGGAGCAATCGGGACAAAACTCATCACACGTACAGTCCTGATAACAAAACAAGAAAAAACAATATAATAATTATGTTTTTCAGCTAATCATTGGAATAGTAGAATACAAAATAAATTCATATTTAAAATTAAAGACTTCCTCCTGTGAAAGTCCAGTCGCAACACGGAAAGAGATGTTAAATAGTGATCTATCTACTTGGTTCCCATACCATATGGCCATAATGGATGTTCTGTTTTTGCAGAGTCAGCACTGCTTTTTAATTATTTAATGTGACCCGTCTATGATCATAATGAAAGAGTTGCCCTCTTAATATTACTGAGAGGATAAATCCAAAACTCTCCCAAGGAGTATAAGCTATAACCAATACAAGAACTAGACATTTAATGCCATCCTACATACTACAGCAGTACATATATGAACTCGAACTGAAACACTTTTACAAATGTTGCCTAAGTGCATTTAATCAGAATTCTGGTCTGTATCATATTACTTATGAGCAGTGAGAGTTTGTTTTATAGGCTTACCCTGAAGTATGACATCTTGTCAACAACATCATCACACGTCAGAGGTATCAGTCCTACTCTGTGTGCCAAGAAATCATCTTGTAACACCGATGAGTTAGCTTCTATCTGCACCCAGTCAATCGCTACAAAAGTGAACACGTCATTTATGAATTATATATCGCATTATCAGCCTAACCATAAAAGAAGATTTCATCTATGTAAACTACACTGAGCGATCAAGCTCCAATTAGTAAACAAATAACATAGGGAATTGCGAATTTAAATTCAAAACAATATCCTCTCCATTACAATTGAGAAAAAGACAGTTCAAATTCAGTAGATTTCTCATATTTGAAGTTTTCCTCCTGGTAGGTTTAAGCCACAGCAGTATTCAGTGCCATTTTGTTTGGGTAGGTATGAGTGAGTAGTCTGATGGTGGAGGTTAAGGACTTGTGATCTCATGATCCAGGTTCGATTCCCGACGCTTGCTGTCATTTCCAATTTGGCACTGGCAAGTCATTCATCCTAGCCAGGTCTGTTTGGATCAGGACCATAAATATTGGAGGTATACTGTGCGCTGGCACATAGTGTAAAGATCCCCCTCTGCCTCTTCGAAAAACAGCTATCATGGTCAACAATTGTAAAAAGACGAAGAAGGCTACCATCTCTGCAGGTATCATATCAGAGTTTTAAATCACTTACCAATAGTTGGTACCTCCGCAATACATACTCTCCTGATAGAATTTGCAATACTATAAAAAAGACAAAATTATTGTCAATGTCATATACTTGAACCATTCTCCCTGCTTGAACTGCCAACATTCTAAACTACATAATCACTATACTGACACTCCAATGCTTCATGACTGCATTATTCCATTGAATCACTCTTGATTCATTGCATCATTGTTAACCCAGTGATTTCTCCGGACCTGACAAATTATTAATTATTGTTTAAGCGGGTGTACTGGAAGGTTTACAGATAACGGAGTGGTTAAAAGACCTTAAAGGGCAACCAAGGTTTCAAACAACTTCTCATTGATGGCCATTGATTAATAGCAGATTGCACCTTCTGCATGGGGAAAAAGTCAAAATAAAATTCGGATGATTATTCAGCCAGAATCTTGTGAAACATTTCTTCCATCAGGCACTCAAACTCAGCTAAAAGAGAATACCACATAGCAGTTTCCTGTTCCTGTTATTATTTAGCCTTTGCTCTATCATCATTACAGCAGTGACTTGAAACCTCCCCTAAACTGAAGTGTTACCCAGCTTAGAGTCAGCAACTACTTTGAGTTTTGCATCGCGTAATGCACAAAGCTGATGCTGCCCAGCACATTATTTCCTACCCACTAATGCATTGCTGCGAAACCTTGGTTGCCCTTTAACTTAAAACATAGGGCATATGCCTATGGTGATCCAAATTTTATGGTAATTTACAGGGTCATATCGACACATTTCAAAACAACATCACAATAATATGTAATATGTAATAATTAATGTAAGTTTAGTTATAGTTAGTATTGACAAGGAGTGACAGGTATAACTAGGTACAGGACAGACAGGTATAGATAGAAAGTAAGTTAAGTAGTCACGGTACTGTAAGAAGTTGTCAGTACTTGATTGGGCCAATGGTTGTCAGAATGAATGATAATAAGCATCAGCCTACCTTAGATCAGTATCTTCAAGAACCAGCTTAATGTTCTCTTCATTCATCTCAGTGATTGCAATGGTTGGTTGATTGGCATAAGGCATTTTGAACCTTTTGTAGTATTTGTTGAAGGAGAAAAGACAATATGAAAATAAGTGTTGTGCCACTCTTTGGATTCTAGAGGTATGAAATTTCTTAAATGCCAATAGTCCAATGAAAAGTCATATAACATCTAGAATTATACCAATGATATTAGCTAACACAGTTTCATAACAAGCTGGTTTGCTGGTCACATGATCAGCACGTTATTTAGTCAAAATTCATGTTCAAGTGTGAGGAAACAAACAAGGTGCTTTTTGAAGAGAGTAAATATCTTTTCCAACTCTACCATGTGCAGTGAACAACCACAAAACAAAGAGACATGAACACAATCTCCTCCCTGATTCATTCTCACTAACAGAGTAAGTCTTATTTTCTTATTGTAAGGCAGGCACACAAGTGTTCTGAATTTTAGGGTTGGGTCAGCCACTTGAGTGACTTGTTCCTGGTTGTTGTCATTGTTTGGTGGAGTTGTGACTACTTACTAATGTGTGTTGTATGTGTAGGTATTTCTATAAAGGACTCATCAATCATCAATCAAAGCATTGAATTATACAATTTACAAAGCCATATATCAACCAAGATCAGACCAAGATCAGACATGATCTTGTCTAACTTTCATTGTAGCCTATCCTATGCACCTTGGCTCATCCTGATGGATGCTGTTTTACAAAGCTTTCTGAGGCACCTAGTACTGAAAACCTACTGTTGGTTAGTGCATCTTGCCTGAGGATGAGTCCAACCTAAAATGTATTCTTAGATTGTCACTGTGCTGTCCACCAGCAGCAAAATGCGGTATTGTTGTTTAATATAGGCCTATGGAAATTGTCTCACTCACTTATCTCACTATATTCGATACCAGTAGTTTCATACATGTATTTCATAATGTTATGCAGGTTATCAATTAGATCAGTGCTGAGGATTACATAAGCGTTATGGCCGACGAACAGCCTGCATACCGACTACCAGTACTGAGAAGGTAAGCTGTCAGTCAGAGATCACAGCTGATTAGATCACATAAATGTTTTTGACTCACATCGCACTTGATGGTCCATTTGCTGCTTTGATGAGGACATTTCCTGACGCCCAGCAATTTCAGTATCTGCTCCAAAGCTAGGGTTGCTTCAACCTCAGAGAATTTGTATATGTCTTCTTTCCATGCTTCTAGTTTACGATATTGATAGTATGTTACCTCCACTTGTCGCTCCTGGCTCTACACCGCTCACTGTATGTATCTGAGGCTGCACTTCAGCTTTATCTAGTAACAAGCTTTGTTGGGGAGAACCACTACCCCCTTCTCACCACCAACAAGACTTGTTGAGATACGCTAACCTTATCTATGACTCTTAGTTCTAAATTCTAATTCTGTCTCGGTTTTTGTTATACAGGTTTAGTTATGGAGTGGGACATGTTCTCAATGACTTATGCGCGTCTATGTGGTTCACATATTTACTCATATTCTACCACAAAGTGCTCGGCCTCAATAATATAATGGCCGGAAACCTTCTTCTGATTGGACAGGTAAGCCCATATGATACTATGTGTTGCTTTTCCTGTCATTGAGGGAATCATCTTGGTCTTCAGCTCCGAGCACCAAAATTTTGTTCAATTGACTAGAAATGGTGTCAAAATGAGACCATAACACAGCAATTATGCGTACTGCAATATGTTTACTCGCATAAGTCTGCCATCCCTTAGCAAAACAGAGTTTTCACCAGCAAATATTTCTTATGTCATTTCCTCGGCCCAAAGCAGCTTATTTTATCATAGAAAATCAGTTACTTTTAATAATTGTTACAGTGACAAAAAAGCAATTACATGTTGCCAAAACAGAACTTGGTACAACCAAAAGAAGCCTAATCGCATTCATGTATCTAGGTTTATGTATGTTATAATTTATCTGGTGTAGTCTTCAAAACTAGCAGTATGGTTGAGCTCCTATCAAGAGCGTATCTGCTGGCGGCTTGTTATCATTTATGTTTGGAGGTGGGGGGGATAATTTGACCTGTGGATATCGGACTTTAATGTGAGGTGCATAGACAAAACTTAATCTCATTCATTTTGCTACCAGTAAACTATCATGCTATCAGCAAGGTTGGTAAACGCGATAATATTTCATTGAGGACACTCACCACTCACTCAAATTTATAGGACATTTTATAGAGATACCCGTGTGTTGATTTGATAAGCATTATCACGATCTGAATCAGCACTCTGATGAATCAATTTAAAGTTGTAATCTTTGCAGCATAGAGAGGTCATATGATTGACTATGCAGACAATGGTGATGATCAAGGCCATCTGCTAACTATGTACAATTTGTTAGTTATTTTACATGTTACTTTCAAGTCTGTCAGAATTCTGAAAAATGAAGAGTCATTATAAAACAGATTTAGTGAGTCAAAGTCCACATCATTACATTTTTTATTTTGCCAGTCATGTGTCTTTTTTGTGGTTCTCATGTGATTAATGCACTCGAATTTTGGTTGACTAGCTGTTATATTTTGTTTTTTTTTCAACATGCGTTCTAAAAAACGACTGGAATCAATCATCTCATTGGCCATGTGACTTTCTCAAACATACCAGCAGTCATCACTTGATCAATTATTAAAAAACCAACCAGTAGGAATGTTAGCAGTCTGATGCAATATAGATTTCCTGTACAGCTTAGGTTCAACCTCCAACATCATGAGTGGTGAATGGTGATCATTGGTCTGATCTAATTCATGTCATGTCATTTTGCATTTTCCAACCTTAGCAATTAAAATTTTTCAACAAATAAGGAAATACCCTTCAAATCACATGTGAACAAAAGGGGTTCTGGGAAGGAAGATAGACAGGCCTGGACCATTTTCTAGAAACTTTTGCAATTAAAATTGTTCAACAATAATGAAATACCTTTCAAATCACAAGTGATTAAGTATGACATCATATGTCCTTTTTTTAAGGTTGCCTTGTACTTTGCTATGCGGCATACTCGTTTCTTTATCCATCCAAATTCCATTTTTTCCTCGAATATTATTGAGCCATTTTATGTATAACACTTTTTTATTTATTTTAATTCGCTGTTTTAGGTGGCGGATGCATTGGCCACTCCATTTGTGGGTTACGAATCTGACAGAATAAACGGATTTTGTGGATATGGCAAAAGAAAATCGTGGCATCTGTTAGGTAACGCAGTATACTCAATTTGCGATATGTATTCATTCATGCAAGCTGTTACCAGGACATTAGCCTTGGATTGTTGAGGTGGTAGTAGTAATATCGCTTTTTTTTTGTCCAAGAATTCAGCCTATGTTCGGCTTTGTTCGGTTTTCAGTAACCGAATTTACTGAAAACATGGTGACAGAAGCCTTGTCACGTGGCCAACGAAACACAAAAACTGGTGGCCGCATGACAAGGCTGTAGGGTGACAGAAGGTGGGGGATATGCTATCATGTTATCTGACCTTTAAGCACTGCACTCGCTTGTTGACTGTTGTGCTATTTTACCTGACTAATAGGACTAAAAATATGGAAATTAATGTTCCCCAGATCATGTGATAGAACCGAATCCCAAAAACTTAATCCAACCACACCATCAGATAAAATAATCAGGCTATCAGACCTATGATAGTTGATAATGTATTTCCTTTATGATGTTTCCAGTAATCTATTCATAATGTGATGTTTATATTTAGTATAACAATGTATCACAGACAAATTAGGTAACAATTAGTTTATTTATAACCCATTCTTTTTTGGGGATGGCGAGATTGCGCAATTGGTTAGCTATTCACTGCCAGGCGATTGGTGGTTCGAATCCCAGTGGGGGAGCTTTCAAAGTTGATTGTTCCGGCCCCAGCACCCTCAGGTGTATACCTCTCCTCCACACTTCATGCCTCCAAAGAAGCAAACATACTAGAACTAGATTACATATCAAGTAGTCATTGATAGAGGGGTCTATCTATTATATACTGTCAGATATGAAGGCAATGGTTATGTCACTATTTTCAATCTGAAATATTCAGTTTTAATAACCTGAGTTATGAAAGCACCATGGACCCAGTGGTTATCTAAACTGAACTAACACGATTTCATCATGTCCTGTGATTGTGATGGTTAATATACTCATTTTTCGTGCAAGTTACACTGCCTGTTTATTTAATACATTTGCATTACTACAGAAGTACGTTATGGTCTATGCTAGTCTGAGCCCCCCCCCCCCAAACTCTTGCCCCCCCCCCCGTCCGACGGCCCCCCGGTCTATGCCCTTGGCACAGGAAAACCGGTCTACTCATATCTTCACTTTTATTTAGAAAATTTACTGAACAGTGCTTTCTGATAGAGATTTTTTTAGCTGATGGCTATGGTGATCATGCACCTTACATCGTATAGCATCATAAGCGACTAATTGCAACAAGTTGGAGTTTGTGGCAATAATATTGTTATGCCACAAACCCGCACTTGCAGCCTTCTGAAAACTCAGACTACATCATAATTATAATTGGAAACCAATGATGGACAGTAAAGAGAGGTTTTTGCGAAGTTCCGACACTGGAGTGAACTAAACCGGAATAACCATCTTTCGAACGAATATTCTTTCTGACGGAAGTAATATTCATACAATTATGATCATGTCCAAGTCTGTATTGCGTACTCTATTCTCATTTGACAGGGAGTCTTTGTGTGGCAGCGAGTTTTGCTTTTGTGTTTATGCCGGCTATAGGACAGGATCCGACCTACTACACCATGTATCCCGGTAACTCCTACTGGACTGTCCTATACTACGCGCCGTTCATAGTTATATTTCAGTTTGGCTGGGCGAGCACACAGATCTCCCATCTCTCACTCATTCCGTCTCTGAGCTCCTGCGAACACGACAAAGTCGGCCTCAACTCCATCAGGTATGTGTAATAATAGATTTAAAACTCCAAAATTTTAGTTTACGTCTATTTTTCAATTTTAATTTTACATTAATTTTAACAAATTTAAATTTTCACAAAAATTTAATTTTATATCTGTTTGGTTCTCAGAATGCAACTGCAGATAGTATTGGCCTACAAGGCTCCATGAACTTTTAGGAAATCCCTGAACATTTCCACTGAGTACAATGGTAGAGTTTGGTCAATTTGCCTGCATTCCGAATAGCTTCCGATCCACTGGTCATGCCCCAGCAGTGTTACCAGTGGGGTGGGAGCAAATCCGAACACAGGCAATTAGACCATACTTGGTCTAAGTATAGATCGATCAATCTTGCCTTCACAGTACTATCGATTTGATCTATGACGACTTGATGCAACTGTTATAGAACTGTCCACTCATTAAATGCAAATAAATTGAATAGTTGAGGGAATCAGTGCTTATTTTTACTGTTAGTATAGTGAAAGATACTAAATACCTAATTTCTCTCGTGGGGGGGGTGGTGGAGCGTCGGACGAGGGGCAAAAGTCTTGGGGGGCTCAGACTACTAAATACCCATTGGTTTAGTCAGATTAGTTAAAGATACATGATACTTATTGGTAGAATTTATATAGATCTCTCTCTTTTATGCATCCTCATAGAAATGTCAAGTCATCACGCAGAGAATTGAGAAGATGAGATAATTACTGTTGGCTTATGGATAGTGGTTCTAATTAGCCTTGTCAAGGGCCACAAAAACCATGGTCGGGTGACAAGGCTAGTATTGATACCTAGAATTCAGTAAAAAATTCACAGAAATCCTAAAATACTTTTAAATAAATTGCTGTGACTGAGCATTTTACTGGTTTGTTGTCCAGATGATGTCTCAGGTCACGGCAACACATGATGGATAACTAAATGCCAAGACCTATATATATATTGGAAATGTTTTGCACTCAGTGCCAGAAAAAAAAAATAGAAAAAAAAACAGAAAGGAAATTGAATATAATATCATTAACGATGTTGATCAAGTTGGAAACGTATGGTTGAATAGCAATATTGGAGCACATACACTGGTTGGCACATCATGTTTCAAATTAAAACCTAACCCTCTATAAGTATATTTACACTGAATTTGAGAATCTGTCAGATATGGTGGTGGTGGTAAATTTGATATCATCTATTAGGATATATCATAGACTTAATATAATATACATATATATCTATATAATATACTATACTATAGTATATTAAGTCTATGGGATATATCAAACGATGTGTTGACTGAGTTTTGTTTCTGGGATGAGTTGAATCGCTTTGCTACTCTGAACTTTTGTTTATGGTCAATATTTTGAAGCTGAGGGTTCTGTATGTTTGAGTGAAGAGGACATTGAAATGAGAGAAAATTGAATGGTTAGGTTACGAGCTTATTTTTATAACGGGTGTCACATCTACTTGCATCAAATCTAAAACATCTTTAACTTTGACAACAAACCCTGTGGTTCCGCCTGGTTCATAGAGAGAGCACCATAGATCATAGCTTAGGGGAAAAAACTTTCCATGCTATTCCACAATGAGGCGTTCCATGTTTGGTTTTCATTCATACCAATTTTATTTTATGGAGATGTCATATCATAGCTTCATCATAGCCCGTTAATAGTGTCGAGAAATGCTCTAAATTCAAATTTGACGCAGCATTGCAAAACCTCGTATGCATTTCTACTAATTTCAAAAATGACATTGCAATTATATTAACATTCCATTCATGTTCACTTCACACAATGCTTCATTTCCTGTCACTCCTGATATATAATATATTATTTGTTACACAGATACGCGTTCACAGTGATCTCTAACCTGACGGTGTATCTACTGGCGCTACTCTTCTTATCACTGAATAGTAATCACGGGTTTAACTCTGGTGATGACATCACTCCAGAAGACAGCTCCACATTCAAGGTATGTGACAGTCTATTGTTAGTAGTACCATGGAGTTGGTTCTCTGGTAACACATTGGCGGTTTTAACGAAGCGAATCAGTAAAGCGTATAGTGTGGGTTCGATAGAAGACATTTACATTGCTGGCAAAAAATGCTCAGAACATATATTGTACTGGGATCGGGCCATCAATGCAAAAGAATGACTTGTCTTGTTTCATTTGATGTGCTTTTCTCATTGGCCTCATTGGCCGTACATCGCAAGTATATTTCTATTTTGCCATTATAGCAGTAAGATTATCCCATACATAAATACTCCTGTTGCGAGACCAACTTTAAACCCTAAAAAAGCCATTTTAGTATTGAAATCGAGCAGGCAGAACAAAGTACTTTTGTGATGATTGACTGTGTATTGGAACAAAAAGAACTGACCCCATTAGAAAGTCCTTGTGTACTTTTTCTACATATGTGTCACTTAAATGTTATGACAGAAGTTCAAAGAGCACAAATTGCTCTGGTGGTTCAATTTGAAATGTTGTCAGTGAAAAAATTGTTTTGATAAGACTTCATCGGGGAACGTGATTGGGCCTTGGCTTGCCTTGATAGCACTGGCCCTAGTAGATTAATAAGCACACTACTCCCCTTGATATCCTTCCATACTCATTGGCACATATTATTGCGAGCTAATGGTAATCGTTATAGAACCTATTGTCAACTCATTGTAAAATTAAGGGAACGGGCTTAGTAGGAGTCTTTTCTGATTTGGTACTGTCACACCATTCATCCTAGCCAGGTCCTTGAGGAACAGGCTAAAAATACTGGCGGTCCACTGTGTGTTTGCACACCCCACACAGTAAAGAGAACCCCCTCTGCCTTTCGATATATAAGAGTAGCCAGATATCCTACGGGCATGGGTTTACGGTGCGGCATGAATACTATGGGTCCCAGTACCTGTGCCAAAGATAGGACAACTCTCTCCGCTTCAAAGATGATGATGACTAGGAGAATTCAAAAAAATCTTATATCCTTTATTTTGTAGTACCTGGTGATTATAGTGATCTGCATCGGAGTTGTCTTCAGTCTGATATTTCATGTGGGGACAAAGGAGCAGTCTACTGGTCAGGATTCAGAAGATTCACAGGAACTTACCGCAAGTGTCAGGCGGCGTATGTACGTCAAATGCTGGCTCAAAACATCACAGTTTTACATAGTAAGTCGAGATAAAGTCAGATCAGCTTGGAATCTTTATGATCTATTCCTATGGCACATACTTGCAATGTCCCATGCTTCTCTTTGGCAGGAGAGCATTACACAAGGCTAGTAGTGTTTGCATTTGCAACTCTTCATGCTATGTTAGGAGCAAGAACCTTAACCAGTAGAGCAACCAAAATAACATATCTTGTCCAAGGAAAATGAGAGGGAAACTCCTGACGAAGAATCCCCTTAAATTTTCAAGCTGAGTACAGCAGAATTTGTGTTTTGTGTCATAATTCCCAGGGTGATAATACAGACCCCTCCCCCATTTTCTAGGATCCTCTGACATCGCATTTATTTTTAACATCTGGTCATTTTAAGTTAAGCAGCAGTTGCAAGTAGAATTCAATCTAATATTCAATCTCAAGCTCAAAAACCCTGAAAATAACAAGCTATATGATAACCATATCGTCCATTATTGTAGGTTGGTTTATTATACATGTGTACCAGACTTATAGTAAACCTCTCACAAGTATATCTCAGTATGTACCTGACAGAGAGTCTCAATCTATGTAAGGTAAGTGTGTAATGTGAAGTGATGTGACGCATGTTTTGTAGTGGAGTAAAGTATCCGCAGGACAAAAAACTTTGAAATTTCCACGGGCTTGAAATATAGCTGAAATTTTGCCTAACTAATCTATACTCGCATCATAACTTTGTATGAACTCCCTCCTTGCCCATTGTGCCATCTCACCATTCTCAAATGGTGGCGGGAACGTGCACTAGCATCCCAACCAGCTCAATGAATTCAGTCACTGCCACCTTATTTATCACAATATAAAAGGGTTAATGGGGCTTGCATGAGCCACTGCTGGGACATCTGGGATTGTGTAGCTGTAGTTCCAGCCGTCAGGATGCGAGCACAAACAGCAATTAGATAAACTTAGGGACCTAGGGGCTCCATGAGGACTAAAGCCTACAAATCAACTCCACTGCCTCACCAGTTGTGTCGCTGTGAATAGCAACACAACTTACCGATTGAGCTATCACACCATCCACAGCTCTAACTGACGCTTTGTTGTTATTCTCTATTGTAGAAGTATATAGCCATAGTACCTCTTGTGATTTATATATCGGGATTTATCTTCACATTCCCAATCAAAGCCCTCAGTAAGAAATTGGGCAAAAAAGTAAGTATATTATATGGAGTCAAGTCATTTCTAGTCAGGTCACAAGTCACAAATGAGTTGACTTCATGAACTTGTGACTTGGCTGAGTTGAACATTGGACTTGATCTTTTTTTCTCAGCGTTTAGTAATCTCTCAAACGATAACATCGCTTTTTAACCAGGAAAAAATCAGAGTGGAATTCTTCATTTAGAATTATTTAAATATTCTAGCCATTTAATTTTCTTACTCTATATTTGGCCAATCACTCTATATTTGTCCTAACCACTATATAGCTTAAGGTGATATGACACTTCTTTCCAATAAATACTCTCGTTTGATAAATGTACCAGCGTTCCCAAAGGTAAATAATAGACAAAGTAATATGTCTATTTTTTACCTTATAAATAGATTATATCATATATATTTGTTTTATGTGTGGTCTTATGTGTCATTTGTGACTTGATCAGCAAGTTATATTGAAATATATGTATAATGAATTCTTTATTCTGTTCCAGAAAATCTACTCAGCTGGCCTGATGTTTATAATAGGCGCGAGCACGTGGTTTTATTTCCTTAAACCTGACAGCAACACAGACACGGCGTTAGTTATGGTCGCCGGAGCACTTAACGGAATCGGTGGCTCTACAATACTAATCCTATCACTGTCACTCACTGCTGATCTCATCGACCAAAATACAGTCAGTATATATTATGCAATAACATCAGTTGTCTTCACAATAACCTGTTATTGACTTTACAAGAAGCCTGCTGTGCCTTTAGATAAAGTATGATCCAATTTTCTTGTATTTGGGGTTGCCTTCCTTCGAGCCGCAAGCAAATGTTGCCTGTGGTTCATCAGTGGAAATGAATTGACTATAATGCGATCAAATTGGATCAAACTTGATCTGGGTGCCTGTGCTTTCTCCCCAAAACATCTAACATTCTTTGAAAATTTAGCAGTACGTCCATTTGGGAATGAAATTTTTTGAATTTCTTCTGAAAACAATTTTATGTATAGTCAATCTCCACCGCTTGATGTTTTATGTGTTGTTGCATTAAACATTCACGTTTTCATTTTCCACCTTCAGATCTTTCCAATAGTTTTGGTGATGCCTTAAAATTAAAAAACAAAATTTGTTTTATCTACATAAACTATGGGAAAAAGGTCCATGAGCATAGAAATTGTTTATTCAGTGGGACATGGACACTGCATACTCCATTTCCTTATCCAAAAGAGCCCTCATTATTTTTATTATCTATCCAAACAACAGCCCATTTTTCTGTAGACTGTTGAGTTCTGAGAAAATTTTTTGACTGCCAAAGAGGTGCCCTTGTTCAGCTGCATAATTAGTTAATGTTTCGGCCTGCTGTCAATAGGAAAGTGGTTCTCAGCTCCCCAAATCATGACTTTCATTGCACAAATAGCGACATTGAGGATGAAATTTCTGTTTTATAGGAGAGTGCAGCTTTTGTCTATGGTGCTATGAGTTTTACAGACAAGCTCTCCAACGGTCTAGCTGTACAGATTATACAAATAGTACATCCCTGCAAAAATGCGTAAGTTGTTGAACTTTTATTCTCTAATTGGCTTAATCTTCATTGCTGCTGCTGGAATGGCTTGTTCTGAACAGGCTCCTATTTTTATCTGCAAACTCACTCGTAAGACTTTAGCTTACTCTTTTTGTGCTTATTAGTCATTTATATGGAGAGTAAGTATTGGTTCCCTGCTCTTTTTGATCTGGCATGTCGTACAATTGAGTGAATTAAATGATAATTTGAAGTTATCCACTCATAATAAGAAGATGGTCAAAACTCTGAATGCCGCGCATCGACTTGTACTTGGAAACTTTCCTGGGTTGTTTCTATCCATCTCCGCCCTCGGTTATGACAACCCCATATACAACCCTGCTCGACACATTTAATTGCCTCATTTCATCAAAGCTTTGGTTCTACAATGTCACTTCTTGATGGGTTTGGGGGGAAGGGATTGCTTGCAAGCTTGAATGTGCCTGTGCTGATGAAATGTTGCCGTATGAACTTGGAAACAATAGGTACTCCGAGCTATTCATATTAGTTTGAGTATGAAGCTGAACTATGATCCTATTGCAAAACGCATTCACACTTTCAATTTTATACAGTCGAGGCATTAAACGGATTGTTCATACAATTTTGCTGTGATATTTCAGATCATGCTGTGCTGCATGCGCGCCCTTCTATAAGAATATAATGGCTTTTGTGCCGATCGGAGTAGCCGTCATAGCATTTCTAACACTACTGTTTGTACGTAAGCGTAAGACAGATTATATTCTAGTGACACCTGAAGGAGAACAATACACATGCTCTAATAGCGCAAATGGCGTAGTCAAAAACTACGGCTCGATAAACAACCAGGGCAAGACCGGTTCGATAAGTAGCGGCGCGTGTGACTCAGCCACGCATGATAGCGGACTTGTGTCAGAGCAAGAGGATGAACCGTCGGATATGCCAACCCCCTCTGTAACCGCTCCTCTCATCCCAGCCTCTAACACGGCATCTCTACGTGTGACGGCAGCGGCCAGAGAACGGCAGCGAATGAGTAGTGGTGGGAGCAACAGCACGCCGAGGAAGCCTTCTTTTATTGTCGGAAGCACCCCTCCGGCTGACCATATATAGTTTAATATATATGTATATATATAATATATATATATCATATATCATATAATATCATGTCTACATTTTATATAACTGGAAAAGTTGAGCAATCAGCCAAAGTATATAAGGCGCCATCACATTCCGTCGTTCGTTACTGTGTATTTTCTTAGTGGTATATTCAAGTATGAATATTTCTGTAACATTATTCTAGTAGAGTATATTGTGCAAAATTTCCATACTCAATTTATGAGATTTTTATTCTATATGTCTAACCTACAGACAATACGCTGATAACGCACCAACATTTTTTGTCCTAATTTGTACTAAATTTTACTTACTATATAACTTGATAGGGGTAGCTTTGACCTTATGCATAGAGGTCATAACACTATACTCTTCCAAAAGCATAATAACCACGCATATTATGTGTTTCAATACATAAACATAAAATGGAAATATAAAATAAAATTGGTAATTATAGCTGTTTTATATAAGCAGATTCCAAGTTGTCCTCACTTATGCAGTCAGAAGACAACTCAATAATGTGTGCCGTTTTATTTCATTTTTACTGATTAATACTATTTTTTAACATTCTGTGTACTGTTTCTCTCTCTAATTTTGATGACAATGCTCACAATTCCTCCTCTCCAATTGGCCAATTGAATGTTTTGTTCTTGCCCTGGCAACCAAGAAAACAAGTGGTGCTCTCAAATCGTCTCATCATCTAAAATATGTTAGAAAAAATTGTATTATATTATATTATAGGATTTTTTCAGATAGTATCACTGTGATTTAATGGTTGGTCTTCCTGTCTATATGCGTAGACTCGTTGTTTAACTTTTATTTATTTTACTTTTATGCATTATATAATACCAATAAAAATGTTTGTGAACATATGTACTTTATATACTTTGTTATATTCACCGACCAATGTATCATGACAAATGAGGCCATGTGGAAAAAGAAGGAATGGAATCATATAAATTTTAAGAAAAAGCAACTTATCATAAAATGCTGTACGACCAACTTTCAGCTAGTTGTAAGTCACCATGTTATGATACTATTGCCATATCATGGTTCTGCTTTGAATAATGAATAAATATAAATGTTTTCCGTTGGCCACTGCATAATAAAATACTGAATCAGATGTCAGTTTTATACCTTGGTTCTAGAAATCAGTCAATTCACGGTTTGCCCAGCTTAGCAATAAAAGGCCATTATATAATGCCATGGCTTAATCTTTTAAATTTTCTTTAGATTAAATGCTTGCAAGCCAAAACATTTTTAATTGCTGCACCAGTTGCATTCAAATGCTATTGATAGATTATTTTTTCAATAAACATTTCTCCTTTTCAATTATGCTGCTCTGCATACAGTGGCCCACAAATGAATTTTTAATCCGTACAATTAATAACACATCAGAAGTTAGTTCCTTCGAATTGGACAGTATTATAAAAAACCACTTGGTTATAAATATATAATAACATAGTTTCAAAGTTTTGCTCGGAGCTACAGACATAGATTTCTGAAGAAAGAAACAGTACCATTCAAAAAGGAAGCATCGGGTGAAATTCCAATCACTTTCATAAAGTTTCTTGAATTTTCTCCAACTTCTAGCCAAAGTGTTGACCAATTGAGGTGTAAACAATTGACGCTGGTAATTATATACTAGAGATAATCTGAGGAAAGAGACGGTACAGTTCAAAGGAAGCATCGGTTGAAACTTCAATCACTTTAGTTAAGTTTCCTGAATTTTCTACAACATGCTGCCAAGCGTTGACTTATTGAGGTGTTAGCGACTGGCGCTGCTGTAAATAGATACTAGAGATAATGGCTTCAGGAGGTGAAGGTGATGAGAGTTTTAGTAGGGAGGAGAGAGAAGATAGCTGGGTAGCCGGTCTCTATCAGTCTGACGATGAAGAAGAACTACAACAAGGTACAGTAAACAAAATACAGTGCAGTTTACTTAATTCTGGGGACCACAAAATCTTGTTCTAATTAAGAAGGGTCTGAATTAAATTACATTAGAATGCATTGAGATCTGGCTGAAGGGACCAATTTTTCTTGTCTAAATTAACAGGAGTTCTAAATTACAAAGTCTGAATTAACCGGCTTACACTGTAGTTTGCTCTGAGTAACACCACCAATCCTTGCTTCCAAAGCAACTTGATCACCCGCCTTGAAATCCTATTAGATGGTTACTATCGACAATCGGCAGGCAACCTTGTTTGAGCTGATCTGTAAGCAATAGGAAAACAGAAGTTTTTAGGCAGGCCTTAATCTAAGAGGAGTGTGAGGTTCTCCACGTTCACATGCTAGCATTCTTGGTAGAAACGTTTCTTGGTCATTAGGCTTGATGGCGAGTCACTGATAAGGTAATAGCTAGCCTTGTCACGCGGCCACTCCTTTGTTTGGTTTGGAGGGGGAGGAGAAAAAAAGTGTCAAGACCAGGAACTAGCAGTCAAAGAAATAGATGATCATCAGCTTCTTCGACAATTTTGTAATACCCAAACAGGGTTACAAGTTCCCTCATCAAATAGCTCATACAGGTACATCAGTGTTTCGCTTTTGATATGCGACTTTTATATTTTAGTCCCAGCAGCTCCAACAGATGATGATTTGGCTGGCTTTGTTCTACCAAAGAGATCAAAACGCACAGAGACACCTGACCAAAGAGAAACAACTCCACAAAATTATGTTAAAATGGTCAACCCATATCTAGATCAAGATGATGATGCAGGTTGGTGGTATTTAATCACTCTATCAATTTCTTGCCTTTTTATTTCTTACAATCGACTTTTGCCAAAGAGAAGGATGCAGTGTTATCCATACTCTGGAATTATCTATTATATCTGTTATATCTAACTATACATACTTTAACGAGGTTGGAGTCACGTTGAATTATTTGAACCTATATATTCTTACTTATCGTAAAAGATCTCGAATCGTGGCAAGTAATTTAATTGAGTTGCTTATATCTTGGAATCACACAGCGGAAACCACAGATCTTTGCACTGTGCTGTAGCGTCCAGTCTGAGACTGCATTAATCATAATCATAATCACAATCACATAATCACAATCATAATATTTGCTAGCTGAGTTTTTGTTACCTACATGCTACATTGCTCAGAAAGCTTTCATAAGTTTTTGTGTTTTCAGATCTACCTGTAGTTGTTGACCCAACAATTCTAGAAGTGAGAACAGGTGATGGAGAACAGGATCCCGAGGAGGTTGGTGTAAAATACCACTTTCTTAGACTCAAAACTACAAATCTAACGCAAAACTTTGTCCCCATCATCTACCGTCACTAAGGAGTCATCCATGATCATTAGGGTCTGGGAAGGTGTTAGGCCAGAATGTGGATTGTTTGGACAACCTTGTTGAGCTTTGTCGGTTGAGTAGAGTTGCACCTGTAAAACCCAGTGCTGACAAAGCTTGTCATCGATCCACGTCAGCATTTAACAAGGTGGCAACTCTGTAGAATATCAGCAAAAATGGGAAGCCAACCATCCTTAGTACACTTACAAAGACGTCTTCCTCTAACCAACTGGCGTTGATCGAGTATCAATTATCCAATGAATAAGTCATCGTTAATGATTTGGTAATTCGCTCTGCTGTTTTATGTTTTGTAGGACGAAGAAGAAGACAAATTTCCTTCTCCACCACCTCCAGTAGCAGTGCCTCCAGACCCCTCAAATATAGCCTTAGATCAATACCAAAAAGCTCCTGTCTTCACTAAGGGTGATCGAGGGCCAAACCTCAACAGGCGTGCTAGCCGTAGACAACTCCAAGGTGGTGATAATGCAGACTTTGAGTGGGATATACCCGAATTTGAGCCACCTCCGCCAACACCAACGCCCCCTCCACCCCCGCCGCCTCCTCCACCTCCCCCACCACCCACCCCGCCTCCCTCACCCCCTCCAGGTCCTCCATCCTGTGGACCTACACCAATACCAGAGACCCCACCACCAAGGGATGAGTTTGAGCCAACGGTATATGAAAAAGAAGTGAAGGCAATAGAATATGATAAGAAGGTCTGTAGAAATAATAATCGAAATAAATTATGTATGTTTTTAAAAAAGCTGCAATGCTTATATATGTTTTCGTTTTCGGATTTTAAACTAAATTAGACCATTTTCTCATAAAAAAGTGATACCAAAACAAATATAGATTGACCTGGTTTAAATTTGATACATATTTCTTTACTTGCATCCTCCATCTCGAAGACAAACCCCGCCCCAGGCCAAGCTCTCTCACTGGGATTCTTGGTTTGATTGAATTCTCTGAGCTAGAGGCGAAAATTGTAAAGACATTATTATCAAATCAGAGGTCACAAAGCATGCGTGTTTTTGAATGAGTCTTTTTTTGGAAATTTTTGAATCTTTATATTGAAACTATTATCTTGTAAGAAATTGTATTAAATTCGTAATCTGCTTGTTAACCTGTTGAGACTATTGTGAAGCCATTTGCTTCATCGAAACACCACGGCAACTAAGTTTAAACAAATTATCAGTTTTGAATTTTTAATATTAGTTTATTATTTAAAAATCAAATTTTATAAATTATTAGCTGGAGGAGATAAATAAGAGTGAGTGGACGGATAAGCCGCTGACTGCCTGGGTGGAGAACGTGGTGGTGAAGAAATCACAGAGAGCTCTATATGGGGAGAATACAGAACAAGTCTCAAAGGGATTAGAGGTATCGTGATTATCTTTATCCTTTATGTATAGTATTAGACATAATACATGATACATATTATAATATAGTCACAGTAGTAGTATATATTAAATTCAATGCACATAAATACAGTCTCACATATGATACACCCAATATCATATTCTGAAGATACACATAAATTATTCAATATGATATAAAATAGATCATGGCTGCAATTAATTGGCTTCCTTGTTATGGAATATATAATTATTATTTTAACATTATAACATTATAACATTATAATAACTATTATTATAACATTATTATTATATGGGATAAGGCATCCTAAAATGTTTTCTTATATAGGTACTGTGATTACATCATTTACTCTATGAACAGTGGAAATTGTAAATTGACTTTTTGTACATTAATGGTTGATTTATCGCAATGGAAGAAAATTATTCTCACCATATCCATGAACAGGCATTATATAAAGCCCTCAGGAAATATATCTATTCAAAAAGTGCCAAACTTTGTCATTGAAATAGTCAACTATGCTAATAATATTCATAGTAATTTATCCAGGTAGCTGTGTATTTTGCTGAGTTCTGTTCTGCGTCATAACTGACATTCTCAGATAATTAAGCTTTGTATTATAAGATATAGGAAAGTTGCTGGAGTTGCGGTAAATACCGTTGCCAAGCCCTTCCAGCTCCATGGATGCAATTTGTCCAGAAGGGTTATTATGATTTCCTCTGAACTAAAATAAGTCGATGAAGTAAGGGACTGAAAATGCTAATAAAAGTCGAATCAAGAGGAAAATGAAAAAAGGTGTAACATTCAGTTCATGTTATCAGGTACACACATTTGAATAATCTTTAACGCACATTCAACATCTCAAAACTTAATTTAATTTAATCTCAAAGAGATATTAATCTAAACCGAATATAGCTTGCAATATGGAGGGCTAATCACTGATATCATTCTTATTTGCTTACAGACAGTTGAGACGCTTACCGAGCCAGCTCTGAACAAATTCTTCAGTATCCTCACCACAATGATTCCGTACCTGGTGTTTGCTATCAGTGTTGTGCTGGGTATAGTCGGACTGATCAGAGCTGAGGTGCTAGGGGAGGCACATAACAGAGGATCTGACTATGGCTGCTTCATGTTTGACCTGATTGATGTCACACTGCTCACCATAAATTTCCTTATACCCAGAACTAAATGGTAAGTAAGGGCCGTAGTTAAAAGAAAATGTAGGGGAGGCAAAAGACTGAGGCGAGCCCAAAGCATCACCATGAGGGGTGATGTAATCTCCTCCCCTCCCAGACTGAATTGAGAAGACAACTCTGTCTTTGTTCGTTCAGACATATATGTGATGGTAGATAAGTTCTTGACATTGCCTGGCTAAGGTTAAAGTTAAGCACCTCTCATCACCTTCTCATTTGCTCAATATTATTGGCTAGCAAGCCTTTATATCTGTAATGTTAATCATTTCAAGATAAAGGAAGGAATAGACAGTTTTCTGAGCTCTTATTTATGCCTCAATTCGGAGTTGTCCTCTCTCCAGTTTGGTACTTTTAACCCGCGTCGCATAGGAAAAACCTGCTGAAAGAGGGTTATATTGAAAACCGCTGATGCTAGGATAAAAATGATTTTTGATTCAGAGTCTGCACCATTGAAAACCCTGGGAGACAGGGTTTCCAAATCATTGGAGGCTTGACTGTTGATAAATCTTAATTTTAGTGACGAAACTCATGAGAGATTCTGCCAAATTGTCCGCAAAACTGTCAGAAAATGCTATAATTGACTATCCAAATACTAAAAATATTTACCAAAGTATGTCATTCATTTTTTTTCAATGTTGCAGATTCTGAATCAAAATCAATATTTATCCTATTATAAGCAGTTTTAAAGATAACCCTCTTTTTAGCACGTTTTTCCTATGCGGCGTGGGTTAAAAGTACCAAACTGGAGAGAGGACAATTCCAAATTGAGGCCCAAATCAGAGCTCAGAAAACTGTCTATACATGAACGATCGCATGCTTATTTATGTAGGTTTAAAAACAAGACAGATGATTGGAGGGAGAAATTTGACAGAAGGCAGCAGTTGATTGATAACGTCCTAGCTGAACTGTTGCTCTATCCGACCATCCTCTGCTCTGTTATCGGTGTGGTCACAGACCGGGTCTGGGAGGGTCTCAGTGATCCTAACCCAGAAATGAACTTCGATGTACATGTGGTAAGTCACACTGACATCAAGACAACACAATTATCACGTGTAACTCTGATCGTTAAAGGCAATTTAGTGCGAGTACCTCACATGTACCCCCCCCCCACCATACTTAGTCGTCACACCAAATTCCTTGTAATGGTACTCATGCTTAGTGAATAAGTTCACTCTCTATCTATCAGAGATATACATGCAATAGTATATCACGTCATCAGTGTTGTGGTAAGTTGCGCTGATAACAGTTTCAGCCTCAAAAGCAGATTTTTTTCCATCTCATCTTTTATGCTTTTACCTACAGTGTCAATCATGTTTTGGGCTCATTGCCTTGAAGAGCATCACAATTTGGTTTGAGTGTGTAGAGCCTAAAATTAACCATTGCCGCTGTTGGTGGCTTCCCATCATCAATAAACTATGGCCGTTATGTCATTTACTGCTTGATTTCATCAGAGGGTCACTTGACTAAAGGTTGTATTTTTATTTTCAGGGCATAACAGATGTGATTCTAATCACATTTGACACAGCTAGTCTGCTATATGTATACATTAGTAGAATGTACATCCTACACAAGTTCATGACAAACCTGGATTCCATGTTTCCGGCGGCTCAAAGTAAGGAAGTGCTCCCGATCACCTCCCGTATCATGTACACCTTTGTGCTAAACTCAATGCTATTTGGCTTCATGCTCATACAACTCAGTCTACAGATCTACCATGAGAACCTTAGCGAGAATAAACCGGCCAACATCATCGCCAAGGAGCAGCAGCTCTCAGCTGACACTGGACAGGAAGTGGAACTGTTGGTCGTCGGCGTCACAGCTGGCCTTATGTTGCCGGCAACTATAATAGTTCCTTTGTTCAGCCTAGTAGTGTTTGTCCTGGCCAACTACTACTATGTGCTAGAGCTGTTCATCAAAATCAACATAGAGGTTATCAACAAAAAGGACTGTAGAGAGAAGCTTGAGGGACAGGGGGATATGGCTAAAGGCATTATGGGATTTGCTAGTAAGAACATTCATGCCACGCCCGGGAGACTTCGAGATATTCAATCTCTATCTACCTTCCAGAGGGTATTTTATGTACTCAGAGAATGGTGGATAGATTTGATATTTCTTCTATGGGCTTTTATAATTGTTGGATATTGCGTGCTGTTCTATTTTTACTATAAGAACCATGTTTCTGTGTACAACTATGAAGATGGGGGAACTTTAGCCCAACAGACTTTCAGTATCGTCTATGTATGCAGTTTTATGGTTTGTGTATCATTGTTTATACTTGCCAATTATCATTCGTTTGCTGTTGTTTTCGTAACTATCCTTATAATGGTGCCGCTCTTCCTGTCGTTTGCGATCCAAGGTATTATGGATAAGATTCGAGAAGCTTCCGGTAAAGGGGAGCGAAAAAAGGACAATCTTAAAGGTATCATCAGTTTCATGAAGAAAGAAGCTGATGACACTGACAGCGATGATGATGAACCAAAGATTATTGATGAAAAGAAATCCAGACCACCTTCTGAGAAAGTGTCAAGACCACCCACTGTTAAGTCTGGGCCACCCTCACCACTGATTGCAACTGGCAGTCGACCACCCACACAGCAGATGACATCTGACAGTAGACCACCCACCACACTACAGACAAGGACACACACTCTTACCTCCATAAAACCAAGATCAGCAGATGGTAGTCCAACACCTGCCAGTAGAGCAAGTGAGAGAATGAGGACTGATGAAAGCTTTGCTCTATCAATGACAAGTGTTGATATACCTTAGCAATGTGATTCCAATTTCTATTTTGCTATAGCTTTGATTAATTTTTTGTAGTTTTGAAGTATGTTTTACATTGTATTTCCAAAGAATCTCATTTCATAAATCATTATAAAAACTTTAAATATGAAAACAGCAATGTCAAAATAGAAAGAGCAAATGCAGATAATATCGGCAGTAAAAAAATGTCCCTGAAAAAGATATCTTCAAATAGCAAGGCACACAAAGCAGGGTTCATAAATACTTCAAGAATAATTTCTAAAAAATACTTGCTATCTGGTCTACTTTGTAATTTAATATAAATTATAACAATTAATCGCTACACAATTTATATTTAAATACTATGACCTAAGACATGTGTTCAGACAGACGCCATGGTATTACTGGCATGAAGTGGAAATGAGACTTATACTTCTGTTCAGCACAGATATGTTCTGTCCAGTGGCTGATTATATTTAAACTAGACATCAGCTGAATCATGCACTGACTCTGCGGCACTATTACCTCCACTCTGCTGCTAAAATACAAATCAACATGGATGTGAGGTTGTCTGCTCATGTTTAAAAGGGAGGTAACACCTAACATAGAAGTGAATTTCGCATAAAGGGGTTTTGAAATGGTGGATTGATTTATATACTGATATAGCAATGTCTATCATTGAATTGTCTGGGCATACAAAAGACACATAGAGGACAGCCAGAAACAAACTTCATGTTGGGCTTATATTCTTATTTTTATGATACTTTTCCTTTTTGCCATTTATGTTCTTTCTTGTCACATCATGAAAAACATTAGAAATGTTGCATTGTTGCCGACAATAAATGTATTATCATTATTATGATACTCACCAATGGCTGATGTGTGCGGACAGCAGGTAATACTACGGCTCTGGTTTGTTCTGTAGATGTGTTACCTGTTGCGCTGGGTAGTGTGGCTATATCTACATGTGTTATAGAGGCGTGATCTCCTCTGAACTGATCATCTCGAGGTGTGACTCTCTCTGCTATGGCAGATGGGTATGCTACAATCAGAGGGAAAATACATTTTCATAAATTACATTTTATTTCATGTTGTATTTGAAAAAAGTATAGATGCATTTTATTTATTTTTCACTTAAGAGAATAGTTTATTTTTAAAATCCACACTAATGCCTTGGGAACACTAACCGAACTGAGTTGAATGAATTAAAAAGAAGATTAGTTTACACTCCAAACTTTAAACGCACTTTAGCTAGTTTTGATAACATATACTGTATATTTTATGCATATCTCTGGCTGCATCGATAGAGCAATCATTTTAAGCAGTCCTAATTAATACCTAGTTGATATTTGAGTGGCTGGAATTGCATGTGTTTGTCTCTTTCGAAACCCAAGACTGTCAAAGGCAGCCTAAGTTGGTCTTAGTTTTCTGACTGATTGAGGCTTTTACATAAATAATGACAAGTCATCTCCATCCTAGACCAAGTTTGGTTCATTTGCCTGCGTTCGGAGTTGTTTCCCCTCCAGTGGCTTGCCCCGGATGTGACCAGTGGAGGGGGAGCAACTCGGAATGCAGGCAACTGAATTTAACTTGATCTTTCTCCATTATAGCATCTATTTTTAAACTTTCTTATCAGTAATTGTCAGTATGAGCAGCAAGTTAATGTGAAGGTTGAACTTCAATTATTGATAACACAAATCTGACTTGACATGTTGGTTCAATAATACGAGCAAGACAAACAACCACACTGGAACATATAGGAGACTGGTTTCATACCTCAAGTTCCAAGTGTTTAATTTGGGGCGGTTGCACTCCAGCCGAAAACATAACAGTTTAGGCCCCAGACAGAGTGACAACCAGATAGACATTGGATATGGAAAACAAACTCACTTGGAGGGGAGGTGCTATGATATATACTGGCTGTAGACTGATATTCTGGTAAATTTAGTGGTGGAAGACGTGCTATGGGTGCCGCCATGTAGCCCCCTAAAAATAACAAGATTAATCACAATGAATGTTAGTTAGCAATCTTCTTGCATACATTACAACTTAGTGTACACTCAACCACCAATGAAGAGTTCATTGCACCCACACACATAAAGACTTGCACATATAGAGTAAAAAAAACCTTTTTAAAACAAGTCTTTGTTTGGTACACGGATAATCGGAGGGGAAAAATTCAAGGGCAACATGGAATACTCACAGGGCTTTGCTAATATGTTAATGATATCAGATAAAAACTTTGTGCTTGCCCGCCAAAGTGTTAAAAACATTATATAGAACTGATAACCTATCTGATTTGAAAAACTTTTTGGGTTCGCATATCTTTAACCATCAAGATGAGCCAAACTTTAGACGGCTACACCAATACATCCAACCTGACAGTTGGATATACCAGCTTCACCCCCTTAATTTAAAAATATCTCTCTCTTTCAAAATAAGGGAGCAAAGGTGATAAATGTAGCTAACACAGATGAACTTATTGGTCCAACACAAACATACCTTGGACAGTTAAAAGCTGTTTGAGAGTGATTAGCTCATTCATACATTTCTTCTCAAAATCTCTTCTCTTCTTCTCGACTGCTGACAATTCTGCTCTCAATATGTCAACCTGCATATAAAAATAAAACTACATTTCATGGATGCAATTTAAACCATAATTTCAAAATAATGGATGGATCCCTCCAGTCAAAAGACTGAATGATGTTGTAGCAGACCTTCTGAAGAAATTGGCCAAGAACTTGATAAAGAATGGGTGAAATTTGCTTCTGCTTTTATCTTTTGTTCCCTGCAGACCCCTTTGTTTGTATGGAAAAAAGATGAATATGAGCAGGTACAAAATTTCCCTTCTTGCGAACAGAATTAAATTTCTAACATTTTTTATAGCAAAGATAATGTCAACCAACCGACCACTCACTGGTATGAAAAAAATAGGCTGGATTAAAATTTTTATGTATCGCATAAATATTTTTATGTTAATGGTTTTATGGGTTCCAGATAACTGAACCCAAGATGGTTTGGTTATCATTGGCCAGCCCCTTCTCCAATACAACAACTCCATGACGATGATTCTAACCTCATTCTCCAGTTTAGCGTTAGTCACTACAGCTCTTTGACCGTCCTTTTTCTTCTTTTCTTTTCTGGGAGCTGCTTCCCCTTCTCCACCCTCATTGTTATCGTCTTCTCCGTGATCGCTCTCATCACTCGAGTCAGAGCTGCTACTGTAATACATCCCACCCTGCATAGAGAAACAGTGAGAATCTATGAGAAAACTAAGCAAAAAAATTCAAAGGTTACATGAACCAATTTGAACTTTGAATTTTAATTGTCTTCATCGAAATTAAGACGAAGACTCCAAATCAACAAAGTCGTCAGTGTTTTGATTAGCCTAGTTCAAAAACTTTGTGCTACTTTCCGCATATATATATTTTCAAAATATTTGGCGTTGTGCCTGCAATGAGAGGAAGTTCATTGGTGCCTATGTCTCCTTCATAGGTATATGAGCATAATTTTTTAATGACATCATACTCAAGGCCATCAACATCTTCGCTTAAAATGTGCATGTCAAACAGACAATTCATTCCTACACACATGGTTCAACAGACAAGACGAGACCCACAAGTGTACAATGTATTTGCATTGGACATTTCACATCAATACAAAAATATATCCCAGCCTCGCTGACATGCAGGAGGAACACTACAGACTTCATTATCTGAGTACACGGGAACCACAATCACCTGAAAGAAATACTGTAAAAAAAGAGTTGCCAATGTGATAATTGTCAGCATAATAGTGACTACTGCTGACAGTGGAATTTTAGGTTACAGAAATACTGCGGGTCACACAATGCAAAAAAGAGGGCAGAACTACTGGTGGTCAGAAGCTAATAAGTGGTGGATTAGAGGCCCTAATATTTAATATGGGATAGAAAGTTAGGCTATTTGGCACTGGTATCTGATCTATTCCCAGTTTTTGCTTACATATCAACTCAAGAACTCAAAGTTACTTACTCATCTACTTGTATATTTCTTGTTTTTCTATCTTCAGGGGGTAAGAAATTCTGCTGATGATTTCTTATTTGGGTTTTAGTTTGGTAATGATCAACACATTCTAGACATTTAATATCTCGTCAGGGTGCAATACTCTAGCTCAGAGTGTAAGTTATTTAACAAACTTACCTCTTGATCCACGTTTGGAGCGCCGAACTTGGCGTGCCACATATCTATGATGTCATCAACTTTCTCTTTTGTCTGAATCGTGACTTTCTTGAGTTCATCTGAGTCTTCTCCGGTATCGTCATCGTAATACAACATCTCAGGTGAGCATTTATCTATTATATGTGACCTGTTACAACACAAACCAAAGGTAGGTCACATCATTAACATCCCTTACGATGATGAGAGTGTGTCCCTAATAGCAGAGGGATAGGCACATACATGTCTTAAAGCCAAGCGAATGAAAGTTTGAGTGTGAACACCATCTATCTACTAGCCTAGCAGTAGCATACCTTGCCTATATAGGTGACAACCATCAAAACTATTGTCAACCAAATATCGACAATTATTTCTCATGATATCTCGAATACCTATGTGGTGAAAGTAAGTTAACTTATAGTGTGAGGACTTCCCTAAGATATGCGCCTTAATAGTAACAATATATATGATACAATAGATTCATGACCTTGACATCACAGCATCTCTATCATCCCCAAGCTTACCTGTATGACTCTAATGGTTTTTTCCAGAGTTTATCTTCAATAGCTAATACTGTGATAGCTTTCTGCATTACAGCGTTGGCCTTGGCATTGTCATATACCCTGCAAATAGAGAAATTTATTTATTGACACTTTGGTACAAACATTACAGCAAATTCAAATCTTCAGACGGCTGACTTACTGACGACCTGTATCCCCATATTCACACACCTAAAAATTTAAAATTTAAAATGAAAAGTCAACAGAGGCCAATCAGAGAAGGGCATGGCCGATTTTTATGTAGCTACCCTATAGGAGTTTAATTTAGCTAGAGTTTAATTTCGCTATCTGGACCTGGTACTTAATTTCACTAGTTCTAAATTTCGCTAGTAGGCTAACTAGTGAAAATTAAAAAACAATGTCCAAGCTGGGATTCGAACCCAGGGCAGAAATCTACATCTGTTTGCTAAGCAGACACTTAGACCACTACACTACACGTGCTTGCATGATTAGACATGGTGTATTCCTGTATAATTGTACATTGTTTATGAAACTATGGTGAGTGAGTTTAATTTAAGATACACTAAATTTCGCAACCTAGGCAACAACGCGAAAAGCGAATCCTAAATGCCGGAAAACTAAACTCCTATAGGGTATATGCATCTTTACCTCTGAAATGTGTCTGACAGCAGGGCAATGAACAGGTTGAGACACAGTATAGCTGATATACTGAACCACAAAGCTAGCAGTAGGTAGGCCATCGGTTTATCTTTGATCAGCATACCCTGAAAAAAATACAGTATCAGCAAAGTTAACTTGTATTTTTGTTTGCCACTCTCTGCTTCTTCTTTTCTTTTCTTTCCTTTATGATACCATGCTTTTATTATCCTACTCACTATATAGTATGTAACACCCTACCACTTTTTACTCAAGTAATTTTCTATACCTATGTTAATGTATGTGAGGTCAACAAGTTATTTTAAATTTGCTTTAATTACAAACTTCGATAAATAAATAAATATAACACAAACAGAAACAACTATCATACACATCAAATCATATACATAAATGAAACATTTATCCCTTGCTATTTTAATTTATTTTCTTATCTACAACCTCTTATATATTATTTTTCATGTATCTAAAGAAATTTTGTTTTGACCATGCATGCTGCGGTGTAGAATTTACGCAGTTGAATTCTTAAAGGGCAACCAAGGTTTCAAACAACTTCTCATTAATGGCCATTGATTAATAGCAGATTGCACCTTCTGTATGGGGAAAAAGACAAAATATAATTCGGATGATTATTCAGCCAGAATTCTTGTGAAACATTACTTCCATCAGGCACTCAAACTCAGCTAAAAGAGAATACCACATAGCAGTTTCCTGTTCCTGTTATTATTTAGCCTGTGCTCTCTAATTATTACAGCAAAGTCTTGGAACCTCCCCTAAACTGAAGTGTTACCCAGCTTAGAGTCAGCAACTACTTTGAGTTTTGCATCGCGTAATGCACAAAGCTGATGCTGCCCAGCACATTATTTCCTACCCATTAATGCATTGCTGCGAAACCTTGGTTGCCCTTTAAGAATGACAAAGGGAACAAATCTAATAATTTTACATATTATAGATTACAAGATGCAAACATCAAATGCTTGAAAAATTAAAAAGAAAATTTTTATTAACTTGCATTAAGATCATACTCATGGTTACAAAACAGATTAAAACCAATAAAAATGCTTCTGATGAGCCCCTTTGTATATTTTAGTCCCTGTTAAAAAACCTTATTATTTTTGTGAGACAATAAACACTTTTTAAAAAAAAAAAGATTTGTCTTTAAATTCACTTTAAATTCACTTACATCGAGATCGTACTCATCGACCAGTGTGAGCCTGAAGAGAGAGAAGAGCATCTCATCAGGGGCCGTCATACCCCCTATATTCCTCAGATTAGAGACGGGACCCTCCAGATTAGCCACTACACATTGAGCTGTGGTGTTACCTGCTATGGTCCCCTCATAGTCACCACCGAACACCATCCAGAAAGCGCATGCTGTTATAACGATTAAAACCACAATTAACGATTCATTACTGAAGAGTAATTAGCAGTATGGGAGAGTTGATTAGAACACATATGCCTCAGCACACAAATTTTGGAAGCCTGTATTGGCAAGGTCTTTTATGTCACGGCTGTGCCTAGTTTAAGTGCTCAAACGGTGCAAGATGTTGGTAGAGGCATTTCATTATCAACCACTTTGATAATGAAATGCCTCTACCAGCATCTTGCACCGTTTGAGCACTTAAACTAGGCTGTGCGCTGAGTGTCTCAGGCAGGACATGAAACCCCTTCCTCTGCAACATTTCACGCAGAGACACCCATCACACAGCTTAAATAAAAAAATATCTAAAAAAATTGGTGGCAAAGATTTCATACTTTCAGCTTTGAGCAAGTTTAGCAACTTGATTGAGCATCCATTTCCATATTAGCTTCCTATGGGTAACACTAACCATTGATATGAATGATATGATATGGATGATATGAATGTATATCAGTGACACTAACACATATGCTGTTGAACACATATGCATGTTTGATACATGATGACATTGTAAGAATACTCACAGAACGGGATAAAGAAGATGACATACAAGAAAGCAAACTTAGCAACGTCTCCACCCATTTCACCAAGCATCACAATAAACGGTCCTGTAAAAATAAAACGTATATATGACAATATTATTAAATAGTTATGAAATATAATCTCAATCTAGTGATGAACTAATTTTGATGCAAAGATAGATTATTTCAGTTAGATAAGAAATTAGTATACATAAAATGTATTATTTATTTGGAATTACATATAACATAGAATCATTTCTGTGTTGCAGGCATCATTATTTATCTTTGTTATTTTAACATAATATCGTTCCCTACAGGAGAACCAAATGCACTGATTTGAAAACTAGTATGCTTTGGCTTTCAAATTATACCCATGCATGTTAGTACTACAACTACAATAGTAAATGAAATCTTACTATTAGTACAATAAAGATATTAACATTTTTTTATTATTACTTTATTGGCATCTATATCATTTTTCGAGAAAAATGTTTTTTTTTCAAAAGTACTATTGAATATTGAATAAGAAACAAAAAAGGGTGAAACAAAAATAATAAAATTATTAATTAATAATTAATGAAACCCACCGAGAGCAGAGAAGCAGCGGACATATTTCATCGTTCTCAGCCAGACTAACATGATATTGACGGACATGATTCTGTTGTGCCACAGAGCTAGCTGTAGGCTCGGTATCACAACGTCACACACATGGGTGATAGTAGAGGCTAGGAGAAACGTGTAACATATCCAGTCAAATATGTTCCTGTAGTAATCAAAAAACATGCATAAGCAACTGAGTAACAAGATAGGCCAAGAAAACTGGCAAAAAACTTACAATTTAACAAAAAAATTATTGGTCTTTTATTCATTATGTGAATTGTGAATGACTTCATATCTATTCAAACTGTATTCAATAATGTGAGCGTTATTCTCATAGCTTAAAGTTATGTAAGCGACTGATAACATGGCTGCAAATAGCGAAAGAGATTCACATAGGGTTCCAATTAGATTTACAACGTCTCTTCTCGTAAATTCAAAGGCAAGATTTAATTTCAGCAGCAAGAAACACCATTCGATAATATCCTGAGAATTTTCACTGACCAGAAATCCTGGAAGTAGTTAGACTTGAACTGATCCAGTTGCTCTTTCTCGTTTTCCAGGAAGATTTTCTCTTCAGGCCATCGAGGGTGACAATACTTAATGTCCTCGTCAATCTGTTTTATCCGCCATTCCCGCCATTTCTGAAAAAGAGTAATAGCAATGTGATGTCATATTTTGGTGTCACTATGACCATCAAATTATGATGATAGGTGAATTTCAGGGTCAGCTTATAGGTTTAAACTCTATCAGGATTAAAAAAGTACAGTGCGCTCCACTCAATTCAAACTTCTGGGGACCACCAAATTTTGTCCTAATTGTGCAGAGTTCAAATTAACAGGAGCTCTGAATTATAAAGTCTGAATTGAGAGGATTACACTGTATATCATAAGTTTAGACAAGTGAACTACACCGGGGAATTTGTCCAAAACTCCTTGTTTTCAATTAAAATTACTTCACTTTGTGAGACTACAACTCCATTACAAAGGCTCTATAGGGGTTGATAACTTAGTGTTTTATGCAACAATTTAATGCAAAATAACATTCTTACATCATGATCACGTTGCGATACTATAAATTCTTTCAGTTCATCAGCAATTTGGTAAATAGTGATTCCAACGGCTGCAACCTGCAAATGATAATACAATATATTTAGTATTTGGTTATTTGAGTATTTTAAGTAGTGTCGGAAAGAAAATCAAATACTTCATTGACCTGATCATTACATTCAAACAAGCAGTAGTTATTGCCACTTTACAATTTTAAATACTTAATTAAGAATTTACAGGACAAGATATATATGCCGAGGTTGTTATGAATGAGAGAAGTCAACTTGTAGCCAACTCTGCATCGGTTCTTATGTAATTTATCAAGGGCAACAACTGAAGTAGGCTAAGTTCATCCGATGTTACTCAATAACTTACATAGACTAAGATTTTCCAGATATCCGTGATAAGTTCGTAGTGACATTTCCTGTACCAGGGACTATGTAAAGCAATGACGGTCCACAATGTAACAAACACTGCCTGCAGTGCTATCTGCTTCCATGCGCCAAGCCTGGAGAAAAATACAATGAAAACAAATCAAAACAGACGGCAAGCAAAAATGAAATACTGTGAAATTATTACCATGGTTTAATCAGAGGTAAACAGGTAGTTTTGCCATCTAAAGTCGGAAAGGAAGATTCTCCTTCAATTTTTTTAAAGAGGAAATTGAGATGAGGATCATTTAAAAATGGCTTATATGCATAGCGCTCACAACATGTAAGGTGAATCAATATTCAATCGACCGCAAAGCTTTTAATTCGCTTTTGAAAGAAAAACAACCCTAGCATAGCAAAAAAGGATGCTTTAGCTTTGTCGAGCGGCCACAGGTTTTGGCCGGGCGACTTGGCTAAGGGTGCTTAGCTTCAACAGAAATAAGAGGTTGAGAGGTGCAAAAAAGGGGAAGAAAACTAGAAAAAGTTAAAAATAAAATGTGTTGGAGATCTTAAGTGCTGCAAGCAGTAATTGACTAGTTCTCTGCTGCGAGTTTTGAGCACCCACCATCCAAACTTATTCCATTTAGTAGAGATCAGAGCCAACAAACATGGATGCAGCAACAGATCGAATTGTTGGCAGCGAATTGCCAAACTAAGCTGAAAAAGTCCACAGATAGATTAGGATAGCAGTTACAACAATCCACCACACAATCGCATGCCAATGTTAGATAGTCAGTATGAGAAGTAGAGAAGCTTAGATTAAATAGCAGCAGGGAGGGTGGGATATACTCCCACCCTCACTGATAGCAGGGTTACTATTGGTTGATCAGGTAGGAGTTATCTTTCCTGAAGGAAAGGGAAGATAACTCTGCATTTGCAAACAGGGGGTTAATCACAGGGGTTGTGTTTAGACAGACAATCACCCAGACCACATCACAATTTGACCTACTTTCCAAAACGTTTCCATTTGACCTTGATAATCCTGGATATCACAGGATGCAGGATAAGGTCAAAGTTTTTGATGGCTATCAAGATTTCCAGCTGTTGAAACAAAAAATTATAAATTCAGACTCATATAATGGTTGGGGTTGACCAATAAAATAACACAATGCAAGATCTGAAGGCATAGACGAGTAACCATAAAGGCCGTGGTGAGTATTTTGGGTTAGAGAGGAGGCAGGCTACCCAGAGCAATGTTTCTCATTATATACAAGATGACGCTCAATTACGTTTCAAGTGTATAGTGAAAAGGGTTCCGGCGTTATTTGAATGGTGTCCAAAATAATCTGGATGTTGAGCTCAAAATAAACTCGATCCCAAGCAAAAAATTTCCAACCTCTGCCTTTATACACAGAACAAGATGAAAATTTCTCAAGAATAGGTTCTAGACGAGGTTAAAAGCCCTGAAGGCGGGAGCGGGAACGACTCATGACTTCACAGATGACCCATAGTTATATTTCCACAACATATCAATATCAATTTGTGAATATAAGCGTAGGGGGTTTAGACAAAAACTCACCGGAAACTGTGCATGACCAACTCTCTCTTCTCCTGAAAGAGAGAACAATAATCTATTTACATGTAAGGTCTTCAAAAAATGTGAGATCAGGCATCCCCATCATGCCAGTTTGATTTATTTAGACACTTGCATGCGGTGAAAGACTCTCACAACAGTACAGCTGAGTAAGTAGAAAACTATGACACCAGGCTTCTCAAAATATAGCTTAAAGGGCAACCAGGGTTTCAAGCAACTTCTCATTGATTTAAAGCAGATTGCAGCCTATGCAGCCTTCTGCATAGGGAAATAGACCAAATTTAATTCGGATGGTTATTCAGCCAGAATTCTTGTAAAACATTTCTTCCATCAGGTACTCAAACTCAGCTAAACTAGAATACCACAGAGCAGTTTCCTGTTCCTGTTATTATTTAGCCTGTGCTCTATCATCATCACAGCAATGTCTTGGAACCTCCCCCAAATTGGAGTGTTACCCAGCTTAGAGTCAGCAACTACTTTGAGTTTTGCATCGCGTAATGCACAAAGCTGATGCTGCCCAGCACATTATTTACCACCAATCAATGCATTGCTGCGAAACCTTGGTTGCCCTTTAACATCCCGATCCAGGGAACAACCCAAACCAAGGTGTTAGAGTCTCCTTGCCCAAACACACAGCGAAATTTATACCATTGCGCATCACTTTATTTCCTCATAGAAGCACTGAACGGCCCTTCAAGTGTTTGGACATCAATATTTCGCTATATCTAAGTCATAGCTAGGGAGAACATTGATATATAGTGATATCAAATATCTAGTCTGTTGCATTCATTGTGCACAATCTCAAACAAGCAGGGTTGGGATAGAAGATCATGGAGCACTTTTATTGCCTGCACGCATGAAAACATCACGATACAATACCAAGATGTCCTGCAAGAAAGAAACTCATTGATTATTGTGAGCATTGAGAAGATGACATGAGGAGAACTCTCCCATATTAAAGACCTAGAAGAGTTGTTGATTACTTGTTCCCTCAAAACTCCAAACACTTCTAATAAGAAAACTCGCTTAATGAAGATTATTCTAAGTGATATTTACTTTGGCCTTGCCTCTGTTCTTTAAATTCAGTAGATTGATCTACTTAGCTTTTTTACCTGGCTTAATAGGCTCGAGATGGTTGAGGTAGAAGTATTGTTTTCTGTTAGCTCGGTCACATGTATGAAGCTGATCGAGAGCTTCTTTAGCTACCGGGGCCATCTTACTGATCATCCATGTTAGAGCTGGCTGTCCGCAGTCATCGACCACCCCTACAGGGGCGTGCTCCTCCAGAAGGTATCTAGCTGTCTCACTTCGATCTGCACAAATACAGAATATGTGATTAAATAAATACTGGTCAGGGCAAGAATAGATCGGACTTAAATAGATTTTTTCTGTGTTGTTGCAGTCATGTTGCGCTTGCCTTCATGTAAAGATACTTCTGCTTTGTAAGTGACATATATGAACAGTTGGGAAAAAACTCAAACCCTTGCTTTAAAAAAGTAACCGACTAACTAAACTAACTAACTAACTAAACCGTACACGCCACATAAACACGAAAATATATATTGCCAGGTACATTTTGTTTTGCGATTTCGATGAGCTTACACATTTGTGTAATTGTGTCTTATTGACAAGCAATTCCTTGACATTATCATCCACCAAGCTAAAATCATACTGATGACATGATATACTATTGCATGTATATCTCTGATCATTAGAGGGTGAATTAATTCACTTTGCATGAGTACCATCAAAAGGAATTTGGTGTGACGACCCGCCTATATTTCAGTAATTAAGGGCGGGTATTTGTTAGGTACTCATATTAAATAGACTCTAACGATCGATCGGAGATATTCATGTGAATAGCATAGTCTCAATGTCAGTGTGAAAGTCACATGTACACGACAACATACTACTCACCGAGCTCAGCAGCCACATACAGTGGTGTCCTCTGCCTGTAATCTCTCACTTCCTTATACTCACAGCCAGCCTTAATGAGTACAGCCAGAGCTTTAGTGGCATCATTCCTGGCAGCGTAAAACAGAGGAGTCTGTAACTCTCCCAAAGTATTGGCCTCCTTATTAGCATCTGTTAAAAAGATAAAAGGAAATTATTAAAAATTAAGTATCTGGTACCAGGAGTGAAGTCACGGCATTCGACGCAACACTAAGGGTAGAACAAAACTAAGGGTACAAACACTTTTTTTTATTCCCATTCAATAATAAATGTGTGAAATATGTATGAGTGAGATTTTTTTACATTCATTTTTTTTTATTTATTTCCTTTTGAATCCGGAATGCCACAACAAAATGCGAGTTTTATGCATTTTATCTTCTCTCTTGTACCAAAACCTGTAAAGGTGGCCATTTATCTTAAGGTAGCATACCAATGTTTTGAAATAAAGATTATATTATTATAATATATATTATTATAATATATATTATTATAGGGCTTATTTTAGTGACGCTACGCTGTTTTAGAATAGAGGGTATCAAGACTGAGAATTCTGTCATGTCTTCGTTTACCACTGAAAGGTAAAGAGTATCAATGTGATCAATTGTTGACAACACATGTTATTGACCCCTTGGCAGCATGCAGCTTGCCTTTATAAGATTAAAGTATATTCTAAGCAGTGCTTTATAAAATTCCAATAAGTTAATTATAATATAATTCTTGCACTTCAAATTACCCTCTCTCATGATAAATATTTATCAAATATCTAGACTCTACCCAACCTATATAAATCTTAAATCTAGGCCAAACCAAGAAAACAAAACCTTGAGAATACTATAATGGCTGTAATGTTTGCGGAAAATATGAGCAGGGGCAAACATACATTGCATGCATGCACAAGAGTACCTTAGACAGTTGATTTGAAAATTAACTAATACTGTTACATGATATTGATACTCCAATACCAAACAAATCTGCTTAGTATTTATTATTGTCATAGCCATTGCATACCTAGATATTTACTTCGTTTCAAATTGCCCATTATTGCATAGGGAAGAAAACACCATTGGGCTCAGACACCAATCATATGATACGTTACTGAATGATTGGTTCTTTACATATCACAGATTAGAAAACATGTTGCGAAACATGGTGTAAATACTGGGACATGAACAAAAATGGAAAAAAAGTCAGAACTCAGTAGGATTGTTTAAAACAAAACATTATTTAAAGGATTTAACTATCTCTGCCCCGTACAATGATCATTTTCGGTATCATTAAATGTCAACATCAGGGTTTCACCAAGTTTAAACAGTTGAGGTTTCTTTAAAGGTACTTCTTATATTATTAAAATGAAATCATAGCCTACCGTTTTCAACGAGAAATTCACACATATCTGCATAGTCGACAGCTGCTGCCACATGGAGGGGAGTCCTTCCATACTTGTCTGCAATATTCAGATTTCCTCCGTGTTCCAGTAAGAATTTACCGACATCAGGGTGCCACGTACGGGCAACCTTCAAACATATAACACGATTACAAAACTTTTATGGGTTTAATGGCCAAAATACACAAGATACAACTTGAATAAAAAGTCTACAGGGTCAAGCTTGATCTTCTATCTTTGTATGTCTACGTTACTTATGTTATATTATTTTTACTATAGCTGCGATCATCCATTTGAATTTTACTGTATTTGAATTTAGTATTATCAGATTGCTTTTCCTTATAATTTTACAGTTATGGCTAAGATGATCAGTGATATGCTGTAACTGTACATTAAGAAATGTAGCTTTTACAATCATGATTTAATTGCTTTCATTGTTACTTGTCAGAAATGTGAAGGTAAAATCAGAGCAGGCCTATGAAGCAAATGAACTCTCTCAGTTCACCGGTTTATCCTACCACCACATGCTTCAGAAGTATACCATTTTGGTTGAGTTGTAAAATGCCAAGTGGCATGCCGATGGCTGTTTGTAATCACCAAAATAAATAAGCGGAAGGGACTATGCAACAAGTTTTTTAACTGAACTGGCTATTCTTATAATCAACAAGACCAACATTCCACCATCCATTTCTCAAGCATGATTGTTGATTGACAACAAAAGTATATATATAACCAGGTGTATGACTTCATATCCAAACATCATGACTGTAAAGATACTCATCAGCTTTACAAAAACAAACTAAAATTCATTATGTAACAAACCCATGTATTATATATTCAAATTAAAAGTTCTTTTGTTTCACCAGCTTAAGCTGGAGACTCGTTTCAACTCCAAACAAGTTGTCACTGCTCTCATCTGCAGGATTAGGTTCAGTCCAATTTCAGGGGACAATAGAGTGATTTACTCTTCAAACAGGCGATCCAGGGTGCAGTATTGTGTCGAGGAGTGTATTTGTTGCAGCTTCTGGCCACCTCCCAACATCTTTATGGGGCGTTGGCTGTCCGTGATTGGTCTGGGGGGATTTGGGCCCACCCTGGTCTTTGTGTTGGTGTGTTCCCTGTATATCTGGCAGAACTTATCCTGGTTCAGTGTAATTTTACATGTGAAAGAAGGCAGTTCACTTTATTATGAACTCAGATCAATTAGATCAAGATATTATATACAAAAGCAGTTTAGAGGAAAAAGGCATAAGGTATGAATATTAACCTTATCATTTTATTGCAACCTGCATTCCTCATTCAAGGATTAACTATATTATAAATATACCTTGAATTGTGTAAAGGCTTAATTTGACACCTTATTATTGTAAATTTTGGAAATAACACTTTATTTTAAAAGCTGTAAAGTAACACTATAAATGTAACTTTTTGAGAACCTGTGTAATGCTTTTATAAATAGTCATATAGTCATTGTTTGTGTAAATCTTTTATAGATTTCACGGTGTGAATCTCGGTAAAGCTCGACAATAAATGTTATAAATTGTACGACAAAAGTCCAAGTTCCATCAGTAAAAATCCCAAGTCACAAAATCCACTAAACTGAAAGCCTAACGATAGGGAATCGTTAAAACGACGATCAATGAGTTCATTGCATAGATAGTATATAAAATTACGCCTACCTCATGGAAGATGGTTTGCCCATATACATCAGTGCAATTAACATCAGCTCCCTGCTTGATGAGTCCTTCGATGAAGTCAAGATCGAGAGTCTCATCTGACTGAGTTGACTGACCAAGCTTAGCAAAGTACTGAACGAGTGCTCTGTTAGTGGCAGCTGTAGACTTGTTTCTCGTCTCATGTTTTATATAAGTAGGTTCAATATCACCGAGACCCTGTCCGTTCTTAGCAGAGTGAGCATGATCTTCAGCACCTAGCGCTGCCATTAACAAGAAAATGAAGACATGAAAATAACCCAAATATCAAAAGACTATATTGTTCTAGGTACAAGCCTTCTGTAGTTTGCACAAGACCCCTGGGCACTCAACCATTGGACTTACATCAACTACAGAAGACCTGTTGTTTTAGGAACCCCAGGTCTCTCATCTAGTTATCTGGACAACATAATTCATCTACAATTTAGACAGAACTTTAATTTTCTGTCTTCTTCGATATGTGGTGATTTTGAAAATTGTGCCATCATGATTATGAAATCATCTTGATCGTGCAATACATCAATACAAGTAAATCTACTAGAAATATCAGTACATCCAAATGGAAGCATAGAAATCACAACTAAAATTTCACAAAATTTCAAGTTCTGGGTAGATATAAGCCAATGTGATGGGTATGTTTGGCTGGTGGGTTGGAGAGAGTCAATGCCAGGTCAGATGGTACTTCCTTGATTGGACCTATAGATATAAAGTGAATGCGAATTTCACTTTCTGTTTCACTCAGCAGATATCGGTGACCTGGCATTGGCTAGCCAATGTGTTGGCTCTGATATGATTGGCTGGGTTTCCCACCTACCAGCCATTCAGAGCCAACGCATCGGCTAGGCAGTGGCTCTCTTTCCCATCAAACAGCCAATCAGATCAGAGCTAGCCATATCGTTGGCTAGCTTATGCTTCTAGAGCAAAATAACCTTTTGATACCTCCATGGCCAATATCCATTTATTTCATTTACAGCTTCATTAGATAAAACAATTTCAGGTTATCAAAGGCATAGGTATTAGTACTGTGCAGGCAAATGTGTACAATCCATAAATCTGCATTTCATGTGCGACAAGGAGTTAAAACATGCCAGATGTTGATAGCGGTTATATAACAGCGGGGGAGGGGGGGGGGGCTCATAGATTATTTGGAAGCTTATCAGCCAGGGCAATTCAGCTGGCTAAACTAACTAAATTTAACAGAAGAATGCATGCTGGGTATGCCCAGAAATGGTATTATGGGAATATTGAAAGAATCTCTCAATTTTGTTTATGGACTCTACCAATTATCGATGACGTAGTAGCATTTGGCTCGGCTCTCAAACGCTGAGTTGGGTGCTCTCTATGTAGACTATCATATCTTAGGTTATATTTTAAGGAACTTGCGGGCCACCAGACTGACCGACAGGCATCACAGACTAGACAGTTATATATACAGTAAACAAAACGGGATATTAAAGACTACCCAGAGACATATGCATGTTAACAGTCAGGCAGTTACTTATGATAAAGTTATGTCAGATTTGCATGGAAAAAAATTTCAATGCTACCATACCATGCAAATCTGACATAGCTTTATCGTGAGTAACTGCCCGACTATAACATTCATTGGTCTTTGGTTAGTCTTTGAGAGTTTTCCCACCCCATTTTGAAACAGATTTGAAACTGCTTCCTTCAAATTTCTGTTATTATAATTTGTGTGAATCCTACATAGAGTTATTATAATAACTCTATGGAATCCTATCAGAATAAAAGTACAAGTGAGAGAGTGGTGTGAAAACTCCAAATGTATAACTCACTACTCACAAGTGAGCATCTCATTGGTCAATTTGAAAGTCAAATCAAATTCTCCAGTAGAACAGCCCGAGCAGAGCCCAAGGAAAGCTTGAGAGAAAAGAATAGCCATATTTAATCCCATGAAAAAGAATGTTATTTTCCACTAGTTACTTATTGCAAAACCCAGCATCAAAAGGAAAAATAGGAAAAAGAAAAAAATGACATTCGAAAATGGGAAGTTAGCCGCGCCCAGATTAAAGACTAACTAATGGCTACGGGAATCAACAGGAGAGGCCAACTCACTACATCATTGCACCAGACCCTCAAGAAACCCTTCCCCAAACCCCAACCAAGGCACATCTTGAGACTCTAATGAATCTATTGATCACAAAGCAACATGCGGAATTGATCTTCTACAAACGATTTAGTGAAAGCAACACATTTTCAAGTGAAAGCGGCAAGCATTTGTTACGATACGTGGCAAAAGTAAGCTCAAGCAAAATAAGTGTGGGTAAAGCAGGCAAAGTTTGAAACTCCCTAAGCTATGATCATTTACAACATCATTGAAGACTAAACCTGTGTTTTTCTTACGTTTATCTCGTCGGGTTACTTCTGAAATTTAAATCTTACTCAGTTCGAAGTTTGGATATATTAAAATCTAATACTCATTCATATGGACTGAAGGGATATCGGTCGGACACCTTTCCAAAAGTTTTGCAATATGGTGTCCGATAACATTGAAATTTTGAAGCTACATGGTTGCATTTGTCTAAGTGTGTAGATTCTTTTAATTCCACAGGGCCACTTTTGCACTGAACAGAGTGCAGTTTATCCACGTGTCGAGGACCATTCCGGAAAGGTAGGTCATCACAGCCTAGCCATGGTGTTATCAAACATCTTCAGACTAACTAGCAAACGGAAGTCTATTATTCTCAAATTCAAACTGTTATTAAAAGGCGATTGTGGTGTGTTGAATACGATGCTAAGATAAAATAATCAATCTGCTATGGGATATCTATAATGTGATTATAGATGCAGTATAGACAGGACTAAAAGTTTGTTAATTCTAATTAGTAGCATGGGCAGGCTGAATAATTTTGCTGTTTAATCGACTTTCCACATCAATTTCACCACCAGTCAAAGCCATAGACTTTTAATAACAGTATTATTATGAAGTCTATGGATAAAACTCACAGCTTATGTGTTTGCTTAGCCTGTCTTGACAAATTTGTCAAAACAGGTCAGTCTTTCTATTTCCAGAGCATGAATTTTACATTCAACCAATGACAGCCTGCCCAGCAGTGAAAATTGCAAAAACTTGGCGCGGATATTTCACTTCAATTATCAAACTGTAATTTGCACTTCATTCAACACAGAAAATCACATCTGTGCAAAAAGACAACTTCAAGGCTTGCATCACACTATATGCATCGTCACATTAAAATTATGAATACTTAGTTTTTATATGCATATATAAATTAATGCCTTGATCTAGCTAGCCAACAGGATTGGGTAATGTGGCTGGATAGAAGACTTTTTATTTCTTTCATCAAAACATTCTGAAATCTGGGTGAAATGTGAACTTCAAACTAAACATTATTTTGATACTGCCAAAACCCAAATAAACCATCAAATAAGGGTGCCAAATGAGGCAGGGGGGTTTCGCCTAGATCAAGGCAATATTTTGAAGTGATCTTTGAAGTGATTATGAAGGAATCAGGTTTTCGGTATCATTCTGGAGTTCTCAAACTAATTTAGAAAACTGCTATAAGGTTTATTGATTAATTCTCATCAGTCAAAGTTGAGATCAGAGGTTGCTAAAAATATTCTATGTTTTGTATACCCTATCATCAAAAAAGTACCTTTTTAGTAGCTTCACATCTCAAGAACGATACCGAATACCTGATTCCTTAATCATCACTTTAAAAGAAACAGCCTAACTGAACCCACTTCACTTCGGTGCAGATGAAAAGTCAGTTTGCTGAAGCAACACCGTGTCTTAACACAAAAGTTGCACTTACCCATTCGGCGCTTGCTGGTTACATAGCCCCTCCATTTACTAGCTGCCCTCTTAGCTGATGCTACAGACTTGATGGCTCCATGAGTGATTTTAGCCACTTGATGTAAAGATGTTAACCTGGTAATATATGAAAAGTTGGTTAAATGTTGGTTAACATCACAAGTTTCCGTCTCCGTTCGAAGACTGAGAAATAAAAGTGCGGTCGCCATATTCTGAATGCTGGAGGCCGTTGGTTCGAATCCCACTGCGGTCCACCGACCAATGGGGTTTGGCTGGTTGGCCCCCAGGCGTGCTGCGATAAGCCTGCAAACAGAGAGCAACCTGGCACAGATATTTCGGCCTCGCCACAAAGGCAACAAATTTTGCTGCCCATGCTTTAGGATATGGTGTGTGACAAGACATGGGATTTCAATCAACCTTTTTAATCAATAGTCGGCGCCAAGTTGATCTCAGTTTACAGGCAGGTCAGAGCACGCATGGGGCGCAGCGCCCAGTAGTCATTAGAAAATTATAATTGTGCCCTCAACGTAGATCAGGTACTTAGATTACCCACATTTAGGTTAGCACGGGTCATGTCTTGTGTAACAATATTATTATGGCTGATTTACTTAAAACGCTATTTTCTTGGTGTCTTTTGTTAGAAAAATGAAACTTCAAATTCTAGTACAGGCATGGCATGTATTCACCTTGTGGTATTTCCTTATAAAGATAAGGATGCACCAGTTGGTAATGATAAAATCTAACGCAGCATCTAAATGCTGAGTAGACAAAAAAGAGAAGTATGGTTTCAACAGACATCTCAAACCACAGTTAGACATTGTTAGACCCATGCATTGTGTTATTGCAGCCATTGTTGCAGTCGTAGGGAACAAATACCGATAACAACACAAGGCGCTTCAATAACCAGAATTTTTCTCGCAAGAGAAACCCTCTAGCTAACTCAAAACTGCGAAACCAGTGTTTGGGTGTTTCTTGGTATTAATCACGAGAGATCTATGTTTATAGGTTAATAAGGTTCAGGTGGGACAGTGAACTCATTCATAGAGAAGACGATTCAATTCATTGATGGGTGAGGGACGTATCTGTTATATAACCCAGGAGTAGACTGGGCAGGCTATCGGGGGCAAGCTGTCGGGATAGGTTGACCTGGGCTCCATCCACCCCGACAGCTTGCCCAGGCTAAACAATGAGCATATAATGATCTTCAGTATCAGATAAGTTCATGGTTCTACAGTTAATTCTCATGTGTGCTTTATATACAGGTAGGGTATAGGGATACAGGTTGTTTAGTAAACTTTTGGGAATAAACACCCACATCGTTAAATATGACATGATGAAACCTTACACCATCTGATCATTCATCAAAGAGAGACAGCACTATTACCTGGCTCGCTGGAAGGTGGGGATTGTCTCATCTTCTAAGGACAGCCTGATCAATAAGTTAGTACCGATGACTTGAAAATCATGTGAGTGGAAAAGGGTCTCATCAAAAAGCTTTAATCAGGTTATTTAAGTGTTTGGTTCACACTATCTAATCTAAAGACAAATCACACAAGATGTGGTTTGCGTTTGACTATTCATAATTCAAGCTGAGATTCTTAGGCCATGTTTATTTACCATGATGAATCCATGATGACAAGAGAAATTCTCACAACTTACCCTCTATTTCCTCCATTAGTCAGAGGTTCATTAGGAGTTCCTGTGCTCTTTGCTGGGATCACTTTCCGTCCCTTCCTCTTGGTGGCGTTAGTGATCGCACTCTTCAGTTTTGCGGTAGATGGCATGATGATCTACCTGTAGGTACACTTATACACCAGCCTACTGCAAGATAAGAGAGGAGATGATGTAGCATGCAAATAACCTGGGGAGCAAGATTAACAAGGCAAGTACTACTTTCATCCGATCTGTGACTGGAAAGTGAGAATGTTCTTTCTGTGAGTTCCACGTCAACATATGAAGTGGAAAAACTCATGCCAACCCCAATCATTCATTACAATTTTACATATAAAACCAAGGCAAACATGCTGAAACACTAGCTCATTCAACTATCTCCTTCACCCATGAGCTCAATCTAGCCATGGGCCCATTCCCCACATGGCTATCTAACCAACTAAAGACATCAAATTAGGTCCAATAATCCCTTGTAATGAAACATTGTACTCACCTTGTTTGAAAGCTACACAAGAAAGATTAAAACATGACAGGTGCTTCACTCAATGCTTATGACGCCATTTTGTAGTTTCCTAGCAACACATTGTAGCCTCAAATAAAATCAATATTTGCAAGTAACTACAAGAGCAAACAACTTCGAAGTTAGGCAACAAAATATTCCTCTAACAAACTGACTGGAGGGTTCCCTGCAATCATTCATCGCAATAATTTGGATAGTGGTACCACTGATCCATTGTAGATGCTCTTTGAAAACAATTTCGCTTCCTGCATAGTGAAAAAATCACTGGGATTTATATATCTATGGATGTAAATAAGTTGGTGAATAGATAATTGTGGTGAATCTTTACATATTATTTTCTGTAGCTTTTCCTGTAAGGTGACTACAGCATTGGGCAAGCAGTTCTTAGAATTTCTTGTTGAGCTGATTAACTGATTTAAACATTTCTGTGACATGACAAGGTTGCACATACACCTACTTCAACAGGTTATTCTTGGTCGTAAGTACATTGAAATTGCATCAATACCTAAACTCTGTTTGATCACCCATACTAGATATCTGGCACCCATGCCCATAAAATTTTGTCATTAACAGGAATATTTTCCGAATGACATCCGGTTATTGTGTTTTTTTCAACCAGTATATTGGTCAGTTAAAAATACAATGATACAAATCTATGTACATAACATTTGACTTAAAATATGTACACTTTTCTGTAGCTACATCATAAACATGCACATACTTGCATGTTGCCACAACCAACAACATTTTTGTTTGCTGGGGAAAAAAGGAGATTGAAGAAGAAAAATATAAGTTCACTAAAGCAGCAATGTCAATTTTTTTAAATAGTTGCTCAGTACGATTGCAGGGTGAATATATGATTTACTTGTAGAACAGAGTTGGTATTTTTTCATTCGGAGCGGTCTCTTGAGAATGATGATGGAAAGAGGAAAGGTTTAAGAAGATATCATGTTCACCGCCTTGGAGGTCCTCCTCGGCCTCCTCCACCACCACCCCTGCCTGGTCCTCCTCTACCACGTCCACCTCGCCCTCCTCTACTGCCACGTCCACCTCTTCCACCTCGGCCTGCAAAAAAAACCAGATATAACTAATTTCCATTTCACTCTTAATGTTATAAATCCAGAAAGACGGTTTGTGATCCCAATGTTACTTTCATTTTAGTATATGTATTACAATGTGGTTTGTCAGCAACATAAGAGGCACCAAAACAAGGTTCTGGAAAACATGACTAGACCTATGAGCATCGCGGGTATTAAAACGAATTCTGATATGTCACCATGCTATGTAAATAGAAATTGTCTCCTCTTGTACATAGTACTGAAATGATTGTGCGTGTTATAAACCTTGTTTCTCTATTTGATCATGAACCAACACTGTTTCAAATACAAGCTGCTGTGTGTTGACACATAGCAATAAAAACTTACCAGTTAGGCAGATCTATTGGAAACTTTGGAAGTCCCTCACTAGATCATAGTAGATAATGCCTGTCTAAAACTCTTTTGGCATACAAGAGCTTCTGTTTATATCACCCTGTTGGTGTTACCTTATAAAAATATCCCATTCCTGGTCACCAATCACAAAACTAATAAAAAAAATCAACAAACCTCTGCCTCTATCTCCTCTGCCTCGTCCTTTGGGTGCATCATCTACTAATAAGGTATCCAGTGGTAAACTGTCTGGTAGGATGAAGTATCTGATATTATTTCCTCTAATACTGAGTGAGTCTAGTGCAGAGGGTTCTCTTCCTTTCATAGTCATCTTAACAGCTTTCAGATGAGTGTTCATAGATACATCAACTCCTAGAGGAAAGAATAATATATGCAATAAGTTATAAAAACAATCTTCATGAAGATCGCTATGCAAACACTTGAAGATAAATCAGGCATATATATGGTTCGGATAGTTTCCGGCAGATCTTCACCAGAAGCCGGTACTGGTCTTATGCGTTCATATTGTGATGACCTTGGTTCTTCTCATGTGCAAACTGTAGGCTATTGAGGAGACATTTTCATTGGCACTTATTGTATGGCATGTTACATCACGCGCCTTAGCAAGTGTGACAATATCCCGTCTAGATTCCAGCTAAGGTATGAGATATTTGTCTGCAAAGTAATATTATTTATGTCATCAAGTGTCAAACTGGTAGTCTCATACCTGTGATTGTGCCGTGTACTTGTGTTCCATTTTTCAATTCTATTGTAACAGTTTCATGACTAAGCTTCATCAGAAATCTACAATAAGTAATCATGAAGTTTATGCGACAGCAGCATTGGTAATTTGAGCAATTTTGGGGAAAAAATGATCACTTTATTGATGAGTACATTAGTCAGCATATGTAACATCTGCTAGTGCTGATATGAGAAACATGTCTGTCAATATCATCAAGACCAATCACACATATTGTATCACTGACTTATTGCCACACTGACTTACATGATCTACATTGGTCCTTATCACCAAAATGTAGAAAAGTTTTGAATCAGCCTCTTTATCACAGCGGAAATTTACTCTACTTATATATATACTATATATTTCTATCTCAATCAATGCGCAGGTAACAGGTTCATGTTTCATAGTTAGAAGTTGGATGTGTTTATTTCCTGCTTTACTTTACTTACTACCACTATTAAATTTAACTCAAATAACAACAGTACTCTAGTCCAATAAACTCAAGACATCTGTTTGGTGGTTCTGGACAGGCTCATTCAATCATTTATATTTCATTGGGACTGGGAGTGTGTGTGGACTGGGTGGTGGGTTTTACCAATTAATTTTAAGGGTGTTCATTGATATCACAGTTACACTGTGACTGTTTCCCGCCTCAATCATTGCTGGTTGCACTGACTGAGCCCGGCACACGTACTACCAAATCGACTACACCTATCAACTACCAATTCACTAGGCTAGCTGACTGCGACTCGACTGACAGTCCTGACAGGTGGATGGATCATCATACAAAAAATGTGTTAAGATTGTAGTTGGTATGTAGGCCTAATACACATATGCCAACAGAATAGGATGCCACAGTGGGCTGGGGATGATTGTAAGGGGATGGTTGGCTGGTTTAGGCACCATTTCTGGTACAAAACTAAGCCTTGATGATCAATCACAGCTTTGTTGTTCATATAAATGGAGGACCTTCTTTCTACATAATTTAGCAAATCTGCATGTTATGCAGATAGTATCACTGCATCTATCAAACGCAGACATATTTCACTATCTTCCCAATTGTAAAAGGTAGTTTAATTACCTGACAAGCTTCATGATGGCTGGGATAGTTTACAGCAATATTCTTCCTTCCTTTCTTTTAGATTTTATCCTTTTTGAGCGATTACTTTCGTTTTAGACGGGCCCCATCAGATGCGTGTTTTGGCGAGACATTCGAAAACTAAATACAGCCATGTGATTGGCTCAACTTTGTATACATCCAAAAGCACATGTAAAAGGAGTAGGGCTGGCTTCAACCAGGGTGAATTCTCCCTGCTTCAACATAACCCATAACAATAAAACAAAGATTATTTGACAGCCCAGTTAGTCTCCAACACCATGATATTTGTTTAAGACGATTGACATGACAGGGTACTTTGCATGAAACTGAAACTTATTTATGGAATTGTATCTGGGCATTGGAGAGTATTGCTCTCGTATCTTGGCTTTATTAGAAATTAGACACACAAATGTCTTTGTGAATCCAACTCCATCAGACAGAAATGTTGTCTCTCAGCACTAGCATGTTCGATAAACTGGTATGCATAAGCAAAGAGTTTTTTACTCCTTGGCATAAACATATATGTATGCGAGCAATAGTATACTAAGATGCCAGACTGAATCAAGGAATATTTTAATATCCTTTTAACGGTAGTGACACTCAACATCATAGAGAGTCCACGATGTCATGATATTTTGAGTCTCAGCAAAATTAGATCGGTTGGCATCAGGATGTTAGTGAGTTGATGCTGATGCTTTGACTGCACTTAACACAGTATCTTAGTAACTTGTCAATTCCTAATAAAATAACTCAAGATATCTTATCAAGTGTTGGACACATTATTATTAGTGAAAATAATATAAAGAAAATTATCTATGATTTACATTACAACAGCAATAATGACCAGCTGGTGAGACCATTTACAGCCTAAACTACCCCCTTGAAAAAAACCATGCGGACTAACATGATATCAGGGAAAATACAAATGCATTATGTTTAATAATGAAGTAGTAGCAAGAATTGAAGATATATCGGCAAAACATTATGGCAAATGGTAAATAACAAGAAGTCGGCCACAGAGACATATTTAACTAAGTCATCAGGTAATAAGCAATAAAAATTCGTTTCAAAATAAACATCACATCATAAGAAATAATCAACAACAATAGAAGCCTTGTTCGGTGGACGGGGGGGGGGGGCAAAACAAAGCTTTGGTCCCCCTCCCACCCGCAGAACAAAGCTTGTCAAGAAGACAGGCTAAGAAGTGCCTGTTATAATTTACAGACACAGAAGACAACAGCCTAGACCATGAGATAAGTCAGATCTATAAGTATAGAATAAAAATAGTAAACTGCATAACATTGGCATCTGGCAAGATTGAATATCACCACGCAAATTTAGAAGCAGCGGATGTTTGGTCTTGTACTCAAAAAACTGAACAAATGCGACCACTTTATTTGAATTGGCAAAGTTAAGATATGAGACCAGAATAGTAAGTGGAAGAAAATTAATAGATATATTGTCTAACAGTGATTCAGTCACGGTACAGTCAAGCAGTCCAGTCACAGCAGTATATGGCGTCAAGATGAGTAGATTTACGAACCACCTAAACGAAACATATACAACAATTTATAATCATACAGGGTTGGATCAAGGGGTTGGATGTGTCAAAGGTATTAGCTAGTTGGAAAACAGAATTAGTGGGGCACAAGTTGGATCAGGGAGTTGGCCCCAATATGCCCTAACTCCTAAACTCCCTGCTCCATGGAGTTTAGGAGTTTTATCCCGAATTCCCTGCCTGCTCTAAGATTGAATTTTGAGAGTATCGAAGACTCGTCTCCCTAGGTTCAGTGACATGACAACTCCTACATCATAGTCCTTAACTTACAAATAACCTTTCACGGTCATTATAAATTCACGGGATATATGTCAGCAGCATGTATCAAACACTTGACTGAGGAGGGTTGTTCTACAGATACAGCACAATCTTCAGAATACAGACCTTATACTTCAAATTGCCTTTGCTTTCCAACAAAGGATGTGCCTGTGCCAAATTTGTGTGCTAGCTAGTGGTTTTACCATAACAACATTTTGTTGTCGGAGGTTGTACTTATTTGGAAAAACACTGGATATAAAGACTGTATTTAATATTGTGGCTTCATAGTCTTTAACCTACAACTATGCATTAGTGTGATGGATCTGGCTGACATTATAAACTTTTCTGACAGATTTACTCCCAATATATGTTAAATCAAATTTGTCCGGGCCTCTGAATACGGTCGGTGCCATATATCGCCTGTACTCTGACAAATTTATTCCATCATCTATCTCAGTCCCCCTCATAGGACAAGACAAGTCTTTTACCTCTCATCTGGTGCCAACAGTAATGGCTTCGTGATACATGGGTGAAGATTTAAGTAGATTAAGTTTGTCTGTGTTAGCAGGCTTATAAGTATTATCAGAGTATGATTGGATCCAGACATCCACTGGCTGGGCTGTATACTTCTCACCATCCTCCATAGTCACCGTTAGTATGGCCTGGTACTGACACTGTAATGGATAGTCATTATAACGCGTTTAAACTGTTGTATCTTCGTTATTTCAATTGTGTCTATGATTTTTCTTCGCTATGTTTGTTTGTTGACTCCTAAATCCTAATATATATATACTTTTATTGTCTCTTAAAATATCGTTAGAAAATATTGTTATGAAATACTAATGGAAAATATTGTAGTAGATGATTACGGCAGTCAGTAAAATGTATTTTAAAAAAAGAAAAAATGATGAGTAACATTCAACAGCAACTACAACCAATGAGGGAGTTACAAGCAGGTGAATACATAGAGACATTCATTTTGTCTTTTCTCAACTTTGGGAGACATATTTTTGATGGAGGATCGCACCCATTTTAATGAGTTTATCACTATGTTTCCATGCTCCATACAAATGCGCATATAGGCGATTTTAGCCCTTTTTCTCGGCACATGGAAACAATTAAGCTATTCAATTTCAATAGGTTGTTCGCATTCACAAACCGAATTTGTTCGGATCCTATTGCTATTGTATTGTGTTTTGATTACATAACAAGCCAAATTCATTGGATAGGATGGGAATGATCATTCGACCCATGGAAACATAATGTATATCTCTTGTTAAACATTGAAAAAAACCACATTTATATGCAAATGCGCGTGTTTTAATATGCTGATTCCAAGATATTGTATGTAGATTAGATTAAACCATCCATTTTTATTCACTGTGGTGTCAGGGTCAACATAGAATTGAAATAGAATTGAAAGTTTTTATCCTACATGTATTCCTGCATTGCATATAACCCAATATATTAGCGAGTTGTCTACTCTTTTTCAAAGGGGCAACAATTCAATGACAAGTAAATCGGAGTGAATTTATAGATCAATGAAACAGCCACCTTGAGCATTTTTTGAGAGACCGGTGCATATTTGAATGCTTTTGAACCAAAACAAACTCACCAAATTTATTTGGCTCAGTAAATGCCTGTAGTTTGAGAACCTTCAGGCTGATATTAGTCTAAGTGCTCAGAAGGCTGCAATACAAGTTAGTGGTATTACATTTTCAACCACTCTTTTTCTAAGTGGTTGAAGTTATAATGCTTCTAACCCGCATTGCAGCCTTCTGGGCGCTTAGACTAGGCTGATATATGTCTAACCTGTATAAAATAACTGAACTCAGGTTAATCAAAATGGCATTTCATTGCTCAGATTCATACTCCAAATTAAAAATGATACCAGTACATTACCTTGATAGTGGTACCGAGTACACTGGATTCTAGCTGATGCCGTTTATCGCACTGTTTTAGATCTATTATAGACGAGCAGCAGGCCTTATCTGACACCTGCTCCGACATGAGGATCCGCTGCCACTCTGACGAGGACTTGTTGGCAGCAGCAGCAATGTTACCCATAGTCTCAGCGTGACGCACAGTGTTAGCATTGTGATCAGACGGTTTATTACTTTTTAGATCTCCTGCTATGGTCGCTGCCTTGTTTGAGCCATTATCGGCAGCGGTAGTGAGGTTATTGGGTTGATTTACAAAGTGATAGACGCTCTCCGTCAGGACAGAGGGTCCACACAGGCTCAAACACTGCACCAACTACAAAATGATTAAAGAGAATCCTGTTAAAATATAATGACGGCGTGATGATTGTGCGAATGACGCAAAAAGATGGGAAGTTACAAGCCTATTCCACCTTATTTAGCATGGGCACTTTTGAAAGGGCTATAAACCTATGTATGGAGAGCTCATCTCCATTAAAGGTTTTGTCACTAGTGAGCAAGTTTGAATTTGGTGCTTACAATGTTTAATCAGTTAAAACTTAACATTTTGCTAACAAAAACTATCTCTGAAATTGCAAGTATTGTCTTCGAAAATAATTGAAACCTAGGCCTTCACCTGTCTGGTTTAGCATCTAAAATCTTGCAATACATAAACATTGAAACCCTTGAAATGAAAGAAAAAAAATATTTTGCTTTGTGATATGGGATATTACAGGAAGCGGATCTAGTAACCCATATCCTACACTTCATACACTAATTGATGACTTATGTGTAATGGATAAGTACATAGGGACTGTCATGACATCATTATAGGATCGAAGTATTTGAGAGCTGCTAGATCCTTGTCTGACCGGAGAAGAGATGATGACTAACTCCACGGAAATCTCCGCTGACAAGGAATTCCACATATCTCTCTCCTACAGTCCAAGAGTACAACCCCAAGAATACACATACCAAAATTATTTCCCTTATCCGCAATGATATTCGATACCCGGTTTTGGATTGGTTGAACCTTTGCCAACGGAACACCCTCATAATGAATCATAATGATCCATTGATGAGGTCTGGGGAATCAGTCATAATTATGGTGTCTCATGACATAGTGAATGTGATAAATGTCGGGAGCTGGAAGAGGAATCAATGCCCCTAATTGACATGCAACATCAAATCCTTACAGAGCATCACATTGGCATGCAACTCAACTGTCTTACAGTATCCTATTTGGCTGCAACAGCAATACTTCAAGTCAATTATTGTCATGCAAATTTGCAATGGTATGAAATTCTGTAGGATCACGGTTCAATAGAGCATTCTCAGAACAACTAAATCCGATATTATCTATACGCTGAACTCGATACTCTGTGATACCGTTATACCGTGGGAGAAACCTTGATGTTGCTTGAATTTTTGTCATCAGTATAAGTATCAGTATCAGTGTGGATCTAAGGCCTGTATCCTAATATGGCACAGGAGCATTTGAGGTCGGATGCCCTTCCTGACACCACCGTGATTCGCCGGGAATCGGAACACGGGACCTCTCTATTAAAAGACCGATGCCCTACCCATTGCACCACAGCCCTGATATTATCTATGCTGTGAAAATGATATTGTTAGAGTTTGCTAAATAATCATTAGTCATGAGTGCACCTTTTCTCACTCCAGGATATGACTCATTTTGTCTGGTGAGTCGGCTAAGACTATTCACACAAATTTTCTCTTTGCTTCCACACATTTTGATTCCAACAAGGAAATTAAATCCATGATAGTTTTCTACATATCCTATTTAGATTTGCTTGGCAGGATCGGAATGCCGGCAAGACTGGTTACTGAGAATCTTATCTATTGATAAGTGACTCATAGCATATTGGTCATGTATTCTCCTTTGGCATTGAGCCAATCCCACAATCAATCACTATCATGTAATATTATATTATCGATGACTACATTTATAATCTTCGGTATATTATCACAGAGTAAGGATATATCCTTACTCTGTGATATTATCACCTGCTATCATATCCATTATACAAAACGGGACACAGCTATCCCTTGTAGATGATAAGCCGATATATACGTTGCTCTAAATTTCTAAAGCAATCGACCATTGTGTGAAAGTTCCGTATTGAATATTTATATATCAGGAACAGTACATAGACAAATAAAGTCTTCATATTAGCAAGTGCATTTCTGTTACATTCGTTTCTTGCAAAAACTCCAATACAATATCCACGCGTCATTTTTTTCTGATTCATTCATCACAATGATCCTTCTACTGCCAAGTTAACGTTAAACAAAAAAAGTGCAACCTGAGACATCCTGATGTATATTTCCATTCACAAACTTTAAGGGATATGAGGTAATAATGTTCTGACCAAACAAGGTGTTAACATTGAAACAAGAAGCAATGATTGTATGCAAACATCATGTTCCGTTTCCATTGTCATGACTGTCTTCCTGTTTCTTGTAAAGCTTCAACGAATTCTGGCTATGAGACCCAAAAAGTGTAGTGCATTAGGCCAAGGAGTTAAAGACTCCTTGATTAGTCTTTAACAACTTGATGGGGCCTACAAGATATTATATATTATTGTATGTGATGTGATATAACTTTGGTCGCCACCAACGAATTGTGTTGTTTCCATACATGTTACTTTTTTTTTTATATATTTTAACATGTTTGGCAACAATTTTCTCTTCTTCAAGGTCAGCGCTAGCAATAAATTCATTCGTCTGTTCGTTATTTGCACTCTAAATGTCATAATTTTGAGCTTTGTAGATCACAAAAGGATCCTTTCAATGATCATTGCTTCACGATAGTAAGGTACAAAGATTTGCCACATGTTCCACAGATATGATTTAAATAATGTTGCAATTATCAAGCAAAGTGTCACATTGAAAATATTGCCTTGAATGTATGCAGGCATGACCTGTTCCATTGGTAAATCGTGTTAGGTCGCTACCAACGAATTGTGTTGTTTCCATACATGTTACTTTTTTTTTATATATTTTAACATGTTTGGCAACAATTTTCTCTTCTTCAAGGTCAGCGCTAGCAATAAATTCATTCGTCTGTTCGTTATTTGCACTCTAAATGTCATAATTTGGAGCTTTGTAGATCGCAAAAGGATCCTTTCAATGATCATTCGTTTCACGATAGTAAGGTACAAAGATTTGCCACATGTTCCACAGATATGATTTAAATAATGTTGCAATTATCAAGCAAAGTGTCACATTGAAAATATTGCCTTGAATGTATGCAGGCATGACCGGTTCCATTGGTAAATCGCATTCTAGAATTTTGCTACTTTTACCATTTCCCTAATGCCCCAACGAAGTGTATTACATCAAAATAAAACTAGCTATGAAGGGTTATGCTGACATAACAATGATGCTTTTATTTAAGTGATTTAAGTGAGTTTAACTAAAAATATGTTTGTTTTGTTAATCTAGTCATAAGCCGAGGTGGTTATTTTTGGCAGCTTTCAGGGCAGCTTGCATAAAATCATTGCTTACAACTATGATTCACAAGAAAGACAGTGCCAGAAATTGGTAACAATGGCATTTCTCAACAGTTGATGATTTAAAATCCATGACAGATTGACAGGTTCTTATTGTCATCTGCCAAGAAGACGCCAACTGCCAAATCCCCACCTCCATTAAAAGCGATTCATTGTTCTGCAATTGCCTTGTGGATTGTAGTAGAATGCTGGCAAATTAGATCAAACTTTATCCACCAGAAACATATATCTGGACTTTAGGGATTTTTGACACGTGGTTATCTTAATGAGGTTTTTTGGGATTTTGATCAAATTTTTGATATTCGCTCACATGTGCAGGAATACTCAGAATCGAGCTAGGCCATCTACATGAGCCAGTAAGCTGAATTCAGGTGCCTCTTGTATTTCAATGTCTTGCATCTTCTTAGAATCTGGTAGAGTACTTTAAGTGCAAGGTTTTTAGAACTGATACGAGAAGGTTTTTTTTGGTTGAATTTCTAATTTCGCAAACAAATTTAGAGCCAGTTCTACCCAGTTTATCCTTACTCTTTGGTAATATTGAATCTGGTAATGAACTAAAATAAATATATTTGTATCTCGGTGACCGATAAACTACTCAATCGATTGCGTACAACAATCATTGCTGAAAAGATGTGCCAGATTTTTACAACTGCAACTTTGCACTGGAAATTTGTGAGAAAAAAAAGCCGGATGACTGATAAAACCCTGCAGATATTGTGTAGTCCATCAACAAGCTGTCCCTTTTTGCATATTTCAGTAAAATCTAAGTAAAACCATGCTAAGAATCATTATGGCTTCAGTAATGGAAGAGAAGATGAGCGATCCACAACTGTTTTTATCACAGATAGAAATTACAACCAATGTGCTAAGTATTGTAAAAATCGGGTCCGATTGGTCATAAAGTTCGAGGGGAATTATTTATTTTCAGACTTTTCTTAATTAGTTGAACAGGCAGCCGTTGCACTACCAATCATCTTAAGTCAGCAGAGTATTAGTCATAAGTTAATGAGAAAAGCCCCTAAAATAACAAACAACCGCACGCACGATTTTTAAAAATAATCTTAGCCTGTCTGCTAACACATTTACCTAGATTATGGATTGGCCAGATTTTGGGTGACTCAATGTCCAGCTAGCATAATATTTCGGCTAGCTTAGGTGGGGACTTAAATGACGTCAAGTAGGTGAGTTAATGTTGGCTAGCGTATATATATAATATTGCTGTCCGCCTGGTAGACCATGACTGCACCGAGGTGCGGCATAGGAAGAGGTTTATAGTGACGACTAGGTTTCCAAGTCGTTAGTGCCACTTTTCAACCACTGACAGCTTATCCCAGCGTGAAGCATAGCTCCACAGAGTAAGGATATATCCAGTGGTTCAGTGGTTGATGACAGCATCCTCCTGTAAAGAGCTATACCATACAGGAGGGTTCTTTAATCTGCATGCACGATGGTGTTGTACATACAGAAGACCTCCATTATTTATAGTCCTGATCTGAAGGGACTGTTATCAGTCAAAGTCGAAACAACTTTCGGCCCCGGACACCCACATCCGGCTGGTCAAGTGGCAGACACGCTAACCACTGCGCCAAACTGGCTAGCGTAATTTTCCCTAATTCAAGCATGTGCGAAAATTCAAACTTTTCCTCCTGCAAATCAATATTATAGTTCTCCAATCATCTGGTTAGTAACCAATCATCACCTCATTTGTCCATGTAGCAGTAATAATAGTTATAAAATGATGCAGACAGTCGTAAAACACCAATAAAATATTACAACCCCATTCATAAAAGGGCATGGGAGACATGTGACCAGGAAATAGGGAGGTACCAGAACACCACAAAAGGCTTTTCGCAGATCCTTGACGACTTCCCCAGGATGACAGCGCAAGATTGCCTTGTACTGCCACATACGCCGACACTTATTATTGAACTTTAGTATCATATTTTACAAATTTTTATCTGACTTACACAAGCAATTACTTGCACTTCTTCAAAACTTATTATTGATCTTTGGTACCATATTTTTACGAATTTCCACCTGACTGACACAAAAAATTTCTTACACCTTTTGCTCTTATGTACAAAACAACCTCATTGGTAACACATTGATATACTGGTTGGGTAAAATAATATTATTTTTATGCATCATGTCCTCCTAATTCATTGATTTCTTTACACATAGAGTAACAGAATGACCTGTTTGACGCATCTTTTATGACAAGCTTGCATCATCAGGTTTGAAATGTAGCTATAAAAAATTATATATATACACATTCCTATATATATACATTTTCTTTCCATTCACCATCATCCAAAGATGTTTTCCATGATGTGAAAAAAATTAAAAAATGTTTTAGATATTAAATAGATGTATAAACATAATGGATACCCGATCCTAATATCGACATACGGCCCACCTTATACCGTTAGAAAGCTTCCAACCATCTCAACAAAAGTAACTAAAACATGATTTGATGTCTTTGTGTCATTTTAATTATGTAATTAAAAGAAAACGCTGTCTTAGTCGGTGCTGTTAGCAGAGATTTTAAATCACACAGACTTTCTTTAGAAATTTCTGTATGATAAGTAAGATGTTCTGCATGTTTAAAAGATCACAACTTGAATTTTCAACCCGAGAAAATCACAATATTCCTCAGAACCTAGAATTTATGCAATGATAATAAGTTTCTAACATATTATATCCTAATTGTTTAACCTACGATTTTGCCAATAGAGGTCTTTTTGCAATCCTGACCGTGGGTAAACCTAAATAACTTACAACGATGGATAAGTTCAAGTAAGTGTGTAGGTGTGTAGGTTTAACCTAATTGCCTACATTTTATATTTAAAGATTTACTATTCTCTAACCCAGAGTATATTAAATTGTAATACTTTGTTTTTATTTTTTATTGTTACTACTGTTCGCCACACCCAAGGGGTTTTTATTTTTTAGAACCTTGCACCTCTTTTTATCTGTGAAAATCTCTGGAGAGAGTAATAAATTAAACAAAACAAACAGCTTGGATCTCCAATGATCTCAATATGGCTGATCCCAAACTGTTGTGCACAAAAGAAGTAGAGATTAATGGGCATAGTACAGTACCTTGAGTGTTCTCCTCTGTATTTTATTATTCTTAGCCGTGTTCTGTATATTGATGTCAAAGGTTAGCGGGTCGTGGAATGTTACAGCCTGTGAATCCTGATGTTCTTTATGTAAACTACAAGAAAGATTGTAACAAGGCAGGTGATTTCTGTGGCGATTATTCAATGTCAACCATAGAGACAAAATTTGTGTGGTTTGACTATAGTTGCTATCCTAACCCCCAGCAGCCCCCCCCCCCCTCTCTCTCTCTAATAAACGACAGGCTGGGGAGAGGGATTGTTTATTGCTGAGATGAACGAGTCCCAAAGATGTTCGCTCTTTGATGGACATATTTATATATTACTTTGTGTAAATGATTTTGAAGAGAACTGGCATAACTGGAAGTCCAGATTTGCAATGATCTGAGCAAAGTGTTTATGAGTATCGACTTTGATCAAAAATACTAGATGGAAAGAAAGACACAACCAGAAAAAAAATGTGAAAGTAAGTTAGTTGATCAGTTTTGATAACAAACTTATTTCACATTTTCTATCAGGCTGAGATTGGCATCGAGCTACTCACCAGCATTCCAGTATAACCTGAGCATCCCTCAGACCCAGGAATTCTTTAAACTCGAAAGTGTTTTTAGCCTTAGGCTGCTCTGTTTGAGATGAGGTTAGGGTTGGGGTAGTTTGACTGACAATGATTGTATCTGTATCGCTAAGATCTGAGTCTTCTTGCACATACGCCTTCACAGAATATGCTATCTCGAGATTCCAGTTTTTTAGTGACTTGCAACTGAACGTACCTGAATGAATACAGAGAAGAGATAAAAAAGGTGAGATTAAGTGACTCACAGTTCACTTTTGATCATGTTGATACACAGTGCAATCCAGTTTATTCAAACCTCTGGCTCTAAAAAAATTTGTTCTTACTAAGCAAAGTTTGAATTGACCTGTATCAACTTATCAGTGGCGTATATATTTTTTATTCACTGACAATCATGGCTTTATTTTCACTTGTTTTGTCTTCTCATGGAACACATTCATTAAAATGACTACAGCACTCATTTAAATGATTTTAAAAAAATAGTGACATTGGCAATAGAATGCACTGTGGATTTATCCTTTGCTTATTCTTGCATCTATTCACGGCTTGGTCAGTGACGCCATATCAAACCTGTGACCACTCTTCAGATACTAAGCTTGCAAAAAGAAAAACATCAAACCACCATCCCAATGAAAATTGCGACACTATTCCTATTCTTAAAACAGTTACCAACGGTATACGTTTGGAAACCCTATAACAATTGGAGTCCAATATACCAGAATTTCCTTTTCCATAAATTGCATCACGTGTAAAGTTGGTTACACAACCATGCACAGCAGGTTTTGAAAAGAGTGGCAGATTGATGACAAGGAAATTACCACAATCCGGTCACCATAGGATGGTGGTTTGAGGTTTGATGAATGTGTTCAATCAATTGCCGCATTGCAATGTTTGCATAACCAACTGCTTGAATGATGCAAAGAGTGGGAGAGAAAATTTGATGACATGGAAGGAATCGATAGAACTTTTCCAATTCCCAAAAACATGACTGTATTTTGCAAATTTTGTGTACTCTGTTTCAGGTAGTGCGACATTGAAATTTTTTATCTGAATGAACTGGGCAGTATTTTTATTCCCAATTGACTAAGTGGGTGTTTTTGTCTTCAGCTATTTTGTTGATATTTTATAACCATGTTGAGTTTTATCATTTTAGATACTCTCAGAAGCTATGTACTAAAAATAGCTTAGTAACTTTGTCACTTTAATATTTTACCAAAATGGAGGCAGAAAATTTAGCATTGTTCCTTTCAGGCAGGCCAAACAAACTAAATATTTTCTCCAGATTATTTTTCTGTGTACGGTGTGAGTCAACTCCATTTCTTTTTCTTTTTTTTTTAATTACAAACTCCTTCCCGGCACTACACATTATAATATTGTTGAAGAGTAGTTTTAGATTATGCTTGATTTAATTAACAGCTCAACATCGTGTTGTCACAATTGAAATGAAATTCCTATCACTGGTGTTTGATCAGGAAGAGGAAACTTCCACATTATGTCCACATTATGTCACACATTCCAATTATGTCACAGAGTAAGGATACCACAGAGTAAGGATATATCCTTACTCTGTGATTATATCAATCTCTTCCTCAAGTTATGATACCCTCTTAGCTAATTGTCTGCCTAGAAAAAGCTTATTTCCATTCAGTTGGTGACAACAGAACAAGAAATGAGAAATGCCATTTTTCTAATCACATGGCTATTACGCCATAATCCTAATTTCTATTGGCTATTGAAAACCCATAGATAAGGAAAAAGAAAGGTGCAAGGTTCATCGTTAAGAAACTTCAGTTTGCAACTGTAACATTATGAGGAGTACATTGCGGAAACTTAATAAAACTTAAATTCTTTATCAAAGGAACAGAATTCACCAATATTGAGACCAAGGACTGAATCATCATTCAAACATTAATATACTATTGGTCAATCGGGTCATTTCTTTGCCCAATATCAATAATGGAACAGCATTTCTCTTCAATTTCTGACTAAAGGAAATGTAATCCTACAGAAATTTGGAAGGAAAGAGGTTATACTGTTGTTAATAATTTGGATATATTCAGGAAATAGGATGGAAACAAGGGGTTGAAAGGATAAAAAAGTTTAAATGCATGTAGCCTTAAAGACCATTGGCTATTACACCAGTGAATTTCACCACTAGCAGTAGGATGATTTTTATGCACTGAGAGGAAATTGATCAGCTGATTCTCAATGACCCAGCAGAGTGGTTCATTCTATACCAAGAATAAACAGAATGTGTTGATTTACGATACTTGAAAATAACAACCAAAAAACACCAATAAGTTAGAAATTCTATGATAATAATTTGGAAAAGTGTATCAATGAGGCTGCGGGGGGGGGGGGGTTTGTCATTGATAATGGTAAAAATTGTTATCTTGCTAAGTAAGCCAGCCCAATTCCAGGTGTTGTCATCCCGAAGTTTTCATTGCCCTTTAGTACTATAACCTTCTCAATGTTACAAATAGTATCTTTAATAGTTTAAATACCGAAAATAATGAGAGGGATGTGGCCTTGTCATGGCGCTACTTTTTTTGGTTTGGGAGGCACGCGACAATGCTAAGGTATGTGAGATTTGCAATAACAAGGATCTATCCCTCCTTTGTTTCGATCTGATAGAAATCGTAGCCCGGATGCAGAGTACAGAGACAAAAGGGGTTTTTCTACCAATATGTCTTTACTGAATAGCTACACACTATCAAAAACCAGGAAATTCCTGTTTTCTTGTTGACATGTTATTGTGCCATTGGTGATGTTCTGGTAGCTACCCAACTTCCAGTCACTTTTTATTGGAGACATGTGATCAGGATGTGTAGGACTGTAGGTACCAGAATATGACTCATGGCATATCCTTGATGACTTTCCCCCAGGATGTTAGCACAAGATTGCCCTATACTGAAATTAGTAATGTTAAAATATATGATATAACATCAGATTTTGACATTACATTACATTATATAGGGTAAAAGAATCCGCCTTGAAAAGTCCCTATTGTTCTCATCAAAAGACTTTTTGGAAGCATTATGGCTACCACGTAACACATTTTGCCAGGCTGCAAGTAAAATGCGATATGCAATGTGCAATATGCACTTTGTCAACCATTAACACTGATATTTTTCGGACAAACACCATAAGCACTCTTTTGATATATTTCAATCAAAAATAGCTCTATGAGTTTTCCCCATAAGTATAGGCCTATTAATATGGGAAGTCCTTAGAAATATTCACGATTTCAAAAAAGGTTTACAAATGAACGTTTCTAACAAATACAAACCAGGTAGATCATGTGGTAAAGACAGTTCGAAGCCCATTCTGTAAGAGCCATACGAGAAAGCTCCTGTAACGAACAATAGATGAAATGTTGTAAGAAATATACGTCAATAAGTGAAAGCACTCTGATAATGGCTGTCAATTTTGTCCGATAAGGATCTAGGGTGAGGCCATAGACTTAATATTAACAGTAGGAATAATAATATTATTATTAATAAGCCAATGTCTTCCTATTCATACTTAGACCAAAATATTTTTTTTACATTTCTGATGAAAACCATACCTTCTTCCATAAAAGTTAGATTTTATGGTGGGATTTGATACATAGGTTTTTGAGTTACCAAAGGATGTTTCCCATCAGAACGCAGTTGAAATACAGTATCACATAGAAAAGATTTGACAAGGGAACCTGGCCATTCCGTGACCTGAGAAAGCAGTTATAATCCGACCAACTGTGTGGTAGTTCATATGTCTGCAATAATTGGTGGGACGGGATTGGTCTGCGAAATTCTTGCCTGGGCCTAGGATGGTTGTCTTACTAGGCTTTGTTTGGTATGGTTTTAAAGATCTCAGTCTGAAAAGTCATTAGGGAATATGAAATAAAACAGCCTGTGGACCAAATTGCAGTAAAGTTGTGATACTGGCACTTTTAGCGACAGTCATCTTTCATTAGCATGATTTATACATTGTAGAATGAAAAATTGACGAAATTTAGGAAAACCAGCTACAGGACAACGAAGTAGGAAAATCTTTATTGGTTTGATTTAATTCCTTTTTGGGTTCCGTACAAAATTGATCCAACTATATACACATTTTCCAGTAAAAGTTTCCCATATTTTATTGGTATAACCACTGGCTAAAACTCAATTTGAATTTTGCGTCAGCTTTAAAAACATTTTCCCTGGCTGCCAGACCAAAAAGTGTGATCTGCTCCAATGATAGCTTATATAAAAAAGTGCCAATTTATGGTCTCATCTGTTCAGCGCCCCCTATAATAAGGGACAACTCCTGACACAATCCCTTTATACTTCCGCACAGAATAGTCTAACATTGTCAACATTTTCCAGTCAAAGCTTCCCACATTATATTTTATATTTAAATCTGTAATCGAATTCCATGCGTCTTGCGAATAGGTTATATAATTTCTCATTGAGTTAATCCGCAAGGAATCGGTCCGAATTTCCCACATGAATATCTAGATCTGTAATCATACTCCATGCGTCTTGCGTATAGGTTATAAAATTTCTCATTGCCAATGCTCTCGCCTTGGGAGTGTCAATAGGGTATTTCCCTGAAAACTCCACATTCGACCATCCCCAACTGCAATTTTAGTGTAAGGAAAGGCATAATGAATATCTAGGCTGTGTATAAGCAGCTCTATTTAGCTTTACAATTAGCTATCAATATGATCACCATTCATCACATGACAACAATGGCAATTCTACAGCAAAGGGGGAATTCCCTTCACAGCATTTTAATAGTATGACTGCATGGGCAAAATTCCCTTTTGGTCATCTAAGTTTTCTAGGGTTGGAAAACTTGGTAAGGTATCTATTTCCATTCTATAGACAATACGCTTAGTGTACTTCAGCTCTTTAGAATGTTATCGTATTCAACAGGTTCCGCACTTGACTCATCTCATTGATATTTGATTTATAACACATGAAGGCCGGCATGGTATCGCTCTCTTGGGTTTCCCACTTGTCATAAATTATGCAAATTTAGCTGGAGACAATTTTACCTATACCGCATTAAATATGGAGATTGATGACATATTTAAACGGATTGATGGCTGGATTTCTTCAAGGCTTGACTTGTGGCAAAAAAAACCAATTTTCAACTGGCCAAATTCATCTACCTTAGAGGAGTTGAGTATTCCTCAGCACTATTGCTCTATATAGGCCTGAATCAGGTAGCTAAAATTAGTGCTAGCTAACAATTAAACAGACAAGTTTATCAACACTAAACACTGAAGGTAATATTTTCTTAGGTATCATATATCAACAAGATGAGATGTGCTAACTCCGTCAGCGGATAAACCTTAGGTCCGATACCATACATTCATTCTCCCAACAATAATTTTCTGGCACCATGTACGAACCATTTGCTTCCACGAGTAGAGCATCACTATTTGGAATCAGTTCATTTGTGAAAAGACCATCAGGCTGTCCGACACACCCAGTTCGCTCAGCTATAATAAAAACAAAAATAAACATTTTCTATGCATATCAAAGAAACGATTTATTTTTGGGAAGACGTCAAAAGAATATGATTTTCATATTGATGAAGGTTGGTCCGTCACGGTTAGGAACTTAAAATGAAACAAACTTTATGAACAACCAAATTCCTTGCTGGTTTATTACTCTATACACATATGTCTCTGTATTGACAAGCTTTGTTCAGGCTTCTCAACCATGCTTCTCAAACAGGCTACCTTAACGCACATGAAATAAAAGCTTATTTTTATTATAATAATTTATATTTTTTATAATTTATATTATTATTATTATATATTATTTTTACTATGGTATTTATTATTTTTTATTATTTTTTCATTACTATTATTTATTATTTTTATTATGGTATTTATTTCTGGTTGAATGATGTGGACTTTGTGTCACTCGGTTTTGTTTTTTCCAGTTCCTATGGTAATATAGAACTATCGAATTTAGAATAAGAGAATTTTTTTTGGCAATTCATACTATATAAAAGATTTCAAAGAACTAATCAATTCTGTAAAGCTGTGGTAGACATATATCGTGTTATCGCAGCTACGCAATTCTAGTTCAGCATATTATTTTGTTATACTTATGTGATACAAGGCAGCTTTAAGCCGGCACTGAATTACAAAACAAAATGTGACAAAGTAAATGAAATGTGTCAGTTTGTGTTCAATTGTTGGGACAGTTATTATCATCACCAGTAGTCTATGTTGATAGATTTTTTCCTAGACATCATTGTATTGAGCATAAGTGGTTTTGTTCGAAAGTAGGAAGGTACTCAGTCACGATTGGCCAGTGAGGACCCGGCAAGTAGATAACATCATAAACCAAGGTGTATATCAGAACCTAACCAGGACAAGGGCTCATACTAGCCGTGGAATAGTTGTGATCACTGATATACATTCATGGATTTGGGGAACATATCTGATCCTGAACAAGCATATGGCAATTGATGTATGACCACGGGAAACATTTTCCCATCTTTGATTGGTCCAAAAGTTCAGTAATGCTGCGCCGACCCCTTGTTAATTGTTGTCAAATAGCTTGCCTGACTTTTAAAGGTTACTGGGACGTCGATGCATAACGTTAAAGCAAGCTGCCAGAATTTTAGCTAGATCTAATTACTGACACAAAGTGATATACTGACATTATTATGATTTCTCCACAAATAGCCACACTGTGTGTTTTACCACCAATCCATGAATTCATATCAATGGTCATGATAGTTTGTCATCGCTGAGCTGTGGGGGTTGACTTTAGAATATTGACTTAGTGCCCTGGTGGTGATCAAGTAGAACAGATAATAATTATCAATCTAGGATGTAAGTAGGCAGATTTATGGCATATGACTCGTATGTCTCATGACAGTATACAAAATTGCTGTTGATATCCGGATGTAGGATGTCATATGTAAGACGAAATCATATCCGGGATGACCAAAAGAATATCAAATTAGGCCTACTTCTAAATTCTCTGTGCCAGGTGAACTGTAGGTCTACACTTTCATTAAAATCATCAAAGACGAGAAAACTGTTTTTAAATTTGCGGTTTCTTATATTGATGTGTACATGTGTCGAAAAATCAAATATACTAAGGATTGATCAGGATCGGCCAGCGAGGAGAACTAAAAAAATATATCATCCTAGATATAGACATATAAGGGGGGGGGGGGGGGGGGGGCAGGGGGGCAGTTACTGAGGCTTTTATCATAATTATCCTAGTTTTCTAAGTTGATCTCCCAGTCCATATAATCACTCAGATGATATACCTACCAACTTTTTTGGTGTGTTTATTGCTTACTATAAAAACTAGAATGAGTAAAACGGTGTCAAAGGTATATAAAAAGTTAAAAAGCAATGGGACAGTCAGATAGCACAAAGCTAGAGCAGAGAATGCCCGACTAGAACACTCGACGCCACACTCGCCTGCCGGAACGACAGAGCGAAACATTCGCAACCAGCACACAATCAAACCCCATCCCACAGGCGCGCTTAGTGTACATTATAGAAAATCGTGCAAAATTTCACTTTGTCACAAAATGCAGATATTGGTTGCTCCCAGTGATAGCTTAAATTGAACAATAATCTGACCAAATAATCTGGCCGAAAAAAACTGACCAAGAAATACACAGTTTAAATCAAAAAAATTGTTTCTGGCAGGTACATGCTACTCTGGTAGGTGTGACTTACATGTCTCGGTGCCACATAACGCTACGTAGAGAGATTTACCAGGTGTAGGTGTACAGATATCCAGCCATACATGTCTGAAATTAAAGTGAAAGTTGTCAATCCCATCTACAATTATGATAACATATTTATACTCTTAGTGTTTTTTTTGAGTTAAAACAAACAAAGTTAAATTACAAATGTCATTTCATATTCAGAGATAGTGTATACACAACAGATTTGCAATATCTGTATAAATATATGCATAAATGTAAATGATACAACCATAAACACATAGATACTATTCATATATATATAATAGTTTACAGTATAGATACAGCACATCATCTAGTTTAAACGATGTCGGGATAGCTGGTAGTAACATTTCATCAGCAACCACTTTGGTTTGGAAGTGGTTTCATAATGAAATGCTACTACCAGCTATCCTGACACCGGTTCGAAACTGCTTAAACTACACATCATCAAGACTACCATGCAAGTTGATGGTAAACCAAGAGTATCAGCAGACATATTTTCGATGGGTAAATGTTTCTCCAAACTTGTCAGAAGATTGATAAAAACACCCAGTGAATGGTTTTTCCTCATGCATGAGTCAACTGGGAAAACATATCACTGGGTGTTTTTATCAATCTTCTGACAAGTTTGGAAAATTTACCCATCGAAAATATGTCTGCTGATACTCTTGGTTGACCATCTTGCATAAGAAATACACATGACATAGCAAATTTGATCACAATCACCACTGCTGAAAACTAGCGTAGCTCAGTCATTAATAGGGTACTGTGATATATTACAATGATTGTTCAGCCTGGCTTAGACTCGGTTTCAGTCAGCAATATCCCTACAGGATGAAATAATTCACGGATTTAAATTTAGCAACCTGCTCGAGAGTTGTTGGACTTTTTTGGTATATATTTATGGAAGATATCATTGAGTATTTTGCAAAAACCTAATAATTAGCAAAATCGATATTTAGCGATCATTTTACTAGCTGATTCTGAAATCGAATGAATGTTTTCATCCTGCAGGGTATGCATTTAGTCGACATTTGATTGAGAAACTTGAACCCCCGCCCCCAAATACCAACCCTGTGACGAGATCTCCTGGTCTATAGAGTAAGGAGTCTGTTACCAGTAGCAGCCTATTCATGATGACAGCAGATAGCCCATGCTCCACCAGTCGCAAACCCTGCAGATATAAATGAACAATAGAATACTTGTGTGAATATCTTTTTATCGATATGTTTCCAATACGTTTTATCAACAATATATATTGAAAGATGGGCCATGGGTCATATTGTCATAACGGATCAAGGCAGCTCAACAACCTCCGCATCGAGAAATATAACCCATGCATTACTCCATCGGAGGAGTTGTCATTCTCAATAATCATAACTATTGGTCACTGTGTAAAAATATTAAACCGATAAATCTTTTGTTGGTAGATGTAGATGTTACAAGTCACAAATGACAGCATTTACATTTAATTTTTATTTAGGGTCCGACTCAGTGCATATTAATCTAGGCCCCAACCAAAATATTTGCAGATTAAATCCACAATCCATCAAGTAGCCTGATGGGTATTTACCTATCGCTAGTGCATTTTTGGAACATAAAAAACTATTGAGTCATCCAATATTTTCTCACACTAATATCCAAGTGTGTGAATGAAATTTGAAGTACTATCTAATTGGTTCATTCACCATTATAGTATCGGCACATAGGTACAACGTACCATGGTAAAAACAGGAAACAAGTCAAGTCCCAGTTTCTTTTCGTTTAGTTCCTGAAACATCTTTGGAATTTCCATTTTTTCAAAATTCTCTATAGTTCACACTGTGTGGCAAAGAATATATAAAAGACGTTGGAATTATTAGAAGGAACATTGCTAACCTAGGGTAGAACAAACAAGCAGCTGACAAGAGAATTACTGTATTACGTATTGAACACTTGATCAGAAGTTTTTGAGAGTCAATTTTAGACAGAAAATGGGACCTAGAGATTTTGTTTTCATGGTGAGTTTTTCTATTGGCAATTGACATTGAAGTTGATCACGCTAATAAATTATGATTTGGAAGTCTTATTTTCTCAATGCTAAATAGCTAATAATAGTGGTCAAATATCATCTATTTTCGTGAACATTAATTTCTTGTTGAGGCATGAAACTTTGGAGGATATGTTATAGCCAGTGGTATAAGTGGACTTTTTTCTTTGTGGGTAGTTTAACTCTATGGGTTAAAATTAATTTTAGAATTATTTTACAAATTCTCGATCAGATTATGCAGAAATATTGATCTGTAATAGTATGATTGATATCTGGTCAAAAGAGACAACTTCACACTGTTTATACCCAGAATCTAGTGGGAACTGTGTTCTTAACGTTCCCCTTCTATATCTTTTTGTGGGAACACAGATCCCGCCAGTTCCCACTCACTCAGAACACTGGTTATAGCTTTATTTCTTTTATAACAGGTGGTGATGTTGGGGGCAATCTGTGCCAGTGGAAGACAAATCACCGCGAACAAAGTCAGACATCATGGACACTTGGATCAACATATCCAAAGAGTATGTTGTATGCTTACTAATGAGTCTCTGCACTCCTGGACTAAACATGTTTGGAAATGCGTTGTTGCAACCATCAAATTTGATGATCAAACTCTCTTTTGATAAAACTGAGCTTGAGACTTTATAGAGAAAACATCAATGATTTGAATATTTAAGCATGAACAATGCAGGATATTTCTGAGCAGTCTTGAAAATGAAAATATGATGCTGATTAAATGCGCTCCTTCATAGAAACAACAATATTCTCATTGGTTATCGTTACAGCCGCCAGTCGGATGCCCGATCCAGTTGGCTAGCACCTTTCCTAAGCTTGGATACCTGACTACACACAATATGCATACACATAATCAGTCTCTAAAACTCACTACCCAAAGAAGGAGTCAGAAAAGTGAGTATTAGCCACCTTTTTTTTTCTCTACCTATATCCACTGATATATATATTCTATATCAATGCCTTCATCTATCTTATCAAACGCCCGAGAATTTAAAACACTCTTTATCCTGCGCAAGGACCAGGTAATGTTAGGCATAACCATCACATTGCGTCCCTTCATTAGCAATAATGATTTGTTAAACTCAGAGGCTTACTGATAATTTACTGACAGCAAAAACGACAAGTATTTCGAATACGACATTCTACGAACTTAAACCGCAGGGACAGATAATGAAGCTCTAATTTCCGAAATTGATAGTACAACCAACATCATCTTTGCCCTGACACATAACGGATAGTGTCTTGCAAATCAATTGAAAGTAGTATTCGGCATCAAAGAGATTGACAATTTATTAGTATCACTAGTAGGCAACTTCATACAGTGAGAAAATTTACGATCACATAGATATTTTCTGTTGTACACCAATCTGGCGAAGTAACCTTTATATTTGGAATCGCTCTCCTAAGAGCTTGTTTAATGTCATACAGAAACCAGCGAAGGTTTGACATTCTACTAATAATAGAGTTTCAAAATCCCGCAAAATTTAGTGTGACAGAATTGCCAATCAGTGCTTCCAACTCCTTGAACTAATTCATTACTTGCTGATACCCATTCTGGCTAATCGTTTGTGCCTTGAGACTGTTTGGCTTGCACGCATTACAATAACTGACAGCCATGGCCATTCAGAATCCAGCGTTTTTGTAGTGGAGACTGTGGAATAAAATGTAGCTAACACATCATAATATGTCACTGTAAGTTACATGTTTCATTGATGCCACTACCTTCAGGGCATATACATAGTCACAGTAATGCCTTGATAGGGACCAATGTCCACTTCCAATCACTTACTTATCCAACCATAAGGATTGGTCCTGGAATGTTCAGCCAGTTGAGTTTGACCAAGGATTTAAAGTAGTGCAAGCGAATAATCATGCCATCAATTACATACTAGTACTATCCATTACTTACTAACTTACTACTACCAATACAATTACCTCCCCTCCCCTCTCTCCACAGGGAGTTCAGTGCTGTGGCTGGCACTACTATAGCTACTACCAAGGAGTAACACTGTTGCTCCTACTCATCATTGATTATTAGGATGAGGAGTTATTATTGATTCACTCAATCCCTCTCACCAGACCAATGAATTAATAAACCTCAAAGGTTTAGTTCATTGCTCTCACTCCTTGCTCAATCAATGTTGACTACTAAAACCCTATCGGAAATAGGGAAAAAATTCATAACTCATTGGGTGACATGGTGAATAAAGCAAAATGGTGAAACTAACAGGTGGCCGGAATAATGTTAAGCTGGATGATGGAGACAAGACTGTACTAACCTACCTTTCAAACTTGAGTCAATCTTTTCCTAGAAGTGTAAAATTCCCAAAAGTTTTAGCTTGAGATCCTGTTGTATATAGACGAAGATCATAGGTTATTAGATTTCCTACCCGTATACATTAGGTTTTCTAGGAGGTTTTTGTTCATTGTCATTCAGGGTTTTCCCTAGCCTGTATCAGCTTGTCAAGAACGGCTAGTTTTTCCCCAGTTACAGACTGCACAAGTTCTTCATTTCACCAGCAACCACAGAATTATAATTGGACAACAGCCCCACTATATTGATGAGTTCATTGATACAACTTCATATGAAATAGGACCAATCAAACGTAGGGCTATTGCATCCTTGATCTGACAATGCAATGAAGTATCACCACCCATAGCCTGTCTTGACAAGCTTTGTTCGAACAAAGCTTGTCTTGACAGGATACACCGCCTATTGCTTTGTATAATCAGGGTTTAATTAAATCTGCATCATTCCTAGAGTGTTCCACAAGGTCTAGCAAAAACTCATTTAGACTTATTATTTTAATACTATTGTCTTATTTAATTTCAGCCTTATTCTACCGAGCAGATGAAAAGATAGATTCAACCCACAACAATGAGCTAACTCTCCTGACACACGCAGGAATGGTTGATCATCTGAACACAAAATATGAGACCCCCAGTTACAACGTAACAGCTCACAGACTAGTTAGAAAGGATGATAAACTGGAAGCAATGGTTAGTTTTCCCCATAGACAAAACACGGTTTTCCCATTCAATAACTGATGTGAAACATTGAAGAGCACCCATAATGTAGCCAATGTGTTAGCTCCAATGCGATTGGCTGTGAATGGTTGATTTTCACCCAACGGCCAATCAGAGCCAATACATTGGCTACCCATAATGCAATTTCTTTTAACACTCACCACATGGCAGCTGTAAATAGGTTTATGTTAGCATTTAGAAGATTAACCAGATCCCCTGCATTGCCAAAATGGGTAAAGCACACAAAGCCAAAGCTAAGCACACAAAAAGAACCATTCTAAGTTGATTGTTTCTAATTATCATCATATTTTTAACTAATAAAGCTGACCTTGTAGTAATTTTCTTCCGTATTTTTGCAGAATACCACCTTTGAAAACGCTGCCCGTCTAGTCCTGAGGAGTTGGCCGCAAATCTGTGGTGCTGACAGCAGTGTGATCCTCAACCCACCGACATTCGTTCAGATAATGCTCCTGGATACAGACAACCACTACAAAGGATCGATGCTCAATGTGGAACTGAAGCCCAATGGAGATGAAAAGATTACTTTCATCACAAAGCAGGACGATTTCTACCCTAGCAATGAGTGTGTCTCGGCTTCAGAGCAATATAACCCATCTGTGGACTCTAGTACCCTGTTTCGCGTTTCCTATCTGCCCTGCTAGGTGGAGTTACTGCTGCCATTCATTTTAAAATCAATGTATTACTTATGTTATGTAGGTTTGTACATTCCATCCATGACCAAAGACATAAAATCGTTCATTGCTAGTGCTATCAGGGCACGCAGCAATCTAGCCTGTCTTGACAAGCTTTGGTTGCTGGGGGGGGGGGCAAAGTTTGTTGACTCTTACGAGCAAGCTATCGAGAAAGGGAGTTGTCCCTCCCACCCACCGAACAAACCTTGTCATGACAGGCTAACAGCAATCATGCATTCTCATGCTCTAGAAAATCTCAAAAAAAATTTTCTTTTTCAAATGATTTTGATGTTCATTGAATGGACATCAGATCGATAATAATAATGATAATAATAATAATATTTCAATGCATTCCTATTATTTAACAAAGCAAGTCACACACATGCATTCTTTTGATGACTATACCCAGGCAAATATTTATTCAGAATTATTCGAGTTTGATGTGTATAAATTATTTTAATTTCATCTATCAAACAAAGCACTGGTTCTATACTATGTCTTTGGTTCTACTATGTGTTTTATGCTTATTATCTTACTTTTTTAGATTAAAATAATTATGAGTTTTATGGCGAATTCGGATTTCTTATATTAGAAATTTTGTCAGAAAATCAGTCATTTTAATTCAGGGAGCTTTAATATTAACAGTGTGAGAATTATTTTGGTCTTCAGTGTAAAAACTAGCTCTATTATGGTGCCAAAAATATGTAAACTCAAAAATTTTATAATCCCTTATAAAGTATTTAAATTGTTACGTTTTGTATTATATTACTAAAAGTATTATCACAATAACATGGATTTTTTAGAAACTTGCTAGCAACTTCACTTAATGCATTAACCCTAGGCTTCTTTTACAATAAAATGGACACAAGGCGGTCAAAGCAAATTCTCTCTGTTTGTTACCAATTTATTTTTAATCTATTTACATACAATTTTGTTACCGAGCGTAACGGTCAACTAAACCCCCTCGGGGCCGTAGTTTAGAAAAAATGGTAGGGGAGGCAAAAGCCCGAGGCGAATCAGAAGCATCACCAGTAAGCTCCTTCCCGAGCAATTTGAGGCATGTAATAAGCAAATGGAATTTGAAGAGGGGCTGATTCTGACATGGATTACTCAATTATAGTATGTTTAGGGCACTGTATTTAGCTTTCTAGGGGAGGCAGTGCCTCCCTGCCTCCCCTAGAACTACGGGCCTGCCCCTCCTCTGGTGTCAATGTTCTTCTCCGTAGTTTATTATATATTATTAAAAAATGTATTTGGGACGCCTGCAAGTACAAAAAGTCCTTTGATATCAAGAACACCTAGTAACTCTGCATAAAATCTCAAATTGTACCTGATCTAACCCTTTTCTTATTTTCGGCTCGGAAAGGTTTCTTCTGGCTCCTTTCATAGCTAGTCGCCTGTTAGTAGAAGCAGCCAAAGGTAGTCTCAAAGTTAGCTTTGTGAATTGTTTTTGGCAGGGCAACTGACCCTAAGGTATTATTATTCAAAGACTCTTACTGCTGTTAATATCTTTATTTTTTAATAATACGCCATTTCCTGGTTAACCCCCAATAAGTTAGAGATAAACATTTAAGTAAGTACAGTAAGTTGCTGGAGAACAGCATGGGCAGGGCAAGAACTTTATAGGAGGAAATTCGGCCTCGATACTTTAGACAAGGTGGAAAATTTAGCACCAAAGGAGAGGAGTTTATAACGGAACTCCCTTTCGCCAAATACACAGCCCAATAAAGTATCAGTTATGTTTAATATAACATTAGTAGGCATCTGATTTCCACCTGCCGTGAACCTGTATCTGAGCTGCGGTCCATCCTCTCTTTCTAGCCCAAGTAGCCCCTTTAATGACGGGAACAGTGCGGTGTGAGCTTTGACTTTATCCCCGCACGACCAGCTACATACTGTAATATTTTCCCAAACTCCTGGGCGGAAACATCAAAGAGTGGTGACTCATGGAGTTTATGCCCAAACAAATCCAGGTAATGCTGTAGCAACAGCACTGGTTTCAAGGGTTCGCCGGAGTTGTCAACAAGTTGGACCCTAGCCTCTGTCGTAGAGTGTTTGAACGACCTCAGAGTTAAATGACAAGAGGTTTTATCCTTTGACAAACTCTGTATATTTTTGTAAAAAATACATCCAGATTAAATTATAATCATTGATTGATTTATTGATTCATTAGATGTATTTTTATATTCAAGAAGTTATTTTTAATTTGCTTTAATTATGAACTTTTAGAAAACCTCAATAAATAAATAAGTAAATAAATATATATATATATATGTATATTCTGCATACACTACTCTATTATTGATCTTACTATTCCTGTAAATGTTGACAGTTTGCAAAAATAACAACATCAAGTGTAGGGGTTCATCTCTAAGTTGTATGTACTAAACATTCGAGTAGATTTTGCGACTACGGTATTCAACAAAAGTAGTTTTGAGCTCTCAAACATTTAAATATCCTTACCTTAATATCTATAAGTAGCGTTCAACCACAACTGGGGATTTCATGAAAGATCAACTGATTCAATTACACGGTTCATTTATTGCAGAGTTATCTTCTCATTTGATATGTGGGGACAATTCAGCATGATATATATATACTTTTTTGTCAATCCACAATCATCTTTATAAATATTATTCATGCAGTGACAGAACATTAGGCAAGCACTAACGCCATGGGCATAATTATCTAAACTGATGGCACTTTTCATCCAACCAGCAGTAAATTATGCCGCTAGTCCAAAACACATGAGCTCATGAGTGCATGAGCTTGGCCTAAAAGTTGTGTTTTTTCTAAAGTTAAGATCCATCCTAAGCAATAAGCTTAGTGAAAACACTATCTGTGTTGATTGCATTGATCGATCGGCATTAAGAAAAGATTTCTCCTAATAAGTCGTATAAAAAGCTTTGAGTCGTGTTGCATTTTATAATACTAAGTTTATTTGGTAAAAGTTATCGCATAGTAAAATTTGTGATTAAGAATATGTGAGACACACAGTCAAATTACAAATATTGATATTTTGAATTGTGGGATGGTGTAATGTATAGCTTAGGTAGTAAAATTGTACTCATGATTGGTAAGAAAAAAAAAAGGAGAACTAACACTAATTGGAAAATATGAATATGAGTAGTATGTAGTAATAGGAATACAATATTTTATATTATGATTCTCCGACTTGACATTCAAATCTGAACACCAAAGTTGGAGACGAAGTTGCAAGAGAGTTTCGTGAGACATCTGCCAAAAAATATAACTCGCAATGGCATGGATAGCTATAAATGTGAATGGCTTGTAATACCTACAAGGTCACTATCCAATCAATTGCAAGATAACACTTGAGAGCAGAGATATGATAGGTCAAGGTCATAGTTAATCTTCGCAGGGCAGGTAGGACAGTTGGAATAGTGTACTAGAGAGCACGGCGGGGTTGGATTTGCCGAAATGTTGTTCACCGACGGGGACACACTCATTGTCAGGGTACAAGCTATCCTGTTTTTTGATGAATGTGAGTCGTTCGTAGCCGTTTGTCCTGACGTCAACATTGAGCAGAGCACCGTTATAACTCTCATCTTCGTCCATATAAAGCATGATCTGAACATAAGTGGGAGGGTCGTAGATCTCACTCCTGTCATCACCACAAATTGGCGGCCATCTTTTCAGAACCAGTCGAGCAGAATTGTAGATATTCTTTGTCTACAGAATTATTTAATCAAAAATTATTTAAATCATGCTTACAAATATGATAAACATTGTCGGACCACAAATGAATGAAATGCAGTGGTATTTTTTAAACAAAATACTTCCTCTACTTAGGGACAGACAACTCTGAAAAGCAACGCCTTACTATCGTCTTCAAACCTGACTAGACTTTTTTTTGAAAAGGCTCACAGTTAACTCAGAAAATTTCAACTTGGATACATTTTCCCACTACCCTTGTCCTTTGTTGTGTCTGATATAATTGAAAATTGTAACATGTTTGCTCACCATGGCTGCTAGCCTGCCGTTGTGTCTAACTAATCTGTGAGCATTGACATTGAAAGCAGGTGTTTGATATGGTGTGTTGACATGGTCACCCATCCCTGCATATGTCATCAGAGTAAACTCATTGGATGTGTTGAAGCGGTTTGGTTCAGCTCCTCTGTAGAATAGGGCTAAAATGAAAAAAATATAACAGCTATCACATCACCAAAAGTGAAAAGCTGCCTTTCTTCCCTTATCTGCTTTTGTTAATATTGCGTAATTTAGAGCATCTTCTTTATATTATATAATCAATCCATGAATAAAAAATAATACACTGATATTAAAGTAGGAACTTACTCTTTCTGCTGGTTCTTAGAGTAATTAGTGTGATATACTGGTTAGCAGTATTTAAACCGACTACAGCTAAGTATCCAGGCTTGGGAAAGTTACTAGCCAACTGAATTGGGCATCCAATCCTTGGCTGCAACGAAAATCATCGATAACATATTTAACTCATGAACTAGTTAATAACATAGGCTGCTTCAATTTCGCAGCATAAATTTATGAAAAACATAAGTATAAATTGTTATTTGCTTATCAACCACTAGGTGATGGCTCTGTTTTTTGCTATACATTATTTCATGGTCTAAGCCCAAGTTATATGATCAGTGGTTTTTCAAGCGCTTTTATTTTCGTGATACCCACGTCTTACATCCGCCAAAAAGCTTCTTTTTGAATCATATGACTACTGCTTTCAACAATCTTCCTCAACAGCTTCGTTCATCAACAACCATATCATACATAGATTTAGATTTGTATTATCAAACCGTTAGTTTTCATGGAATTGAGTTTTTTGTTGTCTTTCCTTTTTGCACATCAGGGAGAACATCTTCGGATGATGGTGCATGCAATAAAATATATATATGGTTTTTGCATGTGATAGCTTACTGTTTGTATTTGTTGGTACATGTTTCCGTATGTCTCAGAGTTCAGGTTTCTCTTGTGTCTCCCATGTGTGACCGTGTTAGCTGTGGCTGATTCGTTCAGCTCAGTTGAGTTATCATCAGGAGTCGTGCTCTCAAAAGTCTCATCATTGAATGTGGTTGTTTGGGGAAAGCCTGTGATCTCTTCACTGCCAAATTCAGATGGTAGGGCCGTACAGCAAGCCCCCAGCATAATCATCACTCCCACCTGATAAAATTAAACTTGAGCTGAGATACACTACTTTACTAATACTTTTTTTATTTATTAATTGGGAATGATTTGTTATTTTCTAAACATCGTTTTTACAAAACTTTGCTCCGGCTATTTCTCTTATACCATAAATAATAATTGATAATAATACATTTATTGTCAGCAATATAGAAGCAGTTAATACTACTCACCATAAAGATTGTATGAAATCCCATTTTCTCTGGACTTGTAATAGTCTTGACAAAAAAGGTTGTACTGACAAAATAGTTTGTATAAACTTGGAGAAGTTTTTGAGTTCTACCTATTTGTCCCTCCAGTGGTTGAATGATGTTTTTGATGAAGACATGGTCTTTTATAGCAAAAAACCTCATAAGAAAGGGCAAATATACTTGGGGAATTACCAAAGTTTTTCAGGAAATCTTGAGAAAGGAATGTCATGGTGAGAATTTTATTTCCTCTCAAACTAAGAAAAGAATCGAGCTGATTAGACATAATACCATTACTCAGTACATAATGGACTTTCAACTTCACTAAATCCGCAGCCAATTAAATCGGGTTCCATTCACAGTTTTCATAAATACAGCGGTTTGGAAACTACTAGCTGAGAAATTTTCTCGTGCTATATAATGAAATCATTCTTTTTCCAAAATGTTTTAAAAAGAATACAGGTGATTCAATTAATGAATGACAAATCCCTTTTTTTAAGTTAAATTCATGTTGAGGAAATTGTAGGGAACAATTTATTAGTGAATTCCTTCACCATTCCTCTGAGTGCCTACAACAGATTACAAATTAGTCATATAGCGTTTTGAATGACTTTCCACACGAGACTTTACCGCTTTAAGTATGGAAGCTGATAGACACTTGTGCCTCAGCTTATCTTGATAATGCATAGTTGGCCATTATTTTTTGTGTGAGATCTAAAAAAAAAAACAGCTAACATCTTGTCACCCCGGGCTAGTTGGTTAAAAAAAATGTCGGTTAAAATCGCACAGTTTAGACACTCACCACATTCCTAAGAATGGGCTGCGAGATAGTGTGTGCCTTAAGGGCGAGACCGCAGTGCCTGCGCCGATTTTGCTCTCAGTTTGTAGGCAGGTCGGAGCACACCTAGGAATCCAACAAGTCACAATAGTCAGTAAGCTAGAGTGGAACAATAATTTTGTTTTTCTGTATTTCGCTATACAGAAACATTGTAAATTAAAGGGCAACCAAGGTTTCAAACAACTTTTCATTGATTAATAGCAGATTGCACCTTCTGCATAGGGAAAAAGACAAAATCTAATTCGGTTGATTATTCAGCCAGAATTCTTGTGATACATTTCATTTATCAGCTGTACTCAAACTCAGCTAAAATAGAATACCACAGAGATGTTTCCTGTTCCTGTTATTATTTAGCCTGTGCTCTATAATTATTACAGCAAAGTCTTGGAACGTCCCCTAAACTGAAGTGTTACCCAGCTTAAAGTCAGCAACTACATTGAGTTTTGCACCGCGTCATGCACAAAGCTGATGCTGCCTAGCACATTATTTGACTTACTTGACTTATGTTGCAGAACTCCTAGTGGAATATTGCGCCAGAATCGCCTTCTCCTTTCCCTTCCATCTTTCTCGATCTCTAGCCATCTCGCTAGCCTCCGCCCACGACTTGATGTTGTGTACCTTCATCTGTTTGAGCGCCGTTCTTCGCCAAGTCTGATTGGGTCGCCCTCTCCTTCGGGTGCCTTCAGGGGCCCATCCGAGACTGGTGTGAGGGAGAGATTCCTTCCTCCTTAGGCTGTGTCCTAGGTATCTCCATCTTCTAACTTCAATGTGCTGAGAGACTGGTTTCTGCTTGCTGCGTTCACATACTTCCAAGTTGGAAGTTTTGGACCACCAATATATTTTCAATATCCGACGGCAGCAGTTCATGTGAAATACCTCCAGTTTGTCCATATCCACTTTCGTCATTCGCCATGTTTCACATCCATAGAGGAGCACAGACACCACGTTCGAGTTGTAGAGTTTGAACTTGAGATGGTTGCTCATACTTCTTGATCTCCACACCTTGTTCAGTCTGTAAAAGGCTGTAGTTGCAGAGTTGATGCGGTTCTTGACATCTGCTGCTGCACCACCAGACGCATCAATTTTCGCACCAAGATACAAAAAGTTATCTACAAACTCGAGTGACTTGTTGCTGACTGTGAAATTGTTGTTAGATGCAGGGCCCATTCCATCTCGATGAATCCTCAAAACTTTCGTCTTTTGTTCATTGATGTGCAATCCCGCTTTACTCGCTGTTGTTATGAGCTTGTCTGTAACTGTTTGCATCCCTCCATGTGTTGAAGAAAATAGCGCGACATCGTCTGCATAAGCTAGATAATTCAGCTTGGTTGTAAGATTCCATCGGAGTCCAGTTCGATGTGTCGCTTGTACTTGCTTCATTATGAAGTCTGTAGCCATGATAAATAACAGAGGTGAGATTACGCAGCCCTGTCTAACTCCTGATTTTACTTCGAAGTAATCGTCCTCTGCTCCGCCTTGCATTTTACACGCATACCCGGTGTAGAACGCCCGTGTCAGAGTGATGAGTTTATCAGGGATACCATAAAACTTCATCACTTTCCACATGCTCTCCCGATGAATGCTGTCAAAAGCTTTCCTGAAATCAATAAAATTGACGTACAGGGGCATCCTCCATTCTTCACATTGTTCTATGATGTTCCTCAGTGTAAATATGTGGTCTGTACAACTTCTTCCGCTGCGAAAACCTGCTTGCTCTTCATCTAGACTTCTGTTCTCCTCTAGGGCTCCGGCAATTCGGTGATGTAAAATCTTCAGAAATATTTTACTGATATACGGTAGTAGAGTAATACCCCTCCAATTTGTTGTCTTACTCAGGTCTCCTTTCTTGGGCAGTTTGATGATCACGCCGCGCCTCCAGTCTTGTGGGATGTCTTCTTCTCTCCATATACCCGAGAACAATGTCTCGAGTTCTGCTGCGCATGAGCTACTGTTACAGCGTAAAAACTCTGCAGGTAGCTCATCAATTCCTGGCGCTTTACCATTGCGCGAGGCTTTGATAATCTCTTCAATCTCCGAAAGACTAGGTGGATCATCATCTATCTCCAAATCCGTACCTGTGCTGGGTATATCCAAGGGGTCCTCAGGCTCTGCCTGATTAAGAACTTCTTGAAAGTGCGCTGTCCAGATCTTTGCTTGTTCTTTGGGGTCAACAACTATTTGACCATTCTTGTCCTTGAGTCTAGCAGTTGATTTCCGCCTCGGAGAGCCTCAGCACATTATTTACTACCCATTAATGCATTGCTGTGAAACCTTGGTTGCCCTTTAAGAGAAATAAAGGTTCAACGAAAGTAAATAAAAGCATGGGTCAGCCAGATAGTCGGTGACTAAAGTGGCGGCCATCCCTCAGACTAATTACAAAAAACACCACACGAACATCATGAAAAGCCCAGACAAAACATGCCCACCGTACCCGCTATCCACCGCACGACCAGAGATACCCCGCCAGCCCAACTGTGAGGTATCCACGCTGTAACATTTCGTAACATGACCATCTCAGCTATGGAACACTGTTATTTTATTGCCAAGTGAAATAATTAGGCATGGCCAGTGTTTTTTAAGTGTCACCATGACATTATCACCTTTGATTTAATTATACTCTATATTATTTGAACAATTTTAAATTAACAGCGATTTTTGTATCAAATAATATTCAAAAGTGTGCAACACCTATGCGAAAATTAACCAAAAATTGATTTATTTACTCTGGAATTTTAGTTAATTTGTAGTTTGTTGCGTGTAGCAAACAAAAACAGCATATTTTTCACAGCTGAAGTTACAACCGTATAGGGAAATTTCTAATACATTTTGGGGAAAGGGAAAATAGAACCCAGTCATGAATTTGATTCCTATTCAGGCCAACTCACTCAGTGTAGTTGCATATAAAATAATATAATATAATATAGTTGTAATTGATTAAATGTTTTGTTCTTTATTGTATTATTGTGCATTGTACAATAGAAATTTCCCCTTCATATAATAGCTGAAGTTTGAGCCAATAAAATGGTGTTTAATATTTTGTATGTAAATTTTATTGTTACAAAATATATACATTTTATTAAAAAGGTTGGAAGCATTTGGAAAATGGCCAAAGAAATTAGTAATTTGTAATTACAAGAAAACTTTCCCCTTTTCTTGCTCAAAAATGAAAAATAAATTTTTGAATCTATTCATTTATCAAAATATTCAATTATACTGGATTTCACTCATGGAAAATAATTGGTCATCTATTAAATTTGTTCCTCAAGAATCTCACAAAGGACTTTGGGGAGAAGTCATTTCTAAATGTGTCAAACTTTCCAAACCATATTATTCCTGAAAGATAATGAAAGCAATTCGACTTAATTGGACAAAGTAAGAAGAAATTTCCAGTTCAAAGTTTTGCAAACAATAGCTTAAGAAGGGAAACGAACATTTAATTAGCTCATTCTTTTGTGAGCAGAACAAACGCTTCACAAAGCCATAAATTTATCACCATTTCCGTTTCTCCCTGATTTCCTGCTTAGTAGTGGGAATTCCGCAAACAAAGCTGCCCTCCTGTCACTCACCACATTCCTAAATATGGGCTGCGAGATAGTGTGTGCCTTAAGGGCGAGACCGCAGTGCCTGCGCCGATTTTGCTCTCAGTTTATAGGCAGGTCGGAGCACACCTAGGAATCCAACAATTCACAATAGTCAGTAAGCTGGAGTGGAATTCGAATCAACAAACTGCTAAAAATAGGCAATACAACTGGACATTTTTTTTGATTCCCCTCAAATTTTGCCCGTATTTCATTGGCACGGTATGTAAATCATCCGACCAAATATATGTAAAGTATATAAAAACAATAATAATAAATTTTCAATAATTTTGAAGAAAATCATCGAGACAACTTGTATTCCAAATTAAATGAATATTTGAAAGGGTATGGCAATTGAGGAGTACGGAGGCCATTTTCAATACAACTACTATGTAAGTAAAAAATCATCAATTACGATTTCACTTAACTATTTTTCATTTCATTAAAATTTATTACTATCATTCATATTTTGACCATTGTATTATTTTCGGGATAGCTTGTTGAGGACTGAACTAAGAACAAAACAAACAAAAAAAATTTTTTTCTGTATTTTGCTATACAGAAACATTGTAAATTAAAGGGCAACCAAGGATTCAAACAACTTTTCATTGATGAATAGCAGATTGCACCTTCTGCATAGGGAAAAAGACAAAATCTAATTCGGTTGATTATTCAGCCAGAATTCTTGTGATACATTTCATTTATCAGGTACTCAAACTCAGCTAAAATAGAATACCACAGAGATGTTTCTTGTTCCTGTTATTATTTAGCCTGTGCTCTATCATTATAACAGCAATGTCTTGGAGCCTTCCCTAAACTGAAGTGTTACCCAGCTTAAAGTCAGCAACTACATTGAGTTTTGCACCGCGTCATGCACAAAGCTGATGCTGCCTAGCACATTATTTACTACCCATTAATGCATTGCTGTGGAACCTTGGTTGCCCTTTAAGAGAAATAAATGTTCAACGAAAGTAAATAAAAGCATGGGTCAGCCAGATAGTCTGTGACTAGAGTGGCGGCCATCCCTCCAACTAATTACAAAAAACACCACACGAACATCATGAAAAGCCCAGACAAAACATGCCCACCGTACCCGCTATCCACCGCACGACCAGAGACACCCCGCCAGCCCAACTGTGAGGTATCCACGCTGTAACATTTCGTAACATGACCATCTCAGCTGTCGAACACTGTTATTGTATTGCCAAGTGAAATAATTAGGCATGACCAGCGTTTTTTAAGTGTCACCATGACATTATCACCTTTGATTTAATTATACTCTGTAACATTTTAACAATTTTCATTAACAGCGATTTTTGTATCAAATCATATTCAAAAGTGTGCAACACCTATGCGAAAATTAACCAAAATATGATTTATTTACTCTGGAATTTTAGTTAATTTGTAGTTTGTTGCGTGTAGCACACAAAAACAACATATTTTTCTCAGCTGAAGTTACAACCATATAGGGAAATTTCTAATACATTTTGGGGAAAGGGAAAATAAAACCCAGTCATGAATTTGATTCCTATTCAGGCCAACTCACTCAGTGTAGTTGCATATAAAATAATATAATATAATATCATTGTAATTGATTAAATGTTTTGTTCTTTATTGTATTATTGTGCATTGTACAATAGAAATTTCCCCTTCATATAATAGCTGAAATTTGAGCCAATAAAATGGTGTTTAATATTTTGTATTTAAATTTTATTGTTATAAAATATGCGGTATAAAATTTATTTTCTATATTTCCAAATTCCCCTGTCCAGCTTCATCTTGATTAAGTGATTCAATAATTATTGTATGATCAATGTCTTTCAATCTAGTCAAAGCAATTTTAAAGAAGTATGTATAAAATACTGACTCACCAATTCTTTAGTTTCAATTTTCGCAACAAATAACATGATAATTTTCTCATGGACTCGTGGTATTTGCTCTGAAATCCCCATTTAGCCCATTAGTCTATGATGATTATTCACCCAACTGATTTTTATTTCTGTGCATATGTGTATATTTTTTTTTTCTTATCTTCTTGTTTATGAGGTCAAAAAGTTGTTATTTTCGTTTTGTTTATAATATATATATATATATATATATATAAACCTCCATAAGATCGCACAATAATAATCTATTAAGATGCAAAACAAAAGAATTGCAAGCGACATCTCAATTCGCTGACTGTGCCTGTCGCTGCCTGAGGCATCTTTTCTTCTTTTTCAGAACAGCTGTATGTCTGGAATGGGATTCATGCTCTTGTTATTCTTGGTGACATGTGCTGGCTGAGTTATTATGCAATTGGCGCAAAATTCTTGTTGTGCTGTAACAACGTAACAAATTATTGAATCATTTGATTTTTTGATTTTTAACTCAATTGTCTATTTTGGAGGAATGAAGAAGTTACTATTATCTCATTCATATAAATGTTGAAATAATTATCCGCTAATCCTTCTGTGTGAATAATTGTCATAATTATCTTATTCCAATAAATGGTGAAAAAATGCATCGGGCAAATTTTTTGGCATGAAATTATGATTATAGGAATTTTTGAGGTAACTGCTTAATAAATCTTCATGAAGATGATTATTATTAACACACGTTATTGAGTGGTTAAAACCTGGTCTTCACAAACACTTAACTAATTACACTAGAGCACTCCTACGCATTAGAGTGGGATGACCAGAGAGACGTCAACATATGAAGAGCCCGCCCTCAGCTCGACAGAGTGGGGAATGGCTTGGTTTAAACCAGCTACATTACACCACACCTTATAAACAACATGTGTCATCATCATCCTGACCTTATTTGGACAGTGCAACCAGCACAACACATGATACATCTATGATTTGACACAGCAGTAAATTGTGGTAGTAGCAGTAGTTTATAGATGTTGAAATTAAATTTCTAAAACAAATCACCGGACCTGAACTAGAGCAATTGATCGTGCAAAGCTAACTATCATATCGTTATTATTTAAGCTTGAAGCTAATTATTAGGTCTATGTTATCACTAAATAAAAAGCCAAAGTGGTTAACAATGTTCACTTTTTGCGTTGCTTTTTATTCAAATATATTTTGCAAAGGAAAAGTCTGCTCCAATCTTTCTTTTAAGATATACATTTTATTAAAAGATTGGAAGCATTTGGAAAATGGCCAAAGTAATTTGTAGCTACAAAAAAATTCTCCCCTTTTCTTGCTCATAATGAAAAATTAATTTTTGAATCTATTCATTGATCAAAATATTCAATTATACTGGATTTCACCCATGGAAAATAATTGGTCATCTATTAAATTTGCTTTCCTCAAGAATCTCACAAGGGACTTTGGGGAGAAGTCATTTCTAAATGTGTCAAACTTCCCAAACCATATAATTCCTGAAAGATTATGAATGCATGAGGACATAATTGGCCAGATTTGAAAAAAGTTTCCAGTTCAAAGTCTTTCAAATAAAAGCTTTAGAAAGGAAACAAACATTTAATTAGCTCATTCTTTTGTGAGCAGAACAAACGCTTCACAAAGCCATAAAATTGTCACCATTTTCGTTTCTCCCTGATTTCCTGCACAGAACTGGGGATTCCACAATCATAGCTGCCCTCCTGTCCTAACGCTTACTATAAAAGACGGTTCCCTCGCCAAAGACAGCATTCCAGATCTAGAGAGACAATCAGACAGTTGAGAACTAAACCTCTCAATTTCTCAAAACAACTTGTCAGAAATAGCATATAATATAATAATTATATAACTATCTGAAATCTAAAGAAAATGGGATTTTCTACATCAACTTTTATAGTGAGTATCATTAATGCAGCTGTAATTTAAAAACATTTTAATCATTTCAGGAGGAACTTTCCTTTTTTGCTCAAAACCGCCCAACTGGAAGAGAATTATAGGCAGAGTCAATTAATAGCCAAAACAAAACTGTTGTGCCTATCCTTTTTGCAAACTTCTTTTTGTCATTTTATCAGATTGGAGTGGTAGTGATGCTGGGGGCTTACTGTACTGCCCTACCAGCTGGATTTGTGAGCGATGAGATCACAGGCTTTCCTCAGACTACCTCAGACACCAAGTTTGTTGATGAGAGGACAACTCCTGATGATAACCTAACTGAGCTGAACGAATCAGACGTAGCTATCAAGGTGGCACATGGGAGACACAAGAGAAACCTGAACTCTGAGACATACGGAAACCTGTACCAACAAATACAAACGGTGAGTTTGAAAAAGATTTTTAAACATTGAGCGTGACAAGTTAGTTTCTTTCTTTTATGCCAATTGATATCACATTTTAGTTTGCATCATCATATCATTTATGAAGGAATTCTGTGCTACACCCAAGAAGTAAGATCCTATAAATATTCCATGTTTGTTGTTCTTATTACAGCCCAGGATTGGATGCCCTATTCAGTTGGTGAGCAGCTTTCCTAAGCCTGGATATTTGTCTGTATACGCTACAAGTACAGCTAACCAGTATATCTCACTAACTACCACAAGGACAAGCAGGAAGAGTAAGTATCTTATTATTAATAGGTAAAATCCCAGAAAGAAGAAGAGCAAGTAACCAAATCTTCACTCAACAAAAATACTCAAAATCGAGGTCTGAAATAATGTGCCTATAAACAAAACAATCCAGTTTCTCTTGACTGGCACTGTGATAACTGTCTCCATCTTAATTTTTAATCGGAATGCTCCTCCTGTTATGTTTTTGTCTAGGTCTATTCTATGTTCTGTACTATTCTCTTCATTTTTTTTTCTAGCCCTATTCTACAGAGGAGCTGAACCAAACCGCTTCAACACATCCAATGAGTTTACTCTGATGACATATGCAGGGATGGGTGACCATGTCAACACACCATATCAAACACCTGCATTCAATGCCATTGCACAAAGACTAGTTAGACACTACGGCAGACTGGCAGCCATGGTGAGTTTATTATTCCCAAGTATACGTGAAAGATAAATCCCCAACAATATTGTCGTGTAGATGTGGTAATATCTGGCTCATTTTCAGAAAGGCATATAGATCCTAGACCAGAAAAAGGCTCCCCAAACTAACCATGCGAAATATATATCTAAATTTCTTGATACAATGATTTCAGAATTGTCTGCCCCTTCTTATAAAACACCAAATAAATTATTAATAACAAATATTAATGTGATATAATATTTAGGTTTGTCACATTTCCTCTACATTGTGGCCCAGTCATGTAGCCCCCCATATTTCTTGTTTTTGTAGTCTAAGAACATCTATAATTCTGCTCGTCTGGTTCTTAAAAGATGGCCACCGATCTGTGGTGATGACAGCAGTAAGATCTACGACCCTCCCACATTCGTTCAGATCATGCTTGTCCTGGATGAGAACGAGAACTACAATGGTGCTCTGCTCAATGTGGATGTTAAGACCAACGGCTTCGAAAAGCTCACATTCATCACAAAACAGGATAGCTTGTACCCCGACAGTGAGTGTGTCCCCGTCGGTGAACAACATTTTGGCAAATCTAACCCGTCTGTTCTCCCGAGTACACTATTCCAGGTAGCTTACCTGCCATGTGAGGACTAGATATCCTTAAATCAACTACATACATGTCTGCCCTCAAGTATCATCTTGTTGTGTATATCACAAGTGTCATCTTGTTGTGTGTATCACACATGTCATCTTGTTGTGTATATCACAAGTGTCATCTTGTTGCGTGTATCACAAGTGCTTACTCGCTATCCATCACCAGCTACACAATATAATCACAAGTGATATTTTGAGGCAGTCATAACAAACTGATCCCCCAACTAACTGACCGGAAATCTTATGGCTATAATCTCTCTGACAAGCTGACCTTGATGTCCAATGACTGGATGTCAGGTTTTATCATAACACCGTATATTTATCTCGCTTACTCCATATTATATCATATTGTATATCTTTATTAATTCTGAATTGAATTTTGGAAAAGAATGCACACTTTGTGTAAGTTCGAACAATGAATTAAAGTGTCGTTCAATGGTTTCAATAATTGGTTCCATGTTTAATGTCTCTATTATTACCCAGTCTTTTATACCTGTTTGAATCAACACTTTATCAAACTCCTATAAATCCATGAATCCACTATGAATAGCACAGATTTTATTGGTAACATCTAGCCTTGTCATGCGGCCACCTTTTTTGCTTTGGTTGGAGACAAACAGACAAACAAATAAAAAAAGTGGCCTCGCTACAAGGCTAGGTGACATTTAGGAGTCACAATTTTGGCAGCTATGGAGAATTTGTTTCGCTTGTAAGTCTATTTTTATAATACTTCAATCTCAAACAATTGAGAATACTTACCTATTTAGTTCGTATCTCTCACTTTTTATTCCAATCTATCACTTGTCTCTTACACTTTAGTACCATAAACTGCTTAGCAAATATAAAAAAAAACGTTTTTATTCGCAATTTCACAATAATAATTGAATATAATTGAATTTACAAAAATCCCCCCACAATTTCTTAAGAGCTGCAGCTCAGTAAAGCCTATGAATGTTTCTTTCATTGGGTATACAAAAGTCTTCCCTGTATGATTGCAAAAAGCACCTCGTATGGAATTCCCACTGAATGAATAAAAGGTTTTCCGGACATTGCAGTGCACCTGTACCTGAAAACTTTTTTAAATTTCTCAGGATGCAGAATGTCTGATTGCACATTGTGTTAAATTAACAAATTTCCCAACAGCCTCCTCCGTAGATTGTGATTATGTCAATTTCATTAAAACCTAGAATATCTGAGTAGAGGCAAGCATTGGCATTTTAATTTAATCTGAGTTCGCACAGATCATTTATGAATATCAATAAGAAGGACACGTACATTTTTGTAGATTGAGTTACATAATCACGCATTTATACTAAAATTCAATGTTTTGAACTTACATTAACATGCCAATAGGAATTTTAGATTACGTAACTCCACTTTATTGAAAACACAGTTGTATGTTTTGTTAATCATGTTGTCTACCTATCAAATCGAGGCATGAGGTCAGCGGTGTGCTAAGTTGGTATATCCCGATTTTTTTTTACGTGTGTGATTTATACTGCGTGTACCCGGTACCATAAAACTTTTGTGGCGTACTCTGTACTATAATAATTTTCCGATCAGCAGGTTTAGTTTCATTTCAGAGTTGTGTTCCCTTCCTGTCTGTTATGAAAGCACAATGTCAATGTCTAATGTTGCAAAAACTTTACCCATCATTGAGGCATTGTAACATACTTCATTGTCGGCCTGTTTCCGTTCCAACTGATCAAGCTGCTCATTTGGCCTATTTGTGTGCGTAGATGATAAAAGGATTTGTACAACATTAACATTAACAGCCACTAGCACTCTTTGCCTTAACCCTCACCATACATCTGGGCTAAGAAGTGGTTTTACTAGACTGTCCAAAGTCAGGAGACTAATGAAAATATGGCAGTTGTTTCAACATTGATTTACATACAGGGTTTGACTGTCTGAGCAAGATAATAAAAACCACTAGGTATGTAGAGTGGCTATGAAGTTTCATACTGTCCAAGATAACAGTGATCATCATCAGAAAACTGCAGTCTCTCTCTCAATGTTATGTGAAGTGGAGGGGACCAACCCACGATCACCACATTAGACAAAAGTGTTGTGAGTATCCGAACTCTTGCCTCTGTCTGACAAATGAACTCATTGGTATGACAGACTCCCCCCCCCCTTCCAAACAGAGACAGGGTTTAGATCCTCCACCAATAGTCAGTAGGCATATGTCTGCTCTGCTCCAGACCGGGACTATGGGATTTTGTTAAACTTTGCTGTTGATGTGTTAAAAGACTGTTTGAATGGAACAGGTAGTTAGGCCCCCACTCCCTGACTGTACAGTATTCTCTTCATCTTTGAAGGAGTTGTCTCATTATTTCCCACGCGATGATAACTCCTTTCAAAGTGTCTTGTCACAGCACTAAGTTTGAGAAAAACTCGCCAACTCTCAACTCCAAAACTCCCTTGGCACGGCAGGAAGTTTGCAGTATATCATAACCCTCTGCCCCACCCATCCTCCTCCACATGTAAAAGTAAAAATCTGGACTTGAAGAATGAGCCAACAATCAAGGTGTGTCATATTAAGCGTTGTCAAAATTCTTCGGTGCAATAGCGAGACAAGTTGCATGCACTGCTGCGGACTGAATTCAATTAAAATCAGCTTCAACTCTTGTTATCAGATGAGTATTATCTTATTATCCCACTGTGATTGAATGAACAAATTAAAGTAGCTACTGCAATGGTAGAAATAATTAAACGCACAATACGCATTACTCATTGTAACCTGAGCAACACCACGACCCAGGAAGGCCATTGGTAAGAGTCTGGGGTGGGGGGGTGGAGTTCAGACTCGTCAACACCTTAATAACCTCATGCACTAGGAAATCTCAAAAAATTATTTCTTTTATTCAAATGATTATGATGTTCATTGAATAAACATCAGATCAATAATAATAATAATATTCAAATATAAATGCATTCCTATTATTTATCAAACTGAGTCACTCACTTGCATTCTTTTGATAACTACCCAGTCAAATAATAATTCCAAATTATTATTATATTATATTATTATTCGAGTTTAAAGTTATAGATTTCTTTCTTCACCTATCAAAGCACTGGTTCTATACTATGTTCTTGGCTTTACTTTGTCTTTTATGCTGATTATCTTGCTTTTTTTAAATTAAATTAATTATGAGTTTTCAACTTGGGATTTTTTTATGTTAGAGATTTTGAGATTTTGTCAGAAAATCAGTCATTTTAATTCATGGAGCTTTAATACTAACAATGTGAGAATTATTTTGGTCTTCAGTGCAAAAACTAGCTCTATTACGGTGCCAAAAAATATGTAGACTCAAAATTTTATAATACTTTATAAAGTATCTAAATTATTACGTTTTGTATTAAATTACTAAAAGTAATACCGCGATAACATGGATTTTTTAGAAACTTTCTAGCAACCTTATCTAATGCATTAACCCTATGCTTCTTCCACAATAAAATGGGCACAAAGCGGTCAAAAAAAATTCTTTCTGTTTGTTACCAATTTTTTTTATTCTTTTTACATACAATTTTGTTACCGAGCGCAACAAACAACCAAACCCCCCCTCTGGTGTCAATCTTCTTCTTCATTATTTATTATATCAATATATATATTATATTAAATATTGAAAATGCATTTTGGATGCCTGCCAGTATAAGAAGTCCTTTGATATCCAGAACACCTAGTAACTCTGCACAAAATCTAAAATTTGACCTGATCTGACCAATTTTCATATTTCGGCTCCGAAAGGTTGTTCTGGCTCCTTTCATAGCTCATCGCCAAAGAAGCAGCCAAAGGCGGCCCCAAAGTTAGCTTTGTGAATTGTTTTGGCAGGGCAACACATCCTAAGGTATTTCTATATGTAGACCCTTACTGCTGTTGATATCGTTATTTTTTGTAAAAAAAAACACCCAGAATAAAATTATAATCATTGATTGATTTGTTAATTCATGAGAGGTATTTTTCATTTTTATGAGTGATATTTATCAGACTGCATACACCACTCTATAATTGATCTTACTCACCCTGTGAATACTTGCAGTTTGCCAAAATAACAACATCAAGCGTAGGAGTGCATCTCTAAGATGTATGTACTAAACATACGAGTAGATTTTGCTACTACGGTATTCAACAAAAAGAATTTTGAGCTCTCATACTTTTAAATATCCTTACCTTTATATTTATAAGTAGCGTTCAACCACAACTTGGGAGTTCATGAAAGATCACCTGATTCAATTACATGGTTCATTTATTGCAGAGTTATCTTCTCATTCGGTATGTGGGGACAATTCAACATTATATATATAATATATACATTTTTGTCAATCCACAATCATCTTTATGAATGTTATTCATGCAGTGACAGAACATTAGGCAAGCACTAACGCCATGGGCATAATTATCTAGTACCCCTGAGTAGCTAAAATTTTCTCATCTGGAGCATATGCAGGGTTGAAACTAAGTATTAGTGTTTTCTTGAACCAACAAACTGCTGAAAAAAGGCAACAACGCAACTCATTATTCAATATCACGAAGAAAATTGAAGCAAGGCAATAAAGGACTACACAGCTCATCTTAGTTACACTTACCATGAAAATCATTTCATTACATTTTCATTTAATCAATTTTCATTTCACTAAAGTTTAATATTATCATAACAATTTATATCATTATTATTTCAACCCAATGAGTTCTTTTCGGGGTAATCTTTTGAGGACCAAACTAACAATAAAACGATTAAATCTTTGACCATAGCAAGACCATTGCTGCTATGGCAACTCTGTAAATGTACTACCGAAATGAGAAAATCATCGGTATTCTTCTGTGTCATCATAAATAAAAAAATTTGAATGCGTTCATCACATATCAATTTGATACTCCTATAATATATCTTTATTAATTGCTCATTAACGGTGATTTTTCATTCATCTTCAACATTCAAAAGTGAGCAAGACCTATCCGAAACTTAACCAAAATATGATTTGTTCACTGTTATATTTCCTTTGTAATATTAAGTTTTTTAGTTTAGCTTGCAAGAACAACAAAATTTTCCCAGTAAAAATTGCAAAAACCAAAATTGGGGAATTTCTAATACTTTTTAGGGAATTGGGTAAATAGAACCTGGTCATGACTTTGATTTCTATTCAGACCAGCTGACTCGGTGTATTTATGTATAATATAATACCATTGAGGTTGATTAAATGTTTTGTTCCTTATTATATTATTGTGCATTGTACAATAAATCTTTCCCCTTCATATAATGGGTGAAATTTGAGCCAATAAATTTTTATTCATCCATTAGAAATAATGTTTAATATTATGTATGTGAATTTTCTCGTTCACTAATAATATGTGGTGCGCGGTTTCATTCTAGATTCCAAATTCCCCTGTCCAGTTTCAAATAAACTGTGTGATTCAATATTTGAATGAGCAATATCTTTTATGGTAATTAAATCAATCAAAATAAATATTAATGATAAATGTTGATTCATGAATACTTTAGATGCCATTTATTTCGCTTTTTTAAATATTCCTGTAATCTGTCCTGAACATCTTAAATCATATGGCCGCAATCATCATTTTCAGAACTCAAAATGAGAAAACTAGTGCGACAATGCAAATGCGAGCGATATCTCAATACGCTGACTGTGCCTTGGGCTGCACATTTATCTGTTCTAAGCTTGGAACTCAAGCACCAGATATATAGCAAGCACCTCGAAAGTAAGGTTTTGGAATTGCCAAAGTTTTCAGGAAATCTTGAGGTAAGAATGGGATAGTAACACATTTGTTTCCTTTCAAGCGAATAGAAGAATCACACAGATTAAACATATAGTTATTACTCATAATATAATGGAATTTCAACTTCACTAGCTCTCACAAACTCCAGCCAATTAAATTTGGTTCCATTCACAATTTTCATAACTACATGGTTTGGAAATTAATTCTTGAGAAGTTTTTCTCATGCTATACAATAAAAAATTCTTTTTTTCCCAAAGTGATGTGTCCAGTCTTGAAAAGAATATAGGGTATATAATTATTGTATAACCAATCTTTCTCTCAGTTAATTTCATTTCAAGGAAATTAGTAGGGAGCATTTTATTTGTGAATTCCTTTGCAAATATGTTGGCAAGCACGACGGATCACAGAAATGAATCAGGTGGCAATTGGAATGACATCCAACCCAACACCTTTCCATTTTAAGTATCGGAAGCTGGTAGTCTCTTGTGCCTCTTGTGTATTTGTAATAAACCCTATCCTATCCTATCTTGATAGCGCACTAGTTTACTATTTTTTTGCACAAATTCCATAAATAAAAATTCTGCGTAAATGACGCTGAGTTGATGTTTCAAGCTGCCCTAGCCCCTAGAGGACTACAGTATTGACTGAATGTTCAAAGATTTCAAGCTAGTTCACATTTACTCAACCTCTTACCATAGCTAGCTAACATTTCTGCTAACCAACATTAAGTCACCCCAGACTGGCTAACTAATCTCAAATTTATATCTCCTCCTCTTGGGCGGATACAAGGTAGAACCTAACAATTAGTGTTATCATGAACTAAGAAAATGCTGAAATTATGACACAACACATTTTGTTGTTCAAAAGTCTTAAAGAAAATTTAGGAAATTATATTCCAAATTAAATGAATTAAAAATTGGATGACAAGTCAGGAGTATGGAGTACTTCTAAAAATTAGAAATCGTTGCATCACAATTTCACTTGATTAATTTTCATTATACTAAAATTTATTATTATCATTGAATTTTTAAAATTATTATTTCGATTTTTTTTTTAAATTGAACTAATTGTGATTTATTTACTTTGGAATTTTTAAGTAATTTTGATTTCGTTAGCGAACAAAAACAACCACATTGGGGAATTTCTAATACTTTTTAGGGAATTGGGTAAATAGAACCCAGTCATGACTTTGATTTCTATTCAGACCAGCTGACTCAGCGTATTTACGTATAATATAATATCATTGAGGTTGATTAAATGATTTGTTCCTTATTATATTATTGTATATTGTACAATCAAACTTTCATTCATTCATTAGAAATGGTGTTTGACATTTTGTGTGTGAATTTTCGTGTTACCAAATATGTGTTAAAAAACTTATTTTCTATATTTCCAAATTCCCCTGTCCAGTTGCAACTAAACTGTGTGAATCAATTATTGAATGCACAATATCTTTCATTATAGTTAAAGCACTTTGACTTTGAAATTATGGATTTATGTTGATTCATGAATTCTTCAAATTCCATATTCCGATTCTTCAAAAAACTGATTTAGTTCGGTCAGCAACCTTCAAACCCAAGGCCACACAGGCTCATCATATTCAAAATTCAAAAAAAAAATCTGGTGCACAAAAAAAGTGTAAGCGACATTTCAATTTGCTTCTTGTGCCTGCTACTGCCTTGATCACTGTTTGATCTGTTTCTTAACGCCTGTACTTTTGAGTTCTACTAAGTGGCACCAGTTGGCTGAGCTAATGAAGAATTGTAACAAAATTTATCAAATAATAAAAATAATTTTTTTTTTAAACGTTATTGTCATTGGATATCGGTCGACCGTCCCAAATGCATGCCTTCCTCTAGATTGAAAGCAGAATTATGGAGGGAAGGATGGAGTTAATATTATCTTTTACCATCTACATTACAATATGTCTCCATCTTATCAAACAAATCCCATTCTTATCCTCCTCGAGCTTTCAGGCTTATGTAAATACACAAATTCCATAAACTTCAACACTGCAGCATTTTTGTAGAACCAGCAACATATCACAAGCCCTGTGTGGAGAGGTAGTCTGTATCATGTATCATCTAGAAGTGTCCTCATTCGTACAAAACAGACAACACAACACATAAAAAAATCAATTTAAATTTACTATTGCCACTGCAGTATATTGTGACAGAAGTCTTTCTCATTGTAAATGCTCATATTGAAATTCTAAGACCTTCGCAACTGGATTTTTTTACTAGATATTATTGTCACGATTTTGAAGCTTGTCAGTACCACCAGATATAAAGTCAATTGTTCTCATGACATTTAATTTATACATGAGTTTAATACAAATGAATTTTTGAAAAAGGTTCGAGTATGTTCCATTTCCTTTGTTTAATAAAATGGTTGCAAGTTTTTGGAAAAGGACCAAAGAAATTAGTAATTCCTCAAAGAGTTTTTCTTTTTCCTTCGCTTGGAATGAATTCCAAATAAACAAATGGTTTTGCAATACATACTTATTGCTCAGAAATGACAAATAACATTTCAAACCTATAAACTTAATCTAATTATTTGTTTGATTTGGATTTAACTCAATGAATATTATTGTCCATTTATTAAATTTACTTTCCCTACGAATCAGACAAGAAACTTTGGGGAGAAATTAATTCTTCGAAATGTATCAAACTTTCCAAACCATTTTAGTCCTTAGATTATGAATGCATGAGGACATAATTGGCCAGATTTGAAAAAAGTTTCCAGTTCAATGTCTTTCAAATAAAAGCTTTAGAAAGGAAACAAACATTTTATTGGCTCATTATTTTGTGAGCAGAACAAAAGCTTCACAAAGCCATAAATTTGTCACTATTTCTGTTTCTCCCTAATTTCCTGCACAGAACTGGGGATTCCACAAACATAGCTGCCCACGTGTCCTAACGCTTACTATAAAAGACGGTTCCCTCGCCAAAGATAGCATTCCAGATCTAGAGAGACAATCAGACAGTTGGTAACTCAACCACTACATTTCTTATACAGATCAACAATCTCGTCAGAAAAATTACATTATTTAATAATTATAGAACTATCTGAAATCTAGAGAACATGGGATTTTCTACATCAGTTTTTATAGTGAGTATCATGAGCATTAGAGAGCACCTCCCTCTATTTTTTTCATATAACCGCCCAGCTACGAGAGAATTCATAGGCAATATAATTAGTTGTAAGAGCGACAAACCAGATAACAAAACATTTATATATATCCATTGGTAAACTTGTCTTTTTTATTTGATCAGATCGGAGTGTTAGTGATGCTGGGGGTTTACTGTACGGCCCTTCCAGATGGTTTTGTGAGCGAGGAGATCACAGGCTTTCCCAAGACTACCACATTCAATGATGTGAATTTCGAGAGCACAACTCCTGATAAAAGCGTGACTGAACTGAACAAATCAGCCACAGCTAACATGGTCACACATGGGAGACACAAGAGAAACCTGAACTCTGAGACATATGGAAACCTGCACCAACAAATACAAACAGTAAGTTTGAAAAATATCTAAACTTTCGGTGTGACCATTCAATTTATTTCTTTTATGCCAGTTGATATATTACATCACATTTTAGTTTGTCTATACATCATATCATTTATGTAGGAAATTTGTTCTAAATACAAGAAGTATGAGCTGATAAATATTCCTTGTTTGTTGTTTTTATTACAGCCTAGGATTGGATGTCCGATTCAGTTGGTAAGCAGTTTCCCTAAGCCTGGATACCTGTCTGTATACGCTACAAGTACAGCTAACCAGTATATCTCACTTACTACTACAAGAACAAGCAGAAAGAGTAAGTCACTAAGTTTACACTCAAAAAAACAACTCAAAACCAAGAAATAAAACAAAATAAACAAAACAAACCAGTTTCTCTTGACTAGCGCTGTGATAATTATTCTCTTCATTTATATTTTAGCCCTATTCTACAGAGGAGCTGAACCAAACCGCTTCAACACATCCAATGAGTTTACTCTGATGACATACGCAGGGATGGGTGACCATGTCAACACACCATACCAGACACCTGCTTTCAATGTCAAAGCTCACAGACTAGTTAGACACAATGGCAGGCTGGCAGCAATGGTGAGTATTGCTTATAATTCCCAAGTATACGCGAAAGATAAATCCCCAACAATATTTTTGTTTAGATGTGGTCATATCTGACTCATTTTCAGAAAGGCATATAGATCCTAGACCAGTCCAAGGCTCTCCAAACTAACCATGCGAAATATATACCTAAATTTCTTGATTCAGAGTTGTCTGCCCCTTCTTATATAACGCCAAACAAAACATTGATGTGATATAATATTTAAGTTTGTCATATTTCCCCAACATTGTGGCTCAGTCATGTAGTCCTATATTTCTTTTATTTGTAGTCTAAGAATATCTATAATTCTGCTCGTCTGGTTCTGAAGAGATGGCCACCGATCTGTGGTGATGACAGCAGTAAGATCTACGACCCTCCCACATTCGTTCAGATCATGCTTGTTCTGGATGAGAACGAGAACTACAATGGTGCTCTGCTCAATGTAGATGTCAAGACAAACGGCTTCGAAAAACTCACATTCATCACCAAACAGGACAGCTTGTACCCCGACAACGAGTGTGTCCCTGCCGGTGAACAAAATTTCGGTAAATCTAACCCGTCTGTTCTCCCCAGTACACTATTCCAGGTAGCTTACCTGCCATGTGAGGACTAGACATCCTTAGATCAACTACATACATGTCTGCTCTCAAGTATCATCTTGTTGTGTATATCACAAATGTCATCTCCTTGTTCATAGCACAACTGTCATCTTGTTGCGTATATCACAAGTGTCATCTTGTTGTGTGTATCACACATGTCATCTTGTTGTGTATATCACAAGTGTCATCTTGTTGTGTGTATCACAAGTGCTTACTCGCTATCCATCACCAGCTACACAATATAATCACAAGTGATATTTTGAGGCAGTCATAACAAACTGATCCCCCAACTAACTGACCGGAAATCTTATGGCTATAATCTCTCTGACAAGCTGACCTTGACATGTTCAATGATTGGATGTCAGGTTTTATTATAACAACGTATATTTATCTCGCTTACTCCATATTATATCATATTGTATAGCTTTATTAATTCTGAATTCAATTTTGGAAAAGAATGCACACTTTTTGTGAGTTCGAACAATGAATTAAAGTGTCGTTCAATGGTTTGAATAATTGGTTCCATTTTTAATGTCTCTACTATTACCCAGTCTTTTATACCTGTTTGCATCAACATTTTATCAAACTCCTATAAATCCATGAATCCACTATGAATAGCACAGACTTTATTGGTAACATCCAGCCTTGTCATGTGGCCACCTTTTTTACTTTGGTTGGAGACAAACAGACAAACAAATAAAAAAAGTGGCCTCGCTACAAGGCTAGGTGACATTTAGGAATCACAATTTTGGCAGCTATGGAGAATTTGTTTCGCTTTTAAATCTATTTTTATAATACTTCAATCTCAAACAATTGAGAATACTTACCTATTTAGATTGTATCTCTCACTTTTTATTCCAATCTATCACTTGTCTCTCACACTTTAGTACCATAAACTGCTTAGCAAATATAAAAAAACGTTTTTATTCGCAATTTCACAATAATAATTGAATATAATTGAATTTACAAAAATCCCCTCCACAATTTCTTAAGAGCTGCAGCTCAGTAAAGCCTATGAATGTTTCTTTCATTGGGTATACAAAAGTCTTCCCTGTATGATTGCAAAAAGCACCTCGTATGGAATTCCCACTTAATGAATAAAAGGTTTTTCGGACATTGCAGTGCACCTGTACCTGAAAACTTTTTTTAATTTCTCAGGATGCAGAATGTCTGATTGCACATTGTGTTAAATTAACTAATTTCCCAACAGCCTCCTCCGTAGATTGTGATTATGTCAATTTCATTAAAACCTAGAATATCTGAGTAGAGGCAAGCATTGGCATTTTAATTTAATCTGAGTTCGCACAGATCATTTATGAATATCAATAAGAAGGACATGTACATTTTTGTAGATTGAGTTACATAATCACGCATTTATACTAAACTTCAATGTTTTGAACTTACATTAACTTGCCAATAGGAATTTTAGATTACGTAACTCCACTTTATTGAAAACACAGTTGTATGTTTTGTTTATCATGTTGTCTACCTATCAAATCGAGGCATGAGGTCAGCGGTGTGCTAAGTTGGTATATCCCGATTTTTTTTTACGTCTGTGATTTATACTGCGTGTACCCGGTACCATAAAACTTTTGTGGCGTACTCTGTACTATAATAATTTTCCGATCAGCAGGTTTAGTTGCATTTCAGAGTTGTGTTCCCTTCCTGTCTATTATGAAAGCACAATGTCGATGTCTTATGTTGCAAAAACTTTACCCATCATTGAGGCATTGTAACATAATTCATTGTCGGCCTGTTACTGTTCCAATTGATCAAGCTGCTCATTTGGCCTATTTGTGTGCGTAGATGATAAAAGGATTTGTACAACATTAACATTAACATTAACAGCCACTAGCACTCTTTGCCTTAACCCTCACCACACATCTGGGCTAAGAAGTGGTTTTACTAGACTGTCCAAAGTCAGGAGACTAATGAAAATATGACAGTTGTTTCAACATCGATTTACATACAGGGTTCGACTGTCTGAGCAAGATGATAAAAACCACTATAGGTATGTAGAGTGGCTATGAAGTTTCATACTGTCCAAGATAACAGTGATCATCATCAGAAAACTGTAGTCTCTCTCAATGTTATGTGAAATGGAGGGGACCAACCCACGATCACCACATTAGACAAAAGTGTTGTGAGTATCCGAACTCTTGCCTCTGTCTGACAAATGAACTCATTGGTATGACAGACTCCCCCCCCCCCCCCTTCCAAACAGAGACAGGGTTTTGATCCTCCACCATTAGTCAGTAGGCATATGACTGCTCTGATCCAGACCGGGACTAATGGGATTTTGTTAAACTTTGCTGTTGATGTGTTTGAATGGAACAGGTAGTTAGGCCCCCACTCCGTGACTGTACAGTACTCTCTTCATCTTTGAAGGAGTTGTCTCATTATTTCCCATGCGATGATAACTCCTTCAAAGTGTTCTGTCTTGTCACAGCACTAAGTTTGAGAAAAACTCGCCAACTCTTAACTCCAAAACTCCCTTCGCACGGCAGGAAGTTTGCAGTATATTCGAGCCCTCTGCCCCACCCATCCCCCTCTACATGTAAAAGTAAAAATCTGGACTTGAGGATCAAGGTGTGTCATAATAAGCGTTGTCAAAATTCTTCGGTGCAATAGCGAGACATGTTGCATGCACTGCTGCGGACTGAAATCAATTAAAATCAGCTTCAACTCTTGTTATCAGATGAGTATTATCTTATTACCCCACTGTGATTGAATGAACAAATTAAAGTAGCTACTGCAGTGGTAGAAATAATTAAACGCACAATACGCATTACTCATTGTAACCTGAGTATAACTGAGATTATTGAAAGATGTGCAACCGGGCAAAGGGGTGTCGGGCGAGAGGAAGGAGTCTGGGGGGCCCAAACTCGTCAACACCTTAATAACTTCAGAATCAGATATCATGTTTTCGCCAAATCTCCTATCAACATGATCACTGTGATCACAGGTCCCTTCCTTCTAATATTCTACATGGAAGTAATCATGTCAAAATAGCTCAGACCTAATGTAGCAGTATTTTTGTAATTTGATTTTGATTCATTTTAAATTGTTCGGTGTATTTGATGGTGTATTTTCACATTTTACATCGCAGTAGCTCACTAAGCGGCAGGAATGCAACTAAAATCTAATGAAGGCAGCGACCCGGACACTACACAGCAGGTCGAAGGCTTGTATTTGCTGAATCGGCATATGAGTAGTTGCCTGCCTAGTTTAGCTAGTACAACTCAACTAGCATGAATCTTAAGTAACCTGTTACAATCCATCAAAAGCTATATCACTTCTATCCGCTGCGAGCACTTTATTAGCTCATATCACATTCCTTGCATTCAATTCTTTGCTGCTTCTATTTATTAAAGGTGTTGGCTGAAGATGTTAACAATAAAAAGCATCGAATGAATTTTGATATCTTTAGTTGATGTTTAGTGACATCTGAAAAAGAATTGTGAGCACATGATATGTGGTTATACATCAGCTGTGGCATAAGGACCTGTTGATATTAATCCACTAAATTCATATCAGTAGCTGCGTCTGCGACAGGACCTGATATCGACTGAACAGATATGGCTATTCAGTGAAATGAATTTAGATTGCGTACTAATGTTATCAATTCTTTGAAATAATTGTTTGCTCAAAGAAGTACAATACCAGTATGAATATACTGACCCCTATGCCCTGTTGCTAGTGCTTGATTTAATATGCTACACACAGGGACACACTGCTAGTTCAATTCAGTTAACACAACCACTTGCTATGTAGAGAGAGGGCTCATAGGATATAAGCATGAAGGAAGCTACGCACACTGATATATACATTAATAGCTGAATCACGTGTGCATGATCAACAAGTTTTGTGGGCTAGGATTACTTTATTATTCACGCATTAGCATTTTTGTTGTCAGTGATATCTCAACCGTAAACAGTAAATATTGTTAGTTTCAGTCAGGCACTATAACGATAGGGTTAGGGACACAATCATAGAGACTCACTTATGACTGTTTCTTAAACTAGAGCAGTTGCTCACTGGCAGGATAGCCAGCTAACTTTATACAGGATATCACACACAGAACCTGATCATGGTGAGTGTCTAAGCAACTTTATTGATATATCTTAAGGCTGTTAAATCTGGTAATCTGAATCTCAATGCCATTTCGTCTTTTTATATCAAGGAATATTCAACTGGGTCCATGAGTGTATTCTGCATGTTTATGAAATGTCGCTAGCTAATATTCAAAGATGGAAAAAATAGATTTGAGCCTAGCTCTGCTTTACCATCTGTAAGCAAAGTTTGTTTAACTCGTTCCTCAAAATCGCCTTTGAATGCACTGAATGCGCCCTGATGCTGCTGTTGCAATGTTTGTGAACACCTATCTCTAAATTTCACAGGACTCAGCGCGGACACCACACACCAGTCTGCGGAAACTTTCTACTATATTGATATTTCTATTAGGATTAATCAGAACTAATTCTCAGGATATACAGTCATACCAAATATGTCCGAGCGGGGCTGTCACAATTCCAAGTGACACTACCAATTTTGACGTCACACATAGCCCAAGTGGAGATGGCCAAAGCGCCGCACAATGTACACTTATCTTGAGAGGATTACGTCCTGGTGGATATGTGGCATTGAGTGGAGCTACAAAGGGTACATCTACCCCAACATGTACGCTTTTGCATGTTGGAGATGATGGATATTGTGCAGGTGAAAACGGCAATGAGCCTGCTATCCTCATTAACGGAAACGGTGAAATGAATATCACGGTCAGCAGTGCAACTGTCAAGTTTGAGCTAAAGCTTGTTACAAACTGTGAGTACATGGCATCTTGCCTATAACACATATTGTGGCTCTATGATGTCTTACATCCCCAACATTTAAGCCTAGCAAAAAAAAGACCTATATAAGATATTTTTGATTGCGTTGAGCTGCTTACTTGAATAGCAGCTGGTTCTTTAAAATTTTTAAATCTGGGGCCATAGTGACTGAAAAATCCCAGCGCTCTTCAGTCTTCATATGCTTCTGTGTGTATTTTTGCTTCATATTCTGGAGAAACAGTGAGGTCAATTTGGCAGTATCTAAATATTATGTTTAATCAATGTTTACCAGTGTTGTGCATCAACTTTCATCTTTGCTGTCTCTCTTTATGCAGATTCACCATGTCCCCGTCAGAGTATTCTTCTAGGGGAGAGTAAATCTGGGATAATCAGCTCGAATTCTCCAACGCACACTGAGATTGACCCTGTTGCTGCTAACTGTACTGTAGTCCTCTCAGAGGTTCCACGAGGAGCTACTCTTGGTGTATATCCTCTTCTTAACCATATACTGAAAGAAGCACAGGACCGTAAGGACTTCATGTACATATCTGAAGGTGGATCCAATATTGCGAATCTGTACGACAAAAATGCTCCTCTCATTGTTCCTTCATCAGGAAATGGAGTCCTTAATTTTAACTACCAACCGGTGGATGACGATGAGATCACTCGGTTGCAATTTATCATTCAAATCACAGGTAATACTTGTCTACACATATTTCTGTCCATTTTCATCTCAAGAAATGCTATCATGATTATCACTTGATCGCTCCGCCAAAAACCATAACTGAAGTGTTTTTGGAGGAGACGGACGCTCTCTGCGTTGAAGAGTTAACACTAATATCTGTTCCATGAAATTTAATTAATTGTTTACTCTAGTACTGACCTGCAGTCAACCACCGCCGATTGTGGATAACTCCGCTCCTGCTACTGCCACCACTCCGTATCTAGCTGGATTAGCTGTCATGGAATATCAGTGTAAAGACGAATACCAGTTTAAATCATCAGAATTCACCTCCACAATATGTGAAGCTAAAATAATGGGAGACATCATCATGACGGGATGGAATGACACTACTGATGTATTGTGTATACCAGGTAGGGTAAATTTGATAACAACACTTAGCTTGATTGCTCAAACTTATTCGGTCTTGTGTAGGCATTTCTTGTCCAAGACATTCATAACATGAGACTCAAACCGAGCCAAGGACTTCCCTGACTCTGAGCTCAGTAACCACAGGCTGGGCATATCGAATGTGATCCATAAGACTACCCCAAAGCCCAAAGTTAGAAAATCCATTGTGATCCTACTTTTAGACCTTGACATAGCTTAAGATTTGATAAAAATTTCAATATTCCACTTATTGTTACTGCATAGATTCATTACAGCCATATCATTTACACAAAATAGTGTCATATACAAATTGGTGTAATTACTGGCTTCACATACTAGAACATTAGACCAAAGAGCTATTAGACATAAAAGTATGCTATGTCTGTTGGTCTGTTGCGAGTAATATGGGGACAAATGTGACAAGAAAAGCGCCCTCTACCCATTCAACTCAAGATCACAAGGTGCGAATCGTTCAGAGAGGCACCGTCATCTCAATTGGTTATAAAGTGAACACATTGTGTAAACTAGATCTCAAATCTGATAAAATCTACGGAGGAACGCTGAAACTTAGGGCGCCCTGTTCAGGTATTCTTATATAAACACATCCCTGAATCAGATGCGAAACACAAAGAGGATAAGGCAGCCATCACAGCGCTAGGTGCTAATTGACAACACTAATCAAATGCTACGCAGCACGGACTTGTCATCTTTAATTAATCAAACAAAGGCAGCGCAGCGACTTCTGAGTAATGATAAAGTTATCTCTAGTTTGGACGTCAATGATGTGAGATAATGAAACAAAGATTTAAGTGGCTTTTCGTTTACAATGGGCGGATTAATGAAAGTTAGACTTTGAGAACTTGATTAAAAAAGCTAGTTTGTACTCTTTTTGGTACCAGCAAAAACGGATACTCATGCATCGTCATATGATACACTTGATATCTAAACATTTGATTTGATGCTAGACTGTATTATATATATCACGTCAGGGATTTTAAACTTCTTGCTATGAAATGTTGCAGAGGAACTTCTCAACCTGTCCCTCATCCCAGCAAAGCTTGTCAAACAGGCTGACAGACTCTCAATCAAGACATGATGGGTAATCAGAAAGTTTGCTAACGAGATTCTGATCTCAGTCTAATTTTGTAATGTTAAATTTTTCAGAGCCAAGATGCTTCACTGATCCTAAGCCTGTAGCAAACACTGACCAAACGGAAATCGATGACAAAACCTATGTCTATCAGTGCAGTGAAGGTTACACAGGAGATACAGCCAATGTTACGGTGAAGTGCGCATCTTCTGATGAAGACAAAATACCCTGGAGCTGGGACATCAGTGCTGTGAATACAACTCTGAATTGTAAACCTGGTATGTAACGGCTGGTTATCCAAACTTACACTTGCTTATCAAATTTACGTATGGATATGTGGTGCCCAGTGGCAGCTTTGCCCTTTAACTAAAACTTGCTACTAGAAGGATGTGAATAGGTTGACAAACAGAATTTTGTCATATAGGAATGTTGTTGGTTTGGATAGATTGATTGATTGTTTTCTTAATAGTATCAATGACATTTAGCTACAAGGTTTAGGAATGATATCAACACAGAGTAAGGATATCCTTACTCTGTGATATCAATCTGTCTTCGCCAGAGGAGCTTCTGTGTCTTATTGCATAACACATCCATTATTGTCAGAATATCCATAACAAATCTTCAATCTGTCATCAGAAAATTGTTGTCTGTGAACAAGATTATAGCTAGATCAAGCCTTATCCAAATTGCCTGCATTTAGGGTTTGAGCCGCGCAAAAGGCAAGCGGCTCACCAGTAGAATTGGATAACCGGACTGCAGGCAAATTGGATCAAACTTGTTCTAGATTATTGCTATACAATACATATATTTTGTATAAACGTCTTCAACACCATTAAAAAGCAATTGTCTAATTGTTTATTTCAGTGAGTTGTGCTGTACCAGCGGGGTTTAGAACGGTGGATAACGGTGTTGTTGAGTTCAACAGGAGTTTTGTGTTCGGAAACGTTCTGACAGTCATATGCGACCAACACCATAGACAAGACTATGAGATCAAATGTAACAGCTCTGGCTATTGGTCAGCTGTGCCTGAATGTCTCAGATCAGGTGTGTTTGAAATAAATATTAAGAATTGCAACTGTAGGCAAGGTGATGTCAACTTTTGTTTTCGCTTCCACAAAATTGTGCTGGGAAATTTTTGCTAAACTTTGGATCAAAGGTAACCAGGTTGATGCTGATATTGGTGTATGAAAATAGATGGAAGATTTTTGGTTTCCAAAATCCATTTTTGAGTTATGGTTTCATAAACAATTCTAGAACAACCACTGTCTAAGTTCATGTTAAGGGATGTTCTATCTTAGTATTAACTAGGTTAGTATACCCATGTACCGTGAGTTTCCTTCCTTTTTCTCATGCATAACAGCTTCTTGACATCCTAATTATGTCTGAGTAAATTGTAAGGGGCATTCAAGTAATAATATAGTTCTATACCCGAATAGACGAACATATTATTACCTTGGGTATGTAAGTTGGTTTATTGGGGGCGATAGCAGTGTTCGGCTAGCGGCTAGTGGACACAACACTAGCACCCTTTATCCTAGCGAAACAGCTTCAACTCTAAGGCTAAAAAATTGAACCCGAGCCACAGTATGCTCTGATATTAAAAGTGATTCATGGCGCTAATGTCCTTTGTTGAACCCTGTTGGCTATTCCGTCATATTTGCCCTCTCTCATTCCCTAGGCGTCATGTCTTGCCAGGAAAGCATTAAACTTATTTTTTCTTTGTCTGTTAAAGCCGAGTGTATTTTGGAGCCATCTCTAGTCATTGAAAATGGTGAGATAACTCACACTGATGAATCGAGATACTACAATGAGGACTCCATTATCTACACCTGTAACGATGGCTACAGCCAATCAGGGGAGAGGATATGTCAGACTGATACCACGTGGTCTGGAGAGATCCAATGTCAAAAAGGTGAGGACTGACTATGCCTGAAGCAACCCTGACGGGCAGCACCCTTGACGTGTCTGAAAATCTTTAGCTTTAGAGCAGAACACTCCTTATCCGCCTTCTTTCTCTGGTCTAGCCTGGGCGGGGGGGGGGGGGGGGGGAGAGAACAAAGCTTGTCGAGACAGGCTATCTCTGGTCCAACATATCTCTGAAGAGATGGCAAGTTCTGCGATACTAAGTGAATTTTGGAATACATAATGCATACACAGAAGAATGTGATTTGATATATCTGGAAATCCAAAGCTCAAATTGATTTTTGGGAATGATATAAACACGGCTGTGGCAATCCCTTATCTTCTGCATAAGGTCATCGTCTTCTAAAGTACCCTATTCTTTTTTTCTTCAGATGTGCCGGTAGTGATTATCGGGGTCTGTGTTGGTGTTGCCATTCTCTTGGTGGTCATTGTAGTCATTGCTGTGATCTGTTGTAAGAAATGTAGGAACCAAAATCCATATTCTGGTGGAAAGCATATCAGGTATGTTACATTGTAAATCATGGTGCATTGATACGAATATTTGGATCAGTGGTAAAATACACTCTGGCTATATGTGGAGATATGCCATCAGTAAAGCTTTCTGTCAGGGTCTAAATAAAGCTAAAAAGTTGGCAGCCTTTGCGTTAAGCATTGAGGTCCCAGAAAAAAACTTCAAAAACTTTGGCAATCTGATTGAAAAAAGTTTACAAGTGTCAGCTATTCTAGATTTTGAACTTGCGGACCAATCAGAGATGAGAAATGCGGTCCAGCAACCGTACATGGATAGCCATAGGCTTGTTCAGGGTCAGATATGTACCCCTCATCCATATAATAATTATCTGTGTCATTGTGGTGTGCGCTGTGACCTCAAGAGGGAATTATCCATCAGGCCAATAGAGAGGGAGTTCACTGGCCAGGTTAAGCTTGAGGTGAAAGCTATTATTGAAAATAAACAGGTTTTATAACAAAGAATCGAGAAGTCAACATGATAGTCATCAATTTTGAAAGGATAAATATTTTTCCATTTTACATTCATCAGTTCAATGAACATTATTTCATTATAATAGTGCTGAATCCTTTGAAACAAAGCTCCATAAAAAATATTGAATCATAGGACTGAAATGAACAACTCTGAAGTTGTTTGAAATCATTGAATGAGCAAATTGAAAAGAGGGTTGCTCGTGTTATCAAAGATTATAAATGTTATTATTCAAATCAAACATTATAATCAGGTGTTTTGAATCACAAACAATCAATTGCCCAGATAGCTGACGTTATCACAAATGTATTTTATCCTTACTCTGTGATGATACCAAACATTAAAGTCATGGCTTTTGTCTCTAATATTAAAAACATCAATCTTGCTGTCAAAACTGAGACATGAAACTTAGAGCAGACATGGTTAGACATGTAATATTGTATAATTAATGCCAGCTGGGCCATCCCTATGATCAAAAAACTGATTGACTACCCTATAAAGAAAGCCTGCTGTTTATGGGTAAACATTAACCCAAATCAACCATCGAAATAGCCTAAAATTAAGTCAACTAGACCACAAGATGATTATTCATCAAACTTTTTTCCTGCACTTTCTTTTGTGAATTCATAAACAGTATAGACATGCTAAGCCTGGATTACTCATAACAGTTATTGTTAGAGTTACCACATCAAACTGATTCTAAAATGTCAAAATTGGCAGGCCTGTTTTCCTGCTTGAATTATAATAGCCCTATCAAGTGCATACATTAAAAATCATCATCGGCATCATTATCATCGAGTTGATTTACAGGGCCGTAGTTCTAGGGAGACAGGGACGCTCTGCCTCCCCTAGAAAGCTAAATACAGTGACCTAAAGACACTATAATTGAATAATCTATGTTAAAATCGGTTCCGCTGGGTTTTCCATTGGCTAATTTTATGCCTTAAATTGCTTGGGGAGAAGCTTACAGCACCCCTCCTGGTGATGTTTTGTTATCGTCGCAGACTTCTGCCTCCCCTACCATTTTTCTTAAACTACGGCCCTGTATTACTATGTGTTTCACTATGGCTGTCTTCTTTTAACAGAGAACCTGATGAAGGGAAATGCCTTGGAAGTCCAAACTCTGAAAGTAGTAAGTAGATACCTTACACTATTGGTTCCCACCACATTATTTATCATAACAAAGAACCAGTAATCATATAAATATAGAAATCACAAGATAGTGTAGGGCAGCCTGTTATAGTAACGTTGGCACAATGCTTCCTTCCCTTAGATTCTCTCTGATGTGATAATTCTGGGCTGTGCTAGATCAAGGAGCAACAGCCCCTGTTACTCCTTGGTCTAGACTTGGCTAAACCGGTGAAAACACTGGGAACTAACTTTACAGAGGAGTTAGTTCTATGCTAACTTCTCTAACGTTTTCTTAGTAGCAGCCACTCAAAGATCATCAAGTTTAATGTCTTGAATTGTTTATTGTGAGCAAACATGACCTATATGTCTGATTGTAAACCTGTCTGTGTCTGAGTTGAGCAAAAGATTAGATCATGATGACTAAATACAAATATAAGAAGCTGGATAAGTTTTGACCAAGATAGGGGCAGACAACTCCAATATAGACATCTGCTATTTTGGGTGACGTTTGGTGCATTTCTCACCTAGTTTTTTAATGACTCATCCTTATATATTCACACAAATCAGACATAGTTCACATTTGATCCATAATGTATTGAACACGTTGCCTTATCCCACAATTTGGAACGGCACTCCTCTAAGAATATGGGCTGTCACATACCGCTTCCATGGACAATCCTCTAATACCAAACTTGTATCTTTCACAGATTACAGTGAGCCGTTGTATCATGAGCTCCAGCCCAGACCAGATGTGGTTCCTTATTCAGACGACACCAATCATTACATGGAGCCTGGTAAGTTAAACCAATCCTCCACATAGCCTAGTCCTAATTATATCCTCACCCACATAACTCAACAACAAAGGTTTATATTTCACAGTTTTTTAATAGCATCTGCACAACCTTAGCCTGGGATCGGCGGCTAGGTTGATGCCTTTATTGACTCCATCATTTAAAAAACTTCAGATATTCAGAGTTCCAACATTGAAGCTTATCCTTACTGAAATATACAGAATGTATTGTCAAAATTCAGACACTAGGCATCTCTATAAATAGAAAATCTTAAATGAAGAAAATGCAGTGGTCTTGTTCTCACATTATTTTCACCGAATTCAAAAATAATATGTAGGTTCGCCTGCCTACCAAAGATACACCAAAACACAGAGTGATTCAATATTGATAGTTCATTGTGTACAGAATGTGTGTCATAAAAACTACTTTATTACAGGGGCCCCAAACTTCGAGCAGCTTTTATATCTTACTTCCCTGTTTAATGACAAATTAATGGATGTAACTTTGTTAGGCATGTTTTTTTAATTGCCCATATTGGCAACAGTGTAACCAATGCATACCATTCCTCTCAGACCTGACACATATGTCAGAATAAGCATAAGATAAGGGACAAAATGACCCAAAGTCCTCAATGCCATTGTTAATCTATGTTTTATGTACAAATACCATCTATGACAACAATCTAGAATCTAGATGATGGTATGTTAAAGCTGTTGCTTGAGCTGCCATCTGGTGATGAGCTTGACACCTAGACATCTAGGCCAACTTAAATTGAAAGGTCGAAGGTCATCTTCCTTCTTTGGTTCATTTGTCATCTGCATTGTATGCCTTTATTCGATGCTAACAATTAAGCTGTTACTGATTATTTTTAGGTACATTGTTAGATACATCGCTTTATCAAACGACATTACTTACTACAAACCAGCAAGCCAACCTAAACAACGGCACTGCCAAACCAGCCATACCTAAAACTAAACCAAACCTTTCCTTCAAACACAAGTGAGTATTGATCATATGCATAGAGGCCTAAGTAATTAGAATAGATAGGAACCTTTACTAAATCGATAAGTTGATCCAGTTTTGGCTAATCCCCTTATGGACATCAGTGGCAACTATTCAAGACTATCACTGAGACCCACAGATGCCCACCCTGAGATCAGTTGATGTGATAATACCCCACTGCAGTCCACTGACTGCTGGAACTTGTTGGACTCCCAGGTGTGCTCTACCTGCCTACAAACTGAGAGAAAAATGGCGCAGACATTACGACCTAGCCCCTAAGGCACCCACTATTTCGCCGCCCATTCTTTAGAATGTGGTGAGTGACTCTACCTCGCAATTTTTTTTAACCAAGAAACTGAGTAGGCTTTAATGTCCACGATAGATATAATCCCATATGACTTCTTGATTTAATTTCGTTGTCATCAGATACCAGTTAGAGGCATTTAGTCATCATTTAGTGTCAAACCTGATAGCCTTGGGCGTATATTATTTGACATTACATATACTCTGTTGACTCGAAGGCGGTATAATGGGAAATGGGAGTTGCCTCCACATGTTGTGACAAATAAAATTTTACACTAACTTGATATGACATTTGCAGATTTGACCAAATGTATGTTCCTTTGAATTCATAACTTATTCACATTTTTCCGCCTCTTAACAAATATCATCTAAACTATATTTTAGCATATAATAACACGGTGAAAACCTTTTTCTCAACCAGCACTTCAACAATTATGAGCCTTTTCATATGCTTGCCAGCTTGATAACGCAAATTTCCACATCCATGGCTATCAAGAAAGAGGTCCCGGGTTGGATTCCCCACTCTTGACTCTAAGAATTTACCCATGCCACATTCCTACCCACCCACAATTCACAAAACTCAGAACAACTTCAACCAACAACTCTCACAAACCACCCATATCTCAAGCTCAGACAACTCTCTTAATCACAACACATGGATGGAACATACTCATCCTTCTACCATCAAGGATGTGCTCTATCAGTAATAATCAAAACTGTCAAGGGGTCTTAGAGGACTATAGGACTGGTGTCAATCACCTCATCTCTGAAGAGTACGGTCTCATACTACTACCCTCCCCTCACATGAGACAATCTGCTTGCCATTCTCTAATATATCTTAAATTGCAATGATTTAACTTTCATCAAACAATAAATACATCTCAATGATATGACAATGTTTTACTCATGTTTTGATAGAATGCCTACTGACACTGTCTACAGAGGAAACTCAGCAATTCGCCGTGGCGCAGATCGACCTCCACCTATTCCTACTACTGCTCCAGCACCTCCAAAACCTCCCCGTCAGCACCAGACTAACTCCTCACAAGACAATGACGTCACGCTAGTACAGAACGATTTATACGAGGGCGTAAGGGACAATAATAGGAACAGCAACAATAATACTATGAGCATAGATCTACAAGACAATGAACTGTATGAGGGGTCAGGAACAAATCCTTCACAGACGGGAGGTGAAAACTCAACCTACGATGGTAACCTATATGAGAGCTGATCAAAAGGATATGAGGCCGCCATCGAATATCTTGAGCTTCCGACTACAATTAACCTCCTGGATTAAAGCTGAAGGTTGATTGTGCTGAGAGTTTTTTACATCACGGTTCACTTGGTCAAAACACTTCCTAACTATCCGGTCAGGGTGACTAGGATAGCTGATTACTCACGCTGACTTCAGGAAGTATGAAATGTTGTTGGCTCTTACACATTTCTTGACGAGGATTGAAGCTGAAATTGCTTGTACAGAGAGTTTTTATGCTACAGCTCACCTGGTAAAAACACATCGAAACAATCAGGTCAGGGTGTTTGAAACTGAAATAAAATTAAATATTTACAAAAAGTGTCCTATAAAGTGATTTCTCATGCTGACTTCAGGAAGAATGAAATGTTGCTGGCTCTTACACAAGATATGATAATGCTCAAAGCGCTGCCAGTGAATACAGGCAGCCATAATTTATGCTTCAAGTATTACTTTTTATGTGATATACCCTTGCTTCTCCATTTGACGATTACTTTTACTCGCTTTTTAAGATATCTACGCATTTTTATGTTATCAATGAACTGAATTGTAATCAGTATCCAACTTCCATTACCAATCACTTGTCCAATAAAACACTTTTCTTCTATCATGAATTCTACAAAACCATTTGCTGTTATTCGCTTCCTACGACCAAAATCATCGGTTAAATCTAAAGTTCATACAAAATGACAAACCCATACCAAAAGAATGGTAAACAGCACTGGGATTGGCAAAGTGTAATCATCCTACGCAATGCCTCTGTAACAATAATTAATATCAAAGCAACCCTAGAATGGCCTTCCTTGTTGATATAAACAATCACTTTTGTGTCTGGCATCATGGAATCCGAAAAAAACATTTACTCATAGCATTGCACTATTGTAAACTTCCTTGTAAATTAGTTTATACTGAGTAAGCAAGATGTAAGTTGCGATGACTTTGTATCATGAACCAGGAAAAACAACGCAGATAAGATATCCAAGGAGTAACAGCCTCCTTGGTATAACCATAATGACATCAGATATTCTCAAATGTTTTTCTGTGAAATACAAACTTGGCATGTCGGATGTTGACTCAAGGCTGCTTTCATGTATCCATGGATCTGGGGATGAGACCACAATTTTGAATTTAATCAGATTAAAGTGAGTCAGGAAAGTTATTCTAATGCAGGCCGTTGCTGCATCACCATATTTTATCGGGTTGCCAAACATCCTTCAAAAGTAACCCTGAAGGCACAATATAAATTTTTGAATTGTGTGTCATCATAGAGAAGTTTTAGGATGGCCTGTGGTTTCATACCAGTATATGAAAACAATAAATGCTCGGGTTATGGGAGCAAACTTTACAATATAGGCTTGGCACATGATTGAGCACAGAATGATGTTGTACAGGGTGTTATTGTCAGTCCGAATTTCTGCTGGTCAATATGATAACCCTTTATTATAGCTGTCCTATAAAGTCACATTCTCCATTTACTGTTGGACAACACCAGAGTGCCACTAGATCAAGTTTAATCCAATTGCCTGCATTCCAGTTGCTCCCCTCCACTGGACTAGTGGATCGGGAGCGACTCTGAATGCAGGCAAATGGACCAAACATGGTCTATACTGCCACTAACCCACGTTAAATAGGGCCGTCAAATAAAACCTAGTATAAAATAAGAAGAATTTGATTACCAGGTAGACAGTTTACACCACATGATTCAGACTCATCATTTAGAACTCCTGTCAATTCAGATGCAGAATATCTGTCCATCCAGCAAGATCTCCATGGATTCTAATGTCACTTAATTCGGACATTGCTTAATTCTGATAAAATATGGTGGCATGCACTGTAATATTAATCAGCTCATTTTGTTTCTTTCACATGTATTTACATAAATATCAGTGTTATTAACATGTTACTGAATATGCTGGATAAGTTCTTACATAATGAACATAGCTAGTACCTGACCCTATGGGCAAAACAAAACAGACAAAAGATGATTTTGAATTCAGATGTTACGAAAAAAAATGTTGTGGTGAAGAAACCAAGAAAAATACCTTGCCCATCCTGATATTTTTCTTGAAAGGACAAGGAGGGTTTACACACAGACTTATTACTGGAGTTGTGCTCCTTTTTCTTCTGATAACATAACTCCCATACAAAACAGGCGTTTTGAAGAAGAAAAGGTAAACGAAAAGATATGTAATAGAGGTAATAAGTTTATATTAGCAGACGGGTTTCATTGCCTTTGCATTTTCGAGGCATGTGACTGGCAACTGTAGCAGCTTGAAGATAGCGTCTGTCAAACCCTGAAAAAAAGAGGTAATTGATCCAGTTTACAGGGAGCATCAACTATAGCCAAGCAAAATTTCAGCGTGGGCAGTAACTGCAACAAGGCCATACTTTGACCTGATTATTATTTCGGCTGCCAACCGTAGCTAATCCTGACGGGTGATCAGCGTGACCTTGAGGCTTCAAAGTGTTGCCCAGCATTTTCGACAAGAGAGACTCAGACGCTAGGCCTGGTACCAACAAATTGCGTATAGAGTTTTAGTGGGATGTGTTAACATTAGTGGTAGGTTTGATCAGGAACTGTAATTACTGACAGAGTTACAAGAAACAGAAAAGACATTATAGTCTCCGCTTGGCTGTGTAACACGCTGTCCCGTCTAGTTTCAGACCTGCCATTGCCATGGGGATGGTATCTGAGACCTTTTATAATAAGGAAAAATTTTATGGATGTGATATAGAGAATGAGGGTTGTTTTTTGTTGGTGATTCAAAATTTGCCTGCATTGTAGGCTAAACCAAATTTGCCTGCATTGTGATACAATGGTTGAAGTTTGTGATCAGAGAGTGCAATTGTGTAATACCACTTTCTATGTCATGTATGAGATGAGGGAAATCGCGTGATAAGTGTGCGTAATCTGTTAGTAATGGCAGGTCTCGTCTGGTGAGAAAGTCACCGCTAACTCACTGCTTACCTTACAATCAGGTATACACACTGTCCACGGTAAGAACCAGACATACCAGCCAGCCAGGAAGAAGGCAAACGGCCAGGCAAGGAAGAAAAATAACAAGAACCAGATTATAGACCATAATACTCCTGGGCAAACTGATCCCATGGCTCCACAAGATTTGCTTCTGGAAAAAAAAGTGGTCTAAAAATGCTCAGCATAGCAACATCAAGGAGTAATCCCTATTGCATTATAATGGTAGTCTGTAATAATATGTTGAATGAAATTCTCTTAACTAATTAGGGGTAGCCGAATGTAGCAGTTGGTATACCAGAGGTATTTTAGTGCCCAATCATGAATCGTGGCATAACAGTGATAGAAGGTATATGATAGTATGTTATAGTATACTGAATGAGCTTCTCATTGAGGGGTAACTGAATCTAGCTGTTGGTATATAGAGGTATTTTAGTACCTAATCATGACTGTGACATGACAGCCGAAGGAGACACAAAGAAAGCAGACTTGTTTGATCATTCTTCGTTAGTTTGGTTTATATCCTTTTATTTTATGCACTCAAACTTTGCCAGGATAGCCAGTAGTAGAATAACATTATCCAACACTTTCTCCATGGAAAAGTGGTTGATAATGTAATCCTACTACTGGCTATCCCGGCAAAGTTTGAGCACTTAGCACTCAGTACTATATATGAACAGGCAGGTTGGGGTTGGCGTCTGGCGACAACCTAAGAGAGCTAAGCCAGTCTAGAGGTATCCAATGAATTAATAACTTTTACAGGTATGACTATTGTACTCACCAACTCTGAGGGTATTAGGGTCTTTACTTAGTAATCTACTACCGAGTCTGCATCAGGAATACTCTGGGAGTAACCATTGTTGAAATTCTTTGGAAAATCAAGAGTAGACAATACTAATTTTGGTGTAATAATAGAAATTTCCAATACCATGACTGAAATTGGATGATCTCAGTACTGTAGGTATTTTGTGTAGACAATACATTGAATGAGATAGAAATCGAATTAATAAAGATGCACACCTTGATTTTCTTATTCCTCCTCTTTGAAATAGGATCCTAAATTTGATATGCCAAAGAAAGGAGTTGGCCAAAGCAAGCCTTAACTTGGATTGCTGTCTTCATAAATTTGGTAGATAGAGATTGCTTTGCGCCTGGAAACCAATCAGAATCTGGCTTTTCCAAGGAATTGCGCTAACATATTTTTGACAGTTAAATCGAATAACAAAAAAGAAAGAATGATGCTATGGAATTACTGCGTTTTTACAGCCCCCAAAACTTCTGCCTACAAATCCTTAATTGTCTTGTCATATCGTATGTCCGGACTAGATCAAGTTTGAACTGGCAGCTCAACAATGGAGAAGAGGCAACTCCAAATTTGATCCCACAAGTTGGGAGGTGTTGGAATCAATAAAACAGACACAATTCAGTAATCACGAGAAGATTATTTTGAACCATAGAATGAAAACATCACCATAGAATAATCATCGTACTTACATCCTCACTTAAAGTTCATGGGGCTCAAGTCATTGAAAGTTCCACCAAATTAAAACATAAATGAAAATGGCCACGCATGATATACACCAAGTTACTTCTACACAGGCGCTCATGAAGTAAAAATATATCATGTGGAGAAGCAATTATCGAACATCTTAATGATGGCTTGGTATCAATAATGACAGGGTGTGATATGATCGACACAAAACTCGGTAACAAACCTAGTACTTAATTTTGTCAAAGGCCGGGCTCATTCGTAGTCTTCATATACTATCATAGGCTCGAGCATAGTTCGAATTTCCGAAACTATGGGCAACTTACACTGTTGGTATGTTCTGAGAATTGGGTAGTATTTACTTCTCACCCCTCCCCCTCCTCTCGCCTGTAACCATCAGTACCAATGACCAGCATTGTGAGGTGGCGGAGTTATCGAACGAGTTTAGGGTAGATTTCCGGCGGACACTACACTATATTGTACTGTTTTGCGATTGCAGTGCCACATTTCTGTTATTAACACTGAGTTATTAACACCACGTAGTTTTGAGATGCATTGTGTCTTCTCCAACTAGATATAGCAGCCAGTAACAAAGGGCCATAAAACTGTGGCCTTAATTGATATCCACAGAGTTTATGCAGCTGAAGTCAAGTACTTTGACGCAACAGAGTTTGGTGTACAAGGATTAACGTTTCCTTTCCTCATTTTATTGTAACAATTATTGTAACACATTGAGTTGTCTTTGTGTTGTGTTTGTTCACGAGAAGAATATGGCTGATCTTATCACACCAAAATACTGCTGCTTCCCCCAAACGGAACAGTAACATGGGCTAAGAAAAAATTGAGTACCTAATCGTACAATTCATGAGCGGAAGAAACTTCCCTAGTTTCTTTCTCAACACTTTGACAGCGATTAAAAAAATCTTGTCAATCTCTTGGTGATAATGCTCATGTTATCCATGAATGCTTATTACTGATTTTGTATCAGTAGGCATTCATCAGGATTTGTCATGCGAGAGGCTAACCCATTCATCAGTACAGCCAGTGAGCTTAATAAGGCCATAAAAGCAATTCATGCGCAACCCATATTACATAATATTCTGACAAAGGATCTATTATCATCTATGCTCTAATAATAAACTAAGCTGATATATTTATCAGGCGTGGAGCGCCAAATTCACCTCCACCTAGAATCATGGAGGCTAGAATGTAGAGCTATCTATTGCCTGGTGTGTAAGCTGCCTGCTATTCATAGTCAGTGGGCAACAGCATACGTGCTAAAATTTTTGATACTGAAATAGGTATTTGGGTTACATTTATAACTTGATATCCTGGTCAACTTGATATTCAAGGTTGTGGTTTTAAATCCATGCAAGCCGAGGAGACAAATTAGTAGCCAGAAGCAAAAGTAGAAATTTGAATATTAACCAAGCAAATTGCAGCTGCTTTTCCTTAGACAGCAAAGTTTGTTCCCCAAAATCATAAGTCATCTTGGCACATAAGTCGAAACTTTTAATCGCAGTCAACATGGTAGTTGTTTGATCAATCATATTACCATTCCAAGCTGAGAAAACAGCAAATGGTATGTTGCCTAGTGTTGATTAGTAACAAAATAGGTACATTCCTAGGAAGCAGGTATTTCACAACAGGTCAATGAGCTGCAAATTGGGCAGCGTAAGGTTGTAAAATCCAATAACTATTACAATATTTACAGTTTCAGTTAGCCCATTGTGTGCATCAACAAAAAACTAGAGTTCTTGCGTACTTACCAATGGCTGAATAGCCAAGCGCACATTCTATGGAAGTATATGAAGTCTTTTGACGCACTATTACATTAACAGTGGAGATGCCAGAATAAAAAGCAGGTTCGGCAGCATAGATGCGGCAGCAAGGTTAGAAGCAAACAAAGCTTTGAGGCAGTGTATGACACCGAACAATCCATGGTCAGCGATAAGAGCCATGAATTCTACCAGTGCCATTCATAGCGGTAAGCAACATAAGCGTGGCTAAGCATCACGGCGAAAGCCAGCAGCAGAAACTAGGTAATCCAGAGCAAGCACAGCAACAGAAAAACAAGCATGTCAGGAGTAGGGAAAGCAAAAATTAAGAAAAGAATCAGTAAAAATTGAAAATGGCGGAATTGGAAAAGAAGAAATATGAATATAGCTATTGAACACAGTGAGGTAGAGAAATTGAAATGACTTGAACAATGAAAGTAAAATAGTCAAACACCGCTACTAGACTTCCATTTTAAGCTGTCGTATCCAACTCAAGTATAGTCAGCGACCGCGATCCCAAGTGCACTAACCGGCAAGCTCCAGCTCCCAAGCTTCCACATGTTCTTTGCTGAACGCTCGTCAACCAACTGACTGGACCTTACATCACAAAATGTCAGTTTAAATCACTCGTTGGTGTATAGCTTTCAAAGCTATCAACGTATCATCTCTCCAGTAGTTAATGATAGCTTTGGTCGAGCTTGGCTACATAACTATCATGGCTTTGGTGATCTTAGGGAGTTGCTTGAAGTACCAAGCTATCTCGGTGAGGCTAAATAAAACCGGTGGTTATCTGCTTCTGTAATGATAGGGTGAAAAGGCATGCAAACCCCATATTTATCAGCGTCTAACCTGTTATTACCTGTGGTACAACGATGTTAGGAAGAGGTAGGCCCTCTCAAATGCGAGCCAGGCACAAATAGCTCCACCGTGTGACACAGAGATCGCCATTGTGATAACGACGTTAACTGGTAGCCATGGGCAGAGATAAATATGCACTCGCCCTACATATTCCCTGATCAAACATTTATAACACGACAATAACCAATTCAGCATCAATAATTAACCCCTATCTTCATCATTTTTAATAACACAATAACTAGCACTATTAGTCTTCAAATTTCAACCATTATGCAAGTTTGTGATCTAACTTTGCAGCATAGGTCCACGTTGCTCAAAATTTTTAAACTTTAGATGGATATAAAACTAGGTTAGTATTACACAACATCTGCTGAATATGTGGAAATATTTTCCAAACTTTTACCATAACCAAACCATTTGCAACCCAAGTATGTAGACAGCCACTTCCACTATGCGTCAGTCTCCACGTACACACTTCTCTGCCTAGTTGAGTATGAAATTACTGCCGCAGTCCATCTCGTGTGGTAATGGCGCGATGCTTCAGCTGTGAGCTAGTAGTCTTTGCTGCACACGATATATTGCAGCGTTATTCAATGATTATGCTGGTCAAATAATGAACTATTATATAAGACCTATTACATAACATTGGCATTCAATATCACACAGGCTATTCAATATAAACCTAGCCTACAGGCATCGGCCATAGCCTGTTAATCCCTGTCAGATGTGCTAAAAGTTGAGGGTGTTGTCCATAGCGTGACCGTACATTATTACCGCCATCACCAGCTTTAGAGAGTGTTTGTCTACATATTATGTCACAAGGTGCAGTTCTGACTTGCTTATTGAAATTGGATAATGATGGACAAGAACGATACCAGTGAGCTTTGGTATGCCTGTCAATGGCAGCTATCATGCAAAGTTAACAGCTCAGCAAATTTGAACCCGCAAAAACCTGTCGAGACAGGCAACAGAATTAAGTAATAATTTCCGGAATTGATTGAAAATTCCGTGATGAAGCCATTTAGAGAGTGTGACCTTCAAAACCCGTCATGGCCTTGTTGTCTTGCTCTGAATCTGAGCATATCTCACCAGGTAATAAATACATTCGGAAGGAAGAAATAAAATATAACATTTGGGTTGAGCAAATGGATATATTGGGGTAAAGTATAACAGGAGCAAATATCTATAAAGTTATAATTGTTCAACTATAAAGTGTCTAAAGAATTTCTGTAAATATTCCAATCCAGCGAACTACTTGCATTGTTCTGACATCTCTGCATTTTTGACTAGTATCCATTTTTTTTGCAAAGCAACAAGGTTCGACCACCCCTTCCCTAATAAGAGGACTGTTCTGAGTGTATTCCTTGACTGTCTAATTTAAGGCACGCCAGAACATTGACTAAAATGAATGAACTAATAGGTACACCTCTTTGATATCAAACTTTTGATATTCAGGACGATGCCCCAACAACAAACTTGGGAAAAAAATGTGAATCGACCAATATTGCCTTCTTGAACTGTCTACTGAGCCATAGGAATAATGTTTGTGGCAATGAGGGAAAATTTTGTGACTCTCCTGTCCTGTACCCACACAGTCGTTAATTCAGGCCAGTCAAGTTTGATGAATGTCAACCAGTGCACTAGAAGTGTCCAGAACAAATCACTTGTGGTGGAGTAATCATTCTGATGTGAACATTTTGCCAAGTTGCTCTACTGTGCAATTAAAATGCCCAGCAGAGCCACAAGTTATGTAACCCATTGAAAGGCTTCTCCTTAGGAAGCAATTTGATGTAACACAGACCTGCTTCCTGCATGAATGATGTGACAACGTGGAGCTGGTACTAGCGTGATAATGTGACCTTCATTGGCCAACCTACCACACCTGGTGTGCCAGCTAGACTCAAATCTCTCTGCTTATCAGCTCAGTAGCATGTCTCCTGAAATAAACAACAAATGTCTAACATGCAATGTTTAGAACTGACAACGATTTGGAAAGTGTGCTAAAAAGTAACAGAGGAAGACAACTTCAATTTCATCACAACTGGATGGCATTCAGCTGAATATTATTAGCAAAACTCAGCTACTCATGCTATTGGGTATATGTTCCCACTAGGATTACTTGGTCCATCACCCAAATTGTGTTTGTTTCGTCCGTCGATGTCAGATATTACATACTGTCAAGTTTCAACAATGGCCTTAGCATTTTGAGATATCGCCAAATGACACGATGCGCCTCCAGACTTTATCCATTTGCTAGTTTTGCTGGCTCCCTGCATGTCATATGGCATGTTGTGACGCAACTAGATTAGATGAGTCATATCAAAGTATGGTTGCTGTGAAATTAAATTTTCACAGAAATAGTTGGTGAAAAGAATCTTGAGCTACTCTAAAAACTTCACCCATTCCAATTTGGTGATGCTGATCTTTTGAGAACTATAGTACTAGCCAGGGGTGTATCCATTGGTTGAGCCAGGGGCCATGACCCTTCCTCTTTTTCACAGGTCAATTATGAGAAACCCCCTATAATTTTCATAATTATTATGAATAAGCATTGACCCTATTTATTTTCATCTTTAACAGATGCCCACCAAGGGGCCCATTGAGTTGTTGGGGATTAATAATATACCCCATGCAGAAAGGCATTACTGTGTCCCTCCTGGACCCACCCCGCTGGTCCTACCACCTTCAAATCCATGGATAGAGCCCTGGTACAGGTAAAATCAAAGTGTTCTCAAATTGATGGAAATATGCAGTTTTTAAAACTTGAAAAGACTCCTGCCTCTTTTATGTGGCACAAGTCTGATACTTTGAGCTGAATTAACTTTATAGCACCGGGCATGCTGGCTACCAAGCATTATACTGGTTGGATAAATTTTTGTGGTTTTCAAATTAAATCAAAATCAACTGACATGTGGATCAAATAATCAACAGCAGACATTAGAGGGTAGGTCAGTTCCACGCAGGATGGAGTGTGCAAGTCTGGAATCAAGGGCGTCAGTGGTCAGTGGAACAACACACACATGCCACATTATGAAGCACTCATGAAATATAACATATTTTACCTTTTTGTTGTATCCAGTCTCATAATCTTCCATTGCACACCAACAGACATCTCCAATCAAGGTGTAACAAGAGACACCAGACCTGCCAAACCAATCACCATCGCTTACATCACACTGAAACATTCAACAAGATAATAATATGAAACTGATTAAAAGATTTCTTATGTTCAATTTGCAAAAATATTTCTTTCAAAGTTCACTTGTCCTATAGCCTACATGGTTATGTGAAAATGGACAGATGTTTTAATCTGATGCTTTTTCTGAAAAGCCGGGTAGTTTCAGGTTACTTGCGAGTATTGTTCACATCGCCAAAAAATTTACTTAATCAGTTCAGATTGTTATCACCTAAGTTTTACCAAGTATGAAAGTTAAGCACCATGACTTTTTTGTCACAACCATCGTAATAGAAGTCAATGACATAACTACAAAAATAAACAAAATTTATCGCTTATTTTTGTGGGCTGATCTAGATTGGTATACCTCGGGTCAGGCTGATATAATAGTTGGGTGTAAATGTAAGCGTCACGGAGTTATTTCTTTCTTGAATTCACGGGCTGGGTTCGGGATAGCGTACCACACACAGTAACTTTCACTCCTACAACAATAATTTTGATTTGAACACATCTGAAAATCAATGGAACCTTATTGTGAAAGTCCGCACTAGGAAGGTTGAGGCCTTGTCAAATATTTGCTGAAAAAAAGGTATGACAGCCAACGCATGGGGAGGGGGGACACCAAAATGTTTGTCGAGACAAGCTTGCCATTATGTTTCCACAGGTAAACTCAACGGTGGAGGAGGTTACTCTGTCTGGATCTTTTATGGAGAAAGAGACATGTATTTGATAGTATGTGACAAAACACCAAGGAGCTAGAAGTATTACTCTAGCCCATGGTCTATCTTTATGACTCACAATACACAATCCCAATGATGACTGGACCAGGGAGCAAGTGATAGTCCTTGATTGGGCTGAACAAAAAAATGATGGTAGAAAAAAAGCTAATCACTTCACTTTCAGGTGGGGAGAAAGCTTAACAGGGAGAATTATCCTTGACCTTGTGTTGAATGAATGAATGAGGTTTGATTGAATTGATTGATGCAAACATAGGACTGCCGCAGTTCCTGATTTTGGGCTTGGTGTGGCCCAAAATCAGGAACTGCGGCAGTCCTATGTTTACATCCATCAAACCTCATTCATTCATTCAACACAAGGTGAAGGATAATTCTCCCTGTTAAGCTTTCTCCCCACCTGATGAAAGTGAAGTGATTAGCTTTTTTCTACCATCCAAGCCCAAAATCAGGAAAAGCCTTAATTATTCATAGATCTTCCTATGGTTTAGCATAGATTAGTCGGCATTGTTCCAATATATATATATATATATATATATATATATATATATATATAGAAGATCTTTACCACCTTACTATTACTCACCTTTCTCAATCTTCCAAGCCAATGACGCTGCATGGAGTTGGCCCAAGCCCTTGGTTGGCCCAGCCCATCTTTCATATTTCTGTACTGCTATCTGTATCCGGCTCTAATGAGACCATAGGATCGCATTTATTTGATCATGATATATAAAAACCAAAAGAGTGACATGGGCCTTCGACCTAGAGAGATCGACCCTTAATCAATAGTCAAGACACAAATGCATGCAGGTAAAAAAGTCAAATTCTTTGTCAAATAAATAGTTTCTGTTATCGTAAGCTGTTTAGGGCAGTTAATAGTTTTTTAAAGGAGAAGTGGAATATGAGTTGTGTTCCAATTTTTAGACCTTTTTTATGCAATTATTTTATATTTGTTTATTTAATACATATTTTACTTAACTCAAAGGAGGTTGAGTCATGTGGACATGTTCCTCCAAAACCTGATGAAGTAAGTTTCTATTTCTTTTCCCATTATTTAATTGAAAGTCTTTGTCTGTGAGTAGTTTATTTATCTTAGGTAGCTAGCTATGTACTAGTTTGTTAGTGTAGTAGCTTATGTCTTAAGTTCATTACACCATTTGGTTTATGTCTATATAAAGAGCTACTACTTTACTAAATGGGTTAAGTAATCAGCACTTGAGTGTGGTACTGTAACTCAGGGCTCTCAACCACTCAGATTTAGCCCAAGTTACTCAGGTTTTTGGGTTCAACTCAGGCAACTCAGGGGTTTTTGAAATATTAGCTAAAAACTCAGGTTTTCCATCATTTTCATCGAAGTTGGGGAATTCCTCTCGGTGTGGCCTGGTTGTATGATTATAAAGAACCAATTTTATGTTGTGATATATGAAATACATTAACCAGATGAATTTTACAATGATTTTATATCAATCAATGATCTTCTAACAACTCTAAAGAAACCAGTATCATTCATTTGAAGAGGCCTAAATTTCTCTCTAGACCGGACCCATTGCGGAGGCTAACAGAGCTCTTAAATTCAAGCTGTTTGTGCACAGGGCATTTCACATCTTTGAAATGCCACCTGCAACATGGTATCGGCAAAACTCAGGTTTTAGATCCTCCCAGGTTGAGAGCCCTGACTGTAACTTAAATGGTAGTAATAGCCTATTGTTACTGTTACTGTACAACACCAAAACCTAGTGTACTAACCCCTGTTACTCCTTGATTTTACACATCTTTTACTCTCTAACTCCTTGGTTATGCTGATAAATAGAGAATAAGTACCAGGGATAAACGCTGATGTTGTTTCCAATTCACGATGATTTTGTTATGGTGAGTCGGAAGAGGAAGTTCATTGGTGTACCTGATCTGCCTATTTGATGCCCACTCTGAGTTAAAGTTCACAAGTGATTGGGCATGTAGTCCTAATTATTTTATGACAAGGAGTGGGTTGGGATGTGTGTTAGGACACCGATGTCAAAATCCCGACCGTCTGATCCCTAAGCACTAAAAAATACTGCCAACACCTGCTGTTGATTTGTCTTGTATTAGGATATGCCTATAGGTGCAAAAGAATCCAGCGTCCAACGCCAAACTTTTGCATCTCAGAATAAAGTATCACGATATAACGGCTTCATCTTAACTGCCATATATTTCTATTGTAGATTAATCATGTTTTTATCGAATCTGTCGAAGCGCGGGTTAAAAGAGAATTAGACACACAACCATCACCAACACATCACAATCTACGGATCCATCTGACCTATGATGGAAGTATTCATCAGCTTCCTGCAGACAAGCAAAGTCTTATCAAGGTACAAATACCTGGCCACTTTTTAATCTCTCTTTTAATTTTATTTTTTGGTTTATAGTTAAGACTACCAACTATCAAGGTTAGCTTCATCTTCTTATGTCTCAACTCAATGTCTTAACTTACACTCTTTACATAATCCTCTGAGTGGTTTTGTTATGGATATGTGCAATGTTTCGGGTGCTGATAAAATCTTGATTCACTGATTGTTGATGTGAGCATTAGAGCCAGCTCATTTTTGAAGCTGTAGGCGGTTTGTACCTATGCTTTATTAACACCTCGGGAGTAATTTACCCACTTATTGGTTTACATCAGACCGCATGGCGTTCCTTTTGATTAAACACAACCAGTTGCTGGAAAATTACCGGAACAGCCATCTACAGTATTTCAGCTAAACGTTGGTATACCTGGAACAGGTTTTGACCATGTGGTACGATACTGGTTATAACAAGATTACAATCTACAGCGAAGAAATCTGCCTGTGATGGCTGTTCCCTTATATTCTGTTTCAACCCTCGCATAGGCCTAACCTGGAGGTGTACAATAGACGCCGGCGGAAATTTCTGCCTTTGTGCACATAACAGACTTGAAGTAGCAAAATTATGGCTAGCGAAATTTTTTACCCAACACAATTGTTTCACAAAATCCCACACCTCAGCTGATTTGTGCTAGCTAACTTTAAGTCACCCCAACTAAACTAGCTAATATGTAATCAAAATTTGAGACTACGTAGTAAATATAGTCATAAATCTGTAAAACAATGTACTGTGCCGTTTTAGGATAAGGTGATGTCGGAAGCTATCGGGTTCTGGGAGAAAGCACTGAAAACTAAAAGGTTATCTGAACCAATCAAATTGGCAAGGTAAGCATTTTTCTATTACTTTTCTCCTCAATTATACGGTTTTTTTCTGCAAAAGAAATTAAAAAAGTGAACTAATTAGCTGTACGCTCCCAGATAGTCAGTTACTAGTGTGGCAACCCATAATAATGGATTGCTATGGTATTCTGTGCAAAAGGAACCTATACAGGCCAGACTGTCACTAGAATACTTGTACAAACTTTAGCCAATTTAGTCAGATTAATTTATCATTTCAGATTTGGTCAATTCTTGTCATCATTTTCTTGTCATCATCTCATGTTCAATGATTGATTGATGTGTTAACAAAGCTCTTTATGTGCTAATTTTATCACAAAGGTTGACCCTGCATGATATTACTTGGCCAGATATACTGATAAAAGAGCAAAAAATCTCTAAGTTTACATCCCTCTCCAAATCACGATGAATTTTTTTCACTCACTGGCCTTTCAAAGGCCTGAATCCTAGAGAGAAGAACGATTTAGTTTTGTGATTATTTTGCTGCAGGTCCTGTTTAACTAATCAACACACATTTAAGAATGACAGTGGGATGAGTGAGCGACAGTACTACTGTATAAACGGCTGTAGTACTCAGACTAAGTGTGGGGATATCACAGTACCAGAGGCTCATTTACAGGTAAGGCCTTAATGTCAGACACGTCTGAGTTCTTAGTTTCGGACAGCTATATTTATGTGAGGGTGGGTGATAGAAAAGGGCCAAAAGCCGATCTCAATGTCAGACACATCTGAGTTCTTAGTCTAGCTCAGCTATGTTCGTGTGAGGGTGGGTGGGTGACAGAAGAGGGCCACAAAACAGCCCTCTGGACACCCATACTAGAGCTAAGCTCAGGCACAGTCTGTTTGACAAGCAACCCTCCCTCATTGAAAACCCTACAACCTCCACTTTCACAACTCATATTGATATCATCATTCTCAGAACACTCATATATCAATGTTGCAATAGATTGCCAATGAAATAGGAATTAAAGATTTTGCTTTTTAGCCGTTGCAATCTCAGTGATCTACTCTGGTATAAAATTTCTTTTTTTGTGATTGACCATGACAATGAGTGCAGCCCTGCCCGGTGGAAGTGATCAATTATGCTAATGTTTCCCCTCACTGTGTATAATCTATTGTCTCCCCACCACACCACAAAATTATACTTATTCCAGACTCTATAGATAATTTATCATAAAATTTTGATGATTTATAATTGTTAGAGCGCTAATAAATCGATGATACTGTTATTTATGTGCAATTATTATCAACTTCACACTTCGTTGCATCATAGGCTTAACACTTGAGCAGGCGATGGTGGGTGTTCAGATGACCTGTAATTATTATGATGAATGGTCAATTCTTCGCTGGCCCCTGAGGGAGTGATATAATATCAGTCAAGCCTGCCTGTATTCGGAGCTGCTCCCGATCCACTGGTCATGCGTGACCAGCGGAAGGAGTGCAACTGGAGTGCGAGCAATCGGATCAAACTTGTTCTAGTCAAGATCTTATGGTTACCAGGGGGTGTGACTGTTAACACCAGCTAAACTCGCCATGTGATCAGTCCCTGCTGAGATGAATTAAACCTGACAGAGGTGTTGTTCCACTTAATTGGAACTTTATATCATCTGAGTGAACTATTCAGAAACAAATTACCTTAATATTAAAACCCAAGATGTGAAGGTTTCAAATCACTAATTGAAAGATCCCTCTTTGCATGTCTGAGCTCACAGATAGTTATGTAGTGAAAGCAGTTCTGTACACTGTTATGTATTATATAACAGCCATCAGCTATTCAGATGTATCCCTATGTGCCCAAATCAAATGAGTTAACTCACAAAAGTTCTCAGCTCGCCGAGCCCAAGTTTAATAACAGTAAAGGGTGGCGTCAAATGTATTACAGGAGGCACAGCACTTAATTCACTATTTTGTCTAAACTGCATATTTTAAGCTTTTGGAACTACATAGTTAGGGAGACATTTGTAACAGTGTGGCAAAGAAAAAACCTACAAAGTGAACCAATTTTCTTTTTATTTGCAGGGTTGTCGATACTATGATCCAATGACGCGCTCTTATCTGGTTGAGAGCTCTGTGTCTGATGGAGTTCAGGACGCTGACTTTTTACTTTATGTGGCAGCGAATAACACGGAGAGGTGTAAGTCATCAGTAGCCTACGCCACGTACTGTCAACTTGAGGTAAAACATACTGGTATTATCACTGATAGTTTATTATTAAAAAGTGCGTGGGTTAGAATCGTCTCTGTCTGAAGACTGACAAATAAAGGTGCCTTCAGGGCGCGGCCGCCGTAGTCGGCGCCAAGTTACTCTCAAATTGAGTTATTTCAGTCATGTTGAGGCATAAAGAACCAGGTTTCTACATAACTGAATGAAAATATACATCAAATTAAATTTAGGGCCCTGTCTCGAAATGGCAGAATTGGGTCAATATGTTCGCATATATCATTTCTAAAGACAGAAACAGAAACAGAAAACAATTGAGTGAATATAACATCAAAGCATATCCCAAAGAATTTCTGTCTGAGACATTGAACCTAGGTGTTCAAGATTGAGATTCTTTCGCATCCGTTTGACTTTTTCCCCAATATTTGATGTGTGTTGAATATCAAGCTGTGTATCAAGTATCAGATAGTATTCATTGCTTTATGGCGGATCGAATCACGAATCATCGAAACAAAACTAATGTTTTAACTAGACAATCACTACAGTAGTCTGACCCCCCAGACTCTTGCTCTGAGCCCGGCGCCACACCCTCCTCCCACCCACATGGTTGTTTTGGTTTTGCAGAGGACTGACCTCACACTCAGACCATATCTTTGAGATACCAGGTGTTAGTCAGTGTCTCACTTGATAAGCTTTGTTACGGTTTTTGGGTTTCCTGCCTCATCCATGAACAAAGCTTGCCAATACAGGCTATTTCTAAGTCAGATTGGTGTACTTCAAGGATAGCATCCAAGGGAAACAAGAACAAGAATTAATGAGTTGTAACCATGTGCATACATACATCAAATGTACAATACTGTATTTTGTTCCGATAGATTTGCTTAAATTTGAGACTGAAAATTTGCTTGAAATTTTTTTCAGGTAGAATATGACAGACCTATCGCAGGGTTCATCAACATATGCCCCGATGATTTGTCAACGCATGAGACTCAACTGGAGCTTGCTATAGCCACTATCAAACATGAAATACTACACTCACTGGTGAGCAACTAATAAAATGGTGATGATATATCAGAGTTGTCCACTCTCTGAACATTGAGGTCAATGAGAGGGCAACTCCGATTTATGTAGCTTCTTAGCCACTTAATCTCCAAAGGGAGGGTGGATCAATATCCCACCCGCCCTGGTCACAAGAACTCTCTTATCGTATTAATTTTAGTAATGCTGTTGCATGTTAGTTCTGTTATTGCTATTGATGATTATCACCTTCAGTTAACAGTGGTGGCATATCTTAAAATAGATACAATGAGACACTTACCTTTCAGAGCACATAATAACCCTGCAAAAATCACCAATCATGTGAAAAACAAGCAACTTATTGATTACCATACATGTACTATTTGCAGGGTTTCTCACTTAGTTTATATGGATTTTATCGGGATGCAGATGGTAACCCCTTCACTGAACGTACTGGATCTGGTAATCTCCCACCTCGAGGGTAATTTTTACAACACACATATCTTTGTCATTATGAATGCAACCATGTCAAGTTCTTGTCACATATATGAATTTAGTTATCAGAGGGTTATGGAGTTGTGTGAAGGCAGTCACAGCGGTAATGGTAGCTGGCTGGGTGGGTAACACCCTGACTATTTCCTTTGGTATGTGTGCCACAGGAATATCGAGCTTCAATCAATTCATGACACTTTAGTGAGTTTGGTTTTCTATGGGACATGTTGAGCTGACCAGGGCAAAATTGGTTTTGTGTAATTCTTTTTCTTCGCTAGGATATAATTCTGCACTGGGACAGGGTCTGAAATATCGAATACAGCGTACACTAGCGCACATGTATCTAAGTACATTGGCTACTGCAAGTGCATTTCTGTGGCATGACATTATCAATTATTCATTTTATATGAAAAAATGTAATGAATGTTTGATAATCTTATGTCACCAAACACACACTTTCAGCTGTCTGAGCACTTAGACTCGTCTTCATCAAGAAACCTATTATATCTGTAAACATCTCTGGAAAGAGAGATTATTTATTTTTACAAACAAACAAAGATCAGTTGCAAAGCATTTTGTACTGAAATGCGCTATCTGTTGATGACTTATTTCGTTTTTATAGGTTGGATGGTAATTTTATGTTCAGCAATCGAGTAGTAAAAAGAATGACACGTACAGATTGGAGTACGGCTGCTGGATATCAGAATAGAACAGTTAGTATGATGGTTACTCCTAAAGTTACAGTAAGTGTATAGTCTTTTGTATACAGAGAGAGAAGTACTGTATCTATTAGAGGCAACACAAATCGAAATTCAGAATGTTTTTAACTCAATAACTCAACTCTTATCCAGACTTAAGATAGGTTAGATTAAAGTTTGGAAGGAAGCAGTTGCCTCTCCTTACCGTATGAAAATTCGTAATAATTATTAGACTAAAAATGCTAACCTTTTGCCTTCTGTACTATGACTCAAACAATTGCAGCATCACCGTTAAAATTTCCCAACTAAACTGAACTACAATGACTCCAACCTTCATGACATTGAAGGCATTGACACATTGACACTTTGACACATTGACACTTTGTTGAAGTTTGAATCTACATCTGGATAATCCTTATATTGCATAAACTGATTTTCAGTCAAAATTGAAACGAGAAGGCACTACAAGGTGCTCTTGTGTCTATACTATCATGAAGATAGTACTTTTTTAGTACTTTCTTGTCTCAACTTCGATTAAAAATCAGGTGAAACGAGCAAAAGACTGGTTATGAACCTAGAACAGTGTTTTGAATTAGACTGAGAACTCTAAAAATATACCAAAACCTGATTCTATCACATTCACTTCATTAATCTATTTTAGGAGGAGACAAGGAGGTATTTTAATTGCTCAACATTAGAAGGTGCAGAGTTAGAAGATCAGGGTCCATCAGGTACACGACTTACTCACTGGGAGAAACGAGTGTTTGAGGTAAATCAACGGTATCTGTTGTAGTTTTCAGAGCCTGTTATGAAGTAGTCTGAGCCCCCTAGACTCTGACCCCCCCCCCTTATGAAGTAAAGATTAACTTGGTGTTAAGGTAAAGATACAACTCATTATCTACCAAAGAAATACAATTCAGAATGTTTGAGGTATGGCAAGTGTTCAAAACGAGGTATGGGCACATTAATTGCATTTCAACATGGCAATGACTACCTATATATCATGTTACATATTCAAAGTGCTCAATCACAACATTCTATCATAGACTTGATATTTTTTTATTTTAAAATAACTAGTCAAAACTCTCAAACTGACCGGGGGGCGGGATAAATGACTCAATGTAGCCTGCCTTGACAAGACATGCTATGCTCCATGTAAATAACATGATGTCAAAAGTTTTTAGCATATAAATTTGAGCATAGCAAATTGGTAAAAGTAAGTCTCTTAAAAAATTTTTTATCCATATTATTAATCCCCGAACAAGTAAACCCCTGTCGATGGACTACCATGTCTCTACAATTTATGCTTGATCCGAATTACAGTCCATTACAATCCATTACAGCCACTTCATTATTTATTATTATTACCATGTATATAGGCGCCATCTATGTATATCAAACGTGGACACATGAATTGTTCATAGATAATGGACCACTTCTCAGCATCAATCTAGTTTTGACTGGTGTATTAAATATAGGCCTATGTGTTTTGATTTCCAATGCTAATTCTAAATTTAATGGATCTCAATGTTTTTGCTATGACAGAATGAGTTGATGACAGGTATATATACACAAAATCCAGTGGCCTCCAGGATGACACTGGCTCTGATGGAAGACACTGGGTAAGAGTTATATGGTTATAAAGTTCGCGTCAGCCAAAAGGCTCCACCACCAAAATGGTCCCACCGCCCAGCAGTCGGAATCCACAATAAAGCGACCCCACCATCCAAAATGCACCACCACCCAAAAGGCACCAACCCCTGTAGTTCCCCCCATGAAAATATATATAATATGAAGATGAATAAATGTAAATTAGAATAAATCTAACTGTTTTCATTTAGATAATCACAGCCAAATTGAAACTGATATGTACGTAATTCTTGTGATTCTGTATATTTTTCCTATAGCTGGTACCAAGCTGATTATTCCTATGCAGAAAAGCTAGAATGGGGTGAAAATCTAGGATGTGACTTTGCCAAGAAAAGTTGCTATGATTGGATATCCAGCCGGCAGCAAAGGTATGTTATTCTTGGAAGGAAGATCGAGACTTTTCAAATATTCTCGCCGTACTGCAGGCAAAGCCTAGATCAAGTTTTATCCGAATCCTCGGTTGTTCCCATTCTACTAATGAGCCGGCACCTCAAAGAGGGACAACTTCAAATGCAGAAATGCGCTGCCATCCACGTGTGGGTACGCACCGTAAGCACATATGTGGAACAACAATGTATATGTTTGTAGATTGATTAGCCTAAACCATATATCAATATTACTAATATATGAAATATTAATATTCAAAATAAATGTTGGTAATTTTGTATTTCCAATAGGAATTCAATGAGACTGCGACTACCACGCAACTAGTTCTTAACCTTTTATCAATGTCCTTCTGACCAAAATATCAAAACCAACCGTAAGTAAAAAAAAATTAAATGAACGTAATTTTGATATTATTTATTACTTGTTTGCAGCAATGAGTCGGTGTTCCCCTACTGCACTGATATAAAATCCACCCCTTTAAGGACAGAATGCACAGCACATAGAAAGGCTATGTCTCTATGTAACATGCACCAGTACGGCGGTGATATTCCAGCTTTTTACAGATATTCCAATGATTTTCCACAGTATGGTGGAATCGTAGAGCTCGCTGATTTCTGCCCTTACCTACAGGTGAGCAAATAAACTTATCTCAGGTAAATGCTTTGTTTGATACTTTCTTTGGCTCTATATCATTTCTAAAAGAAATGTTATCATCTAATGCCTAAGATTCAAATAATAACAATGAAAGCCTATCATTAGCCTCTTTTGTCATGAAGTGTGATGCACAGAAACTAACGTTACTTGATCTAATCATTCTAAGCATTTCTTGTGGTTGTGTCAAAGACCAGAAAAGTCCTCAGCTAGTCACGTTATCATCATATTTCGGAGTTATCTTGTCTTTGAATTTCTAAGACAAGACAACTCTTTGTAGAATGATAGCTTGAACATTTTCGATTATTTCATAATATTTAGTTTTTATGTTGTCAATCTGCTGGCATATAACCGATTTATTGTGGTTATTGTGGTGATTTTGATAGTGTATCCCATTGGAGTATCCCATGCACCTATTATTAAGTCTACTAATGATGCTCTCTCTAATGAGTCCCATTATGTTATTCTGTTGAATATGTTAGTTCAATTTATTTTATTTAGGAATTTAACTGGAAGAAGGCTGGTGAGTTTGTTCGTGGTAGTGAATGTACATTAACTTCAAACACTCCGGGACCTGATAGTAACTTTGCAGCAGAGTATTACGGCAGTGATAGCCGCTGCTTCGATCAGACTAAGCCTTACACAATGTCCCGCTGCCAGTCTAAGTTTGTATCTAATAACTTTGGCTCTGGATGCTATCAGGTAGGTGATGGTTCAATCGAGTTTGATCTAATTTGCCTGGATTTCTAGTCATACTTAGCCATATGATCCAATTTTGATTGAGATTAGAATTAGATTAAACGAAAATGTGGCCACGTGACTAGGCTATGTCATTCTGGTATACTGTCATGCAAGGGGGCGCAACTCCAAATGCAAAACAAAATTTGATCATATTGGATCACTTCTATTAGTCCCTGTTTATTCAGAACTATTGCTATGCATGCTGTGTCGGGGGGTTAGCAATGCTATGCCCCCACTGAAAAGTTTGTTCTTAATTTCCAAAAGAAATATACATTATAAATTTTAATACCATGAGCATATGTGACATCACTATCTCACTTCCCATCAATCCTTAAACCACTGGGTCAGCAGGGTCCAGTCAAAAATTTAAATAGAGAGTTGTGGCACTAAAAAATCTAGCCAGTAGCTTTGCATGGAGTTATATGAGCTATTAGAAAGTAAAGAGTGTTAGATCTCGGGTAGATTATAAAGGCACCTGATTTGTCAGGGCCAACTTTTGTCATCACTAATGGCGGATGGCTGGGGAAGAAGATACTCACTACTTTTTTAGAGCTCATATAACTCCATGCAAAGCTACTGGCTAGATGTTTTGATGCCACAACTCTCTATTTAAATTTTTGACATGCCGCTCTGCTGGGCTAAGCCCAGCTTTGTCAGCAGTGGTTTAAGGGGTAAATCTTTTGTGGGATATACTTAATATTTGATTTACACGCAACTGCAATTGCAATAAAAGAGTAGTAGGTGATTACACCAATCAAGCAGAAAGGCATTCTCACATTATGATCAAAGGAGAAGCAACCCCAAATTATGTGCCTTTCTCTTCCCGTTCAACCCAATGAAGGTTTTAAGAGATAATATTTGAACAAAATGTATTTTGAACCTTGATTTCTTTTTTTCAGTATAAATGTGTAGAAAAACTCGGCCTGCTTATATACGTGAACAAGACTCCGTTCAGGTGCTACTTTTCAGGGCAGATATTGGATATAAAGGTAGCTACTAATACCTCATACCATGAAGGAGATATAGTCTGTCCCAGCTGTGCAGACATGTGCTCAGTAAGTATATAACTATATACCCTAGACTATATAGCTAATATTTAATCCTCTGGGGTCTAGAGGATTAAATATTAGCTAAATTTTAATTTAGCTACATGTGAGGAATAAGGCTGAGTGAATGTTTGCTAGTCATAAATCTTGCTATCTCAAGTGTGTGCAAATAAGGTAGGCTCCTCCTCCCGCGAATACTTTACTCTCAAGGGTATCTGTATAATATTTGGTATCATGTCAATGACGATTGTTATAAGGTAGTTAATGATTATAACCTGTCGTTCATGACAGACCCAAGAATTTAGTTGGATAATTAAATATTTGCTTTAGTTTAGTGTGATCAAATTTGCCTGTATTTGGAGTTGCCCCTTTTAGATGGCAGCAGCTGACCAGTAGGACGGGAGCAACCCGAATGCAAACAAATGGGATCAAAATTTATCTAAAATCTTCATCCCCTATATGATTAGATGTTAGCTCAACTTTGTTTCAGCTAGGGTTTGGAGCACCAATTATGGCTAGCTAAGTTGGGAGGCAAATGAGTTGAAGATCTAGTACATGTTACTCCTCTTGTTGGTTTGATCAAATTTGTTCTTTTATTATCAAATTTTAGTCAGAAATAAAATGTCCTGCTGAAAGCGATCCGCCAGTTTACACCTCAGAGTCAACACCAGACGTCCCGTGTGCAGGTGCTTCTATGAACTCAGTAAACTTCACAAAACTTCTGTTAACTCTTTGTGCAATACCCTTCCTTGTCAACTTACACTGATTCGCCACATATAAGAGTAAGAATTAGAGCCAGGAGTTGTCCGCTTCTTGGACAGAGTGTCACAACTCCTGTGTTACATATAGATTAGTTTTAGATCAGAGTTAGATATATAACAGCGTAGCTGTGATAATTGCTTCCATCAGCTGATAAATTTGTTGTATTTCATGTGCTCACCTACATCATTAGAGGTCACTGCTATAAATAATACTTAATATCTCTAGTCCAATGTGTTTTACATAGGCAGCTGATACCGTTAAAGCGATTGAAGGAATCAGGTTTTTGGTATCATTCTGAAGTGCTCAGTCTAATTTAGAAAACTGCTATCAGGTTTGCTACCAGCAAGTGACCCAGTTTCAACTGATTTTCACTCGAAGTTGAGATCGGAAGGTACTAAAAAGGTACCATTTTGTATATACTATCATTAAAATTGTACCTCTTCAGTACCTTCACATCTCAAATTTGAGTGAAAATGAGTTGTAACTGGGCCATGATCCTTAACAGTCTCTTAAATTAGACTGAGAAATCTAGAATGATACCAAAAAACCTAATACCTTCACAATCACTTGAAATAATGTAGGAGACCATCCACTCATGTTGGTATTGTATCTAGTTATATTCTACAACTCACCATGTCAGCAACTCATTCCATAGGAACTCATATATTTTAACCTCTAAAATCACGTGCTCTAGACTCTTAACTTTAGCCATTGTTATGTGCCAAAAAGCTATGTTGAGTTATCTGTATTTTTCCAAATATCTTTCTAGGAACTAGTTTTACAAAGCATTTGTTATATGCGCATATTTTACTTATAAACTTCTAAATGTTCTTATGTGATGTAATTTTATCAATATTTTAGGCAATTTTTTTGTACAAATTATGTTAATCACGTATCAGACTTTCACGTTTGGATCAAATTTCAAATTTAACTCTTTACATTTTATTGTTACACTCATGTTGTTGCCACATTGGTCTGATAACTTCTCATCAATAAAACACAGTATTTGTTACACACAGCGCAACGTATCCATTCCCACAATGCTCTGAAACCTTCATTGGCTGCATATTACACTACAGAACAAATTACCCCATCAGTGTTGCCAGCTAGTAAGAATCTTCATTACTTCACTCTGCAGTTTTCATTTCACCAGAATCACAAGCAGCCTGCTCAGCAGCCTCTTGCTTTTTCATAAAGTTATCATACATTTTCTTCATGTAGTTCTTTCGAGAGCTCAAAGCCAGGTGTTTAGTTCTGAAAGCACCCATTACAAAGTTCCCGTTAGGCGTCAGGGCTTTGTCAGCACCTGGTGACAGTTCATATAGTGCTTTGTTGGCTTTGATCTGCTTATCATAGTAGTTATAACCTGCCAAGCACATGTCAGCACCCATCAGTCCGGCGTACCTGTCAGCCCACTTGTCATGATTGCAGTTGTAATTGTCTAGTATGAGAATGTGGACTAGAGCTGCTGCAATCCCCGGCATTAAGAAATTCAGTATAAGGAGTGAATGTTTTCTCGCTGTGGCCTTTCGTCCTGCATCAAAATAACCGAGTTTACCGCTGACGAAATAGCTACCATAAAACCATGTCACAATGCAGAGCATTTTCCATGTCAGCTTGATCCAGATATGCTGGCAGTCAATATAACCAATTTGACGAGCGATGAGGAATTCTTTCTCGGCCTGCGATAGAAGTAAGAAAGCTTTCACATCTTCTGCCCGAGGTGATGACCATGGAAAACTTTTATTCAGTATTTTCTCTTTTCCAAGCTCCACGTCCTCTGCGGTCTGCCATCCGAGGTTTCTGGGTAGTCCTATCAAAGACTTTGGCTGCAAAGAGAGCTGTCCGTGGTAGTTTGGCTCAACCGTCTGAGTGACATATAAGTCTATCTGGCTGACTTTGTCCTTTGGCATCTTAAGCTTTGTTAACACCTACAAGAAATGCGATGTTGTATAGTAAAAAGTCACTATATCACTATTTTTCCGGCGTCCTTCTATGTAAAAACTGAACGAAATCTTGTACTGTAGCATATGGACAAAATATAATATCAATACGTAAAAAACCTAAATTAGGATAGTTTTGAAACTTGAGAAACTACCCTTCAGACAAAACATGGGCCTGACGATTTAATTTGTGGCGGGTTTTCATGTGACATGTAAGTTTTTCAAAGTAAACCAATCGCCTGCCTGAGAAATAAAAAAATCATATTGTCTTAATTTCATTGTTTCATAAGGTCACCAGTGTAACACATACTTGCTGTTATGCATGGAATTGAAGATTGTCAGAACTTGGGCTGGACACACTTTGTTCTGCTTACGTGAGCAAAAGGAACAATGGTCAGGATAATTTCCGTTTGTTATCGTAAGCAACCAATGGCACTGTAAATTATACGCCAATTGTGAGCTGTGAGATTGCCATGAAGAATAACTGAATTCAAATTAGTGAACACCACTACGAGACCGGCTATACTGGACTGGACTTTACAGGAAGCCACTTATATTTGCAATCATTTATAATGACAATAAGACCGATTAGCATTCTAGCACACAACTTCAAGTGAAGAGTGATTTTCAGCAAGCACATAATATTTTTTTAAGTATCGTTTCAGTTGAGGAGGTCAATGGCATTTAATTTTTTAACTTAGCTATTGTTTAATCATCACGTTCCACTAGCACAATCAATCCGTTTGATTTTTCAAGTAAATATATTGGCGAATAAATGTGTGGGCTTACCTCAGATACAACTTTCAATGAGACGTCATCCACTTCAACAGGCTCCATGAGGCCTTCTTTATGTAGCGTGTGATACAACTTAGTCTTCTGAGGCCATAAAACAGGTATCATAGCGTAACCAAGAGCACCACATACAACAGCTCCACCAAACGCCTGCCATTTATATGCAAGACTTGTGTTGACCAGCTTCGCCATTGCCTTTGTAGTCTGAAATTATCAAGAAACAGCTTTCATATCATATACTCTAGATTTGGTTTACAGGATCTAAGACCACATGACCTCTGGTAGATGCTCTCTAAATCTAAAGTCACATGTAAACTTAAATTCGACTGAACATCATTGCATAGACCTTTTTAGAAGATCAGGGCAATATTGTTTTCAGTCAGCATTCCGCCCAGAGGACGGCAGCCCAACGAGGGATGTGCTCTTCTCTATATGAAGTCACTTGTCTTTTTCTAGAAAACTGTAACTTCCACAACAAACAACTCAACCGGAATTAACCTACCGCATACTGTTAGGCATTATAGTGAATGTCCGTTGGTGGGTGTTTGAGAGTGACTGATTGTGATGCTTGAATATAATTGGTTTGAAATCCAATCAATCATTTGAGTACCAGACTGACTATATTTCACTGGGGGCAGTGTGATAAATCAAATTATGTCAGTCACAAATAAACTTAAGCCTGCCTGGAGAACTTTTTTTGGCTTGCCATGGCAGACTAATAATCGATGGCGCCAAGTAGTAAAAAGTATCTACACGATGAAGCTATCATGATTAACAATCATTCAACCAAGGAGTAACAGGGGACTGTTACTCCTGTTTATACTACTATTATTAATACTACTGGACTACATGATATATAATATATGAAATTTATTATTATGGTTGGTTTGACTTAGCCTGTATTGATAGGCCCCACAACAAAGCTTATCAAGACAGGCTAGGTTCGATCGAGCCAAGGAGTGGGGTTTGATTAATAACCCTTCTTCTTGAAATGAACATTCAATTTCATCATGCATCATATCATCATTATCTCCATAAAATGATACTATTATGGAATCCTCATTATTGTAATTTATCCTGATATTTACTTAGTTAGGTGGGTACCCAGCAACTTAGCAATGCTACAAACAGCTAAGGCATACATGACAAGTAACACCAGATATTTGGACTGATTACCCTATCTATGCCTATGGACTGATTACCCTATTACCACCCCACTTTTGCAGCTGAGAGCTGTTTCATTTGCTTAGTGTGCAGTTATTGGGTCTAGTTGTCAACCTATCATAACCAATTGCATTTAAATTAAACTTTCTCCATAATAAATCTCGGTGTAAAACTTGCTTGAATTGGGCAAATTATGGTTTTCTCATAATAGTAATAAAACCGAATACTCAGTCCAGTGTCTTGGGTTATACCCCGTGCGTGTCGCCGCCGGGAGATTTTTAGGGTTCCCAGACCAGCCAAGCCCGCATGGTGATATGGACCCCAGTCAAGATGTCATGTATGAGCTAAGGTAACTGAAAGATAACTGCAAGATTATTGTGACTGATTTTTGCAATCTCTTCTTTAGATTTCCTTTCTATATGCAAGTTGCTAGCCTAGGTTTCTTACATAACTGGAGGAGAGGATTGAATACGACCCTTTACAATACTTATCATGCGAAGCAATATTTTATCTATGATGCAGGTAAATAAAATCAATTGTAAAGTTAAAATATTCCTATCCCATAGCCTGAATATTGTATAGACCGAATCTTTTGGCGATTGCTCTTTTAACAGTTGTGATCATTATTTGATTTTGAAAGAAATGGCGGGCGATCTTTTTGAGGTAAGATTTAAAAGTAATTGAATGCCAATGAATATATCAGATACTGCAATCTTAGCCTTGTAAAATTAGGACAAGACACCCCTCTGTTATCCAGTGTAGTTTGGTGTGTTTTCTGAGCTGGAAAACACTCAATCATTAAAAATAAGAAAAAACTGAAAGCCTTCTTTCCTTCACTATCTCTACTTACTTGCTACTTGGAGGTTGATCGCTTCTTCTGGTTGAAGGTTCCAGCGATGTGCCAATCTCTTATGTCAGAATACATTCCGGGTCATCAACTGTTTCAGGTCTTTGCCATATGCTGGAACCTTAACCTGCCACTGGTGGACCTACAAGTAGTGAGCAATCACAAGACAAATTATTCCACAGCTTAGCAGTGGATAAAAGAAGCTCTTTTTATGAACATCGGTATTACAGTGAGGTATTAGGTACTGCTGTTCGTGCCTTCTGGTACTGCTCTGAACAAATCTGTGAACTAGCCTTGTTTCTTAAGTGAACAAGCTATCAGAGATTCATATGGGCCTATATTATATAACTTAAACCATGCAACTGAACACTCAAATCATTCCGACAATGGTGTCAACTATAATATATTTGTTAACACTCACACTAGACAATTACAATGATTTGAACAACAGTGGAGTGGTCGTGGAGTGGTGAATAAATAATAACCCGAGCTTAGCTACTGACTAGCCAGGCTACACCCTACTGGTCTGTTCTGTGGGTCGAATCAGCACAGAGTACATTTGGTCTGTCACTTGGCATTGTTACTGTAACAGCTTATGGCGATGCAATGTACAGTACGAGCATTTTAAAGTTAAGAATCACAACATTGAATTTGAATTATTACAGTTGAGTTAGTTACTGAGTTAAGTAATTCAAAGCGCCATAAACTATCCATCCGGAAAATAAACCTTCACCGGTACTATTGCTCATCTCGGCGAACCCAATGAGTTTTTCATTTGGTCATAGAGTCGGAACCTCCTTGATTTGAGGGATATATATACCTCGTGCTCATGTCCACGGGTCACCTTCCCACAATTCTGATAAAAATTTAAAGCATCAAAGTCCATTGTTGAAGCTCTAAAACAGGCTGGGTATTGCGCTGATAAATTAATAAGAATATGTGAAGTTGGCTTCCATGGTGTCACAATCGCTGTTAGTTTCAAATTCAAGCAATGCTGCAAATGGATAACTACCTTTCTCTTTAAGACACATAGATATGTATCAGATATTCACTGTTACATACCCGGTCGGCCTAGCACTCACAGTCGCAGAACTATTCCACCAAAAAGTAGAACTGCACACTTGGGGAAGAATCTGTTCTTTAGATATTTTTAAATTATTTTCCGTGTAATTTCCTGACCAGAGAGCAATTTTTAAGATTATTTTATAGATTCATTCTTCTTAGTAATTAACTTCATCTTGATGTCTACACATGATCTCATTTGTTTTGACAGAACATTGATCAGTGAAATAAAGTGCATATATAATATATAATAATATAGCTCGCAATAAATCAGATTCTACGCAGAACTGGCAAGCCTGAAAGGAGATTCATTCAATGCTTCTTGAAATGTGAATCGTATCCAAAATTAATTCGAATCGTTCATTTTTGGGAAAGAGATCATTGATTTCTTTTTCTATATTTTTAGAAATCATATTTTATTCTTGTTATTTTTGCAACCCTTGCCTTGCTATACTTTTCAGGTGGAGAGGCTGTTGGATCGAAGGTTGAGAGGCGGTGATGTAGAATACCTTATAAAATGGAAGAATTTTGACGAAGATGAGAACTCCTGGGAACCAGAGATTAACCTCAGAAACTGTCAGTTGGAGATCGACAAGTTCCAAAGACGAGTTAGTGAACCTCTTTTGCATTTCGACAGCAATCAAAAATAGCCAGAGTTTATTCTCAACCACTAAGTTTTGTAGAGTGAAGGAAATTTTGAAATTTAAAACTTTCTAAATTAAGGCTATGGCTTGACCTCTTAGTTTTTTTGGTTGTGATAGAGATGATAGGAGTGTAGTGTAATAAGAGAATAGAGAAGATTATGTAAAATTTGCTGCAATCATATTATTCTTTACAGAGTGAGTCACCTCCGAAACCACCAAAGAAGTCACCAGGCAGACCAAAGTCTCCAGGCAGATCGAAATCACCAGGTAGATCGAAGTCACCAGGGAGACCAAAATCACCAGGTAGACCAAAAACCCCACCAAGAACCCGTTCAAAGTCTCGAACCCGTACGCAGAAATCACCCTCTCCTCAGCAGAAGAGATCCGTGTCGAGAACCCGTAGTAGATCGAGCTCCAGATCGAGAGCTTCGCTACCCGTCACCGCTGTACTAAAATCTCAAACTGTAAGTTCTCAAGCTAAGTTATGTTTGAAGAATAATAGAAGTATCAGAACAAACTGTCTCTTGTAGATAAGAACGACCTCAGTTTTAAGGGTGCACAAAATAGTGGAAAAGGTGATTCCGTCACATTTTTGAGTCGGTGGCTAACATTAGTTCTAGGGCGCAGAAATATCTCTTTTGGGGTTTTCCTGGTGGTGGTGATTGACTACCCTGAATCCTCAACTGAGCCTGTTTGTCCCCGTAACTAGTGCACTGCCTTTTGAAAAATTATAACAGTACACAATAAATGGCTTAACAAAACAGCTAGATAACAATTACTCAGCTAGGGAAGGACACCTGATATGATTTTTCAGGCTTTCGTTGAATTAAACTAGGCTTCGAAAGGAGGGCTACTCTGTTTATATGAATTCATCAACTATTATTTGTGTTGGCTCTGATCAAGCATTCGCTATATCAGGGTATGTTGATAAACACCAAAAAATGCTTATAAATTGAAGTTGTGCCCCCTTGTTTTATAAACCATTATACCTCCAAACAGAATGCAAATGATTGGAGGAAGTTTATTTTGACTGCAGTCTCTCTTTGGTAACATGAAATTGAAGTACCGGGTAGCTGTGTCAGGTTTTACACTGGATCCACAAACCACTGCAAGCGCGAAGATCATGTTGCTTTTGTCAACGTAACTTATAATAACGGTCACTCCTTCTCAAACACCGCTATCGTCCCATCCCATAGAGGGATAGGATACAGCTGTGTCACACTTATAAGTGTATCCATACCCAGTCTCTTTTTATTCCTTCACCAGGTGAGCAGCGAGAAGGTCGAGAGGACTAGATCACCGAGGCGCCCTTCTCGAGCCGTGAGTCAAAAGATAACAACAACCACTTCAAAAACTACCTCATCTACTGTCGGAAGTACTACGTCAGCGCCGACCTCGGATTACTTAATTAGCCGATACGGGAGCGGCACAAGCTCGCTGAGCAGTCGCGTAGCTGCTATAAGAGGAGCGGGCGATTCTGTAGACTCGCCAATCATCAGACAGAGGGCTAACGTTACCACTGCTACAACATCTCAGGTAAGTGTCATATGGGATGGGATTAAACAGCGGTCAAACTCTGCAGTCTTTGATATGAATTTATGAATCAGTGGTGTGGTAAAAACATTGCATGGCCATTTGAAGAGATACACCATCAGTATAGAAATTTGTGTCAGTAACTTGATAGAGGTAAAAACTGGGAGTTTTTACGTTTTGCATTGCGTTACGTCCCAGTAAAAAAAAATTCAAAAACTCAGCACTTTGCGCATGTGAAATTCAGTCTGGTTATCTTTGCACTGTAGCGTTTTGATTAATCCAATTATGCTTGGGTTCCCAGTTCTCCAGTTCGGGTGGGGTGACTTTTCATTTTGAGATTTCAAGCACATTAGGATTAATCCAAACGCTACGGTGCAGGGAGACTCGTATCACTATGACGATCTGCAAGCAGTGTGAAAACTCAGGCAAGCTGTTTGACAAAATTTCACAAGGGTCAGCTATATTACATCCTGAATTTGGGACCAATCAAAGACGTTAAATGCGCTCCAACAACCATACAAAAATACCCATACGCGTGTTCAAGATAATATATATAATATATATCAGTAGCTTTGCTCTAAGTGACACCAAGATCTTGATAGCTGAAAGGTGGGAATGATTATTGGTAGAAAATTATTTACTGCTAAGAAAGAAAACTTTTTATGTGGCTGTGAAAATTGGTGCAGTTGCAAGTTGTTGTTGGAATGGATGAAAAAAAAGAAATAATTGAGATGAATAGAGTATGAGAGAATAGCTATATACCTAAATAATTGTCTATTCTGACAAGACTGACTACCCAAATGGCAGCAGTACATATGATCCAAGTAGGGAGAAATAAAAAAATCATATTGTCTTAATTTCATTGTTTCATAAGGTCACCAGTGTAACACATCCTTGTTGTTATGCATGGAATTGAAGATTGTCAGAACTTGGGCTTGACACACTTTGTTCTGCTTACGTGAGCAAAAGGAACTATGGTCAGGTTAATTCCGTTTGTTATCAAAAGCAGATCTATTTTTCAACCAATCGCTTTCACACACTTCCAGCTCCATTGGTGCTTTTTTCATCCCTGTGAGCGTTAACACCGAGTGTTTTTTCACACCCGTTGATGTAATACTAATTTTGATGAGTTTACTGTTTTCTAGTGAGGTGATTGTGAGCAATGCCTGTCTAGAGACATTAGGGCCTTGATTTAATCCGTTGTATTGGTTCACACTAGGTGTCACCAGTCCCATTTAATGGCCCCATTAGCTTGTTCGGTACTTTAGGACACGTGTTGGTGGAGAGAGCGGGATTTGCTGAAATCAAATTGGTCACTTCTTGATGGAACTATTCTTCTAAGTGAACATTTTTGGAACAAACACAAACGCGAGGATTTCGAGCCAAACTATTGTGATTATTTGGCATATAAAATGTTCACGCCTTTAACTTGAAATATCCCCTGGCTAACATGAATAGCCTTCTATTTCCAAATTAGAACCAATTTACATACAGGGAATTGGACCTAGATCACATGTCAAACCCTAAACTACCATAAGACCAACTGACTACCTGTCCCATTCATTGAACCAGGGAGTTTAGGACCAAACTCCCTGATTGAACAGACATGACACGCTACAATACAAATAGGAGTTGTCCTCTACTTTCTCATGACAAAACAACTCTGGGCGTTTATTTGGTTCGGCTATCATTTGGTTTCCTCATATATGTTCTCCTTTGAAACAGTTATACACTATGGTGACAAGGAATATAAGGGTCACCATGTGCCTGAATGGTCACAAAAAGTGACTAGAAAGTTGTGCACATATTAAGCGATGCAAAACAACAACTTTTTTAATTAAAGGGAGATCCTTTGATGACAGGGCAAGCTTTTTCCAGAAACTCCAGAGTTTACAGCCTATTTTCCTCTGAAAACTGAGATATTTAGGGTTGAGCATTGTGCATCACAGGATGCTACCACTGCGACCCATATAAGTTTATTTTCACATTATTGTTTAGGGTCCCCCTAATTTTTTTCCTGCGTAACACGATCACCATGCTCCCTTTTTTTAATTTTGCAGGAGACACAATTGAAATCTGTGGTGGTACCAAAGTCACTTCGTCAGTCTGGCTCAGGAAGCTCGTCTCGATCGTCAGATGCAGACCTCCGACTCATCGTCTGTCGAGATTTCATCGTAGTTGTGATTGTCACCCTAATTGTGACTGCTGCAGCTTGCCATTACTTTGAGCTTATTGATCTCAGTCCTATGTGGGAGACGGTGAAATCTTACCTCCCGTCACCAAAGAGTACTGGTATAAAAACAACGACTACAACTGCTGCTCCGTCGACAACCACTACTGCTCCTCCGACAACCACCGCCGCTCCGCCGACTTCAACCGCTGCTCCAAACACCAAAATATGAGCACCTTCTAATGATTAATGGACCTTCCCAGGGTGGTCCATATCAAGAAGTTTTAGTAAATTTGTACATACATGCTAATGATGTTTCAATTCTGAGTCTTGCATGAATTTTTTAGTCGGACTGATTTAGTTTAATTTTACTGCAATCTCATAGAACTGATAGTTTTATGAAATTCTTATTTATACACAGGTTTTAATCATAATTTGTAATGTTAATGTATTATTATGATTTTGTATCACCCTTTGTAAAGTAGAGTTGTTTCTACATTTACCAGCATAATGTGTATAAAACCTAATCAGAGCTAGACTTGTTTTCTGCAATCGTATGATGGTAGAATTTATAGAGAAGCTGTCAAATTTTGACACTTTGTCCGACATGTGCATGGCATACATATTGTTAGCATGCCTGCAATGCTCAGATAAATGTATTATATAGTGTATTTCGAAAGCCTTAACATTTTAAAATCTAGTATATAGGTAAAATACTTTTTTGTTTGAAATCAGGTGTAGCAATTTATTTTATAATTCTGATTTAAAAAAGCGACAAAATAGAGATCTTTGTACAGTAGAAGCCAAACGTATTATTGATTTATTTGGGATATTCCAGATTACAAAATTCTAAGGCTTCAAATTATTTTCTTGCTTGAGTCGTCCCAGCTATATATAAATTACTAAAATTATACTCAACCTACACTATATGCCCCAACTGTGGACACACAGTTTGTCGTTAATTGGAATAGTTGAATAAACGGATTTAATTTCATATAGCCTTGCCACCTATCTTCCTGGAAATTTCCTCCTTTGTCACCCAGTCCTTAAGTCCATGGAGCATCATATAACAGTTTGTAATCAAAGAATCACAACGTGAAACCTGAAAAACTGTTTTCTTTCTCTCACGCTTTCCCAGTTCACAATCTGTACACAGTACCCGTGACTCTCTTGGAATTGACAGACTGAGGCCAAAGCCAGCGGACACCGGTATGGCATGAAGCACTTTTCTTAGAGCATTGGGAAAACTTTGGTCTACATCATAATGTGATCTATGACGGAGTATTCCACTGTAGCCCCGATTACTCAATGACAGAGCGTAATATGACCGAGGTTATGTGTTAAACCTTTGCCCCATGCATTGTTAAGGATCCAATTTCTCTCAAAGCAACAGGAACGTGTAGCCTGAATATCCGTTTTCTTATTCTCACATGTGTATTGGTCACATTATGCGTACTTACCTGATTCACACGGATTATTGATCTTGATATAGGCTGTAACCGCCTGGTGGATACCATTTTAGCTTGACCACCGTTCGATTCATCCGATGGTTTGATCGCCGTCTGAGCGTGGGCTCCGTTAATTGGCGATATTTAGTGTTTACTTGATTGACTGAAGCACAGTTAATTGGAAATACGTCAGTAATGATCAGAAAGTCTATTATTTAGTTGTTATCATTATTAATGGGGTTTCATGTTTTAACAGCATTGAATTGTTATAATGAGTAAAAAAGAAAAATAAAAGAAAAAGGGGGGCTGTTTATGTTACTACTGAGCATCACCGTGGAGTGGGTACATAAACTAAGGAAAGGAGTAAAGGAGTCACACTTGTATAAACCAAGTGTAAAAGAGAGGTCTGTCTGGTACAGTGAAGTCAAAGTAGATTCAGTGATTCCTAGATGCTATTTCGGGGCAAGATATATTTGTAGGTTTCATTTCACCTTCAGACCGGTCCGACTAAGCAGGAAAAAAAAAGAAAAGAGAAAGAAACTACACTGTCATTGGTCGCATTTTATTGCCATTTTGCTATGTACTATTCAGCCTATTTATTGTTGGATTCATATACTTATAAACACGCTGTTTGAAAGAACAGCGTTTGACATCAGTGTTGATAGTGCCTTTGATGGCGCCTATCCTTGTGTGATGGTGGGAATGTGACACAGTGACCATTTCCTCAATAACTTTAAGTCAGCACCCTTCCTTCTTTCAAACAATGTTTGTCATCCGACTTCAGCCATATGGGCCCTGATATGGTCACTACTCACTGCACCTTTTTTGATATGCCCATCTAAAGGCTTTTCTGTTTATATGCTTACCCAAATGAGGAGACCAACCATGAGAGGCATACTCTAAGATTGGTCTGCAAATAGTTTTAAATGATACTGTTTTAGTCTTAGTTTTAGCTTTTTTTAAGTTACGCATAAGCATATGAAGCGTTCTTGTGGCTTTCTTGCAAATCTCTCTGATGTGCTTGTCAAAAGAGAGGTGTGCATCTATGTGCACACCTAGGTATTTTACAGAAGAGACGTGTGATAATTGTGTAGCATTTAAGTTGTAGGTTTGGGAAGGATTGTTGATGCTGGCCTGTGTCTGCCTCTCGACTCTCATAAATTCACACTTTGAGACGTTAAAGCACATCTGCCAGTTGTCGGCCCATTCTGCAAGGTTATCTAGATCAGACTGTAAGTCGATTTCATCCGCTTGTGATTTGATTCGAAGATATACTAGAGAGTCATCAGCAAAAAGTCTTAAGGTGGAGTTATTAATGCAGGACGGCATATCATTGATAAAAATGAGGAAAAGAAGAGGTCCAAGTACACTACCCTGGGGCACTCCTGAGGTTACAATGTGATGTGAGGATTTTGCACCATTCACAGTCACAGAGAGTGTACGTTTGGACAACCAGCCTGATATCCAGTCACATGTTATAGGATGTACACCTTAAGCTTTAAAGCTAGCTTCCTGTGCGAGACAACATCAAAAGCTTTTAGAAAAATCAAGTACAGCAAGGTCGGTAGGGACATTTAGATCATATGAGTCCACAAGTTCTGAGATTGTTGTTATAAAATGAGTGTCGCAACCGTTCCTTTTTCTGAAACCGTGCTGGCAGTCTGAAAGCAAGTGGTTGGTGTCCAAAAAGTTGTTGATGTCATGGCAAATTATATGCAATACAAGTCATGGATATTTGGCGGTAATTGAGAGGTGCTGTTCTGGAATCCTTTTTGTGAATAGGTATTACGTTAGCCAGTCTCCAGTCATCTGGAACCAGACCCGAATCAAAAGAGTATTGAAATATTATTGCTAAAGATTTATAAATATAATTTGCTAGGAATTTTAAGAGTGCAGAGGAAAGGCCATCAGGCCCAGCGCCTTTGGTCCTGTCTAGGGTTTCAAGTTGTCTGAGTACCCCTCTTGGTTCAATGGTGATTTTAGTAGTCTGTTTTGCGATGTTGTCAACAGTTGGTGGGCATCTACCATCATCGACCGTGAATACTGAACTAAATGAGGAGGCAAAACATTCGGCAAGCTCTGCTGGTGAGTTTTCACTATAGCCATCAAGTTTTTTAATAGTATTGTTATTACCACGGCGATTTGCTATAAATTTGAAAGGAGGTTTTGTATCGCCATTTTCTAGCCTATCACAAATGTGTATATTTAAGAATAAGTTGTAGTCTCTATTGATGAGAGTATTGCGCAATTTGGATTGAGCAGCTAGTTTGTCCCTGTTTTCTTTGGTGTTATAGATGATGCTAGTTTTATGCCACCTTTTTCGACGGGCAATCTCTCTCTTCGTTGCCATCGATAGCCAAGGGCCTGAGGGGGTTTTCCTAGTACGACTAGGAATATTTGCACTAGCGGTGCGGTGTATACACTTTTTAAAAGTTTCCCATACCCTGTCCACTGGGGCTTTGTTTTCAATAAGTTGGCATACATCTTTCTCAAGATCAAAGCAGTCTTCCATGATGTCTGGGATATTTGCTTTTTTGAATATATAAAATGGGGTGGGGTTATTATTCTCATTTGTATGGGAAACAGGGTCTTCTGAGAGAAGATCAAAGAGTATTATATCGTGGTCAGAACAACTTGGTTGGCTCGTTGGAGTGGAGAGGGAAAGGTTTGGAAGGACAAGACCGAGAGTATTGCCATGCCGATGTGTTGGGAATTTGACATGCTGCTGTAAGTCAGTTCGAGTGAAGTTCTCTCAATTTTTCATCGCAAGAGAAATTTTTTAGCACTTTAGCTTACTTTGTTAAACTGAGGATTGTTCAGAGGTCAAGTTAGCTTGGTGGCGGAGCATTCATGGTAATTGTTCTCTGTAATTCTGCTGCTAATTGGAAGCTGGACATAACTCTGTATTTTTATTTTAAGTCAATACTTGACAGCTTGCAGCTGTGAAATTTCAGCCTCTTCGAAATTATAACATCGAGTTCCTAAAGTTTGCTATCTTGGCCTGGGTTGTCTTCCCAATGTTTATTTTTGAACACTTCTTGCAACATGATTGGATAATCTTAAAATGGGATGTCAACAAAAGCACATGTAATTACCTAAAAGCGCGGGTATATTCCAGCTCATCCAGTTCTGAATTAGCTCTTCCTCTTCATGTTTTCTGCCAAAAGATCATTGCAGAACCATCTATAGATAGTTTGGCTACCACACATTTGCTATACAATATCGAGGCTAGACTCATAATACATACAATTGTGTTGTCATGGCTCATTAGTTATGTAATGTTGCATAATATGGCCCAATCGACATTGATGACCTTCGACCTTGCTTAGTACTCAACGTTTAGAGGAGAGTGGACTGGGAAACATTGAATGAGTAATGGGCAACGCCATATTGTTAACTGTTCAGTCAGGATTACTAGGTTGGTAATGCAGGGACTCAAGTGGACTGCGGTGGCTGGGACAACGCTATGGATTACCTAACTGGTGAGTTTAGAAAAATTTCACACAAACAAATATATAGGAGTTTGACTTGCTTGTAGTGTTAATAAAATAACTTAAACTTGTTAAGATAGCTCATTGGAATTGATTGCACATCTCTAACTAAACTCATTTGCTCTAGACATTGCTACCACTGAAAGACAATGTCAATCATAGTGCATGACTCATAGTAGTTTTGGTACTTCTTTCATTCCTGCTCTATGGTTCTTAGTCTGCGAAATCAGAAACCTATCCTATCATCACCATGTCTGCCTCATCATCTCATCTGTCACAGGTTTGGTAATAAAAGACATGTTGTCATCATTCCATCCCAAACTCTTCTCTGATCCCATACCTGCTCACATATTTGTTGTCGTCTTTCGACCTGAGGTTATGTTCCGTATAAGATATTGTCGTGGTCTATCTTCAGTCGCACCGACATAAAAAATTTCCCAGCACAGTCATGGTTCTCATGTTAATCTCAATATGTTGGTGACTGAGTTGTGACGAGCTCTGTGCTTGCTTGCACCAAGCCTTTGATGATGTCTCATGCCCACTGACTTCGACTAAGTCCAGTCAGTGGAGTGGTTAATCCTAACATCACCTCAATGAGATATGAAACACTTCACAGGTAGAGCTTTGGTCTGGACAGTCCAGATTGATATTATAATCATTTCAAACTACCCTGTGTGATGACATCATTACTTTGTTTATCTCAACACCATGGATGGTGGAAGTTTTTCAAGCCTGGTCTACAGTTAGTGCTGGTAGGAAACTGCCGTAACATTACATATTACTTTTGCTGGAGCGACAGGTGGGCTGTACTGGTAGCTTACACTACTAAAACATTGTATATCGTTCCATTAACTCAGCCACCTATCATATCCAGCTTAACTTGGATCCGTATGGTGCAACATACATAAGGGACGATTGGTACTATCCAACATAGAATACACTGGCACATAATCTCAACTTGGAATATACAGTAATATCTGCAGTGTTTTCCAGTTTACACATCGATGCTGAGTATGTCCAAATCGGTGGCTACTATTGAATGTCTGTTAGGGCTTGCTCAGAATTGACACAACTATCACTAAGCTATTCACAAAAGCGCATCACCATCGCCCGTCACAATTTGAGCTGAATGTTCTTCCTCCAGGTTTAGGCCCATATTGAGATATTTTTATATGCCCTACTTCACACCCCTCCGTCCGTCCGCTAGATCTTACGCAGTGATAATTTAATGTCAGAATCTAACATCTTACATGTGCCTGGGGCTGCTGCGATGCCCTCGTTCAAGGATACTTAAGATCACAACCCCTGGTTTTTATACTGTACTAGTCAGAACTTAGGTCATTGATGATGACATTTTACTTGGCACGGGTTTTTGTCCCCTTTGTTTTGTTATGCGTGCATAGTTTGTGCACTTCATATAATCTATGCACTATCTTTTTCCATGCTCACTAGGCAGTATGGGATGGAAATTTCTGGCATCAAAGATGTTTTGTAATGTACATCACTTTTGAAATGTGAATGTATCAATTTTTTGATTCTAATGATGCCCAGGGATTCGATATGTCACGACTATGGGGGGTCAGCGACGTTGTGGAGAATTTAGCACGCAGCGAGCTGTGTCGTCTTGCCAGCTGGCTGTCTTTATTGTGAACTAAACCGGATGAAAACTCTCTACCCAATAATGGAGCTAGGAGACTAACAGGTTACCATGCCATTACTTGGTTCCTTATTTCACAGTCGTTTACTAGCAGTATCGTCTCGATTACCAAATTGGCATAATACGCTCAACAACCAAAATGTGTCTAGTTCTTATCTCACAGTATGGGTTACTGGCGCAGTCTCTGTTTCCATGACTCAAAGAATTACCAATGCAAAGTAACCGCCCGCCCGAGACTTTTTTCTATCCTATGAAAGGACATGAAACAGGTAACCAGCTGTTGTGCCTATTTGTGAAACCAATTAAGGTGTCAACTATCTGGGCTAAGCTGTCCAAATGTGAGGTCTTTCGCAGCGAGACATGTGAAATGTTTATTTGCGAGACAAGGGAGGCTAAACACACAAACTAGCACTCAGTCGGTGAAAGCGTCGTTGCAGTCTGAAAAGAATATTGGTGTGAGGCGGGCTGCTAAACCGTGTCCAAATCCCGACAAAACCCACACTCTTCCTAGCACGATACCTATTGCAAGGAGTGCTTCTAAGCCCCTATTCTGAATCTATACATTTCATTGAAGGATTTTGGCAGTGCAAAAGAATTTTAAAGGTTTTTATATCTACAAAGAAAGATTAAAGGGCTTTAGGTCTACAAGCACCCTGCACTACATTGTTTGATCATTTTGCGATAAGAATTCGCACAGGGTATATAATGCAATCAACTTGTATTTTGATTACATAGGAGACTGCATACGGCAATTGCGAAGGGACAGGCCTGATTCTATTGACCTTGTGAGATAATCAATACTAATGCCCAGACATCAATGGGGCACTTGAAGCAGGCTGACACACATATACTGTACGATTGTGTAAGTGCTGGGGTCAGCCAAGTTCTATTTAATGCTGACTCTGTGACAATGATGATGACGACAGCCCTACAACCCTACAATGTTTCTGGGCGTATTAGGTATTAGTTCGGAGTCGTCGTTATTTTTAATGTCAGACCCACTAATACGTTCGAACTGAGTCAATATAGCCGAGTGGAAATGTCATTATGGGTATGATATGACCCCAATTTAATAGCTCGCTGCATTCCAGACAAGTGTTATATAATATTACATCATTTGGTCTATGTTATTTGCTTAAGTATACAGAGTGCTTAAGCCCCAGCGAGAAACCTTATACGCGCAGTAAGTTCTGATTGTAAAGGCCTTATACTTAGAGGCAGCTGATCTGATATAGTTAGATCGTTGGCTCGACTTTCAATCAAGACACATCTGACCCCAGGGGCCATATGATGCATGTATATGTTCTGCACTGGGAATCAATTGATATGATGTAATCACACAGTAAAAAAAAACTGAATCCTGCATCCTATTGTGTACAATGCTATACAGTGGGCAGCCACTTATTGGCCTAAGAGCTCATGTCTGTCTATATTTGAATGATGTTTAAATTGAATGCATTTCATAGACGTCTACCAATCACCAGTCCTCCCTCACGCTGAAGGGTGTAAAACTATGCGAGCATAAATATTTTTCTAGATGGGGCATTGTTTTGAATGATATTTTAGTTGAATGTGTGGCGTGGCGCAGTAGGGGCCAGAAAATATGCTGGCACACACAAATGAAGCGAACAAAATTGGTCTTAGCTGCTTTTCAGATGTCTATGGGCATTAATGGGATTGACTTAGCAATCTAAATAAAGCTTCTGGTCCGGTGGCCTATTATTGTGCAAGCTTGCATAAGGAATTAATTCACAAAACTCCCGCCCATCTAGCTTATTGGATCCATTTCCAAACTGAATATCCACAATGGTCCATTCAATATCGGCATAATTTCCCTCAGGGCTAACTGCGCTATTTTCATTTTTGGGTGTCTGGAAAATTAAGGTTGCCATGTGAGTAGGAAAATTTGAATGCGATAAAAATTACGTGGCAATATTGCTGCGCGCAACTTTATTCCCGCGGTTTTTTCCTTTAGCCTTAGTTAGTCAAAGTGCATTATTTTAGGATGCTCGCTACATTATGAACGAATACATCTTGCTTGATTGATGATGTCATAGGGATAAAATATTATTGTTTCTCGGTAGGCGGACCGATGGACTCATTCTTTGACACGATTTGATCCAAATTCCATTCCAACAACTATGCCGGGTGAATGTAATTATTGTGATGAGATGGAATTAATTGACACTTTTAGAGGCCATTTCCAGCCAATCACCATTTACTAGAGGTGGAGCCTAAGACCCTCACCATTCTCCTGCTCACATTTCTCTTGCTTCTAACCTCTCATGTCATAAATTCTGTTCTGGCCGCTGCTGGTACTATGAGGCACAGCTTCAGAGTCCCGTTATGCTTGACGGAATCTCTGCCAAGATCACTCCGCGATTGCTGCAGCATCTGTTAGGACCAAATATCTGCCTGAATTCGCCTGCTGGATTCTGAGCCAGACTGGACGGTGACATCGTTACTTATCATCATCGACGGCCGGTCATTCGCTTACTTAAGTCAGCATCTCTGGACCGCCGCCGAATTAGAGGTTTAATGCAGTCGGGGATCTCGTCGAGTTCGGATTAGCATCTATTCATTGATTGGTAGTAGAGAGGTTTATAACCAATCGCCAATGCTCTGGGTTCAAGATAAGCATCTTATGATGGAGGAGGTCTCTAGAAAATGGCGGATAGATATGGCTGTAGCTGATCTAGTCTCCTCCCATTTACAGTTTTCGGGTAAGTTTACTTCATCCTCCCTTTTTCATTCCCCTCTTTCATCATCATAGTCTACTTACTATGCACCTGTTCACAATGGTCAGCCAGCTCAGGCAACTTGCACTCTCTGCTCATTGCAAAACCACATCAAGTCCTATCGCACTCTTGCATACAGACATGCGCTGTCTTTTGTCTGCAGTCTGAGGTCACATCCCTCCCTCTGACAGCACTTCCTCTCTGCCCTGTGTGGGGTTAGACGTCATGTCAGCATCTATTGTTCTTAGCAGACGGCTGTGGGCCTCAGCTTTTGTCTAAACTTACGGGGTGGGACAGCCTCAGACAGACAAATTTGTTCAGCTTCATCAGGTCCCGATTTGAATTGATTGATGATTGAACACCTTTTCAGTTTACTCAATCAATTATTGGATATCCATTCATTTTAGACACAGGTTATTGTATTCGTCAACATTATCTTAGGTTTCATTTTACTCAATGCGTTACAACTACGATTGTTACAGACTATGTGCAAGTGTTAACATTGCTCGCTCCAAATTTACAAGTTATCAACGAGTGATTGGGAATCTGGAATTTATTTCAATCACAATCCCCTGAGTTTTGTGAGACGTGTCTGGGTTGTTTCGGTGGATTGTTGCTTTTAGACAAGGATACAATGGACTGTATTTATAGGATCCTGGAAATGAGGCAATGTCCCAGATATTCTTAATCGTTAGCTCAAACGCAAAAAGTGGCCGATGTTCGTAAACGTGACAAAAATATTTGCTTGTAAATGCAACATTTTTATTGCCAAAAAACCAGCATTCAATAGTGATGATCCATTGTACTTACCGGCAACAGATGTGATAGCTTAAATTAAATTTTGGCTGTTGATGAGTGTCACAAATAAAATAAAAAGAAGTTGGCAGCAATTTTAAGAAAAAATGATGGGCAGTGCCAGAGTGCTGTCGGGCTGTCGAGCTGCTGATTAAATTCAGATAAACTTTCCCGCTCCCGTTTTTATTTGTCGGGCGGAAATGCCACGTATTGAACAAAATTGTATCGCTAAGTATTTAACCTGTCTAGATCGTCCAAGTAGTGACCTCCAATAAACAAGCGTTGCTCTGCAAACACACAGATGTTAACGCGACAACCATTTTTTTTCACCTGACGCATAGTGAAAGTGACAATGTTCACAGCGAGATTTAAGCCGCCGCAAAGACGAATTAGGTCTTTTCTTATTGCAGCAGTTGTGTCGTCTTAATTTGGCTGCGGTGTGATACTGCAGCGTTATTAATGGATGACTGGTCCCAAATAAATCTCAGACTATTTACTGCTGGTTGTACATTTGAGACATTTTTATTTCTTTTGAGGAAGTTGTTTGGCCGCAAAATGTGAACTTGTAGAGGTCCTGTTCCCTTTATTACCCGGAGGAAGACTTGCGAGAACACTTCGAACCATGACGCTCCGCCCATAACTGACTACATGAGCGGATTATTGTCATATAAGTCAAGTTATTAATTCAAAATGAAGGTCATAACAAATTTGAGTTACCACAATAGTGGTGTTTACTATATTTGTAATCCCACCCAGTATTTTTATAATCGGAAATATTATGAGTCGGCCAAAATAAAATTATGTAGGCCTATCATGGAAACTTTTTTTTTTAATTTCTAAATAGATTTCCTTTTTTAAACTATGCACTATAGTAAAACAAAAATAAAAATACTATGGAAATTTTTGTTTTGTATTATTTATTTTAGTACGTGTCTTGATAAAAGGCTCAAGCCAACACGATGCATAGTTTTATGAGTAACTTTAAGCAGTCGGTCATGTATGTTCAGTATATAATTGTGCGACAATTTAAATCGTGCTTGACTAGACATATTAATTGGTAGTTCTCTCACTAGCGACCTTGTTTTGGCCTTTCATGGATGAACTGTGGTATGTATTTGTCTATTAGTCCAAATGAGTCATCGAGTAGTCCAATATAAATCTCAATCGCTTCACGTCTTGTGGAACATCTCAAATTAAAGTACAGACTGCGTGTAGCCCATAATTTTGGGTTGCGAAGGTAGCAATTTGGCCGAACCTTGATTGCCAGCCCAGACAGTTGATAGATGGAAGGTTGTGATGTTTGTTTGTTACGCTGTCATATCACTTTGACCTCTAATCGTACCTAAGAAATTCGCTCCAAGAAATAAAATTATATTTTAACTGCTGTTGTCTTGGTTTACTAAATGGACCTTAAAACATCTACCCATTATCATTTGTTGTCATGGTTTCCTTTTGGGTGGTTTTGGTCTCACGTTTAAAAATTTTTGTAGGCAGATGAAACTGTTATGTCGGCCCTGATAATTCAAATAATTCCTTTTTGCACATCAAATAATTAGGCACTTCCTCAAAAGGACGCATTTTACAATGAATCATGTATGGATGGGGATGGTTTGCCCTTACGTGATGTGACGTCAAGCTGAAAAAAAGCGGTCAAAGTCAATTGATCTGTGAGAAAATGATTGGTGCATATTATGCATCATCATGTGGGCTACGTGACCAAAGACCGGATTAAAAACTGGGGCTGAGTTATTTTTACTTGGACCATGATTGATCGCTAACCCATCAACCATTGACTCAGCATTGTCCGCATTCATCCAGGCATCTGGACCCAGCCCATTAATCGTGTATTAATAGTGAATATCTCTAGTTCTAGCATATTTAAGTAGCTCTCCATTATTTGTCTATCACTTTCTATTCTGTAAAAGTACCATGTCCTGTTCGCGTGTTGTGTCACCTATTTGGTCGTCAGGCCATTCTTATCATTCCAGTGACTATACAAGTCCTCCCCTAATTTCCACTTCGTCTCGTTAGCCATTTAGAAGCCATCAATAATATTGTTTATTTGTTTTTTCTCCTCCCCTTCCCGTCAACGCTCAGCAAAAGCGGGATTCTTAGGTAACTTTGTCGTAATCGATTACGTTTATTCTTCCGTTTATCTTCAAATCATCGCCAGAGAACATTCACCGAGCTCTCCTGGCATAGTTTGACGATGACGTGGCGAATCTCTGTCCATGCCCGCAGTGCGCTGGTCTGCACAAAGCGAGCTTTTGAAGCGAAGTCAGCGACTACGATCGTCCAATGGCTGTGGATTTTTGAGGGCGAGGCGGGAAGTTTTGGCTGCTACCTCTGATCACAGGCTTTAGTTAAGTTAACGAGCACGTTGCAGACATAATGAGCAGGGTCATCGTCCACATTATATCAGACTGTTTGCTGCAGATTACCATTAATTTTGTATGTGTCAGTATGAAAAGCCGCCTGACAGCTCTCACTAGATATCACTAGATCAAAGTCAAGGTTGGAATACCTGACCATCCGTCTCTTTTCATTTTATGGTGGTACCGTTCTGGACACATACGGGCGTCTGTAGCACAAGAATGTCCACTCAAAGACATCACTAGGTGGGCCAGTCCTGTCATCTTCTCTCTCTCTCTCTGGATGTCTTTCTATTCCTGCGGGATTTCTGACCATACTATTTTCGAGTTCTTCTGACCACCATAACCCTCATTAATCTGGATAACACCTGACCGATTTTACTCTGTGCTCAGTTCAGTAGATTTAAGACTAATAATCTTCAAATCCTCTCATATATTCCCATAACAACCAATGGTGTGGGCCGAGGGGGTTCTCATTAATTAAACTTATCATTCACTGTTGTTTTTCCACTTGGCTTTTCCATGATGTCACGCTATTTATCTCACCCGTCTAACTCCTGAGTAACCCTCAATTTATCTTGGCTGTCACTTATACCTGTTTGTCTTGTTTATACGGAACAGCAGTCAACAGTTCTCACAAAACCCAGAAATGTAAAATAACCATTTGCATAGGCATCCCTCTGAGCACCGAGAGGTTATGCAAAAATTTGAGGCACTATGGGAACATTATTTGCCTCGGTCGAAGAAGTGCCTAGCCTGAAACCCCGGTTAGACGTTCTCAGGAATATAATTAAGGGGCTGTTGGCTAGGGGCGATAATTATATCAAAAGACACAGCTTACTTATGCATTGTTATGTAATATGCGTTTTATTGACATAGTAAAATATTCAGGCATCATTTATTGCCAATATCCATATTGGATATCCAGGACGAATAGGGGAACTTGTTGTAGGCTGTCTGGGTAAAGGTCGCTGGCCTTTAGAATAACTCGGGCACCTGCTAGGGAGTGTCGCGACATTGAGCAGCTAAATATCATCTATAGCTGTCACTGAGAAGAAGCTACAAGTTTGGGCTGTTGGCAGTAGAGTGCTGAGAACGCTGTACTTCTGGCAGCACCCCACTTCCCTAACTTGCGCTGCTGCCTATGTTTAAATCATCAGCACAAAGCACGTAGCTGCTTTGAAGACAAAAAATGTTTGATGTTTTTTTGATACGAGTAGTATATCTACTTGATTGGCTAATGCAGTTATATAACAGTGTATAACATATTCAGTGCATGGGTCATCGGGGATCTCATTAGCATTAGGGCCTGTTATATTGATCCGTACATGAGTTAGACCTGAATTAAAAAATAGCTAAGAGGGCTCAGTCTAAATACCACAGGCCTGTGCTCTAATAGGTTCTGTCAGAATTTATTGGCATACGGTTGTGTAATACTTGAAAGATATTTGCCCTTGTGTGGGCCATTAATTACCAAGTATTCAATATATTCAATGCCCTAATCAGTGGCTTCGGCTTTCTGCCTATAGCCTTAATGCAAATAGACGAAAATCGAAATCTGTCCAGTCGAACTGCTGTGGAACAATGAGGCTTTTTGATCAAGCCCACATTTTTCTGCTCTACATACTTACGGCTACGAAGGCGAAGCGAGCGACCTTATTGAAAGTTTTAAAGCGGGCCTTATACAATCTTAAGAGCACTTATGTATCCCCTTCTGGCCAAACACTCCCTAGTGTCTAGTATTTATTCGTCGTCAAGCTCTAGTTGAGGAATTTTAAGCCGACACACGGAGAAGTCAGTTAGGCTCATCGTGACCCTTTATGCAATCTTATCTGTACATATGTTAGTTATTCATCTGGCTAGCCCTGAAAAACGCAATTTCTGAATAAATTTTGTAGAGCAAGGTGCCTTGATATACAAACTGTACTTTGTTGTAGCAGTGAGGCTTATTTATAATTTGGTTAGGGCCACCTCTGATGTTGCATCAGCGCAAGGAGTGGGATTGGCAACTTTTTGATATGATCAGCAATGAGTAAGGCCTCGGAACGCCCACGGCACATAAAAGTCACTCATATATCCCTGATCGTTGTGTAGCCCAGTGTAGAATTTTGAGCACAGTTCTCCCAAAGCAGTACTCCGCTGCATATGCCTCACTGATAATTATAATATAATTCATGGTGACACGTAATACGGTATTCTCATCAATTTTTTTGCCTGCACCACTCTGACGATGGTAGAATTACGGGTCATTTAGCGTGTTAGTCTGATGTACCCTCCCTGGGGGCAGTCTGTTTGATCCTGGGCTGCGAATCGATATTTGATTGCAATCAAGGCAAGGGCCTCTAATGAATAATACTGTATTAGATGAAGCATGTATGTAATGCTAACGTTTTATGCATGATTACATAAGGCCCATACAACAAGCTTACTAGACAGTAAAATATTGCTGCTCGTTTAAATGTCAGAAAAACTAGTCTGTATATATTACACTGCAATGTCTGAAATTATTACAGCACACTAACACAGTGACCTGGACCATAAACTAAAAACCTGCCGATATCCGTCCTTGGCAGTTACGCAGGAGAGAAGTGCATTAGCGGAAAACCTTGCACTAGAAATTAGATTGAATTTCATGTCGGCCCACACTCTTAGACTACATGATTGTATACTAATGATTATTGGTCTTAATTTAGTCAGGAAATAAGATTGTTTTATAATATTTATTAGTCTGGGTGTAATTTTGACTTACCATCATGTTGAAATGACATCATCAGACAAAGAAAAACAGTAATTTAGCCAGGCAAAACCTGAAAACACTGCCAATTAACGACGATATAGGGTTGGATTTTTTGTGTTTTTATACCTGAATTCTGACTGGCAAGTAAGTAGTCGGCCTTCAAATCAATGCTGCCATGAATCTATGAAGTGACATAGAATTGGGTAAATATTTCTTTTCGTTCCCATGATGAACTTGGCAGCGCTCTGGTATTTGTTAGCTATTTTAGGCCCGGCCAATATCCTAGATTTTTACATTTGCATGTAGGCAGATGTACTATTGTCATCAGTCTTGGAACAATGCTATGACGTTGGCCAATGTATGACCACCTCATAGCGCAAGCAACAATGGCTACAAACAGGCCCTTTTTTGGGGTTATTATTTCACCACCACGATTAGATTGAGATACAAGCTTTTGGAGGGATAAAAGTTCATGATATTGCTGAGCAGGAAATAGATAACATGCCAACTAATCACAATAACTCTAGCCAGTATCTAGGCAGCTTGGGCCAAATCTCATGCCAACAACTAGATTCGAATGACTGACTGACGCCAAGCTTTTGGCTCGCCATGGACTCTGGAATAGAGTGAGGTTAACATGAAAAAAAACCATAATATGTTAATCTTTGTATCATCTGATTTGTAGTTAATATAATATCCAATAACGCTCTCATAACTGATCTATGCTCTTTTGTTTCCGCACAAGGGCAGACTATTCCAGAGTGCTGTTTAAACTCTGCTATATTCTAGAGGAGTAAAGAAATCCCAGGAGGGAAGTTTGCCATTTTGCACAGTCTTGAAATTGTTAAATAGGCCTATATGACTAGCTCACATTTACTCAGCCTGATAAATTTATTAGCTAGCAAAAATTGGTGCTAGCTAACATTAAGTCACCTCAACACAAGCTAATGTCTAGCTAATATTGATTCTTCTATATCATGTCAGCCGGCATCGGCCCTCTCATCTCCAGCTCACAGCTCATATCACTGAATCTCTACATTTCCTAACTCTTAATCCAGCTATACTACGGCTTTACCAATTATTAAATCCATAAGATAACACTGTAACCTTTCAATGTCAGTAACCAGCAGAATTTTTGATGACATCACCATTCTGTATAGCAGTATTAGATTCTGATCTGACTTTCACGATGACATCATAGATATGTTAGACCGATGAGCGTGGGTGTGTTGTGATGTGTTCTCAATCAGGCGAAGGTGGGCCTCCCCATCAGTGTGATTGATGGGACCACAGCGTGTAAAAAGGTTCAACTAAACCTCACCACGGCTTAGCGCCTGTAAGCTTTCGGTTTGAGTAATGAAAACCACTTTGCGCAACTTTTGCGGTTGGTATTGTGCCACGCTAGGAGTAAAAAAGGAGTGTAGAATGAGCATTATTTTGGACTCAGCTCAAAACCCATTTGTCATGGTTGGTTAGAAATTGGGGACTAGGTTACCGCTTTAACCTTCCTGATTAGCACTCATTTGGTTGCTGGGGGTGAGAGAGAGTACCAACTTATTTACATGGTGCCACTTTTTTTTTGTCTAATCGTAGCGGTAATGACTCTGTGTTTGTTCTCAGATGATGGTGATGTTCACGTGTGCGGCTACTGTAAGCAGAGTTTCCCACGCCTAGATAAATGGCTCGAGCATAAGCAACTACAGTGGTGTAAAGCTCAGCCATATCACCCCTCTCGACTTGGGGGTAGAGTTCACTCTGCCCCTCACCAGCTTCATCACGATCTAGTCCTGGCTACCGGCAGCGTTACCGGCAGCGTTCCTCAGTCTAGTCCTGGCAGCGGTTTACTACATCGTCCTTACCAGCATAGCCCTCCAGACAGCCAACCTCACGGTAAAGTATCCCAATACTTTAATTAAGTCTAGACATCTACTACCCTAGAGGAGTTTATATTACAGTTTAGTTTTAGCTAGTTCAACGTTTAATGTTAGCTAGCTAGCTAATATTACAGTTCAGTTTAGCTAGTTTGGGGCTTTATGTTAGCTGGCGCCTATCCTCACTTGCTTTTTCACGAGTTCTGAAGAAATACACAGACACCTTATAGAGTAAGAGTAAAAAGACTAAGTGTTATTGAGATATTAACGTTTGTAGGCCTATAGTTATGCAATGGGGCTCTAGGGGAGGTGATTTTTGATCAGGCTTTTCCATTTGTAACCTCAAAAAGAACTAAAGAACTAATTATAGTATGAGTTGTGTTTTTTTTTAGCTAAAATTGACTGAGGCGAGTCCATGTTAAGCGTAGTGCCTCATTTCCAGTCCAAATTTAGAAAAAAAAAGAAAAAAAGAAATCACTCACGGGCTCAACTATAATTCGTAGCTGAGCTACTTTGTAACGCTTTTTAATAACTGGCCGAAAGTCACAAGGTTAGGGTAACATGTGGCAATGTCACGCACACATCATTTGGCCACATTTTTTCTTTGTATTTGATCCCGCCCGCATCAGCTTATTTGGCTGAGGTTCAGATGATTAATTGCCTCATTCATCATCATCTTAGTGACTTTCAGTAATCGGGAGTAGGGCTGTGGCCCTGAAAATTCTGCAGTAGTATTGCTGTTACTCGTTTACCAAGGTCAGAATGTGTCCTTGCACGTCTCTATTTGCGTACTGTCTCCATATAAGAATAATAGCTCATTCAAATAGCAATGGAATTTCCCACAATTGAATTGTGGGAAATTACATTGTGTCATTTTCACAGAAGCACACAAATGAAATGGGTTAGAAGCTGTTGCATTATCAATTGGTCCAAGGGTGGACATGAAGTGGATCCAAGCTGAAGTTGCTCTTTCTGCACCTGATTTCTAGAACTGCTTTTTGGTTGTCAGAATTGAGAGTAGGCCTATATCCAATATCTTCACTCTAGCATTTGTCAGTAAAGAATGTCGATTCTCCTTTCCCATTATAGATTTATCAACAGGCAGTGTTAAAGGTGAAAAGATGGAGTATGCTGGTAGCGGAGATGTTCATGTATATCCAGGTGGATCGGAGCATATCAGTGCCTTCCCAGCGCCAATCAGAAAGACTGTCTATCCCATAATGCCTCCTAACAGAAAGAGAGAACGAGGTTAGTTATTTTTCGGAACCTTTTTTGTTTATTTAGTTTCCTGGAAAGTCTACAGATAACGGGTAGTTAAAAGTAACATGTGTAACTTTGTGTCATGATAAAGGTTTATATAAATTATGTAAGTCAGTATCTGATCGGTCACCCACACTTTCAACAGACTTAGGCCGACAACCTAGAAAGTGCCCCAACAATGCTTGCCTCAACATTTGGCGTCTTTGGTGCCCATCCTAGAGATGTTGTTGTTACACCTGTGTGGAAAATTTTCATTGACCCTCAGCTGACTGTCCTTCAGAAACTGTCCAGTTTTTGCTCTCTGGGATAGGTGCCCCAGTGAACTCTAGGCTAGGATTCAGTGTCGGAGTTTAAGTATGATGACACGCCAATGATGGAGAGAACCTACGACCTTGCGCGACCTTGCGCGGTAGCAGTAACTTAAATGGAAAAATCACTGTGTCTCAATTATACAGTTACACAACCAAAATTATGAGAAGGAATTAGTAAAAATGGTTATCAAACAATACTTACATTAAAGGAGAAACATAATAGGGATCTGCAGTGCTAAGTCTAACCAAATTATTCACATTTTTCTCTCAACCTTAGCATCAATCAATCCTGTTGATCAGTGAGGATTTAGTTCCATGGTGCAGGTATAGTTTACATGTGTTAGATCAAATTTTTCTCGTCACCGAAGGAAAAACAGGCAACTGATCATGATGAATCCACTGAAAAAAAACAAATAATTGAAATTTAAAAAAAATCAAGGCTTGGGTGTGTAAATGTTGCGATCTCTCTCATGGCATCAGTGAAAAAATGATTCTAATGTCCGGTATCCTTTTCAGAGCTTACGTTTTCGCTGGCCATCAAAATAATTAGTTTCTATAAGAAAAACCATTTATGATGAATTTGGTTATACACCTTTTCAAATCACAAAATACTGGGAGTTTTCTTTCCAATTCCTTTTATATTCAGAGCTCTGTGCTCAATGACTGTGATATCAGTCATATTTTATTTGTTAGTCACAAGCTTGGTTACTAAAAATCCTTCTTGTTTCTGATCAGAACCACATTTGGCAAGTGAACAAAATTTCAAAACCAGATGCGGCTAGATTAGTTGTATGTTCTTTGTTTTCAGGCCAAAATATGGGTCATCGAATCACAAAGCCTTTTTTTCCATGTGACTCTCATAAATCAACAACAAAATCACTTTTAAAATTCTATACCAATGTGTCATCAACATGACTTGTGCAAAAATTTGGTAAATGCTATATAAAAAAAGCTAAACACCTCAATGGTCCCAGCTTTCTACCTGATACTTATAAGCGTAAACGGATCTGAACAATGCTCAATCCAGCATGCAATTATTTCCATGAACCTACTTGTAAAGGTGTTGGAATAAAATGGTGTCAAAATAATAAAAGAATAGCATCCAGCTTGAGGGGAGAAAGTGACCAGACTGTTTTTTTGGAAAATTGCAAATATTTTGTAACTGACTTTCAAGCTAAAACAGCTTTAAAGTGTTCTTGGAATGTAAGCAACACATTTTCTACATCTCTTTCACGGTACAATAGAATAGTAATTGTCCTAATGATATTGCAGTATATTGTTGTAAGCGCAAGCGTCATACCACTTTCATCATTTTCATATCGCAAATCGACCTTTAGTTTCTAGGATGACAAGTTTGGAATTAAAATACAATCTGCGCGTAAAAGTACCATGACATACGTTGTTAATTTTGGCTCCAATGAAAGGGAATTTAGAAAAATATCTTACGCATTCAGCACTGTACAGTTTACTAAGAGTTAATTATTGCGGTGGAAATTCATCATATGCCCAGCACCAAGATAAAGACTGGTGGATTTATTTTGGCTACCGTTTTCAGGCTGATGGAATATTTTGCAATTACAGAATACTGCCCTACTTAGCCCCTATTTGATGACGGTCTAGTCTGACGTGGGGCGTTACAAATCGAACTGGATGTCAAAATCAAAATGTTTACAGTTTTTCTTAGCGTGTTATTTTGGTAGAGGTCTTGATGGCGGTGCCCAGCAATGTCCCAATAGGGGCAGAGTACAAAGCGTTCTCTGATAAATATTACACATTTTTGCTTCTATGACTTTCCAAAATCTCCCCATGTGGTGCGATCCACGAATGAACTTTAAGCCTGGGGCGTTGGTTTGTGTCGACTCATCTTTTATTTTCCTGATGAGAAGTTATTTACTCATCAGCAATCAAACTGCTAGGAAGACAATAGACCTTTTTTTGCATAGGATTTTCAAGGAATTCCCACTGGATGATAGGCAACATCACCTTTAATGAGCATCAAACCTTAAAAATTGGTATCATCCTGACCTCTGGATAAGCCCACTCCATGAGGAAAAACTAGAAATTAGGGAAATGACTTGCATGCCTTTACTTGGGGGGAGCGATGAATAACCTTAGACTAATAATTTGCTTAGTCTAATCAAGGAGTTAACTAAGGAGTTCTAATAAATGGTGTAACGCACTGCCATCTCTAAGACTTAGTTTTGTCCATAGACATATCCAGTCCATAGACATATTATTAAGTCTATAATTTTGTGACAAGTTGAAACATTAATCAAGATCTTACCCATTTATCTACTTTTTTAGTATATAAAAATACAATTTGCTAATGGGCCATAGTCCCACAACCGGAACACCCAGAGACAAAAAACGACTGTCACCAAGTGAAATGACATGTAGGCATAAAGCCATCACACAAATAAGTACAAATTTATTTATCACAGGACATTCTATCTAACAATTTGGGTTAATTTTGTGCCCAAAATACTAGATAAGAGACAGGAGGTTCTGTTTTACAAATAGCAAAAATCGGCAATCTAGTGATGGGTTATTTATTAGGCCTATCTAAATACGCATCATGACGTCATTGGTGTTACAAGTGACCTTGTGTTTATCTCACCATTATAACTGCATCTCAATGCAACCACTGTGTCTTTTAGTATCTACCGCCTTCTATTTACATTTAATTAGGATCTCAGTCTAATTATGTTGAGGATTATGAGGCTTTTACCTCTCCATTACTGCAGCCCTACTCTAGCCTTGTCGCATTGTCACGTGCACGCTCTGTCGTGGCGATGTGACAAGGGTACTCTATTGCTATTGGTCCAGAAATATGCTATAGTCTACCAATCGTTCCTATGATGTGGTTTGTGATATGACCAAACATTTTTTTAACAATCATATTGTATATTTTTATGGTTTGACCAGAGAGTATAGATTATCTATAGTCTCTGGTTTGACTGCATATTATTTGTCACCGCAAAAACACCGACTTCTCACGCAAGACAGTCTCGTGCCTACATCAAGTCGGTGTAACTAGACATGTAGTAAATTTAGATCTTAATGTAAGCAAATTCTCATTGGCCAAGAAAGGGGCACTTGGTAGCAAATAACGTGTATGTTAAAAAAATTAAATTGAAAATTAAAATTTTAAATATTTTATTTTCAGCCCGACCACGCAAGCAGGAATCCCCACAACCACTCACAAAACTAGAGGAATCGTCCCCCACACCTAGTGACTCATTAGTTGCTGCTTCTCCCGGCAGCGAAGATGTGACAGTAGAGACTCAGTGGTACCCGGTGAAGCGAAGCAGACCAGGCAGCACATCCGGCTCTCTACCTAGTAAGGCTCCCTTTTTTTTATATAATATATCTAATATATATAATTTAAAATATATATCAGTGAAGGCTCCTAATTCTTCCTTTGTAGTCCCTCACTCTTGCTTTGAAGAGAAATTTAAATTTTGTCAAATATATATGAACTTTATTTTGGATAATACTCATTTGTCAAGAATGTTTTGCAGAATAACCAAAAAAATGAAAAGAATGCATGATTGATGAGAAATGTAATCTGGAAGATCCCTTAGAATGTGAAATGGGTGGACTTGATCCTATGTCCATCCATTTCACAATCTATGAAATTGTCATACCAACCTTTCTAGTGAATTTGCAAATAGTTGGTAAATTGGGTGGTTTGAGTTCCTACCTGGGTAAATAGGTTTCCTATATTTTAAAAGTTACAAAACTTGGGATTAAAGTACATTACACTTCCCATAGTAAATACAACCCACCATTTTTATACCTCCTACTCACGTCTAGCAACATAGAAGACCCTCGGTTAAGTCAAGCGTCACATCTCACCCATGTAGAATACCCTGGAACTTTAATTTACTCCTCAAATCTCAAATACTGAGCATAAAATATCCTTCTGGGAGAAAACCCAATCAACCATATTAGGAGAACAAATTATGTAATTAATACTTTGAATAGGCGCCACAAAGCGTTCCACTAAATGTACTTTCATGCTTCTTCCTCGTAAGATTACCATACAGCGGGTTCGTTTCTCAGGTGGGGAGGGGGTCTTTCTCATTGTAGTACCTATTAAATCTAGGTTAATCTGTTGACGTTTATTAAGTCGGGACTAAACCAGTCAGGCATATGACATGAGAAAGTGAGAACGCTAATTTTCACTTGTCATGCTTACGGCCCTGTTTCATAATGGTGAGTAAAACAATAAATGACTAATAGTAGAAGAACTTAGCACTCTGTGATATAAGATTAGACATTTCATTACCCCCCTCCCCTCCCGACCCCCTTGGATTGACGCAAATTCAATATCGTCATATTGTAAAAATAGTCAAATATAGGAGCGCCAAGCAAATGTTCTAGGTATTGATATGAATTTATATATACATCAGTGATTCTAGGCACACCATTAAGCATTATATAATACAAATAGTTCGACAGCTATAATACCAGATATAAAAATATATCATTCAAAAAGTAATAAACTAACGCAATAAATAATACAATAATAATATTAATAATGATTGGTACCTTGTAGAGCGGAACCTTAAAATATACCAATATTTCAATGCGCCTGTTTTTAATACAAAATTTGAAATAATTTCAATCAAAATTTATGAAATTTTGTCTTTAAACTGTAACGTATATGTTCACATTGTTCTATTAAATAAAATTGGGTCATCAGTCTGAAGGTCGCATTCCTTACTAAGGCCACTTTTTCTACCAACTGCTGACTATTGCATATCACATAAAGAAAAACTTATTCTCCCAACTAATTATTATTTTTGTCTATACATATATATTGTTTTTATTCTTTTTTTTATGAGGTCGAAAAGTTGTTATTTTTGTCTGATTAAAACATACTAATATATATATATATATATATATATGAAAAACTCAATAAAAATGCATAATAATAGTATTTTGACATCGTTACAGCCAGTAGGCCAGCAGGTCTGGGTCTGAGGAAGGATATACCTCCCGTATCTGTGATAGTACCTACACCCAGTACCTCCTCACCAGGGGGAGCTTCAGTAGGGAGCGTCTTCTCTCCAGAACAACAACAACAACCGAGTACTCAGGCTGAAATCACTCACCCACGACGACCACTAGTGCTACCTCGAGTCTACTCCTGTCCAAGGTATAGACTCTTCCACAGCCAGTTAGCCGCTTGATTGTGGTATTTGAGGGTTGGGGGCCACTGATTTTGCTGGTGCTCTATATTTTATTTTTTTCATGTTTTAAGACGCGAATTTAAATGCTTAAATCGTGCAACTATCACCCAGTTTTATTTGAGATGAAGTTTGGACACATATCTAAAATAGCCTCGTACACAAATTGAAAGTGGATCACCACCAAAAACACCACCTTTGAGCATAAAAATGCTTTTTGATCTAAAGCTTTGCTCAATTTCTACAACCTGTGACTAACAAACCTTGCTTGGATTTGTACCATCAAACAGCAACAATCAGTGGGTATAAATACAAAAGGTCTAGATTTCTCTGTCTGTAAAATGGGGCTTTATGAAAAATTTCCACTCAATAACTAGAAACGAGATTTTTCATTTTCAGAGTAGTGATTTTCCGTTGGGTGAAATTGGTCCAAGTTTGCATGCAGGCATTGGGCGTTGCTTGGGATGCTCTGATTAAAGTAAACCTCTCAAGACCAGCCTTGCTGAGATGGTTTCAACACACCGTACCTTGACTGTTCGTAGAAGTCATATATAGTTCCTAGTATGTTCAGTTTGAACAGGGAAAGAAATACCCTGCATGTTCTTTGGAAAATTTCTAGAAGACATGGGCCCTCTGTTATGCAAGAATTGGATATAAAATAGCCTTATCGAAAAAATTAGCTGTAGGGCCTAAATTCTGTCGCTCAGCCGGCCAAAACCCATTTCTGATTTTTGACCGCTTTAGAATCTGTCACTTTATTACAGGGAGTCATGTGACGTGACAGTGACGTGACAGTAATATGACGTGACATATAAGGCCATATTGTATGTACCTCACTTATTTTTATGACAGCTGATTTAATATGGGCCTGAGACGATAGTTTCCATTTTATTACAGCTAGATCAAAAACAGTCTCAAAATCTATGAACCCTATAAAATAATCAGTTATTGGAAATAAAAAATTTACAGATTAACTAACATTTAACTCATTAAATTACATAAGGTATAAGGTATATGAACATTTATTTAATGCAATTCACCACTTTTCAGTTATATGGGAAGTTTACCATTTTTTGCTTAGCTTGGCTTTAGTTTAATTAGCGTATTCATTCTTCCTGTTTTTGTTTGGCTTAATGTACCATTTTTAGAGCAGAGTCATACAAAACCTTAAGTACTTTAATTTTCTACCAAAGTACTTTAATTTTCTACCAAAGTACGCTTTATTGACTTGAGCGTTGTCCTCGTTTCTGCAACTTACATGGCCATCTACGCACGCGGCCAACCACGGCACGAGGCAACCTGCAACACGTGGGGTTGATCTGTCAGCCGCACAATTATCTCTCCTGGAAATTATTCATGTATTACCGAATATTTACTGGGGTGCTCAAACACATGATGCTGCTATTGTGTATGCGAGCTAGAAGGCTGCCGCTGAACGCTTATTGGCAGAATATTACATAACAAATAGACACCTTCTAATGCAGATCAACACCATTTGACGTAATTGTTAGGTTTTAACTAAGCAATGTTACGCAGATCCAAGGTAAAGTCCTTGTGAATTCAGTCACTGTGAAATTGTGACTGCGAAACACGTGTTTGTGAAGTCCTGGTCCAATTTTTCGCAGTCTTGTCTGGAGATCCTTTTATTCTGTATTCTGGTCATCATTACACAAATAGAAAGTAGAACAGACAGACTTTCTGTATTAAAGCCAGATGAATTGCAATATAAATTCTGATTTCCTCCAAACTAAATAATGATGGTGATTATATGGTGCATATATATGCATATGGATTTTTGGACAGGCCTCTAAATCTTGGGGGTAGTGTCCCTCTTTTGGCAAAGATCCAAAATAAAAATTCAAATGAACTGGAAAATGGTCTTTATTTAGATCAGCTTCATGCCTCATTCCAAGACTGATTTATGATGCACTTAGAAAAAACTTCCATCAGCACCTTGGTTTTATAAACAACTAAGCATGTCCTCAATAGGAACTTATGTATCCATAATGCTACTATTTTTAATTCAAATTACACCAGATTCTAGAATTTTCAGTGCTATCTAGGTGCAGAGATGTTTGTTAGGACATGACCGCAAAGTTCATCATTACCTGAGCATTATTTTGAATGCGGCTTGATCTCCCTCCTACTTGTATAAAGTAAGCCCTAAGGCTATTCTGGGTGAACTGTGAATTAAGTAGTTCTTTTTCTAGTTCCTGCTCCTTGATGTACTCTTCAATCATTTAACAGAAAACAAAAATGTATATATCTTTATATAATTAGTACAAAGTCTTATCTAAGTAAAGCTAGAAAAATCTACGTATGGAAATCCCCACGATTGAAATGGTTAACAAGCGACTACAATATTTCCATGGCATCTTCATCATTACTAAGTATTCTTAATTGTATTTATCACATTTTACTTCCAGGTGCTCCAAGAGTTTTATCAAACTATCTCATTTGCACAGACACATGAATAAGAAGAAACCTTGCGAGGTAAGTCTAAGTCACAGACATCCTCGAGGAGTAAATAGGTGAAAGCCGGCTTGTCCACCAAAAGAAAATTTATCATTAATAATCAGTTTTCTTGGAACAAGACACTTGCACCTAATATTAGCTGGAGTTTAATTTAGCTAGTTTCCTGTGACTTTATGTTAGCTAGAATCATTTTTCGCCAAGGTGGTGGGTTATAAAAGCAAAGAGGGTGGGCTTATGTAAGCTAGCAATAAGCACAATTTTCCTCCTGCAAATGGTTCACTCCGCTAGTTTTTCGCAGCTTGATGACATACAAGTTTAGTTTTATAAGAGTTGTCATATTTTCTTATGTTACTCCATTGTGGAGCCATTCAAGTTGTGGTTTGAATAGTAACTGTTAATCTGTTGCAAACACTCCTTATAAAAGAACCTCCCAGTTTGTGGTTATACAGCCAAGGTGTTAATATCTACCACACATAGGAAGCCAAGTGAAAACTCTTGTTGATCGCACGTAGCCAGCAGTTTTCCTACGCACTAGCTGGCAAATTATCCGGATGTAATCACCAAGTCTGTGATGTAATTCAAAATTTACAAAGAGAGATGACAAGAAAACCTTGAAAAACTGAAATAGCCATAGTTTCTAGCAGGACCCTAATACCGTCACTTTATAAATTGAGTTGAAAATGATAAGTTATTTCAGCTCATCAATGCCAAAAAGTTGCTCGCTCACAGATATATGGTTTTGGCCCTTTGCTGTATATACAGCCCTGTACCCTTGAGAGTTTGACATTAAAAAAACAGCCAAGTCTTCCATCATTTTATACGCAGCTGTGCCCCAATCAAGTGGTCAAGGAATAGATCGTGCGTTTCATGGTAACCCTATGGTAACCCTAAGGGCTCGCAGCGGGCCTGGTTGGGGCGTAGACCAAATGACAATGATTTATAACATATCTAAGGTTTCGGGTCGATTATTCTGTATGTAAAATAGCAAAAAGAAAAACACGCCTAGATCAATTTCGGTCACTGGACTTGGTTGTTCTACTGCGCATATTATGTATGCAAACTTGTGGAGAAAAGTGGTAGTTTGGCATAACTGACCTTCCAAAGTTGGAAATTGTAGGAAGTGAAAGAGTCAACATCGCAAATAATTTGAATCTTCAACCCTTTCTTTTATTATTTATTTGTTATTAGTACTGTATATCGAAAGGTACAGTGGAATCCTAATAATTCAGACTTTAAAATTCAGAACTCTTGTTAATTCAGGCAAGGAAATTGGTCCCTTTAACCAAATTTCAATACATTCTAATGTCACTCTATTCAGACTCTGCTTAATTAGGAATTTTTGTGGTCCCAAGAGGTTTAAATTAAGGGAAGTGCACTGTTTTAGTATTGTATATTGTAAAGATATTAGTATTTTATATATGTATATATTATATATTATTCTGTGCTTGGTATAGGCAAAGGATGCTAGTGATGCGGTAGATGATCAAAGTGATAGCGAGGAAATCGTCACTTTACCATCACTAGTAATCTTCACATGTGGTCTCTGTTCAGAACAATACCGATCCTATGAAGAGATGATAGCTCATCACTCAGAGAAACATCCAGCATATTATCCCGGTTTGTATACTTATAAAACGCTGCCACAAGGTTGAGGCCACTGCCACAAAATTGAACCTTTTCCACAAAAAGTTTGCACCCTTATGCATTTCGTGCAATGAGTCGGGCTTATCCGAAATGCTACTTAAGTACTGACTACTTTTGGAAGCCATCATTTTTTTAAGTAAAGCATATTATGCTGGTCATTTCACATAATAATGCATGGTGGCATGGTATCTCATATGTCTTAATTGACCGCAGGGATGCAGCTTTTCATTGTTTGGGATGAGGCTTCACTATTAAAAAGGAAAATCATGGTATTTCTTCCACCTCTGGTTGTAAATAGAAGACTTGGGTCGCCTCGCCTGACTAATGCAATACTGCTAGGTGCCCTATGGTCTGAAAGGGGTGCCAGAAACTGCCAGAGAAATGTTTTCCCATCCTCTATGACGCCAGCATTTATTTAGCGCAATATCCGAATCAAACGACTTGGGCGGCTTTGAACTCTTACAAATTACATTGCAATCAGGAATTGGGTGGCGGGCTTCTCACGGAAACATTGCACAAGGGTCAGCTGTTGTTTTTGTTAGTCTTTATTAGAGTAAACTAGCACTTTTACTTGTATGTTAGTTTTGGCAAAACATCGACAAATTTATAACTCATATGTCGTCAAAATTGGTGCTTTATGCAACCAAAAATTCCAAGATTGGCAGCTAGAGATGGTTAAACCATAGAATTAAAAATAAGTCTATGGGTTTAACAGACTATAGTTGCCTGTATTGCCTGGCTTCTAGAAGACTGGGGCCAAAAGATCTACCCGTATAAGACGTGCATTAACATTATATGCCATTACATCAATCACAGCTAAATCTAACGTGAAAGCCCGGCTCAAACCGCAAAAAAATGTTAAGCCACCGCACCCTATCCCCAAGGATGTACCATGGTAGTAAATTAGTAACGAATACCTGTCCTCTAAAGCTAGCACACTTTTATGGGCCCAAGAAATCCATTGGCTAGGGCGTGTATTGACTTTTCGTTGACTTATAGTTATCTGTCGTATTCCTGAGGTGAGGTCACCAGTTTTTTGATGACGTCATCACGGGAACATGGCATGTCTTACACAAACACCCATAGGCACTTGTGAAAGCATCCTAAATCAACAGGTTAATATTGTTTTATGTCTTTTTTTCAGGATATTGTAAGTTTTGTGGGAAGTTTCAGGACAGAAAGAATAAACTTTTGATACATTTAGTCAAACACGATCATTCTCAGATTGTCGATGAGGTAAGCCTTAGTTTCATATATTCGGCACGCTCGCTGATTGACTAGGCACTTTCTACTGTAGCATCAATATTGTTGTAATCCGATTATTAATAGTTGGGTTCGGTAACTGTCACTCTTTTTCGAAAACACCGCAGTGCGAAAGTACACACTGCCTGGTGACAAATAAGCCAAGCCCGTGACAGCTTTGGAACAATATTTAGATCTAGTCACCAGGGTAATCTTATTAATAATGTAGTGTCATGCATTAATACCTGGTGCTTATGGAGTCCTGGATATTTAGCAGCAAACAACATTTATCTGTGGTGTGATGAGTAATCAACCCACATCAACAGTAAATATAGAAAGATGCTGAAATATAGAAAGATTTCCTTTAATTTTGGCTGGTCTCCCTTTATAACTCACTCACCAAGATCTCCATGTGCTTAGAATATTAAGTCAGACTTGTTAAAGCGAAAGGAAACTTTCCTTTCTCATCACCCACATATCATAATACATTTAACATACTCCTCCATAAGGCTTCTTACAATCTCATTATGAGCAGTCTCTATTACTAAGGATTTCTGAAGCTCAAATCACACCTGTTGGCCCCTCATGTTGACAGCTGGGAAACAACCCTACTAGTAAGCTAAAACCTCTATAAAACCTCTAAAAAACCTCTATAAAACCTCTAAAGAACCTATATAAAACCTATATAAAACCTATAGTAGACATACATTCTTTATCGCTAGGTGGCTCAAGAAGTGAAGAGAATTAGACACACTAAGATAGACAAGCCAACAGCGACGGCAGCAACTCATCACCTTACTGCTGCTGCTGCCACCCCGTCCTCCGCTGGCAGCGGGGTCATGGGAGGTCACTCTGCTCAGGTAGCAGCGGCTCAGGCGGCTGCCATGTTTGTAAATCCCCTGGGTCTACCTCCACATCAGTTGAGCTCCTTACAAGGATCGCTGTCAGCGCTGGGCGGAGCTTCCTCACAGATGGCTCACCATCATATGGCAGCGATGGCCGCTGCATCGGCAGCAATGCAGGGTGAGGTGAACTGTCCCTGCTGTAGGAAAAGATTACCTGACAGGGTGAGTAGACCTCTTACGCTCAGTGATAAAACACTTGTGGTTGAAAGTAAGAAATCTTCTTGTAAGCTGTTGTTTAATATTACTAAGAGATGTCCGCTCTAAAAAAAGAAGCAGTTTGTGAATTGCTGTGGACCATCTATGCACACTGCAGGTTTTTGTGTCATCTGTTAAAGAATCACCAAGACAAGAGTTTTTACTATCACAATCAAGTTTTTGAATGAATAATTTCAGATTAATGAAAAGGTTGATTGTCATATAGGGTCTGGTTATAGAGTCTTCATATATCCATGAATGAACTGTCTAAGTATTGGGACTCCCTTTATTACATTGTATTATACTATGACATCATAGTGTTGATACCAAGAAATCTTTATCTTGGTCAGTCATGGGACTGATGATGTCATTAGTTTAATCAGAAAATTGTGTATGATGTCATAACTTTAAAGACATTGTGATGTCATCAATAAAGATGACCATCTTAACTCTGCTCTCAATCTTAGTACTGCCTTTTATTTACTGGTACTAAACATAATTCATCATTTAAATTGCAATAGCAACAGCTGGGTTTTGACCATCATATTAACTTCAAATTGTTCATTCAGTGAGCTGGAAATGTTTTTGCACTCATCAATACATTGCTAACAGGACAAAGCTAGGGAAAAATTAATTGAGCATGACTGTGAACACTTTTTCCAGCATGAAATGTTGGCAAGCCAGGAAAAAGAACTTTCCAATATTGGCATACTCACTAATGTCTACTACCTAAAGAAGAAAAAAAATCTTTTCTCGACCTCGTGAACTTTAAAAGCCTAGGGCAGGAAGAGGAAAAATATAAATCACTAATTCAAGACCATGTCAGCAGTTCATTGAACTCTTTCACTGATCTACTACATATACAACTGATCATTGACAGCTTGATTTATTTGCCTTTATTTTTGTATAAGCGTCGTTGAAGTAAATGAAATTACAAAATTGATGTAAAGTAATTAAATACATTATGGATGTACTTTGGAGTAGCAAAAAAATGGTACCTGGGCTTCCCTCTTCAAAATTAATGTCATTACTAAAGATACAGGCTGTTACCTGAGGCAGAGGATCTAAAGCGGTTTTAAAACTAATGAGTCGGAGCATAACTCATTTAAGTTTGACACTAGACTAGGCCTGGGCAACGATTCCCATCAAAATCGATTGAATCTAGATTATCATAATGCAATCGCTCCAAAGTTATAGCCATTATAGTCGAGTTAGGTGAGCCTTTTCCTCAATTGCCCTACTTTTTTTCATTGATTTGGGGTGCCTTGTTTAGGTGACTTGATCCCGAAATGGTAGGTAGGACTTTTTAAATGTCTTATCAAAAAGAAATTGAAATCTTAATTAGATCTGAATTAAATTGATGGAGCAAAAGGCATACAAGACCTACTTGACCTCACAACTTTGGTTTAATTAATGATGACAATTAAAGTTCATCTACAATTTCTTATCCGAAATATATTCCTGGAATAGGGACAAATGTGACCATGCACAAACACATGGCAATTTAGGTATGGTTGCTAGAATGCATTCCTCATCTTTGATTGGTCCACAAATTTAGTAATGCCACAGTCAACCCTCAGTCTGTGCATGTGCGAACTGTTGAGGCATACGTTCGTCTCTGCAGCATAGGGCTTGAACTAATTCACCTAGTCTGAGTACCAAAATTGGGAAAACAATGGAAACCCATATTTTGGAAATATTTGGGCCTAAATGGAACACTGGTTTTGATATCTCATAACCTTGAACTCTGGGAGTTGCCTTTCTTGATGGAAGGCAGCGCCACCACTGCTGTGCTGCAGAGATAGACTATGTCACAAGGCTATCCTGCAAGCAGAATGGTCAACCCTTGTAAAGTTTTGTAAAGCAGCTTGCCTGATTTTTCGTAGGTTGTTACTGGAATGTCTGTAAAGGCATAGCGTAAAAGCGTAATGTAAAAGCGTTACATGAATGCATAACGTAAAAGCCACCAGATATCATTAGATCAGCTATAACCAACCCTTTACTCTTTTGAGCAGGATGAATTGCTGTGCCATTTTCGAGACTACCATCTGCCTATCGGTTGCCTTGTCGCTGACTCAGAAATTTTAGACCTGCTGACACTAGATGAGAAGGAACAACTCTCAGTTGGTGCTGACCCTGATAGCCTTAGATGTTTCATATGCTGCCTTAGATTTACCAATAGGAATTCATTTGATGCCCATACTCAATATCACCAGGTAAGATGAGAGAAAAACTATAAACCCTAGTGGAGTAATTATTATCTAGAGGTGACTTAATGTTAGCTAGCACTGATATTTGGCTACCTGTGGTCAAACACTATATAAAGTAGAGGTTGGACGTAAAAGTTAGTTTGCCAAAATTGAACTCTCCAAGCCTATGTTAGGGTGGAAGCAACTTCTCGGTGTAAGTAATGCTTACAGTATCAAAGGCACTGGGACACAGCCATCTTCATTTTGGGGCGGAAAAAGCCTATGAAGGGCTGTAGTGTTCTACTGCCCTTGACATACAATCATTATGCACTATGGTAAGAGCTGAGCTTAAGATTTCCAGAGGGGACGACAGGAATTTGCACATCTTGTGGTCAACTTCTCAGTCTATATTTAGGTGGCCTGTCTTTCATTTTGTTTTGTGAAAGACCCGTCAAAACTTTTCAAAATTAATAGACTTATTTTTAGAATTAATAGGCACAAAATGCGGTTTTGCAATCGGGTCAAGATTCTGGGGTGAACAACTTAACAATCAATGATCGAATTAATAATTGGCCGATCATGTCAAACAACTAAAACTGTCACGAATGGAATGGCGTATCGAATTCGTTACATCTAGGGAACCTATCATCGCTGTGCTATGACTTGCAATCTCCTGGTGTACGTGCAATCTAAGAGCCTCTCCCCCTTAGACTAATAAAAAAATAATGCATAATTTCTGTAATTTGTCGGGTGCCTAGAGGGTTTTTCCTAGAAAACCTTGTTTTGAGTGCTCAAACTGTGTCCGGGTTTCTAGAAGTGGCCTTCCATCTTCAGACACACCAGGCAGTGTTTGATTATGAAACGCTACCTCAAGCTACCCGAACAGAGTTTTTGTACTGAGACTCCTAGAAACCTGTTGATCCACACTCAATCATAATCTAGAAAACAAAACTTTCTTGGAGACTTGCTTGATCACTCCAAAAGAGTTCTTCTAGAAACCACATCTTTCAAAGCACTTGTGTTATTGAAAATGTCATGGGTCGTTAGCTGTCATTCATACATGTTTCTTAAACTTACTTTCGGCAGGTATGGAGCGAGAAAGTACAACCGGTCGTTGCCAACGGATCGCCGGAACCACTTATAGAACAGCAAATTGGACTAGATGAGAATAGAAATCCCACAAATAAACCTGCAGAAATCATACAAGGCAGCATTGCACCAACTGGTAAAATACCCACACCGTAGATAGAAGTAGTAAATAGTCAAGTATTTCTTAATGGTTCCTTCTAGTATTCAGATTACCAAATAAATTACTCAAAACTTACTACTATCACAAGGACATAAATGAACTTTCATAATTGTTTTATTTGTGGCCAAGGCATCCCAACATTGTTGTCGCCAATATTGTATCTTGCATCACTCTGTTCTTGTTTGGCTATAAACACACCAGTGCTATATGGTGGGCGACAATAAGGACATGAATATCCGGCCCAGCTAATGGAAGTGAATCACCAGGATCTAATTGTTAGAAGTTGTTTAATTGATTATCTCTGATTGTTTTTTAGATAGTGAAGTGGATAAATTAGAAGAGACAAACAATAACAGAGATCGAGTGATGGATCTAAGTATGAGTAGCAAAAAATTAGATCGATCCTCTGTATCATCCGGTAAGAGTCCACCCCCACACCCCCTCTCCTCCCCAGCAAGCTGCCTTCGTTGCCCTCCTGCCCGCCAAACTCTACATATATCCTAGTTTAAGCGCTCCACCTGTGTCGGGATAGCTGGTTGTAGAATTTCGTCATCAACCTCGTTGGGAAAGTGCCTGACTATGAAATGCTACTACCAGCTCTCATGGCACAGTTTAAGCTCCTAAACTACATATCTCCCTCTAAGAGAGATTTAGATTTGACCATGTTGGTTGTTACTGCGGCATTGTTCAGATTTTACTGGAAACGAACCGATAGGAAGTCGGACTTTGAACCTGACACTCTTGTATTTATTGTTTCGAACCCCCTACTCATTAATTGTGACATACTTTTGATACTGTGCAGCTGGATCGACCGGAAGCCCCATGGAGACAGTGCCTCTGGATTTCCCTTGTTGGTTGTGTACAGATCAACATTCCGATTTGGAATCTTGGCGAGACCATATTAACTCAGCTCACAAGTTACCTTTGCTATACCGGTATGTGTTATCTTGTCTTGTCTTATGTGGGAGGGGGGAGGGTAGTGATCTGAGACCGTACTCTCCAGAGAACAGGTGTATACTGGTATGTGTTTTGCGTCAGTGATTTGTGGGGACCAGGGACACCTGCTGCATATTCGTGCCGTGGTATATCCGCATTCCCCGATCCCCTTCAACTGGTGGCAAATAAATATCGATTATTTCCGTCCCAATATAGAAATTTATGAGACCGGGAAAATGGCAATCGCAATAAAAAAGATGAATTTGTGCACACATTTCCAAGACTGGCCACTTTTTTTTATAAAGGATTAATAAGATTATAATAGACGATCAGAATTTGCTTTGTCATCCGTGCCATGGTTTGGTTTCTTGGTAGATTTACCAAGTAGTCCAATAACATTGATGTGCAGGAAATCATGGACGTCACTTCCATATTTTATTTATTCGGCCTGTGTCAGGTCCTAGACATCTAGATCCGGATAGGCCATTTTGCATAGGAAATTCATATGGGTGAACCAAGTCTTTAACTCCTTGGGTGAACGAGTAACTGTACTTTCATGATGCGAAAAAACATTTTGTGAAATGGTAACATGACTCCAAAGTAACTTTCTGGCAGATCGGACCTATGATTGTTTATGTATTCATCATTATAAGTATTGATATCGACCTGTTTTATTATCTTCAGGTGTCCCGTCGAGGATTGTAGGAAGGAAGTAGATTTGTGGGAGGAACTTCGGTCTCACATGCAACAACACAATCATATTAAGAACTTCATCTGTAGGGTAATTATTACATCCATTGATATATATCCATGAATATTGATATATATTCCATTGATATATATCCATGAATATATATCAGTGATTACATCTGAACTTCTACCGTGTCTGTCACCATTTGCAGAATTATTGTAACGAGTCCATACTGATCTGAGTTGTCATGTAAAGACAAGATTTAATGTCCATCAATCTGTAGAGTTAATGGATTTATTTGGCTCATGGGCTTTGTACTACAAAATAAAACCTTGGCACGTAGCGTGACTGTCTATGAACATTGCCGAATTTATTAAAATGAGCTATTAGTGAATGTATGCAGTCTAGTAGTAGCCGACTAGGACACTGACATCATGCTAGACTATTGTCATGTTTATCTCTGATCGTTAAGCCTTGTACCCACCAATGTGCTTTTTTAATCTCAGGAATTTCTAAGATTTTGCACTGGCAATCATTAAAGAATTTGTGGGTACCACAAAATGCAGCACAACATATCGCACGATAGTAGAATCAATTCTACTATCGTGCGAAGGTTGTAAACGCACGATCTCTGTGTATTTTGTACCCATCAATCACAGCAATGCACAAGTGGTCGTGCATGATCGCAGATGAGTTCCTGGGACAGTTATGCAGTTGATGGGTACCAGGCTTTAGAGTCAATTTAGTGAGAGTATCTTGCATGTGCCCCCTCCTAATAAGTAGAATTGAACTAGGGTCGTCACACCAAATTCAAGTTCCAAGTTCACTCTCTATCGATCAGAGATATGAATGCAATAGTATATCACGTCGTCAGTGTTAGCTCCTAATAAGTAGAATTGAACTAGGGTCGTCACACCGAATTCAAGTTCCAAGTTCACTCTCTATCGATCAGAGATATGAATGCAATAGTATATCACGTCGTCAGTGTTAGCTCCTAATAAGTAGAATTGAACTAGGGTCGTCACACCGAATTCAAGTTCCAAGTTCACTCTCTATCGATCAGAGATATGAATGCAATAGTATATCATGTCGTCAGTGTTAGCTCCTAATAAGTAGAATTGAACTAGGGTCGTCACACCAAATTCAAGTTCCAAGTTCACTCTCTATCGATCAGAGATATAAATGCAATAGTATATCATGTCGTCAGTGATAGCCTACTAGGACCTCTATAAAAGATGTAATGCTATCATGTCATAATAATTTCAATTTTTATCTCAGACTATTTTCGTTTTATATGTATCAGGTTTGCAATGACCATCATCCAAGTATGGAGGCGCTGAATCAACATAGTCTGAGTCATATACAGAGTAAAACTCTTCCTGCTGTGTGCAGTCACTGCCACTGCCTTGTTGAGGAGAACATGGAGTTACACAGAATAAAGTGCCTGCAAGAGTTGATAGACTGCCAAGAATGCAATGAGAAGGTGAGAATTAATGACAAGTGGTCGCAGGTGACACTTTTCTGACCATTTGCTCTGACAGTGGGTCATCTCAGATACAAAATGACAGAAATTTGTCTGGAAACAGAACCTGAAGCTGATGTGGTGTCATTCCCAACCCGTCAATTGCATGATGAAGCTTGAACTTCTGGTGCAAGTCAGGGAAAGGTGTGCTTATTAAATTCTGTATAGCTCAAAAATATTAAATCAAGGCTTCCATCTGAGGATACTCATCTGATGGGAAAATAATTTGCACAAACTGATAGTCCAAATCAGTTTATGAGATAATGACATCATCACTTGGCCATTTATTTCACTCCCTGATTTTGACACATCAGTTTCTGCATAAAAATTGTCCTTAAAATAGCGTGACCATGCTGAGATTTAATCCTCATTCTGCCATCTTTGAGCTATACAGAATTCATCAGGCACACACTTCCCTGAGGGACTGCAGCTGTTGTTTAAGCTTCACAGAGAGCTATTTGGGTACAGATTGGCCCAAGTGAAATACCAAAAAGAGAGATGATTTTGAGCTAAGTGTCACTGTTCTTGTCTCAAAGTTTTCAACATTAAATGGAATTTCATATATACATGTTTACATAAACCTTACTATCCTCGAAATGCCAAAACAGATCAAAAAAGGCTGTTTATAATATTTATGCTACTAAAACCAAACCCCAGAGATTAGCAACCTCAGTATCAGGCCATTTTAGTATCTATTTCTGACCGCAAACTCATTAACCTACAAACAGTATGAGTATGAGATATAGGTCTTAATGGAGATCAGTGTGCCTCGTCTTTCCGAGAAACCCTAGTTTAAGTGCCCAAACTCAGCCTGGTTAGCTGGAAGTGGCATTCCACCATACACGCCAACCCAACCTATAACGGAATGTCACTACCTGGGAGTGTAAGCCATTGAAATACACACAACAACTACATAATCCATTCTTAAGGTCCTGAGCTGATAAATAATGTGGCGGTGGTTACTTGGTCACATTATGTTGCAATCACTGATGGTTGCAATGCTTCCCCTTCTTAAATTTCAACAAAATATGCGTAAAGCGAGCTAGTGATGTCTGTGTATATACCTGTATATGTCCTGTATATGTCTTGTATATGTCCTGTATATGTCCTGTATATGTCCTGAAGTTAATAGGCTAATGTTTAGTTTAGATGATTTTGGAGTGACTTAATGTTAGCTAGCACCAATTTTAGCTAGCACCAATTTTAGCTTATAGAAAAAAAAGAGAATGCACAGGTTAGGGCCAACATAAATTTCTCTATTTTAAGCTTGTACGAAATGGTGAACTTTTCTCCTTTACGCTTGGACAAAATCAGGCACGGCAGCCAAAGGATTACAATTCAAGAATTAACAGATTCTCTCCTAAGTCTTTTCACCTTCTCACCTTTTCAATTAACAATGAAACATTGAATCAATATCTCTCTTGTCGGTGACTTGGCAGCCTTAACTCTTGGCATCATCAGCGAGAGTTGTAAAGACTTGGCTTCACTAAACATCCTTTTTCAAGACTTTTGCTTCTCCAGCCCAGAAATGTCCAGATCCATTACCATGGATATAAAATGGCCACCAAAGACAAACTGACTTCTTATCTGATTCTGTAGTAAAACCTTTATACCATAAAGTCATGAATTATTGGTGGAGAAGCCATGTAATTAGACACTTGAACTGTAACAAACCGCAAAATGCACAAGATGACAGTGTTTTTCATAGACTTCTAGACATTTATTACCAAAATTTTATGTTGGCCTAAATGTTCGCCTCCGCGTTTTCAATGTGCCTACTCAAAACTGGCCTAGATTAAGTCGAGATCGATATGAAAAATCAAAGCTTTGTGATGATTCATTTTCCGATATAAAAAAGGATTCTTCTAAATAAAACATTAAACGCAAAGTAATAATCGATTGCTACAAATTTGGCTAACTTTATGGACCTCGTAGTTCTTAAAATACAGTTTATCGCTGTTTAGAATTTTAATCGGCTATAGTTGGTAACATAAAAGCCCGCCATTTCCACAGTACTGGAAATCGGGTCAAGGTCAATATTATTATAATATTGCGACAGGCTTTTCTAAGAAGGTTGACAATTGAGAGCTGCATAACCGCAGACCTGCCGCCATGTTGGATCCCATCGGATCACAAGGCCTTTGTAATGAAAATGATCAGACCATTTGCTCAATATGCCACACACTCACAAAAATTTCAGGAAATGAAGTTCCTGTGGTTGATTAGGGGATATTAGGAGATATTTTTTTAATGATTCCATCCTCTTCTCTTGTGGTTCCATGCCCAGAGTTATTTGGAGGTCACATCTTCAACTTTTCTTGACCAACTTCATTAACCAACTAAGGTTTGTTTTTCTACTAAACTACCCTGCTCCATTTTTTTAACACAACCCATAGCTAAGTACCTGTAACCTAGGGATTGTGTAGGAATGATTAATCGCCTGATTAAACATAAAATAATCTTGATGTGTGAACTTTCTAAATCAACATTTCCTCTCATGAATTATGGGGTCTGATGCAGCCGCCACCAGGTCTGTTAGTGTGACAATTAAGTGGGCTGAGCCCCCTAATTAATGCATGAACATAATTCCAAGCCCCTTGCCTTGCGAGTTCAGCTTATTGTTTGGTCTGGTTGTATTGGAGAGTGGAAGGAGCAATGGTGATAAATTATTTAGATCCTTCCTCCATCTGTAGGTAGCGGTAGAATGTTTTTGAGGTCAAATCGAAGTCAAGAACTTAAGGCCGATTCCGAGTAATTTGTCCAGAAGAGAAAAGGGAAATTTGATCACGTTATGCTACGAAAATTTGTAGGCACTGCAACTCCCAAAGTGGATAACCTACCATATCCATAAAACAATATTCTGCTTCTCAGGTTAATAAGATTTCTTACTTTCATAATTGATGAAAAAAGCTGTCGATATCTTATCTACAAAGAGATGAGTTTGTCATGCGTTGGTGAAATTGGCGCAACCTATCGTCGTTGCCAAGTCAAGTAAAAAATTGTCCCAACAAGAAGTTGGTAAAGTTTACTTTCAAATCTCTGATCTCTATGCATGATGAAACCAGATGGATATTGTCAGGAAATCGCCAGGATTGTGGTGGATTTTTTCGCGCTCAAGCGACCATGATTAGAAACCATACATAACCAGAGTGTCATATATGACATCACTGCAGCCCTTGAGAAACTAACGGGTTTAAAAATAATTGTATATTGAAAGAAAGAGAGAAAAAACTTGTGTGGTTTTTTGGTGCAGTGCCATATCGGCCATCATGGACAATATTAGCGGTGGCTTTGAAGCAAAAAATAAGGTTCACTGTTCCAAAGGATTACTTTGTAACTGTGTCAAAAACCTCAACTAACCTGCCATAATGCAGTAACACCATGAAGAATTTCAAGGCCCTAGTGCCAGTAAAATTAATAGATATAAATTGCGTCTGAGTGTCAACAACGTCAACCTCTATTTCCTGGACCAAGATATCGACCATCAAAACGGGCCAATCAACAGTTTTTCATATGGATATCTAATATCTATGACCTTTAAATAACCCAGCTTTATTTAAAAACTGACATGCCAGTCATTGAGAGATTGCAAGTCATGTAGCCTGTGGGCACAAAAGCCTGATATAGGTAGACGACCCCCTCCTCCCCTCCATTCACAAGTACCCTCTTCTGTGTGGTCTTCCTTTTTCTAGACGATGCCCATTGGAATCCTGATGGATCTATGTTCAATAGGCAAACACACAACTGCTTTTTGAATGGACTTAAAAATGTGGTGCGGTTTTAAATTTTTTGCTACGAAAAGGACCATCTTGTCTAATAGCAAATGGTGTTCATATTTCACTTTTTTATGCAATCTTCAATATTTTGTCTGTTCAAAAACTTGCTACATATCTCACTAAGACTCTTTGTTTCAAAATTATTTAGGATTTATCTCATTTTACTTGTTATGACGTCATACTGTCACTTAACTCTGTGGAATGCATTTCAGAGTGGAAGAAAAGACTCAAATATTGACCCGAAATTCAAATAACTATCTATCCAAATTATCTGAATCTATAAATATTATGAATTATTCATGACATGACATATATTGACATGATGTATTGTTTCTCTTTTGAACAGGTCAAGAGGTTAGCGATGGTGAAGCACATGTTGAACCATTCGGCCCTATCTGGCAAGACTTACAAATGTGATCAGTGTGAGAGCATGTTTCCTCTGAGGGACAGACTGAATCAACATGTGAAGAACGTACACGGACCCCGTAAGTTTGTCTGCACGGACTGTGGTGCTGCCTTTAAACGCAACGACAAACTACAACGGCACTGTCAGAGCCGACACAGTGATGTCAAACCCTACCTCTGCCCGATAGTCAGCTGCGGACGAGCGTTCAAGCGTGTCGACGGCCTGAGAGCGCATGTCCGCTGCTCTCATGTCAACAGCGAATCGTTGGCTAACGTAATGAAGAACCATTACGGATGTACGGTGTGTGGCAAGCTGCTGCCGGGGCAAGAAAAGCTGGTTGATCATCTCATGTCACATGTGAAAGCGAGTCCGCCGGCGGTATCAGCGTCATCGCTTAGCGGTGAGCTTTACGGCAGCGGCGGTCCTCATGATATGGGGGTGGATGATAATAGACCGAGCACCTCATCGTCGGCTCTGGGACACTTTGAATGCCCCCACTGTCACATCAAGGTGGCTAACGAATCATTGTTCTATGCTCATCTAGTTCAACATAGTCAAGTAGCATTTCAATCATCAGCGCTTCCGTTCCCCCCTGGTTTTTTCTTCATGGGACAAAACACTGCCTTGCCTAGCCCTAAAACTGAATGACAAGCGGCCTTAGTGACACGATACGGTAGTTAGTTATGTAGTAGTTTACAATAATCAGGCATTTCACATCAAACAAGGGTGCATAGGACCCTAACTTGTGATTTTGAAACAATCAAACCTGTTCTTATAGATAATTGAATCTTAGCCAATAATATGTTTTTAGAACATTGGCACACTTCCTAATGTCCGATAGAAATTGCAACAAGAGAGTTATAATTTATTTTTTTATTATATCATTTTCATTTTACATTTCAGTTACTATATATATAACTAGCCTGAGAACCTCATAAAGATCGATATTTTTAGTTACTGCTATATATGAAAACACAATGTGATGGCATGTCAAGGTCAATTGTAATCTCTAAAGAGAATGATGGGTGAAAAAATATAGCCCTGGTCTTATTTTTATGAATGTTATAGCCGGTTTTATCTTATTTGAAAAAGGTCCCGATTGCCAATGCAGTTTTCTATATTATATTATACTATACTATACTTGTTCTATTCATAACTGCCTCATCACTCATCACTCACTGTCTATACTACAAACTCGACGACCTCAGTGATTATAAAATTCTACTAATATTTTTTTGCATACATTTTTCTTCCTCCAGTCCTAGAGAGCAAGTGCAGTTAGTCACGTATTTTTTTACCTGATTTATCATGATGAATGTTAGCTGCTTGATTTGAGTGCCACCCAAGAAGCCTTTTAGAGCCGAAATAATGGTATTTACACTGTATTATGTACAATTGTAGTGTTGTTTGAGCTCTGTAAGTTTAGGATTTTAAAGCATAGTTATCGTAACAAATTACATCTTTGCCCTCTAGAATTTGAAACTAATATTTTACCATGATGTTGTCTATAACTTTTGATCTATAATGGACTCCTAGGCACTAGTAACTCTAGGGTAGTTGTGTACATAATAGACATTCACATAATGTATATTTATTGGTTGATGTTACCGATGTGCATATCTTTGTCTATTTTACTTTGTGTATATGTATGTTATGAATCTCAACTGGTTAACCTGCTGATCCTAGACCTAGACTAGGGGCGTATAATAGAGAGTAGCTGTTAACAGGGGTTCCACACCCCTGGATAGTTGTAAGACTTTGTCACATTGCTTAGAAAAAAAGCACCCTGTTTTTGTTTTGCACTTTATGGCATTCAATCATTTCGTAAATACCATCAGCGGATCAGTTAAATTTTTGGGTGTCAAAAAAACTTTCCCAAGAGAAAAGTTACTTAGATAACTTTGTTTTGCTTCTATATTTTTGTATTTCTATGCCTAAGTTCTTCATTTTGACTGCGCTAGCCTGGTTTTTCGTTTAAAAATTGCTATACCTGAGGTAATGCTATGTAACTCTATAATTGTCTATATGCCAATAAAGAATTTAATTCTAGCTGAATTTCTTTTCTTTTAACTCATAGTCCAACCTAGACAGGCCTCACAAAAGTCTCTGATCTGGTTTGAGCTAGTTGACCAAGCCAACAAATTTTAGTCATCAAAACTTATAAAAAGGATGAAAAGCATATAATAGTGATTACGATAATATGGCAATTTTTTTAACTGCATAAATCTAATTAATAGACAAAAGCTGGGAATTAAGAGAGGATTCTTGATGGAATGGGGTTGTTCTGGTCTAAACACACTGACAAAGGTTGCAACGTCAGAGGATCTTCAATGAGTTTTTTTATACTCATTTATTCTCTGAGGATCAGCTGAGGATCAGCTGAGGCTTTTATGTTAGTAATGTGGCGTCATGCAAACAGTTCTTCACTCTGAGATTGCAACCGCTGATCTAACCTCTCAGGTTGAGCTGAGGCTGCTGTCACCATATATGTTAACAATGGTGATGTTGTGCAAACCTCAAACATGGAAAGGCTGCCTCTTGTTTTTGTGACGCAAGTCACACTATTACATCCTGCTGCCTCAAAATGTCATAATTGGATATGTGCCTTATTTAGCCTTATGATTGGGTACATTCATCATTATGTGAGTCAATGTGACCCAGTGGTTATTGTAATATGGCCATAGTACTCTCAGCCTGAGTTGGGTAAGAACCGAGTGAAACTGCCTATGTGCATCCCAGGGAGTGGTAAGTACTTGATTCATTTTATACGTACTCGCAGGACACTCCAGGAGGTCATCATATCTAATGATGCATTTTACTTGCTTGGAAACTTCACACCCAGATGTATGAAGAAATGAGGGCACCTTGCGACATTTGTTTGTGACAGCACTAACTTTTCACGCCATCACCTGGTTGGCGAGTACATTTGGAATCATGCTCCAAAGTCTAGTAATGGGCTCAAGTTTGAATCTCGGCTGGGTTACTTAATCATTCCTCTCAGCTACCCAAAAAAGATAAGATACACCGCAATAGCGTCAGGCCTGTATCGTTTGATACGTGGCCTACTAGCATAGAAACGGACCCTTTTCGCCATTATAAATTTTCGCCTAACTTGCGGTCTCCAGGTCACAAGCGATGCGGTTGGCGGCTGGTGCTACAGTATCTAATAAAAAAAAACAAGCCTCAGTTCTAACTCCATAATTCCATTATCCTTGTACGTGATTCTGCATGATGCATGAAATTCTGAAATACCCTACCCTGTGATATGGATATAAACTAGAGAGCTTCATCGATCTATATTTTAACCTGACCGCATAAAGAATGCGGCATAAACGTTGACCCTGCCGGCTAAAAATTTAAGCAAACCAAGGAAACTATCTAAAGGGGCGAACAGTAGGTACCTAAATGGGCGTACAGTATGTACCCACAGGGGTGTCTTGTATACTGCCTGCAGTTACCTGCAGGGGTGCATTTTAAAACTGATTTAATTTGGGGCCCAAAATTTTAATCAGGGCTGAATTTTCGTTTAGGATGAGATAACTTTTATGAACTTTGGACCTAATTGTTAGCTTTCTTTCAAACGCTGTATTGTAATTTACAGACATCCCGCAGTATTGAAACATTTGTTTCGGTTTACAAAATGTCCCTTGATGGGGGTTCACGAAGCCCTAGAGTGTCAGAAAGTGTCAAGCAATGAAGTTCTCGTCAAATCTGAAATTAATAAGGTATTATTATGTACATCCGTATATATTGTCAATGTATAAACTTTTATTTTTTGCCTATATTTCATGGTCAATATCATCTCCATATTTCTGACTGTAGATACGGGTGACCAAGATTGTTAAATAATCCTATAACGAGGTCATTGCCCAAGCTGTAGATTGTCGTCTTACTTTCCCCTGACTCATGGTGGTCGACACTCATTTAAATCTCAAACTTGGGCTTAAAAATTCAAAATGACTTATATTGGCGCAATATCCAGGGGAGGGGGCCAAATGGCATCACCAAATCACCATACCATTCCAATACTGTGTTACCATTCAAAGTATCACCGGAGTCTGTAATCCATAATATTCAGATATATCTCACATCCGCCATTCTCTTGAATGTTTTATCATGATGTTCTTGTTTGGATTCAATGCATACAAGCATCTTTGGCTTGTTTCAACTGATTCTCAAGGTTATTTTTTATCCTTGATGTTTCTGGATTTTTAAATGGTATTTGATTGCATAAACTATGGTATTATCACTAAAAGATTATCTCGCTGTGACTAACTAACCAGTATACTGCCTCCACTTTCAATAACTCGTTTTTTTGTCAAATAATTTGTAGCTATGTGTCAAACCATAATGGTATTTCAGGAATACGCTCTGCTTTTTGTTTGTTGCATTCGAAGCTGAGCTCAGTGAAAGATGATCTACCAAAAATAGAAATTCACATTGTAGATATAGGCGCCTTGCTCCTTGAAAAGTTCCATAGACACATAGACACACACATTCACTTTGCTGCTGAGAGATCATAGTTGCCAAATAGGTAATAATCATATCTGTGACATTGTTGCATCAAGAAGCATAAGTCTTTTACTCCTTCGTTAAATCATGCTGCAATCAGTTTCTGACTATGTCCATTTATGTTATCACGGTTTTTGATGCACATTTATTTGATGTAAATTGCTATTTTTCTCTCCATTTTTGGTTTCACCCGGTTTCTTCCAGTTTTACATGGCTACGTAATAAACCACAATATGTCAGTAAAAGCAGACCTCCATCTCGGCCGCAAAATACCTCATAACTTTTAACGATAGCAAATGGAGTGCCACAAAGTTTTTAGCAAACAATTTTAGCCCAAAGTTTATTCCTTATCGACATGACTGGTCTTTTAACCCTTAATCACTTGTTGAACACATTTCTGTTCAAATTAATGAATGGTGCAGTGACAGCAGAATTGATTTAAATTAAAAAAAACTCCGCAAAATTTTAGAGCTCTTCCATGGCTACTTGTTCAGTTATGGATTCGCACATCAGACTTCCTTGGATAACTCGCTAAGGTCACACTGGTCATGTGATAAACAATTGCAAGAATATTTTTGATGCATAACAAGTGAACTAATTCACTTAGCTTGACTACTGTCAGGAAAAATTTGGTGTGACTAGATGTCCATGTGCACTAAGGTGGCATGGTCTTGTAGACCATGTGTCCATAACTAGTCTGGTAATCTTTCAGGACTGAAGGGAGTTTCTATCTTAACTTTCAGTTCCACCATCTATTTTGTCATGATATTATCATTTGGCCTCCATATAATATCGGACAATTTAACACAAAACTGACAGCTTGATAGAATTGCTTTGCTCAAAAAGAGGAAATTCGAAATGCAGATATTAAACAATCCCTCATCACCTCATTAAACAAGAGACTTAATTGGAAAGGACCGTTTTTTATGATACATGATATTAAATCTACAACTAAACTGAATACTTCTGGGAGAGAGAGACAGACTTTTTATTTTAAATTCTTAATAACTACAGTTGAATCAGAGTTCTCCTTCAAAGTTGATAGTCATTTGTTTTCCAGATTGTGCAACTCTTTTCCCCAGTGTCTGTTTGCAGATTTAATATAAAAGGATGTAATCATTTGGAATAAAGCAATAGATCACCATCAAAACATTACTTGGCTTAAATTCCCTTAAAAAAATAATGCCACCTTATTAAAATTTAAAGTTTTGGCATTCTCTTCCTGTCATTCTTTTTTTTATTTTTATCACTTTGTGACTCGAAGATAAATTTGTTCACTGCATGAAGACTGACTGACGCGTCCATTAATAATTGGAATAGATATGAGGAATTTGTCAAACCAAATAGCAAAAAGAAATTTCTGTAATCATTTAAAAATCATCATGTCATATAGGGCTATTTTAATTATATCGCAAATGACGGAAAAATTAATTTATAGTCTATATTCTTTGGACCCCAAACCTGTATTGATTTATTTATAGATCATCAAAAAAATATTACTTTTTGATACACAGTGATCTTGTGCATGTCGGCACTTTTCAACCTGATCAAAACCTACCCCGCAAAGGTTAAATAAATTGTCTATTTTAAAAGTAACACAATTTAGGTTACAAGTACTTGCGGCCCGCTAAACTAAATTTCTTCCGATTTTGTGTTCAAAAACAGTGGTAGAGTTCAACTACAGGTTAGCAAAACGAGTCTAGTTCTAGACTAAAGCGGGGAGGGGGGGGGGCTCATACATAATATTCAGCATATTTGCCACATTATTTTTGCCATTTTTTGCCTATAAATTATACCCAACAGGGATTTAGAAACCATGTGTACCTTTTAATGCATTTTTAAGCTATTTTAGACTCCCTCTTGTTGGCATTTGTAGTTCAGCATTTTCAATTGTATATCCTGAGGAAAAACCTGTCATCATGGATCATACAAGAATGATCTGCTACTAAACTGTAGCCTGAGTGCCCTAGCTGTTTGGATTTGAGATAGTTGGTGGCTATCATTTAATCAGCCGACAATTTGACCGTCAAAGTTCTAGGTCTTTTGGCTGCATTCAGGTCGAGTGCTGTCTTGGTTCTAGTTGAGGCTTTTTGTGCTACCTGCAAACCTCCACCATTGCATGTATGTCACCTGACGAGCTGAACTTTTGTTCATTGGAACAATGTCAATTTGGCCTCATCGGCTGTCAATTTGTGTCAAATCATTTTAATTAATGTTAATTTCATCATTGTCTGTATTTCATTTTCTTACCAGTCACCTAAAGCTATTGGACAATGTTTGAATGTCAGCATGATCACGTTACCTTTCACCGCCATTTAGTGTAGAAATTATTTTGATGGAAGTTAGATTCATTGCCATCTGTACCTATCTTTTACTAAAATAACATTAAGTTTACCCCTGAAGGAATTATCAAGTAAATTTAAATTAAAGGCTTATTACTGGGGTAGTTACAAAAGAGAGTGGAATAGCTAGGTACCAGTAGTACTTCAGGCGAGAAGCCAGAGTACCGAGCCAGTTAACAAGCTTAATATATCTACTATGTGCTTTTCCTCCAGATATGGAGCAGCTTAGTTCCATCACATTGGGAAGGATGAGAGGGGTATCTGTGCTTCCGATGGCCACGCAGACATACACGAGACAGTAAATTAAATTGGATATATGGAAAATATATACTCTGTCTTGTTGGTGTAGGACTTGTGTTCGCTAGAGGAAACCACATAGTATGCTACCATAGATATCTAGAAAAATGGTCTTCCCTTTTTACATATTTATTATTATTCATAGTATTCACCTGATTGCGGAGATCTCTTGGCCAATCAATGAATTTAATGTTTTTATGGTATATCAACTTATTTTTGTTCTTGATGAAATGATAATCCTCTTAGCTTTTCTCCTGCCCCTAAACAGGATATGGTAACTTGCCTGCATATTACCCTTTTCATCAGTGACTCCATTTAGTCTAAGCTTTTGTTGTGGTGAGGTGTATTCTGAGGAGAATACATCAACCACCAACCAAAACAGACGCTTTCTCATCACTTCTCCTTATACCCATCAGTTTGTATTGAATGGCGCCAAAACTAAGCGATTTGTCTGACCTCAAAACAGGACCTGTAACGGCCGATGGTGCCGGCCAGCTCTCACCATGCTTGTAACTCGCACTTTCAAACATGTATGGTTATAGTAGCCATAAATAAATAGTTACATTTTTCCTGAGCACTTATACAAATTCTGGTAACCGAGGCGATAAAGGACATGCTGTAAAGAAACAACAACGACAACGTCATTTATGACATCATCAAATTCACTAAACAGAAAATAAGAAAGAAAGTGTTAATATGTAGAATACAAAGCGTCATTTGAGTTAGAATGTCCGACACAGTTCATCCTAAGATTTTTTTATCGTTTTTGAGGCGTGCAGTTTATGCCATGGCACTGGGAGTTTATAATCTCTGGCAAGATCTACAGCTGCTAGTTGAGCCCAATAACTATCCATTTTTCTGCCAACTTAAGAATAATTTATTGCCTGCACATCAATCAACCCTGAAGGCCCTATGTTGTTTTGTGGAAGATCCGGGTTGGTGGTTGAGTTACAATGTAGTCCTATGTTGTAGTTCTCGATGAAAAGTGTGGGACACCAGACCCTCATTTATGACATATTAAAACAGCCATCTATGGATTATTTGCATAAAATTTGCTCATCATGTTGTAAATGCCTTTTAACAATAACAATATTTGCTGTCCGTCTAGTTAGACGATGACTGCATAGGAAGAGGTTTATAGTGACGACTAAGTTTCCGAGTCGTTAGTGCCACTTTTCAACCACTGACAACTTTAACCCAGCATGAAGCATAGCGCTACAAGGCCGGAGCTGCAGTGGTTGATGACAGCATCCTCCTGTATAGAGCTATACCCACTGAATTAGATTCTTCTCTTAGAATGGAAATAGTATCATAGCGTTATACGGTTAGGACACTAAACACAGGGACCCATCTGACTGTTATCTGATTGGCTGTCCCTAGTAGCATGAATAATTAGCCTGAGAAATTGTCTTGTTTACAAAATTGCAAACAGTAATTATACCCCATACAGTGTTGATGATTAGGGCATTTCTAGATTGCTACTAGGGACTGGCTATTTTTGCAAGCCCTTTGTTTTGCAAAAGAAAGCTAATGATGCTATTCCAGATATGGAATTCAATGGCTATACCATACAGGAGGGTTCTTTAATCTGCATGCACGATGGTGTTATACATACAGAAGACCTCCATTATTTATAGTCCTGATCAGAAGGGACTGTGTGATCAGTCAAAGTCGAAACGACTTTCGGTCCCGGACAGGGTTTGAACCCACAACCGGCTGGTCAAGTGGCAGACACGCAGTGCCAAACTGACTGACTTTTAATGTTGTCCTAATATGGCTATCAGACAGCTATTAGTTATGTCTGAGTAAAGTTTTACCAATTCGGATCATCTCAAATCGACCGCAATCCCGCCAACGAGCCGACACCGCGACGTGCCGGGAAACCTGGGCCTTGGGTGGGTAACTGTAATTAAAGCTTATTTATGGTCATTTTCTGAGGCTACACACAGGCCAGATCAGGTCATGAAAAAATGCTTTTGTGGCTACAAGCCGCCTCCACCATCTGTCCAATTAGAGGTCAGACATACTAAATTAGTATTAATTCCCAGAATATGTAATCAGTCTTAGTTTGATTGAGGAGTAACAGGGTGACTCTTTGGTTTGATTAATTACTAATTTATGTCCGTGGATCCCAGATGAGTTGACCTGAGACATTTGATAATCGACGTAATATTTAAAGAAATACCAAAAGATCTTTTCCCTATGATATCATGAAATTTGAAAAAAATCATAACTCTAATAATCTTTCTCGGCAGAGGGACCATCGGGCAGCGGGGGGGGGGGGGCTCGGACTACCCAATCATTTGCTTTACATAGAAGATGAATTGTTATGTTTTATTATGTAAATGGATTGGCTGCGGGGAAATATATGGACTCAAATCAGGCATCCAGGCTTATTGGAAACATTGGAAATGAGTGCTGTCATTCCAACTTCAAACATCGTACCTGGATATATTAAAAAAGATAATGTTTGTACTTTTAGTTCTGTTAAGGATTCAAGTGCTCAAAGAACGATAGGAGATTGACGCCTCACCCGTGGTAAAGCTAGTTTGATAAAAGTTATGTTGTATAGGGATTTATGTTGTTATAGCATAGGAATCATGCTGGTAATTTGTGACAATAAAGGAAAGCAGCTGGGAATTCAAGCCATGAACAATGATGTCATCTACAAAGAGTACCATTTTTTAGAAGAGGTATTCATTTTACGTTTGTTTTGCAGCAACTTTAAGATGTGGTCATGTTTTGTTGGTTGAACCATAGTGTAACTCCATAGTTCAGCTCTTAGTCCAAAAAATGCTCAATGGTCAATTTTTGTTTGATGATCATAGATAATTTTTATCAAATGAAAAAATAAGATGGTCCTTAATTTATTTAATCTGCTGCGCTTTCTAGCGCCAACTGCTATTTAAAGGAATTTGTTGAAAAAATTAGACTGTGCAAATTAAAATTACGAAAGCCAGACTTTCTGTATTCTCTATTAAGAAAAACCGTATTGATGCAACAAATGCAAGCTTACTGAGTCGTTCCCTCATACTTGAAAAGGGGACAACTTAATAGCCATTCAAATGTCTAGTATTAAACCCATGAGATCCTGACCTACTTATATATTTTATAAATGAGAAATCAGCACATGTTTGATTGTACGACTGACACATCCTTATAAAGACAATATCCTTATAGCAATGAACTTCCTCTTCAGAGTTCATTGCTTGTAGCTAGATAAATTTCATCACGTAGTTTCCAAATCATAAAAAATTCATCATCAGAATTTTGTAAAACTGTCAACGATCAATCTGTAATTCATCAAAAAATATCGAAGAAATGATCGTATTTCTTACTTTAGCCCATCATTGTATATATTAATATTTGATGCGATGTGTTGTGTTGTCCTGTAGAGGTTAGGTCATGATCCATGCATGTGAATAAATATTCATCATAGATTGCCCAGCCCATTTTTATTTTCGTTACGTAAACTTTTTGCGTTACATAAGAGCCAATGTTTCTCGGGCCTATGGTTTGACTTAGACCATTAATATACCGCCCCATAATGAGGACAGGCCTTGCTGGAAATAAATGCGAATGAATTTCTCCTGTCCAACATCGAGTCCATCCACATCAGATTGGAGTGTAAGATTGGGTTCAATCTTAGGGTCCATGTGGGATTAGGCCTGCCTAAAAAAGCATCTAGATGACATGATAAAATTACCAAGTCATACAAAATAAAACAAAGAATAGTAGTGAAAATTTACTCGAGGTTATAAAAACCAAATATTGTGATGTCAATTTATGGCATCGAGCCGAGATCGCCTGTCACTTGTCTGCTTATTTGATATTTTTGTAGGCTGACTCGACGATTTTGTTGTCTACGCACATCAGGTCTTAGAATAGACTCGGCACCTCGTTTCCGAGAAAATGGGAAGCCGGATCTTCATTATTGCACTATTTTCTTTCGGGCAAGCATGTGGAGCTTTGATGGCTCCACTGCACTTGAGGTCATATCCGATTTCAACATAGGATTCTAGCGTGCTTAGCAAACAGGTGTAATTGCTATCGGCCACTTGTAAGAAATCTGCAGTTGATTGCAGATCGTATGCTGCACACAAATATAGTGTAAAGCTAGCCTTGTTACACGGCCAAGATAAGACTAGTATAAAGCTATGAACATTTATGTACATAAGGAAAATGTCTTAGATGATACCATGAAAAATATAAAGATAAAATTTGAGGGCTAGTAAGGCAATCCAAAGACCTGCAAAGTGGCAGCTTACCAACCTAGTATAACTGCAAGCCGTCTCATCTCAACCAGCAAGCAGATGAAAGTGCCACATCAGGCAGTTTACTCCCCTTCCTATGCCCAACCGCGTCCCACAAGACTGACTGGTCGCTGTTTGCCCTCTCCTCTCTTCCAAAAGATACCTGGTGCGGCTGGATATGTGTGTTTTCATCATTGCTAGTCTTAAGACCAGTTTCAAAAATTTAGCCGCTTGGACGAAGGGGGGGGGGGGTGGATAGTCTGAAGAGTCATAAATCTAGTCTGGTGCTTGAAATAGCGACTGATAGGTTTGAAGATTTTACAAAAAGTTTTGACTTGCCGGTAGCCTATGAAACAGTGATTGTCTTTTTCATATTAAAATAATTTGCTTCATCTTAGAACAGGATATAACTTGTGAAACCAGCCATGATGGACCGTTTAAATGAATGAAGAAAGATAGAGCTCTTTACAACATGCTACTAGATGGGCCATTGAACATCTTTTTTGCGACAACATCATCCTCTAGCAGTCTTTTTAACTCAGCAGATGGTAATAATTCTCCGCCAGCTCCCTTTACTTAGAAAATGAGATCAACTTTCAAAACCGGATTTTGGTCGCAATGTCAACAATTTTATTGCGTCTATTTTAGCCTTGTCACGCTGCTACAAACAAAGAAGCCGCGTGACATGGCTATGTCTGTTGAATTATGGAATATCAGCATCAATATCAGGCTCATAGCTTCATAAATAACAGAGGTATGTATGCTGATGCATATAAAAAAACAATGTTTTGTTGGTGACATCACTAAAAAGAGGCACAACTGATTCTATGCTGGTAGCACTTTGAAATGCAGAGCATGTATGCATATGTAATTTGGTTTGGCCTCTGCATTCTGGGTGTTCTGTCAATCAACTTTTGCATATAGATGAGGATGAGAATGCAATTGGATGGTGAATAGGATGAGGGCGGTTAAGTTGCCCTCATAAATAAAGGCATCAATCACCATCTTTATCTAATTTATGGTTATTTTGATGTCGGTTCAGAGAGGTACACTCTCAGCCATATCTAAATAAAAATAGACACTCAGTACCACTTAAACATGGTTGTGAAAGAAATAGCAAAAAAAAACCTGCCGATTTAAATACAACATGTTCTTGTATGGTCTACAGTCATTCAAATTTGATAAAAAAAATATCTATATTCAATTATTTAGCATGACATTTTTAACAGTATATTCAAAAGGCCAAGGCTTCCCTCAACAGTCTTTGATGACACTGCAGTTGACATATTGAACTCCATATCTTGGTATGTGAGGACAAACAAGGGCCGTGCAAAAGGTCCCTGTCCCTTCTATTTCGTTTTGCAATTTTGTAAACCGTATTACACTTTCTTAAACTTAATCATTTAATTACGAGGGATAGCTTGTGAGAAATATAATAACAGCGATCTTTATTTCACGACTATTGTTTAGTGGATTATACAGTGGTTGCAAGTAGTTAAAGTGGTCAAACTTTGCCTGCACTGAGGCATATATAAATTCAGTAAATATTCTCCTGTGTTGCTGGTAATAGTATTATTATCAAAAGAAGGGTGGGCTGTAGCCTGTAAGGCTGTAGTTGATACTTGAATATCGCCACCAGCTTCCTGAGTAAAGTGTGACCATTAGGATCTCGGTTCTTAGAATGACCGGGCATAACTGGCTATCACCGTCATAGCGAACAATGTCTCACTGTTTTTAGGTTAATGACTTCAAATCACGATCGCGGTCAGAAAGAGATTGAGATATACATTTTGTTTGGACAGACAATATCATCCTGGACAGATCTTTTTCAGAACGTGCCAAAGAAATTACGGCAAAAGTTGGGGTTTACTTATCTCTGGGTTTCAATAATATAAAAATATCGGTCAAGATGCACTGAACTCGTACCTGGGATGGCATAATTAGAGCTTGCAAAAATAGCCAAATAGCCAAAAATAGGCTTCTGGAAATAGCCAACTCATTGACACAAAAGCTTTTTTTATCCGCCTCCAATTTTGTATACAATGCGCTTTCCTAGGCTTTTCACTAATCCTAGGGACAACCCAATCAAATTTTGTAGTTCTGCTAGTTCTAGTTGCAGCATGCTAATTTCTTGAGGATTGGATGAAATCCAATGTCAATGCGATCAAGCACGAAGAGATCACACATGCATATTCTGAGGGAAAGGTGATGACATCATATAGATGGTAAACTCATGTGTTGCATTTATTACTGATATTCACAATATTCCCTAAAACTCGTAATATTAAAATTGTATGTCAAAAATATGGTAAACACAGACTCTTTTACTTGAATATGCACCTTCACCGCAGGATCAAATGGTGCAGCTGTAGAGGTGCAACCAAGTCAGTTTTATGAGTTCTGAAGAAGAAAATATCTCACACCACAGCTAATTATACCGTTAGCAACAAAACACTACCAGGTTATTACTCACTACTGAAGTTAAAACTGCATATTATATCGGAATGTTCGTGACTTCCTCCAACTATGCTTAAAACACAAACATTTATTATATTAAAGAGAGATTGAAATGATTGAACAGAACTAACAGTAAGAAAAAAAACCTTTGCTTAGATTACAGTGCGGAAGTAACTTCAATTTTATATCGAAGCCCTAAAAAGAAAGAAATGACAGTTAACACAAGATCGGGGCACGATTGGGCGTGGCGTGTAATGGGATAAAATTACATCAAGGTCTGTTTTTTGACTGAGAATTTTAATGGAAGTCAGATCTGTCAGTCTGATTGTGGGACTACTTCGTGTCAATGGCAAAATAAATATATTCTAGGTCACGGCATATAATGCGGTCACTCAGTATCGCCATCATGAACGCACTAAATTTCAACCTTACCACAATCATAAACATGTGTCTTTTATCGACCGTACCACTCAAGAAAATAGCCTGTCTTGACAACCGTTGTTCGGTTGTTTCCCCCCCCCCCCCCCATTCCTCTACCAACTAACAAAGCTTGTCAAAAAAGGCTACCAATAATTTTCTAATGGTAATACCACCAGAGACTATAGATATATATATATATATATATATATATATATCTATATATCTATAGTCTCTGATACCACTCTATAATTTATTAATCATAAAGTTATCTGTGTCACTTGGCTTTACAGAACTCTATTTTTGCCTGACCTCAATACCGTAACTAAGTTATTCTCTTCTTTCATAATTGTTCTCCCTTGGTCTTTTTCTGTACAAAGGTCAGTATTAACATGGATGCCAGATAAATGAAATTAATTCCATTTTCAAGTTTGCAACATCTTGAATTGGTAACAGAATCGTTCATGCAGAATGAAGCAAAATCTCGTCATCTATGACTTCATTGTTTCATTCCCATCCTAAGTTCACCCCAGCTTGACCTTGTGGTTGGTAATTATTATGAGGTTTTTCAATAATCCGCTTATCTTTGCCATCAGTAAAGCCCACATACTTGGTTTGTAGCGCACAAAAAACAAGCATTATTAACAGGTTGAGGGCAGTTCACAGTCAGAGCGCTAGTAACCATTGCCTCATCAATTCCTATTTCGGAAATTAACTTCGATCTTTCCTATACGATTCTAAAAACTGTTGGCAAAAAATATGGCTGAGCTTATAAGTGAGAGTAACAATCATTGCCACTGTAATACATTGTTCACAGTCTGAGTGTTAGTAAGAGCTTGTTTTACCATATATGTGTAAAGTTTTGTTAGAATTTTGTTTAGCTAGTTCGGGGTTACTTTTTGAAGGCTAGCACCAAATAGCTCGAAAATAATTCTGGGAGATGATATAAAACGATGAAGTTTGATGGACATCAGATAGCAACAAGTTCCAATTTAACAAACATGTTCAAAATGACGTTAGGGGGAAGTAGAGTTCCTTCAGCTTTTAAGACAAATGGAGCTTTTCAAGTGGGTTCCTGCATACCAGGGTTACTGCTGTTGTCCTAGAAGGAATTAGTTTTTTTCTGATCCGGTTGCGTAGTGCAATGTGTGGAGGTGGAAGGGAGTGGTACCGTAACTCAAAACATTGCTTTGCTATCGAACCAGAAAGGAGGAAACTTCTTCTCAGACATGGTACATCCCAAGGGTAGGTCATAATGTCAGGAACTTTGGGAAGGAAATTTAGGTAATCAAAGCGTATTTTTATTATAATGATGCTCAGGGACCTGTAATAAGCCCTAATCGCTCTTCATAACCGGCATTCATTTCCCTGAGGATTGGAACCTTTGACACCTGTGGCTTCAAATGTCTGGCAGTGAAGGCTAAACAGATCAACCGCCTGTACAACTCGGTACAAGAACGAGGTGCAGATTGTTATATCAGTTATTATGTAAAAATTATTAGTAAAACAGCCAAGTCATAATATTTTCAACTATATTTAGGCCCAACTCCGATCTCCAAAATCCTTTCTAATCACCGATTAGGCAGTTTATCAGTTGATCAACAAAATTCTGCTACACAACAGACCCTCCCCCCCAACCCCCACTCAATGGATGCAAAGACACCGCCGGACTTGTTTTGTCTCCTAGTTTCTGGCTCATTATTGTTCTTCGTCCCAATGGTGATAATGTAATGCAATTAAATTCTAGCCTTTTGTAAGCCCCGTCCATCCTGTTACAGTAGATCTTGTCTGAAGAGGGCACAAAATTTTTCCTCTCAAGATTCCCTGAATAGACGCCCATGCATTATACATTTTAGGAATATATCATGAAACCGACCATTGTATGTTTCCTTTTCTCAGTAAAGGTCTGATTTGGTTGCCATAGTGTTTACTGGCCGTGTCAAACCAGGTCAAACATCTGTGATAAATTTGAGGGGCAATTTTTTCGCACGCGGCGGCATACAGTCATGTGACTGAGTAAATTCGCCGTTTCCTATCTAGGCTATGAGCCAAGGCACAAAAATGTTGCTAGTTTTTAACTGTCTCAGCAGTTGCTTGTCTTTTGAATTCTTAGAAGGTACTCAACTAATTCTGACATGCTGAATTCAAATCTATTGTGTTAGGATGGACTCGCTTCCCACTTCTATGAGAAATTTAACTTTGAAATTTAAATGGTAATTAAAAAAAGGGAAAGTGATAAAAAAAAATGATGCATTGATTTCAAACATCCAAATGTGAAAGAGCATGTCATAATTAGTGGATCTACAAGTTTACATGGGTCTGCTATCATAAATAGCCGAGATGTGGCCAACAACGGTTGCAACTATCATTGAAAGAACTCTACTTTTTCAATTTTAAAGTCAACTTGAAAACTGACTTCGAATGTTCGTATCGATCTGATTTTTTTATGGTGGTTTTGTATTGACTCCATCAATGACGTCAATTTTCCGCATTACGCACCTTTTTGATGATACTACAAGGAGTTAATTTTTGCTTTATTCGCTATATGAACTTAGAAAGACGAGTTTTATTATACTATAAAGGAAACCTTAAAATACGTACCATAAGAAAAAAAAACACTCAGAGCATTGAACACTGGTGTTATGCGATGGGAGGGTCAATACAAAATCATCATATAAAAATAAGATCAGTACGAACATTCGAAGCCTGTTTTTTAGGCAGAAGCAAAATTGAAAAAGGGGTTTCACTTTAATGATAGTTATACACAAGTGATAGCAGGGGTATTGCAATCGTTGTTGGCCGCATCTCGGCTATTTATGCTAGCAGACCCATGTAAAGTTGTAGATCCACTATTTATGACATGCTCTTTCACATTTTGGATGTTTTGAAATCATTGCATCATTTTTTATCACGTTCCCTTTTTTTAATTACCATTTAAATTTCAAAGTTAAATTTCTCATAGAAGTGGGAAGCGAATCCATCCTAAAACAACAGATTTGGATTCTACTGTATCACTTTACCCTAAGAGCTATTTATTTTGCCAAAGAATGACAATGGCTACCAAACTGCAAGATAAATTGCCTTGGCTCATAGCCTAATTGGCCCGATCTCATGCCTGATCACGCCTCAACTTTATGGTTTATTGCTGCAAGAGTGGCCGAGTGACAAGGCTACCCCATATATATAATACATATATATACACTTTTTATTTTGTTTAGATCTAATTGTATATTCCCAACAAAATGAAATAGCGCTTGATTCATGGTTTCTAGCTGAAGACCTGTGTGTAGTGCAGTGGTATGCGCATCGCTGTGTGTTGTAACTTGCAATGGTAGGACATAATGCACCTTGTTTTTTACCTGAACTGAGACTGAACTTGCAATGGTGAGATCGCGCAATTAGTTTTCCCTAGCTTTTATTTCGCAGTCCAGAAAATCATTAACATTCCATCCACCAGACACAATAGTACGCTACTCTTCTGCTATTACTATTCATTACCTGTGCCTAAGAAGATGTCATAACAAATTAATAGGCTGGTCAATTACTACTTTGAAATGAAATGGTCAACATACCGGAGATGAAATCAGAATTTCCTTTTCCATCTATCTATCTTTGGTCCAGGGTGGTATAAATTAATAAAATTTAGGATCGTCAAAAGTTTTGAATGCCTGTTTATGGCTAAATTTCGTTCCGTCTTTTAGCGGCTGAGTGAATATGGCTTCATCACTGTTTTGAAGCAAAATAAAAAAAAACAGACAACATTTAGAGCCCGTAAAATCTATCAATAATAGAAAAATCAGTTGGTTTATTTAGATGCTCAGGTAGGCGGTAGGCATGGTTGACAGGCCAATCTGCTACTAGCAATCGGAGCAGAGTTTAAACACTTTATCTATCTCAAACCAAGCCTTTCCTTTATTAGATCATATCTAAAAAGAACTGGAAAGTCATTCGTGGTAGCACCTGCAGGCTAATTTCTAAAAAAAGCACCAGACATATTTGCCGAGTCTGTGACATCATAAATGTGTTGTGAGTGTTACCAGCAGTGCCAGATGGAAACAAAGCCAAACCGTCGCTTTCCCTTGTCCTCAAGAAGAAACCCTCTAAGCTCCATTATGCAGCACGTTCTATTTTTGATAAGTCTGTTGCGCATTTCCTCTATTAGCTGAACTATAGGACAGAGGTTGATCGCCGTGACAACCATGTAAACATTGAAAAGAGAAAACTGCATCATTTATGACATCATCAAGAAATCTCTTACTTGGGAAAGCGGTATGCCTCATGAGAAACACTTTTACAGATTGCGAAACGGGATCAAGTTCTTCATGTCTGAACAACAACTTTGAACTGACATCGTGCCGTTGTTTAGATCATCTCTGGGAAGGCGAAGGCGCGCTCACCTACCACGAAAATGCTCTTAATAGCCCCACACAGGGCTAGTAATGCCCATTTACTGAGCCACAAAGGGGATTACGGGCTGTTACATCAATCAGTCCCTAACTCATCTAGATGAGCCAAATAACTGTCTGAGTTAGAACCCACACATCAATCAGTATGGCCACCAAAAGGGGAGGTTCAATTTGAGTTCAGTTCAGTTGGACAATGGGCGTCAAAACCCTATCCTTATTCATAGTACCATAATAGATTCCGACTGTTGACTATCAGAAAATAGTTACATATGGGTCAAGTGCTAAGTGTTGTTTCCAACCCAGGGGGATATTTAATTAGAATAAGTAAAAACATCACACAAAACCTTGATCTTTTGGTCTTCACACTATGCAAATTAATTAAGAAATAAATGAAAGTTTTGGGATCATGACCTCGGCCAGGTCTAGTCATCTCAGCAACAATCAGAGTGTGAATTTATAAGGTTATAATCCTTAGCAGCCCCGCCAACCCCTAAGCTTTCGTGCCTTTCAGTGGGATAGAAACAAGACCATTAATACCAAAAACAATGGTGACACACATAATTCTAGTATGTGATATTAACTCAACATCAAACACACCCAGTAACAACAGTCCATGAATGTGCAGTGGCTGTGATATTGACTAGTCCACACCCCTATCCATCCCAATATGGTACGGTTACTTTCTATTTTCAACAAATCCTATATGAACTGTAATAAGATATATCATAAATATAATTAAGCTATTGGTTATCTATTAAGTATGTTATATATAACTTAATAATAATAATATATAAATGGTAACTGGGGAGAACAACTCCTAAATACCAAAAATTTACGCAGAATATTTTAAAATATATATTACACAATATCATATGCATTATATATGTATTACATGTCTCATTATATGTATTATATGCAGTACATGTAATATACGCAGTATATTTATTCATTTATTTATTGAGGTTTTCTTAAAGTTTATACAGCTAGCAGTAGTTGTTATTTTCGTTGTTGCTATTGCATTGTTATAGTTGTTGTTGTTGTTGTTGTTATTATTTTCTACATCAACATCATAATCGTAAATTCATAACCTTTCTTCCAAGAGAGACGGGAAACTATAGATAATAATGATGCAATTATGGAAATGATAATCTTGCTGTGCTTTTAGCTTTGGAGTTATTTGTAGACAAAACTCTGATAACATTCATTGTAGTCTGAGCCCCCCCCCCCCCCCCCCCGGACTCTTTCCCCCATCCAACGTCCTCCCAGCCTTACGAAACTGTTATGAAATGATCACAGCAGTCATTAAAATATATCAACTTAACCAAAACAAAAACAAAAGAAAGGCAGCTAGGAAAAATAAAAGCAGTTTCTGTGGAATTTAAACACATCACCAGCCAAAAAAATCAAAAGTATATATATATGTGTATGACTATGACATGATATCAAGCAATGGAATTGAAACCTATGGTCTTTCGTAAAGTTCATCTGTGTATGCAAAGAAAAAAATGTTTCCATTGTCAAAAATACTAGGTCTTGGCAATTTCGAATCCATGTATTAGCTATTTTTTTTCATAAATTTAATTATTTCATCATTATTAATTTATTATTCAATTCAATTATGTCACTAAGATGTATATTTCTCTCTTGCTCAGCAGTGCAGCGCTGAGAAATCTAAGACCTGCCTAGTGTGTATAACCTCATTCTGAAGTGTCTGTTTAGCTCAACCATGGGCTGTAAGTAACATGTTATACATTTTTAGGACCTGAACTTATGAAAAATAATGTTTTAACAGGACAAATAAAAAACTAAATGTTATATCACCACATTCAGTGTTAATAAGCAATAAATACTGCCAATAAAATATTAAAGATTAAAATTAAAATTAAAAAAAAAAATTTGATTTGGAAGTGGTTTGAATGCAGGCAGGACTTTGTGATGAAGCTCATATATATATATATATATATTATTATTATTATACATATATTATAATACAAATATTTTTATATATATCATTATCACAGCAGGTTGGCGACTTCATTCAGCTCTCTATCGTTTTCACACAACTCACTGATGAGTAAGCTTGTGTAGGCGTTATGAACGTCTCCCGAGATATGGACACTTGTCTTGCGTTCTTCTACCTCATGTCTAAGGGCTGCTGGGTGTGTTTGGTTCTGAGAAACTTTAGAAATAGCCTGTTTTGTTACCTGAAAAATTAAGAAAATTAAAACACATTTTTAGTTTGTTTTAAGTGTTCGGTGTGTGATACTTTTATGAGTATTTATTGCAAGAGATAAAATTGATATTTATTATAGATAAATAAGTGAAATCGAGTGAGAAAAAGGCAAAAAATAAAATACAGGTGTAGTTAATTGCAGACGCAATATATAAAAAGGCTGGCAACCTTTTGAATGGCCTATGGACAGCTTTACTAAAATGAAAATTTCTCTCAACTTTTCTCACCCTTGTAAGGTTGCCCCCTCCTTATCGCACTTTATCATTTCGGTGGTTAATAAAGTTCATAATATATATAATGATAAAGAGGGGACATCCTTAGTGGTTGAGAAAAGTTAAGAAAAAAATTCACTTTAGCTTAGCAAATGGTTGCACCTGTGTCCATATAGGCTATTCATAAGGTTGCTATGATTCACTTTATTAGACTGAGACCGCCAATATGATACCAAATATGGGGAGGCGCAACCAAGGAGTAACAGGGCTGTTACTCCTTGGCGCAACTAGAGCTTTAAACAATTCCTTACCTTGTAACAACATGGTAATACCCTGGATGTTCTACATTATATGCTGAACTACGCGTCTTTATTATTATATTTCTTATCGGAATCCCCATCCTGGTGGAAAAATATGTGTAAAATCTTTAACATTCAATATATATTTTGTTTAAGTTTATTATCATATCTGATTGAACAAAAAAGTCTACGATAATTTGTGAAAAACCTGTCTATTCTGTCGGAGTGTATCATGGCCGCAGATATATGTATATTCATGGATAAGGGGAACATATCTGACCTTCCACAAGCGCACTTCTATTGTATGGTTATATGAATGCATTTCTACTACTTAAACTACTGCTGCCGCTCATGCAAATTTGTGCTCATTGAATTCTGCATAGCTCCAAGATAATTACTTGAGACTTAAATCTCATAATTTGCACAAACTGATCTTCAAAATCAGGGCATGAAATCAGAATCAGGATCAACTTTGGACGGAAGAGAAACTAACATTATTGAATTGGGAATATTAGTATTTGATGGTAACATCCATAGACAATCCTAAGCGATAGCTGAAATCATCTTTTCAATTGATCATAAAACCCCACCCACAACAAATACAACTCCAATAATAGTGAGGCATTGTGAGTTATCTTCCCGCTTAATGTGCCAAGACAACTCCCAATCTGTCAGGCTGTTATTAAATGTCTAAATTGAACGATCATGTGACCAATGAACTAAAGGTGTAGTTCATTGATGTGACCTAGTAATCATGTACTGTGATCACAAGTTGAGGATCAGTACTTTCATGTTTGAGGAACTGGTGAGTTGCACGCTCATGTTCAAACTTACATTGAGAAAACACTTTTAGTAGTGTATCTGTGATTAAAATTTAGCATGACAACCTCAATAGAGCCCAACCCTAATTCTAGACGTTAATCTATGGTCGTCTTACCGAATTTCCTGATGGAGTTTCTCACACTACAAATATTAATTTATGCTCTATGCATCATAGATATTCACGAAACAGTATATCAACAATCAGTGCGACTCACATCTGATCAGAAAGCATCTGAATTGACTGATTAAAAGCCTTCTTTCCGCAGAAATTAAAAGCACTATAATAGATGAAGCTGAAATTTGTAGAGCCACCGAGATTTCTGTATGAGACAGGACCATGACTCTTTGGAGCATCTGAAAGAGTCACATTTACCGTTCCCTTGAGGCTCTGCATCATCGCTGGTTGGCGAGTACATTTGGAATCATGCTCCAAAGTCTAATAATGGGCTCAAGTTTGAATCTCGGCTGGGTTACTTAATCATTCCCCTCAGCTACCCAAAAAAGATAAGATACACCGCAATAGCGTCAGGCCTGTATCGTTTGATACGTGGCCTACTAGCATAGAAACGGACCCTTTTCGCCATTATAAATTATCGCCTAACTTGCGGTCTCCAGGTCACAAGCGATGCGGTTGGCGGCTGGTGCTACAGTATCTAATAAAAAAAACAAGCCTCAGTTCTAACTCCATAATTCCATTATCCTTGTACGTGATTCTGCACGATGCATGAAATTCTGAGATACCCTACCCTGTGATTTGGATATAAACTAGAGAGCTTCATCTATCTATATTTTAACCTGACCGCATAAAGAATGCGGCATACACGTTGACCCTGCCGGCTAAAAATTTAAGCAAACCAATGAAACTATCTAAAGGGGCGAACAGTAGGTACCTAAAGGAGCGTACAGTATGTACCCACAGGGGTGTCTTGTATACTGCCTGCAGGTACCTGCAGGGGTGCATTTTAAAACTGATTTAATTTGGGGCCCAAAACTTTAATCAGGGCTGAATTTTCGTTTAGGATGAGATTACTTTTATGAACTTTGGACCTAATTGTTAGCTTTCTTTCAAACGCTGTATTGTAATTTACAGACATCCCGCAGTATTGAAACATTTGTTTCGGTTTACAAAATGTCCCTTGATGGGGGTTCACGCAGCCCTAGAGTGTCAGACAGTGTCAAGCAATGAAGTTCTCGTCAAATCTAATATTAATAAGGTATTATTATGTACATCCGTATATATTGTCGATGTATAAACTTTCATTTTTTGCCTATATTTTCATGGTCAATGGTCATGGTCAATATAGTCTCCATATTTCTGACTGTAGATACGGGCGACCGAGATTGTTAAATAATCCTATAACGAGGTCATTGTCCAAGCTGTAGATTGTCGTCTTACTTTCCCCTGACTCATGGTGGTCGACACTTATTTAAATCTCAAACTTGGGTTTAAATTCAAAATGACTTATATTGGCGCAATATCCAGGGGAGGGGGCCAAATGGCATCACCAAATCACCATACCATTCCAATACTGTGTTACCATTCAAAGTATCACCGGAGTCTGTAATCCATAATATTCAGATATATCTCACATCCGCCATTCTCTCGAATGTTTTATCATCATGTTCTTGTTTGGATTCAATGCAAACAAGCATCTTTGGCTTGTTTCAACTGATTCTCAAGGTTATTTTTTATCCTTGATGTTTCTGGATTTTCAAATGGTATTTGATTGCATAAACTATGGTATTCTCACTAAAAGATTATCTCGCTGTGACTAACTAACCATTACACTGCCTCCACTTTCAATAACTCGTTTTTTTGTCAAATAATTTGTAGCTATGTGTCAAACCATAATGGTATTTCAGGAATAAGCTCTGCTTTTTGTTTGTTGCATTCGAAGCTGAGCTCAGTGAAAGATGATCTACCAAAAATAGAAATTCACATTGTAGATATAGGCGCCTTGCTCCTTGAAAAGTTCCATAGACACATAGACACACACATTCACTTTGCTGCTGAGAGATCATAGTTGCCAAATAGGTAATAATCAGATCTGTGACATTGTTACATCAAGAAGCAAAAATCTTTTACTCCTTCGTTAAATCACGCTGCAATCAGTTTCTGACTATGTCCATTTATGTTATCACGGTTTTCGATGCACATTTATTTAATGTAAATTGCTATTTTTCTCTCCATTTTTTGGTTTCACCCGGTTTCTTCCAGTTTTACATGGCTACGTAATAAACCACAATATGTCAGTAAAAGCAGACCTCCATCTCGGCCGCAAAATACCTCATAACTTTTAACGATAGCAAATGGAGTGCCACAAAGTTTTTAGCAAACAATTTTAGCCCAAAGTTTATTCCTTATCGACATGACTGGTCTTTTAACCCTTAATCACTTGTTGAACACATTTCTGTTCAAATTAATGAATGGTGCAGTGACAGCAGAATTGATTTAAACTAAAAAAAACTCCGCGAAATTTTAGAGCTCTTCCATTGCTACTTGTTCAGTTATGGATTTGCACATCAGACTTACTTGGATAACTCGCTAAGGTCACACTGGTCATTTGATAAACAACTGCAAGAATATTTTTGATGCATAACAAGTGAACTAATTCACTTAGCTTGACTACTGTCAGGAAAAATTTGGTGTGACTAGATGTCCATGTGCACAAAGGTGGCATGGTCTTGTAGGCCATGTGTCCATAACTAGTCTGGTAATCTTACAGGACTGAAGGGAGTTTCTATCTTAACTTTCAGTTCCACCATCTATTTTGTCATGATATTATCATTTGGCCTCCATATAATATCGGACATTTTAACACAAAACTGACAGCTTGATAGAATTGCTTTGCTCAAAAAGAGAAAATTCGAAATGCAGATATTAAACAATCCTTCATCTCATTAAACAAGAGACTTAATTGGAAAGGACCGTTTTTTATGAGAGATGCGTATATTCTACGTCAATATCAACTTTCATGTGACAGACTTTTTATTTCAAATTCTTAATAATTACAGTTGAATCAGAGTTCTCCTTCAAAGTTGATAGTCATTTGTTTTTTCAGATTGTGCAACTCTTTTCCCCAGTGTCTGTTTGCAGATTCAATATAAAAGGATGTAATCATTTGGAATAAAGCAATAGATCACCATCAAAACATCGCTTGGCTTAAATTCCCTTAAAACAATAATGTCACCCTATTAAAATTTAAAGTTTTGGCATTCTCTTCCTGTCATTCTTTTTTTTATTTTTATCACTTTGTGACTCGAAGATAAATTTGTTCACTGCATGAAGACTGACTGACGCGTCCATTAATAATTGAAATAGATATGAGGAATTTGTCAAACCAAATAGAAAAAATAAATTTCTGTAATCATTTAAAAATCATCATGTCATATAGGGCTATTTTAATTATATCGCAAACGACGGAAAAATTAATCTATAGTTTATATTCCTTGGACCCCAAACCTGTATTGATTTATTTATAGATCATCAAAAAAATATTACTTTTTGATACACAGTGATCTTGTGCATGTCGGCACTTTTCAACCTGGTCAAAACCTACCCCGCGAAAGTTAAATAAATTGTCTATTTTAAAAGTAACACAATTTAGGTTACAAGTACTTGCGGCCCGCTAAACTTAATTTCTTCCGATTTTGTGTTCAAAAGCAGTGGTAGAGTTCAACTACAGGTTAGCAAACCGAGTCTAGTTTTAGACTAAAGCAGGGCTCATACATAATCTTCAGCACCTTTGCCACATTATTTTTGCCATTTTTTTGCCTATAAATTATACCCAACAGGAATTTAGAAACCATGTGTGCCTTTTAATGCATTGTTAAGCTACTTTGGACTCCCTCTTGTAAGCATTTGTAGCCCAGCATTTTTAATTGGACAATGTTAGAATGTCAGCATGATCACATTACCTTTCACCGCCATTTAGTGTAGAAATTATCTTGATGGATGATAGATTCATTGCCATCCGTACCTATCTTTTACTAAAATAACATTAAGTTTACCCCTGAAGGAATTATCAAGTAAGTTTAAATTAAAGGCTTATTACTGGGTACCAGTAGTACTTCAGGCGAGAAGCCAGAGTAACGAGCCAGTTAACAAGCTTAATATATCTACTATGTGCTTTTCCTCCAGATATGGAGCAGCTTAGTTCCATCACATTGGGAAGGATGAGAGGGGTATCCGTGCTTCCGATGGCCACGCAGACATATACGAGGCAGTACATTAAATTGGATATAAGGAAAATATATACTCTGTCTTGTTGGTGTAGGATTTGTGTTCGCTACAGGAAACCACATAGTATGCTACCATAGATATCTAAAAAAATGGCCTTCCCATTTTACATAATTATTACTATTCATAGTATTCACCTGATTGCGGAGATCTCTTGGCCAATCAATGAATTTAATGTTTTTATGGTATATCAACTTATTTTTGTTCTTGATGAAATGATAATCCTCTTAGCTTTTCTCCTGCCCCTAAACAGGATATGGTAACTTGCCTGCATATTACCCTTTTCATCAGTGACTCCATTTAGTCTAAGCTTTTGTTGTGGTGAGGTGTATTCTGAGGAGAACACATCAACCACCAACCAAAACAGACGCTTTCTCATCACTTCTCTTTATACCCGTCAGTTGGTATTGAATGGCGCCAAAACTAAGCGATTTGTCTGACCTCAAAACAGGACCTGTAACGGCTGATGGTGCCGGCCAGCTCTCACCATGCTTGTAACTCGCACTTTCAAACATGTATGGTTATAGTAGCCATAAATAAATAGTTACATTTTTCCTGAGCACTTATACAAATTCTGGTAACCGAGGCGATAAAGGACATGCTGGAAAGAAACAACAACGACAACGTCATTTATGACATCATCAAGTTCACTAAACAGAAAATAAGAAAGAAAGCGTTAATATGTAGAATACAAAGCGTCATTTGAGTTAGAATGTCCGACACAGTTCATCCTAAGATTTTTTATCGTTTTTGAGGCGTGCAGTTTATGCCATGGCACTGGGAGTTTATAATCTCTGGCAAGATCTACAGCTGCTAGTTGAGCCCAATAACTATCCATTTTTCTGCCAACTTAAGAATAATTTATTGCCTGCACATCAATCAACCCTGAAGGCCCTATGTTGTTTTGTGGAAGATCCGGGTTGGTGGTTGAGTCACAATGTAGTCCTATGTTGTAGTTCTCGATGAAAAGTGTGGGACACCAGACCCTCATTTATGACATATTAAAACAGCCATCTATGGATTATTTGCATAAAATTTTGCTCATCATGTTGTAAATGCCTTTTAATAATAATAATATTTGCTGTCCGTCTAGTTAGACGATGACTGCATAGGAAGAGGTTTATAGTGACGACTCAGTTTCCGAGTCGTTAGTGCCACTTTTCAACCACTGACAACTTTAACCCAGCATGAAGCATAGCGCTACAAGGCCAGAGCTGCAGTGGTTGATGACAGCATCCTCCTGTATAGAGCTATACCATACAGGAGGGTTCTTTAATCTGCATGCACGATGGTGTTATACATACAGAAGACCTCCATTATTTATAGTCCTGATCAGAAGGGACTGTGTGATCAGTCAAAGTCGAAACGACTTTCGGTCCCGGACAGGGTTTGAACCCACAACCGGCTGGTCAAGTGGCAGACACGCAGTGCCAAACTGACTGACTTTTAATGTTGTCCTAATATGGCTATCAGACCGCTATTAGTTATGTCTGAGTAAAGTTTTACCAATTCGGATCATCTCAAATCGACCGCAATCCCGCCAACGAGCCGACACCGCGACGTGCCGGGGAAACCTGGGCCTTGGGCGGGTAACTGTAATTAAACTTGAGAATAGCTTATTTATGGTCATTTTCTGAGGCTACACACAGGCCAGATCAGGTCATGAAAAAATGCTTTTGTGGCTACAAGCCGCCTCCACCATCTGTCCAACTAGAGGTCAGACATACTAAATTAGTATTAATTCCCAGAATATGTAATCAGTCTTAGTTTGATTGAGGAGTAACAGGGTGACTCTTTGGTTTGATTAATTACTAATTTATGTCCGTGGATCCCAGACGAGTTGACCTGAGACATTTGATAATCGACGTAATATTTAAAGAAATACCAAAAGATCTTTTCCCTATGATATCATGAAATTTGAAAAAAATCATAACTCTAATAATCTTTCTCGGCAGAGGGACCATCGGGGGGGGGGGGGGGGGGGGGGGGGCTCAGACTACCCAATCATTTGCTTTACATAGAAGATGAATTGTTATGTTGTATTATGTAAATGGATTGGCTGCGGGGAAATATATGGACTCAAATCAGGCATCCAGGCTTATTGGAAACATTGGAAATGAGTGCTGTCATTCCAACTTCAAACATCGTACCTGGATATATTAAAAAAGAAAATGTTTGTACTTTTAGTTCTGTAAAGGATTCAAGTGCTCAAAGAACGATAGGAGATTGACGCCTCACCCGTGGTAAAGCTAGTTTGATAAAAGTTATGTTGTATAGGGATTTATGTTGTTATAGCATAGGAATCATGCTGGTAATTTGTGACAATAAAGGAAAGCAGCTGGGAATTCAAGCCATGAACAATGATGTCATCCACAAGAGAGCCATTTTTTAGAAGAGCTATTCATTTTACGTTTGTTTTGCAGCTACTTTAAGATGTGGTCATGTTTTGTTGGTTGAACCATAGTGTAACTCCATCGTTCAACTCTTAGTCCAAAAAATGATGATGATCATAGATAATTTTATCAAATGAAAAATTAAGATGGTCCTTAATTTATTGAATCTGCTGCGCTTTCTAGCGCCAACTGCTATTTAAAGGAATTTGTTGAAAAATTAGACTGTGCAAATTAAAATTACAAAAGCCAGACTTTCTGTATTCTCTATTAAGAAAAACCGTATTGATGCAACAAATGCAAGTTTACTGAGTCGTTCCCTCATACTTGAAAAGGGGACAACTTAATAGCCATTCAAATGTCTAGTATTAAACCCATGAGATCCTGACCTACTTATATATTTTATAAATGAGAAATCAGCACATGTTTGATTGTACGACTGACACATCCTTATAAAGACAATATCCTTATAGCAATGAACTTCCTCTTCAGAGTTCATTGCTTGTAGCTAGATAAATTTCATCACGTAGTTTCCAAATCATAGAAAATTCATCATCAGAATTTTGTAAAACTGTCAACGATCAATCTGTAATTCATCAAAAAATATCAAAGAAATGATCGTATTTCTTACTTTAGCCCATCATTGTATATATTAATATTTGATGCGATGTGTTGTGTTGTCCTGTAGAGGTTAGGTCATGATCCATGCATGTGAATAAATATTCATCATAGATTGCCCCGCCCATTTTTATTTTCGTTACGTAAACTTTTTGCGTTACATAAGAGCCAATGTTTCTCGGGCCTATGGTTTGACTTAGACCATTAATATACCGCCCCATAATGAGGACAGGCCTTGCTGGAAATAAATGCGAATGAATTTCTCCTGTCCAACATCGAGTCCATCCACATCAGATTGGAGTGTAAGATTGGGTTCAATCTTAGGGTCCATGTGGGATTAGGCCTGCCTAAAAAAAGCATCTAGATGACATGATAAAATTACCAAGTCATACAAAATAAAACAAAGAATAGTAGTGAAAATTTACTCGAGGTTATAAAAACCAAATATTGTGATGTCAATTTATGGCATCGAGCCGAGATCGCCTGTCACTTGTCTGCTTATTTGATATTTTTGTAGGCTGACTCGACGATTTTGTTGTCTACGCACATCAGGTCTTAGAATAGACTCGGCACCTCGTTTCCGAGAAAATGGGAAGCCGGATCTTCATTATTGCACTATTTTCTTTCGGGCAAGCATGTGGAGCTTTGATGGCTCCACTGCACTTGAGGTCATATCCGATTTCAACATAGGATTCTAGCGTGCTTAGCAAACAGGTGTAATTGCTATCGGCCACTTGTAAGAAATCTGCAGTTGATTGCAGATCGTATGCTGCACACAAATATAGTGTAAAGCTAGCCTTGTTACACGGCCAAGATAAGACTAGTATAAAGCTATGAACATTTATGTACATGAGAAAAATGTCTTAGATGATACCATGAAAAATAGAAAGATAAAATTTGAGGGCTAGTAAGGCAATCCAAAGACCTGCAAAGTGGCAGCTTACCAACCTAGTATAACTGCAAGCCGTCTCATCTCAACCAGCAAGCAGATGAAAGTGCCACATCAGGCAGTTTACTCCCCTTCCTATGCCCAAATGTGTCCCACAAGACTGACTGGTCGCTGTTGCCCTCTCCTCTTTTCCAATAGATACCTGGTGCGGCTGGATATGTGTGTTTTCATCATTGGTAGTCTCAAGACCAGTTTCAAAAATTTACCCACTTGGACGAAGGGGGGGGGGTGGATAGTCTGAAGAGTCATAAATCTAGTCTGGAGCTTGAAATAGCGACTGATAGGTTTGAAGGTTTTACAAAAAGTTTTGACTTGCCGGTAGCTTATGAAACAGTGATTGTCTTTTTTCATATTAAAATCATTTGCGTCATCTTAGAACAGGATATAACTTGTGAAACCAGCCATGATGGACCGTTTAAATGAATGAAAAAAGATAGAGCTCTTTACAACATGCTACTAGATGGGCCATTGAACATTTTTTTTGCGACAACATCATCCTCTAGCAGTCTTTTTAACTCAGCAGATGGTAATAATTCTCCGCCAGCTCCCTTTACTTAGAAAATGGGACTAACTTTCAAAACCGGATTTTGGTTGCAATGTCAACAATTTTATTGCGTCTATTTTAGCCTTGTCACGCTGCTACAAACAAAGAAGCCGCGTGACATGGCTATGTCTGTTGAATTATGGAATATCAGCATCAATATCAGGCTCATAGCTTCATAAATAACAGAGGTATGTATGCTGATGCATATAAAAAAACAATGTTTTGTTGGTGACATCACTAAAAAGAGGCACAACTGATTCTATGCTGGTAGCACTTTGAAATGCAGAGCATGTATGCATATGTAATTTGGTTTGGCCTCTGCATTCTGGGTGTTCTGTCAATCAACTTTTGCATATAGATGAGGATGAGAATGCAATTGTATGGTGAATAGGATTAGGGCGGTTAAGTTGCCCTCATAAATAAAGGCATCAATCACCATCTTTATCTAATTTATGGTTATTTTGATGTCAGTTCAGAGAGGTACACTCTCAGCCATATCTAAATAAAAATAGACACTCAGTACCACTTAAACATGGTTGTGAAAGAAATAGCAAAAAAAACCTGCCGATTTAAATACAACATGTTCTTGTAATGGTCTACAGTCATTCAAATTTGATAAAAAAATAAAGTTTTTGGTACAAAAGATTTTTTTCTGCCCTTATAACACCTTCCCTTGTCTTGGCAATCAGTCCCAAGACATGACAAATAATCCAGGTCAACTGAATAAAAAGTTGCCCTCCCTCAACCAACTAAGGACAACTTATTGGTAAGGAAAACTTAGAACTACTGTTCTCAGCCAATGATAGGCTTTCTTAGAACTATTGTTCTCAGCCAATAATAGGCTTTCTTAGAACTACTGTTCACAGCTACTCACATATTCTTTCTTTCAATCTACATCCGGTCACCACGCCGGTCTTGAAAGAAAATAAGTCTGTCAATTTCCCTCCCACCTCCCTATCACTAACCTATGTCGTCCATTGTCGAAATGCTAACAATTTCCTGGTGATGGTGTTCATTTGTTCGTCAATTCTGCACCAGATTTAACAACATCTAATACTATGGCAAGTACCCTGTCTGCCAAACAACATATACAGTGGCGTTGATCGTCACTTTCGGTTACAAATGCGTGAAGCGCCCCATATATTTTTCCCCTATGTTACATTATAAGAAAGAAAAAAATCTATATTCAATTGTTTAGCATGACATTTTTAACAGTATATTCAAAAGGCCAAGGCTTCCCTCAACAGTCTTTGATGACACTGCAGTTGACATATTGAACTCCATATCTTGGTATGTGAGGACAAACAAGGGCCGTGCAAAAGGTCCCTGTCCCTTCTATTTCGTTTTGCAATTTTGTAAACCGTATTACACTTTCTTAAACTTAATCATTTAATTACGAGGGATAGCTTGTGAGAAATATAATAACAGCGATCTTTATTTCACGACTATTGTTTAGTGGATTATACAGTGGTTGCAAGTAGTTAAAGTGGTCAAACTTTGCCTGCACTGAGGCATATATAAATTCAATAACTATTCGCATGCGTTGCTGGTAATAGCATTATTATCAAAAGAAGGGTGGGCTGTAGCCTGTAAGGCTGTAGTTGATACTTGAATATCGCCACCAGCTTCCTGAGTAAAGTGTGACCATTAGGATCTCGGTTCTCAGAATGACCGGGCATAACTGGCTATCACCGTCATAGCGAACAATGTCTCACTGTTTTTAGGTTAATGACTTCAAATCACGATCGCGGTAAGAGATTGAGATATACATTTTGTTTGGACAGACAATATCATCCTGGACAGATCTTTTTCGGAACGTGCCAAAGAAATTACGGCAAAAGTTGCGGTTTACATATCTCTGGGTTTCAATATTATAAAAATATCGGTCAACATGCACTGAACTCAGAACACTGAGCTTAGGCTTAGGCTTAGGCATAATTAGCCAAATAGCCAAAAATAGGCTTCTGGAAATAGCCAACTCATTGACACCAAAGCTTTTTTTTATCCGCCTCCAATTTTGTATACAATGCGCTTTCCTAGGCTTTTCACTAATCCTAGGGACAACCCAATCAAATTTTGGGATGAAATCCAATGTCCATGCGATCAAGCACGAAGAGATCACACATGCATATTCTGAGGGAAAGGTGATGACATCATATAGATGGTAAACTCATGTGTTGCATTTATTACTGATATTCACAATATTCCCTAAAACTCGTAATATTAAAATTGTATGTCAAAAATATGGTAAACACAGACTCTTTTACTTGAATATGCACCTTCACCGCAGGATCAAATGGTGCAGCTGTAGAGGTGCAACCAAGTCAGTTTTATGAGTTCTTAAGAAGAAAATATCTCACACCACAGCTAATTATACCGTTAGCAACAAAACACTACCAGGTTATTACTCATTACTGAAGTTAAAACTGCATATTATATCGGAATGTTCGTGACTTCCTCCAACTATGCTTAAAACACAAACAGATTATGCCACATTTATTATATTAAAGAGAGATTGAAATGATTGAACAGAACTAACAGTAAGAAAAAAAACCTTTGCTTAGATTACAGTGCGGAAGTAACTTCAATTCTATATCGAAGCCCTAAAAAGAAAGAAATGACAGTTAACACAAGATCGGGGCACGATTGGGCGTGGCGTGTAATGGGATAAAATTACATCAAGGTCTGTTTTTTGACTGAGAATTTTAATGGAAGTCAGATCTGTCAGTCTGATTGTGGGACTACTTCGTGTCAATGGCAAAGTAAATATATTCTAGGTCACGGCATATAATGCTGTCACTCAGTATCGCCGTCATGAACGCACTAAATTTCAACCTTACCACAATCATAAACATGTGTCTTTTATCGACCGTACCACTCAAGAAAATAGCCTGTCTTGACAACCGTTGTTCAGTTGTTTCCCCCCCCCCCCCCCCCCATTCCTCTACCAAAGAACAAAGCTTGTCAAAAAAGGCTACCAATAATTTTCTAATGGTAATACCACCAGAGACTATATATATATATATATATATATATATATCTATATATCTATAGTCTCTGATACCACTCTATAATTTATTAATCATAAAGATATCTGTGTCACTTGGCTTTACAGAACTCCATTTTTGCCTGACCTCAATACCATGACTAAGTTATTCTCTTCTTTCTTAATTGTTCTCCCTTGGTCTTTTTCTGTACAAAGGTCAGTATTAACATGGATGCCAGATAAATGAAATTAATTCCATTTTCAAGTTTGCAACATCTTGAATTGGTAACAGAATCCTTCATGCAGAATGAAGCAAAATCTCGTCATCTATGACTTCATTGTTTCATTCCCATCTAAGTTCACCCCAGCTTGACCTTGTGGTTGGGTTGGTAATTATTATGAGGTTTTTCAATAATCCTCTTATCTTTGCCATCAGTAAAGCCCACATACTTGGTTTGTAGCTCAAAACAAGCATTATTAACAGGTTGAGGGGCAGTTCACAGTCAGAGCGCTAGTAACCATTGCCTCATCAATTCCTATTTCGGAAATTAACTTCGGTCTTTCCTATACGATTCTAAAAACTGTTGGCAAAAAATATGGCTGAGCTTATAAGTGAGAGTAACAATCATTGCCACTGTAATACATTGTTCACAGTCTGAGTGTTAGTAAGAGCGTGTTTTATCATATATGTGTAAAGTTTTGTTAGAATTTTGTTTAGCTAGTTTGGGGTTACTTTATGAAGGCTAGCACCAAATAGCTCGAAAATAATTTTGGGAGATGATATAAAACGATGAAGTTTGATGGACATCAGATAGCAACAAGTTCCAATTTAACAAACATGTTCAAAATGACGTTAGGGGGAAGTAGAGTTCCTTCAGCTTTTAAGACAAATGGAAGCCGGCTCCTTGAGCTTTTCAAGTAGGTTGCTGCATACCAGGGTTACTGCCATTGTCCTATAGGAATTTTTTTTTTTTATCCGGTTGCGTGGTGCAATGTGTGGAGGGGGAAGAGAGTGGTACCGTAACTCAAAACATTGCTTTGCTATCGAACCAGAAAGGAGGAAACTTCTTCTCTGACATGGTACATCCCAAGGGTAGGTCATAATGTCAGGAACTTTGGGAAGGAAATTTAGGTAATCAAAGAGTATTTTTATTATAATGATGCTCAGGGACCTGTAATAAGCCTTGATCGCTCTTCATAACCGGCATTCATTTCCCTGAGGATTAGAACCTTTGACACCTGTGCCTTCAAATGCCTGGCAGTGAAGGCTAAACATATCAACCGCCTGTACAACTTGGTACAAGAACGAGGTGCAGATTGTTATATCAGTTATTATGTAAAAATTATTAGTAAAACAGCCAAGTCATAAGATTTTCAACTATATTTAGGCCCAACTCCGATCTCCAAAATCCTTTCTAATCACCGATTAGGCAGTTTATCTGTTGATCAGCAAAATTCTGCTACACAACAGACCCTCTCCCCCCCCCAACCCCCACTCAATGGATTTAAAGACACCGCCGGACTTGTTTTGTCTCCTAGTTTCTGGCTCATTATTGTTCTTCGTCCCAATGGTGATAATGTAATGTAATTAATGATAATGCAATTAAATTCTAGCCTTTTGTAAGCCCCCCTCCCCCCCCCCCCCCCGTCCATCCTGTTACAGTAGATCTTGTCTGAAGAGGGCACAAAACTTATTTTAACAGGATTAACAAATATCTGCCATATTTTTTGTGTGTGAAAGAAAGTGCATCGAGACATGTGTTTAATTCGGGATAGTGATCTCTTTGATAGAATTTTTCCTCTCAAGATTCGCTGAATAGACGCCCATGCATTATACGTTTTAGGAATATATCATGAAACGGACCATTGTATGATTCCTTTTCTCAGTAAAGGTCTGATTTGGTTGCCATAGTGTTTACTGGCCGTGTCAAACCAGGTCAAACATCTGTGATAAATTTGAGGGGCATTTTTTTCGCACGCGGCGGCATACAGTCATGTGACTGAGTAAATTGGCCGTTTCCTATTTAGGCTATGAGCAAAGGCACAAAAATGTTGCTAGTTTTTAACTGTCTCAGCCATTGCTTGTCTTTTGAATTTTTAGAAGGTACTCAACTAATTCTGACCTGCTGTATTCAAATCTGTTGCGTTAGGATGGATTCGCTTTCCACTTCTATGAGAAATTTGACTTTGAAATTTAAATGGTAATTAAAAAAAGGGAAAGTGATAAAAAAAATGATGCAATGATTTCAAAACATCCAAAATGTGAAAGGGCATGTCATAATTAGTGGATTTACAAGTTTACATATGTCTGCTATCATAAATAGCCGAGATGTGGCCAACAACGGTTGCAATACCCCCTTATATCACCTGTATATAACTACCATTGAAAGGACCCTACTTTTTCAATTTTAAAGTCGCCTTGAAAACTGACTTCGAATGTTCGTATCGATCTGATTTTTTTATGGTGGTTTTATATTGACTCCATCAATGACCAAACAATTTTTTTTCCCGCATAACGCACCTTTTTGATGATACTACAAGGAGTTAATTTTTGCTTTATACGCTATATGAACTTAGAAAGAGGAGTTTTATTATACTATAAAGGAAACCTAAACATACGTACTATAAGAAAAAAAACACTGAACACTGGTGTTATGCGATGGGAGGGCCAATACAAAATCACCATAAAAAAATCAGATCAGTACGAACATTCGAAGCCTGCTTTTTAGGCAGAAGCAAAATTGAAAAAGGGGTTTCACTTTAATGATAGTTATACACAAGTGATAGCAGGGGTATTGCAACCGTTGTTGGCCGCATCTCGGATATTTATGATAGCAGACCCATGTAAAGTTGTAGATCCACTAATTATGACATGCTCTTTCACATATTGGATGTTTTGAAATCATTGCATCTTTTTTTTTATCACTTTTTCTTTTTTTAATTACCATTTAAATTCCAAAGTTAAATTTCTCATAGAAGTGGGAAGCGAATCCATCCTAACACAACAGATTTGGATTCTACTGTATCACTTTACCCCTAGAGCTATTTATTTTGCCAAAGAATGACAATGGCTACCAAACTGCAAGATAAATTGCCTTGGCTCATAGCCTAATTGGCCCGATCTCATGCGTGATCACGCCTCAACTTTATGGTTTATTGCTGCAAGAGTGGCCGAGTGACAAGGCTACCCCATATATATATATATATATATAATACATATATATACACTTTTTATTTTGTTTAGATCTAATTGTATATTCCCAACAAAATGAAATAGCGCTTGATTCATGGTTTCTAGCTGAAGACCTGTGTGTAGTGCAGTGGTATGCGCATCACTGTGTGTTGTAACTTGCAATGGTAGGACATAATGCACCTAGTTTTTTACCTGAACTGAGACTGAACTTGCAATGGTGAGATCGCGCAATTAGTTTTCCCTAGCTTTTATTTCGCAGTCCAGAAAATCATTAACATTCCATCCACCAGACACAATAGTACGCTACTCTTCTGCTATTACTATTCATTACCTGTGCCTAAGAAGATGTCATAACAAATTAATAGGCTGGTCAATTATTACTTTGAAATGAAATGGTCAACATACCGGAGATGAAATCAGAATTTCCTTTTCCATCTATCTATCTTTGGTCCAGGGTGGTATAAATTAATAAAATTTAGGATCGTCAAAAGTTTTGAATGCCTGTTTATGGCTAAATTTCGTTCCGTCTTTTAGCGGCTGAGTGAATATGGCTTCATCACTGTTTTGAAGCAAAATAAAAAAAAACAGACAATATTTAGAGCCCGTAAAATCTATCAATAATAGAAAAATCAGTTGGTTTATTTAGATGCTCAGGTAGGCGGTAGGCATGGTTGACAGGCCAATCTGCTACTAGCAATCGGAGCAGAGTTTAAACACTTTATCTATCTCAAACCAAGCCTTTCCTTTATTAGATCATATCTAAAAAGAACTGGAAAGTCATTCGTGGTAGCACCTGCAGGCTAATTTCTAAAAAAAAGCACCAGACATATTTGCCGAGTCTGTGACATCATAAATGTGTTTTGAGTGTTACCAGCAGTGCCAGATGGTAACAAAGCCAAACCGTCGCTTTCCCTTGTCCTCAAACCCTCTAAGCTCCATTATGCAGCACGTTCTATTTTTGATAAGTCTGTTGTGCATTTCCTCTATTAGCTGAACTATAGGACAGAGGTTGATCGCCGTGACAACCATGTAAACATTGAGAAGAGAAAACTGCATCATTTATGACATCATCAAGAAATCTCTTACTTGGGAAAGCGGTATGCCTCATGAGAAACACTTTTACAGATTGCGAACCGGGATCAAGTTCTTTATGTCTGAACAACAACTTTGAACTGACATTGTGCCGTTGTTTAGATCATCTCTGGGAAGGCGAAGGCGCGCTCACCTACCACGAAAATGCTCTTAATAGCCCCACACAGGGCTAGTAATGCCCATTTACTGAGCCACAAAGGGGATTACGGGCTGTTACATCAATCAGTCCCTAACTCATCTAGATGAGCCAAATAACTGTCTGAGTTAGAACCCACACATCAATCAGTATGGCCACCAAAAGGGGAGGTTCAATTTGAGTTCAGTTCAGTTGGACAATGGGCGTCAAAACCCTATCCTTATTCATAGTACCATAATAGATTCCGACTGTTGACTATCAGAAAATAGTTACATATGGGTCAAGTGCTAAGTGTTGTTTCCAACCCAGGGGGATATTTAATTAGAATAAGTAAAAACATCACACAAAACCTTGATCTTTTGGTCTTCACACTATGCAAATTAATTAAGAAATAAATGAAAGTTTTGGGATCATGACCTCGGCCAGGTCTAGTCATCTCAGCAACAATCAGATTGTGAATTTATAAGGTTATAATCCTTAGCAGCCCCGCCAACCCCTAAGCTTTCGTGCCTTTCAGTGGGATAGAAACAAGACCATTAATACCAAAAACAATGGTGACACACATAATTCTAGTATGTGATATTAACTCAACATCAAACACACCCAGTAACAACAGTCCATGAATGTGCAGTGGCTGTGATATTGACTAGTCCACACCCCTATCCATCCCAATATGGTACGGTTACTTTCTATTTTCAACAAATCCTATATGAACTGTAATAAGATATATCATAAATATAATTAAGCTAATGGTTATCTATTAAGTATGTTATATATAACTTAATAATAATAATATATAAATGGTAACTGGGGAGAACAACTCCTAAATACCAAAAATTTACGCAGAATATTTTAAAATATATATTACACAATATCATATGCATTATATATGTATTACATGTCTCATTATAAATATTATATGCATTATATTTATTCATTTATTTATTGAGGTTTTCTTAAAGTTTATACAGCTAGCAGTAGTTGTTATTTTCGTTGTTGCTATTGCATTGTTATTGTTGTTGTTGTTGTTGTTATTATTTTCTACATCAACATCATAATCGTAAATTCATAACCTTTCTTCCAAGACGGGAAACTATAGATAATAATGATGCAATTATGGAAATGATAATCTTGCTGTACTTTTAGCTTTGGAGTTATTTGTAGACAAAACTCTAAAAACATTCATTGTAGTCTGAGCCCCCCAGACTCTTTCCCCCATCCAACGTCCTCCCAGCCGTACGAAACTGTTATGAAAAGATTACAGCAGTCATTAAAATATATCAACTTAACCAAAACAAAAACAATAGAAAGGCAGCTAGGAAAAATAAAAGCATTTTCTGTGGAACTTCATTTCATATGTAATTTAAACACATCAACAGCCAAAAAAATCAAAAGTATATATATATGTGTATGACTATGACATGATATCAAGCAATGGAATTGAAACCTATGGTCTTGCGTAAAGTTCATCTGTGTATGCAAAGAAAAAAATGTTTCCATTGTCAAAAATACTAGGTCTTGGCAATTTCGAATCCATGTATTAGCTATTTTTTTCATAAATTTAATTATTTCATCATTATTAATTTATTATTCAATTCAATTATGCCACTAAAATGTATATTTCTCTCTTGCTCAGCAGAGCAGCGCTGAGAAATCTAAGACCTGCCTAGTGTGTATAACCTCATTCTGAAATGTCTGTTTAGCTCAACCATGGGCTGTAAGTAACATGTTATACATTTTTAGGACTTGAACTTATAAAAAATAATGTTTCAACGGGACAAATAAAAAACTAAATGTTATATCACCCCCTGCAGTAATAAATACTGCCAATAAAATATTAAAGATTAAAATTAAAATTAAAAAAAAACAATTTGATTTGGAAGTGGTTTGAATGCAGGCAGGACTTTGTGATGAAGCTCATGTATATATATATATATATTATTATTATTATTATACATATATTATAATACATGTATTATTATATATATCATTATCACAGCAGGTTGGCGACTTCATTCAGCTCTCTATCGTTTTCACACAACTCACTGATGAGTAAGCATGTGTAGGCGTCATGAATGTCTCCCGAGATATGGACACTTGTCTTGCGTTCTTCTACCTCATGTCTAAGGGCTGCTGGGTGTGTTTGGTTCTGAGAAACTTTAGAAATAGCCTGTTTTGTTACCTGAAAAATTAAGAAAATTAAAACACATTTTTAGTTTGTTCTAAGTGTTCGGTGTGTGACACACTGTTTTTTATGAGTATTTATTGCAAGAGATAAAATTGATATTTATTATAGATAAATAAGAGAAATCGAGTGAGAAAAAGGCAAAAAATAAAATACAGGTGAGTTAATTGCAGACGCAATATATAAAAAGGCTGGCAACCTTTTGAATAGCCTATGGACAGCTTTACTAAAATGAAAATTTCTCTCAACTTTTCTCACCCTTGTAAGGTTGCCCCCTCCTTATCGCACTTTATCATTTCGGTGGTTAATAAAGTTCATAATATATATAATGATAAAGAGGGGACAACCTTAGTGGTTGAGAAAAGTTAAGAAAAAAATTCAATTTAGCATAGCAAATGGTTGCACCTGTGTCCATATAGGCTATTCAAAAGGTTGCTATGATTCACTTTATTAGACTGAGACCGCCAATAATGATACCAAATATGGGGAGGCGCAACCAAGGAGTAACAGGGCTGTTACTCCTTGGCGCAACTATAGCTTTAAACAATTCCTTACCTTGTACCAAACATGGTATTACTCTGGATGTTCCACATTATATGCTGAACTGTGCGTCTCTATTATTATGTTTCTTATCGGAATCCCCATCCTGGTGGAAAAATATGTATACAATTTTTAACCTTCAATATTAAAAAAAATGATGTCCTCACCAATCATATTTTGTTTAAGTTTAATATCATATCTGATTTTAAACATTATCTGAACAATAAAGTCTACGATAATTTGTGAAAAATCTGTCTGGTGGAGTGTATCATGGCCGCAGATATATGTATACTCATGGATAAGGGGAACATATCTGACCTTTCACAAGCGCACTTCTATTGTATGGTTATATGAATGCATTTCTTCTACTTAAAGCTCAGTAAAGACTTTATAAAACACTTTTAGGCTATGTCCAATTTCTGACGCTAAGTTATATACTGATGGATCACAGATGGCCACACTATGTATTTTACCATAGTGTGGCAATTTGTAATGATATGAATTCATGGATTGGTACACTAATCCATGAATTCATATCAGTGATTATGGCACAATAATACGAAAGCCATATAGTTGGATGAGTGGCACAATCAACTTTGAACTTTGCTCACCTGTCTGCGAGTCTTTTGATTTGTATGAGGTGTGATTTACTTCACCATTGTGTTCCTCCGACAATCACTTTCGACTTTTCGCAGTAGCCATTATTCAATCTATGTAGGAAACAGGATGAGAAACACAATTATATGTGCAATCATTTTAAATCAGGAATTGTTTTGCGTTATGGGTTATAGTTGGCGCTCGATGGTATCAGGAAGCATGAATTGAATTGAGCAGTTGCATTCCATTCCTCTTGCATTTGCATTATACATTTGCATTATACATTTGCATTATACATTTGCATTATGCATTTGCATTCCATTGCACAACCACCATTAGAGTTGTTCGAGCTTCAACTGACCAAGACTAGAGTACCTAAGAATGTTGGCCTGTCTTTCCAGCTTGTCACTATTCAGAATACCTCCATAAAACTTGGTAACCAGTAACCCCAGCCCACATTACCCATACAGAATAAAAGTGGGTGTGCAACAATAATAACACATATGAGGATCAACTTTGGACGGAAGAGAAACTAACATTTGAATTGGGAATATTAGTATTTGATGGTAACATCCATAGACAATCCTAAGCGATAGCTGAAATCATCTTTTCAATTGATCATTAAACCCCACCCACAACAAATACAACTCAAATAATAGTGAGGCATCGTGAGTTATCTTCCCGCTTAATGTGCCAAGACAACTCCCAATCTGTCAGGCTGTAATTAAATGTCTGTCTAAATTGAACCCTGAACCCTGAGCCCTGATTGAACTATCATGTGACTTAGTAATCATGTACTGTGAGCACAAGTTGAGGATCAGTACTTTCATGTTTGAGGAACTGGTGAGTTGCACGCTCATGGTCAAACTGTTCAAACTAACATCGAGAAAACACTATTAGTAATGTATCTGTGATTAAAATTTAGCATGACAACCTCAATAGAGCCCAATCCTAATTGTAGACGTTAATCTACGGCCGTCTAACCGAATTTCCTGATGGAGTGTCTCACGCTACAAATATTAATTTATGCTCTTTGCATCATAGATATTCACGAAACAGTATATCAACAATCAGTGCGACTCACATCTGATCAGAAAGCATCTGAATTGACTGATTAAAAGTCTTCTTTCCAAAGTAATTAAAAGCACTGTAATAGATGAAGCTGAATTTGTAGAGCCACCGAGATTTCTGTATGAGACAGGACCATGGCTCTTTGGAGCATCTGAAAGAGTCACATTTACCGTTCCCATGAGGCTCTGCATCATCGCACGGAGGTTCGAATCCCCAAGGAAATAAACCTGCAAAATAAAAAAAAAACATACATGTAATTGGTTTACATCTTTATTGGCATATCAAAGTTATACAAACAGTCGTTTTCAACCAAATCATATGAGAATAACTTTTCATATCTTTCTGCACGGAGAGGGCTAACGAAAACCTCAATAGAGTGATCGATTGATTGATTAAGAGTTATATTAGGTTGTCCCATAGACTTAATGAAGTTTATGGGTTGCCCCTTATAATCTATGGAAAGACTACTTAAGACAGTGATAAATTAAAGGGTACGACAATGTAGTACATTTCATATTTTTCCCTTGTTATAGGCTGGACAACGGTTGTAGGCTTGACCGGAGCCCCTACCACACAGATCAAATCCGCTTGGAAACTTTACAAATTGCTATACACAGTTGCAATATGTTCATTTTGAGTTATCAGACTTTGCTCACCTGTTTATCCTGGAGGCATTTCCGTATGTTCTTATCCTGAAAAATTTGGGTCGGTTTTAATTCTCCGGCCTCCACCCATCTTGCTTTTGACCATTTACATGTTTCTTCATTCAAGCAAGTTTCACAGTCCAGTGACCAGTAGCCTGTAACAACAAGATTAAAGTACTATCAAAATAACTGTTGATTGCAGCAGGCCCCAAGTTTTCAATATATGCTTGATAAGAAGAAAAATATGTGTAAAATGGACATAAGCCTACACTGCTGCTTTTTGTTGTTTGACAGCCCTATTTAGCGAGCCCCCTCAGCTCCAGTGGCTTGTGCGGGAAGGGGGGGGGGTGATAGGGGTGACCCTGGACCCATGCCATTCCTTGCCGGCAACTCTTTTTGTTGATGAGGCAAATGGTGATCTTTATAACTGCTTGCAGGTGTATCCAAAACATAGTAAAACCCTTGTTATTTAGGTCCTCATCTGAACATAACTGGCTAGGATAGATAGCTTGCCAAATAGGTGATAGGGGGTGATGGGGGTGACCCTGGACCCATGCCATTTCTTGCCGGCAACTCTTTTTGATGAGGCAAATGGTGATCTTTATAACTGCTTGCAGGTGTATCCAAAACATAGTAAAACCCTTGTAATTTAGGTCCTCATCTGAACATAACTGGCCAGGATAGAAGCTTGCCAAGTCAGATATGACTTCTGGCTACATGGATTGAACCTGGTTCATCATAAATATTCGACCTTGACCATCAGACCGATATGCATGCAACAAGATAATCAAACTAAACGAAAAAGGGATTAAACTTTATGACTGGCCTTCTGTCTCCATCATCTTTTGCGGGGTGGCGAAAGCCTGCAGCCCACATGGTCTATGAGCGTCCATTCTCAGATCACAGTCTTGCTCAAGTTAACACTGTCTAGTCTGATGAGAGCTAGGAGTTATGCGACCTTTTCTCTCCTGTCTGTTCACCCGGACCACATAATGTGAGGTTTTCAAGGCTCTATACCTATCCTTTCTGTTTATTTGTATGCTGAATACTGACTCACCTAAACCGAGCGTGAAATTTCCTGCCCTGGTGACATAAAAAGGGTCCATTATGAACTTAAAGTAGAAGGAGCATTCTGATAAGAAGAATTATTCTTTCAATTTGAATCAGGAAAGTGGAGTCCGGAGTTTCTAACCATCCTGTAAAAACAGTAGAAGGTCCCACCGTGATTTGAACTCGTAACGCAGGATTCAGAGTCCTGAGTGCTAACCATTACACCATGGAACCTTGATATTTGCATATTAGAAGACCATGAGGAGACTTGATTGGTCAGCTTCTGACAAATGAATGAACAGTTATGACAATCAGATGTGGATTTGTGATCTACATTTGATAGTTGCTGAGAACGATTAGGTCATTATTATCTTGATGCCAAAAGGCTAAATATAAAAAGATAAATACATCCAGGGGAGTTCAGCAAATCATTTCCTGTGCAGCTGAGCGTTAGCACAGCTATGACAGGATTCAATCGAGAGACTTGCTCAACTCAATGTTAATAACTTGATCTGATTGAGCAAGGTGATGAAAGTTCAAAGTTGAAAAAATCGCCAAGAAAACAATAAAGTAAACTTCTGTGCTTCTAATTGAAAAGAATGGGATAACAGATTTTTTTTCATGTTAGCATATCTACACGTTAGATTGATGTTGCTTTTGCCCATCTTTAAACCACCCTCGATGTTTAAGCATAGCAAGAATCCTGCCTAACAAACAGGGTTATCTTGCCTTTGTTCAGAAGAAGACAACTCCTTGCAAAACAAAAAAGATTCATTTGTTACGTGAATAGTCATTGATTGGGGCTGAAATTGGTATTGTTGTTTATTTTATAATGAGGATTTAGATAATATTGGCTATGTTACCAGATCACTCACTAGTTGTGAAGATTGGTTTACCCGATAAATATTTAGGAATTAGTATGTGCAGAGCTAAAAATAATATGCCTTCCGGAAAAGGGCGGGAATCTCAGACAGACATTCACATACGATAACAAATCAAAACAAAACAAAAATAGCCCCATGTTACACACTCTAGAATGAAATGTCATAAGCTTTGATTACCATAAAACCTCACAATATAGACACCAGACTTGTTAATGTGAGCAGAATTATTTAAATAATATAGTATAATATAGTATAGTTGCCACACTCTTATTTGCCACCACCATAAACATATAAATACTCTAGACTGGAAATTACAGGCTTAGAGCGTCTTCTCTAATTCAGTGCATTCCTCTCGGCCTATTGGCTAAGATCAAAGTGTCATGGCCAATGGCTGATTAGTGCCTGTTTCAGTTTCTGGCAGCTTGCTGCACACTCACGATTAGGAGGTCCACCATGGCCTCACCTCTAGGATGCATTCTAGTTTTACTAGGATGTATCACACTCTCAGTGCGAGGACTCCGGGCAACTTGCGTCCCTCATTAGGGGCAGCCCACCCTCTGTTTTGTCATAAACAGGGCATTCCTCACGACACGACGTCACCGCGCTTTTCAATGTAGCGCACAATGCCACTTACACATTAATGAGAGTTTATATACCTGCAATATCACTCCCCAAAGGGGGCAGTCTACACCTCCCCGCAGCAGCAGTTGTATTTATAACAGTTTTGCTAAAAGTACTGACAACTGATACTGTTATGTACATGTCTTTTTATATGATTTGTTTTTCAGATTCATCTCCCCTGTTACTACCAAGGTTCCATGGTGTAATGGTTAGCACTCAGGACTCTGAATCCTGCGATCCGAGATCAAATCTCGATGGGACCTGCAATAATTTTTAATGCTGCATATACATACGTATTAGCAATTAAGTCGCTCAATATCTAAGTTAAATTTCATATCTCCCTCCAAAGCTAGGATATTAGCTCAAATTTGGTTCCTTTATAATCAAAAGTGGGTTTAAAGAATGATTTTGTTTTAATACTGCGGAATATTGCCCTTGGCAGTATATTCATTAGTAGTTGTCTTCTGCTGTATAAAGACAAGATAACTCTATTTATTTGGTTATGCATGCTTGTTGCTATATCTGAACAGGGAGTTTGGGACATCCCAAACTGTCCCAAACTCGGCCTGGTCTGAGCCATGTATAGACAACATGGAGTAAGCAAACATAAAACCTTTCTTGACCTTAAACTACTTGTCATTTCATTTTGAGTTTAAATACATTCTGGATGTATGATGAATATAACGACTTCTCAGACAAGGATTGTCACCACATCAGTCAAACAACCAATTAAAACTGATATGAAAAAGTCTCCAGCGTGAAGCTTGTCCATGTCACTGTTTAAAGTTACTTTTTAACTACTATGTTATCTGTAAACTTCTAGAAAACCTCTTCAAACAAATAAACATAAAGGTCAGCGACATTTTTATTACACTTTTATTGGCAGTCTATTTCATTAGCGGAATGTTTTCCAAATAGTGGCAAAAAAAATAAGAAAAGGAAAAAAGAAAGCTTGGGAATGAAGATAAAGTAAAATAAGGATAGATTATTTGTATAATTATGAGAGATACACGACGATTGGCTAAACGACCCTGGATTTATTTATCATCATATTGCCTTTGAGCAAGTCAAGATAATAATGACCTACATCTTCCTCAGCAACCATCAAATGTAGATCACAAATCCAAGTCTGACTGTAGTGACTGTTTATACATTTGTCAGCAGCTGACTGTTATGACCTGGTCATGGTCCTCTCCTTAGCAAATATCAAGGGTGGGTTGGTGTCCCACCCTCATTGAACTGTAACTAAAGTATACATTTTGCAGCATACATCCTCTCGCTTATCTCGCATATCTCGTTAACTTTTTTCATTAGTTTATCTCCCCATGTTGATATATTGGTTCCATGGTGTAATGGTTAGCACTCAGGACTCTGAATCCTGCGATCCGAGTTCAAATCTCGGTGGGACCTTCAATGTTTTTATAATGCTTTATATATGTACGTATTAGCAGTACAACAGTCACTCAATATCTCATATATCCCTCCTAGACTACAAGAACATAAGAGATCGGCTCAAATTTTGTTGGTATAGAATCCACTCAAGTTCAAAGATGGAATTTGAACTTTTCAGATAACTTGGTAGGGCTGTATGATAATTCTGTCTGATAGAGTGGAATAGGAAGTATTTTCTTTGCGTGTTTTCCAAGCATATTCAGGCTGTAGTTATGGTTTTGATGGGATTTGGTTTTTTGGCTGAAACCATTCTTAGCTCTGCAAAACAGTTGTAGGTCCCACCGAGATTTGAACTCGGATCGCAGGATTCAGAGTCCTGAGTGCTAACCATTACACCATGGAACCAATATATCACCCTGGGGGAGATGAACTAATCAAAAGAGTTAACAAGATAAGCGAGATGATGCATGTTCGGCTATGTAATGTGTGCTTTAGTTGTCAGTTCAATGAGGGTGGGACACCAACCCACCCTCCCTGACCAGTTGTACTTCCATACTATCATGATAAGAAGTCACAGCAATAGAATGTACTGTTACGTTCAGTAATAGTCCAGTTTGTTTGTTTATTTTGGAAAAAAACATTTGATGCAATGTTTACCTTTTCACAGTAATGTAGGACAAAATTTAATGTTCTAACACCCAGTTCTGAAAGTCTCATGAAATATCAATGCTGATAGAGAGAAGCCTTGGTACATTACAATGTAATACAACCTGAATTGGCAAGAATAACAAAGGCTATAGCATAAAGGGTGAGACAGCTACTGTAGGAAAAAGTGATAGGAGTTGTTTTATCTGTTTTAAAGAACAGACAACCTCTTTGGCAAAGGACTGAGATATGTGGGACAACCTCCCTGTTGTTATATACCTTTCATTATTTTAGTTTTGTCAGATGTCAGGTCATAAGATTACCTTGTTAACATACATCTCACATACAGGCAATGTCAAGGTCAAAGTGACTTTCCTGAAAGTACCATATGCCCTGGCATTGGCTCTTCTTCTCCCCATCCACCAATCAGAGCCAACACATTGGCTTATTTTCGCTTGTATGGTTGTAAATAGAAAAATAACTCATCTATCATGGCCATGTTGTATGCGAAGCTACTGAGCATTTTCTATGTCATCTGAGTGAGCTCAAAATGTTTTTTTACTGCTACTCAATGTTGAAAATATTGATTTTTCTTGCTACATTAACTACATTTATAATAACTATTATTATTCTTAACACCATTAAATATTTATCCTTTCTTGCAACAAAAGGGTCTCCTTCCTCTTCATATTACCACAATAACAGAACTTAAATATTGTATGAGATAATAAATGCATGCATAGATAGAGTTGTCGTTGAGTTCGCAGGAGTGAATCTTTGAGTTCCTGGCAATGACTGACTACAGGTGAGATAATCATAGCAGATCACACATCTAAATTCAACAAGTGTTTATCTGTAGGCTATTGTAGTAGTATAGTATTCTGTTTTATTTAAGTTAAAATCTGGAAAAAAGTACTGCTATTTGCAGGCAAATTATTGAGTTGACACGTATAATGTGATGAATGCGATGTAAAGACAGTATAAAATTTTGAAAACCTGTTGGCAAGAAAACAAAATTCCTTTAGGTTATAGGCTATGGATGAATACCAAGAACATAGTAATATGTAGGCTGTTTGAATTTGGACTATAGGAGAACTTAGCAAATTTTGTAGGAAGATCTCAAACTTGTTAGGTTGTTTGGGGCGACATCAACAAAGACTTTTACACGTAGGCACTGATATTTTTTATCTAGATGATGGGAACATATCTGACCCTGAGCAAGCGTATGTATGGTTGCATCTTTGATTGGGCAACAAGTTCAGCTTCTAATATAGCTGACCCTTGCAAGCCTTTTGTCAAGCAGCATGCCTGGGTTTTTGCAGGTTGTTACTGGGACGTTAATCAATGCCTTATACTGCTGGCATGTCTCCACAAATAGCCATCCTATGTATTTTACTTAGCAGGTAAATACTGTATGATAAAGCAGGAATCGCTTTTCTGAATCCATTCCATGGTGGATTAAATTTGTTGTTCTTATACAGGTGTAAGCTTGGTATAAGTGTTAGAAGTTGAAACTGGCCTTTGTTTTACTCTAAAAACATTGAGTCAAAACCATAACAAAGTTTATGTTACAAGTTAGAAACTTATCTAAACATGGAGTTACTTTTCATTCACATGTTTTGATGTTACGCTGCACAGTATAAACAAGCATTGAGCAATAAAACAATAATGGCATCATTTTACTGAACTATTTGCAATGAATGCTTTCAGTATCATTATAAACTGCAAACCCTTTTTTCAGAGTTTGACAGTTGACACTTTTCAAAATTATCTTTGTGGCTCTACAAGCTAGATGATTCAATACCTTGCTTGTAGTACAAAACACTGGAATCAGGTAGGTACGTAACTTTCTAACTCTTTGTGCATGCATATTTAAGATTCTATCGCATGCCGATGGCAGCATTTGACATTTGGACATATCAACATAGATAATCTTTGAATGCTTTTGTTACATAGCTTTGAATTGGCATTGCTCGACCCGAGGGTGATTTTTCCCAAAATTGTGTGTAGCGTATTTTAACTGCTTCTTTTCTATGCATGTACTGTGTAGCGATATCTCATTTTAGCTGTACATCTACAACACACCGACATCGACACTATTATCATGTGTATCTCTGATCGTCAGAGTCAATTTAGTACGAGAACCTAACATGTGCCCTCCCCTAATTAGTAAAATTGAACATGGGTCGTCACACCAAATTGCTTGTGATGGTACTCATGCTAAGTGAATTAGTTCACTCTCTATCAATCAGAGATATACATGTAATAGTATATCTTGTGATCAGTGTTTGCATGTACTGTGTAGGGATATCTCAGTTTGGCAGCACATCTCCAAGCGGCTAGATTGATTAATATAATTACACCTTAGCAGTGATTTGTTTGCTAGCATTTGTCTGATCAATAATTGGCTATCAAGGTGGAAATACTAATGCAGCATTGTTTCACTCAACTCATATTTTACAGCTAATTTTAACACAGTATTTAGTGTAATATTAGCTTGCTGTACGAAATGAGAAGCTTCTGAGCATTTTAAGCAGGGAGCCTCCAACTCCTTGTTTTAAGTATTCATTTTTCAGCTAAGATTAGAGAGTGACAGTAGGTTAGAAGTTCTTTAGTTAGCCTATCTGACTTTACAACGGCACTTCAAAGGATAGTGAACATTGATTGGGCAAACAATTAATTCAACAGGAAATTTAAATACCTCAGCAGAGTGAGTTGTATTTATTTTGAACTCTCTCGCATACAATCTTTGACAGCAAACTTTCTTGATAGCTATTTTCCATATATGTGTCAATTAATGTCAATAAATTCATTTTGTATTTTCTAGCTCTGTGAGATTTAACTGGATCAGTTATCGGTGCATGTCATAGTATTTTGATGCCATGATGACGATGTCGCAGTACTGTAAGATTTTATCAGGACGAGCCACACAAAGGGCTGCCACAGTCTTACTCTTCATATTACTCACCTTACACATCACCATACACCAGTACGACAGCAATGTATCAACTCTACAAACCCTGCAGCGGGGGAGATCAGCTGCAGGATTCTATGTCACTAAAACTCCTACCAAAAACATGGAAAACACCTCACCTCATATTGCGGTAAGTTGACAATCACAGTTTTATAGTTGATTTGTAGTTTAGTTTGCATTAGGGCAATAGTATCCCATGATGCAACTTTATCTTAGGCAGGCCCGTAGTTCTAGGGGAAGCAGAGAGGTACTGAATTCCCTAGAAAGCTAAATACAGTGGCCTAAAACACTATAATTGAATAGTCCATGTCAGAATCAGCTCACATGGGATTTCCATTTGCTGATTATACGCCTTAAACTGTTTATAGCACCACTCCTGGTGATTCTTCGGACTTGCCTCAAACTTTTATCTCCCCTACCATTTTTCCTATACGATGGCCCTGTAAGGTGACAACATATGAATGACACTCAGTCAGACTCGGAGACAGTTTCAAGTGCGTGTCAAACCCACCAAGAGGCATAACACATTTTATATACATTGTTCCAACAGATCTTGATTTTTTTTATGGATAACCTGTTTTGGTTTTTTTTTTCATACCAATTCAGGAGTACTCAACCAACTGCACAATGCATTTGCAACAGTGGCTTACTAAATGAATTCGCAAATCTGTAAGGGTTTTTTATCTTCCTGTGAGCTCCAAAGTTGAATTGCATTGTGGGAAGGTTATTGCTCTACATGCTTGTACTCCATGATTTAGAAAGGTTGAAAGATTCTGTCATGCACTATATTTATTTTGCCAACCGACCCAGCGTATTTTAAATTCAATTAATTTTAGTATTTAGCCTAAGACATGTTAGATTTAAGATGAAATTGAAACTAATCAATGATTCTGAGTTTAAATGAGAATGTTGTATTATGTATCAATCCACAACAACTACTGGGTAGACACACTATACTATAATATAAATAATATAACAGCAGCAAACAGCCAGGTTTCAATTAGTGATGCATTCATTTAATACTTCATGGAAGGAAAGATCACGTTTTCCTTCGCCAGGGGGCCGTCGGGCGGGGGGCAAAAGTCTGGGGGGGGGGCACAGACTACATTTTTAGATGAATGATTTTAAATACAACTAAAAGTCTCATCAATATTGGCAATCTGTTTGTTGAAATCATATTGCATATTCATATTGATATAAAATCCTCTTAGTGTGTGTTTATCTCCAAACAAGAGTCAGCCCTTGTTTCACACTGGAACAACTATTTTCGTTTTGAATTCAATAAATCGCTTTCTCCATACGAAGGTGTCACACTGTTTAGAGTGGTTATGTAAGTACACTTGATGTGGATGTGCTGCCTCTTGATGGCACTTAGAGAAAGTGAGAGTCACTCATGCAAATCTCAATCATGATTGATCAGATAGAAATGAGATGACAACCCGTTGGGCCATTCTGCGTTATTAAGGACTTTGATTTCAAATGGGGGATTAGATGGAGGGGAGATAATTATGCTAATAATTTATTAAAACTGCAAATTCAATAAAATAGTACAATCGATCATGACAGTACTCTGATCTCCTACTTTATATGGTCCCTACATCATCATTATCAAGCGCTAAATACATAGACTTATTATATATAGTATATTAATTCTATGGCTTAATACCTCTAAGGGTGGCAACAAATCTTTAAGTTAGGGCACAAAAAAACTGGAAGTACAAGACCAAAAACGCTAAAACCTCACAGACAGTTTTCTTAATTTTTCAAAGTTGCACTTGTTCATATGGGCCTAGAAGGCTTCATTCATTGCTCTCTAGTGTGTGAAAGGTAAACAAATCAAACTTGATTGCTTGTAGTAAAAACAAAAGAACGGATACAGTCTTGAAGCCGCTGTTTGTTTTTAATTTTTTCAAGGCCTATTGAGACCGAAGGACACATATTTGTGTTTAGATTTCTCTGCATATTACGTGTTTAATCGAGCTGAATTGAAGCCAAGCTTTATAATATTGATTCACTTTTAAAAACTCAGTAAATTAGCACTGACATGTTAGCTCGACGGCTAATGACGAATGCGTTATTTTGGTGCATTAGTGAGTGAAAAGTTATGCTCCCATGAGGTTTTTAAAGCTACATTTAGCGCTACATTCAAGTCTAAGTAAGCTTTCAGCTCCAATTAGTTGGACACGTAGCAAAAAAAAACTTGCTGCACACTGAAATCGCGGTGCTCACTAATGGGGCAAAGTTCTGTGATAATTCTCGTCAAACTAAATGTGGATTTCGAACAGTTGCTGACTGAGCCCATCTTGTCAGCGCAAACTATACATAAATACTATCAAAGCTAAGGTAGCGCCCTCCATATTTGATATTCATATAAAAATTCTTTGCGACTTTTCTTAACCACTAAAGTTGTCCCCTTATTGTAGCTCTATAAGATATAACTATGTAGGAAATGCTCAAATTTCAGAGCATTGTGACCTGAAGTGAGAAGGTGGAAGGGGGGGGGGGAATCTTTGAAACATATTTTTATTGGGATGTTATTTGTGATATTCTTCATCCCAGAAAATATCACAGACCAGTATACTATGCTTTGAATGGTAGTTCTAATGATGACTGATTTGACTTTTGCTTTAAATTTCAGTTGTTTATTCATTGTATTGTATACTGGTGGTCGCGGGTCAGATATTTGATCATTTCTACAGAGAGAGTTTAATTTTTGCACACAAAGTTGAATTTTTAATCCGAGTAGCTCTGAATATATACAATTTATTTTCTTATCCAGACAGAAAAGTATAATCTCAAAGATAAAAGGTTCATCACAGCGGAGAACACAACCTTGCCAGCCAGAGGAAACAGTTCAAATCACAATTCAATTACCAGTGAGTCAAAATTTGTTATGTAACTGGAAGATTTTTTTTTTTCTACATATACCTTATTATAATCACCGACCAATGTATCATGACGAATGAGGTGATAATAAATAAATAAATGACAATAAAATGATAAAAAAAAGGTTGTGTATAAGTAGAGAGAATGTAATTGAATAAAGTTTTTTTGAATTATTTGCGAATGCTCCAGGGCTTTCACAGTGAGCGGTCAAGATACTTTCACTTTGAAACCATGACCAAGCAACCTTGTGAAACAAACATAGTTTTTGAGAACAGCAGCAGGATTTGGGTTTGCGCCTTGGGACATTTTGCCAAATGCCTGTATTTAAAGTTGCTCCACCTCTGCTTGGGAAAAAGAATAGATTACACCCATACAGTATAGACACTAGTTGAAATATGTTCTGATTATGAAGTGGTCCAATAATGTCTAGATAAAGATAACTAAGGACAACTCATGAAAAATTAAATACAGTGTTAATCAACGATCGGTATAATATTTATGCTGAATTGAAATTACAAAAACTATGTTTTTTGATTTGATTTGATTTGTATTCATTCAATCATCATGACAGATGGTACAGAATGTGAGCAATGGTATGGCATAGTAAAAACAACACACTAAAAATTATTTATATACTAGACCGTTGTCATGATAGGTCATGAAAAAATTAAAAAAGCCTTTTCTCCGCCTTTCAGTCCTGCAGAGTGTAAAGTTGTTTTAAAAAATGATGGTCGATTATTGATGATACATGTTGCCCTGACTTAAAAAATGATGGTCAATTGTTGATGATATATGTTGCGTTAATTTCCATTTTTTATTTCAGAAGAGACGCAAACAGAACAAGATGTGCTAATTGTGCAAACAAATTCAGGCCTTAAGTATGTGGAATTGAAACAACGAAAAATTACGGTAGAAGTTTCATTTCAATCTTACTCTGCAGAACTCCGTGTGAAAACAAAAAAAGACAATATTGTCACAATAAATACGGTCAATACCAGGTTAGTGTCTATTGCATAATTTATATGACATCATAATTATATACATTATATAATATACTACGTATATAGTATAACTTATATAATATATTACATCCTATTATATAGTTAATATAATATATGTGCCAAAAGCCAATGCGGTTTACTTTTATCTTGTTTAAAACATATATATGAAATTTGAAAAATGAGCAAAGAAACAAACTATTAGTAAAAGTCAACACTCACCGGACACCCATGCTGATCTTTTGACCTTTGTTTTCTGTTGAAAGAATACAGATTCCACTTTACTCAGAATCCACCTGATTTTAATATAGTATTTGTTTTTGCAGGGAAGTGAATTACACCCTCGGCTTGGGGATGAATTTGGTAGATATCGGAATCAGCCGCTCAGGTTTTGCTGCAGCTCACAAACCATCACATTACCTGGTCGAGTTGTACCGTCAGGAGAGGAGAGAGCTCACTACTCTGAACTCTAAACACGCAGTACAGTGTTACCTGGAGCAAGACTGTGATCTGATATTGGATGATGATAGACTGTGTGGGCTGCAGCCCGCCTCTAACTTGTCCGTGATGATGAACTCTAAAGGTATGACTAGAAAAAGTTTGATTCAATTTGAATGCATTCTAGTTGCTTCCCTTCCACAGTTCACGCCGCATGACCAGTGGAGGGGGAGCAATCCTGAATGCGGGTAAAAGGGCTAGGTATGACATACAGAGCGCTACATGTTGGTTTTATTTGTTTTTTGCCTTCAGGTCAGATAGAAGATGTAGGTGATCACATGACAGATTACAATATGTGAAAAATTTTAATTAAGACAGTGTATCATTATCAGGTTAAATTCTACCATTGATGCCTCTCCTCTGTGAATTTCTGAAAATTGAATTATGGGATACTCTACCCAAGCTTTCGTTATGAGACTTAAGGTCATGATTTGGACACCGTATATATATTCTCGGAAAGCTCTCCATTATAAAAAATATTGGTTTCAGCATGATGTCAACGCCAGCAGATTGGTAATTCCTCAATATATTTTAGATTTAGTTTCTCAATTTATTTGACAGGTTACTGGTTACTAGACTGTGAGACCTGTCAGAACGAAGAAACATGTCGATGGTCAGAAGCTCGATGGATCAAGTCTGAAAATAATAATCCTGTCCAGATCACCGATAACAAGCTGATTAAGAAATGCCTCAGGGATAAACAGGTGCAATATTATTTGAACGTTCACATAATTGAATATGTTTTCAGTTGTATTTTTTTTAAATATTGTAATATATCACTACGATGCCCATGTGATACAAACATATCTGGTACACAGAAAATAGCATTTGCTGGCCTGGCCGTATCCTCATTATAAAACCAAATGTTGTGGGAGTTATCTGTCATGTGTACACCAGAGTGCAACTCCATATAAACCAGTAATTTTCAATAATCTTATATTCTGTCTCCATTTCCAGAGAAAATTATTATTCAGTTAAAATCATCTGTTTGTATAGCCCCTATCGCTTGAAAACAGTTAGCCAAAATCTCAGGTATACCTTGCATAATTTGTGCTTTCCCATGTTGCAGTTGTATTTCCTTGGTGATTCAACGAACCGTGGAATCATGCAGAGCCTTATGGAGCGAGTCAACACAACTCTCCATGACGCTGTAAAGAGTCATGGCTATGTGTCCTACAGTAATCTCGGTGACTCCACTCACTTCAGCTTCATGTATTATCCTGCATTCTGGAGAAATGACAGTCTTACGTTCTCACAGTCACTGCTGAATCTCACTAATAAAGCGTGAGTGTATTTTAGTTACAACCTTTTTACCATACTGATTAGGTGATACGATTTAACTACATTCCTACCTCTGATAGATAGAGCATGGGTGGAGGGTTCCAAGCCTTTCCTTCAAAACACCATTTGTTCCAACAGACTAGCAAGCTTCTACTCAATAATAACATGGGCAGTAATGATTTAGTGTAAAACCGGTGGATGTACCAAATGTGGCTTACATTAAGCGGTATATAAAGTAACACTTTATTAACATTATTATTTTGATTTTTCCTTATCTTGCCTTTCTTACCATAGCGTCCATAAAAGCAACCGGGAGAAGACAATACTCATAGTTGGTGGAGTGCAATGGTTGACTAAGTCGCAGCTTATAGAGATAAAAAGGTTCACAGACAGGTAAAAATATTAAAGGTTAATGTACTTCTGAAATGCAAAAGTTATTTTGGTTATCATGGTGATCAGCCAACAGAGAACCTTAATAGATATAAGGAGGCAAACCAATTTTGGTAGATCCCCTTTGTTTACATTTGTGGTATCGTTGACAGAATATCATTGAAACCCCCAGCCCTCCCTGAAAATCACCCTGCGGTCAGATGTGATGTGAGTGGAGGTTGTTTCCCTGAATTCAGGCCCTATGGGCAACGCAAGACACAAAGACCCAGAAGGTATCAATGTATTCACGCCCAACAAGTTGTAGAGCGGGCACAACAAAGGCTTGTTATAGCCTTCTTAGTGTCTTTAAAGTGTTGTTAATCATCGAAATGGCATCGCTACAAAAGGCTGGAAACTAAATATCTGAGTTTAATTTTTCCAGGCACAAGATTCCAAGTAGGAATGTGGTAATAAAGACTCATAGCTCTGGATTCCATGTGGACGTGCCAGGACTCCCCTTTCTACACTCAAAGGTATGGAACTTAAGGCTATGAGTTTTTGTGCAATCATGTCATGGTTATTCAGTGATGTGCTTGTTTGACTGCCAGCTACATCTTGAACCAAGGAGAGTTTGCTTCTTCTTCTAAAAGAGTAAGCAGCTCACTGCTGTTTGCGTATTTGTGCAGCTTTGTGCTTGCAGCAGGGATGGTGGGAGGGGTATATCTCACCCCCCCTCCCTCCCTCAGTTTATGAAATAATGTCTGTTCACTATCTCTAATATATTAAACAATCACAATTCTTAATTAACTTTTCCTCCTTATTTCAGGAGTCCATCCGTAAGCTAATGCTACGCAATCAAGAACTTGTGCAGCTAGCCACTCGGTATGGATTCAGAATTGTAGACACACTGCGAATGACCCTCAGCCGATTTAAAGAGTTTCTACAAGGCAAATGTGCATGTCACTTCCACAAGGTATTTAAATCCCTTATTCTTCCATTGTTAATATTTTGTGCCTGGTTCAACAAGAAAGTCTAAGTCCCAAACTCCTTGGTTCAATCACCAAATCGATTGCCTAAACTCAAGGGGAGTTATCTTCTTCTTTTTGATGAATAAACCACTCACTGTTGACTTTGTTACATTATAATGACACGACCTCAGGGAGTTTGGGACTCCATTTTTTTAAGTTGGCAACAACCTGAATTAGACTTCTGGTTTGCTGATTGGTCAACTTTTGCCGCGGCGATCTTAATTTTTTCCAAAACTCTCTGAAAACTCCCTGATGACAGATAGCTGAATTGATGGCCAGCATCTAATGAATAATTTTCTTTGTGACACATTTTCTCTCACATACTCAGGGTAAAAACAAACTTCTTATGCACTGATTATTGCATTGACTATCATTTTCTTTTTCAATATTACAGGTGTCAAAATACGCCACCATACCCAAATCTCCACATGATGAAACACGACAGAGGATCCAGCAGGGAAACTTGGCCGTAGATAGACTTTACAAGCTTGGACTTGTTGAGGATGTCCAAGTAGCATACCACATCTCAGGAGATATACATAACGCCTACACAAACCTACTCATCGCAGAGATATGTGATAAAAATTGGTAGAGGACAAGGTGCTGGAGACAGACAAACAGAGAGGCCAGCCAAACCTCTGGATTAGAAACTCGATGTCTTGCTGAGAAATGGCTGAACTTGACATCTTGCTCAATTTTTTCTGCAGGAAGCAATAGTTATTTTGGCAAGTTCTCAAGACTGCAGCACTGATCAAGAAAATGCTAAATTTTTCTGCAGGAGTTTTTGCAATGTGTACTATCAAAAATCATTTGGACAAGCTTTCTCAAGACTGCAGCACTGATCAAGAAAACATGCTGCGAGGGCAGTCATTATGCTGTGAGAGCAGTTTAGAATTCGCTGTGAAGGTAGCCTTGAGTTTAGCTATGTTGTTAACACCAATAATGTGTGTATAGTATTTTAAGTCAACCCTGACTTTGCATGCAAATTTAGATCAACAATTATGTTAATAACAAGACCCTGATCAGAAAATTTCACAATTGAGCAGTCATTGAAATAAATGTTTGGTGATTTCCTTACTGATAATCAACAAAATTACCATTATAGTGCAATAAATTCAAAACATCAGATCGCTGTTTTACACACTTTTAAATCTCAGTCAATCTTTTTTTCAATATGCTATTGCATGTGGTAGATCAAAATTAATTTTTAACTTCCTTATAAATGAGTAGTCATGAATTAAAATGGTTGTTATTGTACATAGTTTTATTTTGATGAAGCAGGTACATATTGGGTAAGGGCAGACAACTTTCAAAAAGTATGACAAGCTAAATAACCTAATGTCTCTGGTTAAAATAGTAAGACTTCTAAACATTTTTCTTGTGGATTGGCGAAAAAAACTCTTACAGGACGATGAGCAAACGAAAAATGATTAAACTAGATGTTTATAACCCAATGAGTTGTTTTGTTTATGAGCACTTTTGCTAAATGACCTACATCCCACTAAGCAACTAATCAATGTAGATCAAAATAATGTTTTCACTAAGACTACCAGACAACGTTGTTATCTTATCAGCTCGAATCATTTCAGAATCATCTCCCCTGCTAATATCAAGGTTCCATGGTGTAATGGTTAGCACTCAGGACTCTGAATCCTGCGATCCGAGTTCAAATCTCGGTGGGACCTGCATTTGTTTTGAACTTCCCACCACACCATGCACCAGCGAATCAGGACATCAGTCAATGATTAAGGAATGGATACATCTAGGGGTGTTGGTGCAGGTCTTTAGTCCTAGGGGAGGCAGGGGCGCTCCGCCTCCCCTAGAATGCTCAATAGAGTAGCTTAAAAATGCTGTTATTGGATATTCTATTTCAGAATCAAGTCATTTGGGACTTCCATTTGCTATATATTTCATTGAAATGCTTTGGAGGCTGGAGATCAACCCAAGACTCCACAGGAGGAGTTTACTTCACACCCTCAATTTTTTTCGCCTCTCCTTTCATTTTTCCTAAGCTAAGACCCTATAGTGCCTGGATCAAATAACTACACTGAATCTGAACTTGGACTATTTGGATTTATTGTTCTAGAAGCGACCTCTGGTGTATGGAGTCCTAGTTCTCCACAGATTGACAACAGGTCCATTATATGATATTACCCCTAAGTAATAGATATGCGAGATCGTTTCCATATAACCATTTCTATAAAAAAAAAGGGAACCGCTTGCTGGTATGATAAGAATTCTAATGTTATCAGAATCATCTCCCCTGGTAATTTTTATAGTGCCATAGTGAAATGTCAACAAAGACTCTCAATTCCTGCAATTTGAGAAAAGAAACAAAGATAGTAAGACACCATTGTGAATAACCGAAACCATTATGTTCAGCGCGCCCATCATGTGGGCGCAAATCATCAAAAAAAGCCCCGAAATCAACTCAGGGTGAAATTCCCTCTGATCCATTTCTGGGATGCCTGTTAAGTCTTTATACAATTTTTTCTATTTCAGACAAATTTTTTTTTCCTTCCTTGACCGCTCTCTCTTTTTTTTACACCAGAATACCTGTAATGGTAATTCTGAATGTCCCCGCATTTGAATATTTCCATGGTCAGACTGTAGCTACATACATAAGTCTTTTAGCTGAGTGTCAAAGATGATCAAAGTTTATTTTGGTACATCTCAAACAAATGTGAACTTTGACCCTGAGACCTGAGCATACAGATTTTGCACTTTTATTGGATTTCTTCACCTGTTCCTGCTGCCAAAGAGGATATAATGCAAGATGGGGTGATTTTGAAAAAAAATTATGACTTTTTGTATAGTATCGCAAGGTTCCATGGTGTAATGGTTAGCACTCAGGACTCTGAATCCTGCGATCCGAGTTCAAATCTCGGTGGGACCTTCCTTTGTTTTGAACTCCTCAGCCCACCATGCATGGATACTATTAACAAATTCACTTGATTTGTTTACCATTTGAATTCTTATATTCATGGTCTCATATGTCCAAGTGACTAGATTGACTAATGAAATTCATATATTTTAATATTATTCAATATTTTTCATTATTTTTCAATAATTTCCAATATTGCATAATTTAATATGTATATCAAGAAAATCTGATTTCAATATTACATGCTTCAGTAATAATGTAAACCATTCAATCACATATTTTTTTTCACCCTTTTTCGTTTCTTATTTAGTGACATTTTTGAAAAATGTTTTCTCAAAAAATGATATAGACGCCAATAAAGTTAAAAGAAATATACATAATTTCATATAATATATATATAGATTATAATTAGTAGTCACAAATTATGATGGTTGCACCACTAATTTTTTTTTTCGATTGATGACAGAGGTGAATGTTTTTTTGTGCACAGGTAGTCAACTTTAAGAAAGCAACTAGCCAAACTGCCTTATATATAATGTGACCTCTTAAGTTTTTTCTTGCTGATTGGCGAAAAAAATTCTTGCAGTACAATGCTCGACAAAAATTAGTTATATGGGATGCTTGTTGCCAGTTGATGCCAGTTGTTTTGTTAGTGAGAACCTTAGCTAAATGACCTACATACATCCATCTAAGCAACCTAACAATGTAGATAAAAATAATGTCTTCCTAAGAATATCAAACTACATTGTTATCTTATCAGTTAGGATAATTTAAGATTCATCTCCCCTGCTGATATCAAGGTTCCATGGTGTAATGGTTAGCACTCAGGACTCTGAATCCTGCGATCCGAGTTCAAATCTCGGTGGGACCTGCAATTGTTTTGAACTGATTTCCTTTCCCTGTCATGCATTGCTGGTCAAACAAACCAGGTTCATGACTTTGACTTATGTCTTCATAATGCCAATAACAAATGAGAAAAATATCAGAAATGTGAAGACTTCTACGACTTCTACCACTTCTGCGACTTCTACGACTTCTGTCTGCCTTCTGTCCCGATGCAATAAATGTGTGAAGCAGTTTAGCTAGTCTTATCTAATAATGGCAGAACCTCTTGCTCTTTGGTTAAAAAATTTGATGAGAATATTATAGGAATCGTTAGTTGGCCAAGTTCCATGACACAACGTTACGCAATAGTCTGAATCCTTTGAAGACAATATCACAGAAAATAAGAGAGCTTGATGATTAAGCAGATGGCTTTTAGCGCCAGCTCTAGTTAATTGATGAATGTTTATGTTGTAGATAGTTCCAACTGCCATCCAATGTGTGTTCAATCTAAAATTGACACTCTTAGCAGATTTTCACCTTGGCTTGCTGCCAACGATGCAATGATGCAATAGGAGATGGTTTTGTAAAGATGGCACCCATTTTTAGAATGCTTATCATGGATCTATGGTGTAATGGTTAGCACTCAGAACTCTGAATCCTGTGATCCGAGTTCAAATCTTGGGCCCTGCAACTATTTTGAGCTCTTGACACCCGCCATGCATTGCTCCTCAGGTGAATCACATTCATCGATGAATGATCATGGGCTTAATACTGATATCAAAACTTTCAATAGAACAGCACCCCTTGATGATAATATATTTCAACAAATTCACTTGTTTTTTTTGACATTTTTTGTTGTTATGCATGGTCTCATGATTTGATTGGCTTATAAAACTGACATACAATTTTAGTTCTTAATAATTATACGATTAAAATGACCTACCCTGGTAGAAAGCTAATTTCTATGGCACAACAGCATGCAAGAGTCAGAAACTCTGCAATACGAGGGAAGAGATCAACCTATGATAGTAAAACTGAGGTCCTGCAACTATTTTGAGTTCCTCACCACCCTAACCATGCTTTGCTGCTCAAGTGAATCACGATCATCAATTAACGATCATGTGCATAATACTGATTGATAACACAACTTTCAATAGAACAGCCCTCCTTGACGTTAATATTTTTTAACAAATTCACTTTTTTTTTTCAATTTATTGGTGTTATGCATGGTCTCATAATATGTCAAAGTGACTTGAACAGCTAATGGAATTGATGTACAATTGTAGTTCTTATAATCATATCATTAAAATCACCTCACTTGGTCGAAAACAAAACTCTATGGCGTAACGTCATGCAAGAGTCAGAAACTCTCCAATAGGAGGGAAGAGATCAACCAATGATAGTAAAACTGTGACAGCATGTGTAAGTTGGCAAATTGTTTCCAGTTAAGTGTCAAGTATGATAATGTTTATGTTAGGAAAACTCCTGCCAATATGTACTTTGAGTTTACAGATCTGGCACCTGCTGCAAATACTTATATGATGCAAGAGGACAAGATTTTTAAAAAAATGTCGCCTTTTTCATGGTACATCAAGGTTCCATGGTGTATGGTGTAATGGTTAGCACTCAGGACTCTGAATCCTGCGATCCGAGTTCAAATCTCGGTGGGACCTAGCTGTTGTTTTACAACACTCAACCTGCAACTGTTTTGAAATACCAAAGATGTCCACCATGCATTGCTGCTGCAGCAAATCATGATCATCAATTGACGATATCATTGACCCAATAAGAGGCATTGTATTGATTGATTTTACCAACCAAAAGTTATCCTCACCCGGCATTGCTCGTCCAATGATACACAATCATCGATCAATAATTGATTCCCCTAATGGGTTGAGTTTTTCACCCTCATGCACCCTCAGTAATTTATATTCCTAACAATACCAACCATTTTTTTATTTGTTTATTTATTGAGGTTTTTTAAAAGTTTGAGTATGAAAGTAATTGGAGAGCAGACAACTCAATATTTGTTGACCTCTCCTGTTCAACCGAATAAGTAGTTTGGGAAAGCTCATCCGATAGTCACTAGACTGTAGGTTCTTCGATTGTTAAACTACTGCCTCCCTCTTGTCCTAAAGAAGTAAGGTAGGGAGACAGTGAATTACTAAACTTAACTCAAAGAAACCTCTTGCTCTTGTATTAGGAGCTGTGATAATATCTGATTCACCACCCTCGTGGGCAGGTTCAGAGGTTGAGAACAGCACTTTTCTCCCTTTTTTTTATTGGCAAGTATCATATTCATAGTCTAAACAATTAAATTAATTATTGTTTATAATTATTATTTATTACTTATATTTATTATTAATAATTATTATTTTATCTATGGAAAAATATATATCATATCTGAAAGAAATGTTTTTCTTCCCACGTAAAAGAAAAAAAAAGAAAATTTCAGATTATGTAGGGTAAGTGCTTGTGAACTATGCGTGGAAAAAGAGGTGACTTTGTCAGGATGGTATGTAGGCTATGGCATACATTTCTGATGAATTGAGTTTGAAAATTTGTAAAATCGTTGGTTCAATAAAATAAAATATCACAAATTTGTTTTTTTATTACATTATTTTATTAAAACCCTGAGCACATTTTCATAACTCAAAAATCCCTAAGCACTATAAAGGGTAGCAGACAATTGCAAACAGAATCAATTTGATTATGGAAATTTTCCAACTGACTGTTCAATGTTCATTCTAAGATATAGATATTTTTTGCACTACTTTTGATGTCTGCTGCCTTGATTTGAACATAGGTACACAAAAAATTTGTCACTCTTTATAATAATATCAAGGTTCCATGGTGTAATGGTTAGCACTCAGGACTCTGAATCCTGCGATCCGAGTTCAAATCTCGGTGGGACCTAGCTGTTGTTTTGAACTGATCTCCCTTCCCTGTCATGAATTGCTGCTATAGCAAGTCATGATGATCATCAATCAACAATGTCTTTGACTAAGTAATGGCAATACCAGGAGGCTCTTGACTGGAACAATCAGTCGAAGACCTTCCCAAAAGGGTCTATTCTGATTGAATATACCAGCCAAAGTAATTCCTAACTGTGTATGCTGCTCAATGAATTCACACTCATTGATCAAAAATTTTAATCATAAGCTATCATTATTATTCCGTTTCATGTGGATTAATATTAGAAATAAACAAACTCCCAAACGTTCTTCACCATTTCTCTTACAGACATTCATCCCCAGTAAAAAATTAGGAAGGCCGACTCAGTCTGATCTATCGAGTTGATAGCAGAAAACAGGTCTGGGACAAAACGGCAGATATCTATCTGCAAAATCAAATCAATATGGTACAACACAACCACTTGATAAGCCAACAGATAATCAGGATTACCCTAGAGTTGTTGTTAATATTAGCTAGACTTTAGTTTGGCTAGTTGCAGAATGACTTATTATTGGATAGTAATAAATTTTGGCTCGCTGGGTTGAGAGTCTGTAATATATATAGATTATATATATAATGTTAACGGGTGAGTAAATGCTGGCTAGACTTGAAGTAATGTGCAGGATGTGCAGTAATGTGCATGTGTCAGGATGTGCAAAAAAGGTAGAGCGTTAGCCCTCTAGTCTAGGTTAGCACCACGATATGGAAACCTTTGCCTATTGTCCAATAGATTTAGATTTGATGCCGTCACAGGTCACAGAAACCTTCCTTTATGGAATTAGAGAGCTTTCATGCCAAAATAGCTAACCTTTCACTGCTCATAATTACATACCTTTCGCTCATGGTAACTTGATAATTATAATCATCTTAGTGAATGCCAAACACCAAATCCCAACCTGGGATGGTAAACAACCTTGGGATTGCTGCAGACCGTGCACAATATACGTAATCATGCCTTCACGGATAATTACGGACATTGAAACCCGAATAACCTTGATGCCTCTTGCATCTCATTCAAAACATGCAGCTTCAAGTATCCGGTTTGTACAGTGATTGAAAAGGATTGTGTTAAAAAACATAACATCGTTCGTGCTGAGAGGACGTCCAGCGTCAGCATGAATTCTATAATGCTGCCGGCTGTTTTAGCAGCCATATTAATTCAGGTATCAACTGCTGCCGTTATCAACGAGGAAACTGAGGTAAGCTTATTCTCATGATACTAAGATTTGGATTCGATATGAATATACGTAAGTCGCAAATGAGCTAACCATCTAAATATTCAAAACCTAAGTGACCTTGATAGCATTATAGATAAACGAACTAAAAATCAGACACTAAATTACATACATGATGATGAACATTTTATGAATGAATTTTTACAACAGCTACCATCAGATACAGGACAAAAAAATACAGGGGGAAAGACAGTATTTTACGCACCGTGATTTTATCCCTCAATAATATTCTTTAAACCCAATGAGATGTCAGCTTTTCTTATGTACTTTTCGTTTTTCTATGTCAACAACGAATTTCACAATAACTTGTATGTGAGTGACAAATAAACCAATCAATCATTAGTCTTGTCACACGGCTACTTTTTTGTTTTGTAAAACAAAAAAATAGTAGCCTCCGTGACAAGGCAAAAGTAACATTGTAACTAAACTTGAAGGTATTTCGTGGGCATACACAATTACACTCTGCTGGCATATTGTCTCCCTTGACTACTCCTTCAGTAGCAGACAAGTGTAGGGTCATGGGTTCGAATCCTTATGCATTTTAATAATGATAACTAGGCTCTGTGCCCCAGGTGTTCTTCGACCTGCCTGCAAACTGAGAGAAACTCGGAGCTGGTTACGGCGCAAGCGCCGTTCAAACATCTTTATTTTCTCAGTCATCAGACGCTCATCCTGATCCAGACCCTGATCAACCTTGTGATGTTAACCGACATTTTAAAGGAGGTACCTCATTGTTTAGGACAGTTATCCTCAACAACATGAAGAGCCTGATTTTTAACCTACACCCGGATCCAATATATTCTTAACCCTTTTGTTTAATCCGGTCAACTGTGCAACTGTACACCAACCATTCGTGCAAAATATTCATGCAACAAACAGCATGCTCCTTTATATTGACCTAATCAATTGATCCCACGATGCAATTATCTGGAACTCCATTTACAGAAATATGAGTAGATTGACCTGTTCTTCCCAGGAATCACTCTGATGACAAATGTAATATCATATTGCTTGTATATTTCTTATCGACTGAGAGTGAACTAATTCACTTAGCACGAGTACCATCACCAGCAACTTGGTGTTACGACACGTGCTCAATATTAATAATAAGGGGCGGGTACATCATAGGTACTCATACTAAATTGATTCTAATGATCAGAGTTACAGATGATAAAAGTGGAGTCTCGATGTCAGTGTGCCCAGGATTCATGTTATCCATTGCATTGTGGGAATGAAAATAATGTATAAATAATAACAACACAATTTTAGTTGTTTTTTACTGGGAATTCTCTAGGTGGTACGGGCGGAGAGATCTGTGAACTATGAAGATTTTGAAGAGGCCCATCTTCCAGCTACAGTGTGGTAAGCGAAAAAAAGTTTTCCAAATGCTCTCCTTTCTCGTTTGCTGGGCTTTTAAAAGCATGTGATATTGTCTGATAAATTGCATCCGATGAGCGAAATATGTTCAGAGAATAAAGGCCATGTCTGAATATGTTTTTTATATACATTTATGTAATATTTCACAGGTCATGTGACTTCGAGGCTGGTGAAGTCTGCGGAGGGATGCAGCAGGTAGGGAATGACAACTTTGATCTGACGATAGCCCAGCAGGATCCAGGCTCCTACGCCCCAAGTACCGCAGCCTCAGGCGCTCACTATGCCTTCATCGATAACACAGTGTCACCGCCCCGATATCCTGGAGACAACGCAAAACTCAGGATCACCAGTCTACAAACTTCAGGTATAGAGACAGATTCTGGTCATAATTCACTTCACTCCAGTAAATCACACTGCTGATTTTAGGAGGAACACAAACACATACATACATGATAGGTTCTTGTGGGAGACTTTATAGCCATAAAATGCTATTGTGTTATGGCTAAAGATATTAACTTTACATTTATACGCTTACATATTTTATTTATAATTTTCACATAACAGCCGATAATCTAACTCAGGAAACATATTTTTATTTCGAATATGGTTTCCCAGTCTTCCTCGGTTTGCTGTGTTTATTTGATGCGGTAATTGACTTCCAGCAGGAGGATAAGATATTTCATGAAGTTAAGTGCACACAGACAGTTTTAATCATTAGTGTTATGTTTTGGATGTTGCACGAACATGGATGTCAATTATAACTGAGACTCCTATTTATGTGACGTATGCCCCATCTCATAATTACTGCTTTCATTGGACTTACGTGGCCAATGAAATTGTTGCCTGGCTTTCTCAAATTACTAAATGCACCCTCAGAGGATAGGAGACCAGCAATTAATGGTTTTATGAAACCAAAGCCTGTAGTTGGGAGGCAGTTTACCTAAATCGATACAATGGGATTGTTGCAAATAAGAGCGGAATGTATTGACGATCCATAATCTTGAAATTAGTGACGTCACTGGGAAGAAAATTGGTGCAAAACACAATACGAGGCGTATTGCATAACCTGAGAACATTGTTACTGTACACTGAGGTGTTTTTTTACAACAAAGGTTCTTCGACAAATTATAAATGGCTGACCAAGTTTAAATAAAGAATTGACCCTTTTGTCATTCTTTCTATGACATGCATAAAAGAGCACCAGGCTTCCAGATCATACAAGTATTGCAAACAGTTTAAATTTGTACATATCATCTTGCAGGCCTGAACTTGAAAAGACAATACATGAATGACCTGATAAAGGCAATATATTCCGGCTTTCCAACACAAGCCATGCCAGAAGATTGAACAATTTACCAAGAATTTTTGTTCTTTGCCTCCTCGCTTTTCCTATTCTTAAGTTATTTTTTCGTCACTGCATGAGAATCATTAAAAAAAATGATTGTAGATTGACAATTAAAAAGAATAAATACTGACGAAAATCGTCTTCTCTTACTTTAGGTGACCATTGCCTGTGGTTCAAAGCGCACATGAATGGAATGGGGCTGGACACAGCTAGACTAAGAGTCTATCTTCTGAATGGGCTTAGCTCCCAGGCTCCTATCTATGAGAAGGCCGGGTCTTTGGGTACCAGTTGGGCTCAGCAGTCAATAACCATCAATCTTGAAGAATCATCAGAGGTAAGCTCCTCTCTTCCAATATCTTGTATTGATAGACCAGAGAGGGTGGCAGGATAGTTGGCTTATTGCATGATTAATCCACAGAGTTAATATCATCTAAAAGATTTTCTCACATCATCAGCTGTCATCTATGAACAATAAACAATTCAAAGTTAAATTTTTAGGTTCAATTCTGATAAAATACAATTACTTATACCCAAAAGATATGATTTTTGGACAACTTGCCATTGGATCTTGTTAGTTCAATGCTGTTAATAGCAGTTCAACCATCCAATTATTCAGCCATGCGCCCCAACACCTGTTGATGTCTTGCGATAACCTCTGAAGCGTTCGGTGAAGTGTATGTCAATCAAATTTGGGATCTGCTTTTTTCAAGACTATTTATTCTCATCACAACAACAACGACCTAGATGAGTAAATAGAGCAGCTGCTTGGTTAAGCTTCATTGGATGTGACTTAATGTTAGTAAGCATCCATTGTAGCTAGCTAAGGTTGGGGCTTATGTTGGCTGACAATGGATTTCACTATCTCATAGCACTTTCCAGCGAAAACTGTTCTCCTCTAGAGTAAATGTATTTTTGTTGTGCATGGTCTCATATGCCCACGTGACTTGATTGGCAATTAAAACTTATATAAATGTGCATATATATTATATTATAATGTATATTATTATATAAATATTATTATATAAAATGTATTATATATATTATATTTTGTTCCCACAAGCATTCAATTTTTAAACTCCTCAGCCAAACAGTTTTGCTTCATCTTTGATGCTAGTAACAAATAAAGATAATCTCATCTTATATATATATTTAATATATAAGTTACACCATCTTTTAAATCATATATGATTGTAGATATGGTTTGAGAGCGTGGTTGGTAGTAGTATATATCACAGCATAGCTTTAGATGATATAAGGATATCAGAGGGTAAATGTCCTCACCATGAGTGGTCATGTGACTTCGAGGGATTAGATTTACGCGGATGTGACGGTCTCTATCAATCAAAAGATGACGACTTCGACTGGTCCACAATGTGAGTTCTAATCTTTTTCATTTTTTTATAACACTATTTTATTTGGTAGACAAGATCATCCCGGACGGATATCAATGTGCAAAAGAAATAACAGCAAAAAAAGGGGAAAAAAAGAGAAAAAGGGATAATGTTTTGTGTTTGGAGGATTGATTTGTGTACTATGTCAGATTGCCTTCACAAGACTTATTACTTTGTCTTCACAATAATATTATAATTTTTAATACCAAAGACTCTCAAATTTCCATACTTGATCCTTAACACAACAAATATGTAAAACTGAAATAAGTTATATAAGAGATAATTATTTTCGAGTCAAATTTTTCTGATCAAACAAGTTTTCTGGAATACACTCCCAGAATTCAAAGTCAATCAGGTTTTAATCGATGAATTGCATTGTGGGCTAGACTTCAAAGTATTACAGTGAGAGACAAGGCATACATGACGAGCTTTCATGGACTGGTCATGTTGATTATTAGGCAAAAAAAGCTAAAAGCTTATCTTGCCCTATTACAGCAAAACAGATTTTGCATTGGAAAGAAAGCGGCGATGACCTTTTAACACCATTTCATTTTCTGTTTCTTAATCTATGGTATCCATATTTACTATAACAAAGCCCCTGCTCACATAACAAACCCATTATTTTTACTACATAAGCAGGATTTCAGTCTTATTGCCTTTTGTTCATTTCATTCCAAAACATCTGATATCCACTCAGGATCTTTCGAGATCTTTAAATCTTCTCCCCTTGCCACAGCTTGCCACTTGATTCTCTGCCATTTATGGCTATGAAATATTTAATATGGTGGCACCAGGTTATATATGTGACCAGTTTTCATTTACTATACATCGCTTTCATGAGAGACACGCATGCATTATCTGAAACCTCCATCAAACAGTTTCCTTTGCAATTTTCTATTATTTTCAATACCCTTAGTCCGCAACAGATCAGGTCTGCAAACAATTTAAAGGCATTCCGACAACATGCATTTATGTATTTCATGTCTAAGACCTAATCATTTTCATTGTTAGTCTTTATCTTCCACATCTCTTTTTCTATTTATTATTGTTTTGTCTTGGCACACTCGGAAGAACATCATTTTAATGATGAAGATTGCTTGTCAATAAACGTTTAAAAAAAGGTAACAGCTGGCTTGTGATATTGTCAATATACCTAAATATCAATTTTATTCTATTTTTAAATTGGCATCATCATCAACTTCATAATGTCTTCCATTTAAGGCCAAGGAAACAAGAAATACCTAATGAAAATAATTCAAAGGCATCAAATTCTTTTTGTTGATTTGATAGTAATGTTGGACTAAAAAACTGTGCTGACAAAATCATTTCATGTATTTCATTTCAAATTCACTATTTATTATTATCACTACATGTACATCACATTACGTCACATGTTTCCATTTTAAAGTGGATTAGTTAATTCACTGTATAATTGTTTTTATCCTTTGTGAAAATTTTAGCTCAGGGCCGACTGCTAGTGGAAGCTCAGGACCCGATGCAGCGTTCTCTGGTGATCGTTATGTATATACTGAGGCATCAAGTCCTCGACTGCCAGGCGATAAGGCTAGACTTGTTATTGACTGGGGATTAACTCTGGGTATGTTGATATTCAAGACCACAATTAGTGATTGATCGTGCCCTTCTTTGCTTCTTTTGGCAATTGCAGTTTGTGAGAACTACTTTTTAAAAACCAGAATATATTCAGGAGATGCTGTTTCAGCTCAGTTCTGAACATCCATACTGGATAGGTATTACCTTATCAGCTTCAAAACATATTTCCAGCCTAATGGTGTTCAACCTTGTTTGATCAAATATATCAAATCTTGCTAAAAAGAAGTCATCAAACTATCTTATTAAGAATAATTCCCTGTCATTCCTTTGTCAAAATGAAATTTTTTGAAACAATCAAGAATGATCGATGCTTAGAAACTATTGTTCTAAATTATTTTATTAAGATTTATATAAATAACCTATTGTCATCATTATTTTGGTTATTATCATTTCAGGAAATAGATGCCTCTCCTTTGCATTCAACATGTTCGGAAGGGCCGATCAGATAGACACGGCCTCACTCAGTGTATACAAAGTAATACCTGGAGGTGATCCAGAGCTGCTCTGGAAGGCTCACGGTCGACAGGGACCAGAGTGGTTTCAAGCTAGGATAGATATTCAACACAGCACCTATGATCAGGTAATGAAATAAACAGTAAAAAAATAAACAAAACTCAATATTTTAAAAATCATGCTAAAAATAAAATAAAAATTTAAGTAAAAATTTAAATAAAAATTTGAAAAAAAATAAAAGTAGAGAGAAAAATGCAAATAAAACTGAAAGTGATAATAAGTAGAAACATAGTTGGGTGCTCAAACAACTTTCTTGTTGTATTTGACTAAACAAAAGAATACACAATGTTCCAGTGTCTTGTGTTTTCTAAATATGATGGCTCTAAGTTTTGCTCCATCTAACTTTCTATAGGTTGGGCACATTTAAGAGTATCCCATAATGCAATACAAAGTTAAAGGTGAAAGTTACATTGTGGTCTTTCCAAATACTCTGTCTCCCATTGGTTTACGCTACCTGTGCCCTAAAAGCTAATAGCTGTGCTCATAGCAAGCTGATTTGTACAATTATAGGGCTAAAGGCAATGATATATTCAATAAACCCTTGTCAATCTTGACGATGAAAAGAAAAGTTGTATAATGATTGCCTTCTTCTGTAAAATGAGCAGACAACTCCGATAGCAATAGATGATCATAGCCAGAATGAATTGTCTTTTCAGCTGTACATCGAAGCTGTGCTAGGAAGTGGATCATCATCAGACATATCTATCGACAACATGTTCTATGATCATGGAGAATGTCCCAGCACTGACTATAAGTGTGATTTCGAGAAAGGTCAATACTGCGAGGACATGCAGCCCTCCACTCTGGACAGCGGAAACTCAAACTTTAATTGGCAGGTGTGTCATTATTCAAATACTGAAAACTAAACTGTGAACGTAGATAAGCTACTGATTATAAAAATCCAAAACGCTGAATGAGTGTCAGTTATTGAGATTTAAACAAGTAGAAGTTTGTGGATTGAGTTAGGTAAGCTTTGTAGTTGTATTCAAAATATACTGCTTTGGTTAACATCCCCTCTCACTGAGATGTAATAATTCCCTGATCCAGATTGAATATCCATTTCTTCGGTTGATGGTCAATGTGTTTGCTCTGATTTGATTGGCTGTGGAGTGTGAACCAGCCGGCCAGGCAACCAGCCAATCACAGCCAACACATAGGCTAGTTGATCTTCGATTCCATGAAATAATTCACATAGTTTATGTGTTTATTTGCACCAGGTCATAAACGGGACCACACCTACTGCTAACACAGGACCTGATTCTGCAGCTCAAGGATTCAAGTACGCATATATGGAGGCTAGTGCAGCTACCCATGGACATTTCACACATCTGGTTATCATCCATCCATTCAAACCAGGTAAACCAATTTACCCGGCAGTAATACTAGCTGCTATGTTAAAATATGGTACAGGTACCTATAATCAAGATAAGGGACAACAAATTACACACCGCTACAAGGGCTATAGAGGCTCCTGAGGTTGCAATGTCACCAAGTCCTACATGCAGTCCTGTGTGCCATCATCCTAATCGTCTTACATACACGGTTCAGGAAAGATAGGGATTTTTATTACAAATAAAATTGCAACATTGAATATTTCGTGTTGGTTTTTGACCCAATTGCATAATCTTAACAGCTAAAAATCAAATAACTGTGGACAAAATATTTGTACAATTCAGTACCAGCTTAGATTTAAAAGGAAATTAAATGATATAATAGAGAATAAAATATTACATAACATGGCATTTTGTTCTTAGGACCCAACTGCCTGCAGTTCAAGTACCACATGTACGGTCATGGTCACCTCACCATCGACCAATCAGAGAGTAAGCTCAGTGTTAGGCAGAGTGTGGGCGGAGTGCTGTCTGATGATTTGTGGTTTATGACAGATGAACAAGGAATGATGTGGCACCAAGCCATGGTCACCATCGATCAACAAGTCGGCGGTCAGGTGGGTGCCCTCAGATCACATTCAAGTAACTTAAGAAGGATTTTAATAGATTATTCTCTATTCTGTAGACTGTAGAGCAATGATTGCAAATGTCTCATTATGCAGATAAAGAAAAAATGGAGCCACTAAGATAAGGCTTATTGAGGGTAGTGGGGCATTTTCCCTTCCAAAAGAGACAGGTTCTAACTTCAAACTCCGTACGATGTGACAAAAAATCTCTGCAGGTATCTTTCATCTTTGTCATCTTTGTCATATCTGTCATTTTTGTCAAATATGTCATACTTGTCATAACTGTCACATCTGCCATATTATGTTCCACAGCTTATCTTTGAGGGGACCAGAGGATGGACATCTCTTTCAGACATAGGCTTAGATGACATAATCTACACATCCGGGGCGTGTCCCGAACCCCCGGCCCCCTTACCTGGTGTGACTGATGATTTTTACTGTGGATTTGAAGAAGCAGATACACAATGTAATCAGCTGATCAATAGCACTTCTGCTAACAGAGACTGGTCTATCACCTGGAAAAGTTAGTATAATTGTCATTGCTGTATTCTGTCTCTGCTCTTTTTGCAGTTTGCAATCACCTAGAAAAGCGTGCAGATGAGTTTTCTCTTTTCACCAACCAGCTTTATAGTCTAACAGGTTAATGAAAGGATTCTAGATATATGTAGCACAGGGTGTATAGCAACACTCTTCTCTTACAACAAACAAAAAACATCACCCCCTTAATGTGTGTATTTTCGATCGTTCTCATGAATGATTTTACAAGAATATCGAAGATTGTTCATAATGCCATTTGGAGCTGAGTAAGGAAAGACAGTTGTAGATACAGTTCAAAAAGCACGATGATACAAAACATCAATACCATCATATCACCAATACAATACCAATACAATACCAATACAATACCAATACAATACCAATACAATACCAATACAATACCAATACAATACCAATACAATACTATCAATACAATCAATACTACAAATTAATTCCAATTTTAGATACGCAGACCAGTAGAACAGGACCTGCAGGACCCTATGAGGGATCCTGGTATACCTACCTGGAGACGTCCTACGGATTTATCGGAGTGTTCAGCGTTCTCGAGATCAACGTCAATTACGCTGCAGGTAAGTCAAATTCACGAGAAGAGAGTTAACAACATAATTTTTTAGTGTCTGGCGTTATAATTATTAAGCTGAATTATGAGGATAAGGTTTGAAAGATGTAATAAGTGAGAACACTTGATGTTTTACGGAAGCCAACAGTCATGATGTATCTAACACGTAACTAAAGTTTTACACAAGAAGGAAAATCCATGCCATTTTCCGAAAATCCGTCTAAAAGTCTCAGACATCAAAATTTTCCACAAATACTATAGTATTTATGCGAAAGCTTATTTGTTTTAGTACACCATTACATTATATTGGCATAGTAGAGTTGGTCATATATGATCAGCAAATCCAATATAATCTTTTATTTTTACAAAAATAAAAACAAAACAGCCCAAAAAAACTAAAAAAAATTTATTTCATTATCATAAATGGTGTCCCACAATCTTAAATATTTTAGGGGATCGCTGCCTGAGTTTCATGTACAGCATGAATGGTGAGACTATGGGGGTACTGCTGGTGTACCAAACTATAGATGGTCTAAAGTTAGACAGCCCTGAGTGGTATAAGAATGGTAATCAGTCTACTCCTTGGCACAAAGCGTCTATTGATATCAATCACAAAGCCGGTCATAAGGTGAGTAGCATAACATCTCTCTTATTAATCCGTCTCTGACTCTGACTTTTGCCCCCTCCCTGTCTGACGACCCCCTCCCTGCCTGACGACCCCCCTCCTATGCATCTTAGAATTGTAGTTAGCCAGGGGCTTAATGCATCAAAAACATGACATGCGGTTGAAAACTAGTATCACTTTCTGAAAGTGCTCTTATTGCAAATATATCTAATCTGAAAACACATTCAATTTAAAACATTTAACTCTGATATACTTATTGAGCAGAGTGCTCATTGGGAGTTTGAATAATAAGTTATACTAGAACCAAAACAGAACTACAAGTTGATATAGTAGCTAGATTGGCAATGAGTGTAAGCTCAGCGAAATAATTTGCTGTTTATACAAACTAATTTTCTTCTGTTTCCTAAGATTCTTCAGTTCAGGCAAAGCAAGATTGGCTTTTATTTAATTCAGAAAGTTCAGAAGGATGGTGAAGCAAAATGTTAGGAGTTGTCCTTCTTTAAGCCGCAGTAGGATAACTCAACAATGATTTCGAATATCTTTTTAGATATGGATAATGGCCCGTAGAAACTCAGGATCAAGCTCTGATATAGCATTAGATAACATATCATACAAAAATGGTGTATGTGTGGATGAGCCAGCTACCCCTCTACCAGAACCCGAGGTTATGTGGTACTGTGGCTTTGACGAATCGGATGTGAAAGAATGCATTGGTAAGTCTACATAGAAAAGTTTGAAACAGTATTTCTTTTTGAAAACTACCCTACCCTCACTTTAGTTATTCTATCTCCTCCACAAATACTTACAACACTGCAGTAACTGTTGAAATGTGCCTCCACTTGGTTTGGTATGAGGATAGAAAGTAGGTTCATTCAGTTTGCTAGACAAATTATAAATTGTTTATTCACCATTAATGTTATTGGACACTGAAACAAGTATAAGTTAAGTTAGAGATGGTAAATACAACGAGAAACAGACATAACACAGTGTTAATTATATTTCTAGTTCTATTGAAATAGACCAAGAATCTACGGAAATAGACTATGGTTCCATTTTCTTCTTCAGGTTGGGAGGAGAGTGTGACAGACTACTGGAGGTATAATTGGACTATTAGTTCAGTCAAGTCCCCTACATCTAGAACAGGAGCCTTTTCTCCTGTTTCATACCCAAACTTCATTTACTTTGAGTCATCACCTGGCAGGGAAAATCATAACCTGATTGGAATGGTTACTCAAACCTTCAACGCAGGTCAGTCAGAGTTACACCTCTTTCAGCATTATATACGGAGAATGCACACTGACATCGAGATTTGGCTATTAGTATGTACTTCTCTGATCATTTGAGTCAATTTATCATGAGTACCTAACATGCGCCCTAACATGTGCATGAAATTGACCCCGGATCATCACACCAACTTCTTTGTGATGGTTCTCGAGCTAAATGAATCAATTCACTCGCTTTCAGAGATAGACATGCAGTAGTATGTCACATGATGAGTGTACAGAGGACTTTGATAAAATAATTCCCATAATTCCCATTTGATTAATTCCCATAATGCAATTTTAGCATGGAGCTTCTAATGGGACCCAGTTGAATCCGACATCATTATCCAATGTGTTCTAGAAAATTTCATGATGTAATGGGTTTTATTTTATCACACCTTTTTGAGCATTGAGTTTGATGACCATGCTACACGAGAATTTCCTTTACCCAACTATATTATTACCATTATTGTTATGATATGATATTATATAATATTGCAAAGTCATTTACAATTGTTGTTCCCTATTGCGAATTTATTGATATGTTGGCAGGTGAGCGATGCTTGGAGTTCTACTACCACATGTTTGGATCAAGTATGGGAACTCTGAATGCCTACTTGGCTGTCGATGGAGTACCTGGTACTCCGGTTTGGACGCTGTCAGGCAATCAGGGTTTCGCCTGGAAGAAAGCCAGTCTTACTGTCAGTCATGCAGAAAACAGTCAGGTAAAAGATTGAAAGTCATTTTTCTTTGTAATTTAATTCAGCACACACTCATTAATTTTTTTAACCTTCACGTTTATCAGCTTATAGATTGTATATATTTTCCTTAACAGTGGGACTGTATCGCAAGCTTGCGATCTGTTATATCCCAATTGATTGGTTCCAGTTATCAAAATTGTTGCATCTTTTTTTTACAGCTATGGTTTGAGGCTATCAAAGGTACCAGCTCAAAATCTGACATCAGCCTTGACAGTATAATCTACAAGCAAGGAGCATGCTAGTCACTCATTTCGCCCATTCCAGGACTAGAGCCAGGAAGAATAAACATGCAAAATATACACTAGTCAAAACCTCTAACCTTAAAAAAAAACACAAATAAGCAAATAATGTATCTCCCAAAGCTACTTTTCGTTTATTTTCTAATACCAGTTGATAAGAACTTATCTTAATGAATTAATATATATCAGTGTCTAATACGAATGATCTGCTTTTATTTGTTTAAAATCTGCAACTATTATTGCATAAGTTTTGTGCTGTCATATTTCAAAAGTTATTCAGTTATTTAGATGCTCTTTTTTCCTAATTGTCATATATGACTTCTCTTCTAATTTTCTACCAATAACAATCAATTTCTTTCGATTTTTAGTGAATAAGTAATTGGGGGTCTATTTAGTTCATATATTGTATAATTACGAAAATTCATGCTGCACTGAATGGGCGCTAAAAACTGTCTCCGGCGACTGGTGTTGTAAGACCATGGCAGGTGCTTTACGAGACATGTCCCGTACAGCACCTGCCATGGTCTTACAGCACTCCAGGCCTATACAGAATTTTTGTTGGTGCTATAGGTGTCGCATGAGAGTTCTAAGATGAGTCCCTTACAACACCTGACACATGTCTCACAACACCCGAGTGTCGGATTGGACTAAGTACCTAAAAAATGTCTTAGCACGCAACATGAGCTGCACCAGGGAGAATGGTACCAACAAACCCTTTATTTTATTTTCATAAAACTTGATGCTTCCCATACAGAACTGGACTTATTCTGTAATGATTCAATGTGGCCATCCAAGGAAGGACATGAATGATGATAAAGTTTGATAGGTTGGAAATCTGATACTAAGCCATACGTTATCACGGCTAATGTTAGCTCTGTTTGGTCGCTTTGAACCAGCGTGTTGCCGTGTATTTAACTTACATGTATTCGTTCTGGAGTGGTTTAGTCTCCTTAGCTCTCTATGTCATATATATATCTCATTGCTTTCATCTATCCTACGAGTATGAGTAATGAGTATCCTCTCCGCGCACCCCGATATAGTCTGAGTCGCCGTCCTTCGCTAATTCCTTTCACCCGCTTTCTGGATGTCTTGTGCTAATATCCGGTTCCACCACAAGCAACACTTGCTGGGCTACTATACTACTTGTTGTGATATGGTATGATAACAGTTTCATTGCACAATTAACATGGCGCACTGACCACTTTCATTTTATCAGAACTAATCAGCACCAAAGTAAGTCAGTACAGCAATGAACTAGTTTATTGAGCACAGCACAATATTGAAAGATAGTACTCGCATGATGCAGTAACTTCTTCATGGCCAAGCAGCTCTAAAGATATTTATATAAAAATAACGTTGTATTTATATGAACATGCTCGCACATTTGAACTGATACATTTTGTATTTCATTCACATTAACTTTTTTGATGTATATGTTTTTGGAGCAGATATTTGCTTGTTCAGGGGGGGGGGTCAGTCAATCACATATGTTAAAAACAAGGCTATTCATTTAGGCCTGAAATCAGGGAGTTCAAGAAAATCTGGCCTCACCACTAACCCCTTGGCCACTGAGAGCTGTCACTGTGGTGTGTTGTCTGCCCATCGAAACAGTAGAGAACAACTTCCAAATAAGTCATTATTACTGTGAGGCTCGCTGTCTTCATATTAATGTTAAATGTGCTGTGATTGGGTTGTATTTTTATTAAACTACCTCCCATTGGCTATTTCCCACCCATCTGTTATTGACAAGAACAGGTGCCTGGGAAAATTGAAGAGAGAGGATTTCAGAAAACAACAAAATTGTTTCAGGTAACTTGCCCATGCTCAATTCTTGCTGGAGTGGTTCTATCTCAAAGAATCCAGTCATTGATTTATTTCACTTCACCGTCCTTCTTTGCCAAGCATGCTAAGTCCTATGAAACACACAAAAAGCAGAGCCATAATAGTTAAGAAGAAAGAAAGAGTCGCTCATCTATTGAAATCTGGGTTTATCATTGTAACTGTTTGGTATTACTGTTACTTATTACTATAATATAATAATTATAGAATATATTGCACAAGTTTTGTTGGATTATTACAGAGAATTTTCCCAGTTGCAAACTTTCTTGACATCGATTGGTGACAAAATGACTCAGAGGTCTTAACTTCTCACCAATGAACTAAACCTTTAGTTCATTGTTCTCACTCACTGCTCAGGTTATTTTACATCCCAAGCATCAATTACATGTAAGCATTCTCCCTGATGTAAGTAATGTAAATAAATCAATGAATTAGTAGTATATGCGTAATGATGATGTAGGTCTCTATGTACTAATATGAAGAGCCTTATCTCAAAGGCCCCATTTTTGTTTTGTTGTTGGGACAAGGCTATATGCCTATGTACAATCAGGGAGAATGGTACAATGAAGTGGTACAGAATAGCTGATCCTATAATAGATGCCTAGTAGGCATACGCAGTTACAATTATTATGTTTACTTCTCACATGTCCATGATTACCCTCTTCCTCCCTTCTGCTTAATAATTGCAGTCAACCGGGTCCTTGCAGCTATGTTCATAGCATCAGTACCGTCGATTGTATATATAATCCTGAGTTTTGTGTTCATTAGTAGGTTTCGGCAGAAGTCAGTATACAGATTATTTTTTGTATGATAAGGGAGCTGGCATTGAGTCCTTTTCCTTCAGGTCAGCTTAGAGTCCTGGTGTTCTTTGAGATCCACAATTGTCATGAAAATTGGCAAAATATGCATGCTTGTAACACCAGATGCCCTGACATGCATGGCTCCCATTGTAACTAGTGATACAGCATGCTGTACAGCAAGCATACAGCATGTTTTAGTCAGAACATGTTGTCTACCTTACTCTCACCTTTCTTTGTAGAATGAGGGAAAAGAAACAGAAAGGAGAATACAAAGATGGTTACCAAATGAAGGCTGAAGAAGTAACATGACTGTGATGTCCAGGAGACATTGCGGCGTATTGCAGGATGTTCGTTCACAACTTATGACTAATTGCTGACCATGTTGTTGATGGAAACAAGCGCTCCATTGATAACCTCGCCTATGCCTTGCTAATGTAGAATGTGTGCTAGGTAGATACAATTCAAACCACTGAATGATTGGTTGTGAGTTATAGGGTCTGGGCAAGATTTGAGTCATCAACTTCTGCTGCCACTCAGCCAAATTTGTGCAAATTTTACTTGACAAAAAAAAACCGGGGTTGGATTCAAACATTGCCAGATACCTTGGTTAAGAAGTAGACCTGTGGCTGTTACTTATCATTTGCTCATATGGTCCGGGTATCATTGATTTACTTAAACCACTGCTGCCACACAGGCGAATGTGTGCTTATTGAATGCTGTATAGCTCCAAAATAATAATATGAGGCTGCAATCCCAGCATTGTCACCTAATGGGCAAATAATTTGCAAGAACTGATCTTCAAAATTAGGGTATGAAATTAGTGCAATAGTTGATGACATCATTATTGTCCAGTAGTAAGACGGTAACTACGTCACATGTTATGGTAGATAATCAATTTCATACCCTGATTTTGACTACAAATTATTTGCCCATAAGGTGACAATGCTGGGATTGCAGCATCATATTATTATTTTGGAGCTATACAGCATTCAATAAGCACACATTTGCCTGTGTGGCAGCAGTGGTTTAAGTGAATCAATGATACCCGGACCATGTGAGCAAATGATAAGTAACAGCCACAGGTCTACTTCTTAACCAAGGTATCTGGCAATGTTTGAATCCACCCCCGGTTTTTTTTGTCAAGTAAAATACAAAATTTAATTAACACTTATTTAATGCATGGGACCCCCGTTGAGCAGTAGACCTGTGGAAACAGCATTACAATTCGTGCAGGGTGCCCGCGGCTTCAAGAGAAGGCCTACTTGTAAAAAATTCCAGGGATTGCAGACAAATGTTTTAGTATGGATTTCCCCAATCTTCTTGAGTCAAAACCTTAACATAGCCTCACCCTCCTGTGGGCCTTGATTCAGAGGAAAAATATTAGAATTTAGACAAGCTAGTTTGGGGGTATTCACTAGTTAAAGTGAGAAGTTTTATGACGTCGAGAAGCTAGCCGTTAATTTCACAACATCAGACATGTGTGAAAATACAACCTTTCATCTTGTTGATACTTAACTACTCTCACGTATTTCAGATTATGGTTGCCAGGAATACTTGACTGGTCAGGCATTAATTTCATGCTGTTAAGACTCGATGATCCATTGATGGTCGGATAGAAAAAGCTCTTCAGCTGGTGATACTCTGGACGTGCTTGCGAGCGAAGTTATAGCAGGTTAGCACTCACAAGTTTTTTTATTTTGTTGCCTCTTTCACGCTACTGCCAAGTCAATGTGTTGGCTCTGAACTGAATAGCTGTTGGATAGGAAAAAACCAAGTCAGTGAAAGTACCTATTGAGATATAGTGAAAGTTACAATATCGATAGGTACCTTCAAAAAAGTACCATCTGACCTGGCATTGGCTCTCTGCCACTCACCAGCCATCCAGAACCAACACATCGGCTAACTACAGCCGTAAATGATGAACATCCGCACTCATCGCCAGTTAAAGTTGTGGCGTTGTAACTCTAGCAATTACAGTGTATATGGGATATGCAAACATTCTAACCATGATATCTGGAAGGCATCGTCCAGCTAAATTGATTATCAATTAATATTGTCCAAAAGTTTATGCAATTTCGAGTTGTCCTCTCACTGACATGTATGGTCAATGAGGGGAAAACTCTCAATAATATTTAATTAAAATTGTTCATGATCTCGTGAATCCTGTCAAAACTTGACTTGTGCTGAATTGTTGGTATGATGACCTTGAAGATGAGGGGGAGATTCTTATGTTTTGACGGCAGAAATTTTCCATGACGCACTCATGTGACATTGAGAAAATTTTGCAGATGTAGGCTACATTCCTACCCGTATAGAACAACAGGACTGCTTGTACACTTCAAGGTCGATATGCTAGGCATTGAAGTGTTCAGAAAGGTCATGTTGCGGCTATAAGATATGTTTCACCAGCTTATGAGGTTTTAAGTGAGCACAAATATTGTTCTCTTGGACTACTAGGGTTCAAATTGACCCTTTTATGCATTTACTCTTGAACACTTAGGGCTCCAGTTTTCAATCAGAATTCTGTGTTTTCATACATGAAACTGTTGAAGTGAAACCAAATTTTTTATTTTGAATCAAAATGTAGGCCGGTCGGCCTGGTCGTAGTCTAGCACATTCAAACTGTTCACTCGTTTCCTGTTGCACTACACTACATCTTGAAGACGCACAGCATCCTGTTGGCTGCTCAAATTTTCTAGCTTTATTTTCAACACTATAAGCATAGTGTGACATTTTCATTTCCCCCTATTTAGCTTGATTCTGTGTTCGTCGTCTGGTTATAGGTGTAAGTTTTATTTCTAATACAGACTTTGGCAAGCTCACACAAGGACATCTTTATAATTGTTGGTGACTTGTCAATGTGACATTTACTGAAGTTTTGTCCAGTAATACCTTGTCACATCATCTCCACTTCCAGATCTGTGGCGCCGGCATGTGCTAATCTGTACCAGGATTTACAAAAACAGAAACTTACACCCAAGTGCCACCGCTGTTGTCACAGTAGGTCATGTCGCTGGCTGACAGTACCTGCCCAGTGCCCATAATCACTGACAACATACTGACAGCTACATGTGATAATTGCTTATAATGACCTACTCGGTGTCATTTTATTTACGGAGTTGCGATAACTTGTCTAACAGGTATATCCTTTTTTTGCTGGTAACTTGTTCTTGTTTGATAGGACCGGCAGACTGATGGTTATTAATTGATTTCTTGTACACCTTTGATTGATGGTAAAGTTTTGTAATCTAGTTTGTTTTCAGTGTGTAGGCTTTGTGTACTATTGTACTTTTGCGATGAAAAGTCGGTTTTCTTTCGCTTGTTTTCCTGATGTGGTCTCATTGGTGGGTTGAGGAAGACATTGGGGTGAGGTCGGAATTTCTCTTGGTGCGTGCGTAATCTTCATCCAGACAAAATATTGGTTTGAACTTCATTCAAATATGGAAATTAGCCTGTTACGCAACGCATTATTAATATGATGAAAATATTAAATATTTAGGTTTCCTCCGCCCAGTTCACTTCAAATTAAACTACACAACCGTCCATCCGTTTCCCAATCTGTCTCAAACTACTTGTACATATTTTGTGCCCCAAATTTTTCCGTGCTTCTCGGTACCATCACATCACATCACATCACAAATTATTTCCCTCTGCCATAGAATATCAGTGGAATATTATTGTGTCCGAGACACCCGGATCCATTAAAAATAATACTGGCATTTAGTGTAAATATTGTACATTAAAATGTTAATTCTTAAGTTAAAGAGTGTCTAAAAGTTATAACCATCCATATCCTTGTACGAATTGACTTCTCTGTTCGCTCAATAATAGCAGATGCTTGCCCTGCTTGTCCGGTGACAGTTAGGAATTCGCTGTGTTGGGATGTTAAGGACAGGTCAGGTCTTGTGACATTGTTCTCATGACTTGTATATATACTTCTTAAAGAGAGAAAGATCTAAATTTAAGATGTCAAACAATCAACCATTACGTCTTTCGAGCATGTCTCCTCCTTAAGCAGGATATTTTGGGCGAGAAAATTGCCTCGTAATCCTCTTAATCTTCCATTTACGCACTGCACCAGTCTCAGTCTGCATTCCATCTGCGGTATGGCGATCAATTGTTTGCGTGAGGTCATAGATCTGATGCTAAGCAGACAACGCCAGACAGACACCCTTTACCGAGTTGTACGATGTAGTGTTTCTAATTGGTGCTCCACTAGAGGGTAGTGACACGGTTGTAATTAGCGTAGTAGCGTATGTTGTATAATTCTTTATGTTAACTTTTTCATTAAATAGCTAAGGTCGTTGGTCCCATCTTTGTTGTAGTTTAACAGAAGGGACCTGGCCGTTATCAGAAATAGCCTTAGGACTGCGATGTTACATTGCATTACGGGTCCGCCTATGTACCCACCCTTAGGGCTTACAACGCGTCAGCTCTGCAATAGCAGGCTGTTGGTGAATGGCCGAGGCCGATCACCTTGTTTGTTATTAGAATGGCATGAGATATTATATAATTCTAGTCAGAGAAATATTCGATTTGAGGAGACCGTTAACCCTGTACGTATGTGCTCTGCAACACCTGCATTTCTAGCCCGAGTTCATCACAAATGTACCTTATTTGGACGGTGTAGTCCCAACTTTGCGTTTATTCACCTGTAAACACCAAAAAATTGTGGCACAGCAAGTATTTCAACACTTATTTACTAACAATTTTTCCGTCACTGCAAAAAATTCTTCAAAATTAAATAGACACTTTTCATGCGCTGCACCCCGCCTCCTCTGAACATTTTCTTAAAGAACTGAGGTTAACTGGCCCACTCCAGACTTACAGAGGCGGTGGGGTTATCGTTTGATGTTGATATTTTTAAACACGAGATTGCTGATTGATAAGTAACATTCATTTGAATCTGTCTCGGAAGTACTTGGCCTTCGCACATGTATTGTATTATTTGTGAATTAAGAATTGAAGATTGTGAAGATTTTGTGTAAATCTTTGTAAGAATGACCTCATTGATATTCATGATAGTCTGGATTATGTGTGAATTTTAAACACCCTTATTATGCAACTTCTGAAGAACAACGGTCGTTCCCTAAAAAAGCGCCAAGACTAGTGCTTTTGAAAAACTTTGTCCTCAAATTTTCCATTGTCAATCAGGACACATTCTTTGGTTTTCCTTGTGAGGGATCTGTTCAGACTGGTACAGCGTTTTCAAATTATTCGACATCTCCTGGAATAACCACTTGCACTAAGGCGGATTTCTTTGGTTGTTGGTTGTAGTAAAAATATGTGTTGTTCTATTATTTTCCAATGTCACTGAATTTGAATAAAGTTTGGCCATGGCTACATCCTGGTTGAGACTCTTGGCGGTTGTAGTAGTCAGATTCCTGCAATACAATGACTTTTTATTGATATCATTATAAGACCAATAAGGTTGTTATTACGTATTTCGATAAACTATGTCATAGAAAAGTAAAGTGTCAGAATGATTATTACCTATTTTGGCATATCGGTAACGGAGATATTATAGTATGGTCAATTTATAAACTTTGGTATCGTTGATTTGACTTTTATGTCCGATTCGAAGGGAAGATGCCTTCCAGAGGCCAGAAGTTTGTTGGCTTCTATAGCACCTGCAGCTTCATGTTTTTTTTAAATTTACAACTGTTTTATCATCAACAACAATGGTTCTATTTGGTGTAATTCATTTAATAAGGAGCAACTTGTTAATATTATAAATATTAATTAACTTTATTGTAGTGACAAAGGAAAATAACATTATGTTATTATGTTATAGTTGTTTTGATGTCAAATCAAAAATGAGTTGATGCCGGTTTTGTCATCCTTATTTGAAGTTGTCCTCCCATAGTCCATGAAGGCTAAATTGTGCAAATACGGGTCTAGCCAGTGCTCAGTCCAACTTACTGTTTGCACCAGTTAAGGCTTTGCACATCTGAACAACGACATTCAAGATTTTAAACCACCAACAAGTAGCTAGACCAAAGGCCAAATGCCATAAAAACATGACGTCTAGAACCAAAAATTTGTTTTTAACAGCTACAGCTCCCTCATCCATCATCGAACTAAACACAAACATTTTTTGCCTACATGCTCCTCCACTCCTCCATGTTCTAGTTTGTGCTCCTGATGAAGGATCTAGTATTGTTAAGTAATTTTATTATCTATTTATATAGTTCTGGGGCTCAGGCGCTGACACAAACTGTCTGTAATATGAGGAGCTGGGCTTACTTTGCGCTGACGTTCTGTTGAGAAGCTAAAGAGCTGATTACGATTATCACGTTCTTCGCATACCCTGGCACTGGTACAGACATTCACTCACCCACTTGTTATTGTAGAGTGTGAGGTTAAAAACGAGTTGGATTATAAAAAATCAGAACTTTGTCCCAGTGCTTTTAAGAAATTATGAAATTAGCGGGATGTTTGAACATCACACTTGCGAATTCAATATTGATGATTGAGTAGGAGGATATTTGAAAGATCACTTCTTAAATCACTGTTAAAAACATACATATGTTCTTGACAGTGTTTATAAAGTCATGAAACTAGCGGGATATTTGGCCATTGCAATTTTACATTCAATATTGATGAAATTGCGGATTATCACTACTCAGAACTACACGGTGTTCAGTCACCGAATTACAAAGAGTCTCTGACAATGGCTCATTTCATGGAATTACATAGATGGCTTACTTCTTGTAACTGTGGGAAAATTGGCGAGAGTTTATATATTTTTGCAGTCTATGTGTCTCCATCTTGGACACATTCCTCTAGGATTATTTCACCCAGCTATGTGCATGGGAACGTTTGTGTGTTAAAAAGAATTAACCTTGTTTCACTTAAGTAAACCTTGATTGACCTTCCTACCGAGAGCTCTGCGTATCAACCCATCCATAAATCAGGGTAAGATTGATCAATTAAGACAATTCCCGGTTCACATGGCCCTACTAGTAGGGCAGTTCTACCTCACAAATATAATTACTTACCTAAGAAATTTATATGATGACCCTATAAAAGTGTCAAACTGTACATATTTTAATGAAACCCACAACTGCGTAAATTGACGGAATGCAAATTGGAACTCCCACACTTGCGCCAATGCCAGTAGAAATGTGATTGTATTACTAGTCGGTGATTGTTGGTATAATTTATGGTTTTTTTGGTAATCGTCGGTATAATTTATAATAATATGTTTAGTTTTTCTTGTCGGTTTTAGGAAGTGTATTTTGGATAGGGAGAGAAAGGTCGTGTCAGGCGATACATGATAGAAACAGTGAACTCTCGTGATCGATCGGAATACCTCAGTAATGAATTCCTGTGGTTTGTAACGGTAATTCCTCACCCATATTCCCACAAATCCTAGGCGCTGGATGATGAAAATGTGCTACCAATGAACGCCCGTTCGAAGGCAGTTCATTGGCATTACCTTGCGCCTAGGATATCCAGGGGGGTAGGGGTCGTGACAGGATATGAAAGGTTATGAGGACTTTAGTAGTCATACCTGAGATTAGTTATATACTTTGTACACAAAAATTGGATACCACCGAATTATTCGTAACTTTCGCCAAATGGTAATGCCGCTAAATTTTACAAAATAGCTGAGTCTCTCTTTTTCCATCAAAGTTTTAGAAAGCGTAACATTAAATTCAAATGATCCCACTTTCTGTCGCCTTCAAATTTTTTGCATGAAAGATAGATGGCTTTTGTTACTTGCCAAAACTTAACATGTAATAGGCTACTATTCCCAGGAATAAGGCTGGAAAATCCATATAACTCAACTTGATTCGTTGAATCCTTTAGACGTAAAACATTTCCTCCCAAATCACCCTCTCAACCACAAATAATTGTTGTATAATGAAGTTTTTCCCTGAAACTGTATAAAGTTTGTTACCCCCTCTAGTTAAGCATTCTGCTGAGTTAACTTTTTGCGTGAAAGATCGATAGCTTCCATCATGTGCCAAAACTTCATACGCACTAGGTTTATAATATCACTTTACCTGGAACGGAAAAAGTTACGTCTAATTTGATTCGTCGAACCCTTCTGATGTTCAAAATGGTACCTCGCAAATCACCTATTTACAACCTCAAATAATTATTATGCAACGATTTCTCTGAATATGAAACTAGGTTGTTACTCCCATCTAGTTTCACATTCAGTGAGGTGGTTTTTTTATCAATTCCTCAATCATTAATTAAAATCGCTAATTTCCTTTTGACCCTATTAAGCGGTTTGTTTATTTATAGGTCTACACGTGAATATGTTGGGGGAGTTGGTGAGATTCTGTGAAAAGTTGTGAAAAAAGGAAAAGTTGTGACGTAGTTGAACTTAGAACGACACCGTCGGTGGTGGTGTAACCTCTAGCTGTAACAGCCGTAACCTCTACCTGTATGTAACCTCTAGCCGAAGGTAATTACCTGGCCCTTACACATGACTCCTACATACTCGTATATGTAATATATCTTCCTCCATCGCATTCCTGGGTTGATTTGTGGTTGGCTCTTCCCAGGCTTCTCTAGGCTCAAGTAAGAAGGAATCGCTTTCTGCCGTTGCCGTATGGCTCCGTGAATCATAGCTCTTGTCGAGCTAATCCGATTAACCCCTTCGTCATATGGTTGATATTTTTTTTGGGTGGGACGTTAAAAGTGATGTCGTCTGCTGGTATCTTTGTGAATAGACTTTTTGTTTTATTCTTGGAGCCATTCCTCATCTTGCGTTGGTGGAAACTATTACATCACCTGGCGGAGAGTGCCTCCGGCTATTGTGTAGTCATTGTTAGCAACAGTCATGTGATTTGAGTAAGGACCATGGAAGTCATCCCGTTTCGTCAGGACTGATTCACATGCAATCATGATTTGGCCATTTCTATATTTACATTTCTGGCCCTGCGCCTCTCTCCTCTACCACCTGGTGAATGTATCTGGTGAATTTTAGGGCAAACCATTACTCCCACAAAATTATTATGAATTAGCGAACGCTAGTGAATTCTTTTTTCATCATCATTTCTTGCACCTGGCAATTGCCTAGATCAAGCATCATCCAATTTGCCTGAATTTATGAATTGAGCCGCCGGCAAACCAGTAGAATGGAAATGACTGGACTGCGGGCAAATTGGATCAAACTTGTTCTAGCAAATGCCTAGATGAGATGGTATGAATGCTTAGTAGACTTGATTTAAAATTTTCCGAACAAAAAATGCAAACTCAGCATTGCATTGTGCGTCACTTGCACACAGGGGCAGAACTTGCATCACCTATTGTCATAGGCGTTTCCTCATCTTGTGATTGCTCAAAAGTACTTTTTTGCCCTGACAAAACTAAGAAAAGCAAAATCTAGGACTATTACTGGCAAAATATTGATTTATATCTTGGAGATTCAAAGGCAATAACATTTGAAAATATAAAAATTCAATTATGTTAAAAGTAGGACAGTGGCCCGGCCCATCTCCTAGCGTCTTATCGATTAGCACTGTGAATCACGGTGCTGGCCGCCGGTCAACGCCCAACTGTGGAATTTTTAATTTTCTCAAGAGTGTCTTTAGCGAGGGCATGAAACTGTACAACAGCATGAGAAAACTAATAATAGGCCAATATCAGGTCTTAGAGTAATCAGTTTCATGTTTGGTACGTACGGTTATGTGTATGAATGCCACAGCTTGCATCAACGGTCAATGACACAACGGTGATTCCACGCTGCTGCTGATTTATTTCTGCAGATGATGCGTGATGGTGAAACGGCCGGTTTGTTCGCGTCACTATTTGTCTTAACCTTGAGTTGGTATAATTATGATGATGAACCAAGACACCACTTTTGCAGTGTGTGTTTTTTTTAAATGCATGATGGAGAATGGCGAAACGGCTGGTTTGATCGGTCACTATTTGTCTTAACCTTGAGTTGGTATAATTTTAATGATAAACCACATCATCATCAGGTGGTTGTCTGATGCGTCTCGGCACGGACGCCACTTGTTGAAACAGTGAGAATGTCGGTTGACCAGGCCAATATATTTCAACTCAATTTGCTCTCGATCTGATGCGAGTCAATTGTCTCTATGACGTGACCAGCTTGGACAGTGACATAAAAAGTCATCCTGGCCAATTTTTTCCAACTTTATTTGCTCACGTGCTGGTGTATCGATTTCACGTGATGTTATAAGAATAATAGTCGGGTCCTCCAATCTTAGGTGACGATGTGATGACGATTTGCCACCAGTTACCTCCCACGTCCCATATGACCTAAACTGTCAAAAAAGTAGAATTCCAGATATTTTTCATTTCACGAATAATGATTATAAATGGAAACATAATTTTGATGGTCAACTATTTTGGGAGTAGAGTCTGGCCTCCTTGACCAATAGCAACGCTTCTTTATGTCTTCTAATTTAGTTATGACGACAGTTAATCCTTGTCTCTGACCCTCTGACCAACCATGCCAGGATCTAAAGATGTCACAGCTTGTAGTTAACCTTATTCTTTCTTTGTTTTGTGACAATGCAGTTCTACAAAAGACTATGGATCACATTCTTCTTGTAGTCTCTGGTTGTATGACAAAGCATTTTATTTCATGCATTGCAAGACTTTGGACCCAGTACCAACCAGGATGTACGATCGGCGGCGCATCGGGATGTGAGAACCCGTGAGCTAGGCGTATTTGTCTATTGTCATCCTCGATGGTATGTGGCGACACAATTATAAACCCATCATTCTCCATTATCTGGTTGTCCCTGTGGCCTGTGGAATCTTCAGCTAACAACACGTTTACTATTATTCAAAAATGTCTCTTTTCTCTATACACTATTGTTCAGCTTTGAGACAAGTTGCCAATTTTTCTCTCTTGTCAAGTCTGGCAGTGCAGTTACATTATTCAACTTTTCTGCGGTCATTAATCAAACGGCGTGGCGGTGGCGTCACCGCCATCGGTACCAAATCCGCTTGGGTAGAACCCTGATGCAAGGCTGGCAAAATCATAAACAAATATAAGGAAATGGGCGATGCGGGTGCAGCGGAGATCTGTTTGCCATGCTTATCTTGGTGTCATATCCACGTCCTCCCTCCAGACATATTTGGGATGTAATAATGATCATCTCAACCGACATCATGTCGTTATTTGTATCCTGGAACGGTTTCTTCACAACTTCCTCTTATATGAAGGAAAGTTGGTTGTGGACATATTTGGGCACATAATGATCACCTCCACACTGACATTGTGTTCTCTTAGTGCATCCTGGAACGATTTCTCCTTACACAAGGTACCTCCTCTAAGGTTGAGGAATGATTTCTGGAACAGTTTCTCCTTAGTTCCTCGTATATGAAGGAGGTTTGGGAGCGGGTTGGTAGGGAGGGAGGACCCATTATGTTGTTGTAGATTAACATACCTGGTTGTACTTTAACGCAGAGCGGTACCTCTTGGCACCAGGTGAGTACATTAGCGGTCTCGGGTTCCTCGAGGAAACATTCCCTGTGACGTTAAGCTGTTTCTGGCAGAAGCAGAATTTTACGATTTTTTGCCTGGGAAACCAATGGACGTGTTCTTTTTAGGATGATATTCATCTTGCATCTTTTATTATGTACAATGAGGTTTTAGGGTTCGACAAAATAAATTTAGACAATCGATATCACCATTCCTGTGTGTGTGTCCTGTTCTGAATTTGACCTAGTGTGTTATTTTTTGTTGTTGAAGAGGACCTTTGATATTGGACACATTGGAAAATTAAAAACCAATTGTATCTGCTCTATAAGGAAGGATGTTAATAGAAAGACGTCAACCACTTCATACGATTGGAATGCCAAACAATATTATGGCAATCCTTAACAATGGTAAATTCCATTTCTCTTGTCCTTAATGGTTCCCAACATCCCAAATGTTACCAAAATAAACTGCTGATATATTAATTTTGTTATTTTAGTACAATAGATGATGACTTGACATTTACCAAAAATAAATACGGATGAGACTGGAGGATGGAAGCTGGAACTGGAGGATCCTGTTTGGGAAGATTTGTTTAATTCCGCCGGCGCTCTAATACCCATAATCAGTAAGTGTCTCAGGCGCATTGGAAGTTTGACAAACACTCACAGCTAAGTGGAAGAAAATTTGGGGGTTGATTGCTTTTTACAGCTCCCTTAATCAACAGAGATGACGTAGTTCTTATAAAATTAAGTCCCGTATCCATATACACACAACACATGTGTGTTTTGTCTTTGCCAGTATCGTTGGATATCATTGGAGTTTTAAAAGTCATTGAGAATTTGCTGAGTTTTAATTGTGCCAATTCCTCGGACAGTCCAATGTTTCCAATGGAAATTCCTCAAACCTGATTGTGTGATTGTGTAAGCGACATGGAAAATCTGTAAAACAGCCAGAACAAGTGTCCGTGCTGAATAAGTTGCACGTTGAAGCGATGCTTTATTGGGGAGAAATTTGAGGATCTTTTGTTGGGGAGAAATTCGGATGATTTTGGTATGCTACTTTGTAGTTGTCTGCTCTTGTCTCATATGGTTCCAAATGTCAAAGAGTAAACAACTATGGAAAAAATATTTCTTGCAGTTTAGGGCGAAATGATGGAAAGCAAGATTGTATAGAATGAAGTTGAGAATTCCCCTAAAAGAGTGACCTGAGCTAGCGAAAATTGGTGCTAACTGACGCCAAGTCACACCTAAACTAGCAAAACTAAACACTAACTAACATTTATTCCTTTAGGGTAGTATAGAATATAGTTTGTAGTTGAAAAGTAATTCTATGGAAAGCAAGAAAATACAAAAACTTATTGACGTTATTAAGTGTTTCAAAATGGAAGACTTGTCTGTTAGTTTGATGGGCAGCTAGCAAAACCGCCTTTTTGGTTTGATTAATTAATTAATTTTGAGCAATAGAAGTTTGGTGCGTGGATAACTAGTACTTTCACATAAATCACATTAATTCATACTGTAGACTAATTAATGAATTGCGGAAATCTCCGTTAATTGATGGTAATAGTCGATAAGCTGACTTCGTAATTACGTCTTTTGAGGTAAAAAATGCCAAATTCTTAAAGGATGAGTAACCCGATGGGTTGCTTAAAAAATTTTTGTCATCCCTTAGAATTACTGGAAGGGATTAATCAATTTCTAGGCAGTTCCACGCTTAGATTGATCACATGATGACTTTTCTTTTTCTGAGAATATGAACTACCACTGTCAGTTTTAATCCCAAGAAACTTATGGCTCACTCATTCTCCCCTTTTATTCTTTGTCTTCAATTGAGTTAATCAAGAATATTTTACGATACTGGTGATGCAAGCATTATTTTGCAATAAAAAACTCTGGCATCTCTTTATTAAGGATGTTTACTAGCTATTATGCAACCTCAAGCTTAATTTTACAAAATTTTAGCGTAGGCAGATAACAAAAACAGTGTGTAGGTAGGCTGAGGGCTAAATAAATGTTGTAAAAAATTATAAAATGTCTGGTAATTTAAGTACATAGCTTCGGGTATAGGAACCCTGTTTGTAAATGCTTGTGCAATATGCGAAGCATGTTTGATTTCAGTTATGCCGCAGTGAAAAGATTTGCACCTACATGGCGTACTGTTTGACAATGCTAATTGTTATAACATTAGCGCACAGTAGCGCTTTTGTCTGAAAGATAAGCTAATGCTAAGAAAAATGCGCAGCTTGTTATCCCGCCTAAAATCAAAGCTTGGTTTTGTTGGCAGTGTGCCAGCTAGCAGCGCTCACTTGCTGCTATATGCCAATAGTGGCGGGCTTTCTACTGGCTTGCCCTGTTGGACAGCTGTTAACTTTGAGTGGTATACAATGGATTTGATTTTCAGACAAAGGCTAGCGTGTGCCTGATCCCTTTTCAAGTGGGTTTATGACAGTAGTTAGCGATGTAAATGTCTTGATGATTAGTTTGAAGTGAGATCGGTTCAATGAAATCATATAAATAACCCGAGACTCCTACAACTAGCCTTGAAACTTTGTCGAGACCCCACAGGTGCCCAGCCCTAAATGCTATGCAAGGTCCGTAACATCTAAAATTACTGCAACAGACAAATTAAAGAATCATTGTCCTAAATTGGCTTAATAAGTGTGCCATGATCGTCTGCCATTCTCTTTTAATCCCTACTTGTTCTTTACTATGATGAGTGAGAGGGTAAAAAGGCATCGGCATCATCGACAGCGGGCCTACGGCAGCTTGAGTACCGCTAATCAGCTCTCAGGGGGCCGGGGCAGATTGTATTAATTGAGTGTTAATTGCTTGTCTGGTATTCTAATGCTCTCTTATGTAGCATCATGAGGGGCCGATAACTAGGATGACTGCAAGGTCGGCATCCATTTTTTCCCTTTCATGTAAAGGGCATTATATTGTTATAAAAACGGGGTTGATTTCTGGGTTTTCAAAGCCTGACCGCTTCCTGACCATTAGTAGTCTGATGCGCGGAATTCGATGAGTGATATCAATGAAAGGTTTTTCGGCACAACCCATAGACTAAACAAATGTCCATGGCTCTATCATAGACCTTAGAATGCCTTAGCAAGAATTGATGCCTTCATCTATCCGTATTTTGTAATCAACGACATAACATGCAACATACACAAAGTTTTATAGTGAACTAGCATCTCAATGAAAGGAAATTCAGCCTATAGATCTTAGAAGAGGGCTCTGGACTAGCCAAATAACATAACAGAATCTGCATTTTGCAATAAATGACATCATTTGCCACTAAAGCTAAATTTGTGAGTGAACTAGTGTCATTGTCACTCTTGTGGGTCGACCCAACAATGATGTGCAACACCTTCCTAAAATTTATTGTCTGTCATTTTCTTGGAAATGCACTGGAAATTTGTTGTAACAACCAGCATTGTGAATGACACAGTGCCATGAATACATTCGGGGAATAAAATAGTTTTCAAATTCAGTTTCACAAAATTAAAATTTTGAAGTGATGGTACAGGTATAACACTGCTGCCCACGGCATCGGAAGCTCTGAGTGTTTCAACATTAAAGGACTACAGCAATATTATATAAAATTGCAATATTTGACTAAGTCTGGCAGCTGAAAATTTTAAATCCTAAATAATTGGGCTAGGGTTGAATGTACCGTAATTTTGGCGTGACTGATCTTGTAAAATTACAAACCTTAGGTCCAGTTTTTGCCCTTACGGACACAAATGGCCATTCAAATCATCCGCTGCATTTAATTCTCAACTCATTATGTTGTAATTCAATCACACTTAATTTAGCAACTTTGCCAAAATTAATGATTACATAATATTGGATTAATCACCAAAAAACAACAGGCAAATGTCAGCATGGGTTTAGTGTTACTCTTCGTTCCTGCTGGCAACCAAACAAACCCATCCAAACACACATCTATCCTGTCTTTGTAGGGCCGTAGTTAAAGAAAAATGGTAGGGGAGGCGATAATCCATATGGGTTTGGTATTGTAAGCTCCTCCTGTGGAGTATGGGGTTAATCCCCAGCCTCCAAAGCTTTTCAATGATGGAAGTCTCAAATCAGCTGATTCTGGCAGGGAACATTCGACTATAATGAGCATTCTAAGGGAGGCAGAGCGTCCCTGCCTCCCCTAGAACTCCGGGCCTGCATTGTGTGTCAGTGGAAGCCGGATTTAGAGCCTCAATGGAACCCCTCTCAGCTCTATAGTGTAATTTACACTGACATTACATAATCGAGGGGTAATTTGACAATCTGAATGAAATGTTACGTAACGCTAATGTTTACATTTCTCAGTGCCTTACTATGAAATCAGAGCGTTGGTATTTCATTTTTCTCCTTGTCCGGAGCTGCTAGCGGCTGTCATATTATCATTACAAGCACATCTGCTCTTGTTCTGGAATATCGCCACCTTTGTGCGGATTGAGACACAAAGACAAAATCTATGATTCTTTGTGTTATTAAATATTTCTTTGTGGATTTGATATAAGATTTAATGACCCTCAAGAGAGCAGGTTTTTGTCACTTTATAGTTTATCCGTTATTTTTCTTTATTCAAATTGTAGAAATGTTCCTCTTGACCTTCCATTCAAGTATGCGAATTCATCGATGAGGGAACAAAATTTGACTCAAATTTTCAAAATTCCTTGTGGCTTGTCCATTAAAATATTTCAAAATTAAAAGCGTTGCACTTTTACTTGAATGTAACTGCAACACAGGATTTTCGCTGGTTAGTAATCTGAGAAAATTTCCACATTTACCATTTAAAAACCTATCACTCATCTCAGTACACAAACAATGATAAATCTTTTTTACTGTTACACCAGGATTATTTCATCTGGTAGGTGGCCAAGAAAAATCCTAAGCTTCCTCTGTGCCAACCAAAACAATGCGATGACGGCCCTATTGTTTTTGAGCTTGTGCCAGCGTGCCACGCTTCTCACCGATAGAGTCGTCAAGTTGGTATGGTAACTAACGGTACAAAAAGTAGTTCTTACTACATACTAAAGCCCTTATTGCGTGGGTAATACACCCTGTTACTAACGTAGGGGTGTGGCTGCTAAATTCCTACTCAGTAGACATCGTAATGAACTTAAATTTGAATTCCTCGTTGCGATAGGCTGTTCGGCTCGAGACACTTTTAGTTCTTTTCATTTCCGATTTTGTGTCTCAATGTTTTACTCGGAACCTTATCGATAGCATTTACTGCCTACAATCGAGATAAATGTCGCAGATAAGCTTTGGTTGACACAAATCTTTTCTTGCTTGGTGAAGCATGGGCAGTGCAATGGCATTCCTTCTGCTCAGTCTAACGCTCAGATAAATGTAACCACATTGCGTAAGAGTTTGTGAAAAAAGTTCTTCCCCCTTGATCATTTTGTCTCTTGCATTGCTTAATCCCATCAAGGAAGCGTGTTATTGTGTTTTGTTTTGAATTTTTGTGCCGGATTTAGGTTCAATAAAAAACTTTAAAAATTTGGTAAAGGGTCAATGCCAAATGAATCATGCGAATTGTGTGGGATTCATTCCTTATTCTCTAAAAAATGCCAAATTCTGATCCTGAAGTCACTTTGATCCATGGATTTTTGCAATTCAAAACGTAACCCATAGGAATGCATAAAATGAGATCTTCATAGCAACTAGAGAAATAACTTGGATGTGAATTCCGAAGAAATGTGATTGTTCTACAACTGTTATGCCGGCATAGTCTACGATGAAATTTGTGAGAATTGAGCCCCTAGCAAGGCCGCATCAAGGATGTCTATCATCCCCATGGCAGCACCACTTGTAAACAAGCTGTTAACAAACTAGGTTGTGCTTTTAAAAAATATTTTTGAGTATACAGGACTACTTTAAGTACAAAACCATGGGAATTCTGTCTTGCCTAAATACTAAGTGATGCGCAACAAAAATTTCGGTCATTCTTTCAACTCCCAAAGGTACTGAAATGAAATTTCAAAATGTGTCTGGTTAGCCACTTGACCGAATTCAAATTAAAATCATCGTTCTGTTCAATTTTGTTTTCCAGGTGTGGACGGACAATGCTGACTGTCTCTCGGGGACGCTGACTGTCTGTCAAGGCTGTGTGTGTAGGGATGGGATGGGATGGCATCTCGTTGCACTGAAAAGGAGACAGATAACCATGTGGTAGTCACATGGCGACCACGTAGTATTGTCGTCACAGGTTTGTTTGTAAACATTGAATATTGATTTTGGCGCTTGGCCAAGTAAAATGTTCGGCGGCGTACTCCAGCTGAGCCAAGCTGTTTGACATAAGACATTTTCACACCATTAGTTGTGAGGCATCAGACATTTTTGATGCTGCTTTCAAAATGGCCTGAAGCTACATTTATGTCTGGGAAAATTAAGCCTCATTGACCAAGTTATCTCGAACCATCGCGTGTCAAGTTTTCGGAATCGGATTCAGCGAATTTGTGCCCTCAAGAGGAAATATCTCTCTGTTTCCACGAAAATGAGAGAAGTGAATAATCAACGAGCTATTTCTCCCGACGATACAGCTCATTTGTCTGATAAAAAAAAGCAGGCAAGCTGCGGGATGGTACGCAAAGTTTTGGAGGCCCACTACGATTTGGAAAACTCTAAATTGGCTTGATTTTGATTGAAACCGTCTGCAGGCATAAGTTTTTCATTTAACCATTTAGAGCACTTCCTACTAAGTTAACAACAAAACTGTTTAAAAAGTACTCTTGTTCATGCAATGCTTTCTACCCTCCCCCCTTTATTATTCATAGCTGATGGGGAATATTTTGCGTACTTTTACCAAGTTTATCAAACCCAAAACATATGGCTATTTGAAAAGTCCACATGTGCAGACAAAGAGCTATAATTTTCTGGTTAGCTGGGAGGAATTCAGTAAATTCTTGAGGTTCGTTGATCTGATATTTTGGTTCACCTGTCTAAATTTGGTGATTAATTTTGAATTATTTCGTGTATCATCTAGTCCATCACGCACCTGTCATACAACCTGCCAACCCACTTTAAAAAGTTCAACTGAGGATTGTAACCCCTTTCACTCACTTAATGTTTAATTATCCACTAATTTGTTATGATTTCATTGCTCATGACTATTCACTCAATTTGAAACACCCTAAACTTTCTTCCTAAAAGGAAACCTTATCTTTCTTTGATAACAATGCAAGCGCAATGCAAACTGACCTCAGTTTCAAAACTTTGGCACAGTGCCAAACCATTGTTATGACTGGTACACTAAGATGATATAGGAATCACCTGTAAGAGCATACATTAACATCCCAAGCATTTATCTGATGAGCGAAGCGTTGATCTAATCTATTCCCTTCAAGCTGTCTGCTGATTATCATTTTATTCACTCCACTATACTACTTCGCCGATGTGATTGTGTCTATCTTAGTGACTAAGCTATGCCTTTGTTCTACATCTGAGAAATCAGCCGATAAAAACAATAAAAAAGAAGCGCCAAAATTACGTTTGATATGCTATTGTTTGCTTTGCCAATATAATGCAGCTAGTATTTGCTTTGTTTTATGGTTACGAAGGAATTCAAATAGATAGAATTGCCAACAAATATTTATGATTTCACTGTGCCTATTTCCAGGCTGAGGACTCTTGATCAGAATGCAGATATCGTATCAGACTGAGTCTTGTAAGAGATGACCTGGTCGTGCTGGGCTCTGCAGGCGAAGACCAACATCGTCAGACAAAAACCCAGCACCTAGGTTTGTTTTTTGGACATGCTAGCACCATGGTGTCTGCTGTATATGGAATAAAGGAGCCAGGGTTTGTTATTTAGAATCTCTAGCACCATGGGATCAATTATTGGACCAGGGCTCTGGCATTAGGTGTAATGTGAACTTGTGTGTTGGTGTATGTGTGTAGCTCAATATAGTTCTCAAATTTGAAGTCCCTGATTTCAGTATAAACAACTTGATCAAATAATAATATCATAGAGTGCTGGAATTTCTTGGAACAGTTAATGTGATTCTGATATTCTCCTGTGTTTCCCTTCCATCTCCGTCACCAAGCTAGTACTAGAACATTGCGTCGTGTTGGTCTCCTTTGAACTCACCATAATATCACTTAGTAAGGGTATAGTACCCTGTCTATGTGATAATATGCGTCAGTGAACATGTCGGTTATGTGGTTCAAGAAGCTTTTACTGATCATATCTGTGTCAAAGTTTAGTGGATTTTCTCTTAGATCTCTTTATTTAGTTTTGGTGGCTTGAGTGGAAATTTCTGACCAGTGATGTGCGTACGAATTCTGGAGGTGTCGAGGTCAGGGAACGATATTACTTTGACAACAATCACACTTGCGTGGCAGCTTGCCTGTAAGCGCTGACCTTACTCATTTTACTCTACTTACTACCAGGTAAGGCGACCGGCTCCTCCTAAGCGCTTTGATACGGAATATACAATCTAGGGGCCAGGTCCCTCAACTGGCATTTCCATATTAGCTGTGTAATGGTGTGCACAAAATACCACGTAAATAAAATTATCTGCAAAATTTATGGATGCTTTCCTGGAAAAGCTAGCAAAAAATAGCTAGGTTCTATTGATTTTATCTATACTTGGTATAGCTTAGTACTGGTATACTAAGTATACTAAGTATATTGTTTGTTACAAAAAAAATGGTTAGTACTTTTCAAAATATAGACACGACTCAACTTTCACATTTCCACGAATTTCTGCGTAACCCGCAGTTTGCCATTTCTTGTGTGTTTAGGTATAGGGCTGGCTGGTATGCCTGGTGCATCCGAGCGCTAAACCAAAGAGGTTGCTAGCTAGAACCGATCAAAACATTTTATTTTCACGATTCTGCGAATTTCTACCAATAAGGCTATTCACCCCCAATTTCCCATTCCCTGAATGTGTGGGTATAGGTCTGGCTGGTTTGCTTAGTGCATCTGAGCACTAAACACGTTGAGGTGGCTAGCCAGAACAGATCAACAAGTTTGACGACGATGACAACAACAACATGAATTTCTGCGCCAATACCCCACAGATTCCAATTTTATGAATATGTAGGTATAGGTCTGGCTGGTATGCCCAGTGCATCCGAGCACTAAACACGATTCCTACAAGGCTATTCAACCTCAGTTTCCAAATTTACGAATGTGTAGGTATAGGTCTGGCGTGTTTGCCTGGTACACTAAACACGTTGAGGGGGCTAGCCAGGACTGATCACCAAATTCGACAACAAAAACGTTAAATTCTGTGTAATAAGTCTATCCCCACAGTTTCCAATTTTATAAATGTGTGGGTAAAAGTCTAGCTGGTTTGCCTAGTGCATCTGAGCACTAAACATGTTGCTTGCTCAAACTGATCAACACATCCAACAACAAAAATAAGTTCAAACTACAAGTTCAAACTCACATCCTTAGCATTTTAAAGTTTATACGGACACGCCATTTCTTGTTCGTAAACACGGAAAATGTTACAAATATTGTAACAAATATTGTCTCAAATATTGTCCTGCCCTTGCCTTCCTACAGCGTGTGTTTACTGTTTATTTCACTGGGTGTGGGTCGATATATCCCCTGATGCAACTCCCTAACCTGATAAACTCTTATTTACTACGATACGATACGATACTACTATCAAAGCTTGTTATCAATTTTCATCCTAGTTTTTGATCAAATAGCCTAATTACCGCAAAAGTACACAGCGTCTTTTGGCGTAGATGATTAAAACTAAAACAACACACGCTATTCCCGGAGGGAAAAACCCATCGGCCTTTCCTTCCTTTTTAATTAAAAGCTATTGAGACAATTAATTATGACATAGCAAGCATATGCATGATCTTGTAATTACTACACTTCATTACTATGCGATGTCGCTTTACGCCCTTGACATTTAGGAGTAATTGCAAAAACAGCACGCTGCACAAATCACCTAGGCAGCTTGGATCCTGCGTTTTTTGCCAGTAAAAATCTGCCTATCTGCCTTTGTGTAGTTGGTGATTAGGGCCCTTGCGCAATGCTGGGCCCTTCCGCTAACATTTTGTTGGCATGTTTAGGAATTCTTTTATCGCTCATGGGCTTTTGAACCGGGATCTACAAAAAAAGCCTTTGATCGAGAAAAGAAGCTTTTATTATCTCGTGAAAATCAGTAAATATTTCCCTGCTTATCTAAGGCCGATCACATGTGAGCCCAAACAACTTTTTCGGTCCATCGTGTCATGAATGATGTAATGCAAACCTTTTGCCCAGTCAAGTTCCAAACTCCAAAATTTGGGTCAATGACATTATAGCCACTTATCTTTTTTGGCTGAGATCCAGCGTACATGTTTTCGTTTTGTTGTTTTTCAGATAATGAAGTTGACTGACACAAACTGACTCTACTGACCAGTCGAGGCACTGATTGACAGACTCATTACGTGGCGACAGGTAATTGGTTTGTCTTGTCGTCATAAAACGTCATGTATTCGCCCAAACATGCTGCCAAATAATGATGTGACTGTTTTTTGCCCTTACGCTACAGCCTAATCCTTCTTATCTATGTAGGATATCAGCGTTATTGGTACATTTGGGTAGTTAATCCTCTTAGTCCACTGGGTACCATCGCAGTTTTCGTAGCTTAATCTGAAACAGGTCAGTGAATGCGTTTTTTTACTACTTCACACTTCACACCTAGCGCATACTACTATTGTTATGGCCATAAACCACAATATTATGATCCGAAGTCAACGGCCTGTGTTATGATGCAACTGACACAAAGAAATATTTCCTAACCTGTTTCTTGGCACCCTGTCAATGTTTCGTGATGCACTCGTCATTGCAGAGTCAAAGCTAATGGGCAAAAAGATTCAATTACAAATACTTTACAAAGAAAAAAAAAATGCATGTTTTTTACAAGTTGGTTTTGGCACTTGCGGATTAAATCGATGACAGGGAATTTCTACTGCAGGGATGTGGCGGCCCTCGACGAGTTTTGCACGTTTCCTGTTGTTTTACTCATTTCTTGTTGACTTGTTTACCGGCGTTTTTTGTCTATTTCACCCGTTTTTGTGTACTCTATGGCGCATTTCATAATACTGCATAGTAAAAAATTATTCTGCTGATGTGTTATTTTTGAAGCTTTTGGCGGTTACATCAACACCCTGAAACATCCGTGGAAAGTCTTTGATCCTCCTCCAAAAAGCCGAGGAGGATATCCAGAAACTCTGAAACGCAATCGACCGTTTTCCGGAATCTGGTACACTGGTACGGTTTTGTACACATGGTAGCCTCTTTCTGACATTAGTCACAAGTTCTTGATAGTCGAATTCTGGCTTCCAAGTCAAACTTGATAATATTCTCCACATTTGCCTGCTTTAACTTGTAAACGGCCAAGATTCCTTCCTGGAAATTCGACCAAACCATATCCCACGGTGTATTGGGGGATCGTAGAGGTAATATTTCATTTTAGCAGCAGAGTTTTGTCCGAGCTTCAACTTCTCTACCTTCATTCATAATCAAGCTGTATAGTAATTCTGAGAAGCATAGTATATGGGATGTTGCTACAATACGCCAATGTTCATCTTTACACCCACTCAAATGCTGAAGGCCTTTGGCCGCTGCTGCACTTTAAAATAGACAAGAATTCTAATTACAAACATCTTAGCCCATAATAATTAGTTGGCAGGTTTGAAATTGTTCCATCTTCAACGATTGCATTTCAGGTTGTAGACCTGGCTAAGGTTTATGTAATTATTATTAGCCTCTAATTTTCAATGACTGATGTTTTGTAGTGTTGAAGATCGTTGTTCGCTGAACTCTTGCCAAGTTTTGGTGATATCGAGTAGATGGGAGTTACGAGGTGTTGTAGCTGCTTTGATGTCTTTACCCAGGGTAGGCATCATCTATTTTCTACAACTACAACTAATATACTACTTTACTACTGTATTGTGTTCCCCCGAAGCTAAGTGTCCCAGGGCTGTCAAGAGAAGTCATCATTACATATCACCTTGATTTCTCACCCAGCCTAGCCTTAGCGCCTATACTTTTGATTGCGAATGTCACTACTGTTCCCGCTCAATGAAGCTTAGCTTACCAAGCTGCTCTCAGTCTACGATTATTTGCCGATGATTTGATGCTGCCTGGGGTTTCCAGGTTCTAATGCCGTTTGTACGCCCTGGTCAACCCACATGTGCGCCCTAAAGGCTATTGCTTCGTCCAGAGTTACAGCAAATGGGAACATCGGAATTATGGCCGACCAGGGGGGGAGCAAACGCTTCTGGAAAAGACAAAGAAAAAATGCAAAAAACAGTGTTGCATGTAAATTTGATTGAGGACAAAGTTTTTGAATAATTTAGCTTACCAAGAAAATTTTTTTGCTTGGATTTTTGCCATCATACTTGATAAATTTAATGTGAGTGTTTTTATACTCTTTGTTCTGATGTTAGCATCCTCAGATCGTGAAGTTCTTTTTTTGTGTAGGGTATTCATCTAGCCTGGGATGGGCGGTGGGTGGGGGGTGGGTTGGCGGGTGGACTGAACCCCCACCCACCGCCCATCACAGAGAGCCCAGGCTAATTCACAGCTGTGATTACTTCGATGGGACTCATGGGTATATCCAATACTTGGAAAATCTCTGCGCAATTCAATTATTAGCATAAAAAGTCGAACACACAAAATCTACTCTCTTCCCATATGACTCTTTTTTGGCCAAATCAATAGAATCGTGTTGTTATCTAATTTGAGTTAGTCATCAGGTTATTTCAAAGATAATTGCATTTATAAAAATATTGTTTTATGATTCAGTGGTTTTATTTTGCTGATGGCTTGATGATACTGCCGTGCTCAAGCAAGCCCTGGCAAGTCTTATTAAAGATATGTTGGTCATAACTCATAATCATGCTTGCCATAAACTTTCTTTTGATTGTTTTGGGTCTGATATTGTTGGGCTTGTTTATGTCGTATTAATGACTTGGCTATTTGCTTTTATTTTACAGGCTGCTTTGTGATGACATGACAGCTTTCTCTGTCAGAGGTATGACACATGCAAGCAGATCAACCTTAGCCAGTATCTGACTCCTTGGTAAGGGTGGGTGGTCGGGAGGGGGAGAGACCCACCCTCCCATCGATCACCAAAGACTCAAAGTATACTGGCTAGAATGACCTGGTCATTCATTCATCAACCTAATGGATGTTTTAGTGGTTGTAAAGATCACTATCTAAAGTTGTAAGGGTGCTGCAAATGCCTGGCATATGCAAAAACGATAATAAATCAGTTATGGCGGTCATTTTTTCTCAAGTTTGCTTGCAAACTATGGGTTTCTCTTTATATTCACTACTCATATTGCTTTGTCATATTCCATAGATAGCCCTAGCCCTGCAGAAACTCAATTTATGAAATAAATTGTTGCAGTTAGTTACATTTAACAGTGGTTTTCCCTTTGTTGCAGGTTTTTGTTGCGGGCTGCAGTTGCTGAAATGCATACGGTGGCTCTGTGATGAGAAGCCGGCCCGATGTTCCCGCCATGTGCCCTTGACAACAATATATGACAGTCAGGTATATATAATGAGCTTTTGGTGGACTCTGAAGGCTGCGGGTTACTATTTTTTCTCAGGCTTATAGTTTTTCAGTAGATGCAAACGACCAGAGATGATCTTGTTGACCCTCACAGTTATATAAGTTTTATTATTAGCTAGTGTTTTAGTTAGTTCAGAGGTTGGGATTTATCGTGTCAAGTACCTAAACCATGTGAGGGCATCAGCCACCACTCTGAACCCCAGACGGTGTCATCGGCCAAATCATTACCTCCAACAAAGTCCCGCTATCGTTACATTATGACTAGACTCAGAGTTGTTTCTGCAGCATCCTCTGCAAAATGTGCGGGTGGCGTCAGCCACGCCTCAATCTTCTCGTCTCTGCAAGTGGAGCTAGGGTTATATTTGTAGTATTTATTTTGTAGTATTGTACTAGTCACCCTTGAGGCAGGAGGGCTAGTGAACCGGATTATCTCAATGTGGTTTAATCTGTTGGTGTATGAACTTTTTTCACAGGGTCAGCTTTGAGGTATGCCCGCCAAAAATATCTGTGTGAAGTGTCTGATGCCCCGAGTTGATGCACCTTTCAATGACCAGAGTCCAGAGTTTGTTTGTGCTGTAGGAACAGTACGGAAGGTCAGTAAATCTTAACGTCATTGTGGTTTTAGGTTTGAAATAATAATTCATTATGAAACTCGGGTTCTTGCTTCCAATGATTTGCATTGAAATCAAGCGCTCAAGTTGATGGCCGAAAGAAACCCTGAAATTCTTCATGTGAAGGGATAAAATCTATTAATAGGACATTTCTCTGCTTTTCGATGATGCTATGTTGGTTAAAAACCAACAAACTCCATCAAATTTCAAGCCAGTGTCCACCTAACAGCCCAGAGTCAATAGAGAAACTTAAATTGACTCCTTTATTCAATAGTCAGTGCAAGTGAGATGTAGGGTCTAGATGGTACGCTAAACGCAGAAATTATGCAGGCAGTTAGGCCATTTTTGCGCAATTTGTTACCGTCAAAGGACTACTATAGAAATACCAGTTGCAAGAAATGACCATCATATCCATAATGACCATATCAAAATTGATATTTGCTCATTGTGACTGTTATCATCTCCCCTGTCCCCATATGGTTAACTAATAATACAAGATGAGTCTGTTGGCATGTAAGCGACGTCTGGTTTAGGTTAGCTGCCGGGTTTGCCGGCCATCCACGGAGCACCTAGGGATTTGTAATTGGAAGTCTAGACAGTACCTCTCGATTATCATTTAGCAAAATTGATCTACTTTCTGCAGCCACAACAGTAGCAGCTGCTGGTTTTAACATGTCAAATTTCCATATTACTCTTTTGTATCAATTAAGAGTTCCCTCGCTCTCCTAATTTATAAGCACTTTTGCGATAACCTATTTAGGGCGAGCTATTCCCTAATAGCCCTTTATTGACTTTTTGGCGGTTATTCTGACTTTCTGTCGGTTATTTTGACTTACTGATCTTGAAGCTCGACTGCCTGCAGGGGTTAAGTGGCTAAAAATGTCTTAATTACAACAAAAAGGCTTTCTCTGCATGCCACTCTGACTCAGTGACTCATGTGCCCTAGACTAAGTGTTATGGATTATCGGGACTGCGAATGGTTTTCTCTCCGGAGAGTTTCTCACCTCTAAATTGCCTGCAGTGCAGGATAATATTAATAACTCACAAATCAATCGCGTAAGCTACTTTTTCTGTTGCTTAATTGCTAATGTCGCATCGCGTCGGTTAAAAATAGACGGCCTTTTTCACAAGTAACAGACTAAAATATCTCTACAATATCGTGCTGCACCCTTGTTCTTCTGCTGCTGTGGGAACGAAATCTGCTTACCATAGACATATGGTAATTGACAATGCTGACCAAACTGTCACCAATGACGTACACATGCTGAAATAGACGCTGATCTTTATCATTTACCATCAGATCATTTTGCAATCTCTTTTATGCTTGGAAACTGACGATGATGATGTCGAAACCAGCACCGTGTGTAATTTGTTTGGGAGCATAGTCCTTGAAATTCCCAAGGTTAAGATTTGTAATCCTGGATTCATTGCCACTCATGCTAAGTGTATTGGAAAGTAGTGTACATTGGGGTCTGGTAATTTCCATCGAGCTTTAAAATTTCGTATTTACCTGTTTTGGAAGAAACATTACTAGTTGATGGAAACTAGCACTTACTAACATAGCTCATGTTCTACAGCAGAATTGACGTCAACTCTTGTTCTGAAGCATGCAATCTTATGAGGAATATTTCGTATTGGTTGTAAACTTGAAATTCTTTAGTCACTACATAAATCCTGGGGAAATACTACGAGTGCTGTTAATAGCTTGAGTGAGTGTAGTAATTTCACCTATCCTTACCTATCCGATTACAAAAGTGAGAAGAAAATGTTATTTTGGTGGGTGGGTGGGAGGCTGTCTTGACGTCTTGACGTCTTGATATGGAAATATTTCCTAGCTTGTCTGAACTTAACTTTGATCTTGCATTGATGATCGAATCTCATGAGGATTTGGCAGCATTTGCGTAGATTGATGTTGCGTATTGCTACCGATTACTTCATTCACTTGCCGTTGGCTGACGTTAGCGTTGTACTATCGAATAGTAATTGTGAGTAATTTTGTATGTAGTAGGTGGGGGTATTTATGTCCACTCAGAACTGTGCCAACTATGCCATGGCATCGATCCAATGCTGTCTTTTTATGTGCTATAAATACGCTCAGATAAGTATTTGAAGTCTTTTTTTTTCACACTTTTATTGGCAGTCTATTTCATTCCAGTAGCGGAATGTATGAAGGTTTTGAATCGCTGGCATTCTTTACAACCTAAATCTGATTCTGAAGACAATAGGATGAGAATATTAGCAACCAGACTTAGACACAATACCAGAAATAGAAGAATTGGTTGGAATAATAGAAGTCTTATTTGTACATCCAAAGGTCATCCATAGACAGATAGGTGGTCTCATTACTCAGAGAGGACCTGAACAAGGGGAGAACCGATACATCTGGTGAGAGCTTCTAGGGAAAAAAATAGTCCTGAAGTCCCATATCGACCCTCCTTAGGTTTGGAGGAAATGAATGTGTATTCTCTCTGACAAAATCTAGTCCTTCCCCCATCAGGTATTAAATATACTCTCCTGACAACATTCTTTATGATCCCTCATTAGGCCGGGAATGTTTTATATTTGTTGTTTCCCTATTGGCCGGTGGCTCACACCGTGGTGCTCACTAGAACCGGGAAATGGAGATCTTACCTCACGCTTGCACATCTGCCTCCATAGTGCGATTGTGCGTAGCTCTTCCTGATACAGGCGCTAAATTAGGTGGAACACTTCTCTACACCATTATGTTTAGTCACCTTCCCCCAGATTTATTGCCAGATATTAGACATACCAGATTAGGGAAATGTGCATCGTTCCTATGGGGTAATGTTTGTTTTGAATCACTACACAGTTGGCTCACTGCCAAATTTGACTTCCTTTCGCTATTTAATTTTAGTCTATTCATCTTCCCGATTGGCTATGACTTCATCGCAGTCTCTTTGGCACCAGGCAGTTACTCAAAACTTTGGCACGTCAGTCTAGGGAAAAATCTGAACAACCTTGAAATTGCATACCATCTATTGAATAATCATCAGGGAAATTTTCTTTGCAGAGCGAGCCCAAAAAAGCCTAACCAAGAAGGACACCGATTTGTCATGGCCAGTATCAGCTAAAGGGTTGCTCCGTAATCTACAGCATAAGTACTGACAAACACGTTAAGAAGAGCTGGCTGTCCCACGCATAACATCATTCAAGTAAAGATTCTCATCTCGCATTGTTCACTTTTTTATTTCCTGCTCTTTAACTAAAGAGAAAATTGGCTCATCCAGTAATCTACTGATGTGAGGATTAAATTCTATCCGGACCTAACAGGGGAAATCCAACCAAACTCGAAAGATCGGTCAGACCTAGCATGTTTAGAGCACCATGTACCCTTTGGGGTATCGCCTTTCCCCAGCCCTGCCTTAGTTCCTGATTAAGGGCGTTCAGGAGTTTATGCGGACCGGCAATGCAATCTAAATGAAAAAGCCAGAAATAAACCGGACAATATTTTGCAAGCACTATTTTGCCTCTCCACGACTCCCGCTAACTCGGAGTTGTAAATCCTTGTTCTTACCAGCATACCTTCGATGCAAGGCTGATTCAGATTGTCTGTGTTTTCTGGAATTGGAATGAGGGAATTTTCCCGATTGTGTTTTACCGCATTCATTTATGTTAGGTCGCTAACCCTCCGGTGGTTTTTCAGCGAAGCTCCGACACAAAGAACTCTACCAGCAACTGAGACCTGTCTCACACCACTGTCTTGTTACATTGATGTTTTTGAATGTCATTGACATTGTTTTGCACAATATATATTTTTGTTTTTCGGAGAACGTCAACCCCCACATGTAATCATTCATTCAATTTTCTCTTTTGTCGTACAGCGAGGATTTGCAAAAAATGGGAGATGAGGATCTTTACATGAATGACGTAAAGCGTGGGACAGCCATCTCTTCTTGACTCGTTTGTTAGTACACACTTAGTACACACTTAAATGTTTGTGCCATTCACGTTTTTAAAAGATTTGATTCAATCTTTATCTAAATTGCTCATTGATTGCGACATCACAAAATCATACCACACGCCTTCCCACTGCAATGCATCTATGCAGATCAAAAGATAGAACGACAATTATTTCTTGGCTGCAATCCCTTGTGTCAAAAATGAACTATTACATAATTCCCACATTCCTTACTATAAAAAACTCCTTATACAAACAAAAAAACACGAAATATAGTGCATCCTTTATGCTATTGTGTTTGTGCATCAATACATATTTGTCATCCTGTTGACTGGAGATGTGAATTCGTCATCAGTGCAGCTTGGCTTTGAAGGTTATTTTCTTGTTAGTTTTTTACTATATTTATTGCTTATCAGGTGTAGCTGCTGTCGAATAAAGCTGTCAACATATGATACACTTGATAACTTGCTTCTCCAGGGATCAATATAGTCAAAGCATAGCGTTTTTGCCCCAGGTGCGTCTTCTCTGATTACTCAATTGTTTTTTCTCTTGTAGAATAGGTAATGATAACAGCCAGTAAAAGTTTGTCATGCTCTGCAATCGTGTTTGATATTTTTAATTATATAACATGCAGGCCCAGTTTGTTCTGCATGGTTACTGCGGGGTTAAAAACCTGAGTAGTGCTGATTATCTACCTTAGCGGCAGCGCTCGGTCCAGCCGGCAGCAGAGGTAGTAATTAGCAGTAAACGGCTTATCACAAAGTCAGCGAACTGCCGAGCACGGCCAGACCAATAATTAACTGTTAAACTTGTAGTCGTCTGATTACTAGAGCCCAGTCGATGTCCTCCGCTCTGAGAGCTTTATCCAATTCGCTGACCTCGCCGATCAATAAATTTCTGTAATGAGCCTCCGATCTCGCATACCTGATCCTCTGTATCAAAACAACCCAAACAAGCAGCGTCGTTACGCCGTAGGTCGTTGCACCGTACTTTACCTAGCGAGTGCTTTGCACTGTCGGCTGCCATAGTTTCAGCTTTTGAATGAGATTTTGAAATCACGGATAGGTGTGTACCGCATGGCACTGACCGTTTGCTCAATTCGATGTTTTCTCCCCAGGGAGTAATGTTGATGCCTGCTTTACGTATATGACCACGCCAGTGGGTATAAGTACAAAGGCCTGTGAGGTACGGAGCGATGGCCAAGCAGACACTATGAATACACTATGAATATTTATTCACAATGCCCTGCTGCAGCCGATGCCTTCACGACCTTTTTGCGTTGTGCGAATTCTTTGCAGCACACTTTTTGGGCGTCTAAACATTCTCTAAACATTTCAACATCTGTTCTGGGTCCCCGAGTTAAGAAAATGTGCAATGCTGTTGATATGATCATTGGTAGTAATGGAACAGCAGATCAATAATTTGTCTTCTGTTTTGGGATGTGTCCTTGGATTTGCCTTCTAGAGTGTTATTTCTGTGAGTCTTGGCACTTAATCAACATCATCTACACTCTTGTTAGTTGTGTTTCTTGTTGGCTGTTCCAGAGTATACTAGATAAAGGTGTGATTAGGAGCCATAATGTGTGATATTGTAGTACTGAGGATAATATCGGGCAGCTTGTTGGTTAGCAAGGTTTTCTGCCAGTCAGTCGGTGTATCATTACGGGACACAACCACCCATCTGGTTGCTGGCCTCCACCTTAGTATGACTCTCTACAGCTGCACATGAACCATTCTATGACTCAATACTCTGACTAAAAAAGGGTAAGAGGTTGTAAGCATTTGGAGATGACTAGTAGTACGTAGTGGAATTACCTATTCTCTCCAATTATTGCTGCTATTTTTCAATTTAGTCGCCCTTTGTCATCATAGTTAGGAGCAAGAACTGTCAACCTATTATTGAATCTGAATCAGCTGAGTAAGAGCGGAGGTTTTTAGAATAAACTCTAGTACATTCCCAGGGAACTTGGTCTCATGGAAAGCATCTTAATAAGATATATGCATACCATGGATGTGTTATAACCTAGTTAGAGTGATAAATTAATAATTAATCTCATCATTTACATAGCATAATTACTACAAGGCCCAAACTGCTTGTTGTGTTTGCCGATTTTTTAGTTGCTTGACTTGCCAAGTTATTTGGAGATCATTTAATTAGTCTAGATGTGATGCGCTGATGCTGATCATGGCAAGTTCAAGTCTCGCATATCAAACACACCCTGCTCGGTCATATGATCGAATAGATTACCTACTTCCCACAATCCCACAGCTTAATTATTTTTTGACATGTCACATTTGACTTGGTGCTAAATTCCACTGCCTGTAAATGATTACGATGTTGTGTGTCGCTGTAGCAGATATTATTCCCTTTCCATGGGTGGACTTGGTAATTTCCTCTTATTGAAAACATTAATTCAAGCTTATTCCTCAATCAGCTGCCAAAAATACCATCCTTACTACTCACCTTGTGACAGAAATGTGAACAGGTACATTATCTTGGCAAAGGTCCAAGAATATTTCCTGATATTTGCATTGCTAACTTGAAGTTATCCTACCCTGCTCAACTATTACAAAGCACTTTATGAACGCTGCTATTATTGATGACTAAGAGTCAGTGTGTTGTGAAGGGATCACATGCCTATGAAGTAGGCATAGTAATTATAAGCCAGTCTAAGAATGCGCTTAGCAAGAAGCAATAGTCTTACGTTCGTTAGCACTTCTATGATGTAACATGACCTAGCTATATATATACACCTTTGTAATATTCTACGCTCAGCATTGATTGATTCATGTATGAGCCAATATAACATAGTCATCATAGCTATTTTTATTCTCCGCAGCATCGGATTCAATCAATTTACACATGGTGTGTAGTAAGAGTTTATGTGATTCAATTTTCTATACATCATTATCTCGGCAAAAAAATCATCGCAGATGTTCGGATGCAATGATTGTGGAATGTTTGAGCGATGATTTCATAGTATTAGGCGGCTGCTTTTCTTGTTGCAATCTCGCCAGACAAATTGATCATTTTAGCTGAAATTAACTGCAATTACTGCCAATCAATGTTGTTGTGTTTTTGCAAACCAAGCAACCCTAAGCAGGTCAATGATGCAGAGTTTTATAACGTTTGACTTCGAGGTTATGTAAAGCCTCTCTAACTATAGGCAGACTTGTACCACATGGCTCCTTGTTGTTCCGATATTATTAGACTGTCAAAAAACTCACTTTGAGGGGGTTGTTAATCTGAGCACATTTGTCACAAGTGTAACTATTGGAGTGCCGGTGTTGTTACTGGGTTGCTGGGAGTCAGTATAACCGATTGACTGATTTATTATATCAGGGTGATTTGTACTTGTATTTGCATGGTTTTTTTCTCGTCCCGGTTATTGCCAGCAAGATCATAAATTCTGAAGTGATTCAAGTGATGTAACTTTGAAATTCCTTTCCTTATCCTCTTTTATATAATCGGTGGAAACGATTCCGACAAAGCGGGTGCGCACGATCAGCTTTGGACAGTTTTGTTGCAGTTTAGCTTTGCGTATTCTGTACTTTGAACTTTTGATCTGGACGCTAAAGGCAGACATGTGCTATTCCATAAATCTGACTGGTCTGACATTTTGATTCACCTTCCAGATGTCTCGGCATCACTCACTCCCCCTCTGGCGTCTGAAATCCTTACTCATCTCCATACCTGGAGTTTCTATGAGTCATTGCTGATGTTTTCCTTTAGACTTCGTCCCTGGGGGACTGAATCAGCCGGGTTGTTTGGGTTAGAGACTCCATTATACCTCCCACGTCTGATTTTGGGCAAGGCTTACCCAACCTTTCCACGGCCTTCCTCAATAAGAGCTCATGAGACCTGGTCCCTGGTGGACTGAACTGAGTCACTCTTGTTGTTTTGGTAAAAGACTCCACCTTACCTCCCGACATCTGATTCTGGCCTACCCTCCACGACCTTCGTCAATAAGAACTCAAGAAAATTATCCTGTGGTTTGTCAGGCAAACACTGGCTCCACTACCTCCCTAGATAGGAGCCTGTGAAAATTTTCTGTGGGCTTAGTGGAGAAGCGTAGGCGAGATATTCGTTTGATCCCTGGTCGGTACCGCCGAGATACCATTCGGTAATTGGAGTCAATACTCGGAAAATGGGTTTTATGCGTTTCAGGGAACTTTTGCAAATATTTGCCAACATTGCGGAGGTACAGTGTAATTTGTGAATTTTGTGAATTATTAGAAATTTACCTGTCAGATTAACCTGAATCCTGGTTACTACCCCTGGGTGGGAAATTGACTGAATTGCGTCATATATGGTAATCTTAGCAAAACTATAACCACATTTATCGTGCCCAAAAATGTGCACGGGAACAAACTGCTACTGCCGCCTAGATCAAGTTTAATCCAATTGCCTGCATTCCAGTTGCTCCCTTCCACTGGTCATGCCGCAGGCAAAGGCCTGTGGCGTGACTAGTGGATCGAGAGAAATTCTGAATGAATGCAAATGGACCAAACATGGTCTAACCGCCTCCATTCTGCTTTTTTCTCAAAAGTGATTGCAGTAAAAAGATGCATCGTTTGCCCGGCCTTGATCCTCAGCTGCATAGTGGCAGACTATGCAGGGTGTCGACTTGAAGACGTGTCTCTCTTAAAACTTGAAAAATCCTACCACAGCCGCCTTAGTTAGGTGGATTTACTTAAAAATAGAACAAGCTTGTCTCTGTGATTATGAGGGTTATCAGATGTGAACTTTTCTTAATTTGTATATTCAGACAGGGGAGTTATGGCGATGTTGAGTAACGGATTAATGGTAGATTTAAGGTTCCGCCGACTGAGCTTGAGTATGCCGATGATTCATCAATCTCTAAGCCTACCGATCAACCTCTAAGGTATGCGAGAAATCCTAAATACCAAAACAAGCACTGACAATAGCGCAGTGCAACGGAAGTAATGTACCGTTTCTGCTCAATTAATTGTGATTGTGAAAACTTGTGACTCTCTATAATATGTAGATGCTCTGAAATCCCCCTAGTGACGCACATCGAGATGGAAAGAGTTGATAAATTGGATTAACGCTCTGCGGCTTGTATGGATACGTGACCGATCAAATTAACTATGCGTCTGACAACCCATCAACAACAAATCTCCCCCACTGTCCATGTCCCATCAAGTAAGACAGGAGAGAAAAGATCTCGATTAAATTACATGGTACATGGTAACAAGAAGGCGCACAATAAATAAACGCCGTGATTGGCTGCTATTTTTAGATTTTCATCGATGGAGTGCACTGATTGGATGAAATCTGGCGACTGAAAACACCAAGTCACGGTGAATGCAACGCAGTTAATAGCTATCACTGATGTACCTGTTAATGGTGATTTTGGTATGCAAGGAATGTACTGTCCCCTTCCAACTTCTTATTGATGGAATCTATTTTACATGATTAATTATTAGTTGAACGCTTGTTCAATCATTTCTTGAGTTTGCTTTCATGTTCTTGCAAGACAGGCTAAGAATGCCACACTCCAACATAGTTGTCCCAGATTTAGCCTCTGTGTTGATGATGACTAGTCTTTTTTTATGCCTATTGTTTTGAAGCGCATTCTCTATGGTGCAAAGTCTTTACTACAAAGGATCATATGACAATCTTTTTGTATGTCTGCAATAGTTAGATAAGCATCACATGCCTGACATTCCTGTCGACCAATTGTATTTTCTAGATATAGTTAGTGGAAGCAGGAAGTATTAGAGGGAAGTATGACGATGCAGTCCTCCAAGCTCGGCCCCGCACTCTCAAACTCACGATGACCCTCCCAGAAGGATATGTGCTCTAGAGGTTGGTGTTAGTAGAATTTTGTCATGGAATTAGTTTAGCTGAATTAGAAGTTAGTTGAATTAGAAGTTAGTAGAATTTAGTCAGAGAATTGCTACTAGATTCTCACTGCCAATAAGATATTTCCCTTGCTATTTTGGTTTTCCAACGGGGCTAAGTTGGCACCAAATTGTTCGCAGATGTTGCTCAGATCTCCCAGAGGGGCTCATTTGCTTAGAAAATGTAGGAATGCGGACTTCCAGTAAAACACAAATTTGGCTTAGCCGCCTCTTAATTAATATATCTTTGACTTAAAACTCGACAATAATGGGGCATAAATAAACTTGCAATATCAAAAGCGATTCAGCAAAACCAATATTGCCAATATTGCACCAACTTAAACATCTCCAATATTATTATATTATCTGGAAATGCAATTAACAAGTTCCTCAAATGAGGTTGCACCAGAGACACATATCTATTGGCTCTGGTTGCACCAAACCGAACAAACCATTAAAGATCATAGATAGCGCTAATCTAACCTCTTGTGGAATAAAAGGAACTAGCCATGAGTGGTGCCAAATGTATCTGGCAAATATATTATCATCAATGTTTACACAAATTGTCAATAACCAATCCATAATCATGATGCATCAGCCAGCCTTTGTTTACCAACATAGACAAAGATATAATCAGCAGTGTTGTGTTGCAATGAAGACTTATAAGGAAGTGTGAGTGACAAAATTATATAGCAGACTTGAACACATAGGATTGACTAGTCGAACATTACAACAAAGATTACAAATGGTTACAATGCAGTCATTGGATTGGCCAAAGGGAAATTCCCTGTTTTGAAAAGCTGAATCCCCGAATAGCGATGAGATCAGCAGACTAGTTTATAAACTATATTTACATAGTGAGACTCCAGTTTTTGGAATATGACCAAACACTTCCCCAAAGATCATAAATACATTGACTTCTGTTTTTGGAATAAGACCAGAACAGTTCCTCGTTTACTTCCACTATGAGTAAGAATATGACGCAAATGTTATCGAGTCATTTTCTTAGAAACTGGAATTAGGAAAATGACAAAATATGTTTTGGTGTTTGGGCTTCCCCCTTTTCATTAAACTAAGCTGGCTTCAGATATATTTAAATACTTTTATTGGCAACCAAAGTCATCTCATTGGAAATGTTTTGCACTCAGTGTCAGAAAAAAAAATAGAAACTGATGATCATCAAACTTTATAAAGCATCTGACTTTGTCAAAGTAATAATCAAGTGTATTGGTAATATGAGCCAAGATGCCCAGCTGTATGAAATGCGAGGCACAGCAGCGTCCATTTAGCAAGGAGTAATTGATATGGCTTATCAAAAAATGACCTGGTCATTTTTGACATAAGAAATTGGTCAGTGTTTGAAGTTTGCGAACAATTCAATATTTTAGGAGATTGTTCGACAAATCAACTCCCATCAGTACCCTCAATTATCACGGCCACACAGCAACGAATCCGTTCAAAGTATGCTAATTCCTTTTTTTACTTGGTCAAGTGCCCCTATGGCGAGTTGTCCCCATAATCATACAGGGTTACTAGTAAAGTTATGTACAATGACCAATTTATGCCAACAACAAGGTCTGCAAGGTTGTTTCACTGCACCCCGAAATCAAAAATCAGTTTGGTCTGTGAAATAATCAAGTCACTATTCTTACAACAAAGAGCCCGACGCCCTACTAAGAGCACTCTAGTTTTTAACATGTCTGCTTGAGTACAATGTTTTGATTACGCTTGCTATCAAGGGAACGCTTTTCTCAGGCTCGATTCAAACTAAGGAGCGCGGGCAAGCTACAAAAGATTACACATGATTCATTGAGTACCTATTGTAATCGAACAAACTTGATTAAAAGACTCAGTTCCTACAGAAAGTCATGTCAGCCAATCATGTGTATATCAGAATTTTGTGAAACGGAGGGATTGGGGCTAGGTTGCACCAGTCAAATATGCTAAAAATTTCAAGTTATGTATTCCGCTATACTTTTCAATAGAAAAAGGCGCTGCTTTTGTATAGAAGCTGCTTAATTGTTGCTAATATACAACCCTGCAACATGCCGTAACCTGGAAAAATCACCAAGTGCTGTCAAAACCTCTGATTCAAAAGCTCTCGCTATAAATAATTGGTCCGCACTGAATTACACCTGCGTGCTCTCACTCAAAAGTTCACATGTCTAAGAATTTGAATTTGAATATAGAACAAGGTCGTACAATTGTAAAAACATTTGTAACATTGCACTTGTTGCATGATTAGACTTTATTGAATTGATTCAATAATATTTTGGCCAGTTACACAGGTCCATTCAAAATATGGGTGGCCTTCTCAGAGATTGAGTGTGTGTTTGTGTTCCGAGTGCGACCAAGTTAGAAATGCTGACACACACAAATATCCACGTGTGTAGACTGCATGCATACACATGTTTTTACTACTCAAGAGATGATTTGATATACTATTCTATTCTGTCTCAGAATGTTTGTGTTCCAAGTGGGGCCAAAGTAGAAACGCTTACACACCAAAACACACGTGTGTAGTCTGCATGTTTTTACTGCTCAAGACTTCAAGAGATGATATAGTGTAATAAGTTCTGTCTCAAAATGCTCTCTGGGTTGGTGCACTGCTTATTAGGCGTTAATAAACCAGTTTTATGTTCTAGTTTAACCTGGTTGATTTGTCCGCAGCAGCTGGTGAATGTTAGATGCATGCATCTCACCCTACATGTGTGAAAACTAAAACGTGAACAACATGAGGGATGTCTAATATAGACCACAATCTGTTTAATTCTTGTAAGGGTCACCATAAGCCCTAAAATTATCTAAAAGTGATCGATCTATTATTGTCACTGTCATAAAGAGGTCGTTGGTCACGGGATAGCAATAATTTAAATTTTTTTGGAGCTTGTATGCATATAAATAATATCTCAAAGGAAAGAAATATCGTATATCCTAACTATATTCTGTGATGTCTTGGATCAAATGTTTGTATGAGAAACCAACAAGTGAGATTTAATTGAAGCTTCTGTCACTTCGTACTCTCAAAGCTGGGCAATAACTTCATCATTCTGGTATCATAACATACCATGCGATACCAACCATAACTCACAGTACCTCTACATAAGCTAAGTCACAAGTCTTCTTTTTTGTTTTGTCAAAACAAAAAAGTAGCTGCTTGACAAGGCTATACTGTTGCAGTGACAGGGTTTTTGGAATGCAGAGAGAGAGCTTTTTAGTGCTGTTTCAAAATCTTGCAGAGTTTCCAGTGGAAAATCTCTTTTGATTTTCATAGACATTACAATTATTTTGACTCAAGATTTCCCTATTTTCCTATTCAAAATGATTGTTGGACAGTTGGATCTTGGAAAAGTTTTGAAATCACAATCAAAGATGTTTCCAAAAACTGATCATAGGATTTGGTCAAAGTTTCCCTATGAATGCTTAATCAAGAAATGTTTCCCTGTGATGATCTTAGGATTCAGGAAACCTTATAAACCCAGAACAACACCATAGTCCGATACTAGGACGGGTTTTCCACAATCAGTGGAAATCTTGGAGTGTTTATACTAGGTGTTATCTTATTCCGCATCATTGGATACAATTCAAAACAATGCTATCATCCTCACAAGACTGGGAATCCCACATCAATGTTTACAAACACAACAGCTGGGTTTCCCCATATCGCATTGGCCTTGAGTTTTTTTCATAATAGGCTAAGTGTTTACAGTCTAAATGACTAATTTGTAACCTTCCATCGCGTCTTTCCACAAGAGTAATATGAGAAAGCCGTGCCTAGGGAAAATATGAGAACCTAAAAAATTCTAAGGTACCAATACACAGCGTGGGCTGTGTGTAGGCGATTCATCAAGCCCTGTTCCGGACTGGGAGCTAGGCTAAGCTCTTATCAACAATTTTTCCAAAATACAACAACATTTCTGTGGACAGGATTCTGTAAAACTGTGTAATTAATATTTCTCACCGTGTGAAGGCCAGTCTTGTGATGTTAATTGTGTGGTGCACATGTGCAAAAAGTGGCTCAGTCGTTGCATGAGCATTCGAGTCACATGCCATCAGCTATCACAGCTGCTCACTCTGCTCAAAGGTCATCTTTCAAGGCCAACAATATTTTCTGTACGAATAACAAATGATGAATTGTCATTATGATAGACTTTCAGACGGCATTTTTGAGCTTATGGCAGCCCAAACACATGTCATCCAGCGCAGAGCAGATCACTAAACGTGATTGTAAGCCTGTTGATGTTGTTGAAGATCATGCCAAGATGGCACGGCCTCCCTTCCTACACGCGCGCATGAAAGCGAAATTTTTCTCTTTCGACAATAACAACAGCATGGCATATACCTGGTACACTTTCATATGCTGTTATGCTGTTATCTCCATATTTTCAGCTCTACTCGGTAAACAAAATAACAAATTCGAGGCATACTGCCAACATGTTGAGTATACTAACAATAGCAACAACTCTTATCTCATATATATTGGCAGACTTCACTTTTGGATTAGAAGACTGGAATAGAACTAGTCTTGGCTAGACTATAAAATTTGTTTACTCGGCAAGTGCGCCAATCGCATGTGTTGGAAAGTCGGATAGCATGTCATTGGTTTATTGATGAGATTTTGTGTGGGATCTATCTTACTATCTTACTAGGCCATCATGGTGGGCAAACAGGTTAATTACTATTTTCGCTAATATTCCATACGTTGAGAACTTCAACCTGATTTGTACCTGCCCTATCACACACTTGAGCGTAGCACGTCATCAATGACTGGTAATGTTCTATAGCCTTTAATCACCGCCGATGAAAATTTGATAGTAATTTGACGAAACATGCAAAATCTGGTTGGTTTGTCAATACCTAACGTCATCGGTTATTATTTTTCATACAATGTTATTATAATTCATTTTAAACTAAATAATCAGATTTAGCTGGTGACTGTCCCAAGTTAATGAGGAGGAAAATCCTCTAAAATCAAAACATTTTGATATGGATTGGCATGCAGCATAAGTAAGCACAGTAAATAAGATTTTAATCCAATTTCTAGGTATTGATCATTTTATCCGTTCAATGTAATAAACATGTCAACTATTTAGGAGTTACATGTTTATCTGCCTCACAAACAAACAATATATTTTAGAGTACGTGACTGCAGGATTGCACGACTGCACGATTTGTGCCAGAAAGAACTGCGGAACTGTCTCATCAGCTGCTTGAGTGTTGCTTGGTCTTGTTGTTGTTTGGAACGTTGAGTGTCGTGCCACCGGCCTTTGCATCTCGAACACGTGCTCCTGCGCATTAAAAAAATAGATTATGTGTTTCTGGTCTTCTATACAATGTCTTCAGTCTGAGCTTTTACGGCTATAATATGTTGACCCAATATCATTAAAAACTCGAGGCGGGTTGGAACTGGCTGCTGAAAATGCAACAACAATTCCAAGGACAAATTATTAATTTATGTCTCAGTTAATCATGGAAATATCTATAAATTTTGGTGTTATTAATTCATGTCTCAGTTAATCATGGAAATATCTATAAATTCTGGTGTTATTCCGTGATCAAAGTGTAGGCAAGAAACCAAAGGAGATCTCATATTAAAAACTACAGTACTAGAAAGTTGTCTGATTTCAGCGTAACACATGACCATGGCCTTCACACACTTGTGAAGTCTGCTCAGAAATTGAGTGTTTTACTCTGAATGAAAACAGCAATTAGATGACTTTACCCATGATAACTATTATTAGTAGTATTACTTCACTATAAAACAAACGTAGCGATGCCAATTCCGGTAGACATTGTCACATAACTTGCGTCCAACAGACATGTGTGTACTAATTTGCGCCACATGCAATCGCAGACAGACAGCCAGATCATCACTCTTTGATGTCATTACACAAGGGACATTTCAATGAACTCAATGACGCTGATTCATGAGACAATAACATTCTTTCTCTCCCCGACTTAGCAATGCACTTTCTAACACGGATGTCAGCGCTCGCTGCTGGCTAAATGCCAATTAAAATATTGTAGCTACACAAGTTGTTACAGTATGACAATTGTTGTTACTGCAGTGTGTAATATTTTTGACGGCCAGTGAGTGCATTTGACGCGACAGTTACGGTCAGCACGCTGTTGTGGCAGGTTAGGGGTGTGATTTGAACACGGCAGAAGGTCAGCGGCGCATAATTTTGCGTAGTTGAGAAACCCTTTTAAGATCCTGATTCACCGGTGGGCGCACCCTATCATTTGCGGTGTCTGCTCAACTGTAGACATTAGACAGAAGTTGACAGCTGACCCGTGGATGTACACTATCCCACGCTGCCTCTCCTAAATTACTGCTGTCAACTGTGACTGGCAGCTTGATGCAACTTTTCCTGCTCACACCAGGCCCATTTTTCCTCAAAGAGTCACAAAATGGAACGCAGTGGGCCAAAGTTGACCGCATTGACCAGTAATTGATAAGTGGGTTGTCGGACTTACCAATTTTCAACCTGATCGACTCAAATTATACTCTTGGTAAGTGTCTAAGTGAAGGATATTACAAACAATGGTATTATCATCAGGCAGTCGCTGTGAGTAGCATGACAAGTTAGGCTCGCGGGTATATAGTTAGATGATTAATAATTTATAATCACCACTCAGTGACACGGTTCTTGGGATCGTACGAGATCAAATCTGATCTCATGGGTTAAAATTCATTCATCAAACACGTAATTTATGCATTCCTATTGGTTACATAATACTGTCAACACTTTGCTTGTATCTAAAGGGCGGGAGGGAATTATAATGGAAAAAATGTGAGACTCCGATTTCAGTGTCATTGGTCAAACGTTGATATCTAAATGCCATTGATTCACTGAGCGGCGGCGGCGTCCGCTGAATTGAGTTATGTGTTTGAACACACGTTGCTCAACAAAGCCAGTCTTAGCCGAGGCAGCAAGTTAGTTCCTGGTGCAGTGTCACCAGAGAACGTTGCGTAATTCGTCAGGGGAGATGATCGGATAGTCAGGAATGGTTTTGTTATCAGTAAACATAAACATCATAAAATCACAGCCAGTTTTAGGATTATACTCATGAAAACAAACCACTTAAACACCTCAACAATTTACTTTTGGTAGTGTGTATCCTACTCTTGATTTGTATCAGTAAACCTAAAAAATAATTAACACATAAAAATCTCAGTTTTTGGGTGTTCCTGATTAGGATTATCATCATTTAAACAAACCACTAAAACACCTCAAAATTTTACATTTGGTACACCTCAAAATTTTATGCTATGTAGTGTGTATCCCGGATTTGATTTGTTTTTAACTGGATGTGCGTCTTTTGTGGCTGTTAAGGTGTGGCTGGTCTGGATGTGGCAAAAAAATGGGTTATCAAGAAATGGGAAACTACTTAATTTGTGAGAAATGGCACGGCCTGGTGCCAGTTGATTAAAGTTGGCTCAACTCCAATTCCTTATTTTTTCTAAGAATGCACTAGGAAATGATTTATCTATTGGATAGTTTCCGTCCAATACAAGTGCTCATAATAAAATTCTTGAAGAATTAAAGCCTTCCTCAACGTTGAGCATTGCCAACTCCACTAGACTACAAAATCTCTTCCACCAAATCGTAACGTCCATCTCACTCTTGTCCTTCTGTTGTTTTCCGACGGTATCATGACATTACGCTGTCCTCGGCATCCGTTGGGCGTTTGATCTGAAGACGTCACTTAATAAATCACCATTAACAAGAAACATACCAGCCCAGGATTAGCGAGGTTTAATACCCTTGTCACCAGGTTGTGGGATGGGCCTTAGCCGACTTGAGGAAACTCAATGTCCTTTTTTATTGGCTTGCTGATGCAATGCAAGGCAGAGTCGAAGCAATTTTGAACTTTTCAAATTGAATACTTTTTATCTCTCCTCATTGTATAGGCTTGCTGATGCAATGCAAGGCAGAGCCATAGCTGATTAAAATTTGTAAATTGAAAAGTTTTTCAAATTTTTAACAGCTTCAGCTCTTCTCGTTGTATTCAACCAGATTTTGCCCTTTCTCTCTGCATCTGCTTCTAAATCTTAGTCTGATCCACGTATCAATGATACACCAGCGACTATAGATAGACATAGTCTTTTGTCCTCTAGTTCCACCTCGGATCATTTCTTCAACATTTTGCTGTACAGCAGTTTGATTGCGAAAATAATAGTGAAATAACAAAAAAAGTACCTGTGATATGAAAAGATTCGTTGGCGCGAGCCTGAGTTTCATCACCTAATTGCCGCTACTCACCGGTAACACGGGTCTGCCATTCTAAGCGCCTGATGAATCAAGATCGTATTCCATGTCACAGGTCATCGCAGGGACAACAAGGCTTGCATAAGAACAGAAATATTATTTTACCCGCAGTTGGTTCCCCTAGCCTAGTCACGCGGCTACTCCCCACACAAAAAAAAGTAGCCGCGTGACAAGGCTAGGTCCCCCTAAACTGGCGGTGTGATAGCTGACCGATTGATGGCACCCTTCGTAACCTTTAGTGACTCCTATGTGAGTTCATTGACTGAGGTAGCGCCCTTATAACCTTGGAATAGTTTACATACAACCTTGTCATGAAAATATTGCTCCATTTTTATCGGTCAGCCTGAGTTAGATCTTTCGGAATACTGGTCACTTGACTGATCTATAGAGACAGAGGAAAACAACTATATGTGTATGTGTCTTGTTTCAGGTTCAAGGAGAATCGTGTACGCCTTGTTACCTAAAGCCGGATGATTCGATGGCAGGCAAGAAAGTGTCTAAATACTGACAATTGTCCAATCTCCGTCTCAAAGGTAAATTTATTTTGGATTGCTGCATTTTTTCTAACACTCTAGCATGACCGAAAAAATGGACAAAACCTGACAAAAAACTGTTTTCGTAAGTGCCCTGTGTTCCGCACACTTAAGGACATCTGAAAAACCGACCGACAAAAACGGCTTGCATAAGTGCCTCGGTTCTCAGCCGATTTTCCACACACTTAAGCAAATCCGAAAACCAACACTCATCCTCTTTCTCAATCGTAGATTGGCTCCGCATCATGATACCAGCATCCTGTCTGTCCTTTTCACAAAACAAGCACTCTTGCATATATCCTAGAGGGGAAAATATTAGCTAGAGTTTAACATAGCTAGCTTTGGGGTTACTTAATTTTAGCTAGCATAGGGGAAGCATATTCAAGTTTTGAGAGCGTGTGAATGAAAGCTATTTCAAGTATGTGCAATATAGCAAACCTTTCTTTTTTGCTAATACTTCACTACTCTAGGATAGCTCAGAACTTGGAAAAAAGCTAGCCGTATTGTTAGCATAAGTACAAATGACTTAACCGTAGGCGATGTCCTACCTTTTACTCTTAAACACTAACAGGTCTCTCACGAATCGTGTGTAAATTAGCATTATTGACTCTTACTTCACAGGTCAAGATGCATATTTCCCTTTTTATGGCATCGTTTGTCAACATCATGTGCATGTCTCGATGAATACTTGAGTATCATGACATCACTAGTTACTATGTTTCACTTACGTTCATTGAGCTGTTTACTCAGTGAGTCTTGTGTACTATTATAGGCTGTGTACGGAGTACTATTAGCGTGTTGCGCCTGTAGTAGAACCAAGGAGTAACAGGGGACTTGTGTTCTCTTTTGGTAGACCCACAATGACATGGCTTTTCTGTGGAGTTATGCCACGGCATTGGTAACCTCCTTACAGGACGCTAGCCTCAGTGGTCAACCAGCTAGTCTCGGGGATCTCTATCGAACCCTACTCAATCTGAAAAATATTAACCAGGTAACCCATACTATGTCAAATAATACACCAGACACTGATGCAAGAGCTGGTGATATGGCTTGTCGATTACAACTACTACACCAAAAAGTTATGACCAAGTGTATTGTCAATTTACTAGTATATTGATGATCATCAATCAATCACAATAATGAAATATGTTTTAAAAAACCATTGATGATGTGTCCAACAACAGAGCAAGGCCATGACGTCATGCATAAAAGTTCATCCGAACCCTTTTAGTTGACACATGACCGCCATAATATCTGTAGTGTTTACTGTAACATGTTGCTCCTGTTTGTGTTTTTTAGCCTGATGAAGCTGACTGTAGATGTCAATGTGATGCTGCTGGTTGTCAGTGATTTTGACAGCCTATGAATAACAGCATCAGACATACTGTCGATAGTAAACAAACAAAATGTGTGCAACCGATATCAGGTCTCAAACAGTAATCTGGTAAGCAAGAGAAGCCACCACAGAGATACCATTTTACATTTCTTCCGCCGTAAGTGGTCGGTCACAATTACATGCAAGAATCAATTTCAAAATGGAACTCGGCAGGGGCCGTAAACCCGTAAATCTAGAAAGAAATGTGACTGGTCTTTCAGTGAATCTGACGCTGACTCCACGTAGACAAGGTTACTGAGGGTAGGTAAGGTTATTGCAAAGAGCCCACTGTAGATGGAGACAATCATCAATAGTTGGTAAACATCCGTCTCGAGTGCAAAAAACGAAACATTTTTAGGCCCTCATCGGTTGTCACGAGTTATGATATGCTGGTCACAAGATAGTTATATATATATGTAAGCGGTTTGAGGTTGTTGTACGTAAGATGATGGCCTTCAGTTTACCATACAGCCATTCATTATTTTTAGTTTTGTCTTACTTTTTGACTCCAGGTGTTTACGTCTTCATTTACCTCTCTCAGTAACACTTGAACAGGAGATTCATATTCGGCGAGTGGTGGTAAAAAGAGGAATTCTGCTGGCGCTACTTGGCGTTGATTTGATGAGAAGCGGTGATATAAACATCTCATCGACGAAAAGGTCAGTGACCGAGAAGCGATTGAGCGCGAGATCGTTAACCTGCCAGGTCATAGCTACCTACCTGGGGCCAGGGCCAATAATAAAAAGAGGCAAACAGATCCGTTATCTCTGTCCTTCCGAAGGCTAAATATATAAAGTTTGATTTATCTTTACCTTGTGTGTGTGTGTGAGCGTGTGATTTGTGACCTTTTTTTTCGGAAACTTTCCATGTACCTTGTCGAAAGATCAGTGGTGTTGATGCCAAATCTATTTGCCTTAGGAATGACGATTTAATCAGTGATATGGCTGAGCTGGAATGTGAATAACCTTCCGAGAGTTGACACCGCTCATAGCCATGGTGACAAACTGCCTCGTGATCTCAGTGCCAACTATCAGAGCTATCCTCATAAGCTGGTAACGTTGTCGTTGATATTGGCCTTTACCAGCCCAAAGGTTACTCATATATGAATACTTACACTGTATTCTGGTATTGTTTTTGTATTGTATTTGTATTTTTTAAATGGAAAGATTTTGTATCCGCTGAATGAGTATTTACAAATTCTAGCCAACATATGCCTTGCAAGGCAATTCTGTTCTTCTTTAGCGTGTATGGTCCAGTATTTACAAATTCTAGCCAACATATGCCTTGCAAGGCAATTCTGTTCTTCTTTAGCGTGTATGGTCCAGTATTTACAAATTCTAGCCAACATATGCCTTGCAAGGCAATTCTGTTCTTCTTTAGCGTGTATGGTCCAGTATTTACAAATTCTAGCCAACATATGCCTTGCAAGGCAATTCTGTTCTTCTTTAGCGTGTATGGTCCAGTATTTACAAATTCTAGCCAACATATGCCTTGCAAGGCAATTCTGTTCTTCTTTAGCGTGTATGGTCCAGTATTTACAAATTCTAGCCAACATATGCCTTGCAAGGCAATTCTGTTCTTCTTTAGCGTGTATGGTCCAGAGTATGTATAAATGCTGGCCACTATGCGCCTTGCGAGGCAAATCCCTGTTTCTCTGAACCACATATGGCCCAGGTCCCAAAGCCTTCAATCAGATCAACTGTAAATCCCACTATTCCACCGCCTGGCTGATACAGATATACCAGGTAATTTGCTGTTTAACTTTGATCAGCCAAACTGTAGGAGGACCTTAAAAATAATTATATCCAAACCAATTATCAACCCCGCTAAATCTATAAATAATATTCCAATTTAATAAACTATTTCTTGTTGATTATATTATGAAACAAATCATGATCATATTTTGTTCCCACCTTTTCTTTTTCAGGTTTCAGCTAATCATCCGGAGAATTCATTGAAATTGAGGCAAGTCACCTGTTCCAGGCGGTTCCTCCATTCAATTCCAGGTGGTTCCTCCATTCAATTCCAGGTGAGAGTCGTAATTATAGCATCACCGTTTGGTGTGAACATTCATGTAAGCTAGCGCTAACAGCCCCACTCATCAAAGGTATCGTTGAGTGACGGATTGATTTATGGTTAGGAAATGAGTATGATGATGGTTATTGCGGCACTAAAATGAGGGTAATAACCTGCTCAATGTAGGCGATCATACACATTCCAATTAGTCTGTTTCAATCAGATTTGTTGGAATTTTAGTCTATTAAATATCGGAGGTCATTGCCACCTGCACGTTCAAAACAATGAGACATCAATTTATTCTGGAGCATGAATGTGGTTTAGATTTCGGTTGTGTCTTCTTGTTATTCTAGAACACCAATAAAAATGGCTCAAGAACTGATGGGCCTGCTTAACTTTTTCTTCCTGAACTTCATTTGATTGTCCAAAACTGCGGAGTTTTTTCTGTGGTTTAGATTTCGGCTGTGTCTTCTATTCTGAACAGATATCTTGACACTAACAGAGTGTCAAGATATCTGTTCAGAATAGAAGACACAGCCGAAATGGTCAAGGTTGAAGTAGATATGTGTGGGCGCATACGTAGTGTCCATATTGTGTCAGGTATGACCACTGTTGATCACTTCTCGGCCTATTGGCTAAGATCAAAGTGTCACTGCCAATGGCTGATTAGTGCCTGTTTCAGTTTCTGGCAGCTTGCTGCACACTTACGATTAGGAGGTCCACCATGGCCTCACCTCTAGGATGCATTCTAGTTTACTAGGATGTATCACACTCTCAGTATGAGGACTCCGGGCAACTTGCGTCCCTCTTAAGGGGCAGCCCACCCTCTGTTTTTTCATAAACAGGACCACTGTTGACCGCTGAGCTTTTGGTGAACGTGACCTTTTTCGGAGGATTAATTGCGCATAACCTCCTCAGCAAGTAGAGCTGTATCCTGGAGTCGCATCCAAATTACACCTGACCCTTTTCAGGGCCGTGGTTTAGGCATATCTGAGGGGAGGTGAACAAACTTTGAGGGCGTGAAGTGGCCCCAGGATGGATATTGTAAGCCCCTCCTGTGGAGTCTGGGGTTAATCCCTAGCCTCCAAAGCTTTTTGCTGATATAAATAGCAAATGGAGTCCCAATATGATAAGCTAGTTCTGACATAGAGTATTCAATTATAGCGTTTTTAGGCCACTCTATCGAGCATTCTAGGGGAGGCAGAGCATTCCTGTCTCCCCTAGAAATGCGGGCCTGCTTTCTTGTGCCTTGTCACATGATTACCTTCTTATTCATCATCATTACTAAATCAGATCCTGTTGGCCTCAATGGGATAAAAGCCAACGCAACTTTCCATTTCTTTGTATGTCGAAATGTTGCATTATTGTCTGTTTTGGTGACAAGATTTATGAATGAGGTCATATTTCGTAAACATATTTTGGAATTTGGTAATAGGAGTGACGAAATTGTGATATGAATTTTAATGGGTTTGAATTAATGAGATTGGCCGGTTGGCTGGCCTTAGATGGACTGTGAGAGGTTTGCGGTAAACCACAGGCACTTGGAGATGACCGGAACACTCAACTTTTGTAGCCTATGTTGCCACTTTAGAGTTCAGTAACTCAACCCCTAAAAAATCTTAAAAATCACACTGAGGATCCTAAAGTGTTCACTCTTTCAAATTTGTTTTTCAAATTGTCAATATCTTTTTGCTTTGTTATGATTTCAAGTCAAAAAATCTATTCGCCAGAAGGTCAAAAGTTTGTTGCTTTTTTTGAGAACTTGGTGTTTTTCACAACTCGCCAGCCTTTGTCACTAGACTTGTTGTTTGTGATAATCAGATCATCTGAATCGTAGCCTGACATCCATGCTGGCATTTCTCAACTTAGGTTTGGAGGCAGGGGCACCCACTCTGCACCAGCCCTCAGCTGCCTGTTTAAGGGCTATGTTGGTGTAAGTGGGTACTTTTCCATCATATGGAGGTTTCGCTACCAGTATAAACTACCTTCTTATATGACCGCTCATATCACAATCACCATCCGTTGAGAAGAGGTGTGTTCTAGAACCCCACCAACGTGTAGCGCAGAGTGATTCTCCCTGCTAGTAAGATGGAGGTACTACCAGCCCACTTTGATGTAGGCATAAGCGGAACCTGTGGTTGTTTCCTATGTACACATCAAACAACATTTTTGTGGTTGGCGTGATCATGGGGCAATAACCAGGGTGGAGAAGTTAGCTCTGTGGGTTTAAATGAATTTTATGGCCAGCTTCAATAATTCCATTGATTCCATTGATCGACCATGGTAAATTTGGTTTAGAAATGCCACCATGGTAAATGGGAATGGCAGCAGCAATAGATGTTATTTTGAAGATAAGATTATTGAGTAAGGGACATAGCTCACGGGGAAGGGGGTAGGGAGATTGCCTATGGTCTTCCATACTTACTGTCTACAGTGCTAGGTTACTGATTACAAAGCCTAGTGTGTATCAAAATTAGCATCCTGCTTCTCGCTGACTTAACAATGTCTGTTTCTTTGGTTGCCACACAGGTCTTTCATAATTGCACAAGTGAAAATTATTCAATTTTGAAACTGCAAACTCATTGCTACATCGATATAGTAACTTAATCTTTGAATATTTGCAATATTTTGACACTGAGTTTTGGGCTATTTCCAAATTTTCTGAGTTTTGAAAACTTCTTGGAATTGGTGTCATCAATTTCACATTTCCATCTGAGGCGTCCAAATTTGTATCTTGTGGTCTCCAATGTCAAAGGCTGGCCATGTGAGAGGACTGTGTGGCAGTCCCCAACCAACCCGACAGTTGAAAGAAGAGCGGCACAACCCAACACCTTGTGCCCTCAACCAACGTCCCCATGCGCACAACCTATACCGATAGGGCAATCAAACGGGCGTGTTTGATGTCCTCTATACGTAGAGATGTCATTGGGATGGAGCCGTCTACTACTTGGACAGGTTCTTTGTTGGTTATTTCAGTTGGGGATTGGCTGTAAAGTCCGGGCCAAGGTCATATCTATTAAACTCCCCGGAAAATTACTGAAAATCCCCTTAAAACCCATCCTAAGTTTTCAAACACAAAAATACAGACCGGACTACCTTTTCTTATTCAATATGATTTAAGGGTCTCCGGGTGGTCAGCTAGATCCCGCTTCTCATCAGAGCCCGTTTATTCCTGGTGTGTAATGATGAGTCAGGAAGCTTCACGATGGACAGAATTAGAGGCTTGTGACATTGCACTGGATCAGACCCACATTTAACTTCTCATTGTGGTTTTGCGTTTAAACAGGGAAGCAGGAAAAATTGCCAATATGTCGGTAATGAGTTCATGGCTGTATTGAATTAGGGAAGACTTGAATTGAGAAAGAATTCAAATTAAATTTTGCAATCAAGAGTCGGCTATTATGACTTCCTCATATGCCTTTGACACTTGCATTATCATGACGGATTTAGCTTCACATCGCAAGCAGAGTATGTAATATGTTATATTGAAGGGAAGGTGCGATTTATTTCCTATCTTTAGAAATAAATGATAATCACAGATGAACTATACTCCTAGTTTTTGCTATTGTTTGACGTGACACTGATTGGAAATTACATCTAAATCTGGTCACAGACGTCTATGGATGTCCCTTTTTTATTCATGTAGACATTCTTTTTTCTGGAAGTCAAGTGGGCTTAGTCTTGTGAAATCTGGAGATGCTGAGGCCATTTAGACTCGGCGAAATGGCAATATGTTGCATCAAGGATGCATTCCAGTTTTCTCGGATGTATCACATTCTCTGTATGAGGATTTAAGGCCCCATGCGTCACTGTCTAGGGCAGCCCAATCTTCTGTTTCTTACTAAACAGCGATAAATTGCATCTCCTTCAGGCGGCTGTGACTATCAGGCTAAATATTTTGAGAAACTATGTGAATCTAGATAGTCATGCATACTTTATAGGCGAAGAATGTCACTGACTCACATTTTGCTGTTTTAGAACTCAATGATTTATTTGTGCAATTTCGTCGAAAATTGAATCTCGTGCATTTTTCGTCCAAAATATTGTTTGTCACAAGTTGATGAAATTTCCAGGTGCCTGGAGTTTTAATCTCAATTTAACTCATTGAATCATTGATCTAACTCAACCAGGGTATATACTAACTGTTGACAACATAAATATCAAACTTGACAGCATGTTTTTTACAAGGTTGTTTTTGTCGACTTTACAATGTTTTGCTTCCATATTTTCTTCCTGTTTGTCAAAAATTTTATAATGTAATTTCTTTGTTTCTAGTCAGATTAAGGTGACAGTCTTGGCTGGCTGTATGGTTATGCAATTAAGTCTCAAGTGGCTGGAGGGACCCAAGCCTGGCTACTGCAAATAACAACAAGGTACTTTCAGTTGAACTTCTTTGTGTGTTTTTTTCTCAAGATAATCTTGTTTTTGGTGTTGAAATCATCTTCTTGGCAAGTTTTTGTGTTGTTTTCTCGGCTTTTCGATGAATTGAACACTCTTACAAACAAAATACTGACCCCCTCCGGCATGTAAAGACCGCTTGTGGTGACAGCAAACAAGCTTCAAAATATTTTCCTGCTCGGTGATCCTTTGACCTTACTTGGCAGCAGACGAAGAAGGAACTTTTCCTCAAAAAGTCAAAAATTTGTCATCCAATATCTGAAAAACACACCCATCCCTGTACCACCCTGTGTGCTACCCTGTGTTGGTGTCACTCAAATGTCTCTTGTGCTGATTATCCTGACAAAATGAACGAGATGACTTAGCTCATTTGAAAATAAATGGCTGTTGATGTGTTTTGCAGAGTCAGACCTTTCCAAAACACCAAAAGAATGATTGAGACAATTACTATCTTTGTAAACAGAATCCTAGGCATTACCAGGTCTTTAGAAAACATAGATCAAACCCAAATATTGCTATCATCATCAGAATTAAGTCATTATCTGGGACAAGACTTTGACTGATAAACAAAGACCAAGATAATGTTGCCGATTTTTTCCCTTCAAGTTATATATGTATCCAATACCTTGTTATATTCTTGAATACATAGATCACGTGTAGGGAAAAAGTGCTGTTTCTTCCCTAAAAGTTATCTATGTATTCAATCAAGGAGTTAAAGACAGATAATGATTCAGTGCATTGTTGGTTTCTTGAGATACATGGTAACTTGAAGGGAAAAAGTGCTGTTTCTTCCCTACAAACTATATGCGTATTCAATGCCATGTTGTATTTGTGAATAACTGTTACTCCACTGCTATGTTCCAATGATGTTATGATTGTAAGTAACTCTTACTCAACTATATTCCCATGTAGTCCTCAGTGTAATCAGGGCGTTAAGTTATGGTACGTGAACGTATTACGCTATGTCTGGCACAACGCTGACTTCCACCTGTCTCGCTGACTATCTCGCTCACAAATCTCACATCAGATACTATCATCAACACCACATAAACAGTGTGAGGAGTCGCAGTTCATGAGAGTATTAGTGTTATTTTTTGCCGAGTTTCCTCTATTTTTATCGCCATTCCTTGCCATTTATAGATATCCTTGGGAATAGAGATGCTTGCCAACTTTGTACTGATGTAATACAGCTTGGAGCCACGTGGCTTATTCTAGAATACAAGTGTTACTGCAAGTGAGTCAATCAGATTCTAACCTGTTACTGAGTCGTTATTAGTGGGTAGTAAAATGACGGAATGTTATTGTTGGCTGGATCATAGTTTTACCTGGTGTCGTGTCAACTACCGTACCTATTACATCATAAACACAAAAAGAAGAACACGGACATAGCCGTTAGGTAAATATCGAGAAAACAGCAAAAAAACAAAGAAACATTGACTACTCCTGTTCACTCCGGACATTAGGAAAGAAAGTTACCCTACTAACCCAGAGGGTCACAAGGATGACGGTAAAAAATAGGATGTTCAAACATTACAGAATATGTGATGTTACAATAATAAACAGCCAAAAAACGCACAACCAAAGAAGTACTGTTGGATACCAGAAAAAAAAATTGTCCGACTAACCCAGGAGAGGTCAAAAAATGAAAGCAAAAGTTCAGCAGTACAAAATATTACAGAATAGCTAAAATAACATTGAACTGTAACTGAATTAGATCTATGACTCGACTTAGCCCTGTCATGGGGCTACATTTTTGGTTTACTCCCCAGACCAAAAATAGTAGCCGCTTGAAAAGGATCTATTGAAGTTGTTTTATTCTTGTTAAATATGTCATAAACATAGACATATTACAGTTTATGTGACAATAACTGAAAAGGATCTATGACTAGGACAAGTCATGTAACATCCTGTTGGAAATGATTACACACACACATAATGATATCGATGGTGAATTAAACAAACACCCCCACAAGGAGAGAATAGGATACAATTTCATCTTAATAATTCAAAGTGAATTTGAAAATAGCAACATGGCTGGGAATACTAGGATGTGTGTGTCATCAGGGAGGGTGGGATATACACCTCCCACCCTCCCTGGTGTGTGTCAAGAGGAAGGGTGTGCCAAGGCGGCTCTTTCTCTTCAGATTACAATAATACAGTCACTTAATTTTGTCAGCAGCTTGATAGATACGTTTAATTAATGGGATTATGTTAATTGGGCGGGAGCTCGTTGAACGGCACGAGCAATGCCAATTAATAATGAACTTGAAAAGAGACTAGACTCATCATTCAAAAGCTACCTGCTCCATTGCAAAAATCTGTGTCATGTGGGCTAGATCAAGTTTAATCCAATAGCCTGCATTCCAGTTGCCCCCCTTCCACTGGTCACAAGCCTTTGCCTTTGCAAGCCTTTGCCTGCGTAGGGACTAGTAGAGGGGGAGCAGCTCCAAATGCAGGCAAATGGACCAAACTTGGTCTAGGGCAAAGGCTTTTTATGGCAATGCATATTGAAGTTATCGCCCCACGTATGCTCTGCTATTTGTCTTGTAAGGCTGAGTAATCAGAAACAGCTCAATAGGCCTACTGCCTGTCACACCTCCTTACAAGAATGATGCCAAGGAATTATAAATAATCTCACATTCCCTTATTTAAACATTGGCAATGAGCCAAGCAACAGCGTTCCAATAAAATGCTGACTAAGTGAAAACTTCCTTTAGCAGCTTTAATTCAACAGAGAAGCGGGAAGTTTTGTGTATAAACATGATGATTTATGAGGGGAAGACCCTCATAGGACCTCAAGGCTTGAGAAAGCTCTGTGTTCACACAGCGTCCATGTCCATTGTTGACTGGATTGCTTTACTAATGAGTGAAAAAGTGTAATAGCGTGAGAAAGTCTACTCCAGACTTGGTTTTTTTGTGTATAAAACTAGCAGCATTTTAACAAATAAATGGCCTCCTATAATACTTGACAGCCCACCCCAAACTTGTGCACTACATTTTTGTCTGCGGCTGTATAATTGATCATCATTAGAACTCATGACAGAGGTTAAATTTTAGCAACACCTTTTGTATTGGAGTAATACAATTAAATCTGAAATATGACTTTCTTTTCAATAAGTATCAACAAATTTGGGTGGGCAACTGGGTATGATGCCGAGGCCTTGCATTGTTCTCGTTTCAGAGAAAGGTATGTGTACACACTGTTGCTAGGCACACACATTCCAAACTAAAGTCTCTAATTCCCGCCCTAAGTTTGAATAATAGGCGTTTAAACAACATATTACATCAGTGAATTTGAGATTGTATTTTATTCATTTGATCCGAACATATACACGGCATATACACTCATGCGCTGTTAGGTTAGGCATGCCGAAGAGTGTTGATATAGGGTGGTGTTCTGTAAAAGTGTACATTCTTATGAAGTTGATGGCTTTGCTAGCCTCTAGGGTCTTAACCTAGGCCAAGGACGGCTCTAAGAGTAACTAATTACCAAACCACTAGACATTTCAGCTTTGCATAACTAAGGAAGATCCTTTGGTCTAGCTGAGGTCCCAATGACATAAATAAATGTGGTGGTATTTCATTCAGTGACAGCCAAAGGCAAGCACACATTATTTTGCATATTTCTGCTGTAGAACAACCATAATTTTTATGCGTGTCGATTTCAGGGCAAATTCCCAGACATAATTGAATTTTTATTCCTATTTAAAGCCCAGTTAATGATATAGATTGTGGTCTGTAATGTTTGACCATACATTATTATCTCTCTGACTCAGTCTCCTTCTCGATCCTTTCATTGAGAGGATACCACTGGTTATTGTCCCCCTCACCGACTGTCCCAAGGTTTTTTTTCTTAGTAAAAAGGAAACGTTTCCTGCTATTATTAGTCGGCGAGTGGCGATCTCTTTCTGCAGGGCGGTCCATGACCATCCACGTTAAGTAGGAGGCTTATACCAGTGCAAGCTGTCTCCATCTTTTGACCTGCTCTCGCTCCCACATTCAAACATAGTCCTGGATATTCACTTTTCATTCGTTCTTAGAGATACGATGATACAGTATGTGAGCGTACATCTTCACGAGTTCACACGCCCATATTGTGTAGGCCTTTTCCAGCTGTCACCGCAATAACTGGACTACTGGCTTCATGAGTGGCTTTTTCTGCACAGGGTCGTTGTTCGCTATACGAGTTTGCATCTCGCCTTTTGATCAGCCTCTGCAGTGCCTGCAGTGCCAGACGAGCATGTCAATACCTCGCTTCTCGATAAGTCACAACAATAAATACCGGCCATCCTGCAGCCCGGATCTACTACCACTTCCAGCAGGATTCGGAGATTCGGAATGTTTTGACTTCTCGTAGACACAAATCCCTTGTCCACATCCGGCCAGCTTGCAGGATCTGTTGACCGACTGGGCTGTTAACACTGATTGATTTGAAATGTGATCCCCGATTTATGGGACATTGTGGTCAGAAGAATGCCAGATCTGGGTGCAAATATATTATCCTGGAGGAGTAAATCTTAGCTAGATTTTAGTTTAGCTATAGTTTATAGGTTAGCTGGTTTGCAAGAGACTCAGTGTTACTTAAGTAATGAGGATCAGTAACAGTAATATTAGCTAGCATTAAATTTCACTATTTCACGCCTGCCTGATATGGGGATATTGTTCTCCCAAGGTTGTTGGTGGATCTCACAGATGAACTGATGGAATGTGTCATCAGCAAAGAGGATGCAAGTATCAAGCTGTCAGCTGATTTGTGGTAGAACCCTCAATCAAATCAAAAATTTTTGTTTTGATTTGATGTAGTGTCTAATGTATATTTTGTATCGTTTGACGCTGTTACATAACCTTGTCTAGCATTCCTACGCGGCTCTGCTGATGTCTATCCAGGGTGTACCCTCATATTCATATGTCTACGTCTGACGGGCTCTCGGAGATCCTGCACAACAAATCGTCCCACCCAGGCCCGTAGTCAAGAAAAAATGGTAGGGGAGGCAAAAGTATGAGGCGAGTCAGAAGCATCACCAGTAAGCTCCTTCCTGAGTAATTTGAGTCATATAATAAGCAAATGGAAATCGCAGAGAAGCTGATTAAAACATGGATTATTCAATTATAATGGTTCTAGGCAATTCTATTGAGCATTCTAGGAGAAGCAGAGAGTCCCTGCCTCCCCTAGAACTACGGGCCTGCTACTCACACAGCTGATTTGCAGCTGGTTGCTGCTCAACGATCCACCAGCTCCAGATTCTTATCGGTTCTGTATTGCCCAAATTAATGTCTAAAATAAAATAAATCAATATGATGGAATTGAAAAATTTTGAGGGTATCCCTTGGGCCTTGCCTTATATGGATACCAACAAAAATTATTTTATATTTTGACGGAAATATCGGGGGAGGATTGAGTTGTACAGAACAACAATTAATCATTCCTGCTAAGCTTTCCCTCAATCCATTGCAAAAACCTTGAAGACTGCTAGTCTGTTTACACCACCCTCTCCACCCTCTCCTTTTCGCCCCTCAACGGCTAAGAACTGCTGCTTTCTTTCCAGTTATTCCACTCTTAAGCCAGAAAGAATCATCTCTGCGACAATCTCAGCTTTTAGCCTTCAACCAGAGTATTTCATCATAGGATCAATCATGTCACTTGAACTTTTGAATACCAAGTTGTATGGATGTTGTTTTTGGTTTAGTGAGATTAAGCAATTATCCAATGGTGAGTGATGTCAGTATTTTTGTCCGATCATCTTTCTTCGCATGTTCGTATGAGATTATTGCCCGTGTCCTCTTGGTAAGGTCGATAGTCATAACATTGTGAGCCATGGTTGTGGGCTACCACATACCACATTCATTCAATCGGTACTTCGCTAGTTTGGACCAGCCATTACAGAATTTATATTGCGGTGTATTATTCAGACTTCAGTTGGTTTTGGTGCTAAGTGATCAATCATTCACCCGACACATAAGAGACTTGCCTTGAAACCTCATTTTTAACCAAAAGTTTTACTATTGCATTGGCAAGGCTTCCGTTCCTTAGTCTGACTGCTAATTTTAGATCTTTTTTTGAGTGTTTGTCCACATTTTTGTGAAAATTAGTGTCCAGCCACTTGAGTTTTGTTGCAATTTTTATACTATTCAAGCTCCTCTCCTCTTTCTTTGTAACAGTCTTGGCTTTTGTTTGGATACCCTCGATTTTACAGCCAGCCAGCACTGTCAGTTGATTTGGAATTGAGCCCAATCAAACTTTTGCAACTGCACTTGCGCTTTGATTCCACACAATTCTTGTACTATGTGGAGCCAGGATGCAACGCCATCGTGCAATGAAGACAAATCTTACTACTAAACAGTTTATGTTGGCTACCTTTTTTGTCTCCCTCACTCGTCCAGAGAAAACACAAGCATGCACACTAGTCTGGTTATGCTGCAGCAGTATCAATATCCGCCAGGACCGTCTAATCGATGTTAATGGATTAAGATTGGATTCCATGATAAATTTTGGTGGTTTTGTTAAGCACTGGTCTGGATTCCAGGTATTTCAATGGTCACTTTTACCATCTGATCACTATCATGGAGTATTGACAGGTTAATTAAGTTATCTGACCAAATAATTGCTATCGTTTGGCCATATATCTTCATTAACCCGCTAACGGTGCTCAGAAAATCTTACCATCAAACTCCATGCAGAACATTATGGTTTCTGGGTGGTTCTCACCAGTAGGTTTCCTCCTCCTCCTCCTATTTTGCATGACGTTATACAGTCCTGACATTTGTATTTACTTGTTTTTTTAAAAACCTCAGTTAATCTTTTGGCCACAGCCTTCAGCTTAGGGTGAGAATGTGGCACCTGCATTCTCAGATCTCACCACCTTGAATGAATGATTCGCAAAAATGGTGGTAAACGATGGCGGAATATCATTTTTGTTTATTACCACAAGGGAATTATTGGTTTGGGTTCAATCATTGCTTCTCTTGGCTCGTGGCATTGACTTGAAGACTCTTGGCTCGTGGCATTGACTTGAAGACTCTTGGCTCGTGGCATTGACTTGACTAACCATCTTGTCTTTTATTTTTCTGGGGCCTCGGCCCCTTTCTTCTGTTATGGGTTACAAGAATTGGCAACTCATAACATAGTTGTGGCCTCGATGGGATTGACTCTGGTATTGACTAATGCATTGGCTATGGCAATGAGTACTTGGTATCTACGCCTAAAATTGACGCTGATGACGTTTTTGAATATTTTCTGATGACAGCAAAACTCTATTATGACATCACAAGAAGTAAAATTATCATTAATGTGTAGTCAGTCATCCTTAGTGGCATCTCAGTGTAGTGAATGTTCTGTGAATGGATATCTACAGGTCGTTAAACTTCATTGACATGCAACAGCTGGCCATTCTATTAGTTAGGGTCAGTACAGGTCACATGATATAAACACGTAACTGGGGCTCAGCAGCTCCGGAACTACATCCTACTACTACTACTCTAGCGATACTGTATACAGGGCCGTAGTTTAAGAAAAATGGTAGGGGAGGCGGAAATCCTTGAGGGTGTGAGGTGATACCAGGTTGGGTATTGTAAGCCCCTCTTGAGTCCACATTCCCCAGCCTTCAAGGCGTTTTAATGACATAAATAGCATATGGAAGTCCCAAATGAGCTGATTCTGACATGGAATATTCAATTATAAGATTTTTAGGCCACTCTATTGAGCATTCTACGGGAGGCAGAGCGTCCCTGTCTCCCCTAGAACTACATCCTACTACTGTATAAACGCTCAGCCTGATACTCCCATCAGGCTGATAAGTAGTAAAACTGCTAATCCTCCTGGTGAGGGGTGACACAAACAGTTACATAATCTTGTAATCGTTTGTACCAGCCTCTACTATCAGATGGAGTGCTGGAAGGCAGCCAACCCAACCACATAGCTCAGCTTAATCCTTATCTAGACGTCATTCATTCATGAAAAGGATACACATCCTATTTGGGTACTGGCCTATGCATTGGCTAACTAATTTCCTCTCAAAGTCAAAATGTGAATTGGTCAACTGATTTCGACCTAAATTGATGAGATGCTGTCTTGGCTGATGAAATCTTATGCCAAGCTCTTAAAATCCGAGCAAACATACATCATGGCATACCTGTCAATGCCACCCATTACCTGAGCTATCTGTAATTGAATTGTTCTGGTCATGTTATAGACTTGTAAGTGCGTCATCATAGGGCAATTGTGAAGGAATTAGGTAGATGTTTATGATTACTATCACTGTCGCTAGATCACTATCTTCTCAAGAAATGATGGCTGACTCATTGCTGCGTTCCAATTAATCGGATAGTGCCAAAAATTTGAAACCTGATAAATACTATTAGAAGTACTATAAATGACTAAATACTTGAAATTCCTGATCTCCCACACTAATTCAGCATTCTCATATCCCAGTTTTGTATTACAAAATGATGCCGCAGCATGAAACAAGCAACGTCCAACGCCTAAGCAAGAGGCAGGATACACAAATTCCATCGTGAGATGTGAAATGTGGGACAAAATAATACCAAATCAAGTTTGTAGCAATTAAATGTTTCGGGGCAGTTGTCATGTTGTTACGTGGCATGCAAACAGCTAGACTGTTGACCGACTTACGCGCACGCTATTTGGTGTCTTGCAATAGACAAAATCTCTGGCCTTATTATTGAAGAAAAACGTTACTTCCGATTGTTAATTGCAATCTAGTCCTACCTAATGACTGTGTGATCGAAATGATATCCCAAAGACTGTTGATTCTTGCAATACAATAGTATAATGTAGGAATAATGGAATGCTGAATTAATACGGGCAGCATTTTATGAATGAATGTATAGATGGATCTATCTAGGTCGACAGCAGATTTGCCAACCTACACGCTTCACACTAATTATCCTATAATAATAATTATCAGATGCTCAAATCCTTCATAATCTCTCATGAGCTCATTAAACCCCCACGCCAATTAAGTCTCTCAGACAGGTTGTGTTCTTGAAGCCCATGATGATGCCATGTACTAATCTTATTTTTAAAAAGGCTAAGTTGTTTATGATGCTTCGTGAAATCACTCAATAAAATGTTATACGCAACAGGTTTGCTTATTGCAAGGATGGAGATGTTGGATATTAAAACAGCTACGCAGGCGAGCCCCATTACATTACTTGCTTCAGCTACCTATTCGAGAAATACTCTTGGGGGCAAAAGCATAAAATGGGCTCATTAAGCAAGAGTGAGGGGGCCTGAAATGTTTGCATTGACGTAAAGTGTGTTGTTTACATAACAAAACAACTATACAAAAGGAAGCCAGATTTTTAATGTCTGGCTGTCCATCCGTTCCTTGCAAATTTCTTAGAATACCTCTGGAGACCTGGGACAGTTGTTGATACTTGTTTATACCCCAAAACCAGAGCTTAGTAGTAATAATATTGTCAAAAGACCAAATTTCCCGACCTGTTACATCAGACTATTAGATAATGACTAGACCCTCCCATGTTTTTGAAGTGATTGGCACTAGTTTGACAACACACGTGCCTGACACACATACCCAAAACTTGGTGCTATGGTTGGTAATATAGTGTCAACTTGATGGAATATAGGGATTCTCCAGGGTTTAGGTGACTCTTGATGCTGAGTAAAACCATCTTCAAGCGCCGAGCACCCCAAGAGTGAGTTCATGGCTTCAAGCCATGCAAACTAATCTTATCTTACATCCAGCATACCTACCCACCCTTAGTAATGTCGATGTGATGTATACCTTTGTAATCGTGAATTGATTATGATATTTTCTGTAATTCAGCCTATTGTACTTGAAATTGTCTGAGAGGTTGCTCCTTGTTCAAACTGGTGATTTACACTTCCAATTATAGGTGTGGGTTGGAATTAATGCTGCGGAGCAGGCATTTTGTGGCCTAATCTGCTGCATATCTCAGTAACGCTGAAGCAGCATGCTGTGGCCAGGTGCCTTTCTTCGCTTCATTCCGACTATACACCGATCTGGTTTACCCCATCTCGACATGCTCGGGTCAATTATACCCTTGGCGCGTGTAAGTCAGCAACATAACTTCCTGTCCGGTCTTGTGCAAGGCGGCCTTTTTCGACGCAACAGTCAATTAATATGTCATGAATAACCCAGAAACATCTCCCCACACGCTTGTATGTACCTACTCATTCACATCCGACTCCTGGCTGTCCGAAATAAAAGGTGTAGACCCACACATCCACCATTGTCTGACCAATATTCTAGGAAGCCCGCATCGAGCAACACTTCCCACGTCATGAGGAGAATTGTTATGATGAAATTAAAAGTTTCCCATTCTAGCATGCCTGGTGCATCTGCACCCAATGCAAGGCTGTAGCCAATAATTTTCTGCAGAAAACTTTGCAGTCCAGTGTGGAGGATTATGCACTTGTTTCACCATGCAGTGACTGCCCTTGTCTTTTGATAATTGTCACAGCTTGCTTCTACATTGTAAGACAGGCACATGGTTTTGCTTTTCTGTCTCTCTACATGCAAAGATCTGATAATATCCCAGGGTTCCTCTTGAAAACTTGTTTACCCACCGACTGTTTCCTTCGTGGAAGTCGTTTCTGGATAATTATGCCTTGACAATGACTTCACAGAAAAAGTCTGTGTGGGTTTTAATTGTTGATCTCGACAGGAAACAGCTGGTACTGTAAATGTGGAAGTCAGTTCTGCTGTAGACACAAGCATAGGCAACCGACCCTGCATATTTCGATTTTGAATAATCCTAACTCTTTCTAATTGCCTAAAAAACACTAAATAACAGAATGCGGCAGTCTTGAACTGAAAAAACACAGGGCATTGACTTCAGATATTGCATTCCAGTTTGTCAAACGCCGGTATAAGTTCCCAGAACCAATACCTCACCCTTCATTAATCAAAGATTCAAAAGAAAGATTGGCTTATGACCTGGATGGAATTAATATTCTTAATTATCAGATTTATTTAGTCTGTTACCCAGTGAGCTGTCTATTTCTGACCATCCTCTGATTCCCCACCCTTGTTTTTTTTGTCGCCTCTGTGAGTTATTGGCATAATCAGTGTCTCGGATGATTCAGGTACTAGCTTTGAACGTTTATCAGGTGGTACCGTTAACAGATACACGGTGATAACCTGTTTATGTTTCTAGCTCATAGCCAAGTTTTGAACAGCCTCTCTCAAGCTTGGACGCGATCACTTGTAAGCGTTGCTCTTTATTTTGAGTTATTTGGCTCTCGGCCGAGGCTCTCGAGACTTCTTGCGGTATTTTTTGCAGGTCCCAATCGGCATAGTCTCATGACGTCATAAGCCCATTTGCGATTACATTGTTTCCCGTATCTCGGATCAAATACCTGCGTAGGTCTCGAAAGAATGTAATCAATGAGATTTGGTTGTAAAGCTATATCGACTGTCTGATATCTAGTTATTAAATTACGCGATAATAAAGTTGTACTTTCAGTGCCCATAGATGGATATGACTGGGTCAGCAGACGGTTCGAGTGCAAAGTTGCAAAAGAAATTCCATACCACTCGAGTGTGGGTTATCTGGCCTTGTGTCTGGTGCGTCATTGTTTCATAATTATCAAATGTTTGAGTATGACGCTCATGGTTTGTACTCGGGCCTTTGCTCACGCTGCTTATCTTTGAGATAAACGAGCATTTCGACCTACGCCTTCCATAAAAGTCCCCTCAAAAGCTGGATCGCTGCCAAACACCCTTTGTACCATAACATTGTGAGGAGTCATATTCCGTTTGCAGAATGAAATCATGCTGTAACACTCTATCTCGCTATCCGGTTTGATTAGAAATTGTCACATGTTGTGTTGTCACAATCACCCAGATAAGATGTTGTGATCATGATTGAGACGGCTGGTCTGATGGTTTCTCTCCAGACATGGTTGTGCAGACTCGTTGTCTGCTGGACTGCAGCTCAGTCGGTTGCTGTGTGTATTAACTTCTACTGAGGGAAGCTACCAGCATCAGAACATTCGAGGAAGTCAATTTTGTAGACAAGTGGCATCTATTTTAGCCCACACAGTACCGTATAGAACATATATAGGGTTTCTTGTTATGGTACGGCTGCAAACTAAACTCATGGTGGCGTAGCTTACAACTACCATCATGTGTCTCGACGTTTATTTCATGATTATATACATGCTTGCAAAACGCCTCTGCAGTCTGGTACTATTATTCACCAAGACAAACAGCATTGAGATTATCGAGTGGTAAGAGAAGAGTTCACATGGTAACATGTCAATGCAACCACAGACACAGTAGTTTGATCATTTGCGAGAATCTACTGGATGGATTTTTTAAACTTTAATTAGAAGGGCTCCTGTACTTTTTCAGCTAATCCTACTAAGAATCTGTAATGACATGTGGCTCTAAGCTGGTAAATCTCAATCCAAAATAACTACACAGTGCTTGCGAGTTCCGACCCCACCTAGGATGGGGTAACACCCCACCGATTATCTTCTTACATCATGGTCAGAGATAAAGCAATACAAACCCGCGGACTGCACCACCCTGTGTGCAAAGTGAAGTCAGGGCAGGTCATTTAATCAAGGACGATTTAATTTATTATGCATTATGATATATCTGTCCTTCACTATTTTGCAATCACTATCTTCACTATTCAATGAGTTTGGAGCAAATATCACAATCAAAAGTGATTCATTGTGGGTGGTAGATAGGGTGTTAACTTCTGCCTTCCCAGCCTCATATTATGTAAGAGGGAGGGTTTGGCCTTCGTTTGCCTTGAGGCACTACAAACTAAATATAGAAAGTCAGATATTCAACTAAATACTATGGTCCTGCTAGTTAATGTCGGGAGGGAGAAAGTGTTCCTGGCCATTATGTAAGACAATTTCATTCAGACTGGGAATCATCAACAGGCGGTCGAGAGAATTTCTTTTGATGATCAATTATTTTGTTGATGCGGAATAGTGGTGCGCTATGAAGTGATTACAGCATTTTTCTAAATCATTATAATCGAAGGCATTGGTGTAGTGCTCATGGATGTCTGCCAAGGCATGAACCGCAATTAAATTTGTTTTTCCTTGCAGAAATCAATGTCCAATTTCTGCCCTGTCCAGTGTCACACTGAATGCCCGAGGCTACATTTAGCAATAATGCTAGCATTCCAAAGTCTGACTTTAGCCTAGTGTTTACATCACATGACCATAATATTTGATCATGTGACTGTTGCTAAGGCTTCCTAGCAACCAGCAGGGCACCTTACACAATGTCGCTGTAGCCTTGGAAGTATACTGTTTAGCAGTGATTTTGCAACTAAATGGCCTTGCCATGACCCCCGCCTTTCCCTCAGGAAGCCTCTCCTGTTCTTTTAAAGTTCTCATGGAACCTCGCAGTGTGGGAGTATTTTTTATGTGCTGAACTTTTATCCTTGTTACAGGATGATGCCAGGTACTTGCATCATTCCCGGCGATGTCATAATCGCTTGAACATGCCAGTTAGTCAATCAATGCAAGCATGCATCACTTTACAACTGAAACATGGCTAGAAACTGAGTCAAAGAATACATCTACTCCAGAAAAGATTACAATCATCGTTATGAAACAAGCTGCGGGTTCCATATCATCATTTCTTCCTTGTTCGACCTTCTGCCCCCATGGAATGCATGTGACCATTTTGCATGACATCAATATTTACTTTTTCACTGATAATCTCTGTCACAAACTATGCCTGATGAGATCAGATCACATGGGATCAGGTTAAACAACTCGAGTAACAAAAGATTATGAAATTTGCTGGTATTCCAAAAATTGATTCTTCTATGCTTCAAACACGGAAAATCAGATTCGTGGGAACATGTCTTGGTTTACATAACAGAAGAATTTGTATTGTTAGGGGTTCTGAGAATTCATGCAAAGTCATTGCCTTCGCCTTGCCTAGCGAGTTGTACTCGACTCATAACAGTTCCTACCAATAGCAGAAACAGTTGTGTTTGGTGCATATTTTTATAAAACTATTATCAAGTTTTTGAATCTAACCGGAAAACGTGCAGACATTGTTTTATTGCCTCGAGGCCCATGCACCTAAAATTAACAAATTGAGTGAAAATGCCATGCCCCGGGTCAACTGGTCAAAAATGTGAACGCTAGCAACACACTTACAGCATGTTGCAGGCTTGTGGAGCACAAACAAAAGAAAGAATGTTTAACTTAATAATGTAACTTGAGGCAATGTTGAAGACAATAATGCAATTATTGCCGTAATTATAATTAACACAGAGACAAAAGGCTGGTGTTTGATATGGATATTATTTTTAGAATTTCAAACCCTGGTGCTCTTTCTAAGCACCCGAATGGTTTGTGTGCATAGCCAGGGATGATTGTATGTAACACGACATTCCTTAGTGGATTATTGCCGCTATTGCACTGAAGGCCAGCTCGGCTTTCTGTTATGAATGCTGCCTGTAGCCAGGCAGCATTGATATGGGGTGTATGGTAACAACACTTGTCCTACTCGCATACCGCTGCAAACATTGATCAGGTGATTTTAAAATCAATCAATATTACCATTACTGCGCTGGCGTTTCGATGGCCACATTGATTAATAATACCTAAAACCTCTATTTGGCGTCCTTATGATGATGTCATAGTGAAGCTTTTCACAATTTGGAAACTAAGGCGGAATATTCATAACGGGAATTCCTACATAAATTAAGCAAATGGCACCAGAAAAGTCTTTCTTCTCAGCCGATTGAACCCGGACCTTGGGGCACACCTAGCTGTATTGTAGTTTATTTTTGAGAATTTACAATTTCAACATGCATTGAATCTTATTTCATGTGATGCAATCGAGCCGTGGAATTCTGCCACGAGATCCCACAAGGTCTACCTTGGAGACCCTATAATTTTTCCTCCGAAACAAGGCTGAGATGAAATTTGACCGGGGTCATAATTTGCATTTTTCATAAATAAATTTACCCTCTCTCTACAAGAATTTGATTAAATCCTAGGTCATGGTGAATCCAGCTACACACCATGATTGGCCTCTAGCTATCCTCCCACATTGATGCAGTTGATGCTCCACGCTTCAGCCCAGATCAATTTGCGGTCACGGCTTGTTATTTTCCGGCTGGAATTTAAATTGTTCAATTCTTGAACTCTTGCCTCATGTTAAGCGAGCAGTGGAAGTTTTAATGACGCCACCACAAAAGAGTATCATTATTTCTCCAGACACGCTGTGGTACATCCTTCTTGGCAGAATCCCGCCCCTAAATCGCACATGGTCTATGATGTCATCAGCTAAGCAAGTCGCTGTGAGAATTCCACGTTGCATTAAAATTGAGGATTATCTCAAAACAAAGATTAATTTAACATGAACTATTCTATGAGATGATGATGATGAACTGTAACGGATTCAACCTTGACAAAGGATGTTTTTCTGCAGTTCAACTTTGTACCATCTTAGCTTTTCCCTTGAGCATTGAGATCATCAAATTTGAATGAAACTAGTTCCCGTGCATTGCCCCACCTAGCAGTAGGTTGTTTTGTAGGTTCGTTGCATGTGCATGTTGCTGTGATGGAAAGATATCAGTGAGAAAAAACACAACTGTCAGTGACTTCACTATTTTTCAGGTAAATATTTGCTTATATATATACATTCTATTTTCAGGCGTGTTTGTTGATGAATGGAAGTTACCAACTGGATGCTTGGAGATTTTCTGCGATGCAAGTTCTCAGCATACCTGCATGATGATACAATATTTTCTCACAATATCAAGCTCACGACCTTAGAAGTCCTTGAGAAATGAGCACACACCGAAGCAATGATACTTTGATATTGACTCTGGCTGTAGAGACCACTGCTCTGAGAGTTTCTACTTGCTGTGGTGAGTTTTGGGTATCATTGTGGCCGGCAGTTCCTCCGGATTTGAATGATATCATTGACCATACTGTGATCTCACTTAGGATCCTCAAACTAGTTGACCAATCCTGTTGAAGACGTGGTGTTTTTTTGGTAAATTTGTATAGAGAGGGTTCTCTTCCTAAATGCTTCCGTAGAAAAATTTAAGTAATTTCTGCGTAACGATACCAGGCACCCGGTACCAGCACCATTTAATTTAACTGTCATTTAGTTTGACACAAACTCAAAATTCAATTAAATTTGATCTATTTGTGAGCCTCGTTTCTTGCCCTTACCTCGTGTTTGGTAACTGGGTAGTAGGGTACTTGAGTAATTATGTAAGACAAAACGATGGTAGATATAGCAGGCTTGTTGTTCTAGGGGAGGGAGGGACGTTCTGCCTCCACTAGAATACAGAATAGAGTGGCCTAAAAACTCTATAATTGAAAGTTCCATGTCTGAATCAGCTCATTTCAGACTTCAATTTGCTATTTATATTTCAAAACACATTGGAGGCTGGGCACAGAGGCTTGCAATACCCAACCTGGTGTTACTTCTCACCCTCAAAGATTTGCGCCTCCCCTACCATTTTTTCTAGACTACGGCCCTGTTTAGTTTGTGGTGGAGCAGATGAGACCATCTGAAGAGTACTATTTTTGTATACAGTGTACTCTTCTTTTTTGACCCTTGCTGCCCTTGATAGTCAAATGATCTACATAATCAACTCAAAACCAGCTGAGAATGCTATTGCATAACAGATCTTGGAGAAATTTTGCTTCGTTAGATGAACACTTGTAACATAAACATTGCACCAAATGTTTGCTTTACTCAATTTCTTCACAAATAGTGACATTAATCCATGTTACTAGTACAAACTAGATCATAATTCTTTAATCTGTAAACTTTGGAGTTTGAGTTGTTGTGTAAATAGGACAAATAAACTTTTCCCTTTTCACTAGCTTTCTCCAAGTCAACATTAGCGGTGTATGTGGTGATAAAAGTTTTCTTGATATTCTCAGGATGTCTTTGCTTTTCTCATCTTCAAACATGCTTCTTTACACGATGGCCCACTCCCCCTTGTTGGCTCTATTCTAAGTTTTAGGCCCAAATCCGTTATTAACTAACAGTTATTTTCGTGTAATGACCTCCTTTTTGTCTAATTGTGGAGCACTTTTACTCTTCACAGCGAGAAAAGGAGAGAGAGAGAGTTTAAATGAATTTAAAATTCCAACATTTAGGTCCAATTTCATTACTAACTAATGGTTATATAACATGTCCTGTTGTAATGACCTCCTTTTTGTCTAATTGTAGAGCACTTTTACTCTTAGCAGCGTTGAAAAGGAGAGGGAGAGAGTTTAAGTGAATTTAAAATTGACAAATAATAACTGGAGATGACCGGTTCTGGATATCCAGGTAATGATGAACTGGAAGCTAATCTTCTCACCAATGCCTTTTGTTTATTTTCGCAGATTTCATCACTAATTTCATCACTAATTACTCTAAATTGTTACACAGGTACGGCCTGGCGTGTTATTATTGTCATTACCAAACAGATAATAGTATTATAATTGCTCTGAATACAGATTAGCTGCCAACGAAGAACATTGACATGAGAAAATCCCACACTTAATCTGCCCGATGTATTGTCAGTAGGGGATGCAGTTAATTGTTCACCTTGGAAGGCAGGGGTGTCAGATTTAGTGTGAAGGGTGTCGTTTGCTGACAATCAGCAAAGGTGGCAGCCCCCACTGTGCGGTATTCCCAGGATGTCGAAAAGCCAACTTGCCATTTATCCTGCTTTTTAAATGTGCATTCTCTGTATGGGGTAGGATGGGATTATGTAGGTCTCTGTCGTTAGAGCAGAAGTAATTTTCTCACCACATTTATAATGGAATAATTGCCAGGTTTCGGAGTTTCAATCTTTGGCCATGTTCGCTACTTGTTACAATCATGTAGTTACATAGATAGCTAAGCTCGTTACACTAACGATGGTGTATCTGGTGCTTTCTTTTAATGGCGTTATCTGGCAGCTCGAACATTGTCCACAAGTATGTGCCAAAAGCCTCAAGATTGTGCAATTCTGACATGCACTTTTGTCTATTTGTAGAGTGCTGTGGTACGGAGTTGGTTTCCTATCTGTGTATTGCTATCGTAGTGGAATTTGACCCGAGAAAAAATATAACCAGTTATGTATGCCCTATACTGCTCGTAACTTTATGACAAGGATGTTTCAATGGTTGGTACAAAGTACAATGAAGTATTGGACAGTGGATATCAAGCGGTGATCAAAGTTGAGATTTCCAGCTTGGCCTCTTACATCAGCTCAGCCACGTCACCTGTAACACCCGGTCATAGTCAGCGAGTGGGCTGATGGGATGACAGGCGCTGACAGGCGCCTGTGAGGAAAATGGACAATTGGTCATGGTCAGCGGGCTGTTGGGCAGGCAGGCGCCTGTGAGGAATATTGGAATATCGAACCTTCACTTGCTAGCCTATCATGGCTTGCTTAAAATAGAAATGGACACATTTGCTAAAGGTGTTTGTCATGACATGCAAGTTCTTCTCTGCCCCATCTCTGAACAATTTTTTTTTTAAAGATTTGAGGCGCTGTAGTATAACTATTTATACTCCCTACTCCCTGGGATATATTTACAGTTGAGCTTTTCAGAGGACACTGGGAGGTTGACGGTTGTCATCTTGTCTAACATTTTGTCGATCTAACATACAGCAATACATATCTGGCGCGATAGTACCCAGCCCAGTAATATCCTAGATCAAGCATGATCCAATTTTCCTGCATTTATGGTTTCAGCCGCCGCCAGCTCACCAATAGAATGGGAATGAGCGGACTGCAGGCAAATTGGATCAAATTGGATCAAACTTGTTCCAGTAATAGTCACTGGAGGGGTGATTATTGTTTGTAACCTTGACACACTCATATGCTGATTCACATATTTTTCCTCATTGCATAAATTCTTCAAAGAATATAAATCAAAAATTTTTCAAATAAGAATTCGTAGAAATTTCATATTTATGTGTTTTGTTTATATCTGATATTGATTCCTATGTCATTGAGTCGGGCTGTTCGCTTTTAGATCCGGTATTGTGAGATTACACCATTGAAATGTCTTTGAACTGGGACATATTTTAAATCTTACTTTTTAATTTATGTCAAAATTATCAAATTTGTCCATTGGTATGCCAAAGAAAGTCACTGCTCATGGCTAATGTTAAACTCTGTGTATCCCCTTATTACTGAACCCTGTTCTCTAATCCAAAGACTATTTTTAGCACTAATGTGTCCTGTGTGCCTTTCCAAAAATATCAAAAATATTTTTTCCACTCACACGCATGCCAACGTGCTAGTGTTTAAGTTCCATCTTCCGCAATATTATTGTAATATATCAGCTGTGCAAAAACACACTGTAAAGTCTATTTTTTGCTCATGCTGCCTATGCTTGCATTGGTGAGTTTTTGATGCAGAGATCCGATGTTGTCATCGGGATGTTTGGCATACATTTCCTGCTGCCACACATGGAGAGACAGCAGTCATTAAAGCGGCCACAACCTTTATGTACACGACAGCATTTCCCTTAGCCCCCTTGCTGTGTGCACTCTTGTGGTGCACTACTGAGGACGCTTGTCAAAGCGGAGTCTAGTTGCACTGTTAACGTTTATCGAGTGTAACTGTTATTGAGCTCTTATATTATTCATATCTGGTGGGTTATGGCACGGTATCCAATTGCTTTTTGAGCTCTTTGTCAGATTTTGTTGTGACACTTTCTTCTTTTCTCATACCTCAAAAACTTCACGCCAGTTTATAGTGTAGATTTCAACTTCTGTGAGCTTTAGGCAGTACAGGTATCGATAAAATATCTTACACTCTCATTTCAAGAAAGGCCTTTAGCATCAGTGAACTCAAAAAGTCTCCTGTACTAATATTCATAATACAACGGGTCCAATGTCTAAAATGCTGCCACTCAAGACATCTGTCTGAGCGGTGATGTGTAGACTTGGTAACAAGGACACCACAGAGAGTGAAAGTTTATAGTATAGTATCATTCTAGCGTGCTTTGTATTAACAACATCCATGTCGTCAGCGATATTGTAATCAGCATTTCCTGGACGCATTTCCGCGCACTTGGCAACGTACTGCAGCTGCCTGCTGTCCTTGAAAACAATGCAAATAAAGACACATTCAGGGGAAATGGACTTTAGAGGACAAAATTGATTTCCATTTTTTCACCTTCAGTCCAGCATGCTACTGTTTGCACTTTGTGTCTCTGTGCGTTGGCGTATACGCAAATAACTTGAGAATGCATACCATTCTTCAAACAAACCAAGTAGGCTCATACCAGTAACTAAAGCTCCATACCAGTAACTAAAGCTCCATACCAATAACTAAAGCTCCCTACCAATAACCAGAACCTTCTATTTTCTTTTATCACTTTATTTATTATTATTCTATTGAAAATCAAAAAATATTTTTCAGTCAGAAAAAGAGTATTCTCATCTAGTCACCTGACTTGTTTACTTCTTGTTAAATTACCAGGAAATGTTGTTGATTTTTCGCCAACAAACCCTCATAAATTTTGTTTTGTTAAGCGTGACATCACTGAAAAGATCAGATGTTTTTGAAATTGTTTTTTAACTCAACAAACATTAAAACAGAAGCTGAAATTTCGAAACAAATTACACAAGGAAGCCGCATAAATTCATCACCATGTTTTGTGAGAGTTAAATGGTATCATAAATTAAGGAGATTCATAATAATACTAATATGTTGACGTTTTTGTTAAGATGATGGTATCAGTCTGTTTGTTTGTTTGATAAGGTTTCATCATGGAAAAAATCATCTGCCATAAAGTTAAGCCCGTCATGAAGTTCCAGCGTTTTAGGTGGATACAATATTGAGATTCCATTACTGTGGTTTCGCCTCCCTTCCAGCACCTAGTTTTTGACTCCACTACACAAAGCACCCACAAAGGCTCTTTCTTTTTGCCAGACCTGGGATGGGACTCATGGCTTTACCTCGCCCAGTCTGAGGACTTGAGCTTTCTGGGGGGTTCAGCTCAGTCTGAAGTGGGACAAATGACTGATCAATGGTCCTCGAATAACATTTGCGGTAAATTATCTAATTTCCTATGCCTAACGATTACTGACCAGCAAGGTCGTTCCAACTGTACCAAAGCCTTGAAATGTAGATGCGACCAAGTTTGATTGTTTTTTAATACCACTAAGTACTTGCACTAGTGAGAAGATGGAAAGTTCTGAATTAATTTGACGAATGTTGATCACTTGAGGTTGCCTTTTGAAGACTAACTAGTAACCACAGTCATGCTATTAAAGTCACTGCTGCAAGTATTGTCTGATCTCAAAATCCTTGTTTCAAGGTCTTCTTTACAATAGACAAGTGACAGTTAAACAAAGCTTGAAATATATGAAGGACTAATAACATAGGCCCAAAATGGTTATGGAAAGTCTTGTGCTGACAACCAAATAAACAATATTAACCCAAAATCGAATATGGTTGTAAACATAATACGTAAGACAAATATTCAAGCCCTAAATGGTTATTGAAGCCTTGCTTGGAAGTCTTTCACACCAAATTAAAGTTTTAATCGACCCTGGCAAAGGCTGACTAGACATTGTTTCCGCTGCTCTCAATATAAGGGGCTAATGACCTATATTACGTATGTTACCTTTAAACGGTCTCTCCTTTACCTGGTAACTGTGAGGGGATATGTTTGTTCTCAGCCCACTCATAGCAGGCTTATATCGATCTAGTTATGTAACTAGTCTAGTGAAATGTCTTATACAACTAAGTAGGCACTCTCTGAAGGGTACGGCTGGTCTTATAGGTGCAATTCTCTCTCGGCCATTGGGCAGCCGAGCCAGGCTTTACGCTGTCTGCTACTTATGAAAACAGTGCATTATGGGGATGCTCTTGGGACCAACTAAATGGAATTAGTTGCAGTAGCGCTAATTGTGCTGCCTTTATAATGATAAATAATGCCCTAGAACAGTCTATATTGAGATGAATATAAATGCAGTCAGGATTATTTTTAGGTCGTAGTCTGCGTTTGTGGAGATAATTAATTTGATTATCTGTGAATGCGGCCTGGATCATCAGGCATTTGACTTTACAGTAGCGTAAGCCATAATTGGTATCGATTAATTTGTGGGGTAAATAAATATTACTCTATATCTAGTGGCATATGCTATAAATTAATAAGATGCTATGAGTGAGCACTAGACAATGGCCATGACAGTGGGCAGGTGTCTAGTCTAGGGCAGCTTTGTAATCAAAAATCTACCTACTCCATGTAGTAAAAGTTATAAAAACCGACGCATACTTCAATTAGTTACATCCTGCAATCGAAGAAACATGTATTAAAATGAACAAGCCGACGTAAATGAAAAAAATAAGTTGCTGATTACGTTTGTATCGAATGTATTGTTTAGAGGGTAGTGAACGCTGTCGGGTCAGGGTTTTGTAACAATACACTTAGCCGCCTACCTGTAATCCCAACTTCCTATCTGCGTAACCCAAACTCCTCCAAACTCATCTAACCTGGAAATTAGCTGAGTTATTAATCAGTATTTTATAACTGTATACTCTGCAAGAATGCTTACTGTAGCTACCCACTATTTAATGTCGATAGCAGGTTATAAATAACCGTGATATATTCGCTTCAGACACGGTTTATTACAACCCATCACTTTCTAAACTTTCTCTCATTTCCTGCGATGCTTGTGAAGTAGAACTCTTGGATGTGGTTTGGGTTTTGAGAGGAAGATACTACCACAAGCATGAGCATCTCCTATTCACACCCTGGCTCTGCACATTATTTATAGACAGTAGACAGTATTTTTAGTACTGAACCTGTCCTGCCATTTGGGTCCACCAACTTGTGGTCACCACCTTGTGGTCACCTTAGTTTGTCACCTCTGCTAATGATAGCGTGTCTTCCCAGGAAGCTGCTCTTGAGACTGATAAAAAAGGCAGTAAATCCAATCAATGTCAATTTTATATGCGGTTACAGTGGCTTTGGGTCCCAGACATATTCTTGACAATGAAACCAAAACACTATCAATTCTCAAGTATTAACTGCAATTTCAATATTTACTTGTGGCTTTGCTGTTTTATGATTTCATTCATGGATTTGTTCTTTGTCCTAAAAAGATCTTGAAAGAATCCCGTTATTCTTTCAGTTTTTCTAGTCAGTGCGGTTTTGAGGATGTGTAATTATATGATCAATAGGCGAAAAATTATCTTTTGTCTTAGCTACAATTGTGAAGATGACTAGAATGAAATAAGTGCAAAAGTTTGAAATAATTGCCTGGCAGTTTGCCAGAACAGCGAGCGCAAAAATCAGCAGTCAGTTCATCCAAGGTTCACTAGTCCATAGTAGGGCTTTTCTGTGAAATATTTTAGGCAGCATAGCTGTTCTCTGCACATCATCGATATTATAGGACACTTAGGTTACAAGTTTGCATCTCAACTGAAACAGATATGCCTGTCCATTGGCATATTAATGTTTTAAATGCCCCGAAAAAGATTGATACTGATTTGCCTACTAGCTTCAACCAGATCGATGCCTGCAAAGCAAAGATGGCTGAGATAGTCCCACTATTTGTGCTACATTTTTTACTACTCAGACATATGAGATGCTATGTGTACATTACTACAATTTCGAGTAGATAGCCAGTATTTAGATAAACATTAGTGCATTGCTGCTCGCATGTCACTAAGTATGCCTATCAGCCCACACAACTGTTTACGCATACAAAATAATATCTGCAACTTTAAACTATGGGAAATCAAATGCCAAAGTATTAATTTGAACGTAATCTTTTGATTTTGCCTCTCTGTAAAACCGATAATTTACGTACAGGCCTCAGGAATGCCAAGTTGGCTAGGTGTATACGTAATCGTACAATTACCTAATGTAATCCAGCAACAGGCCACTTCCATTCAACCTAGAATGCAAAGTCATTGAACAGCCTATAGCACGCTCACTTATAATGATCAAAGCTTCAAGAGATGTGATTGGCCGATTTCACATTCCTCACTGAAGTTCAAGAAGTAGGAAGTCTCAAGTATGCTGATCAGCCATAAACGTGCATGGCTGTGGCTGTGCTAACCAAAAGTTTTATCACATCTCTTTGAAAAGCAATTTTTATTGAAAATTAGGGGATAATCCTCCGCAAATGGCCCCAGATATAAATTCTTATCCTAGTATTTAACTATTAAATGTGATTTGTCTGCCAATGGTTCTTAAATCTCTTTATTGTCCGGAAAATATAATTGAAACAGGTAGAATTGTCTGGATGGCATCTGGACTTTTGAATTTAATAAGTTGCTTCACATTTAAATTATTGTCTTGCACTTTTTAATCTGTCTGGAGGTGTGAACATTCAACATTGCACAAGTGAAATGAATTATTAATCAATCATATCATATTTCTAATAATATATCATTAGTTATTATTATCTACTTGGGGGATACTATTTTAATGGGCAACCTGTTGCCCCATAACAGATCTGGATAATTGCTTTCATCCCTGCCAACCCACCTACCCTTTCATCACCTCAAAATGTTCCCATTCCATGTGCAGTGTATTTGAATTAAAATGCAAATATTTTAAGAATTATATTTGTGCAACAATTTTGCAATATATCGTCATAGGTTATTCAATGTGATGTGCAATGTGATGTGGTATAAATTCCTTGTGCAAAAATAGCTTCCTTGTTTGCTTAAACGTTTGCATACAGCAACTGCCACGTTGGCCAACTTTAGCAGTCAACCAAACTACATTAGGAGGCGTAAATCTAAATTTAACATTGCTGCTTCAAAATGATGCCATGTGAAATTCACATCAGCAGCGCATGACAAAAATTTCCCATTTTGATTGTTCGTTATCGTTAAACAAAGATAAAGTTAGCATACCGGCACATAGCCTCATGTTGGACCATTTTCTACTAAAGACCACTTATCTAACTCATTGTTGTGTAAATTGTAGTTTTACCCGAAACTGATAACGTGATAAAGTGAGTGTTCCATTATTTGGCCTCGCTTCCCCAAGCTAAACATTGGCTTGCTTCTTGACCCCACAGATGCATCGAGGCCAAGACTCAATGTAAATATTGCCGTAATAATCTGGCCTGACTGAATTTATTCATTGATTTGATCTTTGCTGTCAGATTGTCAGATTGTCAATCAGATTGCATGGCAGCACAAACACAAATGGGGCCTCACTGCTGACTTTCTGACAGCACCATGTAAGATGTGCATAAGAGTGCAGCTGCATGAACACAATCGCACGACAGCACATGCAGTGGGACCCTTCTTGATATTCTAGATTTTGTGCTGACACATCGGTAACTCGGTGGAGCACAACTTTAAGACAACTCGGTGTAGATGCAAGCAATGCACTTGGACCCTTCTTGATGGTCTAGATTTTGTGCTGACAAATTAGTAACTGCAAAGATTATAAATACTCAGTCATTGGTAACTGTGCGATCTTATGGAATTTCAATAACACAATCTCGCTCTTTTCCCAAGTGTCAATGGCAGGATTACGACCTGTAGATTTAACTAATAAATTCTAATCCTCGGAAGCAGTCCATTCAAAAACCTGCATATTTGTACTGATCACATCTTTGTTCTGAACAAAGTTTAGTTCACCTAGGCGTCAACCAGTTAATTTTGATTATTCATACATCAATACATGCAAAGGTTTAGTGGCCTGTGCACTAAAAACATAGCGCTTTGGTCTAACCATCAAAAGTCACGACTGAATCAAACAATTTCTAAGGATAGAAAAGGAAAAGCCGGGTCGTAGTTGGTTACAATTACATGAAATGTTATTGTTGATATTCCTACGTTTTTTGTTGGTAGGCTGATCACAACTTGCATAATGACTTAATGAATAAACCGGAATTAAATCATGTTTGAGGCATACTCTTACCCTGAATACCAACCCCTTCTCACGGTAATCCAGGAGCAACAATTGGCTACAACTGATGTCTACACGCTATTTTTAGAATGTTTAGCCGTTTCAAATCAAGTTTGGAAGTTTTAATGCGGGCTCATACTGTATGATATTATGTCACTCCACCATGATGTCGAAAAGAAATTACGTCAGCACCCCCTGTTGTCATGCGAGCGGAGGCCGCTATCTTCACCAACAATCTACACCGCTCCTACTCACTAGATTTAACTATTGTTATGATGTCTAGTAAGATGATACAATACCATCATTGTAGTAGAACTCATCCAGCATGTGAACATGTAGTGATGTCATGAAATTAAAGTTGGCGTGTCTCAAATCCGCCAAAAGTTGCATAATACTCTGATTGTGCAGCGTGCAGGCGGATAGGTTTGTTAGGGACTTTTAAGGATTTGCATGTAACTCTTTCCCTTTGTTTCATCAGATATAGGATAGTCAATGAAATTGCATGTTGCACTGGCTTTCGATTGTGTAATTTCAATGATTCCCACTCATTCATAATGATGATGCAAAATGCTACACCCAAAACACACATAATCCTTCTATTGCGATGTCATGATTAAACTGTCCAATTGCTGATAAGGGCTGGTCTGAATATATGGGTTCCGGTCATAAGGGTGGACTCACTTACTATGTTTATATAGCGGTGTAGGCCTACTTTGTGGCTATGATTTGACTGCCAACAAGGTATCAGACAGCGAAAATGTGGTTTGACTCCCATGCTTACGTATCTAACTCATTGAGAACACACCCGAACCTAGGTACAGGCAAGCGATAAGAGATCCTATTGTAAATATTGCATCAATAATGGTGAGGTGTGTGACATTGTTAATCCCTCATGTGGTAGATAGTGTTCCAATGAGAAAAGAATTTATCCTACAACTCCTACACACAGCTCTATTATAGCAACGGCACTATGTCAACACTGTAAGGCAATCCTTGGCAAGTGCGTGTACTCACTAGACAAAAGGCGATAAGCATCCCATTCATTAAAAAAGATGATTTCACTCCGGTAGACTATACTTGAAACTTATTTTATCTCCGTCGGAAGTAAATTTTTAATGCTTTGTATTGCATTATTTACCTTTTTCATTCATGTACAGGACTGGCAATGTCAACAAGTTAATTTTAAGAGCAGTTGTGAAATTTTTTGTCAAGGTGCCTTTGTTTCTAAAAATACTTTTTTTTCAGCCCTACATCGCAGTTAACAGATGGCCCCTGAATAGATGAATTTTTAGGGTCACTGGTTAACTTTTGCAGACAGTCTGAATCACTTTTTGTTTTCGGCAAGTGCTTTTCCAATTTCTGATACAAAGGTGCATACCAAACTTACAAAATTTCCCAAGTCCATTGACTTGTTAATTTGTAATCAAATTTTATTAACAAAAAGTGAACTCAATCCATTCATATTGGCTAACAATGAAGTGCACTGGCTTGTTTAAATAACACATGTGCGGTAGAGTGTTGAGTGACGGCAACCTTTTACCTAGTGGCGACAGGCTTGATGACCGCTGCTGACCGAGATGCCTTGATAAACTTTCACATCTCAACAGCTCTTTGGGGTACTGACACTGGCTTTGAAGTGATCGCCCCAGAAAGTGATTTGACCCCCCTGACTGTAAAGTTTAGACACATTCTAAGCCCTGAACTTGCAGATCAGTAGCATTTAATTGCAAAAACAATAATCACCATCCTGCAATTCAGTCAAGAATTCGGTTGATGCAGTGATTGTTTTGTAATGATGATCGGCTGGTGGGCCCCACCCCCCCCCCCCCCGCAACTCACAATTTTCTAGTTATATCAGGGACCATAGATATAATGGTCTATGATTATATTTCTGTCATGCCGCCATTTAAAAAACGTGCAGCACATATTTTGGATAACTGAGGTAAGATAATTGGCATCCTCTAACAATCCTCAGTAATGGCCTACCCAACAATCCATTGGGAGACATATTGGAAACCTTGGAACAGCCTCTGACCGATTTTCCGTGGATTATAATCCTGGTAGACCATTATACGATCATCATCTTACACCCTAACATTATGTCACTTTGCCTTATTGACTTACTGTCAGGTTTCTCCCACAAAAATCACCTCGTCATACAAAGATGGACGAGTTTGTTCTAATGATCACCTTTGTAACCAATTGTTACCATAGAATTAGGCGAGGAAGGTGTTATTTTTAGCAGAATTCACGAGGCTCCCACCAGGTAACCTAAAATTATAAGATTCTTTTTATAAATTTGTTCCCTCAGCCCGCCCAGGCTGCAGGCCTGACAACAGGCCCACATGATAACCTCCACATTGTCGATCGCTTAGGGCAGTTCTGTTCCACAAGAGTTGAATAAAACCTACCACTTCACCTGTGTAACAGTCATAAGAGTTAATTGCTGATATGAGTGACTTATCATCTAACTCTCTAAGTGCTAATCATGAGTAAGCCTGATACAGCGACGCTCAGCGATTGCTTGTAGTTACCTAATGGTACCGAAGAGTTAGAGAGAACTAACTCCTTGGTGGCGCGCAATCCTACCAAACCTTACATGCAATGTTACCCAACACCAACATTAACCCTTCGCCCCTCAGTGGTGCGCAATCCTACCAAACCTTACAATCAATGTTACCAAACACCAAATGTTACACGTCACTTGTATAACAGCAAATACGCACTTCACTTCTAATGCGCAAGCAAGGAAGCCATCACTTTCTGACCTGCAGGTGTAGATGCTAGGACTCTGGACGTCTCGTGGTAGCTTAAAACATGTGCAATTGCAAAGCTTGGTGATTGCTTATGATGGTGCAAGGAAGTCGGTATGGGAGTTCCCCCTGCATTGAATTGCTGCCTGTTTGCATAAGCAGCAATTATTGATTGACTTTTATAGTGTATTGAGTAACACACATTGTTGTACACATTTTACTGATTACCAGGGTCTCGGGCTGATCTACTGTGAAACTGGAGTATACTAGTTTGATGATTATCACCTCAATTTTTGAATCGCTTGTCAATTGTGCAAAATAAAATTATAAACAATTCTGTACCATATTGTGACAGGGCCGTCTGCACCAGTTTCTGAAGGACCAATGATTACACAGCGCACATGTGCAGTGTAACAGTTGCATGTCAGCAAATCACGAGATGCATGTTCATCAAATTGTAGACTTCTAATGCTATTTGTTCAAAATCCTCATTTACAATCATTGCAGAGCGTGCCGAACAGTTGCAGACTCTTTTTTGAGTCTCATGCAATTCTTCGGCGAAGCAGGAAAACCGTAATGTAAGGTCAAGGATAAATAGACAAAACTTCCTTCTCCCTGTTTCAGGCTAGACCTGTGACGCTAATAGTTGTTTGCTGACAAGGAACTTTGTAAGGATATATGATCAATTCTAACTTGGCAATAGAAATTATTTGGGATCATCTATCGTCGTCAATTTAAGGAAACGTGGTGTGTTTGCAGGAAATTAACATTTGCATATGCAAACCTCGCCTTCCTTCTGAAACTCAGCGCAGTCTACAACTTGGGCTTTGATATCTTAACCCATTCTCACAAACAAGAGTTTTTAGACAGCTCTAGGCCTATTTTAGTTCTGTAATCTTATCACTCTTACGTTGCGGTAGCGAAATAGACCAGGAAAAATTTGAACAAGATGTCCGAGAGCAAAAAAAACAAGGTCATGATTTTGTAAGATCTATGCTTCACCGAGTTAAATTAAAATTTATGAATCAAATCCTATTAAAATATTGACTTTTATTGTGTTCGGTCATTGTAGTTGTTTAGCAAGGTAGCAGGCTGTCGTAAATGATCCCAGATGTTTACCTTTAGTCCATTTGACCGACTTCACTCCTACGATTATTTCAGTATGGCAATAAATGGGTTAATGACGGGATGACTGACTATTTTAGTATCTTTGACTGAGTTATGAATCAACCCATTATTATGATATTTATCTCTTTATATGCCCCTTGTATAATTTGGGGGTCGAGTATTCATTCACAGTGGATTGCAGGTGGGTACCTATGTACTTATGTGGAGTAAAGCATTCACATCCCACGTGAATCTTTTGGTATGTATGAGCTTTATAAAGTTTTGTCGAGAAATCACATGAGTTTCCCCGCAAATTATTTACGAGATTGCAGTGTTTTGAACAAAATCCTTAAATCCCCAAATATAATTAAAGAATGGAATTCAATCATGCGCCTGTATGGCCATCTATTTTGGCCATATATGGGGGCTTGGTCACACAAATAACTCCCTCATAGGGCCACCTATGAAATCACCTTCAACCGCGGGTTAACTGCTGGTAACTCCCATTTTGGGGATGTGAATGGCGATTGGTAGCAGAAAATATGTTGCAATAGGCCTCAAGTGTTAGCATAACCTAATCTCGAGATAACATGAGCGGTTTGCTGTATTATCAAACTTTGTCGTCACCATTTCACATGGTACTGCTTGTGACCATTTTCGGAAATTGGACTGATAAGAAAGACCATTCACGTTCTTGCAATTCTTGGACTTTGCTCATTGTTCACTGTGCTCTTTTATGGACAATGATTTTGTAAGCTTACTCACAAGTTTCGACAATGCTTATGCAACATACACAGTTTTTCCTTGTCATGTGGCGTGGAAATAATTTTTCCTGCCTTCTCAGAATTTAATATGCTAAGAGGAAAATGGTGAGCTTGCACTTTTTTCTAGACAAAATTAGTTTTTCGAGACAAAGTTAGTTTTTCTAGACAAAGTTAGTTTTTCTAATTAAGTGTTTGCACTTACAAGCCCCTATAGCTCACACAATTTAGCGTGTCAACCAGGATGCAAATTTGGAACCATGTTGAGAGTCCCTGACACGTCGCTCTCATTGAGTCAATGACAAAACTTGAAACCGCCGGTTATAACTGCAAATAATACAGTTACCGGTTGTTTCACAGCTGCTTATTCTACCTGCATGAAATTAACAGCTGAGATTCCGAGCATATTTTGGTGATGAGACTTGGTTTGATTTGTTGGAGAAAGTATCAATATCTACCTAGTAGCTGCAAGGGCCTAGGCAATGATGGGGCCTTATTTCCGTGCATGATTCTCACTCTACACGATGAATGATCCCTCCCTGTGAATGAAACACGCTGATGCAATAATGCTCGTATTGCCAGGAGGCCTACATTCTTTCTCAAGAATTTTAGTGAATGGACTAAGAATTAACTAAGTCTCAGTCTATTGTGAGCTATTTCACAGGCCGCTGTCATGCCTCTGTCTGTGGTCAGATAGTCTAAATTGTTAAACATTGCAACACAGGAAGAACTCATGGCACTACATACTGATTCCGACAATTTTGATGATCTTTATATAAGCGACCTAAATACCCCAGTGATTTAACGCCTTGTCATTGAATAATATTGAATTAGCAGGCACACACGAGTTCTGAATACAAAAAAAATATGATAACCTAATTTGATATATCTAACTTTCCCATAACAAGCCAGCCTGATTCATCCTCATTCTGCAATGTAAACAAAAACCATCGTGGTCATTGAGCTTCAATTTTCGATGAAATCAGCTCAAAAGAATGTAGTATGTGTGTATATTTTCAGAGAGGAAGTCACAAGTTTATTATTACTGTCTGTTCCTAGCTATTATTATGTCTGTGCACGCCAATAACATGTCTGTCTGTGACTATTGAATCTATCACGCTCTGCAATTCAAACAAAATAGTTTTAACTAGCACTGTACAATTGAGCTCATAGGTTTAACATATCACTTCGACTTTTCCCGCTTTTTAAGCGTAAACTTATCATGATTTTTTGCGGCATTCCTAAAAATTACTTGATGTGAAATATTAGACATCGGAATGCATGAGAATAATTAACTAGCATTAACCCCACATTTTAACAATACTGTCTTGCTGCTAGTATTCATTCACTAGGTATAGCGACCCGACGTTATGCTCTACATTCAGTCACACAGACCCAGCGTGAAGATAAAGCTCCGGATGCAGGCTATCCTATCGAGCAATGCAGGACTTCTTACTAGCCAGCCTTTCTGCTGACCACATGTGCCCTGTCTATTAATACCATCACGTATGCTGACTTTCCGCCAATGATATATAATATGAGTGGTATGCAGATGCAGCGAAGCTTTGCTGAAAAGCTCGGCCATTTTTGAGGATGGTCAGCACATGGGGAATAGACGGCCCGACAGCATGAATAATGATGAGACTGTTTGAGTTTGAGTTATGGAGCCCAGACATGAAGTATTTGGGCTGACCGATATGGCCTACATATTTAATCACTGAGACAAGGCCAAATAGCTATACAATGCCCTGCTTCAAGTTCCTGTTCTATTGTTCTTCTGATTTTTATCTCATGCATATCCAATGTCTGGGTTTAAAAGTACGCTGTAGGGCTGAAATAGGCCAGCTGCAAAGCTGAACTAAAAATTTAAGTGAACGATTTATTACACATATCATGGGAAATATGAAAAACCCATATTTTGCATCAAACTAACATCTGCCAGCCTTCTTTTGAACATAGCGAGGCGAGGTAGTGCCCTGGTGTATCTTGAATCATAGATACTGGTTCCAGGTATCTGGTTTGAGCGACAAAACAACTTTCCTTTCTGGAAAACCTGGTGGCGGAATTAATTTTTAAATTTACATTATCAGCTGGAGTCACCTGCTGGCTTGAAGCGGGAAACGTGGCCTCAACCTGCAATTATAACTTTACATATCCTAGACTAGTTTAAGCGCTCAAATGGTCTTGGGATAGCTGGTGGTAGCATTTCATTATCAACCAATTTCCCAACCATTAAACTAATCCGAGAGCTATTGTGGGGGAGGAAGGTCCTGGGTAGTCTTTCATTCACTTTTTTCCCAGTAACTTTTTTGCTTGTATAATCCGGATCAGCAAAAGAATCTTTGTTTTTTTTCTCATTTATAATTTCGTTATGCAACCAGCATTATAATTGTGTACTTTCTCATGGTGCCATTTGCAAACAGGTACAGTTTTTTTCTTCAAAAAAAACTTTTGGATAGACTTTTATAGACTTGGCATTCTCACAAGGATTATGTTGATGGTTATGAGGTTATTTTTTGCCACAGACTTATTTGATAATCATGATATAATATGTTCCAAAAGTTTATTTTTTGCTATCCATCCATGAATTCAATTAATCACAAATAAAAAGTGCAAACTTCATTCAAGGCCATTGGGTACAAAAAAAGGCTGAAATTCTTGGCCGGATTAATCTACAAAAGAGTGTAAAAAGAGGATTACGTTGGCTGTAAGTGAGCAGGGACGATATTTAATCTGGTTAAATGACTGGAAGATTTTGAGGAACTTGTGTCATGCTCGAAGCCAACGCCAAGCGACAGTGGCGTATTAGTGACGCACCCTAGCCGTGAGTTTTCTGTGGCATAGCTTAGCTAGTCAGTGGAAGGGATCATGTTTAGTGATGTGGTCACGATTTGGTAGTCATTTAGTCAATAACAATTAATTGGTTGTTATGTTATGAATAATTGCAAGTTTGTTAGGCCTTGGCAAGGTTATTAGTGTAATAAGGCACTTGGCATTCGTACCATCACATCCATTCATTCAGTTATTCAGTACGATTTACAAAATGACAGGGTTACTCTGCACTGAGATGAGAGTTAGTGGCGGGAACTTATCTGATACACCTCTTACGAGAGCAAATCCTACACACACATCATCGCTAACAATGCCTTGTGTGTTCAGCGAGACACAATGCAATGCACCCTGTGCAGATGCCGTGATGTTAATTAATTTTCTCAAATGCTGTCTACAATTCATCTTTTACTTAATCTCAGAACCTGTTTCCTTTTAGTCGAATGCTTGAGGGTGATCGTACCTCCCCACCCGAGAATTCAACAGCGTCGGAAACGATTGGATATCAGATAATTTTACAATAGAGTATTAATCTGATAGTAGTATTTACATCTCAGCGTGATCCCAGACTAAAGAAATCATAGGAATTTACTCACTATACTCGTTCTTATGTAACACAGGCTTATTTGTTTCTTTCACATGTGGGGTCTAGCCAATTTGCACCGGATTTGCTATTTTGAGAAAGTCTTCGAGCAATATAAATTTACATAAGCCCAGCTCTGACTGAGGCTGGCCCTGGGCGAAGGCAACCTTCACAAACCAAATCCCGGCTCACTCCTTTGTTAGAAGATTTTTCTCACCACAGAAACCTAAAACAGCCAATAGTACAAAATTATTATTACTAATAGCTGTAATGGACCAATAGACTAATATTGCTAATAGTACTAATATTATGCTACAGCGTTATTAATGAATGCTTCTCTTTTTGGTCAATGGATCTCCCTGGTTTCTCACACTTGATATGGGTCCGTAAGATGCAATGTTTTCACTACGATGAATATGATGATGATTAGCCGGGCCTACTACAAAAGGGATCACAAAATAACACCCTAAATGCAAACAGTAATCAAGAGTGTTATGATTTGTGAACCCTTATGAAAACATTGTCTACTAGCCATTATCTCAAGAGCCTTTGCGTAGGGGTTGGGTGTAATCCCTTGCATAAGCAGGCTTCTCTGTCGACAAAAATGTCGAGCCCAGAGGTTGGCTGAATGCTATTTATAGTAGTATTGCCGACAGGCGCTGGTGAGCTCTTGTCTGGAAAGGTGATATGCCATTTCCTTCTTGAGGGTCTAATAAATATATGTAAAGAGCAGCATATCAATACGGCGTAACATATCGTCATACCTGCTGCATATCGACAAGGCAAGGCATAAACACGCTTCAGAAGCATATTTGTGGAGGTCGTTGCTCTGAAATGAAGCAGGCGTTTGCCATGATCTATTAATAGATACCATCATATTTACATGAAAGAATCACCACATCTGTTGCCAGCAATTCAGAGTAACACCATACCAGACTGTACAATGTAAATGTGCGGCGGTGCAGCATTACGACTGGCTGTTTAGAGGTTGTTGCCATTGCATCTGAGCTATTGCTGTTATTTACCATTGTGTCTGCAGTTATCACCTGCTCAAGGTCAATGACATCGCGTCGCGACAGACCCAAAGGATTTTCATCTCCGTCGCAGCAATTCTTCTTTAGCACAAAGCTAGATGTCTCGGCCAATGCTAATGTTCTAAGGCGTTGCTCCTAACAAAGCAACAACGGCCAGTGTAGAATCAAGGCCATAAACCGTGTGAAACGCCTAGTCATTTTATTTGCACAGCAAAGTCTAGAATTGAAGTTGACGTAACGCGAATGCCTGACTATTGTAGAATTTTACAAGTTTGTTTAGTTTAACGCTTCTGGATTTGAATTTGAATCCGTAATGTGTATAGTAACGGGAATCCTGTTATACCAAACATTCCGCGGATCTCTTCAATGATTGAAAGCTTTCATTCATCCATTCAATGAGAGTAAACAGGAAGCAATCTAAACATCAATTTCCAGCTTTTTAGATAAAGCTTGTAGCTGTTGCAGGCAAAGCTATAACCAAGCGCCGGTGTCGCATCAGTGCAATTCTATCCCACCCTACCGAACAAGCTTACATTAATCAGGATGGTGGTAAAATTTTACTTCTTCTAAAATTATCTAATTTAGTTAGCTAATGAGTGAGACCATCGACCTAGTCGCATAACTTTTGGAGTTGGCATTTACAATTTTTCCGGGAGTTTGTATGATTACAGCAAGGACTAACAGTTGCAAAAATTGTGAGTGCCAACCAAAGTTATGTCTCTAGGTCAATGCTCTCACTCTTTACACAACTTAGTTACATAGAGACAAGAAGAATAAAATTTTAACACCCTCCCTTATCTACTAAATTCTCAGAGAGTTACGTTACGTCAACAGACTTAAGGTCCAAGACACAATGCTGAGATTTTGGTGTCTAAATTATCAATTCTAGGAAACGTTTATTCTCACACAATCTGTTAGTAAAGATTTGGCTCCTAATCATAAACATAGTATCATGGGAACAGAAAATAGTTGTAGATGGTTGCTAATTATGCAACTGATAGCACAACAGTGCATTGTATCCAAACTTGGCACACTGCCCAATTTTGGCTTGGGTTTGTTCTAAGAAGTGTATTTGGGGCTTGATACCCAATTTATGGGAAAGTTCATGTTACTCCCAATGGATATTGCCTTGAGGATTAGTCAAGATTTCTATTGGACAGTGTCTTACAATCTCTGCGATTGATTACATTCATAGCGTTGAATTCTTTGAGGAAACGCTGAGTTGCATCTTTGCGTAAAGCGGAAAAATCACTGAGCCAAGATATTTCACAGGAATCTCTCACTGTTGTGATAATCACTAGCAGTGTGATGCAATCAAGAATATTGGCGCATTTAATTTCATAGGAATGCAGTAACCACTGCCAGTCATCGAACTGTGTTATAGATGTATATAGACTTAAAAATTCTTTTATTTAGCTTTTTATATGATGGTTTTCATAATTTCTGGTTGATAACTACATAACTAGTTTAAATGGGACAAGGAAAAAAAACTGTAGCTCTTGCTAATAAATAAAATAAAAACAGTGTCAGCAACATGACAGAATTTGTTATAAATTAAAGTCATCAGTCTTCACTCAACTTGTGACAAGCATATTTACAGCAAACAAGAAAATAAATAACACGACAGAAAACATATTGCACGTAATGGGACAGACCAAATGACTTATCCTTCGTTTATCCACACTGAACAATAGCTGAAAGAGTAGTGTATCAACTAAAATCTAGTACTGCTTCATTGAGAAGTCACCAGTCTTGATAAAAACCAACATTCAAGTAGCATTAGCCTGCGTTGTAAGCTATCCACCATGTCAAGTAGTGCTCCCTAGTCAGAAAAGCAAGAATCCACCATGTCAAGTAGTGCTCCCTAGTCAGAAAAGCAAGAATCCACCAGGTTCCATATTTATAAAAATAAATTATAACCGATACTTCAAAATAAATAATTTAATAAAATTCAATTCAACTATTTACAGCTATTGCACTGGTTGCATCATGACATTGCAAAAAAATAAATAATTCGAGGCTTGTGAGTGCAGGGCGTCTACGGAGACACCTGACTTGAGAGCGCGTGTTGAGATGAGAGCCATTTCTAGCACATATTATTAGGTCAGCGACCCGATTGTTCAGAGTTTAATATTACAGGCTCTCTTCGGAGCTAGTGCTGGTTTTTGACTCCATCGATCCGCTGCTGTTGGCGGCGCTTATTTTCTGTGGGATCATGCTTGAGATGTCCTCGACGCTTGAAAGACTAGATGTTTTCTCGGCTCTGAGCCATGGGTGTTGGAAGATCTGTTCAATGCTTGGTCTGTGAGCTGGTTGTATGGATAGACACTGAGAGATGAGTGATCGAACCTCTGCAAATATAAATAATCAAATCATAAGTCATTGCTATATAGGAGCCAGAAAGCAGTTATTGGATTATTTAGAAGAGTCAATTTCTAGCGCTGATGTATTTTTAGGCCAATGACGAAGTGGCTTATGTATTAATATTTACATAATGGTAGTCACTATACAAGTCACAACATACCACAACATTGCAAATCAATGTTTGTTTCGCTAATAAGCCAGTCATAGTTACAGGCTAATTCAATATCATTATTGATCCTAAGAACAGCCAAATTAGCAGCCTTGTTCCAGGAACGCTATATGCATGCGACCAGATATTTACATGTAGATGCGATGCTTTGGTTATAATACACACCTTGTGAGAGATGAGATTTAAACGAGAGCTGTGCTCGGCAGATCTGCTCATCCAGTTCAAAGGGAATGTCTCCGCACACCATATCGTACAGCAGGATACCCATAGACCAAACTGCGGCGGGTACGGCGTGGTATCTGTGCAATTTAATCCACTCAGGAGGGCTATACACTCTGGTTCCTATAGAAGAAATAAGACATAACATAAGAACAGTGCTCATTATGTGAACTAGGTCAGAAATTCCATGAAAGGACCGCTGTTTACATTTCAAATCTGAGATCACTGCACCCAGGGCATCTTTTACCTAATTATACATTCAACTAGGGCAGTCAACCATATGAAATAAGAAGGACTAGAAATCAATAATTTCAACCGCAAGCAGACAATAATAACTGCGGCTTTGATCGTAGCTGTTCATGAAAACTACTATCATCCTTCACATGAATTAATCAATAAAATCTCAACAGAGCATTTCTGTGGCACAAAAGCTCAACATTCCGATGATCTAATTGTAACCAAAACAAAATAATTATTAGGGGGTGATAGCCAAGTCAATTCTGCAATATTCCTTGCAAAGGTAAAAACAGAAACCCAAGTTGTACCCGTCTATAAACATTGGCCATTGTATAATACTGCAGCCATTTTGTGACTCCAAGTATAAAACAAAGGGCTTTCTCACACAAGAATTTCATAAATAGCCTCCAATGAATAATTATCACCTTCATAAAATTTCCTCCACAGCAACTTGATACTGCACTTAGCACAAAGGGAAGAACTGGCTTTGAGCCAACATTTAAATTTTTAGAAGTTATCACCATTAATCATTAGCTTGAGGTCACTGGCCATGTAGGCATAACCATGGAAACCATTTCTTTCCTCAGAAAGTGCCACATAAAATTTTTTTATCATCAGATTGTGAAATATTTAAATCTATGACTGCGCAAAGCGGTAATATCCCATTGAGGCAATTTACAGTGACACAGGAATTTTTATGTCCAGACATTTGTCTGCCTTTGCGTAAAATAAGCATTTTGACTTGGTGATCACACTTGGGAAATTATTTCACTAAACCTACCATCAAAATCAGTGTATACAGTATCCTTGAGGAAGGCACCACTGCCAAAGTCGATAAGATGTAATTGTCCGGTTTTAGTGTTGACTAGAAGGTTTTCATCTTTAATGTCTCTGTGTACTACTCCAGCTTTGTGGACCTCATTGACTGTTTCGAGGATTTGCTTGAAGAAAGCTCTGGCGGTATTTTCAGAGAGAATTTTCTTCTCAGAGATAAAGTCAAATAAATCCATGCAATTGTCTGGTCGCTCGAGCACCATGATGAAGGTTCTGCTTTGCTCAAAATAGTCCAATAATTTATTTACTCCTTTGATGTGAGATACTTGTTGAAGAAGAGCTATTTCTAGAGGAATAAGTTGATCACTGCCCTGTAAATGATGAATAGAAAATATTAAATACAGTGATTATATGTTGAGAGAAAATTTTATCCCAAGTTTATTGCTGTTGTGTATATGCTCAAGACTCTCACTTAGTTAAAATTAGTTCAACCTCTATACTTACATTTGGTCTGCACCATTCGGTGACTTTGCTTTTGTCTACTACTTTCACTGCAACTTGGAGTTGATCTGATTTTCTGACTCCAGTGTATACTGTGCCAAATCCACCGCTACCAAGCCGACTTCCAGTACAGAAGTATTTATCTGCAAACTTAGCCATTGATGCTACAATAAAAAAATCATAGAGTTATAAAAATTGATACATGCTTTCCAACTTCCATTTGATTGATAGTAGGTAGTAGTTCAATTCCAACAACAAAGCATAGCAAGAGAGCTTAAGAAGTGCAAAGACATCACTACTATGCTACAACTGCTATCCTTCATTCGGATGTGAGCAATGTGTATTTTGCATAATCCATATGAGAGTAGAAATAAATATCCATGGTTGTGTGATGCAGAATTAGCTGAGTGTAGTACCTGTAGATTGAGATTTGCTTTTGTGAAGTGATGATGATTTATTATTATCCTTTTGCTGTTGGGTGTTTGCTGTAGAAGTGCTGATATCTAACTGGTGTACTTTTCTTGTAGCTATCATTGTTATATATCCACTTTATGAGGAACTAGATTGTTGCTAAACAATGTGTTATCAAAAGCCACAATTCCTTGTCACGAGTTGATGTTTAATGATCAACTATTCACACACAAGGTCAAACTTTGAATGTGTGTAGTTGTAGTACTCAGCTAGTCTATATGATTATCTCATTGTTACAATTTGCGTATGAATACAATTGTCTGAATATTTTCCAACTCTGCTTCTCTTTTGCCTTAATAATTTATTCTATCAATTTTCTAAACTGATAGGAATAGTGAAATACATCATTTTTGATGATATTTCGTAGTTTAGCAATTTTAAAGGAGCCAGGTGAAAAATAAAATGCTTAAATTTATTAATTCTTTATGCGCACTGTTATGTCTGGGGGTGTGATTCAATGCTGGCAATGCGCCAACAATGCCAACAAACGTGCTTCCCGCTTGAATTAGCCAATCAAAGATGCTAAGTAAAGTTGATAGCATAGCGTTTGTTAGCTTTATGATTGTGAATGAAAATGGGTCGGATACTGAATGAATGGGCCAAAATTGTGGGATTAAATTTCAAAAACCAGTGTGGTGATTTATCCATATATGATGTATACATGATAAATCCAATACTTCCATCTGCAAGAACACAATGGTTTTATCATTAAATTGGAATCAAATGTGCTAGAATTGTGTTAGGGTACATTCGCCTCATTCATTTAATTTAGGTTGTGGTAGTGTATATGGTTTTTTATTACAGTTCACCTTTCATAATCAAAGTTTTTTTGTAGGAAATGAATGCTATTTTTTAAATCAGCGCTCCCGGAGACTAGCACATTTGGAAATGGTCTGTAAAATAAAATAGGAGGCGAAAAGCAAGAAAAATATATTGCCTTCTCTTGAATTGATGTAATACAACTCCAATATGTTCAATGATGGTTTCACATTTTTTATGGCTGTTATGAAATCATAACAACAAAACATCGAGGGTGTCCGTTATGATGTGATAAGTTTCACATTTCCAACATAGAAAACGTTCCCTTTTTTCAAACACTACCTCTATGCTTGCATCCATTCATGTCAATGAAAGAATATGTTTGTAGTCTGCATGCAGCCAATTTTCTTTGTGTACTTAAGAAAAGCGTCACAACAAAGACATTCTTTAATATTTTGGCGGGCAGAGAAACCCAACCGCGCTCTCTAAATACTCGGATTATAACCCAGTCAGAAAATTCGTGACCTTTCAAGCACCATTGAAAGAGGCTCATTCATATTCAAACGTTATGTCTCGAATCTTGTATGCTTTCATAACTCCTAACTTAGGAGTGAAAATTATCAATTTTTCAATAACTTGCAATATTTGTACTCCAAACAGATGCTGAACTTGGAGTCAATGACAACATTCTACAACTTGCATACAGCCAAGTGCCAATTTCAGAAATGTTTAGCGATAATTGCAATCTTATTTGTTTAGAACACTAGCATTTTGCACTCAATAATACACAAGAGTTGATAGGATTTAAAATTAATTAAACTGCTACCGAAGATTATAAATACTGCTACCTGTTCGCAGGGTTATGTAATGCTACACCAAATTATAATTTTCAAAGCTTTCTCACATCATCTCCTCAATGGTGTCAGTTGGACCTGTATTGATTTGATAATTTATAATTTGGAAGGAAAATATACAAATATGTTGCACTCTTGGTGCTAATCATAGGTGCATTGTGCTGGGAATGCTGAATACATCTTTGGGAATTGGCATTGACCATATCAGCCTCTACTCAGTTTAAAGAATTTTAATTTAATTACTCAATTTAGCCGCTCGGAGCTTTGTAGGATGACTGGAGGGCACGCCATGTCAAGAGGTTTACACTCCTACATGCCATGTGCTAGCTTGACTGCTCAAGCTCTGCCCTGGCTGCTAGTTGTGGCATACCATTCTCAACCACCTCTGTGTCAGAAGGTGGATAATAAGGAGGTGCCGGCGACTTAGCAGAGTTTGAGCTCTTAACCTGACCAGATGCCAATCTTACCTCTAGATATGATAAGATAATATAAAACAAGATAGCTTTTATTGGTCAGTATTGTCAGAGACAAGTTATAATAGAGTTGAGGAAGCTCTTTTGATGTTCACACGATCACCATTTAAAATTTGAATACTAGTTGGAATAAAACTGTTCACAAATCTCTCAGTTCTGGTCTTTGGCATGCGATAGAGTGACCTGGCTGTCTCATCTCATAGCAGTGATGTAAAGTATGCGTGTCACAACTAATAAAATTCTGAGCTGAGCTTGCAATCCTTTTATTAACTTGGCGCACCATGTCTAGATAGTAGGAATTTCTATTAAAAGGTTTACACAGCCAAATATCCTTATTTCTGAAGAAAAAACTTAACCTACTTGCAAAGTCATTCTAGTTAATTTGAGGATAAAATTTATCATTAGAAATATAATTGCTATGGAGAAGGCCGCTTTTATCAATGCCCAGATATTGGAGGTGATTTTGAAAAGTACACGTGCTGCCTTCATTGATGATTGCAAAAGGAATCAAAATGAATTGAGCGTGTGGCCGGTTACTTACCTAGCACCGAAAAGGGGGCTAGTCTTTTTCAGACAAATTGTAGACAACAATGCTGCTCAAAAATAAAAAATTAAGCAAAAAAAAAGTTTTTTGGGTGATGCAGCAAAAAAAGGGTAGAGAGTTTGGTGTCTTGAGTAGCAAAAAAAAAAGGATATAAAATACTCATTTGCAAATGTTCTGTGAAAAAAAGTCTTCTTTCATTTAGGCATCACAATTTCTGGGCTAGACTATAGTGTTAGATGATTGACGAAGTGGCTGATCCAGCATATTAAATACTATTCCAGCTTACCAGCTTTAATAATCAGTTGCAACAAGTTTTTGTTTAGTCCTTAGATTTGCTACACAAACCATAATCATCGAAGCCACCCTGTCTGATTAATGATATTGCCTCCATCTAGTACTCATCAGAAACATGAGACATGCAACCAGGTCTATCGATGCAGCACAAGATGATAAAAAAACCATACATTGAAGAAATCTAATACACTGAGATTATTGTAATTCTGTCAAATATAACTTAGTCCATTATTCGCCATAAAATTAGCAGTAATGACGCTAAGCTCATTTCAATTTTTTCATTATAGAAACTTAAAATTGACATGAAACATGCCAATGTAAGCTGTCTAGCTGTCTCTCATAGTTTAGCTAATGTTCCCTAAATACGGATTTTAATCAACAGTTCAGAGATCGACTCAGTGTTGAAATTGTATTTATCATAGAGTGCAAGAGCATTCTTGGGAGAAATGGGTTCTTGGTAAGAGTTACATTTCCAGTTAAATAAAGGGGACAACTTCAAGTTGTAAAGTTGGCAAATTATAGCCTGTAATCCTTGAATATTTCTTAAGAATAAAATCAGAACATATTGCATAGAACCCATTATTTATCACGCTAATTTAGATTTAGACCACGGTCAAGGTTATCTGAATGGACAAACAAAATAATTTTTTTTAGGAAAGGTTGAATCCTGGAAGAATCTGTGAGTACTCTGGCAATATGGCTGAGTCACAAGCTGGCAAAACCTTCTACACAGATAGAAAAATGTACTCAGTACCTGCTCAACATGATGATGAAGAAGATACATACCTGGTTGAAGAGATTTTAGATGCTTCTACCGACTTCCTTCCATTTTTTGGTATGATGATTATGATAGCATCACTATGACTAAATTCCATATCTGGAATAGCATCATTAGCTTTCTTTTGCAAAACAATGGGCTTGCAAAAATAGCCAGTCTCTAGTAGCATTCTAGAAATGCCCACAATCATTGATGCTAAAGGTAATTTATTACTGTTTACAGTTTTGTAGACGAGACAATTTCCAAGGCTATGTTATTTATTCATGCTAGTAGAGACAGCCAAACAAATCAATGTTAGATCAGTCCCTGTGTTGAGTGTTCTTACTGTATAAGGTTATGATAATATTTCCGTTCCATGAGAAGAATTTAATTCAGTGGATAGCATTGATTGGTTGATATGATTGGTTGTTAAAAGGATGGGAATTATTACACGATAAGTTATTGTAAGAACACTCAATTAAATAACCTAACTTTAGGGAAGGATTGGAGCTATCTTAGCTCTCAGTCTTTTTACTGGACAATTTGAGAGCAAATGGAGAACTGAGAGTGCTTCCATCCTTTCCCACCCTCACCTACACCAGGGAGAATTCTCCCTGCCCACACAAATCCCAAGATAGGGATCAGTGCTAGAGGCGTGCGACTTGGGATCAAATGGTCCTGGGTTTGAGCCCCAACGGGGACACTTTTTGTCTAGTATTACCTGACTTGGCTGTCACGGGTCATTCACCCTAGCCGACCTGGAACAATTAGGCCTAACGGATGCGGACTGGCACATGCTCATAATCTTCAGAAATTGAAGCGGCATTACTCGGGACGAAACAAAACAAAAAGGAAATGCAGAGTTCCTAATATATGCATAGCCTTGCGCAATCCTGTCCCCAATAGTACATTTTTTCTGTAAACTACTGCGCTAGTTGGGCTGTTCGTAGACCATTGTTGGATCAGTGGAGAACGGGTGAATTGAAAGTCTAGCGGGTGGTATATTCTTTTATGATGGAATACATACGCAATGGTGCCTCCACAAAACTTATTAGTTCCACGGCAATGTGTGCCTTGCAACCATATTTAACTCCCTAGGCCTATCTATGAGTAAGATACTATCTCTGTCGGTACTCACTGACATCTTTTGATGTAAAGCTAGTCTGATATTCTCAGACTAGCGACATAAATTATTATAGGTCTATGGTTTAAACTAGATATCAGCGCCATTTGGTTTATTTATTTTATATTTCGTGTCTGTAAAATCTTTGTGTGAGTATTTGGCTTTTGTTGGGCCAATCGATTAATCGCTCAAACTTGAACCTTTGTTCTTACAATTAAACTGTTTTCCCAATCTGATGCGAGTAGCAGATATGGACTTCAAAATTAATATATTTCTTATTTGTTATTTGAGAAACTGTATGATTTGCACTGTCAAAAAGCAAGCGGAATGTATTCTACTTAGGTGTAAGGTGAAAATTATCGGTGTGAGACACAACAAATTGAGTGCGTTCAATATGATGCTGGTCATCACAAACAAAATATATGGAAACGCTGATCAACTGGATCAATATGCGACAACGAAAACATGAGAGGTTAATCATTATGGTTCGATGCTTCGAATTTGTGGTTCACTCCAATTTCGAATGGTTAGAATCCAGTGGATTCTATCCATTCCCATGATGGGAAAACATGAAAAACGGTCGGGACTTGAACTCCGGTAATCCCTTTGAAGGCATTGTGTGTAAGCGCGCTAACCATCCAGCCACGCCGCCAATTAGGAAGTAGGGCGAAGTAACACAGTATTTTATTTTCGCGTCCATAAAGTCATTCGTCACAACCTGAAAGTATCTTTAATGTCATTTCCATGGGGCGATTACTCCCGAAATCCTTACGAAATCGCAACATGGAAACATAGTGATTATTAGCTATGAGATTTAGGCTTAGCTAGCTTGGATTGACTTAATGTTAGCTAGCACCAAATTTCACAAGTTATTAGGCAGTCATTATGAAGTAGTGAGGTTAGCTATTTCAAGCTTGTGTGAGAGGCTGAAATTTCCTCCTGCGTATACCTTACTCCGAATTCGTCTCTGACCATTCGCAGTATTTAGACAATCTGAATTTTGAATTTGGTTATTTTTATGACCAACTTATTATCTAAACTAAATAAATGTATATTCCTCGGTGGATGAAACAGTTTAGTATGCTGATAGATCTGTGTGGCATTTATTAGCCTGTCTTGACAAGCTTTGTTCGGTGGGGTGACATACCCCCCCTCCCCCACCTAACAAAGCTTGCCAAGACAGGCTAGGTATATACATGGACATAAGTTGCACTGGGTGGAAATACCATGTTATAGAATAAACAAGTTTGAATCAGCCGATGTATAATAAATTTAATACACAATAGTGATCGGAACTCTTTGAGACGCTTCAAAATTATCTTTTCACCCAGCAAATCTTGAACATAGAAGGTGTCAATGAGCACAAACACAACGTGAAGCACGTGATTTAAAATATCATGGGCCACTGTACATATACCGATTGTCTAGATTCAAGATTCCAAAGCCATTCAGGCACCCCATAACGTTCTCAATTTTCAAAAGATAGTTTTGGACCAAAATGGTTGTCATTTACGTCTAAAACCTTTTACAACTTTTATAGTTTTATTGTTGTCAACTTTTGTGAAACGAGCTACGATTTACCAATGGTAAGATGCAAGCATGTAGGCTAAGGATCGCGTAAAGCGTACTGTAATCTAGATAATAGATTGACCTATATACTACCCGGTATAACTTTTAAGAAATTTATAAGATCCTTTCAAAAACAATAATTTTAAAATCTAAAACATACTTGGCCTCTAAAAACTCATTTTATAAAAATTCCTCTTGGGCTGATAATGACCATTTTGGTGATCATAAGTAAAATTAAATTTTTCTTTTCAGTTTATTGGGATTTGATAAAAAAGCTATTCGCATACTTAGTGGTTCGGCAGACAGGGATGTATGACTGTTTTCGAGCCCACAGATGTTTATTGCCACATCTTATCTCTCTAATAGTGGGCCGAAATCAGAATTAACAATGGTAATATCGTCAAAGTTATCAGATCACCTGCTCATATATCCATTCATGATTATTAAGGTGGGTGGATTATAAAATGTGCAAGATAAAGGTTGGATTATAGGCCGGCCCAAAAATTGTGCCTCATGGCCATACCAAAAGTTTTGAGTTAAGTTAAATTTTTATACTTTACACTTTTATCTTGAGACTAGGCAATTGACTAAACTTTCCTATCTATACCTGCATGCAAAAAAAGGAGAACCTTGTACTCATTGAATTCTATATGCGATTTTTCAACTATTGCAACTCAGACTATCCTTTTATTTTCTTTTATTTATTTTGTTCTATTTATGTGCTATACTCTCAATGCTATCAATCGGACAGATATTAGAAATTAGGCAATAAACAAACTTCAAACTTTTACTTTTAAGTCACTTATGGTTTTGTGTGAGGTAAAATTATAGTTATCGGGTTGGGGTCATAACCATGCAGTGTCTGAGGAGCGGTTGTGAGACTTGTCACCTCATATGCATGTGCATGTGCAAATCCTACCTGTAGTGATGCAATATTATACAGCTGACTATGGTCTGACTACAGTAGAACGACAAATGTCTAGAAACAAAGAGTAGCTGACCATGTTGGGTGTCTGAAAATCTCTACGTAAAGCTCGTTATGCCATTGATAACGTTTGTAGTTGGGTACGTAGGCAGCGAACAGGTGTCAATGCCCCTTCATCTTCAAATAATACAGGAATATTTGTCTATTCCTGGCAAAAACCAGCAACATATATTTTGTTTATGCTGGCTCTTTCAAACGCCTTCTGATCAACCTACACTTATTTCAGAGTGTTTGATCTTTTTCACATATAGCGGTTGGAAAATGTGACTGCCAATGTGAAAGTAGGTATGTATGCACTAGAAACAAAATTTGGCAACTGCATTAAAGAGTTATTTTAATGTAGGAGGTTGGTCAGTTGGTTAGGGGGCCTACACTCTTCTACGGTCTTTGGTCTTCTGAATACTGGGGTAAATTGATGCCCCAGGTGAACTCCGACCTGCCTGCAAACGGAAAGCAAATTGTCGCCAAATATGACGGCCGCACCTTTATATCTCAGTCTCCGGACAGAGATGGAACTTGCAATTTTAACACACAATGTCGACACTGTCAAGTTGGAAAGTAACAATATTTTTCATTTATCCCAATTCTTCAGATGAGCAGTTGCGATGCTTTACTGGTGACGAGACTCCCAATTTTCTTGCCATGAATGTCACCATTGCTTGCCTATATTCCAGCTGTTTTCATTGTACAAATGAACACGCTATATAGGCTATACTTATAAACATATATATATACATATAAATATCATATTTCAGCTATGCTGTATCTACAAGTGATCCTTATTGCTGAGTTGGCTCCATATTTATAATAAATGTCATTTTAGTGTACAAATGTTCACAAATTATTTATTTAATTTTTGTAGATGTCTTTGGTGCGGTGATAAAGATATGTAAGAATGACTTGAATGGGAATATTACGGTGAGTTTTTAGGTACAGTGTAAGCTGGTTAATTCAAACTTTATAATTAATAACTCCTGTTAATTCAGACAAGGAAAATTGGTCCCTTCAGCCAGATCTCAATGCATTCTAATGTCGCCTTATTCAGACTCTGATTAATTAAGACAAATTTTTGTGGTCCCCAGAGGTTTGAATTAAGTGAACTGCACTATATAAGCAATAACTGGGGAAGCAGAACCTATTAACAATTCCATCGGCTATAGCCTATAGCCTATAAAATGATGCAAAAAGTTTCATCATAAAGCAAGTATACTTCAATTTCAAACATTATGTAATATCGAATTGAATTGAAGATATAATTCAAGTTAGGGCACATACTTGCCTAATACTGGAAGGTATTTTTTCATGCATTCCTTTCCATTCGTTATTTTATCTTCAATTTTCTTTTTTAAGATACTGCAACTCCAGCCAAGGAGTTGGATGTCATACCTAACTACTTGCTCCATCTAATGCCATTGGCATTTTTCAATGACTATATGAATGGTGACAATTTTCCTGTGGTCACTGCAGAGAACCACTTTCCGCTTGTGTACCAATCAATTCTGGTTGGTTATCTTTGCACCGTAGCGACTGAACAAATTCAAATGTGCTTGAGTTCTCAAACTGAAAAGTCACCCCACCCGCAATGGGAAAAAATTAGCTTCTATAAGCAAAGTGTAATTAGGTCAATTGGGGCAGTTTGTGACATTGTCGCTACGGTGCAGAAAGACTTGTATCACAGAGTCGATCTGCAAGCAGTGTGGCAGAGAACTGCGTGGTGAACATAAACCAACTCACATTTCACTGAGGTTGTGTGTTTTGGAATTACCCAGACTACAGACAATGTAATTCACATCTATGTTGCTTACTGGAATTGCATCATACCCTGAAATTAGTTTTTTTCAGGCATAATATACTAAGAATCGGTTGCAGACATACAGGGAATGTATGTATTATTGCTAAATTACCCTTGCTATTTTCTCTGATCACAGAAATTGAGGAAGAAACTGGGGGAGTACCCAAATGTGAAAACATTCAAACAGCTGCTCAAGTATGAACTGGATAATAAACTGGACAAGAAGAGTGACAGCGCTTCTATAGCTGCTCTTTGGTATAAGAGGTAGTAAAATATCACGCATCTGGTGGGCATACTCATACTGACATTGAATCTACACTATTGGCTCTTATATCCCTGACTGTAAGAGCCAATTTAGTATGAGTACCTAACATGTACCCAACCCTAATCAATGAAGTTTACTTCGGTCGTCACACCAAATTCATTCTGATGGTACTCAAGCTATGTGAGTTGATTCGCTCCCTTTTCGGTCACAGATATATATGCAAAAGTATATCATGTGATCAGTTTGGGACATATACTGATCATGTGATATCACTGATCGATAGAACACAGATTAATTCATGAAGCATGAGTACTTTCAGAATTAATTTGGTGTTATGTCCGAGGTGAAACATGATCATGGTATAATCTTCATTTCAGGGTGGAACATACATGTAGAAGACTAATACCATCTTCACATATTTAATCAATCATGCTTTGAAAGTGATACTTTTTTTGTTCACTGGGCGCGGCATGTATACAACCACTTTCCCTCTCTGGTCAATCAATACCCTCAAACTCCCCCTCCGCTCTTCCCACGCAATTGGTTGTTTATCCAGACACAGATTTATGGTTATTATGCGACTAATTCTTAATTTGTACAGTATAAATCATGTATGACGTCATGGTTCTTTATCAATTAGAAGTTGTGCTCTCATTAAAAATGAAGGTCCGAGAGGAAGTAACTCCAAGATGTATATTAACATTTTTTTTATTTTGCAGAGGTTTGCAGTTTCAGATAGCTTTTGTTGATGCAATGAACACTCCAGAAGTGACATCATCCTATGATGCATATATTAAGGCCTACGACAAAACACTGAAGAAGTATCATAACTGGATTCTCCAGAAGACACTGGCTGTGAGTATTTATAATGCTATCTCGCGTGTCTTCATATCCCCACTGCTCACGTGATCACACTGACATCGAGACTACACTATTATCATGTGTATCTCCGATCGTTAGAGTCAATCTAGTATGAGTACCTAACATATACCAGCCCCTAATTAACAAAACTGATCTTGGGTCGTCACACCAAATTCCTTGTGATGGTACTCATACTAAAAGAATTATTTGACTCTCTACCGATCAGTGATACACATGCTATAGTATATCACTTGATCAGTGTGTCACATATTTGCATGTATGTCTCTGATCGATAGAGAGTGAATTAATTCTCATAGTTTGAGTATCATCAGGAGGAATTAGGTGTAATAACCCAAATCAAGGTCGGGAGTATATATGGTACTCAGACTATATTAACTCTAACGATCAGAGATACACATCCTAAATAGTGTGATCTCCATGTCAGTGTGGCTCATATCGATTATATTCTACAACGACGTGACTGTTATTTAACTACCGCTGCCTTTACTGTCTGTATATTAATCCAACTCTATTTAGATCCAGGGACCTGAGGGATCCAAACTGAAATTTTCTCGGTACTTCGTGGACGACACCGACATTTCTCTATATACGTGCTGATAGATTTTGACGTAATGTTTGATGTCTGATACCGTTTCCTTCACTTACATCAAACCTTAAAATTCACACAAGAAATTTTGGTCCTTTCAATTAAATTATAATGCATTCTATTGTCACTTAATTCTGTCAAAAGTGGATGGTCCATAGCAGTTTTATATAGACACGCTACACTTCATACTTTCAGATGGTACCATGTCGTGTGCCCTCAAACAAACTCAATTATAATTTCTTGAATAATAGAAGGATAGGTATTACCATAGACTTGATATATTAAGTTTATGGGTATTACTCATTGAAGGAATGAGATGCTCCATGCTGGTTGGACCGTCCATGATGAGGTCGTACTAGAGAATAACTCAAAACAGCGCTTGACTCATGGTTCTAGCTAAGAACCTGCTGATATTGCAGTGGTATGTGCACCACTGTATTATTTTGCTCCTGTTATATTTCCATAATTAAAAGAAAATTTTTTTTTCACAGGCCGTCGCTTATGCACTACCCAATAAGCAAGGAATTATGGAGAAGCTATGCTACGGAGATGCCACTTTGATACCCCAGGTGAACATTGTATTTTATATGCTTTTGGGTTGTATTGCGCTAGTACCAAAGACTTTCTATATAAGAAGAGTGTATATTGGAATAAAATATTCTCTTTTGTGCAAAGAACTTAATTTGTGGTGCACCAAAGTTGTCTCGGCAGATGAAAATGTCAAGCAATGTGGACACGCTGGTATGTTGTATAGCACAATTACTTTTCAATTATGTTCACATTATAGCCTCCAAATCTACCTTTACAGCTGTATAAGGAGCAGGGTGCTTACCTAGACTCTGTTAAACCTATAGCAGATTTCCTACACAATCTTATCATAGACCTCGGGCTAGATAATGAAAACAAAGTATGAAGACCCGATTCTCTCTCATATCAACGCACTTCTCCACGTCATATCTTGGATCAAGTTATCATTTTCAGGTATAATAAGCATGGTCTTTCTAGGAAATTCTAATTTTTAACACTTTTTCAAATATCCTATATGTCTTTTGTTGTTTTCACCATAGGCCACATCAGTTTGTGGGAGTCGTGGTTGAACCTTTGAACATTTGACTCGCACAAAGTGAAGTAGGCCTGTCGATATCATATATATTGAGGTTAGATTACTCCTAAATTTGTTGATTATTAAAAATCTTACTAATCAACAAATTTAATTGTGTATCCAGTCGCTTGTGTTTGGAAACTTTTATGTGCGCTTCACTTGTTCTATTAACCGGTCATGTGCAATCTACACGTCGCTACCCCCTTATTGAGAATGGTTTTTTCCGTCAACAGTTTTTTTGTTCACTAGTCTGTCTTTCTAACTTGCTCATACCTTAGATCATGTTTGATCCATTTTGACAGCATTTGAGTTGTCCCCTCTATTGACAAACAGCTTGTCAATAGAGGGGGCAACTCCAACACTTGCAAAAATGGATTAAACTTGATCTACTTATATCTTACCTTTGATATTTCCATACTATTATAATTACGTGTGTTGGTTGACGTCAGACTCTCACATTTAAGATCTGAATAGTGCACAGAATTCATGTTTGATATGCCATATATGATATGATCTACATTTATAACTAATATTCTCACTTTAATAATCTATTTCTTTTGTCAGCAGATTTTAAATCTTTTGAGTTTTATGTTTTGGGGGAGATCGGGTTCAAAAAACATAACATTGATAAGTCGTACCTTTACGGCCCCACTTTTGTTTTGTTGTCGCCCGCTGAGATGAGGTATAAGATTGATGATTGTGATATGATATTTTCTACAAAAAACTCAGTTTATCCAAACCAAGGAGTAACAGGGGAAGTTACTGTTACTGATACTCCTTGTCCAAACAAAGCATGTAGATGTAGCGACTGTTTTGATTTTCTGTTTTAAATCTGGTGTTATTGTATTGGTATTTCAAAGTCAGCGAACCCAACTCAAATGATGATTTTTTTAAAATGTGAAAGGACATGGTAAATTACTATAATTTGACTCTGAATGACGATAAGTACTTTTTTACTCTCTACTGGCTCATATTTTATTCTTCTAAACTATATTTACTGTAATACATTCCTAATATAATAATATACTGTGATAAGCAAGAAATAAGGTCAGTTTTTCTTATTTACAGCAGCTCAACTTAACTTGTTTGACCAATCAACAGGGCATATTAATGAATATCCCAGAATGCAATTGTCTGGAATTCCCAGAGAGATCATATCAGGGATAAGATTGACGTGATCATTCTAGAGGTTTCAGGTGAAAATTGCATAGTGGGAATGTTAATCTGAATTACTTCACTATCTATATGTAATATTTGGTGCACTGGATTTTAGAAAAAGTTTGGAATATGTTGTACTGAAACTAGAAAAGGAAATAAACCGATAAAGGTTGTCACAGAAAATTAGAAACGCTAATAATAGTTGTTGGAGCAAGGCAAGAAGTTACAATGATGACTGCAATGACATTGAAGGCAAAAATGTGGCAGTCCACTGAAGCAATAAAAATTGTTACGACAAAATTGAAAAAAAGTTTTAGCCCCTCTTTCCATCACGACGGTAGCTGTTCTCAAGATACTGTTTCCATAGCAGGTACAGAAACATAGCATGCATCAAGGAGTTAAAGACTCCTTGCATGCATTAAGTCGTTTACTCAAGTGTTAGACACTCTTTTCATCACACCGGAAGCTGTTCTTCTGTGAATAACAGCTTTTTCTAACTTTTTACTTTAGCCATGAAGTTGCGTTCCCTTGTCATTGTGTTGCACAGTAGCCTCTGTTACAGATTGCATCTCCCTCATGTCGATAGATAAAGTCATGTTCCGCTTGAGAGCATCTGATAATCCCGAGATTATACCTTGCCGATCGGCAGCCGCCATCGTCGGATACAAACACATTTATAAGCTGAACGCTGCCTACTTCATCCGGCCCTGGAACATTACTCCACATAGCTCCCTGTGTACCACAGCTCTGAGGCGGAGGACATCGGTCTAATATTCGGTTACCTAGAGAAGAAAAAAACATGATTGTTACTTACTGGCTATACCTGGATAGTCTATTACAGTTTGAAATAAGTTTCAATTCAAGTGAGTTACCAAAACTTCTTAGAAGTTGTCTCTCCTAAAATTGCTTCAGTATTGAGAATCATAACTTATTTCATCTTTTACCACGATAGGACCAACCGAATAGCTGGGACTTGAGTATGGCAGAAATAGAGTTGTGCACTTTGAACTATGAATCGCTGGATCTCACAAAATGTGTTTTATGCTAGCTAATCACTACACTAAAACTTTTCCGAATTTGATTGTCACTGTCCAGACTTGGTTAGACTGTATCAGTTTGAAGGAAGTTTCAATTCAAGTAAGTTTGAAGTCAGTTTCCCTTACCTATTTGAAGTTATCTCACCTAATATAACTCCACTTGTTCATACGTTATTTCATAGCACTGTGCAAACTAAGGATTTACCTGCGGGTGCCTGGAACCTAAACCAGGGCCGACCAGCTATAATCATATTGTATGTATCACAGTTATGCATGCCATCTTTTGGTCTGAGGTTCATTCCTTTATTGTCAGCTCGGAATGCCAATGTCAGGTTTATAGCCTCCATACATTGAATTGGTATAGCCGGGGTTCCTGTTGTTACTTCTGTTACATTGGTAGGGGCGATGGTAGGGGTGGTGATCCTTATCTCTGGCTCAGGGTCAGTAGGTTTGGTGTCGACCACCTCAGCTGGCGTTGTAGCCATGCTGCCTACAACACAAAGTCTTCTATGTTTGAGAAAATTGTCAAAACAAGGAGTTGGTCTCGATAATTCATAAAGGACCTAATGGTACTCCGACATGGGGAGGAAACTCTAAAATCACGGCAAATATTGTGGTGGAGCCCGGGAGTTTGCCAAAACCCGGTGGAGCAGAGCCGACTCAAAATTTGCTCCCTAATCACTATTATTTGGGTTATATTTGAATGATAATCAATGACTACACAATTTCTGACTTTAATTGGTGGCTATAGTTTGTGATGTGATAAGATCTAGCAATACATAGTTATATTCATGTTTTACCATCCTTACAATATTGGCTTTACTCAGGGTGAATTCTAATAAGCCAACCGAACTCTAAAACTCACCTCCGAACATGATAGCCAGAGAGGTCAAGGCCAGTAACAGACTCATGAGAGTGACGACGCTCAGAACTGTGAGCCAGCGTCTGTGACAACTCAGCTGGTCGTCATTCTCCTTAGAAGTGACAGGAAGTTGTGCATAGATATGTGTATTCTGTCTTCGAGGTAAAACAGAATCATAAGTTCCGGTGTGTGTATGTGGTGATGGGTTATCACAGCATATCTTAGATGGTATTTCGTATCTCTCTACATCGTCGTAATGATTTTGCTCCATTTCTTGTACCAGTTGTCTGCTGTGTATGGTCAAGAGTTGAACTCCTTGGTATGGTTTACTATAGTCTTCTATATGCTGCAGATAGAAAGGTTGCTAGTTTAAAGACTTTCCGGGGATAATACAAATACTCTAACCATCTGCCAGTGGTATTATAGCTTCTTTCCAGCAATTTAACGGTGTAGCCAAGCAGAAGCATTATCACATACAAATCTTCAGATAACATTACGTATATAACAAAAATTGCCTGGCCAGCAGTGATGACTTAGATCGCATTTCCACTGTGATAAACATATATATGGGCTTTATTAATATAATGATAGGATAAAATAAATATATTTGATTCTCACCAAAACTTCCAAACTTTTCCTTTGCAGAGTAGTCGAATAGAGAGTGTCACAGTCTTAGTTGCTGCCGTCCTTCAAACTCAAGCAATGAAATGATCTCACCACCCTCGCAATATTGGAAAAATAACAAGCATGAAACTGCAAAATTTTCTCTTTATGATGTTTTAGATTACTCACAGAGTAATGGATGACTAATGTCTAGGCATGTTGTGTCTCTTATGTATGTCATAAACTTTTAAGCGCTCGACTTGATGGCTGTGTCTTTTGTTGTGAATCACTGAAGATTATGATTGTATCATTGAATCAGGGAGGGTAGGAGACCCCCCACCCTCCCTGATTGAATTAAGTTATCAGCTATTCATGATCATGAACACTCTCTTTCATTGGGATGACATCAAAATCAAATCAAGATGTAGACTGTGGTTCAATGTGCTTGAGCAGCAGTACAGTGGTATGGTATACTAGAAGCATTTCACCAAAAACCTATTATCTGGTCAATAAGCTAATTCAGTATGATAAAAACTTATATAATCATGCTGGTTTTATAGAGTGCTGTATTTCAACTTCCTTCTTCCAAAGCTGGCATTTTCTATTTGCGAGACCTTGCTCTAGAATAATTTCAGGTTTGGTGATTTGAACTCGGTTAGATGTAGTATTGCCTTGTTGCAGAATGAAGCCAAATACATTCTCATTAGTAGTAGATATGCAGTCGTCTGATCAATGATCAGGTGTTCATTGGTCTAATCGAGCTTCAAGTCCCAAATCAACACGCTTCTTTTCCTATTGATGGATTCATGGTATAGCTCACGATACAAATCCGCACTGTGTTTCATAAGAAATGTGAATTTGCTATTGGAAATAACACAGCTATCCACATTCGACGGAATATTTCACAATCATTATAAGATAAGTATCATATATATTTACCATTGATTTCAGCAAAATCTACAAAACACAAATTGTTTCGAGAAAAATGAGATGTCCGCATTCTAAGAAACACTTTCATAATCCTGTTTTGGCTGCTTCAAATAATACAAATAATGCTCATGTTAACACGGTGATCAGTTCCTAGAAAGGAGGAATAATAATAAATCAGTTTCTGCGTAAAAATAGTAGCTTTGTAACAAAAGAATTATGCAATTTAAAAAATAGACGTAATCTTGTTTATATTTTTTAAAATTATATTTAGGATTTTTGATCTGATTTTTGTAAACAAGTCAAAATCAATAATACATCCCGTTGAGCACAAAGATCAAGTTATGTGCAATTTGATGGGTATGCATATTCACTGGTTTCAGATAATAGACCGATCAGCATTATCAATGAAGGCGAGCTCATTCATATCAGTTGCAAATTGAGGATTGCGTGCGTCTGGGTGTGAGTGTTTGTGCTGTAAACACTACAATTATCTCCGTATTCAATCTCAACTGCTTTGAAATATGTCTATGTGACGATAACACATAGTGTGCATACGTCACAACTCACAGCTATCGACAACATTCAATTTACTAATAATTTTGGTTCCGTGACCAATGTCGGCCTCTAATTCAAGGCAGGAAACTTGAACTAAAATGAAAATGTTCCGTGATACTCCTGGAACAAGATGGTGGCAGTTATACCACTAACTGTATGTCTGAATCTTGTCTAACTCTACGTATCAGGACAGCTGCTGGTAGTCTCTTTGAAAGAAGCAGCACAAAGATGGTATTCTAACCACAGCCAACTTATTTTTGTTCTGTTTGTTGGTGAACCTAAGACTGCCTTCATGGTCTTGTAGACACATACACTCCAGTCCTTACAAAACGACGATCCGCACGCCTCAAAACACTATCAAAGCCTAAGAAAAGAACAGTGCTGAGGTCAAAACGCCCAATCATCCGTTAATATAAAAAATACAAGTTGACTATGCAGGGTACTCTCCTTCTTTTACATATTTTCCTTTTGCTCAACACGCTATCAGCTCTCTCATGCCTTTTTATGTTTTTTGAAGATCAGCAATGGATTTTTTCCTCTGTTTAAATCCTTGATCAGTGAAATAAACCTGTTATAATAATGACTCCAGAATGTTGGGAAAGCTCTGATACAATTACTTACTAATGTTCATCACCACATCTTATCTCTCTAATAGTGGGCCGAAATCAGAATTAACAATGGTAATATCGTCAACGTTATCAGATCACCTGCTCATATATCCATTCATGATTATTTAGGTGGGTGGATTATTAAATGTGCAAGATAAAGGTCGGATTATAGGCCGGCCCGAAATTTTTACATATTTTCCTTTTTTTATTTTTTTTTCATATTTTCCTTTTTTTGCTCAACACGCTATCAGCTCTTTCATACCTTTTTATGTTTTTTGAAGGTCAGTAATGGATTTTTTCCTCTGTTTAAATCCTTGATCAGTGAAATAAACCTGGTATAATAATTACTCCAGAATGTTGGGAAAGCTCTGATACAATTACTTACTAATGTTCTCAGGGAACGGGAATATTAACATAAACCCCTCTACAGCTAGAGCACTTAACGCAGGGACTGATCTGTTATTAATATAGCTGACTGTCCCCTCTTTGCACATGTGCACTTGGATTGCAAACTGAGAAGTTACCCAACCCGAACTGGATAAAAGTTTGCTTCTATGGGCAAAATGAAGTTAGGACATTTGGGCCAGTTTGTGGCGCTGTCACTATGGTGCAGAGAGGCAGCAGACTCGTATCACGGAGACGATATGCATGCAGTGTGAACTGTCCCTACTACTCATGAATAATTTCGTCTTGGAGATCTTTGCAAACAGTAATAAAACGCCTTCAGTATCGATGATTTGGACATTTCAAGAATGCCACTATTTTTGGGAGCTTTCTGTTTGGCAAAAGGAAGCTAATTACACAACCTCAGCAATCATCCGTGCCATCAATACCGTAATCAAGGTCGCTAAACTCCTCGGCAATAAAATCCATTTGTTTTTTGCATGGTTTCTCATGTGCTAAAGTGATTTGAACATCAAATAAGACTGATATATCTCAGGCTCTCATCACTAGAGGGAAATCAAAAATTCAGAATAAGAGTCAAAATCTTTTGTTCCCAAAAAACAAATAATAATATGTCTTATTGTATTGTCTGATAATTTTAATCAAAGTCATATGAAATATATTTTGGAGTTTTGTATATTTTCAACTACTGTATTCTGACTGACACCGAGTGCTTTGCAACTGTGTAAAGTCAGAAAACGCTAGACAAATGCTACAAAAAGTGAAAGAAACTTGTATTGAATATCTAATATGCAGTGTTATCGGTTGGTCAATATAAATGGTTACATCAATAGGGCTGGGAAGTGTGGATTTTTGCACATGGTAGTTAAACAAAATTAACCTTAATCAACGAGTTGCCCGCTCTTGTGACAGGAGAGGACAAATAAGTTCAAACTTGAGCTCTAATTTATATACTAGTAGATGTACCCTGATTGTACTTAGGTAACTTATCATAGCAATGATGTCGAATAAGGAGAGCAATAGTATTATGATATTCCATGTTATGTAAAACCTGTTTATTAGCAGTCAATAATTTCAACTGATGCAAGAAAGGCACATCTTTCTTCGGCAACGAGCGCAACACATTATTATGAAAATGGAGTAAATGGCCACAAGAAACAGCGCAAGAACGACTTTAAACTCAAACTTCATATGAGGCTCGCAAACAAATCCATTCAACTCCCAGTAGAACCAAGAAGCGTAAAGTCTTTTGTCAGGCATATGGAAGAAAGGAGTTCTACCTTCAATCCACGTTTGGCACAACGCATCCTCCCATCCTGGATCGATCGATGCTGATATTTCACTATCTATCTTCGACTGTTGCCCAGGTTTTGATGTTTTATTGACTAGAATTCCAATAAAAACATCATCTGTGTGCATGTATTGAGTTCGCAGAGCTGCCTGGAATAACTCAGCCGCCTTACGTGGTGATAGGAAGTATACCATTCCTTGAAACCACAGAGGGTAACTATCATACGGCCACCGCTCTCTTGAGACATACCACACATTCCATGGGTTTCGGACAGGATATGTGATGTAAGTTTCTTTTCCTACAAAACAATGTTGAAATAATATGTGTTAAGGGAAAAAATCAAATCCATACGGCAAAAAAGCCTATCATAGGCACTCCATATAGAGATGTCAACAGCGCAGGACTCATGGCATCTACAGCAAGGTGCCATAAACTGACAAAGAAAATTACAACAGGTGCTCCGATCACCTATAGGCGGTGACACTCTGATAATATATACTTACCAATGTATATTGAGGAATTTGATTTCATCCATCTCAACATATTTGCTCTGAGAGGCGGTGCGGCTTTCGTGTGTAGCAACACATCATCATCAAGCTTCAACAGTAGCTGAGCATTTTCACAATACAGAGCAGTCCACCTGAAAAGAGAAGATTATTCTTCTTACTCAATGCTTGTACATCCAGATATCTAACTAATAAAGAAGCTCTGATCTGATTGGATGATGGGTGGAAAGAAGAAGCAATCCCAGGTCACTCAAAGTGAAATTGAAACTATATAGACTTATCTCTTTGTTTTGAGGGCCTTTGAGATAGAGATTTAGCTAAAACTATAGAGGACGTGAAAACTATATTATAGTTTTCACGTCCTTTCTATATAATGAAAGTACCAACAGACCTGGCATTGGCTCGCTTTCCTACCTGTCAACCAATCAGATCAGAGCGGAAACAACACATCGGCTACCTGACATCTATTGGATATTGTCAGCCTTCAAACCGAATTTGGTTAGTGGCTTTTCTTTCTATAAGGATTCTGAATTTGATCAAAATTGCCACTGTCTCACGAAAATCATCAGTCAATTCTGGAAGTTTGAATAATGTTCTGAAAAAATCAAAAATCTAAGGTAAGCTTACAATAGTCTCATTGCCGATGCGAGTTAGTGGCATTACATTATCAATCACCCGTGGGTTGATAATGTAATGCCGCTAACTCGCATTGGAGCATTCTGAGCACTAACTCTAGCTTGCGCTGTGTTGGGAAATGCGTAGTGACCTTGAGAATGCTTACAGTAGAAACGACATAGCTTTGTAAGTGTTATTTGTGTAAGAGTCCACAAAGTCAGACTGTACTATATCCTTATACAGATGCCTCTCCTCTAAGATGGTACGTTGGATGGTTTGATTCGCTGTTGAGCCAATGAAAAACACAATTTTCGATTTGAATCCCAGATGCTGCTGAATGTTTGTGGTTGTCAGCCATGTGTTTCTCATAAGCTTACGTCTTGCAGCGTATGTAGGCTGAAAAAGAAAAAAAATTTTTTATGAAAAGGTGAAAAGAGGTCAAAGAATGGTAGCTAATCAAGCTTGCACGGTACATAGTCATATACGTCATAGATGAAAATGGAAGGCAGTTGCTACCACTATACATAATATTAACCAAGAAGTGCTACAAATCTTTTCAGCGTAAACCTACTGAAGTATAAGCTGCCCCACAATATTTTGCTTTGGTCTTGGAGCCTGGCTTAAATCTCGCTAAATCTGATCTCTAATTAATTGAGACGGTGTGGAATGTGATAGATAGGGTGCTGCTGAGAAGATCATCAAGCCTGGCATTAGCTAGATCAATTTTGCATGCTTGTTGAGTTGCCCCCACCCTCCGAGCTGCCTGCATTCGCGTTTACCGGCAGCTCATCACTCATCAGTAGAATAAGAGCAACCAGAAAATGGGCAGAGCGTATTAGGTCAAACTTGATTGATGTAGGCATAAGCCTGCAATGCACAATGTTTGCCGGTAATAATTCCACTTGCCAACCCAAGACCATATAGACTCCCTACATCTTACGAACCTTAGTGGAAGAATGAACGACGATCAGCAGCTGTACATCTTGTGAACAGTTCTCCGAGTTCAGCACAAACGAGAAGTTGTATGGATTCACTATCGGATCGTGAAGGCTATACTCTTTGCTCAGATTGGGCAGTCGGTTGGTTTGTCGTTGAGAATAGATGAATATTGTAGCTGTTAGCGCTGTTAAGAGCAGCAGGTATCTCATCAGGCTTTTTTTACAACCTCTTAATACTGCTGATCTCATCGTACAGATCAAGAGTTAAATATATCAGCAGCTGAGATATTTTGTAGTTCGAAATATGCTGCAAAGCTGGTATATCATAAACACTAGCATGCTGCCTCTCCTTGCTTTATCCCAATCAAAAGAGCACCACTTTCATCAAGGTGCAATGAGTAACTCCTTGCTTCTATCTGGCCTAAGCTTTGTTACAAACTAGCGAAATGAGTAAGGGTGTCATGCTGTAACGTAATGTAAATTGTCAGTATGTAATACGTAACGTTATACCAAGGACTCCTTGGTTATACTGATCCTTCAATAATCACAATAAGATTCAGAGTGTCAGTACTGGAAGAAGACAATTCATAATTTAGCGAAAAAAATCACTGACACACTCACTTCTAAAAGTTTGGTTTCTTGATCAATAAGGGATGCGTTGCGATGTTGACCGTCTTTTTGTGGAGCACTTGCTTAGAGATGGATAGAACCACCTGGGGCATAAACAGCAAATTTCCAGAGGTTGTGTTTCCTTCCGCATGGAAAAATGGATTTCATTTTCTCGTCTTCAAGATGCTAAACACAGGGTAAGAATACCCAAAATATTTAATGATCGTTATCACCTCACATCTTCAATAGGAGATGCTAGCAATATCCACTGCTACGGCCTCAAAAAATGCTTGCGGAACGTTGCTAACTACATAAGATAGCATTCCAGCGCTAAGATCCCTTCCAAATCCAGCTATACAAACCAGACTCAAATAAGACTGTATTAAAAACCTTAGCCAACTGGCCATACTAACTAGTAAGTTAGTATTGAGGGTAACGATAAAGAAACTTGCTAACGTGCCAGATACTCGATATACTCGAGATACTTTTGGATCTGATTTGAGCCACACAAAATTAACGACCTATCTTTAGCCACGATGCAGCACACTCCGTAAACTCAAAACGACAGTTAGCGAAGATCACTACTTCCTAGCGCCGCAATAACAGGCCGTGTATAAATATAAAATTGTTATATCATTGTCTCTACTTTGTCTGCCATTCAACCGATATACAATCATGAGTTTTTTTTGTAAATTATCCTAGGGGTATGCAAAGACTAACTCTGGCTTTAGACCCTGTTACAATAGATTGATAGCAGTAAGAGACTTTAAAGCACTGATACAATCGATTTAAAAAATGAATTTATTCCTTTAGTGAGAAAAATTGCAAAGCACGAAATCAGTTAATTGTTTTAGGTAATGTGTATGTCTCCTCATCTTGCCAAAGCAACATCAACAGCATAGGACATCCTGGCATCTGTAGCAAGTGCAATAAACTGACAACAAAAATCGGAATCTTGCAGTTAGAGGAGGTTAAAGACTGGTAGTTTATTAAGATCACTGAGTGGCGTGTATTTTTGCAGATCATTTCATCTGTAAAAAAGATATACCCAGTCTCAAAACCCAAACATCTATATTTAATCTTCAGCAAAAAAACCTGCAAAATAATGTCCTCTGGTGGGACAGTGAGATAATAGCAGCTACATTCTTGTAAGAAAGCGATAACCTAATTGATTAAAAATAACTCTGAGGCTATATGTATAAGTTGTCTACTCTTTTCCTCTGAGGAGACTACTTTAACTGCGTAACCTTTTCAATTATGATAATAGATAAAAGGTCTGCCTGTGCTAGACCAGGGAGAATGGCCTGGCTAGACTGGCCTTACCTTTCAATATTGGAAATTAATAGTTAAGACTTCTTTGTAATCCTGACACTGAAAACAACAATATATTTTCTCCCTACAACCTACAGCTGTTGAATTATAAGCTGGCAGGTGTATCGCTGTTCTGAAGTAACTTGGTCTTTCTGTATCAAGTCACGCTGGATCAGAAGCTGGCAGGGAGCAGGCCAGATACACAGAGAGAGAGAGAGAGAGAGTGAAGCTTGTGAATGAGTTACCTCTGTCTGGGGTATGTCCTGACCTTGACAATATATTCTAGAGAAGTAGGGTATCCGCATATGGTGTATTGCTATTTTGCACAAGCTTGAAATAGCTAAATTAGTGGCTAGCAATCATTGACTCATATGGTCATTTTCCATAAAATCGGACATTAGCTAATGAAAATTTATGCAAGCTTACTCCCCAACCAGCTTAACTAAATCCTAGCTTATATTTTCCTCTAGGGAATATCAAAGTAGACTGTGCAGGAATAAAATGACATCATCTGTCTGTTTTTTTTTATTTTTCAGGTCAGGAAGCCTTGAACGAATACCTGGAGACTAAAGTGGTAACCATCGAGTACTAAGGATATCGTCATTGATATTTTGTTTGTTTTTGTTATGGGCTTCAATAAAAAAACTCAGCTTATTTCTCACTGATAATTTCCATCGCCAATGTATCAACCCCATTCATAATCATAGTGAGCGATCCCCCGTCCCAGGAGACTAAACTAAAGTACCGCGCTTAAATTTTATGTACATCACATACAAATATCATGTTTCGTGATTTAATTTCAGTTTTGCGAAGTAAATTTTTAACCAAGATACCGATGCTGACTTATACTTTTCTTTGTATGATTTGTGTTTTGATGCTCAATGTGGCAGCGTCCTGATCTGATGCAATATGCTCCTCTACTATGCAAGTTGGATGATTTTAGTTGAAATTACATTATAATCTCATATGCTACCTGCGCCAGTAACAAAAAAAAACAGAAAAGTTGAGTAGGAGTTTATTTATGATTTGGGATTTATGAAAACTACTAACTAAACTGATGTAAAGAACTACAAAGTGTGGATTTGGTACTATAACATAATATGTGTAACACGCTGATCAGAATTTAAAATATAATCATTATTTTAATAGTTACACACTGCTTGCATATGAATCTAAGACATGCCACAGAATCCAGAGGATGAATAAAGAATCATATCAAATTAAAATATTCCAGCTGGATATAATACAATATCACATAAAATATCATCATCAACATCATGTAGAAGAAACGTTACTCTACGCAACTCATTAAAAACTTGTGATCATTATTATTCCATAGAAAAATTTTCATCCCACAGATTTGTTCTTTCTTTTACTTGAAAAACAAGAAAAGTTATTTGAATGGTCACACAAAACATCCGTAGGAAACTAAGACATCCCACAGAATCCTAAGCAAGTAGAGCTAGAACCGGTCCATCTGTAGATGAGATCATGTGGTTGATCTGAGCATCTCATCACTGAGCAGGTGGAACTCCAGTAGACACACTCAGAGCCGGATGATATATACAGTGGAATGGCAGTGACTACTCCGATATCTGTCGGCATAGTGGCGTTACTCCAAAAAGTGTAGAAAGTGCCACATCTCTTCGCAGGTATGCAGTGATTGAGGAGACGAACTCCGGCTTGTCCAACTATTCTGAACCAGGGTCTTCTTTGGTTTATCATATCTCTCGAATCACAGTTGTAAGATCCCCCAACAGGCTTCAGATCTCTTCGGGTGCTCTCGTGACGCCAAGGCTCTGTTAGGTTGACTGCCCCTTCACACGAATTTGGTTGATGCACATGTGTTGTAGTTGTGGGCACGGTCGTAGTTGTAGGCGCAGTAAGTGTTGTTTGATCCATCAGCCTACAGTCAACGAGCTTATCGATAAGCTCTTCAAATAACGCCTTTTCTATCTCTACTAGAAGCTGACTTCTGCTATCATCTGGTGCTCTCCTCTTCACTCTAATGTCAAGGTCAGGACATTTCTGCGACAGAAGTAATTCATGAACAATCTTTACTCTCTCTCTGTATCGGGCTAGTTCTCTGTCAGCTTCCGGGTCGTGGAGTGAGACTTGTGCTGATAGTCCAAGTACACAATAGAGCAGCAGAACACAAAGTAGCTGAGTATTCAACATCTGAAATAGAAAGAAATTGATGGTTTTTTACCTCAGCTGATATTTGAAAGGCAGAGAAAAGAACAATTTGTATTTTAACATTTTTTCTAAGAAAACTCTGAATACAAGAGAACAATATCACACTAAAAAGATTCATAAAATGTAAGTCAAGGTGAATGTGAATTTTTTGCATCTATTGATATGAAGTAAAGAAAATTTAACGCAGTAGTACCCTTGTTGCACATTTGCCTGTCAACCGTTTTGTCAATTGAATATGCGACGAAGGAGTATTCTCCTCGGATAAAAAGAGTGGACAAATCCTTGGTTTTATTTTCAATAATATGGTTTATGATGTAGTGATGTTAAGTCTCATTTAGTCTCCGATTCGATCAATTATAAGATATCGCTTTCACGCTCAGATGAAATATTCTAAATTTAATGAGAATGGCCTTGAATCCAACAAGGCATGGTTAGTATTCTCCACTGCAAGAAGTTTACCTTATATTTGAGTTTCTTTTTCACTTCTGCTCCGCTTAGTCTACAGCCTTACAGAATTTACTTTAAATTGGCTCCGGCGCCTCGAATAGCATCTTATGTAAACCACATGTATAACCTCATAGCGTCATATTGTTTTAATTTCTCTATCATGAAAAACAACAAGCAAAAGAGAAAAACTTTAATGTATTCACCTGCATTTTCTCCACGCGCTAGAGTCTCCTCTTTCAAGCTATGGTCCTGAGGCGATAATATTCTCTCGAATGAAATTGTACAACCAGTAGCTGATTTTTATATCAGCTCGCAACAATCGGCTGCCATATCAAATGGGATGGGGTTATACTCCACAACAGGTGGATGTAGCAAGAAGAGGGGGTGTTATCATTATTTTGATCACAACCAACGACATACGAAAATCTTAGATAAAAGAAGACTTTGATGTCTTGATAGGTATTGAGTTTTAGAATTTGTAGTAATGTCATGTCAACTCTTGCTATAGTTATGTAGTGTTTGAAACAAGTTGGAAACCAATAAAGTAAAGACCAGCAACATCAGTTGGCGCAGTAGCGGGTTATTGCAGTTTTGTTTGTAATTTATGGAAATAGTCAAAAGGGTAAATTGTCAAAGGAGGCCCAGTGGAATACACCTTCTGGAACTGCCATAATCTTTCCACAGGGGTTTCACCGAGATGCCCCGATTGAATTTCTTATGAAGCGAAAATGTGTCATTTGTAAAGCGGCCGGTGGAAAGCCGCAGCATCTACGCTCCTGACAAAAACAATGTTGCAAGCATCAGCATGACCCTGGTAAAAAGACGAAAATCTTACGCTGACTTTCGAAACATAAACAACATCTGCTGTTCTCTTCAATGGCGATCACAAGGGAGCCTATAGAGAATGCTGAGTTAGAGCCAGGAAACTGTCACTTAATCAATCAACTTATTGTGTCAGGGAGCGCTGAGATGTTACGCCAAAAATATGCAGCCCAGAGGTCTTGAGGTTTTAGATTCAGTCAGGGGATAGGCTCGAACCCCCCCAATGCTGAATGGATGGCATGCCATAATAGCGCTAAGGCTGGAAGGGAGGAATTAAAGTTTGCAAACAACAAAATAGTAGCACAGACTTTTCAGCAGAGATAATCCCTCTCACATCCCACATGACTATGGTACCATCATCATTGGGTTTTCGAGATTCATCCCTCTTGTTATATTTCTATATTTACATAACTTGAATGCAAATCAAGTTCCTGCATTGATACTGCTGGGAACAGTCTAAACGAGTATCAATCCCATTGCAGAAAGTTGGAAACAATTGAATATTCGTGCGTGAATCTACGTTCTAACATTTGAACCAAATCTCAAACTCCCACTCACATCTAGACATAATAGCAAACCATAACCCATCATTAGCCAACCAAAACAAAACCAAAACACAAGCACATGGGTTCATTTATAAAGGTACAATAATAGTGATACATGTGTAGATAACTCCACAGAAGCAGTAACACAGACAAGGCCTCATTGTTGGCCTGAATCCCCGGCTAACTCACATCCAGCATCCTAGAAATCAATATTACACCACATCTTATGCATCGGTGTGACCATTGTACGACACAATGGCGATGGGTTACACCATAAGCATTGTTGGATGTGTCAGAGTTCTAGGAAACAACGCGACCCTGGATGATGATAAGGAACTTTTGTTGCCTTTTCCACACAAACAACATCTGCTGTTCTCTTCTATCGGGACAGGGCGGGCTGACACTGTGCTGTTGGTTGGGCCAAGATTCTGTCAGCAAACCAATCTACTCCATTGTGTCAGTGCCAACAAATAAATAACTTTAGAATTGCAACCCCAAGTTCTTCAAATCCCTTGAACTCTTAGAGAAGGCTGGATACTCCATTGCGCCTCAGCTTGCAAAGAAAATGAGGGTGACACTCTGGCTCCAACTTGTTAGCATCAGCAGATAAATAACCTTAGAATTGCATCCCCAAGTTCTTCAAATCCCTTGAACTCATAGAGAACGTTGGATATTCCATCGTGCCTCATCTTATATAGAAAATGAACTGGACACTTGGGCTCTTTTGATGTTTGTACAAAGTGCAAAATTTCCTTATCTGTTTCAGCGCTAACAGCAAAATCAATCAGCATAAAAATGAATTCATGACGCATAAATGAAATTGGGATTTGAATTTTCATACAACGCAATGTAACAGTTTAATTGATATAATGAGATTAAATCTGCAGCCATAGACAAAAAAATAATACTGAGACTGTAAAATAAGAACAGAGAGAGAGAGAGGGCTTTAGTTGGCAAAAAGAAATCTGGGCAAGAGGGGATAGTCACAGAGCTGGCAAACGGATAGGTAGCGGTGTTGTCATCTATAGTTTTGATAGCCTCTCCGTAATCAAGCTATCGTTTTGTCACACAAACAAAACTTCATTTCTCTTCAACAACAACAATGGAGACTGATAGTGTGTAGAGGTTGAGCAAGGAAACTGTCACACAATTAACTCCATTGTGCCAGGGAGGGCAGAGCTGTTACGCCGGAATTGTGTAGTTATCCACTGCAGCCCAAATTCTTTAGGGTTTAGACAGGGTCAGAGGGAATCTCAAAACCCTCCCATCCCACAGCCTCCTTTTATCACCAAAATATTTGAGAACTCTCATTTAGTAATCAAGAAAACTTCATTATCTATTTCCAGTCATGGCAGCTGGTTGTATGGTGCAGACTGGAAAGGGATTAAATTGGGCAACTTGGGTATCAAATACTACCGCAATAAGAGATTAAACCTTTTTCCATTTAAGTTCCTGTTTCCTTAAAAACCTAAATATGATCAGCTCACAATATCTTTAATACCATGTGACCAGTTTAAAAAACTTCTGATCGACTTACACTAATTAAAATAAGGTCAAAGGAAATGTCATAAAAGTTATCTCCACACGCCTTAAAGGTAGATAACTCCCAATAGACTAGAGGCAGCAATTTCAGTTTAGATTTTCTTGTTCCATTGAGACAGCTCACAAATGTCTAAACCAAAATTTCTTCCGATATGTTCATTTGATTGCAGCAATGAATACATTATGCATGTGGAGCCTAAGACAAGATGAAGTTGAACCAGCTTATCAACAAATATCGCTAGCTTCTCCAATATTTGAGTGGATCATAATTTAGAGTTTAATGAAAGCAGGGAGAATGATGAAAGGAAGAGTCAAACAACTTCCTAATAATAAACGAGAGATGGACATTGGGTTAGAACCTGACCTTCCTCTCTCAGAAGCAATAGTAAATATCTCTGTATATAACATTAATACGGCAGCTAACTAGCATAGCATCATGCACTCACACTGGGCTGGCAGACTATAATACGAATAACCATTATACAAATCTGCAAGATACTGATTACGATATTTGATGCAGATTTCTACTTGTTTTGCTTTGTCCGATGTGTTTGTGTTTAGATGCTTTGAACGCTTGTATCAATGTTGTGTCATTGCTTGAGCTTGATCACAAGCAAGCAAAATAACTAATAACAACTATTAAGTGTACTGAAACTGTATCATGTTATTTTCCAATTATATCCTTGATCTATTTATAACATTTACAGCATTGAAATGACTAGCGACTCCTTGTATATCATTATACATGGGTGGGATGGTCATATTGCTGTATTTTTTGTTCGCATAATATGACAATGACAATATTAACAAACAAAAATTTTGTGCTTTGAAACGAGACATTGCTGTATAATAACAGATTAGCTATTTATTTTAGAGCAAAAGTAAAATCAGTTTAGGTGGTAACACAATAAATGAACAGCAAAATTAAGACATTCCGCAGAATCCATAGTAACAGATGCTGTGACCGGTCCATCTGTAGATGAGATCATGTGGTGTATCTGAGCATCTCATCACTGAGCAGGTGTAACTGCTGTAGTCACACTTAGAGACATGCGATGCATACAGTGGTATGGTAGTGGCTACTCCGATATCTGTTGGCATAGTCGCATTACTCCAGAGAGTGACATGAGTGCCACATCTGTAATCAGGTATGCAGTGATCGAGGAGACGACTCCCAGCAGCACCGGAGAACCTGAACCAGGGATTGCCTTGACTCACCATATCTCTTGTGTCACAGTTCAATGATCCGTTCATGGGCTTCTGATCTGCTGGACTGCTTTCATGACGCCAGGCTTCATCCAGATTGGAGGCTTGCTGACATGCTAATGGTTGTGGCTTTCTTGTTGTGGTCGGGGAAGCAGTGGTTGTCTCAATTGTTGATGTTGAAGGCATAGAAGTTATAGCTGGTAGAGACTTTCTCTGATTCACTAGTCAGCATTCCACAAGCCTATTGGTGAGCTCGTTAAATAACGCCACTTCTATCTCCAGGAGGACCTTACTGTTTATGCCTTCTTGTGTTCCTCTCTTCACCCTTATGTCGAGATCTGGACATTTCTCGGATAGAAGTAATTTATGAACAAGCTTAACTCTCTCTGTATATCTGGCCAGTTCTCTGTCAGACTCGTTGATTGAGACTTGTACTGAAAGTCCAAGTACACTACAGAGCAGTAAAACAGTTAGTAGTTGAATTGTACCCGTTTTCTAAAATGAATAATCTCGCACAATACTTAAACATTTTGTTTAGATAAATTGATAGACGCTTCACTTATCCAGAGCTGGATAAATGTCATGTTTATGTCAAGTAGTTGTTTCTTACTGACAAGCAAAATTGTAGCCTGTGAGATGAACAGTATCAGTCTTTGATCAATTCCAAAGATTTTCCAATATTTCAACTATTTTTTAGCTCAAGTATTGTTTAATTTTGTCATATCTTTTAGTTTTCTGAATTGTAATGAGAGCTTTACGAAAATAATAAACACTGCGTGTCAGGAATCAAAAGGTTTGTTTCGCAGAACAACAAATATTATCACTGTTAGATTAGTTGGCAGCAGAATAACTTAATAAACTTACCGGCATATTTCTTCAGGCATCAAAGTCCTTTCGATCACAATCTATTCTTGTACTGTGAGAGAATGTCCCCACAAATGAGACACACCCGGGACTGCGCCACCTTTTATGGCTGTCCAGCTTAAGGTTCAGAGTTAGACCCATGACTGGACCGACATCTCGTAGGTAACCAAGTAAAGGTATAGATAATTCGTTATCAGTCTAATCCCAATTATATTACAAACTGGGCCTTATTTTAGCCTTGGCAGGCTGTCGGGGGGGGGGGGGGGGTGGGTCCCACGACAGCCTGCTCATGCTAGCCTTACCTCCTGCTCAGTTTATAATTATGTAATCAGCAGTGATGCAATTGCATGAATTATCAGCAGCTAAGGTTGTGCTATTTGCTAACATTGAATTAATAATGTCAATGACTAAGTTCATCGTTGTGATAAGACCTTAGAGCCTCTCATCTGGATTTGAGCTTTGATCTGCATTTGAAACATCCTACAGCCTCATTGGTACACAAAAACTTGGCAAAGGCTTCATAAGTGAACAGAAACCTCCTCCTTTTTTCAAATTTCTACTGGAATAAAATTAGACGTCCCAGCAATACATGAGAATAAAATCAAGGCTTTTGGTAAATAGTTGTCTACTCTTTTGCTCTGAGGAGAATACTCCTGATGTGTAGATTTTTCAATTAAAAGAGCAGAAGAAAAGCCTATTTTTTAGACTGCTCATACCATATGGCCATGTGAATTAGCCCGAGTTTCCGTGGGTTGGCGGTGGAAACTTGGGCTAGATCACTTGGCCTTTTGGCCTATACCATACTATCTAGACTCTAGCTCTATGGTAGGCGAATTTGCCATATGGGTGTGGTTTTCAACTTTGTTTTTTAAGAAAACAAATTGCTACGACATATCCTGTCCGAAACCCATTGAATGTGTGGTATATCTCCAGAGAGCAGTGGCCGTATGCCAGTTACCCTTTGTGATTTCGAGGAATGGTATACTTCCTATCCCCACGTAATGCAGCGGAACCGTTCCAAGCAGCTCTGCGAACTCAAAACATGCACACAGATGATGTGTTTATTGGAATACTAGTCAATAAAACATCAAAACCTGGGCAACAGTTGCAGATTGATAGTGAGATAGATCCAGGATGGGAGGATGCGTTGTACGTAACGTGGATTGAAGGCAGAACTTCTTTTCCATATTCTTTATCTTCTTGATTCCTCTGGGAGTTGAATGAATTCGTTTGTGAGCCTCATTCACCCTTTGTATTTAAAGTCTTTCTTGTGCTGTTTATTGTCACCATTTATTCAATATTCGTAATATATTTTTACAACCGTTGCCACAGAAATAGGAGAAATATACGCCTTACCTACTACATCAGCCATTTGATTTATCATAATATATTTTATTATTTCACATACTTCAATTTATACATAATATAATATATTTATTTTGGTCTTGGCTATAGATATGCATAATAATGACAGACTCAATTCCTCAATAAACGATAATAAAACATCACAGCGAGGCTATCTATTTGTGATAGAACCTCTGGATTGCTGCAGGCTTTTCCTGCTGCTTTTTGGGGCTGCGGATTTCCCATTGCTTCTTTTGCTTGCTGCTGAGGTTTTCCCATTCTTTATTCTTTGGATTTGTCTGCTCTCCAGCCGTTCTAAAATATGTAAGGGTGATGGTCACAAAAAGGGTAATCGAAGAAGTTAAGTCTAGGTTGATTCTATGTTAAGTTAAGGTATAGTAACGGTGTCGGTGAATTTTTATAATACCTTTATTGTCAGATAGGTAATTTGAAACTATTGCTTATACAAAAAAATTTAAGTTAAGTCTAAGTTAATGAGGTTAAGTCTAGGGTAATCAAAGAAGTTATGGCTCGGTAAGAAGTTTTGCGAAAAAATAAGCGCATGTAACCATGGAACTCCTATAATCTACACCTTTATTGCTGATTCGATAATTGTAATGTTACTGGTAACTGCGGTTTGAGTAAGTCGAGGCTGAGAGACCAAATCTCTCATCTTGTACTTAGCTAAGAAAATGCATCCTTACATCATTGCAAATTATCACACAGCTTTGCAATAATTTTACAATTAAGGTAGAGACACAATTATTAACTTTCTATCCACCGTTGGGAAGCTGCCGAGCAACTGTCCTTTAAACAATACTTCAGTGGAAACTACCAAAAAGTTTGGCCCTTACTTATTCGATCTGTCTCAAATCATTGCTTGAAATTTCACATGATTATCAGCAAATTTAAAAAATCACACACATTATGACTAACGTAAAAAGTCACTTTGGGCTTGTCATATATTATTTTCAACTAAAAATTTGGAGGAACTATATCCCTAAGAATACATATAACTTGTTTGGAAATTTCTGGCAATCAAATTAGCTCAGGCATCCCCTTTGCTAAAAACAGCCTTTTTTGCCTAACCCAATCAGATTTTCGATGAGCTGTTTACGATCAGTAGCTCGGCAGTTTTCCCTTGGTGCATAGAAAGTCGATATTAGCTGTCCCAGTGTCTACCTGTCTTATTTCCTGGCACTGGACTACTATATAAATAGTTCCACTCTGCAAACAAACATACCTAGGAACTCTGTGGAGATAATCTCACTATCATCTGTCATGGGTACATATCTTATACTTTTCCCTTCATCTGGAGTAAAAAGAGAAAATTATGTGTTAAAATTCCTAAATAGTTATGTGGGAACAATGGTGGTATTATTATGTGGTAACAATGGTACCATTGCAGTGGTCTGAGTGGACATCATTCTTTGCGGGTCGACACTGGCCACAATGCAGCCCTCAAGGAAATTTTTTTGCGATATCTTATCAATTATAGATATCTATGCATGATGGGCTTAACATTAACATAACATTAAATATAGATCTGTAATAAAATGATTGATATCTGGGCAAAAAAAGACATTTTCACACAATTTTTTTGCATAGAATCCAGTAGAAACTGTGTTCTAAGCGTTCCCCCTCGTATATTTCTTTGCGGGTTCCACCAATTCTTACTCGCTTTTAACACTAGTACCATGTGGTCAATATGTGGTATATACAAACAGCTCAAGTAATTCTATGATGTATCCACGATCACTGGTATCTTGAGGGCTCAACAAGCTACAGGTGACATTTTTACAATCCATTATCAAGGCAGGGTAGTTATAAAAATTGAATGAAACAAAATTTCACTTGTAGCAAGCGCTAGTTTCCTTCCAAATAAAAAAGTATAGGTGAATTATCCCCACTTGCATAACTGGAAGGCAACTCCCTGGTCAGAAATAGTACGCGTGTTATCAGGTGTTATCATATGGAGATATGAGGCAAGAACAAAGCATAATCAAAAGAATTTCAAGACTACTTACAATTTACTATGTAATCAGATTCAAATTACTCGTGATATGAGAATACATCGCTTTGTGACCATCAGTAACCTGACCTTGACCAAAGAATCTTTCTATCTTTTGCTGATGATTTCGCCTGATAAAGGTTATCCAACTTATCGAATAAGAAATATTTTAAAAAGACTGAAATGCTTTTTTGTTTTCATAGATTTTAACGCTAGAATGATCAAATACAAACATTGTTAAACTCCATTAAATAATGTTTAATTAAAACTACTCTTTTGTTTCCGTTGATTCTTTGAAAAATATTGTTCACATCCCTGGGCAAATTATTACAAACCACTTGTCAATCAAGGGCGCATTTTGTTTCAGGAAATTAATCGCACAACAGTATTGTATGACCACCATCGTCACTAGGTCAATCACTTTTTGCAAATCTACGGCAATTTTCTGGATTTTGAACAGCAATCAATTCTCAAAGAACTACACTCAAGGACCTTTGTATGCTTTCCAACTAGTTGTTTGCTGCTCAAAAGGTGCTTGAAAAGTTTATGAGTTTGAGATCAAAGAAGTTGGAAGAGAACCGAGCATAGCTTGTGCAGCATTATGTATGAGATCGAAACACTCAGAAGCTGAAATGATGACTATGGTAGCACAGTATTAGATATCCAGAGACCCCTTCTATCATTAGCCAGACTCTTGGCGTACACACCTTTATTTTATATATTTCCAGATTCTGACAGATTGAAGCCTTTGCAATAGAATGGTCACCTGATTTGAGCTGTCAGATGATATCCTCTGTAATATCGGTGCGTGAAACGCAATGCAAATGCGCACTGTCGCTTTAAATGCCCTGTTTGCTCCCTCCATTCGATATGCTACTAACCACTGATTTATAGTACATTATTATTATAGTATTATATTATTATAGTATTATAAATCAGTGCTACAAACGCATATCCTTAGCCCATACGTAAATGATGAGTTAAGGTAGTGTAAACTTACTCTCTACTTGAAGGAGGACATAAACCTCTTTGTCTTTGAGCAGCTCACTGGCATATCTGTGCAGATGCTCTCTCAGGTCTTTGGGATTCCCGCTCTGATCTGATAGCTCTATCTCAGCTACAATATATAATATCCATTGTTCATCATTACGAGACGGACTGCCCCTTATCAAAGAATCTATTATGACAGGTTCTGTTGGATTGGAGCACTTTAAACCTCTTCTACTTAATTAAACATGTGCACCGCGGAGGTTTAAGTTGTCCAACCCTGTGTCAAAACATCAACAAAGTGTCTCAAGGCAAGCTCGTTATCCTCATTTTCTGTTAATCCGCTGAAGTTAAAGCAGGGCAGCCCAATGATAATATCTGACATAAAATACATATCATGGAATATATTCATGACTTTTTGACCAAAAAATTCAAAACTTCCATCTCAATCCTTTGACTTCAACCATACAAAGGATTGTACCAACAAACAACGAAATGATTGAACTCCAAAGATAGTAGTAGTACATGATGAAAATAATGGCCATGACGACCCTAACAGATAAAAAATGAGGCACTAAGAAAAAAATTAAGAGTTAGTGAAGCAACATTTTGCTTGTTTCTTGAGCAAATAATATAGGATGCCAAATCCTAAATGGCTTGAAGCCAATTCTTTTCGCTCAATTGCCTGACCGACAATATGGCTCACAGAATTTCTCTAAGAATAGCTTTGATTGGAATGCTGGCAATCTAGTATGTTATTGTACATGCAAATAGCAACAAAAAATACAACTACATCAACGATACATAGGCGGCATAACAATGACTAAGGCTTATGATAAAAGTACACTAGCTTTGATTTGCTGTCAACATATAACAAATAGAGTTATCAAGGTGCAATTCAATAAAACATGAGGGACCTGTTAAAATTGAGAATACTAGACAACTACCACAGATAACCTTATCAGATATTCAATAATGATTTATATCACAGAGTAAGGATATATACATGGACTTGTCTGTGGATACTATAAGACTGCAGCATTGGGCTTGGATTGGGTGGGGGGTGCAGAGAGAGCTTCCATCCTTCCCACCCCCATCAAGCCCAAAGTTAGGAAATGCGGCAGTTCTATGGTGGAAGATATACTCATAGACTTAATAATTATTAACTCTATGGACATACTAGACACCTTTCACGGATGGTCTTATCAGATATTCTAGATCAGAGAGTAAATATATACAAATCCATAGACTTTTAAATTCTACGAATATAGGCTTATCCTTACTCGGTGATGATATATAGGAAATTGATCGTTCATATTTCAATTATTAATTTAAGTATTTCATAGTGGCGAGGAATTTATCTGATAAAAGAAGTTTATTGAATTTTACTGGGTGACTGCAGTCAATTAACAGCAATCTCTACCCAGAGAGAAAAGAAAACACTGAATAATTTATGAAGCTGACAAAACAAACCATGTAGCTGAGGACATCAGGGATTGTCAGCTTATAAGATTTATTCAACAGATGCCTGTCAGACTCCCATATCAAATGCAAAAGGAAATATAGCCACAAACACTCCTGGAATATTTGGGATTTTGGCATAATCGTTATCAATATTGGCAGATACATTAGGCTAGTCAACATTTTAGGTTTTACAAGAACAGAATGTGGCCCATGTCAATTTGCATCCTTTGAGCGCCATTACAGAGATATAAATTGTAACCTAGCATTAGTCGGGAGGGGGCTAATATGAGCCACTGACATTAGAGCGACAGGTTTTTTTTTGTAAGTTTTACAAAGACCAAAACCTTCGGACATATTGCAACTTGACAAAATGTTGTAACGTGTTTCAACAAAAGGGTAGAAAAAACAATAAATCAGGAACAGGTCGTATATTCTAGTTGGACATGGTGCAGTTTCCGATCTAAAGCAATTTTTGATTGTCTCAAAACAAGAGATGCAAAGATTTGATCTGATAAACAGTGAGTGGGCAGATCCATGGGTTAAGATGATGATAATATTAGAATAAGCTTTTTACTGTGCTACTCGCTTCTGCTGTGTCTATATTGTGGCCAATGAGGTTATGTCGACTTAGCCTTCACAACTAGACTACAATAACGTATATGTCAGTTTCACTCACCCCATGGTTCAAGTTTACATTTACATCTGATCTCATCGAGAAGTGATACTGTCTTACAGTCAGGATTGAACACTGCCTGTTCATGCTCTACAACAAAGCAGAGACAATAAAAACAGCTTAGATAAAGAAGCATGTCAGCAACATACCCATAATGCAACCTCAGCCTTGAATTCCCAGGGAGATTTGTTGCTACTGTTTTCATGATATCCCTGGTAATTCCAGAAAATTGCATTGTGGGATACTCTTGATCATGACCTGATGAGAAGGTAGTCTCCAAAGCTAAATGGTCCATTATTACCCCTCATATTTATGACGTTTCATTGATCCAAATCATTGTAAGAAGACTAGTGGGACAGGTATAAATCTTGACAAATGATCTTCCATCAGAAGATTACATGGTTGATTGTTTGGTTCGAAACAGTTCAATGTATTGTTCAGGACAGCATAACCCGTACTGATGCTGCGCGAAGAGTTCATCCATCAATCCCTGAATAGTAATGCCTTCAAAATCAAATTTGTCTTTTCTGTACACTAGATAAAAATGCTTAGTTATTTTGACAACCAGGTAACAAGACTAGGTTGGATATTACACTCACCGCCAAACTTGACAACCACGAACATGACTTAATCCTCTTCCGGACCAGTAACGTGTGCCTATTCCCAGACAGATCAGCAATCAGTCAGCGCTCTATCGCTCACAAGGTTTACCTTCCTAGACGCAGGAGGTAGCGAGACGGTACGCTTTCAATAAACAGGCAGCGTATCAATAATGTATACACTGGAACCCAAAGTAAAGTCTCACACAGTTCACTAACACCAGTGTGCAATCACTCTCCTAGCCAAAACCAGAGTAAACATTTTAACTTTGTAAATAAAGCAATCAGGAAACTGCCGCAATGTGATATAAAGTTAATAAATTATCTTGTACTGGTAGGTTTTCAATTTTTAAGTTACGCTGTTTAGTGATAGCTCGATTAAACAGTAAGCTGCCTTGAATTGTCGGCAGCAAATCAGAGGATTATGAAACAAAAGATATTATTTATTACGCAGAAACAATTGAATAAGGCTTTTCATACTAAGTGTTTATTGGTCAACAAACCCATGCGTTACCTTTGAGCGATGAAGAATGAAATAATTGATCCAAATAGAATTATCGGGCTCCAAATGCCTAAAGCGTAAGTGGATTGACCATGCAATCCTGGTGTACAGGCATACTTTTAGGAAAAATAAAAACGTGAAAGCACATTATGGAGGTCGATGTTTGATTCAGTTAGTACCATATTTGAATTATGCCAAACATTACTAAGCAACTCCCACTGCTGCCGGTTTAAATAGCACTACCCAATAACTTGTCAAAATGAAATTACCGCCAGCAAATAACCGATAAAAACGCATTAATTATCTCGCAATGATTTCTTTTTATATAAAGCAAGTATTAAAATAGAATGAATGCAGGAAAATTGGTGACACACGTCATTCAAAAGTCACTTTATTTAATATTAAATGAGAACTGACATCTTGCCATCAGTAAAGGGTCTAAAATCACCAGGAAATCACAAACCCGGTTAGCTCAGGTAGTCAAGTTGTCTTGCCGCTATGTAACATAGGGCAACTCCAAATTATTGAAACTGAATAAATATATAAGATTCACAGTGAAAGATGTGGCAGTAAGTTCCAGCTCTTGGGTTGTGGAACATTTGAGTTAGTTAGTAACAGTTTATCATCTATGTTTACTATCAGCATATTATGGAACTTATCTGAACATGAGTTGCTGGCTATAAAGTGAAAAACCCAAAACGTAGACAGAATTACATACTGGCGTATTTAATAAGCCCTATATCTGTACAAATATATGGATAAGAATATGGGCTAACCTCGTGCTAAACATTCAATTTGTACCAAAGGTCCCGCTATACCCACTTAAGTTGCTTGCACAAGTGCACAAATCGTCAGAAAAAAGTTTGGGATTTTTGCATATATCTTTGGTTCCATCATACAAATCAGGAAATATACCTCCAAGTACTCTGTATTACGTTGTAGACATCAGGTAGCAATAACGCGAGACCATAATCGTCACATCTATGTTGTATTTTATTGCGTCATTCCTCCGACTTACTCTCAAGTGAAAATGGAGGAATCTTACACTCAAACGACGACCCGTCCGCTCTCTCCATCTTAAAAGTACCCCTGTAAAATGAGCAGATAGGCTGTCGCTGAAAAGAGATTTAACATGCGCAACACATAACGTGAAATGATGTATGAGCAGACAATTTTGGACTAGATGGACAGAACACGACAATCTCTTCGCTCAATTACCCAAGACATTGCTTGACGGGAAGGCCTTTGCGTCCAAGACCCAACGTCTAGAAATGTCTAGCAACCTTGGATTGTGTAGAAAGCAGCTCTCAGCTCATAAATTGGTTTTTATACACAACATCTGACACTATTCTGTGCCCTGTTTAAAATAAGAGTTATCTCCTCCTGGAGAACACAAATTGATAATGGTTATCATCTAGCCTGTGCTAAATTTGTAGAAACAACATCGATAGGGGATGGGTAGGAGTTATGAAAAAGCTAACTGTTGCTGTTGTTATATAATAACTACATACCACATATGACCACTGGGAGCTTGTAATGATACTGTACTACTATATTGAAATGCTGGCTCTTCTGGTGTTAGTATTGGCTCCTGGTATATAAAACATAATATTTGTCATAAATGTGTTACTGAGAAGTGTATCTATCAATCATGCAAGTTGTTGTTGTTGCACCATTTCAAAATAAAAATACAGTGCACCGAGATCTTCCTTCAGAAATCACAAGAACTTCTTGTATTGGCAGGGGTATTGAATTATTACAGTTTGCAACAACACAGTTTTCTTGTATTCCGCTATAATGTAGCCGAAGACCCCACAGCTTGCAGAGCAACAAAAATGTGTAAATTTAATCTTTGTAAACAACAGCAGTCGAGAATTCTAACAAAATTTCCAAAACATGAGATTCCTCTTCTTAGTAAGACCCATAACAATTAGTTTACTTCATTGCTATAAGTGACTTATGATTAGGTTATAATTTTCGACAAATGATACTCTATATTGTTTACTGTGTACAATATAAGTCTGTGACAACAGTATGAATATGGAGTACAGTGATAGCTTACCTTGCCAGTAACCCCTCGACCTCGTACGGTCTCTAAAGTACCGCTGAGGCTGAATATTCTCCAGTATCTCTCTCTTAACTGTACATTCTCCTTACCCAAATTCTCTAACCTTATACAGTATCTCCACTGTAATATAAGTAAATTATAACACCATGAGTATCGGTATAATACAGTATATATAATACATATATTTGAGTATTTAGTTTTATAATGAGTATATAGTTGTAAGACTGAATTTGCAAGTCTAAGTAATACAAAATTAACCTAAAATTTAGGGAATTTATGTCACTATCGGGACATATATGATAAGTTCAGGTTTATTCAAGGTTACTTGGTGCTTTTTGTGTGTTCACACGTTTATATTCTGAGAATTGACAGGACCAATTGACCAAGGAGGTCTACAACTCCTTGAATTGACACACCCTGATCTCAAGACTCGCAATTATTTGCTCTCATGGATCTGATATACTGTGAATCTCATAGAGGTGAGTGAGGGTAAATTTTACCTTATTATGAATTATATTATACCACCGATGATGAACAGTTGTTACTCATTGCTACGGCAAAACCAAAGGTACATTAATCCATACAGGGATGGTTTTGAACAAGGGAAGGGGAGCTTATCGGAGTCATCTTACTGATATCTCTGATCAGACAACTCTTATGCCGTTCATATAACAGACACTAACATCAACTTACCCAATAAACCTGATTTCTCTGTGTCTCCTACAAGTATAGATGACATGTATATTTAGTGATCAAGATGCTTTGGCAGTATTGTAAGGATAGATCTTCATATACCAGATAACAATCATAGAGGAGTCAAGTATTCGAGGGAAGAAAAGTTAGCCATTTCAAACAGACTGAATTTAAAGTTAGCTAACATTTACTCACCCTCGTTGCCTTATATAAACCCCACTTTGGGCTAGCCAAAACTCAATGCCAGCTAACACCATGTTACCCTCAGACTAGCTAAATTAAATTGTCGCTTCTAATTACTCCTCTAGGGTACTAGTGTTAAAATACTAATAAGGTGCCATGGTAAAAATTTCAGTCCCACAATGCTTAGCATATATATAATCACAAAATGTGATTCTTACTTCACTTTATATGCGACATCCACCTTTTCCTGATGCCCAGTAGGATATATCTCTGGATTTAATTTAGCCACAGTTTGAATGTCAGTATAGCGTATGTGGATAGTCTGGGGTTTTACTCAGTTTGCCTCCAAAGACACTGTGATTATAATATTAACTGTTTGTACAAGGTAAAAGTTTTGTACAGCCTCGCAGTAACATCTCACCTTGATTCCCCAATAAAAGGGAGTGACTGTGATTCTTATATCATTTGTAGTCTGACGATGCACTTCACTCATCTCTAACCAAGCATGATTGTTAGACTGCCAAGTTCGTAAGGAGTCTTCGGCTATCAGACTAGGCTCTATAAATGTAAGCGAAGAAATTGAATGGATAAATTAAATCTAGAAAGTTGGTATCATATTTATTGTAGCAAAGAGTCTTGTTAGCAACTGGTTATCAATGAATTAAAGATGTGACGAGAAAAAGGGTTTTCATAAAGATACAATGTAAGCTTAATTCAAGGTTAATTCAAAGTTTATAATTCAGAACTCCTATTAATTCAGACCATGAAAATTGGTCCCTTCAGCCAGACCTCAATGCATTCTAATGTCACATAAAACTCTTGCTTAATTAGAACAAGTTTTTGTGTTCCCCAGAGGTGAATTGCACTGTCATGATGTTTTCACCAGAAGGAATGCTTGCCCCTGTGTATTAGGTACAATTCTTGGTAAACAAGAGTTGGAAGCCACCCATAAAAATTCTATAGAAAATCAATCATGAGCTCAAAGAAATGAAAAAAAGGATGCACATTCATCCGATGGTTTGATCGCCGTCTGAGCTTGGGCTCCGTTGATTGGCGATATGTAGTGTTGACTTGACTGTAGCACAGTAATTTGAAAATACATCAGTAATGATCAGAAAGTCCTTTAATTAGTTGTTATCATTACAGCGCGCACGCTTACGCCCGTTTCGGAAATTTCGGAATTACATAATTTTAGGAAACCTTGACTGTATTGATACTGTTAAAGACTTCCCAAAGATTAATGCACGTTATAGTCAGGCAGTTACTTATGATAATATTTAGTCAGATGTGCATGGTAAAAAAAATTCAATGCTCTATCTATTTGGCATGAAATATTGACGATGGAAAAGTGCCTCCCATAAGGGAAGGTAACTCCCATTCTTTGCATTATGATGTCACAGTTTCCAAGAAGTTCTTGTTTCTTTTATAGAACTTCCTTACCATGCAAATGTGACAAAACATTATCATAAGAAACTGCCTGGCTATAACATGAATTGGTCTTTGGGCAGTCTTGAAGCATAAACATAATGATGGAAATCATAATATTAGAATAAGCTGACATGAAAAAGAGCTGGTTACTACTACCTGAAGCAGAGTCGTGGCTGAAGAAGTTAGAGAAGAGATCGTGTTTTATTGGTTCAGGCTCGCTGCTGTTATAAGGTACTATATCGTCATGTGATACGTAGTCCAGACCGGCAATAGGAGAGTTAATACCCTCACTATCCGGCATCTGTCCTGCCTGTATAAAACAGTACATAGCATATATTCAATACACAAACTTTTAACTTTTTTATAGTATATGCTAAAAATTTAGTTGAATAAATAATAGTAAGGCATAAATAGTCCATTAGAGCAAATAAGTAAGGCATAGACTTCATTCAATGATAGCAGCACTGAACATTAACAAGTCAGTATCGCCAAGACATTGACATAATGAACTGGCTGATTGAGCTATACTTGGATTAATCATATCACAATGTTGAAATCTTTGTATATCAAAACTTAGCATGGAAGTTAAGCAGCAATATTTTTTTTATTTTCTTTCTGCAACCAGCCTACCCTTACCACATCTCAGCCATAACCCTAGCACTGAAGGAAACAGGGATTGAAAAGTCTTGACAATGAGGAACATAAGTCAATAAATAAATCATGTACTAGAATATCAAACACAACAGAATATTACTTACTATATATGGACAATCTCTATTGTCCATCAGCACCTGGTAGTAAGTCTGATCTTTACCTACCACATCTCGTCCGTGTCTCCCACTTGGGTAAGATAGAGATCTAAATAGATAAAGAAGTCATCACCGTGATCAAAGGGTGGGAGGCAACAAAGGGAAGGAAGCAAGACAGCTGTTTCATTGTTTGACAATTGGAAACTCATAAGTCACTTTGTTTTAGTTCTTTGTTAATGTAAATTTTTTGCTGTTATGGACATAACCAGTAGAACTAGGAAAATAGCAACTCTTGTTTCTCCACATTACCTACTACAAAAGCTATCTTTAGCACAAACTAACACTAGCCTGTCTTGACAAGCTAACACTTAAGCATCATTGGTCAAAAGAAGTTTTCACTTACTTTGTATCATCTCTGTCATAAACCTTGACTACCCATGGGAATAGTATCACTCCTCTATATCCAAAAACTTGGTGTAAGAACAACTGAAATACAGAGTAAGCATTAACATGTAAGAATTATTCATGAGATACTTTTAAGGTAACCAGCATAACTTAAAGCTAAAATTGCGCCTAGCCATATTTGGTATCATTTTGAAGGTCTCAGTTGTATTAAGAGCACCATGGCGGCCTTTTCAATAGCATATTGACACAGCTGAAATCATTAGCTTTACAAAAATGAAAATTCTTCTCAACTTTTCTCAACCACTAAGGTCGTCTCCTCTTTATCGCTCTATAACCTAAAAATATGCATGAAATACTAAAATTTCAGATCATGGTGCCCTGATGTAGGGGAAAATATTTGAAAAATATGATAACTGGCATGTGATTTGCAATATTTTTTAACCCAAGCAAATATGACAATCCCAAAAGCGCTGCTATAGCTTTAAAGGTTCATAAACAACCTAGGTGTCCCAACGTTACGATCATGACCTTTGAAGATTTGCTGTTACAGAAGAAGGTCAAACAATGTTAGCGTGCACAAATACTGCTTGGGTTGATGGTAGTGGGATTTCATTATCAACCACATTCCACATTAATGGTAGTGTGGTTGGTAATGAGTGCCAATAACATCAGCCCAGGGAATGTTTGCAAACGTAAAGAGAGAGAGAGAGAGAAATAACACAACATATTACTATATTATACTGAAGTGCTCATAAGTAAGTTATATGCTTACCTGTCCTGCTTCATATTTCCCTTGTTTCTTAGGTGTCTGTAATACTCCAACCTCAATAAGTCTGCAAGTTACAAGAGCGGGTGTTATCGTGACAGTATAAGTATTTATAAAATTCTGATAAATATACGAGTTGTCATACATCGTTAATCATGGTACCTCAATGTGGGGATTGGAAATGTGGTGAAATCAGTCTAATAGAATCTTAGCCTGGCCAAGCCGGTTCTTAATCTCAAGAATTTTTTAAAGCAAGTTCAAAATGGACCACTCATCCTACCTTGATTGAGAGGAGAAGTTACTTCTTTGATGAGCTCTATATGGGTTTCGCATTGATGATGTTTGTGAGTTGATTTTGACAATCAGAGTATTTTGTGTGACTGCAATTGCTGGATATATTCTTTGTAGGGCTTTGTGAGTGTGGTGATGGTGACTGAGTCGAAAGGTAGTTTTCTGCTGATTCTGTTGTAGCTGCAGCAGCAATCTCATACAATATCTCCTAAGTGACATGGTGGAAGAAGATTCCAGGGAACAGGTCTTTATGGTACAAATTAACTATCAAGGTAGGTAATAAGTGTGAGTAGTAGTAGTAGCTTAACTACTAGTAAAAGGAATGTTCATCAATGTTCTTGTTTTCAAACAGTCAGTGTGTTGGATGTCTGTCGGTCTGGTATAGATATAGAGCTTAGATTTTGTCCTTGTATGTATGTATGATGTATGTTTAATCAATATTCCTAGATTCTCATTCATAGGCAGACTGAGGAAGTAAGCTGTTCTTCTTTCTGTCCTTTAAGTCTTAACTAGAGTAGGAATAAGTATGAGTAACTTCATAAGTAGTAGAAGATTACATAAATAATAAAATTTGTTGTTTTATTCAATAAATGACTGAGTTCACCTACTAGTAACTAGAGATCCTTGATTGATGTATTCATTTCAGTTATTTTGGTTGTTAAGATTGAACAACAAATCCGGTTTCACCACTTGCATTTATACATATGTTATCAACTCAATTGACTAACATCAACACCTGCAAGTATTTGAGCAATGAACTAAGGTTTAGTTCATTGATTTGAGGGTGATTCTATTTGCACCTCTGCTGTTTGTGCCAAAAAATTTTTTGCAGGCTTTGGTCTGAAAAAGTTATAAATGGGCAAATTATAATATAACTGATTATAATATCATGATAGTTTGATAGACAAATAATATTACCGCTGTCTATTGAGTAAGGAGCAACAACCCTCCAGTTTATTAATAGTGCAGACAACACTACTAACCAGAGAATTTAGGACAAACTCCCTGTTCCAATCATCCGGTCATTATCCACAGACATCCAGTGGTCTAAGTGGACTTTTTGGTTTGTTGGAACTCTACTCATTTGATCGACAGCAGCCAAATGGCCGCAATGCAGTCGCAGGGATTTTTGTGTGCAATATCTATGTCAAATTATACAAACAATGCTGTTGAGCATCACACTGATTTCGAGATTACACTATTAGTATATACATGCAATAGTATATCACGTGATCAGTGTGGTTGAGCATAACATTTATTAAGACTCAATATAGATCTCTTATAGTGTGATTGATAATAATGATTAAAATGTGGTCAAAAAGAAACATTTTCACACTGCAAAGAATTTAGTGGGAATTGTGTTCTAAGAGTTCCCATTAAATATTTCTTTGTAGGAAAGCCGTTCCCACTAGTTCCCACTCATTTCCAACACTGTTGACAACTGAGACTCGGCAGCTCCAATAAAACCTTGAATCACAAAAATCAACCTGTGTGATGAATGAAGAGCTATGTATTTTCACAATTTAAATTGTAAAGGTTTTTATGTTGGTCTCCAGGTCTTCCAACCAAGTCTCCAACTACAATTGGCCGAGCTCTTTTATGGAGGATTTATGAACATTTATATTAAAGCTGTATTATTATATGCTGTTAGTAACAATGAAACATAATCTAAAACAAAAAATTGGATCTAGACGTCTAAGAGACACCAACATGTGGAAATGAATTTTTTGAGCAATTGAGAAAAATAAACAAATATCTAAAACAAAAATAGTCAGCCAAAAGCTGAACAAACAGCTTGTGATTCAAGCGTAAATCATTTGATAATCTGATAAAAGATACTCACCTAGTGCAATAATTATCCTTTTCAGGAACCTGTTTGCAACACTATTACGACACCGATCAAATATACATCAGACCCTCTCCACAATATTGTAGGTACAGAAATGATAATATAACATTGATCAACTGATCAAAAAATAAATGATAATGGTTTCTTGGCAAGAAACTTCTGCGCAGTCTAACAGTTTCATGTAGTATAGTAGGTAGCGCAATTTGCCCTGAAGATTGGAATGATAACTATTTTAATGCGCATGGTATTTTTGGATGATCTATCACTGAAGATTAAAGACGAATGCATGTTATATAAAATGGGCAAACATTTGAATGGGACAATTCTCCCACAATGCAATGTCAACCTGGAATCCCCAGGTAAACAGGTCAATGTCACATCACATGTCATTTGACTGGACCTATCTGGAAGTTCAGAACAATGCATTATGGGAGATGCATCAGCATGCCCTATAGGCTGAAAGACAAGACCAAACAGAGACAGAGTGTTGACATTGCGAAACGGAATGTGTATTATTCGTGTACTTTGAGCATCTCAGGTGTCAATAATAATCAATTCGTTGCTATGAGCTCAGTTAGAATCTTGTAGGTTGGATCAATCTAGCAGAAGGCAAATGTTTCTTCCTTCTGCATGGCGGAGGATAGAACACGATTGCCAGACGTCCGTTTATTCTGAGCACTCCAAGAAGGCCCAATATCCTCTCCTAAAAATATCGAAATAACAGAAATAAGCAGTAGGCTTGTGAGGTCAACAACTATATGAAATGATACTACGGCTTTTACTCTGCACAATCGAAGAAATTATTTTACACCTCTCTAGAAGGGACCTGATTTACTTGGTGGAGGCAAACGATGCATCTCCTCTTTCCTCTGCTACTATTAAATTTTGACAAGAGCAGTGTGACATTGAACCACTGAACTAATACACAACTTTGACCGCTGTTTAGCTGTTCTCAGAGCTCAGTAAGCTGTTTACGTGGGTGAGATTTGTTGGAATTTTTAGAAAACAAGCAGTTCATTATAATAGAAATACATGATCATTGCCTTAGAGATCTTTAACATTTGATTGGAAGAGAGTGGGAAGAAGTTTTCATTTTCATTATTAGATACCCACTGATATATTATATTCATTATTCATATATATAAATTCATATCAATGTAGTTACCTGTCAGAACATTGTAATGGCGAGGTGGAGGTCTATTCAGAGGAATCTCATGTTTAGGTTTGCTGACATCTAACATTGCACCCAGTTTGTTGTGAGAGAGTCCATATTGTGAGAAGTAGTTCGTATGTGACTGTGACCTCATCGACTGATGCACATCACCACTGTTTATACTTCTATCCTTATTGTCCAGTATAGGCTGTAAAATCTCGTGGTGCTAAAACAATTAAACATATTTTATCAAATTGAAGGGGGGTGAATTACATGGTCACAACATTCCAATACTTATATTGAGTTGTGCCCTGCCAAAACAACCAAATTTTAGTTAGTTTGGTGAAAACGCGTATTCAACTTGTTAAAGGAGTTGTTGATCTTTGCAACATGATGGGACAACTCATTTTCAAATTTTAATCACAAACAGAATTACAAATCAGGAATGAAGTAGATAATTTGCAGCTGGGCTTATTTTACATTTCTGGATACTGTTCCGTTTTGGATTCCAGTCCATTTCAATAGTTATTTAGGTGAAATGATGTTGCTTTATTTTGCCTTTAGCTTAGTTTCATGAAGATGTAGTGGTCACATTACATTATATCTTTTTGAAAAAAAAAACATTGATCAGAAGTAACCTGTGCCTACATAAATCGCGATCGCATTACCTTTTTGGAATGTTTATCTTTGAATTCCCCATTGTAAGTTGAGCTCCGTTGAAAGCCTGGCTCTTTACCGAGAACAATCTGTGATGTATGCATTGACCTGGCAGCATGAGGTCGTCTATTGGGCATCAATTCAGGTCTTCCACCATACTCCTAACAAATAGAATAGAGGGATTAAAAAATTGCGCAACTGTAGATATTGTCTCAGATTAGATTGGTAAATAAGATTGAGCAAACAAGAATAATGCCTCCGATGCAGCTCAGACAGCTTAGGGTTTTGAAGTATTTAAATTCACTGTGGGAAAACAACTTTCTTATTGTTTGACACCCTGCGAACATAATTCAGTATCATATTTCAAACGAGTGGCGAAAGAGAATGTCTAATTTGAGTCTTTGAATTTTTCCAAGCAACCACTGCTTGAAAAAAGCGGTCTAGATGAAAAGCTGAATTTATGTACATTTCTAGTTTCACCAAGGTGTTTGAGATATTATCGTGGAGGTTTCACAGTAAGCATTGTTCTGAAAAGCCTCTCAAAAACCTCTATCATAGGGGTTTTTCTTTGAAGGCAAGGCACACGTAGATGCCGTGGTATTCTTAGAGGGAGGGTCAATTGCATCAATTGACTTTCATCAGATTATAAGTGATGAGGGGGCAGTTCAGCTACACAAGAGAAATGTTTCCACAGCCGTTAAATGTGAAATCAACTATCGCTATCAACAAATCATGTCACTCAGGGGGTAGGGTCGCTTCTCAATTATCTAGACCAGCCCCTGGGGAGGTTAGTTATGGGTGAACAACCCTTGGACCAATTTCTCAACTGATATTAGCAGATTACACAATCGAAACCTTCATAATGACAGGCACCAATTGTGAGAAAGATTTCATATGTTATTCACTACATATTTGAAGTACAGTCAGAGACTATTATCTATAGTCTCCGGTACAGTCCTAACTCCTAACAATTTTTGGGATCCAGTTTAGATAGGTGACTAGACTTGGACAGATGCAAGAAAAAGTTTAGTTTTGTTAGGACCACCAAATCATGTTTTCATTCTCGGCAAAAATTAAGTGCTACTAATTGTTTACCAGCAGCTCAATTAGCATATTTATGATAATATTTTTTACCACACAACATCACCTGCAAGACAGAGGCCTCATTGTTAGTGAGAATAAACTCTAGTCGTCATGTGTCGATCAGATTCTTGTGGATACAAACTTACTCTACATATAATGCGAATCCATACATTGAGCGATTAAGATAATATCACAAAGTAAGGATATATCCTTAAGTTGTGGCTACACACGCCATATATCCTTACACTGTGATATTATAGAATGTGGCAGAGCATTATTCGCATCTATTAGTACACTGAGATAACATTATCGGCACTTACATAACGAGTGACAGATGTATGTACTGGCTTTACTGGTCTATACTGCATAGTGGTAGCGTGCATCGGTCGATCTCCTTTATGTGGCGTGTCATAGGGTTTATTCAATTCTGTCAATTGTCTTTCCTTGTATGGTATAATACATGGGTATACATCTTGCGCAGTCCTTATAGTTCCGCTGTTTCCACCTTGTCCTTGTGGAACTGACAATTTACCACAGTCTTTACCAAAGTATTCACCAGTTTGTTGCTGGATGCGATAATGTAATTTGGCATCGAGTGGTCGCAACATTGTTTCCAGCCTTGTTTAGATAAGTGTTAGATATCCAAATTAAATCTGCATCAGTGTTAAGCTAAAATATAATGGGAGAACTCTGTTATTGAATAATTGTAAGATATAGAATCCCTAACTAAGGGTGTAATATGAGCCTTTGGGCATTGGCAAGAAATTTTGTCGTAGTAATACTATAAGGGAACAATAACCTGGTTTCATAAAAGCTATTAGGGTGGTTGTTTGGTGAACTCCCAGCCATAACTAACAATAACTTAGCTTGTTCAGACTCATTTTCCTGACACAGAGAGGATTAAACACAATTAGGGTCTGTATGTAAATTAGTAGGCTCTGCCCTCTCTACATGACTACCCTTGGCTGTCAATGTATTGGTTAGAGTTTGAATAGACTTGAATATATGGTAGAGCAACTAAAACCAAAGGGCAGTGAGTAAAGAATAAGCAAGTTAGACTTCATAGTATAGTAGTATTATTCTTCAAACTTACCCTAAGTTATCTTTTATCCAGTCTAGTTTACCTCATACCTTTATAGGTAGTTGATGTTAAATTGAAAATAGGAGTCAAGTTTTGTCTTGCAATTTTAGATCAGCCAAAATCTAAGCATCAAACTGTCATGTTGAGCTAGCTCCTGCTGTTCAGTCAGAGTAAAGTTGTACTAGATAGTAGTCTGATCACTTTGCTTCAGTGTCTTCCTTACCATGGCAACAAATCTGTTACCATGAAGTAACAGCCTCATAACAAAACTGGGAAATTCCAAAATAGACATTTATTTGAACGATGTTCTTTCACACTGTATACAGGAAACAATTTATTTGTCTGTTTATCAAACTGTGATTTTTGGGTAACATAGGTCAAGGTCATACTTAAAGCATGCAAGAAATTAATTAATAATTTTGTAGAGGATTTTTGTGTTAATGCAAAGCATAGTACTGTTTGTACCTTCATCTACAAATCATAGTAAGTGTAGATATAAATGTAAAATGCTAAGTCACACCGGCAAGCTGCAATATACTGCGCAAATCTCTGCTCTGTGGCCCTCTCGTTTTCACTGTCTCTGTTAATGTTACCTTTTGAAATGTTTGGGCCAAGACCAAGCCAAGTGACTGAGAGCAATAACATTGACCTATGTGATAGTGATTTTCTTTAAAGCATCGCTCATTCTGATTGAAAGACTGCAGCCCTGTTTGAGTGAGAGATGATCCAGGCTAGCTGATAATGCAGGCTCGGTGGCAATAAAGAAGTAAGGTTGGTGTTATGGGAGTTGACAAACAATTGAGTTTTATTTATTTACATTGATTGCAAGCTCACCGAAGCATAGTAGGACTGCCGCAGTTCCTGATTTTGGGTATGGTGGGGTTGGGAAGGATGGAAGCTCTATTTACCATGCAGTTTTCAGTTTGAAGTAAACATAACTTTTAACTGCCAAAGTTGGATCATTTAATTTATCATACCTGAAACACCTTCTGATTGGTTTGGTCATATTATTGACACATTTCAAAGCAACATCACAACAATATGTTCCAACCAATCAGAAAGTGTTTCGGGTATTATAAATGATCAAACTTTGGCAGTTAAAAGTTATGTTTACTGAAAACTGAAAACTGCAAAGTAAATAGGGTAACTGTAAATTGCTGAACAGGCTGAACAGCTGAACAGAATTTCTCAGACTACTATTTGTTTGATTCTTTACATGATTGGCTAATTTTGCACAAGCATGGACAATTCTTTATATTCTTCTCATTAAATTAATTATTTTAAGTTTGCATTCACCTTGGTTTCTTTCAATTTTGTTCACAGCAAATTTTTTGGCATTACACGACTAGTGAATGGATGGAAATTAGCCCCCCCCCACCTATAAACAAAGCTTGTTAAGACTGGCTAGATAGAAGGTTGAGCTGGATAATGTTTCTGGTATCCAATTTCCAGAACACCATCAGATTTTGTCATAATTGGCACATTGATTGCTTCATTTGCTTGCCCTAAATTGGTTATATTAGGTGCCAACAGGAACTTAGTGACTCATCAAATCATTTGGTTAGGAGGAATGTGTTTGAGAAGTAATAGTCAGCCAGAGAAAAGGTTACAAATAATAATTTTAGTCTGAGAAATTCTGTTCAGCTGTTCAGTCCGTTCAGCCTGTTCAGCAATTTACAGTTACCGAAGTAAATAGCATTACAAAATAAAGTTTAGTTATGCTGTAGGTAGTATTTTGGATAGGCCCTGGGGGCCAATGTCTGGGAGACATGTCCCAAGACACCTATGAGAGTTGTATGACAAAAGGCCTTTTGTTCGGTGAACAAAGGAGTACAATGGCAGGCAAAGTTTGCTTGTCTGAATGCATGTTGGGTGTGTGTGATCAATGGTTGGGGAACGTGTATGCTAGCCTCAGTTCTCCACCTTTGCCACACTCATTTGTGGGTATACACAATCCACCCGCTGCTACAGTATGTAGGAACCACTGGTTAAGGGTATTTTACAACTGCACTTTATTTTGTAATTAGAGCTTCCATCCTTCCCACTCATAACCCCCCACCCACACCAAGCCCAAAATCAGGAACTGCAGCAGTCCTATGAACCGAAAAGACAATTGACCAGTATGGTATGAGTAGTAAATACTCATTGGTTGACTTTTTATACATGTTGGCAAACTCAGAGGTGCTCATGGTAGATAGGACTGGCAGATTTATTACACAGACCTTCAATTTTCTAATTGAGTGTTGGTAAAAAAGTTCTATTGTGACCAAAAGGTTTTTTATTTTCATTTTACACTAGGTCTATTTGACCCCCTCATACAGCACAGGTAGCTTGTGTGGGGTAGTGACCCTATACCCCTACCTGCCTAGCCGGCTACTCTTTCACAAAGAGGCAGGATAGGTCCCTTACTGCATGCAAGCATGCTTTAGTTAGATCATTCATTTATGGTCCAGATCCGAAAAGTCCTGGCTTGGATGAATAGCTCGCCAGTGCTGAATCAAAACTATCATCCAGCACGGATTAGCAAAAGTTGGATTTAGGGTGGCTTCATGTTAGCAAGCACCAACTTCAGCTAGCTAAGAACGGAGTTTATAGAAGGTTATGAAGTTCAGTCAGTGTATAAATTTCACTATTTTAAGCTACTGAACATTACCTCTTGTGAATACTTTCGCATTTTAGGGTTCTTAATAATTGGTGTGCCAAATATATACCTTTGCAAACCCAATCATCAATGTCAGGTACGGAACCCTATAATCAGCGCTCACTGCTGCTGCTGCCGCCGCTTGTGCTGCTGCCTCATCTCATGAACTAATGAAATGTTGTGCATGCAAGCTCCACCATTAAGGGCAAAATAGATAATTGAAATTCCAATTTGACATTTTCAACTCGAGGTTGCACTGTCAATAACTCATAACTAAGTTTCCTTGTTTCAGGCTACAACCATATGGTGAGCACGCAATCAGACCTGAGTGGGACTGGAATTTCTCACAATTAGTATTTTCACTGATGGACTAGTTTTGAACCTGTGCCATTGCGGTAGTGATTGAAGAGTGATAAAATGAACTTTAAGGGTGAGTATGCACTATAACTATTTAGTTCTTTGCTGTCATATTTGTCATTGTTGCCCGCTTCAGTTGATTCTTCTTTGTGATATTTAACAAAACATGCTCAATCGTTATCATGTTTGATAATATTCTGTATTTTTCTGTGTACAACCCTTCCCTAGAGCCAAAACCATTACACAAGCAAATGACTGAGATAATTTTCAAGTCAAAGTTTTAGCGGATTGTGGTAGATGCGATTAGCCTATCAAGAAGAATGCTGTCCAAATCTTTCCAACACTAACTGATATTACACAATTAGAGATCCATGCATCGTTTGCGTTTATGGCAGTTGCTGCCGATCCACATACTCTGCTCAAAGGGTAGAACTGTGAGTAAAAGAAGAGCAATTGAAATCATTGAGTGTTTTGCACTAATGGTTAATGTAAATATTATTAGAAATGTTGAATAAATCAAATAGGTAATTTTGCTCTCGATTATTTAATTTGGTAGACGAGTTATCACAAAGATTGTATTTGGGAAGATGGAAAACATTGTCAGTATAAAATTTGATTAATTTCTATTTATCATGTTTAGTTGTAGGCAATATTTATTGTCAAGGAGGACTGCTGAATTCAGGATTTATACAACAATGCTCTAGAATTCACACCAGCCTTTTCAATCGTGGTCAAAGTAGGAGAGAACAATTTAAAACTGTTCGAGCAAAAGCAAAGAGATCAATATACAATGACCACCAACCACAGTTACGAAGATCTGCAAAAGAGGCTTACAAACAATCGGAGACCAAAGTCGACATGCTTCACGGCCATCACCCTGTCTACTCTGCTCTAAAAGCCCAAAGAAGACACTTTGAAACTCTATTCATGAGAATGTCGGTGTTCAAGCTTTTATCAGAACCAAGTGATGCTCCCGCTTTATCCACTTCAAAAGAAAACATCACCAACTTGGAAGTGCTGAAGAAGGTTTGGGATCTGGCAAATGACACTCAACTCCCTATAGTCCCGGTTCATAAAAGCAAACTGGATAAACTTTGTAGTTATGGTGTTCATCAAGGGCTAGTGGCGCAATGCTCGCCTCTAGAGGTGCCGCAATTCTCTAATCATTCATTGAATCGTGATACATTCCATGCTCCTAGACTGTGGCTTCTCATTGACAATGTGGTTGACCCGATGAACATTGGTGCACTTATACGTTCAGCCGTGTATTTTGGTGTAGATAAGGTCATACTCTCGACTAACTGTTCTAAGCTGTCACCAGTAGTGTCGAAGGCCAGCTCAGGTGCTATGGAGTTTGCCAATATAGAGATAGTGTTTGACATCGCAGATTGTGTATCTGCTATGAGAGAGGCGGACTGGAGTATTATCGGTACATCGTGCGATGCAGAGAAATCTAGTAATATTATCGAGAAAACTAAAAAGCGGGACACTGCTGTGATTATTGGTAGTGAGAGTAGGGGCGTTGACAGCAGAACTTTGGAGTTGTGTACCCAGCTTTATAGTATTCCTCCAGATGTGGGTTGTCCGAATTATATTGACTCATTGAATGTTTCTGTGGCATCTGGTATCATTCTTAACCAGCTGCGCAAAACGTAATGTCATACCATCATAGGGTTGGATCATTGAGAGGAAGTGAATTGGTTCGATGCAACATATGCGCTGATATCATTCATTAATCGTATGATAAGTTGTAAATTATATTCTGGTTTTTTCAAGGGTTTTGTCATTGTTCGTCATTTTTATACACTTTCTTATATTCACCAACAAATGTATCACAACAACTGAGGCCGTGCAAGAAAAAGTTGCTAGCGCTACATACAGATTCCTTGTCGAACTGTTGATCTAAAGTGAAATGCTATGATTTTGATAAGAAAACATTTTATTGTTGAATAATAATGAAAAATGTAATAAAATTGTAGAATAAGACCTTTAAAAACGAGAGAACATGAAATAAACTGTGGACCGACTCGTAGAACTACACAATGTTGAGCAACAGAAAATTTCCTGCTCGTTCTAACAGCACAACAAGTCACATTGAAGATAGCAAGGCATATTGAGCAAACCCTTCTACCAACCGGTGTAACGAGCTACGGAACCGGGTACATACAAAAATACATGATATAGTAACTGTAGTAGTATCAGAGACAATAGATATTATTCTATAGTCTCTGGTAGCATCTCCACTAATCCTATTCCCTGAAACTGGCCTACCTGGCGCCACATGACGAGACAGCAGTATACCATTAAAGATTTATTAAAAAGACTCATTAATAATCCAAATTTTTTTTGACTAAAGATAATTACAAGCTACAAACACGTTGCTAATAATATTGACAGAAATGTATACAAAAGACATGATAAAAATAGTTTTGTCTCCATAAATTGAGGTACTTGAAAGGACTCAAAGGACAACAAAGTTTGATACATCACACGGACTCCTAAACGCAGACAAAGACATACAGGTGATGCAGATCTTTTTCTTCTTTTAGCTGCTGACGACCCTTAGGATGTTATGTTGGTAGCCTACGCTTAGTTACACAGAGAGATTTGTTTATGCCTCAGTACCTTTCCTGGCTTGGCATCCCACGCAACAGGCGAGGACAATTCCGAGAAGCTGAAAAAAAAGAACAAATGGTGTAAACTTTTTTTTTAATAATACTTTTCTTGGCATCATAATCATTTTTAAGAAAAAAAGCTTTTCGTTATGTGCCAAAAGAAGGAGAAAGAAAGCAGTTTGTAAAAACCTTGCCGTTGTCAAAACATCAATTGACTGATGTTTATATGGGAAAGTAACTGCAGTATTGATTGATACGTCTGAGACTGTTTGGAATTAGAGGCCTTGTATACAACAAACTCAATTCAATATACCACAGTAAATTCTCGAAACCGGCTAAATTTGGTTTTCCTTGTAAAATTTCACAGACAAAAGCAGTGAATACATTTATTAGCTGCTTAGACACATATGAACATATTTGGCATATATGAATATATTTTGGATATATATATTTGACATGTATACTTTTTTGACTCATATTACACGTAAGAACATACCTCAATTACACCGAAGGCGATACCAGCTCCTCCAACAATGTAGATATTATCCTTGACTGTTTCGATCAGAGCATCCTTACATCCTTGGGTGTATTCTTTCTGTAAACAGAAACAAAAGCTCAAAGGCTCATGGCGGATTTTTATAATAGAATTACATGTAGATTAAATATTGAATTCCTGCCCAAGGATGATCAGGCCAATTTTGAATATGTTATCATCGATTTGATGCCACTAATAAATTCAAGAATATTGCATTGTTGGGTACTCATTCGCACGTCATAAATTGGCAGCGTTATCACTTCTCGGAAAGGAGACAACCACAGTAGTTTTAGGAGTTGTCCCAAAATGAATAAAATGGAATCGACGGTATACCAGATGGTAACAGCAGTGATTGGTCAAAATACTTACACAAGAATCTGGTATTTTTGGAGCCTGATCAGGTGCGAGGGCGGAATCAGCCCAGTCTGTTGGTCCATTGTATCCGCAGCATTCCTGAATAGCACAAAATAAATAAGGTTTTATCTCTAAATAGCAGAAAACATAATATGCTGGGTCAATCAATCAACAGGCGGATAGATACATTGTTTACTGTACATATTACGCCCAGCCATGTTAGACTTTATATTCAGTGTCTCAGACCTGAGCCTGGTGAACATTTCCTACAAACTGGTCGCATGCCACTACCAGTTGCATGCCGCTACCAGCTGCATGCCACTACAAACTTGGCTTCATTTTTTGTATATTAATTTCATCGAATATCAATATTGGTACATAAAATGGCTATTTATCTCTGCGCGGATTGTGAGGTTTATTTTGGGTTTTTAGCTTTGCCAGCACACGACTTAGTAATCTAAGCTAAAAGTTCTATTAGCCCGCTTGACATGAGAGTTTTATAGAACAAACATGATCCAGTTTTCCTGCGTTTATATGTTGTCATCCCTTTGAGCCGTCAGCCATTATTGATGGCGGCACACCAGTAGAATGTGATCAACAGGGATGCGGGAAAGTTGGATCAAACTTGATCTTAAAGGCTACCCGAAGACCAATACATGTTATAGCCAGGCAGTTACATGTGATAAAGTTTTGTCAGAATTTGCATGGCGAATTCAATGCTCTACTTGGCATGAATTATTGATGGTGGAAAAAGTGCCTGCCATAGGGGAAGGTAACTCCCAATTTCTGCATTATGATGTCACACTTTATCGTAAGTAACTGCCTGACTATTACATGCGTTGGTCTTTGGGTATAATAATTTTGAGGCTACTTACGAGCTGTTCGTGAACCTTGTCCCATGAGTCAGTGATTGCACTGTCGTCTCCTTCCTTGTACTGCATGAGAAGCTCATCCTTCTTATTATCAAAGAATCCCTCGACCTCACCTCGGAAAACAAAGGCAGCGATACCGGCACCGATCTCGGCGATGAGCAGCATAGCGATGATTACAGCAAACTACAAACATACAGCCAAAGTCAGTTATGTAGGGAGTGGGAATATAACTCATGTTATTTTTCGTATGACGATACTATCGAAGATGGATGCAGATTCAAGTCAATAGTTCAACTCAATATTATTGAAACCACCATTCATACATTACCATTTCATGGAAATAACAATATTGAATAAAATTCGTTGCACATTCCAAACACCAATCAGCCAACTGTTAAACATACAATAGACAGCCTTCTGAGCTATAATTTAAGCCTCTTATTCTGAGTTGTCCTCTCTCCAGCTTGATACTTTTCAACCCTTGCAGCATAGGAAAAACAAGCTAAAAGTGCAACTCACGGTGAAGAGAAGGCATGGGCTTTCTTTACAGGCTCCGAAGCATCCGAGAGCAGCAATGATGAAGGTGATAACTCCAAACACGATCAGTACAATGGCTGGTGCATTGATACTGGAGTCTCCAAGGATGTTGAGGTAATCTCTCAGAGTGATGTAAGCGTAGATACCCACTGCCACCAAAGCAATTCCGATCAACTATAATGGAAAAAATAGGATATAATTAACACTGTAATCAAATTGCTCATCTCATTGTGTCATCAAAACTGATCTATGTTCATAAATACGTTAGAATGAAGAAAAAACTTCAAAACGTTTTTAATGTGTCATCGAAACTGATCTATCTTTATAAATATGAGGGAGGGGGGATGGTTACTGATTTCTCACTGTGGCGTCAAAGAGCATGACCTATTTTAATTTAATTCTTTTCTGTTTAGCTTATGACACATCTTATAAATACTTCACCCACGTTACACTCCCACCCTTGTTATGAGGGCGGATTTGTCAGTGAATGCTTTTTAGTAGAAAAGCTGACTAATGACTTGCTCATATAGCGATACTGATATTATTTATGGGCGTTAGGATGGGCAGACATAATCTGATCTAAAAACCACTTCTCCTAGTACATAAAAGAGTATCACGCTGAGTACTCCTTGAATATATCATTTTTGTGTGTATTCATCCCATTGGCTTGCTGCCATGCACATTAAGTGAAAAACAATTGGCCACATAAACTTGAATCAGAGCTTGACTGGCCTGTTTCTTACGTAGATAAACATAATATACATTCTCTGGTAGTCATCAGAGACTATAGACGAGTATCACACATCACAACGTACAATGCCTCATTAATCAACACTGTCATATTCATAGGTCACTGACCGAAACAGTTTTTTAGGATATGGCCACACATTTTGCTGCAGATTTATGCTTTGTCTAGGTAGTTTTCTTGAGCAACTGATGTATCATAAACCTTCAGAGAGCAGCAACATATTATTCAAAAGTATCAATAATAGACTGAAGTAGCTTTATGGGGCTCCTAGATCTGTATGAATAATTCAAGATGAACTTATACAAACAAGATGGCTTCCAAAAGTTCATATATAGAAGAGATATCAAAGGATCTATTACACAGACCAGTGGGTAATGCTTTAGTGATAAATGCTGGTATAATCTTTGATACAGGTTATTATGTATCTATTATTTTATAACTAGGCCTTTATATTGCGCTCTTGTGATGAATTATTAAAGCTTCATCTGTCGTTAGTCATAGAAGTGACCTAAATACCTGAGATTCTGTTGGCGAGCTAATTACATATGTGTGCACTGAAAACAAAATGGGGTCATGAGCTAACAAACATTATGACCTACTCCCAATTTGAGTTATTCTCAAATTAATGTGGATAGGAAATGCAGCTGGCGAAATGTGGAAGTTGGTTGAGTTGGGTTTTATAAAATTAAGCAGAAACATAACATTATTTAAGAAGCCCTACTAGTGTAATCAAATAGCCTAACCAGTGGACCGCAAAATAATAAAATTACAAAATTACTCAAGTGTGGTTGAAATGAGGAGTTGGTAGAACTGGGTAGCCATTTTGAGAGTTATGAAGGATCATAAATTACTTGGAATTATGGCATGAGTATGAGCTGGCCAATAAACTATCAGCAGATTATTTATTATTTTAGCAGGACAAGTTGACAACCTATTAGCGTTGGATCTTTGTTGAATTGCATGAAAAGAATTTATTATGATGGTTATGTAGGTCACTGTCCTATTGTACTGAAAGCTGCAAAACCTGAGCAGTTTTGCCTTTTGGTGAAGCGATCATGATGAGTGCCAGGATCTTAGCTTAGTAAATTTAACTCTTCTATTTTAACCCCACTAAACTTGATCTAAAAACTCTCGAAAGCATGAAATACAATGTTTGCAGGATTGGAGTTCAAACGCGATGGGATGGCTACTGTGGTTGATGCAAGATGTTGCAACACTTGGTAGCGTAGAATGAGAAAAGAACTTCTACCTTTGCTCTATTCTAGATCGCAATGTCAACCCTATGGACCAGAAAGTTACTCCATTTGGAATCTTCAAATCTTATTCGTTCTAGTTTTTTTCCTGCGCAGCAGTGACTGTGGGGTCGCTGTACCTCATGTCTGATAGCCCTCAAGTCGGCCTGCTGCCGTCTTGACCTTTGATGATGAGAGGGGCAACTAGCTTGTCAAGCACCACCAGAGCCATCTGTCACACCCCACTGACAGCTATGTCTCAAACCAACATGCATGGCGCAAGCACTGACATCAAGTGTCACCTACAGGCTACAGGCGGTTTCGCCATTGCTTCTCTACAGCGTCCATGAGATCATTTGAGGTTTCGCCATTGGTGGCATAACATCATTATTTGTGTGCATACCAGCTTATAGCATGCCGAGCAGGATATAGCCAGCCCTGTTATTAGGATGCTGTGAACATTTGAACACACGTCACCTAACCAGTAATTTGTTACAGTGCATCGCAATTTGCAGCAAATTTTAGACCGAAGTAGGTTAAGCCTGGAAGAATGACACATAATTTGAAAACAGCAGATTTTAAATATCCAATAAGAGCAAAGCAGAAAATGCTAAGTTAAAACGCCTGTAAATTAGCTTTACCATACAGTAAAGTCATCGCAGTTCCTACTACTTAGCTTTATCATGGTATTGTTCAAGCCGGTTAGCCTGCATAAGTATGCATAAGGCAAACTCGGAATGCTTTTCGTTTTTATACTGGTAGTACAGCTTGAGCAGACAGACCTATGAACAAGCCGCGCAAGCAATGGAGAGGAATTGACATTAGCTAGCTGTAATGAGTAAACATCGCAGGGAGAGTAAAGATATATATTATATTATATATCAATACTTACACTGTGTAAATACATTAACGATGCTGTTTACTTTCACCTATAATGATAATCAAACTAGTCACATCATCATAAATCTTTTTGCACTGAACTGATTTTCTAGATCGTGTCTTGGTCTTGTGGTGCGAGAGACACGGTATGATTATCAGATTGTGCAGGTATCAAACGCCAACCTCTTAAGCCCTAACTCTTGTGGCTACGGTTCCAATAGTCCCATCAGGTTGTGGTTTTGTACCTTCTACCCACGTCGCAACTACGCATTAGCCCGGCTTCTATGAGCACAAGATTATTAGATTGGGATTCTTGTGGGAAGACATGGTCGTTAGCTGGTAATTTTAAGGTAATATTTAGATAAGGGCTGTCATATTATCATATTACTATCTATTACATCTATCAGAATATTGATGGCTTCTTAGATCGTTTAATGTTCATTTCCTGTTCTGCTTCAATCCAATCTCCGCTAAATATTGATTGGAATTTTTAATGTCGCATCTTTTCAAGCAAAGTGTAAGGGTTAGTTTTGTGACAAACAGCAAGTAGTCGACTAGAAAATATTCCTGATTCCGCTGTGAAAAGTGGTTTTAAATAAGATGGCATTTTGAAGAAGTTATTTAGATAATGGAGTTGGTAGCACGATGGAAATCATTTAGTTGAGACTGCACTGGAAGAATTTGTTTGATAACAAGGAATGCTGGTAGCTGACTAAAGTAACAGAAAAAGCCAAATCTAAGAATGCTCAAAACCAGGCCAGCTGTTTGTGCATCACATGCCGAAGATCTGCAATATCTCACAATATAAACTAGCAGCTGCACTTTCATTCCATCAAACTCTACGACTATAAAGACGACTATAAAGATGCTGGCTGCCTTGAAAATTACCTAGGTTCAGAATATGATGGTTGTTTACTGAAATGGACGATTCTCTAATGAATAGCCAGTTGACTGCCACATTACTTAATAACAAAGGCCTTCATAATTTTCTCTGGCTGCCAATACCTTAGGCATTCCAATAGCAGCACAGTTGAATTCACAATGATTGAATAGAACCATTCAAAGATTCCTTCTAATTTCAATGTGATCATTTTGAGCGTATGAGCAAACGCAGAAACTAGACAATATTTTGCTTCAAATAAGCTGACCCTCAGATAGGCCTGTCGGGTCAACATCATATTAGACATACATAATCTATCGAGTTATTAAATATACAAAGAAGGACACTGCTAAAATAGTTTTGCAAATATGGCTTGCTTCTCGTAGTCATAACAAAATCCGAAAGATTATTATTTCTCACTTGGAATCATAAGTTGCCCTAGGGATTTATGTAATCACTTCCATTATTCTGCAAACACAATTCCACGCCGTATTCTTATCTCTTCTGCTATTGCTATTCTCTGCACTGCAGCGCAGCCATGAAAATATCGAGGCATCAGTTTATAGCTAGAATCGGAGCAAAACCTCCCTATTTCTTTGTGATGCACTCTACTTTAACAAGATCTCTTCCCTGACTTGTTATGCGACACTTCGTGTGAGAATTCGTCCGAGAGGACGTTGCACAGCTAGCGAACATAATACACCTTAGAACCGCAGAACACAGATTTGTTATAATTTGACACAGTGCGACTGCAATACATTCAGGATATTTATGCTTAAAATGGCTTAAAAACAATCCATTGTACATTTTGTATAATTATTGCTACCTAGCACAACAAAGACCAAGGAAGTACTGATGCACTATCCGTTTTTCATTGTAATGTAACAATGACGGCTAAAAAAGGTAGCGATAAGATCAAGGAAATGAAGCAAGCAAATAAATATTGAAAGCAACTTACACAAAAGAGAATGTTGAAGATGATCAGACACCATTTTGCGCATGAAGCACATCCCTCAGCTTTGCCTTTTCCTGCCATTTTTTCTGCTGTCTTTAGTGTAATATGGACTGGTCAGTTGTTTGTGCTGGTCAGTTGTTCAATGTCTGTTGTTCAACTAAATGTAGGTCAATCTGTCAGAGATAGCTGCATGCAGGCTTATTATAATGCAAATGAATGGCGCTATTATTAGGTGGCTATTGTGAGTATAGCCTGTGAGTTTACATAATATTCCCTGATGAGCAATAGCCCTTGTAAATTTAATTGCTTGTATTCATACGCCATGCTGAAAACTAGCACTCAGGATGCAAAACAATTTCTATATATTTAGATCAAGCAAGTTTTAGACTTTTAGTTATATGGTTTTGTAGTCACCATTCCTTGATTTCTAGAAGCAGCATGTACTGCTATTAATTATGGTGCATTTTTTTGTGAGCATTGGAGTGAAGTGCCTAGCAGGCATCTGGTGTTCTGTGGAGCTAAGGTGGGGCTGCATGAATATGAATCATCACTTCAAGCTTGGACGAACGATGACAAAACCAGATAAATATAATGATTTATGTATAGACAATTCTTATGATGCCTTAGTATGTTTGATTCTAATAATGGAGTGTTGACCTAATAGATAATGAAAATACGCCAGATCCTATCGTGGAGAAACAGGAATTGGCTCTGCTCAATAATATTGGCTTCTACTTCTGAATAATATTGGCTTCTGAATTGGCTTCTGCTCAATAATAACGGTGATCCGTGTTGGAAAAAGTGAGTCATCAACCGATGGCTTCAAGACGGAAATAAATTGACTTCTGGTCAAACAGGGATGAAGTCAACATACATGTGCTACCGTTACCTCTATATGCGAAATTTCCACTGTTTCAACATGCCATGCCAATAGCAATACCATACTCATGTTGCACATACATGAGTTTCCATTCAACACCAATATCACCACTTTGTTTTTCACAGCAACCTACATAATAAAACATGATACCCCTTTTTAGTAAAACCTAGGTAAGCAACACCACCCCATGCTTCTACACGCGTCTAAATCTATCCAAGTTGGGTATTTGAAGTAAGAAATTAATTAGGAATGGCCTTATATTGTGATATGCACACTCGCTATCTAGCTGGTAGACACTCAATCGTGGCGAAGTCTTGTGACAAGACTTCAATTAGTCTCAGCCAATATCGAGTTCTCTAATGACAGACTCAGATGACAAATTTTTAAACACCATGGGCCCCCCCCCCCCCCCCATTTAGCAATCCATGTCTGCGATCTGGAATCACACTGAACTGACCAATTTTCGTTGTTTTAAAATTACTTCAGAATGTCTTGCTGTGGATGCGGTGCCCCGTAGTTCTAGGGGAGGCAGGGACGCTCTGCCTCCCCTAGACTGCTGACTGAATATTCCATGTCAGAATCAGCTCGTTTGGGTCTTCCATTTGCTACTTATATCAGCCTTCGCTATGTAGGCTGGGGATTAACTCCAGACTCTAGAGTAGGAGCTGGCAATACCCAATACCCAATCTGGTGTTACTTCACACCCTCAAGGATTTTCGCCTCCCCTACCATTTTACCTAAACGACTGCCCTGTCAGTTTGTCAATGTGGTTGTGAGAGGTTATTCCGTGCATGTGACAGTTATCATCTTCATCAAAGCACGGATAATAATTTGATTGCAGATCAAATCACAATTATTTCTTCCTTCACCAATCTTTGCAATAAGAAAATACCTGGCAGATTTGCATGAGATAGTTTTCACTATACTTGCCATTTTTGATTAAAAGATAATGAATCTGATGGCATGGCGCCAAATAGAGAGAGATGGCCAACCTTTTCCACAATAATTAATGGTGAAAGTGGCAAAGCAAAATTAATATTTTATAAGGTAATTTATGTACATGTATTATTTGTCATATCTATTTAATTATTTTCGTCTTATTAATAAGCCACAGGCAGCCCTTGAAACGTTGTCCAGCCCAGTTAGCATCACCGGTTGTCATTGATTTGAAGCCAGTAGTGAATTGTTCCTCCAAGTTGGCTATTACTTATTACAGACTACTGTAAACCATACCAACAAATTCTGTTATGTTTCAGCAGTTGGTGATATTACTACTGACACTCTACTGCATATACCTTATGAGGATTCCAGATACGACTGTCATCAACGCTGATCTAGATAAGGAGAATATTCTCAAGGAAATATGACATCATTGGGTGGGAAGAATACATGTGTGGGTGGCGAGACAAACATTATCTCATCAATGAAGACAAGGAATGTTTGTCTTGAAGAAGATAAGTGAGGTGTGCTTAGTACTATTATTTGTGTCATCAGCAACTTATTGGCACTGTTAGTTGGCAGGTACACACCAAGTATGAATCACTTAGTGCATGCTTCAAATATTGGTTGTCTGAATGCGAAGTGCTGTTTTTAGTGAATTGGAGGTACCAGTCTATCCTTAGAAAAAACTTTCCACAGCTTTGTTCCACAGAGTCTGTAGTATATATCTGTAAAGCAGAGATCCACAACCATCTCAAAAATGTTTACATTCGTTCATCAATCCTACGGCGTTCATTTTCTTGCCCTGAGTTATGTTACCGCCGAAGTTTGAGACCCAAGGTTAAGTTGGCTATCACTTTTGCAATTCGGTACCAAAACTTGACGATATTTCGGTTACGGATATCTGAATTCTGGCATGTTAAAAAAAAATTCCCATAATGCAATATTAACCTGGCATTTCACATAAACTATTGTCCTGATATCACCATGAATTCCTGAAAATTGCATTGTGGGATACTCTTAAGGAACCTTATTTCGCTCAAACCTATGGGAAATCTGAGTAGCTATTACGATGAAGGTTTGGTGGGCAAACTTCAGTTTTTCTTGGTGATTATATCTATACTAGTGCCTTCTGATAAAAAACAAGTTATTCCACTAATTTTACAATGTGACACCTTTTGTCAGGGATCTTTGTTTAGTACTAATAATGCTCGATGACCTAGTGTGCATAGCAAACTCGTAACATCAACCATGTCCAATCCTGGGTTACTACATAGATGCATAACATTGCGATCTACAATTTTATGCCTATATGACCAATCATATGCCATGACTAATTCATAGCATCACATTCTATTCAATCACTCTTGAAAAACCATGGTAACCGATTTATTTACATATTGCAATGGCAGTAGAAGCAGTAGATCAACTATGGGATTTTTTATAATAGTGTGGTAACCAGGTGTGTTGTGTACATAAGGTAACGCGTAGCTGTGTTTGAGTACCTTGCGAGTAAAAAAATGGCCCTGTAGCTGGTAGTGGCATTCCATCATTAACCACTTCCCCCACCCAACTGGTAGATAATGGAATACTCCCCTGTTACTCCTTGATACTACTACCAGCTATCCTGGCAGTGTTTGAGCGCAAGAATGGGAGCCTTTACTTCCTTCTGACACTCATAAAAAAAGTTCGCAATACGGAACTATGCTCATTATTCACCTGTCAACATCCCTTTTCTTAGAGACACACGTCATTTAATGTGGAAATGCACTTTTTTGTTACCGCAATGTCCATTGTCACAGCTTTGCTTAGTCAGACCATGAGACAATAGAAATGATGACGCTTTGTTCCTGTCCCTGCCTGTTAATCTTAAAATGACCGGAACATTCACATGTCAACCTCCTCAGAAGATATGCCAGGGTGTTTATTTATAGTTAGCTCTCTTTGACCCTATAGAGTCTTATAACATCAACTTCGTCTTCTTATTTTGGGAGTGATCTGAGATTAAATATTGCCGTGTGAAAACATCTTTTTGGTGCATTCCTCGGACAGGTCAAGTAAAGCAACATAGAAGTTATGTTTGCTTTCTGCCAATTCAGTAAACCAACTCCTGTTTGTGATGCAGGCAGGGTGGTGTAGTGGTTAGGATTCGAGCATCTCAATCTGAGAGTTGCAGGTTCGAATCCCGGTCACTACCCATGCTGCTGAAGGAGGTGAGCTCTCTGGACAATAGCCTAGCTTGCCCACTCCTACCTTGTACAGGAGTGCGCTAAATTGAATATGTATATCTATCTATCTTATATTCATGTCAAGATTGCTGGAGAGCAGCTAAATAAAAAGTGATTTACATTTACATTTACATTACATGACGGATTATACTTTGAAATAACCCCTTAGGTGGGGTGAAATCCAGTTTGAGCCCCCAAACTCTTGTCTCCTCCTCGGGGGAGAATTCAGTTGTGGATGAAGTGATTAGATTGGATGAAGGATCGAGGAAGAGACTGGAGCTGCTGCCTTGATAACAGACTCCTCTTATACTCTCAACCAACAGGCCAGAGGGAAAAAGTTTGTACGCAGGTTGTATGATAAGCTGTGTGGTATTAGGTTGCAGAGTTCCAAGGAATGATGCAATACAGCAAAGCCTTTACTGTTGCTATACAGTAATCTTTCATGGTGTTAACTGGATGCCTACAGAGAAATTGTGATATTGCTGTAGTTGCTGGCACTAAGACATGTTTATTGTTGACTTGGCGGTCATAAATATACACCGATAGTTGTCTCCCCGTGCAGAAAAAGGAAACAACTCTCAATATCAAATAGACTAGTTTGCCTGTCCCTGGTCTGTCTAGAACAAGTTAGTCCCTCTGTGGTGACGGAAAACTATGACACGCGGCTACTTTTTTGTAGTGGCAGAACAAAAAACAAAGAAAGAAGCTGGGTGACAAAGCTGCAGAAGTTGGCATGATACACAGTATTTCAGTTAACTTGTTCTATGGTCTGTCAAGCTCCCTGTGTATATTAACAACGTTACCTTGCTGCGAGATGGAACAACTTTCAAGATGTCAGTTAGGAAAGGAATTTTTTATTGCCAATAAACGGATAGCTTCTCACAATATAATTAATTTAAGGATGCATAGCACTGCCTAAGCGGGAATGATATTTATGAGGAATGAATCGAAAAAACCACTGAGAAAGATCACCACACTCCATTTCTGCCAATGAAACAATAAAAAAATATGCTCCACAGATCTATTTTGGTGTAAAGGAACTATGTAAATGCGAATTTGAACAGGAGAATTGGTCTTTTTGATAAAATCAATAAGTAGAATAGCTACGGGACAGTATGCAGACAACTCTCAATACATAAATCATAAGCAAAGACATTACATTAAAATATTGTTATAATATACTGCCTCTGGTGTGATAGATAGAAAGAGAGCTATATATGAGCAGGGTCACAGATGGCAGACAAACTAAATTAAGCCTGTATATTATAGCCGAGAAGTTATCCCGCCTTTTTTTCAGTGTTGTTCATACTGTCCAGATCTTTTCATTGTACAAGCCAGGTAACAGGAGATGACTATTCCAAATATCTAAAAACAAAAAATTAAACATGAATAGAAATAGCCAGAGCCCAGAACTACAACAGCAAATACATTATAATACAAGGCATGTACACTGTACAAAGTCTTTTCTGTACTGCTGTTTTACCTAGCCGATGTGCTGCCTCTGATATGATTGGCAGTAGGGTGCCCAACTAACCAATCAGAGTCAGGAAGTTAGATAGTTTTAACCTTGACATATCTGTGTACCCTATTTTTAACTTTCATGGTACACTGATGACATGATATACTTACATGTATATCTCTGATCGATAGAGAGTGAACTAGTTTACTTAGCATCAGTACCATCACAAGGAGTTCTGTGTGACGACCCAAGATCAATTTGACTAAGTAGGGGCGGGTACTCTTCGATCAGACATACACATGACAATAGTGTAGTCTCAATGTCAGTGTGCTTTCATGGTGTAAGTCAGTAAAGGCAGAAACATCAATCGTCAAATGTACTGAATGACTGAATGATCGGAAATTAGTAATCAATACATACCTCCAGTATACAGAATGTAATGGCAGTACCAGCCATAGCTCCACTCATCCTGCCGAGGAACTGCTTTACTGTTTTCCAACAGCCTTCCTGTAACGATGAGAAGAAGAAACTGAATTACAAATTAACAAACGAGTGACAATTTTTCAAATTTCAAAGGCGGACACAGGTTGGTCTGTCGGCTTGCTGAATCTTTGATTCTTTTTTATGATCTGGTCGCATACAACAACTGCCCATCGTTACGTATTGCAAAAATGATGTAGATATCCCTAAGCTTTGAAAAGTTTTAAACGACCTGAAAGAGGAAATGTCCTCTTCTCTAGCGTCACGTTCGCTTTAGACAGGGAGGGTGCGATGTCCCCCCTTTCCTACTTCAGATAGTTTATTCAGGTTTCATTGAGGCTGATTGCTCTCAGTTTTTCCAAATATTCCTTGCTTTTAAAATTCTCTCTTCTTAGGATAGACCCCATACCATAAAACAAACCAGCAGAATCACATCATTCTATGTATGTTGTTTCCCCTTCCAAATACTTGGTTCGCAGACCGAAATTATCTCGCTCTAATTCAAGGTTTTCAAAATTTTATCATTTCTATTGCCAGCAGTGGAAGATCTTGTGGCTAGACCAAACTATTCATGCATGTGAGCATTCTAGAATCTAGAGATGATAGAGATGTCTTGGATTGACTGCATGTCAAGCATAACTCTGATATCCCCCGCAGGTCGAAAACCTTCCTCAAATTTCATATTTCATTAACAAGCTATAGTCCCAAATTCGTTGAAGTCTTGATTTTCTAGATCGTGAGGTTTAGGAGGAATTTTTACTGCCAGCTTTCAGAAACTAAAACCGGTAATGTTTTAACGGTCGCTAAATTTAAATCCATGGATATTCTCATCCTGTAGGGTACCAATGTAAGGATGCAAACGTCTCTGTATGGAATTGTGAGGCATTCAATTAGCAAAATGGACAGAGTTTGAGCAGTTAAAGCATGAGCAGAGCAACCCTTATCTGGATACAGTGAATTTGAAATTTTAGGCACATTATAGAGAGGGATTAATCACACACTAACTCAATTTATAGTTCAACACTGCCAAATCTGTTTTCTTGAATGCCTTATGTCACACAATTGAACCGTTTTGCTATAAATGCGGTGAACAAGCAGGGACACATTATGGCTGTCTTTCTTCTCAGAAGTCGGATAAGATACGTCGCTTATCTTACCTCATTTATTTTGTTATTTTGATCTTCATCAGGGAAACAAGAGTTTGGGTACTTAGTGTTGTCCTCTCCTACCAATGTCTTATTCGTCCAATCCTCATAACTGTTTATGCCGCAACACTCCTACAAGAAAAGATACTGCCTGTTAAAAGCACTTCGATGAATCCACCATGACTTAACCACAGCGATCTAGGTACTTTATTTATCAAAATAGCTTGAATAATATCAGTCAAACAGGAGGTAGGGGCAAGAGTCTGTTGGGCTCAGACTATCTACAACAGGAATATGCAGACACCATTTGATTGGAAAGTTGGGAGTGGAGATGCTTGTTCTCTAATAGTTTCAGACAATATCAGTACTGGAGCTGGAAGAGAGAGGGATGTTATCTTGATGCTGTCTTGCAGAGTGAACTTTAGCACGTGTCCTTTGATTGATGTAGCCGTATTAGTAGGGGATCTGCCGTCAAATTTCATGCAATATGTCTTATATTTTTGTATTCCATCCTCATTACAGGAATCACAAGGGGGGTTTTCACTCATGTTAAACAGGGGGGGGGGGGGGAATATTTTCCATGATCAACCTTTCAGTACTTATATGTTAACACACAAAGTCAAAAAGCAGGACTGTGAGTGCAATAATTTAGATTGTGCTTGCGCAGCCTTTTACCGCGAGTTATTTGGTATAATAAGTTGATAAAGTGTAAGGGCCTCTTGAGACCCGGGAAGATAACATTAAAGAATTCAATGATGCCTTAAGCAAGGAGTTTTAAACATGACAAAAATTCTGCCCTTTGTGGCAATGTCACAGGCGGTAGATTACGTTCTGCTTCCAATGATAACATGGATAATATGGCCAAAAATCTGTCAAACTCATTTGCAGTATGAAAGCAACCAAACACTCTCACATACCCCTGTTTTCTGGGCAATATCAAAAGCGTTCTTTAGCCCTTCAAGTTCCTGTGTGTCATTTTCGCTTCCCCAGTACGCCTGGTAGCCACTAGACATCAAGGATTGCGTTACTTCATAGGTGAGGTCTCCTGTTGGACCGTTTATTTTGTGGATGGTGACTGCAGCTACTATACCTAATACCAGCTCAATAAACACGACAATAATCATCACCACTGAGAACTGTAAAGAGAAGGATATAGTGATAGTTATAGTAGCGTTATAATCCTGTTATAGGCGTCTTATAGACATGTCACAACAAAGGTTCACTTTCAATAAAATGATAGTTAGTGAGCTAGTCAGAACCCTAGGCATCTAGAATAGTAAGCTCATACGACACAGACAGCAGGAGGGGAAGGACACCCTGTCTTACTCGATACCATAAATTACCTTATATACAGCAAACCATAACAATTTGAATTTGTGGTTTTTTGCAATACGGAACTGCTGCAGCTGCTGCTTCAGGCTTCATGACTGAAGGTGTTGGCTCTGGTTGGTTGGACGGTTCTCCAACCCAACCAATGAGAGCCAGCACATTAGCTGCCATAACCTAGATCCAGCCAACTGAGGCCTGAACTGTCAGTATAAATCAGTGGCGTATAACCCAATGATATGCGTAAGAATATCCATGTCATAACATCACAGCACTATTAGTGGTAAACAGTCCCTTACCGCAAAGAGTAGACAGGTATTCTGTTTGCATGCTCCTAGCCAGCCACATGTGGAGATAAAGAAGGTAGCTAACCCAATAGTGATGAGAAATCCTCCTACAGCCAGCAGGGCACCTTCCACTGCCAGAGCATCTGTGAGTGTTGTAGGAGAGACCGTAGATCCGTCCTGGACTTCCTCATCTAGAAAACCTAACAAGTCATTGAGGTTGCTAGTTTTTCCCTTGTGGATGACATAGGAGCCAACGCCGATGAAAATTACTCCAATTATCTGAAAAGAAACAAGCAATTAGATTAAAAGTAAGCTTTCTCTCCTTGTGCTCAGGCAGACATTCACCATATACATAATATCTAAGTCTATATCTATGTCTATGCCTATGTCGATGTCGATGTCTAAGTCTATGTCTATGATTGCCTATGCCTATGCCTAAGTCTAAGTCTATGTCATGGCTTTGATATATCTTCTCAACATTAGCGATGAGCAATGTAAAATGGCTGAGCTACGAAGTCGTACATGGGCTAACCATTCAACAGGGTAGGCAGTTTGAGCATACAGGGAGAGACTGACAAGACTAAAAACTTAAAATTCTGACATATCATCTACCCAAGGTTTGTTCTTAAATCTGTTCTGTTCTGAAACAGAAATGATTGTTCTTGTGGGCGTTAATATTTGCCAAGACGAGCATTAATCAAAGTCTAAATGTTACCGAGGCGATTATGTTATGAAGAAGATTTACCTTCTGGATAACTAAGGCTGAAACATGGCAGCTTTCAGGATATATATGAAGATGATTCATCAAGGGGTGGGTGGAAGTAATTAAACTGAGCAAAGTCTGGATGGCTATTTTTTTAGATTAAATGAAAAGGTTAGTTTTCTGACCATTTTGTGGGGCTAAACCTATAAAGTTAGGCAATTTTAGAGCATCACGGTTTACACTGATGCTCAGAAACCCACCGCCAGTCCGCCAGCCCCATCAATTTTGAATTTACTGGTCTCAAGGCTATGTAAAATCACAGGCTATTGAATTTAAGCAATTATTTTAAGATTCTACCAGGCTCTTGGACTTTAAACAGTGATGAAAGTTCATTGCCAAACAATTTGAGTATTGATTTTGATATGGGTTGCATTGTATTGTAGTGTAGATTTACGTTATGTATCAAGCAAGAATGCGACATAATATAAAGGAAGTAAAATTGAAAGCATTTTAAAATGTTTTAAAACTAGAGCTGCAATTTAATGGCTTAATTGTTACTGTTCTGTTGCTAAGCTAAGGAATTTTGCTATGGAAGCCTCATGCAGCAGGGTTAGCCTGCCCGGGCTACAGCAGGGTAATAACAGGATATAACGATTAATGCAGCATTCTTTAAAACTGGCTATCTTCAACCGTTTTTTGTCCCAACAAAAATTGAGGGTTAAGACATGTCATACATATGAATATTAATTCATGCTCTCAATCCTTATACTATACTAGGTCTAACTCCTTGGTCTGAGCCACTGTTGACAGGATGGGAAACCGATGGATAATATCTGCATGTCAGGACCTGCATTTATTAAATAGGGAAATGATGGATTTTTATTGTACAGAGTATGAAGACAAAATGTTTTGATCATACAAGCAATGAATTTCAATCAACTCTGGCAGGAGCCGGAATAGCATTATAACAAATTATTGCCGTGTCAAAACACTATACTTAGTGTTTTACTCCTATTGTAACTCGTAAACTGATCCCTGTGAGGTCACGTGATCAATAACAAAAAAACAAGGAACATGCGAACTAAGTGCTTACGTGGAGCTTTACTTAATATATTACAAGGCCATTTCACCGATATAAGATTGTCTAATAGCCAACAGCTGCTGTGTTACAGCAACAAATTTTGGGCCCCTTATGACTCAGAACTTCATTGCATAACATTGGTGTATTTGATTGACAGCATACTTTACATACTATTTCAGTCATATGCAGTAGCTACACTGGGAGTTGTCTGAGCCCCCAGACTATTGCCCCCCCAGCCCGAAGGCCCTCCGGCGAGGGAGAGGTCTTACCCTTGATTAAAAACTTCCTGAATCACTGGTTGCTCTTAGGTGAGTGAGCACGACGTCCTGCTGGGGGTCTGGTTCCCAAATCGCTCACTCATAGATGGAACTAAATTCATATTTGGTGACCGATTTTGCTAATTGAAAGACCAATTTTAGCGATGATTCTTATCAAATTGATAGCGAACAATTACTTTTAAAAGATTTTAAAAGACCCCATTGGCACATTGCACCATGCATGATAACTAAGGGAAGATATGATATGACGCTCACAATTGAATTCATGGTCAGAGCAAGGAGTTACTCCTTGGTCAGAGGCGGGTCAGAGGGAAGATTTTGGCCCGATGGAGTCTGCTATTAGTAACAATCTTCCGTCATCACTGGCCACTAACAGGAGCAAGCCAAAGGCTGAATAATGTGTTCCTCTTTATGGCAAGCTTATTAGATGCTGAATGTCTCGTAGAAAACTTAACTGCATATTCTAGACTTGTGCTACCATTCATAGCCCTGAATTTCCTTGGTCTAGTCATAAACAACTTTACTAGAGGCACTAACTGTGAGTCGTCAAAAAGAGCAAGATTACACCCATCTGATTTTGCTGTTACGTGCCGGGAGTTAACATCAAGCGATGCTCTCTACCAGTGCTTTTACCATCTTTTAGCTTTGTGTTGATCAAGTCTACGTTATTGGCAGCCTAAGAACTTGGAAACTAGAAACTCTGGGTTTTGGGGCAAGCATAGATGGTATATGAGGGCAGGTCCAGGTGCCATCATTACACACAGTACAATACAGCGACGCTACTCAGTTTCAAAAGTTGTGACTGCTCTGGACCTAAGACTAGACATTGTGAATATCAGTCAAACCAGATGTAACTAAGACTTACACAAAATAGAATATTGAAGCCAATAAATAGTCCTCGTACGAGTTTCTGCATGAAGCCGGTCTCTCCTTCTCCCATCCTGAATATTCTCTATAGCTCTATAAGTCTGTCTCGAGAAGATGGGTATATGTTTCTACTAGTCCTAATTTTTCTCCCCGATGCTTTGCTAAAGACCAGCTAGTGATCAACTTTCAGTCAGTATTCTAAGCAACAACTTATTATGGACAGTGAATGCTCGTTTGCTAAGCACAACCTAATACAGCGCTATATCAATAGTGGACTGATTGTGATGATAATCTTGCCACGCACTAGGCTTGCAATCAATTCTTTTCCTTCAGCTATACTATATAATACCCTAAACAATGCATTATTTTAGTTACCGATTCACTGGTTATGGTGATATATATATTAATGGGCGCAGTTTCCACTCTTGAGTGATAAATACTCGGCTATATAAAAGTGTATTAACATAACTATATGGCTTGGCTAGCAGGCAGTTCCACAAAAAAATGCCACTGTCATAACCATGATGAATGACTTTGTGAGAACGATAATTATATCACTGATTATATGGTACTATGTCACATTTCTATGTTCAGTTTTATGGAAGGATTGGCGCAAGGTCAACATTTTCATGTTTAGGGTCTGGTGGTAAAGTTTTGTTAAGAGAACAATAAGCTTCTCGGCATATCGGCCAAGATCAAAGTGTCACTGCCAATGGCTGAGTAGGGCCAGTTTTAGTTTTGGTAGCTTGATGGACATCCAGTTCAGGAGGTCTCTTATGGCCTCACATCTAGGATGCATTTTAATTTTCTAGGATGTCTCACATTCTCAGTATGAGGATTTTGAGCACCTTGCGTACCTCTTTAGGGGCAACCCAATCTTCTGTTTATTACTAAACAGCAAGAGAACAGTAAGATGATGTGTAAGCTCAGGAGGTCACCTGATCTACGAGCAGATGGCTATGTTCACATTGCTCAGGATATATGCCGCTATTCCAAACGCCAAATTTTACATAAAATGTATTACCTAGCACTGACTGGGATGTGCCATTAATTGTCTTTGAGGCAATAATATGCAGCATGGATTTCGTTGTCAAGGATGACTAACCATTCGCCGGTGGTGGTAAAAAATTATAATTATACTTCCAGTTGTTTTCCGGTGATTGATGGCAGAGCTAGATGATGTTAAGAAAGTTTTTAAAAGCAACAGACACACCAATTATCTCGTTTTACACTAAAAATATTAGAGGAAGGAACTATGTGATGTATTATGGTATCTGCATTAGCCGATGCGAGCCCTCATGCCCTGGTCTATGTCCAGGATGACATAACAACACTCACTATGTTTACCATTGTTCCAAAAACAATAGAATTAAGAAATTCCCCAATACAAAAACCACTAGCACTCTAGATAAACCAACTGTCATCAAGAAAACTGATGTATCCAGGTCTCAGATCTTGTTTCATTAGCCAGCCATGCAAGTTTGTTAACCATTTGACACAAGAGCGAACTTGCTTTCTGGGGCCTTTGAGTGCTATGGGTGCCTGTACCTATCCTCTGATAGTACGTTTATTGTGGAGTTTTCCCCCATTGAAGTCAAGGCAAGACCATAGTGCCTACACAAGACTGTGAGACCGAGTATGTAAATGTAAGATTTCATGAGTCGCTGTTGTTTGTTATTTATATATTTATAACCTGGACCAGAATGGTTACTGCACCCATGATTTTTATCTTAAGCATGATTCTAAACTATCTCTACTTGATCATTTTGAGCATCTTGAGCATGCAAAATCCTAAACTATCTCTATACCTGATAATTTTGAACATGCGAGTACACAATAAAGTAAGGTACCAGTACGTAATAAATTGAGCAAATATTGATCAGATACGACTGAGGTAAAAGGAGGCTTGAGTTGTAAAACGTGGAATACCTGTGAACAATAATATAAGCTGGAGACATACTCAAATTAATAAAATCGGATGTAGTTTTATTGTTCCATAGTTTTATGAGTGGATAGAGATTTTCCACTGACGTGAAATAATGCACACTTACCACATAGTCTCAGGGTAGTTGCTAGAGATTACAAATTCTTTGACCCAACCAAGTACTAAAAGTGAATCCACTGTTAAACTGCACACTGCTTGCAGATCGACTCTGTGATACGAGACGCTCTGCACCGTAGTGACAGTACCACTAACTGTCCCAATCCACCTATTTTATCTTTTGCCTATAAAAGCCAACTTCCCAGTTAGGGTAGGTGAATTTTTAGTTTGGGTACACAAGCACATTTTGATTAATCCAAATGCTACGATGCAAAGATAACCAACCTGAACTGATTGGTGCACATGCGCAAATTGATTAAACTGTGTTACACTACCAAATATTTTTTGAAAAAAATAGAAAAATACAATTATTATTTGGATTAGCCTTTGTTCCATACTAGGAGAGCATCCGATACAGTCACAGAACCGAGAACAGCTGCTTGAGCATAAAGGTTACCATCCTTCTCACTAAGTTTTGTATAATCGTAGAAAATTATCTCATGAGGTTGGCGGCAACCTTATATTATTGATAACAGGGACTAATAAATTCACATAACAAGTGCATTTAGCACCGAAATGTACAGTTAGCACCAAAATGTAGAACAACCCTGTATGAGAAAAAGTTTTTCTTAAACTACTTTTGATACTTTTTTCTTTTTTTGCACACGGTCTCATTTGCCCTCGTTGTATTGATCGGTGATGAATAAAGTTAATATCTATCTATCTATCTATCTATCTATCTATCTATCTATCTATCTATCTATCTATCTATCTATCTATCTATCTATCTATCTATCTATCTATCTATCTATCTATCTATCTATCTATCTATCTATCTATCTATCTATCTATCTATCTATCTATCTATCTATCTATCTATCTATCTATCTATCTATCCATTCTCCCTGATCTATCTAACAAGTGTTTTGATGAGATTTTGTGTAAATAAGATAGCAGGACTATATGTTTGATCAAGTTTTCGCTTATTCAGAGTTGCTTCCCTTCTCCTGTAGAGGGGAAACAAGTCTGAATGCAAGCAAACTTGATAAAACCTAACTGATTAGTAGCTAAAAAGTAATGATAAAAAATCAAGTAAGTACCCTTGTATGTTATCTACTCAAGTAGATTGGAATAACAACTCAGAAATAGAACATTAGTTGGCTTACCTTTTAATTGCTGACAGGGGTATAGGGTCATTTCCCTACACCAGGGCAGGGCTGTAGTTCTAGGGGAGGCAGAGAGGCACTGCCTCCCCTAGAAAGCTAAATAAATTGGTAAAAATAATTAAAAAATCTACGTCAAATCTTTGGAACTTTTTCTAATTTTTTCTAAACTACGGCCCTGCAGGCAGGGTGATCAACAACAATACAAAGTCTGACATTTGAAATGGCAAGGACGATGAAGAACTTCTCAGGTACCAATAACATCTTATTCAGACAGCCCAGTCCCTGGTTTAACTGTCATTCAGGTCAAAGTTCCAGTTACATTTCCAGTTACATTTCCAGTTACATTTCCAGTTCGATTTCCAGTACATTTTACAATTTTACAAATTAATTCCCAAACCTAGAGCCTATGCCACTTTTACACCGCTCGAAGTTAATTCTTCATCCACTCCAACATGTTTTTTCGCAGCATCCAGGTACTGCTATCAGTGGGCTTCATACGCTACCAAGACTTACATTATCAGCATAAAAGAACATGAACTGTTTATGCAGCAGTCAAGGCCATTCAGTAGAATAACATTCTTGAAGTGAGGGTTCTAATGGTAGCTAAGGTGAGAATATATATTCTCAGTGTCTGCTACCATGGTGCTCTTTAAGGGCATGTGTGACTCGTAGCTAGAATTCACGATCGCAAAAGATGCATCATCTATGGACCAAAAACTCTCACACTAGACCGTAGAACATCATGATATCAGTATCACTTGCAAAGTTCAATAACAACACAAATATAAATTTGCTACATAACAAAAGTGATCATGGTGATATTACGAATATTTATGAAGTTATCCTTCCACTTGGAATGACAGGACAACTTGTAATATGAAACAAAGTCTACAAATACATACAATTGGTGTAATTCGACTAAGGACGGTAAAGACAGATATGATAGTCTATCTCAAGCAGTGAACATTTGAAGAAATCTCGAGCAAGTGATTCAGAAATTCATGAAAAAACCAAAGACTCCATTAAAGTGTCTAGGAAAGCAAAATTCATCCACTGTTCATATCAAAGCTTTGCCATTGCAACGAAAAAAAAAGTAAATTTTTTTGCACAAGGACATTATTGAACGATGTAATCTAATTCAAAGTGCGAAAATCCAGGGTCGTCCGTATGTTATCTCCCCTGTTAAGTGTTGACACTCAAATATCTTTGACTACGCTACCGTCGTCCAATACAGTTTCTTGTTAATTTCTAGTGTAAGTAGAGCAGCCTTATAACTGTCCTAGGTAAGCCCGGGCTAGGCTTACTGTTATACTGTAAGTGGATCATCCTTTAAATGTGAATCTGTGACAGGGGAGATAACATACTGTAGACCCTTCTACACCCTAGAACAGGGGTGCCCAACCTATGGCTCATGAGCCACCTCGGCTCATTTTGGCTTTTTAGGTGGCTCATTTTAATATTTGCAAATTTCACGCGCTTTTTGGCGCGAATTTCATGCATTCAATTCATGCATGTACAATGTACATTAAATGTATGTATAGTGTATACAAGTGCATTGTACTGGGTGCCTGCATTGTACATATGTGTGTAGGGTTGTCTTCTTGCAGACTTGCCAACCTAAATTTTCCTCAAATTTTTTTTCGCACTACGCGCATAATCTCACACAATGACTATGCTTTGGTATTCTTGCCTGCGCTTATACATGAATGAATAATGAATATGATACATATATATCACTGACTGTTTCCATGTTGTCTACACGTGACACAACGTGGTCAGCTCATTTGGTTTGATTGATTTTTTAAATGGCTCATGTGAGAGAAAAGGTTGGGCACCCCTGCCCTAGAATTTCGCACTTTAAATTGTGTTAAATCATTCAATAATGTCCTTGTGCGAAAAAATTTACTTTTTTTGTTCATTGCAATGACAAAGCTTTGATATGAACAGTGGTTGTTTTTTGCTTTCCTAGACACTTTAAAAATCGCATAATCTCAATAATTCTGAAAGTACCAAATATTCTCCTCTAATGCCACCTAACTATCATTGACGTTATTCTTGCTAATGGCACGACAAAATTTAGAATGCAGTGCATTTGAAGTGATTGAAACAGCTAAACTTAACCCCAATTAAGACTCTCTACATCTCGCTTAACGCCATCAACTAGGGAAACAAGGAGTGTATTCATTTCTGGATTTTGATATATTTTAGAAAAATTATTTTAGTTTTGAATAATATGATTGAAATGGCAAAAATAAACTAATCTGTGTAATAATATTACAATGTGGTAATAAAATAGCGTGAAGAATGGTAACGTTTAAAACTATCAGCAACAAATAATGCATAATAATAATAATATATAACCGAAGCATGGTGAAATCTCTACTCACTAACCGTCTCTCTGATAGAAATATAATATATATAATATAATATATATATGGACTTTCCATAGAATATCCAAAATATTTGTTAACATATTTAATCCTTAGCCTCTCATTTTTACAACAGGCTTGTACCTTATTTTTACATAAATTCAGAAATATCTGTTGGCATTTCAGCAGGCAACAAATTGCTGCCTGAGCAAAACCAAAATGTCATATTGATCATGTAAAAAATTCAATAATGGATATCTTGAAGTTAATTCCTGTGGAAGAATTACAGCCTTAATAATAGCATTCATAAGGTTATTCCTGATAGTAAACTGAGTTTAGTAATACTATAAAAAATATAGTGGATATGGCTTGGGTTACATCACAGGTAAATTATACAATGATAAGATGTTCTAATCAACATCTTCGGGATGGTTACTATATCAGAAGATAACTCCTAACACAATAAAACATAGTTAGATGATTTATACAAGGATCGAGGGGTTGGGGGGACACAACTTTAGGAACCCGTTTTGATACTCTCGTAAATAATTAGGATTTAATCATGCATATTAAACAGAGAAAAAAAAAGGAACATAACTTAAATATAATATTAATAATAACAATAAGAAATGTCAGGTCAAAAACAAACCAAAGTATAGATTTTAAATTATTGCTGCAAGAAGGAAAAATTATTTGGGTTGAAATAATGATCAGGTTACTGAGTAAGTTTGGTTTTGGTAAGGATAATTGAAGGGGCAATCATCGTTAAAATACCAAAAACTTGAATACTGCTAAGCTCTTGACAAAAAAGAAAGATCAAGAATAATCGTGGATTATGAAAAAAATACACTTTTGAAGTTATAAATATTAACACTACGACTCGTATTTCCTGCGCATACTGCTAATCTGTTTGATTTTTACTCTTTAGAATACCACCAACCATATCGATTCTCTCGCCAGGGAGGGTGGGATTCCCTCCTTTCTGTGCTCACCATGCTAGATCTGAGGCTAGACTGTGAAGAGTCAACAACTCCTGACGGCATATTGATATGACAGGGGAGGATAACTTCTATTCTGCTCCAGCCTCGCTTTGAATCTCTTGTTTCATCATCGCATGCTCTCCCCATACAGAGGAGGATGTTTGATTTTCTCTGTCGTTAGATTGAGGAGAAGGCTGCGGTGAGCTATTCCACACATCTCTAGACTTACTGTCGGCCCACACGTGATCGTTCTCAGCTCGCTGCCTGCTGCCGGGCCGCTGATGATCTACATTATCCTGATCTAAAGCTCGCACCGTCGACGAAGGCGGCCGTATACTGTAATCATTACTAGTATCCATATGTGATACCGACGACACACTGTTCGCTAAGCCGGCAGCAAAATTGTTATTAAGTCTCAAAGCGGCGGAAGCTGCGCTGCTGCTGCTAATCCTTGGTTCTAGTTTTGCGGTAATATCACTAGGACTTTCCTGAGTTAGATGGGCTGATGAATTATCCAACATCCCGCTACAAACAATCAAATATGACATCACTGGTTTGGCTTCCTTGAATTGACCACTAGCCAACAGGATATGAAGATATTGTAATATAACTGAAGAGGAGGTGAAATGATGGGCAAAAGGTGATGCAAATAAACTAATTAAAAAAGTCGATCAAATCTTGGCCGGTACATGCATGATGAATTGAGGCTTTTTGAATTTGTAATCAGACAGTTTAAACTTAGAGGTAGACATGGAAGATTAGCCAGACTCTGAGACTACTTACTAGCTGGGTTGTTGTATCACGGAAGTGGCAGTGGGAGATAATTCTGATACGGTTTCTGATGACTGACTGGTTCGCAGTTCTCTCAGATCACATTCTGATTGGCTGGTCCTTAATGATGTCATAGAAAGATCCTGGGCTTGGTCTTCATCCATGTCTATTGATGACATGTCCGGGTTGCTTACCACCGAGAGCTGAGGGTCAAGAACAGGTCTCTGTCAAAAGGAGGTTAACTTATTATTCATTTGGCAAATCAGCCAACAGGCTGGTCAAAATAAATTTAAACCAAACAAACTTATTGATATACTGACAAACTTAAACTCATCATCAGACAACACGAAGGTGGGATTGTAACAATCTTATTTTTAAAGTGGAATGGCCAAGAGCCAAAACCATTAGTTGCCTATCTTATTTTGTTAATTGTTTATTACAAAGTGATACTTTGAAGGAGCCAAGACAAAACACCTAAGATTGCGTCATATGTCACATTTTCCAAACCACATGTATTAAGCGGATTTTTAAAATTCTTTTTAAACGGCTTTGAAAGTTTGTTATAACCCTTACGTTATGGTGTGTGCCAGAGAGAGGGAAGCCGGGATGCGGTAGAAGCATATATTATCATGAGAAGACTACTTACCATACTGTTAATATCTGTTGCGTAGTTGTTGTTATTGTTTGATATGCTGCTGGAACTAGGAGCCCTCCCTTTAATAGCATTAACTGTAGGGCTGAAATGAATAATAACATTATCGATAAAACATTAGATCATTTCTGCTACCTTCCAATTAATCAATCAGAGTTTCGATATTAACTAATTAACTGAACTATTAGATTGTTATCTGAAACATATATTCTGATACTTTTGATGTTTACAACATTGTTTAGCAAACACCTATTTTCGTCGGTAAAATGGGAGTTTAAAGAATGTTTTGTGTCAGATCTTTGGCCATTAGGGTGTCTGGGAAATTGGGGTCTGCATGCTTCAAATACTTCTGTGATTAAAGTCCCTCCTTTCCAATTAAAAAATAAAACAATTTACCAGCTACATGTATACTTTGATATGGAAGACTCACAGGGGAGGGGTACTTTAAATTTACACATTTATAAAAGTACCAGACTAAACAAAACACTCCAGAGGTGAGAGAAAGTTAATTTTTAATGTGTAAACCCAGACTTGACGTGGAAATTATGAAAACCTGATGGTGTGCGCTAAAGTCCACAGAACTGCATTGTATGAACACTTGAGAGAAGCGGTTTGGTGGTTTGATCGAGGTTATTGACTCTTGCCAGTCCGACTGACCCTAGCCTAACTCTTACTTGGAAAAGTTTGATGTCATCAAGATTAGCATTTTCCATGAGGAGGAAGAGGGCATGATGGCTAGGCGTTGAGTAAGAACTCAATGCATAATTTATCTTAACAACACCTATTCATCATGATGATGTTTAGATTTGATTGCAAATATTTTGATGGGTGCTAGCATCAAGACTTACAGTGTTGATTTTCCAGGGACCAATTTGGCAGACTTGTAATTAGGCAAGTCTAATTCCTTTCTAATTCTTTGAACACTACTCCCTTTTAATATAAAAAACTCATCTTATTAAAATTGAATTTTTGATGAGTAAAAATAATGAACAGCATAGCACGCAGGCGTTGATGAGCAATTCAATTATTTTTTCTGTCTCAAATTAGATTTGTAGAGTAATTATTTTCCTGTCACAGTTTAAATTTCACTGTCTTCTGTTTTAAAATAGCTAATCCCTGTCATAACAATTACTGTAACACCCTGCCCCAGGCACTGTTCAAATCTATTCCTTGCCCCTTACCTAAAAATATTACTAGCACATGTACCTCAACACATACACTATTATTTTGTTTGTGTTAAAAGTATTTCCTATCTTTCAGCGTGTTGTATTCTAGTAATCAACAAAAAGTCATTGAGAGTTTATGCTATCGTATTGAGCAGCTGTGCTGATTGCCTTTTGACTATGACATCACATAACAAACCGAGTGACTGCCAATTTTTGTGTTAGCCTTTGCCAAAAAACAGTACAAATTTTACGTCGTGCTAATGAAAGATCAAAAAGCTGGGAGTTCCTGAATCATAACCCCGCCGTGTACGGTGACAGACGGTGTACACATTATAATGAGGTGAAAACTTTTGGTTTTTTTTATGACTCAAACGCTTTGTTGTGAAGGATTAACTGTAGGCTTAATCACAAATTTTGATACTATCTCGCTGACGAAAGACATACACCCTAATATAATTACCTTTTTTGACGCCAACGTTACACAAAAAAGTAGGTAGCATTTCTTTGCAAACTTGATTCTTTGTATCTATTAATTTTAACCAACATCGCGTTGAATGTTCAAAAATATCTAACTTTGTTATCTGTTGGGTAAAACAGGATTTATTCCTTATTTAACGCAGTAACTTATGTGCCTCTACTTCTAATGAAAAAGAAACTATCAGGCACACAAGTCACATCACCGAATAAGTATTTCTCTAATTCTTGTAACTTACTTTAGGGATTTTTGTGGTCGCCTTTTGTGGAACTCCATCTCATCGACTGTCCACACAGCTCCTTTCACATTCTCCACTCGAGCGAAACACTTGTGTAAACTCAAGTTATGCCGCACTGCATTCTACAATCAACAGGTAAATATTATAATAATATTATTAATATATTATTATTTTATTTTTATTATTAAATATTATTGTAAACATAGTAGTTCGGGAGTTATCCTCACCTCAAGTTTAACAAAAGCAAGAGTTTAGTTCTTAGCAGTCCAAAATATAAATACTTGTATATATATGTTTATGAGAGCAGTCAACATGGTGGTGGAGTTTTTAGATATCACCTTAAAATGTCAAGGGATTACCATAGGGTTTTCTGCCTGTACAACAAGTAGTAAAGGTAAGGACCGAGCACTGTACTAATTTGAGTGCTTGAACTCTGACGATTAGCTGGTAGCGGCATTCCGTCCTTTCGGATTGGAAAGTGGTCGATAATGGATTGCCTTTACCAGGAACCCGCCAGAGTTCGTGCACCTAAACAAGTACAATGCTTGGTCTACTACAAGCACGTTCACCATATTAATTTTGTGATAAGTTGTTACATATACTAATGCCAACCTTCCACGTGGCTTCGTTTCGCCTAAAGTATGAAAAGTTCTCCTGAAACCACTGGTACACCTCGTTCAGTGTGAGCTGTTTGTGGGGTGACTCGTTAATTGCCTGACGAATCAACGAAGCGTAAGTAAAAGGTGGCCTCACATCTGCGTTCTTGTAAAAATCACGGTTCTTCATTTCTAAAACGAAAAGGATACAATGCTATGACAATATTGTAAAGAGATTTTGACAGTTGAATTAATTTATTCAGGTTAGTAACATCATCTAAGGAAACATATCATCATCTGGTTATGTAAATTACAAACATGCAATGTTGACAGACTTCGACCTGCATCCCTTTTTTGCTTTGCTTCAAAATAAAAATGATGTGGACCCTATTGCATGTCACTTGCTTGCAAGATCTTTGAGTGATGTTTGAAAAACGGGCTGTCAGTTTGCGGTCACACAGGGTATTTATAAGCAGAGACAAGAAAATTAGATTAAACCTGAAATGAATTCGCTTGTGCTTTCCCAAAAAATCCTATTCAAGCAACCAAACTGGCTCTGACATATTACCCACAAAAAATAACCACAGTAAATACAGTTTGGTTAAGATTTCCAAATTAAAATCCTCTGCAAAAGGAACACCTGCAATACTCATTAAATTTGAGAGACAGCATTTACTCAGCACAGTCAAATCTACCTGAGGAAAGAGGTTTTGCACTCTCCGATGCTCTCCTCTGCTTACTGATGACGCTAGCACTGATCTGATTGGCTGATGACAGAGGATTCGCTATGAGATGATTGGCTGTAGGTGATGTGTTGGAGTTATGTGAAGAGCTGGAATGTGGATTATGTACGGGCGGCGAGTTGGGAGAGCGGGGGTTCGATAGCGCCCCGGGTAACACCCCAACAGCATTTGTGTATGCCCTCGTACTAGTGATAACTGACGGCGTTGGGGCCTGCTGATTTAAACTTCGTGAAGAATTCTGAAACAGATTGAAGAAAAACAGTTTGATGCATTGTTATACAATATTTTTATGTAAATCTGTAGAAATTAAAAGCCAATTTGCCTGTATTTATGTAACAGGACATGAGATTGTAGTCTGCTGTGGTTTTCTATCCTGGCAGATAAACAAGGATAAACCTATCATCACGTAGCCAAGACTCCATCTCTTCTTCATGGCGAAACGCTTAAATTAACATAGTTAATTGAAATTTTATTTGAATTTTTATTGACATTCCCTTAAAACTTAAAGCCATTGCAGGAAGAAAACTTGCCTGTTCTAAAGACATGACATTGTGAACTTTATAGTGAGCTAACATCTAATCACCCCCCTTCAGTTAACATAAACGCTGCCAACTAGCTACGATTGGTGCTAGCTAACATTAAATCACAAACTAGCTAACTTTAACTTTATACTAGCTAACTTTAATGTACCTTGAGATGGTTATCTTGGCTACCATGCTGACTCGAGTTAAGCTTATGATTATCGATATTGGCCGAGTTAGGATCTGCAGGGTTCATGTTCAGGTGTTGCATCATAGCATGTAGTCTCTCCTTTTCCTTCTGCAGGTTAACTTCCAACTGCGTGACCACCTGCATCTGTACACGTACCTGGGCCGTGTTTCTGTCATCCAACTGATGCTCACTGGTCAGATGTCTAAAATATTTCATTTAAAAAATTACAGTTCATGTCTAAAATATTTCATTAAAAAAAATCGAGTTGCCGGGCTAGACAAGTATCGAAGCTTGAATTATGCATTTTCAAAAGGCATAATCGTCAATAATTCATAACCGAAGGGCCCTTTGTAAACATAAATCATCATTAAAGTTTTACTGCTACATGTACGCAATATCAACCTTCAAAGTTACACAATACATTATCATTTTGTGATGCATTTTCAGTACAATTATGATTGATTCTCAACATTTTTTTGCAAAAAATATCCATTCATAAATTAACAAGCTGCCGCTTTAAAACTAATTTGCTGGCTGAGCTTACTAAATATCCCATCAACCACAATTTTAGTAAAGTTTATTTATAAAATAACTTGCCATTCATTATTGTTACACAAGTAAGCAGTTTTGCATAATCTGGCAATTTATCAAACAGAGTAATTTTATTTTTACGGAAATAAATAATAAAGTCAGATTGATGAGGTACAAGTAGGCAAGCAGTGCTTTGTGATTGAGGTTAGAATCCTGATTATGCTAAATGGTTATAATCTGAGTTGCGCAATAAGTCTCGCTTGGGGATTACAAATCATTAATGCCCATTTAAACCTAATAAAATCCCTCCGTTGAGCACATTGTAGGTAAAAAATTAAAACTGAAGGACTCCGTCGCCAAGGTTAACATGAACAGCTAGTGGTTAACGCTGCACAAAATTGCCTTCAAAAAGGACAGTGCAGAATATGGAAACTATAAGGAGTTACACACCTAATATCAATGAGGAAACAACTCTATATGCTGCCAGGAATACAAGCAATTGCCCTATTGGGCCTGCTAGGAGCTTCTGCATTTCAAACCAAATAGAATAAATGAGGAGCCTATGTACACATATGAAACATATCTAGTCAGTATGACAGTGCTAGGCTAAAATGCAAGAAGTATAAAAAAAGTATACAAAAAGGTGTAAACAAAAGAGTGTAAAAAAAGCCTAAAGACCAGTCAGTGCCAGGAATGGGGGAAAATTGCCTGTTGTAGACTTTCCTTGAAGTTTCTGTACTGTTTATAGCTCAGGAGTTGCAAACTAAATAGGGGCACTGACTGTGTCACAAATAACTTACGTCCACATGCATGTCAAGGCTTCTCACTATGACAGTGTAAACCTCACTGGGAGGCCGTTGGACGGGGGGGGGGAGGGGTGGGCTTAAGTCTGGGGGGCTCAGACTAGTGTTAACCTGAAGACCACCCTAAAAATAACTCCTCATTACACCAGGGCTTCCACGGCAGAGAGTATTGAGATTGTGCAATATTTATGCTCTACTTATATATATGACTTACTTGATAAATGAAGGAAAATCCTCACAAGCTTGATCACAGCTAGGCCATTTACACATTCCATGTCCATATAGGGGATGTGTAGAAAATATCTCATCGAGTTTACCAAGTCCTAATAGACCTACAGACAGCAAATATAAGTTACAAGCATACCAATATAATCGATACACACAGAAAGAGGTAATCTTGGGTGAACATTATTGATAGCCAGCACTACCAACCAGGTAATGATACTTTCGATGAAACTTTCTAGGTCATTGTAGTTTTGAAAAAATAGCTAGCTTTGAAGTTTGCTACAGGGGGTGTCACTTACCTGGCATCATAGAGCAGGCAGCTGCTGGGTCAAGGCCATATAGACCGGCCAATGAGCCGAGAAGTCCACCCGCTGATGGGCCCATCACTCCATTTACTGCGGGCTTGTGATTGTCTGAATCAATACCGTTTGTTTGTTGTGTAGCACCACTAAACTGTTTCCAAACCTCTGACATATCTGGGGCTCCTCCTAGGCCTGCCAACAAAAATAGAAAGTGGGTCAGTACTGCAGCTAAGTACAAATGACTTCACATCTCTTCATTAAAGCCTGGGGATTCCTGGTAGGCGGTGAATAATGTATGACTGACACCAATTTTAATCCTTTCCTGTCTATAAGCTCGAAATAAATCAGCGAAACTTTCTCACATGACTAGTGGTAAAACTATTCTCTGGTTCACTGTTGGTTTTCCTACAGTCATAAAAAGATAAACAATGGCTGTAGGCTATTTCCTCTAAGCCTTATTCGTGCGTTGATAGGGTATATTGTGATTTTATTTTTACGGAGGAGTATTGTTGATGGTTGACTATCACTCATTTGTGTGTTTGAGATATGACAGGCTCTTTTTTTTATCAGATGTTCGTTGTATAACAATAATTTATAGTGTGACTCACGACCAACAAATACCAACATAGCCAACATTGTTATCTTAAACCTCAGTTACCTACCTAAAAATACGACTGTGTTGATATTCAAATATTTTTCAAAGGATTAAAATACCACCAGCCAATAGAGTGAAAAGAGATTCAAAGAAATCTATGCCACCTCGACTCATACAAGTAGAGGCTTGACAAGATTTGTCGCCCCCAATTTTTATGTTGTGATGCGAAAATACCTAAACTTTCAGCACCCTGCACCATTGTCAAAAGATTGGCACAGCAGCATTGGCAAAAGTCGCCAAAATTCAATTTAGCCGGCATGTAAGGTGCCAAAAAGGATTTGGCCACATCAGTCACCATGACACATTACGTCGAATGTCGATTATAAATCATAATCTTTACTACATTACAGCAACCAAGGAATAGAAAATTTAAACATTATATAAAAAAACAACGAATCTGGAGAGGTTTCTCACATGCTACATAACTGTTATAACAGTAGGTGTAACTTACCCTGCATACTCATATATGCTGCTGCGGCAGCGCTTGGTAATCCGGCAGCCCCAGACATGCCTGCCTGTGAGAGGAGATATCTGCTCTGCTGCATCTGGAGAAGAAGTTGTTGTTGCTGCATCAGAGTTGAGAGGTTAGCTGTCGATAAGACACCAGATGGTTGAGAAGTCACCACGCCACCGGCAGCAGACGTAGCGTTATTTCCCTTTAATTTGTTACCGCTGCCACCGCCAGTCTGTAAAGATTAATAAGAATACGGATGGTGTGAAATTGGTATAATAAGCTGTCTTGGAATAGGTATAATCACATTATCACACATTCAAACGTAGGAAAAACCGTGATTCGACACCCATCCCTAACGCTTAGACTCGTGGCAGCGTCCGTGTACCTTGTTTCCTGATTCTAATCCATCACACCTTCGGAAGATTATAGGCCTATAAATAAGTCCGCCGGTAACGATCTGCGTAATTCACAACCTGAACAGGAAGAGTGTGACTTTTAATCTGGAGGAGGAGAGAAATAAAATGACTCGCATCAAATCGAAGAAAAGTAGGATAAAATGCCAGCGCCACTGCAGCTACCGATGACCGATGCTATAGATAGGTGAGCAGCATGACCAACATACAAGACGTGCAGAATGTCAATACACAAATAGTATGTTGTGAGGACAATATGACTCGCTTCAAATGGAGAAAAAAATAGGATACAATGCCAGCCCGTCTCTGTAGCTACAGATGTCGATGCTATAGATGAGCAACATCACCACGTGCAGAATGTCATAACCCAAACAGTATATTGCAAAGACAATACTATAGCTAGAGTACTTTGATGGTATTGTCAGTCGAGCTCTGCGTTCCAGTTATCCAACTGCATGAGAAGTAACAATAGCGCATATGGCACCAGCAGCCCAAAACAAGCTATTCTCAGAAGATCAGAACCGACTTGTTCGCCCGATACCAGCACAAACCAAGGTTCATAACCCCTATTACTCACACACACAAATAAACATCCCATACGGGTATATTATACCGCTCCATGAATTGATAACCAAAAGAACATCAAACAAAACTGATGGGTGTAGACGTGTATTATGTATACTACTATATATCTACTATATAATATTATATTTACCCTGGAATGTGGCAGCGATGATGAGTTACCAAACCGTAGAGGCAGGGTAAAAATTTCCTCCGGAACCATTGATGCTTTTTATTGCATGTCAAGCTAAGCCGCGTTGTCCGAGTACCATTAACCATTAAACCATCCAGACCGAGAAGCTGGGTAGAAGTGTACAACACCACCTCTCTACTTGAAGGCAAGGCTAGAGCGACTCAAGTGGATCATACTTGAACTTTATTTGGAAAGAGTTCAAGATTATTTTTTAGCAGACTGCTTGTGTTGTGTATGAGCGAGTTAGATGATTGATTACATAAGCTGATAGACCCCTATTAGATAAAGTCTGGCCGTAAATGCTCCTTTATTGCCATCACGCCATGAGCTAAACATACTCTTTGTTTTAGTTTTGCCTTTTTTATCAACAGACAAACTCTTCACTGGCATATTACGAAATCATACTTGCCATAAAAACTGAATAATGTTCATTACTGACCAATTTCTGACCATCAGTTATATATAAGCTAGTAATTGCGGGTGTGGAATTCGAAATTGGTCCGCATTAACAACTCAGGCCCTGGTTAATTCAGTGCGGAATTGGTGCACCCGCAGTTACACTGTATTACATGCATTAAGAATGTAAAGAAATAGCGCAGGGAGGATGTGGAGATAACTACAGAAAATTAATTAAATCAGGTAAGACGTGCCTCCCCGACTTGAACCATGCGCACAGTTTATTCTTTTGGTGTTTGCTAATCCTTGCCAGAAGAAATTTAGTGAGATGGCCGGTCTAATGTTTTCACTGCATCAGGACACTGATCAATCAAACTCAATTATAAGAAATACGTAAATAGAAACAATAGGTTATATTAATGTAAATAAATTGAGGCCGTTTTTTTGCACAAAAGTAACTTACTAAGATGGATATAAATGTCTTAATCATCCCATAAAGTCAGGAATTTGGCAATATCTGTTCTTAAGATTATGTCTGTTTTATCACCCGAGTAACCATGACGATGAAGACGTAAACAACACAAATGTTTCTACGAGAAGCGAGGACAGCCCCATAAGAGTATTTCCTTAGCTTTGATACCAGTCGTTAGAACAAGAAGTAGATGCTATTACATTTAAAATGGTGAAGTACTCCTACCTTAGCAACCCCTGTCATGCAGCGACACAGGACACAGAGATCAAATAAATAGATAGTCTAGGTGCGTGAGAGTAAAAAGGCCATCATTGTTAGATACGAGAGAATGGAGATGCTGTCTTCCTCGGAAGGAGTTCATCGGGTACGCACAGCTTAAAGTATCACTCGCCTACTTCACAACTCCAGCCGACAGCACCCAAAAATCTGTCTGTCTGTTCGATCAGCGCTTCATTTTTTATTTGGCAGATCTGGAATTTTCAACAGGATAAGAGTTTTGTTTGCCAAACCACAAGAAAGATAAGAAATCCAATGCATACAACAAGTCACTATATTATGTAAACAGCATATCAGCCCTAAAGTATTTACAAACCAACCAAACTAGACAGACATAAAGAGAAACAGTCAGAGTCAGAGCGGTGCTGGACAGGTATATAGAATCAAACAAACAAATTGACGCCAACAAAAACACTTCCACAAAAGTGAAGATTTAGGCCGGCAGCCAGAACCGTCATCTCAAAACAACAAGAGATCAATGCAGAATAACAAGAGATCAATGGGATGACAGAGTTATTTTAAGCAGGTTAAGACTAGGGAGATTTTCCTGCCAGGGTTGGCACTCGGCAGTTAACTCAATGCGCAGCTAAAAAGCCCTTAGGGCAAATAACATTGAGCAAACTAATTAGTCTACTGTTTAAAAATAAACTCTCTCTATTCTATGATTATATTAGGGGATAATCCTAGAAATTGAGATTACAACTTTTAATCCGTTGTTATAGGATGTTGCACAACAATGCTGTATGATTGCATAATCATATATTGAAGAGGGCGACGGGAGAGATGAGCTAAGCTAAGCACTCTATCACTTGAGCTAGCACAACTCCCATAAATATATATATTTGTCTATTCCATCTCAATTCTATTTTTGGAACAAGAAAGGGAAACAATGTTTGGTTAGAAATACAAAACGAACACCTGATAAAATTTCATTGCAAACTAATTGCAATTCCTACTCCTATGACCCTGGCAAGAGGTTTTGTGTACTTGGCAGCAGTAACGCCATGATATGTAACGGACATGATAATGTGCATTACAAGTGCTTTCTCTATTTCCTACGTCGTCTCACACCCAGCAACACACATCGCCACTCTTCCAGGTAGTCTACCCACAACAGGTGGTTGGTCGGTCGGACAGAGTCTCTATGCAGAGGAGTTTATAAGTTATCCCGCCACGGATCGTCATCACCCCGACGATGGCGTCATCACTTTCTATGTTAAAGCGCGTGCGGCGTACGATGATGTCATAGATCCAGGGTTAATAACCGCGTCGTGCACAGACCTGGCACGCTGTAGGGACGGGAAGGTCATTGCCAGGTCAAAGACCTGTCACATCTCAATCACCCACTCAAATCTTTTCTCTCTCTCAGACACGCGTGCTTATTTATAGAATTTCGGTAGTATTTATTTGCTAATATTGGGATAGGGCAGCCAAAAAAAAAAATTTCGCCGTCTGCAAATAGTTTTGTTTACAGATAAGAATCTTTTTATTTGTGAGCGTGATTCAGATAATCTCATTCAAAGGTAGAATTTTTGGCATAAAATGAGATATTGTTAGCAATGGATGCGCCGCCCTCGACATGCCAAAACTTTGCTCAAACTTGTCAAGTTTCGGCTTGGCGCTTTAGTGGAAGGTGAAAGCTTTTTGGCAGATTCCCATATCACCCTATTTATCAACTGTCTGCCGAGTGATGACAGTGTTTAGATAAAATTACTCGTCAGTTTGGAAACCTGCCAATTACGTTACAGAGTTGCTATCAGATCAGATCACCCACCAGCCATATGGACCATTATTGTTTATGTCAATAATAGTTTTAACAAACACAAACCTCTTACAAAACCAAACAGAGGCAGCCGGGCTGGGTATTTACAATTAACACAAGATGACAGAACGTAGTGCAAGGTCAGATTCGTGTCAAGCTCAGAACAGGTCGTAGTTTATATTGGACATGCATCCTCGGAAGTTGCGGACCATAAGTCACTTTTTTTAAATAATTGGTTTACTAACAGGCATTGCGGTTTAATACCATGTCATGTGTTTGACCGCTGCAGTGCTTCCAGGAAGTTTGTCAACTATACTCATTTGTCAACTAACTTACAAGAGCTTTTTTGTGTCTAAAGTTTGGCGACAATGAAGCTTTCAAAAAACAAATCATATAATCTGAATGCTCCACTAAACTTTACTGTCCAGCTTTTGTCTGAAAACCAGCTCTGTGCAGGAAATGCACTTGATAGTTAGTTAGTGCAAAACAAACGCAATCCTTTTTACCCATGCCAGTGCCACTGGTGATGTTTTGTGTTGACCTGCAAACACGGCTGATATACTCTGTTGTTTTGCGATGCTGTAATCACTAAAGCCCTAGCAGAAAATCGATAAACTTCTAAGTTTATTTCTGTGGCATCAGGAAAAAACAGCATTGGCAAATAAATTCCCAGGTGGGAGTGACCGACAGGCCGTCCGTACTTCGCCGCGGTGATGAGCAGAGTATCTTTAATAGGTGGTGTGTGAGCTGATCATCTCATGTAGCTAGGGAACAATTACTTGCTGGGTAATAACCATTAGTGCCAGACCAGTGGTTGATGCACAGACAGACTCGCAGAGCGCCTAAAGTGGTGCGAGGAGTCCAATCATAGTCGACACGAAATGATGATTGGAGGAGTTAGAGAAAACATTAAAATAATCAATTGTAAACAGGAGAGGAAGGAAATTACTTGAGATTAATTGTGTGGGTGTAGCCGACCAGAACATTTTTAGAAAGCTCATAGGTTGTATTTATTATTTTGACATTCAGAACAAATATTTTTGCACCGAGACCATATACCACTAATATGCTTGTGAAGGGACAACTCTGAATCCAATTTCTCAAATTTCCATCTGCTTATTTCTTTTAGCAAAACAGAGCCTCCCGGCCTCAGGTTATGTTTTGTTGGTAGTTTGCTACATCCGAACAACATTGTGACATGTGGGCGACTAGCTCATGTTTACCAAACAGTTTTTTTGCCACTAACCATACAGGAAATTGCAGCAGCAAGGTCTTAGCTCACTAAGTTAAGCGCAGAGTGGGCCCCGACAGCCTAGTTAGGCATTTCCCTCATCGATCTATATTGGGTACCTAGGGACCATAAACACATCTATAAGCAAATAAATGATTTATATAAAGGCTGCAAAGATTGTATAATCGGCAATTACAAGATAGAAAATTGTTTGTACAAAATTAGTAAGCGATGTAATTAGCGATTGCACTAAATAGTAGTCTACCCAGTTTTCAAATAAATACATCTGATAGTCATTCGGTGCAGGGGCCAATAACTTTCTTTGACCACCCATTTGGAGTAGAACCCGTTTATTCAGAGGTACCCAGAATTTTACGAGAGGGATTCAAACTGGACCATCGCAGTGCAAGGCTGTGGACATCAAACAGTAAAACGGTCAATATAAAATATCGTTTGAAGAGGGGCCAACACGTTTTATGACCATCTTTGTTTCCTCCTGGATGCTCAGTCGAGGTTAAGTGGTGATTTTCTCAACCAATTAAACACAGGGAAGGTGTGATTTAAGTAATTTATTTAATGAACAAATTTTTTTTATCAAATACTTAATTACAAGCTGATGACAGCCTGTTAATCTGCTAGGTTACATTTGATTGATGACCCAATAAAAAATTACTACGCAACCATCTCTCACTGAGTGGAGTGGAGAGAGGGCCCAGACTGACTAAAGCGAAGCAGGTTACACCCAAACGTAGATGACAGCAGCGACTGGAAAGTCATTATCAAGAAATAAACAAACGACACCCAGATTTTGTCCTTACTGACTCAGAGTCAACCTTGCGATGCACTTCTCAAGATGTGATTAATCTTTTAGATTAAACCGCTAAAACCACAACGCCACCTACAACCTGTAAAGCAAGCCATCGGCCACAAAAGTGCTCGGCGAAATTTTTTTTCCAACATAACCGCAGACCTCATCCAATACAGTTCATCTCAGAGATTAATAAAGATTGATAGGCTTATATAAGTGTGACAACGACTATTGACTCTTGGGTGGCAAAACAGGGGACAATAAAAAGTAAGCACTGAAAAATTGAAACTTCAAAATTCTATCCTGAAGTGGCAGAAATGGGGAAGGAATTAATCATTGTATTTCAAAATAGCGAAAAGTATGTTAAGTATTGCTAGTACTATCGTTGGTATTGCTAGTACTATCGTTGGTATTGCTAGTACTATCGTTGGTATTGCTAGTACTATCGTTGGTATTGCTAGTACTATCGTTGGTATTGCTAGTACTATCGTTGGTCGGCTACCCTGTCTTCACCACGATCTTCAACTAAACTTCACATAATATGCTGATAGCTTGATCTTTGTCTGTCATCAGTCCTAGCCAAAAGAATTTGTCTAAAGAAACCCTGGCAGGGGCTAGGGTCAAAAGTCCCAAAGAACTAGATGAAAAACGGCAGACAATTTTCTGATGGCGTGTCCAGCTATTGCATTCCTTTTTTACCTAGGAAAAAATTCAAGAGCCGAAGAAAGGAAAAGATTTTTTTAGAGGAAAATATGGTCATACATACCACTGAATTCTGTTGTCCGGCAGAAGCCTGTTGTAGAAACTGCTGCTGAAGTATATTCTGCTGCTGCATGATGGCCTGTAACTGAGGATTCATCAAAGCCGGGTGGAACGGCGCTGCACCTGTGCTGAGTAAGCCAGCCGGTGCTGTATTACTGTTGGGAGTAGATGGTATTCCAGGCTCAGATTTCATTGTAGTCACTACACTGTTTTGAATTGTTGTATCGGAGTTGTCGGCAGACGATCGCCTGTCATCCCCAGATGCTGCTGACCCGCTACACTTCCTGTCCGCCGAAGAGAGAGCTGCACCAGATGTCACCAACTTCAAAACAAAAACAAAAATACTTCATTAAATTTTCAAAACCAAGTTGTAAGTTTACACCAAGGAGTGAGACTCCTTTTTTTAAATAGCTTGAGTGCCTAGGCTGTTTGACCGCTACTCCCCATCCCATATCTAAACTGCATCGAAACTCAAGCTTTTAGGTGCTTAGCTATTGTTACTCATGAAATATAAGGGATAAGCTATATTGAGCTCACCATTTTTTTTTCTCCATAATTTAAAAGAGGAAACACTTTTCGTCTCAAATGTGACAGAAGGATGAATTTGATTCATCAATTTTGATGATGAAATCATAATCTTAGGTGGACGCACACTGATACTCAGAATTAATTGAGCTGAATCAATGACCGCCAAAAAAGTCTTTGAGCCAGAATTATCCAACTCACACCTAGCACACAGTTGTCCATCACGATTACTGAACCAGAAAGAACAAGGTGTTCCCACCAGTCCCTTCCAAACAAGAGAGGATGACAAATTCTCCACAAGGATGTCCTGCCCTTCTTAGACTGTCTAATGCATTGTAAATTAATTAGAATACGCCTCAAATTATCCGAAGGGACATATTTCTTGCATGTGTCGAAACACTGGGCACCGGTTTATAAGGTTTCATATAGTCATCAATTCTGTGTATTTTTGGTAGGAAATAAACAATGGCATATTTAGGATATTGTTTTAGTAGATCGTACGAGGGTGATTGATGGCGAGTTATGAATTCTTGATTGATATTTTATGATGGATGGTCAGTTTGTTGGGCCGGCAGTGAGAACAATTGACCGTTGGGATCATGCGAGGTCTACATGTGGTTAGGTGAAAGTCGGTAACCACACCAGACCAGCAAAGATCGTGAGTCACAGTAAATAAAATGTCTGCTCAGTAAATCTTTGCGAGGGTGAGGATGGCTATACATGAACATTTGTGGTTGAATACAATAAAAGTCGGGATTTCGATGATATGGATGATTGTTCTCTGGGAGCTTGATTTAAAGACTCTTGATTTTCATAAAAATCATAACCTTACAAGTCAAGTTTAATCCTCTGCTAACGAGATTAAACCCAATTAATTTACTTCTCAACCTCAAACCACAGCTGGTGGCTAGAAAAAGTGAATTGCTTTGGATTCAAGGAAATTCCTAGCCTCTAAACTCGATATTAATGTCTTAGCGGATGGAACGCCCCCAGAGACAGCCATAGTATTGCATAGTGACAGCGGTACCCAAGCATCATGATGTCTATCTGCAGATCCCATCTACCAATAAATCACAAAAAGTAGAACGTAAACTCGCTGAGTTACAGCTAAGGAACCAATATGGAAAGACTTATTTCGACACAAATTTCAATTATCCGCTTCTCCTTGGACCACAAAGCTAAACCTCAGGTACCCCATGTATGGCGTTATGTCATTGAGTAAAATGAAACAGCAAATGATAGCTACTGTTTAAGATTTAGATGACGCCATGAGTTTTACCTTTTGACTAGCTTGGTCAGAATCCTCAAACGAATGTTTACTCATTTACAATAATTATGCAGGCCATACAAAATGGCGATTGGCGATCGTAAATTTTGGGGCTGGTTTAAACTTTTACAGCCTTTTAACACTCAGTTCAACAGATTACGACTCTTTTGTTGGGAAAAATCAGACCCATTACAGCAAAACAATGCAATCCATTCGAGTCGGCCCATCCATCTGAAAGCGACAAAACACAGCGGTATGTTTATATTTATAATGTTATTTGTTTCCGCCATTGTGACAAACTGACCTGTTGCAAAGCTCTTAACGGCAGCAATGAATGGTCTTGTTTAGAATTGTCCTGCATTAACAAGTCTTTGATCAATAAAAACAATAATATATTGTGTACTAGTGAGCATTATACCAGCAGCGTATGATATAAAACAATAGTGGCGGCGGCAGCACCTAAAAACTGCCAGCATATAGAGGCAGCGCAGAATCAAGCTAAAATTCATGTAACGTCAAACACAGCGATTCCATGCATCGAAGATGCCGGCAGCTACACAAGCACCCACTCTCGACACTGCAAAGCTCTAAAAATCACAAACATGATTTTAAGATTTTCTATGTAATGATCGATATACAGCAGCAGCACTATACCTGAATTTTCAGTAAATGGAAGAATTTCAACTAGAAATGATGATCAATGTATCCCGGTAAAAATATGTCATCCTCAATATCACCAACAGTAGCTGCATTGGAAGTGAAAGTTTTAGTGAATGTCTAATATCCAAGTGGAAGCCAAACAGCAGCAGTCTAAATCGCCACAAATACAGTAGATGAGAAATGCGTGCGGCTGGCTCACCGAGGCTTTATTATAATATCCAAAGTCTGATGGATGGGTCTGACCTTCCCAACCAATCCAGTACGGTCTCTATAAGCTTAGCCTTAGAGCCATGAGCTAACCACAATCTGTGTTTATATTTACCCTCTCGTGTTTGTATACAAACAAACTTACAAACCACAATCACATTGAATTTAGCCAGAGACAATAACTTGCCCTGCTAGTCATCTCACGTTACCACGGTTACCAAGCAGAGCATATCCTCGGTCAATGTGTGCGCTGGAGCGTGACCTTAATCACCAGCACTGCCTGCGATGTGGGATAAAAGATGCTCTTTGGTAAGATGCTCGTTGGTAACGCGCTATGATGGAGATAACCCTACCTGTCCTCACCCATCGTCAGGCTTCTGTCGGAGATTTTACGTGCTGACCGGGGTAATCTAGGTGCGAATTCAATGACCTATGTGTTCTAATCTGCTCAAATCTAAATAAATCTCTAGTTAAACAGGCGTAATCTAGGTACATTTTGTTACCAGATCTAATGGCTTGGTACTCCAATTCCCAAAAATGAGAATCCATGCGCCGCTTGATATGGTAACTACTGCACTTGAATCCATGAGTGATGGGAAGTTCTAAACAGGAAATGCAAATTCATTGAGTTGACGTCTTCTCGCTGGAAGTGGCCAACACGGTGAAACTCCATAAAAGCTAAGTGGAAAAAGATGGAAACGACCAAAATAAGATCAGTGATTGCATAAGAAGCAAGCAATAACTTGATGGAAATATTATAAATTGCTTTATCATTTGAAAGCCACCATTTCTGCATATTAATTTCTTCTGTATAAGGATTAAGAGATTAGCAGTGTATTTATAGACAAACAGTGGCAAAGAAAGATTTCACACCCTGCCCTGTGACCGATCAACATTCCAGCTAACTAAGTTATGTGAGCACAAATGAAATTTCAAGACAGTATAAAAATTTATCACTTCTACCAAGTGAAGTGAAATTGCATCACCAACATATTTATACTTTATTCGCTGTACAAGTTTTAAAATAGTGTGCAGTTTTCTTATACAGTTTAGTTCGATTGTTGATTAGATTCGAGACTGGGTCACTGTTTTTTTTGTGTAACGAGTTTGATCCCACTGTTGTATATTATAAATATTCTTATCTCACAAGTGTATGCATAGCCAACATAAGGTTTACTAAAACAGGGGCTCATATTCCTGTTCACTGATAAAGGCAGAAGGAGCAGCACGGGCTACGCCCGTAAAAAACCTTATCAATCTCGCTGACTAGGGCTATGCCTTCAGACAACACAATAATAATTGGCGTTACAACTGGCACATGAATCAAAATAACCTGAAATGGCTACCGAAAATGCGTAAATAAAACACAAGAGCCAGTCGAAAAAACATGAGAGCTTACATAGGATTGTGCAATAGCAACTGTTTTATGAGTGCTAATGGGCTCTGCTGCTTGCCTAACCAATAATGATGTTATACAATCAATCTGGGAAAATCCTGGGCTACTAGTCATTAACACAAACCAATTACTGCATTACAAAGCATGTAAACTTTCACTAACACCATTATAAGAAGCAAATACATTCGGCATCGGATAGTAGGCCTATAATATACGCTAAGATTGGCCTTCTGATGCTTTAAACGCTGACTGCCTGTTTTAGTTTGTATTGCCAAAGCAGCGCTTCTTGTCAATAATCACTCAACTGATTACAGCGTGTAGTCATTAGCATTGTATCCTTGAAGTAAGCCAAGACACAACAAACTTAATTGGCACCAGCGTTATGCAATAGAAAACATTAGGAATTATCTTCTCATCAATGGATTAGAGTGTAAATTTCATTCAGCAGAATTTTAACCTTTTTTGACCGGATATTTAAATTAAAAATACTTCTAGTCTATATCAGTACCTGAGATGACACATAATTGCTCAGATAGGCTTTTATCAGCTCACATTTATAGGGTAGGGTGATAATTCATGGACGATAAATTACCCAAGAGAAGATCATTAAGTTACAGACAATGAAGGGAGTCAGCAAGTGCAATGTGGAACCTTTACAGGTCTGTGACATGATTACTGCCTGTTTATTAGCTAATCATTGTTTTCCTACGCACATGATAAAGCCAGAGACAACAAAACTAATGTATTAAAACATCCAAACCCCAAAAGAGCAAGGAAGGCAGCTGTCAATGTGCATCTCAATCTAAATTGGAAAGTACTGAGTAAAGTAGAACACATTACGAACTTGTAAATTATCTGAGCTGGAGAATTTAAAGGAAGCTAAAATTGATTGCCAAGTAGACAAAGAGCATTACACAACGCCAACCGCAAAACACAAGACAGCTGTAATAAACACTCAAGTTTACTAAACAATCTCGCAAGTGTAAATAAACACAAACCCTGCTAGCTCAGTGTAATCTATTAGCATGACATCATCTGTCATATATTTCTCATCATTATAAAGAGACAGCCTCTAAGAAAGGGCAAGTTCTTCATTGTGTCACAGCATATCAGTGAGCCAATGATCTAATCACTGACAACAAATATTACATCTTAAAAACAGCTGACTAAATATTTATTGTAATCAATGTGTACAAAGAAGGGACTATCCCATAAGGTGAAAACTAGGATCAGTGAATCCTGCATTATTGGCTATAGCATTGGGGGGGGGGGGGTTTGCTGCTACTGACGCCGTGTTTTGGGCGATAAGTCTTGATGTATACAAACATGCGATACCGATCATTACAATACGTGTAAACTCTCGAAGCACAGCAGGGGCCTCTAGCTAAAGGCAGAGTAGGGCTAAATTCCAGTGCTGCTGTGTAGGCCATAGTGAACGTTTGCTGATTTTAATGATGGCGTATTAGCGCCAAGTCATTGAGGGCCCCAGGCTGCGCAGTCGTTGTCTCTTAGTTGACATCATAAATAAAATAACTGAGCACAACAACCAACCGAACAACTAACTGCTGCGATAAATATTCTCATCTTGACATGGCAGTCATACTGTGGGGGCTAGTGTTGTCAAAGCGATAATATTACATAAAATCGTAACATAATGACACATTGTTTACAGCAAGACATCTCAGATCATTGCCTTGAAGCTATCTATAAGACGCTCAAACCTAGCTAATACTCGGATACATGGCAAGCATTGACTATCGTCTCATGCAAGTAATAATTGTTAGAAAAATAAATTGAAATGTAATACAAGGCTCTCGTTTTCGCTGTAATAACAATAATTATTATACAAGCGGTGAGCATTCTTTCCATGTATTGTGATAAGCTCCTGCAGTGACAGCGCGATGTATAATTCTAACACTGACTTTGTATACGTGTTTGGTGAGCCCTTCACAGAAGATGAAATCGTGTCTTAATCAGATCTTAAAACGCTGCTATTGCTGACAGGACAGTCCCTGCTGCCTGCCTGTCCTTGTGCTCATCCCTACCATCCCATGCCCATAACTTACCGGAACAAAATATCGATGATTTCCAAACACAATTCTGTTAAACTGCGGCTTCTAGAAATGTTCCGAGCTCGGAGTCAGAATAATCTAGGCGACGATCGATTGAATGCAAAGACTCCAAATGACCAACAAGCTGTCTTTAATAATGAAAGTCACACTGCTGCCTTGAGGAAAGTTTTGAGTTTTGTACCTGCGTGAGATGAACCGATGAGATGCTGCCAGGATTTCCTGTAATAATCCCCCTAGCATCATGTGGGTCATTCACACTTTTTGGATAATCGGACACCATCACAATAAAAATAGACTACATCTTTATCATCAACCAATTTCCATCGTGTTATCAGGTGTTGCTGGTGCTAACAACCATCAAAAGCGTCTACACCTCCTTGAAGTGTAATAGTATTGGTACAACAGCATTGTGGCCACCACCATGAATTGTAGGCCCCCTATGGGGTGGAATGGAATATTAAAATATCGTTATGTTGCAACGGCGCCACTGTTAAGATCGGCGCCACTGTTAAGATCGTGGTTTATGCATGCTGTCCAAATTCTATACCAGGTGACAAACACTTGGCTGGCTTGACTTAAAGCTGACCCTGAACTGATTACTAAAGGACAAACCTTGAGCTGTTCGTGGTAGTCGTAATACGATAACATCCCCGTCTCCTCAACCATTGTGTCTGATCATTCTTTCAAAAAATTAAGTCCCGGATATTCCAAGCATTTACCCTCGCCTCTGTCATATATCGCCAAGGCCGTAATATGATTATCCTAGTCCTTACACGCAGTGTTGCAGATGATTTGGTTTTTTAATAGCCAGTCAAGGTGTATCTCTGCTCTGCCCAGAAGCCCGATAATATTGTTATTATTCAGCGCAGTTGATTATGGGTGAACACATAACAACATACAACATACTGCTTTCATTAGCTAACTATTGTTGATCAATTACTCGTAACTACAGTCGATGCCTACAGATTGTTTGAACCAATGAATGAACAAGCGATGGCTTACAAACTGATAGGAATGCAGTGTCAAATGCTAAAGGCATAGCTCAAAATTTACAACCGAGACTTTTCTGATCAGCTGATCATTATATATATAAATTTATATATAGAGTAAAGCTTCAACGTGCAGTTAATGCAAAATAACACAATCCATGGTCACGAAAGCAATTTTGTCTTGTATTTTGAACTAGCAAACTGAACTGCAAATGTGACAATCACATTATAGTCAGACTATCATAGAGACCGCTTTTAAAAGAGCAAAGGCTAATAGAAAAGGCAGAAGCTCTAGTCCTCAACATGGAAAACGGGAATATGTTACCGTATTCGCCAACACATCATAAAGAGAGCAGTAATATTCTAGCAAGAAGGCCAAATGTGATGTGGACCTTGTCGACATTTTCAATGATGCTGGAACACAAATATGCTTGCCGAACATGTTGGGCATATATGCATGCAATTAGGTTGCCAGCTGTTCACAGAATATGACTATACGATAACAGATCAAAAGGTTTGTCAGCACTGTGAAACAAAAAGGTCCAGTCATTGATAAGGGTTGTAAATATAAGGAGTCGACTGTAATTGTGTATGAAGGAATGGAGCCCACTGTTAGTAATGTATACAGGTTTACAACTGAGTCCAAGCAGGGCAAATCAAAGCCCTATGTATACAAGGGAAACTGAAAACAGCTGGCCTTCGTCTCAAACAATACTCTTAGCCTCAGTTCCAACACTCAGTAAATAATGATACAAATATGGAGGGGTAGCTCCTCAGACACCCTCTACAGACAGATAACGAAAAGCTAGAAAGGACTCAGAGGGAGGATATCACTTTTCCTAGATCCTTGTCAAAGAAAGTGTCCTATTGGTCTGGCGAGGGACAGGTAGTTGAAATTTTGGGAACGTCGAAGACCCAAATCTTTTTTGAGTGAGTTTTGAGTTAAAACCGAAATGAGTTTCAAAAATAAACAACGCAATAAACCCGCAGTGATTCAGAACTTTGCCACTCAATTTCAGTTTTAACATTTGCTAAAATTATATCAATAAATAAAACAGAAGTGACATCACATTAGAACAAAAAAGTAAGGGTATATATGCCCTACCTATGGAGTTCACAAAACCTGATAAGGCAGTACGTAAATCCATCAAAAACACAGCCACTAAAGACGAAAAACTAAGCGACAAGTTCACAAGCCCACGACCAAAATGATGAATGTTTATGAAAGGTGATGAAACATTGGCAGCAAAAACTTACGATGTCCGATGAGTATAAGAATCTCGATCAAACTGACGTGGCGACGTGACTCAGTATGACTAGTAAGCCTATACTGGAGTTAGTACTCATCAATGAGAGAGAGAGAGAGAGAGAGAGAGAGAGAGTAGAAACCTGCAGATATGACAGCAGCAGAGCAGAGAAGTGCACTGCCCTGGACATCGGCCAATCAAACAGCAGTGCTGCCAGTCCAATTCACTGGCTTGTCACAACACCATTGGGTATTTATTACAAGTCAATTGTGTAAATACAATCAAACCTATAGCCAAGAGGTGTATTAACTTTTGTTTGTCTTGTAAGTGATTATTCAATCAGCCAACAGTACCAGTGTATGTATATTAAACAGCAGTCCACGATATTAGTATCATATGTTATGGGTAAAAAACAGCAAGGCCTGTTTTGAGTAAACAATTCATGACAATAATTACACAGGCAGCACTCAGTTACACTGTGCAAGCGGCGAGCGGCAGCGGGTCTGACTGCCGCTGACCTAGATGATGTAGGCCAACCGGGGGGCCTCCCATAAAAATGCTGCCGGGTCTGTAGGAGTTACTGGGTTTTAGTTTGTCGCGATGACCTTCACAATTACGCCATCCCACATGGATGGCCTTCAAGACTGCTGCAAAAGAGTGGCCATTTTTGGTAGCACATTTGACAAATGCCCTATTAAATACACGCGCCCGACAACTTCCAGAGCGATATAATCGCAGACCAGACAAGACAACACACATTGATGGGTTCATCGTTCTTTGCGTGTTGACAATATTGATGTAACAAAATAAGAGTAAGTTCCTACAAGTACAGCGATGAACACAATATAGCCCTGAATCCAATGTCAATAACTCATCGTCGATTGCGATAAGGCGAAGGAAGGCACACGAAGGGACCAGTTTCCCTTGTATTATTTAAGCAATCATCTCAGAATAAACAAATGTTGATGTAATAAACAACATGCTTGTATTCTATTCCTAATTAAGTATTGATCCATGGTGTTGTGAACGGAATTCATAATGCTGACTGGGTTTACAAGATCCTATGATAATATGTAGGCCGCTGCATTGTAGGGCCAAGTTAACTGAATCCATGCACCCGACAAATAAATATTGTACCTAATTCCGTCACACTTTATAGAGCGGACAGCAATTTCTATTATCTTACGAGTCAAAAAGCAGATCAAACGCATTTATACCCGTGTAATCATGTCGAATACGTGGATTCGAGGCTGTTATTAATGAGGCCTAAGGCTAGGTCTGAGGTTAGCCATGTAAACAAACTAGCTATTCAAAAGTGGAACTAAAAATACACCTCAAATAAACACCTCAAGCCCAACAGGGAATCTTCTATCGTGAAAGGACGTACCTCGAGCGCCGAGCAGGAAATTAAATAATGGTTCCGATTTGTAATTGCATCACACGCTCCGATTTACATTATTATGTACACATGTCATTCATAACGGCAGGACATAATATTATATCTAGGCACATTCTGATCACAATTTGGATGACAAGGCCATATTATTCTGAGAACAGCCTGCTTGTCTTCTTCAGCCAGAATGAGTAGAGTGACTTTGATGAATGGCCTGAAGTACTATTGATAGTAGCGCTCGGAAAATGCCCTTGGGCTAATGTCACATCACCTGAAAGGATGATAGTGGGCTGTAGACAGGTCCCAACTAAGAATGCAGGCAGTTGGGTGGGTGACAGGAAATGGATTGATGTGGTAGCCAGATAGGCAAACAGTCAACCAAACAAAATCTAGGCCCAGCAAGATGCAGTATATATTGTGTGATAGTAGTAGTATAAAAAAATCTGATGGTAGCCAACAAGAAGGCAACTCCAAATATTATGACACATGTGAACAGTCAGCCAATTATTCTGTGTAATGACACAGTTTAACTTTGAGAACTGTAAAACAATCCCCGATAAAACAGCATGACACCACATTCCAAAACTAGAATAGCCCACAATACAACACGGGCAAAATCCTTTTTTTTCAGCACAACTTACTGAGGATCATCTCTCTTATCAAGGAGTTAGTTGTCTCTAACTCCTTGCTCTCATTTAGCAAACTTACCGAGGATGACGGGCTGTGATGCCCTGACGTAGTTCTATGTCTGACAGCCTCTGTACAAGCTTGCTCCCTCTCCTGTCTGGCTCTCAGCAGATTAACTGCTTCTTCCATCTCAACACGCTGTCCCCGTGCCTAAAATAAACAAGCAACAAGCAATCGATTATTTAATTAAATACCAGGCTAAACAGTATCAACAGTATCGAATACATCTTACCAGAACCCTATTATTAAATATATCGCAGACACCTGACATGGGACGTTACATTATTTGTGTTGATCACCTGAGATCATCATGCTTTGCGAGACATACTACCCATATTCTGGTCCAGCACCAGTTAGTATGGTAGATGATGTGAAAGCGCCAGCAAGCTGAAAATAGGCAAGCGCGCTGCTCTGCAACAAAAAAAGAAGTCCAAGGAATAAATATGCAATATCAAAGTGTTCTGCAGCCTTTTTTGCATACTCATAGTTCATCCGTTGGATTTCCGGCAGCCCTGCTGTTTGTTGACAGAGGGGAACCGTGACTCAATAGCTGAGTAGATAGTTCTTTTTTTTAACATTGACCACTTTTCAGGTGCCTTATAACAAAATCAAGACCATTTACGTGCAGAGTGCTTGTGTCTATGGCGTTTAGGGTCTCTGGTTGGGGATTATGCTTCCCGATGGATTTTCTGGTAGATGAAAAGTGCCTGTTTATTTTCTATCACTGTTTATGTTTGAAATGTGATATACAGCGGTGTATCCTTACCATACATACTACTACATGCTACTTCATCACTTCAGTTTAAAGACAAAATATCCAGCCTGAGATGGGCGCTTGGCTGTGAAGCACAACAAAATCACACTTGGACAATAAGAAAACTCATGTGACCTTAGGACGTGACAATTTTCGGGCTGGGAGCAAATTAGATTTCATACACAAAAAACTGGCTCCACAAATCAAGCCCTGTAATTCAATTGTTAGAGAAACTGAGAAATTATGTCATTAGTATGCAAGTAGAGAAAACATCCATCATCAAAAGTATGTGAAAAACATTTCCCATAAGATTTGTGAACCTTTCTAGTAGTATAGTGTACAGTATGCTGTTTATATAGGTGTAACATGTCAGTAATTGAATAGTTTTGAGAAAACATACATCAAAAGCAGAACAAGATCACGAACATTACTGCTTTGAGCTTTCTACAGATAAGTTTCCGAGAAAACAAGATCGGAAACACAGACATAACATAACCGAGGGGCCGTGTTGTTTACCAAAGTTAAAATGCTACTAAGAAACGATAGGGAACACAAATAGAACACATCAATATTTAGTAGTTGTTCTATAAATTTCAAGACAGCCCTGATTCAAGCAATAATAATATGAGTACTCATTGACAACTCAGAGCCATTCTGAGGGTATAAGTTGACTAGGAATACAACATGTACGTACATAAACTCCTACAACCATACAAGGTAATCGGCTAAATCAAGGATGCATTTAAATCAACCTCGAAGTAGAAATGCGCAGAATGCGATGAGGATAGCTCACCTGAATATGACAGACTACAGGATGAATGGTAATATTTAGATCCTATCAGTTAACACCGTTGTTCGGTAGACTAGAGCCGTGGCGCAGGCCACAACATAAAGCGAGCTGCTATCCTCAGTGATGAAGTGGGTTACATTAATCAGATGATATCTAGTACATCACGTAACGTCGTCAGCGAGAGAAATGATCTGCCAAACAAGCCCAAATAATGCCACCCTCTAAACACAGGCCCTTCACAATACACAAACACACAACCTAGCAGATAACTAAATTTGCTTTTGTTTGTGCGTGTATACAATGTCAATGGTTTTGTGTAAATTGCATCTTTGCATCTTGACAAAAGCGCAAACAATATTTGCCTTCATAAGATATCAAGCAAACAAAATGCTCACAGAGAGATTAGCTTGAGTGAGACACACAGAGTATTGCGCACCTTTCTCAAAGTATGTGGCTCAGCCTTGGTGTGATTTGTCAGGCTGTCATCAAATTTTAGTGCCATCATCCAACAAGAGTGAAAAGGTGTGAGGGGAAGGGAACCATCTTTGGGCTATCTGATCATCTAACCGTCAACGGGTGAATCATTCATGTAGAATGTGCCTATATGTTACTAAATATTATTGAAACAGTCAATAGTGTTTCCCATAGAGTTGTCTTCTTTTAACCGTAAAGATGGAATCAGGTCGCCAAGGACAGCGAAGGCAGAAAAATTGGCCTTGACCATCGCAGGCAGCCGACTTTCATTTTCAGGAATGATTAGATAGGATTATGAGAATAAAAGCATTCCTGCCTTAGAACTGTTGGTAAATAGCATAGGCTTATACAAACATGAACCAGTAAATATTTATAAAGCCCATACACCAAACACTCAATACCATGCAAATACAAATAAAGATAAGCTTTTAAACTCCCTAAAGATCAATGGCCGTGCAGCAGCAGGCTGCCGTGATCTAGGGCAGCAGAGATAGTAAACAGCAACAACAAATATAGCGCAGACCATCTTAACTGTGTTATATCATACAAACTTTCTTCTCTTTTTTTAATGTATATATATTTATACCTATTCCAGTATGTGAAGGTTTTAATATATCGAATGATATGGTCAGAGCCTCCAGAATCTTGCCTTCCGTCCAACGCCGCCCACTCTATGTATATAGATTTTGTTTTTTTACATGAAAGTTGCAACCTGTAAATTGGATAGTAAGTCTACAGACGCTAGATTTCGCAACGATTGTAAGAGATGTGACTATTTAAATCTAGATGGTGATTGTGTGGATATTTTGGATGTAGGGCTAGAAACTTGCTCATCTGTAAAACAATGATACAATTGACCCTCACACTGTCCGCTCCCCAAAATAAAAGGATTTTTATTCTATAATATGTTACATTGGTTCCGCTTACTGTTGTATTTCGTGTCACACGCTTACGTGACACACGAAATTTAGGCAGCCATATAATGTAGGCTTGCTGGGAAGACTGAGAGATAAACAAGCACAAAGGATTATTAATGAAAGTCATTTAAAAAGAATTATTTTCAAATCTCACCGTCCAGAATTTCATTTAATTTTTCATGCCACCAGATAAGGCCTATGTGACTGGCGCAGTGACATTGGCCTTTGCTTTCATTTCGGATTTCCTGGCAGTGAGTATCAGCTGCCTAAGCTGATGAGACAGTGAAGGATTTGTTGTAATAAACATGACAACGGCTGGATAAATATGAATGTAAACCTTAGTTTAGTTATGACAACAAAACCCACAAACAACTTGAAAATTCAATATCGCAATGATAAACAAAATGTGTACACTGGCGAATGTGGGAACCAGAATAGCTCATGTCAAATAGACGGCAGAGAGGCTGCAGTGAGAGTGTATATTTTTCAACCGTGTTTGCCATCAATGAACTTTTGGTGTTTTGTTTATGAGCGTATGTACTTTGATCTTTCAGGTTGAAAGTCAACTGAATTAATTACACAAATAATGTTATTATTTACACTAACAAAAAAAAAACTAAAGGTATTAAAATCAAATGCAATTCTGCTCATCATAGTTATACCAGAGACTATAGATATATTATCTATGGTCTCTGGTTATACAGTTAAGTTATTAACCATGTGAAAGTTTGAAATTTGTTTTAGCTGCATGTTATGATGTTGTCAATTGACACCCCAAAATGTTCAAAATGTCAGCATATTTTCTAAACTTTAGCACTCTGCAAATAAATAACGGTCTGAATATCACTCAACAAATATAACCTGGGCCTGAAACTGAAGACTTTTATTGAGGTCAATCTGTGAAAGGAGTCAAACTTAAAAACCGAAAAAACTTTTTTTGCTCGCCACAAATTTGTTTACGCATTGTTGTACTATTCCTGCTTGCATAGAAACACAATAAAGAAGAGTAAAGGCCCTACAACTTACTACACATTGATTTTTTACAAATGCTGTGTAATTCAATTCCATTACATGATAGAAAGACCGGCAGTTTTCATCTCATTGTTTACGGCACAAGTGCATGAGATAACTATATAGACCTTCTGTAGTAGATTGCATAAAGTCCTCCTATGAACCATTTGTGACCTAAACCCAAGAGAGATCATACCTCAACCCTTCGCATGACCTGACACAACAATTTCTGAAGCAGCCATTTTTTGGAGAGACTGGTCTAATTTGGAGTCAAGTTGCAATATGAACCACCATGGGAGATCTTTTCTGGAAAATATATTTGGCAAAGAAAATCAGGTGTAAAATGAGCTGCATTCCGCATTGCAACCGAATGGCACAGGTACACATCAAATGACCCCTTACACCTACACCAGGTCTATAACCCCTTACAGCCAACAAAAAAATTAATCTCAGTCATATCCCCCATCCCAATTCATACTTGACAACTCAATACAACTCAATATTCAAATTCAAGATTACAATCCAGATGGTCTATAGTTTGAGAACTCAAAAGGCTGCCAGCAGAGATTTTGTGGCGTCCCAGAGATAAAAACCCCGTTTAATCTTTAGGCTTTGAAGCCAACCTTGCCCTCAAAAACTGATGATATGGTGTTGACTGTGAGGGACCATCCCAGCATCGCTGGTTGCTTGGGCATACCCTAAAAAGTGAATGTAACAGAATGTCACTCACTTTTACAGGGTTGCAATGTCACCAAAGACCATAGATATTATCTATAGACTCTGATGTCACACTATAAAGCTAACCTTGATTTGTTTTAGCAATCACAATTGTCATGAAAATTAATTACAGCTAACCACAAGAAAATCTAATTGGCCATTGTAGCCAAAATTACCAGTAATATATACAAAAGTGAACGAGTTGCGGTTAGTACGCTGATCGTCTTCCAGGTACGACTGCTTTGCTGTAAAATCGCTGCCAGCTGCCTCTGCACAGAGCCACATACTTTGAAAGTCAGAACCCCCTACCTTTGCCAACCAGTTGACTTGATTTCATCATAAAACAGAGATGAGACTCAGTCCCAGCCCCATTTTACCAAAAATTGCCACTATATGTAGTCAGCTAAAAATAACATCAACAAATTCAGCTAAGGGTGCAAAAACAAGAAGTTTTACCACCCCTCCCAGATAGAGTAAGTTAATATGACGATTGTAGCGCCAGTTTGTAATATTATGTGAGACAAAAATATTTATATGTTTGTCTGGTTTTATCTTGACAGCGAATCACCATCATATATCGACTGTAATATAACCAGAGACGATGGATCTCTATGGCCTCTTGTAATGCTATGGCAGCAAGTCACCTTCATGCTGTTGGCGCTGGAAGTGATGTTTTTCTTGGTAAGCATGCGTTAACTGGATTGTCCAAAATGTTCTGTCAGAGGCGGATGATAGCGGGAACCAAAACTTTGGCACAAAAGCAGCTTTCATTTGCTCCCATTCAAGACAATAGTAGGCCTAAGAGAAGGCAAATTTGATTTTTTGATAGCATAAGCCAAACCATCCATGACGATTTGGAGAAATGGATAAGAGTTTAACTATGCCATGAACCAAAATTAATGTGTGATCGTCTTCAAGATTGCAAAAAAACGAAGAATAATGATGAATTTGCTGTCAGCTCCTAAAAACAGTTATATTTAAATCTCATATTGTTAGAGGGCAAGTATTCTCTTCTCGAAATCTTGTCAATTGCTGATTTAATCACTGATACAGGCCTAGCAGTTCTACGAATCTGATTTTATGTTTCCCTTGATCAAGGCATAATCCTCTAGCTAAAAGATCCATAGCAGTGTAGACTTTTATATATTTTTGGCCATCGATAAACCACCAACTTTTTTGCTGAAGTTTTCTCTGCATCAACCCTGTGCTCACACCTTTCGAATGTTCTGTTTTATGACCCTAATCTGTCATTGAATCTTGTTGGACCAACCATCAAACCAATGAAGAGGGAGTTCATTGAACAAACATGCTGATGTCCATTGCCAATGTACTATAGAAGCAAATCAGAGTTTATCATTTGAGAAACAATATACGTAAACACTTTTCAATTGTGGTTTGGCCAGTCACTGAGTCAGCATAGCAAAGCAAGCGAGCTGAATATCTGAATATTCGCATACCCAAGAGTAGTAACATAAATATACATGTCAGGTAAGACCCAGCTAGACAAGATACCCATAACATGGATAGTGGCCTGATTCTCTTGTTATGATTGGGCTCAACTCCATCAAAAGCAAAATCAGAAATTGGGACAGTCAAAAAGGTCGTAGCAACTGCTCAGGCAAACTGTATAGGAAACTTAGGCTATACCTCATTTCCTTAGCCCAATTCCACTGTTTATCTATGCTTAGTAAACATTCCATTTATGTACACAATGGCTTGTGTTTAGTAACAAACAATGTACAATATTCCTTTATAAGCTGAACCAGTTTTAGATTCGCAGTGATGATACCAAATAAAAATTGATATCCCTCTCAAAACAATCATGAACGATCAAACTTTCATTGCACAACCGCATCGCTTACTAGTGGAATTCATACATTCTAAAAGAGAGACTCGGATTCAACATTGTACATATCACATTGAGGAAAAAAAGGGTCTGATGTCTTCAGGCTATGGGCTAGTTGCATAATTCATTACAATGCGTCCCCACCTTGTTTACATATTGGGCCACTTTTTGCCCTATCAGATTTCACACTTTTATTGAGACTGAATGCAAGCCTCGAAAATTAGTAGCACCTGTTGCAAGCCATTATCTTGGACATAAAACCTAACAACATGTGAACTGAGGGCCCATAGCCCTGCGATAGCTCATAAAGGAATGAAAATAAATGTTGTTTAGGTTTGCAGGTAGTCATGAAATCTATACCAAAGTCAACTTTTGCAAACATCGATGCTAAATATTTGTTTTCATGGAAACACTCTAAAAATACTCGCCACATTAAGTCTGAACGCATTAGCTTTCCCTTTCATATCCGACGACCTTGGGAGGTTAAAGCAAATTATGTGAGGTCATAAGTCAGTAACTTCACTGGAAGGCCATTTCCAAGAATATATAATTATCAGCCTCAATATTTTTATTTTCATTTCATATTCCTAATATCGGATGCCCGAGTAGTCAGCACAAAACTTATTTAGGTCAACTTAGCATTATTATTGTCACCCGTTTAATTTCCTTTATATCTGTGGCTATAAAGTTATCTCCACCTAATGGGCATCCTATATTCTACACCCATGTACTTCCGATGACTACAGGTATTAAAATTACACAACAATTATCATCAATCATGTCACAAGTGTGCAGTTGTTTTGTACTATTAGTGCACTGGCAACACTGAACTGAACAATGGGAAGCAAGTGCGAAATGTATCATTATAATCTCAATAGTCAAATAGACATTTATATTGTTTCATGCTGGGATAATTTATATCATATATATATGAGAGCTGTTTATCATGTGGAAGGCATTCGCTCCGCTGTTTTGGAGAGGAGGAAATTTCATACCAATATTTTATGGGCGGTCCTTACAGTACGATTGGTCATTTTGATCAGAGTTACATACGCCTGTCGAATATGCTTGTCACCCCTATCAAAATTAATTTTTATGAGGGCAGGCTATGTTCTATGGAGGGGGGAAGGCAGGCTTTGTTCCAAACAATCTGAAAAGTGGTTCTGGGATGGCTATGTTCCTGTGCATCTCACAAATCTGTCAGTATCACGATATGGGGTAGTAAGCAAGTTAGATGAATGGTTAAAACATCCCGAGTCATCAACAGCTACATGCAGGGATATTTGGAGTATATTTGAGGCTAAGGAATAAGGCTATACAGTCGGGCGGTAGCCGCTGTGTTATTGATAGAAGATAGGAACACAGGCTTTGTAATTAGATCTTGAAATAAAGAACCCCGTTGTTTACAAGGTGGGAAAAGGCAGCATACAAAACTTGTTCAATAATGTAAATAATCCATTATTTTGCAGCAGACTTGACTGAGTTCACAATGCCAGCTGATTGTTTTAGCCCAATGGCACTTGATTAGTGCGGCAAGCTCACAATATGGAGCGAGCGAAAGAGTTAAGCTCTGTAGAAAACAAGAAATCAATACTTGTATACTTTACAAATATTGTTTTTATTTTGTTTGCAACACAATCCAGGGTTTTACTGATTTAATTGTAGGTTTTGTCCATGATAGTGTTTAGAATAATAACGTAATACTTTTCTGAAACCCGATACGTGCACCTAAAGCACAATGATACATTCGATACTCTTGGTGCTTGGGATGCATGAATGGAGCAAACATTCCAGGTACCGAACCTGCACACTTGACGACAATGTCATCGACAATTATGATTATAATATATTATTATTTTGTATTTTCTTTTATCTGGTATTTATTTGTCATGAATGCTAAGAATTTGAGCCTAACATCAGGACTGCCAGCGATTGACGCAATCAAAGTGAGTGCTCGTCTTCAAGTTTTACATGAGTCATTCAGCAATTTCCAGTTAATCTTTTGATAAATCTTAATTGATTGACCTCATATTGAACCTGACATAATCTGTGCTATTGGAAACTTTGTCATGTGAAAACCATATATTATTTAAAATGTGATAATGTCATCAAGATACTGCTATAATACCAATTATTCAGATATTTGTAACTTTGTTAATAACGTGCTGTTCTGTCATGAAGACAGATAAATTACGCATATAAAAGACTGTGCCTGTGATGCCCAATTATAGTACATGACATGAGCCAAATTGTAAAAATAAATGAAAATACAAGGGTGAAGTCATATTTGTTCACACACACACATTCCATGATGCATACATGAATTGACCATTATAGGTTGTGCATTACACATGTATGCCTATTAAGCCAATTGTGTTTTAAATGGAGCAAGTGCATAACTCATGTATACCAAGCGTACATTGAGCTTGACAGCAAAAAATCTGATTCATTGTACCAATTTTTGTGAACCATTGAAAAGACAGAAGATTGATTAGCAAATCGAAGATGGGAATAATTATTGCAATGCGATGTCTGCTAGTTCTGGTCTTGTTGAAAGAAGCGGGCGCAAAGTTCCTTAGAAAGTTGGGGATGAGTCCGGATAGCCGTTGGTGAAGTTAACTGTTAAAGTTACAAAAAACTTGGAGCAACTTTGCTTTTCTATACTTTCTTATAGCCTATGATGCAATACCCGAATACCGATAGAAAATATATATTCCAAGTAGGCTATTGCTCATCTACCAATTTTACTTTAAAACTACAGACCACACATACATACATCCAGGGAAACTACCTATTATCATGGACATGGAATAGCCTACTAGTTGTTTCAACAAAAGCATGTTAATTTACTCCCTGTAATACCTGTTGATGACAATATATGTATGTCACAAGTATGCACATGGATGGATAGTTCAACATTTAAAATCTTTTCTATGATATAGTACACCAGTAAGAGAATCAACAGCCCTATCTCTGTGTGGTGATTAATATAATGTGGCTGAACAGACTTGGAGATACTTGAGTGGTGGTGGTGTATGTGATCAAGGAGAAATTAGTCCTGGTCTTGGCTATGCATGATGACATGAATGAATGACTCAACTCAAGCCAATGATGATCAATCAATCAATTCAATCATATATTTGGCAAGTGTTAATGGTTGATCAAAATTTATTTACCTTAGCATCAGATGATTAATGACGAGGGTGCCTCTTTACAATGGTATTCTCTGAGGTTTATCCAATACAGTCTTTGTGTTGCAAGTTGCTGGATAGATTGGACTCCTAGTATGCATGAAGATTCAGGTCTGCATCTTAGGCCTGCTCATTCACTCCTGTCAGACTGGCCTACTCACTCATGTAAACACAAACACAAATACATTCCGACCAATAAAAAGCTCAGATATTAGTGAAATCAACACAAAGAGAGCAGCTAAGTGTAGTGTTTTAGACATCATAGCAGCTCATGGAGGTTTTTTTATAATTTCTTGTTTGATAATTCATCTGAAACTAGGGTATTTGCAGTAAGTTGTCTTGATTTCTCACAAGGTTTTGTCTGTAGTATTATGTTTACTTTAGTCACGTGATAGTGGACTCAGTTTGTAAACAAAATAATGAGACCCTCATATTTCTAAGTGAGAGTGAGTTGGCAGCCATCTAATGTGGTATAAAGATACAATATGTGATGTACAAACCATTGTAGAAAAGGGAGGCAGAGTTTTCAATGAGATCATGCCAATTATCAATTTATAAGTCTCCTTCATACCATTGTTGTTTAAAACACTGCGGCGTGATTAGCACGTGGTTAGTCCATTCATAAAAGTTGTAACAAGTGTTGACAAATCCCTAGTACAAACAACATAGCCCAAGACTGCATACAGCAATCTAGTTTACTGAATTACCTACAGTGTGTTTTGAATATTTTATGCAGGTGAAGGTCGTCTGTAAGTAAATGCAGAAAAAGTCTGGTAAAATCTGATTCAGCTTCAGACATCACAGCACAGTTGCAGTGCAGGTCTTCTCCAAAACATGTGTCCCTGGCAATGTTTACCTGCCCCCTTGTTTATTTGTGAACATGAGTATTTTGTTTGAAAGACTGCCTCCTTAGCTTAAATACCATTTCCACTCCTGCTGATGTCGTGGTGATGATGCCACTAGATTTCACTTCTTTCAGTCAAGTATAGATGCTATATACAGATGGTCTGTTGAATTGAAAATGCCATTTAATGACACCAAATGCAATGTGTTTGCCTTTGGAAATCAAGATAACAGACCTCTCTATAGACTAGGGAGCACAGGTATGGAATGGGTTAGTGATACAAAGTACCTAACCTTGGTGTTATTTTGCAATCTGACCTTAAGTTTGACCAACATATGACGCTAAAGAAGGAGAAGGCTTCCAGGACACTTGGAGCCATCAAAAATATCTTACATGATGCTCCAAGGGTAGGGCGCCTACTGGCAAATACAAGTCTGTGTCGTCCCGTACTTGAGTACTCTGATACGATCTGGGATCCAATGCTGAATAAGGACATTGAGTCTCTCGAGATGGTACAAAATCGAGCAATACGATTTATAAGCTGTCTCAAAGGCAGAGAGAGTGTCACTGAGGCTGGATCCGAACTTGGCCTCTAGTCTTTACAACAGAGGAGAAAAAATCACAGACTGACTCTGCTGACAAAAATACTCTCGGATGAGGAAAGACATAACACCCTGGCTCAGGCCTATGACGAAATATCCACGGATCGGGAAAATATGACCAACACGACAAGGGCTGCTGCCAGAGGTGAAATGACCTCTGTCTATCCAGCAGCATCTCAAGCTTTTCACGGTAGTTTTCTACCAAGAACCATAAGATATACAAGAGGAAACAATATGCAAGGTACAAAACCCAGTGCACAACTGGAAAAAAAGAGAAGTAGTTCAACCCCCTAAAAAGGAGACTAGGACCTACCAAAACACCCACCGATGCAGAAAGAACAGCAAATTGCTGGAACCCCTGTAGTAAAAAAAACCCTTAACACACTGTCAATCAAATGAGGCACTCAATTTACTTCAGTGTTCCTGAGTGTTCGATGTCGTTAAAGGTATTCAAAGGTCAAAGGTATAGTCCACTCCACTGCAGCTCACTATGCACCAACAATTTCAAATCTTCTGCTGATTAGTAAAACCTTCTACTAGTAGCAAGAGGAGTCTTTGCATACAAGTGTTATGAGAGCCAGACCTACTACCTGTTGAAAAGATTGTTGTACTATCGGCTTAATCACACCTAGCAGGTCTTTAGTGTACCCGCGGGATGAGAGTTTAACCTAAATATCGGGTGCAAATGTAACAATTATTAAATGTACAGCCTAAGCGGGCACACTAGGACCTTGAACAATGAAACCCTAAGTGGGACAGACCCCTACCTTGAACTATGTGAGAGGTATATCAGCTTATGAGAGACTAAAATGCACTTGACTGTGTTTAATAACGGATATTCTTCACACTACGAAACAATATTATAAGACGATGCGGCCATTTATTTCAATGATTGCTGTTAATTGCTGTGAGTAAACTATCATAAAATATATATCGATGATCAAATGAACAATTATTATTATTATTCAGTTTTGACTCATAGATACCTCATAGATTAGCAGGCAGACAATTTCCAACGATATAGTACCTACTTTTTACTCAGATGTGCTAGGAATCGTTCCAGCATAAAAAGTAGGGGTCTGTCCCACTTAGGCTTTTATTGTTCAAGGTCCTAGTGCTTCTCACCCAGACATCAAAGCTTATGGTCCGGACGCGTCCTGCTAAGCAGAATATTTAATCACTTATCTGCAACATTTGCACCCAATATTAGGTAAAGCGCTCATGACTAATGCAGAACAAGATACCAGACTATATATTGGTGTTTGGGTAGTTTTAATACTGTTACATTTTGTCTTTTGGAATATTTGCTCTGCAGGATAGTTTGACCACTGAGACTGGCAGGGCAGCATAGCCACAATGGTGGTGCCTTCCATCAAGAAAAGCAACACCACAAGTTAACTTTGTAGGGAAACATGAGAAAAATGTGTTGAGCTTCTGTCAGCAAGTTTTGCCCAATATCACTGATTTGAAACTTTGTTTGTGTTGGTTGATACGCCTGATATGCTATAGTAGGAGATGATTTACTCTTAATTGGTACCATATGCTTCAATTCATAAGGAGAATAGTTGTGTGGTGCTGCAGTCATCATTACTATTGTAGGGTGCCTGCTGAAAACCCAAATTTCCGCTTTCAAATGTCATCTTCTTTTCAGTATGTAATGGTTTTACCTCCGGTTTAAAACTGAATGCCCAGTATTTCACAGATTGCCTTAGAACAGAACATGTGAAGTAACTACGACAGAGCACAAGAAATAGTTTCCCTATTAATGTATGTAATTTATTTGACTTTTCATATTTTTATATGTAAAGATATAGAGCCGAGACAAAACTGGCTGGCGGGAGCCATATCAACAAGATGAGAATACAAATAATACTAAATAGATAAAAACTAGTAGCGGACCACAACAGTCGAGTCTATATATATATATAAATATAGAGTATTAAAAAATTATATATGACTTGGTACCAGACCCAACTTCTGCCAAGGTTACAAGCAATCTTGTGCTTAGATGAAAGCAATCAATGGAGATCTGAGGTTTAATTTCGAGTCTGTGTCAAAAGTCTGCTTGGCTGGCCGCAACCTTTTCACCAAGTATGCAGAAGATTGGCTCTGAATAGTTCACCCATCATGCTCAGCAGGTTGTAGCTATGGTGTTCCGTTGGTTTAAAAAAAATGAAAAAAAAAAATTGATGATAATGAGATTTGAATGCTGATCATGATGCACTTGATTAGAAATACCTTTTCATTGTGCATCAGGTAGAAACAAACTGAAACAGAATTCAAATGATAGAGTTATCTCAGCTGACCAAACATTGTTTATTTCATCGAGTCTCTCAAAAAATACATTAGAAAAGTGAAATTGAAAGTCAATCAGAGTAAAGCGCATCCAACCATCCATTTGATTATCAAAAGCCACATAACCAGAAAGTTCAGCAACAGCCATCACAGTTATTGAGCGATCATCCTACGTTGCCGGCTGTCAAAATCGGCGCCCATTCTGCCGGCGCCCATTCTGCCGGCGATCATTCTGCGTTGCCGGCTGTCAAAGTCACGGTGAATAGGGCCGCATTTTGAACTGTCACACAGTTGAATCATACTTGTAGATATATTGTCAGTAAAATTTGCTTATAATTACAAAACATTGGATCCAACTTATATCATAAATATTTTCTATATGTATGACCCGTTATAAACCTCAAAAATACTGAAAATTGGATAAAATATTGTATAATTCACCTCTTATCGATATTAATCCCAGACTGTCTTCGTGCTGTGAGCTCATCCTGAAAGTATATATATGAGCAAGGAGTTATCCGCTCTTTTAGTAGGTACTGAAAACTCCTGGTTAAAATCAAGAATATTTTTTTAACATCGAGGGGGCAGATCATGAAACTATCATTTGTCATGATGTTGGTCGCATCAATCATGAGGTAACTGTGTTTCACTATTTATTTGAGAGGCCTTCAATCGGTCCATACTTTACCGTTGCTCTCCCTGAGGGCTGTGTTCAAGTCATAGAAATAATGCTAGCGCTAGAATGTATTCCAGTATCTTTCATTCATTTATTGTCATCTTAATCATGCAGATGGCTATGCAGTGCTATCAACTCAGCTAGATTTTCTTAGGTCGTTGAAATTTATGCTATCCTGCGTGTCAAGCGCTCAGCAAATGTGCATTGTAAACACAAGTATTATGAATATTGCTTTACTAAAATACTGTGGCTTAGTCCGTTAGTTTATAAGGAAATATCTGTATTTGTCATGTTACCAAATGGGCAATGGTTGCTGTAATCTTTTGACCAGATTAGGAAAGGACGATCCCAACCAAGATGGAGTTGGTAAAGATCAGAATCAGATGAGAAACCTCAACACTGGTATGTATAAATATGAAATCATTAGGATATTTTTGTCAATATCTCTGTTTCAGGACCTCTCTTAATCCGGATATTATGTGTTGGGAGTTGCTCCAAATCAACGAAAAGCCTTTTGATAACAAATGGAACATCAGATTCAGAAATGGATGTAACTTAACCAATTTTTCTTATTTGCCGATGCTTATTTATATATATTCAAGCCTATGCATGTGTCACAGTTGTTTGCCAGGCGCGACGCCAATTGTAGGACAAGACAACTGCGTTTTTATAGTACAGCGTTTACTCTGCGGACTTTCCGTAAGCTGCCAGACCATATATTGCTTTGGTCCTTTTGAGGTCTTTCACATGTATAATTATAATTTTCTTGCAGGGCTATCGGGAAAGTACAATAGATCACCCACACTACCGACTGTCAAGGCAGGTCGTGAGTCGGACTATTATCCTCTTCCTCCGGCCGTCACTTGGAAAATCCCAATTGCTTCTCGGGAGGTGGATGAAAACAATGGTCTCATAAATTACATTACAAAAATCTTAAGTAATCCATTCCAAAGGAAAGATGATTTGACAGGTCTAAATACTGGTACAATCAATTTCAACACAAGCCCGGACTATAAAGATTATGACAGTGATACTATTTCTCCCAACTCTCTCCCTCCTCTACCACCAAAGATTCTCTCAATCGGAGCAGTAGAAAATTCTCAAAACAAAATATATGATGACCAGCAATCGACTGCGGAATACGGTCCTGGTGTTTATCACAACATCGCATCATGTGATGCCGATCTTTCGACTAAAGCAAGAAACCAACTCGAAAATATACAAACGCCAATTCAGGCGGATACCTATCCTCTTGCTGACCAAAGTTTTGCTTGCGGTCGATCCACGGATGACCAAGGGTCTCATAAAGCAAAAACATTGGCCAAAATGAAAGATGGAAAATATGCGCGGAATACAGACAAATCAAGTTTATATAAGTTCAAAGGAAGCTTGGATGACCTCACTCAGAAAAACAGTGCAGGCGGTGGAACTGATCGCCCACGGCACAAAGTAATTGGGAACTTAACGCTTTATGTTAAAAAAAAGAGAAGACGACGGCGAAATAAGTCAGGAGTTGGTGAGTTGATCCTTCTACATAGAAAGAATATTTAAGATCCTTTGTCGCCTCGGAAAAAAAAATCATAGAAATATAGATTTCTGTGCTATACTGATAAATGGAAATCAACTTCATTCAAATTCAACTTCAGCATAAGTAAGCCCAAGTCCCAAGAGGATTAATTGTTAGCTGGAGTTCAGTTTAGCTAGTTAGGGAGTGACTTTATTTTGCTTGTACTAATTTTGTCAAGCTGTGAATGTCCATGTAATGCAAGGAAGGTAGGTAAATGTAAGCTAGCTTTAAGTTTAGCTATTTCAAGTATGTGAAATGTCAATCTTTTTCTGCAGCAAATACATTACTCCTCTGGTGTCTGTCAACATAATTATATGGAAATTCAGAGACTCAAGAGTTCCAATAATCGATTTAGCTCTTAAGTTTGGGAAAAATATGCACTTTTGGAAAAAAAATTGAATTATATTTTTGTGAGCTCTGCTGGCTGTATTTCCAATACACACTGTTTCTATGTCCTCGTACTTCTTGAACTGCAAAATTAGCACATGAGAAGACAGTTCTAAATCGCCCATCTGTGTTTAGTATTGCACATGCTGATTTCTTTGTTTTTATTTTGATTCTGCATGTCTAATGCGTTAAGATACATGTGTATGGAAGTTTTATACTTGCTGCTTGACTCTAATGTCCATATTTGACAGTCGATAACGTAATGCACGAGGATGTTAAACCCAATCTGATACCGAACCAGAATACCCCGGGTATGGAAGGGGTGAGGGTTACAAGAAGGAGGCATTCAAGTGGCCATTCAGGTGGCTCACTTACACCTCAGCAAGGACAATTTGCTGATAGGCCTTCATCGACATCTGGCCATCTGGGAATGGGACCTACCCACAATCCTCGGCACCTGGCAGAACAGCAGTGGAACCATTACAGTGCTCCATATCAGTTTTTTTCGACACCAAGTGGTCTGATCCATATGATGCGTCCTCATGGTTACACTTTCAGTGTAGTGCCATCATTCAGTCAACATAATCAATGTTTACAACAATTAATGATGCAGCGGCGGTACTCTGAGAATGCGTCACATACACTCAATACTGTACCCTTCTCATTTGCAGTTGGGCAACAATCACGTAAAAGCTGTTCACTATCGCCCATGTCAGCCCCTGGCATCAGCCAATCAAAGACTCAACTGAAACATTCGCCTGAACAATCGATTACTCCTCAGTTACAACAGAAACACTTGTTCAGACAACCATCTCGTCATGATACTAGTCAGAAAGGTCAAATGTTTACTCTTCAAGGTCAAATGTCTAGTCCCCGAAATCAAGCTGTTGGTCAGCATAGTAAATTAACCAACTTGACCCGTCCCCAAGGTCACTTGATCAGCCCTCAGGGTCGTATGACGATACTTCATAGTCATGTTACCAGCCCTCAAAGTAATCTGAATGGGATACGTCCACAAAGTTACAAAATGTTTGGCAAGTAAGTTCAGAATAATATGGTAGACCTTTTGCTGGGTGCAAGGAGTTATAGACTCCTTGCTCAGTGGATAGACGAAGAGTGTTAGGGAAAACAGTATTATGATGGGTTGGGGACGCTTATGACCCTGTCCCTAACACATATGACCACTAAGCATGAGCGTTTGTCATTTTCTCAGGCCCTGCATCAGTATATATATAAGCTTCAATCAGATGACACCCCACGGTGGGATTTTATTTTGATTGATTGATTAAGCAAGAGCTTTTGCCTCCAGATTATGAATGAAGAATTGTAAGTGCTATAGTGTCTGCTCTTTTGTGTTCATATTTTACAGGATATGTGGTTGATATATTCCAGCAGGTTATCCATAATACTTTTGTACAAAATCACCAAAAAGATCTCCCATCGTTTTGCTGCTAATTGAAGACCAGCCCACTTTACATCAAGTGCCCCATGTAACATTTGAAGTTGGGACTCTTCAGTCTAAACCAAATTTGTATCTGAAATGAGCACAAGTTTGATGTGACTGGGTCATTTTGTTGAATACAACTGACCTAGACCAATATCGATCTGGTTTGCCTGCATTCAGAATAGTTCCTCCATTGATGAGCCGTCAGCTCATCAGTGGAAGGGGAACAAACCCAAATACAGGCGAACCCAATATCCAATTAACACACATACTTTCAATTTTTTGCCAACTTCATCCCTATCTTATGATACAAGACAATATTCTTATTTTGTAGTCTCATCTTTTTGTCAATGACAGCAGATTTCATCGCATTATATTATTAAAACTGTATTGTAAACATGTAAATTGAAATCCAAATTCATTTCTCTGCACCATGTATTCGTTTTTATGATAATTGATTTTACTGTGTGCACTGGAACAGAATAGAAAATTTTGTGTTTTGTACAAACATCAAAAGAGCTTGAGTGTCAAGTTCTAGATGAGACAGTGTGGGGCGTCTAACCTATGAATCCGAGGAGTTGTAGAACTTGGGCTTGCAATCGAAAGTTATTTATTTATTTATTTGGCGCTGACACAATGGAGTAGATCGGTTTGCTGACAGAATCTTGGCCCAATCATCAGCACAGTGTCAGCCCGCCTTGTCTCGATCGAAGAGAACAGCAGATGCTGTTTGTGTGGAAGGTCAAAGAAAGTTCCTTATCATCAACCAGGGTTGGCCTTGTCACGCGGCCATGGTTTTAAAAAACAAAAACCGTGGCCGCGTGACAAGGCTAAACCAGGGTCGAGTTGTTTCCTAGAACTGGTTTGTCCATCAAGGCTGTAGGGTGCAACCGCCATTTTTCCTACAAATGCAATCACATGTCTGCATAGGATGAGGTGGACTTACGAATTATAGAAGGCCAGAATGAGAATGAGGATATAGTATAAATGATAGAACATGTCAGGCATGAATATATTTAATTGTAACCAACTTGCTGCCACTGGACTATTTTCATCAATGATGAAAAAAGTCTATCGGAGTTCATCATAAAAGACTGCTGAAAGCCGCTTCTCTATTTTAAGCACCTCCAACGTTCATAATTGTATGGAACTTTTAACCCTTTTTTTAATGCAGTTGCTGCTGCTGGTGTGCAGTTTTCTATTCAACAAATATATCTATATAAAGTAAAAAAAAAAGAGATGTACATAAAGGTCGATGTTCCAGCATTCCCAGCATGAAACAAAATCTGAAAAAATTTTGCTGAGTCTGCATAGTTTGCTGATATAAACACCATTGTTTGCAGTACTCCAGAACCCTATAATGACAAGTTTCACTTTCTAGCATTCCCGGTATGAGTATCATCGCTGAATGTTTATTTGTGATCCGAGTCATGTGTTTAGAAATATAAAGATAAGCACTATTATATAAAAGGACATATAAGGCGATTATCAATGCTGCAGAATCTCACAGAGTAAGGATATATCCTTACGCTGTGAAAGTCTGTTATCTATTTTGCTGTCGTCAAGCTTCGATCTCTCTCCAGCCTCAGCGCTTATGTGGCTTGCCATCCTTGTAACATTGGGAGGGTGGGGCTGGGGGGAAGAGGGGGTTTGAGCCTTTCCCCTGACTGAGTCTCAAACCTCAAGAACTCTGGGCTGCAGTGCAAAACTACACATTTTTGACATAACAGTTAACAGCCCTCTCTAATACAATAAATTGTTTGATTTGAAGACAGTTTCCTGGCTCGAACTCAGCATTCTCTTTAGCTTCCCTTGTCGATGACATTGAAGAGAAAAAAGGATGTTGTTTAAGCTTTGAAAGACAGCTAAAGCTCCTCATCTTCAACAAGGGGGGAGGTGATGCTTGCAACACTGTGTTAGTTAGGAGTGTAGATGCTGGGGCTTACAAGCCATACACTTTACAAAATAAACTTACACACTTTTGCTCCATGAGAATCTCAATCAAGGCATCTTTGTAAAATGCCTGTGAAAAGCTTTTGATAATATCAGAACAAGCTTTGTACTGGGCCTTTTTTGACCAATTACCCTTTTCGACTTTTTCATGAAAGCATCAGTTGATCAGTTTATTACCAAATGTTAAATCAAATGATTATTAATACTTTCTAAATTTCACTTTTACTTTGCCTTCTAGGACCTGAGTCTGATGTTTTGTCTCTAAGAAGAAGCTGGATGTTGACTAACACCCCCTTCTATATTCCATGTGTCTGAAACCTGAAGAACTCGGGTAATGATGGAAAGCAACTAATTTTTGGCAAGGAAAGTAAGCTGTACTCGATGCCAGAATGGAAAAGATTTGATTATATGACAGTTTTCTGGCTCTACGTCAACTCAGTGTCAGCCTTGCGTGTCTTCATCAAAGAGAAAGTAGTCTCACAAAACAGCTTATGGTCCTTCATGTCACCCAAAGATACACATTTACTCAGTTCTCGTACAGGAGTGTAAAGATAGGCAATTTGACCCCTCGCATTGTCATATTTATCAATTATTCTCATTGCACTTTCCTAAAAATTTACACTCAGGTATGTGTCTCAGAAGATTTTTATAAGAATAAAAAACAAAATGATTTACAACAGCTGGGCAGCCATCAAATGTTGTTCCAAGCGCTTCACCCCTGTGTGTTTCCACTGTGTAAATCTTTTCATCTAAAAGATGTGACATCCAGTGCTGGGCTGGAGAGTTGATATAAAAGTAGGGCTAATCACTACAATGTCACATTTGTGGAGATACTCTCTGTGCCTACATATCTGATAAGAAAATAAACATATTGAAGAAAAATGCAGGTAAATAAGTTTAATAAAATAGCATTGCAGTTGTTTTTGTAATTAAATCGTAATTGGATCTGAAACCTTATGCAAGACGTATCAATTTTGATAGAAATTGACTATCAACTATCGATATGGGTTTTAGTGCTTACTTTCTGAAGTAGTATTTTTTATGTGTAGTTAGACATTCTACCGAAATCCTTGATATCGTTGATTATAGATAGAAAAATGAGACGCGTAGGACAATTTCTTATAACAAAATTGTCTTCTCATTCTCTGTGAGGTCATAACTCCTATTGAGTATCTAAGGACTTGTATTGTGATCTATAGTAATTGAAGATTGAAGCAAAGGAGGCTGGGATTGGACTCTGATCAGTCAATAGCTTTGTTGGTATTGCTCACATTAAAGTGAAGAATAATGCTTGTTGTTTAATAAGGATGTGTAGTAACTTGAAACTCTAGTATATGCCAGAAGCCAGTGCAAACTGTCTTTATGGTGTAGGTCATGTGGGTCAAGGGGAGAATGTATCATAGAAGGCCTACTAAGTTACGATTACATTACGTACTAAGTTACATCCAAGTTATATGTCAAAATATATTTACTCTGGTGGAAGAATTAAATGCAAGCATTTGTTATTCGGAAAAAAAGAAACAGTACACTGATGAATTGAAAAAAACAATTATTTTTAGAGAATTTGTCACATTTATGTGTAATGACACATAGCATCAATCAGCACATAAATAGGAGGCATTAAATCGATTGTATCGAAGATATCAGTCTGTAGGTGAATAATCTAATAAGGTATAAGGCTAATGAATATTTATAATTTCAGGTCGGAAGTAACCAGCTGATGTTACTGTCGGTGGCTCTATGTTCGCTGCTCTGTCTCTCACTTCAGATCTCACCCCGTGACACGTCAGGTGAGAGTGAGCTGAACAGATACAAGGCTCTGATCGATCTTCTGATCAGCTGTAAGCTCGGTAAACGACAAATGACAGCCACGGAATCACTAATCAACAGAGACACCCAACCGTCCACCATGACATCCAGAGTTGAACTTTCAAATACACGAGAATCATCTACACTCACTACTCCATTTACAGCACCCTCTGCAACGACTTTGCAAACCACAACAAGAAATCCGCAGCCTCTAGCATGTCAGCAAGCCTCCAATCTGAATGAAGCCTGGCGCCATGAGAGCAGTCAATCAAACAGATCATCAAACTGTGACACAATAGCTATGGTGAGTGGAGGCAGCCTTTGGTTCAGGTTCACGGGTGCTGCTGGGAGTCGTCTCCTCGATCACTGCATTCCAGAGTATAGATGTGGCACACACGCCACTCTCTGGAGTAACGCCACAATGCCAACAAACATCGGGGTAGCCACTACCATCCCACTGTATGCATCATGGAGCTCTCAGTGTGACCGGGGGAGTTACACCATCTCAGTGATGAGATGCTCAGATAAACTAAATGATTTAATTTACAGATGGACTAGTGACAGCACTTTTTGTACCTTAGGATTCTGTGGAATGTCTTAGATTACCACACAAGTTATATATTACCATTCCCTTAACTTTTCTTGTTGTTCATGTAAAAAAAAGAGCAAATAAGTTTAATTCTAAACAGTAAAACTAAATTTTTTCAATCGAATTATGATGATAACAAGTTTTTGGTAAGCAGCGCAAAGTTGTGTTTCCTCAATATGATAGTAATGTTGATTTTTTCATTATCTGATTTGTCTAAACATTATATTATATTATATTTTACTATATCTAGCTATAATGTTTTAATATCAAGTGATTACTATTATTCATGTTTCAATTCTCCAACTGGCTGTACTGTACCTATGAATGTCTTAATTTCCTACGCAAACAGTGTGTAACCATTGAAATGCTTATTTCTATCAAAATTCTGATCAGCACTCATTACAAGTATTATATTCTAATATTATAATCCCAATTTAAAAATAAAATGCACAGACAAAGCTGTTAGAATGCTGCTTGTTAGTGATTTGGGATCTACACGTCTGTTTGGATGCTAGTCTCAAAGCAAACTAGGCTTGTTGAACCTCGTGAAAGCTATGAAGTTGGCTTAAAGATCTCTGTAGCATAAGTGCTTTCTATTCTCTGTTCAATCAAACCCACTGTGATAGCAGGCAAACCAAATGAACTATCGAATGGCACTGTTTCCCCTTTATTCCGCGGTACAATAGGTACAGGTTTGATAGCTTGCCAGGTACAATAGCTTGCACGTACGTTAGCTTGCCAGGTGCAAAGTTGGTGGAAAAGTTTGCCATGTCCTACACGAATGGTTTTGTACAATGCAACCGCCACTAACCATGGATGTTTAAAAGGGCTTCTGTAACAAATTTTTATCGTTTTTGGCCAGCTCTCATAGGTGGCCGACTTGACTGCTTTTTATGGCAATGTTTTCCAGTGTTTATGGGATTTTGTGCTTATTGCAAGATGTTCGTATTCATTGCGAAAGTAGATCATTAAGGAACAATTGTACATGAAATAAATTTTTGCATTTTGAGAAACTAATGCTGGGCACAAATGGCGGCGATAGTGAACAACTTTTGCCGTTGATGCAAACTGTGACGTTTAGCCTAAGTTTTTCTTGCGGAAGAATATATTTGCTTTGCCAAGATAGGTCATCATCACAAAACCAGTCCAAAGCCTGAAAAACCAGGTAAATGTTTTTGAGTCATGTTGATTGCTGATAGCAATGGAGATCCAAAAATTTTGCTGACTGCATTATGTGGTCACCTTTGGTCACCTTTCACCGCCGTGGTCCTGCGCGGGTGGCGGGTTTCTGCTTGATCCCAAGTTCTACCAAACTCCTCCATCGCACTCCATCTTCAGCATCTGATCCGTCTAGATCAAGCCATCTAAGGTCTGAGTTCACCGTGTCGCACCATCTTTGTTTCGGTCTACCCCTAGGTCGCACTCCTTTGACTGTCATCTCTGACACTCTCCGGATGTACTCCTCACTTTCTCTCCGTCTAACATGCCCATACCACTGCATTCTCTTTCTCCTCATCAGATCTTTAATTGGCATCACTCCGGCCTCTGCTGTTATTTCCTCATTTCTCTTGTGGTCCTCTAGACTTATACCCATACAATATCTCAACATTCGCATCTCGCAGGATGACATCTTATCCGCCAGAGATCCTGTGATTGGCCATGTCTCATTTCCATATAGCAGAGCTGGTCTGATAGCTGTTTTTATACATCAGCACTTTCAGTTTAGTAGGCATTTTCTTTCTCTGTGCTCTGAGAATATCCAAGGCTTGGAATAAGTGGAGATCTCCACTTATTCCAAGCCTTATCCCAAGATATTCTCAGCTCTATCTCCTTGCGGCAACCTCCATCTTGGTCGATTGTTGTGCCCAAGTACTTGAACTGAGAACATTAAGGCAGGCTTTCCGCTTCTTGACTCCCATACTGACTCCCATACTTCTTCATCCTGATGTTCTCTTGGTCTCCAACTGCTGGCAAATGCTCTGTTTTCTAACTGCTTATCTTCAATCTTCATCTTCTCTCTCCAGATCTCTAACCTTCTCTCTAGTCTCTCTCGATCACTATCACAAAGGGCCAGATCATCAGCAAATAACATTGCCCATGGACTGTCCTCATTTATGTCTTCTGTTATAACATCCATTATTATGATGAAAAGCAGCGGGCTTAGTGCCGATCCTTTATGTAATCCAACTTCAATGTGGATCTTGTCTGTCAGTCCGGAGTCCGTCCTAACACTGGTGCTACAGTCGTTGTACATGTCATTGATGATGTCGATGTACTGCTCTGGAACCATTCGCTTTCGTAAGCAAAACCATATCAGCTCACGTGGTATGGTATCATAGGCTTTTTCAAGGTCTACAAACACCATATGAAGAGCTTTGTTGTACTCTCTGTGTTTCTCCTGAATTCTGAGGCAGAACACGGGCTCTGTGGTTGATTTTCCCTTCTGGAATCCATGCTGGTTTTCCTCGATTGTGACTAACTCTCTGATTCTCTGCTCAATTATCCTCTCCAGTAGCTTAAGGCAGTGGCTCAGCAGTTTAATCCCACGGTAATTTCCACAGTCTAAAGGGTCTCCTTTCTTTCAAAAGCTTTATGATGTCTATTGTTGGGTTTCATTTCATCTTTCCTATCTGGATGTTAACTTCCTCTTCATTGATTTTGGGTACTTGTCCTTGTACTGGCAACTGCAGAGGCAGTTCCTCCCTGCTGTTTTCATTATTTAGTAGACCATTGAAATAATTTTTCCATCTCTTCTTGGTTTGCTCATCTTTACACAAAATCTTTCCATCTACGTCCTTGTCAAAAAGTATTCTGTCAATATCCTTAGATCTCCGGTGTCTAGTTTTTGCTAGGCGGTGGATGATCTTTGGTCCATTCCTTTCTATTTCATCGTATAAGTTTTCTGATGCTGCTTCTTTTGCTATGGCCACCATTTCCTTGCTTGTCTTGTTCAGGCTGGTGTACCGTTCTCTTGCTTCTTCTTTGTTATCCTCACTTGCTCTTTTCCATTCTTTCCATGCATCTTTTTTCTCTTTTACTGCTGTTTGTACTTCCTCATTCCACCACCACGACTCTTTCTCTAAGTACTTTCCTGCCACTGACTCTCCGAGTATCTCTTTTGCCGCCTCCATAACCATTGGATAAGTCTCCGCCCACTGCAATCCTTCCTCAGTATAGATTCCATCTAGCTTTTCACTCAGCTTTCTATCAGTTCTTCTCCTTCCGGCTTTCTGATCTTCCACCAGCTAATCTTCTTTTCCCTTTTTCTGGATCTTCTCTTATTCTTCTTAGCTAAAATTTCAACCACCTGGAGCCGATTTTGTGACGCTACGGATTCTCCCTTGATCACTTTACAGTCCTTGATCTTGCTTATACTTTCTCTTCTTATCCCGATGTAGTCAATCATGGTCTGATTTGGTCCGCTCTTGAATGTGTAGGTCTGTGCATCACTTTTAGTGAAGAATGTGTTCACCAGCACCAGGTCGCACTCCCTAGCATAGTTCAGAATCCGCTCTCCTTCTTCATTGATGTTTCCACGTGTCTTGCCACCATTCCATCTTTCAAATCCATCTCTCTCTACTCCGACATGTCCATTGAGGTCTCCGGCAACAATCAGTTCTTCAGATGTAGGCATGCTGAGTTGTGTCCAGAATCTTTCCTTCTCTTCCTCTTGACATCCCTGTTGTTGCGCGTAGTCTGACACGATATTATAAGTCTGCCGAGGCATAACCAGCTTCATACTAATTATCCTATCCGACTTCCTCTCTACTGCAATCACTTTGTCCTGCCATTCCTCTTTCAAGCAAATAGCAACTCCATTCTTCGGTCTTCCTCCACCACTGTAGTATAGCTTGATGCCTTCACCGATGTTTCTCGCCTTGCCTCCGGATTTCCCTCCCGTCCACCTTGTTTCCTGCAGACATAGTATGTCAATGTTTCGCCTCACCATCAAATTGGCAATCTCTCAACTCATAGCAGTTAGCGTACCGATGTTTAGGGTCGCTATCCTGATCTTCTGTAGCCTCGCTCACATACTTCTCACAGGGCCAGCAAGGCAATCTAACCTCTGCGCATCGCTTAACACGGGGATGCCCTAGCATGGTCTGGTATCTGTTGGTTTCTAAGCATATTGGTTTGAGTCTGGGGTGTTTCATCGGCCGGATGCTCTTCCTGTCGCCGAACCCTCTGTCTTCATCCAGGCTTAGGACTGGCTGCGTATTGCAATGGCTTGTACACTCCACAGGCGACATTTGCTGACTGCATTATGTGTTGAAATGTAATTAAAGACACAATTGCAGGATGCTTTTCGTCATATGTACGGGAAAATATTAATTTTTACCTGTCAAGTTTTTGAATTGTACTCCATATGTTAGTATATTGTTTTAGATTTTGGATCAGTACAGATTCCAGGTTAAGTGCCTATGAGCATAAAATATCAGGTCCTTTCCTGGTAACATGATTTTAATCAAGCATGTACTGAAGAAGAAAAAATGCCTTAACAATTGATGTTAAAATGTGAGGTATTGTGAAAGGCACACCAACAGTGAACTGATATGATGAAGGTGAAAGGTCAGAATTGCTGGCATCTTCATACAAACAGAGGAGTGAGCTTGTGATGTTCTCTCTAATTCGATAAGATAATGTTGCAAGTTGTTTTTTAGTGTGTGTATGCTTGGGAAATCTGATTTCCTATCATTACAGGGGCTCCCTGCACACAACTTCAATTTTAAAGTCACTGCTGATTACAGAATTTTAAACTGAGCAGACAGCCTGGGGGGACCCACCCACCCCGACCCACCCACCCCGACAGCCTGCCCAAGCTAAGGTAAGGCCCAGTTTGTAACCATCCGTAGCAGCTGTTTGTCAATCTTAATAACAAAGTTACTTTGCTTGGCAGCGAAGGGTTTATATACTTGAGATTAGACTGATAACGAATTATTGATATTTTTACTTGATCACTTGTGAGATGTCGGTCCAGGCATGGGACTCACTCTGCATCTTAAGCTGGACAGCCATAAAAGGTCGAGCAGTCACCAGTGCGTCTCATTTGTGGGGATATTCTCTCACAATACACGAATAGTTTGTGATCGAAGAGACTTTGGTGCCTGAAGAAATATGCAGGTAAGTTTGTAATGTTATTCTGCCTCCGTTAAAGTGACAGTCCTACTAGGCCATGTTTGGTATGGTTTTTAAGATCTCAGTCTAAAAAGTTATTAGCCTGTGAACCTAATTGCAGTAAAACTGCTGCAAAGTCTGAAAATTGGGATCATAGTGGATCATAGTGATTTATTGCCCCCTTCCCCTGACCACTAAGATCCACAATGATCCATGCTAAAATATTTATAAAAAAATAACTAAATAATGTTATTTTCCACAACTTTTATTTTTTTTATCATTAGGATTTGCCCTATAAACCCACAATATTCGAATTACTGGGTCAATATCTCCACTTTTCTAACAGGACTGACCCTTTAAGAACTAATTTAACAGCAGTAATATTTGTTGTTCCTCGAAACAAACTTTGATTCCTTTTATCAAAATATAAATTTTCACGAAGCCCTCATTACATTTCAGAAAGCTAAAACAATATGACGTAATTCAACAATACTTGAGCCAAAAACTAGTTGAAATAAGAAATATTGGAAAATCTTTGGAGTATAACGCATCGAATTTTGAAGGGTTTTTGTTGATCAAAGACTAATACTATTGATCTCACTGACAGACAATTTTGTTAGTCAGTAAGAAGCAACTACTTGACATTAATTCAACTAATTTCTCCGAGCTCCGAATAAGTGAAGCTTCTATCACAATTCATCTCTAAAAAAAATGTTAAATTATTGTGATATTATTCATTATAGAAATCTGGTACAATTCGGCTACTAAGTGTTTCACTACTCTGTAGTGTACTGGGACTTTCTGTACAATTCTCGATTCACGACCCTGAGTCTGACAGAGAGCTGGACAGATATACAGAGAGAGTCAAGCTTGTTCATAAATTACTTCTATCCGAGAAATGTCCAGATCTCAACATAAGGGTGAAGAGAGAAACACAAGAAGGCGTGAACAGTAAGGTCCTCCTGGAGATAGAAGTGGCGTTATTTAACGAGCTCACCAACAGGCTTGTGGAATGCAGACTACTGAATCAGAGAAACTCTTCATCAGCCACATCAATCACATCTGCATCTTCCTCCACTATAACAACTAAAACGACTGCCGCTTCCCGACCACAAAACAAAATCCACAACCGTTAGCATGTCAGCAAGCCTCCAATCTGAGTGAAGCCTGGCGTCATGAAAGCAGTCCAGCAGGTCAGAGGCCCATAAACGGATCAGTAATCTGTGACACAAGAGATATGGTGAGTCAAGGAAATCCCTGGTTCAGGTTCTCTGGTTCTGCTGGGAGTCATCTCCTCGATCACTGCATACCTGGTAATAGATGTGGCACTACTGTCACTTTATGGAGTAACGCCACTATGCCAGCCGACATCAGAGTAGCCACTATACCATCCCACTGTATGCATCAATTCTCTCTAAGTGTGACTATGGGAGTTACACCTGCTCAGTGATGAGATGCTCAGATAAACCACATGATCTCATCTACAGATGGACTGGTCACAGCGTCTGTAGCTATGGATTTTGTGGAATGTCATAAATTTCTACTCAAGTGTTGTATGACCATTCAAATTACAAATTAAATTTTCTTCAAGTTATAGAAAGAAAAAATCAGTGAAATGCAAATTTTTCAGTTGAATAATAATGATCACAAGTTATTAGTGAGTAGCACGAAGTAATGTTCCTTATTAATTATATTGATGACGATATTTTCATTATCTGATTTGTCTGAACAGTGACTTATATTGAATTTTATTATGTCTAGCTAAAATGTTTTAATGTCATGTAATTATTATTAATGATTCAAGTCTCCAACTGGTTGTACTGAACTGTACCTATAGATGTCGTTGTTTCCTACGCAAGCCGTGTAAACTATTAAAATAATGATTTCTTTTGAATTCTGATCAGCACATTACAAGTAGGCTATTATATTATTATATATATATTATAATCACAAGTATTTCCTAAATCAAAAATAAATCTGTACCCAACTTTTCTGTTCTTTCTAAGTTTAGATATAAATTGTTACCAAATATAACAGATAGTACAGGTGTGATAACAGCAATTATATACATAATCTATATTTACAGTGCAGTTCACCCAATTCAAACCTTGGGAACCACAAAAATCTGTCCTAATTGAGTAGAGTCTGAATTAAGTGAAATTAGAATGTGTTGAGATCTGGCTGAAGGGACCAATTTTCCTCGTCTGAATTGTGAATTACACTGCTTATAGAGATATCAGTAAATTCAAAGCCAATATCCTAATGGTTATACAGCCAACACCAGACAACACGGAGAAACTTATGTATTGTCCACCAACAAAATGAGGCAAGACAGCGTCAAAAACGCGACTCCCACCCATTCATACAACTAACCGAGCATGGAGCTCAAAATTGGGGCATCCACAATCCTTCCTGACATTAACACAGTAGCAAATAGCAGCAGCAAGGGGGTTCCCCTTCTATTCAGCCTGAAGGTCTTATGTGTGAATAGATGTATACACATTTTTCCGATGCAAACTATGTAGGATTGTAGAGCTTATTACCTTTGGATGGTAATTTGTGCATGAACTATCAGAAGGGCTTTTGTGCCACGCATGATTAGAAAGGAAAGGAATTTGCACCACATGTGAATTATCACAAGGGCAATTGGGCTACTTAAAATTTGCTTTTGGGCTTAATTTGGCCGTAGGCGGCGGAGTTACAGGCACCCCTGCACTCGTGAGGATGACGGATGATTTTCTCTTGCGAGTTCTCAGAGTCTTAAACTAGTGACGCTGAACCATTGTATTAATTAATTCAGCTGTCGTGAATGGAAAACATATAAGGACCTTTTGGTTTCTCACATAAACAAATCAGAACCACTATTTCCTCCAAAAGTAAAAGGTGATGGTCTATCCTTCTCCTCTCAATTGAGTAGTCCAACAGCTATGGCTATGGTTATGCTAGGCTATTGTGGCAAACAACAATTCATTGGAATTTGGGCTGTTCACTGCAAGGCCAACTCAGCTGAGTCATATCTCAATTTTCACGGCCAAGGACACCATTGAAGTGATAAACACAATTGTTGTTTATGTGGCGAACCTTCCTCATCATCATCCAAGAAAGAAGTACTTTGATTCTTGTGATATGATCATCCAGTGGCGTACAGATGAGGCCCCCACCCTTGCAAGCCTTCATTTTAATTTAATTAGTATGAATCCTGGTTATTCCGCCTTTTCTTAACATTGACATTCGCTGGTTATTGTCTCTAAGCTTTGTCATCACAGAAAGCAGTTGAGTTGTGTGCCATAACTGAGCAGCCATCAAGTAGCACAGCCATAGCAAGAGTGGACATGAACAAAATCTAAAATATAATACCTCATAATCTCATGACATCGGAGGCCTATTCTCACTAAAATCGAATAACTGAATGTTTTGAACTAGTGATGTTATTGGTGGCAAAGCCATCAAAATATGCTAACGCTCCTCCCCTTCTACATCCACTTGTTACGTTAGTATCTACCCATCCCGCTTGATATGAAATCTAGGTTGATATAAATCGCAGCCGATGATTGAAGAATTTCATAAGAAAAGAAACTATCTCAGAACTGATTCCCGTTGTAGAAACTGGAGTATCCTGATGAAAATTTATATTTTCGTACCTCAATGATTAACAAGACAACTAGGGGTCCCCCTTTAGAAGGGGGGCGACAAATATGCCATATCCTTGTTAACTCCCAATAAGTTAGAAGCTAGTTAAGATTTTTCAAGTAAATACAGTAAGTTGCTGGGGAACAGCATGGGCAGGGCAAAAACTTTAGAGATAAAAATGCAGCCTCGTTACCTTAAAAGAGGCGGAAAATTTAGCATCAAAGTAGAGGAGTTTATAACGGAACTCACCTTTCGCCAACACACAGACCCATAAAGTATCAGTCATGTTTAATATAACTTAAGTAGGCATCGGATTTCCACCGACGTAGACCTGTATCTGAGCTGCAGCCCATCCTCTTTTTCTAGCCCAAGTTGCCCCTCCATAACGGAACCAAGTGTGATGTGAATTTTTACTTTATTCCCGCTCGAACTGCTACATACTGTAATATTTTTCCACTCTCTTGGGCAGAAACATTGACATCAACTGACAAGAGGATTTGTCCTTTGAAAAATATCCAAATTAGCTGATGAGTTTTTTTCTATTGACCAAGTATATCGTGTTTTACGCTCAATCAATGTGCGTAAGAGTCCAGGGCCCGACAACATACCAGCCAGACTGTTGAAACTAGCCGCACACACCCTACGTGAGCCAGTGCAGATTGTATTCAATGACTCTATCAGCCAGACTGTAGTTCCTGATGTTTGGAAATCTGCTAATATTGTCCCCATACCAAAATCCAAAGGAGCCCAGGAAGCGAAAGATTTCCTCCCCATTGCACTGACCTCCCATCTAGCTAAGTGTCTCAAAAGGCTGGTCGTCACCCATCTACACCCACTGGTAACTGACAACAACCAGTTCGCCTACCGCCAGCACCGTTCAACAGAAGATGTTGATAATAGCGCTTGACACCATCTCAGAGAAAGGGGTATGTTCATTGACTTTACATCAGCGATCAACACGATATGCCCTGCAATACTAATAGAGAAGCTCAAACAAGCACCCAAATCTGATTAGCTGGACCTTTAACTTTCTCATCAACCGCCAGCAGAAAGTTAGTACCAACCTCAAAACCTGATCATCAGCTACAACATCAACAGGAAGCCCACAGGGCTGCGTCATCTCCCCTGTTCTGTTCTCAATATATCTAGATCAACTAGCGCCATCCAGTAACAATACGCTTCTGTATAAAAATGCTGACGACTTATTACTCCTCGAAAAACTAGCTCAAAACCAACCTTCAACTATGCAGCAGGAGATGACAACTCTGTACCAATGGTGCAATGATAACCATCTCATATTGAATAAGAGCAAGACAAAAGAACTCATCCTATCTAATGCGAGGGACGATCCCAGTCCAGTGCAGTTATCTCTCAGTGGAGTACGAATATCTAGGAACCGCGATAACGAACAAAGTAAAATTCCTCAAAAACACCGGAAATCTCGTCAAGAAAGCTCGTAAGAAGCTGCATGTAATGAAAAAACTTCATTTTATGGGAACTTCAGATAAACTTGCTGCCATATGCTATAAAACATTAATTGAAAGCGGACTAGTGCACAATCTACCAGCGATATACCACCATCTCTCCGCCCAAGAATGCTCGGATCTGGACAAAATCACCAAGTGCGCTGAGAAGCTGTCCAAAGCTCCCCTCCCACAACTAGCAGACACAGTCAAACACCGATTTAAACCAAATACCTCAGAATGGTGGCCACCAACGCTCCTAACCCCCTACTATCCTTCGACACTCTACCATCTGGTCGTTTTGTGTCTCTACGCTACCACATTGACCTCCGTAGAGACTGTTTTAGATCTCAGGCTATTAGTATTTTGAATAAATCACTCTTTTAATTTATATTCTACCTTTTTTGTATTTTTGTATTATATGTGAACAACATTTTATGCAATCATTAGCAGTTTTAGACATCAGGATTTTTATTAACAACATGCAAACCAGCTTTATATTTCTCAATCACCCCTTTGAGATAATAAAGGAACATAGCATAACAAGGGAATGGCAGCTAGCTGTGATGCAGAATTTTGAAGGTCAAAGACATCCGTAAGAAGCTACTGCCATCATGCAGCAAGTTTGGCAAGTAACTCTAGGGGCGAGTAGTTCAGATGCCCTGTTAAGTCTGAGTATATGACTGGAAGACAATGTAATTTCCGTACCTGTTGTAGATTCGTCTAGAGTCTTTCTGAGCCCAGGATTAATTTTAGATCTAACTTGCGAAATGAATGGCGCAGGGCGAAGATATGAGTCAGAACTGTGCTGTAAGGTAGTCCCTCTTCCTTCAGATGTGCGATTCAAACTCCACAGATGATTTACAGGTTTCTGTCTGGTAAAGCCCATGCCATCACAAAACTTCTTGAATTTGTTGAAATATTTTTCATAATCTTTGCTGAGGCCAGGCACGCTGACGCACCCAGCCTTTCCACTTCTTCTTTAAGTTCTAAAAAAAGAAGAAAAATTGAATCTATCATTAAATATACAGATACTTAATATTAGGTCTAGTTGAAAATAATTTAACACAGGCCACAGATGTTAACATGCCATGCTGACAGGGGGATGATTAATATGTCAGCGTGATAACTTCCTGTTAAATCCATGTAATGAAACCTGAGTTGACTGGGTCGAGATAGTGGTGAACGACATTTGGATCTGATCTCATGTTAGCAAATGTCTGCTGAAATTTCTCTATTTTGCCACTTGATAAAAGATCTGGACCGATATTATCCACACCTTTCACATGGTACGCGGTGATAGAATACTTTTGTTCGGGCAGAGCTTTGCAATGTGTCAAAGCATCTTACGCAGATCAGGTTCCTTACTGTATAGCTTGTTGATAACAGCGACCAGGGTCATGTTGTCGGTGAACACTCGGATGGAACAGTTAGCCATACTTTCCTGGAGCATCCTGAGAGCAACAACTATGGGGAACAATTCTAGCACTGCTATATTGGGCACCACAACCTGGGGTCAGGATCCATTAAACTTCTGGTCTCCCTGACACCTCCAAAACCCACAGAAGCTGATGCATCTGTGATTAAATGAGGGAATGAAGTATAGTCCGCCAAGACAATGTCATTTGGGTTTATGGGAGGCGACTCAAGTACAGCGGACCACACCATAACATCCTCTTTCACTTCACATTCAATCTCCTTCTCTTGGTCTTGCTTTGAGACAGAACACCTGCCAGTCCACCATACACACTTCTAAGGTAGGTGCGTCCCCCTCGAAACAATTGTGCCAAGTATTTCAGGGAGCCGTCTATCGACTGCCACAACTTAGCTCGAGGGGCCTGCAACTGCAACAATGAGGTGAGCTTCTCTCTGACTTTGACCATCTTCTTGGTTTGTATAAAGAGTGTCCTTCTCTATGAGTCTATCTCTAGTCCTAAGAGAACTAAACGGTAAGTTGCCCATACTGTTTTTTGATCAGCTAGGGGGATTCCGTGTCAAAATGCCATGGCCAAAATGCCATTGGGACAAAATGCCATTGCCAAAATGCCATTGTCATAATGCCATGGCCATAATGCCATAGGTGAAAACACCACTGCACAATATACCAATGCCAAAATACCAGTTGTACAAAACGCCAGTTGTGTCAAAATACCAGTGGATATAAAGCCAGATGTGTCAAAATACCAGTGGATATAAAGCCAGATTGGACATAATACCATGCGGGACAACATACCATATCCCAAAATACCATTGCCAAAATGCCAAAATATATAACCAAAGGAGATCAAGCCACATTGTACTTTTTTAGTCACATTACAGCTGCGGGTTGCTTGATCAGAGAAGGGGGTGGTTCAGTTGGTTAAAGCCATCTCCTTCACTGTTCAAGTCTCGAAGTTTCTTCGTTCAATTTCAATTATATCTGGGGTTTGTTGGGATCCACAAACTGAGAGCTAGTGACTTGTAATAAATATTTCCCAACCATTCTTCAAATATCAACTAAAGGCATGTTTGTGAACCATCCGTCTGCTGTGTTGGTGGTGCAATGATTTTGTCTTGCCATGTTATATAAATAGCAAATGGTATGTGCAGCAAAAGAGAAAATGGGATCAGAGGATAGTGATACGTGTAGTGTAAGTAAGTGTAACTTACAAATTTATTCAAAAATAAAACAAACCACATGTACAGACCAACCCTACCTGAGTACAAAGTAATCTTTGCATTGTTGTAGCAGAGAAAAATAGGCTCAAATAAAACTTAAGTTCTTCAATGAGGCATTACGCGTGCAGATGGTGAGTCTTGACGAGATGTGTGCGCTGTGCTCGCTGTCTACCGGCACCCTTGGGCTCTTTGGCAGCTTTTTGGAGGATTTAGCTCCCCACGAACTGACTTATTGTTGGTGACATCAACATTGATTTGAATCCAGAAAAAAATCTTGACTTAGCTTCAAAAAACTAAAGCAAGTTGAGTTGAAGCCAATATTTTTATATTCTTATTAGATCCCGAACCGGAATTTGTGAAACCAAAATAATTATTTTATATTATCTATTAATATTATTAAATTCGAACATAAAAATGTGCACCTTAGATTTAAACATTTCAGATCAACAATTCCTTACGGATGAACACAACGAAAATAAATTAATGTGTTATTATAAGAAATTATACAATAACAAAATTGTTACAGAAATATCTGACACCAACTTTCAATGGAAAACCAAGCTCATGCATTGATAATGCCAGCAACAAAATTAGTGCCAGAAAACATCAACGTCCTACTATCAAGAAATCTTGGATGACTAAGCAGTTATTTACACTCACCAAAGAGGGTACTAAACTTCACAAAATAAGCAAAAAGCATTCAAAAACCGTAGAGGAAATTTAAAAATCATTGTAACAAATTTGGCATTAGATGGGCGCAGTACAACTGACACAATCAATATTATAATGGAACAACTTTACGGCCATTTTATTGATGGAACAATGACCCAGGGTTTAATTTTATATCTTTCAAAAGCTTTTGATACAATAAATCACACCGTTCTAATAAGTAGGTTTTATGAAGCTAAAAAAATTGTCAAGGTTTGTATGAAGAGACCATTTAGAGGTCACAAGGAAATCCTACGAGGAAAATCATTAAGGAAATGCTTGGAATCAAGTTAATATTTGATGCTCTCCCTAAAAGTCACAATGTCTAAATGTGTTGTACATTGCCATTTGTGTAGATTCAATACCGTTATAGGTGCATTACTCGCCAACATAATGAGAGTCTGTCCAGATTTGTGATCTTGAAAATTTGACTAAGAATTCACGGGCACATAAGTTGTAATTCAAGAAAAATGTAATCTAAACCAATTTATTCTCATCGTGACCAGTAGATAAGATATGATGATCACTTGCTACACTCTCTTTACCTGCCTGCCACCACTCTCACTCACTAGCTAACAGATTGCTCAGATTCCTAGTCCTTGGATCAATAATTACCACTCTCAGTTTCAGCCTCATTGATTTTATTTTTGATTTGCTTTGTATAGCCAATTGGCCAACGACTAAAATTCAATTGGATGATTAAGAAGTTGATTCATCTCGCTGTCTGTAGTCATCGTGTTATTGCTGTCTGTTGCCTGCCAAAGCATCTAATTTACTAGCACATCCATGTTATGTTAAGACGGAGGGACTGTGAACTGAGCGGAATGCAATCCCTTAACCATATTGATCATAATGGAAGACCTTGTCTTAGTGCCTGATTTTGATTTAGCACTCAAACTTCTCCCCCATCCCATTTAATCTTCATACATACATAGATTGAATCTATCTTGTAGAGGTGCCCGAATGTCAACATAGTTGGGCGGACAGTCTCTACAGGTCTCTAGTTTGGGCATTAACGAATAGAAAGTGTTTTTTGATTTGCGGTCACGCCAGGAGAATTATTGGCTGATGGAAATTGCATTCCTTTTGCTGGATGGGCAGAAAAAACTTTGGATGGATGGACAGACGGACGGACGGACGGGAGGACGGACGGACGGGAGGGCGGGCGGGCGTGCGTGCGGTGGATGGATGGATGGACTTGGCTATGCAATGTTCAGGTATGGTTAGAGAGACAAAGTCTAACATTGTGATTGTTACTAGATAATGCATGAGCTGAGATCAGATAACTACCAAATTTGAAGCTCAGAGGCAATGCTAAAGTTAGTAAAAAATAACAGTGCACTGTAATATTAAACAACATTGCTCAAGAAAGTTCTCTAGTTGTAAAAATCTCTGTAATTTTATTTGATCAATTCAAATTTTTTTTTTGCAAGATGGGATATTTATATGTGATGACCAGAAGAGATAAGTACTTTGACAATTTGAACTGCCTAACCTATATCGTAGGAGCGGGGATGGGGGCTCACCTTGAATACGAGTTGGGTTGATAGGTTGATATAAGAAATTACCAAGAGAACATATTATGTAAGCAGATTTTTTTGGCTGCATCCCCTAACCAAAATAAACAAAATATCGATGATAATACATTAGTACTCGATGATTACCATTTCAGCCTTCAGGTATTCATTCAAAGGCTTCCTGACCTGAAATGTAGCATAAAGAGATTGTCTATTGTCTATTGTCTATTGTACTCTGTTTCTGTCACATGTGATTAAGAAATGAAATGTTTTGTCGAGTTAAAAAATGTTTGATACTAGTTCTCTAAAAATTGATAAACATGATAAAATTTGACTAAAAAAGCTTTTGACTATAAAATTTATTGCAGCAGTTAATCAATAATATCTTAATCACCAAAATACCAAAATCACCAAATACGATCCTATCTCCTATCATTTTTTTTGCCAATTGAAGATCAGCACTAACATTTGGCAGCACATTTTACATCAAGTGCCCAAAATGACATTTGACGTTTTTGCCTCTTCAGCGTTCACCCATTTTGTATCTGAAATTGGTATGAGTATGAAGAGGCTGGGTCATTTTGTTGAATACTACCAGTACCAACATAGGCTAAGATTGGTTCGGAATTGCCCCCCCCCCCTCCCACTGATCAGCATCAACATCAGCTTATCAGTGGAAGGGGGGCAAACCCGAATGTAGCCTCCACAACTTCTACTGATAGCCACTACTCCCCCACTACTCCATTCCCAACACCTCCGACCTTTTAACCTATTTTTCACTGGAGTTGATGGTGTGCTGGAAGCAATGCTCTCCCAATCATAAACATGAATAAATACTCTAGACTGGAAACTATTGGCTATTTGATACAGGCTCAGTATCCTCCCTAATTCAGTGTGTGCCTCATAACGCAACTACACTGCGCTATCCACTTTTTCACTGTATGGCTTAGCATTTGTATGGTAAAATGGTGCATTGACTATAAAAATACTTGATTTTACCAAGCATTTTACTTAATTAACTGTATCTGAGCATTCCCGCTGCCAACCATGTAACCCAGTACCAAAATACCTGTGGGCCTGGAGTAAATAAGGTTTCGTTTTATAGGTATTTTTGCCAACTAAATGCGTAAACACAAGCTCAGTACACACTTAGTCTTTGTTTTACAATGCTGTTGCTTTGGCTATCAATGGAATATTAGCACGGTGATCTCCAAAATCTCAGCAGTCACCACAAGTCAAGAGAGACAGCGGTTACAACAAAAGCAAGTTGCCTTGACCCTTGTGTTGTTTAGCGTATGACACATCAGATCATTTTTAGGGGTACTAAGCACCAATTCCTCAGACATTATTGAAGTGTCTGATCAAATGTTAACAGATGTAAATAATCACGATCTCTTATTTATATCTTATGTGTCCTAAATTCATATAAATCGGCCTTTACAAAATGTGTGATGAAAGCTTTAGAAGCTGTTCTTGTTTCTTTCCTACCTTCATGTAATGTAGGGATACCAGCATGGAGCTGCTTGTGATGTGACTGACCACCACTCTATAGGACAGAGCAAGGACAAATAGTATCACTAGATCTTTTGGCATACATGACAAGTTGGGCTCTATATCTGGTGGTGCATCACCTTGCGAGCTGGGTTGGTCTGGGGGCCCCTGACAGTCTCCCACCCGCATCTCGGAGCAACACCCCAGTCGCCGAAGTTGTTGTTTTATCATAAGATAACTATATTTGCCGAATTCTAGCAAGTGTTAGACGTAGTGTTTTTATGTAAAAAAGTTTATAAACTTAATGCAGTTAGTTTTGTTGTATTAGGTTGAAAACTAGACATAATGACAGGGGACTATGCAAATGAAACTTTACAAAGCTCTTAATCTTAGGTGCATTCGTGGGGTGGTTATAGTGTCATCTGGTCTCATAGGGTAATCAGTTCAATTATCTGGGGTAACCCTACCAAATAGGGCTACTTGTAATGTATGCTTGTGAGCCCGAATACGATGTTACGAAAAGACTCCTTGATTAAAACATCAAACCTTCATGAGACTTCTAAGCTGATACAACATCTCACAAAATGCCTTAGTACTTAAAACCAAATCAAATAGATAGCATTAACAAGTGGGAAATTTTAGACAGCCAAAACATAGAGTGACTGCTGTTACAACTTTTCAGCATCAGAATATTGCTGTTTGAGATTGTTTGCCTATCCCCGATGTTATTATTAGCAATCAGAAACTTGACAGGACCTGCACACTATATGTGTAGCTAAGGAAATTAGATTCTCGACCCCATAGGTACAGTGAATGATCGAATCTGAAGGCACATTTGACATTGAAGAAGACAATGACTTGCTGTAACTGTGACCTTCTGTATTGTTTTATGAAGCTAAAAATAAATTGTCAAGGATTGTATGATGAGACTTTTAGAGGTCACAAGGAAATCCAAAGAGGAAAATCATTGAGGAAATGCTTGGAGTCAAATCAATATTTGATCCTCTCACTTCTTTACAGCCCTTGTTTTCCAAAGCTCCCCTCAAAGATACAATGTCATGTATGTGTTGTACATCTCCATGTGTAGATTTAATGCCGTTTTATGCGCATTACTCGTGGTTAGGGATCAGAGCTCAGGGATAGCTCGTTGTTAGGGGCGGCTGATTTGGGATCATAAGATCGCAGGTTCACACCCTGCCGGGTGCACTGTTTCTCTAGTATTACCTGATTTGGCTGTCGCGGGCCATTCACCCTAGCCGACCTGGAATCGAAAAACAGATAGTGGCTTGCATATTGCCTTCAAAATTGAAGTTGGCGATTACTTTTCATATCATGATGAGAGTCTGTCCAGATTTGAGATCTTGCAAATTTGACTAAGAATTCACGGGCATATAAGTGGTAATTCTAGAAAAATGTAATCTAAACCAATTTATACTCATCATGACCAGTAGATTAGATATGATGATCACTTGCTACACCCTCTTTACCCGCCTGCAACCACACTTGCTAACTAGCTAACAGATTGCTCAGGTTGCTAGTCCTTGGCTCAATAATTACCACTCTCAGCCTCATGAATTTATTTGTTATATGCTTTGAACATTGGCCATTGACTAAAATTCCATTTGATGATCGAGAAGTTGATTCATCTCGCTGTCTGTTGTCGTAGTAGTATTGCTCTCTGTTGCCTGCCGAAGCATCTAATTTACTAACACATCCATGTTATGTTAAGACGGAGGGACTGTGAACTGAGCGGAATGCAATCCCTTGTTCATATTGATCATAATGGAAAACCTTGTCTTAGTGCCTGATTATGATTCAGCACCCCATACCTTTATTTAACCTTTAATCATACATAGATTAAATCTATCTTGCAGAGGTGCCCGAATGTTAACCTAGCTGGGCAGACAAAGTCTACGGGTTGGGCATTAACAAATAGAAAATGGTTTTTGATATGTTGTCAGGAAATTATGGACTGATGGAAATTGCATGAGTGGCATTGATCGACCAAGGATGGAAGGACCATTTCTTTTGCTGAATGGGCAGAAAAACTTTGGAAGAATGGATGGATGGATGGACTTGGCTGTGCAATGTTCAGGCATGGTCAGAGAGACACAAATCTCTTTGCTCGGCCAGCCGACCAAATTTTCTGCCGGAATTTCGGACAATCATAGACTAACAACATCCAAAGATGGATGATAATTGGTAATGGACGGTCATCTTAACCGCATCCCACCTTTGCTATATCGATCCATGATTGAATTGAACATTTTTTAATCTTTTTTTCAACAAAAAGCTGTGACCAAGATACGATAGCCACACTTGAAAAACCCTGTCTTCATCTACAGAAACATTGTATCACCTGCTAAGTCTGAGCATACAGAATTATTAAATTTAAGTCGATCTTACTGTCTGCCCCAAGTCAAGACTGGTCGTTGCAATAAAGATGAAATGCCTCAATCTCTGATGACTTCGCATTCAGATGCCTCTTCCTCTTCATACTGTGGCATAATGCCTTGACAGTGAATGTTTAGGTGAGCATAATAATGTTGGGAAAAGTTTACTACAAGCTAGCTGTAGCGTGCCTTATAACTGGAGCATTTTTATTATTTCCGAGGGGATGATGCCTTATCAGGTATTGCGGGCACATATCTGTAGCAAGACTTGACTGATGACTTTACTACACAGTACCTCCCATGACATGGAATGCCTTTTCTAACTAAAAGCTAAATATTGTTGGCCTAACAATGTTATAAGCTGTGAAACCATCACAATAAGATAACACTACCTCCCCTTGCTAAATCCACCATTTGCCCGAGTCTGACACCATCTCATTTGATATGACAGCTAAACGATCCCAGCTGCTATAAGAATCAGCTATTGATTGTACGGTATCATTCAAGTGAATACTGTCTCGGGATCACATCTTTGAAGAGGAAACTCTAGTGTCTGAAGAAAAATGCAGGTGAATACTTATATTTTTCCTCATAAAGAAAACAAAACTAAAACATGATGAGGCGATGAGGTTATATCTGTATTTAACATTTAACGCAATTAGAGGCGCCGAGCAGTTAAAGGTGAAGCGCCTTTTTGGATTTAAGCTTGACATTTCCGTTTCAAATGAATGATTGAAATTTATTTAGCCATCCTCAATAAATTTAGGATATTTACTTTAAACATGAAACATATCTGTTGTACATGAGAACCAAATAAGTCAACATCATCGGCTGTGTTGATGAAAATATAGCCAAGGATTTTTCTACACTTGTCTTCCGAGGAGGACACTTCTTAGTAACATTTTTAATTCACAAAATAGTTTACAGGCAACTGTGCAGCAGGTGTACTGCTTTGCGTTAAATTTTATTTACTTCATTTCATTTCAAAAGATAATAACAATAATGCCTTTTCTGTATTACAGATGTTAAATATTCAGCTGCTTAGAGTTTTGCTGCTCTGCTGTGTGTTTGGACTATCAGTACAAGTCTCACTTCACGACCCAGAAGCTGACAGAGAACTAGCCCGATACAGAGCAAGAGTAACGGCTGTACATGACTTACTTTTATCTGAGAAATGTCCAGAACCCGACACTATGGTGAAGAGGAGAGCACCAGATGAGAGCAGAAGTGAAGTTCTACTCGAAATAGAAAAGGCGTTATTCGAAGAGCTTATCGAAAGGCTCGTTGACTGTAGGCTGATGAATCAAACAACATCTACACAAACTACATCTACATCTACAACCACTACACCTACAACCACTGCGCCCACAACTACCACACATGTGCATCAACCAGAATTGTGTGAAGCAGCTGTCAACCTAACAGAGGCTTGGCGTCATGAGAGCAGCCCCAGAGATCAGAAGCCTGTTGGAGGATCTTACAACTGTGACTCGAGAGATATGACAAGCCAAGGATATCCCTGGTTCAGAATAACAGGTGCTGCTGGGAGTCGTCTCCTCAATCACTGCATAAATCGCTACAGATGTGGCACTCATGCCACTTTATGGAGTAACGCCCCTATGCCAACAAACATTGGGGTAGCCACTACCATCCCACTGTATGCATCATACAACTCTAAGTGTGACAGGGAGAGTTTCACCATCTCAGTGATGAGATGCTCAGATAGACCACATGATCTCATCTACAGATGGGCCGGTCACGGTGCTTGTCACTTCGGATTCTGTGGAATGTCCTAGTTTTCTACGGAAGTTTTATGTGCCCATTGAACTAACTTTTCTTGTTGTTGGTTCAGTCTGATTCTGATCAGTAAAATGCTGAAGTTTTCAGTAGATCAATAATGATCACTTATTTTTAGTGAGAGGAAACAAGTAACTTAGTTTTAGTTTCCTATGCAAGTCGCCATTTCTCTATGAATTCTGATCAGCACATTACAAATATTATATTGATAGTTTTCTGAAATCATAACAATCCGTACCCAATTTTTTGTTCTTTTTAAGTTTGGAGATAAATCTTCACCAAATATAACAGATAATACAGGTGTGATAGTAATGCTATATTATATATGTAGGGATATCAGTAAATTTAAAGCTGCCGATATGCGTGAAGATTCAAAATTTAGAAAAAAATTATTAAAAAATGCATGAAAAAAAAAACTGCCGCCAGTAGCGTATGAGATTATTATATAATTTCGATTCGAATTATCCAACTTGCATAGAAGAGGAGCATATTGCATCAGATCAGGAAGCTGCCGTGTTGAACATCAAAACACAAATCATACAAAATAAAGTATAAATCATCATCAGTATCGTTGATAAACAGCAACTTCGCAGAACTGAAAAAATTGGGATACCAGCTGTTCTTATGTGATGAACATAAAAATTAACCACAGTACTTTAGTTTAATCTCCTGGGGATGGGGGATGCCTCACTTTGAATATGAATGGGGTTGATACTTCGGCGTTGGAAATTACCAGGATGAAATACGTAAGAGTATATTGGCTAAAGCTTATAACGAGAGAAAGAAATATCGATGAAGATATCTTTAGTATTCGATTGTTACCACTTTAGTCTTCAGGTATTCGTTCAAGGCTTCCTGACCTGGAAAATAAAAAAAATACAGATGTCATTTTATTTCTACTGTATTTGATAATCCCTAGAGGAGTAAATGTTAGCTAGAGTTTTATGAAGATGGCTGGAAAGCTAGCTAACACCAATTTTCAATGGCTTAGGAAGCGTTTATATAGAGTGGATAAGTTGAGTAAATGTTAGCTAGAAATAAAATTAGCTACTTCAAGCCTGTGCGATATGGTAAAACTTTTGGCTCCAGTAAATACTAGATCTCTAGGGTATAATTTGGATGTTAGATAATGGACCAAGCTTATTCTGACACTGACTGCCTCTCCCTCAGAGAGGTAGGGAGTTTGTTAGATTCTCATATTCAGGATCGTTTGGCTGAGATCTGCGCCAATAAAAGATCTATGAAGGCGATGCAAACAAATGAATTTGTTTAAAATGCCTTACCTAAGTCCTTGCCAAATCCGGACTGTTTGAATCCGCCAAATGGAGTAGCCACATCTGTCTTATTGTAGGTGTTAACGAAACATGTGCCGGCATCTAGTCTACTCGCTGCAATAAGAAAATAACATCACTTGAGTAAATACAAGGTTTGCATCGTCTCACCATATACTATATTGGACTCTGGAATGATCAGCTACAGATGCATTGTGGGATTATTGCCAGGTCTATTGCATTTTAGACAGGATTTCTTTATCGGCGTAGATGGGTCCCGTTGACCCCCCCCCCCCGCCAAACCAAAAATCGGGCAGAGGTTTTCTTATTGCGTTTAATAGTTGCAACGTGACATTTCTATTCCATTGAGCTGTTCACCGATGCCTATTTTGAAAATAAAATTCAAGTGGTTGACACCTTGAAGCGATGAATTATCTCATAGTTGAGTTAAGTATGGATATAATGAATTATTAGTCATCGCACAGACTTACAGACTTCCAGTGCTTTACTCAGATCATTGGTAAAAACTCCAGATGCCAGACCAAACTCTGTGTTGTTAGCACTCTTCAGAACCCCTTCGATATCACTAAAAATAGAAAGCATTTATGATTGAATTATTATCATTTTATTGTTATTATTTAGTAAAGAACTTTCAAGTAGGCAAGTGTCTTATTGTAGGTAGGGGCGAATCCGTTTCACTTCACTTTTACACCCAAAAGATAATTAATGTACTTATTCTACCTTACTGAAAGTACAAGGACAGTATGTTTAAGTAGATATGGATTAAAGGGTCAGTCCAATTAGAAAAGTGGATATATTAGGTAAATTCGCGCCCTTGGTATCTATATGAAATAATCATTAATCATAATCATTTTCATGGGGAAATCCAACTGAATAGATTTTATGATTAGGTATACGGGTTTTAAAAGATATTGACATGAAACTTAGAATTATCTCCTCATTGGTAATAGGGAGACAACTTGAATTCAAGTTGGATTCAGTTGGATTTCCCCATGAAAATGATTATGATTAATGCTTATTTAATATAGATACCAAGGGCGCGAATTTACCTATTACCCCTGTAAATCAAATATTATGAGTTCATAGGGCAAATAAAAACTATAAAAAAAATGGAAATTGTGGAAAATAGCAATTTGTTTTCTTTTTGTTTTATCAAGGATCATAGTGGATCATCGTGGTCAGGGGAGGCAATAAATCACTATGATCCAAATTTCAAGACTTTGCAGCAGTTTTACTGCAATTAGGCTCACAGGCTGTTTTGTTTCATATGCCTTAATGACTTTTCAGCCTTAGATCTTTAAAACCATACCAAACATGGCCTAGTAGGACTGTCACTTCAAGAACAGAGAGGAATAAAAATCATTCTTGCAGTCCATATAATGGCAATCAGCGGTATCTGTGGGTCTGCCCTTGTACCAATGTAACAAATGCCCTGTACCAGCGTGTCAGTAATGTGGACTAGTGATGTTCCCGATACATCCAATTTGATGGTCTGAACTAGGCGTTAGATATTTCTCATAACTCGTGAGATTAGACATCATCATGCCATAGCTGCCTGCCCGTTTTTATATGTTGTATATACAGGTCGACACCATACTGACCGAATACACTAATACACGAACATGTGTCTCTGATGCACTGATGCACTGATGTACTGATGTACTGATTCCCTATAACATGTTTGAGTCAACGGTAACTAAAGTAACTTCGGGTGGTCACATCAAAATCCTTTTAGGAACTAAGGCTACACTTATTAATTCATTATCTATAAATTGGAGATAAGCACACCATAGTGTATCATGAGATCAGTTAGGGTTGACACAAGTTGTACAAAACACCAATTGTGACCCTCCCGTACTGACCTACTAACAAGTTGAGGGGTGGGGTTCTTAGGATCAAAGCAAGTACGAGAACTTGACATTGTGGGGACTTACCCGTCTGGGAAATGAGATATAACCATGATAGGACCGAACGATTCTTCTATAGCAACAAACATGTGATCGTCTACATCGGTAAGAATAGTCGGCTCAAAGAAGAGTCCGGCTCGATCCACCTGTCTCCCTCCGTATACTAAGCGTGCTCCTTCCTTCACACCAGTCTACATGAAAAACCAGTGTGGAAACTGAACTGGTAAAAATTCATGTAACAAGGAATTCTCTCTTATCATACACAGTGTAAGCTGGTTAATTCAAATTTTATAACTCAAAACTCCTGTTAATTCACACAAGGAAACTAGGTCCCTTCAGCCAGATCTCAATGCATTCTGATATCACTTAATTCAGACTCTGCTAAATTAGAACAATTTTTTGTTGTCCCCAGAGGTTTGAATTAAGTGAACTGCACTGTAGTTGTGTAAATGTTAGCGAGAGTTCAGCTTGTTTGAGGGTGACTTAATGTTAGCTAGCATTAATTTTGGCTAGTTGTTGTGTAAGTCTATACAAAGTTGATGAGGTGAGTACATATTAGCTAGCTTTAAAGAAAGTCACTTCAAGCAGTGCTAAATTGCAAACTTTTCCTCTTATGAATACTTTACTCATGTCGAGTGTAAGTGAGTATCTTGGACCCAACAGATCCAGAACATAGAAACAGGGATACTTTCAAGTTATACTAGTTTAAGAGCTCAAACTCTTTTGGTGATTTGCTGGTAGTGACATTTCAATTCTCAACTGGTTTCTGATTGAACGGTGGTTGATAATGAAATGTCAGCAAACCTGGCAGAGATTGAGCACTTTAGCTTGGATCATACCTGTTTAACGACATGAACTTTACTCAACAGGAAATGAGTTTAAAAAAGACAGCATCTAGATTCGCGAATCTCTAAATGCAGCTTCTACTATCGCAAAGCCTTAACAACTTTCTCTTATCAAATATTCCATCCTCCCTTAATTTCGTAGTGCAGAACGTACCTCTACATAAGAAACTAAACTCTTGAGATGTGCTAGATGATTCTGTGGCCCATGATCTACAGATCGATCAAGTGGATCTCCAATCTTCATCTTCTTTGTCTCCTCGACAACCCTCTCAAGAAACTCGTCGTGAATGCTTTCCTCTACGAATATACGCCCGGCAGCAATACAGTTCTCTCCTTTGTTGAAGAACACTCCAGACAGCGCCTACAGATATCAGGTATATCAGGTATAGAACGTCGCGTATTCTAGTTATGATTTGTGATCTACCTAAGCTTTCGATGGGCAGATAAAGAGAATATTACACTGCATGTTATTTTTCACTTATTAAGGTCATGTAAGTAGTTTAGGTGCTCAAGCTTTCCTTGAATTGACGGTAGTACCATCTCATTATCAATAACATTGCGATTGCTGGGAATGTGGTTGAAAATGGAACACTATTACCATCAACTAAGGCAAATTTTGAGCACTTATGTTATGATATGTTATGTTATACAATTTCCAAACACATTTGAATGTAATGGTCAAAACACACTTAGCGGTTGTAACCTCAAGAGATTTGCACAACGTCACCATAGTTAACATATATGCTGATAGCAGCCTCAGCTGATCATCAGAGGTTTGATGCGTATATGAAAACTCATTGAGAATCCAATGAGGTGGCAACCTCGATCAGTGTGTTTAGAGCAAGATAATAATTAAGACTGTCGATGCGATGAAAAGAAATCTGTTAGTCATATATTATAATCAAGTATAGGAACGGGTATTAATTTAAGCCACAACGAGCACTAATATATAATACAATACATAATTTAAAATCTCACCATTCTGACAGCCTTGTTTAGATCACAGTCAGCGAATATAATAAGAGGTGATTTTCCTCCAAGCTCCAGAGAGACTTTTTTCAGATTGCTCTGTGCACAGCTAGTCATAATAGTCTTACCAACAGGTGTGGAGCCTGTGAATCCTAACTTACGTACATCGGGGTGGTCTGCTATGGCCTGCCCGCATACACTACCTGCAAGACAGAAGAATTAAGGCTCATAAAAATGAGCTGGAGACGATATTATGATAAAATTTCCAACAATAAGTACTAATTTTCATTTCTTACCAAAATTATTTATCGCCCAAATTTTTCTGGTCAAAACTGTTGCTCATGAAGAAGGCTACTCCTAATCATCCTAACAATTGTAATCACTGTCTCATTTGCCATCATAAGTACTGACAGGAAATGAAAGTCCATAAACAAAATCATTATCCTTCCCCGAAGAAACATTTCAGCAGTAAACCCCACCCTTCTCCGATCAGCAGTATGTCTTTAATAAAAGTCTTAGATAAGCCGTAAATAAAATGAAAATCTGAATCCCTTCTCCCGAACTTCCAAAATGAAGGCGACCCCTCAATGAATTGGACATGAAATACAGCTTGGCATCTAGAATAGCATTGATTGATTAAAAGGTTGATTAAACTCGGATGTCTCATCTCTCGCCACATCCCAAAGCATGGGCGGTGAAATTGTAGTGTCTTAATGGCGACGCCGCGATATCTGCGCCAATTTTCTCTCTGTTTGCAGGCAGGTCGGAGCACACCTGGGGGCCAACCAAACCCTAGTAGTCGATGGACTGCAGTGGGATTTGGACCAACGACCTTCAACTCACTTGCATGCTAAAGGACCAGCTCTCTAACCACTGAGCCACCTCCTCTCCTACCCTTGTCATGCGGCCGAGGGTTTCGGTATTTTTTGGTTTTTCAAAAAACCAAAACCCGTGGCCGCGTGACAAGTCTAGTATACGACTTACCAGATCCGGGTAGGATGTTGATGACACCAGCAGGGAATCCTGCTTTGACGGCCAGCTCAGCGAATTTGAGTGATGTGAGCGGGGTGACCTGAGCCGGCTTAAGAACTACAGTATTACCAGCAGCGAGACACGGGGATATCTTCCAGGCTAACATCATCAGTGGGTAGTTCCATGGTGTGATAATTCCGCAAACTCTGCACAATTGAATAAACATGTCAATGATGAGATGATCAAACAGTGTTAGCACGGAAAGTATTGGTTTGAGCTCAAAAGCTAACATAATACTGGACCATGTTGTTAGAATGGCTGATAGAATTGAGATTGAGCTGTACATGAATAGACACACCTATGCAAGATTTCTGATACTCTGATACTCAGATCCATGTGATTTTATCATAGACTTAATATACTACCTAGACAGGCCAATAGCATTCAATACTGTCCCACTTAAATAGCACGCCATGACGTAATTGTTTGTGCTGTGAGCCATAGTTTACTATATACCATTCAATGAAATAATGAGAAAAATCAAGGGATGCTAGGCATGATATCAGCCCCTGTCCAGCCCCTTATTATTCAAACACAAAGAAAATTGGTGAGTGTATGTAAAAGACCTTTCCGCACTCATAATTTGTCTCCAGAACCAGAACTTTTTATGATATGAGACAATCATTAGCCAATAAACATTGAAACAAATACAGCGATTTATTCTCAGCACTTCCATCACTACTATAAAAATGTAAAGAATACCAATAACACAAGATCACAAATATTTTGTTGGATGAGCCAGATCTAAGCACCAGCAGCACCACCGCCATCATCATATTTTTCCTTAAAATTATTTTAAGTTGTGACTAAACACAACCAGTCTGCTCAAATTGGATTGCTAATTTTATTGTCGCTTCACAAAGAAGAATAGATCTGTGCTGTTAAATGAGTATGCAAACTACAGATAGCTGTTGTTCCTTAGTACGTATGATGAATCTAGAGTATGTGACAATAACTTAAAATTACTATACTCCAGTACTGTAGTCAAAATCTAATGGCCTTTACCGTGGCCAAACTTTTGCCGATGTCGGTAAGGTTCTTTGAGTTTATAAATGTGATAACGGCGTCAACTGTGAATATCTATTGCTTCCCCTACCTATACACAGAAACAGCAGCGTGAAAAAAAGAGTTATTACTGAGATGTCTAAAGCTTTTCAAACAAAATTGCGTCCGATAAAGACCATCCTCTTTTTAGTTGTGTTGTTTTCAACTGTGCAAAGGTATCCTCTCGCCTACATACCATCTATTGCCTGCCAAAGTGCAGGACAGAAAAGCATTTAAAGAGCTTTTTTCTATACTACATGTCAGCTCACAGCAGAATTTAAAATGTTCATTTTCATGTACCAATCCAATCCTATTGCCTGCTAATACAATGATTGTTATAATAAGCCAAACCAAACCAGAACACGTCATCATCTGAGCAAATGGAACTAGATGTAATGATGAAACTACAGAGGAAAAAGGATGGAAGCATGTGACTGTATAATTGACGATGTCTCCTACAGAGTGATTTTTTAGTCATTGCAGAAGGGATTGTTGCTGCTCATTTATTCAAAAACTTCTCTGGCTGTCTAAATAAAGGGTTCAGAACCATTATTTTGTGGCTCAGACTTGTTTCTATACTAATAGCCATTATTCATACTAAGCCTTAGCTCATACCAACAAAAATTTATTGCAGACTACGGAGGTTTGTGCTTGTGAGTAGCTGTGATGCATATGAGCACGCAATTCTCGGCTGAGTCAAGCAATAATGCTGGTGGTCGTTTGGCCGGCATTTATTTTCCAGTCTTGGAAATGATTAGAATCACTGCTTTCATTCTTTTCCTGTAGTTTCATCATTACATGTAGTTCCATTTTCTCAAATGATGACGTGTCCTGTTGTAATAACTACTTTTTTCACACTGCTGTGTCTATGAATAGGTCAAGGAAGCAATTGACATTCACTGTTGACGCCGATATCACATTGATAAACTCAAAGAACCTTACCGGCATCGGCAAAATTAAGTTTGGTCACAGTAAAGGCCATTAGATTTTTACTACAGTACTGAAGTATACAAATTTTAAGTTATTGTCATGTACTCTAGATTCATCATACGTACTCAGGAACAACAGCTATCTGTAGTTTGCATACTAAATTTACAGCACAGATCTATTCTTCCTTGTGAAGCGACAATAAAATTGGCAATCCAATTTGAACTGACTGGTTGTGTGCAGTCACTACTAGGAACAGTTTTGAAGAAAAAAACGATGATGGTGGTGATAAGATCTGGCTCATCCAACAAAATATTTTTGATATTGTGTTATATGTATTCTTTACATTTTTATAGTAGTGATGGAAGTGCTGAGGGTAAATGGCTGTATTTATTTCAGTGTTTATTGGCTAATGATTGTATCTTACCATAAAAAGTTCTGGTTCTGTGGACAAATTATGAATACCATCTCGTGCGGAAAGGTCTTTTACATACACTCACCAATTTTCTTCGTGTTTGAATAATGAGGGGCTGGACAGGGGCTGATATCATGCCCAGCGTCCCTTGATTTTTCACATTATTTCATTGATTGGTATATAGTAAACTATGGCTCACAGCACAAACTAATTACGTCATGTCTTGCTATTTAAGTGGGACATATTATGATCAGTGAAGCATAAACATTGTCCTGTCTAGGGAGTATATTAAGTCTATGGATTTTATCGTTGCCTAAATATGTAGGAATCAAACCCGAAACTTCTTGTATTGCAACTATAGGTATGTCTGATAACTAACAAGACCTCTGTGGATCTAAGCTATGCTCACAATTTACTCCGGGTAAAACATGAATGTAGTTGTTGAAAATAACAGCTCACCTAGTTGAAGCACGAGCGGGATAGCTGGAAGTAGCATTTCATTATCAACCACTTTCCCAAAATTGGTTGATAATGAAATGCTACAACCAATGAAAGCGCTCAAACTAAGAGAGTGGTTATATTTCAACAATAGTTTATCATTGGTGACCAAATATGTGCGTTGCCATACAAGAAGTTTCAGGTTTGATTCCCACATATTTAAGCAACACTCACTCACCCGATTGGGTCTCTCTTTGAGAAGGATAAATTGTGGTTGGGTTTGGCATGATTGATAGGTATGGTGAGCCCGTGAATCTTATCGCACCACCCAGCAAAGTATCTGAGGGTTGCTATAGACATGCCGATGTGAGTTTTGAGTGCCAGCGTGTATACAGCACCTGAGTCTAATGACTCCAGAGTTGCTAACTCTTCTTGATTCTCCTCCATCAGATCAGCTAGCCTGAGAACGGAAAAAAAATAAGTGTAAAAATATTCTATACAGAATGTGGATGAGGTTATCACCTGTAGAGTACAGATGCTGCGGCACATAGTGCCAAGCCCTATACAAATACATACTCATCACATGGTATACTAATGCATTTATATCTCTGATCCCTAGAGAGTGAATTAACAAATCTAAATCATTTAGAAGAGAACCATGGGGCTTGAGAAAAATTCCCTGATAAAGCGAAGATGTGTCGAAAACCCTAAACACAGTAAGCTGAGTAGGTTGAGGGAGACACCATATATAAGTGGGACCCGTATGAGTGGCGGAGTCACCTTCAGCAGTGCCAATCCACATTGATCACATGATATACTAATGCATGTATATCTCTGATCGATGGAGAGTGAAAAATTACTTAGCGCGAGTATCATAACAAGGAGTTTGGTGTGACCACCTGAGTTTAATTTTGCTAATCAGGGACGGGTAAATTTTAGTAACCCATACTTAATTGACGCAAACGATCAGAGATACACATGATAATAGTGTAGTCTCGGTGCCAGAATGATGCAAATACTCGACAGGAATTCTGGCTCCTCCTATATCAAAGTGGCAGAGGGAACTTTTCACTTGCTTTTTACTTCGGCAGAAACACAGTAGACCTCTAGGATTTATATTCCCTACCAAGAGGATCTGGCCAGGATTAATGGCTTACCATTCCTTAAACCGGGTATGACTGCTTGACACAGGAGTTGGACAGGTATCAAGAGCGAGTATGAACGCTGAGAAGCAGAGGTGACCTAGTTTGGGCAGACATAAAGAAATCTTTACCAAACCTCTATTTTATTGCTGAGCATGATGCTGAGTAAGTGGAACATAGCCGGCGCCTCAGGTCATACTGCATTATTTATAATATAATAATACATTTATTTATATTAAAAATAAATAAAGTTACATACTTGTACAGAAGGTGGCCTCTGTCTCTGGCATTCATATCCTTATACTCTTCAAACGCATTCTAAAACAGATAATGTGTTCATGAAACCAGGAAGTAACTCTTCGACGAAATATACAAACAGATTGAAGTTGTCCCCTCTCTGAGGTAAAACCTCAGAGAGGGAACAACTCTCAGTTAGGCTAACATTTTTGATAAATAAACTTATTCTGGCTAGATATATTTTTTATATTTGTTACAATGCCTTCAAACTCACACATACTATCTACTACTCTATCAAGCTGCAGATGTCTTTAACTGAGCAGTGAGTTAATCAAATTTATTGTATCAAACCAAATACAAAACAAGCAGAAAAAACCAAAACAACAACTTCCATCTGAAAACTCTTGCTTTGAGAATAATATTTACCACGGTGCTCCAAGCTCCACAGTTCAATCTGTTAAGCCTTAACATACCTTTGCGCAGTGAACTGCGTAGTCCACATCATCAGTTGTAGCCTTAGCCACCTTACATATCACAGATTCATCAGATGGGTTGATGGTGTTGAACGTGCCCCCATCCGAGGCATCGATAAACTCGTTGTTGATGAAAAGCTGGTTAGGGAAGGATAAATCCATGTTGTTGGCATGCATTGTGACCTGCAAGCAAATATTATTATTTATTATTATTATAAAGTTACCGAATTTTACATACTAACACTTTGCAGTGAATTGAATAGAGTTTGAATGCCGATAAAAGGAATTAATGGTAGTGACGGTATTTTTTAACCCAAACATTACATCTTTCTCAAATTCTTTTAATAAAATATCATTCACATTGATAACGACATCGCAAATGTCTAGGCTTTATTCTATCCAAGTCTTTATTGAGACTGAAACTTGACCACAAACCAGTACCAGTCCACATGGTAAGTCAGTGAGGTGAGTCGATGAGGTAAGTCTTGGAGGTAAGTCAATGAGGTAAGTCTATAGACTTACAGGTTCATAATAGAATTCTTCCTCTTGGTCTTCACCCCGATGGTTCATAACTAACATCTCAGTAAAGTCAGCAAATGTTGTGGACATGTAGACTTTATCATTAGTTATCTGTAGTCCACATTTCTCCTTGATCTCTTCCACGAGTCTGCAGAAAAACGAGTCAAACTTTGATTGGTTGTGAGCAAAGGTAAGGAGTAACCCTGTCTTGCAGGCCAATAGTAAATGGTCGGGGTGCAAAATAATATATGATAAAATTCAACAGAAAAACAAAAGCATAAACGGTGAAAGAAATCTATAAAAATGTTCAGCACATAATTAATTCTCACGGCTTAAGATCAGGTGTGCCATAAATAGAGACAAAGAGTAACCGATTTGAATGATTGTGGACACCACTGCCGCCCCCCCCCCCCCATCATTTATATCCTAGGCTCACATGCTACCCACTCACCTCACGACATCCATACTACCAGCTCCACATTCGAAGAAGTCAGTGGCCTCTTCTATCTCCACATTGAGAATACCGCTCCAGATGAGTCGAGCCTTTCGCTGTATCTCCTCTTCTTCAGGAGTTAACTGTAGTGTATTAGCCTCAGCATCCATATCACCTCCAAACTTATCAGCTGGGATCATCCTACCATTAGGTAGAGCTACACGCGCAACATCAACCTGCAGGTAAAGGTGTGGTTGAGAAATTGTGTCTTGCATATTTTGGTCCATACATTATGTTGATCCACTTTGAAGACTTGAAAACCTGCATTCGATACATTATGAGCAGCCGCATTCACAGCAGCATTCACCATAAATTTTATATACATGTATGTTATATTGTGTATTATCACAGAGTAGGGATAAATAGCCTTACTCTGTGACAGCTTTGGAAGCTACTGCCGTCAAGTTAAAGGAAAACTGTGACTTCAAACAAAAAAGGCTTTTATTGAGCAGTCTACTTTTGCATATTACCAACAAAAAGACAATTCAAAAATGGTAAAACTTAAAATTTCTGGAAAGGTTTTCAATCACCAAAGTTCTCCCCAAGCATTATACACTTTAACTCAATTCTATGAATCCACTTGAGCACTTAAAGACATCCTATTCCTTACTAGGGGACAGATATCAATCACTGATTATCTCCCTTAGTACTGGCTTACTGTTCAACAGGGTTCGGCTCAAACACCAAAATAGTCAAAAGCTGCACTAGAGTCTGACATCTTCAGCACTAGTGAGGTGACACCGATTTAAATCATATAACCCAACTATGTGGGGGAGGAGGAAAAGCCGCCTTAAAACCCGGCCATGCAGGTTGTCAGGGATTAAGGCCAACAATGGGGCATTTAAATCATATCCCCTAACAGTGTAAGGAGGAAAAGCCGCCTTAAAACCCGGTTATGCAGGTAGCCTGGGATTGAGGCCAGCAATGGGGTCATGTCTGCATTATTGGTTGCGATGGATATTGCTTCTGTGGTGTTATCTACTCATGTATACAAAGACATCGATATTTCTATGCACATATCACAATTGTGTATTTCTGAATAGACCCATGCGCTTGTGTTTTGGTTTTGTTTTGATTGGCTGATGAGTTTCGGGTTGTTGTTGTGTTGAGTTGTCTGTCACACACAACATGAGTAGATAACTCCGAATTGTTGGACTGGATCCAGTCTTACTATGCAGGCAGGAAGGGTGGGAACCCTACTACCCTCCCTGATGCAGGCCTTTTTTCATCACTTACCATTTTACCATCGTTACCGAAGAGAGTAATACCCTGAGAATGGACTATGGCTGGTTCTGACATTCCTGCGATTGGGAGAGTCTCACCTGTAGGCTTATAGCTACGTCGTAATCTTGAGCCGTAGAATGTGATTTGCTGCAATAAAAGAGCAACGTTACTTCATGAACCAACAGTGAAATTCAACAATTTTATGGTTTCCTATATCTTTCACGAATTGTTAAGGCCCAATTATAAAAATAATATTAACATAACATAACATTATATAACTTATTATAGTGTGTTATATAACCCAATAATATAATATACTATATACTTTTATTATTAATCTACAATCATCATTATGAATGTTTTTCATGCCGTGACAGAACAGCTAACTTTGAGAATAAGGAAAATCGGAGAGACAAGGAAAAAACAAAGTCTTAATAAAATCAAAAAGATTTAAAGATTATATATATATATTCTCTTTAAATCTTACTTGTCCATTGATGTTGGTCCATGCCCCTGGGTTATGATCGCAGCCTCGTATGAAATTATGGATTTCCTGAGCAGACTTATCAAACTTCAACTCAACCAGTTGCTTCTTCAGTAAGGCCTCGTATGTAGCCCCAGCTTCATCTTGTACTATTTTAGGGGCGGAACCATCAGCTACCATCTGTACCGCCAAACTCTGTAGGAAAAATGAAAAGCTAAGGCTACAATTTGTTAATAAACTTGACTACACTAGTAAAATACTCTGGGCTTGGTGACAAATGACACTGAAAATACGTTGAGGCCAAAAATATGAATTTTTTTTCATGCCCAATTCTTATAGCCTGTTCAGATGAGGCTAGGATCACGCTTTAATACTATATTTTTACATAATAACTAATTTTTGGTGAAACAACCTGGTGGTTGGCTGTATATTTCATATTTTATGACCAGTTCTAGAGGCAAAGTGCTGGTTTTTGTCACGGGACCAAAGCATTATATTTGCGTAGCCTTATTTGAGGAGGAAAAAGCCAACCATTTAAATATGTAGCAAATGGTGCCTATGCTAGGGAATAAAAACATAGAAAGACTAATTCTGGAGAGCTACTCTTCACAGAAAACAACAGATAATTTTCCCCACTTTATCTAACAAACAATCAAAGCAGAGTAAGGATAGCTTGATAACTTACACCTCATAATACTAAAATTGAAAATGAGAAATAAACAAATATCTGATAAACTTGCAATTTTTTTCCCGTGCTAAGTTTGTAATTGATAAAGAGTTGAATTGACAGCTGATTTTTGAATAAATTTGCTTAACTCAACAAATTTTTCATTCTAGCTAGACTATCCAAATAATTTCTATGAACTGAACAACTTCTCTAAAAAACCATCCAAATTATAGCATGTATTTATTTCCGATTTTCCCAATTTGCCTAGATCAAGTTTGTTCACATAAGCCTGCATTTAGAGTTGGTCAACCTACAGCAGCGCTAGACTACCGGTAGGTTGGGGGCGACCCAAAAAAACAGGCAAACTAAATCAATATTGATTTAGCTTAGAGCTAAATTCTACAATTAAATGCTCTTTACGACTTGAGCGTCGACATAGACGTACCATAGCCTTGACTCCCTCAGGATAGAGAAATCTGTTATATATGGTATCTACGGTATCATTAGGTAACACCTCACATTCTCTCTGTAGAAGGATTGGTCCTGTGTCTAATCCGTCATCGGCCCAAAATACGGAGAATCCTGCCTTCTTATCTCCCATCATAAGTGTCCTGTCAACATAACAATGTAGGTTATATTTAGGGGGGGGGGCTTCGGGCGGGCAAGGGGCAAAAGCCTTGGGGGCTCAGACTATATATATATATATACCTGTTCTGTTGTATTGAGCAACTCCTCGCTTTGGTACTCTTTTTTTGTACATATAAGCCTGATATAAGTTATAAGTAATCATATAGTAAGGTATATGATAACTCTATGGTTATTATATAACTCAGTGTAGGTCATATAGACATGCCGGGGGTGAGTGACTCCTCGCTTTGGATTCTTTTCAGTCATACATTTGATTGATGGCTCAATAAAGTTTAAGATACTGAAGGCAATTATGATCCAATTTGACTGCATCTTGAGTTGCGCATACCCCCTCCCCGGCCCAGCAGTAGAATGGGAACAACCAGGATGCAGGCTAATTGGATCATGCTTGATCTACCACACACATACACTGCTCTAAATGTTGTGTCAAACCCAGCATTGGAGACAGCGAGTTCTCTTTCATGATCAGAAACACAAATTCAATCAGATCCACCAGTTGAATTATCCGAGTCATACAATATTGAAATACCACCAAATAGAGCATGACAAGTATTCAAATAGTCAGAAACTGGACAATAAGGCTAGAAGAGTACTAGCTGAAAAAAGTGGCAACTTGGACACAGCACGACTTGGCACGATGTGACACACAATGACTATGACTTAGACATGAGTTGGACATGAGTTGGACATGGACTTCTCCAAAGTTTATATAACCATTTGGAGAAAAAAATCAGACATCTACTAGTTACTGACTATATAATCCATGTAGCTGACGTACCAGTTAATGGCTGATGCGCCTCTGTGTAGTGGTAGTATTGACGGATGGTAGCATATAGATTTATGTGTAGGGAAGTTGATCACATCCATCGGTATAAACTGAGAACAGAATGGCAGCACATTGAGATCAGCTCCTACACTGCGGTATGCCTCCAGTACATCAGGGAGAGGCTCACCGCGCTTCCTCCATGCTTTGTTCTTGAATACCTCCACACCATCTTGCTCTGCGGCCAGGGCTGCAACGCAAACAAAGTTATTAATGTAAATATTATATGATAATATAAATTATATATTAAATATATATATTTTATATATAATTAATTATTATACATTAATGTAAAGAATGGCACCTTTCTAAGCAAGGTCAATATCTGTTAGATTCGTTTCAAGTATTTTTAAATCAAAAGTAGTGTCACACTGATTTTCACAGTTTAATTTGTAAGCATTTGTAGTGAAAAGCACCTTCTAGATGAGATGAATGCCAATAAACTTGAATAAGAGGGGCATTTAATTACTACCTAGGTCCAGTGAAGAAGTGTAGGCTGTAAAATGTATAATGACATTTGAAACAATATATATATATATATATATATATATATTATGCGGGTTAGGCTGGCCTACATGGTATGGTTATGTAGCCCTAGCAAGAAAAAAAACCTCCGCAAATAAGTGCATGAGCTATGTTCAGTGGGCGGGCTGAAATGGTAAGGATCTCTGTTGAAATACCATCGATATACCGGCTACTGTTGATGAATTGAAACCACACGAAAATGTACTTTTGAAAGCTTTTTATTCTTGAAAACCACATTAGCAGTCAGTTACTGCATATTAAAACCATATAAGGGCTTATATGGATATAACTGTAGGCATTTTTGGCCAACTATTTTTCTGATAGGAATCAGGTCACTTTACGGAAAGTTTAGTTTCCCAATGATAGCATAATGTGGTTACTTCCTCATTGCTACTGCCACCCCACAAGGCAAGAGTCAGCCAATTTAGTCCATCCAAAAACCTTGATTTTTCTGGCAGGCATTTTATTGATTGTTTGAAAACGATACGGATCTTGGCGCACATCATATGGGAAAAAAATAAGAGATCTGTAATCGTTCATTTACAGCTGACCACGGGAAAGATGGGCCATTCATGTACTTTCTCACTCTTGCGGCCTTGTCATAGTCATAGTTAACACACATAGAAATAGTCATAGCTTTTAAAGCTTATACTTGCCATCCAGGTTAATTGGCAATTTTAGTAGGCCTACCTAATCAAATATGTATTTAGTCTCATCAAGGAGTTAGAGATTCTAACTCCCTGATCTCATAGACTCATAGTACCAGCTAGATAGTAAAATATCTAAGTTGTTCAGTACATGAAGAAAAAAAACTTTGTCAATTCGTCTATCAGAATCATGTTTGTGAGGTCTACAACGCGGTCTACATTCTAGACAAATTCTGAGCAGGGAAAAAAGTGCATTGGAATTCTGTAGAGCCTGTTTATAAATATGACACCATGTTGCACTGTATATATTATGTACCTAGCAGAATTTCAATGGCAATTAGAAGCGAAAGCATAAACACAAACAATTAATAGACAACCTTAGTCAAGCTCTAACCAACTGAACATGTGTAAAAACAAGCGAATAAAAAGGTGTTATATGGTGGACTGAAAAGTACAGCGCTTGAACAACAGCTGGGTAATTTGGCAGTTAGCCGAGCAGTTGGCACAAGATATATAGGCCTAATGATCAGGTATAGCCATGTAATTTGCATGATTGGCCGTACAAATTTTGGTTACATGGTCAAAACTAGAAAAATCTGGATTATGCCAACAGTGCAAACACAAGGCCATCTATCAAGATATATTCCGTTAATAAGCTGGTCATGAAAGGTTCACCGCACCATGCACTGTATACATGTCAGTACACAGTGCCCAGTAGTTAGATTGACTCTGTAGGGTGGGTTGGGTTGCAGTTACAATTACGAAAGGAAAGCCTGTTAGCTATTTGTAACACTGTCAATCTCGGCTAGTTAGGAATGTATAATTTTAATGTGTCCCTGACATTATTACTGAAATAAACTCATTCATTCATGTAGTAATAAGGCCTATATATGTTAACAGTCTAGTTCAAATCACCTCTGTGCAATATAGGCACATAGCTGATCATGAAATGTATCACCTCCATACAGCACTCATATGAAATTATGACACAATAAACACCCAGATGTCATAAGATTCACATATCAAGATCTGATGATGTGACATCAAACTTAGAAAAAGTTTTGTCCGTTTGCCTGCATTCTGAGTTGCTCCCGATCCACTGGTCACGCCTGCAGCTTGACCACTGGAATGGAGCAACTGGAATGCAGGAGTGGAATTGAACTTTATCTACATCCAACCCAACAAACTGGTAGTACAGTGCTGTAGGGAAACAAAAAATTTTCTTCTTTCACACACCAGGTCTTTCACACTGCCCTACATGATTTACCTGCTAGGCATATGCTCGGGGAGCTTCTGTGGGATAGCAATGGTATTGACTTTATGCCTGTACCTCCCTCCCCCACAATTACTTGCGACCTTTTTACAAAGAGGAGATGGATATATTTTAGAGCTGGATGCAGTCATGTCAATGGAAAAACGGCTGAGCTGGCCATAGTACCTTCAGACCAGGGCAACAACATTGTCGAGGATGCAGTGGTACATGAACCCTTTGAAGATACTAATTCCTTGTAGATGAGAACTAGAGACTACGCCAGAGGTAGGTAACTAAAACCTACATGAGGGAGAATATACTTACATGAGAACCAAAACCGCCAACTGGTCAATTATAACATGCTTCACACTGAGTTGCAGTTAAAAACGGCCAAAGGGTGGTCCTGAGGACTAGGATGCCTAGCCGCCATTGGGAACCTTTTCTATGCAACATCCCAACATGAGTGCAGTCATTGTCATAGAATATAAGTCAGCAAGATTATATTATAAAAAAAAGTGAGTGGGACGGTATCATAGCTTTAGCTACTTCCGTGCTCTGCAAGCAGAGTCCTTAGTCTATCACTCATCATACCACTGGTTCTGCTTTTTATGGCATTGGATTATAATATTATATTATAAGAATTATGTTTACCTAGTGGGTCGGGGCGTCCATGCTGATCGGGAATGGTGAAGACTCCAACCACCTCATGTCCTTTTTTCCTGAGTACATTATATACGTCAGCACCAAACTGAGACTGGCCTATAATTGCTAGCTTCAGACTCTTCCTTGTGTTAATACCCGTCTGGAAAGACAAGAAAAATGAATAAATGATAATGATGATGATAATCACAAACACATATAAATACTAATTGAGGAATAAATGTAGATGGGTGATAATGAAGGAGATGTTGTAATACAGATAATAGGTCTGTTTGATTGAGAAGAATAAAATGTTTGCAAAACCGTTTATGCGATATGAAGAAACCCTTCTACACTTAAAAAAAGAATTAGCTGGCTACGACGGGGAATGCATGGGCCCCTGGGACTTACATACATGCCTTTACATTGCCAATGTCCAGCATCAACCATCCTCAAAACTGGACATTGGGAAAGTTAAGGCATGTAAGTCCCAGGGGCCCATGGGGGAATGGTACAGGCTCACTATCCCACATAAGCTACCCAAACTTAAGTCGGCCCCGTCCGCTGAAAGGTCAGTCAAATAAAACCTGGTGTACGAAGAAACAAAAATTGAGGAAGAACATTGCTGCAGCTGAAAGTGAAAGTTTAATTATACATCCTATAAAGCAGATTAAATTCAATAGCACACTCTTGGTTGAGAGGCTTTGTGACCTGTCAAGACACGCATAAACAAGTGGGTATATCCTGTATCTGCTTCTATCCTGTATTCGTATTATTTTTATTTATCAGTATGACTCTTAGTAGACATCATAGTCTCTCATCTCTCATCATTTATTCATTCTAATAATGAAACTCACTGAATAAGCTCTCTGTGCCAAAAACCTGGCAGCTCCAGCTAAAAGATGCATGATGACAGTGGTGCTCAAATGATGTGTTGGGCTGAGTCAGACTAGTAGTTCCTCTCTGCAAGAAAAAATCTAAACCACCAGCTCAAGGTTTGGACCCTTTCCAATTTTTTTTGCAGACTGGCAATTGCTTGGAGTAGTTAACATAACTTGTTGACCTTATTGATTGATGACAAGGTGGAGAGTTTACCTGCATTTGACATTTCCAAGCTATTTTTTGCCAGGTTAGCCAATGAGCTGTAAACTTATTTTCCATGAGGTAATCGGCGTATTCAGACAGTAAGTAAAAAGATATCAAAGCCATGTGCCAATTTACCCGCCTTATCCCGGTCCAATCATATGATGAAAGTGTGGAGATTGACCAATGAAATGCATTATTTTTGTATATGTTTACTACAACGCCCTCTATAAACACTCCAACTCATCTGGATACAGCCTGGACATTTATGGTCACTCATTCTTTTTTCTCTGCAAACAATAAACCAATTATTTAGAAATTGGAAATCTTAGGCTTTTTTTAATTGACAATAAGCTTTACTTATGAAACAACTTCAATAAAAGCATCCCTTGCCTGCCTCTTAACACTGGTAAGCTATCAATATTTATATTTTATACTACGGCTATGAGTTGACCCTCCAGTCTCCTCAATGAGCTCTTTTTGTCCTTAATTTTTCATTCAATTCTTTTTTTTTGCCAGTTGGGTAATAAAGTACTCATATAGTAGTAACACAAAAGTGTTACTGCCAACATGCATTTCTATGAACAGAAAAAACAGCTGCTTGCTCAAGTATAACCTGAATGATTGAGAGGTGTGGTCTCCCATATCACAGACACTGCCTCTGTTGTTGGGCTGAATACTACTAAAGATGGTAAAACAAAGCAACATCCCATTTAATAGTAATAATCATGTACTTGTACAAACAAGTAGTTTCTTATCACCTGTTCAATCTATATCAATGCCTAAACTTATGCACAATGAAGGCGGTTTACCCTGCCTGATATCGTAAACCCACTTATACAGACTGGTTGTATGCTATTACAGGTTGTCACATGGATGACTAAACAGTGAATGAGAAGGCTTAGCTGTGATGGGTCAGACTCTAGCTGTCTCCCGGCAGTATCACCGTAGCTATGGGACATCATATGTGGACGACTTGCTTACCAATAAGTTAAGACAGAGGCAGAAACTTTCTCAGAGTGACAGCTTCCCAGACCTGAAACTTCTACCACCGGAGATCGGACTGAAAATTTTGTCTAACATAAACGCTCAGGAGCTCAGGGTTTGCAGACATGTGTGGGAAGATCTTGCCAATGATGATCTGCTGTGGAAAAGGTAACCAAATCAGATGGTTCACTCTTTGCCAAAACCTTCATTACATAAATTTATGCTGTTCTGAATGGGCACTAAAACTGTCGCTGTCGACTGGTGTTGTGAGACGTGTGGAAGGTGCTGTATGGGACATGTCTTACAACACTGGAGGCCTATGAAATATTTTGTTGGTGCAGTAGGGGCTGCATGAGTGCTGTAAGACATCTACTATACAGCACCTGCCACATGTCTCAGAACACCCGAGTGTTGGATTAGACTAAATACCTAAAATATGTCTTAGCAGGCATTGTGGGCTGCACCAACAAACCTTCTACTATGATTGTTCCATAAAACCGGCTTCTGCCCATACAGAACTGGACTTTTTCTGTAATGTTTGGTATCACTACAAAATTTTGACATGTGGTATTACAAATGACATGTGTTATATTCTAACCATGTCTATACCTATAGGTTTGTCAAATAATTTTCACCCGGTTTAAGCAAATGCTCCTATCCTGTGTGAGATTTAGCCATATGGTGACAACAACTGCTGACACATTCCCTATAACATAACAGTTATATTTTCTGTTCCATACTTGGCTTACCAGTTTGTCTACAATGATGCTCTTCATAACTAAAATCGGCAGCAAAAAGATTATAGTGCTAATCTTCAAGTTTATTAAGTTGATTGAAGCCTCTAGCAGTCTAGTCTTTCCAGCTAGATCCATTTGTGTATATTCACAAGGACTGGCTGTGGTAGCGTGTTTTCCCCGGTTTTGTGGAAGTTTGATAGTAATATGCCATAAACATTATTCTCTTAAATTTGCCCTGTTCTAGGTTGTGTTATGACACGTGGGGATACTGCTCAGCTTATCGAATCCCACGATCTGAGAGAGGATCTAACTTCTGGAAATCTCTGTTCACTAACTTGGAGCGAGGCACGGATACATTCAATCAGTTACCTACCACCTCGGTATGTAGGCTTGTTGTATTGAACACTTGGCCGGTAAAAGACCATCCACCACACAAAAAATAACTAGCACTGTTCAGTGGCAATCCGTTTGCCTTGTATTTGGATCAGAGTGGGACAGCCACAATCCAATCCGTTTGAAATTGTTGCCGCCGCATGGCTTTGTAGCAAAAATCTTTTCATCAGCTCAACTGGCTGGACTTGTTATGAACCCGACCAGTTGTCTCTTTGCACTCGCCGGATGCCTGCATGACAGTTGCCATATAGACATCCGGACGGGTTCTTTTCATAAGCAGGTCCACATTTTTCTGCAACTCAGGAACTCAGAACTCACAGTCATTTAAGATTCAAGGGGCAAACTTACAGGTCTTTCAAAGACTAGCTGTGTCATCATCAAAATTCCCAACCAATATAAATTTTTAAGTTACCTGCTCGCAAAGCTGAGATGTTGAAGCCATTAACCTTTAAACATTGATAAGTGGAGAGGAATTTGTCTCGTTTTGTTACAAGCCAGTCTTGCTTTAGTAGGAAGGCACAAACAGCTGTAATTGAGATTTCTCGGCATTCCATTGACAATTTGCTATGTGTTTGATAATGAAAGGCCACCAAATCTCACTTAGAACCAAAAATGGACTGTCTATCATTCTTCTAGTCCTGCCGTAGATATTTTTGTCCAAAGCCGTTAGAAACTGTATAGTTTCTCTATGGATGCTTTGGGAAAGATTTGGTCTCATTGATGGCAGCAAACTGGTAGGATATCTCTTGTCCATTCAAAATGAAAACCCCTGTTGAGTTCACGTAGCTTGTTTTATTGTCTGATGCTAATAGGGCAGTAGGACATGTTGAAAACATTCCCACAATGCAACTTTAACCTGGAATTCCCAGGATAAAATTATCAATGACCTGATCTCATTAAGAGTTGCATTGTGGGATACATAATATCAATTCAATGTCTGTTACTTTGATGTCTAGTGCAAGTCTGGATTTGAACATCAATGTGGGCTATGGTGTCATCGAGTCACCATAGCTCATGTTCAGGCTCAACAGGAAAAATAATATAGTTCCTATGTTCACTTTTACATGGCCTCATCATTTGCTCTTAGTGGCATTAAACAATGTAATGAGGTTAACATCAATCATTTTCATTGACATGATATCTGTAACACCATCCTCATACGTGTCACGCAAAATCACACCATACGAAAATATCACATGTTCATTTAACAATCTATACCTAATACCTATATCAAGTTTGATCCAATTTCTTAGCATTGGAGTTTCCCCCACTAATGATACACCCCCCTGTTTTGTTACAGGATTACTCAGGTATCACAGTCTTACAGTGTCTTAACGTACTGAACGATAACTCCGAGGAGATTGCTGAATTTCTACTTAACACCGAGCTATTGAAGACGAGAAATGTCGTGGCCTTATTGCAGCAAAGGTAAGCTCAGAGTGATATGCCCTCATTTTTATTAAATTCAAATCAAGCTATCTAATAACTAAGTGATTGGAAGGCGGAGCCATGAATTGAATGCGAAGATCTATCAGCTGAAACATCTGAGAAAAAATTTGTAAATACTTACTGTGGAACAAATGATTCAAAGTTCCACGACCCCTACTGTAGCAGCAAAACTTAATTTTCATGCTGGTCAAGTTTCTGATTGTCTACATAGGTTCCTTAACATTAAGGTTATCAAGTGCGTACTGCATACCAACCTGTGTTATATGCATGCACCCACTATTCTCTACATACTGGCTCTGATGATAAGACAAAACTTTGTAGAGTTATGAAGCAATCTGCGCATGTCCGAACTGTTGAGGCATACGTTTGCCTCTGCAGCATAGGGCCTCAATTAATTCACTTAAACTGAGTACCTAAATTGGAAAAATAATGGAAACCCACAATTCGGAAATAATTTGGCCTAAATGGAACACTGGCTTTGCTATCTCATAAACTGAACTTTGGAGTTGCCTTCCTTGATGGAAGGCAGCACCAACATTGCTGTGCTGCAGAGATAGATTATATCACAAGGCTATCTTACAGGCAGAATGGTTATGCAGTGCAAGTCACTTTGATGCTTATGAGCTTTTAGAGTCTGGTGCGATAACATGATTTACATGCATTCTATTGGCAAACATATTTTTTTAAATGCATATCACGTGTACAAGTTCCCTGCAGAGGTGTTGGAATTATATTCACACTACAAATTCTCCAATTCTCCATAAACATGTTAACTGTTATAAGTATTTACATGCCTAGCAATCTTTTGTACGGGAATGGATGTGGTGTATATAGCTATGTAAGCCTGTCATGACAAGCTTTGTTAGGTGGGGAGTGGGGGACACCGAACAAGACTTGGCAAGACAGGCTATAGCTATATAAACTATACCAGATTTGGGCTTTCTTCAGACTGTGTGAATATATTCATCGGCAAGAGGTTGTTCACTTTCTTTATAGTTTTATGAGCTCAGGGAAATTACATTTGTAAGGGCAAGCCAATAAAAAACATGTACCTACAGACAAAGTTATGAGTTATACTCAGGAGTGTATTTGTGTCGACCGATAAAATCTTTGAAATTATATAGATGAACCACGACATCTTATCAAGGGAGCTCAATGGTTGATAAAAAACATGGCAGAGGAAACTTTATAAAGATTTTGTAATATTTTTATGTTTTGCTTTTGGATTGTAAACGTTTGTCACCTGACCTGTAAATATATATAACCTGTAAACGTCTGTCACCTGAATATATATATAAAAGTATATATATATATATATATTCCTCCCTCAGTTTTCGAGGCCTATGAGTGGACAATTCAACATATGGTGAGGTTGCCCGTTTGTTTGATTGTAGATCTGATGTGATGGAGCATTATATATCTAAACACGACTTCAGTGGCTGGTTTCTACCGATAGCCCTGCGGTCGTTTTTCTTCAAGCTATCGACATCAACGCGTCGCCAGAACCAGTTCATAGCCAATCTCTTGGATTCTTTCTCTAGACATTATTGTCTCTGCAATCCCCAATTCATTCTTGGTAAGTGGTTAAAGTGATTGTGAGGGAATCAGGTTATGCTATTAACAGCAAGTGGGCCAGTTTCAAAGTTGAGATTGGAAGGTACTATAAAGGCACCTTTTTAGTACCTTCTCACATCTCTAATTTGAGTGAAAATGAGTTGAAACTGGGCAATATGTTGTCAATAAACATTCTAGCAGTTTTCTAAATTAGACTGAGAACTCCAGAATGACACCAGAAACCTGATTCCTTCACAATCACTTCTGGAAATCTAAGTCTTTCTGGTGAAATTGAATTTTTTGTTTGTTACTGAGACAACCTGGCAAGTGGCAAAATAACTGCAGAAGAAAAAATACTCAAAAGTGATGAATCAAAGCAATTTTATTGTCGCCAACATTTCATTTGCAACAATTATGCTTCCTTCACACGATAGGTGATATTTACCTGGTAACCTATTAATTCTACTATATTATATATCAGTACGTAACCTGAAACCTATAGGTAGACTACTGTTGAACACTAATTGTTGGTTGTTATGAAGCCTCCGTGCCTTGACGAGGGGTCAGGGCGTCACACGGACATCGAGATTACGCTATTGGCATGACTGTGTATCTCGGATTGTTAGAGTCAATACAGTATGAGAACCTAGCATGTACCCGCCCCCTTTTAATGTAATTGACCTCGGGTCACCACACCAAGTTCCTTCTGATGGTACTAAAGCTAAATGTTTTAATTCACTCTCTATCGATCAGAGATATACATGCAATAGCAATCACGTGATCAGTTTGGAATGGCGCTACTGTAGGTAACACAGCAAAATATACGGGTCCCACATGGATATGGTGGTTACTCCAACCTACTAAGCAATTTTTAGGAATTTTTTGACGCTCCCTCCCTTTATAAGAGAAGTTTGCCCATTCTCCCGGACTCAATTCCAAATGAGTTAGAATTTGCCCCCTCTGTTCACGAATACAGACAACTCCTGTCTCTCAACTATATTTTTTTCGTGGATTTTCTGTTTTAGCGTCTCTTCTGGTTGTTGTGCATTCTACAGTTCTTTTATCCAATGACTTGTGCAATCCTGCTATAAAAAATAAGATGTCAAAACGAGAGTACATAAAGAACACCCTACAAGCTGTGAATGAGCTGGAGCACCCGGGAGTCGATATTGACTTTCTTACACATGTATACGACAACATCTATCTGATAGGTCATGTGGCTCCTGAACGCCTCGATGTGGATGACTGATAATTTCACAGACTAACGTAGTCAGGTATTTCTGGTTTTGGTACCATTCTGGAGTTCTCGGTCTAATTCAGAAAACTGCTATAAGGTTCATTAACAACTTATAGCCCAGTTTCAACTGGTTTTCACTCAAAGTTGAGATGTGAAGAAGGTACTAAAAAGGTACTATTTTGATGATAGTATTACAAAATAGTACCTTTTTAGACCGACCAATCTCATCTTTGAGTGAAAATCACTTGCTGCTAATAAACCTTACAGCAGTTTTCTAAACTAGACTAAGAACTCCAGAATGATACAAAAACCTTATTTCTTCACAATCACTTTAATTTAATGAACTGATCGAGTTTTAGTATCAAAAGCCTTTCTGACTAGTTATGAAATGTTTTGTTTATCCTGGTTTGTCAACACCTTTATTTTTTTTAATTGCTGTAGAAACATTCCTTTTCCTTCTAAAATATTTATAGTTCATACAGCTTTGGATATAATATGTGGTACGTTATACAGTATTGTATATATACAGTACAGAGTATACAGTTTTGTATACAAATGATGCCTTATATACAGTATTGTGAATACATTAATAGTATGTTAGTACATTATTATGCGTATATTATATACATTGTATAAACATGTATAGAGTAAGGACGTTGATGATTTTTCAAAGCAAGACTTTGGGTGTTATGTCAGATTAAAGCTTTGAATATTCATGAAATTAAGAGACTAATGTGTTTGTTTTTCTATGAAAATACGCTATTTTATTATTAATTTTGTTGAACCATGATAATCAATGCAGCCCATCAGCATCAGATATTATTCTAATTGTTAATCACTTTGTTATATTGAGACAATAAAGTATAGGTTGTGCTTTACATCTTCTTATCATTTGAATCGTCTTGGCACCTGTATCATCGTAAACTATTTGATATGATTGCAATAAAATCGGATGATTACGAAGTATGTGGCGGAAAAGCCTGCACATGGGACTTTGTGGCATCACATTATTTAGCACCTCTGCGATGTGTTTAAAGAGGAACTTAACTTGAAATCCATATTTGCCCAAATTTGCCCAAATGTTCACAGTCGTATAGAGTGTCATGTTCCAACTTTGGTCATGTGTGAAATTTCACGCCTAGTGACATCACTCACCTCATACCTAGCAATTCATCAGAGCTGTGACATCACTCACCTGATCCTCATAGTATTGATTGTATCATGTGAATGATTCATAGATATTCATATAATATTTTCTCAGTAAATATAGTATTTTTTATTTTGATTTAAAAACTCTGCCATAATAGTGAGTATTTTAAATATAATTAAACTAATAATTACTGAAATATCTCAATAATAATACTATTTTAAATTTTGGTGGGCGGAGCTTGGAGTATGAATACTAAGCAGATTTAGTATGTGAACTGTTTAGATGAGCAATAGAATGCATACTGACTCATGCTGGGGATATAATGCCCATTAAATTAGTGTGTGCGGTGAGCCATAAATAAATTGCCATACTGCTGCGAAATTATACTGCCTGCTTTGAATGAGACAGTACATATGCACCAGCAATATTTACTATCTTTGTACTGGAGTTGTCTGCTTTTTCCAATGATGTCACTAATTATTGCTAATTTTAATTCTCCCAAAAAGAAGCTTTACATTGCACGGATTGAAATTTAATTTTCATAACATTCCTCCCCCATGTCCTAAGTATAGTGTGCAGTAAAATGAAGGTCCAAGGTTGATGCGTTCAATCTATGTTAAGTTCCTCTTTAATAAAGGTATGTCAGACAAAAACAAAGATGTTCAGCCATCAAACTACTTCTCACATAGAATATTATTTATTAATTTTGTTTTGATTTGATTCCCGTATAACATAATGTAGCAACAGTTATTTTTGGCATTATTGTTATACTGTATGTGGCCGGAAATTAATCATAATCATAGCACAAGCACAGTTTATAATAATCGTCATGTTCCCTCTTCATCCACATATCCTTCACTATTGTGTCAGACAATATACATGCTACAACATTGTTGGTTTTGCTCAGGAAGTTTTCCCCTCTTTGAGCATGTGAGGGCAACTTTTCAGAAAATCATTATAATACTATTCTCAACATTGTCTTAGGTGTAGTTTAAGTGCTCAAACGGTGCAAGATGCTGGTAGAGGCATTTCATTATCAACCACTTTCTCCCTGAAATGCCTCTACCAGCATCTTGCACCGTTTGAGCACTTAAACTATCTTTGGTGCAATGACGCGGGGTGATATGTTCTTTTGTGGATATGAAAAGAAGGGTGAGTTGTCATCATTCCGTGAGGTTGCCAAAGGATAAGTTGGGTTGGCAAACAACTCTTGATTTCCTCCATAAACTTTTAATAACGGGAAGCCTATTGTATTGATTGTGTATTTGATATCAAACATACTAGATAGTCACATAATCCCTAATGCATTTTTTTGCATTAATGGAGCTCACTTTATTTTGATGAAATTGGATTGTGCTAATGGAATGCGACTAAATCCCACTCGAGACAACTCGAGCAAGCCCCTGCCCCAAAACAAGGAATTATCCTAATGACAGCCACCAGACTCAGGTACTCAGGGATTTTATCGGCCAGCTATCATCTATTATCATGTCCAGGTTAGCTGAAGCGCTCAAACTGTGACAGGATAGCTGGTAGTGGCATTTTATTATCAACAAGTGGTTGCTAATGAAATGCCACTTCTTGCTATCAGTGCACAGTTTGAGCGCTCTAACGATAGACTCGATATACTAAGCTATTAAGTCTATGGCTTAAACTATGACCAGGTGTGAGGCTTTGTGACTGCTGCAGATGACAATTAGGGGTGGTCAGGCCAAGGTTTCTCGGTGAACTGGAGAATGCCACTTTCATGTATTCCTAGGGAGTAAATAACATCATTCAGTAAAGGAAAACATCAAATAGGTTAAAAGTTCAGTAAGTACGATCAGTGAAGTGACTCAATACAAAGAGATCTAATTAAATGAAAGCAAGCTGGGAAAAATTATCTTGTAATAGCAATGTTATGACTACAACAAAGAGGTGATGACTGATGAGTAATAATCATTTTATTGAGCATTTGGAAATGATCACTTGGACCCTGGCAGGTCAAATCCCTTGACTGAAAATCTACTCAAGTTTAGAGTTACACAAAAAATATACAATCACAGAGTTAGGATTAGTTTAGGCGCTTAAACCAAGGAGTTAGAAACCAAGCAAATTAGGATATGATCTTACTCTGTGCAATACAATTCAAATGAAAATCAACAATCAATACATTCTAGAGACAAAAGAAGAAATAAAGCTTGAAAAATAATTTTAGAAATGGAAGAAAAATAAATGCAACAACCTGTTACGTTTTATAGAAATTTAAATGGAAAAAAAAGTGTACTTTTCAAGCACCCATAACTCTGCCGTTCAAATAAAGTTTTTCCGTTTGTCGTTGTTTCTGATTTTTGCTAGTTCTCATCACGAATGGATAGACTCTATACAAGAGTGAACAGTCCACGGATTTCACATGCTCTGGTTTTATTGACGCTTGCTGTTGATGATCATACGACCTAGTTTGACAAATATTTACATTATAGTTTTGTGATAGCACCTTTTCTGTATTTCGGGGAGCTTTCAGCTCCAGTGACCCGAATGACCTTCTTGATAAAGGCAGTACATCTTTTTTATCATAGACAAATGTTTTGGAAAATGTAGGATCCATGTCATACAAGTGGGTGCCGTTGTCACCGAAAAAACAAACGTCAATGTATGGCCACTTCCAGAAATAGCCTGGGATATCTGTAGCGTTATCGCTGTAGAACTTATACCTATTCAGCGTTTGTATATTTAGAGTGTGCTTTGGTATCTTGATCTGCTCTATTTTTTCCCAGCTAGAGATGTTCACTATGATATCTAGATCGTCATCCCATGGCACTATATCTTGATGTCGCCATGACCCAATAAGCGACCCACCGTACAGAAAATAGTCAACTCCTGCTTTGTCAAGGGCTTCGGTGAGGAGTTTCAGCGCCTCCATTACTTGAATCTTTTGTTCCGCATTGAATATTGGTTTGAAGATCCGTTTTAGTTTTTTGACTCCAAAGTTCTTGAGAAACGCCCTATCGGCATCAGACAGCTTTCTTGCCTCTTGAGTGTTTCCCGGAGGGGCTGGTGCTCGGATAGCCCTCTCAACTCTCACCTCTCCAGCCTGTAAGTATTAAAAAAACATTATAATTTTCAAATTAGATCCTCGTCTAACAAACGAAAGTGGATTTCAAGTTCTTTTCAAAACTGTTTGCAGGTCCGAACCCTAAACATTATAAAGATTCAAACATTAAAACTCTAAATATGTGTCAACCAGAAAAAACTTGCGTCGAAGTTTTTCTCTAATTTGCGTTAAGTTTCATGAGATAAAAGTGGAGATAAAATTACCAAAATGTTTCAACGTAGCATCTCATTAAAAGAAACTCAGGGGTGAAAATAGTGACAATCCACCCCTTTCCCACAGTTGAACTTTATGGTAGAACTAGTCTAAGTGCTCGGACAGCTCCAATGCGAGTTGGTGGCATTACATTCTCAACCAGCCGAGTGGTTGATAATGTAATGCCACTAACCCACATTGGAGGCATCTGAGCACTTAGGCTATGGTAGAGCAGACTGAGGACATACCTGTGAAGATTGCTTGGTAGAACCACCGAGGCTGTCCCATTTATCCTTGTGTATATACAGTCCCAGCCAGCACAGCATCACCAGCCCTATTCCAGCTCCGACATTTCTTGTGTGTACCATTGTTGTACTTTCCCTCTTAATTTACATCTGTCTATAGTTGCTCTGCATGTACTGTCAAATAAAGGTTTTAGAATTTGAATATTGGTGCACAGGTGCAAAGATTTCATTTGTTATAACGATTTTAGCTAGTTGTGTTTGTGAGTGGTAGACAATACACACAGGGGTTATCTAGCTCTAGATCTGTGCTTGCTAAAAACGACACCATCATGACAACCCATTGCAAAAATATTGTGACACATAGATTATGATATTATTACCAATGATACTAAAATACTCTGTCATTGTTATCATAGATATCATAGATATCGAAGTCAAGATAGAAATCGTAGTATTATGGATGGCTGCGATAACAATGAAGTTGCTGCCATCCAAATAGTAAAACAAATAAATAATCCACAGGATAACGCACTTCCTGTCACATTATGAGTTGCGTGCTGACATTGCGATCATGAAATGAAGATCATCACTCTGGTATAATATGAGAAGCCATCTTTTGAGCCAACAAATTATTACGTAACGAAACTTGGCATCAAAATATTCAATACACATCCACACATCCTGTCAATGATGATCTGATCACCCTTTGGACTAAGATAGTAGATCTTTGTAGTACTGACATTCAATGCTGATTCCCGCAAATGTCAGGTTTAGCAGTACCGTAATCCCTCTCCTATTGATCGCGCGATTTATAAGTGAAGGCGGCTGTAAGAGAGTAGCATATTAGCGCGACTATCATTTGAAGCATTTTTATATTTAGCTTGGACTAAAACCTATTATAATCACTGCAGCTGAATAGCTCAGTGGTTAAGCCGACATGTAATCATGAAGTTGTGAGTTCAAAACCCCCTGAGGGCAGCTTTTTCCCAAAAAACTACTCATTTGTAGTGAGTGAATGTGTGCCACAAAATTCAAATTTTTCAACAATCAGCATATCATATCTCTCTCACAGTCTTTCAAAATAAATAAAACATGCCAAGAACCTCATACACCATTCAGCAGAAACTGGAAGTATTGAGAACAGTTGAAAAGAATAACAACCTTGACAAGACTGCAAGGGAATTGATTCAAAGATGTAGAGCTTCCAAACATCAACTACTGATATGATTCACTTATAAGACACGGTGTCTTATAGCTGTGGGGTGTCTTATAGCTGTGGGGTGTCTTATAGCTGTGGGGTGTCTTATAGCTGTGGGGTGTCTTATAACTGGAGCATTTTTATTTTTTCTGAGGGGGGTGATTCACTTATAAGTCCGGTGACTTATAGGTGAGGTTTTACGGTACTGCTCAGTTTGATCTCGCCAGGTTCCATTCTATGAATGATGCATTGTGAATGTATTTTGCTACTAACAGGCAATGAATCCCTCCCAGATTCTAGGCAACGTAACAAGACAAAGCAGCAGTTTAATATCACAGAGTAAGGGTATATCATTACTCTGTGTTAAAATCTAGTGAAATGTTTTTATTTATTGCATATTCGTACTCCATCAAGGTTTGTCTGCAGGGGTATAAATCTGATTATTTATAAAAACAAATGGCTTTCAGCAGCGATTTACTCTGGACTTGACATTTATGTTTAGCATTTTGGTAAATGTCAGCAGAACCACAATATATCATAAACACACTTTACATCCATAATTTTGAACATCAACACAAGGTAATTATCATCATAATTAACTTTGATTTATTGCTGGTTAGGATTCTAAAGGTCAGCCAATGTTCCATGGAATGTATAATAATTATTTGAAATGATTATCAGTGTATTAATCTTTCAACTAAATAGTCAACTTTTTGTTTTTGTGGTTCTGAGTCATACCAATTTCTCTAAATGTTGGATGCCTCATTTGTAGCTTGTGAAATGAATATCATTGATAGTACAGAGCAAAGATACAAGATATAAAGCAATGGTAAATGATGTTTTGTCTGAACTGTTTTCTAAGCAGATTTTTAAAAATTCCTAGCTTCATGCTCCTTATAGACGCAAGTTCTTAATAATGCTCCTAATGAAAATTAATTCCGGCGTGATTCCCAGAAGAATTAAAATCCGATTAGTGGCACCACCTTTATATCTAACTTATTTACTTAAGAGGAGACCTGCGCTGCCGCTGACAACTCTGACACATAAACAAACATATCACAGGGGAGACCCACGGCTGTAGCTGACAGGATCGAGATCAAGTCAGATCCAAATTGCCTGTATTGGGAGTCGCTTTGCTTTGAAGGCAGCATACCAAAAGAATGAGAGCATCCCGAAACCCAGGAAAATTAGATCAAACTTGATATAGACTGGACCAGCAACTATAGCTGACAGCACCGTAATCAAGTCTGATCTAATTACCCTGCAATGAGAGTTGCTCCAATGGTGGCTTATCAGAAAAAAGAGAGCCCACCAAAACTGCAGGCAAATTGGATAAAGCTTGATGTAGACTGGACCAGTAGTATGTTCTACCCATAGAGAAAATAATAAGTTTATTATTAAAATCGGTCTGTTGGAGCTGTCGTTTCAGTAGCCCTGCTGATAGAGGCTACCCTTTATTTGCAAACAAGCTAGCAAAATCTAAGAGAATCGCCTGTTGTTGTAAAATATCTGACAGACCATAAAACTGCAGCTTTATTGAGTATGACATTTTCGTTTCGCGCTCTGTATTGGTTGCATTTAAAATAGATTAGATACATCAACAAGATATCACAGAGTAGGGATATATCCTTACACTGTGTCAGCAGAGACCATAAATAGATTGTGTACTGTCTTTGATAGGAGTGGCTGATTTTTTAACATTAGCCTGTCACCATTTATTATTGTTACTCCCCAGCCTTGCCAATGTTTATATAACTCAGCAATAATAAATTAATTTGGAGCTGAATTAGTTTTTATTGCAAATAAATGAAGCATCAATCACGGTCTGTTTATATGAGTTGTTATGCGATTGTTTATATCAATTTTTGGCTAGATAAAGGCTACCCTCGATGAGATTTTTTGTCAAATATTTATACAAATGACCAAAAATTGGGATATGAGGTTGGAAAGTTAGACTTAGACCCTGCACAGTATACCCTATAGTAGTACAATCACTGACAAGTACTTGTAAGTAATTGTGAGTAGCTTGAAGAACATGTATATCATCCTCAATATTTTGGACTAAATGATGTATGAGTTGGCTTTAGAAAATGTGGCCGTGTATTGAGCATGATGGACCAATTTCTCGACATAATGTGTTAGGAATAGCCTTCCCAAAATATACCCTTGGCATTTTATTTAATCTTTTGCAATACCTACTGTAATATACTACGTCAGTCTAAGCTAAATATCTATCTCGCTCATCTTCCATGGACAGGTAGAGTATGAAAGCTTAGACTGCATTCTTGATAATTTTAGGGAACTTGGGTTTTAGCCATTTCCCAAACCTCATTGCACCAAGACAGCGGGTTCAACACAGAAGATTATTTATGTATAGATATCCTCCAGTTAAAAAGTATCACTACCCCTCCATTGAAAAACCAAACATCTGTGCAGCTTGATTGCTCTACTCATCCCAGTCTGAGAAAACGATTTGTAAGAATGAGATGTGACCCTGGACACTGATGACAGATTTTCTTGTGTTGCAGCTGTGGTGGTTTACAGCCATAAAACAATAAAACCATTTATATAATACCGCAGTGCAGTGAGTGAAAATATCCCAGCAAAGGGACATCATTAGCCATACTGGGTGACCCGTCTTACTTACCACATGAAAAGAAAACAAGTTTGGACAGGCCTGTGGGAAAAATACAAAGTTGTCGCAGACGCTGTTGTATAGGCTCTGAAATATTCGCTAGGAAGTTTAAGGGTGGAGGGAGAAGGGCGTGGAAGGGTAAGATATTACCGCTCAGAGCCAGAGTTATTAAAACCTGCACACTTCAGCCCTTTTTCATTTTTCCATTTTTTATAGAGTATGCATCGCATTACGACCAATTGGCTTAAGACCTTATGTCTGAGGCTTCACTGTAAGTAAGTGATATTCTTAGTATTTTTAGCAAAAATTATGCAAGTATCCTTTTTTTGCCGACAAAATGTCAAAGTTATGCAGAATCGCTATATGCTGATGAAAAGTAGATAGTATTGAGGGTTTAAAGTGCATAAAGACAAGGCATTTTCGCAGGTATTACTAGAACTCATATAAGGTTCCACAAAACATCTCTCATGTTTTTTAATCAGGGCTTTTCGCAAAAATGTAATCAAATCAGAAGATATACTTTTTACAAAACATTTCTTTCGAAATTTCGATCCCGTTGTTGAATTACAAGCCATTTTCGATATTTTATAGCAGTGCATAGGAAAAGGCATGCTTTTATTTTCCATTGCTACTTGTGATTGTTTTTTCGTTGGCATAATCTACCAGAGTTTAGAAGACTTGTTGCTGTAGAAGGTAGTAATTACCGAAGTCCAACCTATTTCACAACAGCGATTATATCATATAATATCGAGATCGACAAAGGAATTTTAGAATAGAGCTAAAAGTAATAAAACTTGGAATATCAAAACATTTCCTCGCTCCCAGACATTCTAATTTGTTAAACCTCCACTCACCAGCATAGCAGATTTTGAGATGCAAGAATAATACGTCCAGTTTATCCCTCTGTATATGCATTACAGTATCCTCTATTAAAAAGAATAAAACAGAGAAAAACCTGCAAGGCAGTCTCCTTGTTGTACAGCTTTGTTATGTGCCTCTGAAATCTGAACGAGTTTATAGTACAGGGTATACAGGTTGATTTTCGTACGTGAGAGAAAAATTGTCAACAGCTGTTTCTGGTTTGTTGAGTTGATGAAGTAAATTATTTTAGCCTGCAAGCCTTACACTTGACTTTCTTAGTATTGCGGGCGCCGTCCTTGCTGTCATGATAGCATGCAATGATCTTAGGCTAATAACAATGAAGCATGCTGTCTTAGTTATTTATGCACAACAGTAACTCACAGCTTGATTTGGCTCCGTGTTTTAATTGGCTAGATCATGCTGCCTTAGGCTAGCCAATAGTTATTGGAAGGCACGATAGACTATTCATTGAATTCAGAAAGTCTACATTTTTATTCCCTTCATAATCTATACTTCCAGTAAGATCAGTTTTTAAATTAGAGAACCCTCACGAGACCTGATCCATTTTATGCTCTGTGCTCTTTACTAATGGATAATGCGATCTAACAAAAAGCTATCAGGAACTTTTGCGCTTTGGATCAAATTATGTTATTGCCCAAAAACTTAGAGCTCTTAAACCACCAGTGTAAGGCCAATATACTCTGGCAAGAATTAAAATTGTGTTGATAGTTTGGTTTGCAAGCTAATCTAACTATCGACAGGATCTTTATGCTAGCCAGAGTACGCAACACTGGTGAACCCCTTCATGCTTCTCAAACCCAACCTGCTTCATGATGATCAAACCCGGTGCTTGTCTAGTATTGAATCAATATTAAAATCATTTGACACTGCCGCAGCGGGTCTCTTCAATTTGCTGTCACTACATGAACACCTCTATGCTTGCCCTAATTCAATTAGTATCTCTATAATTATACACAGTGGGTTGTAATCATAGACTTTTAAGGCTTGTAATAATATTATACAGTAACCGAAGCTGTCTAGTCCCAGTGGGCTGCAGGTGTCAAGTAATATTATCTTCAGACTTGATTAAAAAGCTTCTAGGGGCATATTGGTGCTGTAGTGTGTTAATTTTAGCTATGCTCTGGTATATTATTTCTTCAAGGTTGAGCTCACAAACATCTTTTATCCGGTGTTTGGTGATCTCTATAGTCTATACCATCCTTGGTTCCAATATATTTCACCTTGAAACAGTCATTAGAGTGAACAGGTTATCAACACTCCTGTAAAAAAGGAGCATGTAGGTTTACCCATATCTGGTTTTGGGCTGTAGCCGGACACAAACCTAATTTAGATCAGGGTTGCCGGAATAGGTGCTATTAGCTTGAAAAGCATCTGAAGCATTGAACGTTCAATGATACCATTCCTTGATGGAATATTCAGATTAAATTACCACATTGTGATATTATTGGTATCTGTATTGTGATATTTCCTTCTGAAGACATTTGACTTATGCAAGTGGTAGCCAACTCATAACAACACAAATAAGCTGCTCACAGAGCCAGTAATGATAAAGTTGTGATCTCTTGTGATATGGGAAGAAAACCCTAAAACAAAGAATTAAATTTTGCATGATAATAACTCTTGTTCTCAACCTCGTCGTTAAACATGTGTTTTTTTTCATGCAACAACTCATTTTATTTATTTGATAGAGGGGCCCTGAAAGTTAACAGCTTACAATATTTGTTTGAAAGTAATTTTTTGACTTTATAGTAAATACAAAGCAATAATACTACTCATAATAATGGCATCAGATTTATGAGATTTCTGGATCTCACCAAACAAATACATTACATATAACATGTTTATAAAAAAAGTTTGCTAGTAGTACAACCTTCTCGATAATAAAGATAGTATTGGTTGCTAGCTCATTGAGAAATCCAGGAAATTGCATTGTGGGACTGTTTACACGATCTATTGACAAGTAGCATAATGAATCTGGACTGCTGTTATCTCTCTTAATCAATTGGCAGACCCTCACTTGGGCTGCCAACAGCGATTAAATTGTGCATCTTAGTATCATGACACAAATTCAAAATTGGGGGGGGGGGAGGATTCAACACTAAGGAAATGCATAAAAAAATCAAATATTTTGCAGAACATTAAAAAAAACTCTAGTTGGTAATATCACAACTAAAACCTAGTCGATTTCCTCAAAGCTAGGAGTAGCAGTTACTCCTTTCTTAGAGATGTGTACAGATGATGATCGCTTCCTTCTTCTCCTTGCCTCACCATCTCATACTCTCCCCCAACCGCCTGAATATCACCACCAATGTTCTCATATGTGTAAACTCCATCGTTGGGCTGATTGTCACTATCAGAGTTGACAGCTGGATTAACTTGGGAGAGGTCCAATCCAACCTCGTCATAGTCAGCAGTAAGATTGTTTATTCCACCTTTCAATAAAAAAGGATAATCAATATATTTCAGTGGTCATTCTTAACATGATCTAGATCGAGCTGGGTTGTTCCCTCTCGATTCATCCTAGTAAACTCTTACTGTTTCCGAACTTCCAATCAGCAGCTGTTACACAATAAGAGAACAAAATTTATCAAATCCATTTAAGAAAGGCACATCATGGCTATTCGACCAACAACAGACCTATTGAACTACCACTCAAAGAAATATGATTCGCAATTTTATCATAATTAGCTGGAGAAGCCAAACTCTCTCATTTGTGTGTTGTGCAGACTACAGAGCAATCAAAATAATTCTAAAATGCGTTAGATTTGATAATTAATAATGCATTTCGAGTTCCACTGGCCCACTGGCCCACTGTGAGTTGTTTCCCATGATGCATGCCACTCTGATATTGGCTTACTATGACTTTGCTTTGCTTTTTAACATGTTTCCGTCCTAACATCGTTCGAATTGTAACCGTTTAGATTAGTTTAGAAAAGCATTATTGGAGATCAATGTCTCATATTCAACAGCCTTGTAATAACTGTGAGACCTCAAAGCATAACAATGTGAACGGTAATTTATTATGATTTGAATCAAAGCTGAATCCATACCGTTCATGTCGATGATTTCCGTAACAAGTTGCTGAGTTGTCCCAGTTGCGGCTGATCTGAAATTGAGAAAAATTATTTTGTTTGCATTTAGAGTCAGATGTAGTTAAAAGTTGGAAAATTAAAGGAGATTTAAAAACAGTTATAAATAATGAATGTAAGCACTGATAGCATCCAACTTAAACTCTAAATTTATTGTAGCTATAGTTTTCATTTTGAGCAAAAGAGATAAATGGTTGAGAAAACACCATTCTGCAAACAACTTCAAAGTCTGAACCAACAAATTAAGGGACGGGCTGTGATTTATATTATTTTCAGGAGGGAAACTAAACGCAAAAATCTGGTCTAATGAGAATAAGTCTTACCTTTTTCTCATGATGAGAAAAGAGACAACTGCAATGATGATCAATATGAGAACAGCTGCACCTACACTTAGTCCAATAGCAAGTGGTTTTCCATTGTCACTGCCATGTCCTGTAATCATTGAACATGGGCATAATAACCGAATATTTTGATGACAATACATGTCACCTTCTCCCCAAGCCCTCCTCGTTTTTCAACTTTATAGTTTGGTTTAGAGGAAGGGTTGACAAAGATCTCATTGGAATGGAATGAAGCAAACAAAGATTGGGCCGTTAATGATTAAACTTAATTATCGGACAATGCATAGACATACAAGCTACAATAATTTTTACTAAAATTCATTGCAAAAAAAGAAAATAATATAAAAGAGCTAAGTGAACTCAACATAACATAAGATGGGTTGGCTGATCTCATGGGGCATGCAGTAGCACTATGTTTTTTCCTTTATCTGACAAAGTTATGTTAGTGCTAGAACCGAAATAAAGATATTGAACTTTTTGATTCAATTATTTGAATTCGAGTAGATTTGGTAATAATTACTACTGAATTAAATTCAATAGATTTGGTAATAGCTTCAATAGATATGATTTGTGTCAGGTGGATGGGTGATCAAACTCTAAGTCAGTCAACCGAAGGAGCTCAACGATGTCTAAGAATATATAAATTCAGTAGAATCTTGAATATTCCTTAGACAGTCTGTGAATATGCGACACCTACCCTTCGGAGTTGTCATTCGGACACTGACTGAAGTTATGGTGCTTCTCCTGGTTGTAGTTGTAGCTTGAATAACTGTAGAAGAGCATTATAAAGATTAACTTCAAATATAACTACTACTATTACCAAATCTACTGAATTTAATTCAAGTAGATTTGGTAATAATTACTACTGAATTAAATTCAGTAGATTTGGTAATAGCTCCAATAGATATGATTTGTGTCAGGTGGACGGGTGATAAAACTCCCAGTCAGTCAACCGAAGGAGTTCAACAATGACTAAGAATATATAAATTCCGTAGAATCTTGAATATTCCTTAGACAGTCTGTGAATATGCAACACCTACCCTTCAGAGTTGTCATTCGGACACTGACTGAAGTTATGGTGCTTCTCCTGGTTGTAGTTGGAGCTGGAATAACTATAAAAGAACATATAAATATTAACTACAAATACCACTTATTTTTCATTTCGAGTGGTATGAGCATTAAGTCAGAACATAATATTGTAGACTGCTATACGACCAGCCCTGACATATTGGAATGAGACCTGGCCTGCAACAGGAACCCTCATAGACAGGGTTAGGTCTTGTGAGACGTGTGTGCTAAGGTACTGCATTGGGATAAGCTTAGAGGAGCACCGAAGGAATAAAGAGATAACAGCAGAAGCAAATATGATGCCATCAGAGATATCATATGAAAAAAAAGGCTAGGATGGTATGGTCATGTTTGTGGACGTGAGAGAGATGAAGATATAAGGAGAGCATACGAGATGAGGGTGAGGGTAGACACAATCGATGCCAAGAATCGTCACAATATTCATACATCTGACATGATATATTGAATGTTATCTTGTATGATAGATTGTATAGTTTGATGTTGATACACAGTTTATCTGTGGTGGTGCAGAGGATTATTTAACTCTTACCTGCTGCCTGTATCGGTCTATGTAGGGGTGATACAATGATCAGTGTGAAGACAATGTATGCAAAACTACACATCTTGGAGCTCATACTTTGACTATCACATGAAAACTGAGGATGTAAATCCAATATGCTGGCTGCTGCTCTGCTTCTTTCACTTTGTTGTGCACTTAAGTTTGCTTACATATTCCCCCCCTGCTCAAGCTCTCATACATTGATCGTTTTTCTTACTCTTATTTCTTGCCCTTTGTTAATATCCATGTTCACTAATTTATGCTCATATCAAAGACGATATAAATCTATAGTCTCTGCGCTGACACTGTATATATACTTCCTTGTTGGGTGTTAGTCAGCGTGCTGTTTATATTTGGATGAATGTCTACAATAGCCAATACTCTTCCTTTGCATTCAAAATTCGAACAAAAGCCAATCCGATTCATATGGATGAGTCACGGCTTTTTGAATTCGTTTTGGGCTGTGAAGATCCATTTTGATCTGAGTAGTCAGAAACCCTTACTTGAAACTATTAAAGACTTCAGAAGGACAAAAGCAATGTATAGTCTGACAGCTAGTTCTGGAGTAGTTATGCAATATTTTGACACTCAAAATATATATAGTCCTAGATTTAATCCCTCACAGGTACCATTGATGAAAAAGGGGGTAATTTCAAATGCTGGACATGAATTTAACCCAGAAATGCCATGAAATTTTACTATTTTACTACTGCAGTCCTAACTGCCAGACTATATATTGCTTTGGTCGTTCTGTTGTCTTTAATACCAGTACAATGTATATTTTACCTCAGTTCATTTTTTACCCAATAACAATGTCACGACATTCAATAACATTATAGGAATAGAACAATATTTGCTCACAAAATGGTTTCAGAATGACCATGGTCAATCAGAGGTGGAATACCATTATTTGTATCAGAGATTAACGAGCCCCATTAACTCATGGTAATATACCCTCACTCATACAAATGGAAGACAACCTTTTTTCAACAGGTCAGGACAGGAACATCACTTCGACCTCATGTTGGTGGTTTGGGTTTTGAGAAGTGTTCCGCAGTACAACTTGGTCGCTGTTATTCCGATGCATATTAATATCAAAAATAAATAAAAGAAAACAGCACTAATAAATCTAAGTAGGATGAAGTAAAAGAAAAAAAAACTTGACAAAAATGTTGGCAAAATCTTGATTGATGTCAAATTTAAAATGGGACAGTGGAGGCTGCACCTATACGGCATACACATGAATGTGGGAAGGTGTAAACAGTCTATTACAACCTGGTGAATCATTTGATGCGGCCAGGTGATGACAACATGATAGTTTAAAATTTCAAAGCCACGCAATATCTAGGCATGCCACACTTTGTCCCTTCATCCATAGGATCTCCATAGGGTCTCTATAGTGCATCACAAGTGCAAAGGTGTATTTTCAAGATTCATCCCCCCACCAAGTGGGACTTGGATCATGGCTGTGCAAATTTCTAAAAATGGTAACAACAATAAATAATATTAGTCTTTCTAGTATATCAGCCATAGAGCTCATTATCCACCAGTTCTACTTCATTCTTATCACAATCACTTTGCTCTGATGTCACAGCTCCTCTGGTATGTCCACTGTCTTCTTTATCTCCTTCACTCACCCTACAACACAATATGTATTCTCATCGATAATCATCTAAATAGGTAATAAAAACCTGTACATGTATGAATTCATGCAAGTCATGATCTCAAAAAGACAGAAAGGAACAAGTTCGTATCAGATAGATATACTGGAAAGCATCTTAGATATAATACAATATTATATGAGGCACACAGCGCCTGCCACGCTGCGTCCGCCACAACACGCCCGTCACAACGTGCCTGCCACAACGTGCCTGCCACAACGCGCCCGCCACAACGCGCCCGCCACGCCCGCAACCCCTCGCCACACCACGCACGCCATATCAGGCCACAACCTGCCACTCCACAGCTTTGAGCATCGAGCAGTTTTAATGCAATCAACTCGATACCGAGTTGCCACAGTTTTCAAACTGGCTTCATTCAAGGCGTAAACTCAATATAGAAAAAATCTCTTACTGGTTAGATTGAGGTAGGTCGTGGAGTTCATAAGCAAGCTGATAGTCATTATTATCATTGGTCCTACGATACGAGTACTCTGGTCGATAAGAGGCGTTTTGAGATAGCGGAGAATTTTTGTTTCCTCTCATCTTTCTAAATATTCAGAGATTTAAAGAAAAGTTTTTCGAATTAATAATGACCAATATATTGATAAAACAGTCACAAAAATGACCTGCAAGACTTCTACTGATAGATGTACAGTATCATAAGATGTTATATATATGCTACATACTATCTTTGTTGCGAATGGACAGTATTATGTTTGAATGGATTGTGTTTGAATGTTGTTGTGGAAGAGAAAGAAAAGAAATAAAAGTTACCTTTTTCTCAATATGAGAAGGGAGACAACTACGACGAAGATCAGTATGATAACAACGGCCCCTACGATCAAACCAATAGTGAGAGGATGTCTGATGCCGCTCCAAATGACTGTAAATGACATGGAAACTCATGTTTACACATACATGCAAAATAAATACATACAGACATAAATACACACCATTCTATATCATGGTATTATGATTACTAGCCAATGTGTTGGCTCTGATCTGATTAGCTGTCGGGTGGGCCAATCAGAGCCAACACATTGGCTATATGATTGCTGGTAAAACATAGGGTAATTTTGGTGTTTTTTGAGGATACTGTTTATATAGGTTCAAATGGGGAATCATTAACAAAGAAATATATATATATATATTATATATACTTTTATTGTCATTCTACATCATCTTTAGGAATGTTTTTCATGCAGTGACAGAACAAAAAAGACAAAACTTAAGCGGAGAGAAAAAGAAAAAATACTCAAGTAACAAGAATTAATAGGATATAAAGTGCTTTGATAGTTGTTGTTTAAAATGAGTGAGTTTGGTTGCTGAGCGTATCTGAATTGGTAAAGAGTTAAAAGTTGTAGTGATTTTTTGTCTTAATTGATCAGTGTGATAATGTAATAGGTATCTGTCTCTAAAAAAGGTTTTAGAGCTAGCTGGAATAAAGCCTTCCAAAAGAAAGTCAGGTGCAATCAAATGCAAAATTTGAAAACCAAAAATACAGGTGAAATGAGGGCTGAGAAAGATTTTAGACAAAAATAAAATCAAGGAGATCTACACGTTGTTGTACATTACAACAGTTATTTCACTCTTAGATCTTCGCAACAAATTGCAGGCGCCGTCCGGCTTGGCAAGAGCCCGGGGTGGGGGGGGGGGGGGTAATAACAACAGTAAAAATATAAAACCAATTCGATAGAAAATAATACTTATATTTTCTTCGGAGATTTGTCACCTACCTGTTGTGTTCCCGAGCTGTTCTGTTACCATCTGGTCACTGACTGATGTGTGGATGCTTGCTGTAGTTGTTACTGGAATAACTGTAAAACATTACAAATGTCTTTATTGTTATCACTGTAAATTTATTTCCATTTGTATGATTTTGAGCTTTGGGTTGTTAAAATAATGGCTTTTCTCCACACAATCAATGTATTTATAATCTTTGACACGATCAACATGAACTCTTGTTTTGTTTTCCAAGACAATTGAAGGCTTCTGAAAGCACTTGCTATATTTCACCTTCGTACGGTATAGGGATATAAAGAAATTTTGGCTCTATTGCATAACAAAGACCCGTACACTCAATAACAATATTTATCTTGCCTTTATTTTGAAGTCTTTGGATTTACGTTAATTTACAAGCTGACTTACTGGCTGGTCGCGCAAGTGACTCTTTATGGTCCAGAAGCAGCGCTCCCTATAATCCAATTAGTCATAAAAAAAGGGAATCCAAGAGTGGGCTATGGAATTGAAAATTCATTATGGGAAAAATTTCAATGTCATTCGATGATGTTCTGAATCTTAGATTTGAAACTGGGCTTTTTTGCTTCGGATGCTGGGATATCAGTAACCTCATATCAGTGTTAACTGGTCACGGGCCATTCCACTTGTGAATTTCAAGCTAACGGATGTAATAGACTGCACCAAATGTGGTCAAGCACAAACACAGCACTTCACTTTGCATCATGCAGATTCCACAAACAAGCAAGGCGGCGAACCTTTGGCCAAACTGTCTTAAAAGGGCAGCTAAGCCAGCGTGCATAAAAGTTTCAGATAAACTCCGATTCATTTTGTATTTTGGGATGTTTTGGTCAGAATGATAGATTCCATCATATTCACTTGATTAGTTTTATCATTACCACGCATTTGTGTCTGATACCATATGTCCGAGTGACATGATGGGCAAATAGAAATAAAAAAATTATATAAAGCATATCGCATTCATTGACTCACCATCATATCTTAGCCTGAAGCCATCGTCTCGGGTCCCGGGCTTACTGTTGGTAACAAATTTGAATTTTATTTCATCTCGCTTGACAGTTAACGTGATGTATCGTCCCAGTGGCGGGGATCTTTCATTGTCACTGCAATACTTAATATCATTACTATCTCTCAAGCCTGATATTTGAAGATAGTCATTTATACAACAACAGATTCTAGGATAAGTGTAAATCTCGAATCCTCTAAAGTTGATGACAACTTGTTGGTCTGCTTTCAAACCAGTCAATGTAATTGATGAGTCGATGTTGTTAGCGTAGTTTTCATCACCATAATTCCAATGGCTGATTAAGTAACCATGAGGATCATCATTAACATTTATCTGTCCATCTCTGTTGCTGCTCTCTAGGCGTAAGGCTGTATCTGTACGTGAAATTATAACAAAATTGAGTTATATTGGGTTACAATCGCAAGTTCTGTCTCTGTTGGAAGAATTGAAAATAAAGGTGCCTTAAGGGTGTGGCTGCCATACTCAGCGCCAAGTTGCTCTCAGGTTTGAAGCAGGTCAGAGCACACCTGGGGGACCAACAATCCCCAGTAGCCGATGGACTGCAGTGGGGTTCGAACCCATGACACTCAACACTTGCTTGCTGAAGAAGGACGCTCTAACCAACTGAGCCATCTCCTACTCCTGACATCTAGATCTTTCCATTAATTGTTACAACGATCAGGTTAAGCCACAACAAGCCCAGGTTCTCTCTTGTGCTTGTAATACGATTAAAAGGTTGATTAAAGTTAGGTGTCTTGTCACAGGCCTTATCCCAAAGCATGGCCCGCGAAATATAAGTTGCATTAGCGGCGAGGCCACAATAGGGTTGTTCTCTGTTTGCAGGCAGGTCGGAGCACTCCTGAGGGCCAACAAAACCTCAGTAATTGATGGACTGCAGTGGGATTTGAATCTACGGCCTTTAACATCTGCCTGCTAAAGGAACAACGCCCTAACCAACTGAGCCACCTCCTACTTATCTGAAACGAAGTACTAGAATCACCTTGAAGCTGACATAGAAAAGATACTTGATAAAAGATATTGAGTCTTACCCGCTGCTGCCAGTGTCTGTCTTTGCGAGGCATATCCGATGATCAATGTGAGGACAATGTGCAAAATGTATCCCATCATAGAATCCTGAAGATTGTCGATGTAAATCAAATACACTAACTGCCGCAGCTCTCAAACAGGTTAGATTTGCTGCCTCTATGCAATGTGTTTACATACTTTCATTTGTACACCCTCAATGAGAATGACTGACTTAACTCACTAGGCCTTTTATCAGCATGTTAAGTGATATTGTTTATATAAATATTGTATACACACTTCCTCGTTGAATGTGAGTCACCTTTTTAAAAGGAGTGAATGGCTTTATTTCTTAGTACGACTTTCATTTACATATAAAATCAGGCATCGCTTCTTGACCAATAGGCTCAGATTGAAGTGTCCCAGCAATGGGCCATGTAAGGCCAATAACCCTAACACGTACGCTGTGTTTCATAGGGTGGCAATGATGGATTGGAATGTGCTGTGGGATGAGAGAACACAACTCCGAGTAGTGAATAGCGGGCTATCTAATTAGCGCCATCGACCCATTCTTTTTTGGAGATGGTGAGATGGCGCAATCGGTTAGCGTGCTTGCTATTCACTGCCAGGCGATTAGTGCCGTAGGAGTTGTGGGTTCGAGCCCCACTGGGGGAGCTTTCAATGTTGATTGTTCCAGCCCCCAGCACCCTCGGGTGTATACCTCTCCCGTGTCACTGCCAATGGCCGATTAGTGCCAGTTTCAATTTTAGCAGCTCGCTGCACGCCTATCTCAGGATATCTTTTATGACCTCACCAAATCACATATAGGATGCATTCTAGTTTTCTAGGATGTATCACATTCTCAGTATGAGGATTAATGGCATCTTATGTCCCTCATTAAGGGCGGCCAATTCTTCTGTTTCTTTCCAACCAGCAAGAATCAGGCATTCATGAGGAATGACCAATCACAGTAATCTTTTTGTAGATTGAGCTGTGAAAAGCTATTCTAAATTGTTTTAAAAACTGAGTTGGCTTGACCTAAACTGTCGCCAGTGGACGAAAGTGGTACCTGCTTCATATGCCTTTCTACTATGCAAATTAAATTCAATGACCAGTGTAAAGAGTGTATGACGATAGCGCATACTTTTACTTTCACCAACATCTAATTGTATTTTGCTGTCATCTGCTCCAAATGCATTCTTATTATGTTTAGGGGAGTTGTTCTTGCATGTTAAAAAGGAAAACAACTTTTGTAAAAAATGACATTTTACAATATGATAAAAAACACCGTTGACATTTTTGCCAGAAAGTAGTGTACATGTTTACCTTCTTTTTTCTGACATGATTTGACACTAATACCGAGGAGGTAATAATGAAGCTTATTCCAACAACACAACAACACAGTTATTATGACACCGTTTATATCGCCAGTGCTTCCTGTACCACCTGAAATGGAAAACAGTCAGATTGCGAGTTTATAACAGCCCAAGGTTATACAAGGGGATATCGTTCCTAAAACCATCCATTCTTTCGCCTGGTATTGAACACCACTTGTATGATAAACCTGGGCCTCACCAATTGAACTACAAGAATGCAACACCTGTGTGCCAGAACAAAGTCATACCTCCATAATGACAAGTAAGGATTGCTGACCACTTTCTATCTTCTTGCGTTTTGCAGTCGGAGAATAAAAGCCTTAGGGGCAGGTTGATGGAAGACTGAAGCTAATGGGATACTTTTCCCCATTATGCGAATATTTATCTAGAAAAAAAACTAAATGTGGTAACGATGATGTACATGTAGTACAGGTACAACTTCGTCAACATATTCGAAAGCTCAGAACCCCCCAATGTTATATGTTATTGATCAAATTAAATAATAGGTTGACACCGCCATTATACAGCATATTGCTAACATGCCTGAAATCAAACTTTCACCTCGATTTCATCAGAAGATCAGAAAAATTAGAAATATTATTGTAATCATTTTTTGGGATTTCTTGGAATTTCAGATCATACTCTTTATTTAATTGTGCTCAAACTTTCATGATCAACCACATTCCCATTGTTGATCGTGGAATGTGGTTGATAATGAAATACAGCTACCATCAACCCAGGCAAATTTTGAGCACATGAACTGCCTATTTGTAGCCTTGTTACTCTGACACCTTTTTGTTTATATTGGTAACAAAACACAAAAAGTGCCTATGGGACTGATCACTGATGCTCTTATTGTGTTGGTACTTCTAGTATTTATATTTTGCTAGATAAACTGTGAGGAAATTGTGTTTAAAAAAACAGCATTGCGATAGAACACATGCGTCGGCATTTTGGGATGCAGTGAGTTTGTTTATCTGTTAGATCGGTAGCCAACACAGTCCTCACTAATTTCTTTGTAATCGCTCCCCTTTGTCAAAGGAATATTCTTCAAAATGAAAATAAAACTTTAAAATATAATAGTTTTAACATATTTGTTGCAGTGCACAGTCCACAATTGATCAATAAAAATAATCTTGAAAGTTAAGCATTACTCATCACTTTGCTTGTCAGCTGTCAAACACTTAATATATGAATCCATTTGAAAAAAAACTTGTGAAACAATGTACCGGCCAGCTATAAACATAAATTCAGCAAAACCATCCCAATTTTTTGGTAAATTTTGCAATCTAAAAACAGACTTTCCCGTTGTTATAACTTTTCAAAATCCATCATCAATAATATGATTTAGAAAACAGTCGCATTTCATCTGTATATGACAGGAGATATATGACTCGAAACCCGTTTGCATTATATTCTTCGAAGTGGCAACCGCTCAGACATATTGCAACATGAATCTCATATGCGATACATGTGATATATATATTTGCTGTCCGTCTAGGTAGACGATGACTGCACCGAGGTGCGGCATAGGAAGAGGTTTCCGAGTCGTTAGTGCCACTTTTCAACCACTGACAGCTTTAACCCAGCGTGAAGCATAGCGCTACAAGGCCGGAGCTGCAGTGGTAGATGACAGCATCCTCCTGTATAGAGCTATACCATACAGGAGGGTTCTTTAATCTGCATGCATGATGGTGTTGTACATACAGAAGACCTCCATTATTTGTAGTCCTGATCCGAAGGGACTGTGTGATCAGTCAATGTCAAGACGAAACAACTTTCGGTCCCGGACGGGGTTTAAACCCACAACCGGCTGGTCAAGTGGCAGACGCGCTAACCACTGCGCCAAACTGAATGTGATATATCACAGCCTTTAAAACCCCATCCTGTGATTTGCACAACCACCCAGGTAAATTTAGTGCAAGTCTTTTGTTCTCAATGATAAACTGTACGTAAATCAAGTTTAAAAAAATGATCACCATAGAACACACACGTTGGCATCTTGGCCTGCAGTTATTTTGTTTATCTTTTAGATTCGTAATCAACGTGGAATAGGGATGAAAGTCCTCACTAATTTCCTTGTAATCACTCCCGCTTGTCAAAAGAATATTAATAAAAATAAAAAAAACCCTAAATATAATAGTTTTAGCATATTTTTCACAGTGCACAGTCCACAATTGCACAATAAAAAATATCTTGAAAGCTTGTCAGATGTCAGACAGTAAATATATGAATCCATTTGAAAAACTTTCTGACTTAACTATCAAGTTGTGAAAGGATGTACCGGCCAGCTAAAAGCATAAATTCAGCAAAACTATCCCAATTTTTTTGTGAATTATGCAATCTGAAAACTGACCTACTTTTCCATTGTCTCTTAATATATAACTTTTCAATCACCATCATCAATAACACGATTGAGAAAACAGCCGCATCTCATCCAAATGACAGGGCAAACATGACTCAACCTCATACACACTAAATCACAGTTTCTAGGTCTAGAACCGGGTTACTTGTGATAATTAAATTATTAATGGCCCAATTGGCAGCTGAAACGACAGTGTGATGTTTAGTACTGTGGCAATTTAATATCCACGATACATTTTGCGTCATTTGTGTTTTTTTGCCAAAAAACCTTGTGACATCAACTTCCTCATTTTTTACAGTTTAAATTTGATTGACTTTTGAGATAAGATGTTATTGTGTGTATCGAACTGCAAGCTAGCGGGTCGCTGTTAACTGAAGTTTCTGATCACAATGATATCAGTGCTGAAAATGTTAAGAGGGCATTTTGCGTTGAGTTTGTTGATGATCTTTTCTCTCACATCATTGAACGATGTGTCTGCAAATTTTATAGGTATATACTTTATCATTCACCTGTGCGAAATAAGTCAGTCAATATCAAAATCATATTAGATCAAACTTTCTCACTAATTTTTTAATCTCTCAGCTTTTTCTGCTCATCTTTGTGACTTTTGTTTTATTTGATGAAGACTATGTTGTGAACTCTCATGACAACGATGCGAATATTGAGACATGCAAGTTTCCCTTCTTGTATGGTAATGAGTGGTACAACGAGTGTATCACAACCGGTTACTGGACACGCTGGTGCTCTTTGACATCGAACTACACCGGGAGCTGGGGAGAATGCACAAGTGAGTACTGTAATACCTCACCTATAGGGCGCACACCTTATATATAAGTGAGTGCGCCTATAAGAACGGAACATTTGAAGCAATTTCATATTTTAGTTTGAGCAACACCACGCCGTTTAATGGATAGCTCAGTATTAGAGGTGTCTGATTTGGGATCAAAATGTCTTTGGCTCAAGACCCACAGGGTGCCTTATAGCTGTGGGGCTCTTAGCTGTGGGATGCCTTATAACTGGTGCATTTTTATGTTTCCCAAGGGGGGTGGTGCCTTATAAGTGAGGTATTACGGCATATTATTGGTAGGAGCTAGAAAATTGTGGGGAGGTGGCTTCCAATTTCGACTCAGGGTATGGAAGGTCAATGCCAATGTTCATGTCTTAACTTTTCTGGTTCTTTTCCTTTTGGATTTACCACACCAACCATTCAGCTTGATCAAAGACCAAAAGTCCATAATAGACCATTATGCCCTTCCCGCACACATTTCCTAACTGTATCTCAGTACCTCTCAAAGACATGGTACCTCACTGTGAGTCGCCACGATAGCTTATGTCTTAAGACTACTATGCATACCTGTACCTAACAGGCCCAGTCCTAAAAGATAGCCAAGACCCGAAAAACCGACCTGGTCCTGATTTTCGGTACCCATTTCAACCCTATAGCTATTACGAAAGGTTTCACTTTGTCAGCGTGATTGAAATCATCATTTTTTCAGCAAGATATTGCAATTCTTTTCCCAGCGTAGTCGGACAGATCTATGTCTACATGGCTATCTTTATCATGCAGCAGGCAGAGTGCTAGCACAAAATATATCAACACATTTGCGACCCATGTCATCATAAATAAAAATCATTAATTTTTTCAGCGGGATATTGCACTTCATTTCCACACGTGGCTGGGACAGTGCACTATAACTCCCCAGGAGAATTCGACACTATGACTTACTCATGTGCCAGTGGTTACAACAATGGTCAACATAATCTCACTGTTAAATGCAAGAATGAAGAGAGGTATAAACAGTATTGGATGTGGAATGCTACAACAATAGCTCAACAAATCAATTGCAAAGCTAGTAAGTGATCTTATCTTTCAGAGTTTCTGCCTACATTTATCACCGATGTCTGTCTTTTAAAGTTTTTGTTCCGAGCAAAACCTGGACCCAGTACCTTGGTAAGAAAACAAAGATACAAAAAGAGAATCTGTTTCTGATGGTCAAAAAGAGTGCGTTTATGAAAATCTTGTAATGCAGTTTGCAGGAAGACTGTAATGCATGCTCAGGATAGACCTGATCTCATGGAAATTCAAGGTCTGATTCTCATTTTGATGTGAATATGACCTAATACGGAGCCATATTTGCAATCGGTGCCCTAAAGGTATCGATAAAGTGTATCGACAGGTAGTGTAATTGTAAATCTGACTCTCATCATTATTACCATATTTGTTCTAGATAAATGTTCCCACGATGGGGAAGACTATCCCATAGGCTTCAGTCTATCATCAACCTGCCAAGAAGGCTATTATTCTCCAACAGCGAATTGTCAGGAAAATGGGACGTGGTCAGCAAACCTTAATTGTCATAAAAGAGGTAATGAGGTATGACCATAGTGTTAAGAATAATGATGATAGTATTATTATTGATGTAATGGGTACATCCATGGGAGTTGTAGCCCCCGCAGCTTGATGTTTAAGACACGGATAATTATACCAATGATGTTGTGCTCCATTTCTGATGGGCGAGTGTTTTGTCTGTAGTTTGGCTAAAGGTAAACCACTAGCATATAAATCATTAAACTGTGAAATAAACGTTAGTCTGATTGAGTTCCTTGTAAAATTAGCTGATAAATCAACCTCATTGGACTCCGTTAAATATATAGTATGAAAAGAGAAATTCTCAATCCTTTTCCGCACCGAAAATTTTGCCAAATTTGACTCATATACTCAGGCTTGTGCAAATATATTGACCCGGAATAATCGACACGCTTTTTAGAAAAAAACTATTAATAATCATGCTAGGATGTACCCTAAGATTGATGTGATTTCCATCGATTTATTATCCAGATATTAGTTGTTTTTGCTATTAATGTCACTCAAATATTGATAGTAATTACAAAACCAAATCATGTGAATATGCCACAAAGGTTTTGGTAATTGGTCAATGTCAATGACTACTCATTTCACATATTCGAACATGTACATTGACCCAATAAACTACTGCTATAGTTGCAGAAATGTAGACTTTGTGCTGTACTTGGGCGATGCACTAATATAGAACGTGAACGGTTTTGGATGGTGTCAAAATTGTACAAAATCTAAGAAGACAGCACAGCTAGATATTCGGACTATCCCACCCAATATCTTTTATCAATGTACAAATAATAGAGGGAAATGAAAATGTGATATTTACATACTTTATATAAGTCATTATCCATAAGGGCTGTGAGTTATGTTAGAGACTTTTAGGTTGAAATTTGACAGTTTGTTAGTCATTCTAATTTATTGTCCAGATTAGGTAAGTTAAAATATCAATTGAAAATAATATAATCTCATAAGGTATACCCTATAACTTCCCTGTCCGACAATTTTTTATGAAAAATTTTATAATTTTAATGACAGAGCTTTTTTGGTGGTGCCAAAAAAATTGAAATTGTATGTGTTGTTAACAACATAAGGAAATATACAGTCATTCCGACGGAAAACAACTTCTTTCTAAACATTTTATAAATCATTTGCAGGGGAATGTAAGTTGATTACCCTACCTGCTATAACTGATGGAGTTTTCAAGACATCCGATAAGACTCGATATCATGGGGGAGATCTTGCAGAGTACACATGCACCAATAACTCCTCCCTTCCGCTGACAAAGAAGGTTGTATGTCTTTATAATGGAACATGGCTTGGAGAGGCTCAGTGTTATACTAGTAAGTAGTTAAATTGTTGATTACATTTATGCTTTGTCTATTCACGCTCCCGAAACTGCTCGGCACATATTCTGAAAAGCTAACACAACTTTGTGTAACTAGCTCTTTGGCAACATCATAATTCAAGACTAGTACAGGCCAAAAGACAGACATACTATGGACTCTCCCTAGTCACTAGTTTGTCCTTCTACCCATGAGCAAGGCCTAAACTGAGCTGAATAATTTCCCTTATGAGTTTATTCTATTATAGGTGGTACAGGAAATACTGAAAAATCTGCAGTTGAAAAGGAGGATGGAAGCCAATCTCATCATATGACCATTGTTGTGATAGTTTGTTGTGTCGGCTGGCTAGGTTTCATCATTACCACTTCTATCTTAATGTCAAAGCATGTCAGAAACAACAAGGTGAACAGGTATTCTACTTTTTTTTATCATATCAACATGTCAATGGTTGTATTTTTCATTGAACTACTGTATATAGCATGAGTTGTCTCCTGCTTGAACATGTTCAGACAACTCCCAGAAATTTCCGGTGAATACGATGAATTTGCAAGAGAAACGTGAAATACATTGATAGCTTAATCTTCAGTAAGACAGATGATTTAACAAAAAGTTATAACCAAGCTATTTTTTGTCTTTGTCTTGCAAAGTTACCAGTGGTGTTTTCAAATCAAGATATTCTGCTGCAGCATGATGTAATAAAACATTAGTAATAATGAATTGTTGCTGACAATAAAAGTATATATATATATGTTTATGTAATTTTGTTATAGAGCCACATCCGAGACAGAGCTTTCAGAAGTCAACACAGGAGAGGACAACACTGGAACACCAGGTGAGCACGTACTTACAATTTCCTTTGGTTTCACCTAAAGACATTGCGACCTCAGCCACACTGAAACTTGTGCCTGATGAATTTAGATGAGACTGAAACCTAATTTGGAGGTGAGGTAAACACAACAAGGTGTATCTGGGGACTGTTAAAGTCTGTGTTCTATCAAAGTTTTATATTCGTCTCCCACTGATTTATTTCTTCATTCATATCTTGGGAGGGCATCGGCATACGTGAGGTGATCAGATGTACTGCGTTATGAGACTTTTTTCATTGAGTTGATCAGTAGGACCGTATAGACTGCTGATAATCCTTTTAATATCTGTCTGGAGCAACGCTAGTTGCATTCCTGTTGGCTTATAGGATGTTTATGATGGTATGTCTAAAGCAATCAGTGCTTGCCACTTTTAACTTTGACTCCAATCTTTGTGTTACAGCTATGACACCAATTTCTAATGATGTAAATGTGTATGATACTATAGCGAACCCACTTTTGTCGATTAACAACAACCTTCCAGGACCGAGTATCTCTAATGGACATCACCAGATAGATAGTGGGAGTGTGAATGATTTTCAAAACCATGAAGATGAATATATGGTGCCTAAAGTTTTAGCTTTGACTTTGAATGTTCCCCGATGATCGGAAAATGAGTTGCTACATACAGCCTAGGACAACATCTGATTTTGTGAAGCTCCAAAACGCACGATCGAAGAAAATTTTAAATATGGCAACTGACTTGCTCAAATTTTATTAAATGACTGACCATTTCTTTGATATGTATTTGTACTGTAGAAGAAGTAGGAATTTACATTTCCTATTAAACTCATTTTATTTTTTTATCTAAATCTATCTGTATCTAATGAGCTTTTGTATTTTTTAAGTTTCTTTTTTCTTTTCAATCTGTCTCTGTACAAGCTTGCCTTTTTGTATTTTTGTATTTCTATTTTTTAGTTTAATTTTGAGAAATAAAATAAACCTATTTTTAAACCCATCCCCACCAAACAATTATTTTGAAAACCTACCCATCATGCTTTCTTACCAGACCTTCTGGATCTGCCTGGGAAAATAGTCACTCCAAGGTGCCTTCTATCAATCTCAATAATCAGGTTGGCTGATTAAAGTCCCCCTTCCTCACCCTCTGTTATGTAGCTAGGGATCGGCAATGGAGTAACAATCTCAGGGCTCAACATTAATTTTTTGAAGGCAACCTAAAACACTAGCCCTCTAATTTCGAAAAGCTATGATTGTTGCACAATGCCCATTATGTATATACCCTGAATACCAGGTACACCACTTGTCAAATAACTTTTCAAGTTCTACCGTTTGGTAGTGAAGCAAATTGAGATAAATGAGCACATGTGTGCTCTAATGGAGTTTTGTTATTTTTGTGGAGTTGTTCCCCTACTGATAGCCAAAATCAGGATAAGATGATTTGATAATGTCTTCTCAATACTCCGTCCATCTTGTAAAAAAAGATTTATTATGTCATCATATTCTCTGCGTATCTCAATCAATTTATCTAGTTTCATGTTTCAGCTGAGTCCAAGATAGAAAAGGGAAGTAGCTATGTGAACTATTGAAACGCGCAGAATTGGATTCTGACAGGTTTAAAGGGTTTCCACTGCTCAATTAGAAATTGTAATTTTACATCCTCTTCACTTTTGGCATTCAAATTAGAGGGAAGTTAAACGTTAGTTGATATACTAGCTATTCACACTTTTGTGAATAGGGCGCTGACGCACATCAAAAGGGGAAGTGTACATTGAGTATGAGCATGAATAAATTAGTCTGAAAAGAGTATTGAGAAAAGGACAAGAGATTAAGGTAAGAAATTAGTGTTAAAAGAAAACATCGCTAGCTGAATGAATGCGTGTGCAGATTCAGTCTTAGTTTAAGTTTTTTATAAGACTGCAAAGAGACGACATTACTCTGTTTGAATGCTGCAAACAGCATACTGGATTTATAGCTCCATTACTCATTGATTGTGACTGAAGTTCAAGGATGGGTTATTCTTCGTACACTATCTTTTCCCTGCTCATTGCATCAGCCCTGAATAGTAGACGCACCCAAGCAGCAGGTAACATTTAAGAATCTTCATCACATATTTATGACTATCAGCTTTGAACCTTTCACGTAACATAACAGGACTACCGCTGTTGAAATTCTTGGCTTTCTGTATTACACACACCCTTGTAAGTTACAACATCAAACAAGTCAAAGTGATACAAATCTGGCGCTTAGAGGGCTGCAATGCATGTCAGTGGCATTACATTATCAACCACTGAGAAAATGAGTTGATAGTGTAATGGCACTAGCTCCCATTGCAGCCGTCTGAGCACTTAGAACAGTTTATGCCTGACATTTTATTTTACTTTCATGTACAGATACAGCCTTACGCCTAGAGAGTGGCGACAGAAATGGATTGATTAATGCTAATGATGACCCTCAAGGTTCCTTAATCAGCCATTGGAGCTACGACCGAGGAATAAACTATCCACGCAATGTAGACTCATCGATAACTTTGTCCGGATTACAAGCAAACCAACAAGTCATCATCAACTTTAGTGCGTTCAAAATGTACCATAATGGACCCAGCACAAGTTGTGATAAGGATTATCTAGACATCACAGGCAGTGTATCCAGAAGGAGGTTTTGCGGTGCCAACGGACGTGTGCCAGATCTGGATAAAGGCATCATATTAACAGCCAGATTAAATTATATAAAGTTCCAATTTGTTACCAACAACATACTTTCAACTGGACAAAGAGGCTTCAAGCTGAAATATTATGGTGAGTCAGTAATAATATCAAAGAAAGCAAAGTGGTAATCACATTTTTTCCAACATTTAGTGCACATTTTGTACACTAGATGAAGCACAAGCACAATTTCCATGTTACTCTTTTTATGTTGTTTTACAGTTATTCCAGCTCCAACTACAACCAGCACACGCACCCAAACATCAGTCAGTGACCGGATGATAACTTCATCGCACGGAGGTAGGTGCTTAATATGCACAGACTGATCTCAATAAAGTGAATTTAGGATTTGATAAACCACTGTCAATGGTTAGTGAAAACTCCACTCACATCACTCACACTCACATTCCTACTCACAGGAGTAGGAGGTGGCCCAGTTGGTTAGAGCGCCGTTCCATCAGCATGCAAAATGTTGAAGGTCGTGGGTTCGTAACCCACTGCAGTCCTGCCTGCAAACAGGAAGCAAAATGGCGCAGATATTGCGGGTTCGCCTATAAGGTACTAGTATTTCGCCGCCCATGCCTCGGGATTGGCGATTGATAAGACACCTGATTTTTTAATCAACCTTTTTAATCCTAGTTTTATTGTCCTAGAAAGTTGTCCCCCACCTAAGATAATCTTTCCTTACCAATACAATGTCCAAGGACATCGATGACACAAATAACTTCTAATATAAGCTCTCAGCTCTAACATAAAGTTTGACTGTATGCATTGTGCCATTGCCAACAATGTTCGGTTTTTGTTTTGTTCTCGACATGTTATTTGATAAAACATTATGTTGACCTGATCTTTTTGGGAAATCCAGGCTAATGATGCATTGTGGGTAAAAGTTATCCATCTCCTTTTAGAGCTCCAGTACTATAGCTGTTTTTGATCAGGTGTTGGATTGGCACAAGTTATCAGTTTCTATCCATTTCTGCATGTACCATCTTTGGTGATCACTCACGGTTGATATAATGATTACAGGCACTGGCAAGGGAAAACCTCTCACTATTGGCCTGAGTGTAGGTGCAGTTGTTCTCATAATGATCATCATTGCAGTTGTTTCGTTTGTCATCGTGAGACAAAGGTAAGACAAGCATTGGATAAAATTCCTTCAAAAGACACTAGATTACTGCCCATGCTATGTTAACAAAAAGTGTATAACATTCTGTGAAGCCATCCATCTCAAATGGGAATTTTCTTACCACACATTGACCTTTCCATCTCCTGTGTGGTCATCGTGTGCTGAAACTTGATGTCATCATTATTCATTAAATAAAACACATTTTTATATCTCTTCATAATAGAAAGATGAGGGGAAACAAAAACTCCTCTCCTGCTGGCGATAAGTCTAATGTAGCTGATTACTCGTATCAGAAGAACAACGGCAGTAATAATTACCAGCTGGCTTATGAAGTCACAAATCCATACCAAACACAACAGTAAGTGACTTGATAATTCAGGCATTGCTCCTTTAGTATCTAGTTGTCTGCCAACTGTGATCATTTGGCATCCAGCTGCACTGCAGGGATAAAACTGAGTCAAGTAGAAAAAACTATGTTTGCCATCGCTCAAAGACAGTTTTAATGCTCCTGAGGCCACATCGTGATGCAGCCTCACAAAAGATCTTCTCTTATAATCTCTAGCAAGCATACTGTGTGCTGTTGTGTGCTTTACTCACCACATGATATTCTGAATAATGTAAAATTACTGATATATATTCATGGATTAGCAGAACATAACTGACTCTGAACAAGCACATTGCTTTGAAGGAATTACCTTCTTTGATTGGTTCAGAATTTCAGTAATGGTACAGCCAACCCCTTGTAAACATATTTCAATTCAAGTAGGTTGCCTGAGTGTTTTTCTAGTAGAATTTTAGCTAGATCCAATTACCTACACAAATTATGAAATCTCTCCACAAATAGCCATACTTCGTAGATTACCACTAATCCATGAATTCATATTAATTTGTAAAACATCTCGTTGGAATTTCATCTGAATGAAGGGATCATTACTTAAATTGCGTGGTGACTACAAATATTTATTATATATACTGTAGAGTGAGTAAAGGAGATACAGATGACAGTGGATATGTTAGAGAAATTGTGACATCAGAGCAAAGGGATAGTGATAAGAATGTAGTAGAACTGGTGGACAATGAGCTCTACGGCTGATGAGCTTACAAAAGAAATTAATATTTTATATTAATTAGTACTGTTTTTAGAATCTTTCATATTTATAGTTTATCTGCCTTTCTATCAGTGAGAGGGAAAATCCAAAAAATAAAACTACTAAGGTTGATTACACCCAAAGCTTATGACAGGATGTACTGTATTCATTCTGATTGAACTGCCCTCCTAACGGTCTGATAGTTTAAGATGTGAGGCTATGGTATTGTACTTGTATGAAAGTGTCTAGCTGCGTTTGATATGATGTGTGCCGTTGCAATCCTGTACTGGTTGCATTGCCACATTTATGATCCATTACATTTTAAACCCAGTTGTATCTTCCACATAAGAGCTATCACGCATCACCGGGATGAAGGTTAGGGTTTTAGAATGGAAACCTCAGGCTGTTGGCAGCATTAACGGGTCAAGAAAAAATAAACTTTGAAGTTAGCAAATTGAACCTTTTATTTGGATGGGAAATGTCTGGTTCAAAAATCCATCATGGACCGGCCTGCAGAGTTTTAACTTATGGCAGCATACTCCGTATGCGTATGTATTGTCTTCTCCCTCTCCTTCACCAAACTTTCGATTGATGAAGCGATGCAGAAGGCCCACAGACAAGCGAGCCTACAATTGCGAGACCAAATCTTACAAAAAGATTAATCAAATTTCACTTTCTCTCATTTGCAACGGAAGTTTCAACCCTGGTTGGATGACTTTAAGTTGTTTTGTTCTTGCGCTGATTCTAAGAGGGGTGTTTCGCCCCAGATATACAACAAAACTGACAATATTGATCGATACTGAGAATACCGAGATATACAGCAATACTGACCCTGATTCAATTGAGGTTATTTTGAATTTGTCCGATGTTTTGGACCTCTTTCCAATGCAAATTTTCCTCAGGTTGGGGTAGAAACTGAGGCAATGTCAATCAGTAGAGGATTTATGAAGTCTAGATTAATTTACCTGGAGTCTGAAGGCCGGCGGTATCATTAATCTATCTTAGAAAGTTCGTCTGGCAGCTCAAGTCAAAAATATTTTGGCGGCACAACCAAAAATAAATTGTGAAATCCAATCAAGGAACAAAAGTCTTTCATTTGCCTTTGAATTGAATGTAAAGGCAAGTCACTTGTCACTTGCCTTTCAACCGAAGGAGGGAAGTTAGCTATTTGCTGTTGAAATTAATGTATTTATGAATAATGCCCTGAATCGCATCCATAAAGGAAGTAAGTCAAGTAGTGTTAGCAGAGACTAAGGCTATCAAGTTTTTTGAATACTAAGAAAAGGGCGTGAGATCCAAGTTAGTGATCGATCTCAAAAGAAAACATCACTAATAACCTGAAAGCTTGTGCTGACAAGTGTTAGCAGACACAATATTGCATTAGATGAAGGAAGTCTGTCGTAGAGCATCGTAGCCAGCTGTTGGATTTATAACCTCTATTTTTTCACCTGTTTGTGAAATCATAATCACAAGATGAGTTATTTTACATACATTGTCTTCACACTTTTTGTTACATCAGCTCTGCATAGCCGGACAAAGGCAGAAGGTAAGACCTAAAAAATACTTCATACCTGCTCCAATTTTTATCAGCATCAGGATATTTCGATAATTCATGTCGAATAGTGTCATTAATTTTGCCATCAAGCCGATCCTACTCTCAGAGTTAGTGGAGTAAGTGGAGTTAGTGGTATTACATTATCAACCACTCACTCGTTGAGACTAATGGAAACAAGTGGTTGATAATGTAATGCCACTAACTCACATTGGAGCCAACTGAGCACTTAGACTATGCTGATCCTTTTAACGATCAATCATAGCAAAGGGATATAATGCCTCACATGCTTTCTGTATTAACCAATTCTCGTAACAGTCAATCGAATCGAAGGGATACAAATTTGTTGGTTTATGTCTGATATTTATTTTACTTTCATTTAAAGAAACTTGGCCCATATATCTGGGTGGCAACAGGAATGGACGGTACGACGTTAATTCTTATCCTCAGGGTAACTTAATCAGCCATTTGAGCTACGGCGATAACAACTATGCCAGCAACATAGACGCATCAATAACTTTGTTGGGTTTAAAAGCGGACCAGCGTGTCATCATCAGCTTCAGCGACTTTGAGATGTACCATATTGCTGGAATGTGTTGCTGTGAGAATGACTATCTTCAAATATCAGGCTTGAGTGGCATATCAATTCTGAATATCGTACCACAAATATCAAGTGATAAGGTGAAGTTTTGCAGTGACAAAGACAGTTCCCCTCCACTTGGACAAGACATCACCTTAACCGTCAAACAAAATCAAGTAAAATTCAAGTTTGTTACCAATGGTAAACCAGGGACCAGAGACGATGGATTCAAGCTAAGCTATGACGGTAAGTCAATTGATGGATAGATAATCTATGAAAGAATATGTGGGATAAAGTTTAGCCGAACTTTTATCATGTCCAAAGATTTTGCTACAACTTACATTCTGATTTCTGAAGCATACTTAGCCCTGATTTGCTTTGAAAATAAGCCTACTATGCTGCTGGCCCTGGCGCTGTTGAAGTCAAGCTATGGAAGCTCAAGGCAATAGATACCAATAAAAATGGAGCTCTTTTGTAGTGATTTCAATCCCGACCACATCTACAACTACAACTGCAACTACAACTACAACTACAACTACAACTACAACTACAACTACAACCACAACTACAACACCAACTACAACAACAACAGCTACGACCACACAAACATTAGAAAGTCAACGAAATGGAAACTCTTCGGCATTGAAAGGTAGGTGTTGAATATGCCTTCATATAAATCTCATAGACAAAGAAAATGATCATATGGACACAGCAGGGAGCAAGAGTTGTTTAATCGGTGTCGTCTTAAAAAAAACTGTTCTTCAGTTTGCTGTGTGAGAGTAGTCGCTGACTTGACAAATCTCATACCATAGAAGAGGTGCTGCGGCGTGCTGCGGCGTGCTGGGGCGTGCTGGGGCGTGCTGGGGCGTGCTGGGGCGTGCTGGGGCGTGCTGGGGCGTGCTGGGGCGTGCTGGGGCGTGCTGGGGCGTGCTGGGGCGTGCTGCGGCGTGCTGCGGCGTGCTGCGGTGTACTCACCACATCATGCTACAAGTTTTAATATGTGACATGCTTTGTATAATGTTTTTGGTACATGTCTGTTTCTCTTAGTCTTGAAGCTGCAGATATAATATTGTACTGCATGTTATATTTCTTCCTATAAATACAGTTTCCTATTTTGATGTTTTTGTTATTATATATATTGTAGGGTGAAAGATACGAACAATGAATATGTAAGAGGAGTCGCGACATCAGAGCAAAATGAAAGTGATAAGAATGTAGTGGAACTGGTGGATAAGCCATGGATCATAAGCCAACAAAAAACTGAATGCTCATTGTTTTTGTTGCCATTTTAAGTATTTTGTATGTATATCAGGATTTATACTTCACCGGATCAGAAAGAAGATAAATCGAAAAATAGACCATTGAATTTCATTACGTCATTTACCTGTGACAAGCTTGTGTTGTGCTTATGTGCAGCTATCTGACCAACTGAACACTACTTAGTAACTGTATGGTACCGTACAATATAAGGTTGTACTGCATCTAAGTGCTTGGGATATAATGTAGATCAAGTTTGATCCAAATTGCCTGCAGTCCGATCATTCCCATTCTACTGGTGAGCTGCCAGCGGCTCAAAAACTAAATGCAGGCAAATTGGATCATGCTTAATCTAGATATGATAAGCGCAATCGTGCATTGGTAGTTATGCGGCCACAGTTAATAATTTTGATGGTCCTTGCTTTTATGTCCAGACTTGAATAGAGGTATATGGACCTTGGTCATTTTCTGGGACTGATTCAACGCCGGTTGTTTTCGCCTCGATACAAATAAGAGTATTCCGCCTCTGACCTACAATGGATCACAGCCAGCTCTTAGTAGTGTTGGGGATGGCGATCGCGACCGCCTACGGCCACAATCGCCATCCTGTACGCTACTAAGGGCTGGCTGTGCAATGTCTGTGTACTGAACCTATTTTCTGCTTATCCTGTCCAATCTTAATCTACTATAACATCGATATTGTTGAATATAGTTACAGTTAGCAAACGTGCAGTTGCTGTTTAGGATTTTGATGTTTTTGTTTGCCCACCGAATGATTGCAGATCATTTTAATTCTATATTTGGCAGACAATACACATTGTTCAGATATAATTTGCGTTGTTATACGCTGGACGGCAGAACACACACAGAACAACCAATAAATTATTCATTCTCGATTAAATTTGGTTATATTCCAGTTTCTGCGATGTTGAGTTTCTTTCCTAGGTTGAAGCCATGCTTCTTATTATGATAAAATAATTTACTTACTTTTGACTTTATTCTTTGGAACTGGAACCTTTTACATTCCTGTGTATCCATTTAATATATGTTTAGTTATTTTCCATCTGCTGGGATTGCAGTGTAAAACTTACTCCCTTTGCAACTTTTTTTAAGAGACGCAATTCCTCATAATATTTATTTGCATAGCTTTGCAATTTTTACCATTATCAAATTTCTGCAGTCCAAATTGTGAAATGAAACATCAGGCATCAGCCGACTGACTCAGAGTATACATCTCCTGCTGTATGAGATGAAGTTTGTGCATCATTCCTGGGTCTGAAGAAACTGCTTGGCAACAGTGATTAATCAGCTGTTACCATTTTTTGAGTACAGGAACTGTGACCCATAGTCCTCATGATGCGCCCTATAATCATACCTTTATATCGAAGAGGCTGAGGGTGTTCTTTTTATTGCGTGTGGGGTGTGCAAACACACTGTGAACCTCCGCTATATTTAGTTCTGCAAGGACCTGTATGAATGGTGTGCCAGTACCAAATCGGAATTGACTGCTGGCGCCGGGAATCGAACCTGACGTGGATCCATAGATATTAAGTAAAGTAGCTATCATATTATAGGATAGACAGGAGCACACAATGTCCTATCTATACTGTTTTTATATCTATGCCTGGATCTCAATACTCGCAAGTTCGTACCATTAACCATTGGACCACTCCTGACTCGAGTGCTAGCCTTAGATGATCAGATTGGTGTTACAAGGTGAAAAAGCCAACTTTGGTTGATGACATCCCTGATTTATCAGCCATAAGTGGGACCTACACATACAGTATCTACATTACAGAGCCACCCCTAGGTGTTCTACTTACTGAAATTGCAACTGAAGCTCAAAAGATCGTAACTGCACATAACTCATCTTTGCATATTGCACTGACCTAAGGCTACAGATTATCTGATGTTCGATGGTCAGATTAGCTGTGGAAGAATATGAATATAAATCTGTTCACCAAAAAACTGTTAATCTTTGACATCTCAAAATGAGCTTATTTCAGGATAATAACAATAAATTTGTTATAGCGATGAGTTTTTCTCTTGGAGTTATCATTCCTCTACTCAGGTGGAGACAACTCCTCTCATTTTAATGCAGAACTTGTTGTAAATAGAGTGATCGTTCAGCCGATTGTGAAAGGCTGCTGATTCGATGACAGTAGCAGTGCTCATGATTGATTGTCATTACTCTTGAGTAGAGGTCGACCACTTGTTAGTTTAACTCCTCACAGTCTTTCAAGCTGTTGAAAAAGTTACTTTGACACAGTCTTTGAATCTATACAGGATAAATTTGCAGACTCATGAAGTTTTGACTAGCAATCCTACTGTGAAGGGGAAACTAAAGTTGTTTCTAGCTATCAAATAAAGGGGAAATCGAACCTTCCTAAATCATTGATTCTAAGAGGCATATTAAAATTACCAGGTCATCGGTTACTATATACGAGGAAGTTGTGAACAATCGGAGCTGCTGAACTAAGCAAGTCTTAACAACAGTGGTGGATGTGAACATGAAGTTAGAGGGGAGAAACATTTTGATGCACTGATATTAAGGCTGTCAAAACCAATGATCTATTCATTGAACGATGAATGTAATAGTTGAGTGTTAATATTTAGATATCAGAGCAGCCAGTAACAAGTGACTTTTTTTAGAGGAGTAATAGTAGGGGTTGGGGGGTGGTTTAAAAAGCACCCTATGAATTCTAGATCAATAACACATTAACATGGAATCTGTTGACACAAAATTAGTCATTCTTTTATATTCAGTGAACATAAATAAGGTTTTATAAATCTAAAAATAAAGATTAACATGTTGCACAAAATTTGTTTTCAAAAACTATGGTTCACATGGTTATCATTAAATTCAAAAGTATTGTCTGAATGCTTAGGAAGGTGTCATTGTGTGTCGAATTTGAGATCGAACAATAATAAAAAAACAAGCTTTTATATAAGCAATGATGCTGAGTAATGCGGTACTTAGTTCAAATGGCTGAGTAATGGGGTATTCAGTTAAAATGCCCACAAACTGCTAAAACTTTGTGACTGGGTTATATGACCACTTTCACTGATTAGATAGTGATGTTAGGAGCGTCACTACTAATCACAGTATAATGAAAGTAACAATGGGGATGTGTCACAGATAATGGAGCCTGTAAACCCTGACTAACCAACATTATCAGTACCACCTAGCTAACCCTGCTTGTCTAATACCATAACAACAATAACAAGCGCATAGCAACACCGATAAGGGGACAGAGTGTTTACGCTGTGAAGTTATGTATTGCTGAGCTGTATCGTCATTGTGCTGTTGACCGAATTGTATGCCAAGTTTTAAACCACTCAAGTCGAGGTTATGCTATTAATTGATGTCATGATATTGGTTTTAGGGCGTTGATTCCATAAGACTGAGTGTCTTGGAATGTAAAAATCTTGCATCAGTACTTTGCTTAGTGCTGTATGTTTTCCGTATGGGGCAGCTACTAACGATTAAAGTCATACAAGTCGTTGTCTACAAAGGCAACATTGTCAGACGATTGCAATGGCGGTGGACCGCTTTGGTCGTAAATATCACTATCGACAAATTGAACATCATCAGTCCCTGTAGCATACCCTGCAGCGTACCCAGGTGTCTGCTCGTATAAATCGTTCTCTACTAGATCAGGCTCCTGTTCACCGTGATGTTTGTCAGGGACAGCCGGAGCAGGCTCGTATATAGGCTCGGCGGCGGTAGGCGGCTCTATAGGCTTTGTTTTCTTTGGTTTCATCTTTGGAGTGACTGCAGTATATAGGTCGTTTGGTCTACAAAATCAAAAATTGGGAAGTTTCATACATGATGCTGGCCATAAAAGTTTTGCGAACAACTGATAGTTGATTATCGGCCATCTGAGATAAGCCTTAGCCTTAAGCTTAGCCTGTCTTGTCAAGCTTTACTGGTGGGATGGACAGTGCATGTCTACTCTTGCGTACGAATTGCCATAGAGGGAGTTGTCCCCCTTCCACAAACACGCCAGTGTTAGCAAACTTGCTGTTCAGATTCAGTTTTAGGTGATTCGAAATTAAATGAATTTATTGTTGAGGTGATATGAACGCATTTCACCATATCTCTTTTGATCACATTCAATAAAATCTGATAACTTACCCAGCGCCATTGGCTGATGACTCAGCTACTGCAGTTCCATTTGTTTTAATTTTCGACTTTTTGCTCGGTTTGTTAGATGACTTCTTAAAGCCATTTGCAGCTGGACCAGACGGTGTTTCCAGCTCGACTGTGTCATACGCTCCAATAGAATGGTTATTCACTACAAAGATGACAGACATAGGATAAATACTCTTTCCACAAAACTAAGCCGAAACACAGTAAACTTTGGCAAAGCGGGTATCTAGATCAATACTAGCAACTAGCGGCCTGCACTGCGAAAGAATGGTATGCCAGCTCGAAAACCTGTGATAGCCATTGGCTATTGGGAACTTATGGGACATCTTGCAATGGATACATGAGCAACAAGTCATACACAGATTTTAAAAGGCAATCGGCATACTGCCAACAATCAGCATGCAAAGCTCGCAACTCATATCAGCTGCAGAATCAACTTAAAAGTGAGGCAAGCAACACAAGTCCACACAGGGTAGCTCGAAATCGAAAGGAAAGAGATTTTTAGGGGCGAACGATTGAATCCATCGAAATGGAGTATATTCCTTTGCAGTGGTTGAATATAAGCAATCTCGCTGCTATTTTAATCTATAATTGACTAGCCTTGTAATGCGGCCAGCGGCGTGACAAGGCTAAAAATTGTCTGCATCACGCAGCACAGGCACGCTAGGGATGGATGACTATTACAAGGAAGTAAAACTTGAGAGGGGATTACAAAATCAATACCGTCTTTACTTAATTTACTCCGCATAACTTTTGTTAGCGACACAACATACAATACACAACACTGCATAGGTTCTAATGATTACACCTGTGAGGAAGTAAAAAAATAAAAACATTTCATTACAAAACAACTCAGGAGTTTGGTGTTTGTTTTGCTATAGTGCAGTTTGTGTGCTTACAATATCAGTAAAAACTATACTAGATAATGCTTTTCTTGTTCCTTCTAGGGATCTGAAGCAAGCGTAAACCAATATTGCCAGCATTGTACAACCTTCCAATGGTTTAAGTTTGGTTGTATACCAGCGCAATCAGCTGAATGAAATATATAGTACTAGTGGCAGGCTATGTCAGAAAAAACTCAAGAAGGAAGTTCCTTGTCTTGATAAAGCAGTGCATTACAGAATCAGCCAAACAATTTGATTGGATTTGGCCATCCCCTGCCCTTGAGGACAAACCTACATTTTGTTTACTGACTAAATATTGAAAGAGATTAGGTTGGTGTCCCTCCTTGTATTCCCGTCAACAGCCAAGATTGCTGAGGGCTTGCTAGAAAGATAAATTTCAAGCAAAAGTGGTAAGATACCGAGTCAAATCAGCTAATAAAACTGGTTCATGATACCACTTTCATGCTGCCTTGAAAGCTAACTTAAAATGACAAGCGGACAATCATAATATCGCAAGATAGCAGCATAACCTGAGGGTTCTATGACCACAGAGTGTGCATGTATCTTGAGTCTTTGGAACCGAATATACAGAGAACTCAGGCTATATAGGATGGATTTTTTTTAGTTGGGTAGAGGGCAAGCATTTGATCGGCTATAATTATAATTTGATGCTGGGATAGGGATGCAGATGAAAAGTGACAAAGCATTCACGCCTAGCACTAGCACAATGCATTGCTCAAACCTTGAGTGCTTGCTACAACATCCGGCCTCTCCAGCTCAAAATACAGATTTTCGTTGTCTGGGCAAAATAAAAATATAGATTGTTATCTCAGTTTTGGGAGTTGCCTCCCATGCCACCCAATGTCTGCTATGTCGTGAATAAAGCTGACGTCAATCCTATTCAGGCTAGGAATACATACTCCCAAAATGCATACACGCATCACAGTGCACCAGACCAACTCTGTATGAAGAATCCAAATAGAGCAAATCTATCTACCTTCAATTTGCGCTGAGGATGATTAAACTTGGACAAAAAATATACTTGGGCTCTCTTTATTATCTGGCTGGTGCATATTTATCTATAGGTAGTGATATCAGTGGAATGTGTGTTAACTTAAACTGCTTTACATGTTAACATCTATTCACATATTCAGCTATCGGTGATGAGGCTATATATGAACAGGGAAGTTAAAAGTGTAGCGATGCGATGTCTAGGCCTAAGGGAAAATGTGAGCAGGATGTTATCAGTGACTGAGACTTTCGAATATAAAAAATTACTCACCGTAGCCTTCAGTGTCACTTTTTCCTTTAGATTCTGACCTGGAAACAAAATTGTTTAACATATTAGTAACAAACTGGTAGAGTAGTACTTGGGTCCATGGGAGTAACTTATGGTTAGAGGCTGCAAGATCTCACCACAACGAAATCGCCTCGTATCTATACATCTAGTCATATAGTCTGGACCAGTTCAGGACCATATTGTGCAGAATCAAGTTCATGTCCCGTCACCGATTCAAAATCTTGGGTTCAAAGACAATGAGATTCAAAAATACAATTAGAAGCCATGCGGGATTAGAGTAGGGAGCGAGCAGAAATGATAAACAAAATGAAGGTTCTATGGAGCTGCAAAACCTGTAACTGGTATTTTCAGGGCATAAATCTCTACTGCTTTTATACACCCAGGTTGATGCTCTGACAAAGTAAGTCTGCTTCTAATAATCGAACAGATATCCACTACAAGGACAGACTTACGGTTGGTTTTGGTTCTTTCTTACACAACAAACTGCGACGATCACTACAGCAGCTATAAATAGTACTCCTGTCGGTACAGAGGCTATCAGGGTTATCTGCATTTCAGTGAGCCCAACAGGTCCTACTGTGCCAGGTACTTGTGGCTCTGTGCCGGTGGTACCTAAAACATAAATGATACAACATGGTACAAATATATATTCCTCGCAGTCGTGTTACAGCTTACTGGGTGAATTAGCCATTAGCAAGAAAGATTTTATCCTGTTTATTTTGAGAAGAAACAGAGAGGTTTAGAGAACCAATATTCATTCAAATATTAAAAACAAGAAAAGGTGTCAAAGCCTCGCATCACGCTTCCATCCAATATTAGTTAAAATTGGAAGTCACATAAGGTGAGCATTTAAGATAAGACAATAAAAGCAGCTGGGAAACTAATTTGACTAACCAGGAATCTTTTCGCATTTCACTACCCTAACATCTGAGTTCGGATGCTTCGGAAGGGTGGCATTCCAGCTTCCAGCTGCAGTACAAATGATACTGGTTTCTATGTCACCGTTTAGCAGCTGATAGCCAGAATTACAGCTTATGTTTAGTACAGTGCGGTAAGTTAGAGGAGTTAGTGGAAAGTTCGATGCATTTGCGTTGATAAATTCAGGCATACTGCATTGCACTAGATTGAAGAAATAAAAAAAAGAATTGTCCCAAGCATGCTAGTGAGAGTTGTAAGTGATCCCGACAAGTTGTAATGTTAGCATAATCAACTATGTAATGCAGCAAAAACCTGATCCGAAAGGAGGTCTGGCGGTCGCCCAATTACTCCTGATTAGTTCTGAGCCAAGGTCAACTCATCACAGAAAAGTCTGATCCATAACTGTTCGATGATTATCGATTTCATTTAACACCAGCAATAAGCTGGCGAACTCAGCTAATTTTTTATATCACTTACCTTCCTCACACAGTTGATATGTTGACCAGTTTTTATTACTCTGACATGTTATCTCCTCCGTCAGTTCAGTAAAACCCTCATCACATTCATAATCTACTGTCTCCATGTAAACTACTGGTTCTTTAGTAGTTGATATCGTAACATTGGCTAGCGCTGTGAGTTCTGATACATTGCATTGTACTGTAGAATAATAGCGGATATAGACATAGTAGCAAAGCTTTTGCAAGTAGAATCTGGTAAGTTAAGAATGTGTGCAGAAGTGCAGAGTAAGGGCCTTTGTGGAAGGTTAATGATAACAAGCTAGGTAGTATTGTACATAGCCTTCTTTGCTGGCAGTAAGAGCCTAGACATTAAAATGGCGAGAAAACAAGAGCAAAAAAAAGCTTATGTTGCACTTTCCTCATTAAGTGCGCGGAATTCTCACCGGGTGTACAACTAAAAGTATCCTGTATATTTGTATCATTCCATGTCCAGGGTATTGTCTCATTATCTGTAGAACTGCAGGACACTAGAGTAGAATTTGTACCATAAGGAGACTCATATCCTTCTTTACATGTGTACTCCATAGTTCTGTTCAGAGTCACCACAGTAGGTATTGAGTTTGCAATGGTGACTGGGTCAACAACACACCAAGGTACTGGAACACAAAAAGAAACATTTAGTTTGTCAGAATTTAGCAGATATTTAATTGTCGCATAAAAGTAACTTTGAGTTAGGTATTTGAAAGAAGCAGCAATCAGTACTCTTAAATAAATTCAAAGATAAATCTCACCTCACCGGGTAGCAAATTTAAGTTATGAAAGGGTAATTTCTGTATTCGTCGATACCAATATAATTTTTTTAACACATAATACCGTCAATCTTTTTCATTTTCTATGTTTCTTTGATCAGACAATTTGTATGCCAGTTGGTTATCACATCAACATATTGCACCAAATTGACAGCTTTTTGAGAAGATCAATAATGTTTTGGTAAAAGATTGACTGATATTGTTTGTTAATGGTTTAATTTGGAAAAACCTCCTCAAAGATGAGGCTTGCTGAATACCTGGTATACACTTGACACCATTAGTCCAGGAGGCATAACTTCCATTCTTCTGACAGTTGATTGTTGACCCCCCTGTGAACTGGTAGTTTTCCATACATTGATAACGCACTGTAGTAGACCCTGGTAAATAAGGTGTCGTCACTTCTTCATATGTCGCATTTTTCACACCGGGAATATCTCCACATTTAATAACTAAATATTTCATTAACAGAACAACTTTAGATTCTACACAAAATCATGTGTGATCCTCTTCTCATTTAATGGCTAAAATCAGTGTCACCCCCTATAGCTGACACAACTGTGTTCTGATTTATTGTTACAGTTTATTGTCAAATGTCAGATATTTGTTACTCAATCTATTAACATGTGCGCCGATTTTTTTATGTTGTATGTGACAACAATTTTTCTGCATGTTGAAACTAAACTCCTCCCAAATGCATGTAAAATACCAAAATTATGCATAGGGGTTGAGTGTATATTTATAAGAATATTCTATTGCGCTCAATACATATAAATTCCTGCCATTCACTCTAGACTGATTCACTTACCTTCATATATTAACAGAAATTGTGTAGATATGTAATCGTATTCATTATTGATACCCGGTGCATGGACATCAAACTCTCCTTTGTCATCAGTTAGTATCTCAACGATCCCAGAGGCAGCATTTACAGTCTTGTTTTGTTTGCCAAACGAGACCATGAGAGTTGCTGGCCTGAATTTGTCGACTCGCCTTATCCTTATTGCTGATTCTGAAGGTAACCCTGTCACAGTCACTACACATGATGGTTGGCGCACATTATCCAGCCGTCCAGGTACCCTTGAGCTGATAACTCCTGACCATACTGAATCTGTCACACTGACTTGTGGCTGAGGTGTATAACCACATCGGAAAACTACAATGAAATAAAACAAAAGATGAATCTGGCAGTATATGGTCACAGCCATTGATGACCTTTTATAGCCATATCATCTCAATCATCATGCTCAAATCCTAACTATTGTGAAGGAATATATAGTCCAATCAAGCAGTGAGTGATTTGGAAAGCAATGATCTGAGAATGATTTGGGATGTTTTTAATCAATACACCACCCAGGTAATTTTTATTCATTCCCGTTTTTTTTACTGTTTAATATGGTGTCATCATCCTTACAGTGGCACAATAACAGACGGAACACTTCTCACAATAGTTTTTGGGATTTTTTTAATCAGATGAGAAGATAAAATTATTTATTACTCATTATTCATTTATGGCATTACAATCATCCAACCTTCCAAAAAATACCTGTGAATCTGCAAGTTCCAAACAGACGATGGAGCCGACTTAAAAAAGTTATCCATGAAGGACAGCTTTTTATGTTAACCTAGAAACACAGTCCCTGTGATATGATCCCATTTTTGGTCTTGAACTTTGAACTATAAGCTGATATTAATTTTTCCACCTGTGCCAGGATAATGATCATCAAAATACATTGCAAAGAGTTTCTAGACCCAAGAATGTTTAAAATCATCTAAACACTTCTATATTGAGTCACCTGTGTCATAGTACGAGACTTTGAAGTCTGCTGAGTTCGATGAAGTTTGAATTGGTCGTTCAGAGCTGGATGAGTTGGCGTCAAACTGGTCCTGTGTTACACAGAATGGATTGCCGTCTACTGATAGTGTTCCAGAAGTGCACCCATCGGGATCAGATGTCTCAAATATCCCCTCGATGATCATATATGATGAGGATGGCGCTGGCAGATGCAGCTCACAGCTTCTGTTTAGCCCAACATTATCCTGTTTGTGAATTATTTGTCCAAATCTCTGTGGTAGAGCATCACCATGTGAGCAAAGTATTGCTGAAGGGACATGTTGGCTAAATGCGAGATTGAATGCTGTGAGGAGCAGATGGAGGCAGCTACATCTGGACAGACTTCTCATACCTAATATGAAGAGTTTGAAATTTTGTGTTTGTATCATGACCGAAAATACAAGTAAAAACATCTGTTTGCAACAGCCAGTATGGTTATTAGCATGTTAGGTCTGGACAACTTATACATTTTGCACGAAAGTTTGGCTATTGAGCTAACTTTATAAACTTACCTCTATTACATATCAATCTTGTTATTGAGTATGTACAGTAGTGATAGACCTACTTGGTATAAGTCCTCATAACATAACTGGGATAAGGCAAATCGACAACGGAAATTATTGGTCTTTGTCCCAATTAAGCATGACATGTAGCCCTCTTTCGTAGGATGACACAAGATATTTGGGCTAACCCTATAACCACCCAACTGTCCACCTAAAAGTTTAGTGAAACGTTTCTGCTAAGGTCGCAGCCATTAGGTCTAGTTTTCAACCTATTATAACAATAGGTGCAGTTAGTTAAAACATTGTAACATTAAAACTCTGTGTGTAACACTCGCCAGAAGTGGGAAGTTATGGTTTCTCTGAATAAAAGAACGAAAAGATCAAAGATTATAAGAGCTTCATCAACTTGGGTGCTGCCCCGTCCTGCCGGCAGGAGGTTTTTAGGGTAACTCGGACAAGCCTGCAAAGTGATGCAGCACCAGATATAGAGCCCGGCCATCATGTCATGCGTGTCCCAAGTATAGCAGAATATGAGCCCATTCCAAAACCTTCAAAGCTAGTGCACTTACCCATTTGTAAAACTGTCAATGCGCTCAATGCTCCTGTTTGCTGAGCGGTATATGAGGGAAATACTGTAGTTCAAAGTTAGTACTTACTGGAACCAATTTATCCGACACAATGGCATAATATAATATAGTGAACTAGATAAGGTATTCGACAATTTCGCCTATGTGATTGGCTGGGAGCATTGATTGTGAGCCAATGTGCATTATAATATCATAATAATCAGTGAAAGAGTATGGCAATTGTTATCAACTTCCCTGTCGAATATCTTTGACATTTATCACAATGTTTTATCAAGAGGGTTGCATTGAAGCTCCATCATAATTTTTCGTTCTGTCACCTCATTTACGGTATACATAAATAACACATTATAATTCCAGATTATACCACAAACCAGCTATATCTGATCCAAAAACGAGCTTCAGAACCACACTCTGTTCCGAAGTACCTTACCTATCCACTCACAATCTTGTTAGATCATTGAGACAAATTAAATTGCTCGAGCTTGCTAACTACTATTTGACTGCCAGTAAGTGTTACAAGATATGAAATCAAATGGCACCTAACTCTAACTAAGATCAATTTTATATTTATTTTTCACATCATTTTCCGAGTGGAGATATCCATATAAGCTCCTTATAATACTTTTGTCAACAGTATTGCGATAGTTTTCAACAATCTTCACGACATATTAGATCCCTGAACGAGTTAAGTATTTAAAAAATAAATTTTTTCAACCACTTCAGATGGACTTGATGATATCCACCAAAAAAATTCTTGTCCTTTATCTTATTTTGTTATTAGTTGATTGTTTTTTTTGTTATGGTTTAAATTGGCACTCTCGGAAGAACATCGTAAATATCAGGATCTAGTAAGCTGAGGGTGATGGAAGGTGCGTTACAAAAGGAATCAGCAATCAATCATTGTAATTGTATGATTTTTTGGGCAATCTCAGACTTGCATCGATGAATGTTTAGCTTGTTCGACACATTGCACACATGTTTGCTCACCGGACTTGTGTGGGTGAATGTGACAAACATATGCCAGAGCCACAAGTGACTCAAAAAACAGATACTAGCCAGAGATGTAATGATACATGCCTTTCAAATTCAGGTCATGTTCAGAGCAAAAAAATTTGAATCCGATCCTGTCAAGTCAGTAGCGTTAGGTCTTCAAAATAATTCAGTATTATTTACTCATAATATTTTTCTCGTGATCCATTGTGCTGCTATGTTTCTTTGGTTATTGGGAAAGATATGCGACAACGGCTGACACAGAAGTCAGTCACCTACAGCTCAATAATGACATGTCTTATCTCATCACTGCAGATGTTAAAAGTTGTCATTATTCTTTTACTCACAAGGCCGAATAGATCTCCGATTAAGGGAGTTGTTTGTCCTCTGCCCATGGACAGACGACTACAAAAAATAATAATTTAGTGGTCAAAGCATGTATCGTATTGTTTATTAAGTTATTTTAACAAGGAAGTTGATCGAGTTGATAATGCTCTCTTATTTACACAATTGAGCATGAGTAGTTGCCATTTATCGCCTCAATCCAATCACATCCCTTATCCCTTATTCATTTTAAGTCAAGCTAACAAGTGTATAAGTGAGTCAGCTGTTAGCACTATCACGTCATAATTGTAAGTCAAAGCTGACAAGAAGTGGGAATCATTTCAACAAGGTGAGATAAGTGCAATGAATTTAGAACATGGGCATGTCCCCTTCTATGCTTTCTACTCATACATTAAAATGGCAAATTTACTAATCAGATGAACCATAGATTTCGCAATGCATCAGTTCATAATTTGTTAGGATTTTACAGGTTTGCAGATCCAGTTTTGGCAACTGTGCAACTAATTATGGAAAATGTTGATGTTCTGTAGTCTGCAGGTCTATTTGTTAGTGCATGATGATACAACATAGAGTGGTGCGCGTACCACTGCACAACACACAGGTCTTCAGCTAGAAACCATGAGTCAAGCGCTGTTTCGAGGCCTTCTCTAGTACAACCTCCTCATGGCCGGCCCCAGCAGCATGAAGCCATCCCTGGGTGTTGATGAGCATCTCAATCAATCTCATCTATCCCTCATTGCATTTTGTAAGTTTCGATGGTTGTGTTGATGAGCATCTCAATCAATCTCATCTATCCCTCATTGCATTTTGTAAGTTTCGATGGTTTGACATAATTGGTATGTTTACGCGGTTGCGCAACCAGGGAGGCTGCCAACTCGTCATTGTTTCAGTGGTAACAATGTTCGCCCCATCACTCTCATGCTTATACTCTAAGCCAAAGCAGTGCAGGGAGGTTTGCTTTCCATCAACTCATCGGCGCAACATCGCTAATCGTCAAAGCACCCGCCCCTCGTGCCATAGTTCACTACTCAAATTCACCACATTGAGCATAGTGCAACTCATACACAAGTCAGAGATATGACTTGTTTGCGCTACAGCCAGTGGGCTGACTGTGATCTCCTGTCTCGCTCTGCCTGCCTTTTATGCGATGGCAAAGCTTTTAATCCTATGTTTGTAATGCCTTAGATATAACTCAGACTCACTTTGGTTTTTCACCCTGCAGAGATTAAAATACTTTAGTTTGAGTATTAAAGGCGTAATCCCGCTTAGCCTTCCACCCCGAGCAGTTTGCTGATCATCACTTGTTCCCCTCAAACTAATCCTTACAAGGATTATAATTGAGGGAATTAAATGCTGGCCAACTCCATAAAACAAAGTGAGTGTGTTAAACCCCAGCTTACAAGCAATAGGATTAGTCAGGATTTGTCTTCACACAGTGCTGTTGCCAAATCCATGCAGATGCGCTTTCTCCCTCATGTTCTATGCTTTTTTTGACTTGTTTGTGTTCTCTGCCCGACAGCCCAACTCTAGTCAGAAATTTGGTAGCTGATCTAGCCATGAATCCATGGCAGTCAACTTCCACTGCGAATAATTCGCAATTCCACCCTTTGTCTTGGCATTGTGTCACCAGATCTTTGTATCTTGTCAGTTTTCACTCATGCGCGTTTGAGAGATTTTCTTCCCAAGGCACGGTTAATTCCATCAGTATTAGTGCTTTTTCTTTGTCAGACCAGACAATTAAGTCTTGTCTTTGGTTCGTGATCACAATATGCTGTGGCATTCTGAGCTGCTCTGTGAGGTTGCATTTCACCTGCCATTCTCTTTTTTTGCGCAAAATCTTTCCATGCGCTTCACCACCAGCATTAGCATATTCACACTTCTCCGTGACATATTTACACAATACTTTCAGGACTTGATTATGTTAGTGCATGATCAAACCAAAGACTTTGCAGACTTATGCCCAAGGATAATATGTATCCACTACATAGATTTTCGGGTGATGAATCGATTTTCGTTCAAGACTTAACCCAAATTTTAGGGCAGGTTACTAGATTTGAGATATCTAGCCTCCTATAATCATTATATACATATCTATACACTGTAAGCTGATAAGAAATACACACAGCTATCCTAAAAGCCAACTATACACTCTCACAGACTCTTATCTTTTTGATAGTTCCCCTAGGGAACTTTAAATTGCCGCTGGCCCTCAAAATTTGATATCCGCCTCTCAATTTATATGGACTGTTACTAAACATAAGTTATATCCATTCCTTAAAGAACAACATGACAAGTCTGGTCAGGTGTAGCTGTGTCCATCTGCTGCTCACATCATTCATTCTCGCATTTAGCCTAGATATACCTTCAGTGACACTTTGCTCACACGGTGATGATCTACCACAGAGATTTGGACAAATAATTCACAAACAGGATAATGTTGGGCCAATCAGAAGCTGTGAGCTGCAGCTGCCAGCGCCATCCTCGTCGTATATGATTATTGAGGGGATATTAATGACATTTGATGCCAATGCATGCACTTCTGGAACACTATCAGTAGACGGCAATCAATTCTGTGTAAAACAGGACCAGTTTGACGCCAACTCATCCAGCTCTGAACGACCAATTCAATCTTCATCGGACTCAGCAGACTTCAAAATCTCGTACTATGACACAGGTGACTCAATATAGAAGTATTTAGATGATTTTAAACATTCTTGATATTTAGAAATTGAACGTGGACATCTGATGAACGAGGGAATCAACTGTGTGATAGACACACTTACGTTTTAACAGTTCTAATCACTAACAACCCCGTCTAGCATGCCATGGACAATTGCTTTCATTTCTTTTATTTAGTGCAATGTGATCTGCCTGAATTTATCAACGCCAATGCATCAAGCTCTTCACTAACTTCCCTCACTTACCTCACTGTACTAAAAATAAGCTGTGATCCTGGCTATCAGCTGCTATATGGTGACAGGTAATAAGTATAATTTGTTCTGTGGCTGGAAGCTGGAATACTATGCTTTCAAACCATCCAAACTCGGATTATCGGGTAGTGAGATGTGAACATATATCTGGTTAGTCTATATGTTTTACTGATAGCTGAAAGATTATGCGCAACAACTTGTACGGCCCTTGTTTGACTATTGTCATATGATAATCATATTGCTCCACTAAGTTTTACAAACAGTCAAGTCTACAATACAGACAAAAATATGAATGTATGTTATCTTTATAGACGCAAATAAAGAGAAATTTGGTCAGCCCTGTCTGTTGGCAATCGCAAAATACACACGTAGACACTTCATTGCACATTCTGACTGTGTAATTTTGCAGTTACCTAATTCAAAGCTTATATTTGTCATTCTTCCGATTAACCAAGTGTGCACCTGCTTCTATAAGAAAATCTGTGCTTCTGTTCTTATATGCATCAATACTGCACCGGCACACAGTACCGTAGAAGGTACAAATTAATTGAATGAATTATGGAATGAATTATTTTGCTGTTTCAGCTGTACAACAGCTTCAGCCAACAACTGAGAATCCTAAAGGTGAGTAAGTTGAGTTAAGAACCAAATAAGTAGGTCTATCACTACTGTACATACTCAATAACAAGATTGATATGTAATAGAGGTAAGTTTATATTGTTAGCTCAATAGCCAAACTTTCATGCAAAATGTATAAGTTGTCCAGACCTAACATGCTAATAACCATACTGGCTGTTGCAAACAGATGTTTTTACTTGTATTTTCGGTCATGATACAAACACAAAATTTCAAACTCTTCAGATTAGGTATGAGAAGTCTGTCCAGATGTAGCTGCCTCCATCTGCTCCTCACAGCATTCAATCTCGCATTTAGCCAAGATGTCCCTTCAGCAATACTTTGCTCACATGGTGATGCTCTACCACAGAGATTTGGACAAATAATTCACAAACAGGATAATGTTGGGCTAAACAGAAGCTGTGAGCTGCAGCTGCCAGCGCCATCCTCATCATATATGATCATCGAGGGGATATTTGAGACATCTGATCCTGATGGGTGCACTTCTGGAACACTATCAGTAGACGGCAATCCATTCTGTGTAACACAGGACCAGTTTGACGCCAACTCATCCAGCTCTGAACGACCAATTCAAACTTCATCGAACTCAGCAGACTTCAAAATCTCGTACTATGACACAGGTGACTCAATATAGAAGTATTTAGATGATTTTAAACATTCTTGGGTCTAGAAACTATTTGCAATGTATTTTGATGATCAGTATCCTGACACAGGTGGAAAAATTAATATCAGCTTATAGTTCAAAGTTCAAAACCGAAAATGGGATCATATCACAGGGATTGTGTTTCTAGGTTAAAATAAATAGCTGTCCTTCATGGAAAACTTTCTTTTAAGTTGGCTCCATCAACTGTTTGGAACTTGCAGATTCACAGGTCTTTTTTGGAAGGTTGGATGATTGTAATGCCATAAATGAACAATAAGTAATAAATAAGTTCATCATCTCATTAAAAAAATCCCACAAACTATTGTGAGAAGTGTTCCGTCTGTTATTATGCCACTGTAAGGATGATGACACCATATTAAACAGTACAAAACGACGGGAATGAATAAAAATTATCTGGGTTGTGTTTTGAATAAAAACATCCCAAATCATTCTCAGATCATTGCTTTCCAAATCACTCACTGCTTGATTGGACTATATATTCCTTCACAATAGCTAGGATTTGAGCATAATGATTGAGATGATATGGCTATAAAAGGTCATCAATGGCTGTAACCATATCACAGAGTAAGGTTATACAGAGAGGACACTTCAATGCTAGTTATAGTGCCTGTGGTTTTTGATTCACTGGGGGAAAATTGTGCACAGCTGGATGCCAAAAACTCATTATCTCTATATGTTAAAACGGCATTTTTCTTGCAGACATCCCTACGTTTGATGGGCCATAATTCATTCTGTATTTATCCTAAAGACTGATTTCCAACTTTGTTGGAATTTTCAACCTTCAAGCTATACACCATATTGTTGTCATTTTTTATGCTAGGAATCATAGCCTAAGAGTAATCCAGGTTTTTAAAATGAGTTTTTTCATATAGATTTACATGTGACAATTGATAGACGGCTGGTCATCAAAATTAGGAAATGTCCGTGCATTGACCTAAGCCCCATGTAAATCTTTATGATAAAACTCATTTTAAAAACCTGGATTACTCATAGCCTATGTATCCTAGCAAAAAATGACAAGAATATGGTGTATAGCTTGACATTTCAGAAAAGTTGGAAATCAGTCCTTAGGATAAATACAGAATGAATTATGACCTATCAAAGGTGACTATGTCTGCATGACAAAACTCCACTGTAACTTTTATATATTATTCTGAGATTGGCAGGTGGCCAGATTGATGAATTTCCCCCAGTGGATAAAAACCCGCAGGCACTATAACTATCATTGAAGTGGCCCCTCTGTATATACTTACTCTGTGACCATATACTGCCAGATTCATCTTTTGTTTTATTTCATTGTAGTTTTCCGATGTGGTTATACACCTCAGCCACAAGTCAGTGTGACAGATTCAGTATGGTCAGGAGTTATTAGCTCAAAGGTACCTGGACGGCTGGCTAATATGCGCCATCTATCATGTGTAGTGACTGTGACAGGGTTACCTTCAGAATCAGCAATTAGGATAAGGCAAGTCGACAAATTTAGGCCAGCAACTCTCATGGTCTGGTTTGGCAAACAAAACAAGACTGTAAATGCTGCCTCTGGGATCGTTGAGATACTAACTGATGAGAAAGGAGAGTTTGATGTCCATGCACCGGGTATCAATAATGAATTCGATTACATATCTACACAATTTCTGTTAATATATGAAGGTAAGTGAATCAGTCTAGAGTGAATGACAGGAATTTATATGTATTGAGCACAAAGGAATATTCTTATAAATATACGCTCAACCCCTATGCATAGTTTTGGTATTTTACATACATTTGGGAGGTGTATAGATTCAACGTGCAGAAAAATCGTTGTCACTGTACGACATAAAAAAATCGGCGCACATGTTAATAGATTGGGTAACAAATATCTGACATTTGATAATAAACTGTATCAATAAATCAGAACACAGTTGTCTCAGCCATAGGGGGTGACACTGATTTTAGCCATTAAATAAGAAGGGGATCACACATGATTTTGTGTAGAATCTAAAGTTTTTCTGTGAATGAAATATTTAGTTATTAGATGTGGAGATATTCCCGATGTGAGAAATGCGACATATGAAGAAGTGACGACACCTTATTTACCAGGGTCTACTACAGTGCGTTATCAATGTACGGAAAACTACCAGTTCTCAGGAGGGTCAACAATCAACTGTCAGAAGAATGGAAGTTATGCCTCCTGGACTAATGGTCTCAAGTGTATACCAGGTATTCAGCAAGCCTCATCTTTGAGAAGGTTTTTCCAAATTAAACCATTAACAAACAATATCAGTCAATCTTTTACCAAAACATTATTGATCTTCTCAAAAAGCTGTCAATTTGGTGCAATATGTTGATGTGATAACCAACTGGCGTACAAAGTGTCTGATCAAAGAAACATAGAAAATGAAAAAAATTGACGGTATTATGTGTTAAAAAAATATATTGGTATCGACCAATACAGAAATTACCCTTTCATAACTTAAATTTGCTACCCGGTGAGGTGAGATTTATCTTTGAATTTATTTAAGAGTACTGATTGCTGCTTCTTTCAAATACCTAACTCATAGTTACTTTTATGCGACAATAAAATATCTGCTTAATTCTGACAAACTAAATGTTTCTTTTTGTGTTCCAGTATCTTGGTGTGTTGTTGACCCAGTCACCATTGCAAACTCAATACCTACTGTGGTGACTCTGAACAGAACTATGGAGTACACATGTAAAGAAGGATATGAGTCTCCTTATGGTACAAATTCTACTCTAGTGTCCTGCAGTTCTACAGATAATGAGACAATACCCTGGACATGGAATGATAAAAATATACAGGATACTTTTAGTTGTACACCCGGTGAGAATTCTGCGCACTTAATGAGGAATATAAGATCTAAGTTTTTTTGCAAAAGCTTTTCTTGCCAATTTAATATCTAGGCACTTACTGCCAGCAAAGAACGGTACATACAATATATACTACCTACCTACCTACCTAGCGAGGATCTTCCACAATAGTCCTCGCTCTGTACTTCCGCATTCACTATCAACTTACAAGATTCTACTTCCTAAATATTTACGCTAATGCGTCTGTATCCGATATTACTCTACAGTACAGTGCAATGTATCAGAGCTCTCAGCCCAGGCTAATGTTACGATCTCAACTCCTAGAGAAACAGTAGATTACATGGAGGCAGTAGATTTTGAATGTGATGATGGTTTCACTAAGCTGACGGAGGATGTAACATGTAAGAGTGATAATACCTGGTCAGCATCTCAGCTGTGTGAGGAAGGTTAGTTATGAAACTTAGCAAATATCGCCTATAGGCTGGGGTGAAAATAAATTTGTTACAATGGAATTAAACAAAGTTGATTCCCGCTTTTATTCAATTGGTTGACATAGGTTCAGCTCAGATGATAATCTGCTAGACCTCTGATCTTATTGATATTTAGAAATTGAATGTGGACATCTGATGAACGAGGGAATCAACTGTGTGATAGACACACTTACCTTTTAACAGTTCTAATCACTAACAACCCCGTCTAGCATGCCATGGACAATTGCTTTCATTTCTTTTATTTAGTGCAATGTGATCTGCCTGAATTTATCAACGCCAATGCATCAAGCTCTTCACTAACTTCCCTCACTTACCTCACTGTACTAAAAATAAGCTGTGATCCTGGCTATCAGCTGCTATATGGTGACAGGGAAATAAGTATAATTTGTTCTGTGGCTGGAAGCTGGAATACTATGCTTTCAAACCATCCAAACTCGGATTATCGGGTAGTGAGATGTGAACATATATCTGGTTAGTCTATATGTTTTACTGATAGCTGAAAGATTATGCGCAACAACTTGTACGGCCCTTGTTTGACTATTGTCATATGATAATCATATTGCTCCACTAAGTTTTACAAACAGTCAAGTCTACAATACAGACAAAAATATGAACGTATGTTATCTTTATAGACGCAAATAAAGAGAAATTTGGTCAGCCCTGTCTGTTGGCAATCGCAAAATACACACGTAGACACTTCATTGCACATTCTGACTGTGTAATTTTGCAGTTACCTAATTCAAAGCTTATATTTGTCATTCTTCCGATTAACCAAGTGTGCACCTGCTTCTATAAGAAAATCTGTGCTTCTGTTCTTATATACATCAATACTGCACCGGCACACAGTACCGTAGAAGGTACAAATTAATTGAATGAATTATGGAATGAATTATTTTGCTGTTTCAGCTGTACAACAGCTTCAGCCAACAACTGAGAATCCTAAAGGTGAGTAAGTTGAGTTAAGAACCGAATAAAAGGGATAATTTTGCAAGTAAATTGCAGAGTTGGTATTGCATCAAAATATTTGAGTTGTGCCCCCGTGGTCAAGAAGGGGATAACTCCTTTCACAAACTGTGAACAAACATTCTTGAGTTTAGCCTCTTGTCTATTTTTAAAATGAACTGGAGAAATATGACACATATTTTTACACATTCATAATTAAGTTAACAATTCATTGCTCCAGTCAATCAGTTACTTGAACAAGTGATCATTCTCCTGGTATTGTAGGTGATCAACAAAAGAATATAGTCATTGTGGGGTCAGTCCTCGGAGTTGTCTGCATACTTCTGATTGGTGGGCTGGTTTTCTTTGTGATCAGAAGCAGAAAGTTGTCTATGGAAATCCAAAGGTAAAGAGTTACCATGGCTGTAATCTTAGTAATGGTTGATATTTCCATCATCTCGGTGGTTTCAAGGCTCATCATATGTCCAATCATTAAATCTATCCCTTATAACCCAATTGTTTTAATTTTAGATTGACTGCATCTGAGAAAAATCAGCAAATTGTTACGGAAAGAAGCGCCACTAGCGGTATGAACTTAGCATCAATTCAAATCCATACATGATATACTTTTACACGGTTAAGGTTTCACATTGAGACCTTTTATCGAAGGGCAAAGCAACTGGCTACAGGCTATGAGCAATTTATCTCCATATAATTTTCAATGCAACACAAATTTAACATGATGGTTGTGTAAAACACCAAAAATGAACATAATTTTCAGCAATGAAAAAGTTGTGGTGAGTAAAACGGAAAAACAAATGCACCATTATTAGGGAAGGCAAAATAAATCGATTGTTAGTTAGATCTTAATAAATTTGTACCGAAAATGTGTGGAATAATGCGAATCATTTTGTGATGTTCTATTTCTTAAAGCTCGATTAAACAATCCTATGGACTACGAAGAGGTCGGCTTAGATCTCAATCAAGTCAACGCTGGATCTGACATGTATGAGAACTCTGGTACAAGGATGGCTGGAAATAATCAGTCTGGAGGTGCGGAGTATGAGATGGTGAATCAATGTGGAGTAGGAGAAGATAACCATGTATATACTTCTCTAAATAACTAGGGATAAATGAAAATTTTCTGGTGATGAGCTTTTTATTTTTTTTCTTAGCTCTAACTCGATAATGCATAATGTTTGTTTTAATCTTCACTAAAAAGAACAGTTTATTTCACGTCTTCTGAATAAGTGACTTGGCAATGAAGTCCTAATAGCATCTATGACAAACGTGGTCGATACAATATTTACTGGAGTTAGATCCCCTGGAAGCAGTTTGCGCGGCGAGATATTCAGTGAAGGTCTAATGTCTGAAAATTCTAGCCAGATTTAACCGGCCATCAACATGATATTACTAACCCTTTGATATTATCATTGCTTATTTGCTATCAGCATTACTCAATTAGTTATTCTATATGCTGCAGCTTTTCCTATTTGCCTAAGTTTTTGTTTGAGCCATATCAAAGAGTCGAGACAAATTAAGATGAAGAAGCCGTGCGCATATTTTTAATCTGTTTCGAAGACAATCAAAGGTGAAATTGACACTATTTCACTGTATCATATGATCATATATTGTTTGTAAAAATAAAAAAGGCACAGTATGAAATAAATTAATTCTCAATCTGAAATTCTGGGGGGTTATTTCTCGACTGCATTATATGGGTTGAGAACATGAAAATAGCTCTTGCTCATAGCAAAGCTGTTTACATTTTAAAAGGAAATTGGCAGCAAGTGAAGAAATTTATTATCACAGCTATCTTCACGGTGAAACTCAATCCACTGCATTGCTTTAGCCTGGAATTTGTGAAGGAAATTAAGAAATAAAACACTATTAATTCTGATTTTTAGAAAAAAGTGCCATAGATTCTGTCCTTGTAGAGTTCAATTCTGGCTATAGTTATTGGTGAACGATCCTAAACCCCGTCCTGGCAATTTTTGCAGAAGTTTACAGATATTCCATTGGCAAGAGTCGCCACACGCAAGGAACCGGGTAGGAAAGAAATTAGCATGGTCGGGATCGAGCAGCTCGCTACAGCCTTGAATACATGCCTCTCCTAATGATTTAAAACCCCTAACACATTGTGCAGATATGAACATTCATAAAACTCAGGATATCTGAGCATCCTAAATCTACATCTGCAGCTGCTCGGTGATAACAACTGGGAGTTTACACAAGCTCCCTGGGCCCAGGAACTTGGTGCCTGGATCTATCCACCTATTTTCATGAGGATCAGAAGCATCAGAGCATCAGAATTTTTCAATATTACATATTAAATGGTTGTAACTGTTTTTATTTTTGCCATCATACCAATCCTTGCAACGATAAATTAAAGCGAATGGTTACAATGCCTGATGAAGGTATGGTATATCCTAACTTTCTATCTTACTTTCATGTATAGATACAGCTTTATATCTGGGTGGCAACAGAAATGGAAGAATCAACACTGAGTTTTATCCTCAGGGTAACCTTATCAGCCATTTGAGTTACGGTGATAACAAATATGCTAACAACATAGACTCATCAGTAACTTTGATGGGTTTGAAAGCGGACCAGCGGGTTGTCATAAGCTTTAGTGGTTTATATACCAAAGCGCTGGAGCTTGTTGTTGTTTGAAAGACCATCTTCAAATATCAGGCCTTGGTATCATATCAATTCGATTTATTACTCGAGTTGTCCTGTTTTAAAACATGCACAGACAACTCCTACTATGACCAAGCAAAATATTGATGAATTGATGTGAAACAAATTGTACTATTCTTGTACTAGCTACTATTCTGACATATACAGGTATATTAAAACAATAAACTCCCTTCGGAGTAGTCATCGTGCCTTTACAACCTGTGAAAATGTTTTGTTTTATCCTGATATAAACTAACATTTCTTTCTCTGAGGATGAGAGGGAAGGGTAGGAACGGTAGTTAAACTTAATTAACATTTTCCGATGTTGGTAAATAGCTCTTAGTCTGTTTCAAAGAGATGCCAAATGATATTAAAGTATTTTTGTTTTGTTTCAGTGCTGCTTCAAAAACAGAACTCTCAGCAGTTAATAGAGTAGGGGACAACTCTGGAACAACAGGTGATATTTTTCTCACAAATAAATTTCATGTGTCCGGATAAGGGTAAAAAAAGATAGTCAATTAGACCTGTGCCTGATCTATGTTTCCATAAAAGCCTTATTTCTTGTATTTTTATAACCTCTAATCTGATTGCAATATTATCTGAACTCCAATCAGGTTGGGTCAAGGTTGGGTCAGCAAAGGTTTCTCTAGGAATACAACATGAGCAGGGCATGGGGTGTTAGTATTCGCGCCCCTGCAGTGACCGGTGTGCTTTGCTGATTGATTGTCATCCTTGAACTTGGATCCTGGTTGCTGTTGTTGGCTTTTGAGTGTCAACTTGGTAACTGCACCAGGTTTCCTGATTCTGTTAAAAATTCATTGTGGAGGTGTAGTGATTGTCGCTGTTTTTACAGGCGGAATAAACAATCCAACTGACTATGAGGAAGTTGGATCGGACTTCTCCCAAATCAAACCAGCCGTCGAACGATCCAAGGGAGCCGTCACCTATGCGAACACTAGCGGAAATGTCCAGACCGTTGGTAGAGAGTATGAGATGGTGAGGCAAGGAGAAGGAAATGATCATCATCTGTACGCATCTCTTAGTAACTAGTGAAAAATGAATTTTTTTGTTTGGATCGATTTTATGATACCACAACATTTTGTAAGTTGGTACTACTTTGCACCAATTGTAATTGTAGTACATTAAAGTTTCAGCCAATGACATTAAACCATGCCATCACTTCATTGATACATATATCAACACAGGATCTTTCAAGATCATTAAATCTTCTCCCCTTACCACAGCTTGCCAGTTATTTCTCTGCCATTTATGGCTATAAAATACTTAATATGTTGGCTCCATGTTATATATGTGAGCAGTTTTCATTTAACATACATCGTTTTCAGATGAGAGACACGCATTATCTTAAACCTCCATCGAACAATTTTCTAATTGCAATCTTTCTATAATTTTTCAATAGCCTTCCGCAACATATCAGGTCTGCAAACAATTTAAAGTTATTCCGACAATATGCATCCATGTATTACATGTCTAAGACATCACAATTTTCATTGTTAGCCTTTATGCTCCATATTTCTTCGTTATTTATTTATTCCATATTTATTTATTTTTGTTTTATCTTGGCACAATAGGAAGAACATCATTTTAATGATGAAGATTGCTCGTCAATAAAAGTTAAAAAAAAAAAAAATTGACTACAAAACCTTCAATAGAACAGCCCTCCTTGACAACAGCATTTAAAACAAATTTACTTAATTTATTTAACCATTTATTTATGTTGTGCATGGTCTCGGAATGTCTTGATCGGCAAATAAAATTATTCATATGTATTACAACTCGATGTTTCAACTTTCCATTTTATATACCTCTCTTTGCCAAGCACTTGTTTACTATTCTTCACCTTGTCATTGTTATTTGAAAACAGGGGTGGTTGCGGTTCGAGCATTGCAGCTTTCAGCTGATGACATTGTTGACAGGTCCGCAATATATTAAATTTTAAATCGGTTTATCAAAAGGAAATATTTTATTTTGGAATTATCTGGAGGGAAGTCACCTAGTTAAAAAGGCCAAGAGACAACCAAGATGAAATTTTCGAGGCCAAATTCACTTCACCTTGCTTGACCCGGACGCTGATCTACATTATTTGTGGACCAGTGGCCAGAAAGGGTTCATGAATCAGAAAAGCATTGCTCTACTATTTTAGCAGATTTTCTATCCATTAATCGGATATAATTATGGCTCAATGCTGCTGACTTGCGTCAAGCGATCATTGCCAAACTTCAGAAGCTGATGCCTGAAAAATGACACTTTACCTCCAGGAAAGGTATACACTATGCACCCAAGGGTGCTGGGGCTGGAGCAAACCACTTTGAAAGCTCCCCTAGTTGGACACGAACCAACAACCTCCGCCACACCATTTGCCTGCCAGTGAATAGCAAGCGCGCTATCCGATTTCGCCATCTCACCATCCAAATAAATAGAATGAGTTGATAGATAGACAGATATATTGATAGATAGACTAAGTAGCCCGCTATTCATTTCTCGGGGTTGTGTTCTCTCATCCCACAGCACATAACAATCCACCATTGCCACCCTATGGATACGTAATAGGGTTAGTGTTAGTAGATTTCCCTGTATGTTATGATTCATGATATTACCCATGTTACCATTAGAACGGTTAATTAAAACAGCTATTCGGTCAGAGCAAAACGGAAAAAATTGAAACTAAGACATAAAAATTATTTAAATTGACACTGTTGCACTGTAATGACATCACAAAATGAGTGTCCAAGTATGACAAGAAGGTTGTTCACTCAACATTGGTACCGGATTATTTTTCTTTAGGGTCTAATGAGCTGATGATTATCCCGAGGTGCCTCATCTGTGAGGAAGTTCAGACACTGTTTTGATGATTCCAGTCTGATCATGATTCTGAGTCTGATTCAAAGGAGCTCAAGTTTGATCCAAATTTGCCTGAATTCCGTCAAGTCACATTCTGTGGTGGGCCCGCTAGCGACTTGAAGGGGGCAACTCCCAATGCAGGCATATTTGATAACACTTTATCTAGATTCTAAGAGGAGTTTCTCCCCAGAAAATCACCCATTGACTGTAGATGAATAGTCATACAATATTGAATAAAAGGGCTTTGGGCAACACAAGCGCAGCCGAAAAAAAATTATGACCGATCCGAATAAACGGAAAACAGTCGTTTGTTGTTTTGTAGTTTATCTCCCCTGCCCTACATTTGAACTCAACACTGAATGTTATTCGATGCTATCAACCCATTACAGGATGGGTATTAGAAATTAGGTGATAAACAAACTTATAAACGTCTAAATGTGAAGGGAAGTTAGCTATAATAATTTGTTGACATTCATACCATTTATGAATAACGCCCTGACTCACATTCAAAGAGGAAGTAAGTATTTAAATAAGTGTTAGCTCAGTCTATAGCTATCTTGTAATAACATGTATAAATGAGCATGACTACAAAGAAAAGGGCATGTGATTTAAGTTAGTGATTGGTTTCAAAACAAATCATCACTCATCACTCATTGCGCTGGCATGTGTTCCCAAATGTGAACGTACATATAGCCGAACGTAGACTAGTTGGAGAGCATCAGACAGCAATATTGGATTGTATAATAAATTTAATTGGTTGTGAGAACATTAATTCCAGGATGTGTAGCTTTACATACATTGTCTTCACACTGGTCATTGCGTCTACCCTATATAGCCGGACACAGGCAGCAGGTAATACTTGTTACCGTCATCAAGCGTCTCTTGTATGTCAGTGGCAAGCTAATTCTTAATTTCATTCCATCAACAGTATTAGAATCCTTGGCCTTCTGTATTAACCAATTCTCGTAACAATCAATCGAATCGAAGGGATACAAATTTGTTGGTTTATGTCTGATATTTATTTTACTTTCATTTAAAGAAACTTGGCCCATATATCTGGGTGGCAACAGAAATGAGCAGTACAACGTTAATTCTTATCCGCAGGGTAACTTAATCAGCCATTTGAGCTATGGTGATGACAACTATGCTAACAACATAGACGCATCAATAACTTTGTTGGGTTTAAAAGCGGACCAGCGTGTCATCATCAACTTCAGCGACTTTGAGATGTACCATATTGCTGGAATGTGTTGCTGTGAGAATGACTATCTTCAAATATCAGGCTTGAGTGGCATATCAATTCTGAATATCGTACCACAAATATCAAGTGATAATGTAAAGTTTTGCAGTGACAAAGACAGTTCCCCTCCACTTGGACAAGACATCACCTTAACCGTCAAACAAAATCAAGTAAAATTCAAGTTTGTTACCAATGGTAAACCTGGGACCAGAGACGATGGATTCAAGCTAAGCTTTGACGGTAAGTCAACTGATGGATAGATAATCTATGAAAGAATATGTTGATTCTGATTTCTGAAGCATGCTTAGCCCAGATTTGCTTTGAAAATAAGCCTAATATGCTGCTGGCTCTGGCGCTGTTGAAGTCCAGCTATGGAAGCTCAAGGCAATAGATACTAATAAAAATGGAGCTCTTTTGTAGTGATTCCAATCCCGACCACATCTACAACTACAACTACAACCACAACTACAACACCAATTACAACAACAACAGCTACAACAACACAAACATTAGAAAGTCAACGAAATGGAAACTCTTCGGCATTGAAAGGTAGTTGTTGAATATGCCTTCATATAAATCTCATAGACAAAGAAAATGATCATATGGACACAGCAGGGAGCAAGAGTTTTTTAATCGGTGTCGTCTTATAAAAAACTGTTCTTCAGTTTGCTGTGTGAGAGTAGTCGTTGACTTGATAAATCTCATACCATAGAAGAGGTGACCTGTATACCCTTACAAGAGTCGTCCCCAATAGTTTTATTGGTGTTTCATGCGGCTCAATATCAACATGTATGCTAACTAAATCATAAGTGTTTGGCAAAGATAAGCTCGATAAGTTTACTGTTGACTTTGCTCAAAATTCTGTTTTGTTTTGATAAAAAGGTGAAATGATCTGTTTGGGAAATCAAGTCTACAGATGCATTGTGGGTAGTATAACATTTCAATTGCATAGCTTTGGCACCAAAGGTGAGTGTATCGGAGAGGGGTGGGCGTTTCTCTTTATCATCTATATTTGTACTACTTCTAAACCCTTGATGCTCTGTTGACTTACAGGTACTGACAAGGGAAAACCTCTCACTATTGGTCTGGTTGCAGGTGCGGCTGTCCTCGTGTTGATCATCATTGCAGTTGTCTCTTTTATCATCATAAAGAAAAGGTAAATATTGAGTTCAGGAATTTGTATAACATTTCTTAAAACCATACATATCATGTTTAAAAACTTATTGGGCCATTTCATCTTTCTGCTCCAGATAAATTACAAGTTGTATTCAATGAACTACTCACTCATTTTATTATTCACTTCATCATTAGAAAGACAAGGGGACACAATAACTCCTCTCCTGCTCAAGACTCTAATCTAGCTGAGTACTCTTATCAGAACAACAGCGGTGGGAGTAATTATCAGCTAGCTTATGAAGTCACAGATCCATCCCAAAATCAAAAGTAAGTGACTCCTATCTATATCAATGTGTTGCATAGATTGATTGCTGGAAGTCTGCAAATTTTGATCTCCTGTCATCAGGTTGCCCAGTGTTGCAGATGATATGCGGGCTATCTGACACTGTACTGTATTAAGCCTTGCAACATCTTTTCTCCTATGGCCTCTTGCAAGAATACTGTGTGCTGCGGTGTGCTGCGGTGTGCTGCGGTGTGCTGCGGTGTGCTGCGGTGTGCTGCGGTGTGCTGCGGTGTGCTGCGGTGTGCTGCGGTGTGCTGCGGTGTGCTGCGGTGTGCTGCGGTGTGCTGCGGTGTGCTGCGGTGTGCTGCGGTGTGCTGCGGTGTGCTGCGGTGTGCTGCTGTGTGCTGCTGTGTGCTGCGGTGTGCTGCGGTGTGCTGCGGTGTGCTGCGGTGTGCTGCGGCGTGCTGCGGTGTGCTCACCACATCATGTTACATGCTGTAATATGTGACATGCTTTGTATAATGTTTTTGATACATGTCTGTTTCTCTTAGTCTTGAAGCTGCAGATATAATATTGTACTGCATGTTATATTTCTTCCTATAAATACAGTTTCCTATTTTGATGTTTTTGTTATTATATATATTGTAGGGTGAACGATACGGACAATGAATATGTAAGGGGAGTCGCGACATCAGAGCAAAGTGATAGTGAAAAGAATGTAGTGGAACTGGTGGATAATGATTTGTATGGATAATAAGCCAACCAAAAACTGATTGCTCATTGTTTTGTTGCCATTTTAAGTATTTTGAATGTATATCAGGATTTATCCTTCACAGGATCAGAAAGAAGATAAATCAAAAAATAAACCATTGGATTTCATTACGTCATTTACCTGTGACAAGCTTGTGTTATGCTTATGTACAGATATCTGACCAACTGAACACTACTTTGTTACTGTATGGTACCGTACAATCTAAGGTTGTACTGCTGACAACGCTTCTAAGCGCTTGGGATATGACGTAGAACAAGTTTGATGCAATTTGCCTGCAGTCCGGTCATTCCCAATCTACTGGTGAGCTGCCAGCGGCTCAAAACCTAAATGCAGGCAAATTGGATCATGCTTGAACTAGATATGATGTGTGCAATCGTGCATTGGTAGTTATGGGGCCACAGTTAATAATTTTGATGGCCCTTGCTTTTATGTCCATACTTGAATAGAGGTATATGGACCTGGGTCATTTTCTGGGCCTGATTCAACGCCCGTTGTTTTCGCCTCGATACAAATATGAGTATTCCGCCTCTGACCTACAATGGATCACAGCCAGCTCTTAGTAGTGTTGGGGATGACGATCGCGACCGCCTACGGCCACAATCGCCATCCTGAACGCTACTAAGGGCTGGCTGTGCAATGTCTGTGTACTGAACCTATTTTCTGCTTATCCTGTCCAATCTTAATCTACTATAACATCGATATATAATTGTTGAATATAATTACGGTTAGCAAACGTGCAGTTGCTGTTTAGGATTTTGATGTTTTTGTTTGCCCACCGAATGATTGCAGATTATTTTACATTCTATATTTGGCAGACAATACACATTGTTCAGATATAATTTGCGTTGTTATACGCTGGACGGCAGAACACACACAGAACAACTAATAAATAGTTCTCGCTCAATTAAATTTGGTTATATTCCAGTTTTAGCAGTGTTGAGTTACTTTCCCAGGTTGAAGCCATGCTTCTTATTATGATAAAATATTTTACTTACTCTTGATTTTATCCTTTGAAACTGGAACCTTTTACATTCCTGTGTATCCCATTAATATATGTTTAGTTATTTTCCATCTGCTGGGTTGGCGGTAGAAAACTTACTCACTTTGCAACTTTTTTTAAGAGACGCGATTCCTCATAATATTTTTTTGCATAGCTTCCCAATTTTTATCATTATCAAATTTCTGCAGTCCCTATTGTGAAATAAAACATCAGGCATCGGCCGAATGACTCAGAGTAAGCATCTCCTGCTGTATAAGATGAAGTTTGTGCATCATTCCTGGATCTGTAGAAACTGCTTGGCAACAGTGATTAATCAGCTGTTATCATATCTTGAGTACAGGAACTGTGACCCAAAGTCCTCATGACGCACCCTATAATCATACCTGCCGGAAACCCGGCTACTCTTTATATCGAAGAGGCAGAGGGTGTTATTTTATTGTGTGTGGTGTGTGCAAACACACAGTGAACCTCCGCTATATTTAGTTCTGAAAGAACCTGTATGAATGGTGTGCCAGTACCAAATCAGAATTGACTGCCGGTGCCGGGAATCGAACCTGACCTGGATCAATAGATATTAAAACAGTAAAGTAGCTATCATATTATAGGATAGACAGGAGCCACAATGTCCTATCTATACCGTTTTTATATCTATGCCTGGATCTCGACACTCACAAGTTCGTACCATTAACCATTGGACCACTCCTGATTCTAGTGCTAGCCTTAGATGATCAGATTGGTGTTACAAGGTGAAAAAGTCAACTTTGGTTGATGACATCCCTTGATTTATCAGCCATAAGTGGGACCTACACATACAGTATCTACATTACAGAGCCACCCCTAGGTGTTGTACTTACTGAAATTGCAACTGAAGCTCAAAAGATTGTAAATGCCCATAACTCATCTTTGCATATTGCACTGACCTCAGGCTTCGGATTATCTGACGTTAGATGGTCTGATTAGCTGAAGTAGAAGAATATGAATATAAATCTGTTCACCAAGAAACTGTTAATCTTTGACGTCTCAAAATGAGCTCATTTCTGGATAATAACAACAAGTTTGTTATAGTGATGAGTTTTTCTCGTGGAGTTATCTTTCCTCTACTCAGGTGGAGACAACTCGTCTCATTTTAATGCAGAACTTGTCATAAATAGAGTGATCGTTCAGCCGATTGTGAAAGGCTGTTGATTCGACGACAGTAGCAGTGCTCATGATTGATTGTCATTACTTTTGAGTAGAGGTTTAACTCCTCACAGTCTTTCAAGCTGTTGAAAAAGTTACTTTGACACAGTCTTTGAATCTATACAGGAGAAACTAAAGTTGTTTCTAGCCTTCCTAAATCATTGATTCTAAGAGACATATTAAAATTAACAGGTCATCAGTTACTCTATACGAGGAAGTTGTGATCAATCGGAGGCTGAACTAAGCAAGACTTACCAACAGTGGTGGATGTGAACATGAAGTTAGAGGGGAGAAACATTTTGATGCACTGATATTAAAGCTGTCAAAACCAATGATCTATTCATTGAACGATGAATGTAACATTTGAGTGTTAACATTTAGATATCAGAGCAGCCAGTGACAAGTGACATTTTTAGAGGAGTAATAGTATGGGGGGGGGGGTTTAAAAAGCACCCTCTGAATTCTAGATCAATAACACATTAACATGGAGTCTTTTGACACAAAATTAGTCATTCTTTTATATTCAGTGAACATAAATAAGGTTTTAGAAATCTAAAAATAAAGTTTAACATGTTGCACAAAATTGGTTTTCAAAACCTATGTTTCACATGGTTATCATTAAATTAAAAAGTATTGTCTGACTGTTTTGGAATGTGTCATTGTGTGTCGAATTTGAGATCGAACAATAATAAAAAAAACAAGCAGTTATATAAGCAATGATGCTGAGTAATGCTGTACTTAGTTCAAATGGCTGAGTAATGGGGTATTCAGTTAAAATGCTCACAAACTGCTAAAACTTTGTGACTGGGTTATATGACCACTTTCACTGATTAGATAGTGATGTTAGGAGCGTCACTACTACTACAGTATAATGAAAGTAACAATGGGGATGTGTCACAGATAATGGAGCCTGAAAACCCAGACTAACCAACATTATCAGTACCCCCTAGCTAGCCCTGCCTGTCTAATACCATAACAACAATAACAAGCGCATAGCAACACCGATAAGGGGACAGAGTGTGTATGCATTGAAGTTACATATTGCTGAGTTGTGCCGTCATTGTGCAGAATTTTATGCCAAGTTTAAAACCTCTCATGTCGAGGTTATACGAATTAACCTATGTCATGATATTGGTTATAGGACGTCTATCATATAGAACTGAGTCTTTGGATATAAAAAGACTGCATCGATACTACACCTATGTTTTTCATATGGGGCAGCTATTAAGGGTTGTAGTCGTACAAATCATTGTCTACAAAGGCAACAATGTCAGATGACTGCATTGGCGGTGGACCGCTTTGGTCGTAAATATCATTATCAACGAATTTAACATCATCAGCCCCCGTAGCATACCCTGCAGCGTTCCCAGGTGCTTGCTCGTATAAATCGTTCTCTACTAGATCAGGCTCCTGCCCCCCGTGATGTTTGACAGGGACGGGCGGAGCAGCCTCGTATATAGGCTCGGCAGCTGTAGGTGGCTCATTAGGCTTTGTTTTCTTTGGTTTCATCTTTGGAGTGACTGCAGTATATAGGTCGTTTGGTCTACAAAATCAAAAATTGGGAAGTTTCATTCATGATGTTGGCCATAAAAGTTTTGCGAACAACTGATAGTTGATTATCGGCCATCTGAGATAAGCCTTAGCCTTAAGCTTTGCCTGTCTTGTCAAGCTTTACTGGTGGGATGGACAGTGCATGTCTACTCTTGCGTACGAATTGCCATAGAGGGAGTTGTCCCCCTTCCACAAACACGCCAGTGTTAGCAAACTTGCTGTTCAGATTCAGTTTTAGGTGATTCGAAATTAAATGAATTTATTGTTGAGGTGATATGAACGCATTTCACCATATCTCTTTTGATCACATTCAATAAAATCTGATAACTTACCCAGCGCCATTGGCTGATGACTCCGCTACTGCAGTTCCATTTGTTTTAATTTTCGACTTTTTGCTCGGTTTGTTAGATGACTTCTTAAAGCCATTTGCAGCTGGACCAGACGGTGTTTCCAGCTCGACTGTGTCATACGCTCCAATAGAATGGTTATTCACTACAAAGATGACAGACATAGGATAAATACTCTTTCCACAAAACTAAGCCGAAACACAGTAAACTTTGGCAAAGCGGGTATCTAGATCAATACTAGCAACTAGCGGCCTGCACTGCGAAATAATGGTATACCAGCTCGAAAACCTGTGATAGCCATTGGCTATTGGGAACTTATGGGACATCTTGCAATGGATACATGTGCAACAAACAAGTCATACACAGATTTTAAAAGGCAATCGGCATACTGCCAACAATCAGCATGCAAAGCTCGCAACTCATATCAGCTGCAGAATCAACTTAAAAGTGAGGCAAGCAACACAAGTCCACACAGGGTAGCTCGAAATCGAAAGGAAAGAGATTTTTAGGGGCGAACGATTGAATCCATCGAAATGGAGTATATTCCTTTGCAGTGGTTGAATATAAGCAATCTCTCTGCTATTTTAATCTATAATTGACTAGCCTTGTAATGCGGCCAGCGGCGTGACAAGGCTAAAAATTGTCTGCATCACGCAGCACAGGCACGCTAGGGATGGATGACTATTACAAGGAAGTAAAACTTGAGAGGGGATTACAAAATCAATACCGTCTTTACTTAATTTACTCCGCATAACTTTTGTTAGCGACACAACATACAATACACAACACTGCATAGGTTCTAATGATTACACCTGTGAGGAAGTAAAAAAATAAAAACATTTCATTACAAAACAACTCAGGAGTTTGGTGTTTGTTTTGCTATAGTGCAGTTTGTGTGCTTACAATATCAGTAAAAGCTATACTAGATAATAATATAATGCTTTTCTTGTTCCTTCTAGGGATCTGAAGCAAGCGTAAACCAATATTGCCAGCATTGTACAACCTTCCAATGGTTTAAGTTTGGTTGTGTACCAGCGCAGTCAGCTGATTGAAATACATAGTACTAGTGGCAGGCTATGTCAGAAAAAACTCAAGAAGGAAGTTCCTTGTCTTGATAAAGGTGCATGGCAGAATCAGCCAAACAATTTTATTGGATTTGGCCATCCCCTGCCCTTGAGGAAAAAACCTACATTTTGTTTACTGACTAAATATTAAAAGAGATTAGGTTGGTGTCCCTCCTTGTATTCCCGTCAACAGCCAAGATTGCTGAGGTCTTGCTAGAAAGATAAATTTCAAGGAAAAGTGGTAAGATACCGAGTCAAATCAGCTAATAAAACTGGTTCATGATACCACTTTCATGCTGCCTTGAAAGCTAACTTAAAACGACAAGCGGACAATCATATTATTGCAAGATAGCATCAAAACCTGAGGGTTCTATGATCACAGAGTGTGCAAGTAACTTGAGTCTTTGGAACCGAATATACAGAGAACTCAGGCTATATAGCATGGATTGTTTTTTAGTTGGGTAGAGGGCAAGCATTTGATCGGCTATAATTATAATTTGATGCTTGGATAGGGATGCAGATGAGAAGTGGCAAAGCATTAACACCTAGCACTAGCACAATGCATTGCTCAAACCTTGTGCTACTACATCGGGCCGCTCCAGCTCAAAATACAGATTTTCATTGTCTAGGGAAAATAATATTACGGGTTATAGTTATCTCAATTTTGGGAGTCGCCTCCCATACCACCCAATGCTATGTCATGAATGAAGCTGACGCCAATCGTATTGGGGCTAGAATACTACTCCTAGATGCAGACATACAACATAGTAGACCAGACCAAATCCGCATAGAGAGCCAAGCAGCGTACTCCATTTACATTCAAGTTTCGCTAAAGGATGATTAGGCTTTGACAAAAAAATACTGAAGCTCTCTTTGTTATCTTCTGGTACGTTCATATCTAATATAGGTGCGATAGGTGTAGAAATATCAGCGGAATGTGTATTAACTTAAACTGTGTTACATGTTAACATCTATTCACATATTCAGCTATCAGTGATAAGACTATATTTCAACAGGGAAGTTGAAAGTGAAGCGATGTCTAGGCCTGAGTGAGAATGCGAGTAGGATGTTATCAGTGACTGAGACTTTCAAATATAAAATATTACTCACCGTAGCCTTCAGTGTCACTTTTTCCTTTAGATTCTGACCTGGAAACAAAGTTGTTTAACATATTAGTAACAAACCGGTGTAGTATTGTAAACTGTCCCCCGCGCGAAAACAACCCCGGGACACTTTACAATATTGTAAACTGTCCCGGGGACACTTTACAATAAAAACAGGCCTATTGTAAACTGTCCCCCCCTATTGTAAACTGTCCCCCCTATTGTAAACCGTCCCCCCCTATTGTAAACTGTCCCCCCTATTTGTGACTGTCCATATCGAGAGCCCAGCTGTTTATCACCATTCTAAATGGGTCAGATCATCTAAGTGGAGCATACCATGATGTTCTGGCTGCCACTATGATGGCCAAAGTTGTACCATGGGGATGGTGGTGGTATCTCATTGAATGAGTGTATAAAGCCTCTTTTTCATATGGTACTTTGGGGATCTATTTTTCGCAAACACTAGTTATTTGAAGCTCCTATGATTTAGAGATGTCTGGTTTGCGAAGAAAGGTGCACTAAGCCAACAGTGGATAGATGTGTAGTTGCCACATCACAGAACACACATACTTTCATTGCAGGTTCATGAGCCGCGCGAAAACAACCACCCCATTCATTCATCATAAAATCTACCTCCGTCAAGCATTTGCCTAGGAGTGATGGCAGTCAGTCACAAGTGTGAGCGGGAGAAATAATTACTTTTGAGCTTTTCACATTGTGAGGATGGGTATTGCACTGTAAAATATTGCTTAAGCCGCGCGAAAACAACCACCCCCTAAGCTGTCTTATAAAGATATCTGTTAAAAAGTCTCAAACATAATGAACCATGATTTGGCAGCCATAATTCGATTGTCATAAGGTGACTGTGTACCAAATTTCAGATAAGTAGGTCAGAAGTTAATGACACAACGGATGATATGTCGTTCTTTGCAAGTTCATGAGCCGCGCGAAAACAACCACCCCATTCATTCATCTTGAAATCTACCTCAATCAAGAATTTGCCTGTGAGTGATGACAGTCAGTCACAAGTGAGAGTGGGAGAAATAACCGCTTTCGAGCTTTTCATATTGTGCGGCCTGCTTGATTGAGGTAGATTTCAAGATGACTGAATGGGGTGGTTGTTTTCGCGCGGCTCATGAACTTGCAAAGAACGACATATCATCCGTTGTGTCATTAATTTCTAACCTTTTAATCCAAAATTAGGTACACAGTCACTTCATGACAATCACATTATTGCTAGAAAATCATGGTTCATTTCGTTTGAGACTTTTTGACAGATAATCTTTATAAGACAGCTTGGGGGGTGGTTGTTTTCGCGCGGCTTAAGCAATATTTTACAGTCCAATACCAGGCGGCACAATATGAAAAACTCGAAAGCGGTTATTTCTCCCACTCTCACTTGTGACTGACTGTCATCACTCACAGGCAAATTCTTGATTGAGGTAGATTTCAAGATGAATGAATGGGGTGGTTGTTTTCGCGCGGCTCATGAACTTGCAAAGAACGACATATCATCCGTTGTGTCATTAACTTCTGACCTACTTATCTGAAATTTGGTACACAGTCACCTTATGACAATCGAATTATGGCTGCCAAATCATGGTTCATTATGTTTGAGACTTTTTAACAGATATCTTTATAAGACAGCTTAGGGGGTGGTTGTTTTCGCGCGGCTTAAGCAATATTTTACAGTGCAATACCCATCCTCACAATATGAAAAGCTCAAAAGTAATTATTTCTCCCGCTCACACTTGTGACTGACTGCCATCACTCCTAGGCAAATGCTTGACTGAGGTAGATTTTATGATGAATGAATGGGGTGGTTGTTTTCGCGCGGCTCATGAACCTGCAATGAAAGTATGTGTGTTCTGTGATGTGGCAACTACACATCTATCCACTGTTGGCTTAGTGCACCTTTCTTCGCAAACCAGACATCTCTAAATCATAGGAGCTTCAAATAACTAGTGTTTGCGAAAAATAGATCCCCAAAGTACCATATGAAAAAGAGGCTTTATACACTCATTCAATGAGATACCACCACCATCCCCATGGTACAACTTTGGCCATCATAGTGGCAGCCAGAACATCATGGTATGCTCCACTTAGATGATCTGACCCATTTAGAATGGTGATAAACAGCTGGGCTCTCGATATGGACAGTCACAAATAGGGGGGACAGTTTACAATAGGGGGGGACGGTTTACAATAGGGGGGACAGTTTACAATAGGGGGGGACAGTTTACAATAGGCCTGTTTTTATTGTAAAGTGTCCCCGGGACAGTTTACAATATTGTAAAGTGTCCCGGGGTTGTTTTCGCGCGGGGGACAGTTTACAATACTACACCTGTAGAGTAGTACTTGGGTCCATGGGAGTAACTTATGATTAGAGGCTGCGAGATCTCACCACAACGAAATGGCCTCATATCTATACATCTAGTCATATAGCCTGGACCAGTTCAGGACCATATTGTGCAGAATCAAGTTCATGTCCCATCACCGATTCAAAATCTTTGGTTCAAAGACAATGAGATTCAAAAATACAATTAGAAACCATGCGGGATTAGAGTAGGGAGCGAGCAGAAATGATAAACAAAATGAAGGTTCTATGGAGCTGCAAAACCCGTAACAGGTCTTTTCAGGGCATAAATCCCTACTGCTTTTATACACCCAGGTTAATGCTCTGACAAAGCAAGTCTGCTTCTAATAATCGAACAGATATCCACTACACGGACAGACTTACGGTTGGTTTTGGTTCTTTCTTACACAACAAACTGCGACGATCACTACAGCAGTTATAAATAGTACTCCTGTCGGTACAGAGGCTATCAGGGTTATCTGCATTTCAGTGAGCCCAGCAGGTCCTGTGCCAGCTTCTTGTGGCTCTGTGCCAGTGGTACCTAAAACATAAATGATACAAATGGTACAAATGGTACAAATATATAATCCTCGCAGTCGTGTTACACCTTACTGGGTTAATTAGCCATTAGCAAGAAAGATGTTATCCTGTTTATTTTGAGAAGAAACAGAGAGGTTTAGAGAACCAATATTCATTCAAATATTAAAAACAAGAAAAAGTGTTAAAGCCTCGCAACATATCATTCTTGCAAAATTAATTCAATAAAAAGTGAAAGTCATCTCACTAATGGCAAAAAAAAGCCTGGAAAAGAAACTCGGACTAACCAGGAATCTTTTCGCATCTCACTACCCCATCACCTGAGATGGGGTTGTTTGGAAGGGTGACATTCCAGCTTCCTGTTGCATTACAAATAATACTCAATTCTCTGCCACCATTAAGCAGCTGATAGCTGGGATCACAGCTTATGTTTAGTACAGTGCGGTAAGGAAGAGATGTTAGTGGAGAGCTTGATGCATTGGCGTTGATAAATTCAGGCAGATTGCATTGCACTGTAGAGAAAAAAGGAAACGTTCCAAGCATGCTAGTAAGAGTTGTTAGTGATTAGACATATTAAAAGGTACCGTATCAAAAAAATGATACCTCGTTCATCAAATGTCAACGGCTAATTTCTAAATATCCAAATAAGTTGAGGTCTAAAAGTAAAGAAATTTATTATAATCTCTGCGGAACCACAGTCAACTAATTGAAGAAAAACGAAAATCTATTTTGTTCAATTCAATCATAACAAATAGATTTTTACGCAAGCCATAGAAGGTGATTTTTGCTGTGTTCTATGACTAACCTTCCTTACACAGTTGATACTTAGACCAGGTTTTATCACTCTGACATGCTAAATCCTCTGTCAGCTTAGTGAAACCCTCATCACATTCAAAATCTACTGTCTCTGTGTAATTTACTGTCTCTTTAGTAGTTGAGATGGTAACATTGGCCAGGGTTGAAAGCTCTGTTACGTTGCACTGCACTGTAGCAGATATAGACATATTGAAGTAAGCTTTGGCAAGCAGAATCTGGTAAGTTAATAATGTGTGCAGAAGAGCAGAGTAAGGACCTTGGTGGAAGGTTATTGGTAACAAGCTAGGTAGTATTGTACGTAGCGTTCTTTGTTGGCATGAAAAGCCTAGATATCAAAGTGCGAGAAAGCAAAAAAACTGCTGCAAGTCCTCCATTTAGTGCTCAGAATTCTCACCTGGTGTACATCTGAATATGCCTGTAATGTGTGTATCATTCCATGTCCAAGGTACTGTCTCATTATTTGGAGTACTACAGAACACTAGTACAGAGTCTGTACCATTTGGAGATTCGTATCCTTCTTCACATGTGTACTCTATTGTTCTGTTTGGTGAGACTTGAGTTTGTATTGAGTTTTCAACTTCTTGTGATTTCTCTGTACACCACGGTACTGAAACAGCAACAAAACTCATAATATAGACTGGGTCCAACAAAAGCAGCCAAGATTTTTTTTTTCATTGGCTATATGATATTACTCCCGTTACAACAATTTTTTTGCAAGAGAGTGGTCATCAAAAGTGAAGTATTAAGATGCTCGCTGGCCGAGATTTCTTGTTAGATTGTTATGCAATAGGTACATACCTACTATACACTTTACATCATTTGTCCAGGTAGCACCATCCCCATTCCTCTCACAGGTGATATAAGATTTGTCGTTGTGCTGATAGTTATTGAGACATTGATACTTTACAGATGAGTTCGGTAAGTAGTAAGATGTGTTAGTAGCCTGGAACACAGCATTCTCTATCATGGGGGGATTCGCACATCTTAAAACTGGAAAATTACACACATTGATAAAGTCAATTAGATTTTGTGAGCGGATTGATATTCACACACCTATATATTGAGAAACCACCCAAAACTAACTGGTCGGTCTTCAGAAAACAACAAGCTTTGCGACAGGTCAGACCAATCAAGTTTAGATATGGATTGTTGTTTTATTCTGTGCAATGAGTTAATACCTTAACGAAAAGGGGAGTCCGATGTATTATCAGTTTTGAAACGGTGCTCAAAAACATTCATCAGAGACACAAATAAAACTTTCTAACTTTGTTGTCTGTAAAAGGACAAATATTCGCCAACAGATGGATTACAGACAGGGGAAACGCTAGCTCAGCTGCTATAGCGTACAAATTATGTCTGATAATATTGAAACATTCAACAAAATTTTACACAAGCAGGTAAGGAGCTTGGAGATATATTTGCTGCCAGTCAAACTCATTTGTTTGAAATTTTACTATACACACCTGAATATCTTATCATAAACCTCAGAGAAGCTGAATCCTCATCTGCATCGGTGGTACTCTCACAAGCAAATGGTATTGTACCCGCTGGTGAAGACTGAACTTCTACGACTGTACCAATATGATCAGTTGTTCTTATGATGTCACGCTCTCCTATCTTTATCATATGGCCGTTTAGTATTTTCGGATTTAAAAGTTCAAATCTTAAAGGAGCGTTTTGGGGGAGAGAACTGATAATAGAATTACAGGGATGAAGTCCGATGAGATTGATTGACGGATTTGGAGGGCTGATAGTGCCATCTAGTGACACATTCCCCAACATAGTGTTCTCACCACACAGGACCACTGAAATATAAACAATTATACACACTCATTATTGTAATATCAAATAGTAAAGAACTAATTCAATAATAATGTGAGATGCAAACTTCGCATTTCATTCCCTATGAACATATATAAAAAAAAGAAATTGTCTTTAATCACTGCAGACTCTTTTGCTTCAGCTTTCAGCAGGGGAGCTAAACCCTGGGAAGACCCCATCAGGACCCCAAAAGTTTTTGAAAGTCGGAACTTAACTCAATTCTGGCAGGTAAGGTGCACACTAGGTCCCTATATTGCTACTCACAGTACTACGAGCATTACAATGATATGAAAAAAAAATTGATCTCGCATTTCTACAGAGTTCTTGTGATAATTTTATTTTTGTGATGATCCCATGATCATTTTATTGAAGAAAATAGGTGGAAAAGGCTTTTGTTATCACACAAAATGACAGAGCGTGATTAGATAATAATGCTCATGAACAACAACTAGTGATTACATTGATGTTTGAATACCTAACTTACCTCTAAAATAATATGTAAAGCTGAAAGCTGAAGAGTTTCCTGATGTAGATATGTTTAACTCTGAAATGCCAAGGTTTATTACAACAAAGTTTAGATTAGTCGATTTAGAATCACAATAAACTGTATTCCTTATGGTGAATGCTGCATCCCCTGCACCACATCCATATTTAGTAACACCGACCAGTGTGACATATCCTGACTGCGATGATCCTAATAGCGTAAGCCTACACTCAGTACTACTCTCTGATGAGTTATGTCTTATTATACCAGCTCCTCCAGAGCCAACATTGATCACTGATGGACTGTTAGCTGATCCACATCGTAAGTCATGTATCAGAAGATCCTGAGATGCCGAGTAGTTCACATAATAGAGAAGGAAGCAAATCTGAATAACTGTCTTCTCTTTCCATGCAGTCAACTTATTCATTTTGAATATTTCTAATCTTAAGATGGCAATACTTGTTGATTAGAACTGTATCATGCTACAGCTATATAACTAATAACCAGTATTAAGCTTATATCAGTATGCTTATAGTCTACTTCCTTATCTGGCAAACTTAGCGTTCCTCTATATTATTTTAGCCTGGGGTCCTCAATCCAATGAACTCAATCAATGGTAATAATCACTTAATAAACATTAATCAAATTCATAATATTTCCTCCTCATACCCATTTAGCATTGTAGTGTTGCGATAAAAGCATCATGTCATGCCACCTCCGACATGACAGCCTGCCCAGGCTACATCATCCCTGTGGATTGATGTGCTAAAATTGCAAAAGTTTCAGCCGTGATGAATGCACAATTTATGTATTGGGGATGCAACTTAACCCTCAAAATTTTAAGAGAATCTATCACCAACTTTCAACTATAATTTACAATTGCTTGCTTTTTATCGCATCATAAACATAGAGCATGAAGACTAAAAAGATTACAAGTATAATTTGAAATTGTGTGATGTTGCAGAGGGAAGACAAATCCCATTTCAAGCGAGGAGGAATGGTCAAACATACCACCCTCCCGGAACACACCAAGCTACTGTTTTACACACACACAGGCTACTGACTGGGGGTGTAGATTCATCGAATAAAAAAATTAGACTAAATGCACTGATGGAACCCGCTCTCATCGACCAATACTATTAACATACATAAATACATATATACATAAATATACTATCAATACATAAAGCATATCTCGTATTTCATGACAATCCTCTACAGTCTGCAGCTGATTATGCGGCAAGCTGGTGTGAAGAAAATTCAATGCTGTTAACTGTCACTAAGTCACAATCACTGACTCTAACCCTTCAAAAAAACATCATCTGTGATCCTATCAAGATAAATGACATGCCCATCTCACAAAATTCATCAGTCAAACTTTTAGGAGTTTGCTTTGACAATCATATGAGATTCAGTGTTCACGTTGACTCTGTAATAAGTAAGTTAAGGCCAGCTGTGCATGCCATTATTCGGCTAAGGAAAGTTGGGGTCTCCACGTCTAGTCTGGTCACATTTTATAGATCCAGAGTTCTGTCAGTGATCTCGTACGCAGCACCGAGTTGGTTCCCATACTTATCGAAAGGGGACAAGGAAATTCTTGAAAGACTACAGAAGTTATGTCTCGGGGTCATTTTGCCATGGTTAGAACATTATGAGAAGCGTCTTGCAGCATTAAATTTAACAGAACTAAGTGTTTATCTGGACATATGCTGCCCAAAGTATGTCAATAATGTCAGAAAGAACACCAGCCAACCACATCACCATCATCTACATCACCTAGCAACAAATTACAGGCACTATCATAAAACCACGACCCTTCCTAAATCCAATATTGCTCTTTGCAGAAAAAGCCTTTTTTATAAATACTCATAAATACGTCAATGCCTTCTTATTGCTTCTTTTCTTTTTTGTTTTCACATGGTCTTATTTGCTTCATGCATTGATCGGTGGTTAATAAAAGTTCATAATATAATATGTACAGGTATTATAGTTCACTTCTTTTCGCTTAACCTGTGAGTGATTGTTTGGTTATGATTCTTGGTACGGCATGGAGAACTACCAGCGTGATATAATTTTCTGCAAAAAAAGTCGATTATGATAACAATACTTTTTACTAGAGATGGTTACAAAAAGGTAAAACAAATTATATCCGTGCTAAACTTGCGGGTAATAAATCCAATCAGTACTTGTCCGAATGTTGAAAACAATGGCAGCAGTTGCTAAAGAGCAAGATTGAAATTTGAGAATGAAAATATATTATAGCTTAAGTGCTAAGAAAATTTTGTTCACAGTTCTTTCGTAGTTAAAATTTGGAATAACTTCAGTAAATCATAATTATGTCAAATCATAATGAGCTAAAATTGAAACCAACAGAAGCAATGCAGGTTTTTGTTTTTATTGGCACATATTTGTTTTTCAATTATTTGGTCATGTGGCGTGGGCCAACTGAATTTGACTATGAAACTGAAATAATAACTAAATACAATGACAGGTGTTTGCAGGACCCTATCATGAATAACTTATCCAATCAAACCCTTTATAAAAATCCAACGACTATTTTACTTTTTAGACTGAAATGCAAGCTGTAAACATGCAGTGATTCAATTGATCCATGCCACATTATTTAATTTGTTGTGTTTAGGAGCACAGGCTATCTTTGAGCACAAAAGGATAAGGATAAGGAAGTTAAATGTGATTAAACTTACTAGAAATGCCGCGATCATAAATGCCACAAAACTTCAGGGATGTGGATGATAAACACTCAGGTTGTCGATTGAGTTTACGATGGATGGCCGATTGGCGATGTCATTACAAGTGCAAACTAAAATGGCTGTCCTTTCCATGCAACCTATGTTGAAGACAACCTGAGTATCGTTGACCTATAAGGTGGCAGAACTCCCCCCTCAATTATTTTCAGTGAGTACAGCCATAGAATATAGCGCAACAAACATGTTATAATTGTGGTACAAACCACCAAGTAGTAAAAGAGATGATAAATGTAAAAAATCTGTCTTCACCGGGATTCGAACTCGGGCCTCTCGCGCATCAAACATGTTATAATTGTGCTATAAACCACCAAGTAGTGAAAGAGATGGTATGTAAAACAAATCTGTTTTCACCGGGATTTGAACTCGGGCCTCTCGCGCAACAAGCGCACTAGCCAGCGCTGTGTTCGAGCACACTAGCCAGCGCTGTGTTCGAGCACACTAGCCAGCGCTGTGTTCGAGCACACTAGCCAGCGCTGTGTTCGAGCACACTAGCCAGCGCTGTGTTCGAGCACACTAGCCAGCGCTGTGTTCAAGCACACTAGCCAGCGCTCTGTTCGAGCACACTAGCCAGCGCTGTGTTCGAGCACACTAGCCAGCGCTGTGTTCGAGCACACTAGCCAGCGCTGTGTTCGAGCACACTAGCCAGCGCTGTGTTCGAGCACACTAGCCAGCTAGCCATCTCGGGATATGCTTTTGTCTAAGCTCATTGGATTACTGGAAAATAAATATAGAGGAACGCTAAGTTTGCCAGATAAGGAAGTAGACTATAAGCATACTGATATAAGCTTAATACTGGTTATTAGTTATATAGCTGTAGCATGATACAGTTCTAATCAACAAGTATTGCCATCTTAAGATTAGAAATATTCAAAATGAATAAGTTGACTGCATTGAAAGAGAAGACATTTATTCAGATTTGCTCCCTACTCTATTATGTGAACTACTCGGCATCTCAGGATCTTCTGATACATGACTTACCATGTGGATCAGCTAACAGTCCAACAGTGATCAATGTTGGCTCTGGAGGAGCTGGTATAATAAGACATAACTCATCAGAGAGTAGTACTGAGTGTAGGCTTACGCTATTAGGATCATCGCAGTCAGGATATGTTACACTGGTCGGTGTTACTAAAGTTGGATGTGGTGCAGGGGATGCAGCGTTTACCGTAAAGAATACAGTTTATTGTGATTCTAAATCGACTAATCTAAACTTTGTTGTAATAAGCCTTGGCATTTCAGAGTTAAACATATCTACATCAGGAAACTCTTCATCTTTCAGCTTCAAGTTCTATTACAGAGGTAAGGTAGGACTTTAAATAGAAACTTCCAAATCACCTATCCAATTGCTCATAGAGTGAGACCTGCTAGGGGTCTCTTTCCCAACCCTGTCACTCATTGATGTACATTCTGAGTAAACAATTTCGTAATGAATTTGTTTATTTGAAGACCAAATGAGAGATGTTTTCAGGGAAGTGAAAGTGAAAGTGATAATTTGGTCAAAAGTCACATCGTTCATTCTAATTTACAAACCCCTGGAGTGTTTGCCTTTGTGGAGACAGCTTCATACTCTGCAAAGTTTCATATCTGATACTAAAGTTTGAATATGTGGGCGCCAGAGTCATCATTATATTTACGATACCATGATAAAACTGGACAGGTTGTTTGCTTGTTACCAGTGGTACTTTTGTAAGGGATAATGGAGTGGAGCTCTTACTTATTTATATTTTTTAATTCATCAATCAATCCTCCCAGCCGGCAAGGTTTAGCCAGCAACCTCCTGTAGAGGTTGCAAATGGGCAGCTTTATTGTTAGCCAATATCCTCTGACATCACCTGTCTTTTATAGCTATGCCAGAGGGAGCCAGATATCCCCATTTCCCAGCAACAGATATAATTTGTTGTAGATGCTTCTGCTTTTATACTCCATTTTCTTGCCATTGGCGGTTGCAGAAATAACTTATCTGGACTGACAACACATAGCCAACACTCAAATATTAATGTATTTACCATCTATTAGTATGGCTCCAGCATGAGAACAGTTTACTCCCCATTGTTTTCGGCAGGGCTCTCAACCGCTCAGGTTTAGCCCGAGTTACTCAGATTTTTGGGTTCAACTCAGGCTACTCAGCATACTTGCCAAGTCTCCCGATTTAGGCGTGACCCTCCAGATTTTTACACCCACCTCCCACTTTTTGTAAATCTCACTATTTCCTCCAGATTTTAGAGAAAACAGTCCAATCGCAATTTTGATAGTTTTCCAAGCACATGTTGTTGTTGACTAGTTACTGTTAAGGTCTTTGAACACAAAATTGAAAGCAATTATCAAATTTAACAATCCTAACAAATTTACCTGTTCTGTTAAGATTCAGCCTATTATTGTAAATGACCAAAAGCATCCTCTCATAACTCACAACACTGACAGTCATTGGTTACAATATAAAGTAGCTAGTCAAGTGCATACCTTTAGTTTTCATTTCCTTTCAGATCACACATTTTTTAGTACTGTCTACTCAAGTTAAATTTAAGTGAAGGAAAATAGAAACCTAACAATTCCAAAGGTCCACTACAATTTAACAAGGATCGGACCAAAGACTTTGAAACATATTTAATGTTAGTCAAACAAAAATATAGTACCTTATCTGGATTCTCACTGTCTGTGACTGAGCACATTTTCAGATCTTGATGATGCATGGGCACTTGTAGCCTGTCTTGACAGGCAAAGGCCCCTGGGACTTACATGTCTCTACTTTGCCAATGGGGTGTTTGATACTGGACATTGACAATGTAAAGGCATGTATGTAAGATTCCCAGGGGCCCATGGATTGATTGTAATTGTTTAAAGTGTATTTCACCTCAGTTTGATATTTTAGTACTATTTGGGGTCAAATATACCTTTTTAGCCCTTCTTAGTGGCTGGAAACGCTCTCAGAGCTTCTGCAGACGGGACCCCAATCCCCCAGGTGGGTGACTCGGGTGCTTCGCCCCCTCGAAGCACCACGTTGTGGTGCAGTATCGCCGTAAAATGGAATCTCCCTATTTTGTATTTAGATTACTTGGCAAGTATGCTACTCAGGGGATTTTAGAATGTAAGCTAAAAACTCAGATTTTGCTCGTTGGCATAGATGAATAATATAATATAAACAATGCTAAATGTTGCCTTACAATAATTTATGCTATATTATTAATGAATGATCCAGTATTAGATTCTAGTTGTGATAAGCTAAGTAAATAATACTGCACTGCCTATACTAATAATGCCTCTCACAGCACCCACTGTAATAATACTCTCACTGCGCTGCCTATTCAAGTCATTTCTAAATCAATGATCAAACAATGATTTCTAAGCGTTATGGAATATCAACACTGAGATGAATAATAAAGATAACATCAAACTTTTGCATGAGAATAATGTGTGGTATTTGTTGTGGGTATTTGATTTCACTTGTGATAAGCTATGCTCTTATTGAACTGCCAATCCCAGAGATTTGCGAAAGAGATCATTATGGCTAAATAGAAATTGGAATTTTAGACATGTTAAAAAAATGATTTTGCAGGTGAACCGGATAAATCCAGGTAATGATTTCAATAGCATCACATTACATTAGTTATGCCTTTCTACCCTGGCGCCTTTAAATCAATATTTTTACAAACATCATATTTTAACATCATGAGGATTCATTTTCACCTGTGGCGACGGCCTTGGTTAGTCCATATGAATTGGTTCATCTGGATCAAATCTAAAATTATTTACGATTTTATGTTTACAAGAAATGCTCTAGGTTTTTATTTATTTACTTGCTATCACAAACATGAAATGTTGCGAGAAAAGGATGCATATACTTTGTCAATAAAGGAACTTGCTACTAGAGTATGGAACTTGCATTTGAGGGCATCGCTCTAGAAAATTGTGTATGATGTGATCAAGGAGTTGTCTTTAACAATTAAATTAAAAACTTTCCTTAGTAATTTCTTGTCTATGGTACATATGCTTGTGTGCAAAACAGGCAGATAATAAATACATAAAGAGGGAAACTACACAACTTATGAACATCATGAAAGCTAGTGGCTTTGAACTTAGATGCAACATTTTTTCAACAACATACATTCTTTGACTTGCTTTGCCAGCTATTCTTTGCACATAATCTTCAAATCTCAGGTGTTTCACCCAACAATATTTCGGTACCATCTCAGACATACCCTCAGCTGTTTATGCTCAAGGCGTTTTACACCTTTAAAATACCACTATGCGACATGCTAATATCAAATCTCAGGTTTCGAATCCTCCCAGGCTGAGAGCCCCGCTTATCCAAGGAATAAAAAAAATTGAAGTGGAGCTGAAGGGTGTTTATAACCAAGTGGAGCTGAGCTCCACTTACTCACTGTACAAAAGTACCACTGCTTGTTACTACAGTGGTACCTGATGGCAGATTTTAGTTTAGAAAGTTTGAATTTTAAGAAAACATTTACAAATACATTAAAAAATGCGTTGTATCTCTTGTTTATATTTCAGTGGTCCTGTGTGGTGAGAACACTATGTTGGGGAATGTGTCACTAGATGGCACTATCAGCCCTCCAAATCCGTCAATCAATCTCATCGGACTTCATCCCTGTAATTCTATTATCAGTTCTCTCCCCCAAAACGCTCCTTTAAGATTTGAACTTTTAATTCCGAAAATACTAAACGGCCATATGATAAAGATAGGAGAGCATGACATCTTAAGAACAACTGATCCTATTGGTACAGTCGTAGAAGTTCAGTCTTCACCAGCGGGTACAATACCATTTGCTTGTGAGAGTACCACCGATGCAGATGAGGATTCAGCTTCTCTGAGGTTTATGATAAGATATTCAGGTGTGTATAGTAAAATTTCAAGTTAGAAAGTTTTATTTGCGTCTCTGATGAATGTTTTTGAGCACCATTTCAAACCTTATAAAACATTGGACTCCCTCTTTTCCTTAAGGTATTAACTCATTGCACATAATAAAAGCACAATCCATATCTAAACTTGATGGGTCTGACCTGTCGCAAAGCTTGTTATTTTCTGAAGCCAAACCAGTTAGTTTTGGGTGGTTTCTCAATATATAGGTGTGTGAATATCAATCCGCTCACAAAATCTAATTGACATTATCAATGTGTATAATTTTCCAGTTTTAAGATGTGCGAATCCCCCCATGATAGAGAATGCTGTGTTCCAGGCTACTAACACATCTTACTACTTACCGAACTCATCTGTACAGTATCAATGTCTCAATAACTATCAGCACAACGACAAATCTTATATCACCTGTGAGAGGAATGGGGATGGTGCTACCTGGACAAATGATGTAAAGTGTATAGTAGGTATGTACCTATTGCATAACAATCTAACAAGAAATCTCGGCCAGCGAGCATCTTAATACTTCACTTTTGATGACCACTCTCTTGCATAAAAATTGTTGTAACGGGAGTAATATCATAAATAGCCAATGAAAAAAAAAATCTTGGCTGCTTTTGTTGGACCCATTCTATATTATGAGTTTTGTTGCTGTTTCAGTACCGTGGTGTACAGAGAAATCACAAGAAGTTGAAAACTCAATACAAACTGAGGTCTCACCAAACAGAACAATAGAGTACACATGTGAAGAAGGATACAAATCTCCATATGGTACAGATTCTGTAATAGTATCTTGTAGTACTCTAGATAATGAGACCATACCCTGGAAATGGAATGATACACACATCGCAGACTCATTCAGATGTACACCAGGTGAGAATTTTAGGTATAAAATGAGGAATGCGCAGCATGACCTTTCAAGTTGTGATAAGCTTCTCGATTAACCTTCATAGATTAACTCTGAGTGGTGCGAAGAACAATAAGTTCACTTATAACCCATTAAATCCAATCATACCATTAGCATTCCGGAATTATATCTTTTATAATGTTGCGCTTTTTATTTATTACCCAGATTTTACTGATAAAGCTTAACGTGATATATCGCCTTTTCAGTTTCTCAGGAACTACTTGTCCCATCTCAAAAATTCCTTCATTGACACGTTGCTAGTAGTCTGACTAATGTTTAATATTGCAAAATTTTTTAAACCGCATGCTTCTAACTTGATTAATTGAACATTAACTAAAACACATTGAAAACATTTGGGCAGCAATGGGCAAAATGATCCAGTAAATTACGTTATGCAAAAGCGTGGTGAAAATCTATGCAGTGGATCACCTATTTTGGGTGATTGCTTAGCATCGACAGAGAAATGTCTATGCTCATAACTTCTCTACTATTGAATTTGTCATCAAACGTCACGATCAAAACCTCGGAAATACTCTCTAGTTTAATGTAAGCTGAGTTGTATAATATGTTGTTTAACCTATTTTCAGTTTTTTGGTTGGAAAGGAGTGCATGTTTTGGACCAAATAAAGCTAGTTTAGCCACAAAAATCCAAATATCTCAAGATGTAAAGCCATAATCAATAATCGCTTCGATCAAAACCTAGACCATACTGTGTTATATATCATGCTGACAACAATTTTGTCAGACACCTTTCTGGATTTCTGAATTTTGGCTGGAAAATTTTCCCCTAAAATTGCGAAAATTTGGGTTATTATCTGTTACAGCTGTGACAACCAGGATCTGTAAGCTGGTAAGATTATTTATGGAAGTGACAGTACAAGACAAAAATGGTATAACAAATTGGAAATTTTAGTTCCTGCATTGTTGGGGTCGCATGTAATGAGGGGTCAGAAATGACCTCTTTACTATTGCAAAAACCCATTTTAAGACAGGAGTCCTAAAAACACAAAGTTTTACTAAAATGTCACTCCTCAAGTTAGTGACATGCCTCCTCTATATGGTGAAAGCAAAAACTAATCAAATACCTCAATAACAAGGCACAGAGGTCTCAATTTAAAAAGGGTACGTTTTGCTCCAAAATGAACTGTCAGAGGTCAATGCAACGCAATGTCAAATATTTGGGAGGTTTCAACTGTGTAAATAATTATTAGACATCACCAATACAATATTAAAATATTTTAAAAAGCGATACATCACGTTAACTAATGCCCAATATTACTCTACAGTACAGTGCAATGTAACAGAACTCACTGCCCAGGCTCATGTCACAATATCAACTACTAAAGATACAGTAGATTACATGAAGACAGTAGATTATGAATGTGATGGGTGTTTTACTAAACTGACTGGAGTTATAACATGTCAGAGTGATAAAACCTGGTCAACATCTCAGCTGTGTGAGGAAGGTTAGTCATCATGTAAGAAGGCAAAGATATCCATTTTTGCTAGATAACTATTAGAAATATTGAACTGAACTGAATGGCAATAACACAGTTTTTTCGTTGACCAATTGTCCAACATCAGTACTGATAATCTTTAATTTGGTCAATGCCAGACCTCTGTCCTTTCCTGTCTGACCTCTACCCTGTGTCTCTGTATAGGATTGTTGGGCACACAAACATTTAAACTCATCCAAAGCACTTACAACTTTTTTATTACTTTATATTGAGTACAATGTGATACGTTAGAGCTAATCGACGCTGGCACAATACCAAGCTCACTACTAACATCTTTCATATACCACACTGTACTAAACATAAGCTGTGATCCTGGCTATCAGCTGCTAAATGGTGTCAGCGAAATGAGTATTATTTGTTCTGCAGCTGGAAGCTGGATTGTCACCCTTCCAAACCATTCCATCTAAATGATTGGGTAGTGAAATGTCAAAAGATTTCTGGTGAGCGAGTCCATTTTTTCTACTGGTAAGCTTTGTTGTCTTAAGCTCAAGCGCAAAAGTCTGCGGTTTGACCATGGCAATAGTCATGTTTTACCATTGAGTTTTATAAAAAACCAAGTCTACTCAGTGACTGAAATGAAAATTGGCTATAATTTGGCCTCGGAGTTATCAGCTCGTGAAAAAATGTGAATGTATTTTATCCTAATTGACTGTACCTGTCCCAAAGACACTCATAAAGAGGCATTCTGATGAGCACTACTAAATTATAGCTTGACTTCTCAGATTTCTAAGACAGTGTGCAGCTGCCTCTTTCAGAAAAAGTGTTTTTTTTTTCACGACCCTCTTTTTATATATCTTATATGTACCAAAATTGCACCATATAAAACACGAATCGGATATGTTCATCAACTATTTTGCTGTTTGCAGATGTACGACAGCATCAGGCGACAGCTGAGAAAATTAAGGGTGAGTTAGTTTCTCTGGCTTCCAAACAGGCTGGGGAATTTTCATTGCATCTCACAAACAGTCTTGCCAAAAATATGATCGATTAATTTTGCAGAGTAAGTCTTGCGTTGTAAACACTGAGTTGTGCTCCCTTGGCTAAGAAGAGGATAACTCCTTTCTAATGCTGAGAACAAATATTGTCATACCGTCTTAATATTGCCTACATTCTATTTTTTATAGTGAATTGGAAGAGCATGGCATTCTTTGCATCCAATACAATCATACTGGATATTTCCAGCATAAATGTGTTAAAATATCCAGTATATTATACTGGATATTTTAACACATCCTTGCTTCAGTTAATCAGATATTTGCACAAATGAATTTATCATTAGTTGTAGGAGATCAACATCATGCAGTCATTATAGGTTCTGTCCTCGGAGTTGTTGGCATACTTCTGACTGGTGGGCTGGTTTTCTTTGTGATCAGAAGCAGAAGGTTGACTACAGAGATTCAAAGGTAAAACTCAGCATTGCCTGTAATCCTAGTAATGGTCGTTATTCCATCAATCATCATCATATTAAAGAGCAAAGTTCAGATGTTTATTAATCTGAATCTTATCAAGCAACTCTCTATCTCATATGAATTGAACATTTCAGGTTGACCGCATCTGGGAAAACTCAGCAACTTGTAGCGGAAAGAAGCGTCACTAACGGTATGAATTCAGCAATGACACAAATCAATATATATTATATACTCAAAACTTCCATTAGGGTTTCAGATTAAATTGAATCCATCTAATGCCGTACAAAACCATCAGCTACAGGTCATGAATAATTCCCCTCCTTGTGTTTATGCAAAACTTATGCAACTTAACTTGATGGTTATTCAAAACTGAAATGGAATATATTTTTCGGCAAGATAAATGTTGTAGCGGTATAAGGGATAAACATATAAACTAGAATTATAATTGATAGCAAGATAAATCTATTTTAACATATAAAAATAATGATACAGAAAATTATTTCAATTAAATCCAATCAATTTGTGATGATCTTTTGTTTTAAAGGTAGAATAAACAATCCAACTGAGTACGAAGAGGTGGGATTGGACCTCTCCCGAACTAATCCTGCTGTTTATTCTGAAAACAGCAATCAAGTCAACAATGAAGCCAACACATATGAGAACTCTGGTGCTAGGATCGCTGGAAATATTCAGTCTAGAGGTGCAGAGTATGAGATCGTGAATCGTGAATGTGAAGTAGGAGAAGATAACCATGTCTATACTTCTCTAAATAACTAGGGACTGGGACGCTATTTTTAAAAGATTTTATCTCTATCAAGAGTATCTTTTGATTCCTCAGAATATTTTCATTCAATAGAACAGTTTTCTCCTTGATGTAACGTGAACCTTGACCCCTGGAACACTGAAGGTGCAGTTTGTACAGCCAGATGGGCAGGCTATTCAGTAAAGGTCTGATAATTCTTACTATACTTGATCAAGCCTTTAAGATTATATTTCTTGCCCTTTGATATTGCCTTTTCTTACTTTTTACCATCATTACTCAAATTCTTGTTCTATATGCTGCAGCTTTTCCTATTTGCCTAAGCTTTTGCTTGGATTCACTCATAGAATCGAAAGAAATCAAAAGATATCAATATTTTGCTAATTTTTTAAATCTATTTCTGAGACAACCAAGGGTATAAATTGAGGCCATTTCATTGTATCAGATGAGTGAGTTCAACATTGTTTGTAAGAATAAAAACAGTATGAAATAATTTTCAATCTGAAATATTAAATAGTTTTTCTATGACTGCATTATAGGAGAAGAGAACATGAAAATATCAGATCGCAAAGCTGTCTACTTAAAAAAAAAAGTTTAGAAACTTTCTCTCTCAACCCTAGACGCGTCGACCCTTTTTAAGAGCTATTGATACTTGGAACTCTTTCCCCTAGGACTATAACTTCGGCATAACATCTAACAAATAGATTATTAACTTGGCGATGGCTTTGCTGGTTTTATGTTTTGCAAATTGTGTAGGCCCTACATTAAAAAGTTTATACATTTCAAAAGTAACAGTAGATGCTTTTGTAAATCGACCTTTATTGATTATTATAATAGATTGTGGTCCAGAGGCTGGATTGACTGTCCCTTAGTGTAGATAAGGGACTACTGTATAGGAATAGCCAGCCAATTTGGTTTTCCCAGCAGATGAAGCCCCTGAGATGTTGACTCTTTTAAAGAGCTACTTGGAACTCCGTTCTTTGACTAAGTGTTGGGCTGAGATCGAACGAAATTATTATTAGTTTGGTGATGCCTTTGTCAGTTCATAGCAATATAATTTGTGTAGACCCTGGACTAAAAAGTTTACACATTTTAAAAATTACGAGCAGAGTCAAATAGTTTTGTCGATAGACCTTTATTGAAATAATAATGTCCAATCAGGAAGTTCCGCCTATAAATAATCGTTTGCCCTTTGTGATAAAATATTTTAGACTAGTGTATACAGAGAATGTAAATCTGTTCATTTGTAGATGTGCTAGTACAAGTAGTATACCATACATAATGTATGGCCATGTGTGGGAGTATAGAAGGACAAGTGTTCACTAAGTATACTGATATTATGTAGACATACACATGTTACGGGATAATATTAAAAACATGCCAGCTGCACTGACAAGGCAGTAAGCAATTGATTTGAGTCCAGTTGCAGTAAGATCATATTTCTATTTTTTGAAGAGACAAATAATATGATGACCAAGCTACTCACTATGGTTGTTAAACCTTTCATACTGTATTAGGAGTTAAGACAACATCAGGCATTCATCATGTCAAAAGGTGAGTGCGCTGTTTCTATGATCATGAAGATTGTTTGCGGGAATCCTTGATATTGTGTGTGATGTCTAATATGATGGATTGCTTATTTTGCTAGTTGACGATTGAGGTTCCTGACACAGCTGTGCTTTGCCCGGCAGAGCCACCAGTCAAAAATTCAAATACAGAGTTGTGGCGTCAAAACATCTAGCCAGTAGCTTTGTATGGAGTTGTGTGAGCTCTCAAAATGTAGGGAGCATCTTCTCCCCCAGCCATCCACCATAAGTGATGACAAAGGTTGACTCTGACCAATCAGGTGCCTTTGAAATCTAGCTGAGATCCAACACTAAAAAAAATGTTGAGCTGTGGCAGCAGTGGTTTAACATGTTATTTTTGAGCCACAGGGATTGTTGTTCAAATATGTACTGAAATCTTTCTGCTTTACTATGCATAAAAGATAAGTACCTTGATAGTTTCAGCTGCACACACACAAAGAGATAATATCTCAAAGAGCCGAAGAGGAAGAGGAGAGAGTTTGAGTGCTTCCCTGGCTGATGTTTCTTCTCCTCTCGTGGGCTATTCTCCTGTATGTTACTCATTGTAATCAAATGAATGTAGATGGCAAATTGATGTCTTTATGTCTTGATGCCTTATATAGTACACACACAAAGAGATAATATCTCAAAGAGCCGAAGGGGAAGAGGAGAGAGTTTAAGTGCTTCCCTGGCTGATGTTTCTTCTTCTCTCGTGGGCTATTCTCCTGTATGTTACTCTCTGTAATCAAATGAATGCAGATGGCAAACTGGTGTCTTTATGTCTTGATGTCTTATATAGTACACACACAAGGAGATAATATCTCAAAGAGCCCTCTGCTGATATTGGCGCGTCTCTCGTGAGCTAACCTCCTGTATATCACTCTCAGTGATTTAATAGGTGCAGATGGTATTTCAAAACATTGATTGTGCATTGATAATAACAGAAAGAGACCTCGTATGACTGCACCTTTTGCCGATCATATATTTGAATAACATTGATAGTATTGAAATCTTGTCCAAATGCATTATGGGGTTTGAGTTAACTGCATCAGACAATTTGAAAAAACAACTTAATCAGTGCATTCAAATATAATCAGAAAGTGGATAGAGGTTGAAAATATCGATAAATAGAATTCATTGATTGAAATATAGATTGGCATTATTGGTTATTCTGCATCACACCTATGCAGATAGTTTGAGGGTTTACTCCCACTGGGTGCTGGTGTGTGTGCTTATGCTGAGGCTGAGGCTGAGGTAGAATAGTCTGACACATTTTCCTTTAAAGGGGAGTTAGTCAGCATCATTCAACTTTTCCATCGAGGCGACAGATTTGGGTAGCAATGGAATTCGCTCAAAATCCAATGTGTGCTCAATCATTGATTTGATTCGTTCTGAAAAGGAAGGAATCAGTTTAATAGAATTTCTTCCAGTGTCAATATTAGCATTTCATGCATAGGGAGTCTTCTATTAACCATATTGAAATACCTGAATGTCTGCTGTATGTTCAGCCTCACATAGGGTGGTAAGTAAAGTTAAATGATTGTAAGTGGTAACTTACTGAAGGAGCATTGGTAGTTTTGACTGTGGCCATTGCAGGTCCCATGGCTGTTTCCTATTTTTTCAACTGAAATCTTGAATGAGGTTAGCCATTGCTGTAAAAATAATTCAATAAAAACATTGTAAATGTTAATTTACAGGAGGGACGATTTTTATACATTCATCATCCCCGAACTCGATTGTATTAGCTGCCATTGATCCCTGTCTCCTCCTAGCCCATTTGCAAGATAGTGTAAACTTACTGAAGGATTGCTGGTCAAGTCAATGGTCTGACTGCCCCAATCCCTCACCTCGGTACAGGCATAAGCTATTGTTCTCTGCTGTTGCCTTCATATAGCCCATTTGGTAATACCAATACCATAATATGCATCTTCAACTAGCCAAGACATACAGATAACAATAAGGCCCCTTCCATCTCACAGCCACACAGTGGCGCATCATTTTAATAGAAATAAATGTTTCTCAGTCATATTGTTTTGACAAAACTAGTGAGAATATTTTGAATGTTAGTAGTCTGTCCATGCGTAATAAGTGCACAACCCCATATAGACTACAATATCACTGGCATTTTAGCTATCTTTACTTGACGATATGCTTTGTGTCTGCGTACTGTAACCTATGAAAAAAATCAGTCCACCAATGAGCATTAAATTTGTCCAATATGTGACCATATACAAAAAAGAGGTCAACGCTCAAAACTACAGTGGAAAGCCTTCAACTTGGATGGCTCCTTGACATCAATCATCATTGTGGAGAATATTGTGGAGGTTTGCAAGCCTCTAACTGCAATAATTGTCTGTTGAACAGTAAGGACATTAAAAATACTGATATTCTTTTTTCACAAGTGACACCATTAAAAGTTCTGTTATTACATGCTGTCTGCTGCCAATCTGATATAATAATAATAATGAGTTCATTTATATACCGCTTAATGTAAGCCACAATGGGTACTTCCAAGCGGTGAACGCTACATCTTTACCGCCCGGTCATTTGGTACTCATTGGAACACCCTACCGAACTCGGCTTCTCAGGTAACACCAGTGGACATGCACAGGAATCGAACTGCGGTCGTCAGATCGATGATCCAACCCGCTAACCACTAGGCTAACCTGATTAATTAACAGATTAATTAATTGATATAAAATGTTGCATAATTGGATTCAATAGATTACAATTAAATGGAATACAGAGATTACAAATATATACTGCAAAACAAAAACTTACCATGTCCACAACATCACTTCTGAAATGTTGTGTAATTCAGTGAAATTAGAATGGTCTGACACACTAGGTCCTCCGAAACTGATGTGAAGTTTTCAGATAGGAGTTTTGCCTGCAGCAGCTATAGATGCACTCCATTTTCATCATCTAATGTGATTGTCTCAGAATCCTCCGCAAGGACTCCTACCAGTTTCGACATCATGTCACTTTTTCATAACTACAAAAAAAAACAGCAATTACGCTTGACCAAAGGTACAGCTAAGGTAAAATGATCACCATCCACAAATTATCAAATTGCATATTACTCAAGGTATCAAAATATGAGGCAGAATGTTGGCAAATTGTATATAATGGAAAATTGACTGAAAGACAGAGTTTCTATAATCACATAATGCTAGATATTGTAAAGCTTATATGCTTTGGCGTATTTACATAAGTTGTTATTGATTGCGGGACATTGTGATCATGATATTTTTTGTACTTTTGATTAACATCCAAGACCTCTACTGGCTTGCCTATGGTGATGGAAATAGTAGCAACATTGTTCTATGGGTTATTTAGAATTTGAAGGCCATGGTTTGATACATATGCAGAGCCTTGCCGATAAGATAATAAGAATTTGTTATTACCACAATCACATCAAGCACTACATCAAATGCTCGGTACAAAATATTAAATAGGCAATACTATCACTAATGATCGTGCAATGATTCTGTAGTTTGCGGGGAATTCAAAAAGGAATCCATAATGAAAAACCAACATAGTTAACATGTTGGTCAACTGGTTTGATTATTCTTTTCGAGCAAATGTTTTTTAAATATTCCACATTAAAAAAAACAAAAAATTGTGAGATAAAATAGATATGGTTATAGGTTATCATTGTAGCATTGTATATTGAAATAATGCTTTCTTGAATGGAATGTGTTTAGAGATACTGACTCACTTAACAGATAGACGGTCAAATTCAGTATAAATGATACTGATAAATTTATCTTTCAGACATTGAGAAGGACATGTGTCAGTGCAGATTTTCCACAAAATATAAAGTATTGTTTTGACAAAGATACATATATCATTGGTATCTTAGCATAATAAATCAAGATTTGATCAAGATAAGCATGAAGCAATAAGCTGTGACAAAGCGGAACTGTAATTTTCACACAGCTCAATTAACTGTGTTAATATGCTGAATTTGGTTTTGTGGATGCCGACGACATCCTCAAAGAAATGAGAGGCGTCCATCAACCAGCATTCCTGCAGGATTGTCACATATTCTTCCTGTAAAGATAAGAAATTTTTGTTCAATAAAGTTTTAATTAGTAAAATGATATACTCAGGTCTGGGTACCATATACTTTGAAACAACACTCCAATAAACATAAACTGGCTGTTTTTATTTTTTTTAAGAAACTTCCAAGAAGTAAATTGTTGCAGCCGGATTGTGGCAAGATCAGTGTAGAAGAAGCCACACCTTATCTCCCAGTGAGCAAGTGATATGGTTGGCCCATATAAAAGGACAATCCTAACCAGCTGATAGAGGAAATCACAGTAAAATAAGTAATGAAATTAGTCCATGCGTTTTACCAATCATAAAAAAGGGCACATCCTATTCATACTGACATAAGAGACTGGCTACGCACATGCTGGATATCACATTTAAGTTTGTTTGTGAAAGCCTTACTATAAATCATATAGGGAGTGTTATTTACCCTGTAAACATATGCCTGAACATCCAATGTATAATCTGCCTGACTATCACACATTCGAAATACCTCAATTTACTTCTAAAGCTAGCCCATAGCAGAACATAATGGTTCAAGAATTTTTAGAAGTGGTGAGTTCCTTTGAAGGTGCATTGGCAGTTTTGCGCCTCCCTACTGCAGGGCACATAGTCTCTAATGAAAATTTTAGTCAGATCATTGGTTAAGGTAGGCTTGTGGTACAGCTGCATGTTTTGTTTGGCCATCAGACAATCCGTATAGCCGTATTTTATTCTATTCAATATCACCTGTGGTTATAAATAACAGTGTTTCATGGTACATGGCAACTCACTCAATAATTTGATTGGCATTTTCTACCCCTTGGCGTTGCCACTCCAATCGGAAGCTGATAAGTATGATGCAATAATGATCTAACCTAACTTACATGCCCCTATCACCCGAAAATGTGGAGTTTTCCACCGACAGAGATATTTTGATATTGTGACTGGCATGAAAAACCTTCTACGCTGAAACAAGAATATAGGTTTGAAACTTCAAGACTTGAAAAGTTATTCTTCTCCGAGTTCAAGCAAGTCCAAGCACACCACATTTTGTATCGCATGTCTGGACTACTTAATTCACATATAAGAGTTATGTTCCTTGCATTTCAGTGTTCTATGCATGCCTAGGAATAATGGAAGAATGTTATTTCCAAAAATCTTAAATTTTAATCAAGTTAACATGAATTTTTTCAAAGTGGTGGTGACCCAAGTGTAAAACTAGGTTCTTATGACGTAATTAGAATCACATATCTTCCCTGAGAGATAACACTCTAAAATTGATGTTCAAATTCTATAGTCAATGTTGAAATAATGGTTTCACGGATTAGAGGTATCTTGTCTTAAATCAAGAGTGGCCTACTCCTTCAAAACACAAGAATCTAATCCTAAACTATTATTCTGAAACTTAATCTATTTAGGCCCCGAGCAGATATGACTATTACTTATTTCTGTTCTGGTTTAACAGTAGTTCCCAATGATACTTCCCAATGATTTCCGACTTGATATGAGCATAGATGCGAACTACCTGCGTTTAACTGCTGGTCACAATGATGTCCGAGTTGGCAGGAGCACAGACGCGAATTACCTGCGTTTAACTGTGGGTCACAATGATTTCCATTGCTGATCATGGCTGTTAACGCTTTGTCTGAGAGCAATGTAATTGCCTGATTAGTATTATTGTGTTTCCTAAAGCCATTATTGTTATGCGTTTAAAATATCATTGTTTTTTTTTAAAAAGGCCGTAATTTGTGAATTCACTACTCACTAAAAAATCTTGCTGAAAGTAGATAAAATTGATATTGGGCGGTAATTGAGTGCAACCTTTTTTAAATAGAGGGAGAACTTTTGCTGTTTTGAGAGCATCAGGGAACACACTATACTGTAGTGTTCTTTTAATAATTTTGGTCAATGGTTCAGCTATCAATGGGGCTGCTAATTTATTAGTTTAGCTGGGAAGAGATCAAGTCCAATACCTTTTTGTTGGTTTACTGCCATCAAGTGTGACATGGTTATATCAAATGGTTCAAAACTGAAATTGTGGTTGGTAGATTTTGACAATGGGGCTTCCGGTATCAAAGGTGAATCATTAAAAGCGCTGGCAAGGGTCTGACTAATTTCTGTAAAATAGCGATTAAAGCTACTATTTGCTATTTTTAAACTGTCTTTGTGAACTAAGCCATCAGTCTGATCTAAAATTTCTTTTGGATTTTGGGAAACCCTTTGGCTTTTTTCCCCTTTCAGCATTTAAAATTTTCCAAAATACTTTATTATCTGTAGTTGACCTGAATAAATTTTCATAAAAATTGTACTTTGCTTTTCGAGCCTCTTTAGTCACAAGATTTCAAAAAATTTTAAATTTTTATCTCAGCTTTTCATTTAGAGGGTTGTTTAGGGTCTGACGGAATAAATAGTCTTTGTTTTGAATCAGTTTCAAAATTTCACCAAAAATTCATGGTTTTGATGCTTTCTTGTTTTAAAGTTTAGTTTTAAAATCTTCAAAGGGTGCGTGATTATTGCAAATTTCCAAAAATGTCCCTGCAAAGTTGTCATACTTTTTTATTGGCATCTTCATTACAGCTTTGCGGATTCCAATGCACTTTACTCAAGTCAGAAATAAAATCTTCAGTTTTAAATTCTTTATAACTACGAACTCGTAGTGTCTTAAATTTGTCTTCAAAGTAATTTGAAGGCTTATCAACAGAAACGAATGCAGGGAGATGATCTGAGATTTGTGACAATATTGTACCAGATGAAATTAACTTATTTGTCATGCTACTGTTGATATGATCAAGACAGTTTCCGATACGAGTTGGTATAATCATGTGGTTTGAGAGACAGAAAGCAGAGAGAATATTTAAGTATTCAGAGCTATCATCAGTCTCAATTAGAGTGTTAATATTAATGTCACCAGTGATGATGTGAGGGGACTTGGGCTGTGCGTGGAGGAATTGTTCAAGGTCATTAAAGAACTCATCCCTGTCAGCACTGGGAGACCGGAAGACAACTGTCAGAGCCAGGCCATCTCCAGATCCAACAAACTCACACTCACCACCCCTCAGCTTCAAGGCCAGTACTTCACATCCAGACATTGCCACATCTCGCTTCTCGATATCAGAAGCAAACCCGTCACGTAAATAGATCCCTACACCTCCTCCTCAAGTGTCCCTTGAATTACCTATAAAAGAGAAGCCATCAATGTGATATATGGGATGCTCATCTTCAAAAATGAAAGTTTCTGTTAGACACATAATATCGAACGGATAATGAAGTGCGTATAAAAAATTTTCAATTTTATCAAATTTGTTTCATAATGCTTTGTACATTACAATTCAAAAGTTTAAAACTATTCGTGTTTGAGTATCGAGCTAAAAAATTGTTGATTGTGTATGCTTCACAGTCTATGCTTTCAATGTACTTGGACATGGAGTTACAGAATAAAATCTAATTAATAGATGGGGCATCGCTATTTTGGCTCATTAAGGTCAGCGAGAGAGTTGATGAGTATAGCTTGTGACTCTACAGATATTCTAACATACATCTTTTCGTTAGATGCCCAACAAAACTTATAGTCTTTAAAGACCCTTTCCTTTCTGGTTTGGTAGTACAGATTCGACATCTCATATGAGAGAACTTCATTAACAAATATGCGATCATTGGATTGATTGTCGCACCCAATGTCAGCTAGCTTGAGTGGAGATTTTCTGTATTTGTTGAGGAATGCATCTCTTGTGTTCGAGCTATGGAAACGTACCATTATTCTATCTGTTTTCTTTATTCTAAAGATGGAGTCAATGTCTATCCTGTCTAATTGGTATTGGATCCTATTGCTGATGCGGCGCATTGCTTCTAGAAGGTTTTCAGAAGATTTGTGTGGAATGCCTGCGATCACTAGCTGTTTCTGTCGGTTGAAATGGTCCAGCACATCCAAGAGTTCTGGCTTGACAAGGCTGTGAGACCTACACGGAGTTTGGCAATATCATTTTTCATGGAATGTTGTTCTTTACCTTGGAAGTCTGCGCTGTCAATAAGGATTTTCTGCTCAGTGTAGAGCCCAGCAATACTTGCTGCGTTGGTTGATTGGGTGAGCTCAACTTTATCAATGCGAGATTTTATCTCTTTTATTTCTGATAAGACAGTGTTGACTTGATTGATAATTCGATGCTCAGATGCGTCAATCTTTGTAGCGAGACCATCTAGGGTGATGGTTGATGATGTTGTAGTAGACAACTTGTCGCTGGTGGTGTTGTTCAATTCACTTGCTGATAGTAACCTCTGTGATGATCTCCCTGCTTTCCCGTTTCCCGCCATACTTACCCAATTCAGGGACAGTTTCTGGTATGAACCAGTGCCCTGTCCCTGATGAGGATTTTCCGTCTGAGTATTTTATCCGCAACATCTTTGGCTGCATACTGATGGTTTTTGTTGTAAGACATAGTAAAATGTGTTGTATGGTGACTGTATATTGCCAAGTAATAATAGATAACAATGGTTTGTACTGAGTAGTGAGAGCACTGAAATTTCATGTCTTCACTCTTCGAAAGCTAAACTACACATGATGATGATGATGATGATGATGATGAGCTCAAGATTGTCCAGGCACCATGGTACTGTACTTCAGAGACATTCGCATAAATCCTGGGGCCATCTTCAGTGTTGACAGGTACTTTTGCTCCCTGCATGTTAACTACGAACAACTACTAACTTTGGTTTCAATGAGGCTTTAATTCAGAAAGGCTTTTTTTCACTAGCACTGGTTGATCTTCTTGTCTGTTTGAAAATCCTATACCCCAATTTTCATCAGTATACAATTTTTATAATCTGAAAGAAAATGCTTAATTGTTGTTATTGAAAGCAATGAGATTGTTTTTGTAGATGATTTTGTAAATGAGATGACTGTTTATATATTAAGAATGACACAACAAAAAATAACTGCCTCGATTCAAGAAAAAGATTTTTGTATATTTCATTTTCAAAAATATATTCATTTGGAGAGTACGGGTATTTGAGTTACTGAAACAAAATGGTGAAAGAGTGTTTGTAATTGAAATAATTAAAATTTTCAAATTTAACTTTTATTTGTAACATCCTAATTTAGGAAGAGTACATCATTACGCATCAATATCAAAATATAACTTTGTGGTTGTCTGCCACTCCAAGAGAAATGGCACAATCGAAGCCGCTTTGTTTCTGTATCTGCTGCTGGTCACATTAGAAAACTGACCAAAGATAGGAGCTGCTCCAAAAATTTGTTAAGGTTTCTATTTAACTTGTGTTCCAGATGCTCGATATAGTACCATCAGGATTGATTTAGCGCTGCATAGGTGTGATCAGCCTGTGTCTGTGGGGTCATAGACTCGTACATCTCTTCCACTGCTGCCTCTGTCGATGTCCTGCCATGTCTAAGATCTGTAAGCTCTGCGTTCTCATAAACCGCATCAAAGTGTGCGGTTGATTTTGTGTGTTGCCTTCGTTTTTTCTTGTTAGAGGGTGGTAGATTTGTGGCTTGTGCTGGAATAGCACTCATTTCTTCATTCAAACCATTCTGAGGTACTGAGGCTATTGAATACAAATGGCATGCATACATCACAATCAAACTGAAATAATCGATCAGAAAAGATGGTAGTCAGAATTATTGTAGTGAAAGATTGGAAGACAATTTCGATGCAGAAAGAGTACAAAATTGCGTTCATAGAATACACAATGGGTGTTACTTTGTTTCAAATGCATTGAAAAGATAAGTTCAAAATGATGTCACCTATGACACATATGTACTTTTCACTAGCACAGCCATATGTTCATTCACAACTGGTTGAAGGCAACCAAACCCTATCTCATTCTGGTCAAGTTTTACCAGTATTGATGGTGATTATATAGCGTTGTACATACTTATTGCTGCTGGAGCGTGTTGTTGTTTCAGCTCTTTCTCTTGCTCCCCTGATGCTTTCTTTGACCTGCATGCGTTTAAAATGACCAATGGGTTATTATAACATGTACATGCAGTAATAAACACTAGGTAAACCTGACATCGTATCTGTCACATGGTCAGTAAATATAACATATTATAATATACTCATACTTGCTGAAGGTCTTGTCTCCTTTCTCAATAAGAGTAAATAACTCCTAACTTGTCAATTTTAATATTCATAAATCTTTGACACAAAATTAGTGGCTTGCTAAAAAAATAGCAGAACTTTATTTGAATTGCCTAATATGTTTATAATAATATATTTCATAATAACACTGTGTATGCAATCTGGTCTGAAATAATAAAAAAGGTCAGCAAAATTGCAAAATGATCGACATAGTGGGAGAGTGATTGACTTGATGATACAAACCTTTCTGTCCTCCATTTTCTAACCAGCAAAAGAGTCGCCAATAAAATCAGTACCATAATAAGTAATGCTACTGTTACAGTCAGTACGATGATTATCTTCTGATCCTTTGTTGATTTCATCTGTATATCAGCTTCAACTATGCATTACAGAATGACATCTGTTGGAGATTGAGGTCACAAACGCATAAAACAGGGTCAAGGTAATAAATATTACAGCAGAATGTGTGGCGCATTGATAATAACAGTTTTCTACTTATTGCTGGACAAAAAAACTATTTACAGCATCCATTGTGTTCGATGAATACGGGAGCTTTTTGGTTAGCTACTAAATTAATCCGTAACAAATAAATTGTCTGCTCGGACGCTGCCCATTTTATTATGTAGCATGATAATTAGAGTGAGAGCCCCGACTAAGCTGTTTACTTAAGGTGGCTTGGTAAGCTCAGCCTATATGTTGGCTTTGATTGGTTGCTTGATTCGGAGCCAAAACATATTTGAAACTTAACAGTGAAAGCTTTTTATTTCTTAAAACTTACCACTTCTGATGCACTCAGGGGTTGCAGACCAGGTCTTATTTCTGAGGCAAACTATTTCAAATTCACTGACTTTTACGTATTCATCATCACATAGGAAGTCAATTTTGTCTCCGAAATAGTATGTTAGTTTGTCCAGTAGTAATGTGCCATTAGTTATGATTACAATATCGGCTACTTCACACTCAACTGAAACGAAAGATAAGAATGGATTTACTTTTCCAGACTGCCTCCTGAAAAAATATCCTACAATAATCTTTGAAATGAAGCTTTAAGAATTTATGAAGAAAAGAAGCACCCAACAGAATTTCAATTTATGCCACTTTCCAACATAGGCTATCAACATACCTGGCTGACATTTGAGAAGTTCATTGACATTTGTATCATTCCATGTCCATGGTAGGTTATCCTCCTCTGTTGAATCACAGGTGATTGTGACCTCCTGAAGACCCATTGACTCAAAACCGTAATCACACTCATATAAGATTGTTTTATTTCTTATGAGTTCTGTCTTCACTGTATTGATAATAGGCTTCGGGTCGTCCAGGCACCATGGTACTGAATGTACATTAAAATAACCATAAACAACCATTCATGAATTTCGAGTTTGGGATAGTGCAGTTGAACTCACACAAGAGACTATCACTATTCTGTACTTCTAACCTGGTATACATTTGATCGAGTTTATCCAGTGAGCCTCTCTCCCATTTCTCTCACAAGTAATAAATGACTGATTTCTCATCCAATAAGCTCTACTATCCACACACTGATACTGTACAGTAGAGCCTGGTAGATAAGGTGTTGATATCTCTGGGTGAGTTGTCCCCTCTATCGTTGGTATGTCCCCACATCGGATCACTAAAAACAGCATATTATGATGACCTATGTTAAGGTAACACATTATGATTGTTGTAAATAAGTAAAATTAAAATTTTACTGCATGCAAACAAATTATCCACAAATCAGAATTCTTTTAGACAACTCTTCATCAGAAGTGCGAAATCCTGTAGAACATCAGTAAAACGTTTAAAACATTTTCTGCAGTAGCAAAACTTTGGCCAAATATATTGAAATAAGTTCTGCATAGCCATCTGGTCTTTGATCCATCACTGGTATAAAACTCGAGACACATGTGCATTTATGGCCATTTATTAGTGATAGTTCGAAGGTAACTGACATAGTAGTGACAGAGTTATCGACTGAAAATCAAATTTTGAGTAATTGAGGTCAAATTGAATTACAACCTCAGAAGGCCAAACCTCAGTTTGGAAAATGTGGCAGTATACCTATATCCACCAAAGCTGGAGCAACATTGAATTCTACAAGGGTTCAGAGAGTTTATACCCAAGCAGGAGACGCATGATGATAAGGGCTAACAATTCGATAAAAGGAGCCCCAACTGGTTGAAAAACCGTTTCAGTATAAGTGGATTGTAAAACAGCATGTCAAAAGTCAAACGTTTTTTGAAGTTTGTTGTGTTGTCTTTATTAACTCAATGAAATAAATCCTGTGTAATACTCCATTAAAGTGCCCTCATCAAGTTTGAATGATTTTAGTATGTATGCTTTGAAGTGGAGGTGGGAGTTGCTCATCAAAGTTTACCTATGTCAACGTGAATTTTTAAATTAGAAGTTTATGCAAACAAATCAATGAATGTATTGTTCAGCTTATTATTTTTTGTCTTGAATCCTTCACTCCACCGAGAGAGATAGTGGGAAGATCATAAAGGGCATTCAAAAATCATGCAGGTCTGAGGTTTTGTCCAATATTCTGCCAGAATGAAAAGCTGCTCAAAAACTTTCATGAAATAGATTTAGCATGTATAACATTGGAATTGTGTCGGAATGTATACTACATACCATTGTATTTGAGCATGAATTGTGTGAAAACCAGATCATCACCCTTATCTCCACATACCACACTGAGTTGACCATCAGAGTCTATGTTCACTACAAATCTTGTGTCCTGATGATCAATTTTGTGTCCATCATTACCTACATAAACGGCAGACCTGTGACCGGGGTGGAGCCTCAGTCTTCCGAGTGTCTGCACACTGACTGCTGCTAGTGGTGGTAGTCCAGTCAATGTCACAGAGCATTGAGAAAACTGAAGAAATCTGACAATACCAGGGGATGGCGAGCTGATTACTCCTGAAAGGCCTGGGGATTGTAGTTTTGTTCCATTCTGATCGCATGTCACTACTACAACAAAGAAAGCGAGGATGTCTGTTTGAAAAAAATTAGACACCCAGTAAACTTGCAGCATAATGCTCTAGAAGTAGCAGAAATCAGGAAATTTAGTCACCACAGCTACCCATACTTAAGCATGATTGATTTATACTTTACCTGAGTTGTAAAACTCAATGATGAAACTTGCTGTTGTGCTCAAAGAGAAGAGTTCTGATAAGAAAGAGTTTTGTCGGAGAACAACATTGTCACGGTCTCCGTTGCAATACGAATCAAAACCAGATCCAACATTCAGTAATTCGCTTTTGCATATGTCATTTCCTATATCCCTTGTAGGGCCAGTAAGCACTGTGTATCCACCAGAAGTGACATTGGTAAATGCTATTGTACAGTTGCGAGGCAGTCCCTCCGGGTCTTGTTTGTGAACAATCCTTCCAAACTGTAAGGATGTTGATATGTAATCCTCAGAGCAAAGTTTGATGGTTGGAGTGTCCTGTGTATGAGCAGAACGTACAAGAAGAGCTGTAAGTATCAGGTAATGACCCATTTTTGTAGCAGGTTCACCTGGTGTAATTTTGTTCTCTTCTCTTTGAAATAACTCCCTTGCTCTCCATGCCACTTTATAATCATGAGTTTTCAATGAGCAACAAAGTAGGAACTTCCTTGTTGAATACTTGTTTCTCCAACCTTATTTCCATGATTAATTGACTAACTATGCCCCATCATATAAGCATATCTGTCATAGTATTATTAGCATTCGTAGATTAGATTAGTTTTGTCTTAGCAGTGAATTATTTCCCTGATAAGATGAGAAAATATAGTGAGTACAAAATGTAACACACACAAGAGTCCCCTCACAAATGTGAAATATAAGGAAGCATTCATGGTGATGACATGATAATCATGTTCATAATTTATTCTTGGACTAATATCCCTCAATTTTTAAATGAATGTGATGTATTGTGATGTTATGTGATGTAATGTGATGTATTGAAATGTAATGTAATAAGTTTCACAGTCATTTCAGGCACTGTTGGTAGACGAACCACCTATAAATTTTAAAGATTTCATGCTAAATGATCATCTGACCATCATTGCGGTTAAAATCCTCTCTCTGTTTGTTGGTTGATGAATTAGACATGTTTGTATATTTTTAGGGGCAAGTTTGTGCGGGTTATCACTTCAGATCTGATGTACAGGATGTCCTCGAGTCCAAATGATTAGGTCACGCTCAATTCTACCCGATGCTGCATCATCATGGTTACGATGATCTCACTCAACTCTACCTAAGAAATGTCCTCCCGGGTAAATTCAGAGACATTTATCATTCCTGGTGCCGTCCCTGGTGTTGACATGCACCCTTAGTTCTTGCTTGTTGACTACTTGACTGAATTGGTTGCAATTAGTTATGGATTTGGAAACACTTTTCTATTAGCACTGGCTCACCAAAATGACCGTTTGAATATCATGTACCCATTTTTAGCGGAATACAATTCGGATTTTGCTTTGTGCTTAACATAATTATTTCCTAAACTTTCAACAAGCTTGGAATTTTTTCAATTGATAATGATGATTGATCAAGTGTAGCAAAGTGTGATCCATAGGTAGAATAAACATGCTCCGGATAGTTCAATGAAGTAGTTCTACTATGGTCCCTCATGAAAGCGAACTGCAATCCTTCCAAACTGTAATGAAGTGGATATAAAATCTTCTTAGCGAAAGTCTATAGTTTGAATAATTTGTGTGGGCCAAGCTCACAAAAACAGCAGATAGTAATACTTTGAAACTCATTTCGTTAGTAAGTTTTCCCTGAGTATTTTCTTACCAACTCCCTTGTTCTGTGAGCTATTTCCCTATCAGTAGTGAAAGTTTGAATGGTTTTTTTAAACAGGCATGACAAAACATCCTTGTTGGCTAGATAAAAATGGTGACTCAGTATACAAAATTGGCCAATCAGTTACTTAATGGCTTGAATGAGTCAAAAGAAAGCTTGCAAGAATAATAATCTATTGTAGCCTTATCTCAAAAGCGACTTTTTCATCTTATTTTGAAAACATAACAAAAATGAGGCCTTCAAGATAAGATCTACAGTATATTTGAAATCTCATTTTGGTCACTTTATTGTGGTTATTCCAAATTTGACTAATAAACAATGCACTGAATAGAACAATTCTGTGGTACAAATTTTATTGGATTCGTTGTAAAATACACAGTATGGCTATTTTGGAGAAATTGAATTAGTATATATCTTTGTTTCAGCGATTGAATCTAGCCAAAATTCTGGAAATTTTAACCTAGTGCATCGACCGACGTGCCAATAACGACCTTAAAAACTCAGGCAAGTTACTTGATAAATGTTTACGATCACACATAATCGCCATATGCTTGCTCAGGGCCAGATATGTTTCGCTTATCCATGAATACACATCAGTCCTGGTCTTAAAGGTCGCACTAGTTATACATTGCTGTTTTACTGTCTTGTGCTGGGCATATGAAGTAAGAATATGAGTAGCTTTCGTAGTTGATCAGGGGTTCTTCCCTATTTTGAAATAACTTCCTGATCAAGTTCAAAGGCTCTTTGGAGGAAATTAGAAGATTATGAGTGCAGTATATGGAGACGCTCGCAAGCCAATGTAAATATTCATTGTGGTAAAGGTTATCCCCTCTAGAGTACAGGTACTAGGAACCATGGTAGTCAAGCCGTACCCAATAGTCTTGCTTGCCGGAATTCCTGCTACTCTTTTCATCGAAGAGACAGAGGGAGATCTTTGAGCTGTGTGTTGTGCACATCCGGTGAGTTTAGTACAGTTCCACAAGGACCTGGCTAGGATATATGGCCTGCCAAATCAAGAATGACTGCCGGCGCTGGGAATTGAACATGGACCTCACAGATCACAAGTCTGCACCCTTAACCATAAAAAACTCCTGACTCCTTGGGGCTGGCATGCACTCTAACCCACTATGATATGCAATGAACTCAAGTTGCACAGAAACTCATTTTCTCAAACAGTTGAAATGGTTTTTTTCATACTGGCCGCATGTGCTGCCTGGACACAAAACGCTCTTTGTGAAAGGATGACGGGAGTTACCTATTTAGTTAGGTATAGAAGATAATCATAACGAAAGTCCAACAACAATGACAATCTAAAAAACAGTAACTATAACAACATCTACAAAAAACCTACAACAATAACAGAATCATACTAACCCTAGCTAGAAAAACCTCAGTAATTATTTAATTAATTTTCTGAAAAGGGGGCGACTCCTAATCCCAACCTCGATAGCCGACCCTGCACCTGTCAACCATGCATGGCTCTCCCTCAGTTGTATACAGATAATTAGAGCATGAAGAGCATGACATGAGCTTTTCCACAAAACTTTGGTAATGTGTTTATGATAATTGCATGTGTATAAGTTTTGAGGATAAATTATACACCACAATTATATTATGTTTGTTGCGCTATATTCAATGGCTGTATTCACTGAAAATAATTGTGGATGGGGGAGTTCTGCCACATGATAGGACAACGATACTCTAGGATAACGATAGGCTGTCTACCTCATAGGTGGCATGGAAAGGACAGCCATTTTAATTTGCACTTCGAATGAAATCGCCAATTGGTCATACATCATATACTTAATCGACAACCTGAGTGTATATCATCCACAACCCTGAAGTTTTGTAGCATTTATGATCGGGCACTTCTAGTTATAGAGTATTATTTGATATGATCTTAAGTTAGAGAAAACATGGGTTGTCTTGAGTAAATAAGAGTGTAATGTCTGATAGGCATGTGATATTGGTAGATATTCTAAATATAATATTGGTGATCAGAGGTCGTTTGAATTGGCATTATGATTTATTAAAATACTAATTGGTATATTTGAGTTTCCTAATACTCATATCAGGCGTTAGAGTCACTGGTGCAGTAAGAGGCTAAGCCTGAACTGGATATCATAAAGGCAGATAGACTCACTATCTTATACAATACCATAAGTTTGCCTTCCAACTAGCCGTGTTACGGAGTGTTATTGTACAATTGCAGCGTAGGCCCCAATATCGTGTGGTAAACAATCCTCCATGCTTTGATGAAGTTAAATCACTATGGTACGACGTACAGGTCACACAATAGTGGTGGAAAATCAGTGTCAGTAGGTCCCTGTTGAACCCACAAACGTCGCAAACGTCAAAACATCACAATCTAGCGTTCCACTAACGTCGCAATCCCAAAAACGTCGCAACGAAGGGTTTTTATAACGTCGCAAACTCACAAACGTCGCAATTTTTTAAACGTCGCAATAGCTCGAACCCACTAACGTCGCAAATGTCGCAACTCAAATAAAATGCTGAGTTGTCTTCTCATTTGGTGCAAATTGGTGATGATGATATGTAGCTGGATGTAGATAGGAGCCTACGAATTTCAAAACGCGGTGGGGAGTTGAATATCAACGTTTTGATATTGTGCTATAGATAATTGTGAAGTATTTTTCAGGTTATTTGAATAATTTTTTTCCACTTTTTTTATTGTTTACCTCAAAATCAATAAATGCTGTCATAAAAGGGACGCTAATCAACATCTAGCAGATATAGTGACATACCAATTGGTAGAGGATACAGGTTTCAAAACACTATGGGAGTTGAAATATTAAGGATATTGAACCAATTTCTATCAGTGAAAAATTTTGAACTTCCTATGATCATGATAAAACTTGTTACCTCAGAGTTCATTACTGATGTCTTATACGGGAGGCTTATACATGGCAAGCTTGAAATATACCGTCATGTTTGATATAGGCTATGCTTGAAGTATGATTTTACACTACTTGGAATACCAGACAAGGGGAAAAATATTAAATCATTTATGCATGAACCGCTTCATCTATTTATGACTTATCCTTTATCTACTGACTAAGGAGTTTTTCCCAAGATGAAACTTTATGGTTTTCATATAAATTTGATGAAAATAAAACCAAAACTAGATACCATAATATGAAGAATTAGCATACATTAAGAACATTGGATTGCATAATGACAATTGTGTTTTCATCACTGTGTAATCTAGAGTGCTCGAGCCCCTTTGAACAAGATTTTGAGCTTGTTTTTTTCAATGTTTACAGTCTTATAAAAATTTGAATGTACCACAATAGGTTGTAGACTGAAATGCAGCTTGTAAACTCAAATCCTGGTCGAATAAATTTGAGTTATTGGCAGGGACCTTGACTGTGGACTGCAGAATTTAATATCGCTTTGTGACCAATTGGCTCATTGTTAATGGCCATGGTTATATAATATATGAGTGTCCTTATAAAATTTAAGTTAAATTCTAAATTCTCAATATACTTTGGTTTGGGAATTCCATAGATATGCATTATGGGATCCGTTATCCTCTTAAATTTTATTGATTTGTTATTGTTTACTCTCTGAAATAGATGTCTTCAAAGTGCTACGTCTTGAACGAGCATGGCAAACAGTAGGCTGTCTCAACAAGCATTGCTAGAAGGAGAGGGAACCCCCCCCCCCCCGGCAAAGCTTGTCAAGACAGGGTAAGAAGCCAGCAGATGAATTTTTTGAGTTATCGTGATTAACCTGTTTAGTAATGAAATCAATTAATAAAATTTGCAGTTCAACTATGCCTGGGTACCCAAAGCCATTATCCTACCTCTATAACTGTTACCTGCTTTTTGTCCATCTAGCCAGCAGGTGAAACAGTATCCATCTATACATACAGTGGGCTGCCTACTACCTATGGTATTAAGGAGGGGTCAATGAATAAAATAAAAAAGAACTAAGTAGATCTGCTGAAGCCATATTCTACTGATTATCCATTGTGTTACATAAATAAAACTGGTTTGCCAATGCCTACATCATATAAATGAATATATATATTGATATATATGTGTGTATACATATATAAGACAAAATATTCACATGGCACACAATATTGTCTAGGCACACAGGCTTTTGTTTCCATGGATCAATATTCACAAAAAACACGCTCGGGGCTCTCAGATGGTAGTTCATGTGCATCTGTTGTAACCAAGGTACATTTATGTCCAACCAGGGAGAATGGACTCACTGTATACCATGACATTTTATCTCATAAGGAAGATGTAGAAAAATAGATATGAGTTATCTTAATTTAATTTGTGAGGGAACAACTCCCATTAAAATGAAAATTGAAAAATTGTTTCCTTTATCCGAGCGTCGTCGATTATTACAATGTAACAGCTCAAGCATACATGGTATGTGATATAAAAAAAAGTTGGACTTGATTCATCTGGGAAAACCAACGTGTTTCATCATGGGAACGATGTAACATTTTTTTATATCGATGGATTAAGGCTGTCAGCAAGAGGAAAAAATATAGCACTCAATCCACCTGTGTCAATACCTCTTGACGACTTCAACCATCGGCTAAATCAAACATTAAGGTACATTACAAATTGGTATGTCACTTTATCTGCTAGATGTTGGTTAGCATCCCTTTTATGACAGCATTGATGGATTCTGAGGTAACAATAAAAAAAGTGAAAAATATAATTCAAATAACCTGAAAAAATCCTCAACAATTATCCATAGCACAATGTGTAACATTGATATTCAATTCCCCACCGTGTTTCGAAAATCCTATGCTCCTATCTACTTCTCACAACAAATCATCATCACCAATTTGCATCAAATGAGAAGACAATTCAGCATTTCTGTTGAGTTGCGACATTTGCGACGTTAGTGGGTTCGAGCCATTGCGACATTTAAAAAGTTGCGACGTTTGTGGGTTTGCGACGTTATAAAAACCCTTCGTTGCGACGTTTGTGGGATTGCGACGTTAGTGGAACGCTAGATTACGACGTTTTGACATTCGCGACGTTAGTGGGTTCAACAGTCCCCACAGATAAACCTTGGTAAGTGAGTCATTTTACAGTCAGACAGATTTATTAAGTTCCCAGCGCAACTGATAACAAAAAATATCTAAAACTATGAGCCATGTATTACATCTGATATTTTCTTAGCAGGAATATCAGAGCAAAAGTTAGCAGTCAGAATATCATGACTTTTGTAGTCCTCATTTGTTGTGATACATTGGTAGGTGAATATAATAAAGTAAATATATAGCCAATATGTAAACACAGAAATATAGCCTCTGACTATTAATTTTATTAACACAAATCATGTAGAAAGCTATAACGAAAAAGAACTGATCAATGAAATTATTTGTTTTGCACCAGACTGAACATGCTGAACCCAAAGTCAGATAAGACCCAATTCATATTCCCATTCTAGTTGCTCCTGTTCTATCAAAAAGCTCGAGAGGGAGTAACTCTATCAACCAATCAGGGTGTGACAGGGTCTGACCAGGTAGGGTTGGATATATGAGACCACATGCGTCTTCCCCTCACAGATCTAGGTGGGAAACTAAAGATCTCCAAGTCATGGTTTCCATCAATAACAACTGCCAAAACTGTTCCGCTGATCTGCTTTTTTTCTTTATGAGATCACATCTTTGAAATCATCCGTAAAAGTTTAGGCAATTTAAAAAAGACACCTCTCTATGTTGACACCGAAAATTGAAATCAGATTTGTTGGATGTATTGGAGGAGATAAACACCATTCGATAAGCAGGTATACTTGACCTAAGCATTATCGGATTAGAGGTGAGACTGCAAGGGACTGCGGAGGCTTTACAATGCACCTGGCTATGGCAGAATATCGTTTGTTTTTTTGTGCACTTAAATTAAAATGCAACGATTTTTGCTGTCGGAAAAATTCTGGTGGCACATTTACCTTCAACATCGGATAGATGTACATAATATATGATTTACAGTAAAAGCAGTAAGATGATGGCACCTGAATGGATTGACACCAATGAGCCAAGCTTTTGGACTAAAGCTCAAGATACTCAAGATTATTGCTGGCATACTATAGACTTCTTGCAGCATTACAGACCTAAAGACCTCCTTTTTAATCGTGAGGGGACAACTTTTAGCAAATGGGGCCTATCCTTTCACCACAGCACATAATGTACATAGGATTGAAGGTAATGAGCTTTTTAACACCATTGGACAGCGATAGTGTTGGTGAGACATAAGGAACAATATAGGGGGAGATTATAGCATTATTCTTAAATGCCTATGACAATTAAAAATAGGTTTCATCAACCTGATCTCTTGTCATTTTGGACACAGTTACAACTTCTTTTTATCTTAATCAACTGCAAAAAGGGATAAATGATTAAGAGAGAAGGTCATTAAGCTATGTTCGAAGCATCTGTGAGGAAGGAATGAATTTATGTCTTAACTTCACATCATTGTTTATGAGAGTCTGCTTCAGAAGTATGATGCTAGTATCAGTACTAGTAGTTAGTAGGACATTGTGTCAAGCATGACAAATATCTTCTGTCACTTGAAGTCATTGTAAAAAAACACAATGTTCATTCGATATTGAATCTACTAACTGTACAGTTCGCACTTGCCTACATACCTTTAGTCGCACCTTACAACTCAAACCTTTTAACTTAAACCTTTACGTTCACGTATACCAACATCTACAAAATGGAGTATCCGGTGTTCAATTCCTTCGTGAGTATCTTTATCATTAACATTGACATTGGCAGGTGTGAAGCTTAAGCATTTGACAGTTTCCTTGTCTTTTATGACGTATTACAGTTTTTGGACAGTTCTAACTGTGTGAAAGATGGTTTCCAGTTAAAGATTTCTCTCTGAGTGTAATGCGGCTGAGCTGATTTAAAGCGAGTAGCCATCCAAATTGAGGTCTTTCCTGAACATAATTGTAGTTTGGTCAAACTTTGTGTTTTCTGTAGCCTTTTCTCAAAGACCCTTTTATTGTTTTGTATCCCATAAAGTGAAACAGAAATGCAAATTGTCATATTATGGACCGTTTTTATCTAAACGTTTATTTATGATAATTGATAGAACAATATTTTTCATAAGATACGGTATGCAGCCTGCAGATCCAAAGCACATCGTCGTTGAAATATTTGCCTCTCTTATTAAAATATTCTTATCATTACAGGAAGAAGAGGCGGGGTTTCTGCAGCAATACTGGCTGCAGGATACCTCTCTGTTTCTTGAGGGCGTGGCCGGAATGCTGCAAGAAAAGTTCAATATGCTTTTGCAGGTAGGCCTACTTGAGCTGTGTGACCAATATGGTCTCTATTGGCATAGCTTAGTACATCATGAATGAGTTATTTTTGATCGAATCTCTATCGATGAACTCCAGACAACTTAGATGCCAATTATATTTAAGTATAGAAGATTGTGCCCTCGCTATGCATGGATGGACAACTAACAATCAATACAATCATAAGTTTCGTCCACATGTTCCAAACATCATGATATAGAAACAGTTATAGTGAGGAAGTGATGTCCAACCGTATGTCTGTGTGACCATGAGATGGGAGGTTATTTGTATGTTTTGGTTACTTTAAGATGCATGCCGCATTAGCTGCTAAATGGGCTGAGAGACCGGAAGAAGAAGAGAGAAGAGCAGCTAATGTGACCGAGGTGAGGGATGGTCAGTGTCAAACAATTGGCCATCAGGCCATCGTCCATCAGACCATCATCCATCAGACCATCGACCATCAGGCTGAGAGACCGGAAGAAGAAGAGAGAAGAGCAGCTAATGTGACCGAGGTGAGGGATGGTCAGTGTCAAACAATTGACCATCAGGCAATCGTCCATCAGGCTATCGTCCATCAGACCATCGTCCATCGGACCATCGACCATCAGGCTGAGAGACCGGAAGAAGAAGAGAGAAGAGCAGCTAATGTGACCGAGGTGAGGAATGGTCAGTGGCAGGCAATTGACCATCAGACCATCGTCCATCAGACCAGCGACCATCAGGACCAAGACCTTCAGACCATCGACCGTCAGGTGAATTAACACTTATAAATTTATGTTATGTAAAGTGATTGTGAAGGAATCAGGTTTTTGGTATTATTCTCAGTCCTCAGTTCGAAGTCTAATTTCGAGAACTGCTATAATGTTCCTTAACAACAAATGGCCCAGCTTTAATATATACAAAATGGTAACTTTTTAGTATTAGTCACTGCCCTCCGATGGGTATTCTTCATTTTCATCCCTTAATTCTTGTTTCAGGAACCACCCTCCAGCAGATCATGTCTCCCTGGCCTGCAAGAAGTAAGACCTATATTGAGATTATCTTTAGCATCATCCATAAATTGATCCTTGTATTATCAAACATTAGCAATGTGATATCTGATCATTAAGTCTTTTATGGGTCATTCTGCTAAGTTCTTCTGCTTCAATGTGAATAACTGTGTTCATTTGCACTCTGCTACATGCTTGGCCCAGTACAAATGTCTTAGGATTTCTTGGCATCAATTTTCGGAGTTATGTTCAGTCTTTACAATTTTAGTTTTTTGATAACAATCTTTTGGTTAAATTAGACTTCACCAAACCTTACAATCTTTGGAACAATCATAAGCAGGTAAATATGAACAGGAGAAGGACAACGTATCGATGTTTGAAGCTTTACATTCTTATTTCAGCGTTGGAGAGCGTCGCAGGCCAGTCTTAACATCGACAGGTCCCTCTCGGATGAAATATCAACATTGTCCATCGAGCTGGGACCTGTAAGGAGACAGGTAAGCTTGTTTAAAACTTATTGAACCATACTCAAATATTTCCAAATGATTATCTTGGCAAGAATTGGTTGAGAAAAGTATTGTCCTGTGCACTTAAAAGACTCGGTAATGGATAAGATATGATCCAAATAATTGATTTCAGAATTTAAAACACTTCAGAAGTTCAGATCCACTGCGCATTCATCGCTTACCATGAATTTAAAAATTTTAAGGGTTTAAATTTAATCGCTTAAATTTTAAGGGCAGCAACTCAAAATATAGCATCCGCGCTGGAAAACTTGATCCAGTAGTTTGTTTGCAATACTAAACAATATGTCTGGTGAGCACGCTAGTTGGATTCACATGCACTGTAATCAATTTCTGCAGGTTTTCGCAAAGTAGGGCAGTATGGTCCAGCTCAATAGTCTGATGTTGTGATTAGCCCACATAAAAGAAAATTTAATTAAACATAATTGTGATTTTGAAGTCATTTTGTATTTATAGGTCTTTTAGGTCTGCAAAGTTTGAGAAACAGTCTAATTTGATCCAAGAGGTAACGCTGTGTAATGTTACCCACTATCCTTGTTTTTCAGGGTATTCCATCGCTACCCAGATCGGTGATAGCACTTAATAATGCTGGTCAACTCCCCTTTAAAGGGAAAAGGGCCAGGTTATTTTATCTAAACTTGAGTGAGGAGGAGGTAAGTCATACTAATAATCGGTGTTATATAGTGTAACAAATTAGATGTTCGGTGGACCAAACCCCCCTCCACCCCACCCAACACCCTCAATGTAAAGTTGTGTTCCAGATTAACCGAAAGGCGTCAGACTACACTTCAAGTAATAGATCTCGATTGAATCAATGTTTGAGCCAGATTGTCCCAGAAGAGGTATACACACGATGGTGCTGGGGGCCGGAACAATCAACCTTGAAAGCTCCCCTAATAGGATTTGAACCCACTTCTCCTGTGACAACAATTGCCCGGTAGTGAATAGCAAGTGCACTAACTGATTACGTCATTTCAACACCTCGAGAAATAGAATGGGTTGGTGGTGCTAAATACCATGCCTCTGGCGTGTTCTCTTGTCCCATAGCTTATTCTACTCCACCATTGCCACCCTATGAAACACAGTGTACGTGTTAGGATTGTCGGCTTTACATGGCCCATTGTGGGACCCTTGTAGACAGTTTAATAATATGTGATAGTGATATCAATGTTTTTCAAGTTGTCTGATGCAGTCAACAAAACTCCCATAATGCATCAAGACACGCTTTTAATAATATTGTTCTTATGTCATCAAAGGAATTTGATGAAATTCATTATTGGTATAAAAGGCTTTATATGAGGTCACTCTTACAATCAATGTAGACTGAAGACATCAATTTGCAATCTGCATTCATTTGATTACAGAGAGTTACATACAGGAGAATTGCCCATGAGAGGCGAAGACACATCAGCCATGGAAGCACTCCATCTCTCTCCTCCTCTTCATCACTCTGAGATTTGATCTCCCTTTGTGAGTACTATATAATAATACTCATTCCTGTCAGCCACAGTAGTAATTTATAGTGGAAGCATTGGTTATCTCAAATTATTTTATTTTGTCTCTGATAAGTGGGGGGCAGATCCGATCCTGTGGTTGTTGAGACTGCCTTCGATGTAAAGCAGCGCTAGGATATCACTAAAACCAAGGTGTGATAGGGTTCCTTGCATGCAGGTTTACCTCAGTTACCTCCACCATTTGATTGACTTCCCAGCAATGCGATGTACTTCCTTGATAAATAATCATATGGACACAAAAAAAACAAAAGCTCAATCAATATCTTCGAAAACTCGGTAACCTCAAAATTTATTTATTTATTTATAGAGGTTTTCTTAGAAGTGTACAGACAGTGGCGTATATTAGCACTCACGGCCCACGGATTTCCGTGAGTGACTGAATAGCTCAGTGTGTAGAGCGTCTGCTTTATAATCACAGTATATCAGATTGTTGTGGGTTCGAATCCCATTTAGGTCAGTTTTTTTTCAAAATTTTTCCGTAATCTTCTACTGCTATTGAGTTGTTTTGTGAAAGTACCCAACAGCTCAGTGAGCTATTGAAATACCTCAGTGAGCTATTGAAATACCTCTCTGCTTGCACTATTTTGCTACCGATATGCAAAAATTTCCGTGGTGGGAGGGCGCTTAAGCGCCCCTCCCACACCCTCCCCGCCACGCCTACGGCGTGTGGATCGGGCTGCGCCCGATCATTATGCTCATCTCTAAACAGTCAGTGAGTGAAAATTTTTAGAATATACGCCCCTGTGTACAGATAACAAAAAAAATTCTATTATATGTAACTTGACTCTTCTAGTTAAGCATGAATAGCCATGTCTTTACACTCATAATGTTTTATTGCTAGCTAAGCTACAAGCAATGAGTACCTATTCGAATTCCATAGGTGACCAGCTAGACAAGGGTATTTTAGAAGAGAAATTATGGCTCTTTAATGAAGTTGTGTCCACATTCCAAGTTAGAAGTTGGGTTCCCTTGCAGTGAATTGATATTGCTTGAATCGCTAAATCATAGCCTACCTTGACATGGATAAAATCCAAAGAGTAGAGAACCTCTAATTGTTAGGAGTATTGTGCATACACCCTAGCCTAAGCATGCTGTCTTGGGTGACAAGCCCAGGCTACAGCTAAAAAAAATCTGCGCTAAGATATTGTTTAAAATTCAAAAGGAAATTGAGCTTACTGTATTTGGGATCAGTCAGTACAACAGGCCCATTGCAGTTTGCAAAAGTTAACCAGGTAAGTGGTCCAGTGGTTGAAGCCTTTCCTGGAACTGTAGCAAATTGCAGTTGATTATTATTAATTAAGTAAATTGAGTGTGCAGCCGTTTGTTCTGCTATATTTTTTTGGGGCCTTGCTAGCCAATGCGGTACCGTTGGCCCTGATAGGTGGGTGGGGGACTAGAATAGCCTATGACAGGACATGGTACCTTCAGGAAAGTACCTTCGATCTAGACATTGCCTAACTTTTGATAAATGGAATGACGGACAATACAGAAACAGGTTTCCAGTTCTGTACGGGCCGTAACCAGACTTTTGAGAAACCCATGTAGTTAGTAGAGGGGGGGGGGGGGGTTGTTTGAATAGCCCGTTTTGTGTGTTAAGGCGTATTTTAGATACTTAGTCAAATCCATTACTTGAGTGTTGTGAGATGTGTCCCAGGTGCATTGTGGGCCATATCTTAGTGACAGCACTTGTGGCTCCTTAGTCAGCACCAGGAACAATGCATTATAGGCCTTAAGTGCTGTTCACAAATTCCCATACAGCACCTGCCACAATTCCCACAACACCCATCAACAGCGATGGTTTTTACTGCCCTCGTATCTAGAACACCTATTAAGTTTTGTAATATAGTTTCTGTGGGCTGGCCTTGATCTTTCCGATCACATTTCCAGATGGCACAATTGGTGGAGCAACTGCTTAGGCCTAAAGATGTCTGAGAATTGTGGGTTCAAGTCATCAAATTTTCATAAAAGCCTATACAATATCCCACATTCTTTATGAAAGCACCATATGACTTGGCTTTGGCTCTTCTTCTCCACACTCACCAATCAGAGCCAACACGGTGGCAAGGCCCTGCAGACTTGCGCGAAACCTATGGGTTTGTGTACCTGTTGGGAAAGATGAAACTTTAAAATGTGGAGGAATAATTCTGTGTGAGGATGGGACAATTATTCGACCAATCCACTAGTTGCTTGTAAACTGCTTCGAAAAGCCTTGAGAGTTGTAAGAGGGCATGTGTCATGTGACATATGTCCCAAACTTTCTGCTGTTATTTAGGTTGTTGTTGGATATAATAATTTTATTTATACTTTACTGATTTCGGTTCTTTGTGTAATAATGTTGGTTTATTCTTTCTTTTTTAGACAACCTATGAAGCAGCTGCGGGTCCTTCATACTTCGAGGTTATGATGCTGATTCCCTTAATTATTCTTCTCTTACATCTACCAGCAGGTAAGAATATTTCTTCACCATGCGCTGAGCAGTTCTGGACCATAAGAATTCATTGGCTATTTCTGGTTTTTTTATTTGCCATTCTCTTCTCAAGGGCTCTGACATTCCTGACTGTTTCCATGGCAATATGCAATCTTGACTCGGCTCACATGCCCTTGCTGACCGGGCATGGCTTTCTGTGGTTTATATTTCTTCACCATGTGCTGAGCAATTCTGGATCATGAGAAGTCATTGGCTGTTTTCCGGTTTTTTTGCCATCCTTTACTCACTTTTTTGTTTGGCTGCTTCCTCCTTCTTTCCTGGAATTGCACACTGAATCTCTTCACTGAGCTATTCTCTGACATCCCTGACTGTTTCTATGTCAATATGTAATCTTAACTCGGCTCACATGCCCTTGCCGACAGGATATGGTTTTTAGCAGTTTATCTTTCTTCACCATGTGCTGAGTAGTGCTGAACCATGAGATGTCCTTGGCTATTTCTGGTTTTTTTTCAATTCTCTCCTCACATGATATCTTTTGCCTCCTCCCTCTATCCTAACTACGCTGATCTGAATCATGGCTCATTCGCCCTTTTGTCAGATGCCTCACAGTTATCATTTACCATTTAAGCCTGTTATCCATGTACCTGGTTCTCTTTCATCTCAAACCTTTTATAATCATCTGGTGTATGAAAAATTGAGACAGATTCGATTATACATTGCATGATATGTTTACCTTGTTCACCTTTCACCGTGAATTCCTGATTGGGTGGCGGGTTTTTGCCTGACTCCCAGTTCCACCAAATTTCTCCACCTTATTTTGTTACTCTTATCACTTCGTTCTAGAACTAGCCAGCGGAGGTCGGCATTGATTGTGTCACATCAGCGCTGATTTGGCTGTCCACGCCCACTACTTCCCTCCACCCTCAAATCGCACGCTCTCCTGATAACTTCATCTCTCTCACATCGACAAACATGACCATACCATTCTACCCTCTTTTTCCTCATTACATCCCTGATTGGCATTATATTTGCTTCAGCTGTTATGTCTCCATTCCTTTAATCTTCCTCTAAGATTATCCCCATGCAAAACCATAGCGTTCGCAATCTCACAGGATCTAACCCTGTCTATAAGGGTTTCTGTTATGGGCCAGGTCTCATTCCCATATGTCAGGGCTGGTCGTATCGCTGTCTTGTAGATGAGGACTTTCAGGTGGGCAGGCATCTTCCTGTCGCAGAGCACTCCACTCTGCTCTTCCCATTTGTTCCATGCCTTTGAAATACGCAAATCAATCTCCTTCTGGCACCCTCCTTCCTGGTAGATGGTGGTGCCCAGGTACTTAAACTGTGTGCGTCTTGGTAGGATTTCCATCTCTGCTCAGTTATACTTCCTCATCGAGATATTGCCATCCTCACCTACTGGTGATAACTACTGTCTTTGATCTGCCAAGCCTTAGTCCCACACTCTCTATTCTCTCCCTCCATACTTCCAATCTTCTTTCCAGATGTTCACGGCTGCTATCAAAGAGTACCAAGTCATCCAAAAATGACATTGCCCACAGTGTTTCTTCACCAATACTTTCAGTAATGACACCCGCGATGATGATAAAGAGCAAAGGACTCAATGCAGATCCTTGATGTAATCTCACGTTTATTTTAATAGCTTCTCTGCTCCCAGTGTTTGTCCTAACTTTAGTCGAGCAGTTCTCATATAGGTCTACAAACTGCAGGTCATGATCAAACTCTCTGAATCTCTCTTGTAGTATACATAGACAGAACATTGGCTAGGTGGGGGACCTGCAAACCAAACTGATTTTGATTGATGGTAACAATCGTTCTTAGTCTTGCTTCAACCAATCGTTTGGGGCATTGGCTGAGGAGTTTTTATACCTCGATAATTGCCACACATGAAAGGGTCTCCTATCTGTTAGAATATTGGTGTTATAACACTTTTTCTCCATTCCTGGGGTATGCTGTCTCTCATTATCTCTCTCAGACATAATGTCATCCATTTGATTCCCCTCTCTCTTAGCAGTTTGATTAGGTTGATTTGAAGTTCATCAGGTCCTATAGACTTATTGTTCTCCATTCTATCCAGCTGATACTCAATTTATGTGGTTTCAAAGTCCTGAACTGGGCCTTCAGTTGGTGATACAGTGCGAGCAAGTCTCTGGTGTTTTCATGGTCAAGAGAGTGTTGAAATAGTTCATCCGCCTCTCCTTTGTTTCACTGACATCACTCAAGATATTTCCATTCCCATCCTTCACAAAAGAGAGCCTGTCTATATCTTTAACCTCCGCTGTTTTATCCAGACGATGGATCATCAACAGACCATTTTAGGCCAACTCCTTGTAAAGGTTCTATTTCGCAGCGTCACGTGCCACCCCACCCTTCTCCTTATAAGTGCTGTAACCATTCCTGTAGAACTCTTTATCTCCCTCAGTACAAGATAACTTCCACTCTTTCCACGCATGTTTCTTCTCTTCAGCTGCTTTTTCTACTTCTTCGTTCCGCCACCAGGATTACTTATCAAGGCACATTCCCGGGATAGATTCTCCAAGCACCTATTTAGCAGTGTCAATCACCACGGGGAATGTCTCCCCCCCTTAGCAAAACCTCTCACTCTCTTCAATGATTTTAAACTTCTCTGACAGTCCTTGTACAAGTTCTTCTCCTTCTTTCCGTAGTTTCCAGCAGCTAATTTACTTCTTATGCTTTCTTCTTTTCCGCTTTTTCTTTCAACAATGAAGTTCATCACTAGAAATCGTTGTTGAGCTGCTAAACTTTCTCCTGGGATGACTTTACATTCCCTAATTTTTCCGAGTCTTTCCCTCCTCATTTGGATGTAGTCTAATACCGTCTGGTTATGCCAGTTCTGGAAGGTGTATGTCTGGACATCACTCTTAGTAAAGATCGTGGTTACCAAACCAAAATCACACTCTCTGACAAAATCCAGGATCCTTTCTCCTTCTGCGTCAATGTTTCCATGAGCTTTTCCGCCGTGCCACCTGTCAAATCCTCCTCTTGTTCTTCTAGTAGGCCCATCCCGGTCTGAAGCGGGCATGCCATCAGCCACTGCACCAATCTGTGTCCAAAATCGGTCTTTCTCATCCTCGTCACAGCCTTGCTGTTGGGCATAGGCAAATATGAAGTTATAGGTCTGCCTTGTGGTCCCCGATTTCATAGTGATAATCCTATCTGATTTCCTGGTGACATCAATCACTTTATCTTGCCATTCCTGTTTTAGACTGATTGCCAACCTATTTCTTGGTCTTGTCCCGCCACTGCAGTACAGCTTGATGCCATCTCTGATGTTTCCTGCCTTTCCTCCAGATTTTCCGCCTTTCCATCTAGTCTCCTGTAGACATAGAATGTCTATGTTACGCCTTGTCATCGTATCAGCTATCTCGCTACCCTTAGCTGTGAGCGTACCAATGTTTAGGGTCACAAGCTTGCTCTTTGTTAGCCTCGCTGGCCTACTTTCCACAGGGTGAGCAGGGTTATCTAACCTCAGCACATTGCTTAATACGGGTTGTCTGGCATAATGGTTTGTGGCATAGCTTTTCTTGGCCAGATGCTCCTCCTGTCATCAACCCTCTCTCTTTATCCAGGCTTGGGACTGGCCGAGTCATGCACTGGCTTGTACTCCTCAGGCGATATGGCATGATATCTCACAGATTTATTCACTTCATTTCTGCGATACCTCTGAACTCTCCAATGCACCTTGTTTGTCCCTGCTCATCTCAAAAGTGCGGGCAATAGACCCAACGCTTGCTTCAGAATGGCGTGTGGTCTGCTTTTCTCTCTTGTGAATAAATGACCATTACAATATTTAGAACCAACAAGGTCAATTCTTTCCTACTTGACATATTATGTCTTTAGCGGTCAACATACATTCTTGAGACTTTTTTTGGTGGTTACAAGGAAGCTCATATGGATTTTCGTACTGTTTGATCTATTGTGTTGCTTCTCTGCATTTAATTCTCCCCTTCCACATCCGATGGAACCTACAGCATTTTGGTCCGTAATATGGTAAACAATATTTTCTAAGGTATATTCAGTCGACATGCTTGCTTTTGTTGATGGCTCTACACATAATCTACTGGCGATTATTACGACCAAGACCGTTGCTTCATAAATTTCTCAGCTGTATACGTTGACAGTACTTTGAGAGCAACTATATGGGTTTAATCACCATGAATGTTCTCACTTTCCCCCTTCTATTGTTGCGGAGCCATTTCTTTCCCACATCATTCAAAGAGACTTATTTAGATATTCAAAATGCATTCTCGCATCCAACACATCATACATGTAGTGCCTGATGCTCAATTCCTTAGTTATTTTACTTTGGTTGCTCCCATCTTTAAACTCCATTACACTACAATGCGTTTGCAAAAAATTTGGTCGCACCAACTGACAGGTCAATTTTTTCCTCTTCTTTTTTCCACTGTCGACTTTCTTGCTTTGGGTCATGGCTCTATACAGACTCTACTGGTGATTTTTACGCCCGACGCCGTTCCTTCACATGTTTCTCAGTCGTAACTGGAACTAGTGCTATGAGAGCAACTGTATGGATTCAATCACCTCAAAGCTTCTCACTTTCCCCATTCTATTGTTGCGGAGCCATTTCTTTCCCACATCATACAAAGAGATTAATTGAGATATTCAAATTGCACCCTCGGATCCAACACGACTTGCATGTAGTGCCTGATGCCTAATTCCATTGTTCTTGTTTTCGAGATGCTCCCAGCTTCCAACACCGTAACACTACACAGCGTTTGCAAAAATCTGGTCACACCCACTGACAGATCAATTTTTCCTCTCTTTTTTTTTCACTGTCGACTTGCTTGCTTCGGTTCATGACACTATACAGACTCTGGTTATGAGTTTTACACCGATGTTGCTCTTTCATGTATTTCTCAGTCGTACGTGGTACTAGTGCTATGAGAGCAACTTTATGGGATTAATCAACTCAAAGCTTCTCACTTCCCCTTCTCACTTCCTCACTTCCATCATTCAGACAGGGTCATTCAGAGATTCAATTAGCAACCTCTCATCTGGATCGCCTGATGCTTAATTCCGTAGATATTGTACTTAGTTTGCTCAGTGGTATTCCCATCTCTTAACTTCTTCCCCTCTCAGCTAACTCAGTCGACTATGTTATACACTTCTTCTCTCCCTGCAATATAAAGACAGCTTTGATAGTCAAGCTGACAGCTTTTGAAATTGTAGCAAGTCTGGATTATTTATTCAAGGGACAACCAACTCACACTGACTTGTCCGGCTGGCCGTATTGAATGCTTTATACTGCTGTTCTATTGCAGTTGCCAGTACCTTTTCCGTTGTCCTTATACTCGTTGTTCTTATCTTATCTCCTAGTACAGCCTGTCAGAGGCTGTGGGCAAAAATCCCATATTATACTGTTTTAGTTACCATTGCCATCGCCTTATGCTCCTCGACTTTTCTCATATCTAAACAATGGTCTTATCAGGCTTAAGTCAATTATCTCAATTTCATAATTAGTTTACAGCCTCCACAGGAACAGATCTGTCCACTTGTTCAAAGACCATATAGATGATTGTTTGCTCATTCAATGCTCTCACTTTAATCTCCCAGTGAAGTGTTGCAAAAATGAGTATATTAAATAGATACTCACTGAAGATTCATATTGGCAAATGATTGAAGAGGAGAGAGATAGAGTATGTCCATGGCTGATGTTACTGCGCCTTTCATAGCCTGACCTCATGTATGGAACTCTCTATAATTGAACAATTTCAAATGACAGTTCAAGGCTTTGATTATGTGTTGATGAACCATGCATACTAGGCCGGGATACCGGTAGGACAAATGCTGTACATGATGACTTACTGATGACATCAGAACGATAGCGATTATAATATCTTCATAACGCAGGTCTCACAAATGTGACGAGTAAGATTGGAGATCAATGTCGTCCATCGTACTGTTCTTACAATTCGTTATAGCGTTCATTCGGTGTTTCCCCTCGTCCAATTGAGAGAACTGAATAGAGTGGCTTGTCTTTGATCTTCTAAATGCAATGTTTAAATAACAATCCCCAGCTGATTATGTCGGAGTTGTCTTGCTCATGTCACATCATGAAGTTCAACTTCTTCCACAAAGGTCCCTCATCCTAGGTTCAGCCCGACCACCACCATCCATCACAACATTCATCACAATCTCAACATCGTCATTTCCATCACTGCCAGACAGGCAAGTTTTCTGATATCAGTCTCCAACAGTCAGTTGATACTAGGAGGAACGCCTGACCCGGTGACAAGTATTAATGCTAACTATATGACATATCATCAGCCAACAACTCACAACCTCTCAGCCAGCTCAGCTATTTTACTTGTATCAATATCGACATCTAAAGATCTGGCAGACGGTATCTTCATAACTCACTCGCAGACCAGGCAAGTTACATCATCTAAGCTTTCACAACTGACTCCATTTTCTAAACATCTTTCCATCTTTTCGATTCTCTAGAAAATTTCTGCTATTTCCAATCTTCTGTCCCCTCATCAACAGTGTTCTTCAAACTAGTGTGACAATGCATGATCAGATATATCTTGATTTTCAATGGTTGGAGAGATATAGAACAATGAAAATAATAATAATCTAACTGTAATTATTTTGTAGGTTATGGCTCCATAGACCACATAGTATCGGACTCTACTAGTAAAACCCAACAGAAAGCAGTGGAAGGTCTCATCTCTAGGCTCTTACCTTCAAGAAGTGATGAGTTCAGGATAGTTATAAATAGCAGCATCGGCCCTGAGGGCCGGGACACGTTTGAGGTGAGGTAGTTTTGGCAGCTCATGCTAACTAGAGAAATTGAATAATTGCGTCTAGTTTACTGTATTTGTCAACTTTATTCATGTTTTGTCACGCACACCAGAATTTCCTATGCTCATGATAATATTTCTGTAACAGCAGCAGGTTTTATGTGCGCTCATGTAATTATCCTATCTTGACCTGCAGACCGGGAGGATTAGATGTTCACTTGTCATAATTTACACTGTTTCAAGTTTGCACAAAGTGGTGAACTCCTCGATCTGTTGCTCCCCTCCACCCTAAGATGTAAAGGATTATCAGTAGAAGGGGAGCGATTTCGAATGCAGGCCAACTGGATCAAACTTGATCTTGGCAATACAGGGAAATCAGTTGATGCGATTGCTTTTCAGCTAGCCATCAGTGCATCAAGAGATGTGGGTCAGGATCCCATTGAGAGGGATTTTATGTGGATTTTTTCAGACCCCAAGAACCCTTTGTTGTAACTAGTTCAGGTCTCTTGACGAATTATTTAAACTGTGACTGGGGTTTCCTCATGTGCTGATGACCGCGTCCTTTTATAATGTGAACTTATGGGTAATTTTTTATTGGATGAGTTTGCATCTTACAACATTATCATCGTCTGTTTATAGGATCAATAACTATAGCAGCAGAAGATATGGTTACTCTGATGCTAACCTCTCTAAAGTCTGGTATAATCTTGTGGTAAGTTTATAGACTAAAACACTGGTGTAAGTTAATGGATTAGGTGCACATATCTGAATCAGACAGTCTTAGACAGTCTTAGATGCACTGCAAAAAACTAAAATAGTAATCCCCAAAAGCAGCTTTTTCTAAGATGAACTCAAAACTAACTTTCAAACCATAAGAAATCTCTTTTACATGTGACCAAACCTGTCGGTGGTTGAAAATGTTGGTCAGTGGGTCACCCTAATGGAATCATGCTTAGCATGTTTTCTCGCCTAATGTGACTATTTTGGGACCACTGAATACCAACATCCAAAAACATGACAAATCCGTTCCTCTCTAATTTCACATGTCTTATTTTAAAGCATCCATGAAACTAAGAGTGGCATTATCAAAGCTGTTTCTCCAGCTTATCAGCTTCAAAACAAGCCCAAAATTGACCCTCTTGGACCACCAGAAGCAAACTTATGTCTCAGTTCTTGTGCGTTTTCCAGTCCACAGCTTATAGCAGTATGGATGAAGGGCAAGAGCTAGTCATCCGCAGATCAACCTTGAATATGAGAGCTACAGCTTTTGTAAGTAACTCACAATGCCTTACTGTGGTCTCCAATCTATAATTTCTTCACATGCTAGTAGCATCGAGACCAATTGCTTGCATTTGAAGTTGCTCTCTCCACTGGTCAGTGGACGAGAGCAACTGGAATGCAGGCAATTGGATTAAGCTTGATCTAGTAGCACCCTATGTGATAAAACCAGTTTTTTTGTTGCAGCTTCTAAGTTGATTTACATTTTATAATCAATCTATGCTCATACCTTGTCCTGTTCTCGGTGGAAGCCAAAACAACCCAACAGACTTCTCCGATACAGAATAATTATCTTAGCCCAATGTGGTTAATTCATGTCCAAAATTTACTGTTGAACCAGAGAGAGGCTAACTTATCCTCTTTTGTCTGATAGCTGTAGTAAAAAGCTTACGTATTTATTTTGTATACAGTAGTAATTGTTATGGTTTTATTGCAGCCTCAGTACAATACAACCTCATTGTCACAGAGTATAATATATCTACAAAAAGCTCTACAGAACTCAACACTGATAGCATCAGATCTTCTGAGGTGAGTTAAAGAATACAGCATACAGTAGAGCGCATATCACAGCACAACATACAGGTCTTCAGCTAGAAACCATAAGTGAAGCACTGTTTCGAGGCCTTCTATAGTACAACCTCCGCAACTCCAACCCCAGCAGCATGAAGCCAGCCCTGTGTGATAATGAGCATTGTGATTATAATACTCTTCATGTGTACTTCACATCAACAGGGACGTCAGACGTTATTTACTCTAGTATCGTCCTCAGTTGTGTATAACTAATTCCAGATTGGTCACAAATTATTCTGCGTGCTCAGGCATTGTTAATGGCATAACATTGTCAACCACGCTTAATGATAGAACGCCACCAAACAGTGACCAAGGCAAGCTAGAACAATCAAAATAGCCGCATATATTTGCTGTTTCACACAGACATATTATAATCCTGGATCAGAAGATATTCTTTGTGTGTATTCTTTGCATCAGAGGTGTTTAAAACACCCAGTTTGTTGTGCTGACACCTCAGATTAATGAAAGCTAGTTGATGGATATTTTTGATAGCCATGATTGGTGGGGGGGGGGGTGTGCGTTAGGCTCCTAGGCTAAATGAGCTCTTAGTTTTTACAAGTCAGTGTTTCGCAAACCAGCTGTATCGGTACAAACATCTATCAATAAATACACAAACCTGAACTTAACCGATCTTTCACTATGACTTGGTATTTATTTTACAGACATGATATAGCTGAAATTTGGAGAGAGATGTTGTATGTGATACTGTGTGATCTCTATAACCAGATACAGGCAGCGGTCTCAACTTCTAATATCACACAATTTCAGTAAGTGAGCGTTTTATTTTTAAATGGAACCCAAGTCTGTTCAGATTTGTTACTGAAGTATTGGGAGTTGCCTCCTCACAATTTAGACTGTCATAAAACCGGGTCCCAAACACCCTATGAAAACCAGGGAAGGCATGCCCTTTCATCAAGTTAAAGCTTCATCAGAGTACAGGTACTGGAACTGTAATAAATTACTCAAGACACGCACCTACTATTTATATCAAGGTGGCATGGGGGTTCTTTTTTTACATGTTGTGTGTGCAAACACACTATAGACCTGCAGTATTCTAGTCCCTACCTAGCTAGAGTGATTGATGTGCCATTACCAAATCGAACAAAGACCTCAAAGAACCCGTCACCATTTAGACCTCACCTGTCTCCTATACCCCTAGATCAGTCAACACTAGTATAGTAAATATTGGCGAGTCTGTTTAATAATGGTTGGTTGGTTCGATGGTCAGTCAGCAGTGATTTTTGATCGTTCCAAGCTGAACTTCCATCCTTGATATGATCTGGCAGACTGTTCCAAACTTCCTTATTAGATTAGATTAGTTTGATGGAGTTTACTAGATCAAGTTTTATCCAATTTTCCAGCGTTGGAGTTTCCTTCCCCTCTACTGACACACAAAAAGCCTTTGGCCCTCTGGGTGTCAGCAGAGGGGGGCAACTCCAACGCTGGAAAAATGGATCCAACTTGATCTAGGAGTAAACCTGCATATTAAGCTTCTTCCCTTGAGCTGTTAGCAGCTAACCAGTAGAATAGGAGCTACTCAAATGAAAAAGTATTTGTCTTTGATATCGTGTAATAGCCATCTTATTTCACACAGAGCTCTGACACAAACATGGAATACAGTCTTACTAGATATGGATCTAACGAAATCACACAGCAGTTATCTGTTTGGTCGATGGGTGCAGAACGCTATATCACTAGCTACCACTGATACGGACCGAAAACTGTTCAAATTTAACGCTATAAATCAGCTGACTTTGTGGGGTCCTGTTGGTGAGATCTCAGTCTAAGCAGGCAAACAGTGGACTGATCTATTATCACAGTAAGGATTAATTATTTACATATTATTGTCTTGAAACATCTCGCGTTTTCACCCTTTTGAAGGGAATTGGAAGTAGAATCAAATCAAATGACCTGTCTTAGAATTCGCAAAATGATACAGCTGAGAGTATATTTTTGATAGTTACCGTCCCACCCACACTTATATCCTAAAGCTGCTTCTGTCTGAATCATTAGATTATATTTGCCATTCTAGAAGTTTTCAGTTTTTCCCTACCAACCAAAATTGAAAGCCAAAGCGTGCAATCTGGAGAGTTTTTTTTTAGAATAAGCGAGGTGCTTAGAACAAAATCCTTACAATCACTCGCTTGATAACATCGTACTGCTTAGCCGGCTCAAACTCCACACAAAGGCAAAGTGGATTGTAATTCTGCCCAGTATCCACCCCAATTTTTAATTTAAATTTATTTTCAGTTAATCACTCAGAATATATATATGTTTCCATCTTGTTTATCTCAGCAAAGAATGAGGTGATTGTGGTTTTTGGCGGATGTAAAGTGATAGACCCCTGGTTACACCAAAATATGTTGTAGAACATGAGGCTTTTGCTAAGCATTTTAATATCTATCACCTCACACATCTGTATCTTAGTTGTGATTCTGGCTGATTCCTTTGTGTTCCTTTTTACAGATACTACTGGAACAGATGGTTTTTATTCTTCCAGTACAATTTAGATACATCGAAAAAGGTAAATATGGACTAACTAATAACGTGATAAGGCTTACTATTGCATATATCATGCAAGACAATTTTTCGTTGGATTGATTCGAAAAAACCAACAGTGGCCTTGAAGCTTAAACAGTGAAATCAAAATATAAGGACGAATTTCCAGTACTTAGCCTTTATTTCACTTAAAGACATCAAAACTTCCGACCTGTCAGTTTTTCTGACTGTAACAACTTTATTTTAGTTGAAGATCAAACAGTTAAATCCGACACACACTAAATACACACTAATTACATGTTTTCTTTTGCAGTCTGAACCTTTCAATGAGAAAAATTTCCGTACAGACTTGTTTGATCAGATTGAATCTCAGTTTGCTGAATTCTTCACAGAGTATGTCATCGATCCTCAAGGCAATACAGTAGAAATCGCCGAAATTTTATTTGATCGATACAAGAACTATCTTCACAAATAATAAAAGGTATACATGAGCAAGACAGATGCAAACAATGAGTATCTATCAGTGCAAATTAGCTTCTAAGGCCTTAAAAAGGGAATCCTAACCGGTGGTAGATGACTTACAAATTATATTCCTTGGTAGCTAAACACAAAGCCCCCCACAAATTATCAAAATCAGAGTCGTTCAACATCGAAATTCAAAATTAAATATAGGAAATTTAAAAACTGTGTTTCAAAGGTGATGAAATATGTAAAAACAATCATTGTTCAACTCAATACGATTTTTGATGGATTAGAGATATTGTTCTCTCTCATTGCAGGTAATCGACGACAGATAGTCATTGTAGGTTCTGTCCTCGGAGTTGTCTGCATACTTCTGGTTGGTGGGCTGGTTTTCTTTGTGATCAGAAGCAGAAAGTTGACTCTGGACAATCAGAGGTAATAATAGTAAACTTGCCTGTAATCCTGGTAATAACTTATATTTCCATCATTCTGATTGTGTTAATGTCCCGATTCTCATGTTAATCGATCCGAGGAGTAGTAAGCCATTTGCTATCCCTAAAACTGCAACACTTGTTATAAAGTTCAGATTGACTGCATCTGGGTAAACTCGACAACTTGTACTGGAGAGAAGGGCCACTAACGGTATGAATTCAGCAATTAACCAAATCCGTATGATAACTTAAAACTTTTACACCAATAGGTTTCCACATTGAATTAAGTCCACCTATTGATTGGCAAGGCCACTGGCTACAGGCTATGGTGATTACTCTCTGCATGTTTCAAACTAAACATGATGGTCGTGCAAAATATCAAAATTGAATTTCATTTTTGGCAAGATGTTGTAGAGTTAGGAGGGATAACAGAATAACCTCAAATTATGCTTGGAGGCATAATCAGTCTGTCCTTTTTATGAAACCCAAAAATCAATACAGAAAATGCATCAAACAATTTCAATTGTTTTTTAATTTCCTTTTTTAAAGGTCGATTGTACAATCCTACTGATTACTTGCCACTACTACTAACGAAAGAAGGAGAGATCAACACTTTCGTTGCTACATGAATCAATCAACTGGAAAGATTAAGGAAAAGCAATAGCATGACTAGTTAGTGCTTTAGGAGAAGGAACTGATTTGAGAAAACTGTTCATTCTCAATGTGCACAATATGACGTATAATACTATTACTTCCTGGTTAAAATCCTATCATAGCAGGACATGTGTTCGCATATATTTGAAATATATATCTATTATTTTATTAAATACAAGCCTAAAGCCTTGTCTTTAATCTCTACTATTGAATTTTTATCAAACGCCACGATCAAAACCTCTGAAATACTCTCTCGTTTTATGGTAACTGGTGTGTATATCATGTTGTTAACCTATTTCCAGTTTTTTGGCTGGAGAGGAGTGCATGTCTTTGACTAAATAAAGCTAGTTTAGCCATGAAAATCCAAATATCTCAAAATGTAAAGCCTTAATCAATAATCGCTTCGTTCAAAATCGAGACAATATCCTGCTGTTCATCATGCTGACAACAAATTTGACTGAAATCTTAATAAATTTCTGAATTTTACCTGGAAAATTTTGACCTAAATTAGTGAAAATTTGGGTTATTATCTGTTACAGTTGTGACAACCAGGATCTGTAAGCTGGTAAGATTATTGATGGAAATGACAGTACAAGACCAAAATGGTATAATAAATTGGAAATTTTAGTTTCTGCAATATTTGGGGCGCATGAAATGAGGGGTCAGAAATGGCCCTATTACTATTGCAAAAATCAATTTCAAGTCTTGAAGACAGGAGGCCTAAAAACATAGAGTTTCCCTAAAATGTCACTCCTCCAGTTAGATCCATGCCTCCTCTATATGGTGAAAGCATAAACTAATCAAATACCTCAAAAACAAGGCACAGCGAGCACAATTTAAAAAGGGCACTTTTTGCCCCAGAATGAACTTCCAGAGGTCACTGCGACTCAACGTCAAATATTTTGGAGGTTTAAACTGTGAAAATAACTATTAGACATAATCACCAATGCAATATTAAAAAGTTTTGCATGCCATCAGGAGGTTTTTAGGATAACTCGGATGAGCCTGCGAAGTGATGCAGCACCAGATATAGAGCCCGGCCATCATGTCATGCATGTCCCAAGTATAGCAGAATATGAGCCCATTCCAAAACCTTCAAAGCTAGTGCACTTACCCATTTGTAAAAATGACAATAGCGCTCAATGCTCCTGCTTGCTGAGCGGTATATGAGGGAAATACTGTATTTCAAAGTGAGTACTTACTTACCAATTTATCCGACACAATGGCATAATATAATATAGTTAACTAGATAAGGTATGCGACAATTTCGCCTATGTGATTGGCTGGGCTAGTCAGTAAAAGAGTATGCCAATTGATATCAACTTCCCTGTTGAATATATTTGACATTTATCACAATGTTTTATCAAGAGGGTTGCATTGAAGCTCCACCGTAATTTTCCGTTCTCTCACCTCATTTACGGTATACATAAATAACACACTAGAATTCCAGATTATACCACAAACCAACTGTTTCTGATCCAAAACGAGCTTTCAAACCACACTCTGTTCCGAAGTACCTTACCTATCCACTCACAATCTTGTTAGATCATTGAGACATCTTAAATTACTATTTGACTGCCAGTAAGTGTTACAAGATATGAAATCAAATGACACCTAAATCTAACTATGATCAATTTTATATTTATTTTTCACATCGTTTTCCAAGTGGAGATATCCATATAACCTCCTAATAATACTTTTGTCAACAGTATTCAATAGTTTTCAACAATCTTCACGACATCTTAGATCCCTGAACGAGTTAAGTATTAAAAAAATTAAATTTTTTCAACCACTTCAGATGGACTTGATGATATCCACCAAATAAATCCTTGTCCTTTATCTTATTTTGTTATTAGTTGATGTTTTTTTGTTATGGTTTAAATTGGCACTCTCAGAAGAACATCGTAGATATCAGGAACTAGTAAGCTGAGGGTGACGGAAGGGGCGTTACAAAAGGAATCAGCAAACAATCATTGTAATTGTATGATTTTTTGGGCAATCTCAGACTTGCATCGATGAATGTTTAGCATGTTCGACACATTGCACACATGCTTGCTCACCGGACTTGTGTGGGTGAATGTGACAAACATAATATGCCAGAGCCACAAGTGACTCAAAAAAACAGATAGAAGCCAAAGATGTAATGAAACATGCCTTTCAAATTCAGGTCAAGTTCAGAGTCAAAAATTTGAATCGGATCCTGTCAAGTCATTTGCGTGAGCTCCTCCAAATAATTCAGTATTATTTACTCATAATATTTTTCTCGTGATCCATCGTGCTGCTATGTTTCTTTGGTTATTGGGAAGGATATGCAACAACGCCATTAGACCATCTCCTGACACAGAAGTCAGCCACCTACAGCTCAATAATACCATGCCATATCTCATCACTGCAGATGTTAAAATTTGTCATTATTCTTTTACTCACAAAGCTGAATAGATCTCCGATTAAGGGAGTTGTTTCTCCTCTGTCCATGGACAGACGACTACAAAAAAAAATTTTTTTGGTTAAAGCTTGTATCGAATCGTTTATTAAGTTATTTTTAACAAGGAAGTTGATCGAGTTGATAATGCTCTCTTATTTACACAATTGAGCATGAGTAGTTGCCATTTATCGCCTCAATCCAATCACATCCCTTATCTCTTATTCATTTTAAGTCAAGCTAACAAATGCATAAGTGAGTCTGCTGTTAGCACTATCACGTCATAATTGTAAGTCAAAGCTGACAAGAAGTGGGAATCATTTCAACAAGGTGAGATAAGTGCAATGAATACAGAACATGGGCATGTGCCCTTCTATGCTTTCTACTCATACACTTACATTTAAATTTACTAACCAGATGAACCATAGATTTGGCAATGCATCAGTTCATAATTTGTTAGGATTTTACAGGTTTGCAGATCCAGTTTTGGCAACTGAGCAACTAATTATGGAAAATGTTGATGTTCTGTAGTCTGTAGGTCTATTTGTTAGTGCATGATGATACAACATACAGTGGTGCGCGTACCACTGCACAACCAACAGGGCTTCAGCTAGAAACCATGAGTCAAGCGCTGTTTCGAGGCCTTCTCTAGTACGACCTCCTCATGGCCAGCCCCAGCACCATGAAGCCACCCCTGTGTGTTGATGAGCATCTCAATCAATCTCATCGATCCCTCAGTGCATTTTGTAAGTTTCGATGGTTTGACATAATTGGTGTGTTTACGCTGTTGCGCAACCAGGGAGGCTGCCACCTCGTCATTGTTTCAGTGTAACAATGTTCGCCCCATCACTCTCATGCTTATACTCTAAGCCAAACCAGTGCAGGGAGGTTTGCTTTCCATCAACTCATCGGCGCATTACCGCTAATCGTCAAGGCTCCCGCCCCTCATGCCATAGTTCACTACTAAAATTCACCACATTGAGCATAGTACAACTCAGTCAGAGAGAAGACTTGTTTGCGCTACAGCCAGTGGGCTGACTGTGATCTCCTGTCTCGCTCTGCCTGCCTTTTATGCGATGGCCAAGCTTTTAATCCTATGATTGTAATGCCTTAGATCTAACTCAGACGCACTTTGGTTTTTCACCCTGCAGAGATTAAATTACATTAATTTGAGTATGAAAGGCGTAATCCCACTTAGCCTTCTACCCCGAGCAGGTTGCTAATCATCACTTAATCTCCTCAATCTAATCCTTACAAGGATTATAAACGAGGGAATTAAATGCTGGCCAACTCCACAAAACAAAGTGAGTGTGTTAAACCCCAGCTTACAAGCAATAGGGTTACTTAGCTTTTGTCTTCACACAGTGCTGTTGCCAAATCCATGCAGATGCGCTTTCTCCCTCATGTACTATGCTTTTTGTGGCTTGTTTGAGTTCTCTGCCCAACAGCCCAATTCTAGTCAGAAATTTGGTAGCTGATCTAGCCATGAATCCACGGCAGCCAAGTTCCACTGCGAATAATTCGCAATTCCACCCTTTGTCTTGGCATTGTGTCACCAGATCTTTGTATCTTGTCAGTTTTCTCTCATGCGCGTTTGAGAGATTTTCTTCCAAAGGCACCGTCAATTCCATCAGTACTAGTGCTTTTTCTTTGTCAGACCAGACAATTAAGTCTTGTCTTTGGTTCGTGATCACAATATGCTGTGGCATGCTGAGCTGCTCTGTGAGGTCGCATCTCACCTGCCATTTTCCGCTGTTCATAAATCCCTTTTTGCGCAAAATCTTTCCATGCGCTTCACCACCAGCATTGGCATATTCACACTTCTCCGTGACATATTTACACAATACTTTCAGGACTTGATTATGTTAGTGCATGATCAAACCAAAGACTTTGCAGACTACTGCCCAAGGATATGTATCCATTACATGGATCTTCGGGTGATGAAGCGATTTTCATTCAAGACTTAACCCAAATTTTAAGGCAGGTTACTAGCTTTGAGAAATCTAGCCTCTTATAATCATTACATACAAATCTATGCACTGGAGGCTGACAAGAAATACACACAGCTATCCTAAAAGCCAACTATACACTCTCACATACTCTTATCTTTTTGATAGTTTCCCTAGGGAAGATTAAATTGCCGCTGGTCCTCAAAATTCGATATCCGCCTCTCAATTTGTATGGACTGTTACTAAACATAAGTTATCCATTCCTTAAAGAACAACATGAGAAGTCTGGTCAGCTGTAGCTGTCTCTATCTGCTCCTCACAGCATTCAATATCGCATTAAGCCAAGACGTACCTACAGCGATACTTTGCTCACATGGTGGTGCTCTACCACAGAGATTTGGACAAATAATTCACAAACAGGATAATGTTGGGCCAATCAGAAGCTGTGAGCTGCAGCTGCCAGCGCCATCCTCATCATATATGATTATTGAGGGGATAATAGAGACAGTTGATCCCGATGGGTGCCCTTCTGGGACAGTCTCAGAAGACGGCCATCCATTTTGTGTGAAACCGGACCAGTTTGACGCCACCTTATCCGGCTCTGAACGACCAATTCAATCGTCATCGGACTCAGCAGACTTCAAAATCTCGTACTATGACACAGGTGACTCAATATAGAAGTATTTAGATGATTTTAAACATTCTTGGGTCTAGAAACTATTTGCAATGTATTTTGATGATCAGTATCCTGACACAGATCGAAAAATTAATATCAGCTTATAGTTAAAAGTTCAAGACCAAAAATGGGATCATATCACAGGGATTGTGTTTCTAGGTTAAAATAAATAGCTGTCCTTCCTGGATAACTTTTTTTTAAATTGGCTCCATCGTCTCTTTGGAACTTGCAGATTCACAGGTCTTTTTTGGAAGTTTGGATGATTGCAATGCCATAAATGAACAATAAGCAATAAATAAGTTTATCATCTCATCTGATTAAAAAAATCCCATAAACTAATGTGAGAAGTGTTCCATCTGTTATTATGCCACTGTAAGGATGATGACACCATATTAAACAATACAAAACGGGAATGAATAAGAATTATCTGGGTGGTGTTTTGATTAAAAACATCCCAAATCACTCTCAGATCATTGCTTTCCAAATCACTCACTGCTTGATTGGACTATATATTCCTTCAGGATAGTTAGGATTTGAGCATAATGATTGAGATGATATGGCTATAAAAGGTCATCAATGGCTGTAACCATATACTGCCAGGTTTATCTTTTGTGTTATGTCATTGTAGTTTTCCGATGTGGTTATACACCTCAGCCACAGGTCAGTGCGACAGAATCAGTATGGTCAGGAATTATAAGCTCAAAGGTACCTGGAAATCGCGGTAGTATAGACCAGCAATCATGTGTAGTGACTGTGACAGGGTTACCTCCAGACTCAGCGGTACGAATACGTCGTGTCAGCAACTTTATACCAGCAAATCTTAAGGTATTGTTTGGAAAACAAAACAAGACTGTAAATTCTGCCTCTGGGATCGTTGAGATACTAACTGATGACAAAGGAGAGTTTGATGTCCATGCACCGGGTATCAATAATGAATACGATTACATATCTACACAATTTCTGTTAATATATGAAGGTAAGTGAATCAGTCTAGAGTGAATGACAGGAATTTATATGTATCGAGCGCAAAGGAATATTCTTATAAATATACACTCAACCCCTATGCATAGTTTTGGTATTTTACATACATTTGGGAGGAGTTTAGTTTCAACGTGCAGAAAAATTGTTGTCACCGTACGACATAAAAAAATTGGCGCACATGTTAATAGATTGGGTAACAAATATCTGACATTTGACAATAAACTGTATCAATAAATCAGAACACAGTTGTGTCAGCCATAGGGGGTGACACTGATTTTAGCCATTGAATGAGAAGGGGATCACACATGATTTTGTGTAGAATCTAAAGTTTTTCTGTGAATGAAATATTTAGTTATTAGATGTGGAGATATTCCCGATGTGAGAAATGCGACATATGAAGAAGTGACGACACCTTATTTACCAGGGTCTACTACAGTGGGTTATCAATGTATGGAAAACTACCAGTTCACAGGGGGGTCAACAATCAACTGTCAGAAGAATGGAAGTTATGCCTCCTGGACTAATGGTGTCAAGTGTATACCAGGTATTCAGCAAGCCTCATCTTTGAGGAGGTTTTTCCAAATTAAACCATTAACAAACAATATCAGTCAATCTTTTACCAAAACATTATTGATCTTCTCAAAAAAGCTGTCAATTTGGTGCAATATGTTGATGTGATAACCAATTGGCATACAAATTGTCTGATCAAAGAAACATAGAAAATGAAAAAGACTGACGGTATTATGTGTTTAAAAATTATTTTGGTATCGACCAATACAGATGTTACCCTTTCATAACTTAAATTTGCTACCCGGTGAGGTGAGATTTATCTTTGAATTTATTTAGGAGTACTGATTGCTGCTTCTTTCAAATACCTAACTCAAAGTTACTTTTATGCCACAATAAAATATCTGCTAAATTCTGACAAACTAAATGTTTCTTTTTGTGTTCCAGTATCTTGGTGTGTTGTTGACCCAGTCACCATTGCAAACTCAATACCTACTGTGGTGACTCTGAACAGAACTATGGAGTACACCTGTAAAGAAGGATATGAGCCTCATTATGGTACAAATTCTACTCTAGTGTCCTGCAGTTCTACAGATAATGAGACAATACCCTGGACATGGAATGATACAAATTTACAGGATACTTTTAGTTGTACACCCGGTGAGAATTCCGCGCACTTAATGAGGAATATACAATCTAAGTTTTTTTGCAAAAGCTTTTCTTGCAACTTTAATATCTAGGCACTTACTGCCAGCATAGAACGCTACATACAATACTACCTACCTAGCGAGGACCTTCCACAATAGTCCTCACTCTGTACTTCCGCATTCACTATCAACTTACAAGATTCTACTTCCTAAATATTTACGCTAATGTGTCTATATCTGATATTACTCTACAGTACAGTGCAATGTATCAGAGCTCTCAGCCCAGGCTAATGTTACGATATCAACTCCTAGAGAAACAGTAGATTACATGGAGTCAGTAGATTTTGAATGTGATGAGGGTTTCACTAAGCTGATGGAGGATGTAACATGTAAGAGTGATAAAACCTGGTCAGCTTCTCAGCTGTGTGAGGAAGGTTAGTTATGAAACTTAGCAAATATCGCCTATAGGCTGGGGTGAAAATAAATTTGTTACAATGGATCTGAACAAAGTTGATTCCCGCTTTTATTCAATTGGTTGACATAGGTTCAGTTCAGATAATAAACTGCTAGACCTCTGTTCTTATGGACATTTAGAAATTAAACGTGGACATCTGATGAGCGAGGGAATCAACTGTTTGATAGACACACCTACCCTTTAACAGTCTAATCACTAACAACACCTTCTAGCATGCTATGGACAATTGCTTTCATTTCTTTTTTTAGTGCAATGTGATCTGCCTGAATTTATCAACGCCAATGCATCAAGCTCTTCACTAACTTCCCTCACTTACCTCACTGTACTAAACATAAGCTGTAATCCTGGCTATCAGCTGCTAAATGGTGACACGGAAATAAGTATAATTTGTTCTGCGGCTGGAAGCTGGAATATCATGCTTTCAAACCATCCTAACTCGGATGATCGGGAAGTGAGATGTGAACAGATATCTGGTTAGTCTATATGTTTTACTGATAGCTGAAAGATTATGCGCAACAACTTGTACGGCCCTTGTTTGACTATTGTCATATAATAATCATATTGCTCCACTAAGTTTTACAAACAGTCAAGTCTCCAATTCAGACAAAAATATGTTATCTTGATAGACGCTCATAAAGAGAAATTTGCTCAGCCCTGTCTGTTGGCAATCGCTAAATACACACTCATACACTTCAGTCCACATTCTGACTGTATAATTTTGCAGTTACCTAATTCAAAGCTTATATTTGTCATTCTTCCAATTAACCAAGTGTGCACCTGCCTCTATAAGAAAAACTGTGCTTCTGTTCTTTTATGCATCAATACTGCACCGGCACACAGTCCCATAGAAGGTATAAATTGATTGAATGAATTATGGAATGAATTATTTTGCTGTTTCAGCTGTACAGCAGCATCAGCCAACAACTGAGAATCCTAAAGGTGAGTAAGTTGAGTTAAGTACCAAATAAAAGGGATAATTTTGCAAGTAAATTGCAGAGTTGGTATTGCATCAAAATATTTGAGTTGTGCCCCCGTGGTCAAGAGGGGGATAACTCCTTTCACAAACTGTGAACAAAAATTCTTGAGTTTTGCCTCTGGTGTATTCTTAAAATGAACTGGAGAAACATGACAAAGCTTGCTTTACTACGGTCGGTTTGGTCTATATTGAAGGATATCAGATGTTCCTTGTGTCCATACATCTTGATTCTTGCTATATAAAGTACAGTATATATTTTTACACATTCATAATTAAGTTAACAATTCAGTCAATCAATCAGTTATTTGAACAAGTGATAATTCTCCTGGTATTGTAGGTGATCAACAAAAGAAGATAGTCATCGTGGGGTCAGTCCTCGGAGTTGTCTGCATACTTCTGATTGGTGGGCTGGTTTTCTTTGTGATCAGAAGCAGAAAGTTGTCTATGGAAAACCAAAGGTAAAGAGATACCATGGCTGTAATATTAGTAATGGTTGATATTTCCATCATCACGGTGGTATCAAGGCTCATCATATGTCCAATCATTAAATCTATCCCTTATAACTCAAATGTTTTAATTTTAGATTGACTGCATCTGAGAAAAATCAGCAAATTGTTACGGAAAGAAGCGCCACTAACGGTATGAACTTAGCATCAATTCAAATCCATACATGATATACTTTTACACGGTTAAGGTTTCACATTGAGACATTTTATCGAAGGGCAAAGCAACTGGCTACAGGCTATGAGCACTTTATCTCCGCATGTTATTCAATGCAACACAAATTTGACATGATGGTTATTTAAAACACAAAAAATGAATATAATTTTCAACAATGAAAAAGTTGTGGTGAGTAAAACGGAAACACAAATGCACCATTATTAGGGAAGGCAAAATAAATCGATTGCTAGTTAGATCTTAATAAATTTGTACAGAAAATGTGTGGAATAATGTGAATCACTTTGTGATGTTCTATTTCTTAAAGCTCGATTAAACAATCCTATGGACTACGAAGAGGTGGGCTTAGATCTCAATCAAGTCAACGCCGGATCTGACATGTATGAGAACTCTGGTACAAGGATGGCTGGTAATAATCAGTCTAGAGGTGCGGAGTATGAGATGGTGAATCAATGTGGAGTAGGAGAAGACAACCATGTATATACTTCCCTAAATAGTTAGAGAAATTTTCTGGTGATGAGCTTTTTATTTTTTTTTTAGTTCTAACTCGATCATGCATAATGTTTGTTTTAGTCTTCACTAAAGACAACAGTTTATTTCACGTCTTCTCAATAAGTGACTTGGCAATGAAGTCCTAATAGCATCTATGACAAACGTGGTCGATACAATATTTACTGGAGTTAGATCCCCTGGAAGCAGTTTGCATGGCAAGATATTCAGTAAAGGTCTAATGTCTGAGAATTCTAACCAGATTTTACCGGCCATCAACATGATATTACTAACCTTTTGATATTACCATTGCTTATCTGCTTCAGCATTACTCAATTTCTTATTCTATATGCTGCAGCTTTTCCTATTTGCCTAAGCTTTTGTTTGAGCCATATCATAGAATAGACAAATTAAGATGACGAAACCATGCGCATGTTTTTAATCTCCCGAAGACAATTAAAGGTAAAATTGAGGCTATTTCACTGTATCATATGAGTGCGTCCATTATCGTTTGTAAGAATAAACAAGGCACAGTATGAAATAAATTAATTCTTAATCTGAAATTCTGGGGGGTTATTTCTCGAGTGCATTATACGGGAGGAGAACATGAAAATAGCTCTTGCTGATAGCAAAGCTGTCTACATTCTACATTGCTTTAACTGCGAATTTGTGAAGGAAACTAAGAAATAAAACACTATAAAATCTGATTTGTGGAAAAAAGTGCCATCGATTCTGTCCTTGTAGAGTTCAATTCTGGCTATATTTATGTGGTGAACAATCGTAAACCTGTCCTGGCAAATTTAGCTGATACCTGATTGCACAAAACTTTCAGATAAACCATTGGCAAGAGGCGTTATACGCTATGAACCAGGTAGGAAAGAAATTAGCTTGGTTAGGATTAACCAGCTTGTCATAGCCTGGATAACATGAATTTCTCATTCAGGGAGTATATCCAGTGAAACTGTAAGGACTGCCTGCATGTTCCGCAATCAATTCCAGCCAATACTGTCAACAACCTTCAAAATCACAGAAACAGTGAACTCACCTCTTGTCAGGATGAAAGCCTGATGTTAGCTATTAAAGTATGAGGTGTGATACCACACTTGTGACTTGTACTAACGAAAGAAAGAAAGATGAACAATTTGTTGCTTCATGAACCGATCAACTGGAATGATAAAGGAAAAGTGAAAGCATGACTAGTTAGTGCTTTAGGGAAATGAATTGATTTGAGAAAACTGCTTAATTTCAAGGCCACAATATGATGTATAATAATAATAATATATTGATATAGAATTTATATATACCTCAGCGGTATAATAACACTACATCCTCCTTGAATTCCTAATATAACATGACATGTGTTGCGCATATGTCCAAAAATATATATATTGTTATATTGGATATCAAGAGTAAAGCAATTTTCTGTCTAGGGCAGATATGAACATTCATAAAACTCAGGATATCTGAGCATCCTAAATCTACATCTGCAGCTGCTCGGTGATAACAACTGGGAGTTTACACAAGCTCCCTGGGCCCAGGAATTTGGTGCCTGGATCTATCCACCTATTTTCATGAGGGAATAACTCTTTGAAGTGGTTTAATTCTTTTTCAATCTTCGACCAATTCTGGCCATTCTCTATCTCCTAGAATAAATCATAACAAGCAGGGTCTCCAAAACTTTAAGATTTGGTGCATTTGGAAGACCAGATTCTGAGAGGATTGAGGTAAAGTGGATCAGCAGGATTAATTGCAGTATAGAGGTTAGTTGGACTGCCGCTAAATGCAGATAAACTCACCTCATATTGGACTACTCCTAGCCAGCCAGTTTTGTTTACCGAGCAGATGAAACCATTGACGCGTCGACTCTTTTAAAAGGCTACTTTGAACCCCATCTCTTTGTCAATAGACCTTTATGATGTAATAATCTCTAATCAGGAAATTCCGCCTTAATATTAGTTCGCCGTTTGCGAAAAAATATTTCAGAATAGGGATAGCGAGAGCTTAAATGTGCAAACATTTTTCAACTTGCCCGTACAAAGTAGATACCATACATAATGTGAGGAAGTGTGCTTGGGTACGTTGCCTTTGGGGTGGTGTAATTGCTGTGTGTTTGTAGCACTGACCTGATTGGTGGCATAGCGGTGATAATTGGTTTGCTTGCCTTGGTGTGGGGTCTATACTGAGAATACCGAGATATACAGCAATACTGACCCTGATTCAATTGAGGTTATTTTGAATCTGTCCAATGTTCTGGACCTCTTTCCAATGCAAATTTTTTACTCAGGTTGGGGTAGAAACTGAGGCAATGTCAATCAGTAGAGGATTTATGAAGTCTAGATTTATTCACCTGGAGTCTGAAGTCCCGCGGTATCATTAATCTTAGAAAGTATGTCTGGCAGCTCATGTCAAAAATATTTTGGCAACACAGTCAAAAATAAAATGTGAGATCCAATCAAGAAACAAAAGTCTTTCATTTGCCTTTGAATTGAATGTAAAGGCAAGTTAGCTATTCGCTGTTGAAATTAATGTATTTATGAATAATGCCCTGAATCGCATCCATAGAAGAAGTAAGTAAAATAGCGTTAGCAGAGACGAAGGCTATCACGTTTTTTTCAATACTAAGAACACGGCGTGAGATCCAAGTAAGTGATTGATCTCAAAAGAAAACATCACTCATTACCTGAAAGCTTGTGCTGACAAGTGTTAGCAGACACAATGTTTTAGATGAAGGAAGTCTGTCTGAGAGCATCGTAGCCAGTGTATTGGATTTATAACCTCTATTTTTCATCCGTTTGTGAAATTATAATCGCAAGATGAGGCATTTACATACATTGTCTTCGCACTTTTTGTTACTTCAGCTCTGCATAGCCGGGCAAAGGCAGTAAGACCATAAAAAATACTTCATACTTGCTTTATTTTCTATCAGCATCAGGATATTTAAATATTTCATATTAAATAGTTGTAATTGTTTTTATTTTTACCATCATACCAATCCTTGCAATGATAAATCAAAGCGAATGGATACAATGCCTAATGAAGGTATGGTATATCCTAACTTTTTATCTTACTTTTATGTATAGATACAGCTTTATATCTGGGTGGCAACAGAAATGGAAGAATCAACACTGAGTTTTATCCTCAGGGTAACCTTATCAGCCATTTGAGTTACGGTGATAACAAATATGCTAACAACATAGACTCATCAGTAACTTTGACGGGTTTGAAAGCGGACCAGCGGGTTGTCATAAGCTTTAGTGGTTTTGAGATATACCAAAGCGCTGAAGCCTGTTGTTGTTTGAAAGACTATCTTCAAATATCAGGCCTTGGTATCATATCAATTCTCAACATTGAATCACAAATATCAGATGATGATGCGAAGTTTTGCAGTGACACAGACAGTTCCCCTCCACTTGGACAAGACATCACATTGACAGTCAAACGAGATCAAGTAAAATTCAAGTTTGTTACAGACAGTAGACCTGGGACCAGAGACGATGGATTCAAGCTAAGCTATGAAGGTAAGTCAATTAATGGATAAATAATTCATAGCATTTTCATCAATGTCTCAATCCTGTTGTAGCAGGATGAATTTTTGTGTGTGATACTATTCATCAAAATTTACAATGTTCAAATGCTGTACAAAAAGCAAATTTATTGTGATTTCCGGAGGCTGCATTGGGTACAATAGGTTGGGAATTATGTAAAGTTGATACCACATGTGTGGACAAAAGGCAATCTTGGGCAGCTCAAGACCATAGACATCGATATAACATATAGTCTATCTTGCAGTTATTCCGATCCCTTCTACAACTTCAACAACCATCAAAACTACACCACAACAACCTTCAACAATTACAAGCACTCGAACATCGGTCAGAAATCAGATAATGACCGGGACGCCCAGATACTCATCTACATCAAAAGGTAGGTGTTTGATCTTTGCAGTCTAACTTTACATTGTGTTCAGATAATTAGTTTACTTTCCATGTTAAAAGGGCGCTTGGAAGAAACCGATTCCTGGTATTCAAACTTCAAACATTTAAAAGTTGGCATTGTTTTTAAAAGAGATTTAATTGCTGAACACCATCTAGCCAAGGATCCAGCACAGGCCAAATAAAAGGCAAATATTTGATACTTTACCGTACAAAGCTATAAGCTTACTCAAATCCCAAATCCATTCAATTTTAGGTGGCAAAAGACCAACTGACAAATCTGCAATGGAAGAAGAGGATACCGGAGTATCTCTCAATACCACAGTTGTCATAACAGTTTGTTGTGTCGGTTGGATAGGCTTCATCATAAGCACCTCTATCTTAGTCGCAAAGCATGTCAGAAACAAGACGGTGATCAGGTATTCTACTTATTTATGATATCAAAACATGTCAAAGGTAATTATCATGAAACTTGGGGAAAGGTTTGAGGTTGTACTTTGTATCATTTATTACCCGAGTTGTCCTGTCTTAAAACATGCACAGACAACTCCCACTATGACCAAGCAAAGGTTTGATGAATTTATGAGAAATGAGTTGTACTATTCTTGTACTTGCTACTATCAAAGATTTTAAATGCAGTAATTGATACTATGCTGGGCAGTCACGCTTACTTTCTATTTACTTTGCCACAATGATCATTTCGTAATTTTGATGGTAATGTTCATAACATAGGCAGAAATAGTCTGTCGATACGACAATGACTGTCTTCATTTCGGTCTGATCAAACATCTCCAGCCGTCTCTATTTCTAGCATTCTTTTTGCCAATTTGCTCTGCCGATGTCCAGCTTCTTCATATTCCTCTTCACAGTATCTTTGAACATCGACCTGGGCCTCCCTTGATTACGTCTTCCCTCCTTCAGCTGGGAGTAGAGTAGTTGTTGAGGTAGGCGGTTATGGTCCATCCTTTCTACATGGCCAAGCCATCTCAGATTCATCTGAATGAGTATGGACTTTAGGGACGGCAACCCTGCTCTCTTTAGTACCTAAACATTTGTGATCTTGTCTCTCCATGAGATACCCATGATTGATCGTGGATGTCTCATCACATACGCTTGCAGCCGGTCAGTCTGCACACTGTATACATTCCAAGTATCAGCACCATATAGTAAGGCAGCTAGCACAGTAGCCCACACTTGACACTTAACTTTGATTAAGACATGGCGGTTGTTCCAGAGTCTTTCGCGCAAGTTTCCATGCACTGCATTAGCATTTCCTATTCTCACGAAGATTTCATTATCTAGCTTTACATTGTCAGCTACAGTGCTTCCAAGGTACTTGAAAGCGTGAGGGACGAAAAATCACACTCTCGTAACTTTAATATTAATTACAGGAGTGTGAGGTCCCGTCCTGCACACTTCTTGTGTTTGTTATAAATTTCCATTTCAAATATTAATACTATAATTATCGCTTTGATTGGTTTGACACAAGGTAAATTTTGGTTCTATTTTGTGTAATGGTGTGTATGTAATGATGTTATTATATAATGTGTAATGGTTAGCACTCTTAACCAGGGCTCTCAACCTGGGAGTTTTATAAACCAGATACTGTGCCTTTACTGGGGTTCGGGGCAGCGCCCCGGACGCAGAAGCCTAGAGAGTAATTTAGGGCTCTACAGATGAATTACAACGGGTTTTGAGGTATGATATTTTAAGTCTCAAGTTACCAGCAAATCATAAAAAAAGAATATAGCTGTAAACTGCCAGATAGACACCGCAATCGACTGACCCAAAAAACTTACAAAAATGGGAGTCTACCACACATACAAATAGCCAGGTTATAAAAGCTAAACACAACTCAGATTTATTACCTGGTCAGTTCAGTAGCATTCACAAATGGTAAATTACAGCCATATATATCCATTGGCTAAGAACAATTTCAGCATTCAGCACTGGTGATTGCACAGGTCTACTTTAAAACCTGGGACTTTGGCAATGTTTGACTGCCCCCCTTTAGTTTTTGTTGTTTTGTCAACAAAAACTCAAGGGGGCAGTCAAACATTGTGCAAAGTAAACATGTGGTTGAGTCACGAACGAGTGGTTGCCCGTATTCTGAAAGTCAAAATGACCGTCTAAATTTCAATATTAAAATATAATTATGGGTAATGAGGATAAATATGACTGCAGTTATAAAATATCGGATTTAATCAAAAGGTAGCACGAATAGTAATAAAACAACCAGTATACTCTGGCTAAATGCTCGCCAGGACAAATCAATGTATGAAGTGACAACATCACCTTCAATAAGACAAGATTCACTTGATCCTCTGCAGGAAATTACAAATGGCAGACTCGCCAATAACAATGGAGCTTCAACAAAAATTATAACCGATGATCCGTCGATATAACCAAGGACTTACCTTTGCCTTAAACTGGAGCTTCATAATAATTATTTTACCAACCAAATTTCAACCTTGAGTATTGCCACGCAATATTCATAAGGGTTTTCACAATTATGATAAACTTACCTCGTCAATTTCTCTGGCGGAAAGCTGCTCGCTCCCTTCGACCGGAATTCAATATATATGTTTCTGAGTAATTCAGTAATTTCACCAAGTTCTTGATGTGGAGTAGTCATATATTTAATAATAATTACCCCATAAAAATTAATCCAAGTAAATTGCACATAACACAACCTTCGTCAAGGCTGTTCAAAAATGAGCTCGTGCTTGCATTTTCTGCAGCTCTTTATATAGTCACAGCAATGAGGAGAGGGAGGTAGGTATCGTTCTTTTTCTATCTTATTCGATCTTAGAAGTCGCTTAAATGTCGACATTATTACAACATTTTCTTTGTGTCCGCTTACAATGGTCTTGCTATTTTTCTAAAAGGTTCTCGAACATTCTGAAAGAGTTCTCGAACATTCCTATTCAGGTGAAACTGTCGTTCCTCCTAAGATAGAGATATTTTAACATCCTAACTGTTTTGTCCTCCAGATTTGCGGCACTGACTGATCTTTCTCTTATTTTCTACTCAGCTTCGCTTGATAATTGGGATAAATAACCATTAAAATGAAATGAAAATCTAAATAAAACATTTGAATATGTAAAATCTAAAACTTTAAAATATGAAAATCTATAATAATCTGAAATAAATTAGAAAAGTAAGGCATTAACAGCTAAAAGTGGTAAAACAGCATAATATAAAATTGCACATTAAAGTATTAGTTATCAGGTACTTACAAAAGTTTTACACTGTTCCAACGGCTCTCCGATGAAATTTACATTGCTTGGTAAAGATACTTCGCTCAGGAACTTTGGGGGTGGATAGAGGCACTCAGTCTTCTTAATGTTGATTTTGAGACTAAACATCCTTGCAGCATCAGCAAATCTGTCAACTAGAGTTTGGATGCCATCAGAGTCATCAGCTACCAGAGTGCTATCATCAGCAAATAGCAGATCTCTCACTAACTTTGTAGTTGTTCTGTTTCGAGATTTGAGATTTGAGATTTGAGTAAGTCTTTCTCTTTGATCTGGTGTTACACTGAAAGGAAGCCTGCCTCGCCTTGTCTCTCTCCTCAATCAACTACTGCAGTGACACATCGTGCTCGTCAAACCAGTCCTGATGTATTCAGCCCTGCTTCACAAGCACTTGACTTGTAGTTGAATACAAAGTTTCCCATCTCTGTTCCATATCACCATCTATTGAATCCAAGTGTTCTAGTTTGACATCCATATCTTTTTTAGTTGCTCGCTCTTATTCTGGTCTTTCAATGCTCCTGTGTCTAGTTATTGTGGTAGTTTAGAACCAGACTTCTTGTCCTGCATCTTCCTTTTAATCACCATTTTAGATCTTAGCATAAGCCTTAAGGCACTGTTCTTTCTCAGTTTTCGTACAGAGACAGACATTTTAACTACTTTTAACCACTTTGATCCCCTTGGAATTTGGTCATTTAACTTAATCATTTATCACCTCTGTCGGTAATAAGCTTTTGGTTCATTGCACATAGATGCCGAGTGGTATTTATGTATATTTGTTTTGCTTTAGGGCTCCATCAAAAACAGAGCTTTCAGCAGTAAACGTAGGAGAGGGCAATGCTGGAACAACAGGTGACATTTTTCTAACAATAAATTTGCATGCGCCCATATTGGTATAACAGGAGACTCATCTTAGCTGTACCTTGATTGCTCAACTGATGACTGCTGACTAATTGAATCTGTTGAATTTAGTAATTACATCGATCCTCAGTTGATTTATAATTTGTTAAAAGCCTCATTTCTCTGATGATTTGAATTGTCTAGGAAAGAAAAAAACAAGTACTATTCATAACAAAGTTTTGCCATTGCAATGAACAAAAAAATAGATTTTTTTCGTAGAAGGACATTATTGAAAGGTGTAACCTAATTTAAAGTGCCAAAATCCAGGGTCTAGAATGGTCCACAGTATGTTATTTCCCCTGTCACAGGTTAATACTAAAATATCTTTGACTACGCTACCGTTATCAAATACTTTTTTTATGACAATTTCTAGCATAAGTAGAGCAGCCTTGTAACTGTCCTAGGTAAGCCCGGGCTAGGCTTACTGTTATACTTTAAGTGGATCATCTTTTGAGTGTGAATCCGTTACAGGGGAGATAACATACTCAAGATCCTTCTAGACCTTGGATTTTCGCGTTTTATATTAGGTTGCAGCATTCAATAATGTCCTTGTGCGAAAAAAATTAATTTCATTTCATCACAATGGCAAAGCTTTGATATGAACACTGGTTGTTTTCTGCTTTCCTAGATACTTTAAACTCAAATCATGATTGCAACTGTATCTGAACTACGATCAGTTTTGTTCAGGTGCAGACCAGTAATAAAAAATCCGTAAGGGCAGGGCATGAGGCGTTAGTATTTGCTTCCCCCAGTGTGCTTCGTTGATTGATTTTCTGCCTTCGAACTTTGATCCTGGTAACTGTTGTCGTTAATTTGCAATCCAGTTGGCAGTTAGCAGTTTTCAACGGCTTCTCTGAGCATGGAAACTGTACCAGGCTTCTATTGGGAATCGAGGTTATGCGACAACCTGATTGAGCTAAAATTTTGTTGTGACATGAAGTAATTTTGGTTGTTTTGAAAGGCGGAATAAACAATCCTATTGACTATGAGGAGGTAGGATTGGAGCTCTCACCAGTCAAACCAGCTGTCAATCATTCCACTGATCGAGCCGTCACATATGAGAACACTTGTGGAAATATTCAGACGGTTGGGGAAGACTATGAGATGGTAAAGCAAGGAGACGGAAATGATCATCATCTGTACACATCTCTTAGTAACTAGTGAAAAATGAATTAATTTTTGGATCGATTTGATGATACCACATCATAAAGTCATTGCTTAGTGAAATATCCACAATCAATTTTGTAAGTTGGTACACCTATCTCGACTCAAAACCAAATGCCTACGAATTATTTATCTTAACAATCCACCTATGATTTTAGACAAATACCCTTAAGGACGCTTTATTTTACCTAAGCACAGAACGAACCTGAGGAAGTTCTGGTTTAGACACCAAGCTATATCTTTTTAAACGGATAATTTGAGTAGACATTTTAGATTTTTATTTTATATCTTTATTTATTTTTACAACAGAGCGCTCAACCAACAAATGATTTTATCACCAATGATACAATACAATATACGATACATACAAATGCAATTGTCTTTACATTGAAGTTTTATCCAATGACAATAAACCATGCCATCACTACTTAATAGAACAAAACTTTCAATGGCAACAATATGTTTAACAAATTTACTTAATTTATATCAACATTTGTTTTTGTTGTACATGGTCTCAAATGTCCAAGTGACTTGACAGTCAAATAAAATTGATATTTATCACAATTCGATGTTAAAATTATTTCCTTTTTATGTACCTTTCTTTGCCTAGCACTCCTTTACTATTTTTACCTGGCCATTATTTTTTTAAAACAGGTTATGACACATTTCAGGGGTGTTTGTGGTTCCCGTATTACAGCTTTCACCTGATTACAGGTCCGTAACATATTAAGTTTTACATCGGTAAATCAAAATGAAATGTTTTATTTATCTGTTGAAAGACTGACAGACAACCCAGATTACATTTTTGAGGTCAAAATTTTACTTTGACATTGCTTGGCCTAGGCACTGATCTACATTATTTATGGATCAGTGGCCAGAAAGGGTTTGTGCATCAGAAAAACATATGCGCTATTATTTTGGCATATCTTCTGCTGTCATTGCTTCATGTTATAAATTTTTTAACTCTATCGGCATAATTTACATTTGATGAAAATGTTTTACAACAAAAAAAATTATTGCCATATTTCAGTTGCTGACGCCTGAAAAAAAATCACTATTTTACTTCCAGTAATAGAAGATATGTTGCCATTACTGAGATTACCTTGTGACCATTAAAACACTAATCAAGGCAGTTATTCGGTCAAAGCAAAATGAGAAAATGGAAAACAAACCAGGTTAATTAAATTGACATTTTCGCTCTGCTATGACATCACAAAATAAGTATTCCAGTATGACAAGAGTGTTGTTTACTCAACATTGTTACCAGAGTATTTGTTTACAGGGTCAAATGAGCTGTGATCTGTGAGGGAGTTTCGACCCTGTTTTGATGATTTCAGTCTGTTCTTGTTTTGATTCAAAGCAGCTCAAGTTTGATCAAATTGATGTTAGTTCTATTTTTATTCGCATTCTACAGTGGGCCCACCGGCGAATTGGAGGGGCAACTCCTAATGCAGGCATATTTGATAACACTTTATCTGGATTCGAAAAGGAGGTTTCCCTCCCAAAAAAGGAACTGTGGAGTCAAGATAAATAGTAATCATATATAATTGGATAAGCAGTATTAGTAGATTGGGGAAAAGGGCCTCTGGCAATATGAGCGCAGCACAGTCAAATTAAAATTATGATCGGAAACGTTCATTTGTTATTTTGATTGGCTCTCCCCCTACCATGCGTTTGAACTGAACTCTGGATGTAAAGGGAAGTTACATATAAGCCTTTGTTGAAATTCACAAATTTATGAATTATGCCCTGACTCAAATCCGAAGAGGAAGTAAGTTTGTAATTAAGTGTTAGCTCAGTCTATAGCTATCTTGTAATAACATGTATAAATGAACATGACTACAAAGAAAAGGGCATGTGATTGAAGTTAGCGATTGGTTTCAAAACAAATCATCACTCATCACTCATTGCGCTGACAAGTGTAAACAAATGTGAACGTACATAGAGCCGAAAGTAGAGTAGATGGAGAGCATCAGACAGCAATATTGGATCGTATATAATATATTAAATTGGTTGTGAGAACGTTAGTTCCAGGATGAGTAGCTTTTCATACATTGTCTTCAAGCTGGTCATTGCGTCTGCTCTGCATAGCCAAACACAGGCAGCAGCTAAGACTTCTAGACTAGTTACCCTACATCAAGGATGTTTTATATGGCAGCGTCAAGCTTACTCAATATTCCATGTCAGGTTTCAGGAACGGTGTTTATTAGCCTTGTCATGTGGCTACTTTATTGGTAGCCGCGTGGCACGGTTAATGATTTATCACATCGAAGATACACTTATCGGTTGGTTAATGCCTGTTATTTTGTTTCCCTTGCATTTACAGATACACACATATATCTGGGTGGCAACAGAAATGGAAGAATCAACGGTAATTTTTTCCCTCAAGGTAACCTTATCAGCCATTTGAGCTACGGTAATGAAAACTATGCCAACAACATTGACGCATCAATAACTTTGTTGGGTTTGAAAGCGGGCCAGCGAGTCGTCATCAACTTCAGCGACTTTGAGCTGTACCATATTGCTGGTGTCTGTTGCTGTGAAAAAGACTATCTTCAAATATCAGGCTTGAGTGTCATCTCAATTCTCAATATTGATAAACAGGTATCTAGTGCGAAGTTTTGCAGTGACCCAGATAGATCCCCTCCACTTGGACAAGACATCACCTTAACCGTCAAACAAAATCAAGTAAAATTCAAGTTTGTTACCAACGGTAAACCTGGGACCAGAGACAATGGATTCAAGCTAGGCTATGATGGGATGTCAACTGATGGATAGATAATCTATGAAAGAATATGTGTGATAAAGTTTAGCCAAACTTTTATCATGTCCAAAGATTTTGCTACAACTTACATTCTGATTTCTGAAGCATGCTTAGCCCAGATTTGCTTTGAAAATAAGCCTAATATGCTGCTGGCCCTGGCGCTGTTGAAGTCCAGCTATGGAAGCTCAAGGCAATAGATACTAATAAAAATGGAGCTCTTTTGTAGTGATTCCAATCCCGACCACATCTACAACTACAACTACAACTACAACTACAACTACAACTACAACTACAACCACAACTACAACACCAACTACAACAACAACAGCTACGACCACACAAACATTAGAAAGTCAACTAAATGGAAACTCTTCGGCATTGAAAGGTAGGTGTTGAATATGCATTCATATAAATCTCATAGACAAAGAAAAAGATCATATGGACACAGCAGGGAGCAAGAGTTGTTTAATCGGTGTCGTCTTATAAAAAACTGTTCTTCAGTTTGCTGTGTGAGAGTAGTCGCTGACTTGACAAATCTCATACCGTAGAAGAGGTGACCTGTATACCCTTACAAGAGTCGTCCCCAATAGTTTTATTGGTGTTTCATGCGGCTCAATATCAACATGTATGCTAACTAAATCATAGGTGTTTGGCAAAGATAAGCTCGATAAATTTACTGTTGACTTTGCTCAAAATTCTGTTTTGTTTTGATATAAAGGTGAAATGATCTGTTTGGGAAATCCAGGCTACAAATGCATTGTGGGTAGTATAACATTACAATTGCATAGCTTTGGTACCAAAGGTGAGTGTATCGGAGGGGGGGGGTCGCTTCTCTTTATCGTCTATATTTGTACTACTTCTAAACCTTTGATGCTCTGTTGGCTTACAGGTACTGACAAGGGAAAACCTCTCACTATTGGTCTGGTTGCAGGTGCAGCTGTCCTCGTGTTGATCATCGTTGCAGTTGTCTCTTTTATCATCATAAAGAAAAGGTAAATATTGATTTCAGGAATTTTTAAAACATTTCGTAAAACCATACATATCATGTTTGAAAACTTATTGGGTCACTTCATCTTTCTGCGCCAGAGAAATTACAAGTTGAAAATTAAAGTTGTTGTAATCAATGAACTACTCACTCATTTTATTATTCTCTTTATTATTAGAAAGACAAGGAGACACAATAACTCCTCTCCTCCTCAAGACTCTAATCTAACGGAGTACTCTTATCAGAACGACAGTGACGGTAATGATTATCAGCTTGCTTATGAAGTCACAGATCCATCCCAAAATCAAAAGTGAGTGACTTCCAATCCATATCGATGTGTTGCATAGATTCATTGCTGGTAGTCTGCAAAGTTTGATCTCCAGTCATCAGGTTGCACAGCGACACAGTTGATATGTGGGTTTACTGACATACCTATTTATGAATTGGACAAGAATAAACTTTGCACCATCCCCCGGTTTGCTGGGTGTGCTGCGGTGTGCGGCGGTGTGCTGCGGTGTGCGGCCGTGTGCTGGGGTGTGCTGCCGTGTGCTGCGGTGTGCTGGGGTGTGCTGCGGTGTGCTGCGGTGTGCTGCGGTGTGCTGCGGTGTGCTGCGGTGTGCTTCGGTGTTCTGCGGTGTGCTGCGGTGTGCTGCGGTGTGCTGCGGTGTGCTGCGATGTGCTGTGGTGTGTTGCGGTGTGCTGCGGTGCGCTCACCACATCATGTCACATGTTGTAATATGTGACATGCTCTGCATAAGGTTTTTGATACATGTTTGTTTCTTTTAGACTTGAATCTGCAGATATAATATTGCGCTGCATGTTAATTCTCTTGCTATAAATACAGTTTACTATTTTGATGTTTTTGTTATTATATATGTTGTAGGGTGAATGAACAAGACCAAGACAGTGGGTATGAAAGAGGAGTTGTAACATCCGAGCAAAGTGATAGTGATAAGAATGTGGTGGAACTGGTGGATAATGATCTGTATGGATCATCAGCCAACTAAAAACCAAATATTTTTTTTTATTGTAATTCTTAGTATTTGGTATTTATATCAGGATTTGTCCTCCCCCTGACAAGAAGGCCAACTGAACACTTCCTCGTCACTGTATGGTACCGTAAAATGTAAGAATTTACTGCTGACAACGCTTCTGAAGGCTTAATATATGATGTGTGCATTCGTGCATTGGTAGTTGTGGGGCCACATTAAATAATCTTGATGGCCCTTGCTTTTATGCCCTGAAAAGAGGTGTATGGTCCTGGTTCATATTCTGGGCCTGATTCAAAGCCGGTTGCTTTGACCTCGATACAAGTAACAGTACTCCGTCTCCGATCTACATTGGATCACAGCCAGCCCTTAGTAGCGTTCGGGATGGCGATCGCGACCGCCGCCGGCCATGATCGCTATGTCAAACGCTACTAAGGGCTGGCTGTGTAATGAATGTTGCACTGAAGTTATTGCCTGCAAATCCTGTCTAATCATAATCTACTACAACATTGATACAACTGTTGAATATATTTACAGTTAGCAAACATGCAGTTGCTGTTTAGGATTGTGGTGTTTTTGTTTTCCCACCGAATGAGTGCGGATTATTTTACATTCTATATTTGGCAGACAATACACATTGTTCAGGTAGTAATTTGCCTCGTTATAAGCTGGATGGCAGACCATGCACAGAACGACCAATAAATTGTTCATTCTCGAATAAATTTGGTTATATTCCAGTTTCTGCGATGTTGAGTTTCTTTCCTAGGTTGAAGCCATGCTTCTTATTATGAAAAATATTTTACTTACTTTTGATTTTAAACTTTGAAACTGGAACCTTTTTACATTCCTGTGTATCCCATTAATATATGTTTAATTATTTTCCATCTGCTGGGTTTGCAGTGTAAAACTTACTCACTTCGCCATTTTTTTAAGAGACGTGATTCCTTATAATATTTATTTGAATAGCTTCGCAATTTTTCCATAATCAAATTTCTGCAGTACAAATTGTGAAATAAAACATCAGGCATCGGCCGACTGACTAAGAGTATACATCTCCTAAGATGAAGTTTGTGCATCATACCTGAGTCTGTAGAAACTTCTTGGCAACAGTGATTAATCAGCTGTTATTATATCTTGAGCACAGGAACTGTGACCCATAGTCCTCATGACAAGCCCTATAATCATACCTGCCAGAAACCTGGCTACTCTTTATATCGAAGAGGCAGAGGGTGTTCTTTTTATTGTGTGTTGGGTGTATCGCAAAAGAACCTGCCTAGTATGAATGGTGTTCCAGTACCAAATCAGAAATGACTGCCGGCGCCGGTAATCGAACCTGGCCTGGATCTCAATGATCACAAGTCCGTACCATTAAACATTAGACTACTCCTGACTCTAGTGCTAGCCTTAGATGATCAGATTGGTGTAACAAGGTGAAAAGGCCAACTTTGGTTAATGACATTCCTGATTTATCGGCCATAAGTGGGACCAACACATATAGTTTCTACATAACAGAGCCACCCCTAGGTGTTTTACTTACTGAAATTGCAACTGAAGCTCAGAAGATTGTAACTGCACATAACCACTCTTTGCATATTGCACTGACCTCAGGCTTCAGATTATCTGATGTTCGATGGTCAGATTAGCTGTAGAAGAATATGAATATAAATCTGTTCACCGAGAAACAGTTAATCTTTGACATCTCAAAATGAGCTTATTTCTTGATAATAATAATTAATTTGTTAAAGTGATGAGTTTTTCTCTCGGAGTTATCTTTCCTCTACTCAGGTGGAGACAACTCAACTAATTTTAATTGAGAACTTGTAGTAAATAGAGTGATCTTTCAGCCGATTGTGAAAGGCTGCTGATTTTATGACAGTAGCAGTGCTCATGATCGATCGTCATTACTCTTGAGTAGAGATTGACCACTTTTAAGTTAAACTCCTCAGAGTCTTTCAAGCTGTTAAAAAAGTTACTTCGACACAGTCTTTGAATCTATACAGGATAAATTTTCAGACTCAGGAAGTTGTGACTAGCAATCCTACTGTGAAGGGGAAACTAATGTTGTTCCTAGCTATCAAATAAGGGGGAGATCAAACCTTCCTAAATCATTGATTCTTAGGGGCATATCAAAATTACCAGGTCATCGGTTACTATATACGAGGAAGTTGTGAACAATTGGATGCTGAACTAAGCAAGACTTAACAACAGTGGTGGATGTAAACATGAAGTTAGAAGGGAGAAATTTTTTAATGATGTTTCAAAACTAATGATCTATTCTATTGAACGTTCAACGCTATTCATATCATTTAGTGTTAATATTTAGATATCAGAGCAGCCAGTAACAAGTGACTTTTTAGTAGTAGTAGGGGGGGACTTTGGAAATGCCCCCTCTCAAGTCTAGATCAATAACACCTTAACATGGAGTCTTTTGACACAAAGTTAGTCATTCTCTTATATTCAGTGAACATACATAAGGTTTTAGAAATCTAAAAATAAAGAATAATATGTTGCAAAAAGTCTGTTTTTAAAAACTATGTTTCACATGGTTCACATTAAATTCATAAGTATTGTCTGACTGCATTGGAATGTGTCATTGAGTGTGTCGAATTTGAGATCTGACCAATAATAAAACAAGCTTTTATATAAGCAATGGGTCTGAGTAATGCGGTACTTAGTTCAAATGGCTGAGTAATGGGGTATTCAGCTAAAAGGATCACAAACTTCTAAACTTTGTAACATGGTTATATGACCACTTTCACTGATTAGATAGTGATGTTAGAAGCGTCACTACTAATCACAGTATAATGAAAGTAACAGTAGGGATGTGTCTCAGATAATGGAGCCTGTAAACCCTGACTAGCCAACATTATCAGTACCTCCTAGCTAACCCTGCCTGTCTAATACCATAACAACAATAACAAGCACATAGCAACACCGAAAAGGGACAGAGCGTTTACGCTGTGAAACTATGTATTGCTGAGCTGTATCGTCTTTGTGCTGTTGACCGAATTGTATGCCAAGTTTAAACCTCTCAAGTCGAGGTTATGTTATTAATTGATGTCATGATATTGGTTTTAGGACGTTGATTCGATAGAACTGAGTGTCTGGGATTATAAAAATCTTGCATCAGTACTTTGCCTAGTGCTGTATGTTTTCCATATGGGGCAGCTACTAACGATTAAAGTCATACAAGTCGTTGTCTACAAAGGCAACATTGTCAGATGACTGCAATGGCGGTGGCCCGCTTTGATCGTAAATATCACTATCGACGAATTGTACATCACCAGCCCCCCACTCAGCGTTGCTTGGTGTTTGCTCGTATAAATCGTTCTCTACTAGATCAGGCTCCTGTTCACCGTGACGTTTGACAGGGACAGCTGGAGCAGGCTCATATATAGGCTCGGCAGCTGTAGGTGGCTCTATAGGCTTTGTTTTCTTTGGTTTCATCTTTGGAGTGACTGCAGTATATAGGTCGTTTGGTCTATAAAATTATAATGTAGGAAGTTGTATTCATGACGCTGGCAAATGAAGCTTTGCGAACAACTGATAGCTGATTTTTGGCCATATGAGATAAGCCTTAGCCTTAAGCTTAGCCTGTCTTGTCAAGCTTGTCTGGTGGGGTGAGCAGTGCTTGCCGACTCTTTTTGCATTACGAATTGTCAAGAAGAGAGTTGTCCCCCTTCCACGAACAAGTCAGTGCTAGCAAACTCGTTCAGATTGAAATTTTAGGTGATAAAAATTAAATGAATTTATTGTTCAGGATGATATGAGTGCAAATCACTACATCTCTTTTGATCAAATTCAAACAAATTAAATTAAATCTGATAACTTACCCAGCAGCGCCATTTGCTGATGATTCCTCTCCTGCACCTCCATTGGTTTTACTTTTCGATCTTTTGCTCTGTTTGTTAGATGACTTCTTGAAGCCATTTGCAGCTGGACCAGGCGGTGTTTCCAGCTCGACTGTGTCGTATGCTCCAATAGAATGGTTATTTACTACAAATGTGACAGACATAGGATAAATAATTTTTCCACAAAACTAAGCCCTATTACAACAAACTTTACCAAAGCAGGTATTTAGACCAATATTAGTTATAGCAGGCTGGACTGTGGAGAATTGGAGATCGGCAGAAAAAATTGCGACAGCTATTGGTTAATGGGACACGCAATAGATAAATGAGCTTGCAAACTGTGATATATCTTGCTCAGATACAAATGTAAGCTTGAGTGTTGCATGCTGTTAGCATACAGTAAAAAAAACTCTCAACTCGGTACCCGGCCATAATGCCATGGTCAAAATGCCATTGGGGCAAAATGCCAGTGACAGTTGGTAGTAATCCAGAGTTATTGTCATATTATTCTAGAGCATGATAGGCGGGCAACCTTTTTTGAAAAAGGCCACATTTTATGCAGGCTCCACTCAAGAGGCCTCAACATAAATTTCGAATGTGAGGTATATTTTGGCTCTGTAAATTTTGAACAAACTAAATCAAAACATGTGTCAACAAAAACTGTGGTATGTTGCGAAAAACATTGATTCGCATAAGCTCAAACAAAATACTTACATTTATCTAATCTTCTGAAGTTTTGCGACATTAAGTTACAGTTATAATCTTTCAAGTGGTTGAGCAAGGGGAAACTCTCATTTAGGATTGTCGAATGATAGGCACTCTGAAAAATCTCAGTTAAAATTCCGGAGAATTTGTAACATGACAACTTTTTGTTACAAATCTGACTGCATAAGCTAAAACGGAATACTTTAATATTTATCTTATCTTCTGAAGTTTTTTGACATTCAGTTGCATTTACAATTAATCTAAGTTTCAAGTGGTTGAGCAAAGGGCAAGGCCGCAAGGGGAAATTTTTCATAATACTATGCTTGTCAGATGAGGGGCACAATGGATTGTTTCAGCAAAAATTCTGGAATACTTCTAACATGACATCGACATCCATAAGTTAGGAAAGGATAATTTGCATGCTGCACCGGAAAAAAAGCCGCAGGTTGCCCACAGCTCTTCTAGAGAATAGTATGGAGATATTAGTCAAATCAGCTAATAAAACTGGTTCATGATACCACTTTTATGCTGCCTTGAAAGCTAACTTAAAACGACAAACGAACAATCATATTATCGCAAGATAGCAGCACAACCTGAGGGTTCTATGATCACAGAGTGTGCAGGTATATTGTGTCTTTGGAACCGAATATACAGAGAACTCAGGCTATATAGCATGGATTTTTTTTTAGTTGGGTAGAGGGCAACCATTTGATCGGCTATAATTATAATTTGATGCTGGGATAGGGATGCAGATGAGAAGTGACAAAGCATTCACACCTAGCACTAGCACAATGCATTGCTCAAACCTTGAGTGCTTGCTACAACATCCGGCCTCTCCAGCTCAAAATACAGATTTTTGTTGTCTGGGCAAAATAAAATTATAGATTGTTATCTCAGTTTTGGGAGTTGCCTCCCATGCCAACCAATGTCTGCTATGTCATGAATAAAGCTGACGTCAATCCTATTCAGGCTAGGAATACATACTCCCAAAATGCATACACGCATCACAGTGCACCAGACCAACTCCGTATGAAGAAACCAAATAGAGCAACTCTATTTACGTTCAATTTGCGCTGAGGATGATTAAACTTGGACAAAAAATATACTTGGGCTCTCTTTATTATCTGGCTGGTGCACACTTATCTATTGGTGTAGAAATACCAGTGGAATGAGTGTGTACTTAAACTGCATTACATGTTAACATCTATTCACATATTCAGCTATCGGTGATAAGGCTATATATGAACAGGGAAGTTGAAAGTGTAGTGATGCTATGTCTAGGCCTGAGGGAAAATGTGAGCAGGATGTTATCAGTGACTGAGACTTTCGAATATAAAAAATTACTCACCGCAGCCTTCAGTGTCATTTTTTCCTTTGGATTCTGACCTGGAAACAAAATTTGTGATAAATGGTCAGAAGAGTATACTGTTCAATGAGACTAGTAATATGACTGTGCTATCAACCAGTAAAAAATCTCCTCATATCTAAACAACTAGGCATCTAGTCTGGTGTTATTTCAGTACGTTAATGTGCACAGTAGAGTGAATATCTAGTTGCAATTCCATATCTGGTGTCCGAAAAAGAATTAGACTTCAAAGTACAATCACAAACCCATGCCGGACTAGAGTAAGGAAGCATGTCTAAAACGATCAACCAAAAAGGTTATGAAACAACCTGAATGTTACTGTACCTGTTATTTTCAGAGCAAATCTCTGCTGCTTTAATTGACATAGGCAAAGCAATTCTGCTGTCTGAAAACAACCAAAATTCAGTATTCACAATATAGATAGACTTACGGTTGGTTTTGGTTCTTTCTTACACAGCAAACAGCAACGATCACAACAGCTGTAATAAATAGTACTCCGGTTGGTACAGAGGCTATCAGGACTATCTGCATTTCAGTGAGGCCATCAGATCCTGATACTTGTTGGTCTGTAATAGTGCTGGGACCTTAAAACAGACATGATTATGATAGTATAATATTTATCCCTAGCCTGGTAAAGACGTAAAGTCACACAAAGTTGATTTGCATGTATGCAAATAAAGGTATTATTGTTTATTAATGAAGTCAGCAAACGAGTTTTTAGAGAGCAGCAGCAGCAGTTGTTGGTAATGATTTTCTTAGACAGTGAGGCATAGATATTGAGTTTACACCTAATGACAGTAAAGAAATTAAGTCATTTCATAAAGGCGAAGAAATAGCCTATCATCAAAACCTTCAACGAAATATTTAAACTAACCAGGAATCTTTTCGCATCTCACTACCCTATTATCTAAGATGGGATAGTTCCAAAGAGAGAAATTCCAGCTTCCAGCCATAGAACAAATGATACTAATTTCACTGACACCTTTTAGAAGCTGATAGCCAGGATCACAGATGATGTTGAGTACAGTGCCATAAGGAAGAGAAGATAAAGAAGTGCTTGGTGTCATGCTTGCATTGATAAGTTCTAGAATACCGCATCGCACTGAGTATAAATAACAAAAGAAATGAACCTGGCAATGCTAATAAGATCTGTTAGTATCTAAAACCGTTAGTATGAGGTATACACATAAGAGGCGATCTAGTGAAGAAATATCAGATTTTATCAAGGTCTCGCTGCCAAAAATTAGACTCCACTAAAATGTCTGTGAGGATTCTGTCCCATTCAAATTAAACATATTATTATATATTTTAAAGCAAGCAATTAGATAACAGTTTAACTGCAATTTAACTGACCTTCCTCACACAGCCGATAGTCAGACCAGGTTTTATCACTCTGACACGTTACATCTCCAGTCTGTTTAGTAAAACCCTCATCACATACATAATCTACTGTCTCCATGTAATCTACTGTTTCTTTCGCAGTTGCGATGGTGACATTAGCCATCACAGTTAGTTCTGTTACATTGCACTGTACTGTAATATACAAGGTAGGCTTGTATTAGCAAAGCACCAGGCAGGTCTGGTCTGTGTAGAGTGTAAGAGAAGAAGAGTGGTAAAAAATAAGAAAAGTGCTATAAGTATTGTAAGCATAGTTTGAAGGAAATAGTATTCTACTACGATCGCAGTCCAAGCCTACAAAAGTGGCCAGAGAAGTTTATGAGAAGCTTCAACAAAGGACCCTGGCGAATGTCGTAGGATTATGTTAGTGTATTCCTCTAACATGGTGCGCAACTAAAAGTACGAGCTGTCGGCTAGAATGCCTACGCTACTTAAACTGCTGAGATGTTTTGAGGGAGGAGTATCTGAAATACGCTGTCTGCCCAGAACAATTAGTGATATATTTTTAGCTCTCACCTGGAACACAACTGAAAGTATTGCGGATGTTTGTATCATTCCATGTCCAGGCAGTGGTCTCATTATCTGATGTACTACAAAAAATATTTATCGACTCGAGGCCATCTGGTGATTCATATCCGTCTTTACATTGGTACTCTACGGTCCTGTTCAGAGCAACCACTACCTGATCTGAATTCTCTATGATAGCTGGATTATCCACACACCATGGTACTGGAACATACATCAAACATCCATGTGAGAAGTAATTTTAAGTTCTCTCCTCACAGCTTTATTACAAGGAAGCCATTTGGCTTTTTCCAAAGCCTAATTATTTATTTTGATTTAAAGCACAAAATGGCATCAAAAATCAGGTAGCGATACAAAGTATTTGAGAGAAGAAGAAGGTAAACATCTTAAGCGTTCGACCAAAACAAGGGGTATCAGCTACACATACCTGGTATACATTTGACGTTACTGTCCCAGGATGCATCAGTACCATTGCTCACACATGTGATGGAAGATTTATCTCTGAACTGGTAGTTATCTACACACTGATACTGTACTGTAGTGTCTGGTAAGTAGGGTGGATCAGTCTCTACATGAGTAGCGTCGTTGATCATTGGAATATTTCCACATCTTATAACTGAGAAATGATTAAACATAAAGAATATTTCGAACCCTGATATAAATCTGTGAAAAACATTTTTCACAGGGTTTTTGTTCATAATTTGTTTTTTAAATTTCATCTTCCTGTGCAGCAAACATGTCAATATATTTGGGGGAGCATCTGTCTTACTCACAGCTGTTTATACATTAATAAATAATTGAGAACAGCCTGAAATTCTGACACACATCCACTTACGGTTATATATCAGAAGGTATTGAAACGCGACATATTCAAGACTATCATCTACTGCAGAAGACTGAATTTCAAAATCTCCATTACTATCTGCTGTGATGATAATATCCCTATTGTTGCCATCAATCTGTAGATTCTGATTGATGACAGTAATCTTAAGGTCAGCACTCGGTTTAAAAGCCGCTGTTTGTTGTAAGCTAATAGCCGAGTGTGCTGGCAGTCCTGTTACTTTGACATTACATGTTCCCTGGCTTGGTAGATTATTTTTTAAAAGCTGAGGTGAGCTGATCACACCTGACCATACAGACTGTGATAGAGTAACCTGTGGCTGTGCCCGTTCTCCACATCTGAAAACTGTAACAGTAGCACAACAGAATACCAATGCTATACTGAAATAACATGTACAGTGCGAGCCAAAACAGCACTTGTCATTTTTAGGTACGACAGACTGTTCATTCAACAAGATAAGAGCAGAAAAAAATGCCACAAGGAAATTTTCCAGATATCATTATATTTGTACTGCTTTTACCTGTATCGTAGTAAGTTATTGTGAAGTCAGCTTCTGTTGGTGAGGAGACCACAAAGGAAGCGGACGGGAAGGGGTGATAATTCAACTCAGTAATGCAGAATGAACTCCCATCCATCGTGAGCGTCAGAGAATCACATGGACTAGATTCACTGGCAAAAGTTACTCCTGTTACGATCATATGTGAGGAGGAAGGTGCTGGCAGCTGTACCTCACAAAGTCCATCTGGCTCCTCATTTCTGCGAACAATTTTTCCAAACCTCTGTGGAACAGAACTGCTTTCTGAGCAGATCATCACTGTAGGTATACTTTGTCCACATACAAAGGTGAACATTGCAGTGAGTATACAAAAGATATAACCTGTCAGCTTAGTCATTTTTGCCTACAAATAGAAAAGAACCAGAATAGTATTTTGTGTATGTGACGCAGAACCTAGAAGAGCATAGATAGTAATATGCTCTGTGTCTCATGGTCTTATAAATGTTCATTGTTACCCTTAGCTTTAAAAATGATCGAGGGTTTTATCCTGAGCCTTGTCACATAGCCACAAAAAGAAGGCTGAGTGACAAGACCAGCGTAGCTTAATTACAGAGTAAATTTAAAGAGATCAGCACAAATTCCAATTATAGTATGCCGAAAAATATAAATGTCCTGCATTTATACTTAGTCAATTGTGTGATACGTAAACCAGGGCAAACATTTGTAAGTGCGGAATACATAAGCATAATTGTCAAAAAGTCAGATTATCAATGGTCGACTGGAAAACTAAGCTATCTAGCACGTATAGTGGCAAATTCAATGCAATGCTGCTAGCAACTTTTACGCGCACAATAACAGTACACCTACCTTATGTCAAGATGAAAATTGGAAGTTATCTTGACTGCTTTGTGCTAACAAGGTATGTGTTACTTCTAGCCAATGAATACCAGGTCACTTTAGTTACAGTGAATTAATCAACTGAAGTGATAAGGGAAAAGCGAAAGCATGACTAAAGATTTGTAATGTGTAATGGAATCAGGAAAGGAACTGATTGGTGCAAACTGGCTCATAATATGATTTATTATGCCAATACTTCCCTGTTGAATCCATATTATTGCGTAGTAAAGTTCTACTATAATCTTCAATGCCAAACTAAAAGCCAATGTCTATATTAAAAGGGAATCAAAGGAATTTGTATGATAGCTATTGCTAGAGAGATGATTAAAATAACAACAGCATTATGCAGATTAAATACTAATGCAGCTCAGGATATCTTGGCAGGATGGCAGATTATACTCCTTGGTGACACATCAGAGATTACACCAGCGAGTTTGTCGGATACTGTTTGTGAGAGGATAAATCCAAGATGTTGTCTTTTTTTCTAATTTATCTTTGCACTAGGTCTAATTTGACTGCCCTATTTAACTGGCCCCTTAAGTGCAGGTGGCTTGTGTTGAGTAGTGACTCTATACCCTTGCCCTCCGTTGCTGGCTACTCTTTTTTTCGAAGAGGCAGAGGGAGATCTCTATACTGCGTGTAAGCACACAGTAGACCTCTTGTATTTATGGTCCTAATCCAAACAGACTTAATCTCATTAGATCCAAGCCCGCAAAATATTATGAATCAATACCAGCTTGGCTTCCTCATTTTCCTCATTTCATACAAGGCCCTAAAAATGGTAAATAAGGTGCATTTGGGAAACTATAAACAGAGAATATTGAGGTATAGTGGGTGGGTAGAATGGATTGATGTCTAGGGGTCACATTGTGTGTGTCTCAATGTTGGTAAACTCACCTTACGCGGGACTGCTAACATTATCATTCAGCTTTCCCAGCATACAAATAATGATCCACTCGGCATTGGCTTTCTCAATTTTGTGTTTTTTTTATCGGGTATTGTGTACAGTTTTACGGTCATCACAGGTACCTTACAAAGACGGGTGCTTTTGTCAATAAACGCACATTGATAAAATAATCTCTAATCAGGAAGTTCCGCCTTTATATTAGTTAACCCTTTATCACTTTATATTTTTAGTCTAGTGTTAGTGGAGAACAGTTCACAAGCATTCTTTAAGTTGCAAGCACAAAGTATGATGGCAAACATAATATGAGTGAGTGTAGAAAAACAAGTTTATCTTAACGAAAGGTTGGTATGTTGACATTCTAATGGCATACAACCACAAGTGTTACACCTTGCATGATAATTTAAAAGTCCTCAACTACACTTGGGAGGAAATCTTGAATTTCAATGTACTAGCAGTATTGTATACCATTTTGTGTGTAGAGATGTATGTGCATTTTTGGAGTATCACATTCATTTAGTACTAGACCAGCCTCCGGTAACAGTATCGTAATTTTTCCTTGTAAGAAGAGACAACGTCACATATCTTCATGGATGTCGCTTGTCTATATTTTCAATACAATACTCCCCTTTGTACAAGGTCAAGTTATACCCACAGTGATATTTAGCAGAAAACATTACCCCCATTATATCAAATTCTTCATTGATTTCACACCCTGGTTATGGCAATCAATTTGTGCAGTCTATTGCTTCTCCTTATCCAGCATCAAAGTGTGGATCAGGTAGGTATTCATAACTCAGTAGTAACTTACATGAATATTCTTCAACGACAGCGACAGCATCATCAACGAAGTTTAAGATCCTGTCTAATTGGTAAATTGCATTAATATATACTAGATATATAATAATCTGTTAGTGACCCATGCTCTGCTATACACAGTTTGAATTTTTAAATTTTAGAAACAATATTATGACTAAGCTGACAGGTTATGGCTTGTTCTATATATTCATTGCACTCAACTTTGCACATGGACAAAGTATACCTACAGTGATGATCTGCTCAGAAAGCAGTTCTGTTCCACAGAGGTTTGGAAAAATTGTTCGAAGAAACGAGGAGCCAGGTGGACTTTGTGAGGTACAGCTGCCAGCACCTTCTTCCTCACATATGATCATAACAGGAGTAACTTTTGCCAGTGAATCTAGTCCATGTGATTCTCTGACGCTCACAATGGATGGGAGTCCATTCTGCATTGTAGAGGGAAATTATCATCCCTTCTCGTCTGCTTCCTTTGCGGTCTCCTCACCAACAGATGCTGACTTCACAATAACTTACTACGACACAGGTAAAAGCAGCACAAATATAATGATATCTGGAAAATTTCCTTGTGGCATTTTTTCTGCTCTTATCTTGAATGAACAGTCTGTTGTACCTAAAAATGACAAGTGCTTTTTTGGCTCGCACTGTACATGTTATTTCAGTATAGCATTGGTATTCTGTTGTGCTACTGTTACAGTTTTCAGATGTGGAGAACGGGCACAGCCACAGGTTACTCTATCACAGTCTGTATGGTCAGGTGTGATCAGCTCACCTCAGCTTTTAAAAAATAATCTACCAAGCCAGGGAACATGTAATGTCAAAGTAACAGGACTGCCAGCACACTCGGCTATTAGCTTACAACAAACAGGGGCTTTTAAACCAAGTGCTGACCTTAAGATTACTGTCATCAATCAGAATCTACAGATCGATGGCAACAATAGGGATATTATCATCACAGCAGATAGTAATGGAGATTTTGAAATTCAGTCTTCTGCAGTAGATGATAGTCTTGAATATGTCGCGTTTCAATACCTTCTGATATATAACCGTAAGTGGATGTGTGTCAGAATTTCAGGCTGTTCTCAATTATTTATTAATGTATAAACAGCTGTGAGTAAGACAGATGCTCCCCCAAATATATTGACATGTTTGCTGCACAGGAAGATGAAATTTAAAAAACAAATTATGAACAAAAACCCTGTGAAAAATGTTTTTCACAGATTTATATCAGGGTTCGAAATATTCTTTATGTTTAATCATTTCTCAGTTATAAGATGTGGAAATATTCCAATGATCAACGACGCTACTCATGTAGAGACTGATCCACCCTACTTACCAGACACTACAGTACAGTATCAGTGTGTAGATAACTACCAGTTCAGAGATAAATCTTCCATCACATGTGTGAGCAATGGTACTGATGCATCCTGGGACAGTAACGTCAAATGTATACCAGGTATGTGTAGCTGATACCCCTTGTTTTGGTCGAACGCTTAAGACTTTACCTTCTTCTTCTCTCAAATACTTTGTATCGCCACCTGATTTTCGGATGCCATTTTGTGCTTTAAATCAAAATAAGTAATTAGGCTTTGGGAAAAGCGAAATGGCTTCCTTGTAATAAAGATGTGAGGCGAGAACTTAAAATTACTTCTTACACGGATGTTTGATGTATGTTCCAGTACCATGGTGTGTGGATAATCCAGCTACCATAGAGAATTCAGATCAGGTAGTGGTTGCTCTGAACAGGACTGTAGAGTACCAATGTAAAGACGGATATGAATCACCAGATGGCCTCGAGCCGATAAGTATTTCTTGTAGTACATCAGATAATGACACCACTGCCTGGACATGGAATGATACAAACATCCGCAATACTTTCAGTTGTGTTCCAGGTGAGAGCTGAAAATATATCACTAATTGTTCTGGGTAGAGAGCGTATTTCAGAAACTCCTCCCTCAAAACATGTCAGCAGTTTATGTAGCGTAGGCACTCTAGCTGACAGCTCGTACTTTTGGTTGCGCACCATGTTAGAGGAATACAGTAACATAATCCTACAACATTTGCCAGGGTCCTTTGTTGAAGCTTCTCATAGACTTCTCTGGCCACTTTTGTAGGCTTGGACTGCAAGCGTAGACGAATACTATTTCTTTCAAACTATGCTTACAACACTTATAGCACTTTTCTTATTTTGGACCACTCTTCTTCTCTTACACTCTACACAGACCAGACCTGCCTGGTGCTTTGCTAATACAAGCCTACATCGTATATTACAGTACAGTGCAATGTAACAGAACTAACTGTGCTGGCTAATGTCACCATCGCAACTGCGAAAGAAACAGTAGATTATATGGAGACAGTAGATTATGTATGTGACGAGGGTTTTACTAAACAGAATGGAGATGTAACATGTCAAAGCGATAAAACCTGGTCTGACTATCGGCTGTGTGAGGAAGGTTAGTTAAATGTCTGTTAAATTTCCATCTACTTTCTTGATTAAAAAATAAAAAATAATAACCTTTAAACTGCATGGGTTAGAAATGGCTCAGATATGAGTTTAGTGGAGTCTAATTTTTGGCAGCTAGACTTTGGTACTATTCGATATTTCTTCACTAAATTGCCTCTTATGTGTATACCTCATACTAAATGTTTTAGATACTAACAGATCTTATTAGCATTGTCAGGTCATTTTCTTTTTTTATTTATATTCAGTGCGATGCGATATTCTATATCTTATCAATGCAAGCATGGCACCAAGCACTTCTTTATCTTCTCTTCCTTACGGCACTGTACTAAACATAAGCTGTGATCCTGGCTATCAGCTGCTAAATGGTGGCAGGGATATAAGTATCACTTGTTCTATCGCTGGGATCTGGAATGTCACCATTCCAAACAACTCCAACGCATATGATAGGGTAGTGCAATGCAGCAAAATTCCTGGTTAGTTCAAATATTTTGCTGGAGCTTTTGTTCATGTTCCCTTTCCCTGTCTTTACGTAATAACTTCATTTCTTTACTGTCATTCAGCGTAAACTCATATGTATGCCTCAAAGTCTCATGGTAAATTTGTAGGATAAGAAAATCACTACCAACAACCTTTTTCAGAACGCTGCTTCCCTAATAACTTTTTTGCTTTCTTCTCAAATTAACAATCATACCTTATACGTAGACTGGCCAATTCACCTTGTGTACGTCTTTTCAAGACTGAGAGGAATAATTATTATACTACCACTATTTATAGGTCCCGGTCCTCTTTGAGATGAACTATTCTTTTTTTCTTGATCATTTCTCGATATATCATCTTAGATGCACAAAAAATGTACTTTATAAGGTACCAATTGAATAACTTCATCCATTATTTTGATGATTTCAGGTGTACAACAGCATCAGACGACAACTGAGAAGCTTAAGGGTGAGTTAGTTGATTCAAGTTCCCAACAACCTGAATTTGCCTTTTCATTGCAGCTCACAAAAAGATTGCCAAATATATTAACTTATTTAACTAATTTCACTTTCAGTCTCGTATTGCATTATAAACACTGAGTTGTGGCCCCATGATTAAGAAGAGGATAACTCCTTTCTCTTACTGTAAAACAAATTATGTGTGAACTCGCATCATTCATTTTAGATTTGAAATTCATAATAAAGCCGATATCAAGGTTTGACCTGTTTTAAAAGCTAACTCAAAAATTGGGTTAGCTTGGGTGGACTTTGTTTTCGATGGATATAATTAAATTCTTCACCCGTAGACATTTTAAAAATTCATGAATATTAACCATTAATTGCCTCAGTCAATCAGATATTTGGTCAAGTCATAATTTTTGTTAATTTTAGGAGATCAACAACAGGTAGTCATAGTAGGATCTGTCCTCGGAGTTGTTTGCATACTTCTGATTGGTGGGCTGGTTTTCTTTGTGATCAAAAGCAGAAAGTTATCTATGGATATGCAAAGGTAAACCTTGACCATGGCTGTGATCGTAGTACCTGTTGTTATTCCTATCATCTAGATAGTCTCAATGAGCTGATTCTCATGTTAATAAATCTGAGTAATAGCGAGCCATTTTCTATCCCGGATAACTTTAGTGTATAAATTTCAGATTGACGGCATCTGGGAAAGCGCAGCAATTTGTAACAGAAAGAAGCACCACTAACGGTATAAGTTCAGCAATGATTCAAGTCAATTTGTATACTTATAACTTTTACACTGTGAGGGTTTCACATTAAATTGAGTAAATCTCTTGATTGGCAAGGCCACTGGCTACAGGCCATTTTTAGTGATTATTCCCCACCTATTTTTGCAACACTTACTTAACATGATGATTCTTCAACATCAAATTTGAATTTTTTTTTAAGAAAAAAATTGTGACGGCTAAGAGGGGGAAGAACATTTACCCTCAAATCATAAGGGAAGGGATAAAAACAATTTGTTTGAAGGTTATTAAAACTTCGGTGTATAAAACTTGTGGAATAATTCCAATCATGTTAGACATCTTTCTATTTAAAGGTACACTGTACAATCCTACAGAGTACGAAGAGGTCGGATCGGACGTCTCCCAAATTAATCCGGCTGTAGATTTTGAAAACATCAATCAAGCCAACAATGAAACCAACACATATGAGAACTCTGGTACCAGGATGGCTGGGAATATTCAGTCTAGAGGTGCGGAGTATGAGATGGTGAATCAAGGAGAAGGAGTAGAAGATAACCATGTATATACTTCTCTAAATAACTAGGGATAAATGGTCGTCTTTTTTAAATAGCCATTTTTAACATGTTTTAACTTGATCATGCATAATATTTGTTTACAAGAATATTTTCTTTCAGTAGGGCAGTGTGTTTTATGTTTTTAAATATAGTGTTATAGCATCATGAAAATATTAATGAATCTAAATCTACTGGAAGCAGTTTGCAACGGTAGTTGGGCAGGCTTCGCGGTACTGCAAGGTTGGCCAGGACAGGAACATTTTATTACTAACAACATTTACTACCAATATGCGTTATACATTTTCTTGTTCTATGCATTGCTTTTCCTATTTGCCATAAGCATTTGCTTGAACTATATCTTAGGATTGGAAGAGGTTAAGATATGAGAAACTTGCATTCTTTATCTCCTAATGTGGCAATCAAGGGTAGAAGTTAACTCCATGTCACTGTATCTTATGATTTATTCTAATACATATTTTTAGATTAAAGCGCAGCAAAACATAAATTAATTTTTAATCTGAAATAGTTCTTAGCTAGAATAAAATACTATAGAAGAAGAAAATGCCTACTTTGAAAAAAATTGGTATCAATGTTAAAACTTTGTTTTCACAGCTATGATCATGGTGACACTTAATCAAGTTCATTGCATTATAGTTCGACTCAAGGATGAAAAATAAAAATTATAAAATATAATCAAATGTGGCTAATTTACCTGATACTTTGTTGCATGAAGTCTGTTTTCAGATATTCCTAGCATGGTCAGCAGTGATCAGTTCACCGTAACCTGAAATTAGGAACCTACCTATTCAAAGAGAATGTAAAGTGAAAGGACCGCCAGCAGGTTACGGAAGTCTTGAAATTTCAAAACGGAAGTATGGAATTAGATTAAGTGTCACCGACCAGCAGACCGCGGGTTGTAGAAAAAACAAGATGCCTGCTACAAACACCACTGGTGAAAGAGAAGAGTTTGCAGTTCAGTAAACACTTCCATTGTTCTAACCTGATTTGACAAAGCAATGTGCAGATAACTACTTATGCTGATGCATTCTGGGCCGCGAACCAGTCTAGTTGGCTAAGTCAATTATTCATGATAACTGATTGCATTTTAGGTCAAGGCGTCGTAATCATAATATTGTAAGGATTCAAAGTTTTAATTTAAATCTTTTACCATATTAGTTAGACAATTAGCGAGCATTTTTTGAATTTTTTTCACAGTTTCGGGTGTTATTACAGTCCCTGCTTCCCTCCCCCAATTTCCTTTGTAGTGGCAGTATAACATGTAGTTCCATTTTCCCAGATGATAATGTGTTGTTGTAGTATCCTTTTTCTCACACTGTTGTTTATGTGTATATATAGGTTGGGAGGCCTGAACTATTCTTGTAGGCATTCTTCTATAGCAGACCCTTGAAAAATAATAAAAAATTAGACTACAAATTTGGGAACTAAATTTAGAAACATTGGGGAGGCAATATTACACCAGAGTTGGTATAGACAGAGCGTTGCATGGCCTCAATGAAGAGGTGCATCAACCAAGGCCACGGCGTGCCATTGCAACCCCTATCACTTCTTCCTCTCCACCTTCTCCTCATGCCTGTTATCAAATCTGGCTTTGACGCTGATTATTATTGACCATGCCCACATTTGATTAAAATATTGAGTTCATCATAATCTAAAATCTGTTTTGCACGCATGATGTGACTATGTCTAATCTCATTATTTTCTATATCAGACTAAAAAAACATACATAAGCTACCGCTGGGCTATCTCTGGTCAGTCCTGACCGTCTACTGAACAAAGGCGGCAAGTTCATGTTGAAACATAATTAACCTCAACAATGTGTAGAGATCAGGACCAAAAACCTGAGTATTTACATTCTTTCTTCCATCTCCTGCTTGTACAACTGCACAAAATAAAAACGCCATGTCGTGTATTTAAGTGTGCCATATTTTAATCAGTGAAGCATAGGCGTTGTCCTGTCTAGGGAGTATATCAAGTCTATGGTTCTGATCCCTCAAAAATTAATTAAACATTTAACACAGACGCTGGAGAGCAAGCCAGATCAAGCCGGATCAACATATGTGAACATCTCTGAATTGTTAGGGAAAAATAAGGTCTTGTGTGATTGTTATAAAAAAAAAATTTATTTAATATTTGATATTACACCAGTATCGAGCCATAAATTTCCTTATGCCTTCAATGTAAATCCGACGCCAGTAATTAGATAATAACCCCAGACATCATACTATCTAAAAAACAAGCGTCAGAAAACGGGGTATCAAATGTAGTTGACAGGACTTAGAACCATGCTGAAGAATTGAATGATCTTATTAATGCTTCATAGATGTAAAACCAGACGCAATAAAAATCAACTGAGAGGATATAAAGTAACATAATATCGAATCGGCATAGAGCACTTTTCAATAGTGTTTTCTTTTATTGCTATTAATTTAATATATCAATAAAACAGCGTCCATTGTTGGTCAAAGTCCCAGAGGCGCGCAGTCAGGCCAGACATGGGATTACTACCAGATCCTGTCCGATCATACTTGAAGAGTTGTAAGGGATTTGGATAAGGGATATTGTATCAGATCATGATTAGGTAAAACTTAGAAAAAAGTATTTTCAATTGGATGTTTTTCTAAAAGTAATTTCAGTAATCAATATTTAAAAAAAATTGATTAAGGAATGATTTAAGAATTATCAAAATATTTGACATACGCAATTACTCTGAAACCAGTTTTTTTGTAAATGTTGATTGGCTTTACATTACACAGATATAAGATATATAAGCTGAGCGGTATCCTACTATTGGCAAGATATGTTTTTGCAATAAAAAAAATAGATCAGTAATCTAAAGGGCATACTGATCGATAGCTTACTGAGAGATTCTTCCTGAAAAGAAAAACGCTGGGAAGGGTAGAGTGAGCATCAATAGGATCACTATAAGTTATTCATTGTAGTATAAGTGTGTTCTTTGGGGATGGTTGTGGTCATAGACTCATACATTCCTTGTGCTGCTTCTGTTGATGAACTGCCCTGTCTAGAATCAGTAAATTCTGCATTCGCATATGGTGGGTTTTGGTGGGTCATTGCTGTTGTCTGTTGCCTTTGTTTGTCTGTGTTCAAGGGTGATGGTCTTGTAGCTTGACCTTGGATAACAGACCTCTTCATATAAACCATTCTGAGGCACGGAAGCTGTATAAGGAAATTGATACAACATTACGGCTCTACCACTATGGTCAAGACTTGAGTTACAGTCTGATTGGGAAAACTTAAATTATTGAGCGAGAAAATGAGAAGATGGAGACAACAGTGTAGCAATTTTACCAATGCACGGTGACTGTTCCATAATGAAAATTTATAGGAATTTTCCATGAGAACAACAAACGCTCTATAGGTTGTTGAATCATTATAAAACAAAGTTACGGCTTGAATTTTACTTTGTCAATTCAAAATTTTATTCAAGTCCATCAGCTCTATTACATGGCTTTGTCATCACACATGAGAAATTCAGAGGACAAGCACTCGCAGACTAAGCCAATTATTCATTGATGATAAGGGCTGTTTTCCTAACACTCACTGTTCTGCTGTTTGACGTTCTGTTGTTCCAGCTTATTCTCGTGCTCACCAGAATGGCCTCTTGACCGGTAGTTTATCATTATAGTTTGCATCACATAATCAGAGCTTGTGCTGTGCTTATCTGCAGCTATCTGACCAACTGAACACGTAAGAAAGTAAGAATGTACTGCCGTCAACGCTTCTAAGCGCTTAGGATAATATAATGTATACAATTGTGCATTGGTGGTTATGGAGCCACATTAAATAATCTTGATGGTTTTGCTTTTATGTCCTCACCTTAATAGAGTCATTTTCTGGGCCTGATTCAATGCCGAATATTTTGACCTCACTACAAATAGGAGTATTCTGCCTTTGACCGTTAATGGATCACAGCCAGCCCTTAGTAGCGCTCGGGATGGCAATCGCGAGCGCCCACAGCCACGATCACCATCTCGAACACTACTAAGGGCTGGCTGAGCAATGGATGTGTTCTGGACCTATTTGTCTGCAAATCCTGTCAAATCTTAATCTACCATTTTTGAATATATTTACGGTTAGCAAACATGCACTTGCTGCTTAGGATTAGGATGTTTTCGTTTGCCCACCGAATGAGTGAGAATCATTAAACATTTTTCTATTTGGCACACAAAATATATTGTTCAGATATAGTTTGCGTTGTCATGCGCTGAACCGCAGAACACCAGAACAAAATTAATCCAACTGCCTGCATTCATGCTGCTCCCTTCCACTGTTCACGCCTGCAGCGTGACCAGTGACTCAGGAGCGACTTGAAATGCAAGCAAATGAACCACACTTGGTCTAGCAGAACACACACCAGAAAGTCAAATATATTATTCATCCTTGATTAAATTTGATTATATTCCAGTTTCTGCAATGTTGAGTTTCTTTCCTGGCTTGAAAGCCATGCTTCTTATTATGACTAAAAAATTTTCTTTCTTCTGATTTTATCGTTTGGAACTGAAAACATTTTACATTCCTGTGTATCCCAATTATTTACTTTTTGTTATTCCAATCTGCTGGGTCTGCAGTTTAAAACATACTCACTTTGCAATTTTTTTTGAGAGACGTGAATCCTTACAATACTAATTTTCATAGCTTCGCCATTTTCACCATAAACAAATTTTTGCAGCCGAAATTGTGAAGTGAAAAATCAGACATTGGGACTGACTCAGAGTATGCATCTCCTGCTTCTTGCGATGGGGTTTAGGCATCATACCCGAGTCGGTAAAAACCGCTTTGGCGGCGTTGATTAGTCAGCTCAATCTAGTTGACTTATAATAAATAATCCTTCTAGAATTGTGCAACAGCCAATAAAGTCATAAAAATAGCGATCCAGTTGTTAAAGACTACCTCGACAAGCGTTGTTGTGTCAGGCTACAACTAAGATGATCAGATTGGCGTAACAGGGTGAGAAATCCTAACTTCAGTCAATGGCGTTCCAGTTTTTATTAGCAGTTTTTGAGACTAGCACATACAGTTTGGTACCTACATTCCAGAGGCACCCCTAGGAGTTCTACATTCTGAAGTTGCAACTGCAGCTCAATAGATTTTAAGAGCACATCACTCTTTTTCACAAATTGCACCGACCTCAGGATTCATATTATTTGATATTTGATTGCCGGATTAGCTATAGAAGAGTATGAACATGAATCTTGTCACCAAGTTAAATATTAATCTTTGACATCACAAAGTGGGCTCATATCTTATATCATATCATATCATATGCTTGGGAAAATTATCGTGTTTTGCGTAATCAAGCTGCAAATGCAGTGCGAGATGCAAAAAAGCAAGCTACAAAAGCTGTCCTTGGTGATAATTCGATTTCTCAATGGCAAAAAATCAAGATTTTTCAAGGTAGTATCAATCAAGGTAACAACACAATAATAGAAATGGATTTTAACGGTTCAAAAACAACATCTAACTCTGAAATAGCAACTGGTCTGAACAATAAGTCTGATATAGTTTGCGAATTCTGTCCATCAAAAAATACACCGATAAGGGGACAAAGTGTGTTAAAGTAACATATTATTGCTGAGTTGTGCTGTCATTGTCATTATGCCGAGTTTTAAACCTCTCATGTCGAGTTTATGCTATTAATCTATGTCATGATATTGGTTTTAGGATGTCGATTCCATGGAACTGAGTGTTTGAATGTAAAAATCTTGCATCAATACTATGCCTATGCTCTCCATATGGGGCAGTTACTAACGATTGAAGTCATACAAGTCGTTGTCTACAAATACAACATTGTCAGATGACTGCAATGGCGGTGGGACGCTTTGGTCATAAATATCGCTCTTGACGAATTGAACATCATCAGCCCCTGTAACGTACCCTGCAGCGTTCCCAGGTGCTTGCTCGTATAAATCATTCTCTACTAAATCAGGCTCCTGCTCGCCGTGACAGTTAACAGGGATGGCCAGAGCAGGCTCGTATATAAGCTCGGCAGCTGTAGGCGGCTCTATAGGCTTTCTATTCTTTGGTTTCAACTTTGGAGTGACTGCAGTATATAGGTCGTTTGGTCTACAAAATTGAAAAGTAGACAACTTTATTCATGATGCTGGCAAATAAACTTTTGCTAACAACTGATGGTTGATTATCGGCCATCTGAGATAAGCCTGTCTTGTCAACCTTTACTGAGGGGGTGGAGCAGTGCTTGTTGACTTTTGCTAACGAAGCGCCAAGAAGAGTGTTGTTCCGCATTCACAAAGCCTGCAGGGCCACCAAGAGTGTTACTAAACTTGCAATTCATATAAAAATCTTAGGTGATAAAATAAAATGAATTTATCATTGAGGATGATATGAATGCAATTCGCCACTTTTAATTTGATAACTTACCCGGCAGCACCATTGGCTGATGATACTTCTCCTGCAGCTCCATTAGTTTTACTTTTCGTATTTTTGCTATGTTTGTTAGAGGACTTCTTGTATCCATTTGCAGCTGGACCAGGCAGTGTTTCCAGCTCGACTGTGTCGTAAGCTCCAATAGAATGGTTACTTACTACAAAAGCGACGGACAAGGATAAACACTCTTTCCACAAAACAAAGCCAAATTACAACAAACTTTAGCAAAGTGGGTATCTATACCAATACTAGCAGCCTGCACTGTGAAGTAAAGGCAGGTTAGCTCGATAATTTGTGACAGCAATTGGCAATTGAGAACTCACGGGACATCTGTGATGGATAAATAAGTTAAAAATTTTAGTCAGAGTTAAAAGGCAATCAGCATATTGTCATCACACAGCATGCAAAGCTCAAAACTCATATCAGCTGCAGAATCAACATAACAGTGAGGCAACGCAAGTCCACGCAGGGGAGCTCGTGATCAAAAGGGGAGAGATTTTAGGGGGGAACCATTGGATCCTTTGAACTAGAATATATATCATGCAGTGATTGAATATAAGAAAACTCTGCTATTTTCGTCTACAATCGACTGCATCACGCAGCTCAGGCACAACTAATACGAGGAAGTGAAGTGAAACTTAAGAGGGGATTACAAAATCAATATTGTCTTTACTTAATATACTCCATAACTCATGTTAGCGACACAACATACAATGTACGAGCATTGCTTAGATTTTAGTGATTATACCTGTGAGGAAGTTAGCCTAAACACATTTCATTACAAAACAGTATCCGGACATTTTTCCAATGTCTTTTTCCCACCAAGCCATTTTCCAACCTCCCTTTATCAAACCAAGCCATTTTCCCACCAAGCCATATTCCCACCAAGCCATTTTCCCACCAGAACATTTTCCCACATATCCGGATGTTTTCCCACCAATCTGTTTTCCCACAATGATGTTTTCTCACCAAGATGTTTTCCCATCTGGACATTTTCCCACCAATCCATTTTTCCACCCGGATGTTTTCCCACTCGCCATTTTCCCACTATTGCTTTTTTCTGCTTCTTTTCCTTCTGCTCTTTTTCAGGCATTAAAAATATTAATTGAAAGTAGCGTTAGAGTCTCGTCATAAAAGTTTTGTTGTTCCTTTTTTATTCTAGAATCCCAAAGTCTATGACCGTTGGTGTTAAAAATGCTGTTAGAGGTTATGAAAATGACTTAACAGTTTTCACAACTTTGCTCTTGTACAATTCCTTGTAATAACACATAGTTGTGTTCACCTAAGGAACTGTTGTCAGATTTATTGGGGCGCTTGTTTGTAAACAGAAGATGCACACAGAATCTTGGAATGAACATCGGCTGCAACAAACGTTGACGGGATTGAACTAACTGGAATGAACGTAGTCTGGTATGAAAGTTGAAAATCCTAACATGAATTTAGAAATTTCTGGATTGAACGCCGACTGCATTAGTTGGTATAAAGAGTCAACAGGAGAGCAACTCCCCTAAATAATTGTGATATAAAAAACCAGCATACATCTTATGAACTATGACTATAACAATGCCTGTCACAATCAAGGTTTTGGTTTAAATTTATAATTTGTAATTATGCTAAGGTCATTCAATATTGCCATGTCAAACCACATGTGATGCACATTTGGTACTATTTATATTCATTTATTATGTTCCTATTCTACCATTCAGGAAGCGTCTTAAAGTGAAAAGGGATGTATAGTCTGTTGTGTACATTTTAAGACAAAGGTTTTAAAAAATTAAAAATGGCTGACAGTGAAGGGACTTGCCAGTCGGCTAAAATACTAGCAGTTGATATGACGTCATCGATTGAATTGCAACATGACTTTGGTATGTGTCCATATAATGTACATAGGTAATAGATGAAAACACATCTTTATGTTCTTGTCACAGACATAACGGATGTGATAACTGTACCACATTGGTGATACGAGTTAGTTATTTGGATAAATGACGACTGGTAGACAGCGTGCAGGGAAAACAATGTGCACTGTCACAATTACCATTACAAAAAATGAATGTTCACAGATAACAGTGAACCAAGGTGTAAACTACTAGGATTCATTAGTTGCACCTGATTTCTTTAATGCTTGACCATTGTTTTGCTGATAAAATATACAAAGGGTCACTGTTTCTCTTTCAGTATTTCATTATCATATCAGTTTTTGCGCCAAATTCCTGTTTGATTCCATCTAGCCATCATAAATTTAGTAACCATCATCATTAACAGATGTGAGTGCCTTTGTGAATGACCATCATTAATTACACAATTATTTTGGGGAGTTGCTCTTTTGTTTTGATTCTATATTCCAATGTAGTCGACATACAATTAAGCACTTTCTACGCTAATTCCAGGATTTTCGACTTTCATACCAGTCTACCTTCATTCCAGCTAATTTCAATCCCGTCGGCGTTTATTCGATCGGACGTTCATTCCAATCTCCTGCACACACCAGCATATGATATTATCAAATTCTAGGGTGCATGACCTTGTTTGTCGATTTGTATTTTTAACAAGAATTCGATCTCAAATAAGTATATTTTTTATCACGCCAATTCTTGTTGGGGGATTGGATGAACTGTTAAAATTATTGGTTTTCAATCAAATCGCTTTAGTCTTCTGAAGAGAAGACTTAATACTATTCTGCATTAGATCACCAACAAGGAGTGAGTACGACCTGGCGACCTGGCGAAGTGCACAAGGGCACCCGGAAAACAGGGAGCACTGTGCGCATCTGGAACAATGTTATTAGAAATAGATCACTGCATTGTTTTTTATTGTACAAAAAGAAGACAACATGCATTAATTATCCCTCTTAAATGTTACACCTTTAGGATGTCATGGCAAGTTTTGGACGCTTCTAATTTGTTATAACTAGCATAATTCCTTCAAATTCAGTTGATATTCATTGATAGGGGAAGTCCTATTTCAATATTGGTCTAAGCTCATAATTTTAACAAACATAACTCGCTGGTGTAAATATGATTACGATAGCCTAAGGGCACTGTCAATTATACCACATGTCAATAATTTCCTCTATATTTTATGGTTGAATATTTTAGTGGTAAATGCATTTAGACAAATAAATTATAAAATAGTAATTCAGGTCTGTATTGTTACAGGAGGATTTGTCCCCTGTTTGAACATGGGGTTTCCTTTTACTATTTTTCAATAGCTATAGGCAAAAAGCAGAGCTATAATGACCAGATTTTGTAAATGGAATTTTTTAAGTCATCTTATTTTTAAGCTTTGTATTTCTTAAGTTTGTCAACCTTAAAAAATTAATACAAAAAATACCTTAAGTAGAACGACACTAGCCTTGTCACACGGTGACAGGTTTTGGTTTTCAGACAATTTCGATATACAATACTAGAACCCCTCCAAGTCCTGGAGTGAGAGTTTACATAAAAGGCTAAACATTGTCTATGAAATGTTTTGAATATTATCAAATTCATGGTATTCATACTTGCCTTAGATCCCTTTGAACTTGCAATGAAGGGGCACAGGTTGACAGTTCAATATAAATTTTTACGTTTTCACTCAATCCATAACTTTGTTAGTCGTATTTTTGTATTATATTTCCATGTTCGATAGAAATTTCGCTGATTAAAAACCTTCAACATGAAACAAATAAATAGTGTGCGTTACAGCATGTTGTGATGCCATAATCTTAACAATATCGGATAGTGCAGACAGAGCATACAACCAAATTGCACTACAACAAGCTGGGTATAGATATGCTTACAAATGCTCAGTCTTTGGTTTACGAGTATAATCAACCAAGTATCATCTATGCCTTGTTTGCTTTGGATGGCCACCCTTATTTAACAGCATAAATTCTTCAATGCAATCATAAATGTTCAATATTGTTCACGCTTATTGGTGGTCACCAATTGCATTTAATACTGCAGGTAGTTGCCCCTTCTTTGTACAAGTGGAAACAACTCTAATGTTTCAAACTGTTGATATGGTAAAAGCAGGAAGGGTCCCTGATCAAAGCAAATAATTGTTGTAACTTGAATAATATTTATTGTCATCTCGGAAAGGATCGTGTGCGTGAATACACATAGAGTGAGAATTTTCTTTACATTGTTAGGTGGTTGATTGATAAAAGCTTGTAGACCAGTAAAACAATCTTTACCGAAAGCCATGTGGCGGATAACATAATATGATGTAAGGTTATTTTGTAGAGCGATATGGCCAATCTCTTCAGCCCGGGTAATAAATGGCTCAAAACTTTTGAGAATCGGCATAGGCACGATAAATTTGTTTTGTCGAAAACGTAGTTTATAACAAGGAGGTAATTTTGATGAAATCAACTACTTGGACTAACTTGTGCAATAAAAAACTCTAATCAAAATCAACCTGCTACTAATAAAATCAACCAATCAACATCTCCATTTTAAAAGCTACTTTCTCCAGTGTTGGCTGGATGTGAAAATTTTTAACGTATTTATGAAATTAATGTGAACTGCTTAGCCTGAAAGAAAGGCTACGAAGGGAAAACTGTGCGGTGAAACATTTTTTGTGATGAGAAAACAGCACTGTGGTGAATTGTCCTGTTTGGAAAATTGTTCGGTGGAAAATTGTCCTGTTGGGAAAATGGCTTGTTGAGCAAATGTTTAGGTGGAAGAATGGATTGGTGGGAAAATGTCCAGGTGGGAAACTAGATTGGTGGGAAAACATCCAGGTGTGAAAATGGCACAGTGGGAAATAGACCAGGTGGGATAATGGCTCAGTGGGAAAATGTTCAGGTGGAAAACAGCAGAGTGGGAAAACAGGAGGTGGGAAAATGGCTTATTGGGAAAATGACACTGGGAAAATGGGGCGGATTCGTTAGAAATCTTACCCTAACTTCTGATTTGAATTTGATAATAAATCAAACCACATTACTCAGTGGGTATGGCCAGCAGTAAATGATGTCTAATACAACTTAAAACTCAAAAAGGAAGTTACTTGTCCTGATAAAAAAGTGCATGAATCAGCCAAACAATTAGATTGGATGTGGCCATCCCCTGCCCCTGAAGACAACCTACTTTTTGTTTACTGACCCTAAGTGTTACACTAATTATTATGAGAGATTGGATGAACCTCCTTGTATTGCCGCAAATTACCAAGAGTGCTGAGGGCTTGACAGGCAGATAAATATAAATGCAAGATAATAAGTCAAATCAGCTAATATAAAAACTTGTACCCGATATCACTTTCATGCTGCACCTTGAAAGCAAACTCAAACAACAAGCGGAGAAATATCTGATGGCAAGGGAGCAGCAAACACTGACGATCTTCCAAACACTCAGTGCAAGTGTATCTTGAAATTTTGAAACGACTATGTAGAGAACTAAGGCTGTATCACATGGATTTTCAGTTAGGTAGAGGGTAAGCAGCTGATTGGTGATAATTATAATTTGATGCTGGGATAGGGATGCAGATGAGAAGGGATCTAACATTCACACCTAGCACTGGCACAATGCATTGCATTGCTACTACATCCGGCCTCTCCAGCTCAAACTACAGATTTCCGTTGTCTGGGCAAAATAAAATTATAGATTGTTATCTCAGTTTTGGGAGTCGCCTCCCATGCCACCATATATCTGGTTTGTTATGAATACAGCTGGCGTCAATCCTGTTGGGGTTAGAATGCTACTCCTAGATGTGTACTTGTTACGAAGTACCAGAGCCAAACAGTGAAACTCTATTTACATTCAAGGTGCGCAAACGATGATTAAACTAGGACAAAAAATATACTTGGGCTCTCTTTATTATCTGGCTGGTGCACACTTATCTATAGGTAGTGATATCAGCGGAATGTGTGTTCACTTAAACTGTGTCACATGTTAACATCTATTTATATATTCAGCTATCAGTGATAAGCCTATGTATTAACAGGGAAGTTGAAAGTGAAGCGCTACTATGTCTAGGCCTGAGTGAAAACGCGAATAGGATGTTATCAGTTACTGAGTCTTTATAAAATATTACTCACCATAGCCTTCAGTACCATTTTGTCCTTTACATTCTGACCTGCAAACAAAATTGTTCAATAGATTAGTAACAAACTGACAGAGTGGTTCTTATGTCGATGCGAGTAAATTATGGTTAGAGGCCACAACGAAATCGCCTCATATCTATACATCTTGTGAGATAGTCTAGTATCAATTCATGACCTCATATGCCGAATAATGTTCATATCCCAATAAGATTCCAAAATACAATGAAAAAACCATGCGGGAACAGAATAGGGAGCGAGTAGAAATTATGAACAAAATGAAGGTTCTATGGAACTGCAAAACCCATCACAGGTAGTTTTAGGGCATAAATCTCTGCTGCTTTTATACACCCAGGTAAATGCTCTGGCAAGCCAAGTCTGCTTCGAATAATTGAACTGATATCCACTACACGAACAGACTTACGGTTGGTTTTGGTTCTTTCTTACACAACAAACAGCGACGATAACCACAGCAGTTATAAATAATACTCCTGTCGGTGCAGAGGCGATTAGGATGATCTGCATTTCAGTGAGCCCACCGGGTCCTGCTGTGCCAGATTCTTGTGGCTCTGTGCCAGTGGTACCTAAACATAAATGATACAACATTGTACAAATATATATTCCTCGCAGTCGTGTTACAGCTTACTGGGTGAATTAGCCATAAGCAAGAAAGATGTTATCCTGTTTATTTTGAGAAGAAACAGAGAGGTTTAGAGAACCAATATTCATTCAAATATTAAAAACAAGAAAAGGTGTCAAAGCCTCGCATCACGCTTCCATCCAATATTAGTTAAAATTGGAAGTCACATGAGGTGAGCATCTAAGACAAGACAATAAAAGCAGCTGGGAAACTAATTTGACTAACCGGGAATCTTTTGGCATTTCACTAGCCTAACATCTGAGTTCGGATGCTTCGGAAGGGTGGCATTCCAGCTTCCAGCTGCAGTACAAATGATACTGGTTTCTATGTCACCGTTTAGCAGCTGATAGCCAGGATTGCAGCTTATGTTTAGTACAGTGCGGTAAGTTAGAGGAGTTAGTGGAAAGTTCGATGCATTTGCGTTGATAAATTCAGACATACTGCATTGCACTAGATTGAACAAATAAAAGAAGAGTTGTCCCAAGCATGCTAGTTAGAGTTGTTAGTAATCTAGACCAGTTAGAATGTTAGCATAATCAACTATTTAATACTGAATAACCTGATCCGAAGGAGGTCTGGCGGTCGCCCAATTACTCCTGATTAGTTCTGAGCCAAGGTCAGCTTATCATAGAAAAGTATGATCCATATCTGTTCAATGATTATCAATATCATTTAACACCAGCCATATGCTGGTGACCTCAGCTAATTTCTTATATCACTAACCTTCCTCACACAGTTGATACGTTGACCAATTTTGGTTACTCTGACATGTTACATCTGCAGTCAGCTTAGTGAAACCCTCATCACATTTATAATCTACTGTCTCCATGTAATTTACAGTTTCTTTAGTAGTTGATATCGTAAGATTGGCTAGGGTTGAAAGCTCTGTTATGTTGCACTGTACTGTAGAGTAATAGCGGATTTAGACATATTATAGCAAAGCTTTAGCAATAAGAATCTGGTAATAATATAGAGTGTGTAGAAGTGCAGTAAGGACCTTTGTGGAAGGTTATTGGTAACAAGCTAGGTAGTATTGTACGTAGCGTTCTTTGTTGGCATGAAGAGCCTAGACATTGAAGTGGCGAGAAAACAAAGCAAAAAAAGCTTACGTTGCACTTCCTTCATTCAGTTGGCAGAGATCTCACCTGGGAGGCATCTGAATGTATCCTGGATGTTAGTATCATTCCATGTCCAGGGTATCGTCTCATTATCTAGAGTAGCACAAGATAGTAACACAGAGTCTGTCCCATTAGGAGATTCGTATCCTTCTTTACACGTGAAATTTACAGTTTTGTTTTGCAAAATTACAATCGGATTTGAATTCACCACAGTAGCTGGATCATTAACACACCATGGTACTGAAACAGAAACAATAACAGTGTTATAGTGTTATAGATGAATCAGTATTCTTGTCTCTGAATTGACAGCCAACTTTTAAATTGGCACCTCATTCAGTGTAATAAGACATCAGGCAATTTCAACAAGATGACATGGTACCGTCTATGAAGGGAAACACTTCATAGTGGAAAATGGGTCCACATTATGTGTACCAAAGATGAGCTGCATCACAAAACCAGGTAACGGGTAATCAGGTAGCGTAAGTTGAAACAATGAAGTTCCAAGACTACAGTTTTTGTAATTCCTTATTACCCACTCACCTGGTACACATTTGATATCACTCTCCCTCCACGATGTATCAGTACCATCACTCACACATGTGATAGAAGAATTATCTTTAAACTGGTAGTTATCTACACATTGATACTGTACAGTAGTGCCTGGTAAGTATGGTGGGACTGGCTCTGCATGAGTTGAGTTGTTTATACTTGGAGTATCCCCACAACGTATCACTGAAAATTCAATGTAGCAAACATTTTTTTGAGGCTATAAATGTACCAACTCACGTCTGCTTATGTTTCACAACTCCAATTACATACATTAACAAATTTGACAAGATCACAACATACCATATTATTCTTGGTTTTTTTATTTGTTATATTTTCTAGGCCTAGAAACTCTAGATACGTACTACCTAAACCACCTCCCTCACTGGATCAATGAGCTAGTTGGCTACCTAGAAGGACATGTCCATGAAAGCATGTCACCACATATCCACTTACCACTGTATTCCAAAAGATACTGAAGTTGAACCCGCTCTATATGTGACGATTGAATTTCAAACTCTCCTTCCTGATCCGTAGTTATAGTAATAGCCCTATTCTTTTGTTTAAGCCTTCCTTTTTGGTTGGTGACACTAATCTTTAAACTATTCTGAGGTTTGAAACTCCCAAACTGCTGTAAGCGGATATCTGAGTCTGGCGGCAGGCCTGTTACTGTAACCTTACATGTTCCCTCATACAATTTATTTTGTCCAGGAAGTGGCGAGCTGATTACTCCTGTCCAAATTGAGTCTGCTAAACGGACCTGTGGTATTGCCCGTCCTCCACATCTAAACACTGCAATAATGTAAATGCTAGAACTTGAATGCATGGTGACTTGCAAAGCAAAGCTGACAGATTGTATCTGTGAGCTCCTTTAGTCAGATCTTTCGATTCATCAGATGCCTTAAACTAGAACAGTCTAAGGGTCATTTCCATTGGGTTGAGATGATCACCATGAACGAGAATCCCTGATGCACAGATAAAAGGAAAAAATTAGAGACCATTGCGAGTAGTGCAAAAAAAGCTTATATTCTCTACTAGCAGCTGCTGGTGTTTTCGACTAATTTTCGAATAGAGAGCTTTCCTCTGTTCTTTTGTCATCATGTTTTTGTCACTTTAATTCTTGCACATGGAAAATTCGCAACGTTTAAACAACAAGTCAATTAATTTTCTTATAACTATTCTGGTATATATTTAGCAAATTTCCGATGATTTAATATAGTGAAATTAAGAAACGAACAAAGATTTTCCCCTTCTAAGGTGAACTTTCTTCCTGTTTTTCCCATTACCTGTGTCATAGTAAGATATGGTGAAGTTAGCTATTGTAGAACTGACTCTCATCATCGGCATTGAAGTGAAGACATGGGCATTATTCTCATCAACACAGAATGTATTGTCATTTATTGAGAGTGCCCCTGAAGTGCAACTATCAGGACTATTTGTCTTCTGCACCCCGTCAATGATCATATATGAATCAGAGAGTGCTGGTAGCTGAATCTCGCAGAGTCTACTCGACCTATCATTGTCCTGGATGTGGATAATTTGTCCAAACCTTTGAGGGAGAGGACCACCGTGGGAGCAAAGAATTACTGTAGGAATGTCCTGACAAAATGTTTGACTGATGAGTGTGATGAACAGACAAAAGCAGCCACGTCTGTAGGCTCTCATCATCCTTCCTCTACAATGAAACCTAAACTTACACAGAAAGGTACCTTTAAATTTATTGAGGTACTGAAAGCGCAATCATCATAATTGTAATTTTGGAACTAAAACCATCGAATATTGAGCTGATTCACAGTTTGCAAACAAGTAACACGATCCCGATCCCGTTAAAGAATATATTATAATTTCCGATAGTGAATAGAAATGGCAGCCTTGTCAAGTAGCTCAATTAATGATTCGAGTAGGACAACAATATATGTATATACAAGAGTACAGACACAGTAGTACTTTACATTGATAGTGGAGAAAGAGCAAACTCACCTTTTGTAAAAATGTATAGTGTTTCCTAAGAGCTTGATGGCGGTGGAGTGTCTGCGGTGTTGTTATTGGTCTCTCAAGTTACTATTTAAGATGCATAATGACCAACAAGTTGTCAAGATTGGACTAGCTTTACTTGAATGAGTGAGATAAGAGTGATATTATAGTCACAGGGGTTTTAGATGTGTGATTGGCTGAGCACAGTGAAAATGAATTCCAGTGTTTGAAGTTGGGCAACAAGTCAACAACGGGGTATATCAATTTCCATCAACTTCCTTGTTAAGTTTATTGCTAGATTACATTGGTAATAATAAACATGATTGAAGGAATTGTACCAAGGACTTTAATCCCCATGCCCATATATTCAAGAGCTGCTTGATTGTTCTATTGCACTCCTGCCTACAAGTCTATAGTGCTGGTAAGCTTGGTGTATCACAACAAATGTAAACCTTTTTTATAGAAATGACTGTAGAATATGTGTGTATCTCGAATGTTGCGGACAAAGTGCGGAATATAAATTAAGTCTTCTTGACCGTCATGGGTTTGACTTTGGTAGGTAAAAACCCTAACCCACATCTGACTGTAAAGAATAGTTGATCAAGATTGGACTGATTATGGCGTGGTAATACTGGCGGAGAACTAGATATTGAACATTTTTTGTCAGACAGTTCATTTCCTTTGTGCATTTGAATCAAGTTTTATGAATCCTTGTACAGGTTATTTAGAATAAAAATCCTATGAGAAACTTGTATTCTCACTTCCAGTATGCATTCACTGTTCTCTGCATGTAAGTTCATTTAAAATGTTTGTTAGGGACAAAATATTGTATAAGTGATATTCCAAAACACTCCATTGCAATTTTTCTCTGATCCCCTGATAGGAAATTAATTTCCGATTTCCTTTACATCCAAAGCATGATATGAAGGAATCAAAAAGGGGAACCTACTCCAAGTCCAGCTAGCAAAGTGATACATTATGGAATTTGTTGGATTATGAGTAAGGGTTGGTAGCTGCAGAGACAAGTATTGAGCCAGGTCATGACCGGTGGGTTTTCCCTTAAGTCAGAACTTGAATGGGTTTTAGTCATCTCCATCAGTTGGCCGATGAATTACTACCACATTGTATTACAAGTTTAGTACTTGTTGGTACATGAGATCAGCAGTCCTGACAGAATTTTGCCACCAGGCAACCCAAGATTATATACTTACTGAAGATATGCCATTCAAATTACTTGTTTTCATTCACCTTGTAGACCAAGGGAAAACAACTCAGTTTTAGGTGTGATTGTGGGTGAAGACAACTTTTCATAATATTGTCTTATCAAAAACATTATTATTGTTATCGAATAATCTAGTGTAGTGGTCTGTTTTTGCAGTCATAACTAAAACTGAGTATGAGTTTTTGCTTGAGCTGCGGTACTTTCAGTCTTTTTGGTCAGATTTTAAAGGTTTTGCCAGAGGTCAGCAATGAACAGATTCAATAGGGCTGCATCATGTGTAAATGTACTCAACCTAGCTTGATCCTGAATTATAGGCCAAACCCAGGCATTTGCATGATCTGATGATGGTTAATTTTGGGTATGAATCAGTTTGTAGACTCAAACTAGTTTAGAATGCATGTGCTATATATTCACAGAAATAAGTTTGGGCTGAGCAAACTTTTTAGGTGTGTACATTATACACACATACATATTGCGACTGATATGACTTTAGTACCAGTTGCCACCCCTGCTGTTCCACCCACATACAAAAATATCAGACATTTTAACTCCTACCCTATATCACTGAAATATTACATTAATAGCAGGCACGTTATTGGTTGATGGCATAACCCAATTGGCAATTGAGTTATTATTCGACATGTATTATGCTATGATTTCTCTGTTACAATGTTTTTTTATATCTTGAACAAGGAAGTTCATTTTTCACTCTCTGCTTTCTTTTGGTAAGTCAATAAAACATCACAGTCAACCCACTCAAGCCTAGTAGTCAAGTTTTCAATGTGACTGTCGTCTTAGTGAGATTAGGCAATTTGGCAACTCGCAAGGTCTACGTGTTTAAACAACAGCAGGGATTATCGGTGAGTTACATTCATCAATACACATAGAGGTTGGATATTTCTTAATTAACCACATATAACCGTAGATGATCAGTACCATTTAGTGCAAAGCAGAGAGGCAATATCTCATGATATTGAGATTTTCAACATTTCATGATCAACATTCAAGTATCCATGTCTCTCTGAGTGACACACTCATAAACATATAAATATTTATGTATGTATATGGACAAACCTGAGGGTGAAATTATTAATAGAAGGAATTGTTAGTCATTTCACACAGACTTGAAGTAATCAAACTTACTGCTAGCACACATTTACTGCATATAAACTCTTATCTTAGCAGTGAAATTTAGTGTAACATACATGAGACCAATGAAGTAAATTTATGCTTATAATTATTCTTCTATTATTCTTATCAACAATGTAATGCCTAATAGTTGTTTATTTATTCCAAATATTGTAATGATACTAGACAAGAGGTAGAGCAACTCCTTGTTGTTCACAATTCCGCCAGACGAATTATATAATTTCTAGAGAACTTAACTGATTAAATCTATTTTCAGACTCAGAGAATACCGAATAAAATATTATTATTATATAACTTTCACCGGTTACCAACGGTGCTGGAAATCATGCAATCTACTCTGCAACGGTTTGCAAATGCATGCCAGACCGTCCATAAACAATTTCACTCTAATGTATGTTTGCCTCATTAGTCATTTATGAGTATGACTTGTTCTGTTGCCCTGTCCCCGTATTATATGCCTGGTCTGACTGATGTACCGCCCTCGGCCTTAGTTAGGATATATATATATATATATATATATATTATATCTTTTATATGATAATCATGCTGTATATAAACTGATGCACGTACTGTTTGAAAAGACTCCGGGGTGCGCTGGTTATTATTAACCATTTTAACTTGAGTAAATAGACCGTTTTTGTTTCTAGATTAAATTCTTTTTATTGGGTACATTTTTATGTGTTAGGACTCTGTCTCTTATTATACAAATAATTAAACTGGAATCATCGCTGCAAGTCAACTTGAGTATTTAATTAATTTTAGTTAGGTGTATCAATATTGAGAAACATGTGAGAAATCACCATCACTCAATACTTGGTGCGCCCTGCGCTGGCCGTGCTACTTGATTAAAGGTGGAACGGTCCCACCATCATTGAGGGTGCCTACCCACTACAAATATTCTATTATGAAGCATTCGCCGAAATTAAATCTACATGTTCTACAGTTTGCTTCATAACATAGCCTTGGTACTGAGCACCCAATACCATGGTCTTGGCACCAAATACCGCAACACGTACCCTACCTTGGAAATTATTGTCAATTTCATTCAAATAACTACACATTCACAACCTCACAAAAACTACCAGTCATTTTATTTAATATAAACAAAAGCATTCTATTTTATTCTAGAGGAGGGATGATAAGAGCCTACAGACGTGGCTGCTTTTGTCTGTTCATCACACTCATCAGTCAGACATTTTGTCAGGACATTCCTACAGTAATTCTGCTCCCACAGTGGTCCTCTCCCTCAAAGGTTTTGACAGATTGTCCACATCCAGGACGATGATGGGTCGAGTAGACTCTGCAAGATTCAGCTACCAGCACTCTCTGATTCATATATGATCGTTGATCGGGTGCAGGAGACACTGAGTCCTAATAGTTGCTCTTCTGGGGCACTCTCAATAAATGACAATACATTCAGTGTTGATGAGGATAATGCCCATGTCTTCACTTCAATGCCTATGATGAGAGTCAGTTCTGCAATAGCTAACTTCACCATTTCTTACTATGACACAGGTAATCTAAATATTTCCAATATTTGTTGAAACCATACGTCTGAGATGTACAATGCTTGTTATGGCTTATGAAGGAATTTAACATGAAACTTGTGCAGTCGTCGCTCAATGAGTAAGGCGCTGGACTGCCGTGGAGAATAATCTCAACGGGAGGAGATATGAAAGGAGTTATGTAAGGATGGCTCTTGCAGCGGGGTGGATCATTTTTATTATTTTGATTTCCTTAAAGTAAACCTAGGATTAAGGAAAACTAAAATTGCCTTACGTCTAGTCACAGGTTGTTTCAGATGAGCTTTCAAACTGTAGCGTATATATACAAAGCCATAAAACAACATAATAGCTCATTATCTGGGCTGACTACTAAACACTGCTATGATCTTTGCGATTATTGTCAAGAAAGGAAGATTTTCTCAGCTAGCAGGATATATATTTTGTGAAGTGAGTAGCTCCCAATATCTGGAATATCCATTAAGTTATAATTATTTCCTGTAGAGTGGACAATAAGTTTCTCAAAACCCCCAATTGCCTGATTTCCATTATTACTCCCCTTTCATTGGTGATGGCGGAGGGGGAGCAACTCTGAATGCAGGCAAATGGACCTAACATGGTCAAGGAACAGGGAGGGTGCTTCCTGCAAGGATAGTGACTTTCTCATGAGAATGTAAAAATTGGGCATGAAAGATTAATATATGGAGCACTGAATGCTTGGATGATTATTTTTTCACGCTATGTAGAAAAAATAGATCTAATTTCTCCAACATGTAGTAGAAAATTTTCTGTGGTGAAGGTGGATGGACGGTATGACAAAGCTTGTCAACACCAAAACCAGCATTAAAAGCGTTCGGGATGGCGATCGCGGCCGTAGGCGGTCGTTAACACCAATGTGTTCAAGACAGTCGAATAAACCACTGTTTTCAATAGCTTTGTTTTTTGATAATATTTGAACTATGAAGCTAAACAGGCTATCAAAATGATCACCAGAAGCTGCTGAGTCTATTGCAATTTTCAAACTCAAAATTCAATAAAAATTGTTTGAGATATAAGCATTTATTCAGGGCCGAAGCTGCAAATTTTTTTATAGATTTAAGTCAATGCACCGTTTACAATAGCTTGCTTTTTTGATAATATTTGAGCTATGAAGCTAAACAGACCATCAAAATGATCACCAGAAGCTGCTGAATCTATTGCAATTTTCAAACTTAAATTCTGATCGAGGCCAATTGAGTTATCAACAATTAACCAGAGCTGGGACAGGTAAATCAATGATAGTTATGAGTAAAAATCACTGTTTCTACACCATCCAGTGACGTCGCGTCACCATAATTAAGTGCCTCACTTCAGCTATATACAGTTTCCTGTCTAGGTTTATTATTAAGTCTATGCATATGCCACAATTATAACATGTTTGTTGCGCGAGAGGCCCGAGTTCAAATTCCGGTGAAAACAGATTTTTTTACATATCGTCTTTTTCACTAATTGGTGGTTTATACCACAATAATAACATGTTTGTTGCGCGGGAGGCCCAAGTTCAAATCCCGGTTAAACAGATTTTTTTACATAAATCATCTCTTTCACTACTTGTTGGTTTATTCCACAGTTATAGCATGTTTGTTGCGCGGGAGGCCCGAGTTCAAATCCCGGTGAAAACAGATTTTTTTTACATATCATCTTTTTCACTACTTGGTGGTTTATACCACAATAATAAAATGTTTGTTGCGCGGGAGGCCCAAGTTCAAAACCCGGTGAAGACAGTTTTTTTTACATATCATCCCTTTCACTACTTGGTGGTTTATACAAATATATGTAACAATTATAGCATGTTTGTTGCGCGGGAGGCCCGAGTTCAAATCCCGGTGAAAACAGATTTTTTTTACATATCATCTTTTTCACTACTTGGTGGTTTATACCACAATAATAAAATGTTTGTTGCGCGGGAGGCCCAAGTTCAAAACCCGGTGAAGACAGTTTTTTTTACATATCATCCCTTTCACTACTTGGTGGTTTATACAAATATATGTAACAATTATAACATGTTTGTTGCGCGGGAGGCCCGAGTTCAAGTCCCGTTAAAAACTGATTTTTTTTTACATATCATCTCTTTCACTACTTGGTGGTTAATACCACAATTATAACATGGTTGTTGCGCGGGAGGTCCGACTTCAAGTCCCGGTGATTACATATTTTTTTACATATCATCCCTTTCACTACTTGGTGGTTTATACAAATATATGTAACAATTATAACATGTTTGTTGCGCGGGAGGCCCGAGTTCAAGTCCCGTTAAAAACTGATTTTTTTTTACATATCATCTCTTTCACTACTTGGTGGTTAATACCACAATTATAACATGGTTGTTGCGCGGGAGGTCCGACTTCAAGTCCCGGTGATTACATATTTTTTAAAATATCATCTCATTTACTACTTGGTAGGTTATACCACAATTATAACATGTTTGCTGCGCTATATTCTATGGCTGTACTCACTGAAAATTATTGAGGGAGGAGTTCTGCCACCTAATAGGTTAACGATACTCAGGTTGTCTTTCTCATAGGTTGCATGGAAAGGACAGCCATTTTAGTTTGCACTTGTAATGACATCGCCAATTGGCCATCCATCGTAAACTCAATCGACAACCTGAGTGTCTATCATCCACACCCCTGAAGTTTTGTGGCATTTATGATCGCGGCATTTCTAGTTTATTTACTTTTTATTTATAGAGGTTGGCTTGAAAGTGCACAATTAACAGATAGTTAAAGGCAACTTGTTGACCTCTGAGGTAGACAAAAAACAAAGAAAAAAAATCAAGATTAGTTAGGCTATATGTGGTAAAAGTATAATAGAGTAATTTGATATGGTGGATAAAGAATTGTTATGTCATTCATAGATTAAAATACTGTGGTTATTAAAATATATGGGAAGAAAAAGGACTAAAAGGAAAATAAAAATCAGCAGATGTTATTACCATGTCCGCTTCAGTCAATCAGTTATTTGAACAATAGTGATAAATTTGTCATTTTTTGTAGGGGATCAACACCAAGAAGTTATCGTTGGTTCTGTCCTTGGAGTTGTCTGCATACTTCTGATCGGCGGGCTGGATTTCTTTGTGATCAGAAGCAGAAATTTGGCTGTTGAAAATCAAAGGTAAAGAGTAATTGTATGTAGTAATCTCAGTGATGATTGTTCTTTCCATTATCTTAATGGCCATTTTTTCTTTTCTTTGTTTCTTTTGTAACTGATTATTGGTAAGCAAACTTCATCATTAAAATGATGTTCTTCCGAGTGTGCCAAGATTAAACAAAAATAAATAAATATGGAATAAATAGATAAAGAAGAAATATGGAAGATAAAGACTAACAATGAAAATGGTTATGTCTTAGACATGAAATACATAAATGCATATTGTCGGAACGACTTTGAATTGTTTGCAGACCTGATCTGTTGCGGAAGGCTATTGAAAATTATAAAAAGATTGCAGAGAAAATTGTTTGATGGAGGTTTAAGATAATGCGTGTCTCTCATTTGAAGACGATGTATATGAAATGAAAACTGCTCACATATATAACCGGGAGCTTCACATATGTCACTGAATCTATGACTTATAACTTGAACGTTTTAATTTTAGATTGACTGCATATGAACAAGCTTAGCAAATTGTTCCGGAAAGAAGCGCCACTAAAGGTATGAATTCAGCAACAACTACAATCCATGTATTTTATACTTAGAACTTTTACACCATTAGGGTTTCGAATTGAACTGAGTCCTTCCACTGATTGGCTAGACCACTAACTACAGCCTACCCGTTTATCCAACTCAACATTATCAACAATGGTTGTGCAAAATCAAAACGGAATACAATTTTCAGAGTAAAAAAGGTTGTTGAAAGAGTGCTAAAAATATAGCATCAATAGATTTTAAAGGGCACAATTATAAGTCTTATGCGTTTAAATATTCTCAAAAAAGTTAAACGCGGAAAAATTTCGCAATAACTCCGATCCTCCAGTATTTTCCTTGTTTCAAAAGGTGGATTGATCAATCCTACTGACTACGAGGATTGGATCTCTCCCTAGTTAATCAAGCAGTTGATTCTGATGCTGTAAATCAGGTTAGCCAATACCTTTGAGAACTCTGGTACAAGGATGGCTGGAAATATTCAGTCTAGAGGTGCTGAGTATGAGATGGTGAATCAAGGAGGAGTAGGAGAAGATAACCATGTCTATACTTCTCTAAATGGCTAGGGACAAAAGGTCATCTTTTTTGAGCCGATGATCTGTTTGTTTTCATTTGGTAATTTAACTCTATAACGCATAATGCTGTTTTCTAGGAATATTCTCAGCCAATAGAACAGTATTCTTGATGTTTTTTAAATAAGAAACACAACACTGGAACCCTTTATAGCGTCTTCGACAAATGAGGTCAATACAATATTGACTGATACATATAGGACCTACACAATTGTGTGGTATTTCACCTTGAATCCACCGGAAGCAGTTTGCAAGGCCGGATTGGCAGGCTAATCAGTAAAGGTCTTCAGTCTCCAAATTCTACCTGGATTTAGCCAGGCCCTCAACATTATATACTTACCCTTTGATATTTCCTACCAGCATGCATTATTCATCTTCCTGTATGTTTTACGCAACTGTTCTGTTTTGTTAAGTTTTGACTTAAAACATATCATAGAATTGGAAATCCTAAAATAAAACATCTAACACATATACAAAGTAACAGCTTTCACCCTGTTGGTAAAACAATCCAAAACCCATCCTGGCTAATTTGACTGATACCTGATTTGAGAGTTGTAAAACGCTATGAACCAGGTAGGAAATAAATTAATTTTTTCCACACAATCCTAGCATGGTGAGGAGTGATCATCTCAACACCAGCTCACCGGCGATAGTTTACAGCAGCTCTGAGATTTCAAAGTGATAGAGTGGGTATATATTAATATAACCAATCACCACAAACCATCGATAAAACACGAAGCCTACTATACAATCACCACTGGTCAAGGGAAAGTTTCAAGTTCAATCACCGTTTCCATTGTTCTCACCCGATTTGACAAGCAACATCAATGTGCAGACAACTACCTGATGCAGATGCATTTTGGGCAAAAAAATCAATCCATATAGATAATCTAAAGATTCTTTGGAAAGCTTCCTGTTTAAGGCACACCAGAACATCGACAAAATAATGGTCTATAAAGCCTCTTTGTCATCAAAACTATGATAACCAGGAAGACGTTTCAACCAGAAACTCAGGAAAAAAATGGGGATTGAACCCATATCGCCATCTTCAACTGTCTACTGCGCCACGGGAATAATGTTTGTGAAGGGCAGGGAAATTTGTGAGATGATATTGATTAAGGTTGTGTATGGTATTAAATTTTGCTAGGTGTGCTGTGACCGACTCACCACGAATTCTCATGCGGACAGCGATTGCCTGAACACACACTAGCAGCGGAAAAGGTTGTCCCCTGGCTCACCAAAGAGTTGGCAACAAAAACAAATTTCGAATCAGTCATTGAGAGTGGCTGCTGGAAAAAAAACCATGAGAGAAGGAAAAAGAGACGAATTCTTTGGAAAACTTACATTATTGGTTGAAGGTCCATGGTGTATGGTTGACCTAGCAATGGAGGGGCCACAAGCAAGGACATTAATAGAATAGAAATGCAGAAAAGGATTTGAATCACTGCTCAACCTTAGCTCTATATTGAGGTATACCGACAAGACTAATCTGCCACAGGGGAGATGAATACTCTTGACCCTTCTAGACCCAAGGTGTACACACATCAAAATCGGTAATATATTCAATTATGTCCTTGTGTGAGTAAAATTATCAAACAAAGTGGAAATCAGTCTCTAGGTTATGAATAGGTGGGTATGTCTGCTTGACAAATTGCCAATGTAACTTTATAACTAGTAAAAATGACAGGTAGCCAGATTGACAATTTTCCCCCAGGGAATCATAAACCATAGGCACTATAGCTATCATTGAAGTGTCCCCTCTGCATATCCTTACTCTGTGAGGCAATGACCAGGTTTCTTTTTCGTACAGCACTGTACTCATTGCAAGCTGTGATCCTGGCTATCAGCTGCTTGATGGTGTCAGCGTGATTAATTACATGTGTTCTCTGCTTTGCATTTGTAAAAACATTCCTGGTCGTCATTGCGGAGAGGGTTACCCCTCTAGAGCACAGGTACAGGGACCCATGGTACTCAAGCAGCACCCTATACCCTTGCCCGCCGGGCCCGGCTACTCTTTATATCAAAGAGGCAGAGGGGGATCCTTTAACTGCATGTGGGGTGTGCAAACACACAGTGGACCTCCGGTATTTTTAGTCCCGTTCCGCAAGGACCTGGCTAGGATTAATGGCGTGCCAGTACCAAATCAGAAAATGACTGCTGGCATCGGGAATTGCACCTGGACCTCACATATCGCAAGTCCACACCCTTAACCAATCATCGAACATGCCTCCTCCTCTGCACGCTACGTCCTTGACCCCTTATTTTCACATAAATAGTATCCTTTCCTGATTGAACTCATCATCCAAGTGTTTTTCCTTGAAAACCATTAGAAAGGCCTCAATTGCTATTTTTACATTCCTGTGATAACTGGGATTATAAACACTTTGCATTCACAAGACAGAATACTAGTGCAGCCTGGTCCAGGCGAATGTTTTCAATTCCACCTCACTTGGTACATCCTGTTGAGACATGAAGACCTTTTCTAAAAACTAGAGCAAGTGTTTCGTCAGAATATTCTTTCGTTTTCAGAGCTGCATCAGACAACATCAAAGAACATGACTGGTGAGCGCCAATCACATGAAATCAGTATGGGAGGGATTGTATGACATATGGTACAATATTTGTTTATCGCAACAGGCAGACTTTTATCATATTACATAACATACAAGGTCCGAATTTGTCAATTCTTGGATCGAAAACTCTAGTTGTGTCCACATTGCTAAAGAGGAGACATTTTCAATCACTAAGGTTTCCCCAATTTTCAGTGTCAAGTATCTTTGATGTTGTTAATCTAATTTTTAGAAATGACAGAATGGTATTGGAGTTCTCATTGGAGATCTTTAATTACTCCAAACACACAAAAAATATCCTTGTAGTATATCTGCATCTTGATGATTATTTGTTTGACTGTTTTGGTGGTTCAAAGCAGAAATTTAACTAAGGAATTCCAAAGGTATGTAGAAGTTTTAGCTGCTGAGGGAGTACCATGTCTAATTGAATGTCTTTTAATAATTTGATCACACTTGATGTCAAACTATTGTATAACAAATTTCTATTTCAGATTGACCGCATCTGGGCAAACTCAGCAACTCGGAAGAGGAAATGCTGCTAACGGAATAATTAGTCATATTTCTGATTTATATGAATACACCTTTCACCAGTAGGCCTACTGCTTAATCAACATGCCCACATATTGCAAAAATAATGGTGAAAACAAAATAATTCAGCAATAGAAAGGTGCCCAGTTGCGGAAAGTTAGCTAATAATGCTAAACAGAATGTTAGAATAAATAGGAGGTGAAAAGAATTATTAATTTTTTATTTAGCATTTTACAGGTTGAAGAAAAAAGGAAATGCATCTTGTAAGAATACAATATTATTATTTCATTAATATGAAATTTGAACTTAAAAAAAGGTAGACAACACAGAAAGACTTTGTTGGAAAGGATAATTTGGACACAAGTACAAACTTCACAAACTGTTTTCCTAACGTTTCATATTGCTGCTTTTTTTTTTTTTATGGGTGCGCCAAACAACCGTGCTGAATATGAGATGGTTGGCTCAGACACCTCCAACATTAATTCGACATTTGTCACAGACGCTGGAGGGCTGGCGTACCCTATGAGAGTTTTAATTTGTCGGGTAATGGAAGGGCTCGACGGATTCTAATGGCCGGTGGAGAATATGAGATGGTGAAACATGGAGAAGGTAGCGATGATCATCATGTGTATACATCTCTGAATAATTAAGGACAAACACCGATTTGCGAAGGCTGAGAGTTTTTTTATGATAGTGACCCTTAACTCAAATAAGTTCTGGTGGGATTAATTTCTAATAGTATATTATTTTTGATATTTACAGCAGTATCAAGCTAAAAGTTTCTTTATGAAAACAACGCCAGTAATTAGATATTATCACCAAACATCATATTATCTAAAAAAAGTGTAAAAAAATGCAGAGTGTTGTATGAAGTTGTCAGATTTTTGAAGCATGCCGAAATATAAATTGTTTACTTGAATAATCTCAACACTAATTGTTGCATCTTAGATGTGAAACCAGCCACGATAATACACAGGCATGCCCTATCTACAGGTCAAATGTGTTTTATAAATTTAATAGTTTAATAAAACTTGTTGGCATATTATCAATAAAAAATCAAATAAGAGCACAAGACAGTACAGCGTCTGTTGGCGAGCAAAAAACCAAGAGGCGCTCAGTCAGGCCGCACATCTTCGAATGGTGTGTATGGATTTTGACAGTGTATCATGATCACGGTTAGGCAAAACATCTATAAATAATTTTCAATTTAATGTGTTTCTAAAAGTTATTTCAATAATCTTAGTCCAAAAAATGTTGATTAAGGCCTAATTCAAAGATGTTCAACATATTATTTGATATGAAAATTATTCTAAAGCAGTTTTCTATAAAATGATCATTGGCTTTAAATATGAAGATACAAAAGATATTTGTGGTGTGTGGTATCCAACCATTGACAAAATATGTTTTGTCAATGAAAAGATAGTTCAGCAATCCACACTGCATACTGATACCTTATTTAGAGGTTCTTCTTGAGATGAAGGTTGGAAAAGGTAGAGGAAGCATCAATAGTATCATTTTATTGATTAAGTGCAGTATAAGTATGATCTTCCTGTGACTGTGTTGTCATAGACTCATACATTCCCTGTGTTGTCCCTGGTGATGTGCTGGTTTGTCTAGTATCGGCAAGTTCTGCATTCTCATATGCCAGATTTTTGTGGGTCATTGCCTCTGTCTGTTGCCTTTGTTTGTCTGTGTTCAAGAGTGATCGTCTTGTGGTTTGCCCTTGAACATCACACACCTGTTCATACATACCATTCTGAGGTATTGAGGCTGTGAAGCGAAATTCATACAACATTATGGCTCTATCACTATGCTCAGGACTTGAATATCAGTCTCTTTGGAAGGAATATAAATACCTGATCTCATGAATATTTGTAAGAAGATGCAAGGGATAGTGTGGAAAATATGGATAACAACAAAACGTAAAGACTGTCCCACAATGCAATTATATAGGATTTTCAAATGAGATCAGCTGTACGCTCTAAAGGTTGGTAAACCATTAAAATACCAAAGTCATGAGCTTAGGTTTTACCAAGCACATAGTCTCAATTGAAAATTCCCATTCAAGTGGAATGGTTCATCGGCTTTTATTGCATGGCTTTGTTATCACAGAAAAAATAATCAAACACCCGCCAAATATTCTTCAACTATATGAGCTGTTTTCCTAAAACTCACTATTCTCCTGCTTTTCGTTCTGTTGTTCCAGCTTTTTCTTGTGCTCACCGGATCCACTTCTTGACCTGCAGCAATAACTGTGTCATGTCAAACTCAAATATGAAAAAACTATCATAAAAAGTGTTACCATACACTGAGCAGTTATCTCTTTTGCTAGCGAGAAAATGTTGCACAACACACAACTTTACATACCTTTCTCTCCTCCTTTTTCTAATAACTGAGAGTATCACATATGAGACCAGCACTATTACAAGGGCTGCTACTGTCACAGCCAGTACAATGATTATTGTCTGTTCTCTGAGTGATTCCCTCTGGGTGTCCAGCTCATCTACGTAAACACAAAGCGATATTTTTCAGTAAGGCCATGGAAGCACGGAAAATAGTATGAGGCAATGAAAGTGGCAGGTTTTTTCTTGTTGTTGAAGATTTGAAAAACAATGTGGCTGCCTTTGGTTATTTTTGCGTTATATGATTATTTTGAGTGAGACCCTTGACAGTGTCTCTTACGCTATACGTATAAGAAATAAGGGTATCTTCGTTGAGACTTACTGTTTTTATGCACACTGGGGATGCAGACCAAGTTTTGTTACTGTGACAAACTATGTGTTCCATGCTGCTTTTAATGTGATCAACATCACAAAGGAAGTCAATTGTGTCTCCAGCATGGTATGTAAGTTTATCCAGAAGTAATGTGCCATCCGTTACATTTATTATTGCAGCTAGGTCACATGATACTGCAACACATGGAAAAAAAAATTATTATTCTTTTCTAAGATGACAACCTCTTAGCACTGATAAAAGACAAACGGAAAAAAAGCTCTCAAGATGGTAGTTCAACCACTTATATAAGTCCAAAGGCTGGCTATATAATTTACCTGGTTTACATTCGAGTAGCTCGTAGACATCTGCAACATTCCAAGTCCAGGTTATACTATCCTCCTCTGTTGAGCTGCAGGTGATGGTGATCTCCTGCTGACCTGCTGACTCGTAACCTTCATCACATTCATAGGTGACCGTAGAGTTAGGTAGATACGGTGCTGATATCTTTGAATGAGTTGTTCCCTTTATTATTGGTATGTCTCCGCATCGGATCACTGCAAACAGGGTATGATGGCTTATGTTACTGTAACATATTATGATTATTATAGCTGTAAACATGAAATTTTAGTGCACATGTAACAGCCATCACCTGTCATCTATCAGGTTAACACAATGATTTTCTGGCTGTCACTGGGAATGCCATAATAATAATTCCTATTAACTTCCAGGGGCAGAAATAATAGCATTTAACTACACATTAACTTCAATAAACAATGACCAACTAATGGGCTGTGTTTTGGTGTGTGGGTGGTTGTTTATAGCTTTGCTATTGCCTATTTTTTATGGTTTAATTGATATCATATGACATCCTTTTTTCACATCCTTTTTGTAATACTATATAAAGAGAAAATTTGTATTTAGTTTTGTGAGTGTTATTAGAGAGAGCAATGAAGAGATGCTTGTGTGCAATTAAAAGTCTCGTCACTTCACCTTAGTAGCCGTTCAGGGTGCGGCATTGAGATCACACATGTGAAGAAATTAATAACATTGCAGAAAATTTAAGATGACTCACAACTCCTCACAAGTTGTGCAACATTCTGCAGCTCTGAATCTCACTGGTATATATTTTGAGACACATGTGAATTTGTTAGTGATCATTTGAAGGTTACTGATATAGTAGCAACAGAGTATGGACTGAAAATCAAATTTTGAGTAATTGAGTTCATTAAATTAAAACTTTAGAAGGCCAAACCAAAATTAAGGAGGTCTGAGGTTCGTCCTATATGCTACCAGAGTGAATAGCTGCTCAAAATCTTAAAAAACATTCAAGAATCAGATTTAGCATGTATGACATTGGAATTGCGTCGGAATGTACTGCCACTGTATACTACATACCATTGTACTTGAGCATGAATTGTATAACATGCAGATCATCACCCCGGGCTCCACACACCACACTTAGTTGACCATCAGAGTCTGTATTCACTACAACACTTGTGACTATGGTGTCCCAATCAAACTCAATTTTGTGACCATCATTTCCTACATAAATGGCAGACCTGAACCTGGGGCGGAGCCTCAGTCTTCCGAGTGTCTGCACACTGACTGCTGATAGTGGTGGTAGTCCAGTCAATGACACAGAGCATTGAGAAGCAAGAAATCTGGCATGGAATAAACTACCAGGTGATGGCGAGCTGATTACTCCTGAAAGGCCTCGGAATTGTAGTTTTGTTCCATTTTGATCGCATGTCACTACTACAACGAAGAAAGCGAGGAAGTCTGTTTGGAGAAAATTGAGCATCCCAGTTAACATGATGCATAATTATCTATAATTAGCGGAAACTAGGATACTAGCTTAACCAGGATGTCTATGAGTAAGCAATCCAGGTACGACAAAAACTATACTGGCAGCTGAACCTTCTCCATTTCAGTGTCGCCAAGTTTGATAGTCATATTGATTCACCAGTTCACCAGGACAAAGACCTATCTAGTAGTGAACTACTAACTACTACTACTACTAACTAACTAACTACTAAATTTCGATCATGATCAATTAAAATTGTCCTCAAAGTGCGCAAGCTGTGCTGGGATAGCTGGTACTGGCATTCATCATCAAACACTATGATTTATTCTTTACCTGAGTTGTAGAACTTGCCGTTGTGCTCAAATAGAAAAGTTCTGATACTGACGAGTTTTGACGCAGGACAACAGTTTCATGGTCTTCTTCACAGTATGAATCAAAACCAGAAACATTCCGAAATTCGCTTCCGCAGCCATTAATTAGAATATCACTTGTAGAACCAGTCAGAACTGTGTATCCATCAGAAGCGACATTGGTGAACGCTACTTTACAGTTGCGAGGCAGTCCTTCTGTGTCCTGTGTGTGAATGATCCTTCCAAACTGCAAGGATGTTGATATGTCATCCTCTGAGCAAAGTTTGATGATTGGAATATCCTGCGTAAGAGCAGAACTCACAAATAGAAATTTAAGTATATTATAACAGTTCATTGCTATGTTAAATGTGATGGCAAGGTAAGGTTGTTCTTAGCTATTACGTTTACTTGCTCAAAATGCTTTTGCTCAGCTCACATTTTAAGACTCTCAGTGCCAACTTCCTTTTTGGCACAATAATGTATCATTTCAACATTTTCATGACTCACTATAAAAAAGTGAATGGTTTATTTAATCTATCACCTATGCCCACATTATATCCATTGAAATTCAGTGTTTGTATTTTAAAGAAACTCTGTTTGTGACTGTGTTGTGTCTCTGGTTGATTAGGTTTCATTTGAGGTGTTAAATTACTCTCAGTTAAACCCAGTCATGATAATTTAGAACCTTTGCAGCAAAGGTAAATAAATGCACCATGCAAAAAAAAAAATTCCAATGTCAATAATTCAGCACACTGACTGTAGGACATGAATTTGCTGTGCAATTCACTACCTTTGTTGTGGGTCTCTGACTCTCTGTTACAATCTTTTTTAACAAGCAGTACAAGAACTACCTTGTTGGCTGAATAATATTGTTGACTCGCTAACATAAATCAAAGTCGCGTGTTAGCTATTGAAACTTCGTTTTCACCATGTAGTTTTCACATTGAGTTTCTCTTGGTCATTAAAGTTCATTTAGTTATAAAAACATAATTGCTTTGTGTAACACACCATTCAATTTTTGTGTACACACCAAATTAATGCATAGCTTTAATTTTTGGCCAGAGGCTAATTAAAATTAAAGTTTACTTCCCCATCCAATTGTCGCTTAAGAAATAAGCAAGGTACCAGAGTGTAGTGCATTGAGTGTCCGACTGACATCCAAATTCGAAATTATATGCAATGCATGTGTATGTCCTATAAATCAGGGGTTGTCCGGGACACAACACTCTGAAGCCACAAAAAAACATTCAAAAGTATCATGAATGCAACTTTCATAAAGAACTATGCAAGCTACGTGTTTAGGTTGATATGTAGCTGACAGTGAATGACCATCAACACCAACAATATCAATATCAATGAGAACAATAAAAATCCACCATGACAATCATAGCATTAACAGATATATAGTTTATAGCTAGAATGGAGGGAATTATGTACTTAGGAGCTGACATCAACAGCAAACAAACATGAAAAGTGTCAAAGGAGTCAGAACCTTACGCAGACCCGTGTCATATGATAATAATAAAAATTATCTCCCCATAACTGAAAAGGAGGTAACTGCTTGTATCTGCCAAATTCTTTTTCTTTGTATGTTTGTACCTTCATTATCTCAAAGGAGTTATTGAGAAATAAATCCTCGTGATATAAACCTTGCTGCTATATTTCAGAGTTCATTCTAAGCTCCAGATCGCTTTGTTGACAGAAAACAACAGTAGTAATTCTAGTTTATTTTTGATACTGCTATTGACAACTAAATCATTTCTGTTTGAGATCGGAAATGATGACACAAAAAATCTTCTCACTTAACAAATATATCTTGATACAGCTCAATGAGTCCATAATATGGGCTTGGCTTTATTAGCATTAAAATACCTGGTGCCGTGTTTTCGAATACAGACGGAAAGAAATATCTGCGTCGCACAGAAAGAAGCTCTTAACAAATGATTTTCGCCAATGCCTATACTCATCTGAAACATAGCGTACCGAGTTGTTCGAAAAAAAAAGACTCTGTGCCTCAGGCCACAAATGTACCAGACCTAAGCCAATTTGTCTTAGGGCAAAGGAAGAAGCATTCATCTACCATCTTCTTTTTGGCAGAGGATGGATAAGCTCACAGGTCAAAATGTTGCGTATTCTCTAAGACAACACCTGCGCCTACACCCAGCTGTTCTCAAATATTAAAAAATTTGAAAACAGCCGGGTTGAAAAGAACTACTTTCCCGGTAATGGTCAGCCAGCTCCTCAATTTGTAGACCTCAACCTTTTCTCTAGCTTAATCAAATACCTTGTCCAAATACGGTTGTAAAAAAAGCTTCAAACGATCTCTTGGGTGATTACATTCCCTGTGGATGTGCTGTATAATTTTCAACTTTTCTCTTATCTATATCCAGGAAAAAATATAATGCAGCCTCATTCAGTAGCTTGTGATCAGGTAACCTAATCAGGTAGGTCATCACAGATCACAAGAAATAAACTTGCCTTCCATTCTACTGGTAACCCATGACCAAAGAGTTGACATGTCAAAGAGGAGTGACTCCAAATGCAGGGGAAAAACTAATATAATAATAATAGATTTAATGTTACCCTCCTACACTTGATTGTTGTGACTGTGCCTGGTGCACCTATAATTAGTTCAATTCAATTTGCCAACAGTTGTTACAATTTGGTGTAGTTGTTGCCATCCTGATGACAGTCACCGCCTTAAGGGAGAGCAAATCCAGATCAGGGGCAGTTTTAAAGAAATGAGCTAGCTGACCGCACTTCCACCCAATGGGCTTTTTGTTCATAGTTGCATAAGCAATTCATAAGAGAGCAGAAATATCAATTTATTAATTATTGATAATTTGAGGTCTATTGTCGATCCCATCGGCATAAGTTATTCCTGATAGGTACCAACACACCATATACACTCTGTACTCAGCAGGAGTTATTCATGCACATTAAAGACTTGATTTGTGAAAAGAATGTTTATAATGCTACGGAAGATGAGTTTTTCATGATCACAAAGATACCGAGCAATGTTTCATCTACTCTACGCTGTCTATTATTAAAGACTTACTTTTGATTTTAAAACACTTCTTATCCTCCATATTTTATTCTATCATTTTGAGCCATTTCCAGCTTTAGAATCCAAATATTGAGGAAGTTGTGGTCTCTCAAACTTTCAAGGTGATCACCTTCAATTGGCATCGGGCATTAGCAGGCAATCCCTGTGTTACATCACCACTGTATTGGGAGGCTATGTTAAGTTCCGTGTGAATGACGCAGTGTATTTATTTTCCTGATTTACTGGTAAACCTGTGGAAAGGTAAAATGAATTAATAATATGTGTAAGAGAGAAAAACGAATGAGCGAATGAGTATGCTACGAGAAATAGCTGGTGTGATGCTGACAACCATCGAACAATGAAAAACTCTCTTGTCATAATTAATTCCTCAATTAAATGAATGGTTACGTCATAAACCAAAGGAAAAATGTACACGATTCAAAATAGTACACAAAGAAAAACTCACACATTATGAGCGGATATAATAGCGATCCAATATAATAATTATGAGCATAGGGGACTAGTCCTGTGTACATCAAATGTAAATAATAATTGATTATGAGGACATGTTTATACGTTGACAAGTTGTACACTACACATGAAAGAATGAATGCCAGGGATGGCAATTCAACAACACAAGAAATATGAGATTTGTGTTGTCTAGAATTATACATGTGTATGCATTGTAAAAAGAGTTGTAGAGAAATACACTTACAGGTTAACTGAGTGCTCTTAGCTGTGATGTAAACAGTACAACAACTAGATGACTAGTGATTGTATTGGTTTCTGACACAGATAGGTTTGGTCTGCGTGACAAGATAAGAGTACTGCATCATACTGACTCTCATGATCTGACTGGGCATGTAGATCACTGATAAACTAAGCTATCATTACCACAAAGCAGGTGTCGTAAGGCTAAGTATGCATCATACGTGACTTGAATTTGCGCATGTGCAAGAACAATAAGTTTAGTTTGGGTTCTGATTGCAACTTTGGAAAGGGGAAATGGGATATCCCCTGCATAAACTGTCAATCAAAATCAGCTAATAATGACAAGAGATGATAACTATTAATAACAAATCCGCGCACTTTGGGAGTATGTCACCAGAGCAGGTAGCCAATCAGTTGGCTTCGGAATTCCGATACTCAATTTTGCAGAGATCATGCCAGAGCTGAGCATGCGCAGAATAGAACTGCATTCTATTGTTCAGAAATGTCCGATCAAGGGCTAATAGTCTATTTATAGAGTATTTAAATAGCAACGGAAATGTCCCTTGCACAAACTACAACACCGTTTACCGACCCCTAACGCCAGCGCTATCTAACATCGTTGCAACAACGCATCGAACTTATTATGACTATGATATGCTTATAGATAACATGATGATCAAAATGTTATGGTTCTGGTTCTCACAAATGGCCCAGCAGGCAACGCTGCTACAACTGAGTTATATTGTCTATACAACCGTAGTTTTGTTGGTTCTGAGGCTTCAATGCATTCTTTCTAAGCATACAGTGTGTTGATGTTAATAAGGCTAAGTTTTGGCTGTTTTGTGAGAGCAGACATCATTATACTGTTCTAAAGATGTCACAGTGTAATGATGTGGTACAGTATAGGAAAACAGTGAGGCTTGGTTTGGTGTTTGCTATTCCATTTAAATAGTATTTTCTTGCGGCAAACTTAGCTGTATTCAAACTCAGGCCTATGACAGCATGTGATATCTTTTGATAGCCATGTGCAGTGTACAGTCTTTGCAGGTCTTTTGCTAAATCTCCGGCAAATCTGATATTGCCAAGGTCAAGTTTACCTTCATATCGAATGTTGTTTATCTCATCCAATACATCCACCAAATCTGGAGCATTTTTGATGGCAACGGAAGCTAAATCAGAGACTTCACTCTCTTTGAACTTGGCAACTAGCCGGCAAAGTACTTCTAGTAGCTTCCAATAATTGGCTGAAAAAGTATATCAACAATGTCACTTATTTCAGATAGTTTTCATTTTAATATTATGAATGGACCTCACCGGGACATCAGCACACAACTGGCTACAGTAACATAAGTATTGATGCCATAGTTTCTATTCCGGGTTCATACACAAATTTATCCAACTTGACCAATACACAGCAAACACACTGCTGCAAGCTGCTAAAAATCAAATACATTTGCCGTCAACACGGCAAGGAATGAAAATGATCGCCCTCTGGTGTATACGCTCTTATCATTCACACTACATACTATCTACCATAACCAGGGCTTAAAATCTATGAAAACTGTTATTCACCTGTTTATTTGCTATTTTCTTGCTGTTTTTTTGTCGATTAGTAAAAAACACTTTTGTCATTCACACTACCTATACTACGATAAGGGCCCAAAATATATGAAAATGATTTTTGGCATACTAAACTATAAGATTATTCTACATCAGCGATAAAAATATAACCAGTCTTATTGGCGAAGACAATAAGGCATTGTTCAATGGAGTCATCCAATAGAATAGCAAACTACTTTGCGCAGTGTAACCAGTCGGTTCAGGGTTGTTTCCTTGGATCAAGCCAAACTGAGTTCTCAAAATGAAAAGTCACTCAACCCGCAACGGGGAGAAGTTAGTTTCGATAGGCAATTTTTAAATAAGTAGTTGGGCCAGTTTGTTGTGGCTTTGTTGCTACGGTGCAGAGAGACTCGTACTTCAGAGTCGACCTGCAAACAGTGTGAACCCAAACTATTACAGTCTTTACCAAGGCAAACCTGCTAAAACAAACAATGCAAGCTGTGAATGGCATATAAATAGACACTCGGAATTTCCATGAGTCATTGGGTTTCCAAATCATGTTGGAAATTGGCAGTGTTGCCAAGTTTCAGACAGTAATGTATTTTAGGAGATACACCGGCGTATCGTAGGATCAATGAGTTAAATGTTATGTTCTTGAACCCAGACAAAAATAAGTTGTAAGAACTTTTACAATAGACAGTCTGTAAGGTATAATTAATTAACAAGTGTAAAATCATCATCTTTGAAGCAGACATAGTTTTCCCCTCTTGGGTAAAGGTTTTGGGATCCATAGTGCTTATGCCGCACCCCATACCCATGCCCCCCCCCAGAAACCTTTATATATATGATGCAGAAGGGATTCTTTTTACTGCATATTGAGTTTGCAAACACAAAGTGGATCTCTGGTATTTTTATTCCCGTTCGGCATTGATCTGGCTAGGATAAATGTTGCGGCGGTGCGAATCAGAAATGACTGCCGACGCCGAGAATTAAACGTGCATCTCAAAGATCCCAAGTCTCTACCCTCAACCATTAGACTGCTTCTGACTCCTAAAAGTAATTGGCAAACTAGATTACAAAGAGTTCCTAAGGGATGTTTCACATCAAATTTCATCCAATAATACCTCACTACATGACAAGTTAAGAAATTGTCTCACTTGTAGCCACGAGGGGACAACTTGTAATTATATGGGACTGGTGACTTGTTCATCCACCACAACACATAAGCTACATCCGATTTAAATGAAATAGTAAATTGAAAACATTGGACGGCAAGATATAATACAGTTTGTATGTGCTGTGTGTTACTAAATGGCAGTGGTGATTATAAATAGGTTTCATCAGCCTGATTTGTTGTCATTGTGAACGCTGTGTCATCGGTTATCTGATTCGGCAGCATTATCTTCATTATATTTACTTTACTTGTATAAAAAGATTTATAAAAAAAAATAGAAGGTCAGCAAGCTACATTCAAAGCATCTATGGGGCAGCAAGGATCATTGATATCTAAGCTATATTTTATTGTTTTGTAATAGTCTGCCACAGAAGCCTGATGCCAATAATAGCACTAATGGTTGGTGAGTAGGACGTTGTGTCAAGCATGACGAATATCTTTTGAAAAGCTAGCATCATTGGTAACAACAATGGTCATTTTTTATTGTATCAGTAAAATGTACAGTTTAACTATACATCACATTTGGCCTATCTGCTAGTTATCTTTACAGTGTCTTCACCCAGAGGGATTGACTGTCTCGTTTCCATTTGTGAGTATCTTAAATATCTGCAGCGTTGATGAGGGTGTAGATATTTAGCGGCATTTTACAGTATCCTGATATGTGTCTGTTTGACAGTATTTTTTAGACATTCTTACTGTTTGACAGATGGTTTTCAGGTCTAAGCATTTCATTATCTGATTGTTATGCTGCTGAGCTGATTTCAAGCTAGAGGCCATCTGAATTTAAGGTTTTACTGAACCAAAATTGTTGCTCTGACCTTTGTCCTGTTTTATTTGGATGTTGATAATTAGATGGTTTTGATCTGAGCGTTTACTTATCCTAATGAAGGGAGAGGCGATGTTCCTGCTTTAAGAGCATGTCAGGCACAACACCATCACGCGTTTGGAATTAACTACAATCTTTCTCCTCTTTACTAATTACTTAGAATGATCTTTCCGTGAGTACCTATACCTATATCCTTCATCACCTCAGTGGAATTTGAAGTGAACATTGCTTTTTTCGTCATTGTAAATGGCCACATCTCTGATCCTGCAGTTGTCGTAAAGTAAGTATACATGGGGATTATTGACCATTGCCTCTGACGCAAGACAGTGCTAAAGAAGGCCGGGCTGGATTTAGCCATACTGTTTGACTTTCTTCCTTTGGTCAACATCACATTTCGGCTTTCTCTATCGGGGAGCCAAACATGGTTGTGTAATTTATCGAATAAACTGGTTTATCTTCCTCACTGTATGCTGAGCAGTTCTTGTCCATGAGTCGTCTTTGGCTGGTTCTGTTTTTTTTGCCAATTATTCTCACATGATCTTTTTTCTCTCCACCGTTTGGATTTTTTTTGGTATTTTCTGGAACGACACTATTTTTTTTTCTGTAAGCATCTCCGTGTGCGCTTGCACTTATTTCTCTATGTTGGCCGCTTCTATGGAAATAAACAATTTTTACCCTGCTCAGATGTCTTTGTCGCAGGTTTTTACCGTTATCATATACGATCTTTGCCTACAATTGGCACTTGATATCTTTGTATCTGGTCCTCTCTCATTAAAAAACCTCCATATAATCAGCTGGCGCATTAAATATTGACCTTTGATCATAAATGGCATAATATCTGCGCTCAACATTGTTCCTTAGTCATATGATCTAACTCAATGAACTTGCTGTATACCATTCAACGGTACACTTGAGGGTTGTTGCATCTCACAACGAATTGTTTATTTATCTGAGACTTTTGCCATTGGGCAGTGTGTTTGACCTAATACGTGTGCATCTTGAGTTTTTTCTCTTTACCTTCTCCTTTAGTGTCAGAGTTGTGGTTCTAATTTGGTCGGTAGGAAGGGCATGCACAACCCCCTAGTAGTGCATGTCTTAATATATTCTATAGCATCATCTCAGTATATCTAACTCACTCACTTATTCAGACCCATCATATAATAACAATAATAATAATGCAAGGTAAATTAGGAGATACTGATATTTTTTACTTAAAACTTGTGGTTTTCTTCTTCTTTTTTTTCTATAACAATGTGCTCGGCCTTTGCCTTTGGTTGATTGCAGCGTAGGGGTGGAGTTGCACTTGCTTCAACATTGATTGTGGGCGACCCCTCTAGGATGCTTTCAGAACAACCCTTGGCTTTTGGTTGCCCCGGCTTTGCAGCTCGCACACCTTTAGCGCACAACAAAGACCTTGTGGGGACACCAGGAGTTTCATTCCTCTTTTTTAAAGTAAGTCATTTGATCAATCTGTATCTGTCAGCTTACATAAAAGCAAGGGGTCTTTTTTCGGATACTCACAATGATGCTGATATGGAATTTTTGTACAGTTTTATCGGTTTTAGCAATTACACTGGCCCAAGTTTTGTGCCCTGTGGAGCTCCAACATTTATGTCAATGTATTCTGAAGTGGAGCTGTTGAATTTTACACACTGCTTACGTCTTTTCCGGAAGTCTGATATGAGTCTGATAATCTGAGGGTGGAATTCGTGCTCGTTCATTTTCTGCAGTACTATGGATGGTTGCAGCTGATCAAAGGCTTTGGAAAAGTCCAATGATGCTAGCTGGATATATTTGGTTTTAAGTTTGTCGAGATCTGGTGTTATGTCATCGACAAGCTGGTGTATAGCGTCAATGGTGCCTACTATCTCCTGATATGTATACTGCGTTGGCTCAATTATTTGCTACAGTTTAGCTCGCATTTTGTTGATCATGATCTGTTCGGCCAGTTTTCCGAGATGAAATAACAAGGATATAGGCCGATAATCTTTGTATTGGCTAGGCTGTTTGTTTTTAGGCAGTGGTTTTACTTCCGCTCTCTTCCAGATATCCGGATACTCTAAACAGTCTTGCATTGTATTGATTAGGCAATGGTTCAGTGAACAAGTGTGGATTCACACTGAGGGAGTTTGGGCTTGGGGGTTTGGTCCAACTAAAATCTAATTTTCTGCCCTATATAACACAGGTTAATTTGTATTACTTACCCTCCTGACATAGGCTGAGGTAGAATAATCTGGGCCTTTTCCCCTTCAATAGCAGTTGGCCGGCGTTATTAAGTGCTATTACCGAGGGTGCAGATCTGGGTAGCGTTCGAATACCTTGAAGAAAAAAATGAGTGGGTAGCAGTGTTCAGTAATGCAGCCTCAACAGAATAGACTGATCCCTATAACTTTTCAGGCTTAGTTTAAAGGTCTTAATAAAAATACAAAAAATATTCAATATAATGAATTCGAAAATAATGATAAAATATTAATATCATTATATATGAACTACAATATAAATATTATTATAAATAAAGTAATAATATAAAAACTTAATGATTAAAAAAATATTTAAATAAAGGATCACAGAACAGAAAGCATTAGGAACACAATTTCTTAACAAATATTGTGTTTGAGTTTTTTTAATTCTCTTCCTCTATCAAAGACAATTCAAATACATATTGGCTTTCAGTTTTTGCTTTACTGTAATACTCCCTCTTATTGTGATAGACATGTAACCATGTACTATTTTATGCAGTAGAAATAAAGTGGATATCTTTCTATCTAACTACAATTAAGAATCAATTCCTTGCTAGTTTTTTTTCAAAATAATCAGTCACAACAGTAAACTACTGTACCAAGTGCTAGTTAACTAAATCAATTTTTCCAATATTCATGCTGCATGCTGCAAATAGCGAAATGAAAGTATTGATTCAACGTCATTAGTCGAGTGCAAATATATACTATTGTACAGTGAGATATTTTATTAACTTTTTTGGAAGAAAGAGGAATGTGTCCTGCCGTAAGCATTCCTGTAGGAACGCCAACTCTTCTTCCTGTTAAGATGAGAAGCTCATAATTAAGGGATAAACTTGAACAATGTTATTCTTTGGGTCTGCATACCATGAACTAATAAGAAATAAATATGACAAAGAGAAGCCATATTGTCCACACAGGTCAGTTACCTGGGTTGACATTTCAAGTTCATATTGGAGTATGCCAGTGACATCCTTCATAAATTGAGTGGCGCCCATCAGCAAGCAATCCTAACTAAGCTATGACAATTCGAGATCAATATTGTTCACACAGCTCAATTACCTGGATGGGAATCTCAAACTTATTTGTGAGCATACCAGTTACTTGTACCATAAACCATTGGACGTCCACAAGCCAGCAATCCTGGAGGAACACCGCCTCTTCTTCCTTTTAAGAACTGACTCTTATAAAAAGAGGCACAAATTTGAACAGCCATATTCTTTAGGTCTGCCAAATATATGTCCAAAAAAAAATTAAAATTTAACTGTCAAGTACCTGACTAGTTTTATTCCCCCTCATCAATATGCAGATAATTAAAATATCTACCAAGGATTTGGAATCTGGATACCCAATCTCTTCGAAGAAAGTGTATTAAAATGACAATTTAAGATTGTCGAATTTATGATAAAATTATCGGAATGGTAAACTGGTAAGTGGTAAACACAACTTCTCAGTTCGGAATACTCACAAAAGAATTAAATGTTGGTCATTCCATTTCGATCATTGAAGTAAGGGTACCAGAGGCTGAATATGCTGAACTGGTACTGTTGGAGATTCAGCATTGAGTGATCATTGTCATTACAAATGGTTGCAAGTAACAGAGGATATGAAGATAACATAAAATAATGTATGTATGTATGATTCATAAGATATAAGATGAGAACATGTTTTTTTGTACTTTCTTTAATATCCTGCCAGTACTTGTTGAAGCAAATGTTATTACAAGTTGAATAGGCTATACCATGCATGATTTTTGAATGAGTAGTGATATATTAGGAAGATAATGATGACTGTTGACAAGATTCAAGATTTCAGCAAAATAGAAGAAACTTAACTGTATGGTTTAGTGATTACATAACATAATTCAAGTATAGATGGTAAGTGAAAGGTAAAAGATAGAAAGATAGAGAAAAAGATAGTGCAAAAGAAAAAGAAGAAGATAATAATGATAAAATAATTATAATCATCTAAAACATGACCAATTGAAATATGATATTTTAAGTATTATATAAGAAGCTAAATATCAATGATGAAGGCATTTTCTTCTAAATAAACTATGGTGTCAAATAAATGAAATAACATACAATGTAAATGCAAACTCACCGAAGACTTGATGGTCTGATGGTCGATGGTTTGACGTCCCCCATCCCTCACCTCAGTGCAGGCATTAGCTGCTGTTTATGCTGTCGTCTTCTCATAGTCTACTGGGCAGCTACTGCCGCATACATCTTAAAAGTATCCAATACATACAAATAACAATGCGGCCCTGCATATCTCACTATCACATGGTCACATCACTTAAAGTAGCAGACAACCACAAAAGTTAGATTTTGATGTTTGATGCGTAATGATGTACTCCTTCTAAATTTGCATGTTATAAAAGAAAATCAAATTAGAAAACTTTAATTATTTTAATTGCAAACTCTCTTCCACCATTTTGTTTCAGTAACAGGCATACCCAATATGATTGGCCGAGTGTTAATACTCTCAAAATAAAGTTATTGCTGGAAAAAATTGATGTAGAAAAGTATTTGCTTCAAGAATTAAAGCAGTAATCTTTTGTTTGTTTTAATCTTAATATATAAACGGTCATGTCAATTGAAAATCCATCTACAGAAACAATATTTTTGCCTTCAATAAAATAAAATTACGCTTTTCTATGAGATTATAAACAAAACACAGCTTCCCAACCAGCTTCAGAACCAGAGCTTATACCTAAGATTTTCATTGTTGAGATGTAGCCTATCTGTGAAGGCAAATTGCAAGTGGATTTATATCTAGTGGTGCCAGGGTTGTATGCTACTTTAAACACAAATGAATGTTCCTTAGTCATAATGTTATGAATACCTGGATCAAACTACTGAATATTATTATGATTGTAAATTTTCAATCCATGTATGATAGGGACACAACCCTTCATGCTATGAATTTTTATATTATAACTTTATTGGCATATATTTCATTTTTCAAGAAAATGTTCAGCTTATGCTTCCTCTCAAAGCAGGTTCACTTAAAGGTTCAATAGAACTTTTCCGTCATCACTGCAAACACTTCATCAAATGCCCAGTAAATTATAACACGGCATTGCTACCACTGATGATCATTTAATCAATCTCAGAGCTTGCTGGAAATTTGAAATTGGAATCAATAAGGAAAGCCAACAGTAAACACTTTGCATTTTGCACTTTGCAAAAACCAGTATAGATCTATATATATATATATATTTAACTCATATAACAACAATGATTCTGTTATAGGTAACTTGCTGACCTCTGAAAACAGCAAAAAAACATACTAAGCTTACTACCAAAGTTAAACACAGAATTAATTATGATTATTAACATGTAACAGTATTTGTTATGAGTTATGAAATAAAAAGTACTGAAGATAACTAAGTTGGGATAATAAGGTTACATTTAAGGAGCTGATTAGCCGCAAAATAAACATTGGGGAAAATAATGAAAGAATTCTGAAGATCAATTGATCAATCAAATTCAATCTATGAGATTACTGTATCATGTTCCGAGTAAGTTAAAAGTCAGAAGAGTTTTAGCTGATTTACCTCTTAGTGTAAATTTGGTGAAGTATGTTTAAAAAGGCTGATTTACTTAAATTTGTTCTGAATGAGGGTTCATTAATAGTGCAGTTGCTTCTCAGGCAACGCTGATGTTTATGAGACTCTTGCACTAGACTTATAGGATATGCTTCGAAGCTTTGTTTTTTTGCAATTTTTTATGTGTAAAATTATGGTTATGAAATGTGAGGTCTGTGTTGAGAGCAACTCCCAGAGCATTGATTGAGAGCTGTGATTCAATTTTTGTGTTTTTGAAATTAAAGTGGTAATAGTCTTTTAGATTCCTATTTGAGAAGATACTAAATTGCGTTTTCTGAATGTTGAGTTTTAGGAGATCACTGCTATATAGTTGAGATGCATCTTTCAATGCAGTATTGGACTTTTCTAGATCCTCTGGTATACTTGTTGCCTCACAGAATAACAAAGGGCCGTCTGCGTAAGCAAATTTGTTTTTAAAGCGCATTAACAATCCATTGTTGGCAAGGTTGAAAAGGATAAGGCTTGTGGGACTCTGCATGTGATTGGTAGTGAATTTGATTTTGACTCTTCGACTTTCATGATTTGGGATCTGCTGGTGAGGTATGAATCTAAGAGCACTACTGAGGAGGGTTAGAATTGCTTTTTGCTGAGGGAGTGCGAGAGAAGTTTGTTTGTTTGTCAGAGAACAGGTTATATTTTTCAATGAAAAACATCATCTGTTTCTTCATATCTGATTATAACATTTTGGATAATATTGGGAGGGAGGAGATCGTAATAGTAATGGGTCATTTTATCTCCTTTCTCAAAAAAGTGTTTTTCATTAAACAATGATAGTAGGCCTACTTACGCATTATGGGAGTTTTTTTCAACTGCAGCAGACAATCTGAGAAATGTTTGATCACTGCAAGCATAATCAGGAGTTGGATAGAGGTTCAAAACGTTACTGAAGGAGCATCAGTAGTTTTGCACACACCTTCTTTGACCTACGATGTGTAGGCCATTTCCTATTTTGCAACTAAAATCGTTAATGCTATAAACACATACCGCTTAAAGAGTTTAATAAAACACATTCTAATTGTTATCTACCGCGAGACGATTTTCTGACATTCACCATCCCTCACCTCGGTTGTATTAGCCACCACTGCCACCACAAAATGTTTGTTGGTATCAAATGTTTGGGAATATTTTGCACATTAGTTATTAATCTGAATGCCCCTTTTGTTAAAGAAACAAATCATTTCTAACATACCTTGGAGACAGATTATGATAAATATGAATGCCATAGAATAGATGACAAAAAACGAGCTGATAATAAAATATCAACGACAATTTGGTGTTGAGATAAACCCTACACAAATGAAGCAATGTGATAGATTTTTCATCTTTTTACAAATGTATGCAATATGTTTTTCCCAAGTCAACTTATCGCTGATCTCAAAGCCAACAATCTTGTCTCTCTCTCTCTATAACTGTCTTAAACTGGCCAATTTAAATATGATATATTCAAATATATGAACACAAAAGATCAAATTATGTGTAAAACAATTAAATAACATTCAATGTACCCTATAGGAGTTTAATTAAGCTAGAGTTTAATCTCGCTATCTGGACCTGGTACTAAATTTCGCTAGTAGGCTTATTAGTGAAAATAAAAAAAAAATGTCCAAGCTGGGATTAAATCTCCATCTGATTGCATGGCAGACACTTAGACCACTACACCACGCTAGCAGCTATCTTGCATACTTAGGTAAGGTGTATTGCTGTATAATTGTACATTGTTTATTAAACTATGGTGAGTGAGTTTAATTTAAGATACACTAAATTTCGCAACCTAGGCAACAACCGAAAAGCGAATGCTAAATGCTGCGAAAACTATACTCCTATAGGGTAAATGTAAACAGGTAGAGAAATAACTTCAGTAGAAATCATAATGTTAAGCTTATCATTTGGGGCATAGTTCACTTACCAAACTCCCTGTTTTGGGTTTCTTTTCTGCAGAGGCGAGTTTATCCGCATGATGCCTACTAATCCCCGACAGTCATTTGGTAGTAGGAGGTATTGTACTGGCTATTTCTTGGTTCTTCTCTCATGTGCCAACCTCCTGCATATCAAATCAGATCAGATAGTTTATGATAATATTCAAGAGATTGTGATGTCTTACAATGGTACAATACGTAACTAAAAACTAATAAAAAAAATATACTCTGTGATTTTTTTTTCTTAATTGACATCTTTATCATTTTTCGAGAAAGTACTTTTCAAAAATACCACTTTTGCTTCCTCTGAAAGCAGAGCAGACAAATAATGTTCAATTACCATTGAATGAAATAAAACACTTCATCAAATGCTCGGTACAATTATAAATGCCTGGTAAAAGTACAAAACGGCGATGTTGCCACTAATGATCGCACAATTAATCTAGAGCTTGCTGGAAATTTTACATTCAGGCGAGCCAACTTAATAAACACATTGGTCAACTGGTTTGATTATTCTATTGCATCAGAATAATTGCGCATTGCTAACACAGCAAAAAACACATGATGTCATACATAACGTTGAGGTATGGCTTTCATATGATATCCCGCAATTGACATCAGAAAAGGCTTAACTTTACGTTCACATTCATAGAATGGTTGTTCTATCACTGCAATATCATTCTATACTTAATCTAACACTGTTTGAGATTGTAACGATCGTATGTAGAGTTTCCTTCTCAAGAAAAAACAGCTTTGACCAAATTTTAACTTCAAAACTCAATCTTAACATGTACTATTTATAAATGTATTGGCATCTACATCATTTTACAAGCAAATGTTATTCTAAAGGGCCTTTTAGTAGGCAATAAAAATGATGAGAAAAGATTTGAATGGTAATATAGATTTTTATTGTGACATGACACATTGAAATAAGGCATTTTTTGATGAAATGCATATAGAAATGCTGCCTTACGTAACATGTAGAGAAAAAAATTCGGCAGAAATCATACTGTTAAGTTTATCATTTGGGATATAGTTCACTAACCAGACTCTCTGTTTTTGGTTCCTTTTCTACAGAGGCGCGTTTATCTGCACGATCTCTACTAACCCTGGCTATTTCATATGGCACGGCGGCCATGGTTATGATGTCAGCTGTAACATGAAAGTTACACTCATTTTTCGATTAGGTATATCAGTCTCTGTAATTCAGTATGTATTTATATTTGCATTAAATATAATATTTGTATTACAAATTTGCTCCGAGTAATTCGTATTTAGGGGCGTTTTGAACAACGATGCTAGATTAAACTTCGTTTTTTGGCAGGCTTGAGTTCTATGGGTCCCTGAGACCTGAATCCAGGTTGATCCGAGTAACCTCGGTCAGCCCCTTCTCAAAGACAGGACAATATAGAGTTATATTAATCCTCACAGAAGGAGATACCTTAATGAGCTGAAGAGTAAGAGGAGAGTGTTGGAGCGCTTCCACAGCTGATGTTTCTTCTCCTTTCGTGGACTATCTTCCTGTATGTAACTCTCTGTAATCAATTGAATGCAGACGGCAAATTGATGTCTTTATGTCTTGATGACGTATTTAGTACAAGCGCAAGCAGATTTATCTCAAAGAGCTGAAGAGGAAGTGGAGAGAGTTTGAGTGCGCCTTCTGCTGACATTGGTGGGTCTCTGGTGAGCCAACCTCCTGTATACCACTCTCAGTGATTGAATAAGTGCAAATGATATTTCAACACATTGATTTTGCATTGACAATAACAGAATGACTATACCTTTCGCTGATCATATATTTCAATTAACATTGATAGAATTAAAATCTTTTCCAAATGCATCATGTGATTCGAGTTAACTGCATCAGACTATTTGAAAAAAAAACAATTTAATCACTAGGTGTAAGTTGGTCTTTGGTGAGATGGTGTGTGTGCTTATGCTGAAGTAGAAAAGTCTGACACATTTCCCTTAAAGGGGAGTTAGTCAACATCTTTCAACTTTTCCATCGAGGCGACAGATCTGGTTGCATTGGAATTCACCCAAAAACCAATGTGCGCTCAATCGTTGATTTGATTTGTTCTGAAATTGTAGGAATAAGTTTAATATAATTTTTTTGAATGGCAATATAAGCTCTAAGTGCATAGAGAGTTATTAACCATATTGAAATACCTGAATGGCTGCTATATGTTCAGTCTAACAATCAAACAGCAGATAGTTGTACCCCTTTTCATTTTAAAGGCTAACACAGGGTGGTAAATAAAGTTAAATAACTGTAAACATCACACAAGGCATTGACAACCTATTGCATGGTTATGCCTCTTTTGAAAGCCATACAAGGCATTAACAATTCTCCATTTTGAGAATTCTATATTATATTCTACTTTCCAATAACGGTAAATTTATTGATTACTGATTACAGTATATAGCTGTGTTTGCACGGCTAAAGGCCAGCTTAATAGCTAATTGGAAACCAGCCCCAGATGTTTTGGTCATGCTCAGGACAACCTAATGCTGGGTAATAATTATACTCCATCAAGAGTTAACCAGGGGAAGGCAATTTCTAATTTATTCATGATCTGTACTACTCACCCTTGTAACATTATTTATTTGTCAATCTTGAATAATCTCGGCATTGAATAAGAGTGATGACAATGATTGATGGTCAAAATTAACTATGCAATGCCAAGATTAATATTATTTTCCTATGTAGTTGAGAATTTCTGCATTTCTGAATATCTCCATTGTTGATCATAGTCCCAAAAAAAAGCTTGCAGGTAAAAAGTCAAATAAATTATTTTAGCAAATTGAGAGCAGATAACTCCAAATTGATACACCCCATTGTTCTTATATGAGTTTGAATCCACATGAAAAGTATATAAAAGTGGTTCAATAATGTGAGTGGCACTAAGGTGAGTTGGGGGAGTCTATTTTACACACCCATGCAGAAAACTTCATTCAGTCAAATGAATTTGAGCTTTATATATACCACTTTCCCATCCCCCTATCAATCCTTGACCCAGTATAGTAAGCATTATCTCACTTGCCTCTTCTCCGTCTCCAACAGTATTATGATCTTGTTTACTTCAGATACATTTGCATCAATCCTGAGGCAATCATCAGTGTTGACACCTACTCTTAGTCCCTGCATGATAACTACGAGCTACTACTAAATTTGGTCCAATGGGGCTTGGATTCAGAAATGTTTTTCCACTAGCACTGGTTAATCTACTTTTCTGTTTGAAAATCATGTACCCCAATTTTCATCAGTATACAATTTTTATATTGCTTTGTGCTCATTACGCCGGTAAATTTTCCACAAACTTTTTTTTATTGATAATGATATTTGATCAAGCGTAGGAAAGTGTGATCCATAAATAAGTCTGCTCTTGATAGATTCACTACTAAAAATAAAGAAAGGATACGTGGTCCCTCATGAAACATTTCTAGACTATCAAACTATTAATAGTTGTGATATAGTCATATATGTATAATAATGGCATTTCATGAGAAGAAAACTGAAAACAATCAAACATTGAGAGCATAGACATCGCCCATTTTATTTTCATATTCTTTCTAACCAGGTATACATCAATGGAACTATTTTAATTTTCAGAAATTCATAATATTTGAAAAACCTTCATCTTATTTTGAATTAATTGATGCCGAAAATATAGCTTAAAAAGGTCAAGTCATATTGAATATGTGACACTACCTCCATATCATAATTTTTCTAATTTTTTTGTCACGCTATATTATAGTTAAATTATTATGGAGCAACCTACAGACTTAAGAGAAATGGCAAAATAATAGTTTGGGTACTTAGCCACTTAGTTTCTGTATCTGCTGCTGGTTACATTCCAAAAATTGACCAAAGATAAAATCTGCTCCCAAGAGTTGCTAAGGTTTCTATTTAACTTGAGTTCAAGATGCTCGATATAGTCCCATCAGGATTGATTTAGCGCTGCGTAGGTGTGATCAGACTGTGTCTGTGCGGTCATAGACTCGTACATCTTTTCTACCGCTGCCTCTGTTGATGTGCTGCCTTGGATAGGATCTGTAAGCTCTGTGTTCTCATAAACCTCCTCAAAGTTGGCGGCTGATTCTATGTGTTGCCTTAGTTTCTTCTTGTTAGAGGGTGGTTGATTTGTGACTTGTCCTGGAAAAGCACTCATTTCTTCATTCAAACCATTCTGAGGTCCTGAGGCTGTGAAAGACAAATGATATGCTTACATTATAATCAATCTGGACTTATCTAGTATTATCAATCAGAAAAGATGGAATTCAGAATTATTGTAGTGAAAGATAGAAAGACAATCTTGATGCAGCAAGAGTACAAAATTGCCCATTAAAGTTGTTCAAAAACATAACACTAACATAGACATGTGTTCATTCACAACTCATTGAAGGCAAACAAACCCTATGTCATTCTTGTCTAGTTGTACCAGTATTGATGGTGATTATATAGCGTTGTACATACTTATTGCTGCTGGAGTGTGTTGTTGTTTCAGCTCTTTCTCTTGCTCCCCTGATGCTTTCTTTGACCTGCATGCATTCAAAATGACCATGGGTTATTATAACATGTACATGTAGTAATAAACGTTAGGTAAACCAAGGAATTAACTCGTATCTGACGTCGTATCTATCACATGGTCAGTAAATATTTACATATTATATATAGTCATACTTGCTGATGAACTTGTCTCCTTTCTCTATATAAGAGTAAATAACTGCGTATGCAATCTAGCCTGAAATAATCAGAAATGTCAGCAAAATTGCAAAATGATCGACATAGTGGGAGAGTGATTGACTTAATGATACAAACCTTTCTGTCCTCCATTTTCTAACCAGAAAAAGAGTCACCAATAAAATCGGTACCATAATAAGCAATGCTACTGTTACAGCCAGTATAGTGATTAACTTCTGATACTTTGTTGATTTCATCTGTATGTCAGCTTCAACTATGCAATTACAGAATGACTGCTGTTTGAGATGGAGGTCCCAAACACATAAAACAGGGTCAAGGTCTCTAATATTGCAGCAGGAAGTTTATTACATGTTGCTGAACAAAAAAACTATTTTCAGCACTAATTGTATTCGATGAATAAAGGAGCTTTTTGGTTAGCTTCTAAATTTGTCTGGAACAAATAAATTGTCTGCTCGGAAGCTGCCCATTTTATTATGTAGCATGATAATTAGAGTGAGAGCCCTGACTAAGCTGTTTATTTAAGGTGGCTTGGTAAGCTCAGCCTGAATGTTGCTGTGGTTGGTTGGTTGAATTGGAGCCAACACTTTCTCTTTTTTAAAACTTACCACTTCTAATGCACTCAGGGGATGCAGACCAGGTCTTGTTTCGGAGGCAAACTATTTCAATTTCACTGACTTTAACGTATTCATCATCACAAAGGAAGTCAATGTTGTCTCCAAAATAGTATGTTAGTTTGTCCAGTAGTAATATGCCATTAGTTATGATTACGATATCTGCTACTTCACACTCAACTGAAACAAAAGATAACAATGGATTTACTTTTCCGGACATCCTCCTGAAAAAATCCTACAATAATCTTCTAAATAAAGTTTTCAGAATTTATGTAGAAAAGAAGCAACCAACATAATTTCAATTTATGGCACCTCCCAATAATTATAGGCTATCAATATACCTGGCTGACATTGGAGCTGCGCATTGACATTTGTAACATTCCATGTCCAGGGTAGGTTATCCTCCTCTGTTGAATTACAGGTGATTGTGACCTCCTGCAGACCCATTGACTCAAAACCGTAATCACACTCATATGAGATTGTTTTATTTCTTATGAGTTCTGTCTTCACTGTATTGATGATAAACACTGGGTCGTCCAAGCACCATGGTACTGAATGTACATAAAAATAAACATAAACAACCATTCAAAAGATTTGAGTTCGGGATAGTGCAGTTGAACTGACACAAGAGACTTATCATTGTTCCGTACTTCTAACCTGGTATACATTTGATTGAGTTTATCCAGTGAGCCTCTCTCCCATTTCTCTCACAAGTAATGAATGACTGATTTTTCATCTGATAACCTTTACTATGCCACAGCATATTGTGATCACGAACCAAAGACCAGACTTAATTGTTTGGTCTGACAAAGAAAAAGCACTAATACTGATGGAATTGACGGTGCCTTGGGAAGAAAATCTCTCATATGCGCATGAGAGAAAACTGACAAGATACGAAGATCTGGTCACACAATGCCAAGACAAAGGTTGGAATTGCGAATTATTCGCAGTGGAAGTTGGCTGCCGTGGATTCATGGCTAGATCAGCTACCAAATTTCTGACCAGAGTTGGGCTTTCAGGAAGAGCACTCAAACAAGCCACAAAAAGCATAGTACATGAGGCAGAAAGCGCATCTGCATGGATATGGCAACAGCACTGTGTGAAGACAAAAGCTAAGTAATCCTATTACTTGTAAGCTGGGGTTTAACACACTCACTTTGTTTTGTGGAGTTGGCCAGCATTTAATTCCTTTTGTTATAATCCTTGTAAGGATTAGAATGAGGGGATTAAGTGATGATAAGCAAATTGCTTGGGGTAGAAGGCTAAGCAAGATTATGCCTTTAATACTCAAATTAAAGTAGTTTAATCTCTGCAGAGTGAAAATCAAAGTGAGTCTGAGTTAGATCTAAGGTTTTACAAACATAGGATTAAAAGCTTGGCCCTCGCATAAAAGGCAGGCAGAACGAGACAGGAAATCACAGTCAGCCCACTGGCTGTAGCGCAAACAATTCATCTCTCTGACTTGTGTATGAGTTGTACTATGCTCAATGTGGTGAATTTGAGTAGTGAACAAGTGGCACGAGGGGCGGGTGCCTTGACGATAGCGACTTTGCGCCGATGAGTTGATGGAAAGCAAACCTCCCTGCACTGGTTTGGCTTAGAGTATAAGCATGAGAGTGATGGGGCGAACATTGTTGCACTGAAACAATGAAGAGTTGGCAGCCTCCCTGGTTGCGCAACAGCGTAAACACACCAATTATGTCAAACCACCGAAACTGACAAAATGCACTGAGGGATCGATGAGATTGATTGAGATGCTCAGCAACACACAGGGGTGGCTTCATGCTGCTGGGGCCGGCCATGAGGAGGTTGTACTAGAGAAGGCCTCGAAACAGCGTTTGACTCATGGTTTCTAGCTGAAGACCTGTGTGTTGTGCAGTGGTACGCGCACCACTGTATGTTGTATCCACACTGATACTGTACAGTAGATCCTGGTAGATAAGGTGCTGATATCTCTGTGTGAGTTGTCCCCTCCATTATTGGTATGTCTCCGCATCGGATCACTAAAAACAGCATAAATGATGACCTATGTTACAGTAACACATTATGATTGTTGTAAACATGTAAAATTAAAATCTTACTGCATGCAAAGAAATTATCCACCATGCAGAATTCTTTTAGATGACTCACAACCTCACCAGATGTGCGGCATCATGTAGAACATCAGTAATACGTTTATAAACATTATCTGCAGAAGCAAAACTTTAGCCAAGTAAGTTCTACATATCAATCTGGTCTCTCTGATCCATAACTGGTATAAAATTTGAGACATGCGTGCATTTATTAGTGATAGTTTGAAGGTAACTGATATAGTAGCGACAGAGTTTTGAAAATCAATTTTTGAGTAATTAAGGTCAAATTGAATACAACTTCAGAAGGCCAAACCTCAATTTTGAAAGTTGTTGCAGTAGCTTATATCCATCAAAGCTGGGACAAAATTGAATTCTACTAAGGTTCAGAGAGTTTAAAGCCAAGCAGGAGATCCATTAAGAAAGGGCTAACACTTCGATAAGAGGAGCCCAACTGGTTGAAAAACCGTTCCAGTATAAGTGGATTGTAAAGCAGCATGTCATATTTCAAACGTTTTTTGAAAGTTTGTTATTATATTAATTAACTCAATGAAATAAATCCTGCGTAATACTCCATTAAAATGCCCTCATCAAGTTTAAATGATTTGAGTTCATGTATGCTTTGAGGTGGAAGTGGGAGTTGCTCATCAAATTTTACCTATGTCAACGTGAATTTTTGAATTAGAAGTTTATGCAAACAAATTAATGAATGTATTTTTCAGCTTATTTTTGTTTGTCTTGAAGCCTTCACACCACCGAGAAAGATAGTGTGAAGATCAAAAAGGGCATTCAAACTTCATTCAGGTCTTAAGTTTGTCCAATATGCTGCCAGAATGAATTGCTGCCCAAATCATAACAACTTTTATGAAACTGATTTAGCATGTATAAAATTTGAATTGCGTTGGAATGTACTGCTACTGTATACTACATACCATCGTATTTGAGTATAAATTGTATACTATCCAGCTCATCACCCCGATCTCCACACACCACACTTAGTTGACCATCAGAGTCTGTGTTCACTACAAATCTTGTGGCTCTTGTGCCCCAATAAATTTTGTGTCCATCATTTCCTACATAAATGGCAGACCTGGAACTGGGGTAGACCGCAAGTCTTCCGAGTGTCTGCACACTGACTGCTGCTAGTGGCGGTAGTTCAGTCAGTATCACAGAGCAAAAAGGATACCGACGAGATTTGACATCGAAATATTCACCAGGAGATGGAGAACTAATTACTCCTGAAAGACCAACAGATTGTAGTTTTGTTCCAATTTTATCGCATGTCACTACTACAACAAAGAAAGCGAGGAAGTATGTTTGACGAGAATTAAGCCTCAAATAAACTTGCAGAATAATGCTCTGGAAGAAACAGAAACCAGGAAACTAGCCTAACCAGGCTGTCATGAGTGGGCAAGCCAATCATCATAATGAATATATACTAGCAGCTGAAGTTGCTGGCTCCAAGCTGCGTTATGCTTCCGTTTACGGGAGGTGCAAAGACATTGCTGTAATAATGATAGAGCACAGTCTAAATATAACAGGAACAGGAAACTGCTCTGTGATGTTCAATATTTGTTGAGTTTGAGCAGCATTTAAGCACCTGATGGATGAAATGTTTAAGAAGAATTCTCACTGAATAATCAATCATCCAATTTAGATTTGGTCTTTTTCCTTATGCATAAGGTGCAATCTGTTTTGAATCGATGAGAACTTGTTTGAAACCCTGGCTGCCCTTTAATTTAGTCACTGCAGCAACCAATACTTCGACATTGATTGATTTATTCTTACCTGAGTTGTAAAACTCAATGAAGAAACTTGTTGTTGTGCTCAAAGTGAAGAGTTCTGATACGAAGGAGTTTTGTTGGAGAATAACACTGTCAGGGTACCCATTGCAATAAGAATCAAAACCAGATCCAATATTCAGTAATTCGCTTCTGCATATGTCATTTCCAATATCGCTTGTAGAGCCAGTCAGCACTGTGTATCCACCAGAAGTGACATTATTGAATTCTATTGTACAGTTACGAGGCGGACCTACCATGTCTTGTGTGTGAACAATCCTTCCTAGCTGTAAGGATGTTGATATATAATCTTCAGAGCAAAGTTTGATGGTTGGAATGTCTTGTGTGTGAGCAGAACTGACAAGAAGAGCTGTAAGTATCAGGTATTGACCCATATTTGTAGCAAGTTTATCAGATGTAATTTTGTTGCTCCTCTTTGAAATGACTCCCTTGCTCTCAATGCTACTTTATAATCATGAGTTTTCAATGAGCAACAAAGTAGGAACTTCCTTGTTCGAATACATTGTTTCTCCAACCTTAATTATATGATTATTAGCATTCATAGATTAGATTGTTTTGACTTAGCAGTGAATTATTTTCCTGATAAGATGAGAAATATAGTGAATACAAAATGTAACGCTCACAAGAGTCCCCTAGCAAATGTGAGATATAAGGAAGCATTCATGGTGACCACATGATAATAATGTTCATAATCTATTCATGGACTAATATCCCTCCATTTTTAAATGAATGTGATGTATTGTGATGTTATGTGATGTAATGTGATGTACTGAAATGTAATGTAATAAGTTTCACGGTCATTTCAGGCACTGTTAGTAGACGAACCACCTATAAATTTTAAAGATTTCATGCTAAATGATCATCTGACCATCATTGCGTGTAAAAATCCTCTCTCTGTTTGTTGGTTGATAAATAAGACATGTTTGTATATTTTTAGGGGCAAGTTTGTGCAGGTTATCACTTCAGATCTGATGTACAGGATGTCCTCGAGTCAAGATGATTAGGTCACGCTCAATTCTACCCGATGCTGCATCATCATGGTAACAATGATCTCACTCAACTCTACCTAAGAAATGTCCTCCCGGGTAAATTCAGAGACATTTATCATTCCTGGCGCCGTCCCTGGTGTTGACATGCACCCTTAGTCCTTGCTTGTTGACTACTTGACTGAGTTGGTTGCAATTGGTTATGATTTGGAAACACTTTCTATTAGCACTGGCTCACCAAAATGACCGTTTGATTATCATGTACCAATTTTTGGCAGAATACAATTTGGATTTTGCTTTGTGATTGACATAGTTATTTCCTAAATTTTCAACAAGCTTGGAATTGTTTTAATTGATAATGATGATTGATCAGGTGTAGCAAAATGTGATCCATAGGTAGAATAATTATGCTCTGGATAGTTCAATGAAGTTTTTCTACATGGTCCCTCATGAAAGCGAACTGCAATCTTTCCAAACTCTAATGAAGTAGATATAAAATCTTCTTAGCGAAAGTCTATAGTTTGAATAATTTGTGTGGGCCAAGCTCACAAGAACAGTAGATAGTAATACTTTAAAACTCATTTCGTTAGTAAGTTTACCCTGAGTATTTTCTTATCAACTCCCTTGTTCTGTGAGCTATTTCCCTATCAGTAGTGAAAGTTTGAATGGTTTTTAAACAGGTATGACAAAAAATCCTTGTTGGCTAGATAAAAATGGTGACTCAGTATACGAAATAGGCCAATCAGTTACTTAATGGCTTGAATGAGCCAAAAGAAAGCTTGCAAGAATAATAATCTATTGTAGCCTTATTTCAAAAGCGACTTTTTCATTTTATTTTGAAAACATAACAAAAATGAGGCCTTCAGGATAAGGCTAAATCTACATTATATTTGAACTCTAATTTTGGTCACTTTATTGTGGTTATTCCAAATTTGACTAATAAACAATGCACTGAATAGTGCAATTCTGTGAAACAAATTATTGGATTCGTTTTAAAATACACAGTATGGCTATTTTGGAGAAATTAAATTAGTATATATCTTTGTGTCAGTGATTGAATCTAGCCAAGATTCTGGCAATTTTAACCTTATGCATCGACCGACGTGCCAATAACGACCTTAAAAACTCAGGCAAGTTACTTGATAAATGTTTACGATCACACATAAATCTCCATATGCATGCTCAGGGCCAGATATGTTTCTCTTATCCATGAATACACATAAGTCCTGGTCTTAAAGGTCGCACCAGTTATATATTGCTGTTGTACTGTCTTGTGCTGGGCATATGAAGTAAGAATATGAGTAGCCTTCATAGTTGATCAGGGGTTCTTCCTTATTTTGAAATAACTTCCTGCTCATGTTCATAGGCTCTTTAAAGGAAATGAGTGCAGTATATGGAGACGCTCGCAAGCCAATGTAAGTATTCATTGAGGTAAGGGTTATCCCCTCTAGAGTACAGGTACTAGGACCATGGTAGTCAAGCTGTGCCCAATAGTCTTGCTCGCCAGAATTCCGGCTACTCCTTTTATCTAAGAGGCAGATGGATATCTTTGAGATGTGTGATGTGCAAATCCGGCAATTTAGGTCCTGTTCCGCAAGGACCTGGCTAGGATATGGCATGCCAGAACCAAATCAAGAATGCCCGCCGGCGCTGGGAATTGAACTTGGACCTCACAGATCACAAGTCTGCACCCTTAACCATCAGACAACTCCTGGCTCCTTGGGGCTGGCATGCACCCTAACCCACTATGATATGCAATGAACTCAAGTTGCACAGAAACTCATTTTCTCAAACAGTTGAAATGTTTTTTTTCATACTGGCCGCATGTGCTGCCTGGACACAAAACGCTCTTTGTGGAAGGATGACGGGAGTTACCTATTTAGGTATAGAAGATAATCATAACGAAAGTCCAACAACAATGACAATCTAAAACACAGTAACTATAACAACATCTACAAAAAACCTACAACAATGACAGAATCATACTAACCCCAGCTAGAAAAACCTCAGTAATTATTTAATTAATTTTCTGAAAAGGGGGCGACTCCTAATCCCAACCTCGATAGCCGACCCTGCACCTGTCAACCATGCATGGCTCTCCCTCAATTGTATACAGATAACTAGAGCATGAAGAGCATGACATGAACTTTTCCACAAAACTTCAGTATTGTGTTTATGATAATTGCATGTGCATAAGTTTTGTGGATAAATACACCACAATTATATTATGTTTCTTGCGCTATATTCTATGGCTGTATTCACTGAAAATAATTGTGGATGGGGGGAGTTCTGCCACATAAAAGGTCTATCTCATAGGTGGCATGGAAAGGACAGCCATTTTAGTTTGCAATTCTAATGAAATCGCCAATTGGCCATACATCATAAACTTAATCGACAACCTGAGTGTATATCATCCACACCCCTGAAGTTTTGTAGCATTTATGATCGGGCACTTCTAGTTGTAGAGTATTATTTGATATGACCTTAAGTTAGAGAAAACATGGGTTGTCTTGAGTAATTACGAGTGTAATGTCTGATAGGCATGTGATATTGGTAGATATTCTAAATATAATATTGGTGATCAGAGGTCGTTTGAATTGGCATTCTGATTTATTAAAATACTAATTGGTATAGTTGAGTTTCCTAATACTCATATCAGGCGTTAGAGTCACTGGTGCAGTAAGAGGCTAAGCCTGAACTGGATATCATAAAGGCAGATAGACTCCCTATCTTATACAATACCATAAGTTTGCCTTCCAACTAGCCGTGTTCCGGAGTGTTATTGTACAATTGCAGCGTAGGCCCCAATATCGTGTGGTAAACAATCCTCCATCCTGTGATGAAGTTAAAACAGTATGGTACGACGTTCAGGTCACACAATGGTTGTAAGTGTATTTTGACTCATGAAGTCTTTGTCGGTAGGTTTGTGTATTTAGATAGAGTATCAAAGCATTCCTTAACCCGTGGTGGAAAATTGGTGTCAGTAGGTCCCCACAGGTAAACCTCTGTAAGTGGTCATTTTACAGTCAGACAGATTTATTAAGTTCCCAGCTCAACTGATAACAAAAAATATCTAAAACTATGCGCCATGTATTACATCTGATATTTACTTAGCAGGAATATCAGAGCAAAAAGTTAGCAGTCAGAATATCATGACTTTTGTAGTCCTCATTTGTTGTGATACATTGGTAGGTGAATATAATAAAGTAAATATATAGCCAATATGTAAACACAGAAATATAGCCTCTGACTATTAATTTTATTAACACAAATCATGTAGAAAGCTTAACGAAAAAGAACTGATCGATGAAATTATTTGTTTTGCACCAGACTGATGTTGCTGAACATGCTGAACCCAAAGTCAGATAAGACCCAATTCATATTCCCATTCTAGTTGCTCCTGTTCTATCAAAAAGCTCGAGAGGGAGTAACTCTATCAACCAATCAGGGTGTGACAGGGTATGACCAGGTAGGGTTGGATATATGAGACCACATGCGTCTTCCCCTTACAGACCTAGGAAAGAAACCGAAGATCTCCAAGTCATGGTTTCCATCAATAACAACTGCCAAAACTGTTCCGCTGATCGGCTTCTTTTCTTTATGAGATCACATCTTTGAAATCATCTGTGCAAGTTTAGGCAGTTTAAAAAAGACTCCTCTCAATGTTGACACCGAAAACTAGTCAGATTTGTTGGATGTATTGAAAGAGATGAACATCATTCGATAAGCAGGTAAACTTGACCTAAGCATTATCGGATTAGAGGTGAGACTGCAAGGGACTGTTGAGGCTTTACAATGCACCTGGCTATGGTAGAATATCGTTTGTTTTTTTGTGCACTTAAATTAAAATGCAACGATTTTTGCTGTCGGAAAAATTCTGGTGGTACATTTACCTTCAACATCAAATAGATGTACATAATATATGATTTACAGTAAATGCAGTAAGATGATGGCACGTGAATGGATTTACACCAATGAGCCAAGCTTTTGGACTAAAGCTCAAGATACTCAAGATTATTGCTGGCATATTATTATTGACTTCTTGCAGCATTACAGACCTAAAGACAGAATCATAACTGCATCTACTATTCAGAACCTGCATTAAACATACAAACAGTGAATTTTCTACCAGTTATGTGAGTAGTTGTGACTAAAGGGAGGTAATACTTTCTACATGTATATTGTACAGTAATGTTCAATATGTCAATGATAGAGGAAATTGTCTCCTTTTTAATCGTGAGCGGACAACTTTTAGCAATTAGGGCTTATTCTTTCACCACAGCACATAATGTACATATGATTGAAGGTAATGAGCTTTTCAACACCATTGGACAGTGATAGGTGTTGGTGAGACATAAGGTACAATATAGGAGGAGATTATAGCATTATTATGCCTATGACGATTATAGATAGGTTTCATCAACCTGATCTCTTGTCATTTTGGACACAGTTACAACTTTTTTTTGTCTTAATCAACTGCAAAAAGGGATAAATAATTAAGAGAAAAAGTCATTAAGCTATGTTCGAAGCATCTGTGAGGAAGGAATGAATTTATGTCTTAACTTCACGTCATTGTTTATGAGAGTCTGCTTCAGAAGTATGATGCTAGTATAAGTACTAGTAGTTAGTAGGACATTGTGTCAAGCATGACAAATATCTTCTGTTACTTGAAGTCATTGTAAAAAAATACAATATTCATTCGATATTGAATCTACTAACTGTACAGTTCGCACTTTGCCTACATACCTTTAGTCGCACCTTACAACTCAAACCTTTTAACTTAAACCTTTACGTTCACGTATACCAACATCTACAAAATGGAGTATCCGGTGTTCAATTCCTTCGTGAGTATCTTTATCATTAATGTTGACATTGGCAGGTGTGAAGCTTAAGCATTTGACAGTTTCCTTGTTGTCTTTTATGACATATTACAGTTTTTGGACAGTTCTAACTGTGTGAAAGATGGTTTCCAGTTAAAGATTTCTCTCTGAGTGTAATGCGGCTGAGCTGATTTAAAGCGAGTAGCCATCCAATTTGAGGTCTTTCCTGAACATAATTGTAGTTTGGTCAAACTTTTTTTTTCTGTAGCCTTTTCTCAAAGACCCTTTTATTCTTTTGTATCCCATAAAGTGAAACGGAAATGCAAATTATCATATTATGGACCGTTTGTATCTAAACGTTTATTGATGATAATTGATAGAACAATCTTTTTCATAAGATACGGTATGCAGCCTGCAGATCCAAAGCACATCGTCGTTGAAATATTTGCCTCTCTTATTAAAATATTCTTATCATTACAGGAAGAAGAGGCGGGGTTTCTGCAGCAATACTGGCTGCAGGATACCTCTCTGTTTCTTGAGGGCGTGGCCGGAATGCTGCAAGAAAAGTTCAATATGCTTTTGCAGGTAGGCCTACTTGAGCTGTGTGACCAATATGGTCTCTATTGGCATAGCTTAGTACATCATGAATGAGTTATTTTTGATCAAATCTCTATCGATGAACTCCAGACAACTTAGATGCCAATTATATTTAAGTATAGAAGATTGTGCCCTCGCTATGCATGGATGGACAACTAACTATCAATACAATCATAAGTTTCGTCCACATGTTCCAAACATTATGATATAGAAACAGTTATTGTGAGGAAGTGATGTCCAACCGTATGTCTGTGTGACCATGAGATGGGAGGTTATTTGTATGTTTTGGTTACTTTAAGATGCATGCCGCATTAGCTGCTAAATGGGCTGAGAGACCGGAAGAAGAAGAGAGAAGAGCAGCTAATGTGACCGAGGTGAGGGATGGTCAGTGTCAAACAATTGACCATCAGGCCATCGTCCATCAGACCATCATCCATCAGACCATCGACCATCAGGTTGAGAGACCGGAAGAAGAAGAGAGAAGAGCAGCTAATGTGACCGAAGTGAGGGATAGTCAGTGTCAAACAATTGACCATCAGGCCATCGTCCATCAGACCATCGTCCATCAGGACCAAGACCTTCAGACCATCGACCGTCAGGTGAATTAAAACTTATAAATTTATGTTATGTAAAGTAATTTTGAAGGAATCAGGTTTTTGGTATTATTCTCAGTCCTCAGTTCGAAGTCTAATTTCAAGAACTGCTATAATGTTCCTTAACAACAAATGGCCCAGCTTTAATATATACAAAATGGTAACTTTTTAGTCATAGTCACTGCCCTCCGAGGGGCTTTAAATTGATAAAGTATACTTCATTTCTATCCCTTAATTCTTGTTTCAGGAACCACCCTCCAGCAGATCATGTCTCCCTGGCCTGCAAGAAGTAAGACCTATATTGAGATTATCTTTAGCATCATCCATAATTGATCCTTGTATTATCAAACATTAGCAATGTGATATCTGATCATTAAGTCTTTTATGGGTCTTTCTGCTAAGTTCTTCTGCTTAAATGTGAATAACTGTGTTCATTTGCACTCTGCTACATGCTTGGCCCAGTACAAATGTCTTAGGATTTCTTGGCATCAATTTTCGGAGTTATGTTCAGTCTTTACAACTTTAGTTTTTTGATAACAATCTTTTGGTTAAATTAGACTTCACCAAACCTTACAATCTTTGGAACAATCATAAGCAGGTAAATATGAACAGGAGAAGGACAACGTATCGATGTTTAAAGCTTTACGTTCTTATTTCAGCGTTGGAGAGCGTCGCATGCCAGTCATAACATCGACAGGTCCCTCTCGGATGAAGTATCAACATTGTCCATCGAGTTGGGACCTGTAAGGAGACAGGTAAGTTTATTTAAAACTTATTGAACCATACTCAATTATTTCAAAATTATTATCTTGGCAAGAATTGGTTGAGAAAAGTATTGTCCTGTGCACTTAAAAGACTCGGTAATGGATAAGATGATCCGAATAATTGATTTCAGAATTTCAAACACTGCGCATTCATCGCTTACCATGAATTTAAAACTTTTAAGGGTTTAAATTTAATCGCTTTAATTTTAAGGGCAGCAACTCAAAATTTAGCATCCGCGCTGGAAAACTTGATCCAGTAGTTTGTTTGCAATACTAAACAATATGTCTGGTGAACACGTTAGTTTGATTCACATGCACTGTAATCAATTTCTGCAGGTTTTCGCAAAGTGGGGCAGTGTGGTCCAGCTTAATAGTCTGATGTTGTGATTAGCCCTCATAAAAGAAAATTTAATGAAACATAATTGTGATTTTGAAGTCATTTTGTATTTATAGGTCTTTTAAGTCTGCAAAGTTTGAGAAACAGTCGAATTTGATCCAAGAGGTAACTCTGTGTAATGTTACCCACTCACCTTGTTTTTCAGGGTATTCCATCGCTACCCAGATCAACACCCTCGGTGATAGAACTCAATAACGCTGGCCAACTCCCCTTTAAAGGGAAAAGGGCCAGGTTATTTTATCTAAACTTGAGTGAGGAGGAGGTAAGTAATACTAATTATCAGTGTTATATAGTTTAACAAATTAGATGTTCAGAGGACCGAACCCCCCTCACTGAAAAGTTGTGTTCCAGAATAACCGAATCCATTGAATCAATGTTTGAGAAAGATTGTCTCAGAAGAGGTATACACCCGATGGTGATGGGGGCTGGAACAATAATCCTTGAAAGCTCCCCCAATGGGATTCGAACCCACAACTCCTACGACACCAATTGCCCGGTAGTGAATAGCAAGCGCACTAACCGATTACGTCATTTCAACACCTCGAGAAATAGAATGGGTTGATGGCGCTAAATAGCATGCCTCGGGCGTGGTCTCTTGTCCCATAGCGTATTCCACTCCATCATTGCCACCCTATGAAACACAGTGTACGTGTTAGGATTGTGGGCCATACATGGCCCATTGGTGGGACCCCTTGTAGCGAGTTTAATAATATGTGATAGTGATATCAATGTTTTTCGAGTTGTCTGATGCAGTCAACAAAACTCCCATAATCCATAAAGACACTCTTTTAATAATAATATTGTTCTTATGTCATCAAAGTAATTTGACGAAATTTATTATTGGTTTAAAAGGCTATATATGAGGTCACTCTTACAATCAATGTAGACTGAAGACATCAATTTGCAATCTGCATTCATTTGATTACAGAGAGTTACATACAGGAGAATTGCTCACAAGAGGCGAAGAAACATCAGCCGTGGAAGCCCTCCATCTCTCTCCTCCTCCTCTTCATCACTCTGAGATTTGATCTCCCTTTGTGAGTACTATATAATACTCATTCCTGTCAGGCACAATAGTAATTTATAGTGGAAACATTGGTTACCTCAAATTATTTTTTTTGGTCTCTGAAAAGTGGGAGGGGGGTGGCAGACCCGATCCTGTGGTTGTTGAGACTGCCTACGATGTAGAGCAGTGCTAGGATATCACTAAAACCAAGGTGTGATAGGGCTCCTTGCATGTAGGTCTGCCTCAGTTATCTCCACCATTTGATTGACTCCCTAGCAATGCGATGTACTTCCTTGATAAATAATCACATGGACACAAATAAATCAAAAGCTCAATCAATATCTTCGAAAACTAGGTATCCTCAAAATAACTTGACTCTTCTAGTTAAGCATGAATAGCCATGTCTTCACACTCATAATGTTTTGATGCTAGCTAAGCTACAAGCAATGAGTACCTATTCGAATTCCATAGGTGACAAACCAGACAAGGCATTTTAGCAGAGAAATTATGGCTCTTTAATGAAGTTGTGTCCACATATCAAGTTAGAAGTTGGGTTTCCTTGCAGTGAATTGATATTGTTTGAATCGCTAAATCCTAGCATACCTTGACATGGATCAAATCCAAAGAGTAGAGAACCTCTAATTCTCAGGAGTATTGTGCATACACCCTAGCCTAAGCATACTGTCTCGGGTGACAAGCTCTGGCTACACCTAAAAAAAATCTGTACTAACTAAGACATTGTTTTAAAATCAAAAGAAAATTGAGCAAAAACTTACTGTATTTGGGATCAGTCAGTACAGCAAAGGCCCATTGCAGTTTGCAAAAGTTAACCAGGCAAGTGGTCCGGTGGTTGAAGCCTTTCCTGGAACTGTAGCAAATTACAGTGAGATTTTGTAGTTGATTATTATTAAGTAAATTGATTGTTGTGCAGCCGTTCGTTCTGCTATTATTATTTTGGGGGCTTGCTAACCAATGTGTTGCCGATGGCCCCGATAGGTGGGTGGGGAGAAGAATAGCCTATGACAGGACATATGGTACTTTCAGGAAAGTACCTTCGATCTAGACATTGCCTAACTTTTGATAAATGGAATGATGGACAATACAGAAACAGGAGTCCAGTTCTTTCCGGGCCGTAGCCAGACTTTTGAGAAACCCATAGTTAGTAGAGGGATTGTTTGAATACCCGTTTTATGTGTTAAGGCGTATCTTAGATGCTTGGTCAAATCCATTACTTGAGTGTTGTGAGATGTGTCTCAGGTGCATTGTGGGACATATCGTAGTGACAGCACTCACGTGGCTCCTTAGTCAGCACCAGGAACAATGCATTATAGGCCTTTTAAAGTGCTGTTCACAAATTCCCATACAACACCTGCCACACGTCCCACAACACCCATCGACAGCGACGGTTTTTACTGCCCTCGTATCTAGAACACCTATTAATTTTTTCAATGTAGTTTTTGGGCTGGCCTTGATCTTTCCGATCACATTTCCTGATAGCACAATTGGTGGAGCAACTGCTTAGGCCTAAAGATGTCTGAGAATTGTGGGTTCAACTCATCATATTTTCAAAAAAACCTATACAATATCCCACATTCTTTATGAAAGCACCATATGACTTGGCTTTGGCTCTTCTTCTCCCCACTCACCAATCAGAGCCAACACGTTGGCAAGGCCCTGCAGACCTGCGCGAAACCTGTGGGTTTGTGAAGCTGTTGGGAAAGATAAAACTTTAAAATGTGGAGCAATAATTCTGTACGAGGTTGGGACAATTATTTGACCAATCCACTAGTTATTTGTAAACTGCTTCGAAAAGCCTTGAGAGTTGTAAGAGGGCATTTGTAAACCAATCGGATACGCAACACAAGCAGGTAGTTTTGGAAATATGTCTCAAACTTTCTGCTGTTATTTAGGTTGTTGTTGGATATAATAATTTTATTTATACTTTACTGATTACTTTACACTAGGTTCTTTGTGTAATAATGTTGGTTTATTCTTTCTTTTTTAGACAACCTGTGAAGCAGCTGCTGGTCCTTCATACATGAGGTTATGATGCTGATTCCTTTAATTATTCTTCTCTTACATCTACCAGCCGGTAAGAATCTTTCTTCACCATGCGCTGAGCAGTTCTGGACCATAAGAATTCAACGGCTATTTCTGGTTTTTTATGTGCCATTCTCTCCACAAGGGCTCTGACATTCCTGACTGTTTCCATGGCAATATGCAATCTTAACTCGGCTCACATGCCCTTGCCGACCGGGCATGGCCTTCAGTGGTTTACCTTTCTTCACCCTGTGCTGAGCAGTTCTGGATCATGAGAAGTCATTGGCTGTTTTCCGGTTTTTTGCCATCCTTTACTCACTTTTTTGTTTGGCTGCTTCCTCCTTCTTTCCTGGAATTGCACACTGAATCTCTTCACTGAGCTAATCTCTGACATCCCTGACTGTTTCTATGGCAATATGTAATCTTAACTCGGCTCACATGCCCTCGCCAACAGGATATGGTTTTTAGCAGTTTATCTTTCTTCACCATGTGCTGAGTAGTGCTGGACCATGAGATGTCCTTGGCTATTTCTGGTTTTTTTTCAATTCTCTCCTCACATGATATCTTTTGCCTCCTCCCTCTATCCTAACTACGCTGATCTGAATCATGGCTCATTCGCCCTTTTGTCAGATGCCTCACAGTTATCATTTACAGTCTAAGCCTGTTATTTATGTACTACCTGGTTATCTTTCATCTCAAACCTTTTATAATCATCTGGTGTATGGAAAATTGAGACGGATTCGATTATACATGGCGTGATATGTTTACCTTGTTCACGTTTCACCGCGAATTCCTGATCGCAGAGTACTCCACTCAGCTCCTCCCATTTGTTCCATGCCTTTGAAATACGCAACTCAATCTCCTTACGGCACCCTCCTTCTTGGTGGATGGTGGTGCCCAGTTACTTCAACTGTGTGTGTCTTGGTAGGATTTCCATCTCTGCTGAGTTATACTTCCTCATCATGATATTGCCATCCTCACCCACTGGTGATAACTACTGTCTTTGATCGGCCAAGCCTTAGTCCCACACTCTCTATTCTCTCCCTCCATACTTCCAATCTTCTTTCCAGATGTTCACGGCTGCTATCAAAGAGTCCCAAGTCATTCACAAATGACATTGCCCACAGTTTTTCTTCACCAATGCTTTCAGTAATGACATCTGGAATGATGATAAAGAGCAAAGGACTCAATGCAGATCCTTGATGTAATCTCACCTTTATTTTAATAGCTTCTCTGCTCCCAGTGTTTGTCCTAACTTTGGTCGAGCAGTTCTCATATAGGTCTACAAACTGCAGGTCTCGATCAAACTCTCTGAATCTCTCTTGTAGTATACATAGACAGAACATTGGCTAGGTGGTGGACCTGAAAACAAAACTGATTTTGCTTGATGGTAACAATCGTTCTTAGTCTTGCTTCAATCAATCGTTTGGGGCATTGGCTGAGGAGTTTGATACCCCCATAATTGCCACCCATGAAAGGGTCTCCTATCTGTTAGAATATTAGTTTTATAACACTTTTTCTCCATTCCTGGGGTATGCTGTCTCTCATTATCTCTCTCAGACATAATGTCATCCATTTGATTCCCCTCTCTCTTAGCAGTATGATTAGGTTGATTGGAAGTTCATCAGGTCCTGTAGACTTGTTGTTCTCCATTCTATCCAGCTCTCAATTTATGTGGTTTCAAAGTCCTGAACCGGGCCTTCAGTTGGTGATACAGTGCGAGCATGTCTCTGGTGTTTTCAGTGTTCAAGAGAGTGTTGAAATAGTTCATCCGCCTCTCCTTTATTTCACTGACATCACTCAAGATATTTCCATTCCCATCCTTCACAAAAGAGAGCCTGTCTATATCTTTGACCTCCGCTGTTTTATCTAGACGGTGGATCATCAACAGACCATTTTAGGCCAACTCCTTGTAAAGGTTCTATTTCGCAGCGTCACGTGCCACCCCACCCTTCTCCTTATAAGTGTTGTAGCCATTCCTGTAGAACTATATATCTCCCTCAGTACCAGATAACTTCCACTCTTTCCACGCCTGTTTCTTCTCTTCAACTGCTTTTTCTACTTCTTCGTTCCGCCACCAGGATTGCTTATCAAGGTACATTCCCGGGATAGATTCTCCAAGCACCTCTTTAGCGGTGTCAATCACCACGGGGAATGTCTCCCCCCCCCCCAGCAAAACCTCTCACTCTCCTCAATGTTTTTAAACTTCTCTGACAGTCCTTGTACAAGTTCTTCTCCTTCTTTCCGTAGTTTCCAGCAGCTAATTTACTTCTTATGCTTTCTTCTTTTCCGCTTTTTCTTTTAACAATGAAGTTCATCACTAGAAATGGTTGTTGAGCTGCTACACTTTCTCCTGGGATGACTTTACATTCCCTAATTTTTCCGAGTCTTTCCCTCCTCATTGGGATGTAGTCTAATACCGTCTGGTTATGCCAGTTCTGGAAGGTGTACGTCTGGACATCACTCTTAGTAAAGATCGTGTTGACCAAACCAAAATCACACTCTCTGACAAAATCCAGGATCCTTTCTCCTTCTGCGTCAATGTTTCCATGAGCTTTTCCACCGTACCACCTGTCAAATCCTCCTCTTGTTTCTCTAGTAGGCCCATCCCGGTCTGAAGCGGGCATGCCATCAGCCACTGCACCAATCTGTGTCCAAAATCGGTCTTTCTCATCCTCGTCACAGCCTTGCTGTTGGGCATAGGCAAATACAAAGTTATAGGTCTGCCTTGTGGTCCCCAATTTCATAGTGATAATCCTATGTGATTTCCTGGTGACATCAATCACTTTGTCTTGCCATTCCTGTTTTAGACAGATTGCCACCCTATTTCTTGGTCTTGTCCCGCCACTGCAGTACAGCTTGATGCCATCTCTGATGTTTCCTTCCTTTCCTCCAGATTTTCCGCCTGTCCATCTAGTATCCTGTAGACATAGAATTTCTATGTTACGCCTTGTCATCTCATCAGCTGTTTCTCTACTTTAAGCTGTGAGCGTACCGATGTTTAGGGTCGCTAGCTTGATCTTTGTTTACCTCGCTCGCCTACTTTCCACAGGGTGAGCAGGGTTACCTAACCTCAGCGCGTTTGTGGCATAGCTTTTCTTGGCCGGATGCTCCTCCTGTCATCAACCCTCTCTCTTTATCCAGGCTTAGGACTGGCCGAGTCATGCACTGGCTTGTACTCCTCAGGCGATATGGCATGATATCTCACAGATTTATTCACTTCTTTTTTGCGATACCTCTGAACTCTCAAATGCACCTTGTTTGTCCCTGCTCATCTCAAAAATGCGGACAATAGACCCGACGCTTGCTTCAAAATGGCGTGTGGTCTGCTTTTCTCTCTTGTGAATAAAAGACCATTACAATATTTGTTACCAGCAAGGTCAATTTTTTCCTCCTTGACATTATTATGTCTTTAGCGGTTGACATACATTCTTGAGACTTTTATTGGTGGTTACAAGGTAGCTCATATGGATTTTCGTACTGTTTGATCTATTGTGTTGCTTCTCTGCATTTAATTCTCCCCTTCCACATCCGATGGAACCTAGAGCATCTTGGTTCGTTGCTTCATAAATTTCTCAGCTGTATATGTTGACAGTACTCTGAGAGCAACTATATGGGTTTAATCACCTTGAAAGTTCTCACTTTCCCCCTTCTATTGTTGCGGAGCCATTTCTTCAAACATCCAACACATCATCCATGTAGTGCCTGATGCTCAATTCCATAGTTATTTACTTTGGTTGCTCCCATCTGTAAACTCCGTTACACTACAATGCGTTTGCAAAAAATCTGGTCGCACCCACTGACAGGTCAATTTTTTCCTCTTTTTTTTCACCGTCGACTTGCTTGCTTTGGTTCATGGCTCTGTACAGACTCTACTGGTGATTTTTACACCCGACGCCGTTCCTTCACATGTTTCTCAGTCGTAACTGGAACTAGTGCTATGAGAGCAACTTTATGGATTCAATCACCTCAAAGCTTCTCACTTTCCCATTCTATTGTTGCGGAGCCATTTCTTTCCCACATCATACAAAGAGATTTATTGAGAGATTCAAATTGCATTCTCGCATCCAACATGTCTTGCATGTAGTGCCTGATGCCTAATTCCATAGTTATTGTTTTCCAGATGCTCCCAGCTTTAAACACCATAACACTACACAGCGTTTGCAAAAATCTGGTCACACCCACTGACAGATCAATTTTTCCTCTCTTTTTTTTCACTGTCAACTTGCTTACTTCGGTTCATGACATTAGACAGACTCTGGTTATGAGTTTTACACCGATGTTGCTCTTTCATGTATTTCTCAGTTGTACGTGGTACTATAGTCCGTCAAGAGTTAACCAGGGGAAGGCAATTTCTAATTTATTCATGATCTGTACTGCTCACCCTTGTAACATCTATTATTTGTCAATCTTGAATAATCTCGGCATTGAATAAGAGTGATGACAATGATTGATGGTCAAAATTAACTAAGCAATGCCAAGATTAAAATTATTTTCCCATGTAGTTCAGAATTTCTGCATTTCTGAATATCTCCATTGCTGATCATAGACCCAAAAAAAAGCTTGCAGGTAAAAAGTCAAATGAATTATTTTAGCAAATTGAGAGCAGATAACTCCAAATTTATACAGCCCATTGTTTTTTATATGGGTTTGAATCCACATGAAAAGTATATAAAAGTGGTTTAATAATGTGAGTGGCACTAAGGTGAGTTGGGGGAGTCTATTTTACACACCCATGCAGAAAACTTCATTCATTCAAATGAATTGAAGCTTTATATATACCACTTTCCCATCCCCCTATCAATCCTTGACCCAGTATAGTGCTATGAGAGCAACTTTATGGGATCAATCAACTGAAAGCTTCTCAGTTGAGCTGAGTCATTTCCTCATTTCCATCATTCAAACAGGGTCATTCAGAGTTTCAATTAGCAACCTCTCATCCATCCCTATGTATCGCCTGATGCTTAGTTCCATATATATATTGTACTTGGTTTGCTCAGTGGTATTCCCATCTCTAAACTTCTTCCCCTCTCAACTAACTCAGTCGACTTTGTTATACATTTCTTCTCTCCCTGCAATATAAAGACAGCTTTGAAAGTCTAGCTGACAGCTTTTGAAATTGTAGCAAGTCTGGATTATTTATTCAAGGGACAACCAACTCATACTGACTTGTCCGGCTGGCCGTATTGAATGCTTCATACTGCTGTTCTATTGCAGTTGCCAGTACCTTTTCCGTTGTCCTTATACTCGTCGTTCTGATCTTATCTCCTAGTACAGCCTGTCAGAGGCTGTGGGCAAAAATCCCATATTATACTGTTTTAGTTACCATTGCCATCGCCTTATGCTCCTCAACTTTTCTCATATCTAAACAATGGTCTTATCAGGCTTAAGTCAATTATCTCAATATCATAATTAGTTTACAGCCTCCACAGGAACAGATATGTCCACTTGTTCAGAGACCATATAGATAATTGTTTGCTCATTCAATGCTCTCACTATAATCTCCCAGTGAAGTGTTGCAAAAATGAGTATATTATATAGATACTCACTGAAGATTCATATTGGCGAATGATTGAAGAGGAGAGAGATTGAGTATGTCCATGGCTGATGTTACTGCGCCTCTCATAGCCTGACCTCATGTATGGAACTCTCTATAATTGAACAATTTCAAATGACAGTTCAAGGCTTTGATTATGTGTTGATGAACCATGCATAGTAGGCCGGGATACCGGTAGGACAAATGCTGTACATGATGACTTGCTGATGACATCAGAACGATAGCGATTATAATATCTTCATAACGCAGGTCTCACAAATGTGCAAGAAACATTGGAGATCAATGTCGTCCATCGTACTGTTCTTACAAATCGTTATAGCGTTCATTCGGTGTTTCCCCTCGTCCCATTGAGAGAACTGAATAGAGTGGCTTGTCTTTGATCTTCTAAATGCAAAGTTTCAATAACAATCCCCAGCTGATTATGTCGGAGTTGTCTTGCTCATGTCACATCATGAAGTTCAACTTCTTCCACAAAGGTCCCTCATCCTAGGTTCAGCTCGACCACCAACATCCATCACATCATTCATCACAATCTCAACATCTTCATTTCCATCACTGCCAGACAGGCAGGTTTTCTGATATCAGTCTCCAACAGTCAGTTGATACTAGGAGGAACGCCTGACCCGGTGACAAGTATTAATGCTAACTATATGACATATCATCAGCCAACAACTCACAACCTCTCAGCCAGCTCAGCTATTTTACTTGTATCAATATCGACATCTAAAGATCTGGCAGACGGTATCTTCATAACTCACTCGCAGACCAGGCAAGTTACATCATCTAAGCTTTCACAACTGACTCCATTTTCTAAACATCTTTCCATCTTTTCGATTCTCTAGAAAATTTCTGCTGTTTCCAATCTTCTGTCCCCTCATCAACAGTGTTCTTCAAACTAGTGTGACAATGCATGATCAGATATATCTTGATTTTCAATGGTTGGAGAGATATAGAACAATAAAAATAATAATAATCTAACTGTAATTATTTTGTAGGTTATGGCTCCATAGACCACATAGTATCGGACTCTACTAGTAAAACCCAACAGAAAGCGGTGGAAGGTCTCATCTCTAGGCTCTTACCTTCAAGAAGTGATGAGTTCAGGATATTTATAAATAGCAGCATCGGCCCTGAGGGCCGGGACACGTTTGAGGTGAGGTAGATTTGGCAGCTCATGCTAACTAGAGAAATTGAATACTTGCGTCTAGTATACTGTATTTGTCAACTTAATTCATGTTTTGTCATCCACACCAGAATTTCCTATGCTCATGATAATATTTCTGTAACAGCAGCAGGTTTTATGTGCGCTCATGTAATCATCATATCTTGACCTGCAGACCGGGAGGATTAGATGTTCACTTGTCATAATTTACACTGTTTCAAGTTTGCACAAAGTGGTGAACTCCTCGATCTGTTGCTCCCCTCCACCGTAAGATGTAAAGGATTATCAGTAGAAGGGGAGCGATTTCGAATGCAGGCCAACTGGATCAAACTTGATCTAGGCAATACAGGGAAATCAGTTGATGCGATTGCTTTTCAGCTAGCGATCAGTGCATTAAGAGATATGGGTCAAGATCCCATTGAGAGAGGGATTTTATGTGGGTTTTTCAGGCCCCAAGAACCCTTGGTTGTATCTAGTTCAGGTCTCTTGATATTATTTAAACCATGACTGAGGTTTCCTCATGTGCTGATGACCGCGTCCTTCTATAATGTGTACTTATGAGTAATTTTTTATTGGATGAGTTTGCCTCTTACCACATTATCATCGTCTGTTTATAGGATCAATAACTATAGCAGCAGAAGATATGGTTACTCTGATGCTAACCTCTCTAAAGTCTGGTATAATCTTGTGGTAAGTTTATAAACTTAAACACTGGTGTAAGTTAATGGATTAGGTGCACATATCTGAATCAGACAGTCTTAGACAGTCTTAGATGCACTGCAAAAAACTAAATATAGTAATCCCAAAAGGCAGCTTCTTCTAAGATGAACTCAAAACTAACTTTCAAACCATTAGAAATCTCTTTTACATGTGACCAAACCTGTTGGTGGTTGAAAATGTTGGTCAGTGGGTCACCCTAATGGAATCATGCTTAGCATGTTTTCTCGCCTAATGTGACTATTTTGGGACCACTGTCACATGTAAAAGAGATTTCTAATGGTTTGAAAGTTAGTTTTGAGTTCATCTTAGAAGAAGCTGCCTTTTGGGATTACCAACATCCAAAAACATGACAAATCCGTTCCTCTCTAATTTCACATGTCAGTTGACGAGAGCAACTGGAATGCAGGCAATTGGATTAAGCTTGATCTAGTAGCACCCTATGTGATGAAACCAGTTTTTTTGTTGCAGCTTCTAAGTTGATTTACATTTTATAATCAATCTATGCTCATACCTTGTCCTGTTATCGGTGGAAGCCAAAACAACCCAACAGACTTCTCTGATACAGAATAATTATCTTAGCCCAATGTGGTTAATTCATGTCCAAAATTTACTGTTGAACCAGAGAGAGGCTAAATTATCCTCTTTTGTCTGATAGCTGTAGTAAAAAGTTTACATATTTATTTTGTATACAGTAGTAATTGTTATGGTTTTATTGCAGCCTCAGTACAATACAACCTCATTGTCACAGAGTATAATATATCTACAAAAAGCTCTACAGAACTCAACACTGGTAGCATCAGATCTTCTGAGGTGAGTTAAAGAATACAGCATACAGTAGAGCGCATATCACAGCACAACATACAGGTCTTCAGCTAGAAACCATAAGTGAAGCACTGTTTCGAGGCCTTCTCTAGTACAACCTCCGCAACTCCGACCCCAGCAGCATGAAGCCAGCCCTGTGTGATAATGAGCATTGTGATTATAATACTCTTCATGTGTACTTCATATCAACAGGGACGTCAGACGTTATTTACTCTAGTATCGTCCTCAGTTGTGTATAACTAATTCCAGATTGGTCACAAATTATTCTGCGTGCTCAGGCATTGTTAATGGCATAACATTGTCAACCACGCTTAATGATAGAACGCCACCAAACAGTGACCAAGGCAAGCTAGAACAATCAAAATAGCCGCATATATTTGCTGTTTCACACAGATATATTATAATCCTGGATCAGAAGATATTCTTTGTGTGTATTCTTTGCATCAGAGGTGTTTAAAACACCCAGTTTGTGTGCTGACACCTCAGATTAATGAAAGCTAGTTGATGGGTACATTTGTTTTCCATGATTGGTGGGGGGGGGTGTGCGTTAGGCTCCTAGGCTAAATGAGCTCTTAGTATTTATAAGTCAGTGTTTCGAAAACCAGCTGTATCGGTACAAACATCTATCAATAAATATACAAACCTGAACTTAACTGATCTTTCACTATGACTTGGTATTTATTTTACAGACATGATATAGCTGAAATCTGGAGAGAGATGTTGTATGTGATACTGTGTGATCTCTATAACCAGATACAGGCAGCGGTCTCAACTTCTAATATCACACAATTTCAGTAAGTGAGCGTTTTATTTTTAAATGGAACCCAAGTCTGTTCAGATTTGTTACTGAAGTATTGGGAGTTGCCTCCTCACAATTTAGACTGTCATAAAACCGGGTCCCAAACACCCTATGAAAACCAGGGAAGGCATGCCCTTTCATCAAGTTAAAGTTTCATCAGAGTACAGGTACTGGAACTGTAATAAAGTACTCAAGACACGCACCTACTATTTATATCAAAGTGGCATGGGGGTTCTTTTTTTACATGTTGTGTGCAAACACACTATAGACCTGCAGTATTCTAGTCCCTACCTAGCTAGAGTGATTGATGTGCCATTACCAAATCGAACAAATACCTCAAAGAACCCGTCACCATTTAGACCTCACCTGTCTCATATACCCCTAGATCAGTCAACACTAGTATAGTAAATATTGGCGAGTCTGTTTAATAATGGTCAGTTGGTTCGATGGTCAGTCAGCAGTGATTTTTGATCGTTCCAAGCTGAACTTCCATCCTTGATATGATCTGGCAGACTGTTCCAAACTTCCTTATTAGATTAGATTAGTTTGATGGAGTTTACTAGATCAAGTTTTCTCCAATTTTCCAGCGTTGGAGTTTCCTTCCCCTCTACTGACACGCAAAAAGCCTTTGGCCCTCTGGGTGTCAGCAGAGGGGGGCAACTCCAACGCTGGCAAAATGGATCCAACTTGATCTGGGAGTAAACCTGCATATTAAGCTTCTTCCCTTGAGCTGTTAGCAGCTAACCAGTAGAATAGGAGCTACTCAAAAGAAAAAGTATCTAGTCTTTGATATCGTGTAATAGCCATCTTATTTCACACAGAGCTCTGACACAAACATGGAATACAGTCTTACTAGATATGGATGATCTAATGAAATCACACAGCAGTTATCTGTTTGGTCGATGGGTGCAGAACGCTATATCACTAGCTACCACTGATACGGACCGAAAACTGTTCAAATTTAACGCTATAAATCAGCTGACTTTGTGGGGTCCTGTTGGTGTGGACTGATCTATTATCACAGTAAGGATTAATTATTTACATATTATTGTCTTGAAACATCTCGCGTTTTTACCCTTTTGAAGGGAATTGGAAGAAGAATCAAATTAAATGACCTGTCTTAGAATTCGCAAAATGATACAGCTGAGAGTATATTTTTGATAGTTACCGTCCCACCCACACCTATATCCTAAAGCTGCTTCTGTCTGAATCATTAGATTATATTTGCCATTCTAGAACGTTTTCAGTTTTTCCCTACCAACCAAAAATGAAAGCCAAAGCGTGCAATCTGGAGAGTTTTTTAATTAGAATAAGCCAGGTGCTTAGAACAAAATCCGTACAATCACTCGCTTGATAACATCGTACTGCTTAGCCGGCTAAAACTCCACACAAAGGCAAAGTGGATTGTAATTCTGCCCAGTATCCACGCCAATTTTTAATTTAAATTTATTTTCAGTTAATCACTCAGAATATATATATATGTTTCCATCTTGTTTATCTCAGCAAAGAATGAGGTGATTGTGGTTTTCTGGCGGATATAAAGTGATAGACCCCTGTTTACACCAAAAAATGGTGTAGAACATGAGGCTTTTGCTAAGCGTTGTAATATCTTTCACCTCACACATCTGTATCTTAGTTGTGATTCTGACTGATTCCTTTGTGTTCCTTTTTACAGATACTACTGGAACAGATGGTTTTTATTCTTCCAGTACAATTTAGATGCATTGAAAAAGGTAAATATGAACTAACTAATAACGTGATAAGGCTTACTATTGCATATATCATGCAAGACAATCTTTCGTTAGATTGATTCGAAAACACCAATGGTGGCATATGATGCTAAAAAAGCGAAATCAAAATGTAAGTATGAATGTCGAGTACTTAGCTCTTCTTTAACTTAGAAGGCATCAATACCTAGGACCTGCCGGTTTTCCTGACTGCTACAACTTCTTTTTTCGTTCAATATCAAATGGTTTAATTCGACACACATTAACTTGACCAAAGGTCATAAATACTTTTATATTTTCTGTTGCAGTCTAAACCATTCAATGAAAAGAAATTCCGGACAGACTTGTTTGATCAGATTGAATCTCAGTTTGCTGAATTCTTCACAGACTATGTCATCGATCCTCAAGGCGATACAATAGAAATCGCCAAAGTTTTATTTGATCAATACAAGACCTATCTTCACAAATAATAAAAGGTATACATTAACAAGACAGATGCAAACAACAAGTATGTATAAGAGCAAATTAGCTTCTTAGGCCTTAAAAAGGGAATCCTATCCAGTGGTAGATGGCTTACAAATTATATTCCTTGGTAGCTAAACACAAAGCCCCCCACAAATTATCAGCATCAGAGTCGTTCAACATCGAAACTCAAAATTAAATATAGGAAATTTAAAAACTGTGTTTCAAAGGTGATGAAATATGTAAAAACAATCATTGTTCAACTCAATACGATTTTTGATGGACTTAAGATATTGTTCTCTTTCATTGCAGGTAATCGACGACAGGTAGTCATTGTAGGTTCTGTCCTCGGAGTTGTTTGCATACTTCTGGTTGGTGGGCGGGTTTTCTTTGTGATCAGAAGCAGAAAGTTGACTCTGGATAATCAGAGGTAATAATATTAAATTTGCCTGTAATCCAGGTAATAACTTATATTTCCATCATTCTGATCGTGTTAATGTCCCGATTCTCATGTTAATCGATCCGAGGAGTAGTAAGCCATTTGCTTTCCTTAAAACTCCAACACTGGTTATAAAGTTCAGATTGACTGCATCTGGGTAAACTCGACAACTTGTACTGGAGAGAAGGGCCACTGATGAAACTTTTACACCAATAGGTTTCCACATTGAATTAAGTCCACCTATTGATTGGCAAGGCCACTGGCTACGGGCTGTAGTGATTACTCCCCGCATGTTTCAAACTAAACATGATGGTTGTGGAAAATATCAAAATTGAATTTCATTTTTGGCAAGATGTTGTAGAGTTAGGAGGGATATCAGAATAACCTCAAATTATGATTGGAGGCATAATTAGTCTGTCCTTTTTATGAAACCCAAAAAATCAATACAGAAAATGCATCAAACAATTTCAATTGTGTTTTATTTTTATTTTTTGAAGGTTGATTCTACGATCCTACTGATTACTTGCCACTACTACTAACGAAAGAAAGAAAGATCAACATTTTCGTTGCTACATGAATCAATCAACTGGAAAGATAAAGGAAAAGCAATAGCATGACTAGTTGGTGCTTTAGGAGAAGGAGCTGATTTGAGAAAACTGTTCATTCTCAATGTGCACATTATGATGTATAATACCATTTCTTCCTTGTTAAATTCCTATCATAGCAGGACATGTGTTGGCATATGTTTGAAATATATCTATTATTTTATTAAATACAAGCCTAAAGCCTTGTCTTTAATCTCTACTATTAAATTTATATCAAAACCTCTACTAGTAAAAATACTCTCTAGTTTAATGTATATCATGTTGTTAACCTATTTCCAGTTTTATGGCTGGAGATGAGTGCATGTTTTTGACCAAATAAAGCTAGTTTAGCCATGAAAATCCAAATATCTCAAGATGTAAAGCCTTAATCAATAATCGCTTCGATCAAAATCTAGACAATCTCCTGCTGTTCATCATGCTGGCAACAAATTTGACTGAAATCTTAATAAATTTCTGAATTTTGGCTGGAAAATTTTGACCTAAATTAGTGAAATTTTGGGTTATTATCTGTTACAGTTGTGACAACCAGGATCTGTAAGCTGGTAAGATTATGGATGGATATGACAGTACAAAACCAAAATGGTATAATAAATTGGAAATTTTAGTTTCTGCAATATTTGGGGCGGATGTAATGAGGGGTCAGAAATGGCCCTATTACTATAGCAAAAATCAAGTTCAAGTCTTGAAGACAGGAGGCCTAAAAACATAGAGTTTCCCTAAAATGTCACTCCTCCAGTTAGATCCATGCCTCCTCTATATGGTGACAGCATAAACTAATCAAATACGTCAAAAACAAGGCACAGAGGGCTCAATTTAAAAAGGGCACTTTTTGCCCCAAAATGAACTTCCAGAGGTCACTGCGACTCAACGTCAAATATTTGGGAGGTTTAAACTGTGAAAATAACTATTAGACATAATCACCAATGCAATATTAAAAAGTTTTAAAAAGCGATATGTCACGGTATCAGGTTTTTTAACTGGGATTATTTGCTTTCATTTCAATGTGATAAACTTAGTTAATTGGATTGGTTTTAAGGAATGGCATTAAAATCTTTAAATCTTCGGAAACAGATACGTGAATATGCAAGTCTCCAACAAATGATGATGAAGCCAACTTAAAAAAACCAAAATCTGTGATATGATCCCGTTTCTGGTCTTGAGATTTGAGCTTTAAGATGATGCTAATTTTTTCAACTAATGCAAGCCGACCTGATAATGCCCACTCACATCAACATATTGTATATTGCATAGCGCTACAGATAGTTTTTGGATCTCAGACAGTTTAAATGGGTCTGAATTCTTTTGTATTGAGTCACCTGTGTCATAGTACAAGATTCTGAAGTCTGCTGAGCCCGATGAAGATTGAATTGGTAGTTCAGAGCTGAATAAGGTGGCGTCAAACTGGTCCTGTTCTACACAGAATGGATTGCCATCTACTGATAGTGTTCCAGAAGTGCACCCATCGGGATCAGATGTCTCAAATATCCCCTCAATAATCATATACGACAAGGATGGCACTGGCAGCTGTAGCTCACAGCTTCTAATCGGTCAAACATTAACCTGTTTGTGAATAATTTTTCCATATCCTTGTAGAAGAGCATCATCCTGTGAGCAAAGCGTCACTGAAGGTATATCTTGGCTAAATGCAAGATTGAATGCTGTGAGGAGCAGATGGAGACAGCTACATCTGGACAGACTTCTCAGACCTAATCCAAAGAATTTAAAATTTTGTGTTTGTATCATGACCGAAAATACAAGTAAAAATATTTATTTGCAACAGCCAGTATGGTTATTATAGCATGTCAGGTCTGGACAACTTACATTTTGCACGAAAGTTTGGTTATTGAGCTAACAATATAAACTTACCTCCAATACATATCAATCTTGTTGAGCATGTACAGTAGTGATAGACCTACTTGATATAAATTCTCATAACATAACTGGGATAAGGCAAATCGACAACGGATATTATTGGTCTTTGTCCCAATCAAACATGGCAAGTAGCCCTCTTTCGTAGGATAACACAAGATATTTGGACTAACCCTATAACCACCCAACTGTCCACCTCAAAGTTTAGTGAAATGTTTCTGCTAAGGTTGCTGCCATTAGGTCTAGTTTTCAACCTGTTATAACAATAGGTACAGTTAGTTAAAACATTGTAACATTAAAACACTGTGTGTAACACTCGCCAGAAGTGGGAAGTTATGGTTTCTCTGAACAAAAGAATGAAAAAATCAAAGATTATAAGAGCTTCATCAACTTGGATGCTGCCCCGCCCTGCAAAGTGATGCAGCACCAGATATAGAGCCCGGCCATCATGTCATGCATGTCCCAAGTATAGCATTATATGAGCCCATTCCAAAACCTTCAAAGCTAGTGCACTTACCCATTTGTAAAAATGACAATGCGCTCAATGCTCCTGTTTGCTGAGCGGTATATGAGGGAAATACTGTTACGTAGTTCAAATATAGTACTTACTGGAACCAATTTATCCGACACAATGGCATAATATAATATAGTGAACTAGATAAGGTATTCGACAATTTGGCCTATGTGATTGGCTGGGAGCATTGATTGTGAGCTGATGTGCATTATAGTATCCTATAGTCAGTAAAAGAGTATGCCAATTGATATCAACTTCTCTGTTGAATATCTTTGACATTTATCACAATGTTTTATCAAGAGGGTTGCACTGAAACTCCACCATAATTTTCCGTTCTGTCACCTCATTTACGGTATACATATAACACACTAGAATTCCCGATTATACAACAAACCAACTATATCTGATCCAAAAACGAGCTTTCAAACCACACTCTGTTACGAAGTACCTTACCTATCCATTCACAATTTTGTTAGATCATTGAGACATCTTAAATTGCTCGAGCTTGCTACCCAGTATTTCACTGCCAGTAAGTGTTACAAGATATGAAATCAAATGACACCTATCTCCATCTATGATCAATTTTATATTTATTTTTCACATCGTTTTCCAAGTGGAGATATCCATATAACCTCCTAATGATACTTTTGTCAACAGTATTGCAATAGTTTTCAACAATCTTCACGACATCTTAGATCCCTGAACGGGTTAAGTATTTAAAAAAAAATTTTTCCAACCACTTCAGATGGACTTGATGATATCCACCAAAAAATCCTTGTCCTTTATCTTATTTTGTTATTAGTTGATGTTTTTTGTTATGGTTTAAATTAGCATTCCCGGAAGATCATCGTAGATATCAGGATCTAATAAGCTGAGGGTGATGGAAGGCGCGTTACAAAAGGAATCAGCAAACAATCATTGTAATTGTATGATTTTTTGGGCAATCTCAGACTTGCATCGATGAATTTTTAGCATGTTCGACACATTGCACACATGCTTGCTCACCGGACTTGTGTGGGTGAATGTGACAAACATAGGCCAGAGCCACAAGTGACTCAAAAACAGATACTAGCCAGAGATGTATTGAAACATGCCTTTCAAATTCAGGTCAAGTTCAGAGCAAAAAATTTGAATCCGATCCTGTCAAGTCAGTAGCGTGAGCTCTTCACAATATTTCAGTAATATTTACTAATATTATTTTTCTCGTGATCCATTGTGCTGCTATGTTTCTTTGGTTATTGGTAAGGATATGCAACAACGCCATTAGACCATCTCCTGACACAGTTGTCAGCTACCTACAGCTCAATAATGCCATGCCTTATCTCATCACTGCAGATGTTAACAGTTGTCATCCTTCTTTTTCTCACAAAGCCGAATAGATCTCCGATTAAGGGAGTTGTTTGTCCTCTGTCCATGGACAGACGACTACAAAAAATAAAAATTTAGTGGTCAAAGCTTGTATCGTATTGTTTATTAAGATATTTTTAACAAGGAAGTTGATTGAGTTGATAATGCTCTCTTATTTACACAATTGAGCTTGAGTAGTTGCCATTTATCGCCTCAATCCAATCACATCCCTTATCCCTTATTCATTTTAAGTCAAGCTAACAAATGCATAAGTGAGTCAGCTGTTAGCACTATCACGTCATAATTGTAAGTCAAAGCTGACAAGAAGTGGGAATCATTTCAACAAGGTGAGATAAGTGCAATGAATTTAGAACATGGGCATGTGCCCTTCTATGCTTTCTACTCGTTTACATTAAAAAGGAAAATTTACTAATCAGATGAACCATAGATTTCGCAATGCATCAGTTCATAATTTGTTCGGATTTTACAGGTTTGCAGATCCAGTTTTGGCAACTGAGCAACTACTTATGGAAAGTGTTGATGTTCTGTAGTCTGTAGGTCTATTTTTAGTGCATGATCAAACCAGAGACTTTGCAGACTAATGCCCAAGGATAATATGTATCCATTACATGGATTTTCGGGTGATGAATCGATTTTCATTCAAGACTTAACCCAAATTTTAGGGCAGGTTACTAGCTTTGAGAAATCTAGCCTCTTATAATCATTATATACATATCTATCACTGGAAGCTGATAAGAAATACACACAGCTATCCTAAAAGCCAACTATACACGCTCACAGCCTCTTATCTTTTTGATAGTTCAACTAGGGAAGATTAAATTGCCGCTGGCTCTCAAAATTTGATATCCGCCTCTCAAATTATATGGACTGATACTAAACATAAGTTATCTATTCCTTAAAGAACAACATGACAAGTCTGGTCAGGTGTAGCTGTCTCCATCTGCTCCTCACAGCATTCAATCTCGCATTTAGCCAAGATGTACCAACAGCGATACTTTGCTCACACGGTGATGCTCTACCACAGAGATTTGGACAAATAATTCACAAACAGGATAATGTCGGGCCAATCAGAAACTGTGAGCTGCAGCTGCCAGCGCCATCCTCATCATATATGATCATCGAGGGGATAATAGAGACATCTGATCCCGATGGGTGCACTTCTGGGACACTCTCAGTAGACGGTAATCCATTCTGTGTAAAGAAGAACTTTTTTGACGCAGCCTTATCCAGCTCTGTAGGACCGATTCAATCTTCATCGGACACAGGTGGAAAAATTAATATCAGCTTATAGTTCAAAGTTCAAGACCAAAAATGGGATCATATCACAGGGTGTTTCCAGGTTAAAATAAATAGCTGTCCTTCATGGATAACTTTTTTTTAAGTTGGCTCCATTGTCTGTTTGGAACTTGCAGATTCACAGGTCTTTTTTTTGGAAGGTTGGATGATTTTAATGCCATAAATGAACAATAAGTAATAATAAGTTTATCATCTCATCTCATTTAAAAAACCCCATAAACTATTGTGAGAAATGTTCAGTCTGTTATTATGCCTCTGTAAGGATGATGACACCATATTAAACTGTACAAAACGGGAATGAATGAAAATTATCTGAGTGGTGTTTTGATTAAAAACATCCCAAATCATTCTCAGGTCATTGCTTTCCAAATCACTCACCGCTTGATTGGACTATACATTCCTTCACAATAGTTAGGATTTGAGCATAATGATTGAGATGATATGGCTATAAAAGGTCATCAATGGCTGTAACCATATACTACCAGGTTTATCTTTTGTGTTATATCATTGTAGTTTTCCGATGTGGTTATACACCTCAGCCACAAGTCAGTGTGACAGATTCAGTATGGTCAGGAGTTATCAGCTCAAGGGTACCTGGACGGCTGGATAATATGCGCCAACCATCATGTGTAGTGACTGTGACAGGGTTACCTCCAGACTCAGCGGTACGAATACATCGTGTCAGCTACTTTATACCAGCAAATCTTAAGGTATTGTTTGGAAAACAAAACAAGAGTGTAAATGCTGCCTCTGGGATCGTTGAGATACTAACTGATGACAAAGGAGAGTTTGATGTCCATGCACCGGGTATAAATAATGAATACGATTACATATCTACACAATTTCTGCTAATATATGAAGGTAAGTGAATCAGTCTAGAGTGAATGACAGGAATTTTTATGTATTGAGCGCAAAGGAATATTCTTATAAACATACACTCAGCCCCTATGCATAGTTTTGGTATTTAACATACAATTGGGAGGAGTTTAGTTTCAACATGTAGAAAAATTGTTGTCACTGTACGACATAAAAAAATTGGCGCACACGTTAATAGAATGGGTAACAAATATCTGACATTTGACAATAAACTGTATCAATAAATCAGAACGCAGTTGTGTCAGCCATAGGGGGTGACACTGATTTTAGCCATTAAATGAGAAGGGGATCACACATGATTTTGTGTAAAATCTAAAGTTTTTCTGTGAATGAAATATTTAGTTATTAGATGTGGAGATATTCCCGATTTGAGCAATGCGACAAATGAAGAACTGACGACACCTTATTTACCAGGGTCTACTACAGTGCATTATCAATGTATGGAAAACTACCAGTTCACAGGGGGGTCAACAATCAACTGTCAGAAGAATGGAAGTTATGCCTCCTGGACTAATGGTGTCAAGTGTATACCAGGTATTCAGCAAACGTCATCTTTGAGGAGGTTTTTCCAATTTAAACCATTAACAAACAATATCAGTCAATCTTTTACCAAAACATTATTGATCTTCTCAAAAAGCTGTCAATTTGGTGCAATATGTTGATGTGATAACCAACTGGCATACGAACTGTCTGATCAAAGAAACACAGAAAATGCAAAAAATTGACGGTATTATGTGTTAAAAAATTATATTGGTAACGACAGATATTGGTAATACAGAAATTACTCTTTTGTAACTTAAATTTGCTATACGGTGAGGTGAGATTTATCTTTGAATTTATTTAAGAGTACTGATTGCTGCTTCTTTCAAATACCTAACTCAAAGTTACCTTTATGCGACAATAAAATATCTGCTAAATTCTGACAAACTAAATGTTTCTTTTTGTGTTCCAGTACCTTGGTGTGTTGTTGACCCAGTCACCATTGCAAACTCAATACCTACTGTGGTGACTCTGAACAGGACTATGGAGTACACATGTAAAGAAGGATATGAGTCTCCTTATGGTACAAATTCTACTCTAGTGTCCTGCAGTTCTACAGATAATGAGACAATACCCTGGACATGGAATGATACAAATATACAGGATACTTTTAGTTGTACACCCGGTGAGAATTCCACGCACTTAATGAGGAATATACAATCTAAGTTTTTTTGCAAAAGCTGTTCTTGCCACTTTAATATCTAGGCACTTACTGCCAGCAAAGAATGCTACATACAATACTACCTACCTACCTACCTAGCGAGGACCATCCACAATAGTCCTCCCTCTGTACTTCCGCATTCACTATCAACTTACATGATTCTTCTTCCTAAATATTTACACTCATGTGTCTATATCCGATATTACTCTACAGTACAGTGCAATGTATCAGAGTTCTCAGCCCTGGCTAATGTTACGATCTCAACTCCTAGAGAAACAGTAGATTACATGGAGGCAGTAGATTTTGAATGTGATGAGGGTTTCACTAAGCTGACGGAGGATGTAACATGTAAGAGTGATAAAACCTGGTCAGCTTCTCAGCTGTGTGAGGAAGGTTAGTTATGAAACTTAGCCAATATTGACTATAGGCTGGGGTGAAAATAAATTTGTTACAATGGTTGATTGATTGGTTGGTTGATTCCCGCTTTTATTCAATTGGTTGACATAGGTTCAGTTCAGATAATAAACTGCTAGACCTCTGTTCTTATGGATATTTAGAAATTAAACGTGGACATCACTGATGAACGAGGGAATCAACTGTTTGATAGACACACCTATCTTTTAACAGTTCTAATCACTAACAACCCCTTCTAGCATGCTATGGACAATTGCTTCCATTTCTTTTATTTAGTGCAATGTGATCTGCCTGAATTTATCAACGCCAATGCATCAAGCTCTTCACTAACTTCCCTCACTTACCTCACTGTACTAAACATAAGCTGTGATCCTGGCTATCAGCTGCTAAACGCTGACATAGAAACCAGTATCATTTGTACTGCAGCTGGAAGCTGGAATGTCACCCTTCCTAACAATCCTATCTCAGATGATGGGGTAGTTAGATGCAAAAAGATTCCTGGTTAGTCCATATGTTTACTGATAGCTGAAAGATTATGTGCAACAAATTGTATGACCCTTGTTTGACTATTGTCATATAATAATCATATTGCTCAACTAAGTTTTACAAACAGTCAAGTCTACAATACAGACAAAAATATCAATGTTTGTTATCTAGATAGACGCAAATAAAGAGAAATTTGCTCAGCCCTGTCTGTTGGCAATCGCAAAATACACCCGTAGACACATCATTCCACATTCTGACTGTCTAATTTTGCAGTTACCTAATTCAAAGGTTATATTTGCCATTCTTCCAATTAACCAAGTGTGCACCTGCCTCTATAAGAAAAACTGTGCTTCTGTTCTTATATGCATCAATACTGCACCGGCACACAGTCCCGTTGAAGGTACAAATTGATTGAATGAATTATGGAATGAATTATTTTGCTGTTTCAGCTGTACAACAGCATCAGCCAACAACTGAGAATCCTAAAGGTGAGTAAGTTGAGTTAAGTACCAAATAAAAGGGATAATTTCGCAAGTAAATTGCAGAGTTGGTATTGCATCAAAATATTTGAGTTGTGCCCCCGTGGTCAAGAAGGGGATAACTCCTTACACAAACTGTGAACAAAAATTCTTGAGTTTTGCCTCTTGTCTATTTTCAAAATGAACTGGAGAAACATGACAAAGCTTGCTTTACTACGGTTTGGCCTATATTGAAGGATATCAGATGTTCCTTGTGTCCATACTTCTTGATTCTTGCTTATAATAAAGTACAGTGTATATTTTTACACATTCATAATTAAGTTAACAATTCATTGCTTCAGTCAATTAGTTGTTTGAACAAGTGATAATTCTCCTGGTATTGTAGGTGATCAACAAAAGAAGATAGTCATTGTGGGGTCAGTCCTCGGAGTTGTCTGCATACTTCTGATTGGTGGGCTGGTTTTCTTTGTGATGAGAAGCAGAAAGTTGTCTATGGAAATCCAAAGGTAAAGAGTTACCATGGCTGTAATCTTAGTAATGGCTGATATTTCCATCATCTCGGTGGTCTCAAGGCTCATCATATGTTCAATCATTAAATCTATCCCTTATAACTCAAATGTTTTAATTTTAGAATGACTGCATCTGACAAAAATCAGCAAATTGTTACGGAAAGAAGCGCCACTAACGGTATGAACTCAGCATCAATTCAAATCCATACATGATATTTTTTCACACGGTTAAGGTTTCACATTGAGACCTTTTATCGAAGGGCAAAGCAACTGGCTACAGGCTATGAGCAATTTATCTCCACATGTTATTCAATGCAACACAAATTTAACATGATGGTTGTGTAAAACACCAAAAATGAATATAATTTTCAGCAATGAAAAAGTTGTGGTGAGTAAAACGGAAAAACAAATGCACCATTATTAGGGAAGGCAAAATAAATCCATTGCTAATAAGATCTTAATAAATTTGTACAGAAAATGTGTGGAATTATGCTAATCATTTTGTGATGTTCTATTTCTTAAAGCTCGATTAAACAATCCTATGGACTACGAAGAGGTGGGCTTAGATTCCAATCAAGTCAACGCTGGTTCTGACATGTATGAGAACTCTGGTACAAGGATGGCTGGAGGTGCGGAGTATGAGATGGTGAATCAATGTGGAGTAGGAGAAGATAACCATGTATATACTTCTCTAAATAACTAGGGATGAATGAAAATTTTCTGGTGATGAGCTTTTTATTTTTTTTTTAGTTCTAACTCAATCATGCGTAATGTTTGTTTTAATCTTCACTAAAAAGAACAGATTATTTCACGTCTTCTACATAAGTGACTTGGCAATGAAGTCCTAATAGCATCTATGGCAAACATGGTTGATACAATATTTGCTGGAGTTAGATCCCCTGGAAGCAGTTTGCGCGGCAAGATATTCAGTAAAGGTCTAATGTCTGAGAATTCTAACCAGATTTAACCGGCCATCAACATGATATTACTAACCCTTTGATATTACCATTGCTTATTTGATATCAGCATTACTCAATTACTTATTCTATATGCTGCAGCTTTTCCTATTTGCCTAAGTTTGAGCCATATCATAGAGTCGAGACAAATTAAGATGAAGAAACCATGCACATATTTTTAATCTGTTTCGAAGACAATCAAAGGTGAAATTAAGGCTATTTCACTGTATCATATGAGTGCGTACATTATCGTTTGTAAGAATAAAAAAGGCACAGTATGAAATAAATTAATTCTTAATCTGAAATTCTGGGGGGTTATTTCTCGACTGCATTATACAGGTTGAGAACATGAAAATAGCTCTTGCTCATAGCAAAGCTGTCTACATTTTAAAAGGAAATTGGTAGCAAGTGAAGAAATTTATTATCACAGCTATCTTCACGGTGAAACTCAATCCACTGCATTGCCTTAACCTCGAATTTGTGAAGGAAATTAAGAAATAAAACACTATTAAATCTGATTTTTACAAAAAAGTGCCATCCATTCTGTCATTGTAGAGTTCAATTCTGGCTATAGTTATTGGTGAACGATCCTAAACCCCGTCCTGTCAATTTTTTCAGAAGTTTACAGATATTCCATTGGCAAGAGTCTCCACATGCAAGGAACCGGGTAGGAAAGAAATTAGCATGGTCGGGATCGAGCAGCTCACTACAGCCTTGATTATATGCCTCTCCTAATAATTTAAAACCCCTAACACATTGTGCAGATATGAACATTCATAAACTCAGGATATCTGAGCATCCTAAATCTACATCTGCAGCTGCTCAGTGATAACAACTGGGAGTTTACACAAGCTCCCTGGGCCCAGGAATTTGGTGCCTGGATCTATCCACCTTTTTTCATGAGGGAATACCTATTTTCTATCAGCATCAGGATTTTTCAATATTACATATTAAATGGTTGTAACTGTTTTTATGTTTGCCATCATACCAATCCTTGCAACGATAAATCAAAGCGAATGGTTACAATGCCTGATGAAGGTATGGTGTATCCTAACTTTTTATCTTACTTTCATGTATTGATACACAACTTTATATCTGGGTGGCAACAGAAATGGAATAATCAACACTGAGTTTTATCCTCAGGGTAACCTTATCAGCCATTTGAGTTACGGTGATAACAAATATGCTAACAACATAGACTCATCAGTAACTTTGACGGGTTCGAAAGCGAACCAGCGGGTTGTCATAAGCATAAGCTTTAGTGGTTTTGAGATATACCAAAGCGCTGGAGCTTGTTGTTGTTTGAAAGACTATCTTCAAATATCAGGCCTAGGTATCATATCAATTCGATTTATTACTCGAGTTGTCCTGTCTTAAAACATGCACAGACAACTCCTACTATGACCAAGATATTGATGAATTGATGCAAAACAAATTGTACTTTTCTTGTACTAGCTACTATTTTGACATATGCAGGGATATTAAAACAATAAACTCCCTTCGGAGTAGCCATCATGCCTTTACAACCTGTGAAAATGTTTTTGTTTTATCCTGATATAAACTAACATTTCTTTCTCTGAGGATGAGAGGGAAGGGTAGGAACGGTAGTTAAACTTGATTAACATTTGCCGATGTTGGTAAATAGCTCTTAGTCTGTTTCAAAGAGATGCCAAATGATATTTATGTATATTTGTTTTGTTTCAGTGCTGCCTCGAAAACAGAACTCTCAGCAGTTAATAGGGGAGGGGACAATTCTGGAACAACAGGTGATATTTTTCTCACAAATAAATTTCATGTATCCAGATAAGGGTAAAAAAGGATAGTCAATTAAACCTGTGCCTGATCTATGTTTCCGTAAAAGCCTTATTTCTTGTATTTTTATAACCTCTAATCTGATTGCAATATTATCTGAACTCCAATCAGGTTGGGTCAAGGTTGGGTCAGCAAAAGTTAATCTAGAAATACAAGATGAGCAGGGCATGGGGTGTTAGTTTTCGTGCCCCTGCAGTGACCGGTGTGCTTTGCTGATTGATTGTCATCCATGAACTTTGATCTTGGTTTCCGTTGTTGGCTTTTGAGTGTCAACTTGGTAACTGTACCAGGTTTCCTGATTCTGCTAAAAATTCATTGATGAGGTGTAGTGATTGTCGCTGTTTTAACAGGCGGAATAAACAATTCTACTGACTATGAGGAAGTTTGACCGGACTTCTCCCCAATCAAACCAGCTGTCAACTTATCCAATGTAGCCGTCACATATGAGAAGACTTGTGGAAATTTTCAGACGGCTGGGGGAGAGTATGAGACGGTAAAGCAAGGAGACGGAAATGATTATCATTTGTACACATCTCTTAGTAACAATAGTGACAAATGAATTTTTTGGTTTGGATTGATTTGATGTTACCGCAACATGAAGTTAATGCAATCAATTTTGTACTTTAGGACTACTATGCACCAATTTAAATAGTTTAACATTAAAGTTTCATCCAATGACAATAAACCATGCCATCACTACTTTGATACTGACAACAAAACTTTCAATAGAACATCCCTCCTTGACAAAATAGTATTCATAACAAATTAATTAAATTTATTTAGCCATTTATTTTTGTTGTGTATGGTCTCAAGCGTCTAAACGACTTGATCTGCAAATAATCTGGAGGGTAGTCACCTAGTTCAAAAGGCCAACAGACAACTCAGATTACATTTTTGAGGTTAAATTTTACTTCCACCTTGCAATGCTTGGCCCAGGCGCTGGTCTAAATTACTTGTGAACCAACGGTCAGTAAGAATTCATCTCAAAAATATATGATCAGCTATGTTTTGGCAGATTGTCTGCTGTCATTGCATCAAGTGATCATTTTTTGGCATAATTATCATTCGATGAGAATGTTTACAAAAAATAATTATTGCCTTATTTCAGTTGCTGACGCCTGAAAAAAATCACCACTTTACTTCCAGTAATAGAAGATATGTTGCCATTACTGAGATTACCTTGTGACCATTAAAACACTAATCAAGGCAGTTATTCGGTCAGAACAAAATGAGAAAAATTGAAAACAAGACATGTAAGTTATTTAAATTGAAATTGTTGCACTGCTATGACATCACAAAATGAGTTTTCCAGTATGACAAGAGTGTTGTGTACTCAACATTGCTACCGGAGTATTTGTTTTACGATCAATTGTCTGAATGATTTTCCCGAGGTGCCTCATCTGTGAGGAAGTTTACACACTGTTTTGATGATTTCAGTCTGTTCTTGTCCTGATTCAAAGGAGCTTAAGTTAGATCAAATTTGTGTTAGTTGTATTTTAATTCGCATTCTCCAGTGGGCCTGTCGGCATATTGAAGGGGCAACTCGGTGTGCAGGTAACTTTCATAATACTAGATTCAAAGAGGAGTTTTCCTCCCAGAAAAGCATCTCTGGAATCAAGATAAATAATAATCAAATATTGGTAATAGCGGTATAATAAGTTTGCGGAAAGGACTTCGTGCAACATAAGTCAGCATAGCCAAAATAAAATTATCACCTAAAACCTGAAACCTGAAAATTTGTTGTTTTGTAGTTTCTCTCCCCTGCCCTGCATTTGAACTGAACTCTGAATGGAAGAGGAAGTTAAATATAATATAAGCTGCTGTTGGAATTTCGAATTTATGAATAATGCCCTGTCTCACATCCAAAGAGGATGTAAGTATGTAAATAAGTGTTAGCCAAGACTTTATCATGTATTAACATGTATAAATGAACATGAATACTAAGAAAAGGGCATGAGATTTAAGTTAGTGACTGGTCTCAATAGGAAGCATCACTCATCACTCATTGCGCTGACATGTGTTCGCAAATGTGAACGTACATATAGCCGAAAGTAGAGTAGATGGAGAGCATCAGACAGCAATATTGGATTGTATAATAGATTTAATTGGTTGTTAGAACATTAGTTTCAGGATGGGTTAATTTTCATACATTGTCTCCACACTGGTCATCGCATCTGCCCTGCATAGACGGACACATGCAAGAGGTAAGACTTGTTACTTACATCATTGTCTACATCAGGTATCTTTTGTATGTCAGCATCAATTTCGTTAAATATTCCAAGTTAGATTACGGGATTGTTGTTATAATTCTTGTAACAATCAATACAATCGAAGGGATACAAATCTGTGTTAATGCCTGAAATATCATTTTACTTTCATGTACAGATACACACATATATCTTGGTGGGAACAGAAATGGACGAATCAACGGCAATTCTTCTCCTCGGGGTAACCTTATCAGCCATTTGAGTTACGGTGATGAAAACTATGCAAACAACATAGACGCATCGATCACTTTGTTGGGTTTGAAAGCGGACCAGCGGGTTGTCATATACTTTTGTGGTTTTGAGATGTACAATGCTGCTGGAGTCTGTTGCTGTAAGAATGACTACCTGCAAATATCAGGCTTGAGTGGCATATCATACTAAATATCGTACTACAAATATCAAGTGATAATGTGAAGTTTTGCAGTGACAAAAACAGTATCCCTCCACTTGGACAAGACATCACCTTAACTGTCAAACAAAAAAAAGTAAAATTCAAGTTTGTTACCAACGGTACACCTGGGACCAGAGACGATGGATTCAAACTAAGCTATGAAGGTAAGTCAATTGATGGATAGATAATCTATGAAAGAATATGTGTGATAAAGTTTAGCTACACTTTCATCATGTCCAAAGATTTTGCTAGAACTTACATTCTGATTTCTGAAGCATGCTTAGCCCAGATTTACTTTGAAAATAAGCCGAATATGCTGCTGGCCCTGGCCCTGTTAAAATCCAGCTATGGAAGCTCAAGGCAATAGATACTAATAAGAAGGGAGCTCTTTTGTAGTGATTCCAATCCCGACCACATCTACAACTACAACTACCACCACAACCACAACTACAACACCAACTACAACAACAACAGCTACGACCACACAAATATTAGAAAGTCAACGAAATGGAAACTTTTCGGCATTGAAAGGTAGGTGTTGAATATGCCTTCATATAAATCTCATAGACAAAGAAAATGATCATATGGTGTCGGTGTCGTCATATAAAAATCTGTTCTTCAGTTTGCTGTGTGAGAGTAGTCGCTGACTTGACAAATCTCATACCATAGAACAGGTGACCTGTATACCCTTACAAGAGTCGTCCCCAATAGTTTTATTGGTGTTTCATGCGGCTCAATAACAACATGTATGCTAACTAAATCATAGGTGTTTGGCAAAGATAAGCTCGATAAATTTGCTGTTGACTTTGATCAAAATTCTGTGTTGTTTTAATATAAAGGTGAAATGATCTGTTTGGGAAATCCAGGCTACAGATGCATTGTGGATAGTATAAAATTACAATTACATAGCTTTGGCACCAAAGGTGAGTGTATCGGAGGGGGGAGGTCACTTCTCTGTATCGTCTATATTTCAACTACTTCTAAACCCTTGATGCTTTGTTCGTTTACAGGTACTGACAAGGGAAAACCTCTCACTATTGGTCTGGTTGCAGGTGCGGCTGTCCTCGTGTTGATCATCATTGCAGTTGTCTCTTTTTTTATCATAAAGAAAAGGTAAATATTGTTTTCATCAACACCCTTGCTAGGCTTCGGACAAAGAATTGTGTAGCAATCCATTCAATCATACATATTATATTTGTAAACTTCTCAGGCCAATTGAAGTTATCAACAAATATACTATTTTTATTCTCTTTATAATTAGAAAGACAAGGGAACACAATAACTCCTCTCCTGCTCAAAACTCTAATCTAGGCGAGTACTCTTATCAGAACAACAGTGGTGAGAATGATTATCAGCTTGCTTATGAAGTCACAGATTCATCCCATAATCAGAAGTAAGTGACTGCCTATATCAATGTGTTGCATAGATTGATTGCTGGAAGTCTGCAATTTTGATCTCCTGTCATCAGGTTGCCCAGTGTTGCAGATGATGCTGCGGTGTGCTGCGGTGTGCTGCGGTGTGCTGCGGTGTGCTGCGGTGTGCTGTGGTGTGCTGCGGCGTGCTGCGGCGTGCTGCGGCGTGCTGCGGCGTGCTGCGGCGTGCTGCGGCGTGCTGCGGTGTGCTGCGGTGTGCTGCGGTATGCTGCGGTGTGCTGCGGTGTGCTGCGGTGTACTCACCACAACATGTTACATGTTGTAATATGTGACACGCTTTGTATAATGTTTTTGATACATGTCGGTTTGTTTTAGTCTTGAAGCTGCAGATATAATATTGTACTGCATGTTATATATTTCTTCCTATAAATACAGTTTCCTATTTTGATGTTTTTGTTATTATGTATATTGTAGGGTGAACGATACGGACAATGAATATGTAAGAGGAGTCGTGACATCAGAGAAAAGTGATAGTGATAAGGATGTAGTGGAACTGGTGGATAATGATTTGTATGGATAATAAGCCAACAAAAAACTGATTGCTTATTGTTTTTGTTGCCATTTTAAGTATTTTGTATGTATATCAGGATTTATCCTTCACCGGATCAGAAAGAAGATAAATCAAAAAATAAGCCATTGAATTTCATTAGGTCATTACCTGTGACAAGCTTGTGTTATGCTTATGTGCAGCTATCTGACCAACTGAACACTACTTTGTAACTGTATGGTACCGTACAATGTAAGGTTGTACTGCTGACAACGCTTCTAAGTGCTTGGGATATGGTGTAGATCAAGTTTGATCCAAATTGCCTGCAGTCCGATCATTCCCATTCTACCGGTGACCTGCCAGCGGCTCAAAACCTAGATGCAGGCAAATTGGATCTTGCTTGATCTAGATATGATGTGTGCAATCGTGCATTGGTAGTTATGGGGCCGCAGTTAATAATTTTGATGGTCCTTGCTCTTATGTCCAGACTTGAATAGAGGTATATGGACCTGGGCAATTTTCTTGGCCTGATTCAACGCCGGTTGTTTTCGCCTCGATACAAATATGAGTATTCCGCCTCTGACCTACAAAGGATCACAGCCAACTCTTAATAGTGTTGGGGAAGGCGGTCGCGACCGCCTACGGCCACAATCGCCATCCTGAATGCTACTAAGGGCTGGCTGTGCAATGTCTGTGTACTGAACCTATTACGGTTAGCAAACAGGCGGTTGCTGTTTAGGATTTTGATGATTTTTTTGCCCACCGAATGATTGCAGATTATTTTTCGTTCTATATTTGGCAGACAATACACATTGTTCAGATATAATTTGCGTTGTTATACGCTGGACGGCAGAACACACACAGAACAACCAATAAATAGTTCTCTCTCAATTAAATTTGGTTATATTCCAGTTTTAGCAGTGTTGAGTTCCTTTCCCAGGTTGAAGCCATGCTTCTTATTATGATAAAATATTTTACTTACATTTGATTTTATCCTTTGAAACTGGAACCTTTTACATTCCTGTGTATCCCATTAATATATGTATAGTTATTTTCCATCTGCTGGGTTTGCAGTGTAAAACTTACGCACTTTGCAACTTTTTTTAAGAGACGCGATTCCTCATAATGCTTATTTGCATAGCTTCGCAATTTTTATCATTATAAAATTTCTGCACTCCATATTGTTAAATAAAACATCAGACATCGGCCGAATGACTCAGAGTAAGCATCTCCTGCTGTATGAGATGAAGTTTGTGCATCATTCCTGGGTCTGAAGAAACTGCAACAGTGATTAATCAGCTGTTATCATATCTTGAGTACAGGAACAGCTGTGACCCATAGTCCTCATGACGCGCCCTATAATCATACCTGCCAGAAACCCGGCTACACTTTATATCGAAGAGGCAGACGGTGTTCTTTTTATTGCGTGTGGGGTGTGCAAACACACAGTGAACCTCCGCTATATTTAGTTCTGCAATGACCTGTATGAATTGTGTGCCAGTACCAAATCAGAATTGATTGCCAGCGTCGGGAATCGAACCTGACCTGGATCAATAGATATTAAAACAGTAAAGTAGCTATCATATTATAGGAAAGACAGGAGCACACAGTGTCCTATCTATACCGTTCTTATATCTATGCCTGGATCTCAATACTCACAAGTTCGTACCATTAACCATTGGACCACTCCTGACTCTAGTGCTAGCCTTAGATGATCAGATTGGTGTAACAAGGTGAAAAAGCCAACTTTGGTTGACATCCCTGATTTATCAGCCATAAGTGGGACCTACACATACAGTATCTACATTACAAAGCCACCCCTAGGTGTTCTACTTACTGAAATTGCAACTGAAGCTCAAAAGATTGTAACTGCACATAACTCATCTTTGCATATTGCACTGACCTGAGGCTTTAGATTATCTGATGTTCAATGGTCTGATTAGCTGTAGCCGTAGAAGAATATGAATATAAATCTGTTCACCAAGAAACTGTTAATCTTTGACATCTCAAAATGAGTTTATTTCTGGATATTAACAATAAGTTTGTTATAGCGATGAGTTTTTCTCTTGGAGTTATCTTTCCTCTACTCAGTTGGAGACGACTCATCTCATTTTAATGCAGAACTTGTCATAAATAGAGTGATCGTTCAGTCGATTGTGAAAGGCTGCTGATTCGATGACAGTAGCAGTGCTCATGATTGATTGTCATAACTCTTGAGTAGAGGTTGACCACTTGTAAGTTTAACTCCCCACAGTCTTTCAAGCTGTCAAAAAAGTTACTTTGACACAGTCTTTGAATCTATACAGGATAAATTTGCAGATTCAAGAAGTTTTGACTAGCAATCCTACTGTGAAGGGGAAACTAAAGTTGTTTCTAGCTATCAAATAAAGAGGAAATCAAACCTTCCTAAATCATTGATTCCAAGAGGCATATTAAAATTACCAGGTCATCGGTTACTATATACGAAGAAGTTGTGAACAATCGGAGGCTGATCTAAGCAAGACTTAACAACAGTGGTGGATGTGAACATGAAGTTAGAGGGGAGAAACATTTTGATGCACTGATATTTAGGCTGTCAAAACCAATGATCTATTCATTGAACGATTAATGTAATATTTGAGTGTTAATATTTAGATATCAGAGCAGCCAGTAACAAGTGACTTTTTTAGAGTAATAGTGGGGGGAGGGGTTAAAAAGCACCCTCTGAATTCTAGATCAATAACACATTAACATGGAGTCTTTTGACGCAAAATTAGTCATTTTTTGATATTCAGTGAACATAAATAAGGTTTTAGAATTCTAAAAATAAAGATTAACTTGTTGCACAAAATTTGTTTTTAAAAACTATGTTTCACATGGTTCACATTAAATTCATAAGTATTGTCTGACTGCATTGGAATGTGTCATTGAGTGTGTCGAATTTGAGATCTGACCAATAATGAAAACGAGCTTTCATTTAAGCAATGACACTGAGTGATGCGGTGCCGTCATTGTGCTGTTGACCGAATTGTATGCCAAGTTTTAAACCTCTCAAGTCGAGGTTATGCTATTAATTGATGTCATGATATTGGTTTTAGGACGTTGATTCAATAAAACTGAGTGTCTGGGAATGTAAAAATCTTGTATCAGTACTTTGCTTAGTGCTGTATGTTTTCCATATGGGGCAGCTTCTAACGATTGATGTCATACAAGTCGTTGTCTTCAAAGACAACATTGTCAGGTGAAAGCAATGGCAGAGGCCCGCTTTGGTCGTAAATATCACTATCGACGAATTGAACACCATCTGCCGCCGTAGCATACCCTGCAGCGTACCCAGGTGTCTGTTCGTATAAATCATTCTCTACTAGATCAGGCTCCTGCTCCCCGTGATGTTTGACAGGGACGGCTGGAGCAGGCTCATATATAGGCTCAGCAGCTGTAGGCGGCTCTATAGGCTTTGTTCTCTTTGGTTTCATCTTTGGAGTGACTGCAGTATATAGGTCGTTTGGTCTACAAAATCAAAAATTGGGAAGTTTCATTCATGATGCTGGCTATCAAAGTTTTGCGAACAACTGATAGTTGATTATCGGCCATCTAAGATAAGCCTTAGCCTTAAGCTTAGCCTGTCTTGTCAAGCTTTACTGGTGGGGTGGACAGTGCATGTCTACTCTTGCGTACGAATTGCAATAAAGGGAGTTGTCCCCCTTCCACAAACACGCCAGTGTCAGCAAACTTGCTGTTCAGATTCAGTTTTAGGTATTCAAAATTAAATGAATTTATTGTTGAGGTGATATGAATGCATTTCCAAATATCTCTTTTGATCATATTCAAACAAACCTGATAACTTACCCAGCGCCATTGGCTGATGACTCCGCTCCTGCAGCTCCATTTATTTTATTTTTCGATTTTTTGCTCGGTTTGTTAGATGACTTCTTGAAGCCATTTGCAGCTGGACCAGGCTGTGTTACCAGCTCGACTGTGTCATACGCTCCAATAGAATGGTTATTCACTAAAAAGATGACAGACATACTCTTTCCACAAAACTAAGCCGAAATACAATAAACTTTGGCAAAGCGGGTATCTAGATCAATACTAGCAACTAGCGGCCTGCTGACTGTGAAAGAAATGAATGCCAGCTCGATAACTTGTGATAGCCATTGGCTATTGGGAACTTATGGGACATCGTGCAATGGATACATGAGCAACAAGTCATATACAGATTTTAAAAGGCAATCGGCATACTGTCAGCAAACAGCATGCAAAGCTCGCAACTCATATCAGCTGCAGAATCAACATAGCAGCTTTCAGGGAAACACAGGTCCACGCAGAAGTGCTCAAAATCGAATGGAAAAATGATGGCAGATAGCCGCGTAAACTGACGATCCTCTGAACACTCAGTGCAACTACATCTTGAAACTTTGGAACTGAATATGCAGAGAACTCAGGCTATATAGCATGGATTTTGTGTTGAGTTGGGTAGAGGGTAAGCGATTATAATTTGATCCTGGGAAAAGGGATGCAGATGAGAAATGATCAAGCAATCACACCGAGCACTAGTACAATGCATTGCTCAAACCTTGAGTGCTTGCTACTACATCCGGCCTCTCCGTTATCTCAGTTTTGGGAGTGGCCTCCCATGCCACCCAATGTCTACTATGGCATGAATGAAGCTGACGCCAATCCTATTGGGGCTAGAATGCTACTCCTAGATGCAGACATTCAATTTAGTAGACCAGACCAAATCCGCATAGAGAGCCAAACAGCGTACTCCATTTACATTCAAGTTTCGCAAAGGATGATTAGGCTTTGACAAAAAATACTGAAGCTCTCTTTATTATCTTCTGGTACATTCTTATCTAATTTAGGTGCGATAGGTGCAGAAATATCAGCGGAATGTGAGTTTACATAAACTGCATTACATGTTAACATCTATTCAGATATTCAGCTATCGGTGATAAGGCTATATATGAACAGGGAAGTTGAAAGTGTAGCGATGCGATGTCTAGGCCTGAGTGAGAATGCAAGTATGATGTTATCAGTGACTGAGACTTTCAAATATAAAATATTACTCACCGTAGCCTTCAGTGTCACTTTTTCCTTTAGATTCTGACCTGGAAACAAAATTGTTTAACATGTTAGTAACAAACCGGTAGAGTAGTACTTGGGTCCATGGGAGTAACTTATGGTTAGAGGCTGCGAGATCTCACCACAACGAAATCGCCTCATATCTATACATCTAGTCATATAGTCTGGACCAGTTCAGGACCATATTGTGCAGAATCAAGTTCATGTCCCGTCACCGATTCAAATTCTTGGGTTCAAAGACAATGAGATTCAAAAATACAATTAGAAACCATGCGGGATTAGAGTAGGGAGCGAGCAGAAATGATAAACAAAATGAAGGTTCTATGGAGCTGCAAAGCCCATAACAGGTACTTTCAGGGCATAAATCTCTACTGCTTTTATACACCCAGGTTAATGCTCTGACAAAGAAAGCAAGTCTGCTTCTAATAAACAAATAGATATCCACTACACGGACAGACTTACGGTTGGTTTTGGTTCTTTCTTACACAACAAACAGCGACGATAACCACAGCAGTTATAAATATTACTCCTGTCGGTACAGAGGCGATTAGGGTTATCTGCATTTCAGAGAGCCCACCAGGTCCTGCTGTGCCAGGTTCTTGTGGCTCTGTGCCAGTGGTACCTAAAACATAAATGATATAACATGGTACAAATAGATATTCCTCGAGTCGTGTTACAGCTTACTGGGTGAATAGCCGTTAGCAAGAAAGATGTTATCCTGTTTATTTTGAGAAGAAACAGAGAGGTTTAGAGAACCAATATTCATTCAAATATTAAAAAACAAGAAGAGGTGTCAAAGCCTCGCATCACGCTTCCATCCAATATTAGTTAAAATTGGAAGTCACATGAGGTGAGCATCTAAGACAAGACAATAAAAGCAGCTGGGAAACTAATTTGACTAACCAAGAATGTTTTCGCATTTCACTACCCTAACATCTGAGTTCGGATGCTTCGGAAGGGTGGCATTCCAGCTTTCTGCTGCAGTACAAATGATACTGGTTTCTATGTCACTGTTTAGCAGCTGATAGCCAGGATTACAGCTTATGTTTAGTACAGTGCGGTAAGTTAGAGGAGTTAGTGGAAAGTTGGATGCATTTGCGTTGATAAATTCAGGCATACTGCATTGCACTAGATTGAAGAAATAAAAAAAGAATTGTCCTAAGCATGCTAGTATGAGTTGTTAGTGATCTAGACAAGTTAAAATGTTAGCATAATCAACTATGTACTGCAGCAAAAACCTGATCCGAAAGGAGGTCTGGCGGTCGCCCAATTACTCCTGATTAGTTCTGAGCCAAGGTTAACTCATCATAGAAAAGTCTGATCTATAACTGTTCAATGATTGTTAATATTATTTAACACCAGCAATAAGCTGGCGATCTCAGTTAATTTTTTATATCACTTACCTTCTTCACACAGTAGCAATGCTGACCAGGCTTTATCACTCTGACATGTTACATTTGCAGTCAGCTTAGTGAAGCCCTCATCACATTCATAATCTACTGTCTCCATGTAATTTACTGTTTCTTTAGTAGTTGATATCGTAAGACTGGCTAGGGTTGAGAGTTCTGTTACATTACATTGTACTGTAGAATAATAGCGGATATAGACATATTGTAGCAAAGCTTGAGCAAGAAGAATCTGCTAAGATAATAATGTGTGAAGAAGCGCAGAGTAAGGACCTTTCTGGAGGGTTAATGGTAACAAGCTAGGAAGTAATTGTATGTAGCGTACTTTGCTGGCAGTAAGTGCCTAGATACTAAAGTGGGGAGAAAAGTTATAGCAAAAAACGATTATGTTGCGCTTTCCTGATTAAATGCGCAGAATTCTCACCTGGTGTACAACTCAAGGTATCAAAGATGTTTGTATCGTTCCATGTCCAGGGTGTTGTCTCGTTATCAGTAGTACTGCATGTTACTAATATCGAGTCTGTACCATTCTGAGATTCATATCCATCTTTACATGTGTATTTCATGGTTCTATTCAGGGTTTCCTCAGTAAGAATTGAGTTTGTGATTGTTACCGGATCATCAACACACCAAGGTACTGAAACAAAAAACACTTCATTCATTCATTCACTTCGTCAGAATTTAACATACGTTTGATTGTAGCATAAGTGTAATTTTGTGTTAGGTTTTTAAATGAGGCAGCAATTATTATTCTCAAATAAATTTGAAGATAGAACTGCTTCTTATCGGGTAGAGAATCAAAGTCACAATAGCAGGGTGTCCGTATTGGACGACATCATTATAATATTTAAACACATAATACCCCCAATTCTTGTCATTTTCAGTATATTTCTTTGATCAGATAATTTGTATGTCAGTTGTTGCAGATGTTTATCACATCAACATATTGCACCAAACTTACAGCTCTTCCTAGCAATAGATTTGAAAATTTTCTTTGGGTAAATGAATGATATTGGGGTAAAAATAAGGCAAAGACCAGTTAACGAACATCGGATATCATTTATTAAAGGATTGAAACGAGAAACCCAGATATATCATCTCCCAATAAATAAGGCTTGTTGAATACCTGGTATACACTTGACACTATTAACCCAGGAGGCATAACTTCCATTCTTCTGACATGTGATGGAAGACTCCCCTCTGAACTGGTAGTTTTCCAAACATTGATATCGCACAGTAGTGTTTCCTGGTAAGTAAAGTGTCGTCACTTCCTCATATGTTTGCTTTGCTTTATCTACCTGTGGAATATCTCCACATCTTATTACTTAAAATAAAAATAAAGAAAACTTGGTCTTTTACATATTAAGAAGAGTGTGTAGCTTTTGTTATAGGAGTTCTTCAATACAAGTCAAAAATTATGGGTGTTTACCCTACAGAGACACTAATTTCAAGTAATATTCATTTTGGCTTAGTGGCCAAAATTAAAGTGACATTGCTTACGAATGAGAGATATCTGTTTTGATTGGCTGATTAAATTCATGACAGCTTGCTGCACTCTCCTGAAGATCATATTATATTTATCCAAAAAATATACAGCTTGCTCAAACTCTTTTAATTTCCTGTTACTCACTTAAGACTGATTTACTTACCTTCATATATGAATAGAAATTGCATTGATATATAATCATCTTCATCATTGATACCTGGTGCAGAGACATCAAACTCTCCTTTGTCATCTGCTGATATCTCGACAATTTCAGAGGTGCTCTTCATTGTCTCGTCGTTGCCTAGCAGCACCTCAAGTCCTTTTGGTTTGAAAGCCCCGCTTCGACGTATCCGTATTGCTGATCCTGGAGGTAACCCTGTCACAGTCACTACACATGATTGCTGGTCTATACTAACGCTATTTCCAGGTACCTTTGAGCTTATAACTCCTGACCACACTGAATCTGTCTCACTGACTTGTGGCTGAGGTGAATAACCGCATCTGAATACTACAATAGTAAAACAGCAAACACAGAATTTGGCGTGCTTTCACCGGCTTTAATTGATAGCTAGATGGAATACAATACCAATATCTTTAAAAACTCTGACCGACTGACCATTTTTAGCCGTTAACTCCATCATCTGATATGATATATATCATTAGGAGGCGACGGCATGGCTGATTGTGATAACTGCGTGCAAATGTGCCTGCTTTCTAGTTAGCTATTGCAACCTTGTCATGGTAGGTTATTCTAATTATTGCGATATTTTACATCATAATATCTGTTCAATATCTTTCGAAACTCTGATTGGGTGATAGCAATCTATATCAATAAATAATGAGCAATTTCTTTTACTGGTTACTGTAATCACATTTTGTAAGCGAACAAGAGTTGGAATTTAGTAAAAAGATACAAGGAGTCTAGAAACCTTGTTTGGACCCATGGATGAACAACATCCTATCGCATACAAGTTAATGTTTCACTATAATTGCACACCACAGTCTCGTCAACCATTCAAATACAGTATAGCAATTAGATGAGACAAAAACTCAGGCTGGTATATTAGCTTTGTATTGACTGATGTTTAAGTTTATTATGTTTCATGAATTGCAAATGGTGTAGGGAATAAGCTCAAAGGTACCTGGAAAAAGCATTAGTATAGACCAGCAATCATGTGTAGTGACTGTGACGGGGTTACCTCCAGAATCAGCGATACAAATACGTCAAAGCGGGGCTTTCAAACCCTCAAGCCTTGAGGTGCTACTAGGCAATGACAAGACAATGAAGAGCACCTCTGAAATTGTCGAGATATCAGCAGATGACAAAGGAGAGTTTGATGTCTCTGCACCAGGTATCAATGATGGAGGTGATTTTATAGCGATGCAATTTCTGTTTATATATGAAGGTAAGTACATCAAGCAAAATAGTTGGCGCTAAATGTGAGGTATTTTATATTACAATGTTTATTTTACGTAGTGTTTTCAGTTTTAATGTGAAAGTATATGTCCACTAGAATTGTGACTCCTATATGAGTAGGGATATAGGGAAAGTGAAAAGAAACACTACCCAAAATCCCAGGATCTTTTCGACACGATTTTTGGTGTAGATATGCTGCTTGATTCCGCACGCTTGGAAGGAAATGGGCGGCTTTAATCCGCAGATTTAATCCACAAGGGTAGGTAATTCCCTACCCCTTGCTGTATCGGCAAGGTGGTTTGTGTTGGAAATTATATGGCTACAGGTTGTATTTCCAGTAACCTTGAAATGATGAATAATGACAATTAGGTCAGTAGTTTAAGCGCTTAAACTGTGCCGGGATAGCTGGTAGTAGCATTTCATTATCAACCACTTTCCCAACCAAAAGTGGTTGATAATGAAATGCCTCTACCAGCTATCCCAACATAGTTTAGGCACTTGAACTATGGGTTAGTGAACGGTGCATAAAAATGGTAAACAAATGATTATGGGGTGACATGAATAATGTATGTTAAATTGTCACTTTCATGTTAAAATAAAATATAGCCTGTTAAAATTTACGGCAATGCTAAAAATGACGCCTGAGAGAGTAGTAAATGCCAATAGCAAAATAACATTGACAGTGTGTGAACATCATATTCATTCAAAAAAACTGTCATGTTTTGGTCTTTCCAACCACCACAGATATAGAATGAGACTAATCTGTTATGATAGACCTAGTCATACAGTTTGAATAAGATAGTAGCGCCCCGGATGTAGCATCTATAATAAAAACATTGAGGCCCTAAACACATAATATAGAATTAGAAAAGCTTTTAAGTATCTGCCATAATGATGCAAGAATTAAACAGCAACTGCAAGTTTATTTGGTGACTCGAAAGTGAGGAAAATAAATTAATGATTACAAATCACCATAGGTGTAAAATGTGTTATAAATAATAGTATTGAGTTAGTCTGCTGTTATAAGACTGAATATAGAAAAGTGAACTTAGTGAATAAATATATATTACAAGTCATGATAAAGCCTCTGAGAACAGAGTGTTCACTTGTCGACAGCAGCTGCATTACTGGCGGTTTGCTGTCTAATCGAGTGTTGTTGGGAAAAAAAACTCCAAAATATCGTACTTACACACTTCCCACTTACCTAGTCCTTAGTACTTTATTATTTTCCTTCAGGTCAAGCATACTTAATGCGATAGACAACCAATTATACCTTATTGGTCTTATGCTTAGATAGATACTACAATAGAAACCCTCTTAAACATCGCCTGATATAGTCTAATCAAAATTACTGTGCGATTCCCTTTATATCAGTTGGTCAATTCATCTATTTCAAACTTGATTTTCAGCTAAATATGAAGTTAATTTTGGTGAGTATTTAACGATGAAACACAATTATTACGATAAAGTGATGGATCTTGCTGACTTTATAAAACTGTCTGACAGATTTACTACAAATTACGCTAAATTTTATCCTGGGCTTCTGTATACGACGGGTGCAATATATTGTCTGTATTTCAACTGTTTTATTTCATCTTTTATCCCAGTCCCCCTCATATGATAAGTCATCTGACTGTATTGATACTTGATGACATATTATTCTTGATTCCACTCTAGTGACAGGAACATCCGTATTATATATCATCTACAACAGTTCGATGGTGATGCAAAATATTTAAAGTTATGACTCATTCAAGCTTTCTGAATTTCATGTTTAGTTATAAGATGTGGAGATATTCCTGAGGTTGATAATGCAAAACATCAAGATGTGACAGCACCTTACCTACCAGAGTCTACTACTGTACAATATGGATGTACAGAAAACTACCAGTTCATAGCCGAGTCTTTTATCACATGTCAGAAGGTTGGAAGTTATGCCTCATGGACCAATGCTGTCCAGTGTATACCAGGTCCGTGTGAGGTGAAAGCTCATTTTCTCAATACAATGATCAATGCTCTCTGTTACATCTAAAAATCAATCAATCGATTGAACCGATATTTGAGATATATGAGTTGGCACTGTCTTTTTATCTCTGAGTAAGAACTTAGGTACATTCTTTAAGTTGCTATTTCAGTACCATGGTGTGTTGATGCTCCGGTATCCACAACCAATTCCCAGCGAGCTGTTGTTTCTCGGAACAGAACTATAGAGTACACATGTAAAGAAGGATATGAATCTCATAATGGTACAGACTCTGTGTTAGTATCCTGCAGTACTCCAGACAATGAGACGGTACCCTGGACATGGAATGATACTAACATCCAGGATACATTCAGATGCGTACCAGGTGAGGATTCTGCATTCAAAATATTATTTTTAAGATAGCTTCTCTTGTTTCTGTTATATCGAGGCTCTAACTGCCAGCAAAGAGCAATGAGTTCACTAAAATGACAACCGACCAGATGTAATCTTTACTATTAACCTTTCAGAATTATCTACGCATTGCATGGCTTGGCTCATTTATATTATTGATATTAGCCATTCTACTCTTCATCCAATATTACAGTACAGTGCAATGTAACAGAACTTAATGCCCAGGCTAATATCACGATCACAACTCCCATGGAAACAGTAGATTACATGGAGTCAGTAGATTATGAGTGTGACAACGGTTTTAGTAGACTAAAAAAGGAAGTGATATGCCAAAGTGATAAAAGCTGGTCAACATATCAACTTTGTGAAGAAGGTTAGTTATGAAACTCAGCAGAGATCGCCATACTATTTGCTACCAGAAAAATATCAAATCAGAAATAAATTCTCTTACATACCGCACTGTACTAAACATAAGCTGTGATCCCGGCTTTCAGCTGCGAAATGCTCTCAATGTTATGAGTATCATTTGTAATGCGGCTGGAACCTGGAATATCACGTTTCCGAATTATCCTATCTCAGATGATCGGGTAGTGAAATGTGAAAAGATTACTGGTTAGTCGATATTGAATATGAATGAATGTATGTCATCTTATCCTGATTGACTGCGCCCTCCCAATGACGCTCAATCAATTACCAATTACGCACTACTCAGTGACGGCAAAATACACTCATGGACACTCCATTATACATTCTGACTGTGCCTGTTTGCAAAGCCTTGAATTAAAGCTTAGCATCTCATATTTCAAGCTGAAAAAGTGTGCACCTGGTTTAGTAACACAATCTGTTCTTCTTTTTTGATTCTTTTGCGGTATTATCTGATATGCACCATCTTTTCAGCGGCCCCTAAAAGTTGTGAATTGAATGATTTCATCAATTTGTTTTGTTGTTTTCAGCTGTACCACAGCATTTGACAACTGAGAATACTAAGGGTGAGTTACTTGATATAAATTCCAAACAAGCTGAGGGCATTATAATTGCAATTTGCAAATGATATTGCCAAATATATGATTAATTAATTTTGCGAGTTCGTATTGAAAACTTAGTTGTGGCCCCATGTCTAAGAAGAGGACAACTCCCTTTTCTTAATGTGAAAACATATCTTCCTATCATTCAAAATTAATTTGTAGTTCGTGTCAAAGCTGTTACTGAGGTATGACCTGTTTGAAAAGCTGACCTAAATTCTTTCCATCTATTACAAATAGTTTTTGACATAAATAAAGAAGATATTTTTACACATCCATATGATAACAATACTTCGCTTCAGTCAATCAGATATTTGAACAAGTGATAAATTTCACAGTTGTTGTAGGTGATCAACAGCAGGTAGTCATTGTAGGTTCTGTCCTCGGAGTTGTCTGCACACTGCTTATCTGTGGGTTGATTTTCTTTGTGATCAGAAGCAGAAACTTGACTATGGAGAATAAAAGGTAAATCAGGCCATTTGCTGTAATCCTAGTTATGGTCGTTATTTTCACCATATTGATATTCTTTATGAACAGATTCATATATTGATAAATCTGAGTCTTATCAAGTCATTCTCTATCTCTTATAAATCGAACATGTAAATTTCAGATTAACTGCATCTGGGAAAACTCAGCGACCTGTAATGGAAAGAGGTGCCACTAACGGTATGAATTCGGCACTGATACAATCAAATGGTGTAGTTTTGAGTATATATATTATATATTCTCAAAACTGAACCATTAGTGTTTCTCATTGAATTGAATGAGTCAATATCTATCAATGGGTGAAACCATCAGCTACAGGTCACGAATGAGTGACCTTCATGTGTTTATAGAACACAAACTTAACTTGATGGTTATTCAAAATTGAAATGGAATATATTTTTCAGCAAAATAATGATGTAATGAAATAGTGTTGTAGCGGTATAAGGGATAAACCGATAACCTAGAATTAAAATGGAAAGCAAAATAAATCTGTTTTAACATCTAAAGATAATGATACAGAAAATTATCTCAATTAATTCCAATCAATTTGTGATGTTCTTTTTTTACAGGTAGAATAAACAATCCTACAGACTATGAAGAGGTGGGATTGGACCTCTCCCGAATCAATCCTGCTGTTGATTCTGATAACATCAATCGAGCCAACATTGAAGCCAACACATATGAGAACTCTGGTACTAGGATGGCTGGAAATAATCAGTCTAGAGGTGCTGAGTATGAGATGGTGAATCAAGGAGGAGTAGGAGAAGATAACCATGTCTATACTTCTCCAAATACCTATGGATAAATGGCCGTCTCTTTTGAGATGAGATTTTTGCTTTTTATAAATTTTTATCTCTATGATGCATAATCTTTGTTCTCTCAGAATATTTTCACTCAATAGAATAGTTGTTTTCAATTTTTAATTGGACATTGGAGCTCTTATAATAGCATCTATGACAAATATGGCTGATACAATATTGACTGAAATTACATATGGAAGCAGTTTGCGAGGGAAGATGTGCAGGATTCTTGGTAAAGGTCCAATGTCTAAGATTTCTATCTAGATTTGGCCAGGCTATAAACATTATATTACTTACTCTGTGATGTGCTGTTATAACATTTACTACTACCACACATTATTCTTGTTCTCTGCTGCTGTTTTTATATGCCTAAGCTTTTTAGCCTGGACCGGTTCACAAAATCGGAAGAGGCTATGACAAGAAAAGTAATAAGACATCTAAAGCATATACAAAGTAACAGCCGTAGTCAATTTATTGTAAAACAATCCAACACCAGTGCTAGCTAAATTTACTGTTACCTGTTGGCATGAAGATTGTGTACATACCTACGATTATTGGGAAGGATATGCAACAACGCCATTAGACCATCTCCTGACACAGAAGTCAGCCACCTACAGCTCAATAATGCCATGCCTTATCTCATCACTGCAGATGTTAAAATTTGTCATTATTCTTTTGGTCACAAAGCCGAATAGATCTCCGATTAAGGGAGTTGTTTGTCCTCTGTCCATGGACAGACGACTACATAAGATAAAAATTAAGTGGTCAAAGCTTGTATCGTATTGTTTATTAAGATATTTTTAACAAGGAAGTTGATCGAGTTGAAAATGCTCTCTTATTTACACAATTGAGCTTGAGTAGTTGCAATTTATCGCCCCAATCCAATCACATCCCTTATCCCTTATTCATTTTAAGTCAAGCTAACAAATGCATAAGTGAGTCAGCTGTTAGCACTATCACATCATAATTGTAAGTCAAAGCTGACAAGAAGTGGGAATCATTTCAACAAGGTGAAATAAGTGCAATGAATTTAGAACATGGGCGTGTGCCCTTCTATGCTTTCTACTCATTTACATTGAAACGGCAAATTTACTAATCGGATGAACCATAGATTTCGCAATGCATCAGTTCATAATTTGTTAGGATTTTACAGGTTCGCAGATCCAGTTTTGGCAACTAAGCAACTACTTATGGAAAATGTTGATGTTCTGTAGTCTGTAGGTCTATTTTTAGTGCATGATCAAACCAAAGACTTTGCAGACTAATGCCCAAGGATAATATGTATCCATTACATAGATTTTCGGGTGATTTTCATTCAAGACTTAACCCAAATTTTAGGGCAGGTTACTAGCTTTGAGAAATCTAGCCTCTTATAATCATTATATACATATCTATGCACTGGAAGCTGATAAGAAATACACACAGCTATCCTAAAAGCCAACTATACACTCTCAAAGACTCTTATCTTTTTGATAGTTCAACTAGGGAAGATTAAATTGCCGCTGGCCCTCAAAATTTGATATCCACCTCTCAATTTATATGGACTGTTACTAAACATAATTTATCCATTCCTTAAAGAACAACATGAAAAGTCTGTCCAGATGTAGCTGTCTCCATCTGCTCCTCACAGCATTCAATCTCGCCTCCAGCCAAGACGTCCCTTCAGCAATACTGTGCTCACACGGTGATGCTCTTCCACAGAGATTTGGACAAATAATTCACAAACAGGATAATGTTGGGCCAATCAGAAGCTGTGAGCTGCAGCTGCCAGCGCCATCCTTGTCGTATATGATTATTGAGGGGATATTAATTGCACCTGATACCAATGCATGCACTTCTGGAACACTCTCAGTAGACGGCAATCCATTCTGTGTAAAACAGGACCAGTTTGACGCCAACTCATCCAGCTCTGAACGACCAATTCAATCTTACTCGGACTCAGCAGACTTCAAAATCTCGTACTATGACACAGGTGACTCAATTTAGAAGTATTTAGATGATTTTAAACATTTTTAGGTCTAGAAACTATTTGCAATGTATTTTGATGATCAGTATCCTGACACAGGTGGAAAAATTAATATCAGCTCATAGTTCAAAGTTCAAGACCAAAAATGGGATCATTACACAGGGATTGTCCTTCATGGATAACTTTTTTTTAAGTTGGCTCCATCGTCTGTTTGGAACTTGCAGATTCACAGGTCTTTTTTGGAAGGTTGGATGATTGTAATGCCGTAAATGAACAATAAGTAATAAAGAAGTTTATCATCTCATTAAAAAATCCCATAAACTATTGTGAGAAGTGTTCCGTCTGTTATTATGCCACTGCAAGGATGATGACACCATATTAAACAGTACAAAATGGGAATGAATAAAAATTATCTGGGTGGTGTTTTGATTAAAAACATCCCAAATCATTCTCAGATCATTGCTTTTCAAATCACTCACTGCTTGAATGGACTATATATTCTTTCCCAATAGTTATGATTTGAGCATAATGATTGGGATGATATGGCTATAAACGGTCATCAATGGCTGTAACCATATACTGCCAGGCTTATCTTTTGTGTTATGTCATTGTAGTTTTCCGATGTGGTTATACACCTCAGCCACAAGTCAGTGTGACAGATTCAGTATGGTCAGGAGTTATCAGCTCAAAGGTACCTGGACGGCTGGTTTATATGCGCCAACCATCATGTGTAGTGACTGTGACAGGGTTACCTTCAGAATCAGCAGTAAGGATAAGGCGAGTCGACAAATTTAAGCCAGCAACTCTCATGGTCTGGTTTGGCAAACAAAACAAGACTGTAAATGCTGCCTCTGGTATCGTTTAGATACTAACTGATGACAAAGGAGAGTTTGATGTCCATTCACCGGGTATCAATAATAATGAATACCAATACATATTTACACAATTTCTGTTAATATATGAAGGTAAGTGAATCAGTCTAGAGTGAATGCCAGGAATTTATATGTACTGAGCGCAAAGGAATATTCTTATAAATATACACTCAACCCCCATGCATAATTTTGGTATTTTACATCATTTGGGAGGAGTTTAGTTTCAACGTGCAGAAAAATTGTTGTCACTGTACGACGTAAAAAAATCGGCGCACATGATAATAGATTGGGTAACAAATATCTGACATTTGACAATAAACTGTATCAATAAATCAGAACACAGTTGTGTCAGCCATAGGGGGTGACACTGATTTTAGCCATTAAATGAGACGGGGATCACACATGATTTCGTGTAGAATCTAAAGTTTTCTGTGTATGAAATATTTAGTTATCAGATGTTGAGATATTCCCGATGTGAGAAATGCGACATATGAAGAAGTGACGACACCTTATTTACCAGGGTCTACTACAGCGCGTTATCGATGTATGGAAAACTACCAGTTCACAGGGGGGTCACTTATCAACTGTCAGAAGAATGGAAGTTATGCCTCCTGGACTAATGGTGTCAAGTGTATACCAGGTATTCAGCAAGCGTCATCTTTGAGGAGGTTTTTCCAAATTAAACCATTAACAAACAATATCAGCCAATATTTTACCAAAACATTATTGATCTTCTCAAAAAGCTGTCAATTTGGTGCAATATGTTGATGTGATAACCAACTGGCATACAAATTGTCCGATCAACGAAACATAGAAAGGAAAAAAAATTGACGGTATTATGTGTTAAAAAATTATATTGGGATCAACCAATACAGAAATTACCCTTTCATAACTTAAATTTGCTTCCCGGTGAGGTGAGATTTATCTTCGAATTTATTTAAGAGTACTGATTACTGCTCCTTTCAAATACCTAACTCAAAGTTACTTTTATGCGACAATAAAATATCTGCTAAATTCTGACAAACTAAATGTTTCTTTTTGTGTTCCAGTACCTTGGTGTGTTGTTCACCCAGTCACCATTGCAAACTCAATACCTACTGTGGTGACTCTGAACAGAACTATGGAGTACACATGTAAAGAAGGATATGAGTCTCCTTATGGTACAAATTCTACTCTAGTGTCCTGCAGTTCTACAGATAATGAGACAATACCCTGGACATGGAATGATACAAATATTCAGGATACTTTTAGTTGTACACCCGGTGAGAATTCCGCGCACTCAATGAGGAATATACAATCTAAGTTTCTTTGCAAAAGCTTTTCTTGCCACATTAATATCCAGGCACTTACTGCCAGCAAAGAACGCTACATACAATACTACCTAGCTTGTTACCACTAACCTTCCACAATAGTCCTCACTCTGCACTTCCGCATTCACTATCAACTTACAAGATTCTACTTCCTAAATATTTATGCTAATGTGTCTATATCCGATATTACTCTACAGTACAGTGCAATGTATCAGAGCTCTCAGCCCAGGCTAATGTTACGATCTCAACTCCTAGAGAAACAGTAGATTACATGGAGACAGTAGATTTTGAATGTGATGACGGTTTCACTAAGCTGACGGAGGATGTAACATGTAAGAGTGATAAAACCTGGTCAGCTTCTCAGCTGTGTGAGGAAGGTTAGTTATGAAACTTAGCAAATATCGGCTATAGGACGGGGTGAAAATAAAGTTGTTACAATGGAACTGAACAAAGTTGATTCCCGCTTTTATTCAATTGGTTGACATAGGTTCAGTTCAGATACTAAACTGCTAGACCTCTGTTCTTATGTATGTAAATGTAAGTACCTTTATTATATCACTATTGATAAATAAGATTGCTGGACTGCTGATAAAACTGTAAAATGAGCTCATAAAATGCAGGTATAAATAGAAAAAAATAATTTTGGAAAATGCACAGACTAAGATTTATTTGTTCAATGTATTAATTGCAATGGCATGGAAACAGTTAAACCTCAGATTTATACGTGCTTTTACAGCACGAAACCGACCAGATGGTAGTATGTCAAATGTCAATACTGGGTTGGTATCACTGGCGGTTATTCTCAGAGCCTTGGTCTTGAGTCGCTGTTTAACAACATGTTGTGGTTGTGGTAGAGTAGTGTTGGCTAGCTTCTCAGCGGTACGTGTCACTTTATATAGGTCAGCTTTGTTTTTCTCTGACATATGGTGATATATGGCAGTGGAGTGGAAAAGCAGGGAGCTCTCAATAAATGTTCGTAAGCAGTTTAGCATGAGCTGATCTTATGTTCCCATGTAACGTTATTTACTCATGATAAACAGTTTCTTGTGAGTTTTAGATGTTATTTAGGTCAAACTTTAGCTTTGACGGGAGAGTTGTGCCTGATACTTGTAATCATTGACATTATCAATGCTGGTGTTGTTGATGGAGAGAACAGGAGATGGTGGATTGTCTCTTGCATTAGTGAATATCAGTGCCTTAGTTTTGGTTGTATTGATGAGCAGCTTGTGGTTGTGACACCAGTCGCTGATTGAGTCTAGAGTAGGCTGGAGCTGCGAGTCTTGGTTCTGGTGTACCATTTCCAAGATGAGCGTGTCGTCAGCATATTTTATTATGTACATGCTATCTGATTGCGATCTGAATTCGTCAGTGTAGATCTAAAATAGTATTGGGCTGAGTACACACCCCTGTGGACTACCGGTGGACGTGCTGATGATAGATGATGTTTCACTAGCATCTGTCTACGGTTCGTTAGGTAGCTGTGAGTCCAGTTGATGACATTAGGGTGCATATCAGAGTTACGTAACTTGTTGATTAGCACTGATGGAGATATTGTGTTAAAAGCACTGGTGAAGTCAATGAACACAGAGTTGACAGAGTTCTTAGAGTTACAATCTAAGTGTTCGCTTATAGGGTCTAGAGTTAGTAGAAGAGCATCATCAGTCGACCTCCCAGGACGTTAGGCAAACTGATGTGGGTCAGTTACATGGATATTTAGACATTAAACGTAGACATCTGATGAACGAGGGAATCAACTGTTTGATTAACAGTTCTAATCACTAACAACCCCTTCTAGCATGCTATGGACAATTGCTTTCATTTCCTTTATTTAGTGCAATGTGATCTGCCTGAAGTTATTAACGCCAATGCATCAAGCTCTTCACTAACTTCCCTCACTTACCTCACTGTACTAAACATAAGCTGTGATCCTGGCTATCAGCTGCTAAATGGTGACAGGGAAATAAGTATAATTTGTTCTGCGGCTGGAGGCTGGAATATCATGCTTTCAAACCATCCAAACTGGGATGATCGGGTAGTGAGATGTGAACAGATATCTGGTTAGTCTATATGTTTTACTGATAGCTGAAATACTATGCGCAACAACTTGTACGGCCCTTGTTTGACTATTGTCACTTAAAAATCATATTGCTCCACTCAATTTTACAAACAGTCAAGTCTACAATACAGACAAAAATTTGAATGTATGTTATCTCGATAGACGCAAATAAGGAGACATTTGCTCAGCCCTGTCTGTTGGCAATTGCAAAATACACCCGTAGACACTTCATTCCACATTCTGACTGTGTAATTTTGCAGTTACCTAATTCAAAGCTTATATTTGTCATTCATCCAATTAACCAAGTGTGCACCTGCCTCTATGAGAAAAACTGTGCTTCTGTTGTTATATGCATCAATACTTCACCAGCACACAGTCCCGTAGAAGATACAAATTTATTGAATGAATTATGGAATGAATTATTTTGCTGTTTCAGCTGTACAACAGCATCAGCCAACAACTGAGAATCTTAAAGGTGAGTAAGTTGAGTTATGTCCCAAATAAAAGGGATAATTCTGCAAGTTAATTGCAGACTTGGTATGGCATCAAAATATTTGAGTTGTGCCCCTATGGTCAAAAAGGGGATAACTCCTTTCACAAACTGTGAACAAAAAATCTTGAGTTTTGCCTCTTGTCTATTTTTAAACTGAACTGGAGAAACATGACAAAGCTTGCTTTACTACGGTTTGGCCTATATTGAAGGATATCAGATGTTCCTTGTGTCCATACATCTTGATTCTTGCCTAATAAAGTACAGTATATATTTTTACACATTCATAATTAAGTTAACAATTCATTGCTTCAGTCAATCAGTTATTTGAACAAGTGATAATTCTCCTGGTATTGTAGGTGATCAACAAAAGAAGATAGTCATTGTGGGGTCAGTCCTCGGAGTTGTCTGCATACTTCTGATTGGTGGGCTGGTTTTCTTTGTGATCAGAAGCAGAAAGTTGTCTATGGAAAACCAAAGGTAAAGAGTTACCATGGCTGTAATCTTAGTAATGGTTGATATTTCCATAATCTCGGTGATCTCAAGGCTCATCATACGTCCAATCATTAAATCTATCCCTTATAACTCAAATGTTTTAATTTTAGATTGACTGCGTCTGACAAAAATCAACAAATTGTTACGGAAAGAAGCGCCACTAACGGTATGAACTTAGCATCAATTCAAATCCATACATGATATACTTTTACACGGTTAAGGTTTCAAATTGAGACCCTTTATCGAAGGGCAAAGCAACTGGCTACACGCTATGAGCAATTTATCTCCACATGTTATTCAATGCAACACAAATTTAACATGATGGTTGTGTAAAACACCAAAAATGAATATAATTTTCAGCAATGAAAAAGTTGTGGTGAGTAAAACGGAAAAACAAATGCACTATTAGGGAAGGCAAAATAAATCGATTGCTAGTTAGATCTTAATAGATTTGTACCGAAAACGTGTGGAATAATGCGAATCATTTTGTGATGTTCTATTTCTTAAAGCTCGATTAAACAATCCTATGGACTACGAAGAGGTGGGCTTAGATCTCAATCAAGTCAACGCTGGATCTGACATGTATGAGAACTCTGGTGCAAGGATGGCTGAAAATAATCAGTCTAGAGGTGCGGAGTATGAGATGGGGAAACAATGTGGAGTAGGAGAAGATAACCATGTATATACTTCTCTAAATAACTAGGGATAAATGGAAATTTTCTGGTGATGAGCTTTTTATTTTTTTTTTTAGTTCTAAATCGATCATGCATAATGCTTGTTTTAGTCCTCACTAAAAAGAACAGTTTATTTCATGTCTTCTAAATAAGTGACTTGGCAATGAAGTCCTAATAGCATCTGTGACAAACGTGGTCGATACAATATTTACTGGAGTTAGATCCCCTGGAAGCAGTTTGCGCGGCAAGATATTCAGTAAAGGTCTAATGTCTGAGAATTCTAAACAGATTTAACCGGCCATCAACATGATATTACTTACCATTTGATATTACCATTGCTTGCTTGCTATCAGCATTACTCAATTTCTTATTCTATATGCTGCAGCTTTTCCATTTGCCTAAGCTTTTGTTTGAGCCATATCATAGAGTCGAGACAAATTAAGATGACGAAACCGTGCGCATATTTTTAATCTGTTTTGAAGACAATAAAAGGTAAAATTGAGGCTATTTCACTGTATCATATGAGTGCGTCCAAATTATCATTTGTAAGAATAAAAAAGGCACAGTATGAAATAAATGAATTCTTAATCTGAAATTCTGGGGGGTTATTTCTCGACTGCATTATACGGGAGGAGCACCTGAAAATAGCTCTTGCTGATAGCAAAGCTGTCTATATTTTAAAAGGAAATTGGTAGCAAGTGAAGAGATTTATTATCACAGCTATCTTCATGGTGAAACTCAATCCACTGCATTGCTTTAACTTCGAATTTGTGAAGGAAATTAAGAAATAAAACACTATTAAATCTGATTTGTAGAAAAAAGTGCCATCGATTCTGTCCTTGTTGGGTTCAATTCTGGCTATAGTTATTGGTGAACGATCCTAAACCCCGTCCTGGCAATTTTTGCAGAAGTTTACAGATAATCCTTTGCCAAGAGGCGCCACACGCAAGGGTAGGAAAGAAATTAGCATGGTCGGGATCGAGCAACTCGCTACAGCCTGGATTACATGCCTTCTCATTCAGGGAGTGTATACAGTGAAACTGTAAGGACTGCCTGCATGTTCCGCAATCAATTCCAGCCAATACTGTCAACAACCTCCACGGTCACAGAAACAGTGCACTCACCTCACCTCACCTCACCTCACCTCAGCCTGATGTTAGCTATTAAAGTATGATGTGTGATACTACACTTGTGACTTGTACTAACGAAAGAAAGAAAGATCAACAATTTGTTGCTTCATGAACCGATCAACGGGATTTCGATAAAGGAAAAGCGCTAGCATGACTAAGTAGTTCTTTAGGGAAATGAATTGATTTGAGAAAACTGCTTAATTTCAAGGCACAATATGATGTATAATAATAATAATACATTGATATAGAATTATTTATATATATCTCAGTGGTATAATAACATTACCTCCTCCTTGAATTCCCATTATAACATGACATGTGTTGCGCATATGTCCAAAAAATATTTATACTGCTATATTGGATATCAAGAGTAAAGCCATTTTCTATCTAGGGCAAATGATTTAAAACCCATAACATTCATAACACTCAGGATATCTGAGCATCCTAAATCTAGAACGAAACGTCTAGCTATGGTATTTCTAGCCATGCAACGTTTAGCCGTGCCACATCAATGCATGCCATGTCAAGGTATGCCACGCCATGCCATGCCAGATCACTGGTGAAACAGCTTTAAGAATTGAGTTGTTTTAGTGCATTGCAGCTAGATGCCGGGGTAGAAATAGTTTTCAACCTGGTTTCATTTGAAGTATATGCTCAATATAAAAAGATCATTTACTGAGTATTTTGAGGTAGGTTATGGTGCTCATAAGCTAGCTGATAATCATTATGATCATTGGTTCTGTGATATGAGTACTCTGGTTGATCAGAGGCGTGCTGCTGGGATGGTGGAGAATTCTTGTTTTCTTTCTTCTTTCTAAATATTAAGAGATATAAAGAAAACTCAATTGATAGATTTCTAACGACTCCAAGTTAAACAATGAATTGATGAGACAGTCATAAAAAAGACCTACAAGTTTTCCACAGATAGATATTTGGTATCATGGGATGCTCTATATGCTACAATACTATCTTTGTTGTGGATGGACAGTATTATTTATGGATCGGCTGTGTTTGAATCTTTTGCGGAAGGGGAAAAAAGAAACAAAAGTTACCTTTTTCTCAAGATGAGAAGGGACACAACTATGACAATGATCAGTATGATAGCAGCAGCTCCTGCTATCAAACCAATAGTGAGAGGATGTCTGATGTCGCTCCAAATGACTGTAGATGACATGGAAACAAATGTTTACACATACATTAACATACACACACCTCATTCTTCATCATGGCACTAGGATTGTTGGTGAATACATAGGGTAAATTTGGCGTTTTTGGAAGATAATGTTGTAGTCAAGGTTCGGAAGGGGAATCATAAACAAAATAAATGAGGGTTGAAAATGATTTTAACAAAATTAAAATCAAGGAGATACGCGAGTGTTGTACATTACAACAGTTATTTCACTCTTAGATATTTGCAACATATTGCAGGAGCCGTCAAGCAGGTCCAAGAGCCTGGGGGGGGGGGGGGGGCGGGGTGGGCTCAGACCATACAGGAATATATGATCAGGTTCTAATCATACTGGATTTTTGTCAGGCTTGGGACAAAATTCCTGGGATGAGTATTTAAGACAGTAAAAATATGAAACCGATTCGATAGAAAAACTACTTATATATTCTTCGGAGATTTGTCACCTACCTGATGTGTTACCGAGCTGTTCTGTTACCATCTGGTCACTGACTGATGTTTGGATGCTTGCTGTAGTTGTTACTGGAATAACTGTAAAACATTTCAAATGTCTTTATTGTTATCACTGTAAATTTATTTCCATTTGCATGATTTTGAGCTTTGGGTTGTTCAATAATGGCTTTTCTCCACACAATCAACATGAGCTCTTGTTTTATTTTCCAAGACAGTTGAAGGCTTCTGAAAGCATTTATTATATTTCACCTTCGTACCGTATAGGGATACAAAGAAATTTTGGTTCTATTGCATAACAAAGAAAATACATTCTGAGGTAAACCCATACACTCAATAGCAATATCTATCTTTCCTCTATTTGAAGTCTTTGGATTTACTTAATGGGCAAATAAAAATCAAAAAATTATATAAAGCATATCGCATTCATTGACTCACAATCATATCTTAGCTTGAAGCCGTCGTCTCGGGTCCCGTGCTTACTGTTGGTAACAAATTTGAATTTTATTTCATCTCGCTTGACAGTTAACGTGATGTATTGTCCCAGTTTCGGAGATCTTTCATCGTCACTGCAATACTTGATAACATTCCCATCTCTCAAACCTGATATTTGAAGATAGTCATTTATACAACAACAGATTCCAGGATAAGTGTAAATCTCGAATCCTCTAAAGTTGATGACAACTTGTTGGTCTGCTTTCAAACCCGTCAAAGTAATTGATGAGTCGATGTTGTTCGGGTAGTTTTCATCACCGTAGCTCCAGTGACTAATTAAGTAACCTTGAGGATCATCATTAACATTTATTTGTCCATCTCTGTTGCCATTCTCTATACAGATGGCTGTATCTGTACATGAACATAATAAAATGTCAGGCATAAACATCTAGATCTTTTAATTAATCGTAACAAGGGTTAGGTGAAGCCATAAATAAGCCGAGGTTATCTCCGTGCTTAAAAGTTTGACTAAAATCAGGTGTCTTATCACATGTCACATCTCGAAGCGAGGCAGCTAAATATAATTTGCCTTAGTGGCGAGGCAGCAATAACTGCTCGAGGTTGCTGTCAAGTTGTAGGCAGGTTGGAGCACACCTGGGGGACCAAAAAGTCTCAGTAGTCAGTAGACTGCAGCGGGATACAAATCCAAGACCTCCAGCATTTATGTATTGGAGGGCAGGCGCTCTAACCAACTCAGCCGCCTCCAACTCCTAACATCTAGATCTTTCAATTCATTGTTACAAGGATCTTGTGAAGCCATAGTAATCCCAGGTTCTCTCCTGGTTCCTGTAATGCGATTAAAAAATTGATTGGGTTCTTATCACAGGCCTTATCCTGAAGCATGGGCGGCGAAATATAAATTGGGTTAGCGGTGAGGCCGCAATGTCTGTGCCAATTTGCTCTCAGTTCATAGGCAAGTCGGAGCACACCTGCAGGACCAACAAGTCCCAGTAGCCAATGGACTGCAGCGGGATTGGAACTTGGGACTTTCAACACATGCATGCTGAAGAAGGACGCTCTAACCAGCTGAGCCATTTCCTACTCCAGGCATAAACATCTAGAACTAGATCTTTCCATTAATTGTTACAAGGATCATGTTAAGCCATAATAATTCCAGGTTTTATCCTGTTCCTATAATCTAACACAAAATATCAAACTTACCATAGACATAAAAGGGATCCTTGATATAATAATGAGTCTTACCTGCTGCCAGTCTATGCGGGGCATATCCAATAATCAGTGTGAGGACAATGTTTGAAATGTAGCCCATCATAGAATCTTCAAGTTTGATGATGCTGCTGCTGCCGCTGCTGCCGCTGCTGCTGCCGCTGCCGCTGCTGCTGCCGCTGCTGCCGCTGCTGCTGCTATCGAAAAGGCTAGATTTGCTGCCTCAATGCAATAAGTTACACACATTTGTACACCCGCAATGAGAATGACTTATGACTTAAATGCCTAGGCCTTTTATCAGCATTAAGTGAATTTGTTTATGTAAATAATGTATACACACGATCCCTCGTTGGGTGTGAGTCACCTTCTTTAAAGGAGTGAACGGCTTTGTATTCTTAGTACGACTTTCATATACATTCAGAATCAGGCATCGCTTCTCGAACTATTGGCTAAGATCGAAGTTTCACTGCCAATGGCCGATTAGTGCCAGTTTCAATTTTAGCATCTTGCTGGACACCCAGTTCAGGAGGTCTTTTGTTGCCTCACATTTAGGATGCATTGTAGTTTTCTAGGATGTATCACATTCTCAGTATGAGGATTTATGGCACCTTGCGTCCCTCTTTAGGGGCAGCCCAATCTTTCTTACTAACCAGCAAGAATCAGGCATCCATGCGGGATGACCAATCACATTAATCTTTTTGCAGATTGAGCTGTGAAAAGATATTCTAAATTCTTTTAAAAACTGAATTAGCTCAAACACGAACTGCCGCCAGCGATCAAAAGTCATGATCACGCCTGCTGCTTGTAACTTTCTACTATACAAATAACATTCAATGACCAGTGTAAAGAGTGTATGATGATAACTCATACTTTCACTTTCACCAACATCCAATTGTATTTTGCTATCATCTACTCCAAATGCATTCTTATTATGTGTAAGGAGAGTTGTTCTTGCATGTTTAAAAGGAAAACAACTTCGGTAATAAATGACATTTCAATCTGAAAATAACACCATTGACATTTTTGCTGTTATTAGAAAGAAAAATACCTGTTCAACTTTTTTTTTCTGAGATGCTTTGACGCTAATACCGAGGAGTTAATAATGAAGCTTATTCCAACAACACAACAAGACAGTTATTATGACAACGTATATATCGCCAGTGCTTCCTGTACCACCTGAAATGGAAAACGGTCAGATTGCGAGTTTATAACAGCCCAAGGATATCCCACTCTTATACAAGAGGATATCGTTCCTAAAACCATCTATTCTTTCGTCTGGTATTGAACACCACTTGTATGATAAACCTGAGCCCCACTCCTTGAGCTACAAGGATGCAACACCCGTGTGCCAGAACAAAGTCATACCTCCATAATGACAAGTAAGGTTTGCTTACCACTTTCTATCTTCCCGTCGTTTTGCAGTCGGAGAATAAAAGCCTTGATGGAAGGTTGATGGAAGGTTGATGGAAGACTAAAGCTAATGGGATACATTATAATCGAATATTAATCTAGAAAAGAACTAAATGTGGTAACGGTGATGTACATGTAGTACATGTAGTACAGGTTCAACTTCGCCAACACACATACTCTGACACCTTTTCATTTTTATTGGTAACAAAAAACAAAATGGACCTATAATTTGCTAGATAATCTGTAAGGAAATTGTGTTTAAAAAAACAAAATTGCGATAGAACACATGCGTTGGCATTTTGGAATGCAGTGAGTTTGTTTATCTGTTGTTTCTTCAAAATATAATAGTTTTATCATATTTGTTGAAGTACACAGTCCACAATTGCGCAATTAAAATAATCTTGAAAGCTAAGCGTTACTCATCGCTTAGCTTGTCAGATGTCCAACACTAAAAATATGTATCTATTTGATAAAACTTGTTGTGAAATGATTTACCGGCCGGCCGGCTATAAGCATAAAATCAGCAAAACTGTCCCAACTTTGTATAAATTGTGCAATCTGGAAACTGACCTACTTTCCCCATTGTATCTGAATATGATATTATAACTTTTCAATCATATGAGTTCATAATTTTATCAATACTGGTTCTGTAAGAAATTGATTTGTGGAGTTACGAGTTGGTCTCCACTTGTACTTAATTTGAAACTTCAAAATGAAATATTATTGTTGTTATAGCTTTACAGTGGAACCCACCCAGGACAGGACCCTATGTCAGCATTTGGAGTAAAACACTGACATATCCACAAGCCTTAAAGATAAACTGGATATATGGCCGATTATACCAGTTCAGTTTTTGCAGCTCGCTGCACACCCAAGCTCAGGATGTCTTCTATGGCCTCACCTCTAGGCTGCATTCTGGTTTTCTAGGATGTATCACATCCTCAGTATGAGCATTTGGAGCACCTTGCGTCCCTCTTTAGGATATGGTTTCTTAAGATTGATGATACATGATGCATGATACAACTCATCTAATTAGCGCACCCTTGTACAATGTAAGGGTGAGCAAGCTCGGCCATTGATCGGAGAGCTCACCTCCTTCAGCAGAATGGGTAGCGACCGGGATTCTAACCTGCAACTCTCAGATTGAGAAGCTCGAATCCTAACCCCTACACCACCCACCCAATATGATTGAGAAAACAGCCGCATCTCATCTGGCTGAGCAAACATGATTCAACCACATAATACACACTAGATCACATTTTCCAGATTTACCAAAGAACCAGGTTACTTGTGACAATCAAAATGTCAATGACCTAATTGGCTGCTGAAACGGCAGTGTGATGTTTAGTATTGTGGCAATTTAATATTGACGATACATTTTGCGTCATTTGTGTTTTTTTGCTAAAAAACCTTGTGACATCAACTTCCTCATTCTTACAGTTTAAATTTGATTGATTTTGGAGTTAAGATGTTATTGTGTGTATCGAACTGCAAGCTAGCGGGTCGCTGTTAACTGAAGTTTCTGATCACAATGATATCGGTGCTGAAAATGTTACGAGGGTATTTTGCGATAAGCTTGTTGATGATCTTTTATTTCACATCATTGAAAGATGTGTCTGCAAATTTTACAGGTATGTATTTTTTTATTTACTGTGCGAAATAAGTCAATATCAAAATCAAATTGGATCAAACTTTCTCACTAATTTTTTTAAACTCTCAGCTTATTCTTCTCATCTTTGTGACTTTTGTTTTATTTGATGAAGACTATGTTGTGAACTCTGATAATAACGATGCGAATATTGAGACATGCAAGTTTCCCTTCTGGTATGGAAATGAGTGGTACAACGAGTGTATCACAACCGGTTACTGGACACGCTGGTGCTCTTTGACATCGAACTACACTGGAGTTGAGATCTGGGGAGAGTGTACAAGTGAGTATATTACTGGTATTTGTGTCAAGGGAGGAAACTTGCGGGAAGCTGGATACCATGGTAGGTCGTCTCACAGGTTTGTCTCGTTTTGTTTATTTGCACTATACCACACCAATCACTCAGCGTTATTGAAGACCACTGGTCCATACCCAATGGTCTAAGTGGAATTTTTTTCTTTGTTGGAACTCTACTCTCTGGGTCGACAGCAGCCAAAATGTCTTCAATGCAGCCGCAGGGAAATTTTTTGCATTATCTATGTCATATTATGCAAATCTATGCTGTTGAGCTGTGAGCATTAAATTTATACAGAAATATAGACCTGTAATAGTATGATTAATAATATGATTAAAATCTGGTAAATAGAATCATTTTCACACGGTATTGAACACAGAATTGAGTGGGAACTGTGTCTCAAGAGCTCCTCCTAAATATTTATTTGTGGTAGTACGAAAGGTTTCACTATGTCAGCATGATTAACATCATTATATTTTTCAGCGGGATATTGCACTTCATTCCCCAGCGTAGTTGGGACCATTCTCTCTGACTCCTCCCGAGGAGTTGATACTAAAACATACAGATGTGCCAATGGCTACAATAATGGTGCCTCTCAAAAGAATCTCACTGTTCAATGCAAGAATGATGAGAGGTATAAACAGTATTGGACGTGGAATTCTACAACGATAGCTCAACAAATCAAATGCAAAGCTAGTGAGTGATCTTATCCTTCAGAGCGCCTGCCTACATGTATCACCGATGTCTGTATTTTAAAGGTTTTGCTCCCAGCACCCAGTACCTTTGTAAGAAAACGAAGATACAAAAAGAGAATCTGTTTTTGATGGTCAAAAAGAGTGTGTTTATGAAAATCCCACAACGCAGTTTCCTTGAACTTCAAGTGAGATCTGGAAGACTGTAATGCATGTTAAGGACAAACCTGATCTCATTGAAATTCAAGGTTAAAGTCCACTTCTCATTTTGAGCCATATTTGGAATCAGTGCCCTTAAGGTACCAATAAAGTGCATCACCAGGTAGTGTAATAGTAAATCTGACTCATCATTCTTACCATATTTGTTCTAGCTAAATGTTCCCACAAGGGGGAAGACTATCCCATAGGCTTCAGTCTATCATCAACCTGCAAAGAAGGCTATTATTCTCCAACAGCGAATTGTCGAGAAAATGGGACGTGGTCAGCAGACCTTACTTGTCATCATAGAGGTATGATCATCGTGACAATGATAAAAATAATAAAATCGATACAAATAATTATAATAGTAATAATATTGTTGAGTCTATTGTTACGTGGGTGTTCCATACCTGTAGCTCGATGGGCAAGACACAGATATTTATACCGATGGTGTTTTGTTCAATCCGCAAATGTTTATAAATGGACATCCCCACCAATTTAAACCTTCGCTCCATCAGAAATGAGCCTGTAGTTTGGCTGAAAGGAAGCCACTAGGATGTGAAATAAACATAAGTCTGATTGAATTCCCTGTAACCTTAGCTGATATATCTACCCCATTAAATACAAAGTATGAAAAGAGAAATTTTCAATCCTTTTCCACATCGAAAAATTTGCCAAATTTGACTCATAGAATCAGGCGTGTGCAAATATATTGACCCGAAATAATCGACATGGTTTTAAGAAAAGCTATTAATATTCATGCTAGGATGTAATCTAAGCTTGATATGATTTCCATTAATTTATTTTCCAGATATTTGTTGTTTTTGCTATTAATGTCACTCAAATATTGATAGTAATTACAAAACCAAATCATGTGAATAGCCACAAAGGTTTTGGTAATTGGTCAATGTCAATGACGGCCAAAACTACTCATTTCACATATCCGAACATGTACATTGACCCAATAAACTACTGCTATAATTGCAGAAATGTAGACTAAGTGCTAGTACTTGGGCGATGCACTGATGTAGAACGTGAGCGAGTCATCATTGTCAGGCCAGAAAAGTTACACATACCAATAAAAAGCGCATCCAATATTGTAATACATTCCGGGACTCACATGGTTTTGGATGGTGTCAAGATTGAACAAAATCTAAGAAGACAGCACAGCTAGATATTGGGACTATCCCACCATCATATTGTATCCATGCGCATGTGGAAATGAACATGTGATTTTTACATACTGTTTTTGTCAACCAATAGTAAGTCTTTTCCTGTTAGTCATTGAATTCAGTTTAGGTTATATGAATTATATGAATTATGTTTAGATTATAACATTATGAATTATGTTTAGATTTGTTCAGGGTGAAATTTGACAGTTTGTTAGTGATTCCAATTTACTAATCAGATGAGGAAATTTAAAATATCAATTGAAATGTGATGTAACCTTGTATACGCTACCCTATGACTTTCCTTTGTGAAAAATTTTTCATGACACATTTCGTAATTGAAATCACATCGCTATCTTGGTTGTGCCAAAAAATTGAAATGGTAACATGTTTTGTTAACAACATAGGGAAATAAACAGTTATTCTGACGAAAAAATAACTTTTGTATAAATATTTTATAAAACCGTTTGCAGGGGAATGTACTACCCTACCTGCTATCAATGGTGGAGTTTTCCAGACATCAGATAAGTCTCGTTATCATGGAGGAGATCTGGTAGAGTACACATGCACCAATAACTCCTCCCTTCCGCTGACAAAGAAGGTTGTATGTCTTTATAATGGAACATGGCTTGGAGAGGCTCAGTGTTATACTGGTAAGTAGTTTAATTGTTGATTACATTTATGCTATGTTTCATCTGTTTCATCTGTTAAGTTGGTCACAGCGCTTTAGGGTCCTTTCGATGCGATATATTGTATGACACAATAAAAATTAAGACCTCTCTCGAAATTGCTAGGAATATATTCTAGAAACGATGACTCTGTGTGACTAGCTGTTTGGTAATATCACAATTCAAGACCAGTACAGGCCTAAAATACAGGCACACTTGAGTCAGTCGGTAGTTACTCTACCCATAATAAAAGCATGAGCTGAGCTGAATCATTCACCTTATATTTTTTCTTCCAATATAGGTGGTACAGAAAATACTGAAAAATCTGTAGTTGAACAAGAGGGTAGACACCAATCTCATCATATGACCATTGTTGTGATAGTTTGTTGTGTCGGCTGGCTAGGTTTCATCATTACCACTTCTATCTTAATGTCAAAGCATGTCAGAAACAACAAGGTGAACAGGTATTCTACTTTTTTTATCATATCAACGTATCAATGGTTGTATTTTTCATTGAACTACTATATATAGCTTGAGATGTCTCCTGCTTGAACATATTCAGACAACCCCCAGAAATTTCCGCTGAAAACGATGAATTTGCAAGAGAAACGTGAAAAACATTAATAGCTAAATCTTCAGTAAGACAGATGATTTAACAAAAAGTAATAACCAAGCTATTTTTTGTCTTGCAAAGTTACCAGTGGTGTTATCAAATCAAGATATTCTGCTGCAGCATGATGTAATAAAACATTAGTGATAATGAATTGTTGCTGACAATAAAAGTATATATATATATATATACATATGTTTATGTAATTTTGTTATAGAGCCACATCCGAGACAGAGCTTTCAGAAGTCAACACAGTAGAGGACAACACTGGAACACCAGGTGAGTATGTTCTTACAATTTCTTTCGGTTTCACCTCAAAACATTACGACCTCAGCCACACTGAAACTTGTGCCTGATGAATTTAGATGAGACTGAAACCTTATTTGGAGGTGAGGTAAACAGCACAAGGAAGTACTAGGACTTGAGTTTCATCCAGCATGTTTTACGTTTGTCTTCCACTTATTTATTTCTTCATTCTTATCTCAAGCGGGCATTGGCATAAGAGAGGCTATCTTACGCAGTGTGATACGAGTTTTCTGTGTTTAGTTGACCAGTGGGCTGTATAGTTTGCTGATCAACCTTTTAATTTTTATCTGGGGCAGCGCTAGTTGCATTCCTATTGGCATATAGAGGTTTAATTGATGGTATATCTAATGCAATTGGTGCTTGTCACTCTTTACTCCAGCTTCAAACTTTTTTTACAGCTACAACGCCAATATCTAATGAGGTAAATGTGTATGATACTATAGCAAACCCACTTTTGTCGATTAACAACAACAGCTATGCACTGGTTGAGAGTACATCTGACCTTCATGGATCGAGTATCTCCAATCTTTATCACCAGTTAGATAGTGGGAGTGTGAATGACTTTCAAAACAGCGAAGATGAATATATGGTGCCTAAAGTTTTAGCTTTGACTTTGAATGTTCCCCAATAAACGCCTGCGACAACTTCAGTTTTGTTGAAGCTCTGCGAAGCACTGCCATAACCAAATGTAAATCTGACTTCTAAAGAAGGAGACTTGCTCAAATCTCAATAAATGACTGACCATCATCTTTATTATAATATATTTGTATTGTTGAAGGAGGTGGGACTTAGATTTCCTAACTAAGGCCTAAGATTTTCAAACTCATTTTATTTTTTATCCAAATCTATATGTATCTATAAAAGCTTACCTTTATTGTATTTTTATTTTTATATTTTTAGTTTAATTCAGAGAAATAAATGTCAATAACATGATTATTTTAACCCATTCCACCAAGTTATTTCTCCAGTCACTCTTTATCCTCATAGTGACTTCTTATTTGCGGAGTGAAATATTGATTTTGTAAACCTTGCCACCAAGCTTTCTCATCAGTCTTTCTTTGACTGGAGAAAATAGACACTCCGAAGTGCCTTCTATCTCAATAATCTGGTTGGCTGATTAAAGTCCCCCCTCCCTTTCCACCCCCTCCCTCACCTCCTACGGCTATGTAGCTAGGGATCAGCGGGAACCTCGGAACTTGAGATCACTTTTATGAAGGCTATCTAAAACACTAACAATCTAATTTGGAAAAGCTATGATTGGTGCACAATGCCAATTATGCATATACCCTCAATACTGAGTACGCCACTTGTACCATAAGTGTTCAAGTTTGGCAGCGAAGCCAATTGAGATTAATAAGTATGTGTGCTCTTATATCGTATGGTCAGCCTTGTGGAGTCGTTCCCCCACTGCTAGCCGAAAGGGTGAGAAAATTGAATTTCACTTTATTAAGTCTGCTCAATACTCCGCCCAACCAGGGGAAGTGATGAATTGTGATGTCATCTACAATTTCTGCGTATCTCGAACAATTTGTCTGGTTCAATGTCTCAAGATAGAAAAGGGAAGTGGTTATGTAAACTATTGAAATTCACACAATTGGTTTTGACAAGTTTAAAAGTTATCCACTGCTCAATTAGAATTTGCGATTTTAATTCCATCTCTACTTTTTGCACTTGATGTAGAGGGAAGTTGAACATTAGTTGATATGAAAAGGGAAGTTTACATAGAGTATGAGCATGAATAAATTGGCATGAAAAGAGCATTGAGAAAAGGACAAGAGATTACAGTAAGAAATCAGCGTGAAAAGAAAATATCACTAGCTGAGTGAATGCTTGTGCAGATTCAGTCTTAGTTTAAGTTTTTTAAAAGACTGCAAAGAGACGACATAACGCCGTTCAAGTGCTGCAAACAGCATATTGGATTTATATCTTCAATTCTCAGTGATTGTGAAAACTGAAGTCTGAGGATGGGTTATTCTTCTTACGCTATCTTTACACTACTCATTGTATCTGCCCTGAATAGTAGACGAACACAGGCAGCAGGTAAAACTTTCTAATCTTCAACTCACATTTATATATCTATCAGCATCAGGCTGTCTCAGCCGTTCACATCATGTCAGATAACGCGACTACCGGTTTTTAAATCCTGGGACTTATGTATTACACGACCCTTATAAGATACAACATCAGTCAAGTCAAAGGGATACAAATCTGTTGATTAATGCCTAGCCTGAGTGCTTAGACGGCTGCAATGCATGTAAATGGCATTATATTATCCATCCCTTAGAAAATGAGTTGATATTGTAATGTCACTTGCATTGCAGCTGACTGAGCACTTAGACTAGCTTATGCCTGACATTTTATTATAATTTCATGTACAGATACGGCCCTGCGTCCAGAGAGTGGCAATAGAGATGGAGGAATAAACGTTGTAAGTGAACCTGAAGGTTACTTAATCAGCCATTGGAACTATGGTAGTACAAACTATGGCCTCAATATAGACTCATCAATAACTTTGTCCAGATTACAAGCAAACCAACAAGTGGTCATCAACTTCAGTGCGTTCAAAATGTACCATCATGGATCCAGAACAAGTTGTGATAAGGATTATCTAGCCATCACAGGCAGTGTGACAAGTAGGAGATTTTGTGGTGCCAGTGGACGTCCTCCGTCACTCAAACAAGATATCACATTAACTGTCAGACTGAACGAAGTAAAATTCCGGTTTGTTACCAACAATACTCCCGGCTCTCGAGGCAGAGGCTTCAAGCTGAGATATATTGGTGAGTCAGGAATAATGTGAAAATATGGAAATGATACACCCTAGCGAATTTCAGCAAAAAATTTCCAACAAGATGTACAGCAAGAACAAAAAAGTATGAATTTTATGGGTATGGTCTTATGTTACTTTACAGTTATTCCAGCTCCAACTACTACAAGCACAAGCACCGAATCATCAGTCAGTGGCCAGATGGCAACTTTATCAAAAGGAGACTCCTCAGGATCAAAAGGTATGTACAGACTCGAATCTCATTTAAAGTAAGTTTAGGGGTTGGTATATCAGGTTTGCTGCGTGGATGTTCCACTAGCATCCTAGGTTTTCTGAGTCGAAGTTATTCCCCACCAGAGAATATCTTTATTATCCGATCCTATGTCTAAGAATTAAACCACTAGGTGGCTCGATATTACTTATGCATCACATTATTCTCTGATTCTTCACCTCCGTAATGATATGCTTCTTTAAAAAATTGGTCCACTCTAAGTGCATTATATATCTATCGCAGTAGAGGCCTTCCTAAAAACGCTCGCATAAAATTAACCCTGATAAGGGTGTGATATTTGACGTCACAGAGCTGTTAGTGCGCTGTGTTGATAGAAATTCCTCAACAACTTTAGCTAAATAGGTCACACATCAACATCTTTGTTGACTACACACAGTATCCTAGTGGATGCGGTTATGTCTACATGGCTCATCCATAGGCGAGAGTGACGCCTTCAAATTCACCCATTGTGGAAAACTATGTAGATCAAGGATAGGACTACACAGTCACTCAAGGACCCACAAATAGCAAGCAGACATCATACTCTATACAGAGGGATTGCAAAGAGAGAGAGACATGGCCAATGTTTTATAATCTTTGACAAGGCTCTCCCCACATAAAATATCACATTGCTGTCAAAACAAACATTATTGTGGCTCATAATAAATTACCTCATCGATGACTGCAAAATATGCTCACAGAGTAAGGATATATCCTTACTCTGTGATATGCTCATCGTATAAACATCCATGACCATAGAATGATACAATTCACAAAGTCAGAGTTAGTTTATTAGCGACGATCAATTTGTCTAACATTATTCAACACACGTTATTAAATTTACGATCCTTAGTTTTGGGCAAAATATTTCGATGGCAACAATGTCGTCAGATAACTGATGTTATCCAAGTGACGAATCTGTTGATTCAGAAAATGAAGCTTCTGGGGCCATTCAAGGGGAATAGGGCAGGCAACTGATGGTGAAGGAATATGTTTCTTCACAAGAACTGACCGTGGAGGATATGCATGCAGAGGTAGGCTTGTTTCTCAAGCGGAATGACAATAATATTTCAATGGACATTACAATAATTGATGACAAATAGATTTTGATTTACATAACCAGCAAAAATTTGTGTCTTGGTTGATGTTTTGTGTTCTGGCCATTTTTTTACAAAAAATCAAGAATGTTTGTCACAGTTAGCCGCAGCACAGTATTTTTCGGATTTACCTCGGCTCGCCATCTACCCAGCACATTATTTAGAATTTTATCATCACATAGAATTTTTGTCTGCTGATAAAGTTTTATCAATTAAAAATCTCCAATTATAAATATACAATGGATGGCAAACAGCAGGTCCTCGCCGAAAGTTTTTAGTCAAGTTCACATAATTATACATAAGGCATACTATAAGCTGGTCAGTTTCAAGAATATGAGAACAGTAACACAATGTCTAAAGCTTTATCTAAAGTCTAAAGCTATAACATATTGGAATGCTAAAGTCTAAAAATTCTTGATCTCCTTTCCCTTCGCCTTATTTTCACTAACTTCGTGCAGCTGATGACTCAGCTATCGCTGGATTATTTTATTATCTGACCTGCGTCTTACCTCAGTTTATAGTATGTGTCATCTATTCTCAATGGAACACACACACACACACACACACACACCCGTGCTTGTTGTAATATAAAATTCCAAGTTTGTTTACTTAGCCAGTGGATCTCAGTGGAGTATTGTATTCAATTGGGGCCTTTCATAGAATACCTTACTACACAATATAGCCTTAGTTGGGTGCTCTGTGTTGACCTAAATTTGCAGAAATCACACAAATAAGCTGACTTTTTAGACCATCATATCTCAAATTTGGGGATGGGGATGCCAGTGCCCTTCCATGAGGTTGCAATTGAGATGTGGGTGCATAGGCTCATAGTGGAAAATGAAAATCAGCACCATGGATTTTCTGCTGTATTGAATACAAGATAGCTCTGTTTGTTTTGATTTTACAATAGGCTGATCACTCAAACAGCTCTCTGACGTCACAAAACGTTAGCCTGGCTTGATGTGAGCGTTTTCGGGAAGGCCTCTACTGCGATAGATATAAAATGCACTAAGAGTGGACCAATTTTCTAAAGAAGCACATCATTACGGAGCTGAAGAATCAGAGAATAATTTGATACATGAATAAAATTGATCCACCTAGTTGTTTAATACATCAACCCTAAAAAATTGTTTTCAGCTCCAACATATAGCATTCATCCCAGCATTTTAATTAATAGAATTTCATGTTAACCTGATATTTTTGGGAAAGCCAGGTTAAAGATGCATTGTGGGTAGGAAGCTATCACCCTCCTTTTATAGCTTGAGTACTATAGCTCCTTTTATAATCAGGTTGGGCATCAAGAATCTGTCCGACCTCATCTTTGGTGATCTCGCATGGTTAATATATTTATTACAGGTACTGGCAAGGGAAAACCCCTCACCGTTGGCCTGAGTGTAGGGGGAGTTGTTCTTATATTGATAATCATTGCAGTTGTCTCGTTTCTTATCATGAGAAAAAGGTAAGACTGGTTTACTCATTGCAAATACCCAAGATACTTAATTACTGCCCATGCTAGGTTGACATAAATTTGTATAATGTTCCATGGAGCCATACATATCAGATGGGAATTTTCTTACCACACATTGGCCTTTCCTTCTCCTGCGTGGTAATTATTTGCTGAAACTTTATGCCAATGAATGAAACACATTTTCAAATTTCTTCAAATTAGAAAGACGAGGGGAAACGAAAGCTCCTCTCCTGCTGGCGACACCTCTAATGTAGCTGACTACTCTTATCAGAAGAACAACGGCAGTAACAATTATCGGCTAGCTTATGAAATAACAAATCCATCCCAAAGGCAACAGTAAGTGACTTGTTACATCCAGGCGTTTTACTTAAGTCTCTAGTTTGTCTGCTAACTATGACCATATGCCGCCACAGCTGCGTCAGCATAAGTGAGTCAAGAATATTTAACCACGTTTGCCATCACTAAATGACATTGTTATTACTCTTGAGGCCACATCGTGATACGGCCTCACAATGGCTCTTCTCTTGTAATCTCAAGCAAACATACTATGTGTTGTCGTGTGCTTTGCTCACCACATGGTATCCGGGATAATGTAAAAATTCTTGCTGGAGGTAAATGTGAATCAAGATTGATGCTTTCAGCGTTGATGCTGAAGTGATCATCAGTTGAATTGCGACTACAAATTTGTATGACATATATTGTAGGATGAGTGAAGGAGATACAGATGACAGTGGAGTTGTAAGAGGAGTTGTGACATCAGAGCAAAGTGATAGTGATGAGAATGTGGTAGAGATGGTGGAAAATGAGCTCTACGGCTGAGGAGATTACAAATAATCAATTACTACTATTTTTATAATCTTTCATATTTATAGTTTATCCACCTTTCAATCGAGAAGAGGGTAAATCTTAAAAATAAACCACTGAGGTTGATTACACCCAAAACTTATGACAGGACGTAATGTATTCATTCTGTAGCAATGTGGTTGATTGAACTGCCCTCCTGACTGTCTGATACTTTAAGATGTGAGGCTATGGTATTGTAATTGGTTGTAAGTGACTAGCTGTGTTTGTTATGATGTGTGTTGTTGCAGTCCCATACTGGTTGATTGCACGATGAGCCATACCCTTCTAAACCTAGATATATCTGCCACATAGGAGCTATCACACACAAAACTGGGATGAGGGTTATGGTTTAAGAATGGAAACCTCCAGCTGTTGGCATTGTTAAGAGGTCAAGAAAAGATGAACCTTTAAATTGGCATAGTAAAATTAAACTTTTTATTCCGGTGGGAGTTGTTGGTTCAAAGAACCATTATGGACTGTCCTGCAGAATTTTAACTTATGGCAGCATATTGCATATGCATTGTCTTCTCTATCTCCTTCACAAAACTTTCTTTGTTTGTTCATTTTTCATGCTTGCATTGGACAAATAGTAACCATGATGTGACACAGAAGGCCCAAATACAAGCAAGCCTACAATCGTGAGTCCAAATCTTGCGAAGATGTATCAGGTAACACCAGTGGCGTATATTACCACTCACGGCCCACGTGAGTGGCTGAATAGCTCAGTGTGTAGAGCGTCTGCCTATTAATCCCTGTTAATAAAATTGTTGTGGGTTCGAATCCCATCAAGGTCAGCTTTTTTTCAAATTAATGCTTTATAACTGGAGCATTTTCACCGTAATCTTCTACTGCTATTGAGTTGTTTTCTGAAAGTACCCAACAGCTCAGTGAGCTATTGAAATACCTCTCTGCTTGCACTATTTTGCTACCGATATGCAAAAATTTCCGTGTGGGAGGGCGCTTAAGCGCCCCTCCCACACCCTCCCCCCCACGCCTACGGCGTGTGGATCGGGCTGAGCCCCATCATTATGCTCATCTCTAAAAAGTCAGTGAGTGAAATTATTTAGAATATACGCCCCTGGGTAACACTTTCACTCATGTGCAAGGGAAGTTTCAACTCTGGACTAAGACTACTGAAATATACAGCAATACTGACCCTGATTCAATTGAGGTTATTTTGAATCTGCTGTCTGATGTTCTGGACCTCTTTCCAATGCAAATTTTCCTCAGGTTGGGGTGGAATCTAAGGCAATGTCAATCAGTAGAGGATTTATGAAATGAAGTCTAGCTTAATTCTAATATTTTGGCAGCACAGTGTAAGTGATTGTTTATTTCTATGAGAAGCCAACGAGATCATGATGAGATATCCAAAGTATTAACTCGAAATATACACAATTTTTACCACAAACTAATAGCATGCAATGTAACATCGATTTTGGAAAAAGTTGTTTCCCCCGTGCTGGCACGTCCCAGCAATTGGGTTGGCAGTGTGCCCATGGTTTTAAGGCGCGGCTATTTACTCCGAATTTCAGTTACAGTTAAAGCTATCACCAATCTTGCTAGTGCTTTGTTTTCTCTCATTGTATTCTGACAGCACAGTAACTAATTAGGTTCAGTGTCATATCAATCTCCAGACACACCAGTTGATATTTTTTCTGATGTTAATGTAAAACAATTATCAAATGTAATAATTTTACGACTGCCGCTGTCCATACATCTAAGAATGTAGTTTAACCGAAGCAGCCGTACTCACTAGCATCGCCTTGAGCAGAGGTGTTTCTGAACCAGTGTTTTATTCAGCGCACATCAATCTGCGTATTGTTGCAGTCAGTAATGATGTGTGTAAAATTTATTACTGTTTAACCGTATCATACTTATCTTGTAATTTTCATATGCGATGTCGTATTTTTGTATTATTCTCTGTATTACAAAGTATCACCATTTTCACCATTTTAAATTCAGTTTTTAATCCATGGTATTTTGTGGGTTTCAGAGTATTTATATATTGTATTGGTAACCGTGATACAGAGAGCCACAGCGAGGTTGGTTTTTCTTTCTCATATTTTTCAAGTCTTATTATTGTGTTAGTTAGAAAATACCTCTTATGCATTTTTATGTACATGGAGTTTTCCCACCATGAAACGTTATAACAGACAATAAAGGACCAGAACGGTACTTAGTAAAAGAAAACCCTTTATCTACTTCATAATTGTAACTCTATAATGCATCACGGCCGCCACACCCCCCCCCCCCCAGAAAACCCCCCTCGTGATTCCGGTTCTGAGGGTGGAATACAACATTATGGCATTTCTACTCAACAATGTATGAAACTCAGCTTTTAGACTTGTTACATGGATTTTGACGCCGGTATCCCCAGCAAAATAAAATTGTGAAATCAACACAACGAACAGAAATCTGTCAATTGCCTTTGAATCGAATGTAAAGGGAAGTTAGTTATTCCCTGTTGAAATTAATGCATTTATGAATACTGCGCTCACTAGAGGAATGTAATTGTAATTGTATTGTATTATATTCTGCCATACTCAATATACATGTATACGAGATGATATGGAATGTACTTAAGTGTGGGTTAAAAAACTGGTAGCTGCAAAAATAAAAATACATAACTAAAATGATATACTGCAGTTAGGTACGGTTAAGTACGATACACAAGGCCATTATCATGATAGGTCATAAAATAGTTAAAAAAGCTATTAGACCTCTTTGTGGTTCTGCATCGTTTTGGAAGGAATACTTGTTTGGCTCGAGAGGAAGTTCTGTTACTGTTAAAACTTAAGCGACTATAAAATGGATGGGATTCACCGTTTGAAACCTTTGTGAAGTGACTGTATGAGCTATCAAAGAGAAAATTGCGATGATAGGGAATGCATAACATTCCTAGCCGATCTTCATAGTCATGATCAGGCAGTATAATCTTTGAGGCTGAGCGCTGGAGACGCTCTAATCTTTCACAGTTTGTGTCACCAATGAGGGAAAACCATGCAGGCGAGGCATAACAGATAATGGGACGGATGTTGCTAAGATAAAAAGTCCTCAAGCCATCGCTGTCAAGACCTATGGATTTCAATTTACGCATTAAAAACAATCGTGTGTTACATTTTGTTACTAATGTATCGATATGCATAGAGAGTTTATCATTGATAGAAATTCCCAAGAATTTGGTGAAAGCATTAGGTTGCATCAATTCATCATCAACAACAACATCATCACTATAGTTGTGCTTGTAATTTAGGCAGGTGTTCATCAACTCTGACTTCTCAGCGTTTTTCATCAGCCCATTTTTGGGTAGATAATATAGCAGCAGCAATAGCAGACGACTCCAAGTTGGAAGTAACTGTGGTGTAGAATGTTACATCGTCTGCATATTTAATGTGTTCAGAGCCCGGTACTGCAAGGTCATTTGAATAGATGAGCCACAGTATTGGCCCCAGCTTAGTACCTTGGGGTGCTCCGACATTACTCTCTGCGTAGCTAGATTTCTGGTCACCATATTTGACACGCTGTGCCCTGTCTTAGAGGAAGCTGGATACCGGAGCTGTTATGTTAGTGTTGAATTGATATTTGTGCATCTTGTCTATGAGGATAGCTGGTTGTAACCTGTCAAAGGCCTTAGAAAAGTCGAGTGCAGCACTTTGAATGAATTTAGAGTTGGGGTTGTCTAGTTCAGATGTGTAATCATCTAAAAGTGTTATCAATGCATCCACTGTGCCTATATTAGGCTGGTACGCGAACTGCGAGGGCTCTATGATCTCCTCTAATTTACTTCTCATTTTTCCAATAATAGCGGCTTCGCACACCTTAGGATGGAAAAGAAGTGATTGGCCTATAGTCCTTGAACTTAGTAGGGCAGGACACTTTTGAGAGGGGGCGAATCTGAGATCTTTTCCATTTCATTGGAAATTCATTTGAGCGTAGCATACATTTTATGATGTCAGTGAGGGGAATGCACATATCCTCACGACCTTCAAGGGAGACTCAGGTTGGAAAGTCCTCTTCAGGTGTGCTGCGTTGTGCTGCGTTGTGCTGTGGTGTGCAGCGGTGTGCTGCGGTGTGCTGCGGTGTGCTGCGGTGTACTCACCACATCATGTTACAAGTTGTAATATGTGACATGCTTTGTATAATGTTTTTGATACATGTCTGTTTCTCTTAGTCTTAAAGCTGCAGACATAATATTGTACTGCATGTGATATTTCTTCCTATAAAAACAGTTTCCTATTTTGATGTTTTTGTTTTTATATATTATATTGTAGGGTGAACGATACGGACAATGAATATGTAAGAGGAGTCGTGACATCAGAGCAAAGCGATAGTGATAAGAATGTAGTGGAACTGGTGGATAATGATTTGTATGGATCATAAGCCAACAAAAAACTGAATGATTAGCTGTAGCTGTAGAAGAATATGAATATAAATCTGTTCACCAAGAATCTGCTAATCTTTGACATCTCAAAATGAGCTTATTTCTGGATAATAACAATAAGTTTGTTATAGTGATGAGTTTTTCTCTTGGAGTTATCTTTCCTCTACTCAGGTGGAGACAACTCATCTCATTTTAATGCAGAACTTGTCATGAATAGAGTGATCTTTCAGCCGGTTTTGAAAGGCTGCTGATTCGATGACAGTAGCAGTGCTCATGATTGATTGTCATTACTCTTGAGTAGAGGCTGACCACTTGTAAGTTTAACTCCTCACAGTCTTTCAAGCTGTTGAAAAAGTTATTTTGACACAGTGTTTGAATCTATACAGGATAAATTTGCAGACTCAGGAAGTTTTGACTAGCAATCCTACTGTGAAGGGGAAACTAAAGTTGTTTCTAGCTTCACAGCCTATTGGCTAAAATCAAAGTGTCACTGCCAATGGCCGATAAGTGCCAGTTCAGTTTTGGCAGCTCGCTGCACACTTATGATTAGGAGGTCCTCTATGGCCTCACCTCTAGGATGCATTCTAGTTTTCTAGGATGTATCACATTCTCAGTATGAGGGTTAGGGCACCTTGCGTCCCTCTTTAGGGGCAGCCCAATCTTCTGTTTCTTAGCAAACAGCAAGTTGTTTCTAGCTATCAAATAAAGCGGAAACCAAACCAATCTAAAGCATTGATTCTAAGAGGCATTTTAAAATTACCAGGTCATCTGTTACTATATACGAGGAAGTTGTGAACCTTCGGAGGCTGAACTAAGCAAGACTTAACAACAGTGGTGGATGTGAACATGAAGTTAGAGGGGAAACAATTTTGATGCACTGATATCAAAGCTGTCAAAACCAATGATCTATTCATTGAACGATGAATGTTATATTTGAGTGTTAATATTTAGATATCAGAGCAGCCAGTAACAAGTGACTTTTTTTAGAGGAGTAATAGTAGGGGGGGGGGGGGGTTTAAAAAGCACCCTCTGAATTCTAGATCAATAACACATGGAGTCTTTTGACACAAAATTAGTCATTCTTTTATATTCAGTGAACATAAATAAAGTTTTAGAAATCTAAAAATAAAGAATTACATGTTGCAAAAAATCTGTTTTTAAAAACTATGTTTCACATGGTTCACGTTAAATTCATAAGTATTGTCTGTAAGTATGTGTCATTGTGTGTCGAATTTGAGATCTGACCAATAATAAAAACAAGCTTTTATATAAGCAATGGGTCTGAGTGATGCGTAATGCTCACAAACTGCTAAACTTTTGTGACTGGGTTATATGACCACTTTCACTGATTAGATATTGATGTTAGGAGCGTCACTACTAATCACAGTATAATGAAAGTAACAAAGGGGATGTGTCTCAGATAATGGAGCCTGTAAACCCTGACTAACCAACATTATCAGTACCCCCTAGCTAACCTGCTTGTCTAATACCATAACAACAATAACAAGCGCATAGCAACACCGATAAGGGGACAGAGCGTTTTCGCTGTGAAGTCATGTATTGTTGAGCTGTATCGTCATTGTGCTGTTGACCGAATTGAATGCCAAGTTTTAAACCTCTCAAGTCGAGGTTATGCTATTAAATGATGTCATGTTATTGGTTTTAGGATGTTGATTCGATAGAACTGAGTGTCTGGGAATCGAAAAAATCTTGCATCAGTACTTTGCTTAGTGCTGTATGTTTTCCATATGGGGCAGCTACTAACGATTAAAGTCATACAAGTCGTTGTCTACAAAGGCAACATTGTCAGATGAATGCAATGGCGGTGGACCGCTTTGGTCGTAAATATCACTATCGACGAATTGAACATCATCAGCCGCCTTAGCATACCCTACAGCGTTCCCAGGTGTCTGCTCGTATAAATCATTCTCTACTAGATCGGGCTCCTGCTCCCCGTGATGTTTGACAGGGACGGCTGGAGCAGGCTCGTATATAGGCTCGGCAGCTGTTGGCGGCTCTATAGGCTTTGTTTTCTTTGGTTTCATCTTTGGAGTGACTGCAGTATATAGGTCGTTTGGTCTATAAAATTAAAATGTAGGAAATTGTATTCATGATGCTGGCAAATGAAGCTTTGCGAACAACTGATAGTTGATTTTTGGCCATCTGAGATAAGCCTTAGCCTTAAGCTTAGCCTGTCTTGTCAAGCTTTACTGGTGGGGTGGACAGTGCTTGCCGACTCTTTTTACCTTACGAGTTGTCAAGAAGAGAGTTGTCCCCCCTTCCATGAACAAGTCAGTGCGAGCAAACTCGTTCAGATTGAAATTTTAGGTGATAAAAATTAAATGAATTTATTGTTCAGGATGATATGAATGCAAATCACTACAGCTCTTTTGATCAAATTCAAACAAATTAAATTAAATCTGATAACTTACCCAGCAGCGCCATTGGCTGATGATTCCTCTCCTGCACCTCCATTGGTTTTACTTTTCGATCTTTTGTTCTGTTTTTTAGATGACTTCTTGAAGCCATCTGCAGCTGGACCAAGCGGTGTTTCCAGCTCGACTGTGTCATACGCTCCAATAGAATGGTTATTTACTACAAAGGTGACAGACATAGGATAAATAATTTTTCCACAAAACTAAGCCCTATTACAACAAACTTTACCAAAGCAAGGAAGTTATAGCCTAAAAATATTTCATTTCAAACAACTCACAGCTTGGTGTTTGTTTTGCTATAGTGCAGTTTGTGTGCTTACAATATCAGTGAAAGCTATACCAGATAATAATATAATGATATTCTAGTTCCTTCTAGCTATCTGAAGCAAGCGTAAACTAATATTTGCCAGCTTTGTACAACCTTTCAATAGTTTAAGTTTGGTTGTGTACCAGCGCTGATTGTATAGTATAGTAATTGTGGCAGGCCCTGTTAGAAATCTTACCCTAACTCCTGATTTTAATTTGGTGATAAATCAAACAACAGTTTAGCTTTGGGAATATGAGTCAAACATTGCTCTGTAGGTATGACCAGGAGTGAATGATGTTTGAAACAACTCAAAACTCAAGAAAGAAGTTCCTTGTCCTGATAAAGCAGTGCATGGCAGAATCAGCCAAACAATTTGATTGGATTTGGCCTTCCCCTGCCCTTGAGGACAAACCTACATTTTGTTTACTGACTAAATATTGAAAGAGATTGGGTTGGTGTCCCTCCTTGTATTCCCGTCAACAGCCAAGATTGCTGAGGGCTTGCTAGAAAGATAAATTTCAAGGAAAAGTGGTAAGATACCGAGTCAAATCAGCTAATAAAACTGGTTCATGATACCACTTTCATGCTGCCTTGAATGCTAACTTAAAACGACAAGCGAACAATCATATTATCGCAAGATAGCAGCACAAACTAAGGGTTCTACGATCACAGGGTGCAAGTATCTTGAGTCTTTGGAACCGAATATACAGAGAACTCAGGCTATATAGCATGGCTTTTTTTTAGTTGGGTAGAGGGCAAGCATTTGATCGGCTATAATTATAATTTGATGCTGGGATAGGAATGCAGATGAGAAGTGACAAAGCATTCGCAGCTAGCACTAGCACAATGCATTGCTCAAACCTTGAGTGCTTGCTACTACATCCGGCCTCTCCAGCTCAAAATACAGATTTTCGTTGTCTGGGCAAAATAAAAATATGGATTGTTATCTCAGTTTTGGGAGTTGCCTCCCATGCAACCCAATGTCTGCTATGTCATGAAAAAAGCTGACGTCAATCCTATTCAGGCTAGGAATACATACTCCCAAAATGCATACACGCATCACAGTGCACCAGACCAACTCCGTATGAAGAAACCAAATAGAGCAACTCTATTTACATTCAATTTGCGCTGAGGATGATTAAACTTTGACAAAAAATATACTTGGGCTCTCTTTATTATCTGGCTGGTGCACACTTATCTATAGGTGGTGATATCAGTGGAATGTGTGTTAACTTAAACTGTGTTACATGTTAACATCTATTCACATATTCAGCTATCTGTGATAAGGCTATAATATGAACAGGAAAGTTAAATGTGTAGTGATGCTTTGTCTAGGCCTGAGGGAAAATGTGAGCAGGATGTTATCAGTGACTGAGACTTTCGAATATAAAAAATTACTCACCGTAGCCTTCAGTGTCATTTTTTCCTTTGGATTCTGACCTGGAAACAAAATTTGTGATAAATGGTCAGAATAGTATACTGTTCAATGAGACTAGTAATATGACTGTGCTATCAACCAGTAAAAAATCTCCTCATATCTAAACAACTAGGCATCTAGTCTGGTGTTATTTCGGTACGCTAATGTGCACAGTTAAATATTTGGGAGTTCTCTTTGATAACAAATTACGTTTCGAAGATCATGTCAATAATGTTGTGTCCAAAGCAAATCAGAGAATGTTTGTCATCAGAACCTTTAATTATCAGAGTACAAAGCCTTTAGCCTGCATGTTATTTAAAAGTTTTATTGTATCCATTCTAACCTACTGCCTACCTATTTTGTTCACTAGTATTTATTCACGAGACAAGAAAGCTCTGAGAAAGTTTTTTAAGCAAGGCGACAGACTAGGTCTTGATATTGGGGACCTAGATTCAGTCATATCAAAATGTACAAAGAACCTGGCCCTGCAGATAATACATGATGACGAACATTTTTTAAACTATTTTCTTGAGAAACTCCCCTCAGGCAGATATCGCAGCCTTAAATACAGAACTGCCTGGGGTAAAGACTCATTCCTCAGACACTTGATTTTGATATTGCAAGATATTTTTTAATCCACTAGAAGTCAGTATTTACTTTACTCATTTTGTTTATGTTTCTTTTTGGTATTCCCTACTCATGTAACAGTATAAACACTCAATCTCGCAGCATACCTAATGTTTGTGACAAAATAAACCAACCAACCAGTAGAGTGCGTATCTAGTTGCAATTCCATATCTGGTGTCCAAAAAACAATTAGATTTCAAAGTACAATCACAAACCCATGCCGGACTAGAGTAAGGAAGCGTGTCTAAAACGATCAACCAAAAAGGTTATGAAACAACCTGAACGTTACTGTACCAGTTATTTTCAAAGAAAATCTCTGCTGCTTTAATTGACACAGGCAAAGCAATTCTGCTGTCTGAAAACAACCAAAATTCAGTATTCACAATACAGAGAGACTTACGGTTGGTTTTCGTTCTTTCTTACACAGCAAACAGCAACGATCACAACAGCTGTAATAAATAGTACTCCGGTTGGTACAGAGGCTATCAGAACTATCTGCATTTCAGTGAGCCCATCAGGTCCTGCTACTTGTGGTTCTGTAACAGTGCCGGGACCTTAACAAAGAAATTATGATGATAGTATAATATTTTTTCCTCGCAGTCTGGAAAAGACGTTCTGTTAAACAAAGTGAATTTGCTTGTATGCAAATAAAGGTATTATTGTTTATTTGAGAAGAAAGCAAAAAAGTTTTTAGAGTGCAGCATTCTTAGATAAGATGTTGGCAGTAATTTTCTTATCCTACAAATTTACCCAGAGACAGTGAGGCATACATATTGAGCTTCCACTGAATGACAGTAAAGAAATGAAGTTATAACGTAAAGACAGAGAAAGGGAACATGAACAAAAGCTCCAGCAAAATATTTGAACTAACCAGGAATTTTGCTGCATTGCACTACCCTATCATATGCGATGGAGTTGTTTGGAATGGTGACATTCCAGATTCCAGCCATAGAACAAATGATACTGATTTCCCTGCCACCAATTAGTAGCTGATAACCAGGATCACAGCTTATGTCTAGTACAGTGCCGTAAGGAAGAGAAGATAAAGAAGAGCTTGGTGTCATGCTTGCGTTTATAAGTTCTAGAATATCGCATCGCACTGAATATAAATACAAAAAAAGAAAAATGACCTGACATTGCTAGTAAGAGCTGTTAGTTATCTAAAGCTGTTAGTACGAGGCAAACACATAAGAGACTATCTAGTGAAGAAGTATCGAATATTACCCATATTAAGGGGTATAGCTGCCAAAAATTAGACTCCACTAAAATCAAATCTGAGCCTTTTCTGTCCAATTCAATTTAAACATAATAATTATGTTTTAATTGAATGGGACAGGATCAATTATATATTTTTCAAGCCATAGTCAATAGATGGAAATTTTGCTGCCATTTAACTTACCTTCCTCACACAGCTGATATGAAGACCAGGATTTATTGCTTTGGCATGTTATCACATCTGGTAGTTTACTAAAACCCTCATCACATTCATAATCTACTGTATCCATATAATTTACTGTTTCTGTCGTATTTGAGATCGTAAGATTGGCCAGGGTTGAAAGCTCTGTTACGTTGCACTGTACTGTATAGTAATAGCGGATATAGACATATTATAGCAAAGCTTTAGCGAGTAGAATCTGGTAAGTTAATAATGTGTGCAGAAAAGCAGGGTCAGGATCATTGTGGAAGGTTAATGGTAACAAGCTTGGTAGTATTGTACTTAGCGTTCTTTGCTGGCGGTAAGCGCATAGATATTAAAGTGGCTAGAAAAGCTATAGCAAAAAACGCTTATGTTGCACTTTCCTCATTTAATGCGCGGAATTCTCACCGGGTGTACAACTAAAAGTATCCTGTATATTTGTATCATTCCATGTCCAGGGTATTGTCTCATTATCTGTAGAACTGCAGGACACTAGAGTAGAATTTGTACCATTGGGAGACTCATATCCTTCTTTACATGTGTACTCCATAGTTCTGTTCAGAGTCACCACAGTAGGTATTGAGTTTGCAATGGTGACTGGGTCAACAACACACCAAGGTACTGGAACACAAAAAGAAACATTCAGTTTGTCAGAATTAAGCAGACATTTTATTGTCGCATAAAAGTAACTTTGAGTTAGGTATTTGAAAGAAGCAGCAATCAGTACTCTTAAATAAATTCAAAGATAAATCTCACCTCACCGGGTAGCGAATTCAAGTTATGAAAGGGTAGTTTCTGTTTGGTTGATACCAATATAATTTTTTAACACATAATACCGTCAACTTTTTTCATTTTCTATGTTTCTTTGATCAGACTATTCGTATGCCAGTTGGTTATCACATCAACGTATTGCACCAAATTGACAGCTTTTTGAGAAGATCAATAATGTTTTGGTAAAAGATTGACTGATATTGTTTGTTAATGGTTTAATTTGGAAAAACCTCCTCGAAGATGACGCTTGCTGAATACCTGGTATACACTTGACACCATTAGTCCAGGAGGCATAACCTCCATTCTTCTGACAGTTGATTGTTGAACCCCCTGTGAACTGGTAGTTTTCCATACATTGATAAAGCACTGTAGTAGACCCTGGTAAATAAGGTGTCGTCACTTCTTCATATGTCGCATTTCTCACATCGGGAATATCTCCACATCTAATAACTAAATATTTCATTCACAGAAAAACTTTAGATTCTACACAAAATCATGTGTGATCCCCTTCTCATTTAATGGCTAAAATCAGTGTCACCCCCTATGGCTGACACAACTGTGTTCTGATTTATTGATACAGTTTGTTGTCAAATGTCAGATATTTGTTACCCAAACTATTAACATGTGCGCCGATTTTTTTATGTCGTACAGTGACAACAATTTTTCTGCACGTTGAAACTAAACTCCTCCCAAATGTATGTAAAATACCAAAACTATGCATAGGGGTTGAGTGTATATTTATAAGAATATTCCTTTGCGCTCAATACATATAAATTCCTGTCACTCACTCTAGACTGATTCACTTACCTTCATATATTAACAGAAATTGTGTAGATATGTAATCGTATTCATTATCGATACCCGGTGCATGGACAGCAAACTCTCCTTTGTCATCAGTTAGTATCTCAACGATCCCAGAGGCAGAATTTACAGTCTTGTTTTGTTTTCCAAACAATACCTTAAGATTTGCTGGTATAAAGTAGCTGACACGGCGTATTCGTACCACTGAGTCTGGAGGTAATCCTGTCACAGTCACTACACATGATTGCTGGTCTATACTACCGCGGTTCCCAGGTACCTTTGAGCTTATAACTCCTGACCATACTGAATCTGTCACACTGACTTGTGGCTGAGGTGTATAACCACATCGGAAAACTACAATGACATAACACATAAGATAAACCTGGCAGTATATGGTTACAGCCATTGATGACCTTTTATAGCCATATCATCTCAATCATTATGCTCAAATCCTTACTATTGTGAAGGAATATATAGTCCAATCAAGCAGTGAGTGATTTGGAAAGCAATGATCTGAGAATGATTTGGGGTGTTTTTAATCAAAACAGCACCAGTTAATTTTCATTCATTCCCGTTTTTTTTACTGTTTAATATGGTGTCATCATCCTTGCAGTGGCATAATAACAGACGGAACACTTCTCACAACAGTTAATGGGATTTTTTTAATCAGATGAGATGATAAACTTATTTATTACGTATTATTCATTTATGGCATTACAATCATCCAACCTTCCAAAAAATACCTGTTAATCTGCAAGTTCCAAACAGACGAATGAGCCGACTTAAAAAAAGTAATCCATGTAGGACAGCTTTTTATGTTAACCTAGAAACACAATCCCTGTGATATGATCCCATTTTTGGTCTTGAACTTTGAACTATAAGCTGATATTAATTTTTCCACCTGTGTCAGGATACTGATCATCAAAATACATTGCAAATAGTTTCTAGACCCAAGAATGTTTAAAATCATCTAAATACTTCTATATTGAGTCACCTGTGTCATAGTACGAGATTTTGAAGTCTGATGAGTTCGATGAAGTTTGAATTGGTCGTTCAGAGCTGGATGAGTTGGCGTCAAACTGGTCCTGTGTTACACAGAATTGATTGCTGTCTACTGATAGTGTTCCAGAAGTGCATGGATTGGTATCAGATGTCTTTGATATCCCCTCAATAATCATATACGACGAGGATGGCGCTGGCAGCTGAAGCTCACAGCTTCTGAGTGGCCCAACATTATCCTGTTTGTGAATTATTTGTCCAAATCTCTGTGGTAGAGCATCACGGTGTGAGCAAAGTAGTGCTGAAGGGACGTCTTGGCTAAATACGAGATTGAATGCTGTGAGGAGCAGATGGAGACAGCTACATCTGGACAGACTTCTCATACCTAATCCAAAGAATTTGAAATTTTGTGTTTGTATCATGACCAAAATACAAGTAAAAATATCTGTTTGCAACAGCCAGTATGGTTATTAGCATGTTAGGTCTGGACAACTTACATTTTGCACGAAAGTTTGGCTATTGAGCTAACAATATAAACTTACCTCCATTACATATCAATCTTGTTACTGAGTATGTACATTAGTGATAGACCTACTTGGTATAAATCCGCATAACATAACTGGGATATAAGGCAAATCGACAACAGAAATTATTGGTCTTTGTCCCAATCAAACATGACAAGTAGCCCTCTTTCGTAGGATTGCACAAGATATTTGGACTAACCCTATAACCACCCAACTGTCCACCTAACAGTTTAGTGAAATGTTTCTGCTGCCATTAGGTCTAGTTTTCAACCTATTATAACAATAGGTGCAGTTAGTTAAAACATTGTATGATTAAAACACTGTGTGTAACACTCGCCAAAAGTCGGATGGTTTTTCTGAATAAAAGAACGGAAAAATCAAAGTTTATAAGAGCTTCATCAACTTGGGTGCTGCCCCGTCCTGCCGGCAGGAGGTTTTTAGGGTAACTAGGACCAGCCTGCAAAGTGATGCAGCACCAGATATACAGCCCGGCCATCATGTCATGCATGTCCCAAGTATAGCAGAATATGAGCCCATTCCAAAACCTTCAAAGCTAGTGCACTTACCCATTTGTAAAAATGACAATGCGCTCAATGCTCCTGTTTGCTGAGCAGTATATGAGGGAAATACTGTAGTTCAAAGTTAGTACTTACTGGAACCAATTTATCCGCCACAATGGCATAATATAATATAGTGAACTAGATAAGATATTCGACAATTTCGCCTATGTGATTGGCTGGGAGCATTGATTGTGAGCTTATGTGCATTATGATATCCTATAGTCTGTGAAAGAGTATGCCAATTGATATCAACTTCCCTGTTGAATATCTTTGACATTTATCACAATGTTTATCAAGAGGGTTGCATTGAAGCTCCACCATAATTTTCCGTTCTGTCACCTCGGTATACATATAACACACTAGAATTCCAGATTATACCACAAACCAACTATATCTGATCCAAAAACGAGCTTTCAAACCACACTCTGTTCTGAAGTACCTTACCTATCCACTCACAATCTTGTTAGATCGTCGAGACATCTTAAATTGCTCGAGCTTGCTAACTACTATTTCACTGCCAGTAAGTGTTACAAGATATGAAATCAAATGACACCTAACTCTGACTATGATCAATTTTATATTTATTTTTCACATCGTTTTCCAAGTGGAGATATCCATATAACCTCCCAATAATACTTTTGTCAACAGTATTGCAATAGTTTTCAACAATCTTCACGACATCTTAGATCCCTGAACGAGTTAAGTATTTAAAATTTTTTTTTTTAACCACTTCAGATGGACTTGATGATATCCACCAAAATAATCCTTGTCCTTGTCCTTTATCTTATTTTTTTATTAGTTCATGTTTTTGTTATGGTTTAAATTGGCACTCTCGGAAGAACATCGTAGATATCAGGATCTAGTAAGCTGAGGGTGGCGGAAGGCGCATTACAAAAGGAATCAGCAAACAATCATTGTAATTGTACAATTTTTTGGGCAATCTCAGACTTGCATCGATGAATGTTTAGCATGTTTGACACATTGCACACATGCTTGATCACCGGACTTGTGTGGGTGAATGTGACAAACATATGCCAGAGTCACAAGTGACTCAAAAAACAGATACTAGCCAGAGATGTATTGAAACATGCCTTTCAAATTCAGGTCAAGTTCAGAGAAAAAAATTTGAATCCGATCCTGTCAAGTCAGTCGCGTGAGCTCTTCAAAATAATTCAGTATTATTTACTCATAATATTTTTCTCGTGATCCATTGTGCTGCTATGTTTCTTTGGTTATTGGGAAGGATATGCAACAACGCCATAAGACCATCTCCTGACACAGAAGTCAACCACCTACAGCTCAATAATGCCATGCCTTATCTCATCACTGCAGATGTTAAAAGTTGTCATTATACTTTTACTCACAAAGCCGATTAGATCTCCGATTAAGGGAGTTGTTTGTCCTCTTTCCGTGGACAGACGACTACAAAAAAGCAATTTAGTGGTCAAAGCTTGTATGGTATTGTTTATTAAGATATTTTTAACAAGGAAGTTGATCAAGTTGATAATGCTCTCTTATTTACACAATTGAGCATGACTAGTTGCCATTTATCGCCTCAATCCAATCACATCCCTTTTCCCTAATTCATTTTAAGTCAAGCTAACAATGCATAAGTGAGTCAGCTGTTAGCACTGTCACGTCATAATTGTAAGTCAAAGCTGACAAGAAGTGGGAATCATTTCAACAAGGTGAGATAAGTGCAATGAATTTAGAACATGGGCATGTGCCCTTCTATGCTTTCTAATCATTTACACTGAAATGGCAAATTTGTTGATCATATGATCCATCGATTTTGCAATGCATCAGTTCATAATTGTTAGGATTTTACAGGTTTGCAGATCCAGTTTCGGCAACTGAGCAACTACTATCCTAAAAGCCAACTATACACTCTCACAGACTCTTATCTTATTGATAGTTCCCCTAGGGAAGATTAAATTGCCGCTGGTTTTGGCAACTGAGCAACTACTTACGGAAAATGTTGATGTTCTGTAGTCTGTAGGTCTATTTTTAGTGCATGATCAAACCAAAGACTTTGAAGACTAATGCCCAAGGATAATATGTATCCATTACATAGATTTTCGGGTGATGAATCGATTTTCATTCAAGACTTAACCCAAATTTTAGGGCAGGTTACTAGCTTTGAGAAATCTAGCCTCTTATAATCATTATATACATATCTATGCACTGGAAGCTGATAACAAATACACACAGCTATCCTAAAAGCCAACTATACACTCTCACAGACGCTAATCTTTTTGATAGTTCCCCTAGGGAAGATTAAATTGCCGCTGGCCCATAAAATTTGATATCCGCCTCTCAATTTATATAGACCGTTACTAAACATGAGTTATCCATTCCTTAAAGATCAATATGACAAGTCTGGTCAGGTGTAGCTGTCTCCATCTGCTCCTCACAGCATTCAATCTCGCATTTAGCCAAGACGTCCCTTCAGCAATACTTTGCTCACACGGTGATGATCTACCACAGAGATTTGGACAAATAATTCACAAACAGGTTAATGTTGAGCCGATTAGAAGCTGTGAGCTGCAGCTGCCAGCGCCATCCTCCTTGATGATGATTATTGAGGGGATATTAAAGACATCTGATCCCGATGGGTGCACTTCTGGAACACTATCAGTAGACGGCAATCCATTCTGTGTAGAACAGGAAGAGTTTGACGTCACCTTATCCAGCTCTGAACGACCAATTCAATCTTCATCGGACTCAGCAGACTTCAAAATCTTGTACTATGACACAGGTGACTCAATATAGAAGTATTTAGATGATTTTAAACATTCTTGGGTCTAGAAACTATTTGCAATGTATTTCGATGATCAGTATCCTGACACAGGTGGAAATATTAATATCAGCTTATAGTTCAAAGTTCAAGACCAAAAATGGGATCATACCACAGGGATTGTGTTTCTAGGTTAAAATAAATAGCTGTCCTTCATTGATAACTTTTTTTTAAGTTGGCTCCATCGTCTGTTTGGAACTTGCAGATTGACAAGTCTTTTTTGGAAGGTTGGATGATTGTAATGCCATAAATGAACAATGAGTAATAAATAAGTTTATCATCTCATCTCATTAAAAAAATCCCATAAACTATTGTGAGAAGTGTTCTGTCTGTTATTATGCCACTGTAAGGATGATGACACCATATTAAACAGTACAAAACGGGAATGAATAAAATTTATCTGGGTGATGTTTTGATTAAAAACATCCCGAATCATTCTCAGATCATTGCTTTCCACATCACTCACTGCTTGATTGGACTATATATTCCTTACAATGGTTAGGATTTGAGCATAATGATTGAGATGATAGGGCTATAAAAGGTCATCAATGGCTGTAACCATATACTGCCAGGTTTATCTTTTATGTTATGTCATTGTAGTTTTCCGATGTGGTTATACCCCTCAGCCACAAGTAAGTGTGACAGATTCAGTATGGTCAGGAGTTATAAGCTCAAAGGTACCTGGAATTTATATCAATATAAATCAGCCATCATGTGTGGTCACTGTGACAGGGCTGCCATCAGACTCAGCTATACGAATAAGACGGGTCGGCAATTTCAGGCCAGCAAATCTCATGGTATTGTTTGGCAAAGAAAATAAGACTGTAAATCCTGCTTCTGGGATCGTCGAGATAGTAGCTGATGACAAAGGAGAGTTTGATGTCCACGCACCGGGTATCAATAATGAAAACGATTACATATCTACACTATTTCTGTTAATATATGAAGGTAAGTGAATCAGTCTAGAGTGAATGACAGGAATTTATAAGTATTGAACGCAAAGGAATAGTCTTATAAATATACATCCAACCCATATGCATAGTTTTGGTATTTTACATACATTTGGGAGAAGTTTAGTTTCAACGTGCAGAAAAATTGTTGTCACTGTACGACATCAAAAAATCGTCGCACATGTTAATAGATTGGGTAACAAATATCTGACATTTGACAATAAACTGTATCAATAAATCAGAACACAGTTGTGTCAGCCATAGCGGGTGACACTGATTTTAGCCATTAAATGAGAAGAGGATCACACATGATTTGGTGTAGAATCTAAAGTTTTTCTGTGAATGAAATATTTAGTTATTAGATGTGGAGATATTCCCGATGTGAGAAATGCGACATATGAAGAAGTGACGACACCTTATTTACCAGGGTCTACTACAGTGCGTTATCAATGTATGGAAAACTACCAGTTCACAGGGGGGTCAACAATCAACTGTCAGAAGAATGGAGGTTATGCTTCCTGGACTAATGGTGTCAATTGTATACCAGGTATTCAGCAATCTTTTACCAAAACATTATTGATCCACTCAAAAAGCTGTCAACTTGGTGCAATATGTTGATGTGATAACCAACTGGCATACAAATTGTCTGATCAAAGAAACATAGAAAGTGAAAAAAATTGACGGTATCATGTGTTAAAAAATTATATTGGTATCGACCAATACAGAAATTACCCATTCATAACTTAAATTTGCTACCCGGTGAGGTGAGATTTATCTTTGAATTTATTTAAGAGTACTGCTGATTGCTGCTTCTTTCAAATACCTAACTCAAAGTTACTTTTATGCGACAATAAAATATCTGCTAAATTCTGAAAAACTAAATGTTTCTTTTTGTGTTCCAGTACCTTGGTGTGTTGTTGCCCCAGTCACCATTGCAAACTCAATACCTACTGTGGTGACTCTGAACAGGACTATAGAGTACACATGTAAAGAAGGATATGAATCTCGTTATGGTACAAATTCTACTCTAGTGTCCTGCAGTTCTACAGATAATCAGACAATACCCTGGACATGGAATGATACAAATATACAGGATACTTTTAGTTGTAAACCCGGTGAGAATTCCGCGCACTTAATGAGGAATATACAATCTAAGTGTTTTTGCAAAAGCTTTTCTTGCCACTTTAATATCTAGGCACTTACTGCCAGCAAAGAACGCTACATACAATACTAACTACCTACCTACCTAGCGAGGACCTTCCACAATAGTCCTCACTCTGTACTTCCGCATTCACTATCAACTTACAAGTTTCTTCTTCCTAAATATTTACGCTAATGTGTCTATATCCGATATTACTCTACAGTACAGTGCAATGTATCAGAGCTCTCAGCCTTGGCTAATGTTACGACCTCGACTCCGAGAGAAACAGTAGATTACATGCAGGCAGTAAATTTTGAATGTGATGAGGGTTTCACTAAGCTGACGGAGGATGTAATATGTAAGAGTGATAAAACCTGGTCAGTTTCTAAGCTGTGTGAGGAAGGTTAGTTATGAAACTTAGCAAATATCGCCTATAGGCTGGGGTGAAAACAAATTTGTTACAATGGAACTGAACAAAGTTGATTCCCGCTTTTTTTCAATTGGTTGACATAGGTTCAGTTTAGGTAATAAACTGCTAGACCTCTGTTGTTATGGCTATTTAGAAATTAAACGTGGACATCTGATGAATGTGGTAATCAACTGTTTGATAGACACACCTACCTTTTAACAGTCTAATCACTAACAACCCCTTCTAGCATGCTATGGACAATTGCTTTCATTTCTTTTATTTAGTGCAATGTGATCTGCTTGAATTTATCAACGCCAATGCATCAAGCTCTTCACTAACTTCCCTCACTTACCTTACTGTACTAAACATAAGCTGTGATCCCGGCTATCAGCTGCTAAATGGTGACAGGGAAATAAGTATAATTTGTTCTGCGGCTGGAAGCTGGAATATCATGCTTTCAAACCATCCAAACTCGGATGATCGGGAAGTGAGATGCGAACAGATATCTGGTTAGTCTATATGTTTTACTGATAGCTGAAAGATTATGTGCAACAACTTGTACAGCCCTTGTTTAACAATTTTCATATAAAAATCATATTGCTCCACTAAGTTTTACAAACAGTCAAGTCTACAATACAGACAAAAATATGTCATCTCGATAGATGCAAATAAGGAGGAATTTGCTCAGCCCTGTCTGTTGGCAATCGCAAAATACACCCGTAGACACTTCATTCCACATTCTGACTGTGTAATTTTGCAGTTACCTAATTCAAAGCTTATATTTGTCATTCTTCCAATTAACCAAGTGTGCACCTGCCTCTATAAGAAAAACTGTACTTCTGTTCTTATATGCATCAATACTGCACCGGCACACAGTCCCATAGAAGGTATAAATTGATTGAATGAATTATGGAATGAATTATTTTGCTATTTCAGCTGTACAACAGCATCAACCAACAACTGAGAATCCTAAAGGTGAGTAAGTTGAGTTAAGTACCAAATAAAAGGGATAATTTTGCAAGTAAATTGCAGAGTTGGTGTTGCATCAAAATTTTTGAGTTGTGCCCCCGTGGTCAAGAAGGGGATAACTCCTTTCACAAACTGTGAACAAAAATTCTTGAGATTTGCCTCTGGTCTATTCTTAAAATGAACTGGAGAAACATGACAAAGCTTGCTTTACTACGGTTTGGCCTATATTGAAGGATATCAGATGTTCCTTGTGTCCATACATCTTGATTCTTGCTAAATAAAGTACTGTATATATTTTTACACATTCATAATTAAGTTAACAATTCATTGCTTCAGTCAATCAGTTATTTGAACAGGTGATAATTCTCCTGGTATTGTAGGTGATCAACAAAAGAAGATAGTCATTGTGGGGTCAGTCCTCGGAGTTGTCTGCATACTTCTGATTGGTGGGCTGGTTTTCTTTGTGATCAGAAGCAGAAAGTTGTCTATGGAAAACCAAAGGTAAAGAGTTACCATGGCTGTAATCTTAGTAATGGTTGATATTTCCATCATTTCGGTGGTCTCAAGGCTCATCATATGTCCAATCATTAAATCTATCCCTTATATCTCAAATGTTTTAATTTTAGATTGACTGCATCTGAGAAAAATCAGCAAATTGTTACGGAAAGAAGCGCCACTAACGGTATGAACTTCAATTTAAATCCATACATGATATACTTTTACACGGTTGAGGTTTCACATTGAGACCTTTTATCGAAGGGCAAAGCAACTGGCTACAGGCTATGAGCAATTTATCTCCACATGTTATTCAGTGCAACACAAATTTAACATCATGATTGTGTAAAAAACAAAAAATGAATATAATTTTCAGCAATGAAAAAGTTGTGGTGAGTAAATCGGAAAAACAAATGCACCATTATTAGGGAAGGCAAAATAAATCGCATTCAATAAATATGAATTCTATAAAAATTAATGAGTCTTACATTCATAGCTGTTCCAATCATGCAGTGTAGTCCTATTTTGTTGATAGGCCAATTGAACAATCCTGCAGAGTATGAAGAGGTGGGATTGGACCTCTCCCGAATTAATGCGGCTGTTGATTCTGAAAAGAGCAATCAAGTCAGCGATGGAGCCGATACATATGAGAACTCTGGTACTAGGATGGCTGGAAATAATCATTCTAGAGGTGCGGAGTATGAGATGGTGAATCAATGTGGAGTAGGAGAAGATAACCATGTATATACTTCTCTAAATAACTAGGGATAAATGAAAATTTTCTGGTGATGAGCTTTTTATTTTATTTTTAGTTCTAACTCAATCATGCGTAATGTTTGTTTTAATCTTCACTAAAAAGAACAGATTATTTCACGTCTTCTACATAAGTGACTTGGCAATGAAGCCCTAATAGCATCTATGGCAAACATGGTTGATACAATATTTGCTGGAGTTAGATCCCCTGGAAGCAGTTTGCGCGGCAAGATATTCAGTAAAGGTCTAATGTCTGAGAATTCTAACCAGATTTAACCGGCCATCAACATGATATTACTAACCCTTTGATATTACCATTGCTTATTTGCTATCAGCATTACTCAATTTCTTATTCTATATGCTGCAGCTTTTCCTATTTGCCTAAGCTTTTGTTTGAGCCATATTATAGAGCCGAGACAAATTAATATGACGAAACCATTCGCATATTTTTAATCTGTTTCGAAGACAATCGAAGGTGAAATTGAGGCTATTTCACTGTATCATATGAGTGCGTCCATTATCGTTTGTAAGAATAAAAAAGGCACAGTATGAAATAAATTAATTCTTAGTCTGAAATTCAGGGGTGTTATTTCTCGACTGCATTATACGGGAGGAGAACATGAAAATAGCTCTCACTGATAGCAAAGCTGTCTACATTTTAAAAGGAAATTGGTAGCAAGTGAAGAAATTTATTATCACAGCTATCTTCATGGTGAAACTCAATCCACTGCATGGCTTTAACCTCGAATTTGTGAAGGAAATTAAGAAATAAAATACTATTAAATCTGATTTGTAGCAAAAAGTGCCATCAATTCTGTCCTTGTTGGGTTCAATTCTGGCTATAGTTATGTGGTGAACAATTGTAAACCTGTCCTGGCAAATTTAGCTGATACCTGGTTGCACAAAATTTTCAGATAAACCATTGGCAAGAGGCGTTATACGCTGAACCAGGTAGGGAAGAAATTAGCATGGTCAGGATTGACCAGCTTGTCATAGCCTGGATAACATGAATTTCTCATTCAGGGAGTATATCCAGTGAAACTGTAAGGACTGCCTGCATGTTCCGCAATCAATTCCAGCCAATACTGTCAACAACCTTCAAAATCACAGAAACAGTGCACTCACCTCTTGTCAGGATGAAAGCCTGATGTTAGCTATTAAAGTATCTTGTGTGATACCACACTTGTGACTTGTACTAACGAAAGAAAGAAAGATCAACATGAGTGACTTGATGGGCAAAAAAAAATTCAAAAATTATATAAAGCATATCGCATTCATTGACTCACCATCATTTCTTAGCCTGAAGCCATCGTCTCGGGTCCCGTGCTTACTGTTGGTAACAAATTTGAATTCTATTACATCCCTCTTCACAAATAACGTGATGTATTGTCCAAGTGGCGGGGATCTTTCATCGCCACTGCAATACCTATTATCATTCCCATCTCTCAAACCTGATATCTGAGTAGTAGATTTGGGAGGAGTTGGTCAGCTCGATCACATTTTAACAGATAGGCGGACTGTTCCCGCCTGTAACGCTCCTGGTGGAGCCACTGGCTGTTCAATTACGGTGATTCATCACAGTATTTATTTTGTGCTCAACGTGGTGTAGCAACTACTCATAAAGCTATGGAGTTGTCAATTGCTTTTGTTATCATTTTGTATGGTGAGGTGGGTCATTGATCTGATGGAAGTTTGTTTATGTAATTCTACACAGTATATTTATTCATAATAAATGATGAGATGCTTGTGTGGGTAAAGTGATTGAGAAGATTCACAGTTAGCTAGTGTTGTGTTAAATATTTGTTTGTGAGGGATAAAATGCTCATTGGTACAGGCTTGAATTGATAAATATGCAGCTGAATGTAGGTATATGTTAATTTAGGTGTTAAAACATTTTCAATAATAAATCTGAGGTAGAGACAGCAAAGACATGTATAAAATCACATAATATAAATTACAGGGAATAAATGAATACAAGGTTGTCAGATTAGACATCTGACATAGTCCATGGAACAGATTGTACTAGATTACATGTTACTGGTAGCAGGTGCATGCGTTCCTGATCTGACAGAAATGGCAACATAATTCGTGAGTGCTCCCGTAGGCAGCAGGGTAACAATGCCAGGCTCATGCTTTGATTTCCTTGATGAGCATAACTTTGACACCCACCATTCCAACACAAATTACGCAGCCCAGCATAAAAACAAAAACAATGTGAAAGAAGAGATAAAAAAAAATTAACAAGAAAAGCAAAATATTAGAGATTCAATTACAGATTAAAGATTGTCTTTCATAACCACTCGTCGCAGTTTTTGTCTTACAGCTCTATCTAACTCTGCCTCTGCTGCTGCTAACTCCCTAAGCGTCGACCTTGTTTTACGCAGCAGATCTGATCTCATAATTTTAAACCGATGTTGCATCCTCTTTACATCTACAACACAGGAGTTAGAGATTACATATTAATGTAAATTGCCTTCAGGTATGTAATGAAAGCATCTTTACCTACAGCAAACATAGATGGTTGATGCGCTGAATGTATGCACTTACATTTGACATTCTACTCTCGCATGTTGGACAGTAATAACTACATATTAATGAAAATTACCTTCAGGAATATACTTGTATATATACTTGTATAATTGTACTGAATGTATGTACTTACGTTTGGCATCCATCATTGCTATTCTACCCTCGCATGCCGGACAGTGAAAACTATCAGCTGCAAATAATTCTTTTAATTCATCTGAAGTCTTTGCCGACTGTCTCGTGAGGTGCAGCTCCTCACCATTAGGAATTAATTCTTTGGCACATTCTGGACAGGAATGAGACTGCAAAATAAATATTATGACTAGTTACCAAGCAAACATATTATTCTGAGCAATGGAAAATCACATAAGCTATTTGACAAGTCGTATACAATCAGAATAAAACGATACGGAGCATAAAAAACAAGATAATTATGTACAAAAAAGAAAAGCAATGTATGTGTGTATACTCACATGATCCATTGTAATAATAGTGTCCTATAATAGATGGAACAAATAGTCACTTTGGTTGTGTGTAAGTGCGTCTGTGTGCCTCCTAGTGTGTGTGTGAATTTGGTAAGCAGGCAAGCGCTTAAATAGCCGTGAACCAAGTAGTTATATATTGTATGGAAGATACTTATTCATATTAGTGTTTCCTAGGCAACCTATGATGGAACTGTCAGAAAAGACAAGTGGTTATTTTAACCTGTTAAAATATCTGAGTTCACCGATTAATACAAGACAATATTTATTAACCAATCTTGCAGGCAAATGTTATTCTCCATCTCTGACATTGATGGATTACAAATCCAGGATGCTGTACATGCTTCAACAAAATGTGGAAGAATTGTATGTGAGTGATATTGAAATGATATCAAGAAAAATCTTATCTGCCAGCCAAACTACACAGACCTATGCCTCCCTCTGTGAAGAAATCTTATCATCTACCACAAACGGCAAGAAGTTGCTGTTTCATTCTATTACATTAGTGACTATTCTACAGAAGGTATTTTTGTCATTGGGCAAAAATGAAGTTGGTAGCATAAGTACTCATTCAATAAACACCTTTTGCAGAACTTTAAATAAAGCTATCAATCGAGTGAGATTTCAGGCAGTGATGCGGCAGATATTTTACCTGTTGGTTACTTTGTTGGTATTTAGCATAATCTGTCTATGGTAACAACATAATGGATAAAACAGCAGATGCATCTATGGCTGCTACTTTGTGGAAATTAATCTCCCTCCAGGTCAGCAAACATTGTCAAGGCTGTAATGCTCAAGGCTATACAGACTTCTTTCAGCATGACTGTCAACTTATAAATCAATACATGTATCTTCTGCACACTGATAAATTACGCCACCATTTTGATAATTGGTATGAAATCGCAATGTTGATGATTCCATCAGGATTTCATAGACCTGTGACCAGATATTTAATAAAGGCAAAGAAAGAGGCTTTGTTCAGTCAGATAGTGGTACTGCTACCAGACGCACCCTACACTGTTACATTACCTCCTCATTTACGTTAGTTTGCCATGCCTGTGTCTGATATCACAACCAGACAGTTTTTATCGCAATACCGCGCACTTCTCACAATTATCCTGATTACCGTTGCCACCATATGTTCACTGTGTGCAGCGTTTGTTCAACAAGAGAAGGGAGAGCTACATTCTATAATAAAGCTCCTCGGTGAAAACTTTGAATCCACTTCAAAGTCAACAAACTCTACATTCTAGTATGGCTTCAAATCTTAAGACAACAGAATTTCACCTTGCTGCACCATTCACATCTATAATCTCAGGCAAGATTTTTATCTAGTTGTTTTTTGACCTTAAGCAGGGTTATATGAGCCTCTGAGCCAAAGCGGAGGGGAGCCTGCATGAAAATTTTTGTTGGGATTTGTGACAGCGAATTTGCCGAGCAAAAAACCTAGGCTATTTGTAATTGACGTCAAAGGGTGGTGCAAAATGACTTATTAATCCCCTTAATGCGTTCAAAATTAGAGCAGAAGCGGAAATTTTGCGGCAAAATCTCCCATAAAATCGGAACTTTTGCGGGTAAAAACTCCCATTAAATTTTAACTTTAATGAGCATTTCATCACCGCAATCCTTCCCATAATTTTAAACACACCCAGTACTTGGAGGTACGGTTATTATGGGATGATCAGCTTATATAACGCTAATAAATCATCTGTGTCTGCAAACTTGAAAAAAATAACACTCAAGAGGTCAATAGTAATGTGCAATATTCTATGATTGTGTGTAAATGAAAGAATTTTAGTCACAATCTCTATCCTGCTGACTTTTTATGCTGTATATTTTTAGGGCCGACATCAAGTGGTAAATCTACCCTACTAAGAGAAATTATTTCCCATGCTGAAAAAATCTTTGTGCCACCACCTGTGGAAATAATTATCTGTTACTCAATCTACCAACCACTTTACAACTCTTATGATGCCTCGGTGCCGATTAAATTTATAGAAGGGCTAGCAACAATGGAATCATTGCCTAAAGATCGACAGCATAGACTTCTAGTCATTGATGATTTAATGGAGGAAGTTTCCAGCTCTAAGGATATTGCTGACTTTTATACAAAGTTTAGTCATCATTATAATTATAGCATAATTACACTGACACAAAATTTATTTTGTCAAGGACCATTTTTCCGTACGATTAGTTTGAACTCACACCATTTCTGGTTGATGAAATCTGTGAGAGACATTTCAGTAATCAAAACAATTGGCAGACAAATGGGTAAGGAAAAACTTGTGATAGAAGCATATTTGGATGCAGTAAAAGATCGTTATGGTTATCTGTTTTTAAATTGCTCCCCAGTTTGTGATGATAAAGCCCGTGTACGAGCAAAAGTCTTTGAAAATCCTGGTATCGTGTATTTACCAAAGTAGTTTTGCTCTGTTGATAAGCATTTTTTTTATTACATGGTGCACAACACTCTTGTGTTTGTGAAAATTTTTACCAAGTGGTTATTTAAATAATAAAGCTATATATAATACATAGAGAGTTCAAGTCATGCTTTACAATGATAAATTAACATTAAGGCTCACAGGCTAAAATTACTAGTTATAATAGAGCAGATTAAGGGATTGCAATTTCAAATTCCAAACCTGCGATGGATCTTTGGTTAAACACCACGGTATAAAAGGATGAGGCTGGAACCATCAAATCATTCATTCAGTTTGAAGTGAATTCACCTCTGCTTGCAAGTCAACACATTGTACCCAAGGAGACTTAAGCCTTACTACTCTTCAATGTAAGTAAAAATTGTAATCATATTTTTCCTTTAATAAGAATTTATTTTTGGGTGAATTCAAATTAATTAATTATGTTACTGTTCTGAGTTTGTTTAAATAAGGTTTTATTTTTTTATTTTTTTATTTTTTTTAATTTTTTGTATTTTTTTATTTACTATTTTAGATGTTTGATACTTGTTTTGGTTGCATTCACGACAAACCGGGACAAAGATCCCATATGGGTCCAGGTGGGTGTCTGGAGCCTGAACTTGAGTCAGACACCGAAACGACTCCACCAGTAAGAATAATTTCTCATGAATGTTTGCTTCAAGTTCTTTTGGTAGATTTTACATGTGCATTTCATGATTTTGAACTTGTGCCTCCCGCTTGATTTGGCTAATTTAAAAAGATTTTATTGGTTTTTGTGTTGGCGAGTGCTTTAGCAGTAGAAAAAATATTTTTAAAAAATCCTTATTAATTCCTGTTAGGCAAAAGAAATTTGAAAACAACTAACTTTTGTTCTTTCTTTTAAAATAGATGCCCCGCAAAACTGCAAACAAAATGAACAACGCTATGAGTGCTTATGCCAAGAGAATGTTTCTGGACAGTGAGGCGAAGGAGGTGAAAGCCTCTGATGGGAGCTTTGATGATGAAATGGTGAGTGACTTTGCAAAATGACTTTTGTAGTTAATTATTACAAATAAATCTAGCATGGTATGCCATATACTTTTACCAAGTGTGTATGACTTCTTCCTTGCAAGGGATTTTAGTGAATTCGAAGATCAAGTTTGACCTACCTTATACACAAAAAGTATTCAGCATTAATTTCACCAATTTTGCTTCTTGAGGTAGCTAATTCTGAAAGTAACTAATTTTACTATTTCTTTATAAATGTTATAATGCATAGAAAGCCAAGAAGTCTTTTGTAAAATCTCAAACGTTTTTTTTTGGTTAAACTAGGCAGCCAGATTCTCCAGGATTTACACCCCTCACCTTATCAGTGTTGCTATGCATTTATGTAAGGCTTTAACGCGTGTTTGTTTTAGTATGATTTTGAGGATGAAAGCGACATGCGAATGGAAAGGCGACTGGGTAAACGACCAACCAAAAAGCCCAATCACTCTTTAGCGAAGAGAAGCAAAAAAGTGAGTATTACCTATTCAATTTTTTTCTAATAATTTTGTTTTGTTACACAACTCTAATGTGCATGTGTTTAATCTGCACAGTTCTTGCCCTTGATAATGATTGTGTTTCCATTGCACTGTTAAAAATATCTGCCTACGGGCTGCCCTTTTCTACATACTTAATTGTATATCAATCAGTGCTCAATGTTTAATGTTAATAGAGTGTGAATGAGGAAGAAGAAGTCATTGACCTCACACGAAAGAGAAAAAGGCAAGATGATGACGAAGATGATGAGGATGTTGAGGTTGAGACAAGGAAACGCAAGCGATGTGCAAAAGTAAGCATTTATCATGATTATTATCGAGTAATTTCCAACCTTCTTGTTTCACGTCAAGTGTTCCATATCTGCAATATTATTGTGTCAGGGACAGGATTGAGAGAGGACAAACCTTTCATTTCATTTTTATTAGATGGAGAAAATTATCAACCTCCTCATTCTGTTGGGATTATGTACACTTGGCTGCATATGTGTGCCACCTTACCCATGCATAAATCAGTTTTGTCAATTTCTTTTCACAGCTGCTGAGTGATCTCGACGAAGATGAAGATGATGAAACTTTTTCTCATGATAGACCCGATGCACCTATTCCAACAAGAGTGAACAAGGCAATCCCTCCCTCTAAAAAAGTAAGATTACACCACTTCTCCTTATGTTTTTATATGTGCTCAATATCAATGATATCACTTAATTCCAGACATAGAGAATTATCCTTCAACCTGGTAATGCTAGGGCTTTTGTTTTGGAAATCTCATAAAATTGGAATCGTTATCTCCTTGAGGCTGACTTTATAACCATTTTGAGTAATTGTCATGTTTTAAAGTTGGTAAGGGTTAGCCCTAGAGGCAATCCAATGGATACACCCCTGCATAGGTAAGGTGTATCATTATTGCATTGCAAATGCTCACTTATCAAAAAAAGCTTCATGAATTTCTCCTTAAGCAATTTATCATTTCTCTCTCTCAATAATATTTTAGTACACGAAGATGTTGGTATACCCCCCTCCCCCAGCAGCTGATGATTTGGAAGATACCCAATTCGAACTTCCAGACTTGGGACCATCTACTTCCTCAGTTTTGAGGGAGTATAGACTCCAATCGGCAGCAGCAGCACCACCACCACCACCAACAACAGCATTGACCGGACCCCAAACAGCATCCCAAACTTCTCCCCAAACTGCACCCCAAACCACACCAACACCGTTTCCTGGTCTGTCGGTGTATCCGGTTAAGGTAGCGGACTTCAACATTGATGAAATTCAGCTCAATGTAAGTAAAATACGGCATATATTTATTCACATGTGAAGTTCTTGTGCATCACCTCCCACCATTATGTAATGCCATATTGTCATCTCATTACGCATATCTCCTCAAAACCTCTGAATAGCTAACAGTGAACAATTTTATATGTGAGAGTATTTTTATATCTTATATGTTACTTACTTTTTTTCACTAACAGGAGGAAGGAGATGTATGGCATGCAAATGATCCTTTAAAGAGACCCCTAAGTATAACGGCGCTAAGACAGTTATCAGAAGGATGTAAGTTAGATATCATAATTGTATAAATAAATAAAACAATGGAAAACAAAATAAGTTATTGTGCCGCTTGGAAGGAAAGAATTGTCATTCAAAAGGAATCGCACTCTCCTTGAATTTATTACAGACAGCTACCAACTTGGTAATAATTGCTGCTGCAGTTTGCGAGTTGTCATAACTTGAAAAACAGACTCGATAATACAATACTAAGAATGTTCTTTTCATTTGTTTTGTAGTCATTACTCCAAGGTACATATACAGATCCAAAACAGTTCAGGGGTACCAAGCATCACCAGCAGTGGCATCGGATCTGTCAAGAGCCTTGGAGCAAATAGAATCCAAGTATAACAGATTATATAGACCAGTGAACCGGAGATTTAGGAGGACCTATGCTCGATTCAGACTCAGGGGAACCCCTGAGTCAACAGAGACAGTGTAAGTATGAGATGCTTTCCTTATTCTGAGTCTCATGTAATGCCATCATTGAGCTACCATCAAATCATGTCATGGGTCGTACTATTGAAATTTGAATACAATTTATGTTCAGAATATTGTTTCCCAATAGGTTAAATACAGCAGTATTGTGGTATTTACTACTTTCATTATGCATGTAGGTTTAAATAATATGATTTTTTTATTTTGTAGGCTCCACAATTTGGAAAGAGCACTGGCATTAGAAGATGCACTGGAGATCAGTGCATCTTGCAGAACGCAACAGTGCCTCGTCTCGTATGTTCTACAACTGTCATTCACCAATATAGAGGACAAGATGAACTTAATGCCACAGATCAACATACTAAAACTAGACGAGATCCTTCCCAATAGATCTTCCACAAACACTAACCCCGCGGCAGAAGGTACCTTTGACTTTTTGTCCATATAGAATAGTTAATATTGAAAACACATTATCGTTTAACGTTTCTTCATAAAATACATGTAAAGTGATCACAAACAGAAATGTTGGTCTGTAAAGAGTGTCTTGGTGAATTCTCAACCAAATCAAACCTGAAAAGACATGTGAAAACTAAACATGATCAGAATTTCATAGGATTTCAGTGTTTAGGCTGTTGCAAAGTTTTTACAAGAAAACACCAGCTCAGCATTCACAAACAAAAATGTCTGAGAAGTAACAGTTCTGCAGGGCCTAGTTCAGCACACACCTCACACCAGTTTGGTGGGACAATTACTCATGCTGACCAAATTGAAAGCACTAGATTAGACACAGTTGTTCAATCATCACCCCTAAAAGACTTACTTAGGACAAATTGGGAAGGAGTCAAAACTTATTTCAGGTGTAGAAGGGTTGTTGACATTTTTAATCTACGTCTTATCAACAACAATCAATCAATTACTGATGCATTGTGTAATCTTTGGTTGACAAAATTATCTACTCAAGTCAAACTTCAGTGTTGTTTGGGATATGTTCTCAAGAATACCAATACTGAAGAGATACGATATTATCACAGTTCAACCAACAATACAATGATTTTTGATCATCCCATCACTGTTAAATCATTAGCCGACATGAGGGATATTGGAGAGTATCTTGACAATTTAGACATGTGTGAAAATGCAAAATCCAACCGACCAAATAGTTCATGGGGTGTGTTTCATGTGACAAATATCTCATTTTATTTGAGCAAACTTCCCTTTCCCAAGATTGGTTCGCCGTGCCAAATTCCTACACACATTAAAAAGCTAAAATGCGTGAAAACTTTGTGTAGGGGTGTTCATAACAAGACAATCAATGACAATCTGTGTTTTTTTCGTGCGTTGTATTTAAAACAGAATTGTGTTTGCAAAAAGCGCTGTGACTGCTTGTTTCCAAAAGCAAGTCTGAGTAAGATTCATGATTTGTTCTATACATTCACAAAATATGTTGGCATATCCCCCGCTTCGGTCTCAGAGTTTGAAGGTGTGACATTAGAAGATCTGCGGTGTCTGGAAAAAATCTTTGACATCAAGATATCGGTTTACAAATTAGCTCGTGACAGTAAATGCACGCTTATATTTCAATCCTTCAGTAAGTCAAGTGTGGAGCTTAACTTATGCATGGTTGGTAATCACTTCTGCTATATACATGATATATCATCATTCTCAAAGTGTTTCACCTGCAAAACATGTAACTTAAGTTTCCCTACAAAATCCAACCTTCTTCGTCACAGGAAAAGCTGTGCTAAACAGCAGTCGCGCTATAGATTTGAAAAAGATGTTTTCTATCCACCTGCTAATATCTTTGAAGAAATAGAAAACAGAACAGGGCTGACCATTCCAAATGAATACCGCTTCTATGAATATCGTGCAACATTTGATATTGAGTGTTTCTTACCAAAGTCCACTTTAGAGAACACACCCAAGTTGACTTTCAACAATGATCACAAACTAATGAGTATTAGCATATGTTCTAATGTACCCGGATACCTCAATCCATTTTGTCTAGTTAGTGATGGAGATGCCGATGCACTAGTTGAAAAATTTGTGCTCTACCTGTTGCATCTCAGTGATGTTGCATACTCACTCAATCTGGAAAAAATATCGCCCCTACTACATAAACTTGAAAGCTTGGACAGTACACGCATGAAAACTGAATTAGACTATTCTCAAAAACAGTGGTCTAATCCCCGTAACTATCAATTCAATAGTATAGGTAATCTAATAGAAAAACTCAAAGCTCACTTTGCTGAACTTCCAGTAGTTTCCTTTAATGGGCAAAAGTATGATTTGAATGTTATTAGAGCTCCTTTGATCCGTCATCTGTGCAAAACCGATCAAATCAAATTTGCAATCAAGCGCAATAGTTGTATGAAATGCATCAAGACCCACAAACTGAAATTTGTAGATGCAACAAATTACATTGCTCCTGGCTTCTCTTATGAGAATTTTCTGAAAGCTTACAACTGTTCTGTACAAAAAGGTTACTTCCCATATGAGTATATTACATCCTTGGATATGCTCAATGAACCAGCTTTACCCCCTCACTCTGCATTTTATTCCTCTCTTAAACAGTCAAATATATCACTTGAAGAATATGACTATTGCAAAGAAATTTGGACACATCATGATATGCAAACACTACGTGATTTCCTTATATGGTATAACAATTTGGATGTGGTTCCTTTTCTTGAGGCCCTACAAAAGCAATCAGATGTCTACATTTCAAAAGGATTAGATATGTTCAAGGATGCTGTTAGTGTTCCATCTCTTGCTACCAAGTGGCTTTTCAAAGAGTCCTTGACTAATGAGTTTTCAATTCCTCTCATCTCACAAAAAAACTCTGACCTTCACAAGACTGTGAGAGACAATATTGTTGGAGGACCTGCTCTTGTGTTTCATAGGTATCATGAGTGTGATAAAACCTATCTAAAATTTGCAAAATATGGCCACTCCGCTAAAATATGTAAGCAAATCAAAGGTTATGATGCTAACAGTTTGTATTTATATGCTGCAATGCAAGACCTCCCAACTGGATGCATGATTAGAAGAAAGTCGGAAGACAAATTCACTCCACGCTTTGTTGATGTTCACGGGCGATTAGCTAATGAATGGCTGGAGTTCAAAGCGCACATGAATAACACTTACATTAGACATAAATATAATCAAGGTGAAATTCGTTTGGGACAGCATTCACTACCTGTTGACGGATTTTGTAAAGAGACCCAAACTGTTTACCAATTTCATGGCTGCCTTTTTCATGGTTGCCCAGATCCTAACTGCCCAAACACAAATGATCAGGTAACCAACCCAATCAACGGAATTTCATATCAGCGGTTATATCAAGACACATCTGAGAAAGAAGCATATTTAAGAGCGCTTGGTTTTAAAGTTATATCAATTTTTGAGTGTCAATGGAACTATCAAAAAAGTTCTTCTAAGTATATCTCTAGGTTTGTTAGCAATCTGACTTTCAGAGAAATGAGCGAGAGAAAATCCATGACTCAAGAAGAAATAATATCAGCAGTAAAATCTGAACGCTTCTTTGGCCTCGTAGAGTGTGATATTCACGTGCCCGATCATTTGAAACACAGATTCCATGAGATGCCACCAATTTTCAAAAATGTCAGCATCAGTCAAGAAGATCTGTCTCCGTTGATGAAAGCCTTTGCAGTAGAGAACAAAATTTATCAATCACCACAGCGTTCATTGATTGGGAGTATGTTTGGCAAGAAAATTCTAGTTCTAACCTCACTTTTGAAATGGTACATTGATCATGGTTTGAAAATAACTAAGATATATCAGATTGTGCAATTTAAGAAACATAAGTGTTTTCGTGAGTTTGGGGAAGCAATATGTGCTGAAAGAAGATTAGGTGATGCTGACCCATCAACAAAAGTAAGATCGGATACTGCCAAACTCTCTGGGAATGCCATTTATGGTGCAACCATAACTAACAAGGAACGCTTCACTGACATAAAATACACAACTGACCTAAAAACTGCTTCATCTTTTATTAACGAGAAGAATTTCATGTCTATTGAGGAGTTGGGTGATGATGTATTTGAAATTGAATTGAGCAAAAAGAAGATAAAATTGGACACCCCAATAATAATAGGCTTCTCTATTCTGCAAATTGCAAAACTACGCATGCTTCAATTCTACTACGATTTTATGTGCAAGTTTTTCCATGATTCATGTTTTGAGTATGTCTGTATGGACACAGACTCTGCATATTTTGCCACCTGTGATGAGCTGGAGTCTTTGATTCCTAAGACTTTGCAACAGCAGTTTTATGAAGAGTATGATAAATGGTTTATTCCTAAATTTTGTCCCGCACACAAACAATCTTTTGTTGATAGTAAAGTAAAGGGTTTACCATGGGTGATGCAAGCCTGTTGTAAAGCCATGCATGTTTACCATAAACGCACACCAGGACTGTTCAAAGAAGAATTCTCTGGGACAGGCATCATTGCCCTCAACGCAAAAACATATCATACTTTTAGCTCTTCCACTAGCAAAACGAGTACCAAAGGAATTATGCGTAAACTGAATTCTTTCACCAGGACACACTTTCTAAATACATTAACCACCAAGAAACCAGTTTATGGAAAAAACAAAGGAATAATGAAACGAAATAACTCAATGGTAACTTATACTCAGTTGAGATCTGGGCTTTCATTTTTTTATGCCAAGCGTTTAGTTTGTGATGATGGTGTCACAACAATGCCTATTCATTTATAGTAATGTTTTTAAATTTGAGAATTATTTTATATGACGTTTTATGTTCATTATGAGATTTTATTATGATTTATATGTATAATACTTCATGAGTAACAATAAAAGAATCTGAAATAAGCAAAAGCAAAAGCAACACATGTACTTTTTTAAATAAATTGCATATCCTTCCTTAAAGTAACTACTTTTAATAATGCTGTATCATTCTCTCATCAAAAACTACTGTCTTATTCTGCAGTAAAGTTGGAAAATACAAATTATTAATTAGTTGATTGACTACTATATCTCTTTCCGCGGTTGAATCAACATAGAGAAGCTTTGATATAATATCTTGAAATGAATAATCCCTTGCTCTCAACAAAAGAAAGACGAGGCAATATTGTCCACACACAGTTGAAAAACCTTGCAGCACTTCTGCATTTCTTCTAGTGATTTGCATGTCTTTCAATTTTCTTTCAATCTGAGGATGTTTGATCACTCCACCATATGAATCAAAGTACTCTGCGGTAGCAGTTGAAGACATGTTCAATGCTACCCAATGACTTCCGCGTTGATAAGAGTAATCGTAATTTATGATTCTCATTGATGGAAACAGTAAATCTGTGGTCAGGAACCAGTGGTACTTTTGTACAGTGAGTAAGTGGAGCTGAGCTCCACTTGGTTATAAACACCCTTCTTGAAGTGGAGCTGAGCTCCACATCAATTTTTTTTATTCCCTGGATGAGCAGGGCTCTCAGCCTGGGAGGATTCGAAACTTGAGTTTTGAAATTAGCATGTCGCATAGTGGTATTTTAAAGGTGTAAAACGCCCTGAGCATAAACAGCTGCGGGTACGTCTGAGATGGCACCGAAATATTGTTGGGTGAAACACCTGAGATTTGAAGATTATGTGCAAAGAATAGCTGGCAAAGCAAGTCAAAGAAAGTATGTTGTTAAAAAAATGTTGCATCTAAGTTCAAAGCCATTAGCTTTCATGATGTTCAAAAGTTGTGTAGTTTCCCTCTTTATGTATTTATTGTCTGCCTGTTTTGCACACGAGCAAATGTACCATAGACAAGAAATTACTAAGGAAAGTTTTTAATTTGATTGTTAAAGACAACTCCTTGATCACATCATACACAATTTTCTAGAGCGATGCCCTCAAATGCAAGTCAATACTCTAGGAGCAAGTTATTTTATTGACAAAGTATATGCATCTTTTTCTCGCAACATTTCATGTTTGTGATAGCAAGTAAATCAATAAAAACCTAGAGCATTTCTTGTAAACATAAAATCGTAAATAATTTTAGATATGATCCAGATGAACCAATTCGTATGGACTAACCAAGGCCGTCGCCACAGGTGAAAATGACTCCCCATGATGTTAAAATATGATGTTTGTAAAAATATTGATTTAAAGACGCCAGGGTAGAAAGGCACAACTAATGTAATGTGATGCTATTGAAATCATTGCCTGGATTTATCCGGTTCACCTGCAAAATCACTTTTTTAACATGTCTAAAATTCCAATTTCTATTTAGCCATAATAATCTCATTCGCAAATCTCTGGGATTGGCAGTTCAATAAGAGCATAGATTATCACAAATGAAATCAAATACCCACAACAAATACCACCCATAATTCTCATGCAAAAGTTTGATGTTATCTTTATTATTCATCTCAGTTGGGATGTAAAGTGTTGATATTCCATAACGCTTAGAAATCATTGTTTGATCATTGATTTAGAAATGACTTGAATAGGCAGCGCAGTGAGAGTATTATTACAGTGAGTGCAGTGAGAGGCATTATTAGTATAGGCAGTGCAATAATCGAATCGAGGCGCCAGGGTAGAAAGGCATAATTAATGTAATGTGATGCTATTTCAAATCATTGCCTTGATTTATCCGGTTCACCTGCAAAATCACTTTTTTAACATTTCTAAAATTCCAATTTCTGTTTAGCCATAATAATCTCTTGGGATCTCTGGGATCATTGTTTGATCATTGATTTAGAAATGACTTGAATAGGCAGTGCAGGAGAGTATTATTACAGTGAGTGCAGTGAGAGGCATTATTAGTATAGGTAGTGCAGTATTATTTACATAGCTTATCACAACTAGAATCTAATACTGGATCATTCATTAATAATATGGCATAAATTATTGTAAGGCAACATTTAGCATTGTTTGTATATTATTTATCTCTGCCAACGAGCAAAATCTGAGTTTTTAGCTTAGTGAGTAACTCGGGCTAAGCCTGAGTGGTTGAGAGCCCTGTCGAAAACAATGGGGAGTAAACTGTTCTCATGCTGGAGCCATACTAATAGATGGTAAATACATTAATATTTGAGTGTTGGCTATGTGTTGTCAGTCCAGAAAAGTTATTTCTGCAACCGCCTATGGCAAGAAAATAGAGTATAAAAGCAGAAGCATCTACAACCAATTATAATTATCTGTTGCTGGGAAATGGGGATATCTGGCTCCCTCTGGCATACCTATCAAAGACAGGTGATGTCAGAGGATATTGGCTAACAATAAAGCTGCTCATTGGCAACCTCTACAGAAGGTTGCTGGCTAAACCTTGCCGGCTGGGAGGATTGATTGATGAATTAAAATATATAAATAAGTAAGAGCTCCACTTCATTATCCCTTACAAAAGTACCACTGTCAGGAACTCATCTAAAGACTGAACTGAAGGGTTCATCACTGAAGTAAACTCATCTGTCATCAAAACTTTCCTCAACTGTTGTGAGTTCATGATACTGAGGCAAGAGTGGGATTCCTCAACTCATCAATATTGAGCAATTCATCATATTCATAGTAAACCATTAAATTAACAGTCTCACTCAAGGGATCTGAGAATGTTAGTTCAACTTTTGTGTCACTTATGCGTTGTAAATGTGTTCCTTCGCCATGGCTCCAATCATTTGTCAAGTCAAAGGCGTACAGACAGAGGCTGGACTTGAAATGTTCAGGAGTTATGTTGTTACCCTCCTCCGTGAAAGTCTTTCCACATACTGACTGAAGATTGTGATAGGCTCTCATATAGATATCCTTCTGGAAATCTACTGCTAGAGGCTTCTTCAACACATAGTTATTGTTAACCATTACATTAATTGATGTGAGATTAAATGGCTCAAACTTGAATGGTGAATGTGCGTAGGATCCATTCTTGGCTGTATGAGTTGTCAAACCAAAGATTATTAGCTTTGGTTCCTGTTGGTTGGTTAGTACATTCACTGTTTCACTTCCTCTGCCTGGAGAAATGGTGAAGAATTTCACATCTGTTCCGTTAATCACATATTTGGCGGGTGTTTTCCTTAATGACTGTATATGTGAGAGGCCAACAGACGGATGCACCACTAATCTCCTCATCAACATTGTTGCCTTAACAATCTCAATTTTGTAGTCAAGAGGATCTGTAACACCTTTGATATGTTGCAAAACAAATTGCGGGCTATTGAATTGCAAAACAAATTTCATGGAAACTCCAGGTAGCATATATTTCTTCTGCATAAACAAGGGTGAGTTTAATCTCCCGATAAAATCAAGCACAGGGCTGCCAGCAAGTTTGCCAGCTCTTGCCTTCATCAATGCATCCTGACTGCCCGTTAATTTTTCGGAATGCTCTTCCATCATTCCATCAGACATCCATCCAACAGTTCTCAGGTGAGTTTCCTTGGCTCCAGTATCATGGTTTAACATATTTTCCACAAAAGCTTTGTAAGCATAATGTACATTATCTTCAACTTGCTTGTGGTTTAGTAAGATGGAAAATTTTGAAATCAAAGTATGGAATATTTGTTGTGATGGGGTCACATATACTTTTGTAATGTCTTCATCTAATTTGTTTCCATCCCCTTTCTTTATCATGATCTGTAAATGGAGGAGTGAGTTTGCTAGATCATAGTAGTGGTTATTTGATGATGAAATGTCAAATGTAACTGGTTCTAAACCCTGAGGATGTGTCTCAGGTGTTATCTCGACGATCTCTGATTCTTTCAGATTTGTATTGACCTGAATATTGTCAAAGATTTGTAATTCTTCCATCGCAATCTCCATCGCATGTTTGTCCAGTTTCTGAAATTCACCTGTTGTTGCCATTCTGGTCTATGAGAAAATGTCACGTTTTCCTTGCCGTCGCACCCTTTTATTACCTTTGGAGTGGTTTACTCTGAGCTTTCTCTTTACTCCTCCCTTCTTTCCACCAGAAATGTCAGCAGTCAAGGTTTTGAGGAGATTTTTACCTCCAGATGACAGGCTTTTCACTGCTGCTGTTGAGACCTTTTCCCCATCAATCAAATCAGATGCAAAGTTGGCTCCTGATTTCAACAATTGTTTCCCAGCAGCCTTTGCAACTGTTTTGATTGTAGGTGCAAAACTCCTAAACAAACGCGTGAAAACCCCACCCAGCCCGTAACCTCGTTGTCTTGTTGCCCCACTGAAGACTGGGATAAATCCTCCTCGTAAATATTCCTGTCCTTTATAATGCTGATGCAAAATACTTGATGGTGTATCGAAGCTGTATGCCTTGCTCATCTTGAAACTAGACGAAAATGAAGTGTCACACTGACTTTCCCTTTTTCAAATGGGATTGGTCTCCCATCATCTCGCCTTATATTGACTTCAACAGAATCAGTATGGGTAGATGCAACGGGAACATACTGAACATTTTGAAAAGACACAGATTTAAATGTTGCAGCTTGGCGAGATGGTTCTCCTGGCACGACTCTGAGCAATGGAACCATGACATCTCCAACAAGTCTTCGCTCTACTATGTCGGTGTATACAAACAGTCCAGCTAAGCCATCATTGATGTCACTTGCAAAATCACCCCAAAAAATTCCCTTTGTGAAGAACTTGCCAGGGGTTTTTTCAAAGCCCATAACCTGGAGAATATTTTCGCTGAATGTAACACCAAACACTTCGTCACCACTGACAGTGATTGATGACCTGTCGCGCAGTTCATCAAAGTATACGGAAATCCCCTTGCATCCTGCATTATTGAAAATTTTTGTTAATTCTGACATGAGCTTGTCAACAGAAGGGTAGTATCCATCATGCAATCGAAACTCTGAGGTTGTTCCATTAGCAAACTTGATCCATACCTTCCCATCAATGATATTTGGCCACCTTGCTGGATACTGAATTTCTGTCATTCCAACCTCCCATGATCCATTATTTATAGGAAGCTTTGGGATCTTAGTCTTGTATGAATGAAGTTTATTATCAGGGAAGTATTCATAGGATGCATTTGAAGGTAAGACAACATAAAACGATTTATTCATGACTGTTCGCTACTAAAGACAAAATGAAAATAAAAACATTTCTCCACAGAAACTAGTTTTGTTGTAAATTAATTAATTGTTTGTGGGTAATCCATTCATTGAATTTACTTGGGTAACCCTTATATGACACAAGGTACTCTTTCTTACGACCTATTCCTTTTTCTTTAATGATATCATCTAAAAGAAAAACTTTGGGTAATGCCACCTTCTGCAATTCATTAAAATAATATGTACCATGAATCCGCTCATTCTTCTGGTCTCGCAGTCTGAATGTTATTGGCCTTGTGTGTTCTATCTTGTCAATCAAGAACACCTCAGTAGACCAGTTTTTATCATACCCTTTTTCAAAAATGTGTTTATATCTGCTAATTCTAACGGGATCGTCAACCTGAAGTTCACTTCTTTTGTGTGTTGGTATTCCCTCTTGAAGGTGGATGTTGAGCCATATATCCTCTTGATTGAATTTCTTGACATCATTAGGCGCAACCTTAGTCACAGAATGCTTTGTGGTATTGTATCCATCTGTGATCTTTTGCAAGATGTTTATCCAGTTGTTGGTGTTTTTATATGAGAACCATCGATGAACCTTTGATTGTATGGTACGGTTAAAGCGCTCTACTATTGAGGCTTTAATGTCATCATTTTCAGTGGAAAAATGATTTATAGCAAGTCTTTCCAACAGTTTTCTGACAGATTTGTTATAAAACTCCTTACCCTTATCTGTCTGCAGGTCTTTGCATGGATTTAAAGTCAGTACTCCCTGTAAAGCCAAACTGATTTCGCTTCCGTGTTTTGTCTTGAGAGGTTTACACCACCCAAATTTCGAGAATACATCTATGACAGTCAGAATATATTTGTAGTTGGTATTATGCTTTGAGAACTTGCTCATATCAATCAGATCAGCTTGATATTGTATATTTGCTCCACTCACAATTGTTGGACGTCGCTTAAACTTTCGATTCACTTTTTTATGTAAAGTGTATGCATCTTGAGATAATAACCATTCCTTTATTTTCGATGATGGAACATCAGGAGCATTGTGCTGAAGATTTGCTTGCCCTCCAAGAGCTGAGGGTAGAGATGGGTTGTAGTAAAGTTCTTGAAGTTTCCGTGTGACTTCTTTGTTCAGCTGTCGAATTTTTCCCACTCGAGAGGGTTTGCTGTTATTCTTTTTAATTTCCTTTCTTTTCCTTGCCATTTTGGTATCAGCGACTTTTTGGATGCAATGGATTTCTTTTCTAATGCACTCAGCTTTCGTGTGTATGGTAAGGATTTAGTAGGGAAGCCGGATTCTGTCAGTGCTGTTAGGAAGTTTTGTACTGCCTGTTTATGCTTTCCAAATATGTGTCTGTAGGTTACCGCACTCTTGAACAGTGCACCAGCATCTGAGTCATTTATTGCTTTTCCCTTGTATTTTAATCTCCCGGAGCTTGCAATGGAAAAGTCTTTGGATGAGTCAATGAATTTGGCCAGCTTATTTGCACTTGAGTGATAAGAGTGAGGGATGGTTTTCATGGTATCATCAAATATTTTCTTTTTATTCTCATCAGACTCAAAAAGCTCTGACTTAGGGGTAGCGACTGGTGTGCTTGTCGAAAAAGCAGCGGGAGAGATGCTTTTGGTTTGACCTAGCGGTTGTAAATTGAATGAGTTAGTCTCCTGAGGTGTAGGGTTAGCAAATAATGCATCTTTTCTAGATTTTCCAATTGCATTTCTGAAGTTCCTCTTGTAGCTGTCAATATTTGAGTTATACTCATCCAGCTTTTCGGTCTCTGATGTTGATTGTTTGTTGAGTATCGTATCAATTTTAGAGTCAATTTCTTTAAAAGCTTTAACATTTGGGTGCTGTAGCGAATCTGCTTTAGAATTTGAGCTCCTTACTAGCTCATTGTACGTATCTGGTTCAACCAAATAGTATTTACGGAACGACATATTTTCACAAACCTCCAAGTAATAGCTTGGCAAGGGGTTTGAGTAGTAAACCAATAAATCCACCCTTCATCAATGTTTTCCGTCTACTTTTACGTGATGAGGATTTTTTACTCAACTGCTTCAGATGCTTGTGATAAGACTTTAACGAACGGAACTGGTGTGTTGTAAGCGGAACATTTCCATTCCTTATATTACATGCACAATCACTTAATGCATCCACTGTGTCGTCACTCAATCTTTGGAGCATGCGCTTTCGATTGGAACCACGACTTTTCTGCAATTCCTTGAGAACAGGAATGTTTCTACGCAGTCGGGAATCCACCATGCTCTCTGTTCAGCAATTCAATCACAAATAACATACTCAACAAATAAGCACAAAATAAATACTGTGATGAATCATCCTAATTTGACAGCCAGTGGCTCCACCAGGAGCGTTACAGGCGGGAACAGTCCGCCTATCTGTTAAAATGTGATCGAGCTGACCAACTCCTCCCAAATCTACTACTTATCTGAAGATAGTCATTTTTACAGCAAAAGATTCCGGGATAAGAGTAGATCTCGAATTGTCTAAAGTTGATGACAACTTGTTGGTCTGCTTTCAAACCTGTCAAAGTAATTGATGAGTCGATGTTGTTCCGGTAGTTTTCATCACCGTAGCTCCAGTGGCTAATGAAGTACTTGACGATCATCATTAACATTTATTTGTCCATCTCTGTTGCCATTCTCTATACGGATAGCTGTATCTGTACATGAACATAATTAAAAATGTCAGGCATAAACATCTAGATCTTTTGATTAATTGTAACAAGGGTTAGGTGAAGCCATAAATAAGCCGTGGCTCTCTCCGTGATTAAAAGTTTGACTAAAATCAGGTGTCTTATCACATGTCACATCCCGAAGCGAGGCAGCTAAATATAATTTGCCTTAGTGACGAGGCAGCAATAACTACTCGAGGTTGCTCTCAAGTTGTAGGCAGGTTGGAGCACACCTCAGGGACCAACAAGTCTCAGTAGTCAGTAGACTGCAGCGGGATACGAATCCAAGACCTCCAGCATTTATGTATTGGAGGGCAGGCACTCTAACCAACTCAGCCGCCTCCAACTCCTAATATCTAGATCTTTCAATTTATTGTTAAGGATCGTGTGAAGCCATAGTAATCCCAGGTTCTCTCCTGGTTCCTGTAATGCGATTAAAAAGCTGATTGGGTGTCTTATCACAGGCAATATCCTGAAGCATGGGCGGCGAGATATAAATTGGGTTAGCGGCGAGGCCGCAATGTCTGCGCCAATTTGCTCTCAGTTTATAGGCAAGTCGGAGCACACCTGCAGGACAAACAAGTCCCAGTAGCCAAGGGACTGCAGTGGGATTGGAACCAGTGACTTTCAACACTTGCATGCTGAAGAAGGACGCTCTAACCAGCTGAGCCACCTCCTACTCCAGGCATAAACATCTAGAACTAGATCTTTCCATTAATTGTTACAAGGATCAAATTAAGCCATAATAATTCCAGGTTTTATCCTGTTCCTGTAATCTAACACAAAATATTAAAATTACCATAGACATAAAAGGGATCCTTGATATAATAATGAGTCTTACCTGCTGCCAGTCTATGCGGGGCATATCCAATAATCAGTGTGAGGACAATGTTTGAAATGTAGCCCATCATAGAATCTTCAAGTTTGATGATGCTGCCGCTGCTGCCACTGCTGCTGCCTCTGCTGCCGCTGCTGCCTCTGCTGCCTCTGCTGCCGCTGCTGCCGCTGCTGCCGCTGCTGCCGCTGCTGCCGCTGCTGCTGCTATCGAAAAGGCTAGATTTGCTGCCTCAATGCAATAAGTTACACACATTGGTACACCCGCAATGAGAATGACTTATGACTTAAATGCCTAGGCCTTTTATCAGCATTAAGTGAATTTGTTTATGTAAATAATGCATACACACGATCCCTCGTTGTGTGTGAGTCACCTTTTTTAAAGGAGTGAATGGCTTTGTATTCTTAGTACGACTTCCATATACATTCAGAATCAGGCATCGCTTCTCGACCTATTGGCTAAGATCGAAGTTTCACTGCCAATGGCCGATTAGTGCCAGTTTCAATTTTAGCATCTTGCTGGACACCCAGTTCAGGAGGTCTTTTATTGCCTCACATTTAGGATGCATTGTAGTTTTCTAGGATGTATCACATTCTCAGTATGAGGATTTATGGCACCTTGCGTCCCTCTTCAGGGGCGGCCCAATCTTTCTTACTAACCAGCAAGAATCAGACATCCATGCGGGATGACCAATCACATTAATCTTTTTGCAGATTGAGCTCTGAAAAGATATTCTAAATTCCTTTGAAAACTGAATTGGCTCAAACACCAACTGCCGCCAGCGATCAAAAGTCATGATCACGCCTGCTGCTTGTAACTTTCTACTATACAAATAACATTCAATGACCAGTGTAAAGAGTGTATGATGATAACTCATACTTTCACTTTCACCAACATCCAATTGTATTTTGCTGTCATCTGCTCCAAATGCATTCTTATTATGTGTAAGGAGAGTTGTTCTTGCATGTTTAAAAGGAAAACAACTTCGGTAATAAATGACATTTCAATCTGAAAATAACACCATTGACATTTTTGCTGTTATTAGAAAGAAAAATACCTGTTCAATTTTTTTTTTTCTGAGATGCTTTGACACTAATACCGAGGAGGTAATAATGAAGCTTATTCCAACAACACAACAAGACAGTTATTATGACAACGTTTATATCGCCAGTACTTCCTGTACCACCTGAAATGGAAAACGGTCAGATTGCGAGTTTATAACAGCCCAAGGATATCCCACTCTTATACAAGAGGATATCGTTCCTAAAACAATCTATTCTTTCGTCTGGTATTGAACACCACTTGTATGATAAACCTGAGCCCCACTCCTTGAGCTACAAGGATGCAACACCCGTGTGCCAGAACAAAGTCATACCTCCATAATGACAATTAAGGTTTGCTTACCACTTTCTATCTTCCCGTCGTTTTGCAGTCGGATAATAAAAGCCTTAGGGGCAGGTTGATGGAAGACTAAAGCTAATGGGATACTTTTCCACATTATAATCGAATATTAATCTAGAAAAGAACTAAATGTGGTAACAATGATGTACATGTAGTACATGTAGTACAGGTTCAACTTCGCCAACACACATACTCTGACACCTTTTTATTTTTGTTGGTAACAAAAAACAAAATGTACCTATAATTTGCTAGATAAACTGTAAGGAAATTAAGTTTAAAAAAACAAAATTGTGATAGAACACATGCGTTGGCATTTTGGAATGCAGTGAGTTTGTTTATCTGTTGTTTCTTTAAAACATCATATTTGTTGCAGTACACAGTCCACAATTGCACAATAAAAATAATCTTGAAAGCTAAGCGTTACTCATCGCTTAGCTTGTCAGATGTCCAACACTAAATATATGTATCTATTTGATAAAACTTGTTGTGAAATGATTTACCGGCCGGCTATAAGCATAAAATCAGCAAAACTATCCCAACTTTGTATAAATTGTGCAATCTGGAAACTGACCTACTTTCCCCATATTATCTGAATATAATATAATAACTTTTCAATCATATGAGGTCATAATTTTATCATTACTGGTTCTGTAAGAAATTGATTTGTGGAGTTACGAGTTGGTCTCCACTTGTACTTAATTTGAAACTTCAAAATGAAATATTATTGTTGTTATAGCTTTACAGTGGAACCCACCCAGGACAGGACCCTATGTCAGCATTTGGAGTAAAACACTGACATATCCACAAGCCTTAAAGATAAACTGGATATAAATCATGTATAAAGATATAACATCACAATAGAACACATCACTTCTCAGCCTTTTGACTATGATCAAAGTGGCACTGCTAATGGCCGATTATACCAGTTCAGTTTTTGCAGCTCGCTGCACACCCAAGCTCAGGATGTCTTCTATGGCCTCACCTCTAGGCTGCATTCTGGTTTTCTAGGATGTATCACATGCTCAGTATGAGCATTTGGAGCACCTTGCGTCCCTCTTTAGGTGCATCCCAATCTCACACACATGTCGGCATCTTAGGATGCAGTGAGTTTGTCTGTCTGTTAGATCAGTAGCCAACACAGACAAGGTATGAAAGTCCTCATTAATTTCCTTGTAATCGCCCCCGCTTGTCAAAGGAATAATAAAAAAAATAAAAAAAATATAATAGATTTAACATATTTGCTGCAGTGCACAGTCCACAATTGCACAATAAAAATCTTGAAAGTTAGGCATTACTCATCGCTTAGCTAGTCAGATGTAAAATATATAAATCTATAAATAAGAATTCTGTCTTAACTATCAAGCTGTGAAAGGATGTACCAGCCAGCTATAAGCATAAATTCAGCAGAACTATCCCAATTTTTTGTAAATTATGAAATCTGAAAACTGACCTACTTTCCCATTGTCTCTCAACATTATTCTTCAACTTTTCAATCACCATCAATAATATAATAATAATAATAATAATAATAATAATAATAATAATAATAATAATAATAATATGAACTTTATTTCCTATTCAGTGCCCCTTTCAGGGGCCAATGAGAATATGGTTTATTAAGATTAATGATACATGATGCATGATACAACTCATCTAATTAGCGCACCCTTGTAAAATGTAAGGGTGAGCAAGCTCGGCCATTGATCGGAGAGCTCACCTCCTTCAGCAGAATGGGTAGCGACCGGGATTCGAACCTGCAACTCTCAGATTGAGAAGCTCGAATCCTAACCCCTACACCACCCACCCAATATGATTGAGAAAACAGCCGCATCTCATCTGAAAGAGCAAACATGATTCAACCACATAATACACACTAGATCACATTTTCCAGTTTTACCAAAGAACCAGGTTACTTGTGACAATCAAAATGTCAATGACCTAATTGGCTGCTGAAACGGCAGTGTGATGTTTAGTATTGTGGCAATTTAATATTGACGATACATTTTGCGTCATTTGTGTTTTTTTGCTAAAAAACCTTGTGACATCAACTTCCTCATTCTTACAGTTTAAATTTGATTGATTTTGGAGATAAGATGTTATTGTGTGTATCGAACTGCAAGCTAGCGGGTCGCTGTTAACTGAAGTTTCTGATCACAATGATATCGGTGCTGAAAATGTTACGAGGGCATTTTGCGATAAGCTTGTTGATGATCTTTTATTTCACATCATTGAAAGATGTGTCTGCAAATTTTACAGGTATGTACTTTTTTATTTACTGTGCGAAATAAGTCAATATCAAAATCAAATTGGATCAAACTTTCTCACTAATTTTTTTAAACTCTCAGCTCATTCTTCTCATCTTTGTGACTTTTTGACTGTTTTATTTGATGAAGACTATGTTGTGAACTCTCATGACAACGATGCGAATATTGAGACATGCAAGTTTCCCTTCTTGTATGGAAATGAGTGGTACAACGAGTGTATCACAACCGGTTACTGGACACGCTGGTGCTCTTTGACATCGAACTACACCGGGAGCTGGGGAGAATGCACAAGTGAGTACTATAATACCTCACCTATAGGGCGCACACCTTATATATAAGTGAGTGCGCCTATAAGAACGGAACATTTGAAGCAATTTCATATTTTAGTTTGAGCAACACCACGCCATTTGATGGATAGCTCAGTATTAGAGGTGTCTGATTTGGGATCAAAATGTCTTTGGCTCAAAACCCACAGGGTGCCTTATAGCTGTGGGGCTCTTAGCTGTGAGATGCCTTATAATTGGTGCATTTTTATGTTTCCCAAAGGGGGTAGTGCCTTATAAGTGAGGTATTACGGCATATTATTGGTAGGAGCTAGAAAATTATGGGGAGGTGGCTTCCATGGAATGTCAACTCAGGGTATGGAAGGTCAATGCCAATGTCCATGTCTTAACTTTTCTGGTTCCTTTTCCTTTTGGATTTACCACACCAACCATTCAGCTTGATCAAATACCAAAAGTCCATAATAGACCATTATGCCCTTCCCGCACACATTTCCTAACTGTATCTCAGTACCTCTCAAAGACATGGTACCTCACTGTAAGTCGCCACGATAGCTTATGCATACCTGTACCTAACAGGCCCAGTCCTGAAAGATAGCCAAGACCTGAAAAACCGACCTGGTCCTGATTTTCGGTACCCATTTCAACCCTAGATATTACGAAAGGTTTCACTTTGTCAGCATGATTGAAGTCATCATTTTGTCAGCAAGATATTGCAATTCTTTTCCCAGCGTAGTCGGACAGGTCTTTGTCTACATGGCTAACTTTATCATGCAGCAGGCAGAGTGCTAGCACAAAATATATCAACACATTTGCGACCCCATGTCATCATAAATAAAAATTATTAATTTTTTCAGCGGGATACTGCACTTCATTTCCACACGTGGCTTGGACAGTGCACTATAACTCCCCAGGAGAATTCGACACTATGACTTACTCATGTGCCAGTGGTTACAACAATGGTCAACATAATCTCACTGTTAAATGCAAGAATGAAGAGAGGTATAAACAGTATTGGACGTGGAATGCTACAACAATAGCTCAACAAATCAATTGCAAAGCTAGTAAGTGATTCTTTCCTTCAGATCGTCTACCTACATTTATCACCGATGTCTATATTTTGAAGTTTTTGCTCTGAGCAAAACCTGGACCCAGTACCTTTGTAAGCAAACAAAGATAGAAGAGAACCTGTTTCTGATGGTCAAATAGAGTGTGTTTATGAAAATCTCGTAACGCAGTTTTTTAACTTCCAATTGATCAGGAAGACTGTAATGCAAGGAAGAGAAAGACCTGAACTCATTGGAATTCAAGGTTAAAGTCTGATTCTCATTTTGATATCAATATGACCTAATATAGAGCCATATTTGGAATCAGTGCCCTTAAGGTACCAATAAAGTGCATCACCAGGTAGTGTAATAGTAAATCTGACTCATCATTATTACCATATTTGTTCTAGCTAAATGTTCCCACAAGGGGGAAGACTATCCCATAGGCTTCAGTCTATCATCAACCTGCAAAGAAGGCTATTATTCTCCAACAGCGAATTGTCGAGAAAACGGGACGTGGTCAGCAAACCTTACTTGTCATTATAGAGGTATGATCATCATGATAATGATGAAATTAATAAAATCAATACAAATAATTATAATAGTAATAATATTGTTAAGTCTATTGTTACGTGGGTGTTCCATACCTGTAGCTCAATGGGCAAGACACAGATATTTATACCGATGGTGTTTTGCTCGATCCGCAAATGTTTATAAATGGACATCCCCACCAATTTACACCTTCGGTCCATCAGAAAAGAGCCTGTAGTTTGGCTGAAAGGAAGCCACTAGGATGTGAAATAAACATAAGTCTGATTGGATTCCCTGTAAACTTAGCTGATAAATCTACCCCATTATATACAAAGTATGAAAAAAAAGGAGAAATTTTTAATCCTTTCCCACATAGAAAATTTTGCCAAATTTGACTCATAGAATCAGGCTTGTGAAAATGTATTGACCCGAAATAATCGACATGGTTTTAAGAACAGCTATTAATATTCTTGATATGCTTGATATGATTTCCATTAATTTATTTTCCAGATATTTGTTGTTTTTGCTATTAATGTCACTCAAATGTTGATAGTAATTACAAACCCAAATCATGTGAATAATGCCACAAAGGTTTTGGTAATTGGTCAATGTCAATGACAGCCAAAACTACTCATTTCACATATTCGAACATGTACATTGACCCAATAAACTTCTGCTATAATTGCAGAAATGTAGACTAAGTGCTAGTGCTTGGGCGATGCACTGATGTAGAACGTGAGCGAGTCATCATTGTCAGGCCAGAAAAGTTACACATACCAATAAAAAGTGCATCCAATATTGTAATACATTCCGGGACTCACATGGTTTTGGATGGTGTCAACATTGTACAAAATCTAAGAAGACAGCACAGCTAGATATTGGGACTATCCCACCCATCATATTGTATCCATGCACATGTGGAAATGAACATGTGATTTTTACATACCGTTTTTGTCAACCAATAGAAAGTCTTTTCCTGTTAGTCATTGAATTATGTTTAGATTATATAAATTATATGAATTATGTTTAGATTATAGGAATTATGTTTAGATTTGTTAAGGGTGAAATTGGACAGTTTGTTAGTGATTCCAATTTATTAATCAGATGAGGAAATTTAAAATATCAATTGAAATGTGATGTAACCTTGTATACGCTACCCTATGACTTTCCTTTGTGCAAATTTTTCATGACCAATTTTGTAATTTAAATCACATCGCTATCTTGGTTGCGCCAATAAATTGAAATGGTAACATGTTTTGTTAAGGAAATAAACAGTTATTCTGACGAAAAAGTAACTTTTGTATAAATAATTTATAAAACTGTTTGCAGGGGAATGTACTACCCTACCTGCTATCAATGGTGGAGTTTTCCAGACATCAGATAAGTCTCGTTATCACGGAGGAGATCTGGTAGAGTGCACATGCACCAATAACTCCTCCCTTCCGCTGACAAAGAAGGTTGTATGTCTTTATAATGGAACATGGCTTGGAGAGGCTCAGTGTTATACTGGTAAGTAGTTTAATTGTTGATTACATTTATGCTATGTTTCATCTGTTTCATCTGTTAAGTTGGTCACAGCGCTCTAGGGTCCTTTCGATGCGATATATTGTATGACACAATAAAAATTAAGACCTCTCTCGAAATTGCTAGGAATATATTCTAGAAACGATGACTCTGTGTGACTAGCTGATTGGTAATATCACAATTCAAGACCAGTACAGGCCTAAAATACAGGCACACTAGAGTCAGTCGGTAGTTACTCTACCCATAATAAAAGCATGAGCTGAGCTGAAACATTTCCCTTATATTTTTTCTTCCAATATAGGTGGTACAGAAAATACCGACAAATCTGTAGTTGAACAAGAGGGTAGACACCAATCTCATCATATGACAATTTTCGTGATAGTTTGTTGTGTCGGCTGGCTAGGTTTCATCATTACCACTTCTATCTTAATGTCAAAGCATGTCAGAAACAACAAGGTGAACAGGTATTCTACTTTTTTTATCATATCAATATGTCAATGGTTGTATTTTTCATTGAACTACTATATATAGCTTCAGTTGTCTCCTGTCTGAACATGGTCAGACAACTCCCAGAAATTTCCGGTGAAAGCGATGAATTTGCAAGAGAAACGTGAAAAACAGTGATAGCTTAATCTTCAGTAAGACAGATGATTTAACAAAAAGTTATAACCAAGCTATTTTTTGTCTTGCAAAGTTATCAGCGGTGTTATCAAATCAAGATATTCTGCTACAGCATGATGTAATAAAACATTAGTAATAATGAATTGTTGCTGACAATAAAGGTATATATATATATATGTTTATGTAATTTTGTTATAGAGCCACGTCCGAGACAGAGCTTTCAGAAGTCAACACAGGAGAGGACAACAGTGGAACACCAGGTGAGCACGTTCTTATAATTTCGTTTGGTTTCACCTCAAAACATTACGACCTCAGCCACACTGAAACTTGTGCCTGATGAATTTAGATGAGACTGAAACCTTATTTGGAGGTGAGGTAAACAGCACAAGGAAGTGCTAGGGCTCTAGTTTTATCCAGCATGTTTTACGTTTGTCTCCCACTCATTTATTTCTTCATTTTTTCGTTTCTTTGTTCTCGAGCGGGCATCGGCATAAGAGAGGCGATCTTACGCAGTTTGATACGAGTTTTCTGTGTTGAGTTGACCAGTAGGCTGTATAGTTTACTGATCATCCTTTCAATTGTGGTCTGGACCAATGCTAGTTGAATTCCTATTGGCATATAGCGGTGTTATTAATGGTATATCTAAAGCAATCGGTGATTGTCAATAATTATAACTTTGACTTCCAATTTTTTTTATAGCTACGACGCCAATTTCTAATGATGTAAATGTATATGAGACTGTAGCCAACCCACTTTTGTCAATTAACAAGAACAGCTATGCACGAGTTGACAGTACATCCGACCTCCAAGGACCGAGTATCTCTAATGGATATCACCAGTTAGATAGGGGGAGTGTGAATGATCTTCAAAACAATGAAGATGAATATTTGGTGCCTTAATTTTTAGCTTTGACTTTGAATGTTCCCCAATGACTGGAAAATGAGTTGCTACATACAGCCTAGGACAACATCTGATCTTGTAAAGCTCCAAAACGCACGATCAAAGAAAATTTTAAATATGGCAACTGACTTGCTCAAATTTTATTAAATGACTGACCATTTCTTGGATATGTATTTGTACTGTAGAAGAAGTTGGAACTTACATTTCCTATTAAACTCATTTTATTTTTTTATCTAAATCTATCTGTATCTAATGAGCTTCTGTAATTTTTAAGTTTCTTATTTCTTTTCAATCTGTCTCTGTACAAGCTCACCTTTTTGTATTTTTGTATTTCTATCTTTTAGTTTAATTTGGAAAAATAAAATAAACTTATTTTTAAACCCATCCCCACCAAGTATTTTCTCCAGTCACTCGTTATCCTCATAGTGACGCACATCAAAAGGGGAAGTGCACATTGAGTATGAGCATGAATAAATTAGTCTGAAAAGAGCATTGAGAAAAGGACAAGAGATTAAAGTAAGAAATCAGTGTTAAAAGAAAATATCGCTAGCTGAGTGAATGCGTGTGCAGATTCAGTCTTAGTTTAAGTTTTTTATAAGACTGCAAAGAGACGACATTACTCTGTTTGAATGCTGCAAACAGCATACTGGATTTATAGCTCCATTACTCATTGATTGTGACTGAAGTTCAAGGATGGGTTATTCTTCGTACACTATCTTTTCCCTGCTCATTGCATCAGCCCTGAATAGTAGACTCACCCAAGCAGCAGGTAACATTTTAGAATCTTCATTACATATTTATGACTATCAGCTTTGAACCTTTCACGTGTCATGTCAGTAACATAACAGGACTACCGCTGTTGAAATTCTTGGCTTTCTGTATTACACACACCCTTGTAAGATACAACATCAAACAAGTCAAAGTGATACAAATCTGGCGCTTAGAGGGCTGCAATGCATGTCAGTGGCATTACATTATCAACCACTGAGCAGCGTCTGAGCACTAAGACTAGTTTATGCCTGACATTTTATTATACTTTCATGTACAGATACAGCCTTACGCCTAGAAAGTGGCGACAGAATTGGATTGATTAATGCTAATGATGACCCTCAAGGTTACTTAATCAGCCATTGGAGCTACGACCTAGGAAGCAACTATCCACGCAATATAGACTCATCGATAACTTTGTCCGGATTACAAGCAGACCAACAAGTCGTCATCAACTTCAGTGCGTTCAAAATGTACCATCCTGGCGCTAGCACCAGCTGTCTTACAGATTATCTAGACATCACAGGCAGTGTAACCAGTAAGAGGTTTTGTGGTGCCAACGGACGTGTGCCAGATCTGGATAAAGACATCATATCAACAGCCAGATTAAATCATATAAAGTTCCAATTTGTTACCAACAACATACCTTCAACTGGAGAAAGAGGCTTCAAGCTGAATTATTATGGTGAGTCAGTAATAGGTAAATTCGCGCCCTTGGTATTTATATTAAATAACCATTAATCATAATCATTTTCATGGGGAAATCCAACTGAATCCAGCTTGAATTCAAGTTGTCTCCCTATTACCAATGAGGAGATAATTCTAAGTTTCATATCAATATCATTGAAAAACCATATACCTAATCATAAAATCTATTCAGTTGGATTTCCCCATGAAAATGATTACGATTAATGAATATTTAATATAGATACCAAGGGCGCGAATTTACCTAATAATATCAAAGAAAGCAAAGTGGTAATCACAATTTTTCCAACATTTAGTGCACATTTTGTACACTAGATGAAGCACAAGCGAAATTTCCATGTTACTCTTTTTATGCTGTTTTACAGTTATTCCAGCTCCTACTACAACCAGCACAAGCACCCAAACATCAGTCAGTGACCTGATGATAACTTCACCGCACGGAGGTAGGCGCTTAATATGCGCAGACTGATCTCAATAAATTGAATTTAGGATTCGATAAACCACTGTCAATGGTTAGTGAAAACTCCAACACTCACACTCCTACTCACAGGAGTAGGAGGTGGCTCAGTTGGTTAGAGCGCCGTTCCATCAGCATGCAAAATGTTGAAGGTCGTGGGTTCGAATCCCACTGCAGTCCTGCCTGCAAACAGAAAGCAAAATGGCGCAGATATTGCTGGTTCGCCAATAAGGTACTAGTATTTCGCCCCCCATGCCTTGGGATTGGCAACTGATAAGACACCTGATTTTTTAATCAACCTCACATTTTATAGATCCAGAGTTCTGTCAGTGAGCTCGTACGCAGCACCAAGTTGGTTCCCATACTTATCGAAAGGGGACAAGGAGATTCTTGAAAGACTACAGAAGTTATGTCTCAGGGTTATTTTGCCCTGGTTAGAACATTATGATGAGCGTCTTGCAGCATTAAATTTCACAGAACTAAGTGTTTATCTGGACATATGCTGCCTAAAGTATGTCAATAATGTGAGAAAGAACACCAGCCATCCACGTCACCACCATCTACATCACCTAGCAACAAATGACAGGCACCATCATAAAACCACGACCCTCCTAAATCCAATACTGCTCTTTGCAGAAAAAGCCTTTTTTATAAATACTCATAAATACGTCAATGCCTTCTTATTGCTTCTTTTGTTTTTTTGTTTTCACATGGTCTTACTTGCTTCATGCATTGATCGGTGGTTAATAAAAGTTCATAATATATCCTAGTTTTATTGTCCTAGAAAGTTGTCCCCCACCTAAGATAATCTTTCCTTACCAATACAATGTCCAAGGACATCGATGACACAAATAACTTCTAATATAAGCTTTCAGCTCTAACATATAGTTTGACTGTATGTATTGTGCCATCGACATGTTATTTGATAAAACCTGATCTATTTGGGAAATCCAGGCTAATGATGCATTGTGGGTAAAAGTTATCCATCTCCTTTTATAGCTCCAGTACTAAAGCTGTTTTTATCAGGTGTTGGATTGGCGAAAGTTATCAGTTTCTATCCATTTCTGCCTGTACCATCTTCGGTGATCACTCACGGTTGATATAATGATTACAGCACTGGCAAGGGAAAACCTCTCACTATTGGCCTGAGTGTAGGTGCAGTTGTTCTCATAATGATCATCATTGCAGTTGTCTCGTTTGTTATCATGAGAAAAAGGTCAAGACCACGGATAACAATATATAATACTATTCTATTTTGTAGTTATTCCTATCTCTAATAGAACTTCAACATCTGCTACAACTCCAAAAACCATGACAACTGCACGGCAACAACATTCAACAAATACAAGCACCCATACATCAGTTAATAATCAGATGGCAACCAAAACACCTGAATACTCTTCGACATTAAAAGGTAGACCACATAATCATTGCGTTCAAAGAATCGGTTTCCTACCCTATATTATAAGGGAGCTTGGAACAAACTGATCCCTTCTGTTCAAACTTCAGATGAATGTGTTTGGCGTTTGTTTGTACGGCGTTGCATGCATAAGATTCTATACCGTTGGCCAAAGAAAGGGCAGCTATTAGACACTTCCCCAATGAAAATACCGTACCAAGCTTAGCCTACTCATATCTTGAACCATTTGAATTATAGATTTTACAAGACCCACCGACAAATCTGAAATGGAAAAGGAGGATGACAGAGTATCTCTCAATATCACAGTTGTCATTATAGTTTGTTGTGTCGGTTGGATAGGCTTCATCATAACTACCTCTATCTTAGTTGCAAAGCATATCAGAAACAAGACGGTGAACAGGTATTCTACATATTTATGATATCAAAACATGTCAAAGGTATTTATCAGGAACTTTGGGGAAAAGGTTTGAGGTTGTAGCTTTTATCATTTATTACCCGAGTTTTCCTGTCTTAAAACAGGCACAGACAACTCCCACTATGACCAAGCAAAGGTTTGATGAATTTATAAGAAACAATTTGTACTATTCTTATACCTACTACTATCATAGATTATAAATGCAGTCATCGCTACTATTCTGAGCAGTCACATTTACGTTCTATTAACATTTTAACACTATGAGGCAGAAATATTATAACAATGGAATCTCTAGATAGTAGGGATTTAGTTTTACAATTTGTAAAACATTCTTATCCCTGATATAAAACAACATACAGTGATGGTTCAACACTTAGTATTACAGGACATTCTATCTATATCTGTCTCTGAGGATGAGAGAGAGGGGGAAGGGTGAAGTGACTGGTAGACCAGAGTAGGAGGTAGCTTAGTTGGTTAGAGCGCCTGCCCTCTAATGTGCACGCCATACATACATACATACATACATACACACATACACACATACATACATACATACATACTTGGCTCAATTGATGCCCCAGGTGTGCTCTGAACTGTCTGAAAACTGAGAGCAACTTGCCGCCGTTTGCGGCGCCAAGTTGCTCTCAGTTAAGGCACTGTTATTTCTTAATCTTCAGACAGAGACAGACTTGCAATTTTAACCTCTTTTAACTACTTTAACCCCTAGGAATGGTTGTTAAACTTAATCATTTTGAACCTCTGTTTGTAAAAAGCTCTTGCTTCATAACACAGAGATGCCAAATGGTATTGATGTATTTTTGATTTGTTTTAGTGCTGCATCAAAAACAGAGCTTTCAGCAGTAAACAGAGGAAAGGACAATGCTGGAACTACAGGTGATCGATTTTCACAATTCAATTTTATGTGCCCATAGGGGTATAACAAGAGACTTAATTGAACCTGCAGCTTTGATTGCTCACCTTCTTTAGTTTGATAAAGTTGATTTCAGATGAAATCAAAATCTGATTTGGAAGTGAGATAAAGAGACTAATTCAATGTGTTGAATTTGGAAATGACATTCTCTCCAATTGATTTTTATTTTAATAGCAATCTTATCTCTTTTTATCATTATCATCAGATTGCAATCTAATCTGAACTCCATTTAGTTTCAGTCAGGTTTAGGCCAGCACTAAATAATAAAAAAATATGGGGTGTTAGTATTAGTGTCCCTACCTGTCCAGTGTGCTTCATTGGTCGATTTTCATCAGCTTCCCTGAGCTTGGTAGCTGTACCAGGAATTGAGGTGAGGCGATAGTAGGATGGAGTTTGAGCTGAAAACGTGTTGTTGAAATGTTCTTCCCCTTTTGAAAGGTGGAATAAACAATCCTACTGACTACGAGGAGGTTTGCTCGGACCTCACCCAAGTTAGTCCAACTATCAACCATTCCAGTGATGGAGCCTGCGCATATGAAAATACCTGTGGAAATGTCCAGACGGGTGGGGGAGAGTATGAGATGGTGAAGCAAGGAGAAGGAAATTATCATCATCTGTATACATCTCTAAGTAACTAGCAACAAAATAAAGGTTTTTGTTCGGATCGATTTGATGAAACAACAACAGGAAGTCAATGCTTTGCAAAATATCCGCCATAATTTTGGCCAAGAGATGACAATTATAGGCAATGCCATCACTAGTCTGACACTTCCAACAAAGCTTTCGATAGAACAGCCTTTCTTGGCAATAATATTTTTTGAACAAGTTTACTTAATTTATATTATCATTTGTTTTTGTTGTGCATGGTCTCAAATGTCCAAGTGACTTGACAGTCAAATAAAATTGATATTTATCACAATTCGATGTTACAATTATTTCCTTTTTATATACCTTTCTTTGCCGAGCACTCCTTTACTTTTTTTACCTGGCCATTGTTTTTTTAAAACAGGTTACGACACATTTCAGGGGTGGTTGCGGTTCCAGTATTACAGCTTTCACCTGATGACAGGTCCGTAACATATTAGGTTTAACATCGGTTAATCGAAATGAAATGTTTTTTTTTTTTGTTGAAAGACCAACAGGGAACCCAGATTACATTTTTGAGGTCAAAATTTTACTTTGACATTGCTTGGCCTAGGCACTGATCTACATTATTTATGGACCAGTGGCCAGGAAGGGTTCATGCATCAGGAAAACATATGCGCTATTATTTTGGCATATTTTCTGCTGTCATTGCGCCATGTCATAAATTTTTTTACTCTATCGGCATAATTTACATTTGATGAAAATGTTTAACAAAAAAAAAATTATTGCCATACGCCTGAAAAAAACCACCACTTTACTTCCAGTAATAGAAGATATGTTGCCATTACTGAGATTACCTTGTGACCATTAAAACACTAATCAAGGCAGTTATTCGGTCATGGCAAAATGAGAAAAATGGAAACAAATCAGGTTAATTAAATTGACATTTTCGCACTGCTATGACATCACAAAATGAGTATTCCAGTATGACAAGAGTGTTGTTTACTCAACATTGTTACCGGAGTATTTGTTTACAGGGTCAAATGAGCTGTGATCTGTGAGGAAGTTTCGACCCTGTTTTGATGATTTCAGTCTGTTCTTGTCTTGATTCAAAGCAGCTCAAGTTTGATCAAATTGATGCCAGTTGTATTTTTATTCGCATTCTTCAGCGGGCCCATCGGCGAATTGGAGGGGCAACTCCTAATGCAGGCATATTTGATAACACTTTATCTGGATTCGAAAAGGAGGTTTCCTCCCTAAAAAGCAACTGTGGAGTCAAGATGAATAGTAATCATATATAATTGGTATAAGCAGTATTAGTAGTTTGGGGAGAAGGGCCTATGGCGATATGAGCGCAGCACAGCCTAATTAAAATTATGATCGGAAACAGTCATTTGTTATTTTGATTGGCTCTCCCCTACCCTGCATTTGAACTGAACTCTGGATGTAAAGGGAAGTTACATATAAGCCTTTGTTAATTAATTCACACATTTATGAATAATGCCCTGACTCAAATTCAAAGAGGAAGTAAGTTTGTAAATAAGTGTTAGCTCAGTCTATAGCTATCTTGTAATAACATGTATAAATGAACATGACTACAAAGAAAAGGGCATGAAATTTAAGTTAGTGATTGGTCTCAATAGAAAGCATCATTCATCACTCATTGCGCTGGCATGTGTTCGCAAATGTGAACGTACATAGAGCCGAAAGTAGAGTATTTGGAGAGTATCAGACAGCAATATTGGATTGTATAATAGATTTAATTGGTTGTGAGAACATTAGTTCCAGGATGAGTAGCTTTTCATACATTGTCTTCAAGCTGGTCATTGCATCTGCTCTGCATAGCCAATCACAGGCAGCAGGTAAGACTTCTAGACTAGTTACCCTACATCAAGGATGTTTTATATGGCAGCGTCAAGCTTACTCAATATTTCATGTCAAGTTTCAGGAAAGGTGATTATTAGCCTTGTCATGTGGCTACTTTATTGGTAGCCGCGTGACACGGTTAATGATTTATCACATCGAAGATGCACTTATCGGTTGGTTTATGCCTGTTATTTTGTTTCCCTTGCACTTACAGATACACACATATATCTGGGTGGCAACAGAAATGGAGGAATCAACGGTAGTGCTTTCCCTCAAGGTAACCTTATCAGCCATATGAGCTACGGTGATGAAAACTATCCCAACAACATTGACGCATCAATAACTTTGTTGGGTTTGAAAGCGGGCCAGCGAGTCGTCATCAACTTCAGCGACTTTGAGATGTACCATATTGCTGGTGTCTGTTGCTGTGAAAAAGACTATCTTCAAATATCAGGCTTGAGTGTCATATCAATTCTCAATATTGATAAACAGGTATCTAGTGTGAAGTTTTGTAGCGACCCAGACAGACCCCCACCACTTCGTCAAGACATCACATTAACCATCAAACAAGATCGAGTAAAGTTCAAATTTGTTACCAACAGTTTACATGGGACTAGAGACGATGGATTCAAGCTAAGCTATGAAGGTAAGTCAATTGATGGAATGATAATCAATGACAGAATATGTGTGATACAGTTAAGCCAAACTTTATGTCCAGAGATCTTGCTAGAATGTACATTCTGATTTCTGAAGCATGCTTTGCCCGGATTTGCTTTGAAAATATCATGGAATTATGCCAATTATGCTGCTGGCGCTGACACCGTTAAAGGCCAGCTGTGGGAGCTTAAGGCAATACAATTCAATAAAAATGGAGCTCTTTTGTAGTGATTCCAATCCCGACTACATCCACAACTACCTCTACAACTACTACTACTACTACAACTACCACAACTACAACAACTACAACAACAGCTACAATCAGCCAAACATCAGTTTCAGAAAGAAATGGTGACAGGAACTCTTCCAGTTTGAGAGGTAGGTGTTGAATATGATTATGAATATTAATTCGGTAGCAGCTGAAATCAGCTAGGTAGACTATCTCAATTGGAAAAAGATTATGCCTATCTAATCTCATTTAGAATCTGTAGAGAAAGAAGAGCTGTTTTCACTTTTTTTTGAGACATAACAGCCCATTATTCCTTCTTTTTTATAATGTAGGCCTGCTAAGCCTAATGTTATTGTTATTGCAATGATAGATGGTTTAAAATACACATACATCCACTTATACACACATGACACACACAAGCAGGTTAACATGAACTGATTTGGAAATCCAGATGCATTGTGGGTAGTAAATTATATCACCCTGTTACATCTTTGGTGCCAAAGCGGAGTATATTGAATGGGTGAGGGGTGGGGGATTTTGCTTAGATTTATCATGGATTAAATCAGGAGGTTCTTGGACTTATCATCAATCTTGATTGCCATTTATGCACTATACTGTTCTATAAAATCAGCCTCAATGCTCTAAATTGGCTAATATACTGATTACAGGCGCTGGAAACGGAAGTCCTCTCATGATCGGTCTGATCGCAGGTGCAGCTGTCCTCGTGTTGATCATCATTGCAGCCGTCTCTTTTATCATCATAAGAAAAAGGTAAAGATTGTTTTCATCAACACCCTTTTTTTTTTGTATTAGGTTTCTGCTTGAAATTTTCTTGTAAAATGATAAATTAAAATTGGGTTAAAAAATGCAGCGGTGTGGTCTGATAGTCTACGCCAGACAGGTCGAGACTAGAGTGGTGTCCACCCGATTAAACAAAGCTGAGACCATCCCTTGCTAGGCTTCGGAAAAAAATTTTTTGTAAAAATCCACACAATTATACATATTATATTTGTAAACATCTCAGGCCAATTGAAGTTATCAACGAGGGTATTATTTTTGTCTCTTTATAATTAGAAAAACAAGGGAACACAATAACTCCTCTCCTGCTCAAGACTCTAATCTAGCGGAGTACTCTTATCAGAACAACAGTGGCGGTAGTGATTATCAGCTTGCTTATGAAGTCACAGATTCATCCCAAAATCAAATGTGAGTGACTTCCTATCTATATCGATGTGTTGCATAGATTCATTGCTGGTAGTCTGCATATTTTGATTTCCAGTCATCAGGTTGCACAGCGACACAGTTGATATGTGGGTTTTCTGACATACCTATTTATGATGTGGGACAATAATAAACTTTGTACCATCCCCCAGTTTGCTGCGGTGTTCTGCGGTGTTCGGCGGTGTGCTGAGGTGTGCTGCGGTGTGCTGCGGTGTGCTGCGCTGCGGCGCGCTGCGGCGCGTTGCGGCGTGCTGCGGCGTGCTTGGGTGTGCTGCGGTGTGCTGCGGTGTGCTGGGGTGTGCTGGGGTGTGCTGCGGTGTGCTGCGGTGTGCTACGGTGTGCTGCGGTGTGCTGCGGTGCGCTCACCACATCATGTCACATGTTGTAATATGTGACATGCTCTGCATAAGGTTTTTGATACATGTTTGTTTCTTTTAGACTTGAATCTGTAGATATAATATTGCGCTGCATGTTATTTCTCTTGCTATAAATACAGTTTACTATTTTGATGTTTTTGTTATTATATGTTGTAGGGTGAATGAACAAGATCAAGACAGTGGGTATGAAAGAGGAGTTGTGACATCAGAGCAAAGTGATAGCGATAAGAATGTGACGGAACTGGTGGATAATGATCTGTATGGATCATCAGCCAACTAAAAACCAAATATTAATTGTTTTTATTGCAATTCTTAGTATTTTGTATTTATATCAGGATTTGTCCTACCCTGACAAGAAAGAAGACAAATTCTAAAAATAAATTACTGAACTTTATTATGTTATTATCTTTTGACAAGCTGTTATTATGCTCAACTGCAGCTTTCTGGCCAACTGAACACTTTCTCGTCACTGTATGGTACCGTAAAATGTAAGAATTTACTGCTGACAACGCTTCTGAAGGCTTAAGATATGATGTGTGCATTCGTGCATTGGTAGTTGTGGGGCCACATTAAATAATCTTGATTGCCCTTGCTTTTATGCCCTGAAAAGAGGTGTATGGTCCTGGTTCATATTCTGGGCCTGATTCAACGCCGGTTGCTTTGACCTCGATACAAATAACAGTACTCAGTCTCCGATCTACAATGGATCACAGCCAGCCCTTACTAGCGTTCAGGATGGCGATCGTGACCGCCGCCAGCCATGATCGCTATGTCGAGCGCTACTAAGGGCTGGCTGTGTAATGAATGTTGCACTGAAGTTATCGCCTGCAAATCCTGTCTAATCATAATATAATATAACATTGATACGTACAACTGTTGAATATATTTATGGTTAGCAAACATTTAGTTGCTGTTTAGGATTGTGGTGAGTTTGTTTTCCCACCGAATGAGTGCGGATTATTTTACATTTTACATTTGGCAGACAATCCACATTGTTCAGGTGATAATTTGCCTTGTTATAAGCTGGACGGCAGACCACGCACAGAACAACCAATAAATTATTCATTCTCGAATAAATTTGGTTATATTCCAGTTTCTGCGATGTTGAGTTTCTCTCCTAGGTTGAAGCCATGCTTCTTATTATGAAAAATGTTTTACTTACTTTTGATTTAAAACTTTGAAACTGGAACCTTTTCACATTCCTGTGTATCCCATTAATATATGTTTAGTTATTTTCCATCTGCTGGGTTTGCAGTGTAAAACTTACTCACTTCTAAATTTTTTTTAAGAGAGGTGATTCCTTATAATATTTATTTGCATAGCTTCGCAATCTTTACCATAATCAAATTTCTGCAGTCCAAATTGTGAAATAAAACATCAGGCATCGGCCGACTGACTAAGAGTATACATCTCCTGAGATGAAGTTTGTGCATCATTCCTGGGTCTGTAGAAACTGCTTGGCAACAGTGATTAATCAGCTGTTATTATATCTTGAGCGCAGGAACTGTGACCCATAGTCCTCATGACACGCCCTATAATCATACCTGCCAGAAACCCGGCTACTCTTTATATCGAAGAGGCAGAGGGTGTTCTTTTTATTGCGTGAGGGGTGTTTTGCAAGCACCTGCCTAGTATGAATGGTGTTCCAGTACCAAATCAGAAATGACTGCCGGCGCCAGTAATCGAACCTGGCCTGGATCTCAATGATCACAAGTTCGTACCATTAAACAGTAGACTACTCAGATTGGTGTAACAAGGTGAAAAGGCCAACTTTGGTTAATGACATTCCTGATTTATCAGCCATAAGTGGGACCTACACATATAGTTTGTACATAACTGAGCCGCCCCTAGGTGTTCTACTTACTGAAATTGCAACTGAAGCTCAGAAGATTGTAACTGCACATAACCAATCTTTGCATATTGCACTGACCTCAGGCTTCAGATTATCTGATGTTCGATGGTCAGATTAGCTGTAGAAGAATATGGATATAAATCTGTTCACCGAGAAACAGTTAATCTTTGACATCTCAAAATGAGCTTATTTCTGGATAATAATAATAAATTTGTTATAGTGATGAGTTTTTCTCTCGGAGTTATCTTTCCTCTACTCAGGTGGAGACAACTCAACTCATTTTAATGGTGAACTTGTAGTAAATAGAGTGATCGTTCAGCCGATTGTGAAAGGCTGCTGATTTTATGACAGTAGCAGTGCTCATGATTGATCGTCATTACAGATTGACCACTTTTAAGTTTAACTCCTCACAGTCTTTCAAGCTGTTTAAAAAGTTACTTTGACACAGTCTTTGAATCTATACAGGATAAATTTGACTAGCAATCCTACTGTGTAGGGGAAACTAAAGTTGTTCCTAGCTATCAAATAAGAGGGAAATCAAACCTTCCTAAATCATTGATTCTAAGGGGCATATTAAAATTACCAGGTCATCGGTTACTATATACGAGGAAGTTGTGAACAATCGGATGCTGAACTAAGCAAGACTTAACAACAGTGGTGGATGTAAACATGAAGTTAGAAGGGAGAAAAATTTTTAACACAATGATGTTTCAAAACCAATGATCTATTCTATTGAACGTTCAACGCTATTCATATCATTTAGTGTTAATATTTAGATATCAGAGCAGCCAGTAACAAGTGACTTTTAAGTAGTAGTAGGGGGGGACTTTGGAAATGCCCCCTCTCCAGTCTAGATCAATAACACCTTAACATGGAGTCTTTTGACACAAAGTTAGTCATTCTCTTATATTCAGTGAACATACTTAAGGTTTTAGAAATCTAAAAATAAAGAATAATATGTTGCAAAAAGTCTGTTTTTAAAAACTATGTTTCACATGGAATGTGTCATTGAGTGTGTCGAATTTGAGATCTGACCAATGGTAAAAACAAGCTTTTATATAAGCAATGGGTCTGAGTAATGCGGTACTTAGTTCAAATGGCTGAGTCATGGGGTATTCAGTTAAAATGCTCACAAACTTCTAAACTTTGTGACTGGGTTATATGAGCACTTTCACTGATTAGATAGTGATGTTAGGAGCGTCACTACTAATCACAGTATAATGAAAGTAACAATGGGGATGTGTCACAGATAATGGAGCCTGTAAACCCTGACTAACCAACATTATCAGTACCCCCTAGCTAACCCTGCCTGTCTAATACCATAACAACAAGCGCATAGCAAGCGCATAGCAACAAATACATATGTAACAAGCGCATAACAAGTGCATAACAAGCGGCGCATAACAACAAATACATATAAACAAGCGCATAGCAACACCGATAAGGGGACAGAGCGTTTACGCTGTGAAGTTATGTATTGCTGAGCTTCATCGTCATTGACCGAATTGTATGTCAAGTTTTAAACCTCTCTAGACGAGGTTATGCTATTAATTGATGTCATGATATTGGTTTTAGGACGTTGATTCGATAGAACTGAGTGTCTGCGAATGTAAAAATCTTGCATCAGTACTTTGCTTAGTGGTGTATGTTTTCCATATGGAGCAGCTACTAATGATTGAAGTCATACAAGTCGTTGTCTACAAAGGCAACGTTGTCAGATGAATGCAATGGCGGTGGACCGCTTTGGTCGTAAATATCACTATCGACGAATTGAACATCATCAGCCGCCGTAGCATACCCTACAGCGTTCCCAGGTGCTTGCTCGTATAAATCGTTTTCTACTAGATCAGGCTCCTGCTCCCCGTGATGTTTGACAGGGACAGGTGGAGCAGGCTGGTATATAGGCTCGGCAGCTGCAGGCGGCTCTATAGGCTTTGTTTTCTTTGGTTTCATCTTTGGAGTGACTGCAGTATATAGGTCGTTTGGTCTACAAAATCAAAAATTGGGAAGTTTCATTCATGATGTTGGCTATTAAAGTTTTGCGAACAACTGATAGTTGATTATCGACCATCTGAGATAAGCCTTAGCCTTAGGCTTTGCCTGTCTTGTCAAGCTTTACTGGTAGGAGGGACACTGCATGTCTACTCTTGCGTACGAATTACCATAGAGAGAGTTGTCCCCCCCTTCCACAAACACGCCGGTGTTAGCAAACTTGCTGTTCAGATTCAGTTTTAGGTGATTCAAAATTAAATGAATTTATTGTTGAGGTGATATGAATGCATTTCACCATATCTCTTTTGATCATATTCAATCAAATCTGATAACTTACCCAGCGCCATTGGCTGATGACTCCGCTCCTGCAGCTCCATTTGTTTTACTTTTCGATTTTTTGCTCGGTTTGTTAGATGACTTCTTGAAGCCATTTGCAGCTGGACCGGGCGGTGTTTCCAGCTCGACTGTGTCATACGCTCCAATAGAATGGTTATTCACTACAAAGATGACAGACATAGGATAAATACTCTTTCCACAAAACTAAGCCGAATTACAATAAACTTTGGCAAAGCGGGTATCTAGATCAATACTAGCGACTAGCAGCCTGCACTGTGAAAGAAATGTATGCCAGCTCGATAACTTGTGATATCCATTGGCTATTGGGAACCTATGGGACTCGTGCAATGGATACATGAGCAACAAGTCATACACAGATTTTAAAGGGCAATCGGCATACTGCCAGCAATCAGCATGCAAAGCTCACAACTCATATCAGCTGCAGAATCAACTTAAAAGTGAGGCAACACAAGTCCACACAGGGTAGCTCGAAATCGAAAGGAAAGAGATTTTTAGGGGCGAACGATTGAATCCATCGAAATGGAGTATATTCCTTTGCAGTGGTTGAATATAAGCTATCTCTCTGCTATTTTAATCTATAATTGACTACCTTGTAATGCGGCCAGCGGCGTGACAAGGCTAAAATCTGTCTGCATCACACAGCAGACACGCTGCACGACAGGCTAGTGATGACTAATATGAGGAAGTAAAACTTGAGAGGGGATTACAAAATCAATACCGTCTTTACTTAATTTACTCTGCATAACTTATGTTAGCGACACAACATACAACGCACTGGCATAGCTTAGGTTCTATTTAGTGATTAAGATTAAACCTGTGAGGAAGTAAGCCTAAAAACATTTCATTACAAAACAACACAGGAGTTTTGTGTTTGTTTTGCTATAGTGCAGTTTGTGTGCTTGCAATATCAGTGAAAGTCATACCAGACAATAATATAGTGCCTTTCTAGTTCCTTCTAGCTATCTGAAGCAAGCGTAAACTATGCCAGCTTTGTACAACCTTCTAATAGTTTAAATTTGATTGTGTACCAGCGCTGATTGAAATACATAGTAATAGCGGCAGGCCCTGTCGGAAATCTTACCATAACTCCTGATTTAAATTTGGTAATAAATCAAACCACAGTCTGGCTTTTGGCGCATGTGTCAAATATTACTCTGCTGGTATGGCCAGCAGTAAATGATGTTTGGAACAACTTAAAACTCAAGAAGGAAGTTCCTAGTTATGACAAAACATTGCTTGACAAAATCAGTTCAATGATTGACCTGACCATCCCAGGGCGAAGACGAACCTTTGTTTACTGCCATTAAGTGTTACTAAATATTTAAAGAGATTGGACACCCGTTTTTAGAATTGTCGCCGATAGCCAATAACGTTGAGGGCTTGACAAGTAGATACCTATCCAGGAAAAGTGGCTAGATACCGAGTCAAAACAGCCAATAACACTTGTTCCTGATAGCACTTTCATGCTTTACCGAAACCCTTGAAAACTAACTCATAACAACAAACAGGCAATCATATTATCGCAAGATAGCAGCACAAACTGAGGACCCTCTGAACACAGGGTGAAAGTCTCTTGCAACTTTCGGATCGAATATGCAGAGAACTCCGGCTATCTGACATGGGCTTTGTGTAGGGTTAGGTAGACGGTAAGCAGTTGGTTGGTGATAATTATAATTTGATGCTGGGATAGGGATGCAGATGAGAAGTGATCAAGCATTCAAACCTAACACTACCACAATGCATTGCTCAAACCTTGAGTACTTGCTACTACATCCGGCCTCTCCAGCTCAAAATACAGGTTTTCATTGTCTGGGGAAAATGAAATTATGGATTGTTATCTCAGTGTTGGGAGTTGCCTCCCATGCTACCCAATGTCTGCTATGTCATGAATAAAGCTGACGTCAATCCTTTTCAGGCTCGGAATACATACTCCCAAAATACATACACGCATCACAGTGCACAGACCAACTCCGTATGAAGAAACCAAATAGAGCAACTCTATTTACGTTCAATTTGCGCTGAGGCTGATTAAACTTGGACAAAAAATATACTTGGGCTCTCTTTATTATCTGGCTGGTGCACACTTATCTATTGGTGTAGAAATATCAGTGGAATGTGTGTTAACTTAAACTGCATTACATGTTAAAATCTATTCACATATTCAGCTATCGGTGATAGGCTATATATGAACAGGGAAGTTGAAAGTGTAGTGATGCTAGGTCTAGGCCTGAGGGAAAATGTGAGCAGGATGTTATCAGTGACTGAGACTTTCGAATATAAAAAATTACTCACCGTAGCCTTCAGTGTCATTTTTTCCTTTGGATTCTGACCTGGAAACAAAATTTGTGATAAATGGTCAGAATAGTATACTGTTCAATGAGACTAGTAATATGACTGTGCTATCAACCAGTAAAAAATCTCCTCATATCTAAACAACTAGGCATCTAGCCTGGTGTTAGTTCAGTACGTTAATGTGCACAGTAGAGTGCATATCTAGTTGCAACTCAATATCTGGTGTCCTCAAAACAATTAGACTTCGAAGTACAATCACAAACCCATGCCGGACTAGAGTAAGGAAGCGTGTCTAAAACGATCAACCAAAAAGGTTATGAAACAACCTGAACGTTACTGTACCAGTTATTTTTAAAGCAAATCTCTGCTTCTTTAATTGACACAGGCAAAGCAATTCTGCTGTCTGAAAACAACAAAAATTCAGTATTCACAATACAGAGAGACTTACGGTTGGTTTTGGTTCTTTCTTACACAGCAAACAGCAACGATCACAACAGCTGTAATAAATAGTACTCCGGTTGGTACAGAGGCTATCAGGACTATCTGCATTTCAGTGAGGCCCCCAGGTCCTGGTACTTCTGGGTCTGTTGTAACGATGCCGGGACCTTAAAAAGAAATGATGATGATAGTATAATGTTTTTTTCCTAGCAGTCAGGAAAAGATGTATTGTTACACAAAGTGAATTTGCTTGTACGTAAAAAAGGTATTATTGTTTATTTGAGAAGAAAGGAAAGAAGTTTTTTGAGTGCAGCATTCTTAGATAAGATGTTGGCAGTAATTTTCTTATCCTACAAATTTACCCAGAGACAGTGAGGCATACATATTGGGCTTACACTGAATGACAGTAAAGAAATGAAGTTATTACATAAAGACTGAGAAAGAGACCATCAACAAAAGCTCCAGCAAAATATTTGAACTAACCAGGAATTTTGCTGCATTGCACTACCCTATCATTTGCGATGGGATGGTCAGATAGGGTTATATTCCAGCTTCTAGCGATAGAACAAATGATACTAATTTCCCTGCCACCATTTAGTAGCTGATAGCCAGGATCACAGCTTATGTTTAGTACAGTGCCGTAAGGAAGAGAAGATAAAGAAGTGCTTGGTGCCATGCTTGCATTGATTAGTTCTAGAATATCGCATCGCACTGAATATAAATACAAAAAAGAAAAATGACCTGACATTGCAAGTAAGAGTTGTTAGTGGTCTACAACTGTTAGTATGAGCTGTACATATAAGAGGCGGTCTAGTGAAGAAGCATCCAATACCACCAAGCTAGCATATATTAGACAGCACTAAATCAAAACTTCAAGTTAAACATATTATTAATTATATATTTTTCAACCAAGTAGTTAGATGACAATTTTGCTGACATTAAACTAACCTTCCTCACACAGTTGATATTGAGACCAGGTCTTATCACTTAGACATGTTACATCTCTAGTCACTTTGGTGAAACCCTCATCACATTCATAATTCAGCGACTTCATGTAGTCTACTGTTGCTCTACTAGTAGTTGTGATAGTGAAATTAGCCTGTGCAATGAGCTCTGTTACATTGCACTGTACTGTAATAGTAGATTTAGGCTTGTATTAGCAAAGCACAACGCAGTTCTGGCCAAGAAATTAATGGATAGAGTAGATTGTTGATGAAAGAATTGAAAAACATGACAAAATAAAAAGTTTGGTAAGCGATAATAAAATACTAAAAGTATTTGTTAAGCTGGCAGATCAAGCCTACATCCAAACGTAGCAAAAGAAGGGCTTTGTAAGGTCTCATGAGAATGAGATAGGCGAAGAACTCCTACCAAAAATCGTGAGAGTGTGTTAGCGTATTCATATTACAACAGAACAGTTAGTGATAGCGTGTAACCCTCACCTGGTGCACATCTGAAGGTATTGTGGATGTCTGTATCATTCCATGTCCAGGCAGTAGTTTCATTATTTTGTGTACTACAGGAAATATTTATAGACTCAGTGTCATTCGGTGATTCATATCCTTCTCTACATTTGTACTGTATGGTCCTGTTCAGAGCAACCACTACCTCAACTGAATTCTCAATGGTAGCTGGATCATCCACACACCAAGGTACTGGAATATAATACACTTGAGTAAGTAAAACAAATTTAATTAGTTGTCTTTCGCAATAACATTTACAGTCTTTATGATGTCAAGTTAGTAAGACGTCTAATTTAATCCAGCATTTTAGTCTCTTCCACCGATAGAACCTTGGGGTAAAAATTGTGATGATGTAGTTAAATAATGATTTTTGTTGCTGACCAGTAATTGAGATAAACACCTCATTTAATGCCCTATATAATGATTGCAGATTGTTTGAGTTACCCGAGCTTATTAGTAAGAATGTTGATTTTGCGTGTTTGATAATTGTGTGGATTTACATGTAGCAGACATTATTATGTGATGATTTTGAATTAACCTAGATTGTGCAGGCACTTAGTCTGCCTTGTTTTATGAATTGAGAGTAGAGCAGTGTTCGACTTGAGAGAGAGTGGACCTGCACCAGCGTAGAGAAAGATCTTTTAACCTTAAAGTACGAGCTAGTGAATATGTAGACAGCAATATAATAACTTGTTTAGGCTTTCACAATGAACCTCCCTGCCTAAGACGGGGCGCCCTGCTCGACAGATCAACCTTTAGTTGATACATCCCCATAAAAATGAATGACAATTACAATGACTTTTAATTTCAAACACCAACTGCAACCTTGATCCATTATTACATGAAAGATTTGAAAGGTCAAAAAATGGTTCAATCTCAAGGGTTGAGCCAATGCAGAGCTAGCAGCTAATATATACTCACCTGGTATACATTTGACATTTCTGTCCCAGGATGCATCAGTACCATCACTCACACATGTGATAGAAGATTCATCCTTAAACTGGTAGTTATCTACACACTGATACTGTACTGTAGTGTCAGGTAAGAAGGGTGGGGCTGTGTCTTCATGGAACGTGTTGTTGATCATTGGAATATCCCCACAGCGTATCACTGAAATGGAAATTAGGATTTGTTTGCCAGAAGGCAGGATTTGTGGTTTCTGGCTTCTGATCGGCGAGAAATAAACAGTATTTTCCTTACCTTCATATTTTTGGGGAAAAACACATTTTTCAGGTTTACTCCTAAATAGTCAGCTTGAAAGTTTACCTAGTCTTTCGGCAATCAAGGACATGTATTTGTTAAAGGACCTGTCATACTCACATGCATATATTTATTAAGCTCCTACTAAGCAATTGGACAGCCAGAGGGGTTTCAATTGGATTTTGTAATGCTCTTTAGTTCAACTTATCACTATCACTTCACTCAAAACTATCGCTCATTTTGTCTTTCAATAAGTCCAATCCGTTCTCATAATGCTCACTTAGAATGTATATAGTTATATGAATGAGTGAGCAATTTATGAGCGAGATCTTAGCAAGTCTCACTCACTCACTGAGTTGTTTTTAATTGAAAGACCCTCCTGACTGTCCATATCATATCCACTTACGGTTATATATCAACATGTACTGAAAAGGTTTATATTCTTCGTCAAATGCATAAGACTGAATTTCAAACTCTCCACGCTGATCAGCGGTTAGTGTGAGAGCCCTGTTGTTTCTATCAATCTTTAAACTCTGATTGGTAACAATAACATCCAATGCTTTGTCAGGTTGAAAAGCCCCTATGCGTTGTAAGTGGATAGCCGAGCCTGCTGGCAGTCCTGTCACTTTCACTTTACATGTTCCCTGACTTGGCTTGATACTAAATCTAGGCTGCGGTGAGCTGATCACTCCTGTCCACACTGAATCTGCTAGAGTGACCCTCGGTAATGCCTGTCCTCCGCACCGAAATACTGCAATCATTACACAAAGGGTATTACGGGGTACTATTTTTATTATTTATATTCGCATTCAGAAGCATGAATCTAGCAAAGCTGGTTGACAATTTCATATTATTATCAATACCTAATTATCATTACCTGTGTCATAGTGAGTTATCATGAAGCCAGCTTTCATCGATGAAGAGACCGAAACAGACATTGATGGGATCGCATGAAAATTGTCCTCAGCAATGCATAGTGAATCGTTATTGATTGAGAGTGTCGGCGTATCACACTCACTGGGATTGCCTACTAAATTGACCCCTTTTAAGATCATAAATGATGAAGAAGGTACTGGCAGTTGGACTTGACAAACTCCACTAGGCTCCTCGTCTCTGCGAAGTATTTGTCCAAACCTTTGAGGAATGGGATTGCTTTGTGAGCAAATCATCACTGTAGGTACGTCTTGGCCAGGTGCAAAGTTGATTATTGCAGTGAGCAGATAGAAAGAGCCATAATCCATCAGTTTAAGCATACTTTTCTCTACCAAACAGGAGAATTTATAGAGTATATGTTGAGTGAGGGTCACAGCTGTACTTAATAAAGTTTAAATGCTCTGTGTCTCACAGCCTTCATAATGTCACCCAGCTATACACATTGTACGACTAAACCTAGATACAGAGCCAAGTGAAAGGGCAACAATATATAAATTTCAACACCAGTCTTACTGGGACCTATATAACGTATGAAGACAACATCCCAATTTGTTAACTGGCAAACTCATGCAATCGGGTACATTGTCTTTTTAACATTTCCCCTCTATATTTCTTTGTGGGTACTCAGTTACTACCATTTCCGACTCACTTCTAACATTGATTGTGGCTTAACAATTCATAGCCAATTCAAGGCTACGCTGCTAGCTACGCTGCTAGCAACGCTTGCGCTCTTAGAAACTGCCACGTACTAACCTTATCCCAGAATGAAGCCAGATGTTCTCTTATATGTTACAATATTCAACACAGCGCTTGTGAGTTACTTTAGTGTACTGATCAGTGATGAAAACCTGAACTACACTTGTTGCTGTGCATAAATCAACTGAAAAGATAAGTGAATAGAATCTAGCCAATAGAGGCCAATAGAATATTCCGGTATGATATGATGTATAGTGTCATTAGTCAATAGTCAGTACTTCCTTGTTGAATGTTGCACATAATGGCAAACATAGGTTCTGCATTATATTCACAATAGCATAATAGAAACCAATGTCTAAGGGCATGTAATGGTGTGTGCAATGAAGGCCAATTAAATGATATAAAAACCATAATATTGCGTAGATGTGAACATACACACAGCTCAGGATACCTGGTAATTCTATTCTTGTGTCAGAAGCTGAACAGTGATAACAACGGGAGTATTCTAGCCAGTGTGTTGCCTCTAAATCCAAATGATCAGCGCCAACACACTGGCTAGGAATATGAATATTCCTGGATCGCGATCGCCATCCCGAACGCTTTTAAGGGCTGGCTGTGGAGTTATGCAGGACTTTTACTTCTACCCGATAGGAATTGGCGGTGTTAAATTCTAAAATCTGACAATATCTGACAAACACAACTATGTCTGAGTATTAAACCCACAGCTTATTTTGCAGCCGATTAGGTAATCATTACTGAGACATAATTCATCTCATGTCATGAAATACGCTGCCTGGTAAAAAAAATACAGTGGCAAGCTTTTAACGAATAAGAATATCTATGATTGGTGTTACACTTCACAAATACAACGACGCAACAAATTATATAGGCTTTTTTGTCTAGATAAAAAATTTACGTAATAAGGAGATTGCAATTGCCTCTATCTGAACTAATGTGAAAAAGCAAATTAATTGACAAAGATAATGACAGGTACATGTGCAGCTACTATAGAGAACTGAATAATAGTATAATCTGTGAGACAAGTTTGCATGATGAATGAAAACAATTAAGAAATCATAGCTGCTGTTATTTAAACTCACATGGGAGAAGTGTAATTATAGCAATGAGCAGGGGCGTCTTTCAATTAGAAAGAGTGATCCTTTACTAAAGCAAGTTATCACTATCACATCGCTCAAAGTTATCACTCACTTGGTATTTCAATTAAAAGAAATTGTTCCCAAATTGTATACTCAGACTGTATATAGTTCCATCAATGACTGAGCGATTTGAAAGCGAGACCCCTAGAAGGTATCGCTCACTCACTAAGTGAGCGATCAGATTGCAATTTTGGCTATTTCTAAATGAAAGACTACCCCAGATTGCACGACAAGACAACAAAATAATCTAAACTCCAACTTCTAGGAGCACAGAGTTTAACAAAGGGTTTATCTGCCCCCTTTAGTGATTAGCCTTTGAACCATAGAAATATCTATCAAAGCAGATGGCTTTGAACCATTGATAATACTACTAGAGCAGTTTTAAACATTTTGCCCAGGCACTAAGGCTTAAATCATTTGCTCAGGTATGACTACTTACTACTTACTTGTAGACAAAGCTCGTAGCGTGGCTACATTTCGTATCAGGTTTAATCGTCTACTGTCTTCGCCACTTTTGTATGCCACACTTTCCTGTCCTGAGCCAGATCTAAACATTGATCAAAGGTTATATTAGTGTATGTTTTAAGGTCTTTCTTGACCGTATCTACCCAGGATGTTTTCTTTGCTCCTCTAGGATGCTTAGCCGGGTGGTGGAGGTATACATCTAGAGCTTGTCTGGCAGGTGCATCTTCAGGAAGCCTGAGGAGGTGTCCCAGCCATCTGATTCTACTGGTTCTGATTGTATCTGACCATGGTTTCTGTTTTGTTCTTGCATATAGGTCCTTGTTTCTGTTCTTTTGAGGCCATCGTATCTTGAGTATCTTCCGCAGTATATTTCTTTGGCACATGTCAATGGCATTGTTTCTCTCTTGGGTGATGGACCACAGTTCACTGTTGTAGAGGAATATGCTGCCTATGAGTGCATCAAATAGTCTCATCTTGAAGTTCATACTTATGTTCTTGTGGGTGAGTATCTTGCTCAGACTGTTAACAGCTGCTGTTGCCAGCTGGTTACGTCTAGCTTTGTCATTCTCGGTTAATATGATGGAGCCCAGATATTTACATTTTTCCCATTCTTTCTTCTCTCTGTTGATGACATACTCTTCAGTCTTTGCTACGTTTATGTGCAGGTCAGGCTCCAAGAGTCTAGATGGAATTGTAGACTTAATGTTCTCAATGGCATGGCTGCAGTTTCCCGCCACCCAGCATATATCGTCTGCATACTGGAGGCTTATCATAACACAGGAATCATGGTATCATGCGTATTGGTGATCATCTAGGGCAGATGGTAGTCCAGGTCCTTGTGCAGTAGAGAAGTAGTTGTGATCTCCGAGAGCTGCATCTTGATTTGACATAGATTTTTCATAGCATAAGGCTTTTGCGAGGTAGAGAGTGAAAAGAGTGGGACTAAGGCAATCGCCTTGTGGTGTACCAACATTTGTTGTGAATTTCTATTTGAGCAAATTTTTCCATTGATATTTTTATTAAAGCAGATTTTACACATTTCGCCCAGGCACTTAGGCTTTATTAAGTTTCTCTGATGAGTGATTGAGGATTATACATAGACAAAACATTTTTATGCAATTGCACAGAAATAGACAAAACTATGTTTATGGGATTGAATAATAATGGCTAGAAAAAGCCAAAAAAACTGGTGCTGGCTGTTGCAAGTTTTCTATGTCATAGCATCAACTGCTGTTTTTCATACTACTCCCAAAAAGAAGATCAGGTATGAATCTAGTTAGCTTGACAATAATTGAGGATTGATGGGCAAAACTGTAGGTGTTTATTGCATGCAAGAATAGGGCTCAGCTGCCACATAAGCTGTTAGAAGTCCCCTATGAGAACTGCTTCATGGGCATTGCCATAATAGCACCTCAAACTATCGTTTTCGGTGGGATTAAAAAAAGGTCTTAGAAGATTTCAGTTAGGTTAGAGGGTTTTATCAAAATAAATACCTTGATGTTGTCTCTTATTCTACTGAAATCGCCAAAGCGCCACTGATTGGTATTATGCTGCCAACTGATTACTTTACCTCTTGTATTGTGAACTGTGGTGAATCGGACATATGAATTTAATTTAACCTCTTACAGACCAGATTCTATTTATCTAACCAAGTACATATCCTACTCCCTGCGTCTGTCATGCAACGATAAAATATTATTAGATGTCATACAATCAGTTACACTATCAAATCACTTGAGAAAAAATATCCAACGTACAGCTCGACATTGCACATTGTCAACTGTGTTGGAAAGACCTATGTTATTGGTAGTGTTGTATTGAGCCAGCAAAAATGAAAAATGAGCCGAGCCACTGAAATTTCCCTAAGTTCGGGTACGAGTCGGGTCGAGTCGAAAAGAGCGTGTGAAATGGATTTACATTACGACTTCATAAGTTGATGTCCTACTCCTACACTGTCTTCAGATATCACAATTTAAAAGAATGATGGATATTCATCCACTAATCACCAGTGCAATTTGCTAATAGTACATGTTAGGTTTGATTCAGATTGTAATATATCATCTAGACATAATGAACTATGTTGAGACCAAGTTTCATCAAATTCTGTCAAGTATCGAATTATAGATGTCTGAAGAAAGCTTTATGTAGTGTTGTACACCGTTCATAATAATCACAGCAAAAGCATGACTAATAGCTATATGTTTTATCATCCTATTTTCTCTATTTCCGAAATGATCACCTAATATCCATATCATAGTGGTTAAGATCGTGGACTGTAGTGCACTAGGCCTCAGGTTGACTCCAGGTGCACGCAGTATTTTGACCATCACTCTAGTAGTTGAGACCCGTAAGGATGTAGACCTCTGACCCGACTTGACCCTAACATGACCCGACCACAGAAACCCGAAACCCGACCCATTGACTCGACCCTGAATACAACACTAGTTATGGGGGGGGGACCAGAATTGGCTTGCATATTCTAAAATAGGCCAAACAGAAGTCTCTGCAAGTTTCTGCATTGTACACATTGAGAACAACTAGCTTTCGCAGTCTTTTTTGTTATTTGAGTATTCCACATTATATTCGACTGAATATGTACACCCAGATACTTAATAACATCTGAGGTTGGTATGACATCATCACCTAGGTTAATATGTACGTCTGGTGATTTTCGCCCAATTTGCATGTCGCTCGTCGCTGTTGAACAACATACCCCAGCGACGTGACCACTCATACAGACGATCCACATCACTCTGTAACCCGTCATAGCTGTTTGAAACATCGGAAAAAAGCAAAGTATCGTCGGCATATAGCCTACAGTCTGAATGCTTCACTTCATCATTAATGTCGTTAATGTACGACAGCAAAAGTAGTGGCCCAAGAACAGAGCCCTGTGGCACTCCTGAGCACACGTCAAATTCCTTTGACCTCAGTGAGGAAGAATGATTGCAATCTAGAGGTTAAATTTACTATGCCAATATGTAGATAAATTCCGAATTGATCTACAGCTAACCAGCTAACTATAATGCTACACGGATGGAAATGGTGCGCATGGAATTCATGAAGTTTGTAGAATAGCTCATGATTATCTTCCAAAGCTATCTTTAACGCGACAATGAAAGCTATTATTGCAACAGCCAATACCTTCATCAGACTGAAATCTTGTTGCGTTGTGACAAATCATGTGACCTGCAGGGAGCCATCAGAGCAAGCAAATAAACAAAATTGAGAGGAGCTTTTTTTATTTAGTTATATCTCAGGAAGTTATGCGCATCCATCCCCAAAACTTTAGGTTATGTAATTTGAGACATTGATGGATATATTGTGAAAGTTAGAAGGTCATTGACCAATTAGCCCAGAAGTTATGAATGAAAAACCATGCAGAGAAGCTTGATGGTTCTACGGTAGATTTGTTCTCCAATCACACAAATCTCTTTACATGTTGTCCTTTTTTAAGAGCTAAAGATGCTTAATACTCTTTTTTTGTGACTTTGACTTGTGTACAAGACCTAGTGGAATGTTGATCAGTTCGGCATTGGCTTCATAAGTGCTGTGTTCTTCGGTTTTGTCATACCAATAATAGTAGTTGCCTAAAACACCTTTGTCAATAAACCCTCATTGATATAATAATCATTAATCAGGAAGTTCAGCCTATATATAAGTTTGTCTCTATTATCACCGATTATTTTTGAATAGTGTTAGCGTGAACTTGAATCTGCAAGCATTTGTTAACTTGCTCGTACTACTTGCTCGTAGTGTGAAGGAGTGTAGAAGAACAATTTCATCTTAAACAAAAGGTAAGCGTTGATATGTGTAGGACAATGATATTTAAAACCAACTACACTGACAATAAGGCATCAGTAACAATAACAGTGACAGTATCGAATCCTTTTTTTGTAGAATTAACCAGAGTACCAATTTTCAAGTCTGTGCATGAGATAATAGTCGTTCTAGGTATTAAGGTGGAGCCTTCCCTTAAAAGCGTTCAGTAGCAGAATCACATTTGTTTAGTGTGGGTTGCAAGCATTGCAAAACTGCAGGAGACCTTGAAGGCTGTGAGACACAAATCAGTTCAACTTTATTAAGTACAGTGCTGGAGCCCGCACTCAATATGCTCTATTAACTCTCCTGTTTTGTAGTGAAAAGTATGCTCAAACTGATGGATTATGGGTCTTTCTATCTGCTCACTGCAATAATCAACTTTGCACCTGGCCAAGACGTACCTACAGTGATGATTTGCTCACAAAGCAATCCCATTCCTCAAAGGTTTGGACAAATACTTCGCAGAGATGAGGAGCCTAGTGGAGTTTGTCAGGTCCGGCTGCATGTACCGTCTTCATCATTTATGATCTTAACAGGGGTCAATTTAGTAAGCGAACCCAGTGAGTGTGATACGACGACACTCTCAATCAATAACGATTCACTATGCATTGCTGAGGACAATTTCATGCGATCCCATCAATGTCTGTTTTGGTCTCTTCATCGATGAAAGCTGGCTTCATGATAACTCACTATGACACAGGTAATGATAATTAGGTATTGATAATAATATGAAATTGTCAACCAGCTTTGCTAGATTCATGCTTCTGAATGCGAACATAAATAATAAAAATAGTACACCGTAATACCCTTTGTGTAATGATTGCAGTATTTCGGTGCGGAGGACAGGCATTACCGAGGGTCACTCTAGCAGATTCAGTGTGGACAGGAGTGATCAGCTCACCGCAGCCTGGGTTTAGTATCAAGCCAAGTCAGGGAACATGTAAAGTGAAAGTGACAGGACTGCCAGCAGGCTCTGCTATCCACTTACAACGAATAGGAAGATTTTATCCTGACAATGCATTGGAGGTTGTTGTTACCAATCAGAGTTTAAAGATTGATAGAAACTCTAGGGCTCTCAAACTTACTTCTGATCAGAGTGGAGAGTTTGAAATTCAGTCTTATGCGATAGACAGTGGAGAATATAAATCTTTTCAGTACATGTTGATATATAACCGTAAGTGGATACGCTGGGCATAGTCTGGCTGTCAAAGAGCTTAGATATTGTATATATAGTTATGAGTCAGATTCTCAACTAAATATAAAGCCTTGCTTGCCAAACAGATGTATGAATCACAACTATCAGAAGAAACTCCTGAGAATATGTCCACTCAAAATAAATCCTGATTCTTCTCTCATAGATTTATGTTGTGGAGATATTTCAGGTATAAACAAAAATACTGATGTAGAAACACACCCACCCTTATTATGAGGTATGATTTCTTATAAAACCAACTAAATGTCTAAAGGAAGAGTCCTTCATGTTTTTCAAAATAAATCCTAATTTCTTTTTCAGTTATAAGATGTGGAGATACTCCAATGATCAACAATACGACTCATGAAGACACAGCCCCACCCTTTTTACCTGACACTACTGTACAGTACCGATGTGTAGATAACTACCAGTTCAAAGATAAATCACATGTGTGAGCGATGGCACTGGTGCATCCTGGGACAACAATGTCAAATGTATACCAGGTGTGTATAGCTGCTAGCTCTGCTATGGCCCAACCTTATAGATCTAAAAATATTGGTCTTTACAAATCTTTCATGTAATTACCAATATAGGTTGCAGTTTGTGTTTGAAATTATATGAATTTTGTTTATTTTTACCAAAATTTATGCCCGTAGAAGAGGCCAAAATGCTGGATAAAATTAGCCTTTTTGCTAACTTACCATCATAAATAATAAAACTGTTATTTTGAATGCAAAATAATGAGAATTATTACTTACTTGTACTTACACTAACTTGTACTTATTTTTACTTACAGTACCGTGGTGTGTGGGTGAACCAGCTACTATTGAGAATTCAGATCAGGTAGTGGTTGATCTGAATAGGACTGTAAAGTACAAATGTAGAGAAGGATATGAATCACCGAATGACACTGAGTCTATAAATATTTTCTGTACTACTCCAGCTAGTGAGACGGTACCCTGGACATGGAATGATACAAATATCCAGGATACTTTTAGTTGTACACCCGGTGAGATTTCTACATACTAAATTAGGAGCGTGTTGCGTGTTGCGTGTTGCGTGTTGCGTGTTGCGTGAGCGCTATTTATAGACATTCTCTCGCCACCTTTTTATCTGGGTTCTAAATACTGGCCTAGAATAATTGGTTCAATGACAACCGATCAAATCAAATCTTCCAATCAACTTTGTAGGATTATCCCTACTTTGAACCGCTGTGCTATTTATTTATTACTTCCAGAATTATACTCAAAAAGTTTACTAATTTTTTTTTACAGTACAGTGCAATGTAACTGAGCTTTCAACCCTGGCAAATGTTACGATAACAACAAATAAAGATAGAGTAGTTTACATGGAGATAGTAGATTATGAATGTGATGAGGGTTTTACTAAGCTGACGCATGATGTAACTTGCCAGAGTGATAAAACCTGGTCTGAGTATAAACTGTGTGAGGAAGGTTAGTCATGAAACTCCGCTAGGATTGTCATTAATTGGTAGCGTAAAAATATAAAGTTGTAATTGAATTGAATTGAAGTCAGTACTGATGAGAATTGAATGATCCAATGTTAGGTTCCTGTTCAATACACAGCCAGCCCAACGACCCAAACACCTACAGCCATGATCGTCATCCAAACGCCCTCAAGGGCTGGCTGTGGCTCAATAGGGTATCACTGCATGGGATTGTTGAGTTTGGCTCCACTTTTACTTGTCTAGATCAATTACAACTCTTACTAGCTTTCTCTTGATATCGCTTTTTGTTGCTTTACATTCAGTACGATGTCATATGCTAAAGCTAATCAACGCGAACACAATACCACGCACTTCTTTCTCTTCTCTCACTCACGGCACTGTACTAATCATAAGCTGTGATCCTGGCTATCAGCTGCTTACCTGTGTCAGGGAAATCAGTATCATTTGTACTGAGACTGGAAGCTGGCGTGTCACCCTTCCTTATTATCTCAACTCAGATGATAGTGTAGTGAAATGTGAAAGGATTTCTGGTTAGTCCATATTTTTCCTTAAATCTCGAAAGCTCGAGCGCAAACCTCTTTTACGGCGCTATGGTTTGACCATGACCATAATCATCATCATTAGAATGAATTTTATATACAATCAAACTTATAATACAGTAAACGGATGTATCTTATCCTGATTGACTGCGCCCTCCCAATGACGAGGAATTGGTTACTCACTACTCTGTGGCTCGCAAAATACACTCATAGACAATTCATTATACATTTTGACTGTGTGCATTTGCAAAGCAAAAGCTTAGCTTCTCATATTTCCAACTGAAAAAGTGTGCACGTGGTTTTATAACACAATCTGTTCTTATTTCTTGATCCTTTTGTGATACTATCTCATACGCACCAATGTTTCAGCGCCCCCTAGAAGTTGAAGTGAATTGAATGATTTCATCAATTTGTTTTGTTATTTTCAGCTGTTCCACAGCATTTGACAACAACTAAGAATACAAAGGGTGAGTTACTTGATATAAATCCCAAACAAGCTGAGGGCATTATAATTGCAATTCACAAACAATATTGCCCAAATTATGATTCACTAATTTTGCGAGTATTGGGTATTGAAAACTGAGTTGTGGCCAACTCTTTTTTCTTAGTGTGAAAACCAATCTTTTATTAGTTTAAGCTTCACTTCCCATTAATCATAATGAATTTGTTGTCCATGTCAAAGCTGCTACTGAGGTATGAGCTATTACAAAAGCTAACCCAAATTCTTTCGACCCATTGCAAAGAAGAGTCATCAACATAAACAAAGTAGATATTTTTACACATCCATATGATAACAATATACTTCGCTTCGGTCATAAGTTATTTGAACGACTGATAAATTTCTCCGTAATTGTAGATGATCAACATCATGCAGTCATTATAGGTTCTGTCCTTGGAGTTTTCTGCATACTTCTGATCGGCGGGCTGGTTTTCTTTGTGATCAGAAGCAGAAGGTTGACTACAGAGATTCAAAGGTAAATCTCGGCATCGTAGTAATGGACGTCTTTATTCCATCAACCGTTATCATCTTAAAGAGCAAAATTCAGATGTTTATGAATCTGAGTCTTATCAAGTAATTCTCTATCGCATATAAATTGAACATTTCAGATTGACCGCATCAAGGGAAACTCAGAAACTTGTAGTGGAAAGAAGCGTCACTAACGGTATGAATTCAGCAATGATACAAATCAATATATTATATACTCAAAACTTCCATTAGGGTTTCACATTACATTGAATCCATCTAATGACGGGCAAAACCATTAGCTACAGGTCATGAATGATTCCCATCCTTGTGTTTATGCAACACAAACTTCACTTGATGGCTATTCAAAACTGAAATGGAATTTATTTTTCGGCAAGATAAATGTTGTAGCGGTATAACGGATAAACATATAACCTAGAATTATAATGGATAGCAAGATAAATCGATTTTAACATCTAAAAATAATGGTACAGAAAATTATCTCAATTAATCCCAATAAATTTGTGATGTTCCTTTTTTTAAAGGTAGAATAAACAATCCTACTGAGTATGAAGAGGCGGGATTGGACCTCTCCCGAATTATTCCTGCTGTTGATTCTGAAAACAGTAATCAAGTCAACAATCAAGCCAATACGTATGAGAACTCTGGTACTAGGATAGCTGGAAATATTCAACCTAGGGGTGCAGAGTATGAGATGGTGAAACAAGGAGGAGGAGGAGAAGATAATCATGTCTATACTTCTCTAAATAACTAGGGACTGAAACGCTATTTTTAGAAGCTTTTATCTCTATCAAGCATAATTTTTGATTCCTCAGAATATTTTCATTCAATAGAACAATTTTCTCCTTGATGTAACATGAGACTTGAGCCCTGGAACACTGGAGGTGCAGTACAGTTTGTACGGCCTGATGGGCAGGCTACTTAGTAAAGGTCTGAGAATTCTTACTAGATTTGACTAGCCCATTAACATTATATTTCTTACCCTTTTATATTACCTTTTCTTTTTTACCATCACCATTACTCAATTTCTTGTTCTATATACTGTAGCTTTTCCTATTTGCCTAAGCTTTTGCTTGAACCCGCTCATAGAATCGAAAGAAATTAAAAGATCTATTTCTGAGACAACCAAGGGTAAAAAGTGAAGCCATTTCATTGTATCAGATGAGTGAGTCCAATATTGTTTGTAAGAATAAAAACAGTATGAAATAATTTTCAATCTGAAATTTTTAATAGTTTTTCTTTGACTGCATTATAGGAGGGAGAACATGAAAATAGCTGATAGCAAAGCTGTCTACTTTAAAAACAAAATTGGTAGCAGGTTTAGAAACTGATTCTCTCTCAACCCTTGATGTGTCAACCCTTTTTAAGAGCTACTGATATTTGGAACTCCTAGCCAACCAATTTTCTTTTCCCATCAGATGAAACCCTTGACGCGTCGACTCTTTTAAAAAGCTACTTGGAACCCCATCCCTTTGGCTATGACCTGGGCATAATATCTCTTGAAATGATGTCTTTGTTGGTTTAGAGTTATGCAAAATGTGTAGAACCTGCACTAAGAAGTTTATATATTTCAAAAAATTTTAATAGTTGTTAGTCAAATGCTTTTGCAATAGTCCTTAATTGATGTTATAACGTCCGATCAGGAAGTTCCGCCTTAATATTAGTTTGCCCTTTGTGGTCAAATATTTCAGAATAGGGATAGCGAGAGCTTGAATCTGCAAACATTTGTTATCTTGCTAGTACAAAGTGCTATACCCATTGAATTGTACTATTCTTAGAATGGTATCATCAACTCACCATCCTCCAATCAGGGAGCTGTATTTTCCAATAGACACTTTAAATTTTCATTTGACATCGAGCTCAGTCCCTAGTAGCTTTTTGGAGTTTACGCAAATGTTTGGTTAGTAAAAATCAATTTTCTGTGAGCAACAATTTGTATAAACTAGTGTCTTTTTCTTTTATTTGAATGTAATTTCGAACATAACAATTTTTATTTATGCTTGTTTTGAAAATATAAAACAATAAAACACTATGAAACAAATGATGATCCGATCCTGTGGTTGTTGAGACTGCCTTCGATGTAAAGCAGCGCTAGGATATCACTAAAAACCAAGGTGTGATAGGGTTCCTTGCATGCAGGTTTACCTCAGTTATCTCCACCGTTTGTTTGACTCCCCAGCAATGTGATGTACTTTCTTGATTAATAATCACATGGACCTAAATAAATCAAAAACTCAATCAATATCTTCGAAATCTAGGTATCCTCAAAAAGAATTCTATTATAGGTAACTTGACTCTTCTAGTTAAGCATGAATAGCCATGTCCTTACACTCATAATGTTTTAATGCTAGCTAAAGCTACAAGCAATGAGTACCTATTCAAATCCCATAGGTGAGAAGCTAGACAAGGGTGTTTTAGCAGAGAAATTATGGCTCTTTAATGAAGTTGTGTCCACATATCAAGTTAGAAGTTGGGTTTCCTTGCAGTGAATTGATATTGCTTGAATCACTAAATCTAAGCCTACCTTGACATGGATAAAATCCAAAGAGTAGAGAACCTCTAATTCTTAGGAGTATCGTGCATACACTCTAGCCTAAGCATGCTGTCCCGGGTGACATGCTCAGGCTACACCTAAAAAAAAAATCTGTGCTAACTAAGAAATTGTTTCAAAATCAAAAGAAAGTTGAGCAAAAACTTACTGTATTTGGGATCAGTCAGTACAGCACAGGCCCATTGCAGTTTGCAAAAGTTAACCAGGCAAGTGGTCCAGTGGTTGAAGCCTTTCCTGGAACTGTAGAAAATTGCAGTGAGATTTTGCAGTTGATCATTATTATTAATTTGAAGTAAATTGATTGTTGTGCAGCCGTTCGTTCTGCTATTATCATTTTGTGGCCTTGCTAGCCAATTTGTTGCCGTTGGCCCTGATAGGTGGTTGGGGAGAAGAATAGCCTATGACAGGCCATATGGTACTTTCAGGAAAGATCTAGACATTGCCTAACTTTTGAAAAATGAAATGACGGACAATACAGAAACAGGAGTCCAGTTCTGTACGGGCCGTAGCCAGACTTTTGAGAAACCCATAGTTAGTAGAGGGGTTGTTTGAATAGCCCGTTTTGTGTGTTAAGGCGTATTTTAGATGCTTAGTCAAATCCATTACTTGAGTGTTGTGAGATGTGTCTCAGGTGCATTGTGGGACATATCTTAGTAACAGCACTCATGTGGCTCCTTAGTCAGCACCAGGAACAATGCATTATAGGCCTTGGGTGCTGTTCACAAATTCCCATACAGCACCTGCCAAACGTCCCACAACACTTTGACAGCGATGGTTTTCACTGCCCTCGTATCTAGAACACCTATTAATTTTTGTAATGTAGTTTTTGGGCTGGCCTTTATCTTTCCGATCACATTTCCTGATAGCACAATTGGTGGAGCAACTGCTTAGGCCTAAAGATGTCTGAGAATTGTGTTTTCAACTCATCAAATTTTCATAAAAGCCTATACAATATCCCACATTCTTTATGAAAGCACCATAGGCCTATGACTTGGCTTTGGCTCTCTTTCTCCCCCCTCACCGATCAGAGCCAACACGTTGGCAAGGCCCTGCAGACTTGCGCTAAACCTATGGGTCTGTGATGCTGTTGGGAAAGATGAAACTTTGAAATGTGGAGCAATAATTCTGTGCGAGGATGGGACAATTATTCGACCAATCCACTAGTTACTTGTAAACTGCTTCGAAAAGCCTTGAGGGTTGTAAGAGGGCATGTGTAAACCAATCGGATACGCAACACAAGCAGGTAGTTTTGGACATATTTCCCAAAATTTCTGCTGTTATTTAGGTTGTTGTTGGATATAATAATTTTATTTATACTTTACTGATTACTTTACACTAGGTTCTTTGTGTAATAATGTTGGTTTATTCTTTCTTTTTTAGACAACCTGTAGAGCAGCTGCTGGTCCTTCATACTTCGAGGTTATGATGCTGATACCCTTAATTATTCTTCTCTTACATCTACCAGCCGGTAAGAATCTTTCTTCTCCATGCGCTGAGCAGTTCTGGACCATAAGAATTCATTGGCTATTTCTGGCTTTTTATTTGCCATTCTCTTCTCAAGGGCTCTGACATTCCTGACTGTTTCCATGGCAATGTGCAATCTTAACTTGGCTCACATGCCCTTGCTGACCGGGCATGGCTTTCAGTGGTTTACCTTTCTTTACCATGTGAGAAGTTCTGGATCATGAGAAGTCATTGGCTGTTTTCCGGCTTTTTTGCCATCCTTTACTCACTTTTTTGTTTGGCTGCTTCCTCCTTCTTTCCTGGAATTGCACACTGAATCTCTTCACTGAGCTAATCTCTGATATCCCTGACTGTTTCTGTGGGAATATGTAATCTTAACTCGGCTCACATGCCCTTGCCGACAGGATATGGTTTTTAGCAGTTTATCTTTCTTCACCATGTGCTGAGTAGTGCTGGACCATGAGATGTCCTTGGCTATTTCTGTTTTTTTTTTCAATTCTCTCCTCACATGATATCTTTTGCCTCCTCCCTCTATCCTAACTACGCTGATCTGAATCATGGCTCATTCGCCCTTTTGTCAGATGCCTCACAGTTATCATTTACAGTCTAAGCCTGTTATCCATGTACTACCTGGTTCTCTTTCATCTCAAACCTTTTATAATCATCTGGTGTATGGAAAATTGAGAAGGGTTCGATTATACATGGCGCGATATGTTTACCTTGTTCACCTTTCACCGCGAATTCCTGATCGCACAGTACTCCACTCAGCTCCTCCCATTTGTTCCATGCCTTTAAAATACGCAACTCAATCTCCTTCTGGCACCCTCCTTCTTGGTGGATGGTGGTGCCCAGTTACTTAAACTGTGTGCGTCTTGGTAGGATTTCCATCTCTGCTGAGTTATACTTCCTCATCAAGATATTGCCATCCTCACCTACTGGTGATAACTACTATCTTTGATCTGCCAAGCCTTAGTCCCACACTCTCTATTCTCTCCCTCCATACTTCCAATCTTCTTTCCAGATATTCACAGCTGCTATCAAAGAGTCCCAAGTCATCCACAAATGACATTGCCCACAGTGTTTCTTCACCAATGCTTTCAGTAATGACATCCGCGATGATGATAATGAGCAAAGGACTTAATGCAGATCCTTGATGTAATCTCACCTTTATTTTAATAGCTTCTCTGCTCCCAGTGTTTGTCCTAACTTTAGTCGAGCAGTTCTCATATAGGTCTACAAACTGCAGGTCTCGATCAAACTCTCTGAATCTCTCTTGTAGTATACATTGACAGAACATTGGCTAGGTGGTGGACCTAAAAACAAAACTGATTTTGCTTGATGGTAACAATCAATCTTAGTCTTGCTTCAATCAATCGTTTGGGGCATTGGCTGAGGAAATTGCTACCCCCATAATTGCCACACATGAAAGGGTCTCCTATCTGTTAGAATATTGGTGTTATAACACTTTTTCTCCATTCCTGGGGTATGCTGTCTCTCATTATCTCTCTCAGACATAATGTCATCCATTTGATTCCCCTCTCTCTTAGCAGTATGATTAGGTTGATTGGAAGTTCATCAGGTCCTGTAGACTTGTTGTTCTCCATTCTATCCAGCTGATACTCAATTTATGTGGTTTCAAAGTCCTGAACCGGGCCTTCAGTTGGTGATACAGTGCGAGCATGTCTCTGGTGTTTTCAGTGTTCAAGAGAGTGTTGAAATAGTTCATCCGCCTCTCCTTTATTTCACTGACGTCACTCAAGATATTTCCATTCCAATCCTTCACAAAAGAGAGCCTGTCTATATCTTTAACCTCCGCTGTTTTATCTAGACGATGGATCATCAACAGACCATTTTAAGCCAACTCCTTGTAAAGGTTCTATTTCGCAGCGTCACGTGCCACCCCACCCTTCTCCTTATAAGTGTTGTAGCCATTCCTGTAGAACTCTTTATCTCCCTCAGTGCAAGATAACTTCCACTCTTTCCACGCCTGTTTCTTCTCTTCAACTGCTTTTTCTACTTCTTCGTTCCGCCACCAGGATTACTTTTCAAGGTACATTTCCGGGATAGATTCTCCAAGCACCTCTTTGGCAGTGTCAATCATCACGGGGAATGTCTCCCCCCCCCCCAGCAAAACCTCTCACTCTCTTCAGTGTTTTTAAACTTCTCTGACAGTCCTTGTACAAGTTCTTCTCCTTCTTTCCGTAGTTTCCATCAGCTAATTTACTTCTTATGCTTTCTTCTTTTCCGCTTTTTCTTTCAACAATGAAGTTCATCACTAGAAATCGTTGTTGAGCTGCTACACTTTCTCCAGGGATGACTTTACATTCCCTAATTTTTCTGAGTCTTTCCCTCCTCATTGGGATGTAGTCTAATACCGTCTGGTTATGCCAGTTCTGGAAGGTGTACGTCTGGACATCACTCTTAGTAAAGATCGTGTTGACCAAACCAAAATCACACTCTCTGACAAAATCCAGGATCCTTTCTCCTTCTGTGTCAATGTTTCTATGAGCTTTTCCACCGTGCCACCTGTCAAATCCTCCTCTTGTTCCTCTAGTAGGCCCATCCCGGTCTGAAGCGGGCATGCCATCAGCCACTGCACCAATCTGTGTCCAAAATCGGTCTTTCTCATCCTCGTCACAGCCCTTCTATTGTTGCGGAGCCATTTCTTTCCCACATCATTCAAAGAGACTCATTTAGAGATTCAAATTGCATTCTCGCATCCAACACATCATACATGTAGTGCCTGATGCTCAATTCCATAGTTATTTTACTTTGGTTGCTCCCTTCTGTAAACTCCATTACACTATAATGCGTTTGCAAAAAATCTGGTCGCACCCACTGACAGGTCAATTTTTTCCTCTTTTTTTTTCTCCGGCGACTTGCTTGCTTTGGTTCATGGCTCTCTACAGACTCTACTGGTGATTTTTACACCCGACGCCGTTCCTTCACATGTTTCTCAATCGTAACTGGAACTATTGCTATGAGAGCAACTTTATGGATTCAATCACCTCAAAGCTTCTCACTTTCCCCATTCTATTGTTGCGGAGCAATTTCTTTCCCACATCATACAAAGAGATTTTTTGAGAGATTCAAATTGCACCCTCGGATCCAACACGTCTCGCATGTAGTGCCTGATGCCTAATTCCATAGTTATTGTTTTCGAGATGCTCCCAGCTTCAAACACCGTAACACTACACAGCGTTTGCAAAAATCTGGTCGCACCCACTGACATATCAATTTTTCCTCTCTTTTTTTTCACTGTCGACTTGCTTGCTTCGGTTCATGACATTATACAGACTCTGGTTATGAGTTTTACACCGATGTTGCTCTTTCATGTATTTCTCAGTCGTACGTGGTACTAGTGCTATAAGAGCAACTTTATGGGATCAATCAACTCAAAGCTTCTCACTTTACCTTTCTATTGTTGCTGAGCCATTTCCTCATTTCCATCATTCAAACAGGGTCATTCAGAGATTCAATAAGCAACCTCTCATCCATCCCTATGGATCGCCCGATGCTTAATTCCATAGATATTGTACTTGGTTTGCTCAGTAGTATTCCCATCTCTAAACATCTTCCCCTCTCAACTAACTCAGTTGACTATGTTATACAATTCTTCTCTCCTGCAATATAAAGACAGTTTGAAAGTCTAGCTGACAGCTTTTGAAATTGTAGCAAGTCTGGATTATTTATTCAAGGGACAACCAACTCATACTGACTCGTCCGACTGGCCATATTGAATGCTTTATACTGCTGTTCTATTGCAGTTGCCAGTACCTTTTCCGTTGTCCTTATACTCGTTGTTCTTATCTTATCTCCTAGTACAGCCTGTCAGAGGCTGTGGGCAAAAATACAATATTATACTGTTTTAGTTGCCATCGCCTTATGCTCCTTGACTTTTCTCATATCTAAACAATGGTCTTATCAGGCTTAAGTCAATTACCTCAATATCATAATTAGTTTACAGCCTCCACAGGAACAGATCTGTCCACTTGTTCAAAGACCATATAGATGATTGTTTACTCATTCAATGCTCTCACTATAATCTCCCAGTGAAGTGTTGCAAAAATGAGTATTTTATATAGATACTCACTGAAGATTCATATTGGCGAATGATTGAAGAGGAGAGAGATTGAGTATGTACATGGCTGATGTTACTGCGCCTCTCATAGCCTGACCTCATGTATGGAACACTCTATAATTGAACAATTTCAAATGACAGTTCAAGGTTTTGATTATGTATTGATGAACCATGCATACTAGGCCGGGATACCGGTAGGGCAAATGCTGTACGTGATGACTTACTGATGGCATCAGAACGATAGTGATTATAATATCTTCATAACGCAGGTCTCGCAAATGTGACGAGTAAGATTGGAGATCAATGTCGTCCGTCATACTGTTCTTACAATTCGTTATAGCTTTCATTCGGTGTTTCCCTTCGTTCCTCGTCCCATTGAGAGAACTGAATGAGTGGCTTGTTCAATAACAATCCCCAGCTGATTTTGTCGGAGTTGTCTTGCTCATGTCGCATCATGAAGTTCAACTTCTTCAACAAAGGTCCCCCATCCTAGGCTCAGCTCGACCACCACCATCCATCACAACATTCATCACAATCTCAACATCTTCATTTCCATCACTGCCAGACAGGCAGGTTTTCTGATATCAGTCTCCAACAGTCAGTTGATACTAGGAGGAACGCTTGACCCAGTGACAAGTATTAATGCTAACTATATGACATATCATCAGCCAACAACTCACAACTCTCAGCCAGCTCAGCAATTTTACTTGTATCAATATCGACATCTAAAGATCTGGCAGACGGTATCTTCATAACTCACTCGCAGACCAGGCAAGTTACATCATCTAAGCTTTCACAACTGACTCCATTTTCTAAAAATCTTTCAATCTTCTCGATTCTCTAGAAAATTTCTGCTATTCCCAATCTTCTGTCCTCTCATCAACAGTGTTTTTCAAACTAGTGTGACAATGCATGATCAGATATATCTTACTTTTCAATGGATTGAGAGACATTCAACAATAATGTTAATAATAATCTTACTGTAATTATTTTGTAGGTTATGGCTCCATAAACCACATAGTATCGGACTCTACTAGTAAAACCCAACAGAAAGCGGTGGAAGGTCTCATCTCTAGGCTCTCACCTTCAAGAAGTGATGAGTTCAGGATAGTTATAAATAGCAGCATCGGCCCTGAGGGCCGGGACACGTTTGAGGTGAGGTAGTTTTGGCAGCTCATACTAACTAGAAAAATTAAATACTTGCATCTAGTATACTGTATTTGTCAACTTTATTCATGTTTTGTCATCCACACCAGAATTTCCTATGCTCATGATGATATTTCTGTAACAGCAGCAGGTTTTATGTGCGCTCATGTAATCATCATATCTTGACCCGCAGACCGGGAGGATTAGATGTTCACTTGTCACAATTTACGCTATTTCAAGTTTGCAATGGTGCAGACTCTGAATCAAAACTCATTTTTATCCTAACATAAGCCGCTTTCAAGATAACCCTCCTTCAGCAGGTTTTTCCTATGCGACGTGGGTTAAAAGTACCAAACTGGAGAGAGGACAACTCCGAATTGAGGCATGAATAAGAGCTCAGAAAACTATCCATAAAATAAGCTCATATTTAGTGCTAAACAGTGATCTCAATCAATCTGAACTATTTCTACTGCTAACTACACCTCTGTCTATGTCTGGTCGCTGGGGCAGCTTTGATTGGTTATCAATCAATATCTCTGGTTTACAGCTAAATACGCTGACAGATGGGACTCTTCAGATCACTGGTAGCTCAGGAGTGGCCGCAGCACTGGGATTTAATGTCTATCTGAAGGAGTACGCTAACTGTCAAGTAGCCTGGAGTGGTAGACAGCTCAATATTCCTAAACCTCTACCTAAAATCCCCGGAGGCTCACATAAACAGTCTACCAATGACAGGTACTTGAATGGATCAGCGATTCAACAAAGCAAAAAAAATGTATGCCTTTAGTCACCATTGCAAGCTTTATCATCGTAGCATTATAATCACTAACTTTATCTGATATTAACAGATTCCACTACAATGCTAACGTGTGTACGTTTGGTTATACATATGTTTGGTGGAACTGGACAAGATGGGAACAGGAGATTGATTGGATGGCTCTGAATGGTGTTAATCTTCCTCTTGCTTTCACTGGCCAGGAAGCTATAACCCAACAAGTAAGTTGTCATTTTTTTATGTCAGCTTAGTGAGCGATACAATAATCTCAATTATCACGCCAATGTTTAGGAAATTAAAGTCTGAAGATTTCAATCTCGCTGGTTTGCCAACTCTTGCTAGGGTGCCGATTTTGATCTGTGAACATTTACATTGTGGTGCTAATAGTTCTTAATGCTGTGATCCTTATAATTTATCCTTTTAGGTATTCAGTCAGCTCGGTGTTAATAGCAGTGACTTACTGGAGAACTGGTTTACAGGTCCCGCTTTCTTACCCTGGTTTAGAATGGGTAATCTTATTAAATGGGGAGGTCCTCTCAGTCAACAATACATCAATAATCAGGTATGATTCTAGCCCATGCAGAATTTGTAGCAGTATTTATTTATTTGGATTGTATAGTACTGATAGTCGTAACTTATTTAGTTTGGTGTTAAAAATGAGGTAATAATCTCCCCTTAACTAAATCAAAGAATGATTTTAGCACTCAAAATGGAACCAGATATTCTTGTCAACGGAATTTGGAATTGGAATTTTATTTTTTCTGTTGTAGGTCAAACTCCAACATCAGATATTAGATAGAATGAGATCATATGGAATGCTTCCGGTCACTCCTGCATTCTCTGGTCACGTACCTGCTGCTATTAAAAGGTAAAATAATAGGCTAGGGCCCCGGTAAATCAATATGTAAGCTCCAATAACCCTTATACTCGTACGCTGTAATGTGGGGTGTAACTGAACGACTATGACAAGTGAATAGTAGGCTTGCTAATTGGTGCCAGAGTCCAGTTCTTTCTTGGGGATGGTGTAATCAGTCTGCTTACCTGCTATTTACTGCCAGGTGATTTGTGTTGCAAAGTCACATGTTTAAGTCCCACTGAGAAAGTGTTCTTGATTGACTGATCGATCGACTGACTGACCGACTGACTGACCGACTGACTGACTATGATAGATTGATGTCCTTTAAATTTTTTTCATCATTTCAGTGATAGATTTATATTATTTGTATATCTTGTATTGTAGCCTCTATCCTTTAGCAGATATTACCAAACTAAGCCTTTGGTCTCATTTTAACTCTACATACAGCGGGACGTACTACTTAAACCCAACTGATCCTCTATACAGGAAAATCGGCCAGCTGTACACTCAGTATGTAAGTTTGTATTATTGTAGTTTTCTCCTCAAAGTTTGATCTAATTCAAGTCTTGGACAGATCCTTTTGATAATGATAAACTCCTATTTGCATTTTTATTATGCAATGAACTTTGTGAAGTGATCTTATATTCTGACATTCTGACATTCTTAACAAAAACAGTCTTGGACCTGCTGTTTCATATTGATGAGCTCCAATGAGCTTATTTAATATGCAGTAAATGCTGTAAAAGTGATTCTATATTTCATCATATATAATTATATTTTAGTACACAGAGGAGTTTGGGTCCGATCACTTATATAATATCGATCCATGGAATGAGATGACTCCCTCACAAAGGTTAGTTTCAAATCCTGCATAAAGTTCCTCTTGATATGATAGCTATCAAACAATACATCTACGATGCATGGGTCAATTTAAGTTTTGCAAATTGTCCAAAATTCCCCCTTTTGAATTTAATTCTTTGATTTTGAACTGAATTAGAACATGGATCGATACCAAATAGAGTTGGGACATATCTCATATTGTATGAATTCACTTTACACATATAACACAGTCAGGTTATTACTAGCCTGGGATTCAGGCCAACATTGGGGCCTTGTCAGTATTATGGGTTCTGTTGGGTATTGCTTCTGAGGTGTTATCTAGTCATGTAGCTCTATTATAAATTTTTGAATAGACCCATGCGCTTGTGTCTTGGTTTTGTTTCGATTGGCTGATATGTTTTGGTTTGATGTTGTGTGGAGTTGTCTGCTCATGTTGATAACTCAAAATTGTTGGACTGGTCTAGGTTAGAACCAATTGGGCATACCTAAGACTAATGTAAGCTATGGTCCTTGATATTGTAAACAATATTTTATTTTGTTCTTTGTACAGCTCTGGAGAGTATATAGCTAATGCCAGCTCTAGTATCATGGCATCCCTAAAATCTCATGACCCTAAGGCTATCTGGGTAGTACAGGGCTGGATGTTTGCTCACGACTCAAACTTCTGGACTCAGGAGAGAGCTAAGGCTTTCCTTACTGCTGTTCCCAAGGTTGGTTAAAGAATAGTTTTGGTGTTCAAACTTTTCCTGGGTTGCTTGCATCAACATATGAATTATAACGAAATGTTAATACCTGCATTTGATCACTTAAACTAACCAAGGGACAAATTTATTCTATGAACTTCCCAAGTAGAGTGAATTCCAATTCTCACTAGCTAAGGTGGGTGGTCATATAAACAACTGATTTCATAAACGTAAACCAACCATAAATTTCACAATTGGCTTTGAGGTTCTCAAGCCCCTTGATATTACCTATTCCCTGCAGCTGTAGTTTGTCTTCGATTGACGTTTCAACTGTGGTAAAGTAGATAAGGCTGCTTACAGTCTGAGTCCACCAGACTCTTGTCCCTGCCTGACAGTCTCGTTTTATTATCTAACAGAACTAGTCACTCCGAGAAAGCTCCCATTGAATGTTTCAACTGTGAAGAAGCATGCAAAGCAGTTATGTAGTTGTCTTCCCTTTTCTACAGGGTGAGATGCTTGTATTAGATTTAGCAGCAGAGTATGAGCCTGTATACTCCAGACTGGAGTCTTTCTATGGCCAGCCTTTTATATGGTGTATGATAAATAATTATGGAGGAAGGATGGGGCTGTACGGACATATCAATAATGTCAATAAGGTAAGACCAAAAAACATTTCATAGCCCTTCTCTGTTCTGCTGGTTGAAAACTCAGCCAGCGATCGCCATCTCGAACTCTGTGGTTGAAATACAGTCTGCAAATATTACCCTAAGGGTTCTTTAAATGATCTTCATGTCACACCGGTGATAGCTCCACAATGAGCAAGCAAATTAACATAAAATACATGAAATGAGCCACATTGTTAGTTGACTTCTCATTGTAATTGACCACTTTTCTTATAGAATGTATTCACAGCTAGAAATTATCCAAACAGCTCAATGATGGGTACAGGACTTACAATGGAATCAACTGGTACAAACTATATTGTATATGAACTCATGAATGAGATGCATTATCGAACCCAACCTGTCAATATAGCAAATTGGTAGGTAACTATACAACAGTCATACCTTTGGTTTTCCAAAATTAATCAATACGGCATAAGGGTGATGGCGTTTCTTCACCTCTATCCAGTTTCATCCAGTTTGACTGATATTAGAATTGCTCCCCTCCACCGTAAGATGTAAAGGATTATCAGTAGAAGGGGAGCGATTTCGAATGCAGGCCAACTGGATCAAACTTGATCTAGGCAATACAGGGAAATCAGTTGATGCGATTGCTTTTCAGCTAGCGATCAGTGCATCAAGAGATGTGGGTCAAGATCCCATTGAGAGAGGGATTTTATGTGGATTTTTTGATGAATTATTTAAACCATGACTGGGGTTTCCTCATGTGCTGATGACCGCGTCCTTTTATAATGTGTACTTGAGTAACTTTTTATTGGATGAGTTTGCCTCTTACCACATTATCATCGTCTGTTTATAGGATAAAAAACTATAGCAGCAGAAGATATGGTTACTTTGATCCTAACCTCTCTAAAGTCTGGTATAATCTTGTGGTAAGTTTATAAACTTAAACACTGGTGTAAGTTAATGGATAAGGGGCACATATCTGACTCAGACAATCTTAGACAGTCTTAGATGCACTGCAAAAAACTAATTATAGTAATCCCAAAAAGCAGCTTCTTCTAAGATGAACTCAAAACTAACTTTCAAACCATTAGAAATTTCTTTTACATGTGACCAAACCTGTTGGTGGTTGAAAATGTTGGTCAGTGGGTCACCCTAATGGAATCATGCTTAGCATGTTTTCTCGCCTAATGTGACTATTTTTGGACCACTGAATACCAACACTCACAAACATGACAAATCCGTTCCTTTCTAATTTCACATGTCCATGAAACTAAGATTGGCATTATCAAAGCTGTTTCTCCAGCTTATCAGCTTCAAACCAAGCCAGAAATTGACCCTCTTGGACCACCAGAAGCATTTTAACTTGCAAACTTATGTCTGAGTTCTTGTGCGTTTTCCAGTCCACAGCTTATAGCAGTATGGATGAAGGGCAAGAGTTAGTCATCCGCAGACCAACCTGGAATATGAGAGCTACAGCTTTTGTAAGTAACTCACAATGCCTTACTGTGGTCTCCAATCTATCATTTCTTCACATGCTAGCAGCATCGAGACCAATTGCTTGCACTCCGAGTTGCTCTCTCAACTGGTCAGTGGAAGGGAGCAGCTGTAATGCAGGCAATTGGATTAAACTTGATCTAGTAGCAATTGAGATTTGACGAAACAACTCAAATTTTTTTGTGAAAGCTGATAAGTTGCTTTACATTACAATTATCAATCAATGTAATAACCTTGTCATGTTTAGATTGAAGCCAAACCAATGCGATAGACTTCTATATTGCAGAATAAACTTATCTAAGTCTAATGTGGGTATTTCATATCCAAAATCTACTGTTGAGCCAGAGATAGGATATGATATACCCTCCTGTCTCTGGTATTTATAGTATTAATTTAACGCAACCAATTTACATAGTAATTGTTATAATTTAATTATAGCCGCAGTACAATACCACCTCACTGTCACAGAGTATAATATATCTTCAGAAAGCCCTACAAAACTCCACACTGATAGCATCAGATCTTCTGAGGTGAGTGAAGGGATACAAAATACAGTAGAGCGGATACTACCGCACAACACACAGGTTTTCAGTTTAAATCCATGAGCTAAGTTTTGTTTTGAAGCCTTCTCTAGTATTACCTCCTCAAGGCCGGCCACAGCAGCATGAAGCCACCCCTGTGTGTTGATGAGCATTCTTATTATAGTGTGTTTGTACTTCACATCGACAGGGACTTCAGACTAATCTGTGTCGTCCACAGCTGTGTGAAACCGAATCAAGATTTGTCAAACAATATTTTGAGTGCTCATGTGCAGTTCAGGTTGAAGTTAATGGCATAACATTGTCAATGCTTGATGATAGCACTTTTTTTCCATGATTGGTGGGGGTGCGCGTTAGGTGCGTAGGCTAAATGAACCCTACATTTCTATAAGTTAGTGTGTCGCAAACCAGCTGTATCTGTAATTGTATCTGACAATATTGTTTATCACCAATTTTAACATGTGTTCACTCACTAGTAGCGCTGTCACAATTTAGTAGTTGGCTATGACTGCCTCGATTCTGATTGTGGCATCGATTTTCCTGATTTCGATTTTACACCTTCGATTTCGACCAACCCTTGTCCCAATTTCGATTTTCGATTTCTCCTTATCGGTATTTTCGATTTTAGGTATCGATATATGGTTATAATCTTTGAGATTAGTCAGTGAGTGAACTGAAGTGTGATAAGGTATTGTGTGAATGGAAAGAGGAATCGTAATAACCATATATCAACCATAGTAACCGGGCCAACCGTGACAATGAATTTACCGCTGTGCAATCGACTTCAGCTGTCACCTTATTATATCCGATAAGGAGGTGTGATGGATAAGGTATTCCCGATATGAAATTATCGTGACAGCACTACTCACTAGGAGTCGGTATTTATTTTACAGACATGATATAGCTGATATCTGGAGGGAGATGCTGTATGTGATACTGTGTGACCTCTATAAACAGATACAGACAGCGGTCTCAACCTCTAACATCACACAATTTCAGTAAGTGAGCTGATTTTAAATTAGAACTCAATTCTGTTCAGATTTGCTTCTCAAATATTAGGAGTTGTCTCCTCACACTTCATTGTAGAGACAACTCTCAAACTGACAGACCATTGTCATAAAGCTAGGTTTAAACTCCCTGGAAAACCAGTGAAGGCTTGTATACCCCCTTCCATCAAATGGAGAGAGTGATCCCCACTTGAGTACAGTTACTGGAATGTGCTCACAACACTGGCCTTGCCATACCTGACTGCTATCTAAATCAAAATGGCAGAGAGGTTGGGTTATTTTATACATGTCGTGTGTGCAAACACACTATAGACCCGCAGAATTCCAGTCCTGTGCCTTAAACAACCTACCTACCTAGGATGATTGACATGCCAGTACCCAATTGTACACATGGACCTCAAAGATCACAAGTCTGCACCTGTCACCATTCAGACCACTCTTGACTCCTATACCCCTTTATCAGTCAATACTAGATCAATACTAATGAGTTTTTTTCAATAATGGTTGGCTGGTTTGATGGTCAGTCAGCAGTGATTTTTGATCATTCCATGTTGAACTTCCATCTTTGATATGATCTAGCAGACTGTTCCAAACTTCCTGATTAGATTAGATTAGTTTGATGGAGTTTTCTAGATCAAGTTTGATCCAATGTGCTAGCCTTAAAGTTTCTTTCCCCTCTACTGATACGCCAAAAGCCATTTGCCTTCAGGGTGTCAGCAATGGGGGCAACTCCAACGCTGGCAAAATGGATCAAACTTTATCTAAGAATTGAGCTGCATATTGAGGTGCTTCCTCTGGAGCTGCTAGCACCTAACCAGTAGAACAGGAACTACTGAAAAAACTGGCAAATGAATATCGATCTAGTCATTGATATTATGTAATATTTATCTTATTTCACACAGAGATATAACACAAATATGGAACACAGTGTTACTAGATATGGATGATCTAATGAAATCACACAGTAGCTATCTGTTTGGTCGATGGGTACAGAACGCTATATCACTAGCTACCACTGATACGGACCGTAAACTGTTCAAATTTAACGCTATAAATCAGCTGACTTTGTGGGGACCTGTTGGTGAAATCTCAGACTACGCAGGCAAACAGTGGACTGATCTAATATCACAGTAAGGAATTAATAATTTACATAATATTGTCTTGAAACATCTCGCGTTTTTACCTTTTAGAATTGAATTAAAAGTGGAACTAACTCTTAGAGTTTGCAAGATGACACAGCTAGGAGTTACTTTTATAATAATTAACACCCCATCTGCACTCATATCCTAATGCTGCACTGCGTCTGTCTGAATCAATGAATTGTATTTGCCATTCTAGAACATTTTCAGTTTTCCCCTGCAGATCGAAAATGAAAGCCGAATTGATGTGTGTGGTCTTTTAATTAGAATAATCAAGGAATAAAATCCTTACAACCACTATGCCTTAATCACTTTTGATCCAATTAACCTGCTTCTTAATTTTCTACTGCAGAGTGGATCTTAATTTGGCTCAGGATCCGTGCCAGTTTGGACTAAATTTGAAACATTTGTTTCCAATTATTCTGTCAGAATATAATATCAGTATGTGATATATATATGTCTATAATATATATACTCAGCAATTTTGGGTCAACACCTCTTGCAGGTCTTGTTTATCTCAGCGAAGAATGAGGTGATGATGGTTTTTGGCTGTTTTATTGTGATAGGCCCTTGTTTATACCAAAATCTTTACTATACCATGAGGTTTTGGGTAAACATTCTAATATCAATCGCCTCACACATCCTTCTATCCTAATCCTGCTTCTGACTGATTCCTTATTTCTCTGTGTTTCTTTTTACAGATACTACTGGAACAGATGGTTCTTATTCTTCCAATACAATCTAGATGCATTAAAAAAGGTAAATATGAACTCATGATAAACGTGATAAGACTTACCACTGAATATAATAAGCACAACAGGTTTTTTGTTGGATTGAATCAAAAACGCCAACGGTTGCCTTGTTTTTTAAATCAGATTATTACTATGAATGTCAAATACTAAAAATTCATGAACACATTGTTTTCTTTTGCAGTCTGAACCTTTCAATGAGAAGAAATTCCGTACAGACTTGTTTGGTCAGATCGAATCTCAGTTTGCTGAAATCTTTACAGACTATATCATCGATCCTCAAGGCGATACAGTTGAAATTGCCAAAATTTTCTTTGATCGATACAAAAAATATCTTCACTAGCTCATCAAATTTAGCTGTATTAATCTTTTATCTGATGATGCTGATTTCCACAACTCAAATAACGCAACTTTTTCTATTTCTCCTGTCACGTTCAGTCAGGTGAGAAGAGATATTTTTGGCTACTTACAAAACATTGTGACAATTCTGGCAATTCAGCTATCAAGGCGTGATTCTACTGTTTTGAAGTAATTTTTCTGACGGTATTTTGAATGAATCAAAATTTGCCTCCTTTTCCCAACTTTAGTCAGTGATCAATCATAATAACAGTAGGAGAATGAAGGTTTTTTATCATACTGAGATTTTGATGTGACCAACAACCAATATTTTGCCAAACTCTTGGACAACAAAAGGGATTAAATCAGTTTTCCAAACCTTCACTTCCAGCTTTTTAAAGCTATCTACAACATCATTCTCAATTTTATTTTTCTGTGTTTGAATTTGATGGATATCACAGTTGAAGTTTTCATTTTATTTTTGATGCTTTTGTTGCAGATCTACACCATTTATATGTATTATCATAAATCAAAACTACTCTACATACAATACATGAGATGTCCAGGATTGAAATTTTATTTCATTGATCGATGACCTACAACATTATCTGAGGCATAACTATACTATAAATATAATATATATTACCTAGTTTGAGCCCAGCGTGTGCCGTTGACCTTGCATTTCAATTGTTCGAATCAGCTCTCTTATGGAGATTTTGAAGTTCGGAGTTCGTTTATTGCCATGTCTTGGAAATCCATCCTAAATACTATCAGGGTTCATCAGGGATTATCAGGGTTCCCTCAGTTTATGGCCTTGATTGAATTGCGTTATTACATTCAGCATTCATAGCATAGACAAAGTCTATGAATCACAGAATCCAAGCTGAGATCTTAGAAACTATCTGATATGGGAGCAGGTTTGAGAAATGAATGCCTTGTCACATTACCCACCATAATAGCCCAATTTAAATTTGGGACTAAAAATAGCTAGCACCAGGAAGGGTGGGATATAGACCAACCTCCCTGCAAGCACTTACCCAATAGTAGCCATCAAATGAGAGTTGCCTTCCCATCGACACGATTGTGCAAATACGCATGTGCAATCGTTATCCAATTGGAATCAATGTTAATTGCAATTGTCCAATCATTGGATATTTAAAAGGAAATCCCATAGAGTACTTAGTAACATGTAAACAAAATCACTGCTGCAGGTGCTTGTGAAAGGGTTTGGTCAGTTTGAGTCTGCATTTAGGGGGCTCAACTCAGCTGCAGCATTGGTCAGTTTGAGAAGAAAGGTGTGCTAGGATTCCATTGAACTATTCAGGTAAATTTATTGTTGTCAAACAACATCTGATTTCATCATTTTGGCTAGACTGTGGTGGTTATGTTGCACTTTAGGATATGTTGGTATTCACTAGTAGCTAAAGAATGTGCATTGTTGAGTGTGGGGAAACATTGTACTCATTTGATAGGAGTTGCTGTATGATTGCTTTGTTGTGATGGTATTCAAGTTATGATCTGGAAGTTTTTGAGTATCTGCTCAGGATTAAAATGCCTACCACTCTACTACTAAATAAGGGCAGACCTGTATCCATGCTGTAAGTCAGTATACAAATATTCTTACTATCTGCTAATAATATTGAGCAATCATGAGCTTACTAAATACTAAAGTGTAGCTATGAAGAGCAGTCAAGTCAATGAAACCTTCTTTCTTTTAATAGCGTCATGTTTTAAGATTTTCTCTGTAAACGCCTTGTTACAAACTACAACGGTATGTATAGTGACACACTGGTTGCTTGGTAAAAGATAACACTTGTCAGTTAACCATATATCATGATGTCTTTGACAGGTTTGTGAATGGTTCTGAGTTGATGATTGCCGGATTATCAATGATGAGGTATCCCCAATCTCATCTCTCACAGCCTATCGTGGTGGAGCCTGCATCTCTCTCAATGCCTGCCATAGCCACCATGCCGCCCTCCCCATCCGTCAGTAACGATCACTTGGCCATGCAGCTGCAACAAAACTGGCTCTCCAAGAACCCCATGCTTGAGCATCTTGTGCCAGCCCCTGGAGCGAAGGACCCGCTGGATGATAGCCTCACCTCTCTGAACTGGCTACAAAACATGAACTTGAACATAGGGGAATCTACAGCCACCCCGCCCATAAGCCCTAGAGTAGGGGCAGTGGCTAATGAATCAATGAGAGTCAACCCCAACCAAGTTCTGGCCACTAACTTCATGCATCAGCAGTCACCTCTAGTTGATATACAGATGGCACCTATAGATACCAATGTGAACTTTGAGAAGATCGATTATAAGACCAACCCATATGTCAAACCCCCATACAGGTATGTTTACCTCCCGTTATATTTAGATGAAGTTTAATCCAGTTTGCGCACAGTCCGGTTGTTCCTATTCTACTGGTTAGCCTTCCTCGGTCCAAACCCTAATTGCAGACAAATTTGATCATGCTTGATCTGTGTTATATCATTGGTTTAATCACATTAATGTGAATGCAGTCCGTCGCCCAGTTATGATCATACAAAATATAGTTTTTGAGTCTGAAATCTGTTGTTTCTAAAGCTCTAACACATTAATAGGTTTGTCTTATTTTACCAATCAGCTATGCAACTCTGATCTGTATGGCGATGAAGGCCAGTAAGAAACAGAAGGTCACATTGTCTGCAATATACAGCTGGATTACAGAGCACTTCATGTACTACAGAATGGCTGATCCTAGCTGGCAGGTATGTCTTTTGACACCCACTGGCAGGTGAAAATTAATTTGACAGTCACTATTGTTTTGGGAAGACAATACAACTTAATCCAGTAAATTAGTTATAGAGTTGAGTTAGATCCGATTTGCCCGCAGTCCGGTCTTTCCTATTCTACCGGATTGGATCATGCTTGATCCAGATTTGAGTCATAACTTTACAAAAGGCTAACAGGATCTGGTACCCTAGTCATTGAGATTGTTGTAAAGGCGTTGGCAAGCAGGAAAACTCAATTAATATTAATCGAATTCACTGTTGACAAACTTAATCATTGATGATATCAGTTATCAAGTTGCAGCGATTGAATGATTCCACTTAGACATGTAGATAAACAAACACAAGGCTTTGGATCAGCTGTAACCATGTGTGAATCAGGAACGATCAACAAACATATTGATAGGAAAACTGGGCAGCGACCGGTATTACATTGATACAATCCCCATAGTTGATATACAATGATGTTCATTCCTTGTCATCCAATTTTGATAACATCAAGCTATTTGCTGATATTTTCATACCACTCTGAGTTGTTACTAGAACAAGTTTGATCCAATTTGCCCACAGTCTGATGATTCCTGTTTTGCTAATGAGATCTAGGTTGTTACTGCGTGGTTCCCCTGATATACACACCTTTGTGTTTTGAATTTACTCTGCCAAGCTTTATCTGTCAAGGCTTTTAACAAGAGTAATATCAAGGTGTAATATATTGATCATCATACCCAATATATTGACTATCTATAAGCCTGACCTGAATGCTATGACATATCTAATGATTATCAGGAATCTCTATGAAAACTGGTCAGACCAAATCTTTTGTCTCTCAGCGTGAATATCGATATCTATCTAGGCCATTGTTTATACTCAAATCATGAGAACTTAATTTGGCAAGAAGCCCAGTAGCGCAAACTTCGGACTTAAAACCCACATTAAATCAAAACCTGAAATTTTATATATCACAGAGTACTTGAGATTGTAATTAATCTTTAGTTTTGTTTTCATTCCATAGAACTCTATCCGCCACAATCTGTCATTGAACAAATGCTTTCAAAAAGTACCTCGGCGTAAAGACGAGCCTGGAAAAGGAGGCTTCTGGAGAATAAACCCTGAATACAATGCCCTACTTGACAATGGTGTGCTCAAAAAGAAATGTAAGACAATCGAGTTAGGGGGTAAGAGGGCGTCGACAGATGATCCAGAAGAAGGAAGCAGCTCCGGTAAGAAGAGATCTCGTCGAGGAGGCGCTGAAGATGAAGATGCTGATGCCGCTCTAGCCCTCGCTAAGTATCTCAACTTTGATAAACTATTAAATCAAGATATCGATGTCAATGGCATCAAACTGCGCACTGAAGACATTATAGACGCTCACGATTCTAATGATAGTATGGTGACACTGAGCCCGCCAAGCTCTGAAGACTCGAGCGGAGGGGATAGTTTTGAAGACCTCTTGGGTACAAGTTTAGCTAAGTTAGATGAGTTGCATCCTCCGAGCGGCTCAGGCGACATAACCATTCAGGGCGTTAAGATAGAACCTCCAGAGTGGTGGACGGACAGTCTGACCGGCTCGGCTTTTAGTGGACTATTAAATAGCAGCATCCCATCAGGGCAACTCAGCGCTGCCGGCCACGAATCACATCCGTGGACTACGGACAAATCAGATATCGATGATGCCATGGCTGCCTTAGATGATATGGAGAAATTCCTTAGCTCAAGTTTTAATTGAAATCTTCAACTAATTTCATTTTCTCCGCCTTGTTTAAAATCATACATGTGTATTGATCAATTTACATCGTGAGCTAAGGCGAGTCATTTTTTGCTGTTTACTCAATTTAGCCAGCGGCAGCGCTGAAAGGCTTGCTGCAGACTTCACGCATCTAAAGCATCACTTTATTTTTGTACTCACTTCAAAACATCTCCAGGGAAAATGACATGTTGCCTGATAGCAGCAACAGCATGTAAACAATCATGTCAAACACAGTCATATCGCTATATTATGTACCTAGACTATTTTTATATCTTATTCTCCTTGTGGCCTATGGTTATGAATCACTGGAGATTGTTCGTCTTGTTGAAGTTCGGTGGATTAGAACTTAGTGAGCTCGGTTTATTCATGGCTTTGAAATGGAGTGTTGTTGCAAATATTACCGGGTACCATAGGGACTTTGTTTAGCTTGAAAGCTCAAGCACAATGTACACAGTGGCTAGAACTGTGATAGCTAATGTGTGATTAATAATTGCTCAATGACAGACACACAAACCATGTTATGGTTCTATTTTATTTTATTTCTTTACATACCCATTTGGAGTATAGTACTTAAATATCCTATTTTCTATAGGCAGCATAGTTTTAATCATGTTGAATTGAACTAACAATGGGTTGAGCTGACTTTGAACCTTGTTTATGTTATTAGCTATTATTGTCCGAACAATAGCTCTAATTTATCATGTTTTCATTCAGGCAATTAATTGAGATTTAGAAATACTGTGTTAGGCATTTTCATGATGTTGCTACGAGGTATAATTACACTAAAGCTGTGTTTTTGCCACCCATAGCCCTCATTGACCTGAATTCAAAGCCCTATTCCACAGATGTATGTGAGCAAGAAATCAACTCCATCTCAATAGGCTATTGATAGCCTCAGAATAATGGCCGAGTTTGTTAGTATTATAAATGAGACTGTGTACATTACAATTTTTCCTTTTTGTCGATTTCTTTGACATGTTTTTTGCAATTGTTTGTTCCAGCCACTTTCATTCTAATGAATAAACTTTGCGCCTATTGGCCATAAATATACAATAATATTTGCAAAAGTATCAGAATTACTAAATCTGGCACAGGTCATGGCAGTTAAGAGTCCTCAGCTGAAAAGCTGGCAGGACTTATTTTTTATACCACATAAAACTAGCAATCGTCAAATGTAGTTTGTTCTATATATATTACAGATATCGGTTTTGTATATTCAATTCATTTTATTCCATCGCAAATGGCCCTAACATTCATACAACATTAATATTCATATTTTGGGGTTACAGAGTATTCCCAGACACGATGCAAAGACTTATTTTTCACCCCTTTGTCCCAGTTTTCCTTACTATTGCGGTGTGCGGCCTGCAAAACTACATCATGTTTAATAACAAACCAATGGAAATATATTAATAGAGACAGTAGTGGGCCAAGCGGACACAATATTAATAGGGACTATACCTTATCACAAGTCCAGACTTGTGCACTATGTAGCCATAGTCATGGTAAGGCTTGTTTTGTGAGTGTGGATTGATAGCAACACTGGGGCATTTAACAGCAAAGATATAAACCTATTAGCTGCTATACTGCAGAAAAAGTAAACAGAAAAATGCTTTATCTTTTAGCAAGCTGCTTATTTGTTCAATGAACTGGTCAATATGTGAAACAAAAGATTGAATCACTCATTGGCAGCAAAATTATCGCAGATTTCTGGTTTCACTGAAGGGCAACTGTAGCCTTAAAACCACAATGTTGGCTAGCGTTGGCGGGTTATGTCAGAGAAAGCCTGTAATAGAATAGTTTTCTGTAGAATTCAGGCTTGAATTAAAATACACGGTCCAATAATGATCAATATATACATAATGGAATTTATATAATAGTTTTGTGTGAAAGGTATGAATACAACATAAATATAATAGATTGAATGTATAGGCATTACAGGTTTCAGATAATCATAGCAATGCGGTTTTGCACACAGTCTATAGAGATATGGTATTGAATAGGGCTGATTTGCTTGATCCATACCTCAATGTAATTGAATTGGTTAAACCAAGCGGCAGCGCTCTGAGGGACAATAGGTTACATTACATGAGTGCTGACGTGCACAGGCCGTCCCAGTACAGCTTGCACAGATTTGTGATACTATGCTGTGTTTGTTTATGTGTGAGGATGAGCAGTCTAAAAGGTGACAGTCAGCCAATTTTTTTAATTAGGTTAAAGCTATCTGAGTTTTAATTAGCTTTTGAGAAAATATTAGAGTTTGATTGTGATTATTGTTATGATCAGAACAAGATGTGCGTTCTTTAAACTATTTGATCGATCCTTGTTTGATTCTATTCCATGTGCTCCACTATTTCTCCCTTGAAAAACATAATATGACCAGGAAATTCAGTGGGAACTTTATACTGTATTCAGTTCTGGCTAATTATAACTTTCATGTAGAAGTTGTCTTTGCATTGCTTGGTGACAGACAACTCCGGAAAGATCTCTGTATCTCTCTGTCCCACCAATGAACTCCCTCTTCATTGGTTCCACCCTCCCTGGTCAGACAAGTCGATACAGTTTGGTAGTACACATACTAGTTAGAAGAAAACTCTGCTCTTGTAACTATGTGTAAATATTGATAAACCTATGTCGTGTATCAGGTGATCGAGCGATGGTGGAAAAAGACTTTTATAAAACAGCCAAGTTTTTTTGCTCTGGTTATTGCTTAGTAAAGGACTAAGATAAGCCCGAAACGGCTGAATTATTTTGTGTCATCACAACCCAATGGATTTTTAAGCCACATGTTTACGTCACAGAGCGTAGGCCTACTTATTATAGGAAATGATTTGCCAACATTGATGACTGTTTAGCTCAGGTTATGTGAAGAACGTGCATGCTTATTTATTTTCTTAGACTATTATAAAGTGAACTTGCGGGATAGGTGGTATGGGGTGAAGTCTGAATGATATATTGGCGTGCTCACAGCAAAAAGTGTAATTGTCATAAGTTATTGGTTTCAGCTATAAACCAAATAGATAAAAAAATGGTATTAAGAAAAATTAATCCAGAATTAATACCTGAGCGCATATGAATATATTCATGTTCACCATTTAATTACTCGTAATTAAAAGATTAAAATATATTCTAAAAAAAGGAAACTTTTACTTACCGATGCTGATACAGAGCAGTCATTAAAGTAATTTTCTTTTCCGTGTACACAACACGTTTCACCCATATACCTACTCCTTTAACTTGTGTTCAAAACAATCATTACCAATACTTCATATCAGCTTAGCAGCAGTTCAGCAAAAATATGGATCATGGAATTGATCAAAATTCAATCATTTTTGATAAAGAATCCCCCTAGAAAAAAATTATCAATATCCACTATGGTGTGCCTTCGATCTTCTCATGATGTATGCACATTCCATTCACATGTCCATGTATAAAAGTCGTCTGAAACGAGTGTTTATGCCTGATTTATGAAACAGCCATTAAACATTCTTTCTGATATATTGCTTATCTTTGGCAATTTTAATTGACAATGGTTAGATGTTGTCCTCTCTCTTGTTGTGGGAAAACAGCTCAATACTTGGATGCTCTTAGGTGGGTGTTATTGACGCAAGGCATGTTTGCATATCGATCACAGTTCTAATGTGTATTTTTTAAATTATCATCTTTCAAGTCAATTTTCTGGAACGCAAACTAAGCAATGAAGTGGATGACAATCAATCTCATCTCAAATTATAAAAATACTTTAAGGAACGGAAATTGATAACTCACTCACTGTGCATATACTTTAAGAGAGTATATGCTGTGAGGAACAGAATTGGTACTACGCCTATACTAAAGTGTATGCCGTGTACTATTAGTATGTATAGTTGTTCTATAACCGTCCTACTTTTAAATTTGGTTCTAACTATGGTTCTAGTAATGGTTTTAAATCTTGCACTCCGGACACTTCTAAATGTCACTTTATTGTTGTGTAATTTATTTGTAGTTCTAATTTGGAGTTACCTCCTCTTTCATGCACTGAAGAAAGACAAGATCGCTCAAATCTATTAAAACGTGGTTCCAATTGGTAATACTAGCACTCTGGTGAGTACGAGGTATTTAACTTATTAATTTCTAGTGACGAACAGCTGGTTCCCACTACTCCACAAAGCAATTTACTAAGGGGTTGTTATTGAGCCTGACCTCTTCTTAGCTTCACTAGAAGTTGCCTTCAAGTTGTTTAAGAAAGGTTCCTGCCGATAACCTGCTAAGACCCCTGTCATGTTCTAACAGTAAAACTCTTGATGAGTTTTGAGACAATGCTCTTACACCACAAAGTCAATATTATCCTTAGATGTTAGTACGACACAATCACTATTTATGAATGTGTTCAGGTACGTTTGATATTTTTGTTATTCAACTTAAATTATGAGCACCTACTTGATCTCTGTATAGTGCCTGGAAGCCCAATCAGGTAATCAAGGCGGTGTATCAGTGATCCCTAATTATGTCACAAAATACAGTTGGTTTAGGATTGAATATATTTTATATGCTGAAACTAGAAAAATATACAGTTCAGAGTTGATGGTAATGGTAATGAAAACATGAAGTTGTCTTATAAAATAAAAGGAAATGAACACTCTTACAGTTTTGGTGAACAATTCAACACCACACTAAGATTTAGATATAGTTCGTCGATATTTTACTAATCCAAATTTGGACTGCAGCCCACAGCCCACTTCTTCTAGGGTAGCCAACCCTTACCAGCCTTATCAGGTCACCTGACCTACACGCTCACATGGAAGATAAGGGTCCCTATAATCAACCAGAGCATACCAGACCTTAAAGGTCACCTGACCTACACAGTTGCACGAAATAGTTGGGTCCTCATACCCGTACAGAGCATGCCAGAGCATAAAGCCCGCCCATAGACTTAATAATAGACCTAGACAGGACAATAAATACAGCTAAAGTGAGGCTCTTAATAGCCACTCTACCTGCAGGATAGCCTTGTGACATAGCCTATATCTGCAGCACAGCAGTGGTGGCGCTGCCTTCCATCAAGGTTATTAGATGGCAAAGCCAGTGTTCCATTAAGGCCCAAATATTTCCAAATTACGGGTTTCCGTTTGTTTCCCAATTTAGGTACTCAGTTTATGTTCATTAATTCAAGCCCTATGCTGCAGAGACGAACGTGTGCCTCAACAGTTCGCACATGCGCAGAGTGCTTAATAGTGGGTGATATTACGACAATGGTGCCATCATTTATTTGCAGTACAAAATCCAGGTTTTTTTTAAAAACTCGATCAATTTTAATCGGGTTTTGAGTTTTAAAATCATTTTACACTTAGCAGCTGATCATCAATTCGATCAGATTTTCTGAATAAACTAATGACAACAAACTACATCTTTTGCAATTTCTAACTCAACATTAGATCGAAATTGACTAGTTATAATTAAAAAGCCTGGTATCGGGACTGCAAATCGATGATAACAACATTGCTACTACATAATTCGATGTCGTAACTACACCACAATTAAATGCCTCAGTGCCAATGCTCCATATCACCATTATCTTCGGCCAGGCTGATGTATCATTAACCAGGAGTCTGTAGGTAGGTTGGTAGGTAGGTTGGTAGATAGGTAGGAAATATTTCTACAACAAAAAATTCCAACGGACCTGTGACCCAAATTCAGAAAGATAAGTGCAATAGCTAGCTGCATGCAACTGGCTTGAACAAAAAAAAGACAACATACTAATAATTATCCCTTGAATACCATTTAGCGTGTAATTATGGTTTTACAGCTATAAAGGAACACTGTAAGACTGTAATATGTGACTTTCTACAAAAGAAAAAAAGCGAACAACAAACAAAATGGTGCTGAAACTCTTGCTCATGCTCATGCTCATGCTTGTGTAAATCAAAAATCGGTTACAGTGAAAACCATTTTGGAGGATAGTAATCTTTGATTTCATGTTGAAGTCAATATTCAGAGCAGCACCATAAGACAGAAAGGGAAGTGTAGAAAGTTAATAATGCTGGATACTCACACTGACAGCTGTTTGTCTGTATATCTCAACACTTGATGTAGTACTTCAGAATGGAGTCTGAGCTTAGGCCATACTTCTGAGAGGAACACATACTGCCCAGGATCCAGCCTATCAGCATCAGCGATAGGTGGTAGCTGATAAAAGTCCCCACACAGTACCATCTGAATGCCCCCAAACGGCTTTTCATTTCGCTGTTAATAGAGCAACCAAGTAGATTTTATGGCAGTGTAAAATTATATTATCTTAACGGATATGAAATACCTTGTTTCATATGCCAATGAAATAACAGCTTGCGTATTCTTGTCTAAAGAAAGATATGTACTAACCAGGAAAGGTGTTTCTCTGTACATAAAATCATTTTACACAACACTACATTAGTGTAAAAATAATGCATAGCTCACCTTTGCAATTTGACATATAATGTCAACATCATCGAACAGCTTGGCACTGAGCATTCCAACCTCGTCAATTAGTAAGGTTTTCGTCTCTCTAAAATGTTTAATATAGACGTCAAACAAGTGTCTTATCATAACTATTTTACACTCCAATCACTATCAGTTAAAAAGGGTATGCAACTAACAGATAATCTATTTCTGACTGACAAGTCAATTGATTGTGAGGACACTATTTCACTTTGCCCATTCAAATCTACTACAGTTCCTAAACTAAGAGTTGACCAAAACGTCAATAGGAAAAAATCAGCATCAAAAGGCAAATGTAATCAGGCCAACTGGTCAACTATGTTGCACTGTCACAATGGTGCAGCAAGACTTGTATATCTGAGTTGAGCTGCAATCACTGTGACACTGAATGGAGGTATGGTGGAGGTATAATGTTCCGAAAGTTACAATTTTTACTAGTGCACCGTATTTCCTGAGCCTTTTCTTGATTCAGCACAAGCATACTCTCTACTGAATTCTTCTCCATGTCACTCAACTTCATCACTCCGCTAAAAGAGTGGAGAGTCTCCCCGTTGACTCTGCACAAAGAAATCAGATTCTCATATGATTAATTGCTTACAGTTGCATACACATTGCGTAAATAGCAATTACAGCTGAAAAATGATTCCCACACAATCTTCCAATCGTTCCCATGTCCTTTATACAATATTTCAGCCCATTATTTTAATGCAACATGTTTTGTATCAACAAATTCAAATGCATATTGCACTGGAGATTTCTAACTGAATAACTTGTAGACAATGTGTTAAACTACCTAGTTGCAGCAACACCGGTCGATGCACATCGCCTGTGTTCTGTTCTTTCCAGCGCGTTCATACATGCTGTCGTTTTACCGGTACCACCCGCACCTAATACCAACACATTCTGGCCTGCAGCAATCGCTAGCCGTATAGGCTCTGTCGTCCTTGAAAGTTACTACAACATATATAATATATATTATATAGTGTACTCATTCTTAAGATAAGCCTGTTTGGGGAAACTAAGAGACAAATGCATGACAGTTTACCATATAGCAAACTCCTCCTTCATTTTTGATTCATTTCAGACTCAGACATATGTCAAAGAAGCTGTCCTAAACCTGGAGCAAGCACTAGAATTCACTGAATCAATTGGTAGTTGATTATGCAGGTCAAGGATACGAAGGGATGAAAAGAAGGATACAGTTTAGGCAAAACATTGGATATGGTTGCTAAGTTAAGTAAATCATGAAGTCAAACCATGGCATCAGACTCAACTACAATATATATATATATATATATATAAATATATATATATATATATATATGATACTGAAATCCTGAATTAAAAATTCAATATTTTGACTTTTGTGAAATGTAGCCTACCTGTAGGTCACTCAAGGAGTTGTTGGATGGGTGTCAATCCTTATAAAGTTAACACAAGAATGCTAGGTAAAGCCTTCACTTATTATAAAAGTAGCAGTGTACGGAGTTGGCTTTATAAATCAAGATAAGCAGTATGAGATAAGCAAATGAAATGTTAATAATAACCCTTGATTTTAGCGGCATTTATTTGTTTTCAGCATGAGGACCTTGACCCTTGTTGTTACTTAGCAACAGTCATGAGAATTGTGAGTATTTGGTCAGCTGTGAGTGAAATTGCAGTCCCAAACGAAGTAAGTCGTCACGTGGCCTTATGACTTACTTAGTCTTCTGGCATCTTGTCTGTTGGCAACAATATTGGATTTTCTAAGGTATCCTCTATAGATTCAAGTGCATAAGGGCCATCTGTCTTGCCACACCCATCTTCATCTCTCCCAGGTGTCCATGTCTCCGGTAATCCTAACTCATCCATCATATTTAAGTCCGTAAGCCGCTCCTCCGGTACTAACTGCACTTGTTCCCCTGCAAAATCTACAAAGCCCTCCTTAATGTGAAACGAAACATAATCGAAGCTCCATGTGCTACGAAAACCAAGGAGGATTTCAGAGGAATTTGAGTTACCTCCAACTAGAAATGTTTGCAAGAAGATCGCTTTCCCATTTCTTACCAATAATCTTGTCTCTCCTTCCAGTTCGACAACATGATTGGATATTGATTGAGGTTTTACATCGGTGGGTGTGATTACACATTGCAGCTCCTTTGCTACAATATATGGGATCATACTATGACATGCTCCAGTGTCTAACAACACTTGTGTTGTGAAAGGACTACTATCTTTGGAAAAGAACTTTTCAGGATTATATAAATCTATCTGGATAACTGGCAAAGAGAATGGAGTATTCTCCCAGGTATGTTCTCCAGGTGGGTACTCATTTTCTATTGTATCTGCATCCATCTATAGTTTCAACAAAATCGTTTACAAATTCACCCTTTGAGTATATATTTGGAATCGGAATTAATTCCGAACTTTCCTTATAATAATTTAGTGGTAAGGGTTGGAATGTATCTTTCGGATGAAATGCTTTGGTTTTCACCTCAATGATTGGTCCCAATGTCTTGTAACTGCCATCATGCCGCATATATTCAAAAGTGGTACCATTTATGCTGAAAACTGTCGAATTCCTTATATGACAATCAATCTCCATCGCATTCTTGTGAATTATATTAGTCAATGGATCAAGATATCCAATTGTATAATGTTTGCCATTCCAACTAAACTTGATAGGTACTCTATTCATGCATTTGGGCTGAATATTAGCGTCCTTTATATTAAACTTGTTCACAGGAGTACAAGTGTCAATAGCCACAATCTCACTTGTTAACATCCTAGCTGTAACATATTGATCAGAAAGCAACTTCCTCATTGCAAAAGTTGGTTCTGATTTGATAATAGCCCCAAAAAATTGTATTGCTGCCTGTTCGTGTTCACATAAATATTGTATTCCTGACCAGAAAGTTTTTAATAAATTTTTCCAAATTGAAATTTCTAGTGACTGCGCAATAAAATTGAACATAGCAAATGTAGCCAAAATCTCTGAAGAGGCATGTTGACTAGGTACTGCAGGCAAATATTCAGGGCCACCAGTGTTATTGGATATTTCTGAATTTGTAGAAACATAATACCCTTGATCAGTCAGCATAGCTGTGATTTGTCGGTCAGTTTCTGGACATAACTCAAATCGTCGATACCCATTTTCGGTAAAACTTAACCCTAAAGTCTTATCGGATGACAACCAGTTTTCATTCCAAAGTTCCCCAGATTTGGTGTCCCCTTCAATATATTGACAGGATTTGTTTTGTATTGGTTCCCATAATATGGTACCGTATCCAGAAATTTCACAAATACCATAATGGCATTCATGCATGTTACCTAGTGATGATTTAATCTGTTTAGTTTGTCTGTCCAGATATAAATAGCCCTTTTCTAACACATAATCATAAACAGTACGGTTATACCATTTACAACACCATGTATATGTGGGATCTAATAATAAATGGGTAGATATTTCCCTATCCTTTTCATACAATTTATTTAAAACCCTTCTTTTATCTATCATATTCCGACAAGTCTCCCTAGGCACAGCTGTATATTTCTGTGTCTGACGTTGCAGTTTTTGACTTGCAAAGACATATAAAAATGTCCAAATTGTAGTAGCACGCTTGTAACAGAGATACCCTACTTCTTGTTCTAGGTTTGGACGCAGCTGGAAGAACTTCAAGTCAACTTCCTGTATACAACAATTGGATTGCTTGTATTGTGGACATGCAGAGGGTTGCTCTAATTTCATCAACAGAGGTGAGCGTGAATCTCTACCATCATTTTGATTACAAATCATTGGATTATAATACCCAACACTCAAGCCATTAGATTTCGGAAAAATTAGAAGAAATAATATCATCACACATTTTACTGCAAACATCAATTCCAAAGTCTTAGGTATATATCTTTTTGCTTCCACACTAACTTTTTCGTCATGTTGGGAGTTGACTGGTTCCAATGTTGTAGTTACTGCGTCCTTGAGTTTTTCATGCTCATTTGTCATTGGAATTGTGGCTTTTACCTTCAATTCCTGTTTTATGGTTTGATCAAACTTTTTAACCTGATTTTTATTTTTCTTCTTTTTCCATATAGTTTTATTTATCATACTTTCAAGCCAATTTGACGGAGTATTAGAAACCACCTGTGGTTTGGTCTTTTTGTGAGCTTCCCTTCCCTGTTGACTGAATGTGGGACATCCTAAATTTATTTCTTTAGTCTCATTTCTCAACATGTTTGTAAAGGATAGATAATCAAGCTGTTCTTGTGTGAATCTACAAGAAATAGCATTATGCCCAACCTTGTGACAACGATCACACGTCTGCACTCCCTTGTGATTTAAGTTTTTAGATGGCTGAAAATTTTGACTAGCATACTCTCTAATAGTCCTTTCAGGATCAGTTCTATTATTAGTACTTGGTTGTCTGGTTCCAAATTTCCTTGATTCCTGTGAATTGAAATTGGCTTGGTTGTTGGAATTTGACTGTTGGTTATATCTTGGGGAATTACCCCTGTTTTGGAACTGTCTACGCTCATTTCTAAAGGGTTGCCTGTTGTTATTATAGCCTTGTCTCACTCGTGGCACTTTTGGTCTGGATTGTACAGGATTAACATAACTAACCTGATTATCATCATTAAACCCTAAGTTACCATACCGATCATGCTTTATAATGAGAGGATTTAACCATGGTGATGAAGTATTGTTGCCATTTAGGTTTGTTCTATTGGGGTCAAATGGGTGTGAATCTGTTATTATGCGATTAGATAGCAAGTTTTCTTGTTCTGCTGATCGCTGCATATCCCCTAATCGCTTGACCTGTTTAACTAGCGATTGCATTAGTTCATAATCATAATTTGGCATTATTGCATTGGCTTGGTCCAAATTATGTTGACCATTATCTTGGTAATTTGTGCTACCAAGCACAGCAATAGTGTTCTCAATGCGCTCCGCAATTTTATATGTCTCCTGTAATGACAATGATCCTCTATTTAATATTGCACGCTTTGTTTTAGTTTCCAATCCTCTGATAAACTGTGTTTTAATTATTTCATCTAATGCCTGTGCTCTTACATCGGGGAAGGTCTGTTTTGCCAAGCTTGTTATTGTAGTGAAATATTTTCCCACAGAATCTGTCCCCTTTGTTTTTGTGAACAGTTCAGTTGATTTTATCAACCCAACTCTTGAACGGAATACCTTATTTAATGTTTTAACTAATTTATCATAATTATCTGCTATTTTATCCTAGTTTATCCTTGATGATTGATTGATATTCTAGTAATGCACTTTCCTTGAAGTATGTGGCTATTAATCTTCCCCATTGAGATTTTGGGATCCCTAAACCATGAGACTGTAGCTCAAAGCTGTCTATTAATGCAGTGAAAGTGATTTTGTCCTGAAATGAATTGTAATATTTCTCCAAAACGGGCACCCTACCATGCATCCCCAAAACCTGAATGATATTATTGTTATTTCTCTTACCTTTCTTATGCTTCTGCCTGCCATCATCACAAGAGTCAGAACTTCCTCCATCACTACTGTCCTCACTTGAGCTAGGATCACTGTCTCCATCGGCTCCATTGTCACCAGGCCTCTTTCTTTTGCCACCTGAGCCATGACCTTTATTTCTCCTTTCATCTCTTCCCTTGTCTCGATCATTGCCGCGTTTCCTTGGCTTGTCTCCCTTCTTACTAACTTTCCTTCTGTCATCATCTGAATCGTCTCTCTTGTCACGTTTATCTGATCCCTTCTTTTTCTCTCTTTCCTTACCAGGTTTGCCATTGTCCTTTTTGCCTGAAACTTTATCCTTAGGTGCCTTTATTTTTCTTCTACGATCCTCTTTGTCTGAGCTTGAAGAATCATCTCCATAAGACGGATCTCCTGGTGCACCACTTGCTATCCTAGGATTTCTCCTGATCTTAGCAGGTTTCTTACCTGCACCTCTTCTAGGCATACCGCTATGTCCTGTAATTTTACATTGTGGATCAACAAATTCAATAAAATCATTCTTCCAATCATAAAATCCATCAGGAAGTTCTGGTTTTATTTCAGGCTTGAATTCAAATACGGGATTCAATAACTCATTATTATTCAAACGAAGTGATACAGTCTTATCAGTATGCCCCCTAGAATTTTGTCTCAGTTCAGGAAATGGGTTGGTGTTTAAAAACTTACCTGCGTGTGCATTTTGATTTGGTACTGAGATGTGAGCTTGTGTCCGTATAATTTCTGGTTCTTTCATTTTACCTCATTCGACAGTCTTATATTGATATTGATATTGAAGGGGTGACGAACGTCCATCATCAAGTTGTTGATGAGGGTTTAGTTTTGACCACAGATCTGATTTTTCGTCTTCCATGTGATTGCTTGGGCTTTCAAAGATGTCCTCATTACTGTCAGTGCTACATCTTTCTCCACTGCTGTCACTATTATAACTATCTTCACTGACATCAGAGCTCTCTTCTTCCTGACTTTCACTACTACTGTCATTGCTATAACTGGATGGCTCAAGCTCTCTGATTTTCTCTTGTCTTGCCCGATTAGATCTTGCTATCCATCCAAAATCCATTCCGTGTGGCATGTCTATCACATCTATTATGCTTCCACTGTCACTTCCTTCATCATTAGACTTGCGACTTCTGTTGCCTGAACTCTTCATCTTAATCTTGAAAAGTTTCCAAAGCTTTTTCAACGCTTTTGGCATATTGAATTGAATGTATATTAGAAAGTGGAATAATAATACAAATAACTAAATTTTCAAACTAAAAAATCGCTATCACTTACTAAGCACTATTAATGCTAATTAATTATTGCCTATAACAACACGTAGAAACGGGCGATCCTCTGTTTAATCTACACAAAACCTACAGCTGTAAGGAACGGAAATTGTCGTCCTGCATATACTCACTGTGCATATACTTTAAGAGAGTATATGCTATGAGGAACGGAATTGGTACTACGCCTATACTAAAGTATATGCCGTGTACTATTAGTATGTATAGTTGTTCTATAACCGTCTTACTTTTAAATTTGGTTCTAACTATGGTTCTAGTAATGGTTTTAAAATTTTCACTCCGGACACTTCTAAATGTCACTTTATTGTTGTGTAATTTATTTGTAGTTCTAATTTGGAGTTACCTCCTCTTTCATGCACTGAAGAAAGACAAGATCGCTCAAATCTATTAAAACGTGGTTCCAATTGGTAATACTAGCACTCTGGTGAGTACGAGGTATTTAACTTATTAATTTCTAGTGACGAACAGCTGGTTCCCACTACTCCACAAAGCAATTTACTAAGGGGTTGTTATTGAGCCTGACCTCTTCTTAGCTTCACTAGAAGTTGCCTTCGAGTTGTTTAAGAAAGGTTCCTGTCGATAACCTGCTAAGACCCCTGACTTGTTCTAACATTAAAAATCTTGATGAGTTTTGAGACAATGCTCTTACACCACAAAGTCAATATTATCCTTAGATGTTATTACGACACAATCACTATTTATGAATGTGTTCAGGTACGTTTGATATTTTTGTTATTCAACTTAGGTGACTGATTTTAATTATGAGCACCTACTTGATCTCTGTATAGTGCCTGGAAGCACAATCAGGTAATCAAGGCGGTGTATCAGTATCACAGGCCTCTTAGCCAAGTTAAATTAGCTAAAGACTCCAACCCAATTTCTAGTGAAGGAAAGAGGTATCAGTCTGTGGTCACTCTAAAATTGATGTTCAATTTCTATATTCAATGTTGAATTAATGTTTCACAGATTAGAGGTATCTTATCTTAAATCGGTAGCATCCTACTTCTTTAAAACACAAGAATCTAATCCTAAACTATTATTCCGAAACTTAACCCCCAAGCAAGTTAAGTTTCGGAATTTATTGTTCTATTTTTGGGCTGACTTTGTTGTTGTTACTCCATGATTAATTACTTCCGTGTCACCCTGATGATTACTTGGTACTTGGTACTATGACGTTTTGGAAAACCAAATTCCTGAAGATTAATTGGTACTTGGTACTATGACGTGTTGTCAGCGGATTAGTGGATTAGTGTCTCTTGTGGCTTTGTTATATGAAACCGTTCTGTGGTCACGTCACGTGGTATATTGCTGCTGTTCCTCAGTCTACCTTCTGGAATTTATTGTTCTATTTTTGGGCTGACTTTGTTGTTGTTACTCCATGATTAATTACTTCCGTGTCACCCTGAAGATTACTTGGTACTTGGTACTATGACGTGTTGGAAAACCAAATTACTGCGTCACTGGAATTCCTATTTTCTGACCGGATTAGCATGCTCCGGTTGTCTTCGTTACATCTTTGATGGATTACTTCTGCGTCTCTCTGCTCGTTGTGTATGCTTGTGACTACTAAATACCATGGAGGTTACTGGGTGCATTTGTTTTCACATCTATCTGTACCCTCTGACTTCTGCGGCTGGCTGAATATAACTACATATCTCAAGTGCCCATTTTTGGTACTGACAATACACACGTCAACAATGAAGAAAAGATACCCGATATATCAAGTATCACCAAACACACATTCCATATAATCCGATATTATAATCCATATAGGAAGACGCAGTTTTCAGCGGCAAAAGAAAGACAGCATTGGGACTACTCCAATGTTTCCTAAACCAATGAATATCCTAATGGGTTCACTAAGCTACTGTCAAATTCGAAACAGTTAAATAATTGGCATATACAAAATGTAAATATGAGCAATAAGATTTGTTTTTATGGCCGTTTGAGTGTAGTTACCTCTAGACAGTATTTACAGTACTGCTACTAAGCGTGTTTGGTACAACTGGGGAAGATGACTGGGAATCATGATCACAATCACTGACGCCTGAGCTGAGAGACTTTATATGACTCCTAATCAATAGCTCTGTCTGGCCCTAGCAATAAAGCAGTGATCAGGCCAATCATATATCGAGTCATATCAATTTTGACTGCATCCGAAGTCGCTCACTTTTGAAATTGGAGCAACTCCCCATTAAAATGCTAGGGACTTAAAATTCAGGCAAATCCGATCCGGTTTGAACTAGTCCATTCACATGAGTTTGGATAGCAGCCCGAGTAGGGATCGTTCGAAGAACTAATCCTGCTTACTTATTGTGATATCAAGATATAACATAATGACATCAACATACGATGCTTTGACCAGAGTCCAATCAAATATTTGTTGATTATAATGTAGTAACAAAACTTCAAGTTATTTATAACTTTATGTGGAAATTTGGGCTGACGATTCAGAGATAAGTTCAGCCAATCAGAGAGTTGATGGTTATCTTAGAGGATTACCATCACTTTGCTTACTGCGTTATAATTAAGGGGAAATTCGGTAGACTCTGGTCCAACATGACAGAAGGGGGTGTACTGGAAGATGAAAATATTATCAGAATTATCTAAGTCTTCAACAACATTGGTTTACCAGTCAACAGTCATCCAAATTTTTAGTCAACGGGGTACCCAGGTTCTAGCGAAGTAAATGGGCTAAAGTTTGGGATGTGATTCCTGTTGAGCTGAATAACGGGCAAAATAAATCATAGATTCTAACTATTCTCAAACGCAAACGTATCACATGATAATTTCTCGTACAATAATAAGTCTGAATCATTATAGCAGTTGTCTTGATAGTAGAAGGACGCTTGTCGACTGTCATTATCCAAGAAACCATAAAAAAGAGGTAAGTGACCAAGGTGAAACCAAACAAAAGTTAGACTACACTTATCTGACCGATCAGAACAAAATGTTTCAATGTTCTTTGATATACACTCTAACTTACATCAGAGCTATAGTATTGACCTCAATAATTCAAGTATTCTTTATAATTACAAATTATAGGGACAGAAAAATGAGTGACAGTTCTGACAGCTCATCTTCTGGGTATGCTGTACCAGAGCAAGCTCAAGATGATCAATCTACTACAGAAGCAAGCTCACAACTGGACAGTGGGTACTTCTCGGACCTCTCATCTAACTTCTCTGGTGATGACCCTGAAGAAGGACAGGACCCAGGTAATGATCCGGCTCGTCATGGTGACATGGACTTTGGTTATCAATCAGATGATGCTAATGACGATGCACAACTCAATGAACCCGACAACTTCGATAACGAAATACGAAGAAGAGGACTTTTTCCCATGCATATCAATCAGAACAGCTTAGGTGTTCATATGGATTTCAAATCTGAAACGAAAGAAGATTTGTCATCACAATATGCACTTTTGCTTTTGAGTTTACTGTATCTCACAGTAATCAGCTGGAGTGTAGCTAGTATTGGCCTCAATCTAGGATATAGCCCCCCGCCTGATTGCCCCCCAGTCGGTCGCAGCCGCCGTCCCTGGAGTGCATCGGAAGCGCCTTGCCCTCGCGATTCCAACGCACTCGTTGAGGTATATTTTACATCACGTGAGTTACTGTTAGTATTTTATGAGCTTGAGTCTCAAATACTGACAGTTGAAGATATAAGAACAGCCCGGTACATTGTTTATCCGCAGCAGCTAGCGCCGAGGACGGAGCAAAAGTTGCAAACATCAGACATTTATAAATTTCTCACTTTTATCTGCTGCGGCAGCAGTCCTTCGCTGACCAGAAGCATGTGGATAATCATGTATGAAGTTCTTGAGTGGAGAGACATAATCAATCTGCTCATCTTCCGTAATCCGCTACTTCGGGCACTGATGGAGCAACACTCATCATTCACTCACTACTTGAACAAGATGAGTGGTCACATTGGCAGCATGCTCAGATCTGTCTCTCAAAGGTCTGGTACCCCTAATTACCCAGCTACGGCAATAACAATACATACAAAACCAAGTACATGAAAACAGATGAACAACCACCTAACAGGGATTTTCTTGTCGTTTTATGCATGCGATTGTGATGAATGAATAATTATCAATATCTATAGATTTGGGCAGGTTTAAACCCCAATATCCATCCTTTTTAAGCAGTCTTTGCATTTGATTTTATCAGCTATTATTATCATTATAATTACTACTGTTTTGAATAGTTTATGTAATGAGCTATTGACTTTATTGTAAACCACAGAGGTTCTCGAGAGCAGCCAATAAAGATAATATTTACACTAAAACAGAAAATTGTATTTTAATAAAACCAGTAATCGAAACAGGTAAAGGGGGAGAGGGGGTGTGCTTGTGCTTGACTATCATAAAGGAAATGTATCACCTCATCAGATCAAGTCCTTGTAGATCATAAATACAGTGATGGAACAATCAATGCTCAGATTTAGAAATACTGTGTTAGGCATTTTCATAATTTTACTAAAGGTATAATTAATAATCCATCTCAATGGGCTATTGATAGCCTCAGAATAATAGCCTAGTTTGTTAGCATTACAAATGGGACTGTGTACATTACAATTTTCCCTTTCTGTCCATTTCTTTGTCATGTTACTTTTAACGGATAATCTGCTAAATAATAATAATTCAGTGAAATCCAGGATTGAATTAAAATTCATCGTCTGATTATAATCAATATATACTTATGGGATGTAAACAATATATATGGATGTACAATAATATAAGTTTGAATGTATAGGCGTTACACCTTTCGGACAATCATAGCAATGCAGTTTTGCACACAGTCTATAGAGATATGGTATTGAATAGGGCTGATTTGCTTGATCCATACCTCAATGTAATTGAATTGGTTAAACCAAGCGGCAGCGCTCTGAGGGACAATAGGTTACATTACAAGAGTGCTGACGTGCACAGGCCGTCCCAGTACAGCTTGCACAGATTTGTATATACCTGGCTGTATTTGTTTTAGGAGGAAGATGGGCTCTCTAAAAGTCGACAGAGAGAGAGAGAGAGAGAGAGCCTGAATTATTTTGTAATTTCAAGTTCTGAAATAAGAGAAAGTGCCCATCTGTTGGCTATGTAAACTAAGCAACACTTGAGATTTGAAAACTAAAGTGTCCGAAAAATTTATTTTTTAGCCTAAACTTGGATGAACTAAATGATAACGGCACAATAATCTTGCTTCATCATTGATGATGCGCAATAAAAACAATCTCTATCCCTCTGTTCCAAAATAACATCAGCTCCAAGTATGCAAAGTTGATCATAATCACTTGAACAATCACAACATGTGTTTTGTTCAATTTACTCCATGCAATCTTATTCAATTATACTCCATGTGCTCGCGAACCCCCAACATAACAAATGGCTGTAAACTTGTGTGATGGCATTGTGGCGCATATTGTTTTTCCAAATATAACAATCACATAGAAATTATCTCCACAATGCTTGGTGACAGACAACTCCAAAGAGTTGTTTATATCGCCCTCAATACGCTGGCAGAAATTAATGCAATTCATCACATTCAGTGACTCAGTATTCCCAGTTCTTTTGCCCGCATACCAATTGGAATAGTCTGACGGTACGCTGAAATTTGAAGAGTTATTATAACTGAAAAGGGTTATGCTACTCCAAATACATGTAAACATAAATTAATAAACAAACGTTGAATGTTTTGAATTTATCAAATATTTCCTGTTATTTCGCACAGATCATAGTTTTATATATTATGCATTATAGCATTATGGAAGGACGGAGCTGGGTTAAAGAGAAAAATCTGCATGCTATGAATTGGTAGTGGCCGTTTACTGTCATGCCGCTTCAGGAAGATAAGTCCTTTGAAGTTGGTTTTCATTGATTTATAACACAATTCACTATTTTCAGTATTTATATTGTACCAGTCAAAAGTTTTAAGGGTTATGTAATAAAACAATGGTTAAAATCTGTTTTCTCTTTTATTACTAGGACACACTCAAAAATTTGGTCTCTGCAGTAGGTGAAATTCACAGACTGCTTGTTCATCAGATTATTTTTCAATATAATCGCATTTAATATCACCTTCAGTTGAAAAAATACACACAAAACAAAGAAAAAAATAAGTACCCAGAGAAAACATCAAACATATTAAAAAGCACACAGCATTTTGCAGCAGCAGCAGCAAAAGTGTTTACCACCATTTCGAAAACGCATAACCCAACAATCCTCCAATAACTGCACCAACAACTACTCCGATGATCATTCCTGGGGGACCCCCAATAGAGCCTGCAGAAGACATGGTCTTTACAACTGCTACTGATGCTGTTTTAGCTGTTGCTACTGCTGCTGAAGCTTTTGCTACAACTGCCTTCCCAGCAAACTTCGCTGCTATTTTTACCCCTACACCTGCACCTATTGCTCCACCTAAAATAGCTCCGATGGCCCCCTTCCTACCACTTCCTGGTTTACTCTCATCCTGAGCTTTCTTCTTTTCTTCTTCACGTTCTTTATTCATCTGATCACATTTATTCTCCCGTTCCAGACAATCATTCTCCCGTTTCAGACAATCTTTCTCTCTCTTCTCAAATTTTGTCTGGGACAAATGGCATCCGGAGCTTTCTTCTTCTTCTTCTTCTCTTCTCTTCTTTAAGACCTCTTTTAATTTCTTGTTTTGCGCCTCTTTCTCCACAGCCACCTGTTTCACTCGATCTCTTTCCTCTTGCAACTTCCTGTTATGCTCCTCATTCTTTTCATTCTTCTTTCCCTCTTTTAGGAGTGCTTCGGCACCTTCATTCCGTAAAATTTTGTGTTCTTGTTTTAAGGTGTCATAGTTCTCCCGACTTTTCTTCACACTATTTTTGCATTCCGTTTCCAGCTTCTCATTTCTTTGCCTCAAATCTGCATTCTCTCGCTTGAGATCATCCATACTCATCTCTATTTCATTACGCCATTTCCTGTCGTGCTTAATTCTTGCTTTCGCACCCATAATTATCTACAAGAATCCTTATCTTGATAAGAACATAACAGCAGGGAATGCAAAACCTAATATTCCGATACCACATACAAAATCATTGTTGCGCAAATATGTCTATTGAAAAATAAGTGACCACATTGCAGGTATGGAGCTACAGGTCAGGTCAGGTCAGGTTATCAAAAATGAAAAGAACTTTTCAATTAAAAAGTCCCAAGGACTATTTATTGATATCTGTGACTTTAAATATAAAAACAAGACTTATAAATCCATTCAAAAGTTTTCAATTATGTGTACTTGACTCATTATAATGGGGTTTTAACTGAAAATGTTTGCTTTCATTTCAACTCATTTTCAAATAGGAAAGAATTTTAGGAAATAGAAATGAAGAATCCTCAAAAGGATAAATCTCAAAACACAAAAATCAACTGAAACGATTCACTGAAAAGATCATGTTTTCCATTCATAACAGCCAAAGGTCACAACAAGTTTGCCATTAAGCTGTTTGGTGTGGCTTAAATTTTGTAAAATTACGATGAAAATTAAGTGCGCAAACTTGATCTATATCACGATGCCATGTTTTTTGTATTTCTTTCAGCTCTTTTCAGATGGGGAGATTAAATTTATCAGAGCAAACGTGTACTGAGGTGCATGGGCGTCAGAAGGATTTACCAAGGGGTGCTCTTTTTAGCTTAGAGTAGTGTCAGGAGCATTTTTGTAACTCCTGACAAATACCACAGTTATTGTACTGATATTTATTAGTGTAGGTAAGCAGCAGCCTTATAGGCCCTGTATTTATCAATTGAATTATGATTATTATGGATGGCACATGTGCAAATTAAGGGTTTATAAACTGTGCACCGCTGAAAGCATGCTTGTGTTATTCCATGGCTTACTCAGAGATGTTTAATTTATTTAACCTTGGTCTGCTGAGCAAGCAAAATGTAACTTATCGTACTATCTTAAATAATCTGCCGTACAATGCAAAAGTGTAGCACAAAGGAGCCGATCATTAAGGCATAACTGATCATTATATCAAGCACTAAATCCTTGGGGTGCTAATAATAATTGAAGGATGTTTGATTTAGCTTCAGTTTAATTATTATGACACAACGATATAACTAGGAAGATAATTGGTTAGTAATGTGTAAATTCAGGCAGCAACTATTAGAGACACAACTGCCTCGACAAAAAAATAGTGTTCAACAAGGTTTATTGCAACAGTGACCTTTTAATCAATGCGATTCTCCCCCCCCCCCCATTTTATTAGCCACTACACTATTCATGTACAATTGTTGTGTCTAGTTATTTACATTACCACAATTAGCAGTAGAAACTTGTGCGATGATTATTTATTTATTATTGGTTTTTAGTTGTGACTATTTATCTGGTCATGGAAAGCAGCATTAGAAAGACTGATGGCTGTAGAATTATTATTAATTCTATGATTAACATAACTTATACATACTGGAAACTTCAGAATAGGAGTAAGACCATTTTCATGTTTAATAATTATTTATTATCAAATAAATGACATACGTAGCAATGCCATGTGCTAACCAATATTTATCATATGTTTTATAATTAATCTTGGGTTTATGAGTCATATATAGTCAGCAAACAGTCAGCATCATTGCAAAATGTTGACCCTAGCAAATGTTCTACTTATCAGCAAACAGAATTTTTTATGCGCCACCTCAACATTATTGCACCATGCCAACTCAACAATCCTAACACCCTATATAAGGCAGGGCCCACCGTTGTAAGTTTGGAGTATCATTTTAGACTTTGGCAGCAAGGGTTTGTCAGGGGAGTATCATTTTAGACTTTGGCAGCAAGGGTTTGTCAGGGAAGTATCATTTTAGACTTTGGCAGCAAGGGTTTGTCAGGGGAGTATCATTTTAGACTTTGGCAGCAAGGGTTTGTCAGGGGAGTATCATTTTAGACTTTGGCAGCAAGGGTTTGTCAGGGGAGTATCATTTTAGACTTTGGCAGCAAGGGTTTGTCAGGGGAGTATCATTTTAGACTTTGGCAGCAAGGGTTTGTCAGGGGAGTATCATTTTAGACTTTGGCAGCAAGGGTTTGTCAGGGGAGTATCATTTTAGACTTTGGCAGCAAGGGTTTGTCGGGGTAGTATCATTTTAGACTTTGGCAGCAAGGGTTTGTCAGGGCAGTAGCACTTCAGACTTTGGCAGCAAGGGTTTGTCCGGGTAGTAGCACTTTAGACTTTGGCAGCAAGGGTTTGTCAGGGTAGTAGCATTTTAGACTTTGGCAGCAAGGGTTTATCAGAGGAGTAGCATTTTAGACATTGGTGGTAAGAGATTATTGAGGTGAAATACAGAGTTCAAGATTACGAGTTGAAGACACGGTGACAGAGACGTACAGAAAGAGGAATTACAGAGTTCAAGATTACGAGTTGAAGACACGGTGACAGAGACGTACACAAAGAGGAATTACAGAGTTCAAGATTACGAGTTGAAGACACGGTGACAGAGACGTACACAAAGAGGAATTACAGAGTTCAAGATTACGAGTTGAAGACACGGTGACAGAGACGTACACAAAGAGGAATTACAGAGTTCAAGATTACGAGTTGGAGACACGGTGACAGAGACGTACACAAGGAGGAATTACAGAGTTCAAGATTACGAGTTGAAGACACGGTGACAGAGACGTACACAAGGAGGAATTACAGAGATCAAGATTACGAGTTTGAAGACATAGTGACAGGAGCATTCACAAAGAAGAATTACAGACTTCACTAGAATATAGCAAGTACCGTATTATTTTGTAAGGCAATTATTTTTAAGACCTTGAAGATTTATTTATATCTCAAATTTTATGAAGTTAAAGTGTCATCTGATTTTGTTTTCAATAAATTCAAAATTCGCAAGAGGTTAATATTTTCTAGCCGGGCAGGTGGCACTTCAGGGTATTTATTGGCATACCTAAAGTGGGGCGTAAAGCAGTTTATTTTGGCAAGTGAGACTGCTTCGCTTGGGTCAAATACTTTAATAAGTTAACATAACTATTGGAGAGCTTGAATTAAAGTCATCCTTTGATGTAATTGAAAGTGATTATTTTAAGGCTGAAATTTAATTTTGTTATCATAAGTAGACTATCAAATTATATGTTATGTAATAGTAAAGCTAATTCTTTGAAGTATCATTCCCCCCCCCCCCCCGCAAGTCAGGGTAAGGATAGTCCTAGTTCTATCAAGTAGCCTTTTCTGTTCAGAACTGTGAACGGTAGAACAAAGTCTATTTTTGGGTTGCCTTTTGTTAAACAAAGCACTTGATTATTGACATAATAGACTAATTGAGATATTAATCTGGTTTATTAACATAGTGTGTAGACATAAACATAGACAGGTCATACATAATTTGTCGCATTCTTGTAAACTTTCCTAACCACGTCATAATAAGGAAGTTACAATAGGGTTTCCCAGTGAAGTTCCTTTGTAATATTGAGGAGGAAATTCCCTAAGTTAAACTATCTTGAGTAACTACGGTTGAATAGTATTAATTGACCATAGAATTTAACGCTTATTATTACATTGTATTTTGAGATATTACCCCTGCTAGGAACCTGAGAAAATTAGTATTTACTAACGGCGTATAACCAAAAGCCCATCTTACCAGCCTGACAGTAGTTAGTGGCATGTGTAAGCAGGGAGGGTGCGGGAGGGGCGCCCAAGCGGCCTCCTGCCGACGGAAATATTTTGAAATTCGAGACCCAAAAAGAGACTTCTGGTACATACCAGCCAACGTTTATGGATGAGCAACACCAAGCATGATACCAAAAATATTTAACAGCAACAGCCTCTTGCCCGGGCCCCGATTGAAAGTTCTAGCGATAAAAGAAAACATTGAGTTCCAATTGTTAAAAAAAAAAATTTTCAAACCTCCCAAGGGGTGCTCACTTGAGCACCCTCAGCACCCCTTCTGACGCCCATGCTGAGGTGACATGGCTGAAGTTGTTGCATACCAACCCAAACTCAACCGTCAGCTTTTTTAAGGGTCATGACTGCTACTGAAGTCCCATCAATTTTCCAGCCTCTAATTTTTAGAAAAAAAAATGGCTTTCAGATATTATTATGAGGACTATTAGGAAAGGATAATGTCCATGGATATGATAACTCGCAATAGGACGCCTAAGTTAGAAGGTGGTAATAGCTAGTATACTGTAAATTATTGACAACTGCAAATTAAAAAAACCAAATAATGGTCAAAGTGTGATATTTGAATTTTCAGGTAAAGAAATTAGCTGTTTAAAAATTATTCTCACCCACCTTGAGCTTGTCCGCATCAAACAAACCCAGAAATGCAGAAGTACAATGTTTAAATGTAAGCTTTCCAATCACCTCACCACCTTATATGCTCAGAATTTGTCAAAATTTCACAAAAAATGCTTTGGGTGGGGAACATTTGTCTCACTTTTGTTAAACTTGATACATAACCAGCATGGCTCACAACCATGTATTTGGGATACTACAGTACATCCAATGATTTTGTTTTCTTTTTGCAAAGATCTATCTCTACTCGGAATATTATACCGCATAACTTTGGCTCTCCAGGTTTTGAAGCACGCAGTAGCAATAAAAATAGCTCTTTGAAACTTGTCATTCCAATGGCTGAGTATCAAAAGCGCTCAAATAGCAAAATAAATTTTCACTTGGGCAGTGAGCAAATCAAAACTTTAAATTCCAAAGGATGTTAATCTGGCCTGTAATCTGGTAAACATAAGTCTGAATAAACACCACGGTGGCATTGAGTCAGTGTTATTTTCACTTTTTTTCCAGGGATTTTTACTTTTAGCACCTCTGCGTTTTCTTGGAATTTACATTTCATTCATTTTCTATTAACTCTGATCCTGATTTCAGGGACTTTGCTAATGAACGCTGCACTCTTAACCAAATGGAGTTAGAGGCAGGGAAGTGAAACTCCATTATCTTCCCTGTGCAACAGAAAATCAACTCTATATTACAGGTTTTAAAGGCCGGGCGACTACTCATTGTTATATCTGAATATTGTAAGAGTATATTAATAATGTGATTACCCGCCACACTGAAAACAGGGAAACGTTCCCTAGTCAAAAAAATATTTGAAATTTTTCTTACTCTCTGTAGGTTGTCTAGTAGATTCTCTGTAATCATCGTTAAGAGAAAACTGAGAACCCTTTGCTTAAACTCTTATTCATTTAAAAATCATCATCCTTAATAACAATACCGAATGACAAAAATTGGCGTGTACAAACACCGTGCCAAAATGGAGCAATCAGAAAAGAGAGAAGCACTACACATTCATTTTACATCATTTTTTTTATCTAGTTGTCCAGTTGAGTGGTCTTTGTAAGCTTGAAATGGCATTTGATATCCAGCACAATAGGTGAACACAGTATATCAGTCAACTTTGTTATATTTCTGCCAAATTTACATTAAATTGTTTACTATCGTCTTTAGAGAACATCAGTCTGCTCGAAGAGAACACAACAAGTTTCTCCTGATGTGTTTAATAAGTTAAACAAATCACAAATAGGCTTTGTGTCCCCTGGTTTGTTTCCATTTGTATATCAGATATCTTTGGTTGGTACTTCTTTATCCTCAGATTAGAGAACTAAGGGAGCTTCTGTTGACAGGTTATTATGTCAGACAAAGAAGTTTTGCCAATAGACTCAATCAAGGGGACTGGAGGTTGAAGCAATCAACCTTGATAGTTTACCCTGGTGAGACTCGAAGACACTACTTCTGCGGCACCAATTGCCTAACCGAACTGAATCTCCCCAACTCGCCATCTCCCTAACTCGCCAACCTGTTTTCTCACCATCCAAAAAAGAAAGGGTTTATCGTGCTATTCAACTAGCGTGCTACTCACCACTTGGAGTTATGCACTTTTATCCCACAAACACATTCGATTCTACCATTGCCACCTTGTTGACACAGCGTACGTGTTAGGGTTGATGGATCTGACATGACCTATTGCTGGGCCCCCCCTTGTAGTGTTTAGCTGAATTTCCAGCCTGTCTGCATGTCTTTACATGAGTAATCCAGAAGATGGGTACAGAAGACCATCAACCTTTTAGGAATGGGTTTCTCGCCTTTCTAACATATACAATTTTTCATTTGCTTTTGTGACGTCATTGCAGGCTACTTAATTTATATAAGGAATTTTGTCTCCAATGATAATTTGGGCATTCCTCTTAACCGCCTACCTGTAAACTCCATCTCCATCTTCCGTTTTTTCATTTTTTGCTGAACATTACCAGCGGGGTTTTTATGAGCCTGGATAACCTTCAACTACTTCTTGCATCAACCGCATCCAAATTTTCTCTTTCACCAAAAACCAAAAACCTATTTATCTAGGTATTTTAAAGACTATTTTATGATCCTGCCCTTATAAATCCAAATGTTGGCACTGTTTGTTTGTTTCTCAGATTGGCGTATCAAGCGCGTGATCAGGAAATAATTTGTATCAGTTTTTATTAAAACGGTCTTGTTATCATCTTCAGAAAAAGGCCAATATTTTATCTTCCTGAGCACCAGCAATGCAAACCTTAATGCTTGTCCATGTCTAGTATATATGTTTTTGCTGGTTGATACTTGACATACGCAAAAGAGAGGTTCACAAGGCCCAGGCCATGACACCAACCCTCCAAGCCCCCCCCTCCCCTTTGCCTTCTTAGTTTTATTACACCTCCAATCAATGTGAAGTTTTCATAGCACATATCAGGCAAATGAAGTGTGATTAGTATAACAACCGTGCCCTCAACTGCCTTTACTACACAAGTGCGGTTGAAGACAGGACAGTGATTCAGCCATTTCTTCTATTTACAAAAAAATATTTTTGTCAATGTGTTTGAGGAATGGATATGGGATTATCAAGGAGAAATCGGGGAGAGGAGAGATGAATCCTGCATTGCTATCTATACGATTCTTTGCTCATGTAGTGGCAAACAGTTGACCTATTCCTATTGGCTGATTCAATGAAACACCAAATCATATTGACTGATTCAATGAAAAACCTATTCATATTGGCTGATTCAATGAAGAGCCTATTCCTCTCATTGGCTGATGCATTTTTCTAATGTTCAAGTTAATGTTGGTCTATGACTAATGTAATTAGTAACGATGGCTATCAAATCTGGTAAGCGATAATCGGTAAGCGCGCTGCAGTTGGATCCTGACAGCCGACGACCGAAACCTACTTGGGTCGCAATTTTAGGTAAATAACGGAAAATCTATAAGAACAAAGCGAGGCGACCCTCAAAAACTAAATACGAGTGGCTATCACTACTCCTGGCTGTTCTGTTACTCTTTGGGTTTTTATACACATGCATCTATTAAAAACATGGAACTTTTTTTTTGTTGAGAATAGTTTTCGCACTGTTTTGCAACATCACAAAAATACACTATGGTACCATGCTTCGAATGTGTGGTCCTTTCCCATATCGGCTGATGAATGTTCATGATTTCATTGATGAAAAAAACACGAAAAGAAATCTGCCACGGGCCTCCCGCATTGAGGCCATTGTCTCCAAGCCCGCTATCCATTCATAAATGCCGCCTTCTGCTAGCGATGTGAATCAAAAGGGTTCCTGGATTCTAATGAATAAACATGTACCAATAAAAGATAACCTTAATGCTAACCCCGTGTATGGATTAGCCCTAAAACCAACCTCACGTCAACATATGGAAACATAGTGATTGTCTGTTGTGGATTGCAAATGGTAAAACAGGATAACACATACCCTTCTTGTTGGTTGTTGAAATTAAAGGCACAAAAAGTACAACGATTAGCAGAAGTGCTGCAGTCTTTGCCTTCATGTTAAGGTTCTCAATAATGCAATGAATACTGTGCTTGTTATATATTATTCTGACCCATGTCACAATTAAATCTCATGCTTGCATGGATGAATTAATCGTTGCTGTGAATAGATTTGCTAATATTCACATATCACCTGAACTGGTACCCTAAAGAGACAATGTGAAGGTGATATTTCGATACGAATGTACATAACTGTCAGATTGATTCAAGCGTTTTCTTTTGGCAATTAAATCCATTTTCGAAGAAAATTGTTTAATGTCTGATTGTTTTGTATCATTGGAATGTTTTGGCTTACCCAACCATTTGGACGAGTTGATGGATGAAGCGTGTTTGTGTAGCACGTTCAGTTGCTGTGAACATGGCATGTTTAGTCAGAATAACTGGATCAATTCTTAAAGGGACCCCAAAGTTTCAGACTGCATTTTGACTTCATTATAATCTCATTTCTCTCCCCTTAAAATATGTATTTCAAGCACAGATATAGGTTATTATCATAGATTTAAAAACTGTTTTTTAAATCTATGGTTATTATATAACATTGGATGTTTATCATGCATACTTGACTTCATATGGGCAATAACCTAGGGATGTGGCATCAAATGCAAATTAGGTCAACACATTTTCAGCTAATCAGCAAGAAATTATTTACAAGTCCGACTTTTAGAGCAGTGCGCAAGCTCATCGTGACCTATAACGTCAATTGCTAATCTCTGTAATCAACATACCTTGCATGACATTTTACTCCTGCTCACAGCAGAATAGAAATTGTCGTGATTTTATTCCAGATATGGACTACTGCACATGGCTTCTATTTAAAATAAGCAGAGCTAAATACCTGCTGTTACAAGTCTTAGGCTGAAATACCACTCTGCGCATGTGCGAACTGTTGAGGCATACGTTCGTCTCTGCAGCATAGGGCTTGAACTAATTCACCTAGTCTGAGTACCAAAATTGGGAAAACAATGGAAACCCATAATTTAGAAATATTTTGGCCTAAATGGTACACTAGTTTTGATATCTCATAACCTTGAACTCTGGAAGTTACCTTTCTTGATGGAAGGAAGCGCCACCACCGTTGTGCTGCAGAGATAGACTATGTCAAAAGGCTATCCTGCAGGCAGAGTGCTGAAATACTAGCACTCGGTGACAGGAGGAAAGGAAATAACCCTTGGTCCTAGGAAGGAGTTATCTGATCCTAGGTTATATTTTCTTGATTATATTGGTCCAAAAAAAATGTAGGTTTTTACAACTCCAATATACTGAATATAAAATAATGTCAAATTTGAGGCTAGGACATATTTCCAAACCTATTCAGGGCAGTTTGAAGGCATTTGAGCATGACAGTGTTTGAAACTTTGGAATCCCTCTAAATTGAAACTAAATGGCACAATATCATTTATTACTAATTTTTATTTTCCCGGACGTTGAAGCAAATGGACAGACATGGTTGGCATGCATTCGGTTTGTTCCTTACATTTGTCATCTAAATACTTACTGGATGTTGAACTTATTGTGTACAAACTGCCATAATTTAGCTCTAGCTGTGAAGAAAGGTATCGCCTGGCAGTGGGCATGGTGAGATGGCGCAATGATGCCACAGGAGTTGTGGGTTCGATGCTGTCCATGATGCTTACCCCAGATAGTCCCAGTCCTATGCTCAAATTGTAAAATTCATCCAAGACTAGCAACTAGGTTTTTGTCTACAAAATACAAAAAGTTGTTTTTGTCATAGCGCAATTTGATTAGAACTTTAATGTGTCTCAATAAACGAATCTCATCCAGTGGCGTATATTAACACTCACGGCCCACAGATATCCGTGAATGGCTGTATAGCTCAGTGTGTAGAGCGGCTGCCTTATAATCACTGTTAATAAGTTTGTTGTGGGTTCGAATACCATCATTGTCAGTTTTTTTTCAAATGGTAGCTTTATAACTGGAGCATTTTTACCGTAATCTTCTACTGCTATTGAGTTGTTTTCTGAAAGTACCCAACAGCTCAGTGAGCTATTGAAATACCTCTCTGCTTGCACTATTTTGCTACCGATATGCAAAAATTTCCCCGCCACGCCTACGGCGTGTGGATCGGGCTGCGCCCGATTATTATGCTCATCTCTGAAAAGTCAGTGAGTGAAATTTTTTAGAATATACGCCCCTGATCTCATCAATCACGCATATGATCCAAAAGTAGATTTCGCATACTTCAGTGCTACGGTCAAAGATCAAAGTGAATATTAGCCAAGCAACTGACTTAGTCATCCAAGCATAATATTCATTCGGGTTGCATCATAATATGTAACAAACACGGCATTCATTGTACTGTTGGATACTTCAATATGAAGACAATGCAGACAAAGATTGTGGCGCTGGTAATAGTCATGCTGTTTGTACCTTCATTCTCCAAAAGCGAAAGGTAAAATCTATTGTTAACCAGATAGATCTGTTTCTGTGATAATTTTAACAGTCACTGCATGAAGGCAGTTTCATGTTGTGGACCTCATTCTAAAGGCTCTGCAGACTACGATCCTGGTATTTGGATTTTGGCTTTACCATCATTTACCTCAGGAATGAAGAAGGGAAGGGAAGGTGTTATCTGGTACCAATTTTGTTTACTACATAGAAACTGTTGATGAAATATTGCCAAATAAAATGAGATTTGTGTTACATTGTAAATCCATATTCTTCATCTTGTAGCAAACAACTGTGCTTGTCAGAGCAATAGGAACAATTACATGCAACTGGCAGAAGAGAAATGTGAAACGTTTACTCATTATTATAACACTACTACCAGACTCACTCACACCCACAACTGCCCTCTAGGACTCAGATTTAGTGTGGATACTTGTGTATGTGAGCGTTCTCAAGAGGTATCCTGTGATTGTTGTGTAAAACTAGGTTGGTGATTTATCCACTGTCAATCAAATAAACAATCACGGAGTAGCGGATGTTGCAGCGGTTTGCTATAGTGAATAATATTTATTCTCATTTTTATTATTTATTCTTTCAATATTTTGACAGTTTGTGAAGTTGAGATCAAGGCAGCACGGAAAACAATCTCGGACTTGCGCCGGGCTGGAAATTGCTCAGGGTAAGATTGCAATTTAGTCTTCCAGCCTTTTGAATCATACCTGGGTTGTGTCGCCAGAATTCCTCATCATTTATTCTGATAATTTTTATACCGCTGTGATCATTGAGAGCTGGCAGAACTGCAGAGAAAAATAACTGATCAAACCTTTGTAGTTAGAGAAAGCTGACTGGAAGGAACTGATTATGATGGACCTGATCCCAATCTCGATCAACAAAGGGCATCACATTTATTTTGCACCTGGAGCTCATATCTCGATGCCTTTTTGTTAGAGTTTGCAGCGCAGTAGGTGGAGCAATCATCTGTTTGTTCTATCAATGAACCAGCAACAGAAGTTTTTCACATTCACGACAAGAAATAAATAATCGTTGCAGTTCTTTTTTCTTGTCACAGCTAGAACGTCTACTATGCGTACACAATTATATGCCCACAAGTTACCTATAATAGAATTCTTTTTGTTATCTGTACATTTCTAAGAAAACCTCTATAAATAAATAATAAATAAATGATTGGAAGGAAATTGCCAATGGAAAATGAACCAAGCTGTCTAATTGGCTATTCTCAACTCTGTCATATTATTATAATATCTTAAATCCCTGTTCACCCCCTCATATGCGCCTAACTTTAATGATCTCTCTGGATGTCATGATGGAGCTCTTATAAGGCTGAACTTAAAGTGGCAGACAACCACGAAAGTTATATTTTGATATCTGATGCTTAATGATGTATTCCTTCTAAATTTGGAGGTTATAAATAAATGTTAAATTTGAAAATTTTAGTTATTTACATTACAAACTCTCTTCCACCATTTGTTTCAGTAACACAAATACCCGTACTCTCCAAATAAATATATTATTGGAAAAAAATGATGTATAAAAGATTTCTTTTCTAGAATCGAAGCAGTTATCTTTTGCTGTGTCAATCTTAATAATATAAACAGTCATCTCAGTTGCAAAATCATCTACACAAACAATATTATTGCTTTCAATAACAAAAATTAAGCATTTACTTTGAGATTGTATTAGCTTCTACACTTAATTCAGTTTATTGCGGCCATGGGGTGGAGGGGCTACTGACTGCCCTGTGGTGCAGATCCAAAGCTTATACCTTGGATTTCTATTGTTGAGTATTTTTCCTACTGGTGAAGGTTAATTGCATCTTGATATGTATTAAGTGGTGCCAGTGTTGTCTTCCACTTTAATGATAGATAGCAGCCATTATGTTAAATATTGACGAGATACGATAACAAGTCATTCAGTAAACTCCTGCACAAGCACTATTCTTATGAGACGATAATACAAATAAATATTCTGCTTCAACTAAGCCATCAATCACTTAGGTTGGCACTGTCCGTAATTTTACCATGATACCATAATTCATTGTTTTTACTAATCAAACATATTCCTTACATCACGCTGTAATGTCAAGTTTTGTTCTAACCCTGATATTTACATATTGGTCAAACTATAAAGACATTCTCACTGTTAAAATGTGCTACTGTACAATATTATCCCTTTCACACACCTTGACAAGGTGTCCATGTTGGCTCAATGGCCATGAATTGGGATCATTCAGGATTGACAATGCGGACATGACTCCCCAACGGGACCCAGCAGCAGTTGACTGAAGGGGGACCAAATCCAGTGAATTTGGAGTGGTGGTGACCTTGCACTCTAACAAAGATAGGAGGATGAAAAAATTCCTCTCAAGTAAGCGCTCTTTAGAAAAGCTCAGACATTTGGTCAGCTTTTGAGGTTTTGATACGGATTTGCGGATTTGGCTAGGAATTCCCATGCTACTTTTTTAACTCACAAATTAATTATTGGAAGCAGAATAAGAGAAACATCGTCATTGATCATCATCTTCAATGTGATATTGGCACCAGTAAGAATGTATCATTCATGGCTCTGGATAATGAGTTAGGCACATTGTTTTGAAAGTGATTCGTCACATATAGTATAGTAATTTGGATGTGCCTTCAAATTCATGCACTGGTTGTTATGCGTGCAATCTGCACTGTGTATTTTGTGCGTTAGGTTGCTGCTTGAAAATTTCTAGTAAAATAATTGATCAAAATTAAGATAAAAAATGCAGTGGTGTGGTCTGATAGTCTACACCAAAGAAGTCGAGACTTGAATGGCGACCACTCGACTAAAAAAAGCTGAGTCCACCCCGATCCGACAAGCGAACGGAAATCCCAAGAAGACAAAACATATCTCTGCTCACCTGAACAAGGCAGGAGAAACATAAAAGGTACAATGGTCGAGTAGCATCATCAGACAGAGATTAATGCAGCTAACATTGATTCAACTAGTGAGGATATTTTTTGTATCAATTAAATAAAGTTTCGGCAATTTCTATTGTATCGAGGGTTGCTGACATACTCTGTCAAGAATGCAGCAAACTAAAGTTATTCGATTCGAGCAATCCAGTCAGCTGGGAATTTCTTCTCATTGATAGGTTCAGACTGCAAAAGAAAACAGCAGAATTGTATTGGAATTTTTTTGAGGTAAAGATTGAGAGAACGAATGAATTTCATTTGGTTGATCGGTCAGTAAGAAAGTGATGTCAGCCAGTTAGGTTTCACATGTAGGTGTAGAGGTTGGGATGTTCACTTGTCTTGACAAGCTTTGCTTAAACAAAGCTTGTCAAGACAGGCTATTCCAAATCAAGACCATAATGTGGAGGTTATGCTTTGCGAATATTACTTAAAAATATATGTATAGCACAATCTTCATGGCTAACTCTGATGATCAGTCAGAGTTTAGCAATCAATACGCACACATATTCACCAACACCATTTTAGCATAGAGTTGGGCAATGCAAAGAGGACAATTTCCATCAACTTCAAGTCGCAAGGTATCGGAATAACTAAATTTACTCAAACTAAAATTAAATAAGGTTTTAGTTAAGGTGGTAATTAGGGTGATACAAAATAGTTGTTGAAAACTTACCTGACATGTTTATTCTGGTGACCAGGTTTGGAGTGTGTACCGTTTATATTTAAGATATGAAGGACATTCATCAGACTCCAGAAGTCTGTACTTTCTCTCCCTATACTCTTTCTCATTTGCGCTGTCGGTCAACAGAGTCAGCAATTCTCTCTCTAGTCTGAGAGCTACATCATTTTTGCCCTTCTTCATCAACCTTGGTTCCTAGGTTCCTAAGCTATTCCATGCCTGGAGTCTGTGGAAATCACATAGCAAGATTGAAGATTCTGGAAGATAACAGAGAGTTTTTTTACACAAAGTGACCCATAAGAACATAGTAGTTTTTGTCTTTAGAATTGATAGGATTATTTTTAATAGGTCTATGTATTCATCTTATAAATGAAGCTGAAGTAATAAAAAATTAAAAAAATATATAGTAAAAGGAAAAATATAATCTAAATTCTGAAAGGTGGTTGACTTTGGGAACTCCAAATAATCTTTAACCTGCAAAACATACTTCATTACTATGCTTGGGGGGGGGGGCTAATTAGTCATCTAAACTGGTCATCATCGGCACTTCAATTAAATCTCAGCAGTTTTTTTAGTATTCAAAAAATATTTCATATCTATGATTATTGCTACTCATAACTCCTCTGCCTAGGTCTGCATCCAAAAGTGAAATGTTCCGTGATGTTTCAGGCCAAATGCTGCATGGCTCATTTTAGACTCACCACAATACAACATGAAATATGGTGACTACAACTTACAGCTAACGTCGTGCAGATGTGGTTGTACAGGGTTTTGCGCTCATGGTAACATATTTTATCAGATTTTGGAGGGGCAGTTTCCGTGGTGTATAGTCAATAGATACTCCTCTAACTGCTCTTTTATTTGTTCAACTTTGCCAGTTTGTCAACTTTGCGATTGGCGAGACTGGTGAGGTCTGTATGGAATAAAACAAAAATTGCTTGTCAAATAAATCGCTGATCACACGCGCACGTTTTCTATCCATAATGGGGTTCTACAGGTCATGCCTCCAGCCACCCATAAAAATAATATGTAAATATATATATATATAAGATCGTAATTTGCAATTAATCTCTCAGTAAATTATACACTGCTGAAATATCACTACTGATATAAATAATATTATATAATACAATACGAATTGAAATTCAACAAAAAAAGGATAATAGGGACCCAATTGTTTCTTATGAGTTAATTAAAAAAATAGATTTGCTTCAAACCTGGCTCGTACTGAGGGAATTTCATGCTTACCATGGAACTGACTGAGATAGATGAGATGGTGGGGGTCTTCTGACTGGCAACAGGCTCTGATCGACAGGTGACCGACATAGAGGAGTTTGTGGAGGTCTTCTGACCGGTAGGTGACAAGGGTGACAGATATAAAAGAGATGGAGGAGCTCTTATGACTGATAACAGGGTCTGCCAACAGGTGACCTAGATAGAGACGATTGTGGAGCTCTTCTGACTGGTAACATGCTCTGCCAACAAGTGACTGAGATAGAGGAGATGGTGGAGGTCTTCTCACTGGTATCAGGCTCTTCCAACAGATGACCGAGAAAGAGGAGATGGTGGAGCTCTGATGACTGGTAACAGGCTCTGCCAACAGGTGACCGAGAGAGAGGTGTGGTGGAGCTCTTCTGACTGGTAGCAGTCTCTGCCAATAGGTGACCTATATAGAGGAAATGGTGGAGGTCTTCTGACTAGTGACAGGCTCTGCCAACAGGTGACTGAAATAAAGGAGATGGTGGAGGTCTTCTCACTCGCAACAGGCTCTGCCAACAGGTGACCTAGATAGAGGAGATGGTGGAGCTCTTCTGACTGGTAACAGACTCTGTCAAAAGGTGACCTACATAGAGGAGATGGTGGAGCTCTTCTGACTGGTAACAGGCTCTGCCAACAGGTAGCCCAGATATAGGAGATGGTGGAGCTCTTCTGACTGGTATCAGGCTCTTTCAACAGATGACCGAGAAAGAGGAGATGGTGGAGCTCTTATGACTGGCAACTGGCACTGCCAACAGGTGACCTTGATAGAGGAGATGCTGGAGGTCTTCTCACTGGTATCAGGCTCTGCCAACAGATGACCGAGATAGAAGAGATGGTGGAGCTCTTCTGACTGGTAACAGGCTCGGCCAACAGGTCACCTAGATAAAGGAGATGGTGGAGCTATTCTGACTGGTATCAGGCTCTGCCAACAGATGACTGAGATAGATGAGTTGGTGGAGCTCTTCCGACTGGTAACCGTCTCTGCCATCAGGTGACCTAGATAGAGGAGATGGTGCAGCTCTTCTGACTGGTAACAGGCTCTGCCAAAAGGTGACTGATATAGAGGATATGGTGGAGCTCTTTTGTCTGGTAACAGACTCTGCCAACAGGTAACCAAGATATAGGAGATGGTGGAGGTCTTCTGACTGGTAACAGGCTCTGTCAGCGGGTGACCTGGATAGAGGAGATGGTGGAGGTCTTCTGACTGGTAACAGGCTCTGCCATCAGGTGACCTTGATAGAGGAGATGCTGGAGGTCTTCTCACTGGTATCAGGCTCTGCCAACAGATGACTGAGATAGATGAGTTGTTGGAGCTCTTCCGACTGGTAACCGTCTCTGTTATCAGGTGACCTAGATAGAGGAGATGGTGCAGCTCTTCTGACTGGTAACAGGCTCTGCCAAAAGGTGACTGAGATAGAGGATATGGTGGAGCTTTTCTGACTGGTAACAGGCTCTGCCAACAGGTAACCCAGATATAGGAGATGGTGGAGCTCTTCTGACTGGTAACATGCTCTGCCAGCCGGTGACCTAGATAGAGGAGATGGTTGAGGTCTTCTGACTGGTAACAGGGTCTTCCAAAAGGTGACTGAGATAGATGAGATGGTGGAGCTCTTTTGACTGGTAACAGACTCTGCCAAAAGGTGACCTAGATAGAGGACATGGTGGAGCTCTTCTGACTGGTAACAGGCTCTGCCAACAGGTGACCGAGATAGATGAGTTTGTGGAGCTCTTCCGACTGGTAACCGGCACTGCCAACAGGCGACCTAGATAGAGGAGATTGTGGAGCTCTGCTAACTGGTAACAGGCTCTACCAACAAGTGATGTTGATAGAGGAGATGCTGGAGGTCTTCTCACTGGTATCAGGCTCTGCCAACAGATGACCGAGATAGAGGAGATGGTGTAGCTCTTCTGACTGGTAACAGGCTCGGCCAACAGGTAACCTAGATAAAGGAGATGGTGGAGCTATTCTGACTGGTATCAGGCTCCGCCAACAGATGACTGAGATAGATGAGTTGGTGGAGCTCTTCTGACTGGCAACAACCTCTGCCAACAGGTGACCCAGCTGGAGTAGATGATGGAGCTCTTCTGACTGGTATAATGCTCTGCCAACAGGTGACCGAGATAGAGGAGATGGTGGAGCTCTTCTGACTGGTACCAGGCTCTGCTATCAGGTGACCTAGATAGAGGAGATGGTGCAGCTCTTCTGACTGGTAACAGGCTCTGCCAAAAGGTGACTGATATAGAGGATATGGTGGAGCTCTTTTGTCTGGTAACAGACTCTGCCAACAGGTAACCAAGATATAGGAGATGGTGGAGGTCTTCTGACTGGTAACAGGCTCTGTCAGCGGGTGACCTGGATAGAGGAGATGGTGGAGGTCTTCTGACTGGTAACAGGCTCTGCCATCAGGTGACCTTGATAGAGGAGATGCTGGAGGTCTTCTCACTGGTATCAGGCTCTGCCAACAGATGACTGAGATAGATGAGTTGTTGGAGCTCTTCCGACTGGTAACCGTCTCTGTTATCAGGTGACCTAGATAGAGGAGATGGTGCAGCTCTTCTGACTGGTAACAGGCTCTGCCAAAAGGTGACTGAGATAGAGGATATGGTGGAGCTTTTCTGACTGGTAACAGGCTCTGCCAACAGGTAACCCAGATATAGGAGATGGTGGAGCTCTTCTGACTGGTAACATGCTCTGCCAGCCGGTGACCTAGATAGAGGAGATGGTTGAGGTCTTCTGACTGGTAACAGGGTCTTCCAAAAGGTGACTGAGATAGATGAGATGGTGGAGCTCTTTTGACTGGTAACAGACTCTGCCAAAAGGTGACCTAGATAGAGGACATGGTGGAGCTCTTCTGACTGGTAACAGGCTCTGCCAACAGGTGACCGAGATAGATGAGTTTGTGGAGCTCTTCCGACTGGTAACCGGCACTGCCAACAGGCGACCTAGATAGAGGAGATTGTGGAGCTCTGCTAACTGGTAACAGGCTCTACCAACAAGTGATGTTGATAGAGGAGATGCTGGAGGTCTTCTCACTGGTATCAGGCTCTGCCAACAGATGACCGAGATAGAGGAGATGGTGTAGCTCTTCTGACTGGTAACAGGCTCGGCGAACAGGTAACCTAGATAAAGGAGATGGTGGAGCTATTCTGACTGGTATCAGGCTCCGCCAACAGATGACTGAGATAGATGAGTTGGTGGAGCTCTTCTGACTGGCAACAACCTCTGCCAACAGGTGACCCAGCTGGAGTAGATGATGGAGCTCTTCTGACTGGTATAATGCTCTGCCAACAGGTGACCGAGATAGAGGAGATGGTGGAGCTCTTCTGACTGGTAACAGGCTCTGCTATCAGGTGACCTTGATAGAGGAGATGCTGAAGGTCTTCTCACTGGTATCAGGCTCTGCCAACAGATGACTGAGATAGATGAGTTGGTGGAGCTCTTCCGACGGGTAACCGTATCTGCCATCAGGTGACCTAGCTATAGGAGATGGTGCAGCTCTTCTGACTGGTAACAGGCTCTGCCAAAAGGTGACTGATATAAAGGATATGGTGGAGCTCTTCTGACTGAAAACAGGCTCTGCCAACTGGTAACCCAGATATAGGAGATGGTGGAGCTCTTCTGACTGGTAACAGGCTCTGCCTGCAGGTGACCTAGATAGAGGAGATGGTGGAGGCCTTCTGACTGGTAACAGGCTCTTCCAACAGGTGACTGAAATAGAGCAGATGGTGGAGCTCTTCTGACTGGTAACAGACTCTGCCAAAAGGTGACCTAGATAGAGGAGATGGTGGAGCTCTTCTGACTGGTAACAGGCTCTGCCAACAGGTGACCGAGATAGATGAGTTTGTGGAGCTCTTCCGACTGGTAACCGGCACTGCCAACAGGTGACCTAGATAGATGAGATGGTGGAGCTCTTCTGACTGGTAACAGGCTCTGCCAACAGGTAACCCAGATATAGGAGATGGTGGAGCTCTTCTGACTGGTAACATGCTCTGCCAGCCGGTAGCCTAGATAGAGGAGATGGTGGAAGTCTTCTGACTGGTAACAGGCTCTTCCAAAAGGTGACTGAGATAGATGAGGTGGTGGAGCTCTTCTGACTGGCAACAGACTCTGCCAAAAGGTGACCTAGATAGAGGAGATGGTGGAGCTCTTCCTACTGGTAACAGGCTCTGCCAACAGGTGACCGAGAAAGATGAGTTTGTGGAGCTCTTCTGACTGGTAACCGGCACTGCCAACAGGTGGCTTAGATAGAGGAGATTGTGGAGCTCTGCTAACTGGTAACAGGCTCTGCCAACAAGTGATGTTGATAGAGAAGATGCTGGAGGTCTTCTCACTCGTATCAGGCTCTGCCAACAGATGACCAAGATGGAGAAGATGGTCTAGCTTCTCTGACTGGTATCATGCTCTGCCAACAGATAACTGAGATATATGAGTTAGTGGAGCTCTTCCGACTGGTTACCGGCACTGCCAACAGGTGACCTAGATAGAGGTGATGGTGGAGCTCTTCTGACTGGTAACAGGCTCTTCCAAGAGGTGACTGAGATAAATGAGTTGGTGGAGCTCTTCCCACTGGTGACTGGCTGTGCGAACAGGTGACCTAAATAGAGGTGACGGTGGGGCTCTGCTGACTGGTAACAGGCTCTGCCAGCAGGTGATCTTGATAGAGGAGATGCTGGAGGTTTTCTCACTGGTATCAGGCTCTGCCAACAGATGACCGAGATTGAGGATATGGTGTAGCTCTTCTGACTGGTAACAGGCTCCGCCAACAGGTCACCTAGGTAAAGGAGATGTTGGAGCTATTCTGACTGGTATAAGGCTCTGCCAACAGATGGCTGAGATAGATGAGTTGGTAGAGCGCTTCCGTGTGGAACTTGCTCTGCCATCAGATGATCTAGTTAGAGGAGATGGCGGAGGTCTTCTGACTTGCAACATGCTCCGCCAACAGGTGACCGAGATAGTGGAGATGGTGGAGGTCTTCTAACTGGTAACAGACTCTGCCAACAGGTGACCGAGATAGAGGAGATGGTGGAGCTCTTCTGACTGGTAACAGGCTCTGCTATCAGGTGACCTTGATAGAGGAGATGCTGAAGGTCTTCTCACTGGTATCAGGCTCTGCCAACAGATGACTGAGATAGATGAGTTGGTGAAGCTCTTCCGACGGGTAACCGTATCTGCCATCAGGTGACCTAGCTATAGGAGATGGTGCAGCTCTTCTGACTGGTAACAGGCTCTGCCAACAGGTAGCCCAGATATAGGAGATGGTGGAGCTCTTCTGACTGGTATCAGGCTCTTCCAACAGATGACCAAGAAAGAGGAGATGGTGGAGCTCTTATGACTGGTAGCAGGCTCGGCCAACAGGTCACCTAGATAAAGGAGATGGTGGAGCTATTCTGACTGGTATCAGGCTCCGCCAACAGATGACTGAGATAGATGAGTTGGTGGAGCTCTTCCGACTGGTAGCCGTCTCGGCCATCAGGTGACCTAGATAGAGGAGATGGTGCAGCTCTTCTGACTGGTATCAGGCTCCGCCAACAGATGACTGACATAGATGAGTTGGTGGAGCTCTTCCGACTGGTAACCGTCTCTGCCATCAGGTGACCTAGATAGAGGAGATGGTGGAGGTCTTCTGACTGGTAACAGGCTCTGCCAATAGGTGACTGATATAGAGGATATGGTGGAGCTCTTCTGTCTGGTAACAGACTCTGCCAACAGGTAACCAAGATATAGGAGATGGTGGAGCTCTTCCTACTGGTAACAGGCTCTGCCAACAGGTGACCGAGATAGATGAGTTTGTGGAGCTCTTCCGACTGGTAACCGGCACTGCCAACAGGTGGCTTAGATAGAGGAGATTGTGGAGCTCTGCTAACTGGTAACAGGCTCTGCCAACAAGTGATGTTGATAGAGAAGATGCTGGAGGTCTTCTCACTCGTATCAGGCTCTGCCAACAGATGACCAAGATGGAGAAGATGGTCTAGCTTCTCTGACTGGTATCATGCTCTGCCAACAGATAACTGAGATATATGAGTTGGTGGAGCTCTTCTGACTGGTAGCAGGCTCTGCCAGCAGGTGACCTAGATAGAGGAGATGGTGGAGGTCTTCTGACTGGTAACAGGCTCTTCCAACAGGTGACTGAGATAGATGAGATTCTGGAGCTCTTCTGACTGGTTACCGGCACTGCCAACAGGTGACCTAGATAGAGGAGACGGTGGGGCTCTGCTGACTGGTAACAGGCTCTGCCAGCAGGTGATCTTGATAGAGGAGATGCTGGAGGTTTTCTCACTCGTATCAGGCTCTGCCAACAGATGACCGAGATAGAGGATATGGTGTAGCTCTTCTGACTGGTAACAGGCTCCGCCAACAGGTCACCTAGGTAAAGGAGATGGTGGAGCTATGCTGACTGGTAACAGGCTCTGCCAACAGATGGCTGAGATAGATGAGTTGGTAGAGCTCTTCCGTGTGGAAACTTGCTCTGCCATCAGATGATCTAGTTAGAGGAGATGGCGGAGGTCTTCTGACTTGTAACATGCTCCGTCAACAGGTGACCGTATAGTGGAGATGGTAGAGGTCTTTTAACTGGTAACAGACTCTGCCAACAGGTGACCGAGATAGAGGAGATGGTGGAGCTCTTCTGACTGGTAACATGCTCTGCCATCAGGTGACCTAGAGAGAGGAGATGGTGCAGCTCTTCTGACTAGTAACAGTCTCTGCCATAAGGGGACTGATATAGAGGATATGGTGAAGCTCTTCTGACTGGTAACAGGCTCGGCCAACAGGTCACCTAGATAAAGGAGATGGTTGAGCTATTCTGACTGGTATCAGGCTCTGCCAACAGATGACTGAGATAGATGAGTTGGTGGAGCTCTTCCGACTGGTAACCGTCTCTGCCATCAGGTGACCTAGATAGAGGAGATGGTGCAGCTCTTCTGACTGGTAACAGGCTCTGCCAAAAGGTGACTGATATAGAGGATATGGTGGAGCTCTTCTCCCTGGTAACAGACTCTGCCAACAGGTAACCGAGATATAAGAGATGGTGGAGCTCTTCTGACTGGTAACATGCTCTGCCAGCCGGTCACCTAGATAGAGGAGATGGTGGATGTCTTCTGACTGGCAACAGGCTCTTCCAAAAGGTGACTGAGATAGAGGAGATGGTGGAGGTCTTCTGACTGGTAACAGGCTCTGCCATCAGGTGACCTTGATAGAGGAGATGCTGGAGGTCTTCTCACTGGTATCAGGCTCTGCCAACAGATGACTGAGATAGATGAGTTGGTTGAGCTCTTCCCACTGGTAACCGTATCTGCCATCAGGTGACCTAGATAGAGGAGATGGTGCAGCGCTTCTGACTGGTAACAGGCTCTGCCAAAAGGTGACTGAGATAGAGGATATGGTGGAGCTTTTCTGACTGGTAACAGGCTCTGCCAACAGGTAACCGAGATATAAGACATGGTGGAGCTCTTCTGACTGGTAACATGCTTTGCCAGCCGGTCACCTAGATAGAGGAGATGGTGGATGTCTTCTGACCGGTAACAGGCTTTTCCAAAAGGTGACTGAGATAGATGAGATGGTGGAGCTCTTCTGACTGGTAACAGTCTCTGCCAAAAGGTGACCTAGATAGAGGAGATGGTGGAGCTCTTCTGACAGGTAACAGGCTCTGCCAACAGGTGACCGGGATAGATGAGTTTGTGGAGCTCTTCCGACTGGTAACCGGCACTGCCAACAGGTGACCTAGATAGATGAGTTTGTGGTGCTCTTCCAACTGGTAACCGGCACTGCCAACAGGTGACCTAGATAGAGGAGATGGTGGAGATCTTCTGACTGGTAACAGGCTCTGCAAACAGGTGACCTAGATAGAGGAGATGGTAGAGGTCTTCTGACTGGTAACAGGCTCTGCCAACAGGTGACCGAGATAGATGAGTTGGTGGAGCTCTTCCCACTGGTGACCGGCTGTGCCAACAGGTGACCTACATAGAGGAGACGGTGGAGCTCTGCTGACTGGTATCAGGCTCTGCCAACAGATGACCGAGATAGAGGAGATGGTGTAGCTCTTCTGACTGGTAACAGGCTCCCCCAACAGGTCATCTAGATAAAGGAGATGGTGGAGCTATTCTGACTGGAATCACGCTCTGCCAACAGATGACTGAGATAGATGAGTTGGTTGAGCTCTTCCGACTGGTAACCGTCTCTGCCATCAGGTGACCTAGATAGAGGAGATGACGGAGCTCTTCTGACTGATAACAGGCTCTGCCAACAGGTGACCGAGATAGATGAGTTCGTGGAGCTCTTCCCACTGCTGACCAGTTGTGCCAACAGGTGACCTAGATAGAGGAGACGGTGAAGCTCTGCTGACTGGTAACAGGCTCTGCCATCAGGTGACCTTGATAGAGGAGACGGTGGAGCTCTGCGGACTGGTAACCGGTTCTGCCATCAGGTGACCTTGATAGAGGAGATGGTGGACCTCTTTTGACTGGTAACAGGCTCTGCCAACAGGTAACCCAGATATAGGAGATGGTGGAGCTCTTCTGACTGGTAACAGGCTCTGCAAGCAGGTGACCTAAATAGAGGAGATGGTGGAGGTCTTCTGACTGGTAACAGGCTCTTCCAACAGGTGACTGAAATAGAGGAGATGGTGGAGCTCTTCTGACTGGTAACAGACTCTGCCAAAAGGTGACCTAGATAGAGGAGATGGTGGAGCTCTTCTGACTGGTAACAGGCTCTGCCAACAGATGACCGAGATAGATGAGTTTGTGGAGCTCTTCCGACTGGTAACCGGCACTGCCAACAGGTGACCTAGATAGAGGAGATGGTGGAGCTCTTCTGACTGGTAACAGGCTCTGCCAACAGGTAACCCAGATATAGGAGATGGTGGAGCTCTTCTGACTGGTAACATGCTCTGCCAGCCGGTGGCCTAGATAGAGGAGATGGTGGAAGTCTTCTGACTGGTAACAGGCTCTTCCAAAAGGTGACTGAGATAGATGAGATGGTGGAGCTCTTCTGACTGGCAACAGACTCTGCCAAAAGGTGACCTAGATAGAGGAGATGGTGGAGCTCTTCCTACTGGTAACAGGCTCTGCCAACAGGTGACCGAGATAGATGAGTTTGTGGAGCTCTTCCGACTGGTAACCGGCACTGCCAACAGGTGGCTTAGATAGAGGAGATTGTGGAGCTCTGCTAACTGGTAACAGGCTCTGCCAACAAGTGATGTTGATAGAGAAGATGCTGGAGGTCTTCTCACTCGTATCAGGCTCTGCCAACAGATGACCAAGATGGAGAAGATGGTCTAGCTTCTCTGACACTCTGCCAACAGATAACTGAGATATATGAGTTGGTGGAGCTCTTCTGACTGGTAGCAGGCTCTGCCAGCAGGTGACCTAGATAGAGGAGATGGTGGAGGTCTTCTGACTGGTAACAGGCTCTTCCAACAGGTGACTGAGATAGATGAGTTTCTGGAGCTCTTCTGACTGGTTACCGGCACTGCCAACAGGTGACCTAGATAGAGGAGACGGTGGGGCTCTGCTGACTGGTAACAGGCTCTGCCAGCAGGTGATCTTGATAGAGGAGATGCTGGAGGTTTTCTCACTCGTATCAGGCTCTGCCAACAGATGACCGAGATAGAGGATATGGTGTAGCTCTTCTGACTGGTAACAGGCTCCGCCAACAGGTCACCTAGGTAAAGGAGATGGTGGAGCTATGCTGACTGGTAACAGGCTCTGCCAACAGATGGCTGAGATAGATGAGTTGGTAGAGCTCTTCCGTGTGGAAACTTGCTCTGCCATCAGATGATCTAGTTAGAGGAGATGGCGGAGGTCTTCTGACTTGTAACATGCTCCGTCAACAGGTGACCGTATAGTGGAGATGGTAGAGGTCTTCTAACTGGTAACAGACTCTGCCAACAGGTGACCGAGATAGAGGAGATGGTGGAGCTCTTCTGACTGGTAACATGCTCTGCCATCAGGTGACCTAGAGAGAGGAGATGGTGCAGCTCTTCTGACTAGTAACAGTCTCTGCCATAAGGTGACTGATATAGAGGATATGGTGAAGCTCTTCTGACTGGTAACAGGCTCGGCCAACAGGTCACCTAGATTAAGGAGATGGTGGAGCTATTCTGACTGGTATCAGGCTCTGCCAACAGATGACTGAGATAGATGAGTTGGTGGAGCTCTTCCGACTGGTAACCGTCTCTGCCATCAGGTGACCTAGATAGAGGAGATGGTGCAGCTCTTCTGACTGGTAACAGGCTCTGCCAAAAGGTGACTGATATAGAGGATATGGTGGAGCTCTTCTCCCTTGTAACAGACTCTGCCAACAGGTAACCGAGATATAAAAGATGGTGGAGCTCTTCTGATTGGTAACATGCTCTGCCAGCCGGTCACCTAGATAGAGGAGATGGTGGATGTCTTCTGACTGGCAACAGGCTCTTCCAAAAGGTGACTGAGATAGATGAGATGGTGGAGCTCTTCTGACTGGTAACAGACTCTGCCAAAAGGTGACCTAGATAGAGGAGATGGTGGAGCTCTTCTGACAGGTAACAGGCTCTGCCAACAGGTGACCGGGATAGATGAGTTTGTGGAGCGCTTCCGACTGGTAACCGGCACTGCCAACAGGTGACCTAGATAGATGAGTTTGTGGTGCTCTTCCAACTGGTAACCGGCACTGCCAAAAGGTGACCTAGATAGAGGAGATGGTGGAGCTCTTCTGACTGGTAACAGGCTCTGCAAACAGGTGACCTAGATAGAGGGGATGGTAGAGGTCTTCTGACTGGTAACAGGCTCTGCCAACAGGTGACCGAGATAGATGAGTTGGTGGAGCTCTTCCCACTGGTGACCGGCTGTGCCAACAGGTGACCTAGATAGAGGAGACGGTGGAGCTCTGCTGACTGGTAACAGGTTCTGCCAACAGGTGACCTTGATAGAGGAGATGCTGGAGGTCTTCTGACTGGTGTCAGGCTCTGCCAACAGATGACCGAGATAGAGGAGATGGTGTAGCTCTTCTGACTGGTAACAGGCTCCCCCAACAGGTCAACTAGATGAAGGAGATGGTGGAGCTATTCTGCCTGGCATCACGCTCTGCCAACAGATGACTGAGATAGATGAGTTGGTTGAGCTCTTCCGACTGGTAACCGTCTCTGCCATCAGGTGACCTAGATAGAGGAGATGACGGAGCTCTTCTGAGTGATAACAGGCTCTGCCAACAGGTGACCAAGATAGATGAGTTCGTGGAGCTCTTCCCACTGCTGACCGGTTGTGCCAACAGGTGACCTAGATAGAGGAGACGGTGAAGCTCTGCTGACTGGTAACAGGCTCTGCCAACAGGTGACCTTGATAGAGGAGACGGTGGAGCTCGGCGGACTGGTAACCGGTTCTGCCATCAGGTGACCTAGATAGAAGAGATGGTGGACCTCTTTTGACTGGTAACAGGCTTTGCCAAAAGCTGACTGATATAGAGGATATGGTGGAGCTCTTCTGACTGGTAACAGGTTCTGCCAACAGGTAACCCAGATATAGGAGATGGTGGAGCTCTTCTGACTGGTAACATGCACTGCCAGCAGGTGACCTAGGTAGAGGAGATGGTGGAGGTCTTCTGACTGGTAACAGGTGACCTAGATAGAGGAATTGGAATGGTAGTTGGGTAGTGCGCAAAGGCCCCCCTCAGTTTAGGCAGGAGGTCGTCAATGTGCAACTACGAATTGGTCATCTAGGAAACTCCACTATCTACAAACAGACAACATACTTTCACAATGACTGTTACAACATTTTACAACTTCCATCACCCATTTTGTGAGTCAACATAAGTTGCCCCTGCCTACATAATCGGAGATCCTAGCATAAAGACAGTATTCTCCATAAAGAGAAGGGTTCTGTGACTTTCTACCTTAGAGACCTATTCCTAATATGAGTGTTATAAGAGCAGACAGCCAGTGGGTAGCTACCGGTAGTTCGCTTAAGTCTTTTTACTTGCGTTAAGGTCACAATGTCTGAGATTAGAATATATCAAGAGAGTTGCAGTATCTTGACATTTATATAAACTACTGATTGTAGCTTAGCTAGTAATAAAACATTATGAGTGTTGAATTGTGCCTATTCATGCAGGTATTTCTAGGATACCTAGTTTTTTAAGATGGGGATCGAGCTTTTGAAGTATTCATTTCCATGAAGGTTCCTTCTGGACTCCGTTATACGTTGAAGATGACTGAGGTTAATCTTCATGCAAGGGACCCTACCACACCTTGCCTTTATTGATATCTTAGCACTGCCTCACATTGAAGGCAGTATCAACATCCACAGGATAAGATCTTCCATTTTTTCAGGGACAAAAATCATAATCTGAGGTAATGGATGCTTCCACTATAAATTTCCACTGAGGTGAACAGAAAAGAGTATTATTATTTAGGTACTCACAAAAGGAGACATCTCAAAGAGATGAGGAGGAAGAGGAGAGAGATGGTTGCCCTCTGCTCATGTTGGTTCTCCTCTTGTGAGCTAACCTTCTGTATACCACTCTCTGTAATAGATTAAATTACTGTCATATCCCACAATGATAGTATAGAATACGTTTCATGATGCATTGTGGGTGTTTTTTTAACTGCATTAGAGATTTTGAAAAAAAAAAATTTCTACCGCTGGGAGTTCAAAACTATCAGAAAGTGGATAAAGGGTCAATCACCGATTGAAACGGTTTCAATTAATTGAAGTGGAGTGTGACATCTTTTGGCCATCCAGCAAGGCATGGCAACTTTACGGTTAGCCATTGTGTTTGGAAGATGGGTTTCAGTGGATTTGTTCCACCCAACTTAAAATTGCTACTTTATAAAGCACTGATAATTTTTACTTACCTCCTCCTCAGTGAGGCTGAGATAGTATAATCTGGCCCTTTTCCCTTTAAAGGGAAGCTGGCCAGCATTATAAAGATCCTGTATCGAGGTGGCAGATCTGGGTTGCTCTTGTATACCCTGAAAAACAAAATGAGTGGTAAAGATAAAGTTATTGCTTGGAACAGATCAGACTGTTCGAAAAAGATTTCAGACATGAAGGATTAATTCAAAATAACAGTTACTCTTGGTGAGGGTAGCTTTTAAGAAGACAAATCACATCATCAGACAAGCAAGCTGAACCATAGTGCATATAGTGCTGAGAAACTACTAGATCAACTTATCCAGTGCACATGCAAAAACTTTGTGTTGCTACCCTTTAGCAAGCAACTGATAATCAGTGGAACTGGAAGCCTTGAAAATTTGTAATGAATGACTTGATCGAAATTCCTACCAAGGGTTTTAAGCGCATAGCACTATTTAGGTTCTAGAGAAACTAACCTGTCCCCTTACAGGTCCCAGCTGGAGTGACAAAGAGGATAAATCCTCTGTCAGGGACCTGTCGATGTGATAGCTGGCCTGAGACGCCTCCCAACGCTGAAACAAGAAATTTGAGTTTCAAACATCAATACTTCACCCTCTCACGTTCATATTTACCTGCGTATGCCTGTTCCAAGATTATATAAATGTTGTGACAGGTGAAGTTAAGTTTGACCTAGTTCCCGCTATCTTAGAATTTCACTTTACCAAAAGAATTTAAAATAGAGATCAATGAACTGAATTTGTTGGGATTGAACTCCTATAAAATCGACGCCAAGAAACTGTAACAGATTAGTACTGAGCCTATCATGGAGTATTCAAATTAAGGCAGTTATTCACAGTTCAACCTAATGCTGAACTCAGGAGCAAGACCGCTAAAAGACAGAAAGACTACACATGGCTGATGGCCGATCAAAGCACAGCCATCCCTTCCGGATGGCGATTGTGACTGTATGCCGTTGATAACGCTTAACGACTGCCTACAGTCGCGATCACCATCCCAAATCATTAAGGGTTGGCTGTGGTTTAAACAAGGACTGTGACACAACACTTATTATGATGATACTAGCGGTAATCTCATATGGACTCACTTCTCTCAGGCCAGGGAGACATGATCTGCTGGAGGGCTCCTGTAACCAAAGTAAGATATACAAATATAGTCAACCTTTTATTCTTAGCCCCCTAAAAGGGCAGCGAGGGCTGGCTTAGGGCCCAAGATCTCAAATACTCTGACTTATAATGTCTGCATAAGTCAACTTCATGCGCTTGGACTTTAATTCCCAGTTTCTGCTTACAGTAATGATTTGATAGAGCACAGCCCTAAAGATTGTGCCTGATTTGGAGTTGTCAGCCTCTCTAAAATAGCAACAGCCTGCGAGGGTAGGATTCTGGGCAGGCTTGCTATGCATCCACTTATTTTGTTGCTTCATGACAAGGTTTGTTCAAGGTTATGGTTCTACTTTTGGAACTTGAAATCCACATCAAAAATTAGTTCATTCATCAGAAGGATCAGGTTTTAGTCTGTACAAAGCAGCTTCAGATAAATAACCTTCTTGTGCTAGTTGTATCCATTCTGGCCTACCATCGATAGAAGGTCCCCAGAACAGGACATGATGATTAAATTGACGGATGAAAGATTAAAGAACGATATGTTATTAGGTGTCAGGTTTGTGTAGTAGCCAAGACAGTCTGCAAGTGTGAGGCTAACGCATGGTGTCAAATCATTGAGTAATATGCATTGTTAATGTAAACCTACCGGGGGGTCAATGGTTGGTGACGGCGTCGGGTCAACGGTCTGACACCCCCCATCCCTCACCTCTGTGCAGCGGACATTGGCTACTGGTCTCTGCTGCTGTTGCTGCCTCCTCAGAGACCACTGGGTAGCCAATGCAGCATGCATCTTAAAGTAGCCAAGACATAAAGATAACAATTCTGCCCTGCATATCTCACAGTCACATGATTGCATATTACTTTCCCCATATAACTGATTCTTCTGGTCAAAATGTTTTGATAAGCAGGGTAAAACTAGTGATTCTTTTGTTTGTTGGATGGCAATCCATGCATAATGAGGGCACAACCATTTATACTACATTATCATTGGCATCTAAGGCGTCTTGACTTGCCTATGGAGAAATGATTCAGAATTGGTTTATCATGAAGAACTAAGTTATGACTATTCGAGATAAATATTATTCACACAGCTCAATTACCTGGATTAGCATCTCAAATTTGTTTTGGAGTATACCAGATACATTTTCCATAAAGTCGTGGAGGTCTACCAGCCAGAAATCCTGGAGGAATGATGCCTCTTCTTCCTGTAAAGGTGAGAAGCCTATAATTAGAGGCACCACCTTGGAAAACGATATATTCGGGCCTGCGTTCCGTAAACTATGAAATAATCGTTTGCATCAACCAATAGCATAATAATGTATAGATAAATATAATCTAAAACATTACCGTCCCTATGGTACAGGCATGGGCCCAAACTGCCATGAATTTGTTTTCAGAACCTATCGTATGGATTGCTCCTTGCTATAAATTAGCTCAGCCAGATTACAATCGGTAAGTGAATCAATATTGTCGTTTCTTGAGAATTGGAAACTGGAACTGTGTAAAAACCGTCATAAAACTAGGAAACTGTCGTAAAAACAGGAGACTGTCAACTGTGTGACATGATTTATTTACACTCATCAATGATGCAGATAAATATTTTTACTTACAAATGAATCAAAAGTTGGATATTCCATTTTGTTCTTTGAAGTAGATGTAGAGGAATGATAATACAGTAAAGAGAGGAAGATTTATGATAATAATTGAAGGTGTATGTAGAAGTACGATAAGCAAAATTTGCTGAACTGTACAGTTACGAGATTCAATATCGAATGAACATTGTCATTACCAACGACTTCAAGTAACAGAAGATATTTGTCATGCTTGACACAATGTCCTACTAACTACTAGTGCTTATACTAGCATCACACTTCTGTAGCAGGCTCTCATAAACAATGATGTGAAGTTAAGACATAAATCCTTCCTGCCTCACAGAGGCTTTGATTATTGCTTGCTGACCCTTGCTCATTTTGATTTTTATTTTGTACAAATGGCCAGATAAGGCTGCAAAATTAGATAAGATAATTGTGACACTGATACCAAAATGACCAGCGATCAGGTTGATGATACTTATATAGTTATTAGAGAGATTCAGTAACGTAAGGTATATCCTAACTGTCATACCTACACCAACACCAATCACTGTCAAAGGCGTTAAACAACACATGTCTTTTAATCCTTTGTATGTGTTGTGGTGCATGAACAAAAGTTGGACCCTAACCCCTTATAATTACAAGTTTTCTCCTCCTGATTAAAAGTGAGACAACTACATAAATCATATATAAAATTTTACGTAAATGATAAACTTGTGTAGAGAGTATGACCTACAATGTATCAGACCTACTCCCATCACTGACAATGGTATCAAACAATCCAATGAAGTGTATGGGTTAAGGGAGAAAATGTATGCAAAGATACATCTAGCACTGAAAGTCTATATTAGAATAAGCTGATTAATTTTGTAACATAATAGAAAATTCTGAAGTGAGGGAATGCCCCTCTTCGAGTCCACTGGGAGTTCGATTTGATAAACATTTCTGTTTCTGTTTCTCGGATTATATATCCAAATTGATTGAGAGTACAAGGTATGCCCTGACACTGCTCCAAAGATCAGGTGTCGATGACACTGCAATAGCACTGTTCTACAAGGCCAGGATATTATTTGTTCTGTTGTTTGCCTGTCCAGTGAAGTATCCCTTTCTGAGAAAATGTTATGTAGATAAACTAAAAATTTGACAGAGCATATGGACAAGAATTATTTTACCCCTTATAGAGGACTACAATGGAAGACTGTCCCAACTTAACATTGAGCAACTCAGCGAACATCTAATTGTTTAGAACAATTATGTCTCCAAAGTCCAATCCTATGATGAATCATGTGTGCAGTTATTTTGCTCAGCTGTCGTAGAAACTTGGTCAGACAGCATTCTATCATAAATGTTTTTTTATAAAATCATTCAATCCCCTTCCTTCTTTTCCATATGGCCTCATTTGCCGTGATACATTGATACATTAATAAAGTAAATATATATAAAATAAGAGGGTCATTATTTCAACTCCAAATAACAATATATCTGAACCATTGGAAACGCACTATTATCTTTGGAGACACACAGTGAATCAAATCATATTGGCCTTGTAACAGCTTACAATGCCAGGCCAAACGTGTCTCAACCTAAAAGATAATTATTATAATATTTATGTTGTAATAATTGGACTCATATATACATATATTGATATATTATAATATAAATAACGATTACTTTTCAGTGATATATTTCTAATCCAAAGTTTACCCACCTTACACCTATTTGTTTCACACCACAGAGCTTGGATGATGCTTATAGTCGAAGCTGAGCATATCAACTGCCCATTTCCATCGCTAAAAAGTGACTAAATATCACATTCACATATAGAATGGATCCATAAAAGTTATACAAAGATATATACTTCTCTTTTTTTCTTCTGCTAACAATCTTGATTAATGTAGCTGGGTGGTATTGGTAAGGTAAAATGTTGTCTAGGTTTGGTGTTAGCTTTTATCACCTTCATGGTTGTATTGATGAAACCAAGCTATTCAAAGACAATTTAATTTGCTGTAATTGGTCAGTTTCCATATGGGTTAATATTACATTATTACAAATGATGATAGTGAGGATTTGAAATTGGTAAATTTAGGAATTGTGTCCTCAAACATGTTATGCAGATGTAAACGATCCTATAAAGTTTCTGTATATGACGACGTCATCTGGTGAAAGTTGCTCAAAAATACCAAGTAAGTGTAATATGTAATCTGGATCCTGCCATAAAATTTTTTATGCTTCTGACCTACCAATACGCTGCAGTAGAATGGTTGAATACTTTGGAAATTTTGTTGGGTTTGTGCATGACTTGGCTTGGGTCTGAATTCACCGCATCACTTCTTGAATAATTAGTTTTAAATTCGGCCTATAGGCTAAGATCAAAGTGTCATGCTCAATGGCTGATTAGTGCCTGTTTGCGTGCTGGCAGATACTGCGGTATCTCATAGTTGATTAGCAGCTGACATCAGTACATTGACATATACCAGCAGATCTGCATCGAGCAATAGCTGTACGATATCGAGGTGTCATATTAGAGCAGGTACGCGTGCCACAGTTCAGCATCAGGAAATCGCTATACCACCACCACCACCAAGGTACCATAGCAGATTACTAGAAGCAGTTCAGCACCAAGCAATCTCTATATCGTTGCCGTGTACCACCTATGGTAGATTCGCCCACCCAGCAATCGCTATATACCACACCATATGTGAGTGGAAGGTACTACGGTTTCACCTTTAGCAGATTAGCTTACAGCCGGTTGACAACCAGCAATCGCTATACCACCATCGGGTAGGACGGTACCAGGGTACCATATGAGCTGATTAGTTCACCATTTACCTGCACCAAGCTTTCTCTATAACTGATACCAGCAGTAACACATATAGCCGATTCGCTGAAAGCCAGTCAGCGCCAAACAGGTCTCTAAATCCGATACGAAGATATTATATATAGTGTATTAGTTCATAGCAGGTCGGGACCCAGCGCTCTCAGTCTCTGTACCACCTCAGGAGTGGATGATATACCAGTATCATTTAGATAGAGGATTGACCCACACTACGCTAGCCAGAGTTGTCACTCTAGGATATAAGCAGATCAGATTGCTATCTCTTTCTTTGATCCAATGCGAGATATATATTGGAATCACTAATCACATATTGTATGAATATAATATACATCTAGTTGAATCCTATTTATATATCAAGCGATTGCTTCTCTTTTTCAGTTAAAGAGGACCAAGAATGGATCCATAAAAGTTATGCAAAGAAATATGCTTCTCTTTTTTTCTTCTGCTAACAATCTTGATTAATGTAGCTGGGTGGTAAAATGTTGTCTAGGCTGGGTGGTAGCTTGTATCACCCTTCATAGTTGTATTGATGAAACCCTGCCATGTCAAAGACAATTTAATTTGCTGTAATTGGTCAGTTTCTATCACAGACATCGATACATAGATGCCTAACCAGTATTTGCAGTTTATGTTATTACTGGTTAACCACAATCAGTGGTAGTGATGGCCTAGCTGTTGTCTTGATGAATTTCAATGTCTAGAAAAAAATCCTGTTACACCAAGATAGTAGTAAGGATAGTGGGCTAGTTTTTCAGCTAGTCCATCTAATTCATTCCTGAAACAAACCCTACCACTCATTTTGTATATACAGGAACTTGGCGAAAAGTGGGACGACTCCCAAGAGCGATCTAGGTTTCTATTGGCTCTATTCCTATGGTTTCTATATGGGTTATCACGTTATCACAATGATGATTATCTAGGGTAATCAAATTGGTTGGTTTAGGAATTGTGTCCTCATACATAGTGTTATGCAGAAAAAAAACCTTGACAGTTTCTTAATATGACCACATGCACGTCTGGTGAAATTTGCTCAAAATACACCAAGTCAGTACTATATGTACAAAGGATCCTGCCATCAAATATATTCTCTAAGCCTTAACCATTTTATGCAACGGCTGCTCATGACCTACCAATAATAGTTGAGACGGGAGCAGTCTGTGTTGTAATTTTATGGTTTACTTACCATCTGCCCTCACATCCCATCTGTAAAGCCTAGTGAGAATAGTAAATTGGTATATCACTCATAACACCTTTATTTCTCTTTCATACAACAATTACCCTCTCACCACCTTTTATGCTAATCTGTGCTGCACGGGCATCTCCAAACCTGATATCGTACAGCATGATGGGGGCCGCCTGCATGTGAAACTGTATAGTTCATGTGATCTCATCTAATTAATGTTCAACATTAGGACTGGTTACTTGTAGAAACTTCCATTTTCGTGCCATACTGCATGCTTCAGAATTACTAGCGAAAATATCCCCCATAAGTTGTCTCTTCACAACAAAAGAGAAGACAACTCCTGACTGTTGATAAAAAACTTAATAAACTCAACACAAACTGAAGCTCTTCACAACTCTGCAGTTAGATCGCTGAATTCATCTAAAGCAGATGTTCCCACTTAAAAATGGACGAGCAGACTGTCCACTACAGAACTAACTTCCCAGACAAAATTTCACTGCACAGGTAGTCAAGGTAGCAGTCCACTCAAATATTGAATCTGTGCTAATCTTATTGCTTGGGCTGATCTGGGAGACAGCCCTGGACAATAACTACTTGTAAAATTGTTTTGCAGGTCCTAAGAATAATTGCAATGAGTGAAAATACCTCTAAGAGGTGATCCCACGCACACAGCACTGCGATATGACTAACTGTTTTGGAAGATGAAACAGTGTATATAGGCACTGTGACACTGTTATAGAATAGAGATCAGAAGAAGAAGAATTATTATACTGATACTGATTTGTTCTGAAGACTTTGGTGTGGTGTGGGAATTGGTTTTAAAGCGCAACTGTTCAGCGGCTATACGGCTTAATTTTTCACTTTCCCTTTTTATTTGGAATGGATGCCACACTGCTCAAATCAACTGACTTCAGTTTTACTTCAGTTTTTTTTTATTTATGTTTATTAAGAACAAAGTTAAAGGTAAATGAGAGCAACAGTTAAATTGCATCGATTATGGGTCAACATTAAACATGAAAGCTCAACAATGTGTTCACAGACAGGAAATATAATTGTTACCTGTGTCAGGCTGGTAAGGTGGGCTTTTGGTTTTACGCCGTTAGTAAATACTAATTTTCTCAGGTTCCTAGCAGGGGTAATATCTCAAAATACAAAGTAATAATAAGCGTTAAATTCTATGGTCAATTAATACTATTCAACTGTAGTTACTCAAGATAGTTTAACTTAGGGAATTCCCTCCTCAATATTACAAAGAAACTTCACGGGAAACCCTATTGTAACTTCCTTATTATGACGTGGTTACGAAAGTTTACAAGAATGCGACAAATTATGTATGACCTGTCTATGTTTATGTCTACACACTATGTTAATAAACCAGATTAATATCTCAATTAGTCTATTATGTCAATAATCAAGTGCTTTGTTTAACAAAAGGCAACCCAAAAATAGACTTCGTTCTACCGTTCACAGTTCTGAACAGAAAAGGCTACTTGATAGAACTAGGACTATCCTTACCCTGACTTGGGGGGGGGGAAATGATACTTCAAAGAATTAGCTTTACTATTACATAACATATAATTTGATAGTCTACTTATGATAACAAAATTAAAATTCCGCCTTATAAATAATCACTTTCAATTACATCAAAGGATGACTTTGATTCAAGCTCTCCAATAGTTATGTTAACTTATTAAAGTATTTGACCCAAGCGAAGCAGTCTCACTTGCCAAAATAAACTGCTTTACGCCCCACTTTAGGTATGCCAATAAATACCCTGAAGTGCCACCTGCCCGGCTAGAAAATATTAGCCTCTTGCGAATTTTGAATTTATTGAAAACAAAATCAGATGACACTTTAACTTCATAAAATTTGAGATATAAATAAATCTTCAAGGTCTTAAAAATAATTGCCTTACAAAATAATACGGTACTTGTTATATTCTAGTGAAGTCTGTAATTCTTCTTTGTGAATGCTCCTGTCACTATGTCTTCAAACTCGTAATCTTGAACTCTGTAATTCCTCTTTGTGTACGTCTCTGTCACCGTGGCTTCAACTCGTAATCCTGAACTCTGTAATTCCTCCTTGTGTACGTCTCTGTCACCGTGTCTTCAACTCGTAATCTTGAACTCTGTAATTCCTCTTTGTGTACGTCTCTGTCACCGTGTCTTCAACTCGTAATCTTGAACTCTGTAATTCCTCTTTGTGTACGTCTCTGTCACCGTGTCTTCAACTCGTAATCTTGAACTCTGTAATTCTTCTCAATAATCTCTTACCACCAATGTCTAAAATTGATACTCTTGGTAAACCCTTGCTACCAAAGTCTAAAATGCTACCACTCTGACAAACCCTTGCTGCCAAAGTCCAAAATTGATACTACCTTGACAAACCCTTGCTGCCAAAGTCCAAAATTGATACTACCTTGACAAACCCTTGCTGCCAAAGTCCAAAATTGATACTACAAACTTACTACGGTGGGCCCTGCCTTATATAGGGTGTTAGGATTGTTGAGTTGGCATGGTGCAATAATGTTGAGGTGGCGCATAAAAAATTCCGTTTGCTGATAAGTAGAACATTTGCTAGGGTCGATATTTTGCAATGATGCTGACTGTTTGCTGACTATATATGACTCATAAACCCAAGATTAATTATAAAACATATGATAAATATTGGTTAGCGCATGGCATTGCTACGTATGTCATTTATTTGATAATAAATAATTATTAAACATGAAAATGATCTTACTCCTATTCTGAAGTTTCCAGTATGTATAAGTTATGTTAATCATAGAATTAATAATAATTCTACAGCCATCAGTCTTTCTAATGCTGCTTTCCATGACCAGATAAATAGTCACAACTAAAAACCAATAATAAATAAATAATCATAGCGCAAGTTTCTACTGCTAATTGTGGTAATGTAAATAACTAGACACAACACAATTGTACATGAATAGTGTAGTGGCTAATAAATGGGGGGGGGGGGGGGATAGCATTGATTAAAAGGTCACTGTTGCAATAAACATTGTTGAACACTATTTTTGTTGAGGCAGTTGTGTCTCTAATAGTTGCTGCCTAAATTTACATATTACTAACTAATTATCTTCCTAATTATATTTTTGTTTCATGATAATTAAACTGAAGCTAAATCAAACATCCTTCAATTATCATTAGCACGCCAAGGATTAGTGCTTGATATAATGAATCAGTTATGCCTTAATGATCGGCTCCTTTGTGCTACACTTTGCATTGTACAGCAGATTATTTAAGATAGTACAATAAGTTACATTTTGCTAGCTCAGCAGACCAAGGCTAAATGAATTAAACATATCTGAGTAAGCCATGGAATAACACAAGCATGCTTTCAGCTCGTGCACAGTTTATAAACCCTTAATTTGCACGTGTGCTATCCATAATAATCATAATTCAATTGATAAATACAGAGCCTATAAGGCTGCTGCTTACCTACACTAATAAATATCAGTACAATAACTGTGGTATTTGTCAGGAGTTACAAAAATGCTCCTGACACCTGTAGTATCAGCAACAGACCAGTTCAATCCTAAATAGTAAGGCTGCAAAAAAGCAAATAAAAAGTTAGCTTTTTATTCTATTTTGTAGTATTGAATCTTAGAGGTCTGATAGCCATAACGACCTTCTCCATGGAATAAAAGGAGAGTGTCTCCAGATATATCCATATCGAATATGTTTGCAACCTTCTGATAACCAGTCAGTTCACCAACACACTCACCTGTAAAATTTTAAAAGTACATAAATTAGTTACTCTAGTATGGAGCAATGTTACAGACCATTTTAAGTAATTTATGCACAAAATACCTTTTATCAATAATTGAAAGATGTCATTGCTCAAGAATAAGATCATGCCTACCTTTAACTTTGCTTAACATACCTGTGTTAATATCCAGTATCCATAATCTGGTCTCTGTGCTGCTGATGACGAGAACATAGCTGTCCTTGAAGCAGACGACTCCTTGTGGTTTCTTTACATGAACTAATGTCCACATCACCTCCCCACTATCTACATTAATTCTAAACACTGTGCTAGAATCTTGTACAGTTACAAACACAGAGTTATCCCCTATTGCGGACATACAGATACGGTCACTAGTTAACAAGTGACATGGTATATGTTTAATTAAATCCCCAGTAAGAGAATATACTGTAAACTGTTTTTGTTTAGGATCAGGTACTACTATGTTGTTTCTGGTGAGGGCAAACTCAACATGTTGACCAGCAGGGACATCAGTAGTCCAGTCTCTAACCAAAGCGCCAGATAAATCATAAACTCGGATTTTGCACTTTCTCTCAAAATCTGGATTAGTCAGCAAATACAGCTGGTTATCATTAACAGCTAAGCTGATAACCGATTCAAATATACGTAGTGGTGGCTTTAGGAACTGTTTCTGAACTTGTCCATCATGACTGACTCTTTCTACTGATCCCCTACGTCCTACATAAGTGTACTGTAGATGATGACACACAGACTGTGGGGATTTGCTAACAGGACACTCTCTGAGTAGTCTCAGTGATGAAGGCGGATTGTCTGGCCTTTGTGTTAGCTCAGGCATCACCAGACTGAAGCTCTTGTCTGCTCTGATCTCCACAGCTGGTTCTAGTGTCGTATCTGTAGATTGTGTGCAAGAAGAAATATAACCAGGGATAATTAGCAAATCTGAGCATAAAACATAAAATCTCTTTCAAAATATACCAATAGATGAAGAGTGATCTAAAAAATAACATGACATACGGATTTATATGACAACTGGTTTTCGTATAAGAAATGCAACACTTGTTTAATGGAATCCACCTTTTTGTTCAAATACATCCCATGCTCTTTGCATATTTAAATATCAGAAGCAGTTTAAACATTTATAAAGTTAAAATGCCTTTGACTAACCTTTCTCATGTAGTTTGATGTGACTTTTTGAGGGTTTGTATTGTGGTATTTCTAGGTTTAAAAGTTCCTTTGACAGATTTTCAGTTTCATCTTTTCCTCGGACAATGTCCACCTAATAAACAGGAATGATATGATAGGGTATAAAATCTAGTGATGAAGATTGCGTCTAGCTCTTGGCATAATAAATCATAGACAAAGAGTTTTGGACAGTATGTCCCAAACTCCCTGCCACAGGTATACCAGAATTCAAAGTCGTCTCCTCTTTTGTTGCAGAAGGACAACTCCCTATGTAACCGTTAATTTTGGAATGACCAAAGAACAGAATAATGAGTTACTCAAACATGTACTATCTGTGTTGATACATCAGGTCATACAACTATGAGCCGCAAAGTTTACCTGATGATAAGTGAATATTCTGGTATCAATCTTTTTAACTCCTCTGCTGATTTTATCAAGTTTAGTCCCAATATCTTTATCTAGAAAGGTAGTCACTTCATTCTTAGACTGATTTCTTAGCTTCTGTACCTGCTTCTCAAGTAGATCATACTTTTCAGTGAGCTTCGCTATCTGTGGAACAAAGTAAATAAATGATATGCAACATGTGAAAGTATAAAACGTGTATATCAATCGCCTGACTGCTAAAAGGTATATCATCATTCCTTTGTTTGATTTAGAAAGATTTAGAAACTTTCACCGAAATCGTTTTCACCACAATCATTTATACAAGTCCTACCTGTATATCTCTCATGACGTGTAACTTAGTAATCATCTCCTTCGTATCACTATCCCAGTCTGATAAGATTCTAGTTATCTGTTTAACTAGTCCAAGTAGACACTCCTCTTTATCAAATACCCACAGCTTCATATCATTGATCAGCTTTATAAAGTCGTCTACCAGTTTTTGTAACTCCGTATAACTGTGTGATGAGCCTACAAAATTTGAAATGTAAAGAGATAAGAAATAGTGCTCACTCTCTGATGCTATGATAGATATGGCCAGTAAAACTTCTATTGAGGGTCGGAAAGTAGTCTACTCACTCTACCAATATCAAAGTACCACTGCCAATAGCTGATAAGCTCTTAATTCGGTTATTGGTAGCTAGCTGCATACTTTAATATGCCGTTTATTGCCTCACACTTCTAGGGGCCTAGAAACTAGAGTGCATCATACCCTCATTCCATCGTCTGTTATTTACTTAGCAGTAATAAAAAATATTTAACCTTTTGGTAGCTTTGTAATATAATCAACACATGATTACTAGAGTACTTGACATATATACAATCCCTCTTAAGGTAGAGAGAAACTAAATATTACTCAACATACCATCGGTACACTTCCCAGGATTAACAGCTACACAAGTACCACAGAACACTTGGTTACATTTGTTACAGGCTACAGAATAAGCCTGATCAGTGTGTGTCTCACAGCGTCTTATCTCAACCTTTCTGTACTCCTTCTTATACTCATCCATTGTTATCCTCTTATGATCATCAAGAGCGAAGTTGTGAGCCTGTAAAAAATAGACACACAACAGATCAAATTGTGACTGCACCAGCCCGGCAAAATACTGGATTACCCCTGATTGGCTCACAGGCTCGTTGGAGATGTTCATGTGAATCAAAGTCGAATTGTAGACAGTTGAGAATTGTAGGACATGTGCAAAGGTTTTGTTTCTCGGTGCAATAGAATACATCAGGCAGAATAACCATTGTCACTTATCTTATCCAATGGCATATTTGGGGATAACATCCTCCCAGTGCAGTTGTCAATTCACAGAACAAGCGCCATGATGATCAATAGTGGTAGTTCAGTTTAATATGTTGGTCTGATAAGAAGGAAAGAAACTTAAGTAGCTGTAGCCAAAGAGTTGTACCCCTCTCCCTCGTACACAAAGTTGCACTGGTGCATTTACCATTTGCACCTGTCACCAACAATGCAGGTTATTTTGGTTCAAGGTTTTTTAGCTGCTAGCCACTTGCTCTGATCAAATTGGGTTTTAGTATCTATCATTATCAAGAAATAGTAATTGCATATAGTTTAATCTCATCTATGTAAATATTCTATCTAGCTTTTTAAATTATTTCTTGTGCTATTTTACAGGTCAAGAGTTCCCTGCTGTCACATAATCAGAAGAGAGTCGAAGGCAGGGAGCTCGTAACCAGAAAAATAAGTAGTAAAATAGCACAAAAAGATAGTTTTAAAGGATTCTGTAGATGTGCCTAATATCGTGTAAGTCAATAACGGGTGTGATCCGCAATAAATCTTTTCTCTAAAAACATGATGACGTCGCCATCGCCATTTTTCTGATTGGAAACTTACCATTATTTTAGCAGCAATAGGTTTCAACTTACATCCATGTGAGGCTTGCAGAACTTCTTCTGGCAGATGACACAGTAAACCTGAGCATATTTTCTCTTGTCATCGATTCTCATACAAACGTCACAGCAGAGCAGCTTATCTAGAGGAGCACCTGCTGATGGGATGTCATCAATCCCTTCATCAAATACTATCCTACAAGAATACACGGGCACACTTCATGACAGGTTGAGCATTTACTCAATATGTCATACCAACTTCTGTATGATTTAGCAGTACGGTTGATCATTATATTCTCAACTGGACTTGTTGCATATTACTGTGAGCATAATAATATAAGTATAGTAATCTAATTTAGGGAAGTTGTCAAAGTGCAATATTACAAACCTGCACAGCGGACACTTGACTCTCTCTGTGACTTCCGAGTCCTTAGTCAGACATTTAGTACAGTATATATGTTCAGGATTACACGGTAATCTTTTTAACTCATGGTTCACAAAGCAGAGACCGCACTCCTGAAACCTGGGCTCTTCTTCAACTGCTGATGCCATCTTTGAAAATGGCCAATAAATTATATAAATGTAGGAAGAATAATGTAGACGTCAAGAAATTCCTGGACCTCAGGCTCCTAGTCCTTGCAGAAAGCCTGTTTAGTCCCTGACTATGTCTAGCATCAATCAAACAATGGTTAACACTGGAATTGACAAAAGACAGGCTTGCTTGCAAGCCCCATGGGGACACTGAGCTAGAGACCACAGTGGTCGTGGAGTCAGAACGGGTAGCATGGTTAGCTAGCCATTAAAGCTGTAAAACTGGGTCTTCATTCTTGGAAAGTGAATGATTTCCAGATGAAAACTTAGTTTTGAAGCTGTAGGTTTTTAGGTTGACATACAGGATAAACAAGCTCTTTAGATGGACCATATAGGCATATGTGTAGGTAGAATTATCACATCAGTGAGTAATTTCCTGTAGTAACAGAGCCTGGATGGTTGGTGGTCAATTACTGGAATGTTTTTATTGACAGCACCCAGCCGGCAAGGTTTAGCCAGCAACCTTCTGTAGAGGTTGTCTATGGGCAGCTTTATTGTTGGCCAATATCCTCTGACATCACCTGTCTTTGATAGGTATGCCAGAGGGAGCCAGATATCCCCATTTCCCAGCAACAGATATAATTGGTTGTAGATGCTTCTGCTTTTATACTCTATTTTATTGCCATTGGCGGATGCAGAAATAACCTTTCTGGACTGACAACACATAGCCAACACTCAAAGATTAATGTATTTACCATCTATTAGTATGGCTCCAGCATGAGAACAGTTTACTCCCCATTGTTTTCGACAGGGCTCTTAACCACTCATGTTTAGCCTGAGTTACTCAGATTTTTGGATTCAACTCAGGCTACTCAGGGGATTTTAGAATGTAAGCTAGAAACTCAGATTTTGCTCGTTGGCAGAGAATAATAATATATATACAATGCTAAATGTTGCCTTACAATAATTTATGCCATATTATTAATGAATGATCAGGTATTAGATTCTAGTTGTGGTAAGCTATGTAAATAATACTGCACTGCCAAACAAATAATACCAAAGATTATAAATACTCTCACTGCACTGCCTATTCAAGTCATTTATGTGAAATTGATATGGCTAAATTCCAATTTGCATTTGAGAATGCTTTTAAAATTTAGCTTGTAACGAACTTGACATGATTGAATGAATCTAGTCTCTAATTTGATTACACTAATAATAATAAATTTTATTTATGAAACGCTTAATAAAATTGTTTAAAAACAATGATTTCTAAGCGTTATAGAATATCAACACATTACACCCAGACCCCCACTGAGATGAATAATAAAGATAACATCAAGCTTTTGCATGAGAATAATGTGCGGTATTTGTTGTGGGTATTTTATTTCATTTGTGATAAGCTATGCTCTTATTGAACTGCCAATCCCAGTGATTTCTGAAATAGATTATTATGTCTAAATAGAAGTTTAGACATGTTAAAAAAGTGATTTTGCAGGTGAACCGGATAAATCCAGGCAATGATTTCAATAGCATCACATTACATTAATTATGCCTTTCTACCCTGGCGCCTCGATTCGTCAGCCTTTAAATCAATATTTCTACAAACATCATCATCACTATCATCATGGGGATACATTTTAGCCTGTGGCGACGGCCATGGTTAATCCATATGAATTGGTTCAATCTGGATCAAATCTAAAATTGTTTACGATTTTATGTTTACAAGAAATGCTCTAGGTTTTTATTGATTTACTTGCTATCACAAACATGAAATGTTGCGGTAAAAGGATGCATATACTTTGTCAATAAAGGAGGTTGTTGCTAGAGTATGGAACTTGCAATTGAGGTCATCGCTCTAGAAAATTTTGTATGATGTGATGCTCATCAGCAAAACAGCACAATAATATCGAAGTCGCCTACGTCAAGCCTCAAATTCTTGGCAACATTAAAAACTTTCCTTAGTAATTTCTTGTCTATGGTACATATGCCCATGTGCAAAACAGGCAGACAGTACATCAAGAGGGAAACTACAAAACTTTTGAACATCATGAAAGCTAATGGCTTTGAACTTAGATGCAACATTTTTTTAACAACATACATTCTTTGACTTGCTTTGCCAGCTATTCTTTGCACATAATCTTCAAATCTCAGGGGTTTCACCCGACAATATTTTGGTGCCATCTCAGGCGTACCCTTAGCTGTTTATGCTCAGGGCGTTTTACACCTTAAAATACCACTATGTGACATGCTTATATCAAAACTCAGGTTTCGAATCCTCCCAGGTTGAGAGCCCTGGGTTTCGATGGTACAAATTTACTTCAGTACCAATCCTAGAGGTCTAGGCTGAGTGTAAAAATGGTTGTCACGGTTAGGTCGATGTAATTTGCAGACCAATGTAGCATTTGTCTCCCCTAGCGAAGTGCTTGTTTTTGAGAATGCTTTACATCCAGACACCAAGTAATCAAATAAGACATGAGCATCCTCATTTAATTCCTGTGAACCAGTATCACATCCAAGAAATTTGAAATAGGCAAACACGACGTGGCCATTGATTGAATCAATTGCTTCTGACACCACTTAATACGCAACACAACAAGTGGTGGTCAGGAAATGATACATTTGTTTAATTATGAATTAATTATTCTTGCTAGGTATCTAAATACCAAATGCTAATTGCCTTTAGCAAGGCAGAAGCACTCTACAGACCCCACTCAGCCAGTACTGCTTACTCCCTCTCCCACAGGCATTCTGGGTAATTTTAGAAAATTAATAAATGTAACAAATATATTAACTATATAATCTTAATATCGAAATTGGATAGAGACAGTTAATAATATCCCTGATATATCCTTCCCTGAGAAGGATATAAAACCTCTATTTAACTTCTTGAAGAGGTTGCAAAAAATCCCTTTTTGGCAACCTCTTCCACCGGTCCATATGGCATACTATTGGCAACAGTGTTCAGCCTCTTCCGGTAACCTCTTTCCAACTCAGTTTAGACAACTATTTGCCCGCTGGGCACTGTTTGCTGTCCCACCTACCTTTTTATGTTGGACTTGTATGATATTGATATCCACAGATATATGCTCAGAGGCTCCACTCCAGCGGATGTGCTCAGCTAATGCAGTCACACTGACTGCAACTATAAGTCAGACGACAAGGTACAACAGGTACCTCCCCCTTCCTGATAGAGGATACAGCAGTTAACCAATCAAATCAATCAATCATTTGTTAGGTTTTCTCTTAATGCTTGTTCATTCTCCATGTGTAGATAATTCCTTAACCTTAGTTGATTAATCTCTGTATAGACTGTCCTAGCCTGACCATAGAGGATGGTAAATGGAGCATTCCCCCTCTACCAAAAAGCTTGTCAAGGCAGGACAACTCTTCTTCTCTGATACTCAGGGAAATATTACTGAGAACAAACAGTATTCCTTTCTTTTTTATCTGCTCTTTTATATGGTTTTCAAATAAGTAAAAACAGATAGGCGAGATATCAGCCCCGCAAGCGCTTTGCCACATTATCGACTTCAACACCTCTGCTGAAAGCAGACTGGTGGATGCAGTGAGGTCCATTGCATAATCTTAGACGTTACGTGACTTTATCCAGCATATTTCACTTTCGGACAGTGAATGCTGTTGCGTTAGAAAATTTGTCCGGTAAATGGTAGAACAAGTTTGATCTAGTTTGCCTGCATTCTAGATTCTCCCCTTTCACTGGAACAGCAAAGGGGGAGCAACTCTGAAAGCAGGCAAATGGAAAAAAACGTGGTAAAGTAAATGGCCACCCGTCACACATCTCTGTGTAAGGGCCATTTGCATAAGACAAATACCAACCCTGCAGTGCTAACTGGCCATCCGTTTCACCTTTGTATCAATAAAGAAGTGGTGAATGTCACAAACTCATCTAGATGGCCATTTGGCAACTGTTGGCTGCCATTGCCCATCTGGATGGGCTTGGAGCTGTAATATTTGCTGTAATCAGCTAATAACCAAGTGTCTACAACCAATCCTCCTCCGTTACGAACCCGGCCTTGATGTGTTTTATGCAACCGCATATGGCATCTGGCGGCCGTTCGAGTTAGAAAAGCGGCACTACTCATAACTCGGAAACCTAGTTGCCACCACAAAACACTTCCTTTGCCTGCACCAAGTCATTTTCAACTAGCGATGTCATAATTATCATTTCTTTTTTAATATAATTATTATTATTAAAATATACCAGCAAGGTTTTTGGGTCTATCAGAAAACAGACAAGCCATATAAATAAACAGTCTAATCCCAAAAAGTGAATTATTCCATCAAGATTAGTCATTTCAACCATGAGAAATCTGTGACGTTGTTTTACAGAGGCAACTGTAAGATACAAAACCCCAAAGAATCACCAAAAAAAGCTAGCAAGCCCACACTAGAGATATTCATTTAAATGATTTTTATAGAGACTACCATATTTTAAGACCTTTTATCAAATACTGAATATTTTAGCACAGCACCAAGACTTTTATCGAGAAATTTTTATTCTTGACTGAAGAAATCCATCTATTCATCTAATTGCCTGTTTGCTAGGCCTATAGAGTCTGACTCACAGAAATCCTACATCATCACCTCTGCTATTTCCTTATCATAGATAAACATAATATTAATTACAAGGAATTATACCAGTGAAATTAATAACACTTTGCAATCAGCAGCCTGGAACTAAATGTGACCAATGAGATCACAGACGGGCTACGAATGATGATTTTACTAAAATATACATGGAGATAATTATGATACCATATTCTGTTTTTTTTTTCTATAATGTGACTATTTCTGGTTACATAGTACAGCCAGTAATCTGGTTTACAAACCATTGTTATGTTATGATTGAAAAAGCAGTGAATTATTAGCAGTTCTAAATTGTTATAAAGACAAACTTCCCCACAACAGTCAAGTGTAAAACCAAAATATTAAAAGGGGTGGAGGGAACTATGGGTTAGAAACCATAAAGGGGTTATTTAGGAGTTCCTAATCACTTTGCGCAATCTTCATTAATGCAGTGAAGGACCGCACCTTTTATTTGATAACATCCATCCACACAAACGCCGAAAATTGGCTTCCAAAAGTCCCATGAAGTTCCAACTGAGGGTAAAGCCAGTTTGAGCAGCTACGCCCCTGATGTAAATAGGGCAATCAAGGGTGTTTATTTAGCATTGTTACTTCCCTCCTTTAAATGCATTGTGAGTTGTCAAAAATAGTCAGTTCATAAAAAGATTCATCACTGACCAGCCTCAAGTCAACAGGCAGGGACCTATGACTTATTTTATCATCGCTCTCACAGTAGATTAGAAACAACAAAGCGCTCGCCCACAGAAAAAACCAAAGTAGTCATTGTCTGAAAGTATTCACAGCTTACCACTCTTCAGCTTCAGAATTCACCTCAGCATTCAGACATTTTATCACCACACAATTTACAATGAAGCAACATCTCATGATACTTACAGTCCTGGACTTTTTACTCTTCGGTTTGATCTCATCACAATCCGCAGGTTAGTTAAAAACAGTGAGCATAAAATAGTTATCATTTTTATACTTGGTCATGTGATGACTGGAAATTTTTTTTGCAAAATATGGTATGTTCATGCTAAGCGAATTGTTACCAAGCATTTTGAACTGACAATACAATGTTTCTAGTCCACCCTAGAGGAGTAAAGTTTTTGTAGGAGGATAAGTACTGACCCTCTTTACATATAGTCACCGTCAAACTACTTTACCAAAACTACCAATATACTATCTAGAAGCTTTTATCCACTAGATACTAGTGATGGCAACGAGACTGGACAGGGCTCACGGGACAGACATCTTTTATTTTCGTGTACAAATTTATAATAGTACAGAAAAAGCCTCTGTTTGCAGGCATATCATTAATAACAATAAAACATGAATGCGGTAGCGAAAATAAAGGAATTTTAGCTTAATGGCTGGTGTGAATTTTTTTTTTGGCTGTGTTTTCAAACAAGTAATTTTGTTCAAGGATAATGGTATTATCCTAATATTCAAATATATTAAATATGGTCGATTTCGATAGTATGCGGCTTTGTATTTTAATAATAGGCGACTTACAAGGCCTCTAAAAATCAACAATTTTCATCAAGTTGTCTTCCCTTGGAAAATGGACAGTAGCATTGAGCGCATCATTAGTGATGACAGAATTCATGGAATAACTCCTATTCCAAGGAAGCTAAAATTACGGGGTTTCCATAGGATCATGTCAGTGTAGTAAGGTATCCGATGGCATAGCTTTCGATACCCTACTCAGAATTATTTTTTATTTTTTTATGTACTGCCCAGTTGTTTCTTTCAGGTAACTACAGTAAAGGTATGTTGCTCATCACAGCAATGAATTGACCTAAGGTACACCAGTACACATTTTGGCGTAGATGTGTTATGCTATGTTATTGTCTGCTGTGCTGTGCTAAGGTAAAATAGAGGTATCATGCGCCTGTACCGGATTAAGTGAATGTTAGATAAGGCCATTACAAATAAATTATTCAGACAGCGATGTGAAATATGAGCATGCCAGTAACAAAAATATACCCGTAAGTCCTTTGAAGTCCTATTGTCAGCTCCGATACAAGTTTCAACGATATAAATGTGACAGATTTTTAAACACTCTGTCATATCTATACCATACTGGTTGACTCATGGGCCGGTCAGGCAAAATTATAGTTTGAGCATTCTGCAAACTTAACTTAACTTACTCAAATGAGAGATAATTTCTGGTGCTATTTCCAAGAACAAGCAGAGATTAGTTTCATTCCGGAGCTGAAAAGCTCATCATAATCTAAAACTTCCATCTTGGATTGCGATAAATTATTGTAAAATAAAGAAAAAAACATACTTTGTTATACCAGTGATCATCATCTGACATGAGATTTGGCCATAATAAACAGGCTTTGTTTTTAGTTTCCTATTTTTATCGATGCACGATGGATTATCAGATGAGGGTGACATAATATCCAGTAGCCTACCCTCGCAGCAATCCCAAGAAATGAAACTATCAAGCCCTTTTACTCTGGTCCATGGTGATACACTGAACATCATTTATTTCTCGAGCGGGGCTGTTCATATTCTGCACGAGTTGTGCTATGGATTAGTTGCCTGATAGTGTTTCATAACATCAACTTTCTTCCTAATTTTGTCCAATTCTTGAGCAGCAGCGATTGTAGCTGTAGATTCCTGATCATTAATTTTAATATCAGGTTTTTGTGGAGTTCGGTTGCGGTCCTGAAGTTGACCCGTAACTGTACTAGTATAGAGACGCTGGGCTAGATAGCATACACATCGAGGGGGTCGACAACGAACATTTTATTGGTTGTTGTACCAAAACTATCGCCCTCTTGTTGTAATTTAGATCAGGTTATGATCGATTAGCGTTTACAAGCTGACTGAATTATTTTGTTCTAGCTACAGGATATAAAGGTGACTTCGATTCATAAAGCAATGATGAGGAAAACAGACATGATGCCACAATGGGCAAAAAAACTAATCGACATAACAGCCGGATGAATACACCTTTGAATTATATAAACAACATCTCTTACATATGTTGCGTAACTCTTCCTAGTTAGGATAATTGGTATGGAAGTAATAATAATCTCTACAACTTGTGCGGTGACACTGTGTTTGTAATAATTCTGCAGGCTACATCGTAAGGATAAATTGGAGCGCAGCGTAAAACAGAAATATAAGTTGATACAAAATGGAGGCTCGTCGATTAGCTAGTTGGCTGTATGAGTCTTGACAAGAAAGTGGTGCATAAAATGAGGACAAACAAGTCTATACTTAGAATGAGTGCGGTTAATAGTAATCAAGATCTCTATGTAGTGAAATGTAGGGCTGTGGTTTACAAAAAATGTCAGCATCAACATTTCTAATGGGTAAAAACTGCTAATAGGTAATTGCGACAGCATTGCTCGATCTGAAAATTTAGCTGCATGAATCAGATCTATGATACTGAGACAGTAACCACATTGTAAATTGTCTTTTAGGGCAAAGATTACTAGATTATTAAGATTTTTATGGTACTGTTTTTCAATTTACTGTTGTCCCTTATGACTGTTACAGCATGTTACAGCTCTGTTATGTAATAAACCATTAATCAATGTAACTGAAAATCCTTGTTACTTCATGACCGGAAAATGTAAATTTGTCACAACTTGATATCAACAACCTGGTAGTAAAATCAGCTGTTTTGCAACTCCGCTCTCAGCTGTCCCAGAACCAGTGTTACTGCTGCACCCACAGCTGGGGAATCAGGGATAGCATTGTCATTATAGGACTTTTCTTTTGTTAAAACACTGTCAGAATAAGAATGTCCCAGTTTGGAGATAAATTTATGTATCTCAAAGTATGAGATGGGTGGCCTTTTTGTCATGCAATATCATACATTTAAGTCGCTTAGGGTCTGGAGCTGACCCTCCAATCTTGAATAATGTTATATTGTTTTATTTTATAAATTTCCTGGTCGTTTAGGCCAGGCACTTCTGGGGTTTCAGCAATGTATAATGTATACACTCTTGAACAGAGTTCCTTTCTTTTTCCAGAGCACTTAAAACCACTACGCCTACAGTAATCTTTCAGTGCTTCTGTGTCCCACGTTTCGACTTCATTCAATGATATCAAATCGCTGCTTACAAGATCTTCCATATTGCGACGTTACTTGGAGTCTGATGACCAAATAAATGGACATTCATATGGGCGCCTGGTTTTAATCATTCACACTTCAGTATTTATAATCTTTGCTTCACTGTTTTGTGGTACACATACCAGGTTAGATATGCCAGACCAATCGTTTGCAGTATATTTCTTGCAGTGCATCATTCAGACCACCGTTATATTGTCATGCTCTAATGTTTCATTGTATCAATAATTTCGATAGTTATCAAAGAAATAGGAATATTTTAGTATCCTTCCTATTGTGAACTGTCCCTTTATCATGGGCATTGACAACACAACTCCAAATTATAAAAATGTTATTTTTGGCTCAGTAAGTTGCCCTTAGTGCCTGTAATGGTATGGGTTGCCACATTTGGTTTCTTGCCGTTGGATATATATGTTATGAATATGTTGAATTTCTGTAAAAACTGAATGCACACCGGTCATTTTGCTTAAATATTTGGATGGAGAAATAAGTTGAGGTATTTATGATTTTACAAATAAAATTTTTTAGATGAAACAACATGTCATGAGGAAGTTATGCATGTTGTATGAGATTCTAGTGAAGTTGGTTTAAAATATAGATTGTCTGTAGAGGGTGACTGTAGCAGCAGTAGTAGTATTAGTTGAGAGTTAATATCATAGTAACCACACCTTGGCTGACGCCGTGGCAGGTATAAGGGCAGAGAACTACCCTGGCGGCCCGATAGGCATTGAAGCCCCAACCTTGTCTGCATGAAAACAGACTAATCCGTGTTAACGTTTGGTCTTTTGAAGATATAGGTTGTATCTAAAACGACAGTTTCGCCCCCCACACTTTAGCAAACTAAAGTACTGGGGGCAAGAAAATAACGAACAATGGATTATCATGTGAAGTGCCTGAAGTGGCAAGGTAATTTTATAAATATCCAACATTTGTGAAATATGTTAGGTGGCGATATTATGAATGAGATTCGAGGAGATTCAATGAGATTTGAAGAGCAATGCACAATACAATACATTGCAAGGTTTTATACGATGCAATACCTGCATACAATATGATATAATATGGTTACCATCTACCACTTAACCTACAGTATATTATATTATATACTATCTTAGTCAGTGATGTTTGGCGGGTATGTGGTTCTAAGGAAGGTGTAAGATGGACACCTGTATAAAAAGTGTTGGACAGTTTCGTCTTCTTGGAGACAGACACATGTTGGTGAAAACGTCTTTCCTATTAGGTACAGGTGGCATTGTAGGCTGAGATGGCCTGTCAGGATTCCTGTTAGTATAGATGTCTCCCTTCTGGATATATATAACGGGATTGGATGTTTCTCCAGATGGTTTGTCTCAAGGTCAGCGAGGAGACCTGTCCCAGAGTCGCCAATCTCTAGTACGGTCCTCCATCTCTGCTGTCTGTCTTTGCTGAGTTTGTTGTGTATTATGGACTTTTTGAAGTCTTCTTTGGTAAGTGTGTCTGCACTAAACTTTCTTCCTTTGAGGTTTTCTATGTTGCTAAGCACTCTCTTTGCTTCTGGTGTAGTCAAGCATCGTTTCCAATAGGTATGGCCAGCTGCCATACGACAGTAGTTAAACATGTCCCTAGAGGCTAGAGCTTTTCCTGTTGGTACCCTAGATAATTGGTGTAGGGCTTCAGTTGATGGGTTGAGTGAGGTGCCTAGCAAGTCTTTCAAACAATGGTGTACTGAGAGTGTATTATTTTCGTCCCAAATGAAGGAGTTATAATATGCTTTTGGCATGATGACTGTGGTGAGTATCTTTCTTGCTGCAATAGGTTTCAGTCCTGTGTGAATAAAAGGTGTAAGCATGTTCCACTACTTAATCATGTTTCCTTTTGCTTTCTCCCTTTGAGTCTAAAATGCCAGTTTGTCATCTAATGTGATACCTCGCACACTCGTTGAATGTGCTGTATCTATATCTTCGTTACTTATTTTTAATGGTGCGGGATGGCCTCTGAACCATATGGCGCCCGTCTTGGAGCAGTTAGCTTTCATTCTCCATTTTTTAATCCAGTCTGAGCATATTTTGCAGATTTTTTCTAGTGTTTTATCATCTGGCTCTGTGCAGATAACTGAACAGTCGTCCGCGTATTGATAAGACGCGCCATCCATGCCACCTAGCATATCTCTAGTGTACAGCAGGTATAGCAGGTGATAGGAGGCTACCCTGTGGCAACCAAATCTTACATGGTAATGGCTAAGAGATGTCATCATTCACCTTAATTCTTAACTTCCGATTTGATAAGAAGTCTGATATAAGGTTTATAAATTGCCCTCGAATCCCAAGTTCGGCAAGTCTGACGAGCATTCCGTCATGCCACTCGCTGTCGAAGGCTTTCTGAAGGTCTATGAAGATACCTGCCACATTATCTTTAGCAGCAACATTATGTTGAATTTCTGCTACCATTGGGCAGAAGTATGTTGTGGTTGATCGGCACTTTCTAAAGCCATGTTGATGTTCAGGTATCCAGTTTTGTTGTTCAGCTGGATGTCTGAGCCTTGATTCGAGAATCCTCTCCAGCACTTTCCCACAGATTGAAGTGATAGTTATTGGACGGTAGCTTCCTGTGTCAGCGTAATCTTTCTTTCCTGGCTTCCGTAGTAGGGTGACAACATTGTTAGTAAATGGCCATTTAGAGGTTTCAAGAATGGCATTGAGCAGTATCATCAGATTGATATGGAATTGTACCCCACTAACTTTAAGCATCATCGGGTGTAAGCCGTCATAGTCTGGACTCTTTCCTGAAGTTTTCAAAACTCTTATCGCTGACATTATTTCTTCAGCTGTTACACTTCTGGATAGTTCTGGGAAGGAACTGCACGTTGTTTCTCTTATATGATTTAATTTGTTTCCAAACTGAGTGTCTTGTTCTTTACACTGGAATTCTGTGGACATATTATGTTTACCTAAAAAGATGTTCTCATAGAATAACTGAGATTTTTGTTCATTCGATGTTGTCTTTGGAATTGATGTCTCCTATGGTGAAGTTTTTAGAACTGTAGAATGTTCTTTTGAAATTTTTCCAGAAGTCATCTCCATTAATCTTGGAGATATACGTTTCTGGCCTCTTCTAATGCAGATTTGAAAGCTTCCTTTGCATGATCTAGTAAGTCATCGTTCGGGTATGTAGATCTTTGTTTGAAATTTTTTTTGGCTTCTCTCAGAGATTTGGATAGATCTGATAGTCCAGTTGTCCAATATGGTTTCAGTTCATCATTTATACTATGATGGAAAGACAGTTATTAGTCATGCTTTTGCTGCGATTATTAAACGGCTCACAACACTACATGAAGCTTTCTTTAGACATCTATAATTCAAAAAGTACTTGACAGAATTTGATGAAACTTGGTCTCAACATAGTTCCTTATTGCTAGATGACAAGTTACAAATTGAATCAAATGTACTATAAGCTGATTGCACTAGTGATAGTGAACGAATATCCCCCATTCTTTTAAATTGTGATATCTGAAGAATGTTTTATCGGCATCGAAAATGTCTCGGTCTCGTCCCAAATTTTCTTGCTGTCTTGGTCTCGTCTCGTCCCGTCTCGCCAAAATCTGACAATTTGCCATCACTACTAGATACTGGCTCTGTTGGTTCGGAAAGACCTTCCTTTACAGGAGCTGTGATTTTGTGATGGCATATTTAACCGAAACAGACGGGTATGCATTTTTCGATATAGTAATTGTTTGTAAAATATATTATATTTTATTTGCTATGATGTTTAATGCGGAAATAAGATGGATTTAGGAGTAGGTGGTATAGGTTTAGAGCATCGGTCATTCAGCGCGCATGTGTTGAAGGCCATGGGTTTGGTGCTCCGACCTGCCTACAAACAGGGAGCAATCAGGCTGCAGCCTCGCCCTTGAGGCATTAAATATCTCACCATTCATGCTCATGGGATGAAGCATGCGATAAGACCCCTTGAGTTTAGTCAACCATTTTAGCTAACCAACCATTTCGTTTTTAGTCAACCATTTTTCTTTGTTGGGCTGACTGATAAGATGATGTTAGTAGCAAGCGAATAAGGACACTAAGTCATCCTGGAAACCTTAACATCTTCTGTTATACCTTATTGTTGTAGATTTCTCTCAATACAGAAGTGTGTGTGATACAAGTTACTGGAGAAGTATTCCAGATCCTTTCCAACTACCAGTCTACCTGAAATCACCAAACTACCCGAATGACTACCCTGAGTCAGAATGCACCTGGCACAAGCGGCTTAACCATTATGAAAATATCAAGGTACTAAATCAGTCATGACAAACAAGATCTGTTGTTTCTAAACTAAAGTATGGTCTCATCAATGAATTCTTAGAGCAACGTTCCCACATTGCAGAATAAACCTGAAATTATTTAAAGCTTATCTGCAAGAAAGGCTTAGATATCCTGAAACGAATCCTGACAAATGTGACTTACTTATAAATATGGAGTCAAATTTGTATCACTTGATTATTTACTTTTTTAGGTAACCATTGAAGACATTGATCTTACTGAGAATGGTGTTCCAAACCCACGCTCCTGCTTGAATGACTATCTACTTGTAGCAGGGAACAGACTATGCAGAAGTGGAGATACAGGGACATTCTCACTCCCATTGCAATCTGGTTGGGAACTGGTAACATTCAGGGCTGACAGGATAGGGCATAATAAGGGATTCCGCTTAGTCATCAATGGTACATTGATACCTACAACTACTACCTCGTCTACAACATCGACAACTACGACAACTCCAACAACAACTCCAACAACAACTCCAACAACCACTACACCAACAACAACCACTACACCAACAACAACCACTACACCACCAACAACAACCACTACAAAAACAACAACACCAACAACAACTACACCAACAACAACTACACCAACAACAACTACACCAACAACAACAACTACACCAACAACAACACCAACAACAACAACTACACCAACTACAACTACTACACCAACAAGAACAACCGCTACACCAACAACAACATCTAAAACAACAACACCAACAACAATACCAACGACTTCACCAACCACAACTACACCAACAACAACTACACCAACAACCACTACACCACCAACAACAACCACTACAAAAACAACAACACCAACAACAACTACACCAACAACAACTACACTAACAACAACAACTACACAAACAACAACTGCTACACCAACAACTACACCAACAACAACTACTTCACCAACAACAACTACTACACAAACAAGAACAACCACTACACCAACAACATCTACAACAACAACACCAACAACAACAACTACACCAACAACAACTACATCAACAACAACAACTACGCCAACAACAACAACAACACTAACACCAACAACAACAACCACTACACCAACAACTACTACACCAACAACAACTACTACACCAACAAGAACAACCACTACACCAACAACAACATCTAAAACAACAACACCAACAACAACTACACCAACAACAACTACACCAACAACAACAACTACCCAAACAACAACTGCTACACCAACAACTACACCAACAACAACTACTACACCAACAACAACTACTACACAAACAAGAACAACCACTACACCAACAACATCTACAACAACAACACCAACAACAACTACACCAACAACCACTACACCACCAACAACAACCACTACAAAAACAACAACACCAACAGCAACTACACCAACAACAACTACACCAACAACAACAACTACAACAACAACAACTACTACACCAACAACAACTACTACACCAACAACAACTACTGCACCAACAAGAACAACCACTACACCAACAACAACATCTAAAACAACAACACCAACAACAACTACACCAACAACAACTACACCAACAACAACTACACCAATAACAACTACACCAACAACAACAACTACACCAACAACAACAACAACACTAACACCAACAACAACAACCACTACACCAACAACAACTACTACACCAACAACAACTACTACACCAACCAGAACAACCACTACACCAACAACAACATCTAAAACAACAACACCAACAACAACACAAACGACTACACCAACAACAACACCAACAACAACAACACCAACAACAACTACACCAACAACAACACCAACAACAACAACTGCACCAACAACAACACCAACAACAACTACACCAACACCAACAACAACAACAACACCAACAGCGACAACAACACCAACAGCAAGCAAACAAGACACAAGATACAGCACTATATCAAAAACAAAATATGACTCCACAACAACAACAGGTGTTTCTAAACCGGATAAAATGCCGCAACCAAAGCACATCAAAAACGAAGGTATGCTTCTGACAGTCTAGCTTTTCACTATGTTTCCATATGTCGACGCTTATCATCGATGATTATTATTTAGGTTAACTTGCGAACGCATTTGTTCGCATTTATTCACATTTATTCACTCGAAGGCAGGTACTATGGAGACGAATGGATAGTACGCGTGGAACAATAGATTATATGCGGGAGGTCCAGGTTCAAACCCCTTTCCCAATTCTCTTTTCACATTTTTTCATCATGGAAATTGTTAGCATTCATCATTTGACATGGTGTCTAGCATTGATGTCTAGCTAACATATCAACAAAGTCCTGTAGCATTAAAACTTTTGGTTTGTAAGACGACCAACTATTAATTACAGAATTTGTTCTCTGCAGTGTTGCCATTTTATTCCTAATCCTGTTTTTCTTTATTTTATTACACAGGTGTCAGTTGTATAAAATCACTACCATTTTATGTCTGGATTATAGCTGGGATTGTAGTAGTCATCATCGCATTTACCATTCCTTTGACGGTAGTATTGGTAAAGAAAAGAAGGTGAGTTTTCCTAACCATCTCTTCATGGTTAGCTCTGAGTTAGGTTGAGAGCATTTTGGGGTTAAAAGTTGCATTTTAAGGATGGAGTTTGCGTTTTGTATATAGTTTATAGATAACACGCCACAGTCAAAGACTGCAATCTGAAGTTTATTTGGTTGAGGTCTAGTTCAGTGGGCAGCAAGCCAAGCTTGTCAAGACAGGCTAGTTGAGGTCCAGCGCCATGCATCAGAATTTTCAATATATCACTTAAATTTTCTAACAAAATTTTGCAACTTAAATTTTTGTAAATTTTGTAATCCCGCCCTCCAACAAATCCCAATAAAAGTTGAGATCCAATTCTGTCACGTGTCATTGAATCAGACATATGCTTGAGTAAGAGGGTTTTCACATCTTCATATCGATTAGTAAATCGCTACCAATTCACTATATCCCACCCTCCCTGGTGCTAGCTATTTTTAGTCCCAAATTTAAATTGGGCTATTATGGTGTGTTATGTGACAAGGCATTCATTTCTCAAAACTCCTCCCATATCAGATAGTTTCTTAGATCTCGGCTCGGATTCTGTGATTCATAGACTTCGTCTATGCTATGAATGCTGAATGTAATAACGCAATTCAATCAAGGCTATAAGCTGACGGAACCCTGATAATCCCTGATGAACCCTGATAGTATTTAGGATGGATTTCCAAGACATGGCAATAAACAAACTCCAAACTTCAAAATCTCCATAAGAGAGCTGATTCGAACAATTGAAATGCAAGGTCAACGGCACACGCTGGGCTCAAACTAGGTAATATATATATTTATATTATAGTTATGCCTCAGATAATGTTGTAGGTCATCAATGAATGAATGAACAATCTTAGACTTGGTTCTTCGCTGAATTGCGGTATATCTGTAACTCCGTGTCTTAGCTCTGTTGGCTGAATTGTGTCTAATTGATTTTAGACAATTTTCCTCGCTTTTGACTTCTATTGTTCGTTATTTTCAAATAGCTTATGGTGTCAACTGCACTTGTTTTCTATGGTGCAATATATTGGTTTTCTAATTCCGCGATCTTTCCAGGGTTGATTCACGTGCCCAAAGATCTCGTTACTCTGCGGTTATTTTGAAGATGTTTTGTGACTTCTGTTGTTTTTCCGTTGTGTGATTCTCCACGGGTTGTTTCACGTGCCCAGATTTCTCATGGCCCTGTGATTATGTTTTGTTATATTTCAATACGCCCTCAGTGTATTATTCCCTCTATTTACTACAATATTACTATTTTCCATCACCATATAGCCTGTGTCTAGATGAATTTCAATAATGATAACTTATGATGTTTGAGCTTTAACCCTGCACGGAAATGTTTAAGTATGTTTCTGTTGGGTCTTAGTTTAAGCTCTTAGTAATAATTGAATTTAAACTAACTTTGTTTTGTTTTACAGATTATGTGGGGTCAATGGTGATTTCCTGTCTGTACAGCATGCTGGGTTAAAACTTAATGCATACTCTACTACACTATCGCCCTGATTCGATTTCATATCTATAACTTTAAAGTCCTTGGTTCTCCTATCATCAATTCGAAGTCAGCGAACAAGCAGCAAAGCTCTCACAACAAGCAGGTCAAGCCTAAAATAATCACGCCGAAACAGATCACCATAGCTATTCAAATTGACAACATGTGGATGACAACGGAACTTATGACCAAAAAATATATAATCAGAAACCAGTGTAATTTGTGTTATGATGTCTGGTGACCTAGACTTCACCCTTAGTCTTAGCTTTTGACTTTTGCAAGCTCATTGTTTTTCTCCGCTTTTCGAAACCAATCTCTAATAATAGGTGCAAAGGTAATTAGTTTTGACAAGTGTCATATTTTTATGGGATTTCTAATCCAGCTTATGATTGGTTATCAATTTTCATGGTTTCGGCCCAGGGTCTGGTACAGAAATGTGTTGGTTGAATATTAACAAGTTATTCACTGCACTGTGTCTTTATATGATATGTGATTGACCTTTAGTTTTGTACTGTCACACTTTTCGGAAATAAAATTTGTTATCCCCGTTGTCGAAGATTTTGACTGTGTGTGTGTGTCCCTCTAATTTTCTTGTACGGTTAATCGTTTGCTGCATCTGACATAAGTAGCCAAAAATATCTCTACTCCCCTGACTGAACGTGACAGGAGAAATAGAAAAAAGTTGCGTTATTTGAGTTGTGGAAATCAGCATCATCAGATAAAAGATTAATACAGCTAAATTTGATGAGCTAGTGAAGATATTTTTTGTATTGATCAAAGAAAATTTTGGCAATTTCAACTGTATCGCCTTGAGGATCGATGATATAGTCTGTGAAGAATTCAGCAAACTGAGATTCAATCTGATCAAACAAGTCTGTACGGAATTTCTTCTCATTGAAAGGTTCAGACTGCAAAAGAAAACAATAACATGTTTATGAATTTTTAGTATTTGACATTCATAGTAATAATTTGATTTAACAAACAAGGCAACCGTTGGCGTTTTTGATTCCATCCAACAAAAAACCTGTTGTGCTTATTATATTCAGTGGTAAGTCTTATCACGTTTATCATGAGTTCATATTTACCTTTTTTAATGCATCTAGATTGTATTGGAAGAATAAGAACCATCTGTTCCAGTAGTATCTGTAAAAAAAAACACATAGATATAAGGAATCAGTCAGAAGCAGGATTAGAATAGAAGGATGTGTGAGGCGATTGATATTAGAATATTTACCCAAAACCTCATGGTATAGTAAAGATTTTGGTATAAACAAGGGCCTATCACAATAAAACAGCCAAAAACCATCATCACCTCATTCTTCGCTGAGATAGACAAGACCTACAAGAGGTGTTGTCCAAAAAAGAGTATATATATACTGATATTATATTGTGACAGAATAATTGGAAACAAATTTTTCAAATTTAAAGTCCAAAATGGCGCGGATCCTGAGCCAAATTAAGATCCACTCTAGAAAATTAACAAGCAGGTAAATTGGATCAAAAGTGATTAAGGCACAGTGGTTGTATGGATTTTATTCCTTCCTTATTCTGATTAAAAGACCACACACATCAATTCGGCTTTCATTTTCGATCTGTAGGGGAAAACTGAAAATGTTCTGGAATGGCAAATACAATTTATTGATTCAGACAGACGCAGTGCAGCATTAGGATACGAGTGCGGATGGGGTGGTAATTATCATAAAAGTAACTCCTAGCTGTGTCATTTTGCAAACTCTAAGAGTTAGTTTCACTTTTAATCCAATTCTAAAAGGTAAAAACGCTAGATGTTTCAAGACAATAATATGTAAATAATTGATTCCTTACTGTGATATTAGATCAGCCCACTGTTTGCCTGCGTAGTCTGAGATTTCACCAACATGACCCCACAAAGTCAGCTGATTTATAGCGTTAAATTTGAACAGTTTACGGTCCGTATAAGTGGTAGCTAGTGATATAGCATTCTGTACCCATCGACCAAACAGATAACTGCTGTGTGATTTCATTAGATCATCCATATCTAGTATCACTGTGTTCCATGTTTGTGTTAGATCTCTGTGTGAAATAAGATAAATATAACCTAATATCAACGACTAAATCGATATTCATTTGCCAGTTTTTGAGTAGTTCCTATTCTACTGGTTAGGTGCTAGCAGCTCGAGGGGAATCACCTCAATATGCAGCTCAATTCCTAGATCAAGTTTGATCCATTTTGCCAGCATTGGAGTTGCCCCCCATTGCTGACACGCAGAAGGCAAATGGCTTTCGGCATGTCAGTAGAGGGGAAAGAAACTCCAAGGCTAGCAAATTGGATCAAATTTGATCAAGAAAACTCCATCAAACTAATCTAATCTAATCAGGAAGTTTGGAACAGTCTGCTAGATCATATCAAAGATGGAAGTTCAGCTTGGAACAATCAAAAATCACTGCTGACTGGCCATCAAAGCAGCCAACCATTAATGAAAAAACTCATCAGTATTGATCTAGTGTTGACTGATAAAGGGGTATAGGAGTCAAGAGTGGTCTGAATGGTGACAGGTGCAGACTTGTGATCTTTGAGGTCCATGTGTACAATTGGGAACTGGCATGTCAATCATCCTAGGTAGGTAGGTTGTTTAAGGCACAGGATTGGAATTCTGCAGGTCTATAGTGTGTTTGCACACACGACATGTATAAAATAACCCAACCTCTCTGCCATTTTGATTTATATAGCAGTCAGGTATGGCAAGGCCAGTGTTGTGAGCACATTGTTCCAGTAACCGTACTCAAGTGGGGATAACTCTGTCCATTTGATGGAAGGGGGTATAAAAGCCTTCACTGGGTTTCCAGGGAGTTTAAACCTAGCATTATGACAATCGTCTGTTAGTTTGAGAGTTGTCTCTACAATGAAGTGTGAGGAGGCAACTCCAAATATTTGAGAAGCAAATCTGAACAGAATTGAGTTCCAATTTAAAATCAGTTCACTTACTGAAATTGTGTGATGTTAGAGGTTGAGACCGTTGTTTGTATCTGTTTATAGAGGTCACACAGTATCACATACAACATCTCCCTCCAGATATCAGCTATATAATGTCTGTAAAATAAATACCAACTCCTAGTGAGTAGTGAGTGATCACATGTTAAAATAGCAGCTGGTTTGCGACACACTAACTTATAGAAATGTAGGGTTCATTTAGCCTAGGCACCTAACGCGCACCCCCACCAATCATGGAAAAAACGTGCTATTATCAAGCATTGACAATGTTATGCCATTAACTTCAACCTGAACTACACATGAGCACTCAAAATATTGTTTGACAAATCTTGATTCGGTTTCACACAGCTGTGAATGATACAGATTAGTCTGAAGTCCCTGTCGATGTGAAGTACAAACACACGGGAGTATTATAATAACAATGCTCATCAACACGCAGAGGTGGCTTCATGCTGCTGTGGCCGGCCTTGAGGAGGTAATACTAGAGAAGGCTTCAAAACAGAACTTAACTCATGGATTTTAACTGAAAACCTGTGTGTTGTGAGGTAGTATCCGCCGCTCTACTGTATTGTGTATCCCTTCACTCACCTCAGAAGATCTGATGCTATCAGTGTGGTGTTCTGTAGGGCTTTCTGTAGATATATTATACTCTGTGACAATGAGGTTGTTTTGTACTGCGGCTATAATAAAATTATAACAATTACTATGTAAATTGATTGCGTTAAATTAATACTATAAATACCAGAGACAGGAGGGTATATCATATCCTATCTCTGGTTCAACAGTAGATTTAGGATATGAAATACCCACATTAGACTTAGATAAGTTTATTCTGCAATATAGAAGTCTATCGCGTTGTTTTGGCCTCAATCTAAACATGACAAGGTTATTACATTGATTGATGGTCGTGATGTAAAGCAACTTATCAGCTGTCACAAAAGAAACTTGAGTTGTTTCGTCAAATCTCAGTAGCTACTAGATCAAGTTTATTCCAATTGCCTGCATTACAGCTGCTCTCTTTTACTGACCAGTTGAGAGAGCAACTCTGAATGCAAGCAATTGGTCTCAATGCTACTAGCACAATGAGAAATGATAGATTGGAGACCACAGTAAGGCATTGTAAGTTACTTACAAAAGCTGTAGCACTCATGTTCAAGGTTAGTCTGCGGATGACTAACTCTTGCCGTTCATCTACACTGCTATAAGCTGTGGACTGGAAAATGCACAAGAACCGAGACATAAGTTTGTAAGTGAAAATGCCTCTGGTGGTCCAAGAGGGTCAATTTGCTTTGAAGCTGATAGACTGTAGAAGCAGCCTTGATAATCCCAATCTTAGTTTCATGGTTGCTTTAAAAAAAGACATGTGAAATTAGAGAGGAACGGATTTGTCATGCTTTTGAGTGTTGGTATTCAGTGGTCCCAAAATAGTCACATTAGGTGAGAAAACATGCTAAGCATGATTCCGTTAGGGTGACCCACTGACCAACATATTCAACCACCAACAGGCTTGGTCACATGTATAAGAAATTTCTAATGGTTTGAAAGTTAGTTTAGGTTTCATCTTTGAAAAGCTGCTTTTTGAGAATACTATATTTAGTTTTGTGCAGTCCATCTAAGACAGTCTGTTTCAGATATGTGCCCCTATTCAATGAAAATACATCAGTGTTTTAATTAATAAACTTACCACAAGATTATACCAGACTTTAGTGAGATTAAGATCAGAGTAACCATATCTTCGCGTGCTGTAGCTTTGGATCCTAAAAAATGACGGAGTGAGGATAATGTGGGGAGACGCAAACTGCTCCAAATCAAGTTGCTCAAGTACAAATTGTAGAAGGGAACTGTCATAAGCACATGAAGAATTCCCTTGACATGGTTTTAATCATTTATCAAGGGATCTGAATTGGATTCACCCAGATGTTCTTGAGTCCTGAAAAATCCACCTAAAATGACTCTCAACGAGATCTTGACCCACATCATTTGATGCGCCAATCGCCAGCTGACTAGCAATCACATCAACTGATTTCCCTGTATCACCTAGATCAAGTGCAATCCAGTTAGCCTGCATTCGAAATCGCTCCCCCAAAAATCAGGCAAACTGAATCAAGCTGGATATATGTGAAATAGCGTCATCACCCTTATGCCCTCTTGATTAATATAGGAAAAACACCAGTAAGAATGTTGAATAGTTACCTACCAATTCGCGATATTGACAGGTTGTGTTCGATAATGCATCTCATTCATGAGCTCATATACAATATAGATAGTACCAGTAGATATTCCATTGTCAGCCCTGTACCCATCATTGAGCTGTTTGGATCATTTCTAGCTATGAATACATTCTATAAAAAAAGAGGTATAGCGTGTCAATTAAAATAAGAAGACAACTAACAATGTAGCTCACTTCATATATTTTGCTCATTGTGGAGCTATCACTGGTTTGACACAAAAGTTCTTCGCATGATCTTAGGAATTGCAAATGCAACTTGCAAAGAGGAGCTCATCAATATAAAACAGCAGCGCCAAGACAATTTGTTCAAACTTTCAGGAGAAAATTAAAATAATACAACAAAACATAAAATATGATAAAACACTTATAATAATACGATAATATAAAAATACAATTATAATAATACAATAATACAAACTTACATACTGAATGTACAGCTGGCCGATTTTCCTGTATAGAGGATCAGTAGGGTTTAAGTAGTACGTCCCGCTGTATGTCGAGTTAAGATGCGACCACAGGCTTAGCTTGGTAATATCAGCTAAAGGCTAGAGTCTACAATACAAAAAATACAAATTATTTAGTCTGTCATAAAAATGGTGGGACAAAACTAAAGAGACGTTAATCTAGTTTTCAACACACTCTATCATTTCTTTAAACCACTGCCACACAGGTAAACAGATGTATGCTTATTGAATTCTGTATAGCTCAACACTCATGATGTGAGGCCGCTATCTCAGCCTTGTCACCTAATGGGCAAATGATTTGCACAAACTGATCGTCAAAATAAGGGTATGAAATTAATTATCTACCTTACGTGGTTACCCCCCCCCCCCTCTTAATAGTTGACAGTAGTGACGCCATCACCCAGTGCATTACTTTCAGACCCTCGTTTTCAAGATCAGTTGGTGCAAATCATTTTCACATAAGGTGACAATTTCGAGATTTAAACCTCATCATTGAGCTATACAGAATTCAATAAGCAAACATTTGCCTGAGTGGCAGCAGTAGTTTAACGTTTGTCATGCCCATGTCCATTCATAAAATGGCTTTCATAGTCAATGACCAATCATTGGAAGTATTTACACCTGAGTTTGCTGTGTCCTGGAACAGTCCCCTGTTGGGACTCAAACATAATATAACTCCGTAGCATAAATAGTCTGGCAGTGAATAGCAGGTAAACAGACTAATTGCACCATTAGCAAGCCTGCTATTCACTTGGCGGAGTTGTTCAACTGCACCCTATAACACATCGTACATGTATAAGTGATGTTGGAGCTTACATAACCATCTAACGAGGCTTCACCTTAGAAAAAACACATTATTATACCTTTTTATAGCAGCAGGCACATGACCAGCTAATGCGGGTCTGACCGGAAGCATTCGCCCATATGATCTCATTCTGTCTAATATCTGATGTTGGAGTTTGACCTGCAACAGAAATAAGATTTGGAATATAAAATCCAATCCAATGTATTCATAGTCTTCTATGAAAGATATGCCTAGAAAATCTGGTTACATTTATAGTGCTAGAATCATACTTTGCGTTAGTTCAGGGGAGATTATTCCCTACTTTTCAACACAAAACTAAATAAGTTACAACTATCATAATTATGTAATCCAAATAAGTTATATCGCTGCAAATTCTGCATGGGCTAAAATCATACCTGATTATTGATGTATTGTTGACTGAGAGGACCTCCCCATTTAATAAGATTACCCATTCTAAACCAGGGTAGGAAAGCAGGACCTGTAAACCAGTTCTCCAGTAAGTCACCGCTATTAACACCGAGCTGACTGAATACCTAAAAGAGTAATATAAAACATCACACTTCTAGCCTCACTATGTAAATATTCGGAGATCAAAATTGCCAACCTTGAAAGGATCGATGACTCGAAGACTACCCAAAGAACTATACATGTTATAGTCATGATAATGATAATGGTTTGTGTCAGATTTGCATGGTAGAAAATTTCAATGCTCTTCCTGGCCTGAATTATTGTTGGTGGAAAGAGTGCTTCCCTGCATTATTATGTCACTATGGACATGATGTGCAATACAAAAAACAAGCACTTCCTGTTCATAGTGACATTATAATGCCGGAAATATGAGTAAAATTGGTCTTTGAGTAGTCTATAACGAGTTTACATCTGTGAATTATAAAAAAAAAGAATATAGTAGTAACTGTTGAGAATATTGTAAAATCCTATGTCAGCAACAAACAGCTTACTCGTTGGGTTATAGCTTCTTGGCCAGTGAAAGCAAGAAGAAGATTAACACCATTCAGAGCCATCCAGTCAATCTCCTGTTCCCATCTTGTCCAGTTCCACCAGACATAAGTATAACCAAATGTGCACACGTTAGCATTGTAGTGGAACCTGTGAATATCAGAAACATTCTGTTGTCATAGCGCTAACAAACATGAACAAATACAATTTCCAAATAACAAGTGTGATTGTGTATGTAGCAACAAATGAGGTATTAGTGAAACCTTAATATGATATTTGAAGGACATTGATAATTATCTCTAATCATAACAAATGTGTCCAATTATCAGTACAAGGGTTGGAAAAGTCCTCATAGAGACCATTATAGTCAATTAATATTTCATACAATCATTGATATGGATTCATGGATTGGTGGTAAAACACATGCATAGCATGGCTGTTTGTGGAGAAATTACATCAGTATATAAGTTTGTGTCAGTAATTGGATCTAACTTGAACTTGAAGCTTGAACTTTAACGTTTTGCATTGACTGAAGTCCCAGTAACCAGCTTTAAAAACTCAGACATGCTAATTGACAAAAGTTAACAAGAGGTCGGCTGTAGCATTACTGAACTTATGGACCAATCAAAGATGAGAAATGTTTCCAGCAACCGTACATAAATTGCCATACTCTTATTCAGGGTCAGATATGTACCCTAATTCATGAATATATATCAGTGCATACAAGCATATACGGATAACCGAACCGCTGCTCCACTTCAGTACCTGTCATTGGTAGACTGTTTATGAGAACCTCCGGGGATTTTAGGTAGAGGTTGAGGAACATTGAGCTGTCTACCACTTTAGGCTACTTGACAGTTAGCGTACTCCTTCAGATAGACATTTAATCCCAGCGCTGCGGCCACACCTGAGCTACCAGTGATCTGAAGAGTCCCATCTGTCAGGGTACTGAGCTGTAAATCAGAGATATTCATAACCAAGTAAAGTTAGCAGTCGAGATGCTATATTGTTTAGCACTAAATATGAGCTCATATTTTTGAGCAATTTTAGCTCATTGTACCTTTGTGGAGAAAAATATTGGCAGACCGAAAAATTCAAAAAATTTGCACAAACTTGAAATAGCCAAACTTATGGCCCGTTAACTTCAAGACTTCATCATCTGCGAGTCCAGGTAAAATGATTATATGAGCACATCCGAAACTAATAACCAAGTCAAAAAATCGAATGATTAATTGCTGCTATGGATGTATTATCATAAGCTTGTGTTGAGGACATTACATAAATAAAGTTTACACATACAATATACTCGACACAAGTATTCAACCTCTCTTTTGAGTTAAAATTAATCATTGGCAGCCATAACTACCTCACCTCAAACGTGTCCCGGCCCTCAGGGCCGATGCTGCTATTTATAAATATCCTGAACTCATCACTTCTTGAAGGTAAGAGCCTAGAGATGAGACCTTCCACCGCTTTCTGTTGGGTTTTACTAGTAGAGTCCGATACTATGTGGCCTATGGAGCCATAACCTACAAAATAATTACAGTTAGATTATTATTTTTTGCATTTTTCTATATATCTCTCTAAATATTGGAAAAAAAAAATATCTGATCGTACATGGTGGTACTAACTTTAGGAACCCGGTAGATGAGAGGACAGTAGATTTGCAATAGCAGAAATGTTGTGGAGAATGAAGAGATTGGGAGATTTTTCCAAACTTGCCTTGGTCTATGTGTGAAAGTTAAGAAGATTTCTACTTCCATATATCTTAGATGTAGTTATCAATACCGGTCATCTAGTTGAGTTGGTTGGTTGTATGTTGTTGGCTGATGATAGGTCTTAAAATTAGCATGAGTACTTGTCACCGGGTCAGGTATTGCTCTCAGTACCATGTGACTGTTGTAGACTGTCATCAGAAAACCTGCCTGTTGACAGGGTTGGAGATGAGGCTTTGGGAATCGATATGGGAGAGATTGGCGGTCAGTTTGGTTGGAAAACTGAGCCGAGGAAAAGCGACTTTTGTAGAAGGACAGAAGGAAGAGATTCATGATTTTTGATGAGGAAGACAACTCGACCATTATCAGTATTGGTCTCAATATCATCTGATTGTTGAGGACTGTTGAGGAAACCTGCCTTTTTGGCAGCGCTGGAGATGAAGCTGTGGAAACTGTGATGGATATTGGTTGTCAAACTGAGCCTAGGATGAGGGATCTTTGTGAAGGGTTGGAAGGAAGACGGCAACGGTACCTCTCAAAGCAGTAGAACAGCCAAGGGCAGCAGAGGTCAGAGTTGGGAGTTTTGTTGTTCTAGTTGCATCAAGCATTTAAAGCAGCAAGCCTGACATGTCAGTATGAGTTGGTTGTCCCTTGTTTTGCATGTATGGGTTCAACAGGAGGATTCACCAGGTGGCACGGCATAAAATGCCATTGAAACATCAACGCAGATGGAGAAACGATTCTGGATATTCTCAGAGAGTGTGATTTAGCTCTGGTCAACATGTTCTTTACTAAAAGTGACGCCCAGACAAACACCTTCAAGAATGGGCAGAACCAGACAATAATAGACTACATCACTGTGAGGAAGGAAAGACTTTCAAAAATTAGGGATTGCAAAGTCACACCATGTGAAAGTGTAGCAGCTCAACAACAAATGAGCTGCTGAAAACTACAGAAAGAAGGAGAAGAACTAGTATAGGGACTGTCAGAGAAGTGTAAAGACATTAAAGATAGTGAGAGGTGTTGCTGGGGGAGACATTCCCCATGGTGATTGTCACTGCTGTTGAGGAGAAGAAACAGGTGTGGAAAGAGTAAAGGTTATCTGGTACTGAGGAAAATGGAGAGTTCTACACAAATTGTAACAAGACATGTAAGGCGTGGGGGGTGGCAGGTGACGCTACAAAAGAGAAGCTTTACAAAGATTTGGCTGAAAATGGTCCAATGATGATGATCCACCGTCTGGCTAAAACTAGACAGTGAAACAAAGGAGAGGTGGAGGAACTATTTCAACCCCCATCTCGAATACTGAAAACAACCAACTGAAGACCCGGTCCAGGACCTTGAAACCACAGAAGTTGTGTACCAGCTGGAGAGAAAGGAGGACAACAAGTTGACAGGACATGATGAACTTCCCATTGACCTAATTAAGCTGCTTGGAGAGAGGGGGATTAACTGGATTACATTATGTCTGAGAGAGAAAATGACAGATGGCATACCCCAGGAATGGGGGAGAAGTGTCATAACACCAATAATCAAACAGAAAGGAGACCCTTTGATGTGTGGGTAACAAACTCCCCAGCCACTGTCCCAAGCTTTTAGAACAAGTGATTGAAGCATAACTAAGATCGCTTGTTACCGCCACTGAGCCAATGTTCTGCCATGTATACCACAACAGTGATTCAGAGTATTTGATCGAGACCTGCATATGGTGTTTGTATACCTTGACACCTATGACAGCATCCCAAGTGATTTAAACTGGTACTGCCTCAGGAGGAGATGTGTGCCTGAAGGATACATCAAGACCATGCAAGACATGTATGTGGACTGCTCGACATAAGTCACTGGGAGCATAGAAACCAGAAAAATGAAGGTCAGATTACATCAAGGATCTGCATCATGTCCTTTGCTCTTTATCATCATTATGGATGTGATTACTGTTGAGAGCATTGGTGAAGATACACCGTGTTAATTGCGGATGACTTGGTACTCTGTGATAGCAGCCGTGAACATCTGGAAAGAGGATTGGAAGTAGTGTGGGACTAAGGTTAAGCGGGTAAAAGACAGTTGCCACCACCACCAGATACCAGATTGATTACATCATGCTACAAATCCTTCATCGAAAGCATCCTACTCTATCATCTAGTAGTGATATATTCTCATCTTAGTGCAGACTCTACAAAACATCTACAGCGAGTGGTGCGCTCAGCCGGTCGCCTCGCAGGAGATATCACCTTCACCGCAGTAGCCGATCTCTACCACAACAAACTCGCTACAAAGAGTCTTCGCATGGTGGCAACCGAACAAACTCCCATGTTGACATTTACTCAATGCCCATCAGGCCGATATTCCACCATCCGGTACAGAGTAAACCTTCGCAAACTTTGTTTTAGAGCTAACTGTGTTCACTATCTAAATAGCGTTTTTTCAAAAAAGTAAACTTTTTATATGAATTTTTATCCATTTATTTTTACCGTCCATACTTTTAACAAGAGAGCACTCACATGAAGCATTTTATTTCTCTAATTGATGAGACAAATAAACACATCATCATGTATGGCAACATCTTGATGAGGAAGTATAACTCAGAAGAGAAGAAAATCCTACCTAGACGCACGCAGTTTAAGTACCTGGGCACCACTATCCACCAGGAAGAAGGGTGCGGTAAGGAGATTGTGTTACGTATTTCAAAGGCATGGAACAAATGGCAGGAGCTGAGTGGAGTATTCTGCGAGAGGAAGATGCCTGCTCACGTGAAAGTCCTCATCTACAAGACTGCTATACAACTAGCCCTGACGTATGGGAATGAGACCTGGCCTGTAACAGGAACCCTTATAAACAGGGTGAGCTCTTGTGAGATGCCAATGCTAAGGTACTGCATGGGATAATCTTAGAGGAACATAGAAGGAATGAAGACATAACAGCCAAAGCAATTATAATGCCAATCAGGGGCGTGATGAGGAAAACGAGGGTAGAATGGTAGTCATGTTTGTCGACGTGATAGAGATGAAGCTATCAGGACAGTGTACAAGATGAGGGTGGATGGAAGCAGGGGGCGTGGATGGCCAAAACAGCGCTGGAGTGACACAATCAATGCCGACGGGCTATATCTAGAACGAAGTGATACGAGTGATCGAATAAGGTGGAGAAATTTGATGGCACTGGGAGTGAGGCAAAAACCTGCCACCCAATCAGGACATGGCGATGAGAAGTGAACTAGGTGAACATATCATACCATGTATAGGCTAATCCTTCTCAGTTTATCATACATCAGCTGATTATAAAAGGTTTGAGTTGAAAGAGAACCAGGTACATGGATAAGAAGCTTAGATGGTAAATGACAACTGCGATGCATCTGAGACAATGGCAAATGAGCCATGATTCAGAGTGTAATAAACGATGAGGCAAAAATGATTATGTGAAGAGGGAAAGGAAAAAAAACAGAAACAGCCAAAGACTTCTCACGGTCCAGAACTGCTCAGTACATGGTGAAGAAAGATCAACCGCTGAAAGCCATACCCGGTCAGCAAGGGCCTGTGTGCAGAGTTTAAGATTGCATACTGCAATAGAAACAGTTAGGGATGTCAGAGCCCTTGGAGATTAGCTCAGTGAAGAGATTCAGAGTGCGATTCCAGAATAGAAGGAGAAAGCAGACAAAAAAAAGGAAGGAAAGAATGGCAAAAAAAAACAGAAAACACCGATGACTCCTCATGCTGCAGAACTGCTCAGCACATGGTGAAGAAGGATTCTTACCGGCTGGTAGATGCAAAAGCAGAATAATAAAGGGGATCAGACTCATAACCTCAAAGTATGAAGGACCCAAAGCTGCTTCACAGGTTGACTAAAAAAGAAAGAACAAACCAGCATTATTACACAGAGAACCTAGGGCAAAGTAATCAGTAAAGAATAATTAAAACTATTGTAGCCTACAACAACCTAAATAACAGCAGAAAGTTTGGGACATAATATGTCTAAAGCTGCCTGCTGGCGGTGTGTATCTGATTGTTTTACACATGTCCTCTTGCAACTCTCAAGACTTGTCAAAGCAGTTAACAACTAGTTGATTGATCAAATAATCCTTGCACGGAATAATTGCACATTCACATTTTTAAGGTTCATCTTTCTCCTAAAACTTCCCAAACCCAGAGGTATAAATAATGGTGTTCTAGTTACGAGGGCAGTAAAAACCATCTCTTTCGATGGGTGTGGTGGGACGTGTGGCAGGTGCTGTACGAGAAATGGCTAACGTCACTTAAGGCCTGTACTGCATTGATCTTGGTGCTGACTAAGTGGCTGCATGAGTCATGTCCAATAAAGGAAGCATCTGAGACACGCCTCACAACACAAAAGTGTTGTATTTGAGTAAGCACCTAAAATAAGCCTTAAAACACAAAATGGGCTATTAAAAAAAACCTCTACTAACTATGGGTTTCTCAAAAGTCTGGCTGTGATAAACTACCAGATGGTCTGGCATGTCACATAAACTGGGATCGCTGCCAGAAGATTGAATATCAATGGTGTGAGACCAGTAATTGCAAATTGTATAGATTTTAGCTTGCTTGATGGTTTTGAATGGTCATCTACTTCTTGTAATCTAGGCAACTATAATTTGCTAGCTCAAGGGTTTAATCTTGTAACCAGGAGATTATACTATAGAAATACTAAGTAGATATCTTTCCAACTCTAGCTATTAATCCTTGCTTATATTGCCTGGTTTTATAAACTGGTTAGAGAACCTTGTTTATCAATCCTGGTTTATATTGCCTTGTTTCATAAACTGTTTAGAGAACCTTGTTTATTAATCCTTGTTCCTTGTTCCAATAATAAGTGAGTTTATTATTCAGTAATCCTTGTATTGTAGTGTAAGAGTGAGAAGCTAGAGAGTTCTACTTAATCAAGGCCCAGTATGCTCCTTATATACTGGGGGAACAATAGGAGCGCACACAATCTAATCAAATAAAAGATTAGCCAATAATAGCGGCTGTATCAGTCTTATAAAGCATGAGTGGAATTGGCCCAAAGTAATACTATGATTCACTTGAGTGCATCTATTTAAACAAAGGAGCTGGCCTTAATACAAAAGATAAACATTGAGTGCATAGCATACACTCATAGCGTTCTCATCATGGCTACGGAACGTACAGAACTGGATTCCATTTATCAAAAAGTTAGGCAATGTCTAGATCGAAGGTACTTTCCTGAAAGTACCATTAATATCCTGGCATAGGCTATTCTTCTCCCCACCCTCCGATCAGAGCCAACACGTTGGGCTGGCTAGCAGGGCCCCAAATTATAATAATAGCGGGACGAACGGCTGCACAACAATCAATCAATTTACTTAATTTAATAATAATCAGCTGCAATTTGCTACAGTTCCAGGGAAGGCCTCAACCACTGGACCACTTGCCTGGTTAACTTTTGCAAACTGCAATGGGCCTATGCTGTACTGACTGATCCCGAATACAGTAAGTTTTTGCTCCATTTTATTATTTTAATTTTGAAACAATTTCTTAGTTAGCACAGTTTTTTGTAGGTTTAGTCTGAGCTTGTCACCCAGTATGCTTGTATGGGTGTATGCCCAATATTCCTTAGAGTTAGGGGTTCTCTACTCATTGGAATTTATCCATGTCAAGGTAGGCTGAGATTTAGCAATTCAAGCAATAGCAATTCAGTGCAAGGAAACCTAACTTCTAATTTGATATGTGGACACAACTTTATTGAAGAGCCATAATTTCTCTGCTCAAATGCCCTTGTCTAGTTTGTCCATTGGAATTTGAATAGGTACTCATTGCTTGTATCTTAGCTAGTATTAAAACATTATGAGTGTAAAGACATGGCAATTCATGCTCAATTAGAAGAGTCAAGTTATTTCGAGGATACCTAGTTTTCAAAGATATTGATTGAGCTTTCGATTTATTTGTGTCCATGTGATTATTAATCAAGGAAGTACATCCGCATTGCAGGGGAGTCAATTGAATGGTTGAGATAACTGAGGTCAACCTGCATGCAAGGAACCCTATCACACCTCGGTTTTAGTGATATCTAAGCGCTGCTTTACATCGAAGGCAGTCTCGACAACCACAAGATGGGATCTGCCGCCCCACTTATCAGAGACCAAATAAGATAATTTGAGGTAACCAATGCTTCCACTATAAATTATTACTGTGGCTGACAGGGATGAGTATTATTATATAGTACTCACAAAGGGAGATTAAATCTCAGAGTGATGAAGAGGAGGAGGAGAGAGATGGAGTGCTTCCACGGCTGATGTTTCTTCGCCTCTGGTGGGCTATCTTCCTGTATGTAACTCTCTGTAATCAAATGAATGCAGATGGCAAATTTATATCTTTATTCTACCTTGATTGTAAGAGTGATCTGATATATAGCCTTTTATACAAATAATGAATGTTGTTAAATTACTGTGATGACATAAGAACAATATTATTAAAAGCGTGTTTTGATGCATTATGGGAGTTTCGTTTACTGCATCAGACAATTTGAAAAACATTGATATCACTATAACATATTAAACTCACTACAAGGGGTCCCAGCAATGGGCCATGCAAGGCCAACAACCCTAACACGTACTTTGTGTTGCATAGAGTGGCAATGGTGGAGTGGAATGAGCTATGGGACAAGAGAACACAACTCCGAGTAGTGAAAAGCGGGCATCCTTATTAGCGCCATCAACCCATTGTTTTTCTTGGATGGTGAAATGTCACAACCGTTTAGCCTGCTTGCTATTCACTACCAGGTGATTGGTGACGCAGGGTATGTGGGGTTCGAATCCCATTGGGGGAGCGTTCAAGGTTGACTGTTCCAGACCCTAGCACCATCGGATGTATTCCTCTTCTGGGACAATCAGAAACCAAATATAGGCTCAAACATTGATTTAATCGAGATCAATTACTTGAAGTGTAGTCTGACATATTTTAGGAATTATTCTGGAACACAACTTTAAAGTGAGGGGGGAGGGGGTTCGGACCGTCACAATCTAATTTGTTATACTTAAAAATACCGATAATTTGTATGACTAACCTCCTCCTCACTCAAGTTGAGGTAAAATAACCTGGCCCTTTTCCCTTTAAAGGGGAGTCGGCCAGCGTTATTAAGTGCCTGTGTCACATACACTGTATGTGACACGCCTAGGTGCATGACTCTACATGAAGTTAGGCATTGTATATTGCACTGTCATGGTTGCCATGGTCTTAATCTGATTAATTGTTATACTCTTCCGCATTTACTTCCATTTTTTGCACATTTAATTACCATTAGTTAGTAATATGTAAATTTAGGCAGCAACTATTAGAGACACAACTGCCTCAACAAAAATAGTGTTCAACAATGTTTATTGCAACAGTGACCTTTTAATCAATGCTATTCTCCCCCCCCCCCCCCCCCCATTTTATTAGCCACTACACTATTCATGTACAATTGTTGTGTCTAGTTATTTACATTACCACAATTAGCAGTAGAAACTTGTGATATGATTATTTATTTATTATTGGTTTTTAGTTGTGACTATTTATCTGGTCATGGAAAGCAGCATTAGAAAAACTGATTGCCGTAGAATTATTATTAATTCTATGATTAACATAACTTATACATACTGGAAACTTCAAAATAGGAGTAAGATAATTTTCATGTTTGATAATTATTTATTATCAAATAAATGACATACGTAGCAATGCCATGTGCTAACCAATATTTATCATATGTTTTGTAATTAATCTTGGGTTTATGAGTCATGTATAGTCAGCAAACAGTCAGCATCATTGCAAAATATCGACCCTAGCAAATGTTCTACTTATCAGCAAACGGAATTTTTTATGCGCCACCTCAACGTTATTGCACCATGCCAACTCAACAATGCTAACACCCTGTATAAGGCAGGGCCCACCGTAGTGAGTTTGGAGTAGCAATTTAGACTTTGGCAGCAAGGGTTTGTCAGAGGAGTATCATTTTAGACTTTGGCAGCAAGGGTTTGTCAGAGTAGTAGCACTTCAGACTTTGGCAGCAAGGGTTTGTCAGGGTAGTAGCACTTTAGACTTTGGCAGCAAGGGTTTGTCAGAGGAGTAGCATTTTAGACTTTGGTAGCAAGGGTTTACCAAGAGTATCAATTTTAGACATTGGTGGTAAGAGATTAGTGAGAAGAATTACAGTTCAAGATTACGAGTTGAAGACACGGTGACAGAGACGTACACAAAGAGGAATTACAGAGTTCAAGATTACGAGTTGAAGACACGGTGACAGAGACGTACACAAAGAGGAATTACAGAGTTCAAGATTACGAGTTGAAGACACGGTGACAGAGACGTACACAAAGAGGAATTACAGAGTTCAAGATTACGAGTTGAAGACACGGTGACAGAGACGTACACATAGAGGAATTACAGAGTTCAAGATTACGAGTTGAAGACACGGTGACAGAGACGTACACAAAGAGGAATTACAGAGTTCAAGATTACGAGTTGAAGACACGGTGACAGAGACGTACACAAAGAGGAATTACAGAGTTCAAGATTACGAGTTGAAGACACGGTGACAGAGACGTACACAAGGAGGAATTACAGAGTTCAAGATTACAAGTTGAAGCCACGGTGACAGAGACTTACACAAAGAGGAATTACAGAGTTCAGGATTACGAGTTGAAGCCACGGTGACAGAGACGTACACAAAAAGGAATTACAGAGTTCAAGATTACGAGTTTGAAGACATAGTGACAGGAGCATTCACAAAGAAGAATTACAGACTTCACTAGAATATAGCAAGTACCGTATTATTTCGTAAGGCAATTATTTTTAAGACCTTGAAGATTTATTTATATCTCAAATTTTATGAAGTTAAAGTGTCATCTGATTTTGTTTTCAATAAATTCAAAATTCGCAAGAGGCTAATATTTTCTAGCCGGGCAGGTGGCACTTCAGGGTATTTATTGGCATACCTAAAGTGGGGCGTAAAGCAGTTTATTTTGGCTAGTGAGACTGCTTCGCTTGGGTCAAATACTTTAATAAGTTAACATAACTATTGGAGAGCTTGAATTAAAGTCATCCTTTGATGTAGTTGAAAGTGATTATTTATAAGGCTGAAATTTAATTTTGTTATCATAAGTAGACTATCAAATTATATGTTATGTAATAGTAATAGCTAATTCTTTGAAGTATCATTTCCCCGCAAGTCAGGGTAAGGATAGTCCTAGTTCTATCAAGTAGCCTTTTCTGTTCAGAACTGTGAACGGTAGAACGAAGTCTATTTTTTGGGTTGCCTTTTGTTAAACAAAGCACTTGATTATTGACATAATAGACTAATTGAGATATTAATCTGGTTTATTAACATAGTGTGTAGACATAGACATAGACAGGTCATACATAATTTGTCGCATTCTTGTAAACTTTCCTAAGTACAGTCATAATAAGGAAGTTACAATAGGGTTTCCCAGTGAAGTTGCTTTGTAATATTGAGGAGGGAATTCCCTAAGTTAAACTATCTTGAGTAACTACAGTTGAATAGTATTAATTGACCATAGAATTTAACGCTTATTATTACATCGTATTTTGAGATATTACCCCTGCTAGGAACCTGAGAAAATTAGTATTTACTAACGGCGTAAAACCAAAAACCCACCTTACCAGTCTGACAACTGTAACTCAAAAAAATAGAAAAACTTCAATAAAAACATTAGGCAACCGTAACCTAAGATCCGCTAAGAATAAAAGATTATGGAATGCAGCTGACTACAACCAACTGGCAACTGATCTTAATATAGCAGCAGTATTAGTGCAAGGATCAGCACAAAATAATATGGTCACTGTATTAGTTAGGATGTAATGAATTATTTGATATTATTACCATCGACACAACCTTGATCATGCAATTTATATATTTATTGTTTGAATTTCCTGCGATGCCGATTCTTTAATGATAGTTGTGCAGGAAAGCAGCATTATAATATTTCATGAATTTTATACCTTCGTCTGTCCTGTAATCTAAGCAAAGCTTAGGTTCTTAGATCTAGAGTTGAAAGGAAAGTGGGATATATTTTTTTTGTTAATGGACCTGAAGCAGTTGTTAAGGTTCTTCAGCCTTGGAAGGGAATGTCATGATTTTGTTATGACCGTCTTTTATGCATGACATTTTTGATTTGTTTGTATTTCAGGAGATTTTGAGGTTTTAAATTTTATATTGCAATGATTATCCTTGTGTGACATAAGCTATAATGTTTTTTGAACCAGTTAAAGCGATCGAGGACGATCGCAACCAGGGGGGTGCATGTGTCACATACACTGTATGTGACACGCCTAGGTGCATGACCCTACATGAAGTTAGGCATTGTATATTGCACTGTCATGGTTGCCATGGTCTTAATCTGATTAATTGTTATACTCTTCCGCATTTACTTCCATTTTTTGCACATTTAATTACCATCTAAATGCGGAGGTTGGCCATCAAAATAATGACGTATCATCCCACCTGTTTCTATTTTTACGACCTATTTATACAGGTCAGTATAAAGAACAGTGGTTTTTGCTCTGAAGATTCAGTTACAACTTGGCGTTGCAATTTATCAGTTGCCTGGGGCATTTGCCCCAGGGTGTAGTTCAGTAATAAAATCATCAAACTGCCGAAAAACTGCATTCAGTATTGTAAAGTCATCTCATATGAACTCTGCCAGCAGTGAACTGTCGTGATCATTCTCGATCCGACACCATCACCGAGGGTGCAGCTCCGGGTAGCATTGGAATACCCTGAGAAACGAAATGAGTGGGAAACATTACACAGAGTTGGATCAAAACTTTTCAGACTTGAAAGACCTATAAATACAAGATGACTACAAAATCACAATTAAGGCTTATTAAATTTTCTTTTATGATGACCAATCACAAAATTAAAATGGTGACCATATCATTTAGTGTTGCAAACAAACTACTGGATCAGATTCTCCAGCCTGCATGCTAAGTGCTGAATTGCTACTCTTTGGTAAGCAATTGACTAGGCACTGGAACTGGAGGATTTGAGATGTTGAAATCAATGGCTTGATCAAATGTCTTAGCACAATTTTTTTCTTAATCAATTCTTGTCAAAATAATCATTTTGAATTAATTGAGTATGTAACGATAAGTTTTAAGCTAACTAACCTGTCTCCTTACAGGTCCCAGCTCGATGGACATTGTTGATATTTCATCCGAGAGGGAACTGTCGATGTTATGACTAGCCTGCGACGCTCTCCAACGCTGTAACAAGAATGTAAAGCTTCAAACATCAATACATTGTCCCTCTCAGGTTCATATTTTTCCAGCTTATAGTGGCTCCAAGATTGTAAGGTGTTTGATTGATGTTACTAGAAATACCGCGATTATCAATGCCACAAAACTTCAGGGGTGTGAATGGTATACGCTCAGGTTGTCAAGTGAGTTTATGGTGAAGCCAACATATTGTTATCATTAAACTCAAGTTCTAAAGACTGTACATAACTCCGAAAATCGAAGCCGATAATTCTAATACATTTGTACTGGGCCATTCATGTAGAGTACAAATGGAGTCAGTTATTCACATTTGACCTGAATGCTGAACTTAGTAGAAAACCCATAAAAGACTTAACAATGACATAGCTAATGTTTGATAATACAATGACTAATTATGATGATGCCAAAGATGGGGCATATTATTGTCAACTGTGCTTCTATAAAATGTTAACAACCCTTCTGATTTCATAATTAATGATACTCACTAAGCTCATGTGGTAACTCAGGTTGAGATATTCTTGTCCTGTTTATGTCTGGAGTTCACTTCTATCAGGTTGAGAACCATTGACGGGAATGATACTGATTGTAACTAAAAACGGGCAGGTTGCCAAAACTTTACTATGCACTGTGCACTCAATAATTAACTCTTCATACAGAAAACGCACTGCACAGGTATTCAAGAAAACTGTTCACTGCTGGAACCTGCGCAACCTTATTGTTTGTACTGATTTAGGGGCCAGCTCTGAACAATGTGACGTGTGAAACTGTTTTGCTGTTCCAAATAATAAACAAGTTACAATACCTCTAAGCGATAATCTCGAGCAGCACACAGCTACCTTATATTACTCAACTTTTTAGGAAGACGAAAAAGTAAAGATCGGCGCACTGTGGCCCTGACGTTATAGATTAGAGATCATCAGAAGATTATCTTATACCATAACTGATTTGCTCTAAAGACTTTGGTGTAGGACTTTGATTTATATAGCACTGTTTGGTTGATAGATTTCAGGCCCATGACAGCCAAGCGTTTTACTTTCACTTTCTATAGAATGGATACCACACTGTTTCTACTTTATGCAATTCTCAAACTACAGGGGTGTTATAAATTTCAGTATTGAATTCAGCTTTTTTTAATTCTATATTTCAGTTTAGTTTATTATTTTCGTTCAAAGTTGAATGGGAAATACAGCTATATTATATTGGTTACATATGAGCAAAAAAATTGAGAGCTCAACAATGAGTTCACAGAAACCTGAAAATTAAAGATAAATGATAGATACAGTCATACTATATTGACTATGGATAAGCAACAAATCTGAGAGCTCAACAATGTGTTCACAGAAGGGAGAGATAAATATATTCAACAGCACACCAGCATCCTAAGTAGTTAGAACGCGCGCAACAAAAAAAGTCAATCATCAGAGGTTCCCTATTCTATATTGTAGTACTTAATCTTAAGAGTGGGAATGAGATAAGAGCCTTCGGCACAGGATAAAATGAGAGTGTTTCCAGATATACCCATACCATATAATATGTCTGTGAACTCCTGATGACCAGTCAGTTCACCAACACAATCACCTGTAAAATTTAAATGTATATACATCACTTGCATAACATTTGCTTTCTCCATTTTATATTGCTATAGTTCTGAACACAAATTTTAGTGTAAACATTCAAGTACTATCATCGATGCTTCCCACTTCAAATAATAATTTTGAATGTTCAACTAAACTCAACTCGACTTAATCTAGTATGGTCAATCGAGTTATATTACAGACCATTTTAAGTAATTCATGCTCAAAATACCTTTTATCAATCATTGAAAGATGTCATCCCTCAAGAATAAGATCATGCCTACCTTTAACTTTGCTTATCATACCTGTGTTAATATCCAGTATCCATAATCTGGTCTCTGTGCTGCTGATGACGAGAACATATCTGTCCTTGTAGCAGACAACTTCTCGTGGTTTCTTTACATGTCCTGATGTCCACATCACCTCCCCACTATCTACATTAATTCTTAACACTGTGCTAGAATCTTGTACAGTTACAAACACAGAGTTATCCCCTATTGCGGACATACAGATACGGTCACCAGTTAAGAAGTGACATGGTATATGTTTAATTAAATCCCCAGTAAGAGAATATACTGTAAACTGTTTTTGTTTAGGATCAGGTACTACTATGTTGTTTCTGGTGAGGGCAAACTCAACACGTTGACCACCAGGGATATCAGTAGTCCAGTGTCTAACCAAAGCGCCAGATAAATCATAAACTTGGATTCTGTAATTGCTCTCAAGTAGAGACCTAACGGGATGTATATCTCTAATCAGCAAATACAACTGGTTATCATTAACAGCTAAGCTGATAGCAAAATCTAATGTACCTAGCGATGTTATGAACTGTTTCTGAACTTGTCCATCATAACTGACTCTTTCTACTGATCCCAGATATCCTACATAAGTGTACTGTAGATGATGACACACAGACTCAGGGAATCCGCTAACAGGACACTCTCCGAGTAGTCTCAGTGATGAAGGCGGATTGTCTGGTGTCTGTAGAGGTGATCTGATAGATTGAGGCCTTTGTGTTAGTTCAGGCATCACCAGACTGAAGCTCTTGTCTGCTCTGATCTCCAGAGCTGGTTCCAGTGTTGTATCTGTAGATTATGTGCAAGAAGAAATGTAACCAGGAATAATTAGAAAATCTGAGCATAAAACATAAAATATGTCTTTCAAAATATACCAATAGATGAAGAGTGATCTAAAAAATAACATGACATACGGATTTATATAACAACTGGTTTTCGTATAAGAAATACAACACTTGTTTAATGGAATCCGCCTTTCTTATTCAAATACACCCCACGCTCTTTGCATATTTAAATATCAGAAACAGTTTAAACATTTATAAAGTTGAAACGCCTTTGACTAACCTTTCTCATGTAGTTTGATGTGACTTTTTGAGGGTTTGTATTGTGGTAGTTCTAGGTTCAAAAGTTCCTTTGACAGATTTTCAGTTTCATCTTTTCCTCGGACAATGTCCACCTAATAAACAGGAATGATATGATAGAGGGTATAAAATCTAGTGGTGAAGGTTATGTCTTACTCTAGGCATAATAAATCATAGACAAGGAGTTCGGACAGTATGTCCCAAACGCCCTGCCACAGGTATACCAGAATTCAAAGTCGTCTCCTCTTTTGTTGCAGAAGGACAACTCCCTAGGTAACCGTTAATTTCAAAATGACCAAAGAACAGAATAATGAGTTACTCAATCATGTACTATCTCTGTTGATACATCAGGTCATACAACTATCAGCTGCAAAGTTTACCTGATGATACGTGAATATTCTGGTATCAATCTTTTTAACTCCTCTGCTGATTATATCAAGTTTAGTTCCAATATCTTTATCTAGAAAGGTAGTCACTTCATTCTTAGACTGATTTCTTAGCTTCTGTACCTGCTTCTCCAGTAGATCATACTTTTCAGTGAGCTTCGCTATCTGTGGAACAAAGTAAATAAATGATACGCAACATGTGAAAGTATATAACGCGTATATCAATCGCCTGACTGCTAAAAGGTATATCATCATTCCTTCGATTGATTTGGAAAGATTTAGAAACATTGACCGTAATAGTTTTCACCACAATCATTTATACAAGTCCTACCTGCATATCTCTCGTGACGTGTAACTTAGTAATCATCTCCTCCGTATCACTATCCCAATCTGATAAGATTCTAGTTATCTGTTTAACTAGTCCAAGTAGACACTCCTCTTTATCGAATATCCACAGCTTCATATCATTGATAAGCTTTATAAAGTTATCCACCAGAATTTGCAACTCCGTAAAGCTGTGTGATGAACCTGACAAATTCGAAATGTTTTAATAGATAAGATATGGTACTCACTCCGTGAAGCTATGAAAGATAACGACAGTTCTCAAAGCAGAGACCGCACTCCTGAAACCTGGGCTCTTCTTCAACTGCTGATGCCATCTTTGAAAATGGCCCATAAATTATATAAATGTAGGAAGAATAATGTAGACGTCAAAAAATTCCTGGGCCTCAGGTTCCTAGTCCTTTCAGAAAGCCTGTTTATTCCCTGACTATGTCTAGCATCAATCAAACAATGGTTAACACTGGAATTGACAAAAGACAGGCTTGCTTGCAAGCCTTATGGGGACACTGAGCTACATAGAGACCACAGTGGTCGTGGAGTCAGAACGGGTAGCATGGTTAGCTAGCCATTAAAGCTGTAAAACTGGGTCTTCATTCTTGGAAAGTGAATGATTTCCAGATGAAAACCTAGTTTTGAAGCTGTAGGTTTTTAGGTTGACATACAGGATAAACAAGCTCTTTAGATGGACCATATAGGCATATGTGTAGGTAGAATTATCATATCAGTGAGTAATTTCCTGTAGTAACAGAGCCTGGATGGTTGGTGGTCATTTACTGGAATGTTTTTATTGACAGCTGTTTGCTGTCCCACCTACCTTTTTATGTTGGACTTGTATGATCTTGCTATCCACAGATATATGCTCAGAGGCTCCACTCCAGTGGATATGCTCAGCTAATGCAGTCACACTGACTGCAACAATAAGTCAGATGATAAGGTACAACAGGTACCTCCCCCTTCCTGGTAGTTTCACTTTGATAGAGGATACAGCAGTTAACCAATCAAATCAATCAATCAATCATTTGTTAGGTTTACCAGCCCTGCAAGCGCTTTGCCACATTTTTGACTTCACCACCTCTGCTCAAAGCAAACTGGTGGATGCAGTGAGGTTTATGGCGTAATCTTAGACGTTACATGACATGACATATCTAGCGCATTTTATTTTTAGACAGTGAATGCTGATGCATTAAAATGTGTCCGGTAAATGGTAGAACAAGTTTGATATAGTTGCGTGCATACTAGTTGCTCCCCTTTCACTTGAACAGCAAAGGGGGAGCAACTCCGAATGCAGGAAAATGGAAAAAACGTGGTTAAGTAAATGGCCACCCGTCACACATATCTGTGTAAGGGCCATTTGCTTATGACAAATACCAACCCTGCAGTGCTAACTGGCCATCCGTTTCTCCTTTTTATCAATCAAGAAGTGGTGAATGTCACAAACTCATCTAGATGGCCATTTGGCAGCTGTTGGTTGCTATTACCTATCCGGATAGGCTTCAAGCAGTAATATTTGCTGTAATCAACTAATCACCAAGTGTCTACAACCGATCCTCCTCCGTTACGAACCAGGCCTTGATGCGTTTTATGCAACCGCATATGGCATCTGGCGGCCGTTCGAGTTAGAAAAGCGGCACTACTCATAACTCGGAAACCTAGTCGCCACTACAAAACACTTCATTTGCCTGCACCAAGTCATTGTCAACCAGCGATGTCATAATTATTATTTCTTTTTTAAGCAAAGTTTTTGGGTCTATCAGAAAAAAGACAAGCCATATGAATAAACAGACTAAAACCAAAAAGCGAATTATTCCATCATGATTAATCATTTCAACCGTGAGAAATCTGTGGCGTTGTTTTACAGAGGCAAAGTGAACTGTAAGATACAAAACCCCAAAGCATCACCAAATAGAACTAGCAAGCCCACACTAGAGATATTCATTTAAATGATTTTTATAGAGACTACCGTATTTTAAGACATTTTATCGATCCTGAATATTATAGCACAGCACCAAGACTATCATCGAGAAATTTTTATTTCTTGACTGAATAAATCCATCCATTCATCCAATTGCCTGTTTGCTAGGCCTATAGAGTCTGACTCACAGAAATCCTACATCATCACCTCTGCTATTTCCTTATCATAGATTAACATAATATTATTTACAAGGAAATAATTATACCTGTGAAATTATTAACATTTGCAATCAGCAGCCTGGAATTAAATGTGACCAATGAGATCAAAGACGGCTACGAATGATGATTTTATCAAAATATACATCAGGATAATTATGATACCATACTCTGTTTTTCTATAATGTGACTAATTCTGGTTACATAGTACAGCCAGTAATCTGGTTTACAAAAAATTGTTATGTTATGATTGAAAAAGCAGTGAATTATTCGCAGTTCTAAATTGTTATAAAGACAAACTTCCCCACAACAGTCATGTGTAAAACCAAAATATTAAAAGGGGTGGAGGGAAATATGGGTTAGAAACCATAAAGGGGTTATTTAGGAGTTCCTAATCACTTTGCGCAATCTTCGTTAATGCAGTGAAGGACCGCACCTTTTATTTGATAACATCCATCCACACAAACGCCGAAAATTGGCTTCCAAAAGTCCCATGAAGTTTCAACTGAGGGTAAAGCCAGTTTGAGCAGCTACGCCCCTGATGTAAATAGGGCAATCAAGGGTGTTTATTTAGCATTGTAACTTCCCTCCTTTAAATGCATTGTGAGTTGTCAAAAATAGTTACTTCATAAAAAGATCCATCACTGACCAGTCTCAAGTCAACAGGCAGGGACCTATGACTTATTTTATCATCGCTCTCACAGTAGATTAGAAACAACAAAGCGCTCGCCCACAGAAAAAACCAAAGTAGTCATTGTCTGAAAGTATTCACAGCTTACCACTCTTCAGCTTCAGAATTCGCCTCAGCATTCAGACATTTTATCACCACACAATTTACAATGAAGCAACATCTCATGATACTTACAGTCCTGGACTTTTTACTCTTCGGTTTGATCTCATCACAATCCGCAGGTTAGTTAAAAACAGTGAGCATAAAATAGTTATCATTTTTATACTTGGTCATGTGATGACTGGAAATTTTTTTTGCAAAATATGGTATGTTCATGCTAAGCGAATTGTTACCAAGCATTTTGAACTGACAATACAATGTTTCTAGTCCACCCTAGAGGAGTAAAGTTTTTGTAGGAGGATAAGTACTGACCCTCTTTACATATAGTCACCGTCAAACTACCTTACCAAAACTACCAATATTACTATCTAGAAGCTTTTATCCACTAGATACTAGTGATGGCAACGAGACTGGACAGGGCTCACGGGACAATTCCGTCGAGACAGACAACTCTTAACACAGGTCGTGACTACTAGCATTGTACATGGTAGTAGCTGGTCAAAATATTGCCTTCACCTAGACTCGAACCAGTGACCTAGTGATCAGAAGTCTTCGCTCTTCCCCACAATGCCACGGATTTTATATGATGTCATGAGAAATTCAGTTTAGTTAATTAGTAATCTTTTATTTTCGTGTACAAATTTATAATAGTACAGAAAAAGCCTCTGTTTGCAGGCATATCATTAATAACAATAAAATATGAATGCGGTAGCGAAAATAAAGAAATTTTAGCTTAATGGCTGGTGTGAATTTTTTTTTTGGCTGTGTTTTCAAACAAGTAATTTTGTTCAAGGATAATGGTATTATCCTAATATTCAAATATATTAAATATGGTCGATTTCGATAGTATGCGGCTTTGTATTTTAATAATAGGCGACTTACAAGGCCTCTAAAAATCAACAATTTTCATCAAGTTGTCTTCCCTTGGAAAATGGACAGTAGCATTGAGCGCATCATTAGTGATGACAGAATTCATGGAATAACTCCTATTACAAGGAAGCTAAAATTACGGGGTTTCCATAGGATCATGTCAGTGTAGTAAGGTATCCGATGGCATAGCTTTCGATACCCTACTCAGAATTATTTTTTATTTTTTTATGTACTGCCCAGTTGTTTCTTTCAGGTAACTACAGTAAAGGTATGTTGCTCATCACAGCAATGAATTGACCTAAGGTACACCAGTACACATTTTGGCGTAGATGTGTTATGCTATGTTATTGTCTGCTGTGCTGTGCTAAGGTAAAATAGAGGTATCATGCGCCTGTACCGGATTAAGTGAATGTTAGATAAGGCCATTACAAATAAATTATTCAGACAGTGATGTAAAATATGAGCATGCCAGTAACAAAAATATACCCGTAAGTCCTTTGAAGTCCTATTGTCAGCTCCGATACAAGTTTCAACGATATAAATGTGACAGATTTTTAAACACTCTGTCATATCTATACCATACTGGTTGACTCATGGGCCGGTCAGGCAAAATTATATTTTGAGCATTCTGCAAACTTAACTTAACTTACTCAAATGAGAGATAATTTCTGGTGCTATTTCCAAGAACAAGCAGAGATTAGTTTTCATTCCGGAGCTGAAAAGCTCATCATAATCTAAAACTTCCATCTTGGATTGCGATAAATTATTGTAAAATAAAGAAAAAAACATATTTTGTTATACCAGTGATCATCATCTGACATGAGATTTGGCCATAATAAACAGGCTTTGTTTTTAGTTTCCTATTTTTATCGATGCACAATGGATTATCAGATGAGGGTGACATAATATCCAGTAGCCTACCCTCGCAGCAATCCCAAGAAATGAAACTATCAAGCCCTTTTACTCTGGTCCATGGTGATACACTGAACATCATTTATTTCTCGAGCGGGGCTGTTCATATTCTGCACGAGTTGTGCTATGGATAAGTTGCCTGATAGTGTTTCATAACATCAACTTTCTTCCTAATTTTGTCCAATTCTTGAGCAGCAGCGATTGTAGCTGTAGATTCCTGATCATTAATTTTAATATCAGGTTTTTGTGGAGTTCGGTTGCGGTCCTGAAGTTGACCCGTAACTGTACTAGTATAGAGACGCTGGGCTAGATAGCATACACATCGAGGGGGTCGACAACGAACATTTTATTGGTTGTTGTACCAAAACTATCGCCCTCTTGTTGTAATTTAGATCAGGTTATGATCGATTAGCAGTTACAAGCTGACTGAATTATTTTGTTCTAGCTACAGGATATAAAGGTGACTTCGATTCATAAAGCAATGATGAGGAAAACAGACATGATGCCACAATGGGCAAAAAAACTAATCGACATAACAGCCGGATGAATACACCTTTGAATTATATAAACAACATCTCTTACATATGTTGCGTAACTCTTCCTAGTTAGGATAATTGGTATGGAAGTAATAATAATCTCTACAACTTGTGCGGTGACACTGTGTTTGTAATAATTCTGCAGGCTACATCGTAAGGATAAATTGGAGCGCAGCGTAAAACAGAAATATAAGTTGATACAAAATGGAGGCTCGTCGATTAGGTGGTTGGCTGTATGAGTCTTGACAAGAAAGTGGTGCATAAAATGAGGACAAACAAGTCTATACTTAGAATGAGTGCGGTTAATAGTAATCAAGATCTCTATGTAGTGAAATGTAGGGCTGTGGTTTACAAAAAATGTCAGCATCAACATTTCTAATGGGTAAAAACTGCTAATAGGTAATTGCGACAGCATTGCTCGATCTAAAAATTTAGCTGCATGAATCAGATCTATGATACTGAGACAGTAACCACATTGTAAATTGTCTTTTAGGGCAAAGATTACTAGATTATTAGGATTTTTATGGTACTGTTTTTCAATTTACTGTTGTCCCTTATGACTGTTACAGCATGTTACAGCTCTGTTATGTAATACACTGTAACTGTAACTGTAACTGAAAAATTTGAGAATCTGTCTGGTCATTCATGAGAATAATTGCTCACCACTTCAGACAAAGAAAATCCTTGTTACATCATGACCGGAAAATGTAAATTTGTCACAACTTGATATCAACAACCTGGTAGTAAAATCAGCTGTTTTGCAACTCCACTCTCAGCTGTCCCAGAAACAGTGTTACCGCTGCACCCACAGCTGGGGAATCAGGGATAGCATTGTCATTATAGGATTGTTCTTTTGTTAAAACACTGTCAGAATAAGAATGTCTCAGTTTGGAGATACATTTATGTATCTCAAAGTATGAGATGGGTGGCCTTTTTGTCATGCAATATCATACATTTAAGTCGCTTAGGGTCTTGAGCTGACCCTACAATCTTGAATAATGTTATATTGTTTTATTTTATAAATTTCCTGATCGTTTAGGCCAGGCACTTCTGGGGTTTCAGCATTGTATAATGTATACGCTCTTGAACAGAGTTCGTTTCTTGTTCCAGAGCACTTAAAACCACTACGCCTACAGTAATCTTTCAGTGCTTCTGTGTCCCACGTTTCGACTTCATTCAATGATATCAAATCGCTGCTTACAAGATCTTCCATATTGCGATGTTACTTGGAGTCTGATGACCAAATAAATGGACATTCATATGGACATTCATATGGACATTCATATGGGCGCCTGGTTTTAATCATTAACACTTCAGTATTTATAATCTTTGCTTCACTGTTTTGTGGTACACATACCAGGTTAGATATGCCAGACCAATCGTTTGCAGTATATTTCTTGTGGTGCATCATTCAGACCACTGTTATATTGTCATGCTCTAATTTTTCATCGTATCAATAATTTCTATACTATTACTAAGGTGTTACCACATATCCCAGAATAATAACCTTGTTTGTTATGACACTGCAAGAATTACATCGCTGGTTTGAAGGTTTGAGGAACTAGAATTTTTTTCTCCATCCCAATGTGTTTGTTGGTAGATTATGCACCTGATCTGAGAATGCCACTTCCAGAAAATATGCTGCTACCGACTTATCAAAGAAATAGGAATATTTTAGTATCCTTCCTATAGTGAACTGTCCCTTTATCATGGGCATTGACAACACAACTCCAAATTATCAGAATGTTATTTTTGGGCCTATTGTATTTATATTCACAGGACTAAATGTAAATGGATGGCAGGCTGCCTTATAATGACAATTGAATGTCAATGTACTTAGCCCGTCGCCAGGTGACTATTTATAGGGGTGCCCTACCTACCTACCCTACCTAATGGGAATGAAACCCTTAGTGCTTGTAATGGTATGGGTTGACACATTTGGTTTCTTGCCGTTGGATGTATATGTTATGAATATGTTGAATTTCTGTAAAAACTGAATGCACACCGGTCATTTTGCTTTACATATTTGGATGGAGAAATAAGTTGAGGTATTTATGACTTTACAAATAAAAATTTTAACGTCAAACAACATGTCATGAGGAAGTTATGCATGTTGTATGAGATTCTAGTGAAGTTGGTTTAAGATATAGATTGTCTGTAGAGGGTGACTGAAGCAGTGGTAGTAGTATTAGTTGAGAGTTGATATTATTGTAACCACGCCTTGGCTGACGCCGTGGCAGGTATAAGGGCAGAAAACTACCCTGGCGGCACGATAGGCAATGAAGCCCCGGCCGTGTCTGCATGAAAACAGACTAATCCGTGTAAACGTTTGGTCTTCTGATGATATAGGTTGTATCTAAAACGACAGTTTCGCCCCCACCCCCCACACTTTAGCCAACTAAAGTACTGGGGGCAAGAAAATAACAAACAATGGATTATCATGTCAAGTGCCTGAAGTGGCAAGGTATTTTTATAAATATCCAACATTTGTGAAATATGTTAGGTGGCGATATTATGAATGAGATTCGAGGAGATTCAATGAGATTTGAAGAGCAATGCACAATACAATACATTGCATACATTATAATATAATATGGTTACCATCTACCACTTAACCTGCAGTATATTAAAAATACTATCATAGTCAGTGATGTTTGGCGGGTATGTGGTTCTAAGGTAGGTGTAAGATGGACACCTGTATAAATAGTGTTGGACAGTTTCGTCTTCTTGGAGACAGACACATGTTTGTGAAAACGTCTTTCCTATTAGGTACAGGTGGCATTGTAGGCTGACATGGCCTGTCAGGATTCCTGTTAGTACAGATGTCTCCCTTCTGGATATATATAACGGGATTGGATGTTTCTCCAGATGGCTTGTCTCAAGGTCAGCGAGGAGACCTGTCCCAGAGTCGCCAATCTCTAGTACGGTCCTCCATCTCTGCTGTCTGTCTTTGCTGCGTTTGTTGTGTATTATGGACTTTTTGAAGTCTTCTTTGGTAAGTGTGTCTGCACTAAACTTTCTTCCTTTGAGTTTTACTATGTTGCTAAGGACTCTCTTTGCTTCTGGTGTAGTCAAGCATCTTTTCCAATAGGTATGACCCAGCTGCCATACGACAGTAGTTAAACATGTCCCTAGAGGCTAGATCTTTTCCTGTTGGTGCCCGAGATAATTGGTGTAGGGCTTCAGTTGATGGGTTGAGTGAGGTGCCTAGCAAGTCTTTCAAACAATTGTGTACTGAGAGTGTATTATTTTCGTCCCAAATGAAGGAGTTGTAATATGCTTTTGGCATGTTGACTGTGGTGAGTATCTTTCTTGCTGCAATAGGTTCTAGTCCTGTGTGAATAAAAGGTGTAAGCATGTTCCACTTCTTAATAATGTTTCCTTTTGCTTTCTCCCTTTGAGTCTGAAATGCCAGTTTGTCATCTAATGTGATACCTCGCACACTCGTTGAATGTGCTGTATTTATATCTTCGTTACTTATTTTTAATGGTGCGGGATGGCCTCTGAACCATATGGCGCCCGTCTTGGAGCAGTTAGCTTTCATTCTCCATTTTTTAATCCAGTCTGAGCATATTTTGCAGATTTTTTCTAGTGTGTCTTTGAGTGTTTTATCATCTGGCTCTGTGCAGATAACTGAACAGTCGTCCGCGTATTGATAAGACGCGCCATCCATGCCGACTAGCATATCTCTAGTGTACAGCAGGTATAGCAGGTGATAGGAGGCTACCCTGTGGCAACCCAATCTTACATGGTAATGGCTAAGAGATGTCATCATTCACCTTAATTCTTAACTTCCGATTTGATTAGAAGTCTGATATAAGGTTTATAAATTGCCCTCGAATCCCAAGTTCGGCAAGTCTGACGAGCATTCCGTCATGCCACTCGCTGTCGAAGGCTTTCTGAAGGTCTATGAAGATACCTGCCACATTATCTTTAGCAGCAACATTATGTTGAATTTCTGCTACCATTGGGCAGAAGTATGTTGTGGTTGATCGGCACTTTCTAAAGCCATGTTGATGTTCAGGTATCCAGTTTTGTTGTTCAGCTGGATGTCTGAGCCTTGATTCGAGAATCCTCTCCAGCACTTTCCCACAGATTGAAGTGATAGTTATTGGACGGTAGCTTCCTGTGTCAGCGTAATCTTTCTTTCCTGGCTTCCGTAGTAGGGTGACAACATTGTTAGTAAATGGCCATTTAGAGGTTTCAAGAATGGCATTGAACAGTATCATCAGATTGATATGGAATTGTACCCCACTAACTTTAGGCATCATCGGGTGTAAGCCGTCATAGTCTGGACTCTTTCCTGAAGTTTTCAAAACTCTTATCGCTGACATTATTTCTTCAGCTGTTACACTTCTGGATAGTTCTGGGAAGGAACTGCACGTCGTTTCTCTTATATGATTTAATTTGTTTCCAAACTGAGTGTCTTGTTCTTTACTCTGGAATTCTGTGGACATATTATGTTTACCTAAAAAGATGTTCTCATAGAATAACTGAGATTTTTGTTCATTCGATGTTGTCTTTGGAATTGATGTCTCCTATGGTGAAGTTTTTAGAACTGTAGAATGTTCTTTTGAAATTTTTCCAGAAGTCATCTCCATTGATCTTGTTAAGTTAAATTGTGATATCTGAACATTTTTTTATCGGCATCGAAAATGTCTCGGTCTCGTCCCGGTCTCGTCCTGAATTTTCTTGCTGTCTCGGTCTCGTCTCGTCCTGTCTCGCCAAAATCTGACAATTTGCCATCACTACTAGATACTGGCTCTGTTGGTTCGGAAAGACCTTCCTTTACAGGAGCTGTGATTTTGTGATGGCATATTTAACCGAAACAGACGGGTATGCATTATTCGATTTAGTAATTGTTTGTAAAATATAGGCCTATTATATTTTATTTGCTAGGATGTTTAATGCGGAAATAAGATGGATTTAGGAGTAGGTGGTATAGGTTTAGAGCATCAGTCATTCAGCGCGCATGCGTTGAAGGCCATGGGTTTGGTGCTCCGACCTGCCTACAAACAGAGAGCAATCTGGCTGTAGCCTCGCCCTTGAGGCACTCAATATCTCACCATTCATGCTCATGGGATGAAGCATGCGATAAGACCCCTTGAGTTTAGTCAACCATTTTAGCTAACCAACCATTTCGTTTTTTGTCAACCATTTTTCTTTATTGGGCTGACTGATAAGATGATGTTAGTAGCAAGCGAATAAGGACACTAAGTCATCCTGGAAACCTTAACATCTTCTGTTATACCTTATTGTTGTAGATTTCTCTCAATACAGAAGTGTGTGTGATACAAGTTACTGGAGAAGTATTCCAGATCCTTTCCAACTACCAGTCTACCTGAAATCACCAAACTACCCGAATGACTACCCTGAGTCCGAATGCACCTGGCACAAGCGGCTTAACCATTATGAAAATATCAAGGTACTAAATCAGTCATGACAAACAAGATCTGTTGTTTCTAAACTAAAGTATGGTCTCATCAATGAATTCTTAGAGCAACGTTCCCACATTGCAGAATAAACCTGAAATTATTTAAAGCTTATCTGCAAGAAAGGCTTAGATATCCTGAAACGAATCCTGACAAATGTGACTTACTTATAAATATGGAGTCAAATTTGTATCACTTGATTATTTACTTTTTTAGGTAACCATTGAAGACATTGATCTTACTGAGAATGGTGTTCCAAACCCACGCTCCTGCTTGAATGACTATCTACTTGTAGCAGGGAACAGACTATGCAGAAGTGGAGATACAGGGACATTCTCACTCCCATTGCAATCTGGTTGGGAACTGGTAACATTCAGGGCTGACAGGATAGGGAACAATAAGGGATTCCGCTTAGTCATCAACGGTACATTGATACCTACAACTACTACCTCGACTACAACATCGACAACTACGACAACTCCAACAACAACTCCAACAACAACTCCAACAACCACTACACCAACAACAACCACTACACCAACAACAACCACTACACCACCAACAACAACCACTACAAAAACAACAACACCAACAACAACTACACCAACAACAACTACACCAACAACAACTACACCAACAACAACAACTACACCAACAACAACACCAACAACAACAACTACACCAACTACAACTACTACACCAACAAGAACAACCGCTACACCAACAACAACATCTAAAACAACAACACCAACAACAATACCAACGACTTCACCAACAACAACTACACCAACAACAACTACACCAACAACCACTACACCACCAACAACAACCACTACAAAAACAACAACACCAACATCAACTACACCAACAACCACTACACCACCAACAACAACCACTACAAAAACAACAACACCAACAGCAACTACACCAACAACAACTACACCAACAACAACAACTACACCAACAACAACTACTACACCAACAACAACTACTACACCAACAACAACTACTGCACCAACAAGAACAACCACTACACCAACAACAACATCTAAAACAACAACACCAACAACAACTACACCAACAACAACTACACCAACAACAACTACACCAACAACAACTACACCAACAACAACAACTACACCAACAACAACAACAACACTAACACCAACAACAACAACCACTACACCAACAACAACTACTACACCAACAACAACTACTACACCAACCAGAACAACCACTACACCAACAACAACATCTAAAACAACAACACCAGCAACAACACAAACGACTACACCAACAACAACACCAACAACAACTACACCAACAACAACAACACCAACAACAACTACACCAACAACAACTACACCAACAACAACACCAACAACAACAACTGCACCAACAACAACTACACCAACACCAACAACAACAACACCAACAACAACAACACCAACAGCAAGCAAACAAGACACAAGATACAGCACTATATCAAAAAAAAAATATGACTCCACAACAACAACAGGTGTTTCTAAACCGGATAAAATGCCGCAACCAAAGCACATCAAAAACGAAGGTATGCTTCTGACAGTCTAGCTTTTCACTATGTTTCCATATGTCGACGCTTATCATCGATGATTATTATTTAGGTTAACTTGCGAACGCATTTGTTCGCATTTATTCACATTTATTCACTCGAAGGCAGGTACTATGGAGACGAATGGATAGTACGCGTGGAACAATGGAATATATGCGGGAGGTCCAGGTTCAAACCCCTTTCCCAATTCTCTTTTCACGTTTTTTCATCATGGAAATTGTTAGCATTCATCATTTGACATGGTGTCTAGCATTGATGTCTAGCTAACATATCAACAAAGTCCTGTAGCATTAAAACTTTTGGTTTGTAAGACGACCAACTATTAATTACAGAATTTGTTCACTGCAGTGTTGCCATTTTATTCCTAATCCTGTTTTTCTTTATTTTATTACACAGGTGTCAGTTGTATAAAATCACTACCATTTTATGTCTGGATTATAGCTGGGATCGTAGTAGTCATCATCGCATTTACCATTCCTTTGACGGTAGTATTGGTAAAGAAAAGAAGGTGAGTTTTCCTAACCATCTCATCATGGTTAGCTCTGAGTTAGGTTGAGAGCATTTTGGGGTTAAAAGTTGCATTTTAAGGATGAAGTTTGCGTTTTATATATAGTTTATAGATAACACGCCACAGTCAAAGATTGCAATCTGAAGTTTATTTGGTTGAGGTCTAGTTCAGTGGGCAGCAAGCCAAGCTTGTCAAGACAGGCTAGTTGAGGTCCAGCGACGTGCATCAGGATTTTCAATATATCACTTAAATTTTCTAACAAAATTTTGCAACTTAAATTTTTGTAAATTTTGTAATCCCGCCCTCCAACAAATCCCAATAAAAGTTGAGATCCAATTCTGTCACGTGTCATTGAATCAGACATATGCTTGAGTAAGAGGGTTTTCACATCTTCATATCGATTAGTAAATCGCTACCAATTCACTATATCCCTCCCTCCCTGGTGCTAGCTATTTTTAGTCCCAAATTTAAATTGGGCTATTATGGTGTGTTATGTGACAAGGCATTCATTTCTCAAAACTCCTCCCGTATCAGATAGTTTCTTAGATCTCGGCTCGGATTCTGTGATTCATAGACTTTGTCTATGCTAGGAATGCTGAATGTAATAACGCAATTCAATCAAGGCTATAAGCTGACGGAACCCTGATAATCCCTGATGAACCCTGATAGTATTTAGGATGGATTTCCAAGACATGGCAATAAACAAACTCCAAACTTCAAAATCTCCATAAGAGAGCTGATTCGAACAATTGAAATGCAAGGTCAACGGAACATGCTGGGCTCAAACTAGGTAATATATATATTTATATTATAGTTATGCCTCAGATAATGTTGTAGGTCATCAATGAATGAAATAGACTAGGTTCCTCGCTGTGAATCGCGGTATTTGTATCTCTGTGTATGTCTAAACAATCTTAGACTTGGTTCTTCGCTGAATTGCGGTATATCTGTAACTCTGTGTCTTAGCTCTGTTGGCTGAATTGTGTCTAATTGATTTTAGACAATTTTCCTCGCTTTTGAATAGCGGTATTTGTATCTCTATGTGTGTCTAACTGTCTTAGACTTGGCTCCTCGCTGTGAATCGCGGTATCTGTATCTCTGTGGGTCTAAACTATAATAGACTAGGTTCCTCGCTGAAATGCGGTATTTGTAACTCTCTGTGTACGTCAAAGCTCTGTTATAGCTAAGTGATTTTAGACAATTTTTGTCTCTGTGGATGTGCCTCCTTGGGCTGACTGAATCAGATAATTCTCTGATTATATGTATACTGTTATATGTCGTGAACCCGCTCCCTGGCGCTGACTGATTTTTACAAGTGTCCATCAGGCTTTTATAGTGCTGGTTTGCTGTCCTGTTATTGTGCAACGTTTGCATTTACAGGCGTAAAGGTGTTAACCTTGTTATTGGTTTTAGCCTCAATTTCGTCATTACTCTCTTTTGATTTGCGTGTTTTGTCAGTTTTAATTATCTAGCTGTCAAAACATGGTTAGTCTGTCCTTTGCTTGACCTTCCCTCATTTTTGTTTCGGTCATTTTAAGATAATTTATGGTGTCAAGTGCACCTGTTTATCCATGATGTAATCTGTTGGTTTTCCGGTTTTGCAATCTTTCCAGGGTTGTTTTGAAGATCTTTTGTGACTTCTATTGTTCGTTATTTTCAAATAGCTTATGGTGTCAACTGCACTTGTTATCTATGGTGCAATATATTGGTTTTCTAATTCCGCAATCTTTCCAGGGTTGATTCATGTGCCCAAAGATCTCGTTACTCTGCGGTTATTTTGAAGATGTTTTGTGACTTCTGTTGTTTTTCCGTTGTGTGATTCTCCACGGGTTGTTTCACGCGCCCAGATTTCTCATGGCCCTGTGATTATGTTTTGTTATATTTCAATACGCCCTCAGTGTATTATTCCCTCTATTTACTACAATATTACTATTTTCCATCACCACATAGCCTGTGTCTAGATGAATTTCAATAATGATAACTTATGATGTTTGAGCTTTAACCCTGCACTGAAATGTTTAAGTATGCTTCTGTTGGGTCTTAGTTTAAGCTCTTAGTAATAATTGAATTTAAACTAACTTTGTTTTGTTTTACAGATTATGTGGGGTTAATGGTGATTTCCTGTCTGTACAGCATGCTGGGTTAAAACTTAATGCATACTCTACTACACTATCGCCCTGATTCGATTTCATATCTATAACTTTAAAGTCCTTGGTTCTCCTATCATCAATTCGAAGTCAGCGAACAAGCAGCAAAGCTCTCACAACAAGCAGGTCAAGCCTAAAATAATCACGCCGAAACAGATCACCATAGCTATTCAAATTGACAACATGTGGATGACAATGGAACTTATGACCAAAAAAAATATAATCAGAAACCAGTGTAATTTGTGTTATGATGTCTGGTGACCTAGACTTCACCCTTAGTCTTAGCTTTTGACTTTTGCAAGCTCATTGTTTTTCTCCGCTTTTTGAAACCAATCTCTAAAAATAGGTGCAAAGGTAATTAGTTTTGACAAGTGTCATATTTTTTTGGGATTTCTAATCCAGCTTATGATTGGTTATCAATTTTTATGGTTTCGGCCCAGGGTCTGGTACAGAAATGTGTTGGTTGAATATTAACAAGTTATTCACTGCACTGTGTCTTTATATGATATGTGATTGACCTTTAGTTTTGTACTGTCACACTTTTCGGAAATAAAATTTGTTATCCCCGTTGTCGAAGACTTTGACTGTGTGTGTGTGTCCCTCTAATTTTCTTGTACGGTTAATCGTTTGCTGCATCTGACATAAGTAGCCAAAAATATCTCTACTCACCTGACTGAACGTGACAGGAGAAATAGAAAAAGTTGCGTTATTTGAGTTGTGGAAATCAGCATCATCAGATAAAAGATTAATACAGCTAAATTTGATGAGCTAGTGAAGATATTTTTTGTATTGATCAAAGAAAATTTTGGCAATTTAAACTGTATCGCCTTGAGGATCGATGATATAGTCTGTGAAGAATTCAGCAAACTGAGATTCAATCTGATCAAACAAGTCTGTACGGAATTTCTTATCATTGAAAGGTTCAGACTGCAAAAGAAAACAATAACGTGTTTATGAATTTTTAGTATTTGACATTCATAGTAATAATTTGATTGAAAAAACAAGGCAACCGTTGGCGTTTTTGATTCCATCCAACAAAAAACCTGTTGTGCTTATTATATTCAGTGGTAAGTCTTATCACGTTTATCATGAGTTCATATTTACCTTTTTTAATGCATCTAGATTGTATTGGAAGAATAAGAACCATCTGTTCCAGTAGTATCTGTAAAAATAAACACAGAGAAATAAGGAATTAGTCAGAAGCAGGATTAGGATAGAAGGATGTGTGAGGTGATTGATATTAGAATGTTTATCCAAAACCTCATGGTATAGTAAAGATTTTAGTATAAACAAGGGCCTATCACAATAAATCAGCCAAAAACCATCATCACCTCATTCTTCGCTGAAATAAACAAGACCTGCAAGAGGTGTTGACCCAAAAAGAGTATATATATACTGATATTATATTCTGACAGAATAATTGGAAACAAATTTTTCAAATTTAAAGTCCAAAATGGCGCGGATCCTGAGCCAAATTAAGATCCACTCTGCAGTAGTCACCAATATGGAAGACCAGGAGCATACCATCATTTTGAGTGGTCTGGTTAAAGAATTGAAAGAATCTGAAGCAGGCCTATTGAGGTGACAAGTCAACATAGTTTGCATGTAAAGCAATGGGGAAATAAAAAGAGGTGTTGGACCTAATAGTAGCACTAGCAGACAAATTACACAATCAGCTGACCGCAGTAAATATAGCAACTTCAAAGGAAAAACATTATTCAGTGACCTGGCTGGGTAGGTTATGGAACATTTAAGGGATGGTGACATTGGTGGGCACCGGTAGGGTTGGGCAGGAGGGGGGGTGGGCTGGCGGCTTGTCCTGTATGAACTAGGTTAACATAATAATATTGGTACTAAGAAGATATGTGTTGGAAAAGAGTGCTGGGTTAGTTGAGCAACATGCCATCGTGTTGAAGCCCAACTGTTGACCCCTGAATCCGCTCTTGACCCCAAAAACCCCAAACTGTCAGCTGTTAACCCAAAACTTCGAGCTACAAACCCCAAAATGTGAGCTGCAAACTCAAAACTTCATTCATGCTGCGAACCCCAAAGTGCGAACTACAAACCCCAAATATTGACCCTCAAACCCCAAAAAATGACCCCCAAACCCCAAAAACTGACCCCCAAACCCCAAAAAACTGACCCCTAAACCCCAAACCCTGACCCTTAAACCCCAAACCCTCGTTTATGACCCCCAAACCCCAGAAAGTAGGCCGTGAACCCCAAAGTGTAGGCTGCAAACCCCAAACTGCGAACTGCAAACCCCAAATATTGACCCCGAACCTGACCCCTAAACCCCAAAAGCTGACCCCAAAACCCCAAATTTGGCTCACATACCTCAGGCTGCCAACCCCAAACCCCAATATTACACCCCAATCCTCAATCAATATGACTACACTATCTCTTAACCTTATAAAACACTTCGTCTGGTGCTTACAGTGCATGAATTTGCACCTGTCGGGCAAGTCCAGACTTGTTCTCTCTTCTTCTTTATAAGACTCTAACTAGATTTAAGTGTGTTGAATTAATGAGTGTCTCCTTGAATGCATTTTTGAAGGTCAAAACCCCACCCCATAACTCAATAAACGCCTATATCTTCAGTCAATTGGTCATTATATGAAGTTATCTCCCCGCTTGACAAGGAAAAGTTACTTCCAAATGACATGTATACGTCACACTTGAGCTTAACATCTCTTCTGTCTTATGTCTGTAGACAACCTGAGCCGTCGCTGCAGACTTTGCCGATGATGGTCATGAACATTGTATATCTGTAAGCTGCAACCTAAGCAAGATACCATTTTAGAGACCAATAAGGGAGCAAAGCCTGACAAGGTGAGTTTTGAGGGCAACGGTCTTATGGTCAAATGGCCGTGGCCAGTCACGCTATGGATGGATCGCCTCCGAACTTCGCGCCATGCTAGCGTACCAACAGAGATCTTATGTGACCAACTTTGAAGACCCGTTACCGTCAGTCCGGTCACTATTAGGTAATACACCTGTAATTGGGTGAAGGTCAACTTGTTGCACCCATCCTCCAAAATAAAATGATTAGTATGCTGATGACAAATGAGGCTGTAGCCAATTCAAAAGCACTGCTATCAGTGATATTGAACCCTGTTAATATTTTCAGGTGTATTTGCAATGAAAATCTATTGAATTAAAGTTTGAAAATCTTTTTGCAAAATCATTTTTGGAAGATCAATGCATACGGATTGGCTAATGTAAATTAGACCGGAAATGTGTGCAAAATGCAATGGTCTTATATATTATGGGGCCACTAAAAATTTCTGACAACCGTTTTTCAACCCATAGTCACCAATATGGAAGACCAGGAGCATACCATCATTTTGAGTGGTCTGGTTAAAGAATTGAAAGAATCTGAAGCAGGCCTATTGAGGTGACAAGTCAACATAGTTTGCATGTAAAACAATGGGGAAATAAATAGAGGTGTTGGACCTATATGTGGACACAACTTTATTAAAGAGCCATAATTTCTCTGCTAAAATGCCCTTGACTAGTTTGCCACCTATGGAATTTGAATCGGTACTCATTGCTTGTAGCTTAGCTAGCATTAAAACATTATGAGTGTAAAGACATGGCTATTCATGCTTAACTAGAAGAGTCAAGTTATTTCGAGGATACCTAGTTTTCTACTAGATATTGATTGAGCTTTTGATTTATTTGTGTCCATGTGATTATTAATCAAGGAACTACATCCGCATTGCTGGGGAGTCAATTAAATGGTGGAGATAACTGAGGTATACCCGCATGCAAGGAACCCTCTCACACCTTGGATTTAGTGATATCTTAGCGCTGCTTTACATCGAAGGTAGTCTCGACAACCACAAGATCGGATCTGCCGCCCCACTTATCAGAGACCAAAAAAAATAATTTGAGGTAACCAATGCTTACACTATAAATTATTGCTGTGGCTGACAGGGATGAGTATTATTATATAGTACTCACAAAGGGAGATAAAATCTCAGAGTGATGAAGAGGAGGAGGAGAGAGATGGAGTGCTTCCACGGCTGATGTTTCTTCGCCTCTGGTGGGCTATCTTCCTGTATGTAACTCTCTGTAATCAAATGAATGCAGATGGCAAATTTATATCTTTATTCTACCTTGATTGTAAGAGTGATCTGATATATAGCCTTTTATACAAATAATGAATGTTGTTAAATTACTGTGATGACATAAGAACAATATTATTAAAAGCGTGTTTTGATGCATTATGGGAGTTTCGTTTACTGCATCAGACAATTTGAAAAACATTGATATCACTAAAACATATTAAACTCACTACAAGGGGTCCCAGCAATGGGCCATGTGAGGCCAACAAACCCTAACACGTACTATGTGTTGCATAGAGTGGCAATGGTGGAGTGGAATGAGCTATGGGACGAGAAAACACAACTCTGAGTAGTGAAAAGAGGGCATGCTAATTAGCGCCATCAACCCATTGTTTTTCTTGGATAGTGAGACGTCACAACCGGTTAGCCCGCTTGCTATTCACTACTAGGTGATTGGTGCCGCAGAGTATGTGGGGTTCGAATCCCCAGCACCATCGGATGTATACCTCTTTTGGGACAATCAGAAACCGAATATAGGCTCAAACATTGATTTAATCGAGATCAATTACTTGAAGTGTAGTCTGACATATTTTAGGTTATTCTGGAACACAACCTTACAGTGAGGGGAGAGGGGGTTTGGACCGTCTTAATCTAATTTGTTACACTAAAAAATACCAATAATTTGTATGACTAACCTCTTCCTCACTCAAGTTGAGGTAGAATAACCTGGCCCTTTTCCCTTTAAAGGTGAGTTGGCCAGCGTTATTAAGTGCTATCACTGAGGGTGCAGATCCGGGTAGCGTTGGAATACCCTGAAAAACAAAATGAGTGGGAAACATTACACAGAGTTGGATCAAAATAGACTGTTTCTCCAAACTTTTCAGACTTGAAAGACCTATAAATACAAGATGACTACAAAATCACAACTAAGGTTTATTAAATTTTCTTTTATGATGACCAATCACAACATTAAACTAGTGACCATATCATTTAGTGTTGCAAACAAACTACTGGATCAGATTCTCCAGCCCGCATGCTAAGTGCTGAGTTGCTACCCTTTGGTAAGCAATTGAATAGGCACTGGAACTGGAGGATTTGAGATGTTGAAATCAATTCTTGTCAAAACAATCATTTTGAATTAATTGGGTATAGTACGATAAGTTTTAAGCTAACTAACCAGTCTCCTTACAGGTCCCAGCTCGATAGACAATGTTGATATTTCATCCGAGAGGGAACTGTTGATGTTATGACTGGCCTGCGACGCTCTCCAACGCTGTAACAAGAATGTAAAGCTTCAAACATCAATACATTGTCCATCTCAAGTTCACATTTTTCCAGCTTATAGTTGTTCCAAGATTGTAAGGTGTTTGATTGATTTTACCAGAAATACCGCGATTATCAATGCCACAAAACTTCAGGGATGTGAATGGTATACACTCAGGTTGTCAAGTGAGTTTATGGTTAAGCCAACATATTGTTATCATTAAACTCAAGTTCTAAAGACTGTACATAACTCCGAAAATCGACGCCGATAATTCTAATACATTTGTACTGGGCCAATCATGTAGAGTACAAATGGAGTCAGTTATTCACATTTGACCTGAATGCTGAACTTAGTAGAAAACCCATAAAAGACTTAACAATGACATAGCTAATGTTTGATAATACAAGGACTAATTATGATGATGCCAAAGATGGGGCATATTATTGTCAACTGTGCTTCTATAAAATGTTAACAACCCTTCTGATTTCATAATTAATGATACTCACTAAGCTCATGTGGTAACTCAGGTTGAGATATTCTTGTCCTGTTTATGTGTATGTGTGCGCCTTTGTAGTGCCTCTAAGCGATACGGTAACTCAAAAAACTCAGGAGTTCACTCCTATCAGGTTGAGAACCATTGACGGGAATGATACTGATTGTAACTAAAAACGGGCAGGTTGCCAAAACTGTTTTACTATGCACTGTGCACTCAATAATTAACTCTTCATACAGAAAACGCACTGCACAGGTATTCAAGAAAACTGTTCACTCCTGGAATCTGCACAACCTTATTGCTTATACTGATTCAGGGGCCAGCTCTGCACAATATGACGCGTGAAACTGTTTTGCTGTTCAAAACAATAAACAAGTTATAATACCTCTAAGCGACAATCCCGAGCAGCACACAGCTACCTTAGATTACTCAACTTTTTAGGAAGACGAAACAGTAAAGATCGGCGCACTGTGGCCCTGACGTTATAGATTAGAGATCATCAGAAGGATATCTTATACCATAACTGATTTGCTCTAAAGACTTTGGTGTAGGACTTTGATTTATATAGCACTGTTTGGTTGATAGATTTAAGGCCCATGACAGCCAAGCTTGGTTGATTGTTGAATTCTTGAAGCGCAAGGCTGAAAAAATCTGAGCTCCAGAAAAATTGACAATAAATCTGGGTAATTTTCACCCAAAATGAACAAAGGCAAGAAGAGAAAACTCATTTCCAGTAATGATCCTGATGAGGATGATGCTGAGGATAATATCTTCACCTATTCGCTCAACAAGTTGAAGGCATTACAAAAGAAAATCGACTCTACTACCACTGATGAGTCTATCACCATTAAAGGTAATCCGGGAAACATCCAAATTGTCGTTGACTGCAGCACAGCTGTTTTTGAGCTTGTCAGATCTATATTTCAAACATCAATTCAGGAGCAATATCTTTATGTAACTAGGAAAATGAATAAAGATAAGGACAAAAATACAACAGCCACCATATTCACCGTTAAAAACAAGAAGAAATCGGATAGACGCCTTTATACTGCAAACTTTTACCATACCACCTCTAGAATACTGGTGAATGCTATCAAAGATGTGGATGTGTTTATAAGTCACTACTCTAAGCTGGTAGGTGAATTACAGCCAGAAACAATTGCCAATTTAAACGAGAAAGTCCGTTCCTCATGCTCAAATGCAATGGAATCGCTGAAAAGTAAACAAACCAATGCCAACAGCAGCACAACTCAACAACAAAGCACACAGGGTGCTCTGGGGGGATCTACAGTCTCACTGCCAGAGTCTTCTCAGTGTTCCCTGTCTGAGACAATGGAGACTTCTGCTCCATTCGTCGACAGCGCTCCCAGTCATTCCAGGGACAGAGATTGTGGGGAGAGTCCCGGATGTGCGTCATGCAGAACTCTACATGGCGTGCTTTCTATTATGATGGAGAAGATGGACAGCATGCAGGAGAAGATGGACAGCATGCAGGTTAAATTGGATAAAATTACTAGTGCTTTTTCTGAGAGCCCTAGTACAAAGGAATGTCCATCAAATTCCAAAAATACCGTACAACAAACATATCTTCCAACTCAAACTCTTAACACCACACAACAATGGTCATCAGTTGCAAGCAGCAGTAGACAACTCCACAGAAATATTCCTTCATCAACAACACATCAAAACACACCAACACCAAGTTCACCGGCAACTACATCCAACACACCAGATCACATGCCATCTATTACAAAAACAGCTCGTCCAAACAACTTCAACCCCAAGCACTGCATCGTAATAAGTATCAACAAGTCATCAAAAACCTACCAAAACTATAATCAAGACAACATCAGACGTGAGATTAACCGTGAATTCGGCCCAACAATCATAGAAAACATAACGACCTACAATTTCAAGACAGAATCTCCAAAAATTATGCTGCACCTTCGCGATGAAAAGACAGTGACCAAGTTGATAAACACTTGGAATACATTACTATTTGAAAATTCGCAAGTAAGAAAGACAATCAATCCAGAATCAGCAAAAGTCAACACTGGTATGCTGAGAGGCATTCCTATCGATGCTGATGATGAACTTGTAATAAAAGAGATATCACAGAATTTCCCCAACTCTTCAGCTATAAGGATTTACAAAGGGGAAAAGAAAATGCGCATTTTTAAAGTAAAGTTTGACACTCAGGACCAATACAACAAGGTCCTCAGTCAAGGTATGATTTTAGACTCACTTAAACTTAAATGCCATTTTGAAAAACTTCTATGATGGCAATGAATTTTCATAGCGCATATCTTAATATCCGTGGATTGGCAAGCAAACTGGAAGAGGTTCGTTTAATTCTTAGTGATCACAAATTTAGTATACTGTGTTTGGCTGAAACATTTTTGAATGAAAATGATGACAGCTGCCTATATGAGGTACCAGGATATACGATGATAAGAAGGGATAGGCTCTGTAACAATGGTGGGGGATTACTCTGCTATGTCCATGATTCACTGGTCATTGAACATCTGGAAAATTTAGATCTTTACATGGATGAGAGTATAACAGTCAAGGTGAGACCCAGAAGCCAAAAGAGTTTTTTGGTCACATACTTATATAGACCTCCCCAATCAAAAGCATCATGGAACACAGACTTTTCAGAGTTTGTCGAGCGTTGTTATGGTTTGAACGATGAAATTATAATATTTGGTGATTTCAATATTGATTTGCTGAATCCAACTTCGAAAAACAGGTGGTTAGGTAATGTTACCTCTCCACTACTGTTGAATCAACTTATATCTGAACCCACTCGCATAACTAATTCATCAAGGACACTAATTGACCACATCTATTCAAGTAAAAGTGACAATATTGCTAAATCTGGTGTCATCAAATATTCACTGAGTGATCATTTCATGATAGTAGCTTCAAGAGAGATTGATAGAAATGTTAAAATATCTAAACAAAGATGTAAGGTAACATTTTTGGATTATTCATTTGCAACACCTGAAAACATTTTTAACACATTCTCAAGGGAAAATTTTGGTTACGTACTGTATGAAAGATCAATAGACTCAATGTTTGAGAAGTTCTATAGCCATTTGAATCATCTTATATCAAAACTCGTGTTTGAGAAGACTCGTTTTGTAAGAACGCATAATCTTCCAAAATGGTTGGATGATGAGGTAAAAATGAACATCAAAATCAGAGATCAACTCAAACAAAACGGTGATTGGGAAGGATATAAAAAACAGCGAAATTATGTCACTAATATGATCAGACAAAAGAAGAAAAGAGCTATTTCTAATACTATTAAAGAGTCTAAAGGTAATACAAAACCTGTTTGGGATGTATTAAAGAATAAAAAGAAGGAGACTTTCCCTGCGACAAATTTGAGTGCAGATCAATTTAACAGCCATTTCACATCCATTGCAAAATCAATCACAAAGAACCTTGTTGTAACAGATGAGATGACATTTCCCGTATCCAAACATAATTTGACAGACATACCACAATTCACCCCTTTCACATGTACAAGAATATTGTTCCACATTCCTGATAGTAAAAGTACAGGACCTGACAGAATTACAGTGAAGATGTTGAAGCTTGTTTGGCCTTATATTGTGGATATTGTCACCGATATGTTTAACAGGGTTTTAAGCAAAGGACAGTTCCCTTCAACATGGAAACTAGCTCGAGTTTCACCAATACATAAATCTGGGGATATAAATAACCCATCAAATTATAGGCCAATTTCAGTCTTGCCTGTTCTTTCAAAAATATTTGAGAAACACATAAATCACCATCTGCAAGAATATCTCACTAAGAACAAAATCATCCATGAGCTTCAATGTGGATTTAGAAAAGGCCATTCTTGTTCAGACAGTTTATTTAAAATTATTTCAGACTCTTTGGTGGAGAAAATTAATGGAAATGTTATGACATTACTTTTTCTGGATTTTAAAAAGGCATTTGACTGTGTATCCCATGTTTTACTACACAACAAGTTGAAGGCTTGCGGCATCGGAGGAAATATGTTAAAACTTCTTGACACCTTTCTGACAGACAGAAGGCAGTTTGTTAAACTCAATAATATTGAATCTTGTAGATTGCCTATCACAATAGGGGTCCCTCAAGGTTCAATCCTAGCACCAACTTTGTTTCTCATCTTCATAAATGATTTATTAACTTCATCAAAATCAGACTCATCATCATATGCATATGCTGATGATACAGTGTTCCTGTCATCTAATAAAAACCTTCAGCAACTAAAGGCAAAGGCATCTGAAGATTTAAGTGGCATTTTGGATTGGTGCAATCGTAACCGGATGGTTATAAATGTTCAGAAATCTCATTACATGCTACTTAACATCTCAGATCCGCTTTATGACCTGGAACTGTACATAGGGCATGAAAAACTAAACAGACAGAGAACTACAAGGCTTCTGGGTTTTGTGTTGAATGACTCGCTTTCATGGCAGGATCATCTAGAGTATGTATATAAAAAGGTACAACGGAATGTTTACCTACTTCAAAATTTGAGATACTTCTTGGATATAGCAAGTGCCCGCACATTTTACTTCCAGTTTATCTATTGTCACCTTATATATGGTATCCATATCATTGGCAACTTGTCCTGCAATAATGCCCTCAATAGATTATTTTTGTTGCAAAAACGGGCTTTACGCATTATCGCCAATGTGCATTACATCCCATATTATCTCATTTCAACCGAATCCATTACACAATCATTACAACTCCTACCTCTTCCTAAGCTTGTTTGTTATTTCACTTCACTTTTTGCGCATAAGATAAACAATTTTTTAACACCTCCATTTATATATAGAGGATTTAAAAACACTACCAAGTTCAATTTTCGTGATAAACATTTACTTTTATATCATACAGACAATCTAAGATACAAAGTTTCTGCTACATACAATTCTTTACCGTTACATTTGAGATCTAAAGAGAAGTTCAGTTCATTCAAAACTTTACTTTTCAACCATATATTATCGACTTGACCAACATCATTGATGATATTATTTCCCTTCTGTTTCTCTTTTTTGTTATAAAAAAAAATTGTTTTCTGGCACTGAGTGCAAAACATTTCGAATGAGATGACTTTTGATGCCAATAAAAAGTATATATAAGCGTTTTACTTTCACTTTTCTATAGAATGGATACCACACTGTTTCTACTTTACGCAATTCTCAAACTACAGGGGTGTTATAAATTTCAGTATTGAATTCAGCTTTTTTTAATTCTATATTTCAGTTTATTTTCGTTCAAAGTTGAATGGGAAATACAGCTATATTATATTGGTTACAGATGAGCAACAAAATTGAGAGCTCAACAATGAGTTCACAGAAACCTGGCAATTAAAGTGAAATGATAGATACAGTCATACTATATTGACTATGGATAAGTAACAAAACTGAGAGCTCAACAATGTGTTCACAGAAGGGAGAGATAAATATATTCAACAGCACACTAGCATCCTAAGTAGTTAGAACGCACGCAACAAACAAAGTCAATCATCAGTGGTTCCCTATTCTATATTGTAGTACTTAATCTTAAGAGTGGGATTGGGATAAGAGCCTTCGGCACAGGATAAAATGAGAGTGTTTCCAGATATATCCATACCATATATGTCTGTGACCTCCTGATGGCCAGTCAGTTCACCAACACACTCACCTGTCAAATCTAAATGTATACATCACTTACATAACATTTGCTTTCTCTATTTTATATTACTATAGTTCTGAACACAAATTTTAGTGTAAACATTCAAGTGCTATCATCGATGCTTCCCACTTCAAATAATAATTGTGAATGTTCAACTAAACTCAACTCGACTTCATCTAGTATGGTCAATCGAGTTATATTACAGACCATTTTAAGTAATTCATGCTCAAAATACCTTTTATCAATCATTGAAAGATGTCATCCCTCAAGAATAAGATCATGCCTACCTTTAACTTTGCTTAACATACCTGTGTTTATATCCAGTATCCATATCCTGGTCTCTGTGCTGCTGATGACGAGAACATATCTGCCCTTGTAGCAGACAACTCCTAGTGGTTTCTTTGCATGTCCTGATGTCCACATCACCTCCCCACTATCTACATTAATTCTAAACACTGTGTTAGAATCGTGTACAGTTACAAACACAGAGTTATCCTCTAATGCGGTCATGCAGATAATATTACCAGTTAACAAGTCACTTTGCATTTGCTTAATTAAATCCCCAGTAAGAGTATATACTGTAAACTGTTTTTGTTTAGGATCAGATACTACTATGTTGTTTCTGGTGAGAGCAAACTCGACATTACGATCACCAGGGATATCAGTAGTCCAGTGTCTAACGAAAGCGCCAGATAAATCACAAACTTGGATTCTGTTCTTGCTCCCAAATAGAGAATTCGTCAGCAAATACAACTGGTTATCATTAACAGCTAAACTCTTAACAGAATCAAATCGACCTAGTCTTATGAACTCTTTCTGAACTTGACCATCACGACTGACTCTTTCTACGGAGTCCCGATATCCCACATAAGTGTACTGTAGATGATGACACACGGACTGGTATCCGCTAACAGGACACTCTCTGAGTAGTCTCAGTGATGAAGGCGGATTGTCTGGTGTCTGTAGAGGTGATGGGATAGATTGATGCCTTTGTGTTAGTTCAGGCATCACCAGACTGAAGCTCTTGTCTGCTCTGATCTCCAGAGCTGGTTCTTGTGTCGTATCTGTAGATTGTGTGCAAGAAGAAATGTAACCAGGAAAAAATAGCAGATCTGAGCATAAAACATAAAATATCTCTTTCAAAATATACCAATAGATGAAGAGTGATCTAAAAAATAACATGACATACGGATTTATATGACAACTGGTTTTCGTAAAAGAAATGCAACACTTGTTTAATGGAATCCGCCTTTTTATTCAAATACATCCCATGCTCTTTGCATATTTAAATATCAGAAGCAGTTTAAACATTTATAAAGTTAAAATGCCTTTGACTAACCTTTCTCATGTAGTTTGATGTGACTTTTTGAGGGTTTGTATTGTGGTAATTCTAGGTTCAAAAGTTCCTTTGACAGATTTTCAGTTTCATCTTTTCCTCGGACAATGTCCACCTAATAAACAGGAATGATATGATAGGGTATAAAATCTAGTGATGAAGATTACGTCTAGCTCTCGGCATAATAAATCATAGACAAAGAGTTTTGGACAGTATGTCCCAAACTCCCTGCCACAGGTATACCAGAATTCAAAGTCATCTCCTCTTTTGTTGCAGAAGGACAACTCCCTATGTGACCGTTAATTTTGGAATGACCAAAGAACAGAATAATGAGTTACTCAATCATGTACTATCTCTGTTGATACATCAGGTCATACAACTATGAGCCGCAAAGTTTACCTGATGATAAGTGAATATTCTGGCATCAATCTTTTTAACTCCTCTGCTGATTTTATCAAGTTTAGTTCCAATATCTTTATCTAGAAAGGTAGTCACTTCATTCTTAGACTGATTTCTTAGCTTCTGTACCTGCTTCTCAAGTAGATCATACTTTTCAGTGAGCTTCGCTATCTGTGGAACAAAGTAAATAAATGATATGCAACATGTGAAAGTATAAAACGTGTATATCAATCGCCTGACTGCTAAAAGCTATATCATCATTCCTTTGTTTGATTTAGAAAGATTTAGAAACTTTCACCGAAATAGTTTTCACCACAATCATTTATACAAGTCCTACCTGCATATCTCTCATGACGTGTAAATTAGTAATCATCTCCTTCGTATCACTATCCCAGTCTGATAAAATTCTAGTTATCTGTTTTACGAGTCCAAGTAGACACTCCTCTTTATCAAATATCCACAGCTTCATATCATTGATATGCTTTATGAAGTCGTCTACCAGTATTCGTAACTCCGTATAACTGTGTGATGAGCCTACAAAATTCGAAATGTTTTAAAAGATAAGAAATGGTTATCACTCTCTGATGCTATGATAGATACGGCCAGTAAAACTTCTATTGAGGGTCTGACAGCAGACTACTTGCTTTACTAATATCAAAGTACCACTACAAATTGCTGATAAGCTCATAATTCAGTTATTGGTAGTTTGCTGCATATCTCAATTGGTCGTTTATTGCATCACACTTCTAGGGTCCTAGAAACTAGAGTGCATCATACCCTCACTCCATCTTCTGTTATTTACTTAGCAGTAATAAAAAATTTCAATCTTTTGATAGCTTCGTATTATCAACAACACATGATTACTAAAGTACTTGAGATATATTCAATCCCTTCAAAGGTAGAAAGAAACTAAATATTACTCAACTTACCATCGGTGCACCTTCCTGGATTCAAAGCTACACAAACTGCACAGAACACTTGGTTGCACTTGCTACAGGTTACAGAATAAGCCTGATCAGTGTGAGTCTCACAGTGTCTTATCTCAACCTTTCTGTACTCCTTCTTATACTCATCCATTGTTATCCGCTTATGATCATCTAGAGCGAAGTTGTGAGCCTGTAAAACATAGACACACAACAGATCAAATTGTGACAGCACCAGCCCGGCAAAATACTGGATTACCCCTGATTGGCTCACAGGCTCGTTGGAGATGTTCATGTGAATCAAAGTCAAATTTTCAGAAAGTTGAGAATTGTAGGACATGTGCAAAGATTTTGTTTCTCGGTGCAATAGAATACATCAGGCAAAATAAGCATTGTCACTTATCTTCTCCAATGGCATATTAAGGGACAACATCCTCAGGGCAGATGTCAATTCACAGTACAAGCGCCAATATAATCAATAGTGGTAGTTCAGCTAAAGGTGTTGGTCTGATAAGAAGGAAAGAAACTGAAGTGGCTGCAGCCAAAGAGTTGTACCCCTCTCCCTCGTACACAAAGTTGCACTGGTGCATTTACCATTTGCACCTGTCACCAACAATGCAGGTTAGTTTGGTTCAAGGTTTTTTAGCTGCTAACCCCCTACTGATCATATTGGGTTTTAGTATCTATTATTATCAAGAAATAGTAATTACATATAGTTTAATCTGATCTATGTAAATATTCGATCTAGCTTTTTAAATTATTTTTGTGCTATTTTACAGGTCACGAGTTCCCTGCTGTCACATAATCAGAAGAGAGTTGAAGGCAGGGAAATCGTAACCAGAAAAATGAGGAGTAAAATAGCACAAAAAGATAATTTCAAAAGACTCAGTAGATGTGCCTAATATCATATAAGTCAATAACGGGTGTGATCTGCAATAAATCTTTTCTCTAAAAATATGATGATGTCGCCTTCGCAATTTTTCTGATTGGAAATTTACCATTATTTTTGCAGCAATAGGTTTCAACTTACATCCATGTGAGGCTTGCAGAACTTCTTCTGGCAGATGACACAGTAAATCTGAGCATATTTTCTCTTGTCATCTTTTCTCATACAAACATCACAGCAGAGCAGCTTATCTAGAGGAGCGCCTGCTGATGGGATGTCATCAATCCCTTCATCAAATACTATCCTACAAAAATACACGGGGCACACTTCATGACAGGTTGAGCATTTACTCAATAGGTCATACCAACTTCTGTATGATTTAGCAGTACGGTTGATCATTATATTCCCAACTGGACTTGTTGCATATTACTGTGAGCATAATAATATCAGTAATCTAATTTAGGGAAGTTGTCAAAGTGCAATGTTACAAACCTGCACAGCGGACACTTGACTCTCTCTGTGACTTCCGAGTCCTTAGTCAGACATGTAGTACAGTATATATGTTCAGGATTACACGGTAATCTCTTTAACTCATCGTTCTCAAAGCAGTGACCGCACTCCTGAAACCTGGGCTCTTCTTCAACAGCTGATGCCATCTTTGAAAATGGCCAATAAATTATATAAATGTAGGAAGAATAATAGTAGACGTCAAGAAATTCCTGGGCCTCAGGCTCCTAGTCCTTGGGGAAAGCCTGTTTATTCCCTGACTATGTCTAGCATCAATCAAACAATGGTTAACACTGGAATTGACAAAAGACAGGCTTGCTTGCAATCCCCATGGGGACACACACTGAGCTAGAGACTACAGTGGTCGTGGAGTCAGAACGGGTAGCATGGTTAGCTAGCCAATAAAGCTGCAAAACTGGGTCTTCACTCTTGGAAAGTGAATGATTTCCAGATGAAAACCCAGTTTTGAAGCTGTAGGTTTTTAGGTTGACACAGAGGATAAACAGACCACAAGCTCTTTAGATGGACCACATATATGTGTCGGTAGAATTATCATATCAGTGAGTAATTTCCTGTAGTAACAGAGCCTGGATGGTTGGTGGTCATTTACTGGAAAGTTTTTATTGACAGCACTGTTTGCTGTCCCACCTACCTTTTTATGTTGGACTTGTATGATCTTGATATCCACAGATATATGCTCAGAGGCTCCACACCAGCGGATATGCTCAGCTAATGCAGTCACACTGACTGCAACAATAAGTCAGATGACAAGGTACAACAGGTACCTCCCCCTTCCTGGTAGTTTTACTTTGATAGAGGATACAGCAGTTAACCAATCAAATCAATCAATCATCATTTGTTAGGTTTTCTCTTAATACTTGTTCATTCTCCAAGTGTAGATAATTCCTTAACGTTAGTTGATTAATATCTTTATAGACTGTCCTAGGCCTGACCATAGAGGATGGTAAATGGAGCATTCTCCCTCTACCAAAAAGCTTGTCAAGGCAGGAAACTCTCCTTCTCTGATACTCGGGTGGAAATATTACTGAGAATAAGCAGTATTCCTTTGTTTTTTTATCTGCTCGCTTATATGGTTTTCAAATAAGTAAAAACAGATCAGTGAGATACCAGCCCTGCAAGCGCTTTGCCACATTTTTGACTTCACCACCTCTGCTCAAAGCAGACTGGTGGATTCAGTGAGGTTTATGGCGTAATCTTAGACGTTACATGACTTTATCTGGCGCATTTTATTTTCAGACAGTGAATGCTGTTGCATTAAAATGTGTCCGGTAAATGGTAGAACAAGTTTGATATAGTTGCGTGCATACTAGTTGCTCCCCTTTCACTGGAACAGCGAAGGGGGAGCAACTCAGAATGCAGGCAAATGGAAAAAATGTGGTTAAGTAAATGGCCACCCGTCACACATCTCTGTGTAAGGGCCATTTGCTTATGACAAATACCAACCCTGCAGTGCTAACTGGCCATCCGTTTCTCCTTTTTATCAATCAAGAAGTGGTGAATGTCACAAACTCATCTAGATGGCCATTTGGCAACTGTTGGTTGCCTTTACCTATCCGGATAGGCTTCGAGCAGTAATATTTGCTGTAATCAACTAATCACCAAGTGTCTACAACCGATCCTCCTCCGTTACGAACCAGGCCTTGATGCGTTTCATGCAACCGCATATGGCATCTGGCAGCCGTCCGAGTTAGAAAAGCGGCACTACTCATAACTCGGAAACCTAGTCACCACTACAAAACACTTCATTTGCCTGCACCAAGTCATTGTCAACCAGCGATGTCATAATTTTTATTTCTTTTTTAATATAATTATTATTATTAAAATATACCAGCAAAGTTTTTGGGTCTATCAGAAAAAAGACAAGCCATATGAATAAACAGACTAAAACCAAAAAGCGAATTATTCCATCATGATTAATCATTTCAACCGTGAGAAATCTGTGGCGTTGTTTTACAGAGGCAAAGTGAACTGTAAGATACAAAACCCCAAAGAATCACCAAATAAAACTAGCAAGCCCACACTAGAGATATTCATTTAAATGATTTTTATAGAGACTACCGTATTTTAAGACATTTTATAGAATCCTGAATATTTTAGCACAGCACCAAGACTTTTATCGAGAAATTTTTATTTCTTGACTGAATAAATCCATCCATTCATCCAATTGCCTGTTTGCTAGGCCTATAGAGTCTGACTCACAGAAATCCTACATCATCACCTCTGCTATTTCCTTATCATAGATTAACGTAATATTAATTACAAGGAAATAATTATACCTGTGAAATTATTAACACTTTGCAATCAGCAGCCTGGAATTAAATGTGACCAATGAGATCACAGACGGGCTACGAATGATGATTTTATCAAAATATACATGAGGATAATTATGATACCATATTCTGTTTTTTTCTATAATGTGACTAATTCTGGTTACATAGTACAGCCAGTAATGTGGTTTACAAAAAATTGTTATGTTATGATTGAAAAAGCAGTGAATTATTAGCAGTTCTAAATTGTTATAAAGACAAACTTCCCCACAACAGTCAAGTGTAAAACCAAAATATTAAAAGGGGTGGAGGGAACTATGGGTTAGAAACCATAAAGGGGTTATTTAGGAGTTCCTAATCACTTTGCGCAATCTTCATTAATGCAGTGAAGGACCGCACCTTTTATTTGATAACATCCATCCACACAAACGCCGAAAATTGGCTTCCAAAAGGCCCATGAAGTTTCAACTGAGGGTAAAGCCAGTTTGAGCAGCTACGCCCCTGATGTAAATAGGGCAATCAAGGGTGTTTATTTAGCATTGTTACTTCCCTCCTTTAAATGCATTGTGAGTTGTCAAAAATAGTTAGTTCATAAAAAGATTCATCACTGACCAGTCTCAAGTCAACAGGCAGGGACCTATGACTTATTTTATCATCGCCCTCACAGTAGATTAGAAACAACAAAGCGCTCGCCCACAAAAAAACCAAAGTAGTCATTGTCTGAAAGTATTCACAGCTTACCACTCTTCAGCTTCAGAATTCTCCTCAGCATTCAGACATTTTATCACCACACAATTCAGAATGAAGCAACATCTCATGATACTTACAGTCCTGGACTTTTTACTCATCGGTTTGATATCATCACAATCCGCAGGTAAGTTACAAACAGTAAGCATTAAATAGTTATCATTTTTATACTTGGTCATGTGATGACTGGAAATTTTGTTTGTAAAATATGGTATGTTCACGCTAAGCGAATTGTTACCAACCATTTTGAACTGACAGTACAATGTTTCTTGTCCACCCCAGAGGAGTAAAGTTTTTGTAGGAGGATAAGTTAGCCTTTTTGCAAATGCTTGCAATAGTGATATTCATTGCTAGCTGACCCAGCTGCCATACGACAGTAGTTAAACATGTCCCTAGAGGCTAGATCTTTTCCTGTTGGTACCCTAGATAATTGGTGTAGGGCTTCAGTTCATGGGTTGAGTGAGGTGCCTAGTAAGTCTTTCAAACAATGGTGTACTGAGAGTGTACTATTTTCGTCCCAAATGAAGGAGTTATAATATGCTTTTGGCATGATGACTGTGGTGAGTACCTTTCTTGCTGCAATAGGTTCCAGTCCTGTGTGAATAAAAGGTTTAAGCATGTTCCACTTCTTAATCATGTTTCCTTTTGCTTTCTCCCTTTGAGTCTGAAATGTCAGTATGTCATCTAATGTGATACCTAGCACACTCGTTGAATGTGCTGTATTTATATCTTCGTTACTTATTTTTAATGGTGCGGGATGGCCTCTGAACCACATGGCACCCGTCTTGGAGCAGTTAGCTTTCATTCTCCATGTTTTAATCCAGTCTGAGCATATTTTGCTGATTGTTTCTAGTGTGTCTTTGAGTGTTTTATCATCTGGCTCTGTGCAGATAACTGAACAGTCGTCCGCGTATTGATAAGACGAGCCATCCATGCCGACTAGCATATCTCTAGTGTACAGCAGGTATAGCAGTGGTGATAGGAGGCTACCCTGTGGCAACCCAATCTTACATGGTAATGGCTCAGAGATGTGATCATTCACCTTAATTCTTATCTTCCGATTTGATAAGAAGTCTGATACAAGGTTTATAAATTGCTTTCTAATCCCAAGTTCGGCAAGCCTGACGAGCATTCCGTCATGCCACACGCTGTCGAAGGCTTTCTGAAGGTCTATGAAGATACCTGCTACATTATCTTTAGCAGCAACATTATGTTGAATTTCTGCTACCATTTGGCAGAAGTATGTTGTGGTTGATCGGCACTTTCTAAAGCCATGTTGATGTTCAGGTATCCAGTTTTGTTGTTCAGCTAGATGTCTGAGCCTTGATTCGAGAATCCTTTCAGCACTTTCCCACAGATAAAAGTGATAGTTATTGGACGGTATCTTCCTGTGTCAGCGTAATCTTTCTTTCCTGGCTTCTGTAGTAGGGTGACAACATTGTTAGTAAATGGCCATTTAGAGGTTTCAAGAATGGCATTGAACAGTATCATCAGATTGATATGGAATTGTGCCCCACTAACTTTAAGCATCATCTGGTGTAAGCCGTCATAGTCTGGACTCTTTCCTGAAGTTTTCAAAACTCTTATCGCTGACATTATTTCTTCAGCTGTTACACTTCTGGATAGTTCTGGGAAGGAACTGCAGGTTGTTTTTCTTATATGATTTAATTTGTTTCCAAACTGAGTGTCTTGTTCTTTACTATGGAATTCTGTGGACATATGTTTACCTAAAAAGATGTCCTCATAGAATAACTGAGATTTTTGTTCATTCGATGTTGTCTTTGGAATTGATGTCTCCTATGGCAAAGTTTTTAGACCTGTAGACTGTTCTCTTGAAATTTTCCAAGAAGTTATCTCCATTGATCTTGTTAAGTTCATCTAATTTTTCTCGGAGATATACGTTTCTGGCCTCTTCTAATGCAGATTTGAAAGCTTCCTTTGCATGATCTAGTAAGTCACCATTTGGGTATGTAGATCTTTGTTTGAAATTTCTTTTGGCTTCTCTCAGAGATTTGGATAGATCTGATAGTCCAGCTGTCCAATATGGTTTCAGTTCATCATTTATACTATGATGGAAAGGCAGTTATTAGTCATGCTTTTGCTGCGATTATTAAACGGCTTACAACACTACATGAAGCTTTCTTTAGACATCTATAATTCAATAAGTACTTGACAGAATTTGATGAAACTTGGTCTCAACATAGTTCCTTATTGCTAGATGACAAGTTACAAATTGAATCAAATGTACTATAAGCTGATTGCACTAGTGATAGTGAACGAATATACACCATTCTTTTAAATTGTGATATCTGAAGAATGTTTTATCGGCATCGAAAATGTCTCGGTCTCGTCCCGAATTTTCATGCTGTCTCGTCCCGTCTCGCCAAAATCTGACAATTTGCCATCACTACTAGATACTGGCTCCGTTGGTTCGGAAAGACCATCCTTTACAGGAGCTGTGATTTTGTGATGGCATATTTAACCGAAACAGACGGGTATGCATTTTTCAATTTAGTAATTGTTTGTAAAATATATTATATTTTTTCTTTCTTATAATGTAACATATTATAGGGGAAAAAAATATGGGGCGCTTCACGCATTTGTAACCGAAAGTGACGATCAACGCCACTGTATATGTTGTTTGGCAGACAGGGTACTTGCCATAGTATTAGATGTTGTTAAATCTGGTGCAGAATTGACGAACAAATGAACACCATCACCAGGAAATTGTTAGCATTTCCACAATGAACACATAGGTTAGTGATAGGGAGGTGGGAGGGAAATTGACAGACTTATTTTCTTTCAAGACCGGCGTGGTGACCGGATGTAGATTGAAAGAAAGAATATGTGAGTAGCTGTGAACATTAGTTCTAAGAAAGCCTATCATTGGCTGAGAACAATAGTTCTAAGAAAGCCTATCATTGGCTGAGAGCAGTAGTTCTAAGTTTTCCTTACCAATAAGTTGTCCTTAGTTGGTTGAGGGAGGGCAACTTTTGTCATGTCTTGGGACTGATTGCCAAGACAAGGGAAGGTGTTATAAGGGCAGAAAAAAATCTTTTTTGTACCAAAAACTTTATTTTATTTGCTAGGATGTTTAATGCAGAAATAAGATGGATTTAGGAGTAGGCGGTACAGGTTTAGAGCATCAGTCATTCAGCGCGCATGCGTTGAAGGCCATGGGTTTGGTGCTCCGACCTGCCTACAAACAGAGAGCAATCTGGCTGCAGCCTCGCCCTTAAGGCATTCAATATCTCACCATTCATGCTCATGGGATGAAGCATGCGATAAGACCCCTTGAGTTTAGTCAACCATTTTAGCTAGCCAACCATTTCGTTTTTAGTCAACCATTTTTCTTTATTGGGCTGACTGATTGGATGATGTTAGTAGCAATCGAATAAGGACACTAAGTCATCCTGGAAACCTTAACATCTTCTGTTATACCTTATTGTTGTAGATTTCTCTCAATACAGAAGTGTGTGTGATACAAGTTACTGGAGAAGTATTCCAGATCCTTTCCAACTACCAGTCTACCTGAAATCACCAAACTACCCGAATGACTACATAAAGTCAGAATGCATCTGGCACAAGCGGCTTAACCATTATGAAAATATCAAGGTACAAAATCAGTCATGACAAACAAGATCTGTTGTTTCTAAACTTAAGTATGGTATCATCAATGAATTCTTAGAGCAACTTTCCCACATTGCAGAATAAACCTGAAATTATTTAAAGCTTATCTGCAAGAAAGGCTTAGATATCCTGAAACGAATCCTGACAAATGTGACTTACTTATAAATATGGAGTCAAATTCATATCACTTGATTATTTACTTTTTTAGGTAACCATTGAAGACATTGATCTCACTGAGAATGGTGTTCCAAACCCACGCTCCTGCTTGAATGACTATCTACTTGTAGCAGGGAACAGACTATGCAGAAGTGGAGATACAGGGACATTCTCACTCCCATTGCAGTCTGGTTTGGCACTGGTAACATTCAGGGCTGACTTGACAGGGCATAATAAGGGATTCCGTTTAGTCATCAATGGTACATTGATACCTACAACTACTACCTCAACTACAACATCGACAACTACGACAACTCCAACCACAACTCCAACAACCACTACACCAACAACAACCACCACACCAACAACAACCACTACACCACCAACAACAACCACTACACCAACAACAACTACACCAACAACAACTACACCAACAACTACTACACCAACAACAACTACACCAACAACAACTACACCAACAACAACTACACCACCAACAACCACCACACCAACAACAACCACTACACCACCAACAACAACCACTACACCAACAACAACACCAACAACAACTACACCAACAACAACTACACCAACAACAACTACACCAACAACAACACCAACAACAACTACACCAACAACAACTACACCAACAACAACTACACCAACAACAACTACACCAACATCAACTACACCAACAACAACTACACCAACAACAACACCAACAACAACACCAACAACAACCACTACACCAACAAGAACAACCACTACACCAACAACAACATCTACAACTCCAACAACAACACCAACGACTACACCAACAACAACACCAACAACTACACCAACAACAACAACAACAACACCAACAACAACTATACCAACAACAACAACTACACCAACAACAACAACACCAACAACAACTACTACACCAACAACAACTACTACACCAACAACAACTACACCAACAACAACATCAACACCAACAGCAAGCAAACAAGACACAAGATACAGCACTATATCAAAAACAAAATATGACTCCACAACAACAACAGGTGTTTCTAAACCGGATAATATGCCGCAACCAAAGCACATCAAAAACGAGGGTATGCTTTTGACAGTCTAGCTTTTCACTATGTTTCCATATGTCGACGCTTATCATCGATGATTATTATTTAGGTTAACTTGCGAACGCATGTGTTCGCATTTATTCACTCAAAGGCAGGTACTATGTAGACGAATGGATAGTACGCATGGAACAATAGATTATATGCGGGAGGTCCAGGTTCAAACCCCTTTCCCAATTCTCTTTTCATGTTTTTTCATCATGGAAATTGTTAGCATTTATCATTTGACATGGTGTCTAGCATTGATGTCTAGCTAACATATCAACAAAATCCTGTAGCATTTAAACTTTTAGTTTGTAAGACGACCAACTATTAATTACAGAATTTGTTCACTACAGTGTTGCCATTTTATTCCTAATCTTGTTTTTCTTTATTTCATTACACAGGTGTCAGTTTTATAAAATCACTACCATTTTATGTCTGGATTATAGCTGGGATTGTAGTAGTCATCATTGCATTTACCATTCCTTTGACGGTAGTATTGGTAAAGAAAAGAAGGTGAGTTTTCCTAACCAACTCTTCATGGTTAGCTCTGAGTTAGGTTGAAAGCATTTTGGGGTTGGAAGTTGCATTTTATATATATAGTTTATAGATAACACGCCACAGTCAAAGATTGCAATCTGAAGTTTATTTGGTTGAGGTCTAGATCAGTGGGCAGCGAGCCAAGCTTGTCAGGACAGGCTAGTTGAGGTCCAGCGAAATGCATCAGGATTTTCAATGTATCACTTAAATTTTGTAACAAAATTTTGTAACTTAAATTTTTGTAAATTTTGTAATCCCGCCCTCCAACAAACCCCAATAAAAGTTGAGATCCAATTCTGTCCCGTGTCATTGAATCATACATATGCTTGAGTAAGAGAGTTTTCACATCTTCATATCGATTAGTAAATCACTACCAATTTAATCTCTTATATTCTGCCTCACTTACATGATACCCAGTTTCCAAATTGATAATGGCCAATTTTGGTTCTCTCCATTACAGGAAAGTCCTGAGAAGGCGAGAGCTAAATAAAGAACTACTAGAGGAAGATTTTACAAACACAATGAATAAGGTGAAGAAGATTATGGAATGGGACACGACTCTTCTGTAACTGCAAGCCTCTCAGTGTAATATTATCATATTAAAAAAAGATATCAGAGTAATTTTTAAGATTATTTTGCTTATCTCATCCTAAACAGTGTAAAAGTTAAGGGTCAATCCAATCAAAGTCCCACTCACCCTTTTTCTAGATTCTTGTTTATAGAGCCACAAAACTGTTGTTTGGTTTTACCACCCAGCATGAATAAATTGCAGTATGGATCAGAGAGTTGAACCTGTCGGTGCAACATTTTGGATCAGCCCTTTTGTTTCTACCTTCTCCGTTGCCTTCATAAAGATTTCATCATTCCAACTCCAAAATAAGCCCAAAGTGCTTATTCATGGAATATTTGAGGGCTATGATCATATTCAGCTTTCAAATATTTCGAAGGAAATTCCCGAAGACAGGACTAAGATCAGACTAATTAGAAACTACCTATCGATACATTTGTTTTGAATTTCAGCCTTTTAAGTGTCCATCTATTATATGCTTCAATTTTAACATTCCATTTTCAACTCAAAGTTTTATAAATCACCTTATACCAGATGTTTGGGAAAAATTCATGTTGGCAATGTCTCACTTTCCTAGTAACCTATCATTCTGTCAACATCAGAGGTATTTAATTAGAGATTCAGCTCCATAATCCTGTATTAATGTTATGTGAGAGTATCCCTTGTCCTTTAACCTCCCTTAATTTAATTCCAATAATACTGTTTTTTTCTCAAATTTTACTATTTAATGAATCGAGATGTTATACAAAATAAAATCATCATGATAGTTTCTGCAGATAATTTTGTTAAAACCAATTTATGATGGTAGTCATTTGATGAAGTTATCTTCTTCTGGATAATTTGATATAAGAGTAGACACAAGAGTTGTTAACAGTTTCAAATGTGACATGTTAGAAGACATAGTTTATGAATAAACCGATGACAGGATAACCAGGTATCAATGGAAGTTTTGGTGACAAATGAACAGCTCCTGAAGAGCAAGCAAGCTACATATCTTATCGAAGCTAAGCGGAATAAAAACTTCATTGCTCAACTTTGTTTGGATAAAACTTTATTTTGTACATTATCTTAAATTTATATTTGAAGCATGAGTGTTTTAGGTTTACAGTATTTACTTGGTGTGTTAGTGAATTGGAACAGTCAAAGTACTGACTTGTTCAAAAATTAAAAGATTCTGAATGGAAAACATATTCGATTTACAATGCTGGTAATAAAATGTAACAGTGAAGTTAACTCCATTGTTGAATTGTGTAAATTTCACTCAATCTACTTGCCGGATAATTCAAATTCTTGTGGTTCTCCTACCAGCTTGGGAATGCAACACCATAGTTCAACAAAGCAGGATGGATGACGCTTGCATGCAAAGCTGTTAACTCCAGATGTGAAACTGTATTGTCGACCTTGTGGGCATGGACAGCATTTGAATCCTGGTTCCGAGACAATGGGTGTGCAGCCATCGTACACACTGAACGGGTCCCATGTCCTCAGGGTTGGCTTCGGACATCCAGACCACCAAAGATCAAGTGGTTCTGCATCTAAAGTAATGAAATGCAATTATAAAATTTTGCGCTAATTCAGGTGAATATATCAGAAGTTGTAGGAGGTTAAATAAGGTAGTAGGGGCTTAAATCTGAAGCTAGTTTGGGAGAATGAATAAAATGAGGGAGGAATCAAACTTCTCTGGCGCTGTACTAGCTAGTGAATATCTGACGCTCTCAATTATTATACAATCATAGATTAAACTCTGTCGGTTTTTGGTCATCAGCAATTGACAACACCGTACCGATCAAGGGCTAAAGGTTGTAGCTTTTTTTGAGGCTATACCATTACATTTTGAATTGTGAAAAACTAAAGTTAATACTTTACCTCCTTGCCCTTCGACTGTAAGCCCTAGACTGCACAATAGCAGACACATTATTGGTGCTCTTAATGGCGACATGCTGTAAATAATTATATTGAATATTATTGATTTAGTCCGGAGTCAAAGATTTGGTGGAAACTAATGAGCTGGGTATCTTCAGAACTCACATACGATTTCAATCAGCTTTCAAAGAACAGGGTTTAAAAAGGTTATAAACTCAAAATTAAAGTTGCCGGGAACACACAATAATGTCAATATATACTTTGAAAAAAATCCCTAAATAACCTTGAATCTTACCTGAAAGAGTCTGCTCACTGCTCACGTTTTCACTAAATGATTAAATGATGAGCACTTTCCCACTTTTATATTGACTCTGTTCATCATCATCACCTGGCATTCATACCTGAATATCTTGAGGTTTTGGGAATTCTCCAAAACGATTTGGCATGATATGGATATAAATAAAGGAAGGTGTAGCAAGAATACCTAGAACCTGAAAGAGTATCTGAAATATCATTGGATAAAATATTATCCAATGAATTTTGATTTAGTTTACTTACAGTGGTTTAATAAGACATGTATCCCTTTTTTGTTTGTTCTTGAGATCAAACTAACATACTGCGCATACTGTGCACAGGATAGTTGAGTTCTCTTCCTGCCATAAATTGTGTTTAATAGCTAAAAATTATACAAAATTAGATGATATAAGTCAAATTAATATATTTAATCTGATTGATCTTGAATTTGTATGTTGTAAAGAGCCAAAATTAACCCATTAGGGGTACAACATTAATTAACCAATCAGCTTTCAGAAAGCTGCTAAATAGATCCGCAATCTCATAGAGTTAAGTACCTGGCTTCTGGGATTTTAATGGTTTCAAAATTTGATGTCACTGCCAAATTTAAGACTACCAGGCACCACCATTTCATGAGGCGGAAATGTTAACACTGCAAGGTGACTGTACTGTAACCTTGTGCTCATAGAAGGAATATTGGAAACATTGCTCGTCAAACCGCAAAAAAGCTAATTTCTGGAACTCAAAGTCTTACATGCCCTAGCATGTAATACTGCTTCAACTTCAACTGTTTTAAAATTTAGTTTCTTAGTAATAAAAATGTCAGATAGACTGGCCTGACTCCTTGCGAAGGACAACAGTGCCTTGCAGAAAGTCCATATTTAAAGATTACGAATCTGGAAATCCTAAGCTCTGAACTGTACTTTCTGATTGTAACAACAATCAGCTTAGCTATGAAATACAACTACAAGTAGACTGACCATAGACCAAGACCATAGACCGTAGACCATAGACCATAGACCATAGACCACAGACCACAGACCATAGACCATAGACCATAGACCATAGACCATAGACCATAGACCATAGACCATAGACCATAGACCATAGGCATAGACCATACAAAAATAGACCATATAAAAATAGACCATAGAAACATAGACTATAGACCAAGTGAGCTGACCATAGTGTAAAAATAAACCTCAACAACGAGAAGGCAACGCGGGTGCTGGGAAGAAAATCAATAATTTTGATGTGGTTACCAATGTCCCACAGCTCCAAGTTGATTCCCCAATCTAGATAGCAGGCCTGGTCATCATTAAATTTGTGGGGACAATATTCGATGCAAAGGTATAATATTATGTCTGATGCTATTCGGCTGCTATTGATAATGGTATTCAGCTAACAGCAAGTCTGACAGAGTCTGGAAGACACGCATGTTGAAGATGTTTCCGATTTGCCCAAATTCTACTACAACTACTATAAAAGATGAGCAGGCATGGTTTGGCGATGGCTTGCTGATGTAGATATGTAGGTCATGTATCAGTTACTGGGGCTCACTGCTTACAGTAGGCAGACAAATCAAAGGATCAGGATGTAGGTTAATCATTATACCTAGTTTGTGACATTCAACATGTAACCAGAGAGTTATGATTGCTTGATTTGATCATCGATTGGTAACTTCTAGTTTCTACTCATTGCTTTGGGTCATTCTGGGGGGTGGGGGTTGGCGTCGGATGGAGGGCCGTTGGGGAGCATGAGTCTGGGGGGCTCAGACTAAGTCATACAATTATTTGCTTGAATGTAGCAAACAACGTTACAGCCAAATTTGATTTTTCTTATACTTGATTACTTCATGGGTCTGTCAGTTAGGCAAAGAAAACTATTAATAGTTGCTATTATATTTAATTTAGCACCTACTACAATAGTTTGCTGTTAACAAAGTACTACGAATAAATCTGCAGAAACTTGCATGACGATTTTATTTTGTATAATATCTTGTTTCATTCAATACAAATATTACGGAGAAAAAAACTAGATTCTCAGAGATGTGTATAATAACTTTGGAAATGATAGAGAGAGCGAGAAATTTAACATACTATAATATTTTGTTTTGGCGAATGGAAGCCTATGTCCCACCAAGGAGTTAGAGACTCCTTGGTCCCACCAGCTGATTACCAGCGTGAGTATAGGACATCCTATTGTGCGCGCTTTCAGTTAACAGGCTCAGAAGGTTCTCAGAAAAAAATCAGCATTTCTAATGACGTACCTACACACAAACCAAACGGACAAGTCATACCACTGCTTTTCTTAGAGCAGAAATCCTGTGCGTAGCGCTGAATAACTGCAACTTAAAAAGACAGTAGATATGATTTAGAGCTCATCCCTGTATAGAACTGGTCCTCATTCCGGCATTCAAAGACAATTTTAAAATTAATTATTGTCGATCCAGCAAACAATATGGAAAATAGAGGAAAAAGTTATTTGTGGAACTTTCCGCCGGATTTGGCCATATCTAGCAACATCTGGCAAGGCTGGAATTGTTCGCCGTATAAATCTCGGTTCCTGTGCATTAGATCTACTAGTTTATCAGCACCATAATGATCTACGAATCTGAAGGGACCTGCAATAAAAAGAGTACACAAATTAAAATTGAACATTATCGTCAGATCTACAACACTGATGTCTATATGTGCCAAACCCTGCTTTATTAGTTCATCAAAGGAATGTCTGAACAAAACTAGAAGACTAGCAGTGCCAATCTTATTGGATCAACTAACTGTTGTCCGATCTTTTCTCCTTGTAAAGGATTTTATGTAAATTCAACTGCAGTTTTGGAAATTGCTGTTGCTTAGTCTCCGTATTTAGCAGACCCGACATAAAGCTCCATATTTTTCTATAATTTTTATGATTGGCCTATGAATTTTGCTGACATCATTCTCAGTCTTGTGCTGTCGTACTACATTGTGGCAAATATCGTAGGACTTTGTATGCCTGTAGAGGTTGGTAAGATGAAGAGTTACGGCTTCAACCTAAATCTCATCCAGCTTGTCCAAAGCTTCCTTGATAACAGGCAGCAGTGTGTAAAGTACAATGGCATGTATTCCAGCAACATCGGCTGCAAAGTAGGCACACCACAGGGTACCAAGCTGGGGCCTATACTGTGGCTTATATACTGCAATGACTTGGCTGCCAATGGCTACTCGCATATTAAGTATGCAGACGACACATAATTTTTCTGTGCTATGAACAATCAGGCTAGCCAAAATGACATCGTCCCTGCTCTACGAGCCACCCAGATGTGGTCCGCTGATAACAGCATGTTGTTAAACACTACCAAAACTGCTGTTATGAATATGTCACTATGCCAGAGGTCCAAGTTTACAGAAGATATACATTTTGATGGCTCTGTAATAAAACCCATGTCCTCCATTAAATTTTTAGGTGTGACAATAGACAATAAGTTAAGTTTTAACGAGCATATATCAAACATTGTGTCTAGTTGTAACTCCAGGCTTTTTCTAATGCGTAAATTGAAAACCTTGGGTCTAAGTGCAGAGGGGTTGAAGCTTTTTTACACTAGCAATGTACGTTCATTAACTTGTTATGCTGCCCCTGCCAGGTATACTGTTTTATCTGATTTTAATAAGCAGCGCCTTGAAAGCATACAAAGATATGCAACTAGAATAATTTTACCTGAGTTTAACTACGAAGAAAGGCTTGAATCACTAGATATCCCACTACTCAATGACTTTTTGTTTCATCTAGCCTCAGCCCATTTTAGTGAGAATTTACACAATGCAACCTATCCACATCACTATCGAATTGTTTTAAACACTAGCCAACGAACATCCTCTCGCGCATCATATCCATATTTGCCTAAGAGATGTCGCACAACGAAGCAGCAAAACAGCTTTTTTCAATTTTTCATGTCATTTTATAACAACAGATTTCTGTATGTAGAGTGATATTTTTAGTCTCATCAAAACTCTTATTTTTTTGCAAACATTCAATTTTTATCATCGCCATGATAACAGAATGTAGAATAAACGATTACGATTACGTACCGGCCTACCAACTCAGCAATCCATTTAATTTGCATTCATGCAGCTATTGAATTCACACTGGTCCCATACACTTTTCAATGGAGAAAATAACGATCATTCCCACAATGCAACAGGCTGGAAATTCCCAGGGAGGTCAGTTCAAACCCTAGGATTTTTATAGAATTGCATGATGGTATACTGATTAATATGTATTACACTTTGATATGCTTATAAATATTTATTTTCACTTACCACCAAGAAATGGAGGGAATCCAAGTCCGAACACTGCACCTATATCACCATCAGCCTGTAATAATAACAAATCAAAGTATTACAGTACGAAGTATTCATGAGGCATCAATGGTGTTGAGAGGAAAAGGCAATTTTGATATGAGAATTGGCAAAAGAAAATCATCAGATAATTATACCTCGTCGCTGAGTGACCACGCTAACAATTTTGCCACCTTAAGATAATACACTGTATGGCAACGGCAATGAACTTGACTAAACAGTGGCATAATCCGATCCAAGCATGTCACAACCTGGCATGGCATTGAACCATCTACAACCAAAACTACCCAATGGGTGACAAGGGTGCCGCTGATTGGACAAGATATTTTTCCTGTCAAAGCTCAGAACCATTCTGAGATGTCATGGATGAGATAATCCCATAATACAAACATTGGATATTAATAAGCCGTTGATATGAGGAAATAACAAATTAACAAAAAATTATGAAAATTGAGTTACATTTGATGCGTCGGCAGGCAGATCGAGGTCATATAAAAAGACTGGGTAAAATCACAATATAACACACGCTTCGGAAGAAAAGCTTGTGAATACCTCTCCGCCATCCGTTCACAGGAGGTTAAGAATTTAAGATATATATCTACACAAACTTAACATAATTGTTCTTAACTTATCGATGTTAATTACTAAATATTTGAAAATTAATTCATAATATTAATTATATAGATATAGAACATCAACAAATTTAACATTTTAGATTCATAATTTATTTCGCTATGTTTGTTTGTTCATTATTACTCAATCTACAGAGATGTTTACAGATAAAAAAGTTTTTTCAAAATCCAATTGACTGAAACTTTGTGAGTATAAATAATTGCTATATGAATCAACTTGCCTGGTTAAATCCACCCTACATTTTTTTACTTTTTTTCTCATTTTGCAGCGTAACAAACATGAAGGTGGCCATCACTTGTCTCATGATTTTATCTGTCGGAGTCATAGACAACATAGCAGGGCAAGCTACAGGGCAAGGTACATTTATGTGTTGTTTTTCATATGTGATCATTATTGTTTTTGTTTTCATTTTCTGAAATTAAACCAATTAGAAGCATGATGTTATATTTACTGCTACGCCTACCCTAAACGAACCAGAGAGTTTGTAGTTTAAATGCTGAAATTCACTTGCAAGATCCACATATATTGGAGGAAGCTTACAATATTATGGTCAATTCAGACTTTATTCTCTCTTTACAGCTGCAATCTCTGATGAGCTACCATGGTATGACGACTGCCCACACGGAAGCTTGGGAACCCTGGAATGTATATGGCTGCGGATACTATGTAACAGATGATGGATATAAATGCTGTCGCTGCCCACCTGGTACCACAGTCAGCACTAACCCAGGTTTCCCCTGCACACCTCACGCCTCTTGTTCTCAGAGGTTTTGGTGCTGTCCATAATAGAACATCACCAACAGCATGTTGTATAGTGATTGCGCCTGTGAGTTTGTTTTTGTAGCAATGAATTGACTAATAATGCGCTTTTTTTCACCCATGATACACTGGTTATCCTAATTACAATAAAATTGAAAATTATGAAAACTCATCCGCCTAATTCTGACACGTGCTGACTGCCTGTAGACATGCATAGCTATCGGATAGATTTCCCTATGTTTTGCTTCATGTTTTCGAAACCAACATTACAGACATTTCTTGTGCATTTGGAATATTTCTTAAATCAATGAGCTTTCAATGTACCAAGATTGCGTTTTTACAGAAACACTAATAAGATCACATACTGTCAGATAAATCACATAAGGTAGAGCCATCTATGGCAAAGTCATAAAGGCACCATAGCAGTGTGAAGGGCACGTAGCTTATCCTATCTTATCCCTTGGGTATGAAAAGGAGAAGCAAGTGGCAAAAGCGAACAATTTGCAACCTACAGGTATAACCAAACCACTGTTCAAAACCATAGCTATGGGGGTTTATCAATTAGAAAGAGCGATGCTTTTTACTAATGCAAGTTAACACTTAAACAAATCCGTTCCCAAATCGCAATGTATATAGTTCCATCAATGTCTGACCGATTTGAAAGCGAGAGCCTAGCAGGTATCGCCCACTCACTGACTCAACTTCTCCAACTTGCTCACATTGACATATACTTACAGCGTTAGCTATGATTTCCTCCTGTAAGCACATGATGGCCTCGTTAGTAAACCTGGATACTAGTCTCATAGCTACATGATCGGGTGTGTTCCTGTCAACAAGAAATAGTGTAGTTATGATGTTTGTTGTTTTATAGTTTACTCTCATGTCCACAGCATTCCCACAATGCAATTTTAAACCTGAAATCCCTTGTGATCAGGGCAAGCCAATATGATGCCATTGCTCTGATTTAGAATGATGATTATATTGGCTGCAAACATTTTCTGAATAAATTTGAGTTTTGAGTGTGCATGGGCCAACCGCTGAACTCCCTCTCCAGAACTCTCCTCTCTTGGAGGAGAGGGAGTTCATTTGCCCAACACACAACTATATATATTTTCTGAGCTTCTGAAATGAAAACTTAGTAGAATATGATGCTTGAAGCTTCATATTACTCGTCAACTCCCTCGCTTCAAGTTGACAGCACCAGACATACTCAACAATATGTATTGTCTGACAAATATGTAAAAATGCACTGAAATATTTAACTTGTACTCCAAGTTTTATCATATCACATGCTTTGAAGGAATGACTGGTCTAATCGGTTTTCAAAAATTCAACACGTGAAGATGTGGGTGTTAAAAGTGATACGCTGAGGTTGCTCCTTTCAAAGATATCAGACCACTGGGGGGGGGGGGGGTGGGTGTTGGTGGTTTGTGGCCAGTTTGCAAAGTTCCTCGATAACAAGGAAACTCCCATCAAGCTCAACAAACTTCCGGGTCACCCAACAGAGATTTTGATTTATCCAACAGCAAATTATGATTCATATTCATAACCCTATGATTAACACACCAGTCCTATGTCTGCTGTAGTAATCTGACAGCCCAGTATTTGTGTCATGTTGTGAAAATCATAAGATTACATCAGCAGGAAACTCGACAGATAAGAATTAATCGAAAGGAGTAAAAGTATTCATAGGAGGAAAAGTTGTCATTTCGCACATTAATGTAATAGTTCAATTTATTGCTAGCTAAAATTTACTTCTTATAAACTCTCGCCAAAATTTAGGTCTAGCTAATATTGAGCCACCCTAAACTAGCTAAATTAAACTACAGCTAACATTTACGCCTAGATTTTAAATCACTTACTCAGCTCTTGGTTCGACGCTGTAGTTTTTGAATATTTTGATGGCGTCTTCGTTCTCAGCTCTCTCCTTACTTCCTGGGGTGTAAACAAAGCAGCCTTTTCCAGCTTTACGACCTGAGATATAAAAACACGGATATATGAGTTATACGTCCTGAGATAAATAGTAATACAGTTAGCAGGTTTATAGTCACACATAATATAATAAGGTGCAACACAGAGCATAAAGCTGAACAAGCAGAAATCATGAGACGATTGCTGTGTTGAGGAGATTTGTATTAAAAGATGAGCTCGAAACAAGATTTATCTCATGGTTTCTAGCTGCCGAGGACCTGAGGGCGCTGAGGAATTGTTATCAACACTATATTTTCATATTTAGGAATAGCTAAATGGCAAACACTGCCTAGTGCCACTTTGTGTCCTAGACCTAGAGTATGGGTGTAGGGGTGTATGCTATATTAAGTGCCTCAGCCACTACGATATCAAAAGAAGAAAAAATTTTGTTGCATTTGACAATGTTAGATAGTGAATAAAGTCCACACAGACAGTGTCATTTCCCCTTGGAAGTAAATAAAATTGATTGAATTTATTCCACTGTATCCTTACACTGCTATCATACCATGACAGGTTGGGAATCTTGATCAGTTTATAACCTACCTAGCAGACCGCCGCTGACCATGTCTTTAAGTACTCCAACATCAGCTCCTCCGTGTCGGACACCGAACGCTTTACCTAAATCTTCAGCTACATGAGCCGCCACGTCCACTCCGACCTCGTCCACAAGTGTGGCTGTGCCGACTGGGAAACCAAAGTTAGTTGTGATCTTGTCTAGAGCCTTAGGTCCAACTCCCTCCTGTGAACATATAACAAATTTGTAGTCATTGCCAATAAATGTAAAGGGAAAAGAGTAAGGGTATAAATTTGTGGTTGTCGCAGTAGTAGCGTATTGGGCTGGTACTGCACTAGGTTTTGATGAAAAAGAGGGGCAATTACCAAGAAGTGCTATGAATTTTTTCAAAGTCAAAATATCGCATAATTATTGCAAAACTATATATTGGCACTTTGGTCCTTCTGTAGTCTCAAAATTTGAGTTATGGGTGTAACTACTAAAGCTGATTGTCACACATCACTCACTCTTGACGGCATCAGCTCACCCAGGGCTCATTTTTTCAAATTCACATCGCTGATCAACTCATTCAAATATGGATCTAAGATTGATGGCTGTCTAAATACTACATTTCAACATATTTCCATCTTTTTCAAGTTGTGTGAATAGATCGTGTCGAGTGAGGACACACTCCGAAAGGGATGACTATATTAGCTATAAGAATATAACCCAATTTCCAAACATGATCGTTTATAGAAGGGGGTCCCGCCCAGCATATAACCATACCTGTAGACACCTGACAGCCTCTGCCAGTGTAGGTGCTAGGATCCTAGTAGTGTAAAATCCAGGTCCATCCTTTACTACGATAATCGTCTTTCCCTGCTTCAATCCTACAGAGACAGCTGCTGACTTGGCTTCCTAAACAACGAAACAAATGGTCCAATATAATATATAAATATAATAGATAAATACAATATATAAATATAAAAGATAAATATTATATATATATAATATATAAATGTAGCAGATGGATATAATTGATAAACTCATACAAACTAATGACAGGGAAACTTGGTTGGCACCATCAACATATTAATAATATAAACATAAATAAATAAGTTTTTATATGTTTATGGTTGGCGCTATATACACCTAATCAGTGTAACTCAGGGCAGTCATTGTCAGACAGCAAATGTAACATGCAGTAGAACCAACCTAGAGAGCTGTAACTGTCTACTCTTTGTGCTTAAAGCTTAGCTGCCTTACCACAATTTCTATTTATTAGACCACATGATCACAATCGCAATCGCATCTCACTTTTGGCACTGCATGTTTGGATTGCTGCCCAACATATGAGTTACTCATCATTGGCTGTACATCCAGGCATGTTATTAGCTTGGCGATTGCTTTCACAGTTTTTTGAGGTTTACCAAAAAAAAACACAATACAAAAACTATCCCTGGTCTCTGAGCTACTGCCGCATAGCTAACTTCTCTGATGTGTTTTATCAATTATGACACATCAGATATGTTAAACATTGTGATTATCTGTAGATTACAACAGTTGAGATTTTGTGTAATGCTGGAGTTCAAAGTTTAGGCGATCAGAGTTATGAGAGTGCACAAATCATTGTGGGATTACATAAAATTGGTTGAGGTTGAAATACTTTTTACTCAAGTAATCGTCTTTTCTTGACAATAGAACAAGTGATGGACCTATGTTGGGGATACCAATTATACACTTGCCAAACTGGCTGCCATTTTTGCGAGCATTAAAAACTAAGACAAGTTAATAAGCGATGCCAGTAGAGCGCACTCAATACTTTTTTCTTAATACGTGACCAACCCATAGAATCAATAATTTATTATTAAACCACTGCTGACACAGCTGGGCTTTACCCAGCAGAGCCACCAGTCGAAAATTTAAATAGAGAGTTGTGGCATCAAAACATCTAGCCAGTAGCTTTGAATGGAGTTACATGAGCTCTCAAAATGTAGGGAGTATCTTCTTCCCCAGCCATCCACCATTAGTGATGACAATGTTGTTGTTGACCAATCAGGTGCCTTTAAAATCGAGATCCAACAGCTAGATTTTAAAGGCACCTGTGTTGCAGCAGTGTTTCAAGTCCGAGGACTAAACCAAGGGCTCCCTAACAAACATATTGATAAGTGTTGGTCTCTCGAGCTAATATTAGATGACACTACGAACCTGACTAGTTTTATCTGTTGCGATGATTTCTAGTAGAGGCATTTTATCTACAGGTGAGAAGTAATGCATTCCTATCACATTCTCCGGTCTCTTACTAGCCTTAGCTATCTCACTGATGGGTAGAGCTGATGTGTTACTGGCAAATATACAGTGCTCCGGAATGTACTGTCAACAAAAAAACAAATAACATTCAATAAACAAAATAATGTGTGGCTGTGAATTAAATAGGGCTCAACAAAAATTTGACCTGAAATTAAACAAGCATGTAATTTAAACCTAAATGCTGTGACCCGGTGTCAATGGGAAACAAAGAACACCGGTACTATTGGATACTGTTCAAACTTGATTTTGTGGGACAGTGGAATATCAGCAGACTGGAAAAATACACATCAATAGCCAGTTTGTATGGGGATGGGGGTGCAGAGAGAAAGATTAGAGGTGAACTTTCAAAAAAATTATGAATTCCATAATCAATCTGTTATTAAGCAGTCCTAGAAATATAAAAGGAAAATTAAAGACATGCCAACTCAGCATAGATGTGCTGAACCCACGCCCTGCACTGGCTCCTAGTTGCATAACATCAGTAGGTAAAATAATACCCGACAACAGTTACGAATTAGTTTAAGGTGCTCCAACCTTTCATCTGCTCGGTACGCCATCAATAAGCCTTAATAATTACCTGTTCTACTTCCTTGATGACGGCGTGTTTGATTTTGATATCTTCAAACACAGCCTCGATGACCATGTCACATTTATCGAATCCCTCACTGTATGACAGAGTGGGGATCACATTGGACATGGTCCTGTCTCTCACAAAACTACAAGTAAGAATAACAAAAAGTGCCATAACTTTGTTCACAATAGTTATGTGTCGGTAATTTCAATCCATCAAAAGTTGTCTACCCTTGTATACTGAGAACACAACTCCAAGAAGCCAATTTCTGTATCAACAATAATGAGTCTCCTGATTTTTTCTTGCACAGAGGAATAACTTTATGGAGCTCATTGGGAGTGTAACTATAAATAAGGGAATAAACTAAAAAAATTAACATACAGCCAGCAGAAAGTGCGTTTCAACATAGGCCTCTCCTTTCATTAGCTAATACTTTATAATGTAGTTCATCTAAGCTAGTGGGACTGGTTCTTCTCAGTATTATTAAGTCATCTAAACTCATCCATCATTATACAAATACAACCAAAATACTTATCATCCATTTAGTAACTAATGTTTCATCTTTTTCCTGCTGTCGCTCATACCTGGTGATTTGTTTCCTCTTGGTCTTGGTGTTGAGTCCCTTGTAGATCTGATCCTCTCCTCGAGCTAATCCGGACATATTCATATCCTTCATTAGAACCTTATATCCTTTATCTATGGACACCTGTACAATACCTGCTCCCATCAAACCAGCTCCCAACACTGAGAGTGTCCTGTCAATTATAAAATAATACATAAGTGCTTCAACAGTGTTTGTGCTCATTTGTGGACTAAGCGCTTTTTTGCAGATGGTGTGAGTATTTTAAAGTACTGGAATATGAGAGTTCGAGTGAGCTAAGCCACTCTTTGACACAATCCAAACATGATAAAGACAACAGTTCAGTTAAATAAATACCATCAGATATAATGATGCTAAATTGATTAATTATGATCCGATTCGCCTACATTCGAAGTTGTCGCCTCTCTAAGCAACAGAATGGGAACAACTCAAAATACAGACAGATTGTATCTATTTTTATCTGATTTTTTCCATAACCACATTGGAATAAGCGACTGCTTCATTTAGATTTGCTATTACACATTCAGGAGATCAAATAGCAATTGACAATATCAAATTAACTCACTTGTACTCATTTTTGGATTTGCCGAATTTGTTTTTCTTAGCCTCAGTCTGTCCATGGAATAATCCAATGAGAGCTTTAGACTCACTAGTCATACCAAGCTTTCCAAATCCTTCGGCTTCAGCTGCGAACCCAGCATCTGGACCCTTCTCTACTCCTGTCCTGATAACCTGAACATGCAGAGTGTAAGGGTAGTAGTCAGTTTTTTGGCATTTGGTTGACATTGAAGCTTAAACAAAGTCTCATTTCGAACAGCAACGTCTAACCAAGGAGTAAGAGCGACTACTTGTGCTAACCTACAGAAGCCATGTTGAGAAGAAATAGTGTTGATTGAATGCCTGAGACGGTGATGATGATATAAATCGGAAAATGTAAGCTGACGAACCGCAACTGGACATTCAACAATCAATACTGGTATGGCTGAAGATCGTGATTTTCAGCAAATCTAAATTTGTTTCGGTCCCGAAGATCTTATGTGCCACATGCTATGACTTAGCTTACTTACATCAATGATTTTGAGAGGAGCTGGGTATTTTCCTTTTGTTTGCTTCATGACTGTAGCTTTAGCATTTTTATTGAACACATAGTCTTTACCCCAGTCATACTGAAGCATCCAATCAGTAACCTGTAGAAACAAGAAATAGAGAGATCAAAATCCAGCGGACGTACACTTTGTTTCCATATGTCGACATGACGTTGCATTTAGGACTAGACTTCAATGCTAGAGGCCTGGGTTAAAATCCTGGTAGCAGCAGTTTGTTTTTGAAGTACTATTATCATGGAAATCGGAAGCATTCTTCATTCAATTCGGGAGCGGACAACTCATCCGAAGCATGTGACCAGTAGTGAAAGTCTTGTTATAGCTAGAATACAGCAACAAGAGCAGATGAAAGTACAACAACAGTCAACATTATTTGGGATTGCTTAAAAAAATAGAAACATCAGGTTAGTAATTTGCTTTATAAACATATATTCACAGTGATTTTTAGAGTCAATTTACATGACTGTATTTATGGTCATTAGATTCAATAGATTAGCATTATATATTGCCCTGTCTATAGAAGATCTCAAGCTGGTGAGATCTTACAGACTAAAGAAAAGTAACCGACCTTATCCATCATATTCTTCTTGAGTGGTTTCTTCTTCAGTTTACCGCTGGCCAGGTCTTTAGCTGTCTGTATGGCGATCTCTCTGAGATATTCCAGAGTTCTGTCCTCTGCTGACTTCAATCCTGGTCCTAAGGTAACCAACAAATAAGCTCGAATCTATATTTACAGCAACAGCTAATGGTTAATGGTTGATAAGAGTGTGGTTCAAAAATACTTTCAATCATTGAAACGCTCATGCACCAACAGCAAAAGTGTAAGCAATATATAGTCAGAGCAACAAGTGGTATTAATTGATGGAATTATGCGACAGATGGTTGTTTGGGAATTTAAAGATTACCAAAAGACCAATACATGTTATAGTCAGACAGTTTCTTATGGTAAAGTTATATCAGATTGACACGGTGAAAAAATTCGATTCGAGTAGAGCATTGAAAATTTTAACCATACAAATCTGACATAACTTTTCAATAAGTGACCGCCCGACTATAACATGCATTGGTCTTTGGGTAGTCTTTAAAGGTACACAATCAAAAAAGCAGCATTTTTTTTGTATACAGACATTTCTATAATTGGTTGATATGACAATGATGCAAATAATATTTCAAACACTGTAACCCTCATCCACCAACAACTGTAGTGTTTGCGATGTGTTGTCAAATTTGATTCATGGGGGTCTTTCAATTGGTCTGAGCAAAGATTTTTGAGCTATGCAATCACATCCCTCAAAATCCTTGCCCACTTGTCTTTAAATTAGGCAAATTTGCTCCCAAATCGTCCACTCAGAGTATACATAATTCAAGCAAGCAGTGAGCAATATTGAAACGACACCTCAGGCATGTCTCACTCATCTCTTTTCTACTAACCTAGAGGTTCTACAGTGGCATCTACTAGTCCCATTTTCTTAGCCTTGATTGGTTTTATGTTCTTGCCAGTGAGGGCCATATCTAGAGCATTGGGCACCGAGATAGTCTTGGGTAGGCGCTGTGTACCACCCGCACCAGGTAATAATCCAAGCATGACCTCAGGCAAGGCTAGATTTGTCTTAGTATTGTTCACTGCTATCCTGTAGTGAGCAGCCAGAGCAACCTTAAATACAGAAAATGAATTTGTGGGAAAATTGAACTTTTATCAGTATCATATTAAAAAAATCTATTCTGATGTGGTTTGGGAAATTAAACACAGATAGGACTTTGAACCCTGCCACGAATAAATTATCAATTGGGTTGACCACTTCATGAAATGCTTGATCTGAGGTCAATAGCCACATAAAACTTTAAACCTTAAAGTCCAGCTTATGCAGTCATCAGTTAGTATTAATATCCAGCAGAATTCTAGTACAATGACCAGTAACAGAAGTTTGTGTCCACAAATTCTTAAACAGAGCCAGTACATAAATACTATAAAATATTTGTGCCTTGTCTTTGAGAAGGGGCTGGCCGAGGTAACTCGAATCAACCTGGGTTCAGGTCTCAGGGAACTTTGGGAGTCAATAAATTTTTACCTCAAGTCCTCCTCCCATGCAGGCACCCATTATGGCAGCTACTGTGGGTTTGGGGCTATTAGCGATCTGTCCGAGGAGGGAGTGTCCTTTAGTAGATAACTCCTTTATATCTGCCTCTGTCTCACAAGAGCTGATCATGCTGAAATTACACCAACATTTGACTCCTCTGATTTAATGAAGTATATATTAGTGCGAAGCACGGTGAGGTCAAGTGTTACAAAACATTTATATGAACAAAACCTAGTTATGCTTTCACATCCACAAAGAATCAGCGACTCAATCAATTGAGTTTAGAATTGCAGTGGTGATTTAACCGATCCAAATTATGGAGTTTCTAACACGCAGAGGCCCAAAGTTGGAGAGAACCAAATTTGTCCAGGTTGATCACAGCCACCAGATGGTCAACATCATAAGCTTATCATGAAGATCTAGTATTGAACGGTTAGTAATTTAACATTACCGCCCCATCGGCTTAAATGCTACAGGTCACCGTTTTACCTAATTGTAAAATAGCTGCTTGATTTCAGCATGGCATATTTTTAGTATTTATTATCAATTTCAGTTTTCTAGATTTTCCTTGCCATGCGCTCAATGTCTGTGCAGTACATCAGCACATGATTGTATCTATGCACAATATCAAAGAGTTAAAGTATCTTTTAATATTACTTCAACCTTTACTTATCTTAACACACAAACTTACTTGATATCTGCACCAGCGATGAAGCATCCTGGTTTGGCGGAGGCCAACACAACACTTGTAACTTGGGGATTGTGGTAGATTTCTTTGATCACCTGACCAAACTCAGCATCCAAGGATTTACCTAATGTGTTAACCTGCAATAAACCAAGGTATATGATAAATTAATGTAAAACACAATAAAAACAGGACTATGCCCGCTGCAGTTAAATATATATGAGTTGATTTCACAGAGAAATAGCTGAATATCCAACACACCCTCCTTTTGATCGCATTTTCAGAAATAATTGTAGAACATCTTCTCGCTGCAACACGATTTCTAGACCTATGCTATGTAGTCCAAAAAATATGCCAAATCTCATTTCCCTTTTTTGCGACACATTTTAATAATCTCTGATCTTAGTAATTTTTTACCCGACATTGTCACCATCCACTTTTATCAACACCTGATATCGGATGCAAAAATAAATTTAAAATATACTTCATGTATTGGAGTTTTCCATCAATCACTCCATTGACAATGACTGCTACAACAAAGCACATTTCTCTTCCAAGCAAAGGAGCACTGAAGGTGAAAACAAGGTTATATTGATATTATATTGGGCTTACAGGTGAATTAGGATCGTTGAATGTGATGATTCCAACTCCATCTTGTATTTCTGTCTGTATCCGTTCACCGTTTACGGCCTGTGTAGTGCTGAGGTACTTCAAATTCAATTCTGTAAAAATAACAGAGAGTTAGATAATACACTCTCAAAAAGCCTGCAGCACTTTCATGATCAGCAAAGCAAGTTATGTTCCAGTGCCAGATGAACTAGATATAGCAAAAATATGAGGCCCCGATTGAAAACAACTATTCATGACAGCGCCATCATTATCTTTCAAAGCAACAGCTAGTTTCCGTTTCATTCATTTCGTTTGATGAGAGTGACTCGACTGGCAACAAACGACCTCTGACCCCTCGATCTATTATCTATACACAACTGACTCACTTATCGATCAAGTGACCAAGTCACAACAACTCCACTGCTGGACTCACAGCAGTCACACCTACTATTCTAATTAATAATACAAACAAACTACTGTGACTGTGAGTGGTGGGCCTATCACAACAAGAGGAGTGTGATTATAACCATCCATGATCATCCATGTCCATCATATCTAGCCATTTACTAAGGTAATCTAAAATTGATCTATAAGACATCCAAGATTATAAAACTACCCATAATGATAATGAGCAAAATCCTCATTCATTGCAACAAGCTGGTATTATTCACTAATTTAGTAAGTAAGTAATTTGTTAATAATAATTCTTCATTCACTCCACTGACTGACTCCTGACTGTGGTGTTTAGTCAGGTCTGCCATTTAAGTTAGCCCAAAATTATTGAGCTCTATCATACATACGCTTTACACTCCTGGTGAGTCTGCCTGTGAAAAGGCCAACACTTCTCAGAGACATGTTGATTGCTTCTTATATCACTCCGATTTTAGTTCCTATGATGCCTTTCAGTTCATTTACTCTCAGTAATCAGCTTTTGCAACCGGTTTGGACTTTGAACTTTACTTTCTTTCTTCCGCTTGAAATATATCCACATTGCAATGAATAAAACTTTTCAGTTGTATTGATACAATGGGGAGAGTGTTTTGTTAGTTTTTTTAGCTCGACTCGCTGGCAAGCACCTGTTGACTTCCGGATGCAAAAAGCTTTTGGGAGCACAGACTGAATTGATCAGACAGGCAGGTCATAAAAGAAGTATTTGAGCATATACAAGGTACTTTGGTAATTTTTTTTACATGCATTCAACCAACTATTTCTCACTGTGTAGGTCAAGATATTATTTTGTTGCAGACATTTCTTCATTCTGCTCCAAACCTCTTGCATCCAATGAATGAACTTTTTATTATTATTTATTCAGTTAGGTCATTCATTCATTGGACTTGCTTAGTAACAACATTCATTATCATCATTGCATGAACTAAATGAGTTTTTGTAATGGGTAGCGTGCCAAAGGACAGGTGGCTGAGGAAAATGTTTCCCAACTCAACACCTGTGATTGTTTTGTAATGTATGCATGTTGCATCAATGTTCTGTGTAGTAGTAATGTTGTGAATACCATCAAGATTCAAGATCAAGGAACTTCTTAATACCATCATGCATATTTCACACTGTTCCATGCACCAAATGACATGTATTTATTCATGCAACGATAGAATCTTTTTGATATCACCCCCCTCTCTGAGGTTCGGGATTATTTCATGATTACTAGTATATGATATGACAGGACAGCAATAACCTCTCACCAAAACGGACACATTGCAGGTCGGGTACCCCAGTGGACAAGGCCTTTTCTCTTTGTTGTACTGGTGTGCTGCCGGTGCCTCTGCTCACAAGGTTATTATCAGTTTTGAGCAAAGCCCTATTTAAAAAGCATATCAACTATAGATGCCAGATCGTTTGTATACCTTTACCTTTGACAGTATCAAACACTCTTATTTGTTACAATGTTTATATTTTAGTTGTTCGTACCCATGGAGTCTGCGTCACTCCTTCTGGAGCAATTCAATGACCTTGTAAATCAGTACAAAGGTGAGTTCAGTAAGGCATTAAGTTCTTCTTGACTTAGTCAATCAGAGATCATTTTGCTTTCTGCACATATAAGATACATGCACTACTAGTTCATGGATTGAACTAGATTTACTGGTAAGATAATTGTTCTGATTTTTTGCGGGGTCAATCTCTGCAGCAAAGCAACTTGTGTAAGTGTCTCAAGGCAATAGATTGATATTTTCAACCTTATGCCTACTGTATATTTAATTCCCGGAACAAATATCACCGTGCTATGTTGTTTTTGACAATATACAAATCCTTCCGGGGCAAAAGCAAGCATCTGGAACAGAGTGTTGAATATATTATTAAGTGGAGTATAAAACCAAACCTCTTGTATTTATCCGTACTGACCCATATAGATTGTCTTCAACTTTCTCAATTATAGTTTTTCTTGTCAAACATTGTTTAGATTCTCATCTTCATCACCTGACATTTTGTAGATCCACGATCTGATGGGCTGTTCATGATGAGTAGCCTTTGGCCCAGTGTAGCTATCTGCCTTTCATATGTAGTACTAGTCACAATCATAGGACCCCGACTTATGACAGGCCGACAACCAATGGATATCAAAAGTCTCATGGTCGGATATAACTTTGTTATGGTGGCATTCTGTGGATACACTATGTATGAGGTGAATATTCAAGTCTCAGTGTATGAGGCTTTGGGATTTAGGCGTATGATGTTGTAAGTTCAAGGCAATTACATCATTATTTTAAACATTGCTCTGAAATGTCCAAAAATACTGACACAAAATTCAGGTCATCAAAAAAATACTAGTTCAATCAGGGTTTAATTTTGACCCAATTTGCCTGAATTCGGAGTTGCCTTCCCCTTTAATGGTTACGGCATAGCTTTAGGAAAGGATCAGCATGAAGAAAACTTCTGTGATCATGCGATCGTGTATAACAGAGATGTAATATTCTTTTAGTTCCTAATGTCGGGTTGGCTTGCTGGTTATAGCCTCGGATGTCAGCCTGTAGATTACTCAAACTCTCCCCAAGCTCTGAGGGTAAGTTAATCCTCAATTGGTCTCTGCAATCAAGATTTGGGAGACCATACTTGTTAATCTGTGTTAAATATGGGTCATTTGAGGTGGTTGAGTTTTATAAATCTCTAATTGCCTTCTCTCTTTCAGTCAATGCATCAGGATCTTCTAGGAGACGGCTGATAAATGTGTAATCCTGGATTTAGCCATTGCGATTTTTGGACCAACAAATAAAATCTAGACTTATTTTAATTGTGATCTCCCTAGTTTTAAGTTATTGATTTGTGAAAATTGTTGACTGTTCTACGAGTGGGGTATGGAATGATTGAAATCCCATATTTTTTTTCATTTTAGATGTTGAGAGCAAGCTATCTGTTCTATATCTCTAAATTTGTGGAGCTTTTTGACACTGTAAGTAAACAAAAGCTGCTTGATAGCTATACTTTGTGTGTCATCAAAGAATTAACACCATCAAAGAGATTATCATTTCTTCGTGTTTTTTTTTTGCTGTATGATGACGGCAAACCTAATATATTCGTTCGGTTTTTAGAGGCACATCAGAACAAACTATTAGTAGTTAAAGTTACGAAGAAAAAAAATTATTCCCTAATGATACTTATTTTCCTTTTACTTTTCATACCCCTTACTTGTGATGTTCATTTTTAAGCATCTGGGACCAATTATGAAAGATGACTTTTGAGTTGATTGATAAACGGAGTCCATCTCTGACAAGTTTTGATACAACTGATGTTCAAAAATATTTTTACTGGACATTTGCCCCATCAACAGACCATGTCTCAACGCTCATCATTGCTTACCATTTTACAGTTGTTCTTCATCTTAAGAAAGAAGTACACACACGTCTCCTTCCTGCACGTCTTCCATCACGGGATAATGCCTGCCTCCTGGTGGTTCGGTGTTAAGTTTGTTCCTGGTAAGGCCTGCTTATCAAAAATTATGATACTACCAAAGAACCAAACCCCACTGTTTGACCCCTGTATGCGTAACGTTCTTTTAGTCGGATGGGAGCTAAACCTCAACATATACCCTGTTTGCTATCAAAGGAGAACTGTGATACTGCCAGACTACACCATTGGAAGGCCCCATGGACTTTCTTTTTAGGTTGGGTTGTCGAGCTGCTCAAAACGCGCTGTCAATCTGACCCAAGATGTAGTTCCCCTTTTCAAAATTCAGTCATAACAGACCATGTACTGGTTTCCATGAACATGGTCTTCTACATCATGCATAGTTTACTACTTTGCACTACATTTTATAAAATTTAACCAAGTAAAGCTCTTGTTTTGTTCGGCAGAAGATCAAACTAAAAGTTTTTATTTGTGATTTTCTCAGGTGGATTTGGCACTTTCCATGCCATGCTGAACTGCTTCATTCACGTTGTGATGTACACTTACTATGGTATGGCTGCTCTCGGACCAGAGTATCAGAAATACATCTGGTGGAAGAAATATCTCACCAAAATGCAGATAGTAAGTGGAATAAGTTACACTTTGAAAATAATATTTATCTTTTCAAATGACATCCTCACCCAATTAATTGATGATGTGTCCATCTGACTGTTGTGAATTTTGTTGAGCATCTTCATCAAATACTTCCTTTCGGATTTCACGAATTCATCATTGTAGTTGGAACGCCACTCTCCCTTCCCCCTCAAACCTTCTTGAGTAAATACCAGCTAATTCAGGCATGTCATTCTGTGCCTTAATGAGGACTTGTCTTCCCAATGCCAGAGAGCAGATAACTAACACCTTTTCATTATACCTTGCAGGGACAATTTATTATAGTGACAGCTCACTCTGTTCAGCTCTTCTTCATTCCATGTAACTACCCAATACTGTTCGCCTACTGGATACTCTCCTATGCTGTTATATTTCTTGGCATGTTCCTCAACTTCTACATACAATCATACAGATCTAAAGCGAAACAGGGTAGCAGCAAAACTTTACCAACTAACGGGCATAAGAAATCATCATAATGGTTGTTTGTCCCGAACTAGTCAATTTGTTTTCTAAACAAAGCGTATATCAACAACCTGCATATGGTAATGACACGGTTGTCTTTAACTGAGCATGCCTTTCATTGTAATCTAGGAAATATTGAAATTTCCTAAGTCTTTTCTATGTATTGAAATTATCTAGGTATTCTCCATATTTAATAAATTTTAGGCAATTGAAATTCTAGGAATTCAAGTTCTTTGTTTTGAAATTATCTCAGACCGATATCATTCTTGACCGCCAATAAGCTTTTGAAACATCACTGTTTAGACAATAACTCTTTTACTCATGGAACTGAATCTTAAATCATCTAGAGTGAAAACCAGTCAACAGTCTTGAAAAATCGTAGCATCTCAGAATTTTTCAAAAAATATTTGTCCAAACAATTTAGGTTTAACTGTAAATTTTTTAAAAGAAATAATTGCCTCCTGCTGACTTTTTTTTAGGAACAAATTAGTGTACTCAGATAAGATTGTAATGACATTCCATCATGTACCTTTACTGCTGCTCAATCCAAGAAGTTCCCTCTAGCAGGGAGGGGGGTGTATCCCACCCTCCTCGCCACTTCTAGACCCAAGTTTCATCAAGTTTGCTTGCTTTCGGAATCGCTGCCCCATTTACTGATTAGCCCAGCTTATTAGTGGAAGGAAGCAAACCCAAATGCAGAAAAACTGGATCAAACTTGATCTGAGGTCCCTCTAACTCTTTGCAAAAAACCTTACTCCTCTAGTATTATACAGATATCCAAAACAAGAACAAAAATCTGCACAAAAGTCAAACTGTGTTTTGCATCACCACTCAATGTAGGAATTTATTAATCATTTACTGGTGGATGGTGATGGAGTGTTTGCCACAACTACCACTTCTCAATCTCATTTTTCACTAATTTGATCCAAAGGTCAGTTTTTTTCAGACAAAACAATGTATAAAATTCCCAAGTTGGCACAGTCATAAAACTATACTAAAAAGATACTACAATGTCTTTCATTGAATTTCATATTTTGATGCAGATATTTTTTATGATTTATCCTGTTTTGTAATTTATAGAATTCACAAGACCTTGACAGTACTTATAAATTATGAATTTGGTTGACCTTGACCTCCACCTTAATTCCATGTTGGGTTGCATCTTGAAAATGTTGTTGACTTATTTATTTCAATTAAATAATAAGATAACTTGGCATCATCATAAATGTTTTTTCTAGGAATTATGCCCTCATAATTGTTGATCTTGCTCTTTAGTTCTCTATATTTTTGCAGAAATCTCCCATTCCAACGTTGTGTAGATTAGATCTTTAATTCTTGTGTACTTTGGACAAAATTAGAATGTATTCATGCTTTTGTCATTCTTGTGAAAAAGTTTTTGCACTATTTTTGAATCAATTTGTACGCAATGTTTTTCTTCAAATTCATTTTGGATTCGATCATGTAATGTGAAAGATGAACAGTACTTGTATAAGATATATCATATCATTCGCTCAGCTTTCTCTGTTATTGGATGAAATAATAAGTCCTTTCAATCTCTATTCACCCTCTGAATATCTGTGTTCTTTTTATACGGCTCGCAGCAGGTAATGCAATAGAGTTTGAGTCTGCTCTGCTAAATTTAATTGAAGCGTATATTTTCTGAATTATAACTCCAGCCACCGGTACCGGGCATCGGTATATGTTCCTTGTACCTTGTCTCAGCATACCCAAGTCCTGTCTGAATAAGCCTATGGGTACTAAAGGTCCACGCCTCACAGGCAGTATAAATATTTACATCTGTTTCATCACTAGGAGCCTAAGCACTGTGTTGAGATCAAATCTGATACCGCCATAAAATTAAATGAAATAGTACAGCTCAGGCCGAAGGATATCCAACCAAGAACTAGGACAACCCGCTCATAACATTCAACCTTAATTTTGTGAGATCCTTAGTTTTGGTTCTGTAGCCGTGAAATCTTGCATGCGTATGAGCTAACAATCATTGACCCAGTAATTTGATCTCCATAATTAGGTAGGCCCACGTACTGTTAACCAGTTACATTAAATAATCAGATATCTCTCCATAGAATGTCAAGTAGCTGATCGCTGCCATTAAGTTTTAATTACTGATATTTGTAGGTATGTTTATGAAATAGAACACTTTATGGTTACTTTTGTAATAAAATTCTTACAAATATAAAAAAATAGCTGAGCAAATAAACTTTAAAACCAACTCCACTTCGAAAAAAATTCATCAGAGTTGCATGTGTTGTTATTAATAGAAAAAATAGTTAAAATGTCTGGAATGTTAGTAAGTATATACTAGCAGGGAAAAGTTGGATTACGTGGATTGCCCGAATTCCGGTTTATGCCCCTTCCACAGGTCACGCTGGGATTAGTTGAGGGGGGGCAACTCCGAATACAGGCAAACTGGATCAAACTTGGTCTAGGGTCTCTGGTCACACCCTGAGCAATTTTTTTACAGATTACAGACAACTCAAATTTATAAACAGGGCAGATTGCACATCGTACACTAATACTCACAGGCTGTGGATATACATAAATTTATAAAATTAAAATTAGAACTTAAAAATGGCTTTACATCACAGTGGCTTGTTAAATTTTATCAGGTCGAAGTTACTAAAATAATTGGGGACCATTTTAGTAAGGGGATTAGCAATCACAGTATAAAAAATAATGGCTTCAAAACTAAAGGTGTCTACTGTACTAGTTTTATCACAGATAGGTTAGGTGCTAATCCTCGACACCTTAACTACAATTTCCAGGGGAATGCACATGTGCAGGCGTAAATTGGAGGATATATTGTGGAAGAATGGGAAAATTTTGAATTCTGTGTCATGCATGAATGCATGTCCCAAGTTTGCATAATGTTGATATCCTGAGAGGTCCTGTTGTTGCCTGATGGCTATCCCTTCTATTCCCAGGGAGTCCCAAACTCCCTGCTATTACATAACCATAATGTGTAGTTGTCTGCACTTGGAAGACTAATATTTGACTCGCTGTCACACATCATAAGATGACTTTGTGTCATCATCGTCATACTCTGTTGGGCTGACTGGCGTTGTGAATTGAGCTGGTTTGCCTTCCATCTTCTCCTGATAAACATGAAAAGTCAGCGCCAGACACGCCGCTGCCTTTCTGGCACTTTTAGACGAGTCACACGCGTAGACGTGACAGTCTAGCCTCTTAGATCTTGCTGACATTTCTCTAACCATTATGAAGCAGAATATACGGGGATAGTTTTGATCTTGTGCTCCGTAGGAGATATACTGGATAGGTATCGTCACTGCCTCGTATGATTTGACTCTGTTACGTTTGTGAGGAGTCATGTTGAGTCCGTCTATTGTGACTTCCAGCTTGACTAATGGCAAATCTGTTCCTTTAGGCATGTCGTTCACAGCATTCACTACTTCCTCGACAGGGGTTTGAATGTATCTAGCACCACCGTATCCTCTAGCTGGCTTGCTGCCCATGTATTTCACAAGAAATGTTTGTGGGAGGTTCAGCACTTCACCCCCGCTGGATACGTTATTGTGATTGTCATCGGTGTGTTTATGTTTTATGGATTTTCCAGCAAAGATTTTAGAGAGTCTTGAGCCTCCACCACTTTTGTGTTGGGACTTTTCAGAGTCTTTTCCGTGAGATAATACACCTTCTTCTGCTGCGTATACATCTGATAGCTGGTTGTAGTTGAATGTTTTACCTATTGAGGTTTGGACCTCTTGTTCTTTTGTCACTTTTTTAGGTTTAGATGTCTTTTGTCTTTGAGGTTTTGGGCTCGGGTCTGTACCTAGAGAAAAAATTTAAGAGTATTGGGTTAAGCAGTTTCACTCATAAAATTCAATGATTTACTTGCTAATTTTTTCTACCAACTGCCACCCTGCATGCGGAAAATGGTGTCAATGCACTTGATCTATTCATTTCGCTCAAAGCAAGCATGTCAACAAGCACCATTTCAGGACAACTCCCAGCAGAGTCAAAGTTCTAAACCCTGTTTGATTTTCAACACTTGACAGTAGGAGTATATTATGCAACCTTGGGCTCGCACCCTGGCTACCTTAACATGCATCTAAGGGTATTTCAACCTGAGATGTTTTGATATAGGACCCCTAAGTATTTGGTCATACACAACAGTTTACTCATGCTAATGTTCTCATATGATAGATTTGAGACAAGATTTACATAATCACAGTTTAGTGGGTACTTGACGTAAATTTCTCTGATATCAAACTTCAATTTCATTGCCTAGACTATGATGACACGACAAAACCAACACAAGTGTCTCCAAGTGCATTCAAGCTCTCACCAATCAAGTAATTCCGTGTTACATTACTATACAGTTTCAGTTATGATTATCATCTCCCCCCTTCGCCCACCAGCAGTTTACAATGGAATAATGATGGGTCAACATTTATGATTTTGTAACTGTGTTATGACGTATAATCGATCCTATTTCTTGTAGCCTGTTGGTAAGAGATTGTTGGCTCAAAAGTATAATGTAAATTGAGGGATGGACAGTACTTGGGGATGGACCAATTTTTTTTATTCAGATGTACGGGCTATAGCTATGACTACTGGGCCCAAGTAGACAAGGTCCCATCAAGCCCATCACTTATATAACGGACACTGGTAGACTGCTTTTGGTACAGCAAGAATGTATACCAACTCAACTAACCATGAACAGAGAACTCGATACCCCTACAATGTTAAGGGGTTTGTTTGAGAAGAACCAATCCTTGCGCTTACAATCAAAGTGCTAATGCAAACCCAAGACAGGTAAAAGCTAGCCTTGTCAAGCAGCTACTTTTTTGGGTAGCTGCGAGACAAAGCTAGGTAAAAGCAGCAACCTAAAGCATTGAATTGTGTCAGAGTGCAGTTAAGATAAATGCAGGAGTGTGCAACATCACAACAAGCAGAACGTGGACAGCACACCACCTCACAACAACCTAATTTACCTAAACTGCTCGCACCGCTGTCGCGACTAGACCCACTTGTTTTCCGTCTGACAGTCTTCCTGTCATTATAGCTCTCCTCAGAAGTGATTGAGTAAGTCTCACTCCTGGCTAACTCCTCTGCTTCATGCTGTGTTAGGGGAGGTGTGTCTTCATCAACAAGAATCGACCGACGAGCCTTTAAAAAAGAACAAAACAAAAGGTTAGTCTAAATGTCTGGCTTATGTTTCCACAACCAGTTCATTAGGCAACAGAGCCTCCTGCAAAAGCTCAAAGAATGGCTGTGGCTGAAAATTACCATGGATATTTCTACAGCCATTCACAGACGCTAAACTCACTTTCCTAAGTATTTAGGGAATGTCTAGGGGTGTTCCAGGCTCCATTGATACTAGGAGGGTTTCTGAGCCCCCCCCCCCCCCCGTCCCCTCTGTCCACCCCCACCGGCCAGGGCTATCATCAGCTAATTTTATGGTCACTAACCAGACTAGTCTGAGCCCCCCAGACTTTGCCCCTGTCCGACGGCCCCCCCAGACCTATGTTTTCGTAATCACACTTTAAGTAGGTTATTCAATGATCTTCATCAAATAACTTTAGTAAACTAAATGAGGGATATGACTTTATAGGGAAACACAGGCTGTGAGACTTCGTAGAAGCTAAGGATGATCAACTTTATAACAAAATTTTATAACAATAGAATGTATATATTGACTGAGTGTTGCAGATAGATAGCTTGATAGAATTTTCTAAAGATTTGGAAACTTTTTTGGAAGCAAGGTAATGTTTCACAACATGGCCAGATCAGATGGGTAAAGATTTGCTTGAGATTTAAAAACTGCTTATGAATATAATATCATTCAGTTAACAATAAGCAGACACCCTTTATTTATCCCAATTGAATCCACTAGCTTCGACTATATATCTCTATAGACTATTGTTTGGTAGGTCACACACCTTGCTCAGAAATTAGAAGTAATATTTAATATTCACATTATATGTATCTATTGAATTTATTCAATGTGTTGCGTGCATCTGAGCACATTTTTCCTCAGGGGCTTTTTAAAGCTGGGCGTACCGCATGCTAGAGTGTATCAATGTTTTCAAATGCTATATCAGCCGCACCCTAAAGTTAAAAGCTATACAAGAGATGTGATCTTCGATCATTAAAGGAATGTATTTGGAGATCCCAATGAAAAGTCTCTATCGCAACTACTAGGATAGGTGACTAAGGTTCTAAGATTTCATCAGTGAGAATAATTGTTAACATATATCAAAGATTTTTTGTAATATCAGTTGACCGAAGATAACAAATAGATTTGACTATATAATCTATACAAAAAAGTATTTCTGTGCTGAAAAAGAATCACTCCCGACCCCCTCCTCCCATTTTTCAAGCAGATTGCTACAACATCCAAAGGCACTATTAGGTGTGAATCTTAAATCAAAATTATAGGGCTCAACAGATTGATAATGAGTGATCTCTATATTGTTTGCTTAAGCTTCCTAACCCTATATTGAGCTGATGGCTCAACATGCTGAAGTTGTTTGAACTGCACACGCCTGTCTCTGATCAAACAATTAGTTTCCACAGAGACAATAGGTATTGTAGTGCGACCTTCCCAGCAGTACACAACTTGATTAATCGTTCTTGATAGCACTGTATAACACTGTTCATTCATGAAAATTTAACGGATATGGTCTAGCCAAAGTCATACTTAGTACACCATCTTTCACATGCATATGTGTAACAGTCACTGTTCTTTTACCCTTCCCTATCACAGGGTAAGGATATCTTACTCTGTGATACTGTGACTGCCCACTCTTCAAATTCAACAATGCGACATGTTTTTTTGTGAATTGATTGATTAATTTAATGGAGCTTTTATTACTCTGAATATTTTGCTTGTTGCGCAATAAAGCAAAAGCAGAGAGTACAGAATGCAAAATACAGCCTTAATCTTATGACTAAATACATCCTTGCTAGATAAAGGACTAACTCGCAAGCGTACAGGGTGAAAATCATACTACCCATTTCATAACAAAAACCTAGTCCTAATCTCGGTTAACTTTGACTGACCGCGTTCAATTGATCATATCTACCTCCCCCCCCCCCCCCCGAGTTTAATTGATCAGTTTCTCCAGTCTGCTGAACAGAAAATTGGTCAGACGTGTAACATCAATATAATAGATAAATGTTGAAAAGAAAAAACGCATATGTATGAACAATTAACTGCATTGGTTCACTGGAGACTGAAGAGAGTGCAAAAATTGATCAATTTGACCATTTAAAACGTGTGATATTATGGTGGCAGCAGTTGAGCTTGAAAATGACATCACAGGTTTTAAATGATTAAATTGGTCAATTTTCCACGCTAGCTGCTGTGTCAATTTGTTGTCGTTTTGAAGCTCCGATGGCTGCCACAATAATTACCTTATTGTCAAAATATTTAGTAGTCGTATGTTCTAATCTCTAGGCATGTTCAGCTTACAGGGCCGTAATCTCGGAAAAATGGTAGGGGAGGCAAAAATTCTTGAGGGTGTGAAGTAACATCAGGGTGGGTATTGTAAGTTCCTCCTGAATCCCGAGTCCTCAGCCTCGTAAGTGTTATAATGTTATATATAGCAAACCAAAGTACGAAATGAGTTGATTCTGACAGGGAATATTCAATTATAGCATTTTTAGGCCACGCTATTGAGCATTCTAGGGGTGTCTCTACGTCCCTGTCTCCCCTAGAACTACGGGCCTGGCGTAGGATATAACAGTAACAATACACTAGGGAATGTCGAGCCTACCACACCTCTCATTGAAATATTAGTGACCACCCTAGTGCGCTTGAGTACATTCTATACAGTAACTGACCCTCCCAAAATACCAATATCTTTTGACAGTGCAAAATTCCCTTTATGAAAACCAAATAAATAATATGTCCGCCTGGGGAAATATTATATAACGGGATTAAGGATAGACAACATTCAATTGTTAACTTGAGAAATAGCTCAGTAAGGCTAAGATAAGATAACCTAGCCAATCTCTTATTACTGCTAGTCTCTTATTGCTACTGTTTGTCTGCTAGTTTCAGGTGCAGACAGTGGAATATCAGGTTAACATTTTAGAATTATTTAAATCGACTCCACATGAACATCTCTCGCACTGTCAGCAACTTTAGACCAAATCGATGTCGCACTGAAAAGAGACGTCACAGCTTCTTTAATTTCTTTTATGTCATAACGTGACAACAACTTTTATGTAAGCTGAAAGATTTTTAGTACCATTTCTACCAAGGGCACCCTGTGGTCCATTTTCATTATCACATGGTAATATCGGATATATATAAAACTAAACTAGTCTTTTCCAAAAATATATCCTTACTCTCTGTGATTTTTTTGTCACTTTCCATTTTGCCGGCAGCGTTTTGGCGATTCGCCGCCTATTGCGCAACTTAGTGTGAGGTATAATAAAATTATTACAATTGCGATCAGAAAACTGTCAGACCCTATTCACCCAACTTTGTAAATGGCAGTGATAAGATAGGAGGGGGCTGCAACTGGACTAGGAGAAATTGGTTTAACATTTCATTCTGGTCTCTGAACACGGTTTCTCTTCAAAATGTATATACACATCAGCCAAGTTTTAGTCGACGTCCGTGTGAATTGCCTTGATAGGTATGATAAGACGCCATTTGATATTTATCCCTCTCATGACAATCCCACGGTGGCGTAGTGAAGGTGTATGCTTAGATCTTATTAGACAATAAATTGATTATGCTGTTGGCGTTCAGTTAGGGATAATCTACTGCACAATTATTGCATCGGGATTTGTTACGGGTTAGTTTCATGGGTAAATCCAACGTCACGGAATGATCGTATCTGCATAATAAGAAAAAAGACTTTTCCAGACAGAGAATTATATACTAACCATCCACCTTTTCTCAGTTTTGTTTGCTCACTGGATTGCCTCTCCTGGGTGGTCGTCAAATAGGTAGGGAATTTCAGATTTGCGTAACACGTTACAGATCAATTACATTTTGAAAATCAAGAAAGTATTCCCACCCATCTCCCCAAGGACTAATTGCCTAATATCAACGGGTATATATAAGGTATTCATAGGACATTTTGAAAAAAAGTTAATATCCCTTAAAATTTGTTCTAGCAAAACATCTATCAATCCCGAACTCAGATTGCCAATGTTTTGGCAGAGGTTTTTACCTTCACAGGGTTATGTTTACACAATTTCAAAGACCCATAGCCTCAGAATTCATCACCAAGACATGGCCATGTTTCATCATCAATAATGTATGTAACATTACCCTGAGTTTTTCTCGTTTGAGGGTGCCTATGTGTAGCCTCTCAATAATATCATCCAAGTCATGAGGATCTGTGCTATAGCCGCTGCTACCTCCACCCGCTCCAGGTCCTGAAGCTACAGAATGACCGACAGCCACTTTCTGTGACATCTGCAACCAAAGTATAAATATTACAAAATACTGATTATAATGTATCACAAGGACAAATTACTCCCCACATCCCGAATATTGGGAGATGAAAAAGTGGTTGTCTAGAGGTTGGTTGAGGTTACACTATCTGCGCCATACTGCTCTCAGATTTTAGACAGGTTGGTGTAGAGTTCTGGGGGTTAGTTAGTCAATTGACTGCAGTGGGATTCAAAATCAGGAAATTGCACTCAGCGCATAAACCATGTGCCACCTTCTATTAGTAACGATCCAGTTACAATTAGCCTAAACTTAGTAGTGTGATTGAAATTAATGTATTGGGACTTTGAAAATCTAAATCAGGGGAAAGCCTGATATTTCCTCTAGAAAGGGGGTTACGATTCTAATTTCAGTTTTATGTCAAAAAGTTTGATTAGCTTTGCTAATTTTATGAAACTCAAAACTTAGAAGCTACAAAGGTATCAGTCCAAGTTCGGTAATATGATGGGCAGGCTGTTATCACTACGGTCAAAGGTCCTAGATTGTCTTTAGTTCAGTAGGAGGGGCTGACAAACAGGGGGGGACAGTTTGAAGACAGATATATATAGCTTTGTCGCGCAGCCACCAAAAAACCGAAACCCATGGCCGCGTGATAAGGCTATCACATTTGTTATAATTGGTTTTTGGTTGAACAGCCCCCTGATCTTTGTCATTGTTGATACCATCGAAGTTGAATAAGGAACCACAGAGGGTGTCTTTGGGGGGGGGGCAAGAGTCTGGGGTGCTCAGACTAAGTAATAATGAGTACCCTGAAATTTGAACTTAATGTCTTCAATAATTCACACAATCTCGCTTAGAGATTAGGATCTCATTTCAATCATTTCGTGTCAGATTAATACAATAACAGATTTTCATATTTGAAGGAGAAGGTCATTTCATTTCAAGGGATATTTGCAGTTTGGATTATCACTAGAATAATTGCACAGAGCCTTGCCATGCAGGACTAGGACGTTTGGACGTGATGGGGGAGGGGTGTCAGCTACAGACCGAACTTTGCTCATGTTTTGGCAACGCTAGATGGATATAGATTAGCAGAAGCCCAAAGGCTGCCAGTGACTCTATTTCTGTCTCCACAAGCTGCAATTATGTACCTATTAATAGAAACATAGCCAACGGAAATTTAGAAATTGGGCCTTCATTGTAACTCTCTGGCCACTGGCCAAATATTGGGCTGGTCTCTCGATTCTCGATCGTTATCTAAAACAACCCTGCAGTGTTGCTGAAATGATAATATTCCTGAGCGAGCTTTGGTGGGAAATTGCAAAGATCAGAAAACTTGTGACAAAACTATTTTTAGTTATTTTTTTCTTATTGAATAGCCTATAACACGCGATGCTGATCAAGTAGGAGGCATGATAAGTCCTGAGGTAAGGTAGGCAAGATTCAAAAAGGAACACAGTTATTGCCATCTTCAAAAAACGGAGTTTGTATAGAATTCAGTATACAAGATGTTGATCAAAACCTATTTGCTCTACCTTATTTTGATTATTTCGATCATTGCGACCGCCGGGATGGAATGTCGATGATCAGCTGTAGCGGCACAGTCCGCTTAATTGACCCTCAATGCATGACATGGCCAGATAGCATGGCAGTAATTTTGTATGTATCATAGACTAGCAATACATTACAACGTAGTCATTAAATGTGATCATCTGATCGATATGGTTATTAAGGTCTCAATCTGTCACTCTGTGATGGGAATGAAGACCACTGACATCATAGTCTTGTAACGACATAGGAACAATGTAAGACAACTGGGCAGTAAGACATAGTTAGAAGCTTGGACGGATTTCCAGATAAACATCCGTTCTCACTCCGAACCCGTGCCCTCCCCACCACTTGTCGGCAAATGTCAAAAACCTGACAGCCATAGACAAGCACTCCACTCACTGCTCAATGATCAGTGCTTACAATCCAACTAAATGTACACGCTTGTCTTACCTTTCAGTCCCTGCTAGCTTCGAACATCTAGATGTTGACTCTATATCCTCAATGACAGCAAAAACACAACGCTGCCAAGTTAATCCAGTCAGGCCGATTTGATTTTGTCTCTGATCCTCATGAGATGTAGCTAGTAGTATTGATATCCTGTCGGCTTTTGTCTTCCTTCTCTAGTTGGTGATGTTTACTTGTAGCCTGTGACGAATAATGTCTGGCAATCCTTTACACTCATGCAATGAAGCACTACTGAACAATTCAAACTGTTATCAAGAAGTGCTTGCTGCGTCATCCGGCTGATCTTATCAGTGAATAGGTGTAGCTTGGACAAGCTAATAAACAGTCACATCCAAACAGAACTCGTATGATACAAGCTTCAGGCTTACGCTGTTCAAGCCTTTGGGTAGGCCTGTAGCAAAGTCACCTACTAGGCTAAGTACTAGGTAGTAGTAATAGTACTCTGTAGTGTAGTAAAATTGATCCAGTACAATAGCACTAGATTGTTCAGCGGCAAGATTACTGTTGTCTCAATAAATCCCAAAGCTCTAATTTTCTATTGTCTGATAATAATTGACGGCTTTAGACGGCCCACTGGACAAACAACTGCGCTGTGATTTAGAGGGAAATATTTGTGCGCTCTGCTACCGTCTTGCAGGACCAACTTGACTAAACTGCCATCTAGTGATAACTAATCTTGATCGTATATATATACTAAAGCAACACTTGAAGATTTATAATTGACCTGGTGAAGTATGTGCCAACGAAAGATTTCCACAATAAGTTTCTAATGAAATCATACGTGCCATTGAATTTTGACCAATAAGAGCTTATAGTTTCAAGGTGCAAGTAAGTTGTCAATATTAGCGTGAGTAAATACAAAAATATTTAAATGACACACCCATTTTCCTCTTTGTTTTCTCATGGGTCGTAATTTACAAAGGAGTTCAACCAAGCAGTGAAAGAATCGATAATCTTTACAATCTCAGCCTTGCATTCAAGAGAGGAGTAATTAATTACTCAATAACAATGGGAGTCATTCCAGATATGTAAACATACATGTTTATATTTTTATATCCTTTATAATAGAGCTGTGGGTCTTCGGTGCATGATTATTAATATTTATCAGTGAACTTTGACAGCATGTCTAGAGGTATTGACTTGGCGTTTTTTGGGAGGGGGCGGTAAAAAAATTCATATTGTCTTAAGACAATATGACTGACCTGTGCTCAAGTTCTCAGGCTGCATTTATCTTTTTATCATTTTTCAAGTGATTTACAAAATTTTGATTTTTTTTAGACACCTTTTTAATAATCTTTTTCAAAGCAAAAGCACAGCCAGCCCTTAAAGGCGTTCGGGATGGCGATCGTGGGCCGCGATCGCCATCCTGGACACTTTTAAGGGCTAGCTGTGAGCAAAAGCACCTAGATTAACTATTGTAGTAATAGTATATATTATGACAAAAGACGATCAAACAAGCTGCCCAAATAAAGAGAGACAATATTTGCTGTTTTCTGTCTGTATGCCCTACAGTGGAGTTGAACTAAGCATGAAGCCAACGCCATGAACATCTTTAGTTAAATAACTTGTTATAAAGATACGCTCCTATCAATCCAACATGACAGTCAACGCACCTAATAACTGTGTAAAACCTGCTAAGATCCAAACTCCCTCTCATTTGCTGCAGGACAAATGATCACTGCTCAGAGTAAAGTCTTTTATATATTATCTTCAAATATCTGCAATATATTTGTGCACTTTTTCTCTCTTTTTGTTTAACAAGCAAGCTGTCAGATCTTGATCACTCTTCCTTTTTTGTTTGAAGTTTAGTAACCAATAAGCTCATCTATGTAAATCCTTTATCAATTATAAAACAGTGTATATATATATATATAATAAATATATATATATACATTGGCCTATTTTGATATTTGAAGCAAAATAATTGAGCAGTTCAAAAGTGCACACAACATTTTCTATTGCCAATAGTATTAGAGGGTGGGACAACTTCACACTAACTTTTCCTGTATGAGTAATTCATAGAAGAAAAGGCGAGCAAAAAAGGCTACGGTGTATAAAGAAAATTAGAGAGGAGTCAGAAATTACCCCTCACATCCATAAAACCCATAGATATCAGGAACATTAATAACATACCTGTCATGATCACTCTATTGAAGACTTTTTTCACTAGCCGCATCAAAAAACATGTCAGATCTTTTGAAATGCAATGTCGATAGAAATGAGAAACGAAACGATATCGCTGGTTTGAAAGACTCTGTAGTGGAAAATGAACCTAACACGGACAAAGTGAGCATTGAGATTGAACGCTACGCTAACTCAGGCAACAAAGCTGAACACTTTGACACTTCTTTTGACATCCACATATTATTAATTCATAGCTCTTTGCAACTCTACTCGTATCTACAGTACTTACTCCTCTATATGTATACCTCTATATATATATGAGACACCTGCGACAAATTCTTAATGTCAAATGGTGGGACTTCATCTCAAACGCCGACATCCTTACTCAAGCAAATCTACCCAGCATGTATGAACTCCTAATTCAGAGAAACTTGAGATGGGCTAGTCATATACACAGGATGGACGACTCCAGACTACCCAAACAAATCCTGTACTCTCAGCTTAAAGAAGGTGTACGTGGTATTGGCAGACCCAGGCTGAGGTTCAAGGACACGGTGAAGAGAAGCCTCAAAGATAAAAAGATTCCTGTTGGTAGCTGGCAATCCCTCAGCAGAAGCAGATGTCAATGGAGAGACATGGTTCACAAGAAGTCATCTTCGGATACGAAGGACAGCCAATGATGATGATATGTATGTATATATATTCTCGGCCTATTGGCTAAGATCAAAGTGTCACTGCCAATGGCCGATTAGTGTCAGTTCAGTTTTGGCAGCTCGCTGCAAACCCATGATCAGGAGGTCTTCTATGGCCTCATCTCTAGGATGCATTCTAGTTTTCTAGGATGTATCACATTCTCAGTATAAGGATTCAGGGCACCTAGCGTCCCTCTTTTGGGACAGGCCAATCTTCTGTTTCTTACTAAACAGCAAAATCTTGTTCTAAATCAAATATAATAGGCTGTATGACTAGATAGACTATTTGACAATTGATGAAGTAAGAAACCCTGTAGGTGCTGGGTAAGATCATTTCTACAAAAGCTCAATTTCGAGCCACTCCCATATTAAGTCTATGGTCACTCTTGTCTACTGGTACACTACCAACTCAAGGGGAAGCAACTCAATATGCAGAAGAAGATGACGCCACTTTTTTCCAAGGAATTTGGGACAAGTTATGTACTAAACCTCCAGTTTGATTTAACTAATGAACTAATAGCTTGAATACCTTATCAAGAATTTAAATGACCAAAGCAGTTAAATTTGCATGGCTTAGAGCAAGTACTTCGGTGCTGAGGTATGGTTTACCTGGAACCAAGTCTGATATACGCCACCAACACGCAAATTACTGTTAGAAGTGACACACCCCAAAACAGGCGTATTTTGCTGTAACTTGATGTATATATGATCAAATCGTCTATCTACACGGTGCGGACTGTGCAATAGTGGAGCCTGTGTAATAAAGGGTGTCAATCGGCTTGTCCACTTAAGCTAGCTGCAACGATGGCAAAGGCTGTGTTTGAAAATCACCGGCAAAAACTCCCAGCTTGCTACATACCATTAGAAATAGCAGTTCAAGCATGTCAATACAATTATCAACATTACCCCTGCTAAGATCTGGACCTCCTTTTAAACGCAGGCAAAACTAAAGAAATGTTATGTTCAACTAAACGTGAAAGACCTGTCAGCCCTAGCCTCATACTTAATGGATCAGTTATTTCTTTCTGTGAGACTACTAAATATCTTGGTGTTGAGATTGACCAGAAGCTTAGATTTGAAGCCCACATCCAAAATGTTGTTCGCAAGGCAAATCAAAGAATGTATATAATTAAAAACTTTCTGTATTTGAGTACCAAGCCACTTGCATGCATGCTTTTTAAGAGTTTTATTGTTTCACTTATAATGTATTGTCTACCAGTCCTCTATCCTGCCATTTATCAACGAGATAAGAAGGACATGCGCAAAATATTTAAAGATGCTTCCTCACTCGGATTACAACTAAATTATGATCTCGACACTCTAGTTAACACTCATTTAAAAAATCGTGTAATGCAGATATTCACTGATGACAAACACTTTATCCATAGCTACCTCGAACGATGCCCCTCAGGTCGGCTTAGACACCCTAAATACCGCACTGCCTGGGCAAAGACTGCTTTTTGAGACACCTGTGCATTTATATTAATAATACAATTTTTTAACTACTTTTTAATGATACTATTTTTGCATGCAAGGCAACTTCATTATTTTTTAGCAGAGTACGTCTACCAGCAACCTTTTTCTCACAACTTTTACAGTTAGTGATAGAATACAAATCAATCAAATCAATCAATCAATCTAATTCAGCATCAATTATGTCCACTACAATGCGACCTTACACGAGCGGTTATGTATTAGCTACAGAAATACACCATCCATGCCCGCCCATCCAAACAGCTTTGGACTCAAAGTAAGCTACTCACACGGTGTTAGAGTGTTTAGCTTTAAACACCCTGACCCTTGTTACCTAATAGAAGGAATAGTGACTCTTACTGACTCTTACTATAGTGGAAATAAATTCAACTCACTAGGCGCAGAGTAGTGACTCAGACTATCAGCTGGTATTTTTTCACTCAGGGAGACCATGGCCTGAATCGTCAATTGGTATTTGAATGTTTATGCAGGCTGAAGGTCTCCGAATAATAGTTATTGAAGGAAGGTTGGGGTCCCACCAACCCAATGTGTGGGCTCAGAGCCAAGACATCGGTTAGGTCCCACCAATGAACTAAACCTTTTAGTTTAGTTCATTGGTCCCACCCTCCCACCCTGGGCATAGTCTGCTGGTATTATCTTCTCTCTTTGCAAGAGAGCACAACTTTCAATTGGTATGTTGCTTCGACCAGAGTTTCCCCAACTCCCTGCATGCACAATTTTTCCAAAGTTCATTTTTCACGTTCTCATTTTCATGGTCTCGCAGGATTACAAATGTTGGCAAAGATTTCGTAAACCAGAGTAATATTAGTTAATTTTGAATCCGTAAAATTCTCCATTTAAATATAAATTGGTGTTCTGTCACAAGTATCACTAGTTAATGTGGATAGAGGCTTCATTGCCAATATAAATGTTATCATGGCGTAATATCTACTGAGGATTTCTTTATTAAATGTCGCCATTGATGACATAGCAATCATATTACGCTTTATATAAATACAAACAGTAAATACTCATCATAAATGGTTCATCTAGTTAGGCAGAAGTCTTGAGAGAAGTATTGTGTTATGTGTGCAGATCATAAGGTTGTTGAGCTCAGGATGTTGTACTAGCTAACACATATTAATTAGCAATTGTTAATAAGCATCCACTCTGTTGATTTATGAACACATAGAAGATGGAAATTACAGCGCCTTGTCAGAGAAGTAGGAAGTAAGAGAAGCAAATTAATTGTTTCAATGTCAAAATACTCTATTATCAAATTAAATCACAATGAAATTAATAATGAAATTGATGTTAAATTTGTAACAATGTTAGTTACAGATCAACAGCTATAAAGGAAGATGTGCTGGCCAAAGCTCAGAATACGCAAGCCTTGAAGCAGGGAGGGTGAGATATACTCCGACCCGCCCTGCTTGAAGTCAGATCCAATGGAAAAAAGATAGTCTGTTTGAATGGCAATTCCATCCAATGCTGAAAGCAGGGAGGGTGGGAGGCCAGGCAGGCTGGCTGGCTGAATTGGAAGTTTTGATAGCGTTATACAAACTAGCCTGGGCAAACTGTCGCGGCCGATGAGTGGTGTCTCCCCCCCCCCACCCATCCACTCACGACAGCCTGCCCGCAGCGTTACAAACTCTGACATCAACAGGCAAATTATGAACAACTTTGCACCAAGGCAAGTGAGTATTGTGCACTGTAACCATAACTACCCCTAGCCTTATCATGCGGCTATCCTATCACAGGGTAGCCTTAAATTCTTGGACCTAGTATGGAAGTTGTCTTCTATTTTGTAGTGCTAATCTATATACTACATACTTTTCACATTAAAACTGAAATAAAATAATGAAGCTGCATGACATGGCTAACCCACCCCCCCCCCCCCCAATCTAGCCTCGATGCAAGACAGTGTATTAGGGTTTGTGTTCTTGATGTGTTTATATCTCATGAAGATTTATGACTTGAGGGTAGCAATTTTAAGCTTAGAGTAAGTTATCATACACATCATAATGGAAAAATAGAGGATACAACACATTCATCCATAAATTTGTCTTATGATACCAGAGTAGTATTTAGCAGCAAGACAAGACTGGAGATAATGATTCCTGCAAGCCTTTATTTTGCCAATGTCATGTATCAAACGCACCCAAAACCTTTACTGGAGCATCTGTTCAACCATTTATCCAACACAATCAATTGTAAAATTAACCTAATACAAAATAAAGAGTCTGTTATCCGTTCCCCTTAAGTTTTGAGGCATTTGTTCCTGCGGTATTTTCAGTTTTAAATTCTTCATACATATATTCATGTTCAGTTTGTTGTCAAGAACTACATTCGGCTGTTTGATTTTCTTGAGTTGACCTGACTTCACAGGACACAGAACTAGTACCTAAGATTGTTTGCTGTTATTTAAATTTCACTTAAGTTATTTACTATTGAGTGTCACATCTCCACTTGAAGTTGAAGTCTGATACCAGTTTAGCTCCTTGTGATCAGGGAGAATGGAATTGAATGGAATTCATTCTCCCTGTTGTAATTCAGGCCCGTAGTGCCTCCCCTAGAAAGCTAAATACAGTGGCCTAAAATCACTATAATTGGATAATCCATATCAGAATCAGCTCCTCTGGGATTTCCATTTGCTAATTATATGCCTTAATTTGCTTATGGCACCCCTCCTGGTGATGCTTCGGGCTCGCCTTTGACTTTTGTGTCCCCTGTATGTTTTTTCTTAACTACGGCCTTGTGATTGGCAGCAAATATACAAAATTCTTTGTTTGCTATTCATTTTGCTCATCACACAGATAAGAAATGGTACCACAGATGATCAGTTACTTTATTATCAAGTCATCGTTTAAAGATAAGAGTACAGCCAGAACAATATTTTGGTTATCGCCTTGATACCATGCCTACCCAAAGATCTGCAGCCATCACCATCAACGACCTGGCTGCTTAGATAGCTATGAAAACCCCTGGTCAACTGAGCGAGGGCTGTCCAGAGTACATGTCTTTATTCCAGGTCGTTTTTTCTATAATATATGTGTTTGCGGTTTATGCTGATTTAAGAGAAAATTAACTGCAAAAAAAAATCCGTCCAAACTAAATACTCCTATAACTACTCTTGGTGATAATTCATAGACGAGGGAAATGAAATGAACAATTAAAATGCAGTCCCCGACACTAGAATAAGTTTGTTCTCTATGCGGTGGAGGAGTGATACTGCAATAGCACCACCCCTCGATACCCGACTTTTGTAATATCACTCTGCCACCACCACAGAGGGAACAAAAAATTGTTCTACTCTGTCACTGATATGAGGGTTTGATATGACTGCCCTGAGGATAGGATTGTACAAATACATATATGCAGAAAATATAATGAACCATATTTTTTCTACATTTGTGGAAAAATTAAGTCAGCCAGGTTTGATTTATCCAATTCTAAATTCTATAGTCTTGTCCATTCTTTTTTCCAACACGTTATTTGCATGCAGTGCATGCATGCTTAGTCATAATTGCCTACTCATCTTGCTCAAATAATATTCCATGCAATGGTACTGGTAATCAATAATATTCTACTGGCAGATTTAATATATTGTTTCCTGATACTGTTTAAGTAGGTAAAAGTGTTTTAGCAAAGTGTATATTTGGGCTGGGTTTCTCACTTACAGTGTTTCCTTATTATCAATATTTTACAACTTAAGTACTTAACCAAGACTTCACACCAGGAGAATTCACCCTGTACTCCTTGTTGACAAATTGTCATCCACTCAATGGAGTCAGAATTTAGTGGCAGTTGACTATTTTGTAAAGAACATCCTAATTTACTCTACATTCAATTATCTTGAGCCAATATTCTAAACCTTCAACTTCATCACACAAAGGAAGTTTCACGATAGCACTGCAGTGAAAGGAAAAAATAATATTGATTGAATAAACATAATCTATTTACCCAACAGATGATATAACATCTGAAATTCTCATACAGCAACTCTGTGTAAAGTTGTAACAGAAAAGTTAGCAGCCCAAATCCTCTTTGTTTAACGGTCATTAGCCTGCCCCTATTGTTGTAATGTTTACGAACTGCTTATTATTTTGTTCAAATTCACTCAATTATGAGGCATTTTATGAAAAGAAAGAGTGGTCATTTATTTGGTTTAGCTCAATGACAGGGAGGTCCTTGGTTTAGCACTAGGTCAAGAGAAGCGGTAGTTGCGCGTGTCTACCGATGATGTTATGTAGCAAATTAGCTCACTCAGTTTTTCTAAGTATAGGCCTGTGAAAACCCGAGCAGCACAAACATTGACCTTCTGCAAGCGAGGGAAAGGTTATACTCTGTACACATCCGTGTATGTGTAGACATCATAAGCTAGACAGAGACGCTTTATGGTGAGGAAAGGTGTTAGCGAGTCAGTTCTTACCAACAGATTTGTACCAGAGGTGAGCTTCCTGACTTTCGATGTAATATTTGATGTGTGAAAGCAAGCTGTTACTCCCTGGTGAGAGTACGAGTTTTGATTGCCTTCAAGGGTCAAAGCAGTCAAAATAATACACCGGAATAAATGATTGAGACTAAGTTTTAGTAGCAAATTCTTTTCTACAATCCTAATCTGACAACATAACACTCATAGGGCCATACCCAAATCTCGAAGTTATTATAGGTACATATATCCATTCGTGCCCTGTGACGGACGTTATGGATTATCTGTAGGTAAGGTAAGAGAAGTATTATTATTAGCTAGTTTGGGGGTGACTATAACTTAGCTAGCACTTATTTTAGCTAGCTAAAGTTGGAGGCTGATTGGATGTAAAAAGGGAGGATGGAGGATAGCAATATATTTTACTACTTTGAGCATGATCGAAATGGCAAACTTTCCTCCTGCAATTACTTTACCCTTCTAATGTAAAACATCTTCTACTGTTAGCTTTACTGGTACCCTGTTATCAAAGAGTTTGAGTGCAGGGTTCTTGTCGCTCCTCCAAATTGGTAGGGTATGGGGTTAACTGACAGCTATAACAATATCAATGCTAAATGCACTTTGAACACACCCCATTTGTTACTATCAATACATTTCCTGTGTCGTTAACAAGCTAGAGCTACATTGCCACATGTTTCCTGTGATCATTTCTCCCTGCTGTCACTTTGTAGACCCTAGTGTCAAATATACAGGTGGTAATCGAAAGAGGAGTGTTATACCCATTGAGCCGGAAAATCTATCTTACCTTATCTAAAGCCCGCAGAGTAGTATTTCAATGGTTTCGAGGGATTACAAGGATCCGAGCTATAGTGTTAGCAGCATTGTTTTATAACAGAAGGTTTATTTCGCCGTCGTAGTGGGAAAGGAACCTCTTGGCTGACACTCTGCTTTGCTTTTTGGTGTCTATGTTGTGCTTCCTGTAATATTGGTCCATTAGTTTGCAATCAAAAGTATCTTTCCCATTATATAAAGCCGGCTTGGGGGTATATAACAAATTGTGCGAGGGATTTGGGGATTCTGATCAAACTCTGATTATGTTATCACTGGCATGAACCACCTGGAAAATTACAAACACGATAATGTTCACTTCACAATGCTCTACCAAAAAGATATCCTGACAGCATTTGAATGATCGATTAATCACAATTTGGATTATTCGCCGAGTGTTCATATTTAGAGTTCTCTGGTCTCGATAATCTCTCATGATATAGAAAGCTATCGAGAAAAAATCATGCGGTTCACCACCCTGATTTTTTTCTTTATTCAATGATGTGTGTTGTTTGCTCTTCAAAGCGGTGTAGACAACTCCTCGGCCAAAAGAAACTACATCACTTTTTAAGATAAGTGCTTGAGATTTGGTGAGGTTTGAATGTTTGTTTTTATCATCGACCGATCGCTTTTATGTAATACCTCTACCTTTGTCTACCTCTACCTGAAGTTTAAGTTTATAAGTAATCAAACATTTCTAGGCATCATTTCTTCTACAGAGCAAAAATGTCTAGCAATAGCGTAACCAACGCTTTTACTAAAGACATCCACAAATATTGATCTGATGGTATTCGAATGTGGTTTTTGTCACTTAAATGCCAAGCTGCCCAAGCAACTAATTATGCCATGATTAGACCAGTGTTATAAATCAATCAGCAGTTTTGATGTTGCATGGACATATTACAAATAGTTTAGTCAGCAGCCAACACCCCAGGGCATGTGATCTTACGTTACACAGTCATGATGTTTGAATCGTTTGAAGTACGAGGTTATTTAGGCCAGCTTGCCTATGCTCCCAAGGATCATCGCCAGCCAGTGTGAAAATACGGCATTTCTCTTTTCTGCTAAGGTGTTATGTCTTGATACTTTCGATGCTTGTACTGCAAGCAGGTTTCATTTCATCAATCCTGAGATTTTTATTTATCATGATTAAGAACTTTGAACGTGATTGTGAAGTACAAAAGCTCTGCAATGGCCTGCTATAAGGGACTTTTCCTCTGTGCAATGAAGAGGGAGTTCATTGCTCTGTGAAACCTCTGGTTATTAAAATACTATAATCAGTTATCTGGTAAGCAGCCCTTTTCCTGGCGAGTTGTTTATATGTTCGCTAAGCTCCGCCCCTTTTTAACCCCTATTCTTATCTATACAGAAATCCAGACATAAATAAGATAAGCTTGTGTTTGTTAAACAAATGGAGTTAATTATAATGCAAGCTGCTTATTATGTAACAATGATAAAATCTTTGTTAGTAAGTAACTGGATTTGCAACTGCCTACCCCCACAATTACGACTGGAAGCAATTAAGCAGTCCAGTCCAGTGATAGCCGTTAGGCAATAGGCATCTCTGGTTGTTGAGTGTTTGCTCTGGGTTTAGTACACATAATCAGAGGCAGCTTAGTACAGTGTTGCCATTACTTATATATGGTTTGTATCTTCTTACTTGGTTGGTGACTAAAGCAAAAATGTTACACTGATTTAGACAAAATTAAATTAGCTATGAACAACGTTAAAAAACTTGCTGTTCCTATTGCGCTTGCTGTGACTACCGTTTGTGCTATTTTTCTTATGCACACACCAAATAACCAGGATCTTCTGACACAGAAGAAGTTGGATTTTAGCCCCTATGCCTACGAGAGCACTCATTTCGATGAGCAACAGGAGACAACCTCGGCAACAACCTCCGACAGGTTGCTAATAAACGGACCATGGAGAACAACTCAAGAATTCTCCCAGGACAATTATGGAGCACAAAACCTTTCATCACGATCAGAAGTGAATAAAATTCTGTTGGACTATTGGAGCTCTAAACATCAAGAGGACCAAGGATCGTTTTTACTAGCTCAGAATACACAGATGTATAACGAGGATGATTTTGTAAAGTATCACGACCCAGAGGTTGGGCTGGAGTATTGGGAGCCAGATTGGTATAAAAATCCAGATTTACAAGAACTGCTGACACAAAGAATGCAAAACATAATCAGCCGCTGTAAATCTTTTGATGGCGTCCGAAATGTGTGGAAAAGAAGAATTGCTGTCAGAATGCCCCACATTACAGCGATGAATTACTGCTGCCATGCGAAGGCTGGGAGCACATTCTGGAGGCATGTTCTTAAGGCCCTTAGTCAAAACGAAAAAGCAGCACTTCTTGAAAGCGGCCTGTCAGTAAGTAGTTTTAAATCTCTATATTGATATGGCTCAATTTGTAGACTTTGATAGCAATTTTTACGTGGCTTCTTTTTTGTTTTTTCCCCAAAACAAAGAAAGTAGCCATGTGACAAGAAAACTTCCTGCTGTAAAGGTTTGAAGGTGACACGCCTTTTGTTCCCATGTATCAAACTGCATACCGATGGAAACCTGCTCTGCTGACGCTATGTTCTGATTCTGAAAGTCATGATGATAATATGCGTCCCGTTGTGATAGCAACCTGAATGTGCACAAATCCATGTGGTCTATAAACTTATACTAGTACGTTTTGCCTTGACAGTAAACTCTCCACGCCAAATCACACAGCTAAGGCATCACATGCTAGCCTTGTCACGTGCCTCCTTTTAAAAGTAGGCACGTGACAAGGCTAATTAGTTCTAGTGCAGATACTTGTCATCCATTTTGCACTTTTGCATTTAACGCCTCATGAATGTTATATAAGTATGAAGATAAAAAAGGTATATTTTACCCTACATATTGTAATAACCGATGTTATTGGGTGTTGAAGAGGAAGCTCACACAAAGGAAATTTATAATCTTAACTCCTAGTACATGAACCCATCATGGTCAGGTCAATAAATTTAATGGGCAAAAATCTTCATGCTGTAGGGACAGAGAAGGCACTAGAACACAAAGGTTGACATAATTGTGGTTAGGCATACGGCTTTCGGTGTGTGATGACAGGAAATCATGAAGCCTTGATAATTGGGGAGGTGGGTTTTGGCGGCGTTGGGTTTGGATATCGCCAAGACTAAGGGCTGAGACAATGCAGAGGATATGCGAATCATTCAACTCCCACTTCCTTTAATTATTACTTAAACATGCTGAGGCCTTCATCCTCATCTTACGCAAGGCATAATTCATACCCTCATACATCTAACATTAATTTTGAGATTCGATTTGTCATGTTAATTGCCTACCAGGAATGACTGTATGCATGAGACTGATGCTATCTATTTTTTAAGAAATTAGATAAGATTAGAATTTACTGCAACTCTGACAGAAACTATGGGGTTTATAATGGAGAAGTTTGACATGAGTATAAGTAAAGACATTCAAAAATGTAGTGTGACACAAAAAATAGATAGCATGTTACATTTACAAAATAAAAAGATTTTGAGATATTGTACGGTAGGCATTATGGAGGCCTTGAAGAGCTATCCTCCACCATCCTATCTGATCATGTTCAAAAATCCCAGACTTATAGTGGCTTTTTTAGGGTACAACATACATTGATTAATTAAATTCTTCGATATTTTGCAGCTAAACTTCACAACGATTAGGAATCCATGGCACCGTCTCGTCAGTACGTACTTAGAGAAGTTCTCATCTTTCTCTTGGATCAAAGAGAGACATCACTTCTGTCCCCCGTATTCTATAAAATCTCAGCCTACATTCAGGTAAGTGTAGCACACTGATCACATGATATCTCTGATCGATAGAGAGTGTCTATTCACTTAGCATGAGTACCATCACAATGAATTTGGTGTAACGACCCGAGTTCAACTTTACTAATTAGGGGTGGGTACATGTTATGTACTCGTACTCAGTGGTGGAAATGGGCCTATACGGCCCTATACGGTGTAAAGGAAGTTCACATCAATGCCTATACACCTTCAATGAGTGTATAGGCACTTATCACATATCACTGCTGTGCACTTTGTATGTTGTATTGTAGGGTTTGTTTACTTTTACTTTACTGTTTGCTCCAGCCCAAAGTCTCAATGCCATAGGCAGCACTATTTACTAGTCTATTGCATCATTGAATTGCTGACTGCAGATACACCAGAAACACTGTAATTAGGGCACAAGTATCAAAAAAATCCTCGGGAAAGAACCCCCGCACCCTCGTCCCGGGAGGGCGCTGCGCCCCTCCCAGACCCACCCAGCAGCGTGCTGCGCCGCTGAGCGGCCAGCCAACGCTACGCGATGGATTGATCTCAATGTTTGGTGTATAGGCACTTAAGTTTTTCCATTTCCACCACTGCTCGTACTAAACTAACTCTCACGTTCAGATATTCACTAGTGAAGTAACGATGTCTGTGTATAAGTGCAGATCAGCAGAGAACCACCACTATAGGATAAAATTTTGTTTGCAGATCATATCTATGAACCCCTAATTTATTGATTAGTGGATTAATATTATTAGCCTGAAATCTAACTTGAATTCACTGATAATTATTCTCCCGTAGCGGGCATAGTTGCTCATTAACATTTGGCGCGGGTGGCTTTAAGGGGGATTTGATTGCAATTTACAAGCTGGTATCAAAAAGGTATAGGTCCTGAATTGGGTGAGGTTATATTATTGTAGGAGTTATCATCCTTTTTTCTGCAGTTGGATAACTTCCACAAAATGTCGAAAATCCTACAATTTGCTCACATTTTTACATTCTCTTTACCAGTCTCTCTGTTACATGCGGTGTAATATAATGTGTTTGCCATCTCAAAGTCTGGTTACATTTGCACTCAGTCACTTGCCTCCATATTGCTGCAACCATCTGAATTTGGATGCGTTTACTTATTGCATAAATGAAGCAACCGAGTGAGTTTAAATCAACAGATTATAGGGATTAGAACAGATTATTGTGATGATGTCTCCCTATAACAATAGGTTAAAGCACTACTTGTTCTTTTGTGATAAGATTGATTATTAGTAATCAATGTAAAATCCCCTTACACAGTAGCTCTCAACTGTGTATGGGATTTTACACTGATTATTAATAATCAATTTTATTATTTACAAACAAGTCAGCTTTTACCTAGTGACAGTGCATTAAAACTTAACTACAAAATTACATCACTCAAAATTACCTCACTCACTTATATTCACTGCTAATTGCGGGATAAGACTTTGAGTAGGTTTACAACATTTCTATTGAATGTTTGGTTTGGGAGTTTCTCACAGGATTTCACCTTGATTAAGAAAATTTAAACCTGATCATGTGATTTTTTGTCTTGCATGTTGACCTTAGCTTATTTTATAATTGATTATTTTAATTCTTGATTACGCGTAAGAGAAACCGAATACGCTTTGGTTTGAAGTCAAAGTTATTATTGTTGCTCATTTGTTCGCCAAACTAAATTAACTGCTCCTAGAGTCAACCCTACTTGGCATGAATCTGGTAAATGGATTTGACATGTGGATTTTTATAGCGGACATCCAAGCTAAGTTAGCAGATTATGTCATATAAATTGAATCTTTCGATGTTCACCCTCATTGAACTGCTGACAATCACTTGACCAAGTTTGATCCCTTCTTGCCTGCTTTCCAGTTGCTCCCTCCTCCTCCTGCGACTTATCAGTGGAGGGGGAGCAACTCCGAGTGTAGGCAAACTGGATCAAACTAGGTCTAGACAGGGAGGGTGGGAGATATCCCACCCTCCCTGGTCTAGACAATCACAGTAAGATTATATAAAAATTGTATATCTTCTTCTAGAAAATTTGTACAAGACTGTGTACTAGCCAACTGGAGAAAAGGTGTGCACAATATACACACTATGCCAGGGCTAGAGCGATGCCGTATGTGTGAAGGGAGCTTCAACTATGCAAGTAAGGCATCATATCATTATAATACTTTTTCTTGAAATAATATAATAGTAACAATAATTATGATATTACTTTTAAAAATATTTAGCACAAACATAGTTGTGTGACCATGATGCCTAGGAGTGCGATTTGTTTGTAGATCCAGTTTGATCCAGTATGCCTGCATTCCGGTTTGCACCTCTCCGTCCACTTGTCATGCTGCAGGTCTTTTATGCTTGCGGCCTGGTCAGTTGAAGGGGAAAAACTCCGAATGCTGGCAAATAGACAAAACTTGTATAAGTTGGCTGTGTGATATAAGGAGATAGAGAAAGCACCACACTGATGATGTGATATCCTATTGCATGTATATCTCTGACCTGTAGAGAGTGAACTTATTTGTTTAGCATGAGTACCATCACAAAGAGTTTGGTGTGACTACCCGAGTTCAATTTTACTAATAAGAGGCGGGTCCATATTAGGTACTCGTACTTAATTGCCTCAAAAGATCAGAGATACACATTTTAGTAATGTAGGCTTGATATCGGTGTGATGAAGCATTTCAAATGTCAACACTGTCTGACACCGGTACGACATTGGTGTCTTGCAAAGACAACAGAAGGTCATTAATTCTCCGATACTACAAATTTGTTCGCTTTGATAATCAATTGTTGAGAAAATAAACTAATATTGATTTATATCCATTGCTGCTTAATTGATTAAAAATTGCTCAGGCTGACATTATTTGCTTTTTACAGTTGCAGTCGAGAATATGATGCCAGAAGGCGCGTACATATTATCAACGCTGGGCGTAGATGATGCTGACAAGTTTCTGCAAGGTGTCCGAGACAGCACTATTCGTAAAATTGAGGCAAAGCAGGTGTCAAAACACTATCAGGAATACTATGACTCGCTCGATATACGAGACATAAAACAGCTACAGGATTTATACTCATTTGAGATTTACGTTTTACAATACCCTCACAGTCCGTTTGTAGCTTTCAAAAAATCATGACCGCTAATTTTTATCATCAACACACTCGACTATCTAGCACAATATAACCAGCTTTTTTATATGAAGTTTGTGTATTACTTACATTTTTTTACTTCCATGTGCCAGTTGACATATTATTATATCATCAAACTTGCCGAAGCAATAATGCCTATCAGGTATTTTCTTTTAATATACCTTATTATATTCACCTACCAATGTATTTGCTTTTTTATAGGGATTTACCATTGTTGTTATACATCAACTTGACAATGTTTACGAAATAATATCAATTACACGAAACAAATTGATACCTCTCGGTTTATTATATCGACATTGATCGGTCAAGGTACATCTATGTAGACTTGTGTAATACTTTCCTCATTAGTGACCATATTAGTAACTTATTAGTAACTAACTTAATAGTAACTTAATAGTAACTTATAAGTAACTTATTAATATTATTACTTTAACACCAATCCTGCTCTGATGTAGTTAGGACAACAATGTTAGTACACTGAAACAGTTGATAAAGTTGTCACAACGTATAAATACTGAATTATTTATTTATGTTTATGGTTTCCGTAAGCACACTCTATTGAAGACTTGATTCTCTGGAGAGAGAATAATGGTGTGTGATTCTTTATAGAAGATTGCGGATTGAAATTTATTTTTCTCATTGCAGGAAAATTGATGGATCAATGACGGTGACCCACAATGGCCGACGCGCATAAGAAGCTAGCTATTCCGCTTTCACTCTTTGTGACTGTCATTATTCTATCTTCCATCTCCTTCTCAACCAAAAGCAACTTTTCGCTGGCACCAGTCTCGATATCATCTGAGAATGCAGCATACGGCAAACAACAAAAAGCCCTTATTAGTCATGTGGCTGTTCAGCAAGTATATGATAGAGACAACAAAGAATTCCTCGATACAGGACAATTAAAAGATCCCTCCGCCACTCAGGAAGATCCTTCTCGCCGTGCAAGGATAAATATAATATTATGGAACTATTGGAATACTAAGCATTATGGAGATCGTAAACCCTTTACTGGTAGCAATACAAGACGAAATGTCAGGAAGGATATAGATTATTATCAGTTAGATAAAGGTTTAGAACACTGGGAGCCAGACTGGTTTAAGAAAACAAACATCCGTTATGTTCTGGCAGTACGTATGCTGAAGATCATCAGTCGCTGTAAATCCTTTGCTGGTGTCAGAAATCTATGGAAAAGGAAGATTCCTCATGTGAGTGTACGTACGCAATCGTTAACCTACTGCAGCACTGCCAAGGCTGGAAGTACTTTCTGGAAAACTGCCATTAGAACTCTAAGAAAATACAAAAAGCCAGCGCTGCAAAATGGGAAGAGAGTGAGTTTTTATTGTATTCAGTACCCAATAATGCGTTCCTTATAATTTCATTAATTTTTCACCTATTGTTTTATTTCTCTCTTGTATTAGACAGTTCTAAGGACTGCTCTTGGTCAAGTTTGAGAAAAATATTTGACTAGTGGAGGAAATTCCGTTAACCAAATAGTGCAGATAACTTCGGATAATCAAATGTGTTCAGGTATATTGTAAATTGACCCCCCTGACCTCCCCTGACGTGTTGGCCTTCGGATCTGAATGGGTTTGGCTGTTTGGTTGGAAAGAAAGTCAATGCCAGGTCACAGAAAGTACCTATTGAGATAAAGTGAAACAGAATTACTTTCATTATACATCAATAGGTACTTTCAGGAAAGTACCGTTTGAGCTGATATTGGCCAATCACATTGGCTAGTGCCGGCTCACAGTCGCAATGATCAAGCTTTGTTGACAAAGTCATGTGTGATTTTGCAAAGCCACCTTGACTTTGGGCCGGCATTTTCAAGAACCAACTGGTTATTTTTCTTGTGTTTCTTTTTTAGGTATCGTTCACAACTGTGAGGAACCCATGGCATCGTTTAGTCAGCACATATTTACAGAAGTTCGCCCCTGACAAATGGGAGACCGAGGGGCAAAAGTTTTGTCCGTTCAAACTAAAAGGGATAATTGGTTTCAGGTTAGCAAAACAAAGTTCAACAGGAGTTTTCAGGAGTATAAGAGTGAAATTTTGTTTTGGAAATAGCTTCCGCATTTCCATAAAAATGATTTTGCTCAAATAATATTGACCCAAAACAATGATCCGGTAGTGATGTCTTAATGTATGTCCGATAGCTCTCTTAAATCTCATCTTTAAAACTTAAACCACTGCTGAGTCTGACATAGCTGGGCTTTGCCCAGCATAGCCACCAGTCAAAAATTTAAATAGAGAGTTGTGGCATCAAAACATCTAGCCAGTAGCTTTGAATGGAGTTATATGAGCTCTCATAATGTAGGGTGTATCTTCTTCCCCAGGCCATCCACCATTAGTGATGTTGTTGTTGACCAATCAGGTGCCTTTAAAATCTAGCTGAGACTCTACATTTTTATTAGTGTTGGATCTCAGCTAGATTTTAAAGGCACCTGATTGGTCAAAAACAACATTAGTCATCACTAATGGTGGATGGCCTGGGGAAGAAAATACTCCCTACATTTTGAGAGCCCATATAACTCCATTCAAAGCTACTCTCTATTTAAATTTTTGACTGGTGGCTATGCTGGGCAAAGCCCAGCTGTGGCAGCAGTGGTTTAGGGAGAAAGTAACATTTTCCGTCTTATTTGAAAAAACGGATAATGATTTATCACAATCCTGGAAAACAATCTTTGACTAGGAAACAAATTTTCTGACCGCGGTCTTCAAAACCCAGTTTTGGATTACATTCAATGTTAAATATTGTTTTAAACCATACAATGGGGTGAAATACCAGTCTATATGAGAGTTACAGCCTAGAAGAGGCTGGTTGATATATTGAACTAAATCCGAAATAATGGACACAAATTTAATATCGGTTTGTAATTTTGTGTTAATTTCTATCTTTTTTTAGGAGGTTTGTACATGATTGTGTGCTAGTTAAATGGAGAAATGGGATACACGACATACACTTCTTACCCAGCATGGAGAGATGTAATATGTGTAGTGGGCGGTTCAATTATGCAAGTAAGAGACTGATACCAATTTCAACACCACTGTCAGGGAAATCAAAGTGCTCGGACGACTGCAATCAGAATTAGTGCATTACATAATCAACCGCTCATGAGTGGTTGATTATGTAAAACCTGTACCTGATATTGCAACCGTCTGAGCACTCAGACTACACTGACAGGACCTTGCAAAGAATTGTTGAGTTTACAGTAATATCTTGATTTTTGAAATTCCTTGACCTATCATTGAGAATTTTACAGAAGTCTAATGAATAAATGAATTGATGTTGAGCTCTGTTTAGTATGGCAGGTGTAGGCAGGCAGAAGGCGTATGCCATAAGTTCAAGATCTAAAAGGCTTCAGATCATGTTTGATCCAGTTTCTCTGCTTTAGGGTTTGCTCCCCTGAGGGGAGAGCGGGCAAGGCATTTCCAATTGCAGGCAAACTGAACCAAACTTGGTGTACTTAGAGTGTTAGACACACTCAAACGGAGTCTATTCCCTTGCACCTCGATGAGATTTTGTCCAGTATTTTACCCTAAACTTAAACCTAAGGTTCTGATAACTTAGCCTCCAATTTACTGTTTGTATCCTGTATACTTAAATGTAATAGGGCCAGGGCATCCAGTGTAAGCCCATTGAGTTATCAAGAGCGGGCAACAGCTGATCATATTATAGCAATAATTGACAGCAGCATGTTAGTCCCACACTCCCTGCTGAGAGACACTCTCTGTGTCATGCGGCCAAGTGACAGGGCTTGAGAGATATCTAACCAATGTGTTGGCTCTGATTGGTTGGATGGGGTGATCCATACAGAGCCATCACATTGGCTAGAGGGACATCTAGCCAATGTAATGGCTCTGATTGGCTCACTTCACCCAACCAATCAGAGTCAACACATTCGCTAAAGAGACACTCTCACCCAGACATTGTGAGATAAGGATAAATGTTACAGTTTTCATATTCAAATTCTCAGGATTTACACAATTTAGTTGTTGCCATGTTCAGAAAATCTCTAAAGAATATCAATCAAGGATCACTTGGATGGAATTAATATAGTTATAAAGTCGTTATAAAGTCGTTTGAGAAATGCAATATTTTGTTAATTTGTTGCTTTTCAACTTTTTCAGTTGCAGTGGAAAATATGATGCCAGAGGGTGAATATATGTTATCAGCATTAGGTATGAAGAATGCTACAGAATTCCTACAGAGCGCTCGAGACCAGTCTATTCGCCAAATGGAGGCAGACAAAGTTTCTAAATACTATCAAAGCTATTATGACTCACTCAAAGTTGAGGACATAAAACAGCTACAGGATCTATATGCCTTTGATATTTATGTGTTACAATATCCTCATAGTCCATATGTGGACTTTAAAAAGTCATAAGAAATCAGCCGATATGTTGGCTCTGATCTAATTGGCTGATGGGCGGGGAGGAGAGCCAATGGCAGGTCACTGAAAGTACCTGATACATTGATATAATAATGATGATACTTTCGCATTCAGAATTTTATATCAATGGGTATTTTTAGAAATGTCCCATCTGACCTGGCATTGGCTCGCTCTCTCTAGCGCCAGCCAATCAGAGCCAAATCATTGTCTAATCAGAAATCAGTATTGCTTTACATGATCTGAATCAGAACGCTTTACCTTTATTTCACTTTACCTTCACATTAGAACGCTTTACCTCTAAGAGGACCTCTGAAATCTGTTATATTTTTGCTTTTCCTACCTTTCAATTTCTTACTCTAGACGCTAGAGGATAAAAATAAATTTTACTTTCTCACAAATCAGAAATTTGTGCCGTATAGTAAAATTACTGACTGCCGAGCTGTATCATTTCTTTATTTATCTGCATGTCCATCGATTTTGAGTTCATCAGACAATCATAGTGTCATCCAGCCACTTTCAAGTTTCAAGGCCAGTTTATACATTTTTTCCTATTATTATTTCAAACTTACATAGTTAAAAAACTTCCAGACCAAACATTAAGTTGTGATAACTTGGTAGAATGTTAGGTCAACAGCCGACTTAATACATGTTGTGAATCCTTTTTTGTATAGTCAATATAGCCTTAGTAACTAAAATGTGATCAGACATAAATTTAGGGTGACCCCAAAAAATTAATGTTAAGGATTCGAGACTGCAGAGAGAGATACACGTGCAATAATTCATTATGTTGCATTTTAATATAAACACTTTTCACGTGCTTCCGGAGCTCATATACAGTCATATAAGTGATTTTCATGAAATAAAAATGGAAATATCAAACACATCTTGAGTCTCATTGTAATATAACTCACTTACACAAGTGCAGAACATTTCCGATCCTAATTGGCTCTCCTCCCGAATCAATATTTATTTTAATTTTATTTAATAATTTTGTCAGCGTTGGAATTGCCACCTCTCTACTGACATTTGATGGCTCGATATACTGATCAAATTTTATACTTCATTAGTATATGTTCTGCAAAATTAACTGTACCCTGTTGTATTGATCATATTTAGAAATTAGAAGGTGTTTTATTTTTACATTACATGTATGGGGACATAATTCCTATTTACTACAGTGAACAAGCGAAGAGCGCGGTGGCGTCGCTTCGTGAGGAATGCGCTGAATAAGAGAGGACACTGAGCCTGTATCAATTAGCCACTAGTTTCCAGTCTAGAGTATTTATATGGTTATGGTAATATTACACCAAGGAGTTACTCCTTTATTATACCTACCAGCTATCCCAGCGCTTATACTATGGAAAAACTCTATTACCGCAGGGCTAAAGTATATAGCATAAGCCTTGTCACGGGCTCTGTCACACAATTGTCAAGCAGCCTTGTCACGCTGGCTAATTTTTAGTAGCCAGCTCACAAGGCTAATATAGCATAGCTACATAATTGCTATAGTTATAACCTTTCTTCGTTGATTTTTAACATCTCTAGAGCAGATTTGTATAACTACTGGATTCAGTCTATAAGCTGCCTCTACAAATGAGGGTTAGTGGCATCACCATTTTTTTTAACACTATTGAGTGTTTGAAAATGTAAACTGACATTAGATGGCCGGTGATAGAGTTCAAATCAACCTCATGCCCACTGCCAAAGTCTATTGTAGTATTTGGTAATCATTTCCTATTATCTTTCATCCTTTATTTGTCCGCCTCAACATTGACTCAATTTGGTTTTAACTTGAATAATTTATTAATAATCTTTAATTGTCCATAACTCTATATAAAAATTGATTTCACAGTTTAATCTTTGTCATCTTAGCCAGATGTGCTGCCGCACAGCAGCTCACAATATACCTCTCACTTTGATCTGAAGTTCCAGTCAAATTTTGTTTACATATTTTTAATATAGCGGCACAACTTTTACGAATTTGAGGTTGATCATGAAGCTTGGAAAACCTTCGCTTGTCATTACTGCTCTACTTGTGGCCACGATCACCTCTGTGATTGTACTGTCCTACACAGCCAATGATAATAGTATGCTCATACTTGACTTGAGTCCTAACTTGTTCTCTGAGAAGCTTCGTCGTCATCCAAACACTTCGGAGGTTTTGTCGAAACTTACAGCGGAGGGTATGCAGCTGGTTGACAATGATGGTGGACTGCTGAAACTCTCTTCCAGGGCAGAGAAAAACAAGGCCTTATTTGACCATTGGAGTCGGAAAAAATATGGAGATCCGCTGTTAGCTAGGAGCAGAGGTGATAATGATCGGGCGGATTTAGAGAACTATGAGTTTGCTGAGGGACTGGAGCATTGGGTGCCAGATTGGTATGAGAAAACAGATATGAATGACGTGCTCACAAGACGAATGCAAAACATTGTCAAGCTCTGTAGAAGTTTTCAAGGAAGAAGGAATGAATGGAAGAATGAAATTTGGCACCTTGTGGAACAAACGGCATCACTTAAATACTGCAGCCATGCAAAGGCTGGTTGCACATTCTGGAAACACGTTGTCAGAGCTCTAGCTGATCAAAAAATGGCAGTGGTGAGAAACAGCTCAACATCGGTGAGTAATAAAAATGTTCATGGTGTGCGCAAAGATCCGCTTGCTCACATTAATTGATACATTCTACATATGTTGTTCAACCATAACCCTGTCACCGGCTACTTTTTGTGTTTAAAGGGCAACCAAGGTTTCGCAGCAATGCGTTAATGGGTAGCAAATAATTTAATAATTTAATAAGCTGGGTAACACTTCAGTTTAGGGGAGGTTACAAGACTTTGCTGTAATAATTATAGAGCACAGGCTAAATAATAACAGGAACAGGAAACTGCTATGTGGTATTCTCTTTTAGCTGAGTTTGAGTACCTGATGGAAGAAATGTTTCACAAGAATTCTGGCTGAATAATCATTCGAATTATATTTTGTCTTTTTCCCCATGCAGAAGGTGCAATCTGCTATTAATCAATGGACATCAATGAGAACTTGTTTGAAACCTTGGTTGCCCTTTAAGTAGCCGCGTGACAAGGCTAGTTCAAAACATCTCTGATCAGTTTTTTTGGTCACAGGCCAACAACCATTTTATTCTAAAAACCATGTTGAGTTTTAGCCACATGAACAAAACATGTGATCAAATATAAAACAGATGGATCCACTTATCTGATGCCAATGTTTCTCTTGTGTAGATTTTATTCACCACAATCAGAAATCCCTGGCATCGGCTGGTCAGCACGTACATACAAAAGGCAGCAGTGATGACAATCGAGATGCAGAAGATTTGTCCGTTCAAGCTACAAAAGAGACCCACATTTAGGTACGTTGGATAAAATCTCACTCGATCAAAAGATTCTAAGACCACCCTGTGTCCTTGCTGACGTCTAAAATTTAGTCGCTGTTAGTTGCCTAACCATCCACCAACGTGTTGGCTCAGACTGGGTAGTGAGTGGGAAAGAGCCAATCCTGAAAGTACCTATATATGTCAATAACAGCTAGATCAAGTATTGATCAAGTTTGCTTGCATTTGGAGTTGTGTTACCGCTCGCTCATCTGCAGATTAGGAACGCCTGGAATGCGGGCAAATTGGATTAAACGTGCATCCCTTGAAAATTTTTGTGCACATCATATACATGTGCTGGTGATCGTCATAAAGTAACGGCATTCTTATGAATAGAGATTATGAGAGATGTGTGGTGTGGAAAAGCATGAACTTGTTTCTTTTACTTGGGGTGGTGTCAAAGTAAGGAGACCTTGGTCAAAGATACTATATACATGGGGGGTGTGCATGCAAATTGATCAAACTTGATCCATCAATGACCGATGAGCGATCGAGCATTGGACTGATTTCCTCAATTCATCAGCCAGTCTACTAAACACAGAAGAAATTGGTGTGGTTTGATTTTTCCATAACTCCTCAACTTAACCGTAGCAATTTTTATCATTTCGACTGGCTAAAATGACTTGCTGATTGTAAAACAATCAGTAATTTCTCACTACAAAATAATCAAGTTTCACTTGATAGGGTCTATGTGATTTATAAGTAATGTGATTTAAAAATGAGATTAACTTCATTTGACAATCGTGGAATCAATATAACCTAATGCTATGAAGTTGAGTCATTAAATTCTAAAATTGTTCTGTATGTAAAGCTGCTGCTTTGCTTAAGTTGGGAAGGCAACTGAATATGATTTAAATAACATTATTGAGCGGATCACTTTTTACCCAGATCCCTATCTTATTTTATCTAGCATGATAATCATGATAGTCTCAACAGCTTGTATTTGAGGGCTGGGGGGGGGGGCTCATAATCATCATTGATAGTTTGAGGCCCCTAACTCTTGCCCTACTCCCCCCCCCAAAAAACTTCTTCCTCCCGCAGCCATACTTTGAGAAATATGGTTATAATTTAACTTCGCCGTCGCTGCTCTCTGATAATTGGAGACCCATATGTGATGCCACATTGCTCTATGTAAGTGAGCCTTGTTTGCTCTTGTCTTGTAGGTTATATGTGCGAGATTGTGTGCTAGCTAACTGGAGAGATGGGATACACAATATACACACAATGCCCGCCCTGGACAGATGCAATATTTGTGACGGAGAATTTGACTACGCAGGTGAGGTTTAAAGTAGCAGACAACCACAAAAGTTAAATTTTGATAATTGATGCGTAATGATGTACTCCTTCTAAATTTGGATGTTATAAATAAATATTAAATTTTAAAATATTTTAATTACATACTCTCTTCCACCATTTTGTTTCAGTAACACAAATACCCATACTCTCAAAATGAATATTTATTTTAAATGCTTCTTGTTGCAATGGAAATAGGTCCTTTGTCCCGGTTCTCAACTGGATGATAGGCTTTTCTGGGCAGAGCGGAATCCTTCCGATCGCCACTTGAAAAAAATTAATGGATGTTCCATATAAATAAGGCCCTGCATTGTATCTGTAATTTAACAACAATCAGCATTACCAAATTTGTTGGTGGCTGGAACCAGTGTAGTTGATGAGAAAAATCAGACAATAATTATTTTTGCATGTTTCTTTCTGCTTGATTTGAGGAAACCCATGCTCGAAGCCGAGTAGATTTAGAAATGATTTTCATATTTGGTAGCAGTGTAGGCGTTTTCCTTTCCATCCATTTCGAAAATGAGTAATATTGGAAACCGTGTGATTTGTAGTTGCAGTGGAAAACATGATGGCAGAGAGTTCCTACTTGTTATCTACATTAGGTATAGACGATGCTGACGAGTTTCTACAAGGTGTTCGAAACAGCACAATCCGTAAAAACGAGGCAAAGCAAATATCAAAGAACTATCAGGACTATTACGATTCACTCGACGTCGAGGACATCAAACAGCTACAGGATCTTTATGCTCTTGATATTTATGCATTACAATATCCTCATAGTCCATTTGTAGATTTCAAAAACGCATGATGATCTTTGGTGACAATCAGCTTTACATTGATTGATAGCTGTTAACATTCAACCGTTTATTTCTTTAATTATTACTCATTTTATTGTCAATGCTAAACTGATGAACAAGAAATTACATAAAAATCATAACAACAAATAAATAGTGAGAGAAACATATTTACGGGAATTTAGAAAATATTGAACGTGACGCAAAAGAAACAATCAGACTTCCTCCCTAGGATGTGAGTACTATTTGTGTCTATGCAGACGATTGAGCATAACAGACAGCAATTATCGCCCAATCACAAAGACATGCGGGGCTAAAATACCAATGAAACTACACTGGACCAGGCAAATAATATGATGTATACGTATACGTGTGAAACCTGTGAACGTATGAAAATAGAAAAATACTCTGGTGGGTCTGGGTTTAGCCTAGGCTGTCTTGGGTGGAGGGGGGGACACCTTTTCCACCCACTCAAGATAGCCTGCCCAGGCTAGATCTGGGTCTATGGGGGGGGGGGGGGGCAACCAATCGGATAAGATCCAACATGTAGGCTAGCACATGGAAGGCTTAGAACAGGAATAATATCAAAGGACAGATAGGCTAACATATGGACGAAAAAAATTCACCAGTAGATCAGATGTCAGGTTATATACTAATCAGTGTCACTAGTAACTATATACAGACTGAGCAGGGGATAACCTGCCGATGATTGTCGTGTAACGCCATAACGGTAATTCTATGGTTGAATCAAGGAATTACAGGGGAGTGTAACTCCTTGGTTGAATACTATTTAGAAATAAAGCTTCATATTTAACAGCATCTCAAGATGGAATGTGATCAAACTAGCAAACTACAGATAAATAATAATAATAATGATATTATAATAGTGATAGGAAAAAATAGAAATCATATCATGGAGCTGTGTTATGTGTTATTTGTGCTCTCTTGTGGTTTTTCCGCAACTTCAATGGCAGTTGTCTTCTCTTTGCTATCTGACTCTTTAGGCTTTGTGTTATTTTTACTATTGTCATCATTTGCAGGGGAGTCTGATGTCTCTGTATTGTCTTTAGTGACTGTTTCCGTAGGGTTTGTGGGGGCGGTGTTTATACCACATGATGTATGGTGTTTATCCCAATCTTTATGCTGACAAAACTGACCACAATATCTGGCTTTGTTACATCCACTGCAAGTCTCGCTAGCTCTACGTCCACAATTCCAACAATTCTAAAATACATGAATAATTTAAAACAAATGAATAAAATACTATTCCAAAATTTCTGCTTGGCTTAGAGTCTCCTGACAATGAGGTTTTTATCATGAACTCACAATTGAGATATCCTTCACAATTTATGGTGTCTTAATAAATTACATCGGGTTTGAAGTCTATTCATTTCCATTCTAGGGTTCCCTGAGGTGAATGACTCTTATAGGGCATTACATGTCAACATTCTTACAATCCAGCAGACTGGAATTCCCAGGTCAAACTCTTCTATGCGATCGTTGACCTGAAACCTGACCACACTTGGTATTCCATAGTAATGCATTATGGGTTACATAATTACACCCCTATCAGTGAGACACTCATACATTCAGGTATGGATTGAATATTCTATCAGTATTGGGTGATGTTAGCGGCATTCTATTATCAACCTCAAAGAGTAGATAGATAATAAATCATGAATGCCACTATCATTACTCAGGTATAATTCCGGTAACCTGAAGGTACTCCTAAATAATACATTATTTGTTACTTCATTACATTCACTACTATCTGTGAGCCACTCAAACATCAAACAGCAGATAGATAATAATTGAATGCCACAATCACCAACCAAAAATCAAGCGTAACATTGAATTCGGACATTCAGGCATGGATAGAATATTCTATCAGTGTCGGATGGTGGCATTCAGTTATCATCATCATAGAGGGGATCATTTATAAGTGTATGCCACAAAAATACAATTCCGGTATAACCGAACATAGAATGACAGAAGTGATAGCTGCTTACCTCTGCGGAGTCTGACTGTTTGTTGAGACCTTTGACAGCCTCATCTTTAGCTGTTTTCTTGATGTGGTTGAGAACGTTCTCCATCCTCACCCTCTCCTGACTAACTAACTCGTTAGCTCGTACTTCCGCTGCTGTTATAGCCTGGTGTATCTCTAGTATAGCCTGTCTCTTTACCTCAACAACCATCTCATCTATAAAATTTTAAATTAAAATCAATTATTGAATAATTTGAATTTAAATTAATTACTAATACTAGTAATTACGATCCCCTCCTTTCCTGGAGTTGTGTCCCCATACTTCTCAGAGAAGATAATTCCTTGCACAGAAATTCATTATAAAGAAAAATAGCATAAACTATTAAAATATGTTTTTGTCTAATACAAATATGGGTGGTAAGCTTAAATGTTTTCTGACATCAGTTATCCATAGAAGAAAACTTGATGTGGTATAAATCTACTTTCATAGTTCATAGCTGGAAAATTCTACTTCTACAACCAAATATCATTTAAATATTATTAATGTTTAAAGCCTACCCTTGTATGCTATAGTCAGGCAGTTACTTATAATTAAGTTTTGTCAGATTTGCAGTAGAGCGTTAAATTTTTTTACCATGCAAATCTAACAAAACTTTATTTGCCTGGCTATAACATGTATTGGTCTTTTGGTAGTCTTTAATAGTCTCGCCAGTTATAATCATCATCTTGATCATTTTTTGCGTACCTGCTCGGCGTTTGACTTCGGCTATCCTGTCCTCTGACTTTTTGAGTGTATGAGTCATCATCTCCCCTGTACGTTTCTTCACGTCCTGATCAACTCCCTCAGCGTGACGTCTCATCCACAGGGAGAACTCCTGGGCCTCCTTTACTCTGCTCTCTTGTAGAGCAGACATAGCTGTCTTTGTCTTCTCCAACAATCCGGCCATATTCAGCAGCAACTATAAATAACAATGGAATTAGTGAGATGCTACGACGTATCACAAGCTCTGCATGTGAGTAGAGTGTCATAAACCATTTAATAGGTATGACTCACAGAAGACAAAACTCACAGAAGACAAAAACGTAAAAGATGACTCACAGACAAAAAACGAACTTGCAAAGAGAGAGTGCGAGCTAAATATGTTTAGAGAAGGCCACTCCCCTTCTAAGCATTTGGGCAGCAAATACAACTTAGAACATATTGTTCATACTAAAAGATAACCAATGAGACATGCAAGAGCTTTCATCTGAGCTTATAAGCTGCCTGTAAACATGGCTCTGGCATCAGCCTACTCACATTGTCGACTCGTCTCCAGTTATCCTCCTCCCTGTCTATACCGCTGCCTCCGCTGCCAGGCTGACCTGTAGGACTGCTGCCGTTACCATGGTGAGCAGGTAATCGCTCAGATGGTGGTGATGTGTGGGACAGAGATTTAGCGCTGCCGGGCAGAGAGAGACCGGCAGCGGAGAGAAAGTCTGTGTTCTCCAGGCGAGCTCGGGAGTGTCGTGATATATCCTCAAGCTTGATTACAGATGGAGCAGCTAACAAATCTGTAATGGGAGGCAAAATAGGGTAAGTCCTGTGTTAAAGGTGGGAGAGGTGGGGGGGGGGGGTAGATTCAACTAGACAGTTGTGGCTAGATTTCAGCTATACCTGTGCTGCAGGTGCCTATAGCAATATCAACTCAGCCATTCGATTCTGTTGAAAACCTTTAGCCCATATGTTGACAAAAAAATGAATTGATATTGACTCTCAGATAATTAAATCTGTGTCATGCCACCTACACTATTTAACCTTGACATACAACCCTATGTGATAATGTACCACTAGTCCTTCTGAAATCATAGGATATTTCTCCTTTACCCTTCCGTCAGCAACCATGGCACCATTGTACATACATAATGTAGACATCTAAATATGTCAGGTTTTATGGCAGTGCAGAAAAGTTATATTTGTGGTTGGTAGCTTGGCTCACCTTTGGCATTACCAAGCACACGATCTGCAGGTGCTAGTAACCCATTGTCTGAGTTTATTGAGGTGCGGCTAGGCGGACTTGTCCTCGTAGTTGAAGGCGGCGTCCCATCTCTTAATATCTTCTTTGGAACTGAGGGTAGGAGATCTGGTGAACTAAAACCAAAAATGGTTAATTTTAAAATACAGTAGCACTTTTGATCATCTCTGCGGTTAGTACTTTAGAGGTAATATTTTGTGGGTATCTTGTTTGCAATGTATTGACATGACTAAATCTAGCCTGCATTAATACCAGGGTGATTCTATGGTCATGTGACAAAGTTTGATGGACCAGCAGAATAACCGATGAAACACATGCCATGACTGCTGCAAGCACCAGCATACATTGAGTAATTGTACTTGTGTTCAGGCTCGGTTTGACACACCCCCAACTTTGAGCATTGAAATATAATTTAAAGACATAAGGCTTCACCAAAACCATCTGGACAATTCAACTTCCCTGAAAAACACTGATGTCAAGGCATTTTATCCTGGTACAATGATGATGTAAATAAAGGAAAATTTCTGATCAAACAATAAACGATCATGTACACTTTACCAGCTTTTCCAAGCACTTATCAGCTAGAAAAACTGGTGACAGCTGCTTGGATTTTTATGCTGCCTTTATTGATACACCAGATTGGAGTCAACTCGTGATTAACACTCTGTGCCTATTGTTATAATGATTTGATAACAGTGAAAGCTGATTGGCAGCGTGACACTCCGATCAAACAGAAAAGATAAACACCCAAAATATTTGACTGACAGTTTTGTTTCAGCTATGTATAGATTTAGCTGACAGATTGTGCAATTGCACGAACCCATGTCTGCCTATCCCTTTAGACAGGCTTACAGATCAAAAGGTCACGAAAGAAACAAATACTTAAGTACAGTTTTCTGAGATCAAAACAATACGGTGGTTGCAGAGTAATTCACATTAGTTGCATTTCTGTTTGTACGCATTGTATACTCGAGCCTTCCCAGGTTATTGCATACTCTCTGACCCGTGATTTCTTAGTTGCTTTAGAGTTATCCAACACCATAGATCATAAAAGACAACTCCCAATATCAAACTTGAAAAAAGACCCAACATTACAGGGAGGGTGGGATATCCCACCCTCCCTGATTACATCTATTTCAATAGCTTATAATTACTTAATATAGGATTAACTCACTCATGGCTGCTGATTTTTCTCTTGTTAGGAGTTGTGGGTCCCTTCTCTCTGAACTCTGGTGACAGACTGCTCGGAAGGTTGTTGTTATTTTTGGACAGATCATGACTTGAGGAGTCGAAAAGTATCCTCTCGTGACTAGCGAGGTACTGCTGAGGAGACTGCTGTGTTATCTGTGCACACTGTCTCAGCTCTGACTGGAGGGAGGGCAGAGTAGCCTGAAACATGATTAAGCATAGCTGTTAAATGGTGAAACAGTCTACATACAACATTATTTGAGCCCCCAAAACTTTTCCCTTACCTTACAGTCCACCCCCCATACAACATCTTGTCAGGTTGTGCATGTGAATGTAACAGTCATGTAGGAGAAGAGATCCTGCAGATTTTTTGAACGATATGAACATTTTTATCCCCGCGCCCGATAGAGAGCTACGATCTGAATCATTAGTTTTCAATGATGCAGTACTTGTAGATTATTCCGAGATATTATTTCTCTCTCTATCTACACTATGGTTTCATTTGACCACTCTATTTAACTGGCCGCGTAGCGCAGGTGGCTTGTGCAGGGTAGATAACCTATACCCTTACCCGCCATTGCCGGCTACTCTTTTTTCGAAGAGGCAGTGTGGGATCTTTATACTGCATGCAGGCACACTGCAGTACACCTCCTGTGTTTATGTCCTGATCCAAGATATGAATCATTGCATCAGATTAGCACATATGACTCTGTCGTCAGAGAGTTCTTACCTTGAGAAAAGGGATCACAAAGGGTTTCAGTGGGAAGTTTGTAGTCTCCTGAAGCTTTGCATGAAAATCTTCTATTGTCAGCTGGTTATTCTGAAACGAGACGAATTCCATTATTTCTCTGGACACACCTAGATCAAGTTTAATCCAAGTGCCTGCATTCCAGTTGCTCCCTTCCACTGGTTGCATCCTGCTGCCTGACCAGTGAATTGGTAGCAACTACAAATGCAGGCAAATGGACCAAACATGGTCTAGGACACACACCATACAGACTGATTTCATTGACTGATGATTAATAATAAAAAAATTATTAGGTGTAATTAAGTCCAAGAGGGATTCTTTCATTAGAACCTTATTTAGACTTTAAAGTCTTGGGCAAGAATTGTTACAAGAAGTTAGTGCTGAGCGAATGCAAGATTACCAATAACAATTAAGTTTTCCTGATTGGTACTAACATTTTTATTAGTTTCAATATGGACTCAACTTAGAAGTCAAATTTGGAATTACAATATGAACCCTTTTTTTTTAAACAATTGTAAAAAAAATTATTCTTCAAATGACGACAACGACAACTTGATACTTAATGAGTCTCTGTAAGAGGCATTCTATTACCAACAACACTCACAGCGACCTTGACAAAAGAGCTTTCAACCCGTAACTCATAACTTAGATGCTTACCACTAGAGCGAGGACAAGAGATCGGACCCTTTCTCCTATCTCGGCAGATATATCCGAACCAAACTGTTGCAGCGTTGTCAGGAATCTCTTGAGCTTAGCCAGCTGTTTGGCTCCACATGTTGGAGGTAGCTGCAGATTAATACTGTTAGTGGTCCGGATCTCTGCTAGCGGTCGGAGGATTGCATCTGGTGATGCTAGGCCTCTTGGTGGAAGACCTACAGCAAAGAAAATGAGGATTAACGATAATATTGCAATGATACCATTCTATTTCAGAAAAACGTTACTCCTCTTATTTTGTACTAGAATTTGATTAATTCCTTGTATAATATTGTTAGTTGGTACGTAGTTGATAGGGTCACACCATTCTCCCTGGTCACACTTATTTGGTGGTATATTTGATATGAATGAATGAGGAGCGTAGGCAAACAATTTTATACGAGTAACATCGCATACAAAGATTGTTTGCCAGAAAAGAAATTCTAATTTCTAATTTTGCATCCCGTTTCCTCAAACATAAATGCTTTTTCTAATTATGAAAATTGGCATGAGCAATTATAAAGGAAAAAAAAATGATAAAAGATGTTGCAGCACCTTGAGGGATGATATGAAACTGGTCGATTGCCAACCCTTCTGGTATATCAGCCATGTGGATCTAGAAGGTTTAACCCGCTTATCAAACCGATATAGGACTAAGCCTCTGTATTTCATGTTATTATAATATTGACTAGAAGTATGATTTGCCAGATATTTCCAGCGTGGCGTTTCATACCTAAATCTGCTTTTTCCCACAACCTGATGACAGCCTGTTTGTTCCCACCTTTCTACAGCAACCTGACTTTTAACTGTTCAGCCGAAATTCCTCAAATTAGCTCTTGAAAGTACCACAAATTGATACAATAGGTAAGGGTAGATTAAGAGCGCACCCGTTAAATATTATAAGTTGTTTCGGTAGTTTTTGTCGGAAATACCAGGGTATGCACTGATCCAGCCAAGGGAGAATTTGAAAGGAGCACCACCATATTAAGAGTATATCGGAAATTTGGAGTTTCCCTGGTAGGGAATTTTATAATCTAATTGCCAGACATGAATATTCAAGTGAAAGAAGACATGGCACTGTTCCTACTTTTAGCATTGGTGGTCATGACACACTAATGGCTGGTTCACATTATCTCAGATGACACTAGGATGCCATCCCAGATGCTTATCCCAGATGGTCCCAGTCACATTATAAAATTCGTCAAACTTTCCCGATGCTATCCCAGACGGACCCAGACAGTCTGGGATTGTGTCATTTTCTGGTTCACATTGACTGGGATGGCTATCTGGGATGGCTATCTGGGATGAATGTTATAATGTGACTGACTGATAAGCATCTGGGATGGCATCCTAGTGTCATCTGGGACAATGTGAACCAAGCCTTAAACAGGTGGATGACCCACCACGGACGGACGTCTGATGGAGTACACAATAATAACTATATATAACACCAACCGAGAAAAATCCATGACGTAATATGTACCAGTAAATTTGAAAAACTATATCATTCATAATTTATCATTTATGCCTTTTATCTTGAACCAATGAGTAAGTCGCTTACTCTTTGATCGAACCGGAACCGTAGGATATTTTGAGTCCATGACCGGAACTGATTCTCGGTCAGTTTTCACTGAAAGAATGAAACAATTGTTGGCCCAGAGAGGATTTGATTTACAAAGATGGCCATGTTCATTTTAAATTATTCAAAGATGCTGGCTTACCTGTGCTGTTTATATTAGCTGACGGTGTTGAGTTGCTCCTGCTGCCTGGTGTAGCCCTAGATCCTGGAGATGCACTGTTTGGTGGTGACACTGATCTGTGGGACTCTCTGCTACCCACCCTTGCAAGCTCGGGCTGTATGTGAGCAGATTCTGGACTAGACATGGATGCTCTTCTGTTGAGTGAGTCTTTGTGGGCAGGAGGAGGGGGTGTGTGTGTATCTATCATGACCTGCGGTCCGGCAGCAACTCTTGCATGAGGCAGCAGTTTAAAAGGCTGCTCAACTGTAAATGGTTAAACCAGAAACTGACCAAAAAACGATAAATCTTTTATAAATACATTAATATAAATAATATTGACCACACAAAAGTTTTTATCATTCGAGGCAATTTAAGTTGGAGTTGAGCTATAGTATTGCTCATGTCATGCATATTTTATGGGTGATTTCGAAGTGTCAATTTCGATTGTGTATATCATAAATGAAATGGTGTAAAAACTATGGATTAAATCTGACCCTTCACAACCCTGCTCTATTAAATATAAGGACCAAGTCACAAAATCACAAACTAAGGACAGAAAATATCTTGATCGATACTTTATCGACTTTATCGCCTTGTGTTAAACAAACTACGAACACATCAAACTCACCGTACGCCTGAGCCTGGCAACGGAAAAGATGTGTTGACTTAACCATTTTATGACATGGATCTATCCAAGAACGAGAAAAATCCAGAGCAATACCATGTGACATTCAGGCACCTGAAGACCGCAAACACATGGAGTAGTCAGAGTTGTATAATAAGTTTCCGCCTTTCTACGCTGATAGCCCAAAATTAAGACTGCGAGGTGTTAAAGATGCTCAGATTCCAGAGTTTAGCCACACAATTATCCAAGCTATGTAATATTGCTGGTTGGAGATTATGATGGGATTGAACACGTTTTCATGCCCTCAGAACAATAACAAAAGTGTACAATGCAAACATTCATCATAATCCCGAGTACACAGGTATGCACAACCACCAATAAAGGTCTGGCGCCGAAGTCAATACAGGTGATAACATTAGCTACAGTACATTCCAAGACAGATGCTGCGAATCCGACACAAATCTTGTGGTATTTGAAGGTATCGCTATTGGCTATATTTGGGGAATTACAGTAGTAGCTTCAATCGAAACCACGTGTTGCTAATTATAGGACTCAGCAACATGTGTAAGCCATCTGCCACGATCATCACTATATTGACCTGCTGGTTGATGTCAAAAGTCTGCTGATTTGGCATCTAACATCATCTTCAAACCAGATCAAATCTTCATCCAGAAATAATCGCTCAAGACACCCATGCTGCCAAAATAACAAACCTCCTAAGATACTTAAAAATGATGATGACTGATGCTTCGATGATTGAGTATGCAGGGTTGTATGATGTGTAATGCTGATGAGATTAGTGGAGATCTCATTAATTTTGTGGGTTAGTCAGTGTTTTGAACTATCGGGTGACAGTCTTGTTTTCCTTGTTTTGGGTGGAATAGATAAATTATCATGAATCTCAAGATCAGTCATTTTTGATAGGAAAAACAGCATTTCCAAGTGTCTTATATCATTAGTTTTCCAGTCCTGTTCAACACAACAACCCATGCTGTCAAAATTTTGTTTATCCCTGGAGAAGCTCATCCAATAATTGAGTTTTAGAGATAAAAAATTGTAATCTAGGTTCTCAACGCCCCTGGGGAAATGAAAAATAATAAGATCAGTTGCAAAGTAATTTATTCCTTTGTCTCATACATTACAAAACTGCTAAAGGGAGTGTGTCCTAAAAGAAGATAGGAGACAAACGACTAGTCATCGAGATAAATTGATGGTGGGAAAGACCAACTGGTGTTCAATGTTTGAATTATAAACTGGCTATGACTATAACCTAGAAAACAACCTGGTTACTGAGTCTGTTAAAATTATGCAGGATGTATCCAGTTGGGTGTTGATTGCTGTAAAATATTTTAATGAGTAGAATGGCTGTTTCTTATGTTACGAAACTCAAAACTCATTATATGGTTAGTCAGTTTTCAACAGCTTTCAATGAAAGCTTCATGAATATTTCACAGATTGAATTACAGCATCCAAAACGAATTTCAGTGATTGCACTTGTTTCATAAACACAGTTGAGTCTATCGCCCCAATATACTCCTAGACTGATACTGATACAAAACAATAACACCAGTTGCAGTACATCAAAAAATGTGTGAACCATTAAAAGATTATTACAAACATTTGCCACTGAAAGCTGTTTCATGTCAGCCACAAATAAGCCACAGTCATAGCTGAGACACGCTGCCGCCAATGAAATTATTAACAGATGGACGCTGCCAACCAATCGAAACCACCGGATCGCTTAAAGTGTAAGCTGATTGGTTGATAGGTGCTGACTTAATTGTTCAGGATTATTCAATCCCCACTTTTTCATGTAAAATTGAATTAGAGAAGATTTTTGTGAGATGTATCAACCCAACCGCTAAAAGGGCAAAACAATGAGTTAATAGAACTAAGGAACACCTCTGGCTACTCAAAAATAGAATCCTCAAACCACTCGTTCATGGAGCCGCTGTAATTAATATAGCGAAGGGCGTACATTTTTGCCACCGGCCAAGACGGCCAGAATTAATCATCTCGGAAAAATATCCACCAATCCATTTGAATAAGTAACAAACTCTCACATTTCTTGCCAAGCCTAAAATCCAAAGTTCCGTCAACAGGTCAATCGACAACATATGGCATCCACTATCCATTATAAAAACATGCTACGCTAATAAGTCTATAAGACAATAAGCCGATTCGTCAGAGCACCAAAGCTACTTGCTAACAAATATAAGGACAAGGTATAGATGGAGAAAAGAACCTCGTTGGCTCAAGCTGTCAGGGTCGGCAGCAGCCTTCATTGAGCACCTGGTCACAGTGATGACACTAATGTTCTGCGTCGGAAGTCTATAAATGCCTCAATTCTAAAGGAGTATGTAACAGACGTCGGAAATAAAACAAAGAGATGGTTTGCAGGCCTTGCTGAAATGGTTTCGGTTACCTTCACATTTTCAAAACATGCTTCTACAATTTCCAAACCGTCTAGGCGTTTGTAGCTCAGTTAAAGCTGTAACCGAGGAGGCCGCATGAGTTGTAAATGAAAATGCTGCACACCCTTTGGTAGAATGAGTAATGGACTACCTCTCGCGGAAGCAGTTAGGCCAATACCGAGAAATAGAATAGTAAAAAGAATTGCCAGTTTGACAAGGCCCGTCTAGATGTACTTCTTGATGAACCCAACTTTGCCTTCAATATAATTGATCAGTGAATAAAGTGAATAAATAAATAATAGTAATTATATATAACAATAGGATACGATTACAATTTCATGAAGACGAGGGATTGGGAAAGTCAGACTCACCTCTCATCCTGAAAGCCCTGCTAGTCTGAATTCTGATACCAGGATGCATTGAATGACCGCTGAGAGGCCTACGAATCCAACACTGACGAACAGCGTCAAAGAAATACACTCCCTAGTTTACTCATCAAAACCAAAGGTTCAGCAATCTTAGCTGATAAAGTTGTAATAGTTATCTCCTAACCTTTTCCCCCAAAGAATTTTTTCTTGTCTGCGACCTGTTTCCTGGTCTTACGAGCAATATGTCCCGTCCTAATACAAAGTGTAGCAAAGTTTAGAAGAACTGTTCGAGAGAAAAAATATCCGTCTAACCGCTGTCAGATGACACAACGCAATAACTTGCTGCTGTTGCTGCTGACAACTCATCAACGTGGAGGGTAGGATAGATAGAGGCTTTACAGAAACATCATAGCAATGCGATAGTTATGATGGTATTACACATACATACATACACATACATATATGTCTTTCTTTGCCTAGTGAGGACAGTATGCTGGTATTCACTTTAACATAATTATTCGAAGAGTCATCGATAATTTGATGGTACCAGCAGATAGTTGCACAATCACAAATTTATCACAGCATTTGTGACATGTTTTCAGTGCATTTAAAGGCCTAATGCTGGCTTTTACAGTGTTTATCTTGATAGATATACAACAAAGCAATGAGTTAGAAGCTGGCTGGTTAGATCATGTTGTCTGATGGAGTTAACAGTCACATGATTCGATAGAATTCACAGTGGGCTGGTCGCTCATCCGAACTGGACAGTCTGATATGCATGCCATGATAATATCAGCAAACTTTACATACTTTGTCGGTAAAATATCTGCAAGAGACATATTTTCCGGTAGACTATACAGCACAATTCTGTAAATGATTGTCAAATAAAATGGAAACCCAAAATAAAGTTCTTTTCAGGCGCAACCTATAGAGATTCCGGTAGTCTATAAGGTCAACACACAAACCTCCGAAAACATCTTTGTGAACTTTCATAAACAGGATGCGATGTATTGAAAGAGCGCCCAACTAGATTTCTGCGGCACACCTTGAAGCTCTATTGGCTAAGAAACAATACTAGGAAATCAAACCGATAAAATTCATTGATCAAATCTGTATTCAAAAACTATTAAAACCTGGGTCAATCCTGTTTGCTGTCTAGCATAGCAAAATCCGGGTACCCTACATAGTCGTCTAAGCCGACAGCGTCATCATAGAGGCAGCGCAGGTTTACCGCACGCATCTCATTGCAAAACAACTTCCCACAACTGTAGTATCCTAGAATAAGATATAGAAGCCTGCCGAACAGATAGATTATTTGTGAATCGCAGATGTTTGACCAGTAGAACGTGTTATTTAACACCTGCCTTGTATCTGAATCTGCTATCAATCAATTTGCAGGTTTTTCAGAGACTGTGCGGCGCCAGTGAACAAGTGTTTGGCACATGGCAGACCATGCATTAATAGTTACTGGCACAGTTTAGGCAGCACCGGTACCGTATTAACTTCCCTCTTGCATCACGGTGCAGAAGTTTTCATAACGCAAATGTAAGCGGACAACTCCTACTAAATGCGAATGTAGTTCATTTCTACAGACTAATTTAGTGCAGATGTGTAGAAATTGTTAACAGGGTTTTGAGAGACAGCAAGGCGTCGATTATAAACAACACAACCTACATTCAGAGAATTAATTTAGCCACATATGTTTCATGTTGGTGTAATACCTTAACATTGTCACATTTTTAAACATTAACACCACACAGGCAATAACGTTGGCCTTGTCAGGCTTTTGGGTACTTTTGGTATTGGTTTGGTCCCAAAACCAAAAAAACCAAAGCCGTTGCCGCTTGATAAGGCCATAATAATGTGGTTGGGAGCAAAGCATTGTGGTAAGAACTCACAAAATAAATGACAGATTTGGTTCTTGTTCAACATATCCGAAAAGTTTAAATGGCTAAGAAAAGCGAATACATAGAAGGTTAGGATCGGTATGTTGAATGGAAGAATCATACATTTACAGCCAAGCATCAGATAAACTATATAGCTAGGGCCTCACTCAATATAAATCCCTAAGAACGAAACCAAGTCACAGCCCCAGCACACTTGACTTGTTCATGCCACAATTGTCAGCCAGTTTATACATATACAACCATGCTAGAAATTAGATTGACATCTAGGCGGAATTGACTTGAAAATAAACTCACATACCTTCACTAGATTGTAGTAGATGGCGATGGCGATTCAACAGCAAGACAAGTGATGGTAACTCTACAACCAGCGGGTACTGGTGAGTACTTTAGAGTTGTAGACTACAAAGAAAAAGTGAGACTGATAACTGAAGAAAGGACTGTGATCACAATGAGATGAGATCAATCAATAATGACTGAGAGTTAAAACAAAAAGATTAGCTAAATAAAGAGTTAATGTCTCAAACATAATGAAATCTATTAACAAAAAAACCAACAATGGATAGGGAACATTTTTGTCATAGCCTGTGGTCTGAACAAACAAAGGTAAAACAACCCGGGTGGGCTGAGTAGGTGCCCTTAATAGTAACTAATTGATGAGGAGCCCTACCTTCATGTGATAACACATAAGGCACCATAACAAACAGAAGAGACATACAAATATTGTCAGCCGACGTTTAGACTGGCCGTGAGTATTGACTTAGCTAATGTTATTGTGTTTATCTAGTAACAATGGGATGTACACACAAAACTCATACTAACCTTGCTGTGACCTGGGAAAATGTCTATAGATATAATTACTGGATAAAGCTTTAGCTGTCAGGAGGGGATGGTGGGAAGTTTGGGAACTGGTGGTTAGGGGCACATCACCCTGCAATTACAAGTTAGGAAACAAGGAATTGCAGTTTAAAAGAATGTGTTTCATCCATTTGGTGTTCTTCTTTGAAGCACAGATGAACCTTTCCCTTCAATGCACGGTGGTGTTTGTCACATGTTACTAACTGCCTTCGTTGTAGCTGCAATCATCCATTGCCCTGAAGTTATTACCCCAGAAACATATTACAAATATTTCGAACACCTAGCTTAGCATAAGTTCCTAACAATTAAAAACCGAAGACAGGCTGGGACTGTTACAATCAGCCCCACTTTGCTTACAGTTACTTGTCTGTAAGGCCAATAAGGAAGTACCGCCATTACCTCTTCCTGAAGTTGAGTTTTTCGGCCGTTGCTGAGGAGAAAAAACCATCATAAGCAGCGCTGACAGGAAAGAAACCAGACAAACGCACTGAGCACACCAGCCGCTGTCAGCACTGGTTACTGTAGATTGGGATCTAAAGCCCTCATCCTATTATTCTGACGCTGTTATTAACATACCACCATAAAACAAGGCACAGCTTAGCGATAACTATTAGCAATCGACGGAGAGGCAATACCGCTGGCGCCCCCATATTTCTCAAGCCATGTTTTGACACATACAAGCATATGATACTTATGCGTTTTGTAATTATTTCCAATCTATAGCTACATTGGGAGAACTGATGCCTTTTAGTTGTGACTTTTCTTTTAACTTTCTAAAATCATCGAGTTTTTGTGTGACCAGGTCATGTTTCAACCATTCACAGAATGAACATATATTTCCTTTTTCCTGTAAGTAAGTATTATGGTACCAGAGAGGAGTGACGTTCTCACAGGAGGAAAAGTTTGCTGTCTTGTGCAGGATTGTAACAGTCAAATCTTAACTAGCTAAAATTTACTCAACCCGATACTTTTTATAAACTCTCCCCCAGATAGCTAACAATGATGCTAGCTAACATGAACTAACAGCTCTAGCTAGTTTTTACTCCTCTAGGGCGTTCCACTACTTTGCGATAAGCTCGCCAATGAATTCACCCTGTTTACAAAATGGTAGGTATTATCTATACTGTTCTAACATCTTGGTCAACTGCCCCAACATATACAGTAATGCAAGTCATGCTTTGCCAAGCAGACAATAACCAACTGAAACAACTTTAGATTTCACGCTTAGCATATAATTATAAGACTAGTCACTGTGTCATCTGCTAACATAATACTACAAATAGTGCAGTTCCGAAAGAAGAGAGATCGAAAACTAACTACAGCAATCGATTTTCATAAACTCAAAACTTGCTTTCCTCATCAGCGTGATTGTGTATAACCAGATTTTTGTTTTCATGTATTAAAATTGTTTGTGATCAAAACAATTGTCATGGGTGGTCAAGAGCAAACTTAATCTGAGGAAGTAAGCTCTCAAGATAATGAGGAATGCATCTTTGGTTTCAGTTGTTTGTGTCCAAAGTTCTAATCATTTTCGATAATGTGTCATCACAGCCATTATAATCCAAGTTGGAGACTACATTTCCTGTTTCCTGCTGTAGGATTGGCAGTAGGCATAGGAAGTTGTGAGGGGATAACATGTTTTTCCTGGCTGAGCGGTGCACAAAATGCTTAGCAGAGTCGTCATTGGGTCTAAAACATTTTGATGCTGTTTTAAATTGTTTTCTTTTCTCTTTTATCTAGAAATTCAGCAAAATTTCAAAATGATGGAAGAGTTTTATCTGACACGCATGTGGTAATAAAACTCAAGCACTTGAAGCACAGCAACCAAGAGACATAATACTTTTCTCGCATTATATGAGATTTTTTTATTGAATCAGAGCACAGGCTTTTTAATACATTTGATTTTCCCTTCAGTTTCAGTGCAATCATCCTCACAATCTAGGATGGATATTTAGAAATCGCAATGAATAACTTAAAACTTTAACTCGGGGAATCTTTCCAATTTATTTGAACGTTTCTATGAATTATGATACAAGAGGAGTTATAACATAGAATCAACTATACAGTATACAGGATGGATTGTTAATGAAAATGCGTAATTCGGCATGATGAACCTATTCTAAAACAATTAACAGACAAAAGTAATAAAATATAGACGAACATAGGTAAGGGGGGGGGGGGGGGCGAGTATATATAACACTTTAAATGTATAACATAACTCGAGAATTCACAGACGCTGAAAAGCTTTCCTTGATGGCTGGCCCCGCAATATGATTGTACCACGTCATCCTGGCTTCATAATCTTTATAGATAGGCGACAACCCAGTAACCAAAGGAAGCTACCAAATCAGCAACCAATAATTAACATTTTCAGACTAGAATATGATGAAAGGATAACCAAAAATCAAACAGAACGATGTAAAAGAGGAAACCATCTGAATTGAAACAGGAAAACGCAGTATGCAACAATACTATACACATTAGAACTAACTAGCTTGAAAATTAGACACCTATATATACCCTTATTTAATTATAGTTAGTTGGTAAGGAGTATACAACTTTATAATACAGGTTTGCAGCAGCAAATTAACGGAAATGATAACCTTTCCTTCATTTAGATAGTTTCGGTCGCAATGATAAAAGACATTTATCTAGACAGATATAGTACGATAGCCTTGCACACATTAATTAATACGAGATATGAAAGGAACACCCAACTCTCCCGCAGAAAAAATCAACGTGTCATCGTTGACCATATTTGGTCAAACTGGTAATGCGAGGTGGTTATGGGCTGAATAAGCCTGAGTGGGTTTTTGCTTGGACAGAGGGACGGGTTTGTGCCCCACCAACCTCCAACCTAACCATACAGTTTTCCCAGGCTAGGGTTGTATAATACTATGACAATCATAAGACAAGTAGACCGTCAGAAAATGATTTGTACACTGCTATTTATATCGCTGGCTGAAGAAGATGGAGAGTAGCACGCTTGATTTATATAGACGCTAACACTCACGGATGCTCCATAGACTCATTCATATAAAGATATCACACAAACCACTGTCAAAGGGTCTACGCTCCAAGAACCTGCAAACAAAGAGTGAAACAAAGTTGACCAAATATAACATTGCGGAGAAATATAGCCTTGTAGCCGCGTGACAGGGCTAGGAGAAATATGTGACAACTCCTGTTTTGAGAATGAGGATGGCTGGGGGACACAATTTCCACTACCATTGAGAGTTGGATCGCAAGACAATCAAGCAGACAAGGTTAAACTCTCACCAGAAGCACTGGCTACATATTACGTTTGTTCTCCTGTTGATAAGTCAAATTCTGATGTCAAATGGGCCTTAAATAGATCAAGTCAAGCTCTGCGCTAGACTACACATAAGAATTATGAAGGTAGGCTAGCCATGTTTTTTTTTTCTGGTGGTTGAGAGGCGCCAATAGCCATCATATTATCTAGTCTAACCACAATGAGAAGGTTTTGTCATGTTCTGACGATATCAAAGTGATCACCATCAGCACTGTAACTCGAAGATAAATTTGAACTTTTTAAATTATGCTGGCGGAACTTATTAGTCATATTGTGCAACCGACTGTCGACCACAATGTGAATCATAATGTAAATCAGTGTCTCTCACTGGTACATGCACTCTGAGTCGCAGTTGCTATTTTAAGTTTCAAATAATTAGACCCAAGTTTGGTCCATTTGCCTGCATTCGGAGATCCCAATCCACTGGTCCTGCGGCGTGACCAGTTGAAGGGAACAACTGGAATGCAGGCAATTGGATTAAACTTGATCTAGAGTGAAGCAGAGAAAATGGTTTTATTATTTGTAGTTGCAGTTTCAAACATTGAACAATAGACAAAACTATCTCTATGCGTTGAACATTCAAATTTAGCCTGAGGCTATGAAGACGGTTCAGGGGGGGGGGGGAGGTTTACCTCTTTGACAGTAGCTTTGATAAAGTCTCGTTTCTCTGAGAGGTCATGATTAGGGTACATTGCATTGATCTGCCGTCTAACTGTCTTCATTGTCACTTGCTCTAAATCTGCTGTCTGAAGTATCATCTCTATACGAGACTTGATGATCTCGTCCTAAAATATCAACGCATGCACAAGATATTTAAAGTTGCTAGGTTTTGTCTCTGTGAAGACATGAAAAATTAAAATTCTGTAAGGGTTCTGTGCTGTGACAATTTTATTTTATAGACAAATGGAGCAAACCTTAAGCACTAACAACGCCATTTAGTCAGTTGGGCTGCAGCAGGATTAGAACACACAGGACCTCCGACAACGCTATTGTATGTTATGGGGAAGATACTCTAACCATCTTGGTTACCGTGTACTCAGGTCAGCTCAATCGTTGAAATTAATAAAATGACTAAATATTTTTACAATCACTAAGCATTAATGTCATCGGTAGTGGTACTCTATAGATAAAATGGAGAAAGGAGGTGGCCCGTTGGGATTTAGTATTCATGTTTAAGGTAAACTTAACAGGAGGTTGCTTATGTTTGTATATCATTATTGCAGAAATAGTCAGCTTGGAGCTGTACATAACAGGTTTTATGCAAAGGATCATTGCAATGTCAAATTCATGAAACAAGCATAAGACACAATGGTTGATTATCTTCAGCAAAGCCACTCTGATGCCTAGCTAATGATCAATGATAGCACATGGTGATAGATAATCTTATAAAGCCCTTTCTACAAAGGATGTGATTAAGCATTATTCTCTGTTATTTTATTTAGGATTTCCCCCTCATTGATTTAAAGAAGACAACTCCTAGTTCGTGTAAATTTTGATATTTCAACATACATAAATCATAATGGTTCAGTTGCTGAAGTAATTGAAATTCATATCATCATCTATTCCTTTGTTCTCTTATTTGATTGCCAAATTACTTCCCATGCTTGATAAATAGAAAATATGGAATATGTTAAACCTCACAGTAACACTTACAGAAGGTGGTCCTGCCTCCTCTTCTTCGTCTTCACTTTCTGGTGCGACTGGAGCTGCTGCTTTCCTACCACGACCTCTGCCCCCTGCTGCTGCCTTTGACTTAGCTTTACCCTTAGCAGGTGTCTTCTTAGTTGTCGCCTTAGCAGCTGCTCCTGTTTTGCGCTTTTTCGCTGGAGGCTGAAAAAGATGAGTTATAATAACAAGTTATTGAGACTTGTACCTTCTTTGTGTTGAGGATATTGAATTCCATATCTGGAACAGCAGCTCACTCATAGCCTTATATTCTGTATCTACTCAGTTGAGGGGATGTTTTGTAAACTCACTATAATAGAGAATAATAGGTTTATCTATGTCTGTGAGTTCCTAGTAGATCACGTGACAGTCAACAGACTGAAACTATTAGTAGCCTCTAAACTTTTCATTGAATAATGCTTTTGTTTTCTAGTGGCTTTTCTGTTTGGTTTTATCACAACAGAGATGGATAATAATTGCTCTGTCAGAATCACATCAAGAGTAAAACAAACAACTTGTTGCTCATGGCAAAATGTTTTTAATCACCAAACAATTTTGCGCATGATCCAAAAACCTACTAGGGACTGAGCTGATGTCAATTGGGATATTTTATCTATGTCTATTGGGAAATACAGCTCCCTGATTGGAGAATGGTGAGTTGATGATACCATTCTAGGAATAGTACAATTCAACGGTTGAGGGTCTTTGTCTGAATTAGTATTACAAAGGTGTCCATAAAATAATGGTATAGAAATAAAGATAATAAGAACTCGCTGATCTCATAAACAAACAATATAAAACTTTAAAGAGAGAGAACCTGTACTCCAGTGAGCTCACAAGAATGACATCTAAGTACGAAGAGCCTAAGCTTTATGAGAAGGAAATCGCAACTTCAGGGTCGAACAGAAATTGAAGTTTATTGTTGCATCCGCAATCATTGTGTTGAAAAAAAGGAACGCTTACAAAGTTGGGTAAAAAATTACTTAGAGCGGAGATTATTAAACCGAGTCCTAAAAAAAGAGAAAATGGAAGTAGCTAGCTTGCCCTTTTTGTGTGCATACGGTTTGTTAGTACCCACCTTTTCTTCTTCTTCTTCATCCTCCTCCTCTTCCTCCACATCCTCATCTGCCGACCCTGCTGATTCCTCAGCTTCCTCCTCCTCTCCGTCATCTTTAGTTACCACTGCAGCTGATTTAGCTCCTCGCTTACGCTTACCACCTGCTGTAGGGGGCAGATAAAGTGTATGGATTTACTCATATATCTTGTTAAATACATTTATTCATATGTATTACTCATTACCATAAGCTTATAGAGAAATCTTCTAGAGAATCTTCTAGAGAAGTTTCTCTATAAGTCTCTGCTCATTACATATTTATATTTTAATATTATCTCTATATTTATCGCTTATTTATTTTATATGGAAACCAGATCATAGGATCTAAAATCCTAACCTTTTAAATAACTATGAACGTGTCACCACAGAGGACCTTGAAGCTAGGAGTCAAATTAGACAACATTGGAAACTATTTGCCCCCCCCCCCCCTTAAAGCAAAGAGCACAGACTTTCTCCCACTCTATTAGAAAAGACTAGATTTACAATTAAGCTATTTCGATTTAAACGAATGTAGTTTATACAGCAACCTGCTGTCGGACCAGGCTTCACTAATGTAGATACCTTGTTCTGCTGATTTCTTCTCCTTAGTAGTAAGGTCCTTTCCATCAGCTGTAGGTTTGATAATATAGTCCATTATTCTCTCCACTATTGTGTCCTTACTACCGCCTACGGCCAGCTTCAGCATAGAGCACCACGTCTTCAGTACTGGTAGGTTAATTCTAGATAAAATTACAATCATTTTAAATTCTCACTTTAAATTCTCTCTTTAAATTCTCACTTTGAATTCTCACTTTAAGTTCTCACTTTAAATTCCCTCTTTAAATTCCCACTTTAAAGTCTCACTTTAAATTCTCACTTTAAATTCTCACTTTAAATTATCATTTTAAATTCTCATTTTAAATTCTCATTTTAAATTCTCACTTTAAATGAGAATGATAATGTATGTCAGAAACATAGGTGACAAAAGATTCCAGGTATTTGAAATCTTGAAAATTATCATCTCCATTAATAAATGGGAAGGGTTGGATGTCTGATTCGAGCAAATGCCACTCTTTGCTATCATCTTAGGAATCCAGCCTTACTTAGCCTAATTGTACTGTAATGGTAGTAATTAGATTATTACATGAGAAGACTTACTTAGAGATGGCTGTGATTTTCTTCTTATATTCTGGATCAGAAACAGAGAAGGTCCACCCACAGAAAGCTCTGAGATTTCGCTTAACTTCTACAGGACTCTGTTCAAAGGATAGAATAATGGGTAGAAATGTGTATTGATTTATACCCAGACATAATTAAAATAATTCTATTTATGCTATGAGGGTTTATATTGCTTACTATTTACAAATGTTAGACCAAACTGGCCATGTTAGGACAAGTCACTTCTGTTCCCAGAGAGACTGATTTCGCCCGCCTAAAAAGCCTGCAGATATGGAATGACAATAATCTGACGTTGAATGTGCTTTGCTCGCTATCTATTAACAAATTCAACTCGTTTGCATCGAAAGGAAAGCTGCGCCTTTAACACTGATGTCGACATCAGTGAGGATATCATAATAGGTGTTATTGGGGTTATGGAGAAATCTCAGAAGAGCTGGCTTTACCTTCATGTGATTGGGAAAAATCAAGTTTTGGGTATCAGTCAAAGCACTCAGTCTAATCTAGAATAATTTTTTAGGGTAAATGGCCTGTGGCATACTCTCAACTGTTTTCAACACATACCGTTGGGACAGCCGTCACGATAGTCTTAGGAGAACCCGGCTGAATCCTTGCTTCTCTTTTATTTGCTTTACAAACTATTATACCAAATTCTGTTATTTCATTATACTAAATTTAGAGCGTAAACAATAAAAACAGCATAAACTTGATTCTTTCACAACAACTTATAAAACAATTGTTATTACTCTCCTTAGTTTAGCTTACCTTTCCTGGGTTACCAAACAGAAACTTATGGAATATCTTCAGCTCATCTGCCTTAGTTTTCTGTATATTCTCCTCAACTAAAATCAATGGATTCGAATTAAAAGCAAACAACTTCAACATAAGCTCTGTGTCTGGAAAAGCCTCAAATGTCTTGATTGAGGCTTAATTTAGAATGTATGCTAAATGGGAATTAAGACATTTGGCATTAAGACTGAGAGTTAACTGAGAACTAATTTTATGGAAAAATACCAGGTCATTTGGTAACCTTAAGAAATCAAATGAAGTTGCTGATAGATCTCAAGTTTAAGTGATAATTGCCTCAGACCTGCTGTATTTTATTTTGGACTTTGAAACAAAACATAAAGAAGCTATAATGATTGGTTCAGTTAGATCACTTTGCCTGCAATCTGTGGATGATCTGCAGGCAGCTTAAAAGGGGGCGCAACTCCAAATAAAGGCAAATTAGATAATACTTGATCCAGGAAGGATTGATCTATACCTATATGAGATCATGAGTATGCAATGTAACCTTCTATCCATAACCAAAGTACAAATAATTGAGCAGTATAAGTTCAGTCTTACTTGCAGGACAGTCTCCTAGTTTGACTCCTGTTCCTTCAGGTATAAGAGTTTTTTTCTTCTCTGCGGGAGTGGCAGGAGTGAGCATGTTGGCTGATAATCTATCTACTTTCCGTCTCTCTCGTTTTCCTGTCAGTATCTCTACAGGCCTCTCGACCGAACCCACTGTAGTAATCAAGATTCTTATCATGTGTCAATGATTTCCTTATAATAAGCATGACACTTAAATAGTTGTGAGGACATTATTGACATTAAACTCAATTCTAACACCAACAAAAACTGTCAATGACAAATATCCATGTCTAAAGAAATAACAGAAAGCTTTGAGATCATGTTAAACACCAAACAGAACAGATCAATGTTTTGTATTTATCAAAGAAGCTCTGACATCCCTGACACATCCCACGAGTGAGAGGTAAATCTGTCTCGCCTCTTATCTTAACAGGTCACAGGCATAATCACAAGCATCATTTTCATCATAACCGTACTTGACAGATTTTTCGAAATTTTTTCTCATATTAAATGCGGAGAACATTTTATCATGTAACTCTACTCTACTTTTTATCGTAATTGCATTGTCTTATTTACTTTCATGAGCACTGACAGGAAATAAAGTTCAATTCAAATAAGTGTTATTACAGTTTTGTTCAGCATTGAAATAACCCTACAGCCCAGAAAAATTGTCAGATTAGGATATCATAACCAATATCTTAGAATAACTTACAAGTGGGAGTGGCATCCACATCCATCCCTTCTACTTTTTCACCTTCTTCCTCTGCAGCTTCCTCAACTGGTTCTGATAGGCAAAATAAAATAGGATAAACTGGAAAGTTCGCAATAATCTGATAATTCATCTCGCAACTACAAGGTTTCGACATATTAAGTAATAGCAGTGATATATCAAACTTGATTGTGAACTGGATGCGGAATATAATATATTACGAGAGACTCGACAAGGGAGTAAAACTGCTATGGCTATTCGTAAGGAATTTCCCCTAAGCATGAGATGTTTCGGGGCAATGATGAATGCTACAATATTACATGTTTTTAGGGATGACGATCTTGCTTATGGGTCATCAGTTTAAATCTGACATGTCACATTGAGTTGTCTTCCCAATAATCAATATGGGGTAACTCCAAAAATATTCATACGGAAATAGTACTTACCTTCTTTCTTAACTGGAGAAGCTTTTGGTTTAGGGGTTGGCTTTGGTCGAGGCGTATTAGCCTTTCCTTTCTTACGTCCACGTTTAGCGGGAGTTTTTACAGCTTCTTGTACCTTTTCATCTTCAACTTGCATGTCCTCCGCGTCAGCAGGAACAGAATCTACGGCCTTATCATCGGCAGGTTTTTCTGTGACTTCTGCATCAGCTGAAGACTCCTCCAGCTTAGAGAAAGGTTGCTCATCAGGTTTAGAGTCCTCTAAGGGAGCTTTTATATCCGCAGCCTCTTCAGACGGACTAAGTTCATCAGTCTTTTCAACTGATTCAGTTGCCTCAGCAACTGAAACAGCTGTGTCTGCTGTTTTGGGCGCATCATCTTCTTTTTCACTCTCGACAGGAACTTTTTCAGTCTTACCAGTATTTCCTACACCATCATCGGATTTAGTGTCTGTTTCATCTGACTTCATCTTTGCTTCATCTGCACCAGGGGATTTCTCTTGAGTAGTTGCATCAGATGTAACCGACTTCTCCTCGGTGTCCATCGACTCATTCAGTTTAAGGTCTGACTTCTCAGCTACAACCTCAGTACTGGCCTTACTAACTGTCTCTGGCTCATCAGTAGAAGTTACTTCCGGATCTTGCTCAGCAGTTAATGATTTAGAGTCTGGTTCAGTGATATTGCTATCTGATTGTTCGACCGCTACAGAGTCTTTATTATCGGACTCCTCTGAGCCTTTCTCTACAGATGGTTTATCTTCCTCAGTTTTTTCTGCCGAGGGTTCACAGTTTGACTGCTTGACTGTAGATTCTGATTCACCATTATGAGACACGACCTCTGTTTCGGTTTTTGGCAGGTCTTCAGCCTGGAAGAGTAAAACATATTCAACAGTCAAATGATCTTGCGAAATAAGATGGAACTAGTAACAGTATAACTATCGACAGCAAATTCAATGCTGACCTGATATGGTTTTATGTTAGCTCTGTTCACACGGCCACAGGTTTTGGTTTTATGTATAAAAAATTACACTAACTACATAACATTAGATTGATCTGATTTTCAATTAAAACAATTACACTGACCCATCGTTACTATACACCTGGAAATGCCCGTTACATCAACATGTATTAAAATACTCAAAACAGAGCGTTTTCAAACGGCAGCAATAAATACTGTTCCATTATATCTGATATGTAGGCATCATTGTTGGAAACATCTTTCTCAATTCTAATTGGAAACTGCACTGACATGGTAGATATAATTTTGCATCAAATCCCTATATATAAGGCATTCTTTCAACAGAGTCCATTACGAAAATTTCCTGGAGAGCAAGGATTTCAGTCTTCTTTATGGTAATGCTAGCATTGAGATATAAAAACCTTTTCAACATCCGCTGCCTGCTTCTTTTCACTATTGCTCTTTTCTTGAATGAGCCCATCATGCGCTGCAAAACGGATTGAAAGAATTGAATGAACTGACTTTATTGACATTTCAGTGAATGGGCAAGTATTGAGTTCAAAAGGTAACATCATTATAGTATAATATTGAAGGTTTATTGATTTGAGTAAAATTAATTAAATTATATACATGCATCGTTGTGACATTTGTGCAGTTACAAAGCATAAATATAAAACATGTAGTTTGTATATACTGGTATGGTATTTGTTAGGGCAAAATTGAACTTGCAAAAAGTTGGGAGTGTCTTCGCTTTTAGGCAACAGTGATGACCCTGCACCTTATTTTTTACAATTTCGGCCAATCAATAAAATGTCTGAATCTCACATTTGTCGTCTAGAGTCTTTATCTCTGTGCTACTTTCCTCCTTTCTTTCTATCGATCCCAAGTCCCCTTTCATTCCATTTTTCTCGCCATTCCCCTGTTTGAATATAATGCAAGATTAAGTAGAAAATGAGTGGGATTTACTATGTCAGAACCATTTCATTTCCTCGCATACATGTAAAACCACCCTGGCAATGCAATGGATTAACCTTTGCCTGGCCCGGACTGTTGTCCGTATGTGTAGGCCAATGCAAAATATTCCTGACAATTATGCATGATGCAGAATAGGGCAAGTGATCTCAAAGCATGTCGCATAACCTCAGTATCATTTGCTCCAGTACATAAAACATTACTTGGTACTTATTGTCAACCAATCGTAGTTTTAAGTTTACCAACATGAGACAGGTGAAGTGAGGATGAAGGTAATGATATCAAGCTTGGCTGATGAGATTTCTTGTCCTTTGCTCAATTCATTCATGCATAGTTGATAGATACTTAATTTTGAGTGTATAAACAAGGTTTATTTTATACTCCGGTCATGAGTCATTGATTGATCTGGCTAGGCATGATGGACTAGCTAGCTAGAGTAGACAAACACAGACAGTGCATCTCTATTTATTCATCCATTATTTTCACCTGTTTATGCCAATATAGTTCTTGAGACTGGTATATAGCTAGCAAGCTACAGCTTTTGAATGAAATATTTATCAAAATAAATTGCTAAACAAGTTGTAATAAATTAAATAGTTATTATTATTATTTATCATTAATTTCATTCATTCTTCATCATGAGGTACTCACAGCCAGTGTCTTGTTTTGGCTGTTTGCACTCTCTTCCTTGTCTGCCATGTTGGCAGGATGTTCTGAGCCAAATAAACTATATGAAAATTTTAGCTATCAGGTCTTGGTCAACAGGAAAATTCATAAAATCATTGCATAGTCTGCTGGGGAGAAAACACAATGTCTTCTAATTTCATGGAGGTTATTCAAGATGAAACTGAGTTAGCAATATAAACCAATCAATTATCCCCTTTCAGATGTATAGAGCATTCTAATTGGATGATCTATTGTAGTGGATCAATTTCGACTGGTTATTTATTGTTTCCGGTTAGTCAAGCATGTGAGATTTCTAGGAGGGATTAAAAAATACATCATCTATTTTAAGCTGCTTCTCTATAGGAGTTTACTGAAAAAAGATAACCAAAACCCACACTCTACCATTGATGAATCAACTACATGATGCTGCATAACCCAACATCAAAGAAAATACCCAAGGATACGTATGTATTGTGGAGGCTACTCAGGGAGTTACTGCTGTTGCTCCTTGGTGGTGGTCTACTAGTACTATCTACCAATCTATAACTGCTATTACTATTATTATTTATTGATTCATTGCCATTATTATCATTATTATTTTTTATTTGATTAGTTTGTTATCATAATGAATAAAATGACAATCTAAATCTAATAAATCTGCCTATACAAGGCAAGGCATGTAGGCCTATATGATATATATATATGTATGAGTGCTCATACCAGTCCAGTTTGGTGAATGGTCAATGGACTCCCCTTACTGCCTTACCTATTCATATTCTGAACATAACATCCTGTGGTGTGCTGAGAATTGATATAATGACACCAAGCTCAGTGTCTGTTATGTTGATTTGTCTTACAGATATGAAGTTGAGTTTAAGCAGGACGCATTTTACACAGGAGGGCATGTGCAAGTAACTACAGATGGAACACATCTACTGACGACCTGCCGAGACTCTGTAAAAGTCGTTGACCTTGCCACTGGTCTGGTTGTCAACACCATCAGTGAGGTAAATGATTGTTCACCATAAAGTGAGTCCATTGTGACGTACCGTGTACGTACCACGCCATGTTTTGCTATTTGATCTAGCAACGGATGCCTAACCTGAGCCTAAACTTGAAAGTTACCGTTCTAAATGTGGTTTATGTTCACAGGAGGATGACCCTGCAGTGACATGCTTTTGTTTGACACCAGATGATGAGCACCTCATTGTCTCATCAGAGAGTGGACTACTCCGACTATGGAACTGGAAGACTTCATTTCTTATCCGTTCATGGAAGGTAAGACCCAGTCATTTAAACATCGGTTTTTTTAATTATGTCGGAGTATAGAACTACATGTATTCTCATCATTAATCTCTCACTGGACAAACTTGAAATTTTGGGTATGCTGAGCCACAAATTCTAGCACCTCTTTTTGTTATTATTTTTCTTAGAGGAGAGAACTGACTTATTGTCTTATTTCATAGGTTCTCACTTATCCATATGTCATGTTTAATTAAGCACTGATAGTTTTATCATATTACAGAGTATACACACAGGACCAATACTCGAGATGACAGTGGACGCCACATCCACACTGCTGGCTACGGGAGCCAGTGACATGTCCATCAAAGTGTGGGATGTGGACAGAAAATACTGGACTCATAATCTCAAAGGCCACAAAGGAGTCATCACGTAAGTAGGTCGTCAGTGCTTTCAAATTTTAGGGAAGCTTGTATTTGCATTTATAGATGTTGTATAGGTGTTGCAGGCGCGTTAATAATCACTTAATTCTCCATGGGACTGTTACAGGTGTGTCAAATTTCATCCGGAGGAGTTATGGTTGATATCAGCTGCTATGGATCTGGTTATAAAAATATGGAATCTTAAGACGAGCGAGGTGATGGCTAATCTTCAGGGACATTATTCAGCACCTACTGGCTTTGTCATCGATCCTATCAATACAAACATTCTAATCAGGTATTGAAATATCTATGAAGTGTAAATGACATCCTACAAATACTTGATTACAAGTGATGCTTTATTTGTCAGTTACTCACATGTAATGGACCCATTGTCTTCTCAACTATTGATGTCAAAAGTGTGCCTTTACCAATATCTGGGCAGCTTCTTTGAAGTTGATCGTCAATCCAAAATATGAGGCAACTCGATCTTTCAGGTTTTTTTTAGTTATATAGTCTATTTCAGCTTTACTTAATTATCTTCCAAGTCCTTATTTCTATGTTCATTTCAACAGCTCAGGACGTGATAATGTGCTGATGGTTTGGGATATGGATACAAAAGAGAGGACGTCAACCATACCTGTGTTTGAGGTGAGGTTGATCAGGTGATCAGTCAGATTTAACGAAACAGGAATTAACAATATTGCTCTACATTTGGTCATAAGTTTTACACTGTTGTGTGTAATTCACCAGTATTACGATGAGAAATTCACATGATGTTGTCATTTATACGCTGCTCATCTGCAACAGCTGTTTTGTGATACCTAAAATGTTATGCAGCTGCCATCCTGTTTTATATTGGATCCTCCAACTAAGGGGCTGTTGCCTAAAACCAAATACATTCCCATGTGCCCTTTTCATGCTTGAAGTTATCACTCACCTGATGCAAAGGCGACACAGATATTGGTTGTTTTCTTTTCAGGCTGTTGAGTCAATAGTTGGTTTGGAACGAGGTGAAAACTCAGATTTGGGAATAACCAAACCTGATGATTTCCATGTTGTTACAGCGGGTAGTAAAGGTAAGATGTAATAATGTCTTGGTGTTCCTAATAGAGATCCTAAATATATTTCCGAAAAATCCAATCCATTGGTTGAAGACTCATCCATCAATTCACTCGGCCTCTGGTAAAAGCAGCTTACTTAAAAGGAATAAGAACAAATAGATTAAGTTGTAGTTGTACCTCCTGATGGGTTGAAGAAGACGGCTTTCATCCTTTCTCAACAAAATCATTTGATCTTTGAACCATGAGCCAAACTACCTGCTTGTAAAGCTTTGACAAGCAACATATTGTTACCAATCTATTTGCAGGTGTATTGAGAGTATGGAATTGTACAAGCAGACAATGTGTTTATGAGCAAAAAGTACCACAATCCATCACAGAAAGCAAAGATGCAGATTCGGAGACCGATCTTCACTCGATGACACTTGCATTCGCTGTACCTTCACTCAATCAGATCTGTGCTGCTAATCAGGAGAAAAATATCCAGTTCTTTTCAACACAGGATCTCAAACTATCCAAACAGGTACAGCATAGCTCTCAGTTGTAACAAGATAGAAAATGAAAAGCAATGAATTAAAAGATTTGAGCACTTGGTAGTGGTATTCGACAGTAGTGTAGCAATCTGCTTAAACTGTAGACCCTCTGTGATTTGAGCCAACGTTGTTATTTTTATGCCTCACTTTTCAAAGTTATAATTGTAACCTTGTTCTATTACAGCTTATCGGTAATAATGAAGAGATTTTAGACATCCAGTTATTTGGAACTAATGAGGAGTTTATGGCTCTAGCCACTAACAGTATAGCAGTGAAAGTTTACAGCTTAGCTAATTTTGACAGGTTAGCTCCTTAGCTAGATTGTTTTGTCAATCTTTTTAGGATTTTGGAAGCATTGAGACCAAGTTTCTTAGAAGCTATATTATGAGAAATAGATGATGATGATCTAGGCACATCAGTTTTATAGCTCAAATAGCTGATAAATAGGACCAATTTCATAGACAAGAAGGTTCTGTTCTACCTATAAGCACATTGGCGTATCCATGTGACTGTTGGTATTACGCTTTTCAACAACTTCTGTAGTCTATACGACATGCCAACATGGCGTTTACATTGTATGCCAGTTTTCTTTCATTTATTTACCATTGCCTATTGTAATCCTTTTTTCTCTATTGTGTGTTTTAACAGTGACTCCTTACATGGACATACAGATCTAGTTATGAGCTTGACAGTAAGTGCTGATGGTTGTCTATTGTTGAGTGGATCTAAGGATAACACAGCAATACTGTGGAGTGTAGGTGATGGAGGTATACATGATATGCACAAAGTATACACAGCATACGGACACGCCCAATCTGTCAGTGCTGTATGTTTACCAAAGTAAGTAAACTGTCAGTGCTTGTCATTCATAGACTGTCGCAATTTTCATTACATAAGCTAACTTAAATACTTTCGGAAGGACCACAGCAATATATAGTCTGGCAGCTAGAAAATTTAGAGCACTTCTGGGTAAAAACTATGTGTAGTGTTAGAAATTTTCCTCCCTTCTCATCTATGAGGTATCGAGGCCTAGTGCTGTGCCAACATAATAAGCTACCACTTCAAAATACTATTTTTTCCACATAGGATCGAAATAAATATAGTTCCATTGCCAGGAGACATTTTACAATAGTAGATAATTTCATTTTATAATTTATACAGTTCTCTCAAGTAGATAGAAGTGATAGTTTATTGGGCTGGTACAGCACTAGACCTCGTTACCTCATAGATGAGAAATTAGAAAATATTGCGTAACGACTGCAAAACTAGCTGCCAGACTATGTATTGCTGTAGTCCTTGTAAAGTCTTTAAGGTATAGTAACGAAATTTCATCTTAGGCCTACAACTTTTAAAATAATAAAAGTTTGATTTGGTTGGGTTCGCTTTATTTTATGTAATGTTTGTGTCCCCTTGTAGGCTGGGTTGTGGTTACATGCTGACCGGTAGTATAGATAACACAATGAAGTTATGGAGAGGTGTGACCTCGGACCTGACAGACTCACCAGAGCAGATACTGTGTGAGCATACTCAACTCGCTCATGACAGAGATATTAACTCTATAGATGTCTCACCTAATGATAAACTGGCCGTGACCGCTTCAAGAGATAAAACTGCTAAGGTATTCGGGTTTATGAATTCTGCATTAGGGAGATATACTGTCTGAGCCTGTTAACAGTGATGTCATTACAGGAAAAGGACTCTCACTAGAATATTGGTATTCAGAAGCCCCCTTCTCTTGTTTCTATGAATATGCGTAAATAGTCTGCATCAGAAAATTCAGGCTTGGTTCAGATCATAGACTGAATGAACTAATTCAGGGATCAAACTCAATGTCTCAATCTCTCTGAATGTTCCAATCACAGAACTGTTACATTGTTATTTACTATTCAGATATGGCGTACGGATAGCCTGTCACTTGTTGGTGTACTGAAGGGTCACACTAGAGGAATCTGGAAAGCTAAGTTCTCACCAGTAGACCAATGTGTGATCACGGCATCAGGAGACAGCACGCTGAAAATATTCGCTCTGCACGACTTCTCCTGTATCAAGGTATTGTAGTCTATTCATGATCTATATTTTAGTCAGAAGATGCTAATTGGATGGTTTTACAAAGACATAATCTTCATTAGCATTGTCCATGTTAGATTTTGCAGTGTACAAGTCAAAATACAGGATATAGACATCTGTTCATGATCGTGAAACAATAGAACAACTTGCGCATTTCTTATGCCTAAAACTTTGATGTATGTTCAGGGACTTCCTTTTGTGAGGGTAGATATCCAACCCAGTTTTTATAAAAAGAAGGGAATAAGAATTTCAACTTTTGAATCATATTTTGTAGACCTTTGAGGGACATGAAGCTCCTGTTCTCAATGTTTGCTTTGTGACCAGAGGTATGCAGTTTGTCTCAAGGTAAGACCAACAAGTACATCACCCTCTTTTGTAAGGTTAGATGTGAGGTGATTCAACCCTCCAATCTGTGTACTACTACCTGCCCTGATTTTCATCCCTCCGTTAAAGAAGTGACTGAAACTGGCCACATTCGGCCAGATGCTATAAGATAGGAGATCCAAAAGGCTTTTGAAAGGAACCTATATGCAATTTATTTACAATAACAAGTGCAAAGCAATGAGGAAAATCTTCAGTGCATTGTGGGAGGAAATGAGTGGAACTGAAGAAAAAACCCACAGTGCTAGTGAGTGCTGTTGCGTCATGGGAGAAATGATGTCAAAAAGGAAAATGTGCTCAAGACATGAAGCATAATTGGATCACTGAATGCTGACAGGCAGAAATATACCTGCTTAGGAAAATAGGATTGTGGAGTTATGAATTGATATGTGACGAAAGAAAAAAGTTTGAAGTTAGGTAGAAAGGATATTGATCAGCCTGGACCGGAACAATGATATCAAAATTGACATGGATAGGCTGTACATAGAGGCTCCAGCACTAGCTTCACTGAAGTTATGCCACTGACTCCACTTTGTGATGGTGAGAGGGATTGATATTAAAATAGAATCTTGATACATGACTAAAGAATCAATCACTTTCACTATCACTTGGGGGTGTAAATGACACAACTTCGGTGTATGTAACATTGTTATGTACCCATTGAGCCTCTATACACAGCCTATTCATATCCATTGTGATATCATTGATCCAGGCTTGTGGAACAGATGGAACAGATTCTATTGTGCTGCTCCTGCTTATTTGGCCGCTGACGCAACCGCTGCTGCTGCTACAACAGACAAAGTTATTATTTTGAGTTTACGCATTCTCTTCAAACCCAGGTTTTATTCCGTGGAACATGTGCAGCAATTTGACGATAATAGTGCTAGAAACCTTTTATTATAACAAATTGGGGGAACTAATCTCAACCCATACATCACAACAGATGATTTTGGGCCTATACTGCGCCATTGTTTTTGCATTGTACCTGAACAAGTGCTTAAAAAGGTTGGCGGTATTGTTCAACTAGCAATTGTCTGGTGAGTAGTTGATAGCTATTACAGATGACAGTGAACCCCGGTTAAAATGTACTACCATTTCGTCCAAAACTCAAAGAATGCTGTGTGAATTTTATCTAACCATAACTCACACAACAAATCCATATGAACTGTATATCAAATGAGGTGATAAATGCATGATCATAAATTTAGAAGAGCCGACACAGCCAGGGCATACTATTATGGCTTGTATACATGAAACTGCTTGCTACATACCTCTGTTCATAATTAAGGAGCTTGTCCCTTGGTTGATACAAGGCCCATGGATCCACAAAACTCAACTCCGAGGGAGCCACCTTGACATTGCTTGACTTTGACTTAGAATCTCCTGAATTGACTCTAGAAAATAATCAAATAGAGAAAATTTGAAACTATTGATATGACTATAATGGTACATAAAGGAGGCTTTGTCAACTAAAAATCTTTAAGGGCAACCAAGATTTCGCAGCGATGTATTAATGGGTAGTAAATTATGTGCTAGGCAGCATCAGCTTTGTGCATTACGCGACGCAAAACTCAAAGTAGTTGCTGACTCTAAGCTGGGTAACACTTCAATTTAGGGTGGTTCCGAGACATTTCTGTTATGATGATAGAGTACAGGCTAAATAATAACAGGAACAGGAAACTGCTCTGTGGTATTCTATTTTAGCTGAGTTTGAGTACCTGATGGATGAAATGTTTCCCAATAACTCTGGCTGAATAATCATCCGAATTAGATGTGGTCTTTTTCCCTATTTCCCTATATGCAGAAGGTGCAATCTGCTATCAATCAATGAGAACATGTTTGAAACCTTGGTTGCCCTTTAAATGTTATGAACGTGAAATTATTTTAAAATATTGATAGTAGCAATATTATTATATATGATAAGAGATGTTCTTTAAATTTGCTTTAACTTTATTTTAATGGACCTACCTGGTTGCATTTTTTCGGTTAAGAGCGCATCCGCAATAGCTTGCCGTCAAAATCATAAAGGGAGCACCAATCAGGAACAGGGCGGCTCCAAAATATTCTCTGCCTGTTTGGGAAAAAAACAACAGTAATCCATTACAATGAGAATTCGTGCTCGTATAATTCAAACATTTAGCTTCATTCATGATTGGGTATGGGATTCAATACTGCAACACACTCAAAAAAGTCTGCAAGCAAATGTCTCTATGTTTTATCACGATAGAATACAAGGAATGGTAAGAACACTTAACAGTTAAACTGGTCATAGTTAGAAGGCAAACATTTCGTAATAGACCACTGGTGAACAAATTACAAGCTGCGACTTGCATCCCATTTCAACAAAACTGTAGAACCATCTGAAGCTTTTCCCACTACTGAGCATTGTAGATATAATGGCTGACTAACAAAACGCACTTGAGTTTCTGAAGACCGATATAATACTATAGCCACCTGATACTGATCAGACAGGTATCAGACTGGCCTTCTCACCTAATCAGGATGCGGCAAACAAGGGACACAAAAAGTTTATACTCACTGCTGGTTAGAAAATGTTGCCTAAAAATTGGCGTTCGGCACGAATAAAACCACTTAGCAGAATCATTTAAGCCAACTTACCAGTCATGGTGTTATCTGTGGTGGTGGTGGTGGTGGTGGTGGTCCTCCTGATTGGTGCCCCATGAGTAGATGAAAATAATAGTGTGATAATTATGATGATAAACGAGAGCATTCTGTATAGAGACATTGCAACTTTTTGAATTTGGAATAGGTGATTAATTCTGCAACTAAGAAATACTGCAAATTATTTACAATTGAAGCCACTCGAACAATCCAAATGAAGCAAAGCATAAAAGTACACAACAAATACAGATGCACAAAGTTATTGATTCGAAAAAAATTAACCGTTTCAGACCGAAAATATATTTTCTTTGATGCGGGTTGTTTAAGTTTTTAAAAAAAATGTATACTTTATTAAAATCACTGACCAATGTACCATGGCCAATAAGGCCATGTGAAAAAGAAGAAATTGAATTAAATGATTTTTAAAAAAGCAGTTTATCCTACAAGTCCGACCAACTCTCTGAGACAGCTGAATCAAATCACTGCACACATTACCATCTAAGGATTGAATTTTGGATACATATTCCAGACACAATACATTTAGATACGCTGAGTTCCTCAATGCTGAGTAGTCGTCTATCCTTCATGTAACAGAGTCTAAATGTTCTACCTAAAGGTGCATGAGGATTATATACTAGGACCAATTTTTATAGTCAAGTGGATTTAGTTCTACCTATAAGCACATAGCTACTTTGTAGTAGTAGGTTAATGGTTTTCTTTCTTTCTCATTATACACTTTTAACTGCCTCGTTTTTCAAATTTGTCTCTATTGATCTTGTATTTACGCCAGTGATGACTCAGGCCTGGTGAAGCTGTGGAGTATTAAGGATAACGAGCTGGTGAAGACATTTGAGCAGCATGAGGAGAGGTGCTGGGCTCTGTCATGTGATAAGCACAATCAGGATAGGATGATTACCGGATGTGCTGGAGCTCTCATAGTTGTGTGGAAGGTATATTCAAAATATTATCAGCGGTAGTTCTTTGAGCCTTTTTGGATACCAGGGTGCCAGTGTGCCAGTTTGATTTAATGCATATCTTGGTTTGTAGGATTGGAACGAGTATCAAACCTTAGCCTGCTTGATAGCCTAAGCCACGACCTTAAAACTTGACCCAGGCCGGATTTTTGGCACCCGTTCCAGGCCTATTGGCTTGTTTACCAGAGAACAGCGGGGGTAACTGTCCAAACAAAACGATGAACTCATCCCTACTGATATTTTCCTGGCCCTGTGAGATCTCTTGTGAAGATACTTAGGCTAGATAAATTATCTAATTCTCTATCAGAGACACATGTTATAAATTAATAATGTATAATATACAACCTGATCAGTGTGCAAACAAACGTCATTTTATTGTAGGATGTAACTGTCGAAAAAGTGGAAGAGCTGAGAAAGAATCAGGAGAAATCTTTACTAAAGCAGCAGGAGTTGTCTAACCTCATTCACGAGAAGAGATACCATGAGGCTCTTAGTTTAGCTCTAACTATGGAGAAGCCTCATCATACTCTGAATATAGTCCGCCGTGAGTCTCACCACCCTCTCTTAACAAGAGACTGTATAGAAGGGGATGGTGGTGATATATTTGCCATGGTGCAGTTTGAGCTTGGGATTCAAAAGGAGTTTAGGTCAAGGTCTTTTATGTGATTTTCTGACACTATATGTTGGATGATTCTTGACGTGTCCTAAAGCTTTGCATATGTCAAATATGAGCCTCAAATCATTTCATGCTCAATTATACCATAGCAATAATGTGATGTTTCACTATACATTATATCTGATGCCCTGAGAAAATAGAGAAGGCATATCTACCAAAGTCAATTTCTTATTGATATGAACTTCCTTTTTGCCCAAAATGACACATGGTTGTATGGTGATCATAATAGGAGCAAGAATTTTAAAAAATAGGAAAACAGATCAAACTTTTTTTTTAAATAATGTATTGCTCTAATTCTGTTTGTATTTCTGACAGCCTGATTTCATTGTTATATTTATAGAGATACTAAGTAATGAGAATGAGGAGACACTCTATGATACAGTCTCTCATCTGAAGCTGACACAGATAGGTCAGTACACTAATCTACTAATCTACTAATCTACAGAAATCTATTTTTCCCTACCTCCTTCCCCTCCCCCCTTCTCCCTTCCCCTCCTCCCCTAGCCCCTCCCCCTTTTCTTCCTTCCCCCTCCTCTCTCTTTGCTTTGTGTCATTTAGATCTAGTTTTAAGTCTTTGCCCCCTCCCTCCTCCCCTCCCTCCCTCTTCCCCTCCCTCCCTCTTCCCCCCTTCCTCCCCTCCCTCCTCTTCCTACAATCTATCAAACAACCCAGTTAACTATGGTATCTGTTCTGAACTGTTTACTTGTTCCTATAACCTGGTTTGGATTTCATTGTCAGGTATCAAACTGATATAATTATGCTGTTGCTTTTGTTTTAACCAAGTAATGTTATGATAGAAGATATTATATTCAATTAACATGTATTTTTTACTTTACACAGATGTGTTGTTGAGATTCTGCGTTGATTGGAACACAAACAGTAAGAATTGTCACGAGGCTCAGCTACTTCTCAATCAGGTTCTAAGAATTCACAGTCCTGATGATCTGCTGGAGCTGGGAAATATTAAATCTACACTAGAAGGTCTGCTTCCTTATACAGGTACAGTGGCGCGCACATAACTCATACTTCAGGAGACTTGGACACAGGGGAGGGGGGAGGGGACCAACATAATCATGTCATAGCTTTTGAATTGCATCAGCATTTTTATATTTATAGGGCGTACTGATTCATGGAATTCAATTAATACGGCATACTCACTCAATGAAATATTCAGTATTTTAGGACTATTTAATTGCTTAGTCGGTACTGGTATAGCCTGCCAAGATACTATTATGTACATTAGGAGTAGATAGCTCTTGAAATATGCTGTATCTTATCCATCTGAGTTATGTCAGGCAGTTTTGTATGAGCAGAGTTGGGACCCCCCAAATCTGTTTTGAGTGTGAGGCAAAGTTATACTGGAGTTGTTCGTAAGCTCTGGTGTAGTTAAAGATGTAAAACATCGTGAGGAGCAGGGCATCTGTTGAGAATTATTTGTCAGCGCAACCAACAGTTTAATGTTTTATACAAGATGAGACGTGATTATAATTTCCCCATGCGCTTTCACGGGAGGGATATATGTACGGAACTTGAACCCCTAATAAACACAACTATATACTTAATCATATCAAAATATATAACGATTATTACTATTGCTGATATCACGATTTTAAACTACCTTTTTGCATTTTTCAGAGCGTCACTATCAGAGAATGAGTAGATTAGTACAGCAGACTCAGTTTGTAGACTATACATGGCAGTGTATGAGGCTGGGTGAGCGCGCCGACCCATCTATGGAATGACTCATGAACGAGTTCACCAACTCAATTTGATACTACATGTACTTTTATATTTTTTGAACAATAATAATGACAAATTTCCATTAAGCCCTAGTAGATGACTATGAAACTTTCTAATCTTACAAAACTTACAATGGCACATGTCTTCCTTGTGTGGTGGCTGTGCACTCCATATTAATGAATACAGCATTTTTTGCAATTCGTAAGGTTTACAGAATTTGGCTCCTTGTACTGATTATTTAATATACAGTGTATGAGAATTATGCACAAAGAATACCTTCTACACAAGTTTTAGGTGTTGATGAGTCGTGAACAGTAGATTACATGGTATTCACTGAAGGTCAGCGAGCTAAGGTCAACTCTCGATTGCGAAACTTAATGGTTTCGTCTTAACAGATGATGTGACTTGGTTCCTTTTTTCCAAACTTTGCAAACTTCAAAGACCTCGCACCATGTCATTTTCATTGTCTAAGAGCTGGATTCTGGGGAAACCTGGGAGACATAACCCAGTCACACCCAAGTAGAAACAAAGTTACTTGAAATGGTAAATCCCGATTCAGTACCCAAACAGTAAGTTTACAAAAACCTAGGAATTATTGTATGTAGGTGAACCTAACCATTGCGTTGGCTCCTTCCCTTGAGAACTATTCTGCATGCTGGATAAAAGACTATCATCGCAGCACAGTGATGTCAGCTCTCCCTTCTATCAAGAAAGGCAACTCCTCGAGTTCAAGGTTAGCAGATACAAAAACCAGTTTTCCATTGAGGTCTAAGTATTTCCAAATGATAGGTTTTCATTGATATCTGAACTTTAGGTACCCAGACTAGGTGAATCAAATTCAATACCATTTTTTCTTACCTCAATGATTAACAAGATAGCTGGGGGTTCCCCTATAGGAGAGGGGCAACTAATACGTAAATCTTGGTTGACCCCCAATAAGTTAGAAATATAACATTCAAGTAAGTACAGTAAGTGGCTGGAGGACAGCATGGGCAGGGCAAGAACTTTATAGGAGGAAATTTGGCTTTAATACTTCAGAAAAATCGGAAAATTTACACCAACCACACATGCACCCAAGTCACCTTTCACACACTGAGAAATATAGTAGTACTTTAGGGTGGGAGGGTGGGAATTGTGAAAAGACGACTTCCATTTCTTCAAGGATAAAATTTTAACTCGGCAAGTTGGGCCTGTGCAGAATGCTTTAGAACAAAATGGTGATGTCAATGTCAAGTTGTCCGCCTTGACATGGATGAGATATAATCTGATATTGTTACAAATAAGTCGCGATCAAAATAGAGGATACAGCCTCATCATGAGTTGTAAAGGAGACGATTGAAGAAGAAGATCTTTGTTTCATTTTATATTCATTGGCTCAATTATTTTATAGAAAAATCTTCTCATAAAAGCATGCTCAAATTAACAAATCTAAAAAGTATAGACAAATGCCACACTACTGAGCGCTCATGACATATTGTAGCAGCAGCTCCTTTAAATACAATTCATCCTCTGATGGAATTGCTATATCCAGGTCGGAAAAAGTCATTTCCAAGAAAGCATGGATCAATGATATCAGCAACCATAAAAAAAAAGATTCGATACAATATGTTCCAAAGAAAGCCTGGATCAATGATATCACAATAGATATTGCAGGAGCAGCACCATCGAATCGTTACCATCTGTTCCACAAGCCTGGATCAATGATATCACAATGGATTGAATAGGCTGTTTATAGAGGCTCAATGGATACATGACAATGTCACTTACACTCAACTCAGTGATGGTGAGAAGGATAGATTGATTATTCTGTTTGTAGAAAGTATTTAATATTAATGATATATATTATTTATTATATCACTATTATTGTTATATATATTCTTTAAGAGGGTACATCTATTCTTATGAGTTTGAGAATAATTTGTATTTTAACAATTCACAGTTTAGGGGAAACAATGTGCTGAACAAACCAAAAAATTTTTTTCAAGATGACAATATCTGTATGAGCACAATCATTTACTTATCAGCATGAACCAAAGAAATAACACTATGATAATGTCAGCTACTCAAAAACTACATAAATTATATTAATTATATTACTACTATTATTATATTTATTTATTCTTTTTAAAGGAGCATCTATCTTTATTGATTTACAATAATATTTATCTGTTCCTTCAGAATATACATATATTGTAATTAATTTACTATAATATTTATTCTTGAACTAGACAAACCTCTGTACTCACTACACACAGGAAATGTTTGCCCAAACGGAAAAGAATATTAAGGAGCCGCCCTGTTTCTGATTGGTGCTTCTTTTATCATTTTGATGGCAACCTATCGCGGATGTGCGCATCTTAACAGGAAGAATGCCATCGGGTCAACCAAGTAGGTATTATTTTTCTTCGGTACCTATCATTTCTGTCTTTACTTCACAATGCACTGAAGTTGTTTCATCATTGGTTTCATCATTGCTTCACACATGTCCATGGTTATATTATAATTTATGTACAAAAAATTGTATTTATATGTTATATTTATTTTATTTGTTCAATTGCTATGCATTTACTCTTATATTAAAATTATTTTAATTATATTACGTAATTGACTTATTCTTATTATTACCAATATTCTATTAATTCATTAAATTATACTATTATTAATATTAAATCACAATACACAATGTTATTTTTCGTATCTCATAGAGTCATCATCAACCAGTGAAATCAGAGGTAGTTCTTGATTGATTTGTGCTGAACTGAAAAAAAAGTAGAAGATTGAGTATTATCATTGTGACTTTATGCATCCTACAGCAGTCTATCTTCTGATCACGTGTGTAATGCCTGCTTGTGCCTTGCTAAAATCTATTATCAATTTATTTTGATACCCCCAAGAATCATAAAAGGCAGTTCTGTCTTGAAAATTGTCCTCACACTTCTGCTTAGTGAACCTACCTGGCTTATTTAGAGACATCAGTTGGGCATATAGCTTTCTTCTACTTGTAGAGCTTTCATTAAATGTTACTAGTAGACAGTATTGAGAAGAGACAGCACATGTACCGCTCCGCAGTTTTGATATGAGACAAACAGGTTCTGCTGCCCAGCATCGAGACGATACCAAACAGGGACTGCTATGTTGAATTGTTTTCCTGTTTAAGAAATTACAACAGTATACTTTACTATATCAGAATAGAATTGTCCTCAACACAACCTCAAGGGTTCTAAACAGGTTCCTGCTCTTAGAGCAGTTTCGGTGAGTTAATATGTGCATATCGTTAAGATTTCTGTCAGCGGCTGTTTTATCATAAGTCGCCAACAGCACCACACCACAGATTGAGGAGCTTAATCAAAGTCAACTTACCAAGAAGGCACTTTCTGTGCAGCACTTAGGGTTCCGGAAGTGATGCTGTAGTGATAGTATTTGTTTTTCTCATAGGCGATGTCTGTGCGAGTGATTACAATGTTAATTAATGTTACATGTTTGAGTGATGATTGTAAAATTTACAAATACCACAATTCTTTGCGATATAAGGAACACCAACAATCCAAAGGAGTTATGTAAATGGCTTTGTTTCTAATCGCTCAGCGCACCTTTAATTAGGTCAGATGAGACTGATGAACCACTTCTTATAAAATGATTGCTATCCCTGTTTATGAGAAAACAGGTGGGTTGCCCCTGAAGAGGGATGCAAGTTGCCCAAAATCTTCATACTAAGAATGTAATAATAGTAAACTCGGCACTAATCACCCATTGGCAGTGACACTCTGATCTTAGCCATTAGGCAGAGAAGCCAATGCTATTACCACATTTATAATTAAATATTCAAATGCGATGAGGTAAATTCAACCCTGGTCAAGTCAGGCACAGACCCAACCAAATGTCCAAAGTATTCAACCATTCTACTGCAGCATATTGGTAGGTCAGAAACATAAACAATATTTTATGGCAGGATCCAGATTACATATTATACTAACTTGGCAATTTTGAGCGAATTTCACCAGATGTTGTGGTCATATGGACAGTCTTCTGAGCTCTGATTTAGGCCTCAATTTGGAGTTGTCCTCTCTCAGATTGGTACTTTAAACCCAAAATGCATGGGAAAAACGTACTGAAAGAGGGTTATCTTGAAAACCGATTTTGTTAAGATAAAAATGATTCTTGAATCAGAATCTGCACCATTGAAAACCCTGGCAGACAGGGTTTCCAAATCATTGGAGGCAAGAAAGTTGATAAATCTTAATTGTAGTGACGAAATTCCTGAAAAAATCCATAAAATTTGTCCGCAAAACTGGCAGATACTTATAGAGTTCATTATCCGAACACCAAAATTATTTCCCAAGCTATGTACCTATCAGTTTTCAATAGTGCGGATTCTGAATCAAAAGTCATTTTCATCCTAACATAAGCGGTTTTCAAGATAACCCTTTTTCCAGCACGTTTTTCTTATGCGGCGTGGGTTAAAAGTACCAAAACCTGGGACTTGGGCATTGTTTGACTGCCCCCCTTTGAGTTTGTGGGGGGAAGTCAAACATTGCCAAAGTCCCAGGTTTTTGAGTAGACCTGTGGCAGCATCCAAGCCCGGTGCTGTGAGACAAATAGTTAAAAACTGTGTAAATTTTTGATTATTGTATCATATATACATATATATGAGTCTAAATATTATGATATACCTATTATAATAATTTTCTTGGCTGTTACAACAAGGCCAATAAGATTTGATTCACTTTGTGCCACTGTCCACCAAGATAATAGTGCATTTCAAATAGTGAAGAAATCTTGTTATTTAGAGTTTAAATAATGACCCTCTTTTATTTTATCCACAAAACTCAGTTTTGTATTTATGATAAATGCATGTGTATATAAAATTAAAAACCCATATCCAGTGCATCATATCACTTTTTCAAAATGTGTTTTGGAAAAAAAGTAGAAGAAACAGCTGAATCACAGTCCTGTGTTCTACCGCATATGTGTAGTAAATCCAGATGAAGGTGTGCTAATTATATTTTTTTGTCTGATATGTGCCATGAAAGCTTGAAGTTCATTAAAAGTTATAAACAGCTTACTTTACCCATATAATTTGAATATGATCAATGAAAATCTCTATGCTTCAGCGGGTTGGCTAGTGTGCTCGATCACAGCGCAAGTGGCCCAAGATCAAATCCCTGCTGAGACCAAAAAGAAGCAAGGAGGTCCATAATTTTTATTTATAAATGTACCACAATTATAACATGCTCGAGAGGCCCAAGTTCAAATTCCAGTTGATGCCAGAAAAATAGCAAAGAGGTCCATAGTTTTTATATATAAATAATTATCACAATTATAACGTGCGCGAGAGGCCCGAGTTCAAATGCGCGTTATGAACATATCTCATGATTTTAATCGGTATTTTGCTAAAGTAAAAATACATATATATAGGAGTGAATAAGTTAATTCATACTCAATTCATGTAACACCGACTTAATAAAGCCATCATCCAAATGCCATTTATTTTGTTGCAAAAGAACAGTCTTGTGGAATAAGTTTGTAGTAAAACACATGCCATGACAAAATGGTCTGATAATAGTTTCTGCTGGTCAGTTTCTTGATCTCAAAATCTTCTGTAGGCTATTACAAATATCATATATGGGTAATTATAAAACATATGGATAGACTTTCGAAAGTAGTTTTGGAAAATAATATTTTATAGATAGACTCATAATCATGCTTTGCTAAGCTCAGCATAGGTGTGATCTGCATGTGTGGTCATACATTCATACATTCCTTGTGCTGCCTCTGTTGTTGCGCTGCCGTGGATAGGATCATTAAAATCTGTGTTCTCATATGCCTGATTATGATGGATCATCCGTTTTGTCTTTTGCTGCTGTCTGTGCTTGTAAGAGGGTTGTGGTATTGCGGCTGGACCTGGAATACCACTCACCTCTTCATATAAACCGTTCTGAGGTATTGATTCTGTGAAAGAATATTGACAGATCCATTATTATCATTCAGGGCTCCTACATCAATCAGCATTGAAGCCATTTTTCATTGGTACGATTTTTGTATGATGAATAAGAAGACAGATCCTCCGAGCAGAATGGGTACCGAATTGCTCGCAGAGAATTAAGTAATTGCAGCAGTGGTTTCGAATGAATATAATGTCTTGATTCGAAATGTTGAACCCATGACATAGTTGCAACCAAATCTAGTCTTTTCGAACTGATACATTTTTTGTTTCAGGGGCTTTTCCTTCACTGCAGAAACAAGTACAGGACAAGGCTAAACCAAACCATATGGTATTCTTGTTTGAACTGCTGATAATATTTAAGATCAATTTATTGTGATATATTTATGCCACGAAGCATTTGCATACTTATGTCCTCTGATACGTGCCGTTGGTTCAGCTCTTTCTCCCGTTGGCCTGATGCTTTCTTTGACCTACATTCATTTTGAAAATGGGCAATGGATTAATACAATATGCCAGTCATAAACAACAGAAGTTCCAACCAGGATGTTCTTTGAGCAAACCTAAGATCTTGTTTATTACAATGTAGGTCAAAAGGGTTAATGTTCATTAACTCTCCTGATGTGGCAAATATGCGTGTCATTGGTGCTGAACGTGGTCATAAAGCTTATTGCTTATGCGGTTTCTTGACATCCATATTGTACACTTATTCTAACTGTGTGATTTGACTCCTTTCTCTATAAGGGTAAATAACTCCTGCCTTGTTAATGTAAATATTCATGATTGGTTCACACAGAGTGTAGCATTGTCATGCAGCTACTTTTTTGGTAACCGTGTGACAAGGCTACACAGAATGGATGGTAGCAGATTAAATTATCATAATTTTATTCATATTGCTACATGTATTTATACACAATATTTATATATATAATCTGACCAAAACATAATTGTCATAGTAGGGCAGTCATTGACTCAATGCTACAAACCTTCCTGTCCTCCATTTTCTAACCAGATAGAGAGCTACCATCACAAACATCCCCATAATAAGCAATGCTACTGTTACGGCCAGTATAATGATTGCCTTCTGATCTTTTGTTGATTTCATCTGTGTGGCACTCTCAACTATATAATTACAGAATGACAGCAATAGAGATCAAGGTCGAAATACTCCAACAGGAAGTGTGAGCCTGTGAGGTAGTGGTAACAACTGTTTTTCTACATTAAGAAAAAAAAACCGATTATTTTGCAGCACTGTTCACGTTTGATGGATACAAGATTAGTGTCAAAATTGTGCCTTGCATAATATTAATATTCAGTGTAAGATGGTTAATTCAAACTTTATAATTCAAAACTCCTGTTAATTCACACAAGGAAACTTGGTCCCTTCCCAGATCTCAATGCATTCTTGTGTCAATTAATTCAAATTGCTTTATTAAAACAAATTTTTGTAGTCCCCAGAGGTTTGAATTAAGTGAACTGCACTGTTTAAGAATCAGAGATCTGCGTGAGCTGTTTACTCAAGATGGGTGGATAAGCTCACATTTATCTGAAACTTAACAGAAATAGCTTCTCGTTCTTGTAACATACTGTTTTTGATGCACTCCGGAGATGTAGACCAGGTTTTGTTACTAAGACAAACTATTTTCATGTCGTGGACTTTACCATACTCATCATCACATTGGAAGTCAATTGTGTCTCCAAGATAGTAAGTGAGTTTGTCCAGTAGTAATATACCATCTGTTATGTTTATGATACCAGCAAGGTCACACATAACTGTAAAAAGAGGGAAGGATGTGGATGAATGTTTAGCCGTAATGACTCAGCCCTAGTACTGATGACATGAAGCACCGATTACATCAAATGTCATAACATAACATAACAGTGAGCAGTGAGCAGTGGAGCAGAGAGGTTGTGTTTTTGATTCACGCTCTCTACTAATTGCTATTTATGGCTAGATAAAAAGAAATTCTACTATCATGGCGCTTGATTTGAATAAATCAGGCAAAAGATTTAAATTTTATGCTGTCATTGCTGGGCATAAAGTTGGACTATATAACGATTGGGATACTGCCGATCTCCAAGTGAACGGCTACAGTGGAAATAAACACAAAGGGTATGAGACGGAGGCAGCTGCTTTAAAATATCTTAAAACAACTGGAGGCATATCAAATCCAATCAAATATTATACCAAAGTATCTACAAAGGATGCTAGTACCGGATAAGGCACAAGCAGCGACAGCAACAAAACATCAACATCCACAGGCCCTTCTACACCGCTTTCCACGATGACAACAGAGAACATGGACACTTATTCACTGCAAGCAGAGTCTGACCTGGACCACTGCCAATCATGCCAGAAAATGCTGAGCATCATCGAAATTATGTCTGACAGACTAGAGCAGATGCAAGCTAAGCTAGAAGCATTCTCTATACCAAATGAAAACCCCATTGAGAGAGCAGTTCAAGCATAGATTTAAAAAACTGTTTTTAAATCTATGGTTCAAGTCATGTCAGAGAAACTAGACATGATGGAGGCCAAACTTGACAAAGTCTCCTCACCCCCAGCTGATTATCGTCAGGCAGTAATGAGAAATATCCAACAACCGATTCCGCCTAAGTCAGCTTTCACTGAACAAAGAAACCAATATCACCAATCTCTCAACCAACGAGAACAACCTCAACAGACACAACAACAGCAGCAACAGCAACAACAACAGCAACAAGCACAACAACAACGTCAAGATCAGCGCCTTACACAACCACCAAAAAGTCAATATACTGACAAATCTACCCCTGAATTTGACCTTGAAAAATGCTTTATAATACACAGTACAAAACAGGACTTCACGTCAATCAGTCAGGATGACGTGAGAAAAGCAATCGGCAAATTAAACGGACCAACGATGATTGACTTTATCAAGCGATACAAGTTCAACTCGGCAGACGCGAAATTCATAATACAGATAACAAAACCTGAACAAGTAGATATAATAATAAAAAAATGGGAAGCTGAAGCACTTGGAGGCTCATCAGCAAGACGACCCATTCAACCGAGCCAACATGTTGGCATCATCAAAGATGTTCCTATTTACATAATGAATGAAGACCTCCAACAAGAGGTCCAAACAGTATTCAAAGACGCTACAGTGTACCGAATGAGGACCAAAGATGGCACTAACCCTCTACGAACTGTAAAAGTTAACTTCAATGATGAAACACAGCTAGGAAATGCACTGGCAAACGGCATAACCTTTAACAAGCATCAGCTTTTGTTTCGAGTAGAGAAACCGTACGTCTTCCCTCCCAGGACCTACAATGGCTTATCTAAGCGTAAGAAACCAAGCATCAATAAACTCGTCTAACATTTATGGACAAAGTCTCTGCTACCATAACCGCATATGGAATACTATTAGCTCCCTATCTGAGATGAAGCCTTCATCCAGCAACAATTTGAGACTTCTACATCACAACGTAAGGTCATTATATAAAAAGATGTTTTATTATGAAAGCCTCAATCTTTTTAAGTCAACCGACATTTTTTCTGTTTCTGAAACATGGCTCACTCCTGATATTCCAGATAGTCTTGTTGACTTGCCTGGATTCTCAATAGCTAGATGTGACAGAAAATCTACAACCAAAACCCGGGGAGGCGGTGCTGCGCTCTTTGTAAAATCTTCATATAAATTCTCTATAATAAGTCAATTAAGTGTTAAACTGTCCAAATTTTGTGACTCGGTTTGGATAAAAATACCTTCCACAAACAACCAACACGGCTACATCATCGGATCAATTTATCTTCCCCCTGATGCTAACAAAACCGAATTCATTACAATGATGAGCTCAATTCTACATCAAAACCAATATGTTGGCCATAAGTTTATACTACTAGGAGATTTTAATATTAATTGGAATTCCTCATCAAACGAAAAAACACATTTAGAGCAGAGCTTCTTGTCTGCAGGGCTATTACAGCAAGTTAATGGGATTTCATACATTAGCCATTTAGGGAGAGAAAGCTTATTAGACCACAACTATGTGAACAGTGACATTAGCATTAATAGTTGCAAGATCCTGACATGCGATAGATCAATTGCTGATCACTATGCCACATACTTAGTAATTAATCAACATCATGCTATAAAACAGCCACGCAAACTAATTAGAACCAGAAATATTCACAGCATTAATCATGAGGAATTTTATAATGACTGTTCGAAACTTCCACTACTGCAATCAGCAACTGACATGAACAAATCATTGCATCACCGCATGGAAAATATCGAAAACTTTATCTCTGACCTGATTGACGAGCATGCTCCAGTTAAAACAAAAAGAGTGCGAGGGGCTAAAAACCAGTGGCTTTTCCCTGATATTCAGCATCTCATTAATTTAAGAAACAAATTTCACAAGAGGGTATTCAAGGATATACCTAATCCAGCTACAGCGCAAGTCAAACAGTTCAACAAGTTTCGAAACTTTGTTACAAATAAAATTAGGAATGCTAAGAAAGACTTTATAAATGACTCGTTATCTAAAGATGAAAAAAGTTTTTTCACCTGCCTGAAATCACTGACAGGAAAGAAGAAATCCTCTGATCAAATCGAGAAAATTAGCTATCAAAACTCTACCTACACCTCAAACTCTGACAAGGCAAATGCCCTTAATAGATATTTCACCACGGTCGCTGGACAATCGGTTTTTATTCCTAAGATCGATCCACAACCTGACCTTTTCCATGGTCCAAGTTTCTCTTTCACATATGTTGAGAGCGAAACAATCTACAAACTGATAAAGTCCCTCAAACCAAATAAACGGGGTGGCTTGACTATGTTTCCAGCTTCCCTGTACCAAATTGTTGCAGACCTATTAGCTCTTCCCATAGCCCTGATCATTAACGAATGCTACAAGAAATCAATATTCCCTGACTGCCTAAAAACAGCCCTGGTCACCCCACTCTTTAAGAAGGGCGATAAAACAGACCCTTGCAATTACAGACCAATATCCAGTCTGCCAATCATATCAAAGGTGTTTGAGCTAGATATGAAAAATCAAATTATGACCTTTATCGAAACACATGGAATACTCTCAGATCGACAATTCGGTTTTCGTAAGCACCATTCTAGTGAACAGTTACTACTTTCTCTTTTACAAAATTGGAGAACAACGCTAGACAACCCTCAACCGAATTTCATAGGTGCACTGTCTTTGGATGTACGTAAAGCATTTGACACTATAAATCATGGACAACTCATCCACACTCTAAAGCGACTAAATTTTGCAGAGTCAACAACAAAATTATTTACATCCTATCTTTCACATCAAACCCAAATCATGAAAGTTGATCATGATCAGTCCAGTGCACTACCGATTACATGTGGAGTACCCCAAGGAAGTGTTCTAGGTTCAATCTTATTCAATCTTGCTATCAATGATCTCCTTAACAAGCACAAACAGCACAGCAACAGATATCCATACCTTAATGGATAAATCTGAGTCATTGATGAGAGAAGTATCGAATTGGTATTCAAACAATCTCCTTCAACTCAACTTATCCAAAACTCAATACTGTATTTTCTCAAATAGGAAAGTAGAAGATTTTTACCAAATCCAAATAAACAATTTGAAAATAGAATCCAAGCATTCACTCAATCTTCTTGGAGTTATTCTTGATTCAGAACTTAGTTTAACCCCTCAGGCTAATGCCACCGCCTCTAAAGCAAACAAAATGGTCTACTTGTTATCAAAACTAAAAAAATACATGACAGTAGAAAACTCATTGAAGACTTACAAATCACTGATCAGACCTATAGTAGAATACTGCTCATCATTGTACCTTGATGGTTTAGCCAAAAATTCAGATACATTAGAAAAAGTACAAAATAAAGCAATCAGAATCATAACTTCAGCCCCCAAACAATTTTCTGTCACATCTGGCCGCTTGCTCCTAAATTTACATACTCTCCACAGTAGAAGGAATTTTCTTTTTCACAATTTTGTCAAATCGAGGGTCCATAAAGGCCGTGCATCCAAGCACATACTTCATCTCGTTAACAAATCAAACATACATACACGATCACTTCGTAGCAACTGTGCAATAATTAAACCCTCATTTAGATCAAACCTAGGCAAATCAGCCTTTTTAAATATTTTTCATACATTTGTAACTAAATCAACCAAGCCTCATGAATCATTATCATTTAATCCCACCTAATGTTGTTAACTTGTATTTTTGTTTGCCACTCTCTGTTTCTTCTTTTCTTTTTTCATCTTATTCATGCAATTTATGATACCATGCTTTCATTTTCTTACACACTATATAGTATGTAACACCCTACCACTTATATCTTTTTATTCAAGTCATTTTTTGTATCTATGTTAATGTGTATGAGGTCAACAAGTTATTTTTAATTTGCTTTAATTATAAACTTTTAGAAAACCTCAATAAATAAATAAAATAAATAAATAAATAACATAACAGTATGATCATGTTTGTCACCTGGCTGGCATTGGAGTTGCACACCGACGTGTTTATCATTCCATGTCCAGGGTATGTTATCCACATCTGTTGTGCTGCAGGTGACAGTGACTTCCTGCAGACCTCTCGCTGACTCATAACCTCCATCACACTCATAGAAGACTGTTCTATTTGTTATTAGTTCCGTCTGCACCGTATTGATGACCTGCTCAGGATCATCCAGGCACCATGGTACTAAAATTCCATAGAAGAAAAAAACATAAAAGAGTTTTATTGTGTCAACGAAATAATATGTTAGTTTGCCCAGCAGTAATGTACCATCAGTTATATTTATAATACCAGCGAGGTCACATGTAACTACAAAAGAAGGAATACAATATCTTTGTTTTGAACTGCTTTCTTTTAACGAGTTTAAACAAACCAACAAGGGAGATAACTGAGGCCTAGTACTTGTCACACCAAACGATTATGTCAAAAGAAAGATCATGATTATCAAAATTGTTTCATCCAACAGGATGGTGATGTTTTTCACCTGGCTGGCAGCGGAGTTGCACACTGACGTCTGTATCATTCCATGTCCAGGGTATGTTATCCACATCTGTTGAGCTACAGGTGACAGTGACCTTCGGCAGACCTCTCGCTGACTCGTAACCTTCATCACATTCGTAGAAGATCGTTCTGTTTGTTATTAGTTCCGTCTGCACTGTATTAGCGATTGTCTCAGCATCCTCCAGGCACCAGGACACTAAAATAAAATTGATTGGTAACCATTTTGAATTTCAAGTTTGGGATGGTTCTGTTAGATATGATTGGAGTTGAGAGGCCTGTCAGTGAGCAGTACTTTCATACCTGGTATACATTTGATGGAGTGTATCCAGTGAGACTCACTACCGTTTCTCTCACAAGTAATAAATGGCTGATTTTTCATCTGATAAGCTGTACTATCCACACACTGATACTGTACAACAGAACTTGGTAGATATGGTGCTAATATCTCAGTATGGGTTGTCCCCTCTATTATTGGTATGTCTCCACATCGGATCACTGCAAGAAAAAGATATCGGCTCAGATGTTAGTATATTTCCCTGCCAATTATGATAAGAAATGATGATGATGATGATAATGATGAGCTGTTTCAAAGGCAAACATGTAGGGAACTGATCCTCTAGTCAAACATTCAAACATGGCATCCCAAAAATATGAATATGTATAGGTAATTAGACCTGGGATTAACTTCAAACTACATCATCATAGTACCAACTATTTTTGAGACACAAAATAGCATCAACGGAGTGTTGTATCACAGTGTGGACTGATACCCTTTGGATACAAATCCCATTAGATCAGGGAGAATGGAAGATGGTTTCTTTGTTTAAAAAAGAGAAAAATCTGGCGAGTATTACTTACTAAATATAGTTTTGGCTGTGGTCATCAAAATATTGAGCTTAAATCTTCCAATACAACCCTCAATTGCAAAACTAAAGCCTAAAGTTATGAGATGGTGTAGTGATATGGATGGAGGGGTGAGAACAGATACTTGGAGCCATTATTACTTGTGCCGCACAATATACCCATACCATATGGGAACCCGGCTACTCTTTATATCAAAGAGGCAGAGGAGGTTATTTTTAATGCATGTGGGGGTGTGTGAACACCCAGCGGATCTACGGTATTTTCCGACCATTTCTTCAAGAACCTGGCTAGTATGATTGTGCCAGTTCCATATTATGAACAACAGCAGGTGCGGGTACCCTGACCTTAAATATTGAAAGTTTGTTCCCTTAACCATTAGACCATTCCTGACTTAATTTGGATGATACCTACCATTGTAAATTAGCAGAAATTGTACCCAATCCACATCACTACACACCACACTCAGATTACCAACTGGGTCTGTGTTCACCAAGAGCTCTTTCGGTCCAAAGGCACTGATACGCTGTCCATCATTTCCAATATAGATGACAGGCTCATTAGGACGAAGTAATCTTATGCTCCCCAAAACCTTCACACTGACAGCTGATAGTGGAGGTAGTCCAGTTAATGTCACAGCACATTGATCATAATGCAGGTGATACTTCCTCCCTGGATATGGTGAGCTCACTATCCCGGTAAGATATGCAGGCTGATGATTCGGTGTTGCTTGCCAGATACATGTAGCTACTGCAACAAATAAATGCCATAATTTGTTAATTTGATATAAGTTTTGGGTTGCACAGCACAGATACATCGCAGACAACATTTCCGTGTCGAACACTAGATAGAGACTTCACTTGTAAAAGTTTCAAGACATGACTTATGACATGCGATATATACGCCCTGGAAGCGGTGAGCTCACTATCCCTGTGCGATATGCAGGCTGATGAGTTGGTTCTGTTGATTGGTTACATCTTGTGACTGGAGAAAATGAAAGAATCGGGATAATATGTTTATTTGTAAAGGTTCAGGGTTGTATGGCACGGTACATCAGAATGTAATATTGAAAGCAGCATATACATGTCAAATACTTGAGACTTCACTTGTAAAAGATAAAAAACATGACTTGCAGCTAACTTTTCCTTATGATTTCATTCGATGGAAGAATAAGAAGTTACAACTAACATGAAGAATTGTCCATGAAACGAAATTGTACCTTGTAGTACATTGTAGTACAAGGTTTCGTTGACCTCCTCACAGGCTCATTTTATGTAGATTTTATGACAGTCTAAACATGCTGTTGGATCTTTATTTGCTAATTCTTACCTGAGTTATAAAAGTCGACAGTGAAGCTTGCTGTTGTGCTTGAGATATCAAGCTCTGATACTGACAAGTTTTGCCTCAAAACTATTGTTTCCTCGTCTCCTGCGCAATAAGAATCGAAACCTGAACTGACATTTAGGAAGTCACTTCTACAACCATAACGTACAGAATCATTGGAAGGTCTTGTGAGCACAGTATACCCACCAGAAGTGACATTGGTAAATGCTATTGTACAATTGCGAGGCAATCCCCCTGTGCCCTGTGTGTGAATGATCCTTCCAAACTGTAAGGATGTTAATATGTTATCCTCTGAGCAAAGTTCAATAGTTGGAATCTCCTGAGTGTGAGCAGAACTAACAAGCAGAGCTGTAAGTACTACATAGAAACTCATGTTTTTAGTAAGTTTTCCAAGAGTGTTTTTTATCAGCTTCCTTGTTCGACATGCTACTTATTTACCAGTCTTAGGAATTTTGCCTTGCATTTTTAAGCAGGCAGTACAAAACTTCCTTGTCAGTTAGATCACTTTGTTGACTCAATATACAAATTCAGTACAATTCAGTACATAATGGCCTGAATGAACCTAAAGAATGTTTACAAAAATATTATTCCATTGTTATTTAATACCCTATTATAGTCTCTTTATTGTGTTAACACACAACTCAATTTTTAAGTATGAAAGGTTACATTAGCTTTGCATTGTATGCCTGTGTACGTCTATTTTGGGCATACTAAACAGGAATTTGTGTGGCTTAGTTATGTCACCAGACGTTCTTCAATTTTCTAACTAACTTCCTGATCCATTTTTCAAAAACTTGTTGGAGGAATCAGAAAATTCCGAGCACAGTACACAGAGGTGCTCCCAAGCACCCTAAACCAATATGATATGCTATGACCTAGAGTTGCACTGCAATCCATTATCTATAATAGTTGAGTTGATTTGTTTACTGGCCACATGTGCTGCATGCCTAGACACAACACACTCTCTGTGAAAGACTGACACGAGTTGCCTATTTAGGTTGAGAGGATACCCACATCGAATGGCCAACAACAATGACTACAACAATAACACATAACAAGCCCATAGCTAGACGACCTCTGAAATGATGCACAGAAAAGCCATTTATTTAAGTATAAGAATAACTCAATATAGGTATATATATGGATACAGGCTCAAACGCAAACCATCAACATCTTAACTTCCCCTGATCACATTGCAAGAGGTTGTCTCCCCTTTTCTGAAAGGGAGGCAATTCCTCATACATGCCACAATAACCAACCCTGAGACAGCCAACTGTAAATAGGTTTATCCACAGATAGTTGTTAAATTGATATTGGCTTGCATTTAGGAAATGCACATATTGAGCTAGAAAAAACATTTATTTGACATGACCTTCAGTAGGAAACTTGGATTATCTCGAGTAATTGAGAGGGTACAATTGTCAGATAGGGAAATTATTTTGGTAGCCATTCTAAAGATAACACTGACAACCACTGGCCGTTGAAATGAAATTGTGATTTGTTTTAGCACTATTGGACCTAGGTAAAAGATGATTTAAGAGTCACTGGTGCAGTAAGAATCTAAGTCTGAGCTGAATGTCAGAAAGACAGTCAGACTCATGGGTCAGGGTCTGACACAGTCTAGTGTGTGACAATTAGTTGGGTGACAACGGATGCCTTCAAATCAGGAGCAGCTGAGCTCAGGCTGTCTATTGTAGCATCAATCACCCTTGCACCTGTGTAAATTCAAGTACACTGATGAGTATGGATGTGTCCACAGCCGTCTTTCTCTAACATATCTAGTATAAGAAACCAAAAATTTCTAAGTCAAGTCGAAAATTATCTGTAAAAGTACAGACATGGTTTAAAGGGAATACCCTCTCTTATTGAGCTTATGTTACCATAAAAACTCTCTAGATTTGGTGGCTGTATTGGAAGTTATTAAACACCATGTAATAAGAAGATTGACTGGACCTTAGCAATATCAGATTTTCCGATGAGACAGCAAAGACATGCAAATACTTTATCCGGATGAGACAGAGTACCGGATGCTTTGTTGTGCTTAAATTTGAATGTTACTTCATCTGCTGTCAGATAATACTGCTTGCTTTGTGATGTCTCACATGGTGTCACCCCACCCGTACCCTATTTTATGATTGATGTATTCAGAAATGAGAGGTTTTCCGCTAAAGCACTCTGGGTTTTCAACTACCCTGATTTGATAAGACAACACGGTCCATTTAATCACTACTGGTGCATGCGTTTTGAAGGGAAGCACAAGCTGGCAAAATCTGTGACAAGTGTATCATGTAAGTGTTTACAGTGCGACGACAACAACCATTAATTTTGATATCAATATCTGCAATAATTGGAACCATCATTGACATTACTACTTTCTGATCCAAAATTCAAATAACCATTCACAGTGGTGCCCTCAAAATAACTGATTAATTTGTTTGTAGGTAACAAAGATGAATGTTCCTTTGACAGTCGCAACCAGACACCAGCTCAAGGACAATGCTGATAGAGCCAAACCCAAGTGCCAGATATCAAGATTGGAGGTGTTATTGTAGTTGGTGTATCGCCCGAATACGTTGAACCAGTGTTTGGCAGAGTTAGTGAGTGCCACAAATCAGACAATGTCTTCAACTACTCATGCTAGCTTTATGAAAGGCGCTTTGACTCGCATTATCATGCATTTTGCCTGGACTTGAGCAGTGATAGACTGATGTACAAGTTGCCTGTTAGTCATGTAAGAACCAAATAAAACATGCTTGCAATGCTTGAGGCATCATGTCGTGTGAATCATCAGGTGATGTTTGTGCAGATTTGTGTGTAGTGTTGGCATCTTAAAGACTAGCTAGCATGACATTCTCTTGTTTCGTATCTCATTTTCCATACTTTTGTCTATTATGTAAGCAAGTGACATTAGTATCCTAATATTGAGGAAGTTATTGGCTCTGAAACTTTTTAGGTATTGGCCGTAGAAGAGGTTTATGTCATAGTGGTAGTGGGGCTCAAACTAAGGTACAGCAGAATTGAGGTTATAGTAATTATTCAACCACTGCACCACAGGATCAGATGCCAATATCATCCCGAAGGCGCAGCGGTTGAATCTATGACTTGTGTACAATGGGTCCTTGGTTCGAGTCCAATCCTGCGCAAGACATTTTATTCAACAAAACATCGTGTTTCATGATTAGTATATTAATATTTTCCTTACCCTCTGTGACGCTGCTAAGACGTAATTCTCTTATACCTGCTGGTTCTCAATGCTGATTGACGGGCAATACCCAAACAATTTGAGAGCACATAACTTCTTTAATTCCCATGCTGAAACTTGCTCACATGATAGACCAAAGTACGGGGAATAGATTTGATACAGCCGGTCATAAACATCAAGGTAAAATTATCTTTTTTCTTTTCATAACCAAGCAGCCAGAATTGTTTCCATTTTTTGTAAACAGATTGTGAATTTTTCTTAATTGGATCAAATAATTTGCAGAACTTCACCGGCAATAACAATAACAACTTTGAGCAATTTTCACCTGATGTTCAGACACTGTTAGGTGTTTTCTGCATAACATATATGGGAACACAATTCCCAAACTGACCTATTTGATTGTTGTGGTAATTTAATAACCCATGTAGAAACTGACCAATTGAAGCAAATGGAACTGGCCTTGACATAGCAGGGATTCATCAGTACAATTCTGTACAATTCAGTACAATTCGGGGTTCACTAAAATGCGGAAATGCGGATTTTCTCTTGAAAGTACGCGTTAGCACGCGTGTTTCTCAGTTTTACGATGAAATGACTAAAATGCGGAAATTTGGAAAAACACATTCTAATTGGTTAATTGAATCCCACCAAGCCAATCAGGGGTCGTCATCTCATTTTCTGCCTAATCCAAAACATGGTCAGGATTTTGGTTGATGCCTGGTGGTGTTTTTCATGAAGAAGCTCCGTAAAGCTGCATACTCTACTCTGCTAATGAAGACTATACTGCTTTAGTGTTTTCCTTTCCAGTCTCAGCAAGTTTCAGGTAACAGTTTCCATCCTTGTATAGTAGTAGCACTCACTAATTTAGCTAAATATTTCCAACGTTTGTATGTATGTATAAATAATAATAATCATGATCATCATTACTTCACTAACTAATCACTTCTTTTTCTACTTTACTCATGGGTCCCAGGGGCCCATGCCTTTACCATAGGCCCTATAGGCATCTGGAGTTACAAGCATGTCCAGTATAATCTTGTCAAGGTCTTGGTTTGGTGCGTTCAAACTAAACTTTTAACTTCAACTTGATCCAACCCCCTGCGTCACATGGCGCACAACACATAACCCTGGGTTGTGATGGGTTGTGTGTGGATGTTACGGCCCTCGAGACATGGGACCTGCGTGTGGTTGCATTATACTCACTCACCGTACAACAGCACAACAATAAGTGACTTTAATTAATATTAATTCGATATAAAAATGCCATTTATTTGTACTCATTTGAAACAACATGTGCTGTGCTTCAAAGGCTTCCTTGGTCAGTAGATCGCCTAACGCTCAGTTAATTCCTCTTACATTGGTTGTTGGGGAATCAATGGGGACATATCCTGAAGCATTGTCCGTGTTGTAATTGATTTTGTACTCGACCACAGAAATATCAATAGTCGATGGAATTCTCAAAATTTGTTTGCTCCTGTAATTGCTATAGCTATGTATGGGCATAATAACACTACACTACTGTTGCCAGCTACAAAATACCGATGTCTTTTCCCTAGCTTACTTGCTGGTTTGATCAAGCACAGTTGCTGTAGCCTACATTAGAAGGTGTGATAAAAAAGTTCTTGTTATGATATGCATACAAATACATCACGCCGAAATTGAGCTTTGGTTTGATTATGCCATATGGCTAAATGAAAAAAAAAAGATTTTTCAAGCTAGCTTAATCATATACTATACACCCCTCCTTCTTATGATCTCCACTTTAGAAAGCTGAAAGTAGTGAGGCTTGGTGGTTCTTAGAAATGTACATGTGGTTGTATTCAGATTACTAGAAATTTGTCAATTTACCCTTAGTAATGCTTTTGAATGTATTACTTCTGAAGATCATAACCCACATTGCATTGAAAACAATGTACAGTATGGATATTACCTGGGCCTGTTTGTGCATGATATTTGCTTGTTGCAGGAAAAAAGGTTTTTTTCTCTTACTGGCGATGGTTTTTCTGTGAGAAGAGCGATTGGTGGTCTTCATACTTTTTTCTATTCATTGAGGACTGAGACAAAGATCAGTGTGAGTAGGCTACCTCTAGTCTTATAGGAAAATTAAGTCTAGATGACAAAGATGTCTGTGGGCTTTTTATTTTTCCCATAAGATTACTTCATCATATTTCAGACCCTGTGTAGAAATATGCTTTAGAATTAGATGATTTGTTTGCTGAGTTGTCTGCTCACACTTATTGAGTAGGTAACTTTTAATGGAATTTAACGCTAGTTATGTGTGAGCAGTGAGAGTGCAGGCAGGGTGAGGGTGGTGCGAGCCCTTTCGCCTATAGATAGGTCATGAGGTTGTAAGCCCACCAATTAAGACCTGACTTAATTGTGCTCCACATCATTCAGATGCTATTACTAAGTTTCATAGACCAGCACGCTAGACAGTGCACCGTTTGGAATAAAAATGACACTTGGGCCATATGCCTACACTGAACAGCTTAGTGTTAATGTACTTACCGCCTCTTTCATCATTAAAGCTGATGAATTTGTCATGGAGATCCTAGGTCTTTGGTTTTGGCTCACAGAATTATTTATTAGACAGCTTATAGTGCTTTAATCCCAATAGTATTTTTTTTTAAATGGGTAACCATTAAGTGAAATACTTGCACTACAAAAAAAAAAGCGGCATCCTCGCTGGTCTTTGCCTTGAAAATATAAATTTATCTCTAAACATATTGCTGAGAAGTAGCATATTTCGTTGCACTGATTGTCCATGTACAATTGAATTTGGCATCAGTAATTCAGTGGAACTTTTGAAATGATGGTGAAGACCACTTGCCATTTTAGATGTGCAGTAGCGAAGATGTCAGATGTTCACTGGTTACTCACAGGCAATACCACAGATTCGTCTGCAGTACTCAACACTATACAGTGTGCCTGTCTAACCAATGAGGGAGTTCATTGGTCTAACAAGCAAAAGCCATTGTAAGTTGTCCTAGTCATAAAACTTAAAAAATTGCCGAATAATGTGAAGAAAGCTTGAGTTGCTTGGTGGTAAGGTAATTAGTGTCATATTATGACATATTATGTGAAAAATCAGCAGTTTTTCTTTTTTTTTCCCATTGAGCTCCCTTAAATTCAATTTCATTCATCAATTGCGGAACAACTAATATATCTGTATCCTCATCATTGATCAGTTTGTCCAACGATGTTCAATTGTTTGTATCTTACCTCAAAAATCCATCGCAGGCATTTTTTGAAGTAGCTTGGCACTGATTTTGTTTGTTATTGGTACTTGTAGAACTGAGTGTCAATAAAAGTTAATTCAATCTGTGAGTGAATACAGGTCGATTACTCTCATCATACCATGCAAGGACAATGCTGCACGCGTGATCAGGACTATCCAAAGAGTGGGAAACATGGGAAAAAGACTTTATGTTGAGGTAATTTTGATAACTTTTTGCATTACATGCTGCGAGTGATATGTTTTAGACCTATCTCAGTTGCCTCATAATCCCTGGATGATCACATGGTGGGAGTAGGTGTTGATCATAGCTCTTTCCCCATGATCAAGACTTTTCTGACAACATAATTAGTCTGATACAGAGGGTTGACAGCAGGTAGTTTACCTCAAATAAGTGAGTGCCCTACCCACCGGTCCATGACTTCTGAAAATCTGTTGTGTCCGATTGCATGGCCTGAAATACGGAGCACATCACATAGTGTGCTATTATGAAAAGGATTGATACTGGTAATTAGCAAGTTTGATAAGCCCCACACACAGTTGTATGTGGAGTAATTTTACAGACTACTTACAGTAACTCCATCTGATTTATACCCTCCCCACCCACACAAGTCCCTCACATTGTTGGGTTGGCGTAAACAAACCACTAACGGTAACAATGGTTCCTACATATTATATATTTTATATTTCAGGTTGTTTCCAGTTCAGGTTGAGGTTATAAGTGTGCTGATGTTATGATGCATGTTTATGTGTTATGGCGATGAATAACATTCAGGTAAGAAATACCCGTCAGAAAGAAGTATAATGTGAAACTTAACTTATCCCGTGGCCGCATGTGTGAAATCCAACCATCGTTCAGTACTTCAAACTCAAACTGCCTTATAACCCATATAAATATTAGCTTTTGAAGACAAGCTAAAAAAAACAGTACGATCTCATAATGTCACTTCGCGCAACGCCTTAAGTTTTGAAAAGTGGTTTGTGTACATCCTTCATAAATAACCCAAGAGAAGTAAATGAATAAGCTAGTTAGGAGGTGACTTAATGTTAGCACACCCCAATTTCCACAAAGCCATTTTATTAAAACTCCTCTTGGGTAGTTCAAAAGAACCTATCCTCTTCAAACACGGTTTTTTTGTGCTCTTGGGTAGAGAGGATATACACCCCTAAGAAGTAAAGTGCTAGAAATGCTCTTCAATTTGACTAAAAATCCAGCTTCAATAGTACTGATTGCATGGCCTGAAAATTTGTTTTGAGTAACGTAACAGACTATCTGTAGAAATTCCATATCACATGTACCCTCCCTGCTGCCACAAAATTACCCTTCCTTACATTCTAGGGTTGGAGTAAACAAACCATCGATGTGTTCAACAGGCAGTAACAATGGTTCCCCATATTATAGAAGAGGTATACACCCGAGGGTGCTGGGGGCTGGAACAATCAACCTTGAAAGCTCCCCCAACGGGATTTGAACTCACAAATCCTGCGGCACCAATCACCTGGCAGTGAATAGCAAGCGCGCTGACCGATCTCACCGTCCCCACAAATTTTATATTTCTTTGTTTTTCAGATGATTTCCAGACTCCTTGCTCAGGTTTGCAGTATTAGTATACTGATGTTATGCAGGATGTTTATTTACAATGGTGAAGAACTGTGTACAATAAGGTCAGTGATATATATATATATATTGAGACATATGTTGAATCAAACTACATCATTGTTCAATACTTCAGAATCCCACTTTCAAATAACTGCGATGAATATAATGTGCATAAAAAACATGTTTAAATACCTCCAAAATCGCTAGGCATCTCACAACTGGGTGGGTAGTGATACATGTGGTGCGGAATCAAAAGTGACTAGGAAGCTAGCATGTCAAACAAACAGTTCTAATATTGGAAGCTGATCCTGAGAAAAGGCTGCCAATCTTGACATGACATGCTAGAAGTTGATCGCTCTTGTCCAAAAGACTTACCTACTGTGCAGTTAGCAGTTAGATTCAATACCAAGGATGGTCTGTGTGTATCTAAAGCATAACCTTATGTCATATGATACTGTGACGGATAATTTGTCCGATTGGAGGCATATGCCCTAGTTGTAGGTAAAAGATATGAAATAAATTCTGAAACATTAGACCTTTAGAGACCCACACAATGATCAACCATCAGCTTTTAGCTAGGGGGTGGCCAAAGCATTTTCAATATCATTAGGGAAGAAGCTGCGGTCTGTTTGTATCTGTCTCATCAGGGAGTCTCTTTTTCGGCAGGGAGGACGGGTGGGATACCCTCCCTGCTCCCTGTTTTTTTCACTTCAAATTGAGACAAATCATAGAGTTGTTCTCTCTTTGACATGTAAGTTCAATGAGGGGACAACCGGTGATAAGACGTCCTTAAGTTGCCCCCAGACTGCTCAGCTGACATTTTTATCTTTTCTTCTAGGGATGCATCTACCGAGTTCTGTGATTGCTGAGAATAACTCTTGCTATGGACTGAAGCTGCCTTATGATCGATAGATTCTAGTCCATCTTGTGCAGAAGGTCAAAACAGACTCTCCAATCAACATAAATTGTGTCTTTGAGCCGAAAGACACAGCCATTAAAGCTGGTACCTTCGTAGAATTGATAGAAAGTTTTTCGAAGTAAATGTAGTCTATCGATAAATTTCAGATTGTTAATAATGTCAAACTTTTCCTCCTGCTAAAATTCAACTCATCTAATGTAGGTCAGTTTTATTTCATAATCACCACAGTGAATCAAGGTTTAATCTTGCTAAATACAATGTTACAGATCTATGTTTGCTTATAGACTACCTCTGATTTTAGTAAAACATTGGCTGATATTACGCTTCTACACTATCAATACCTGAAACAATGAATTGTTTTATAAATATCTACCAACTACATTGTTGGACTCACTTGTGTTTTTAAACAGGCTGATCAATATGATTATTGTGTGGCTTATGAAAATAAAAAGTATAATTACTCAGTCTCATCACGCAATCTTGACTAAGTGCTTGGATATTATAAGTTATAATTAGTTCATTTGCACTTTAATAGAGCAGAATGAAAAACCAAAAACACTCTTATGAATTCTTGTGACAAGGACCACTCTGCCTTTCCCGGAAAATGATCTTTGGTGTATCTCTACTGTATACGGTTCTGCTACAAAGGACTTGATCACCAATTGACTGATCTTCATATTTTCACAGATGTCTTCCTATGTTCTCCGATGACTTTTTTGCTACTACAATGATAATCACCTAACGTCACCACTTGTAAGATATCAGGTTAACTATCGATGTGTAAACACCCTGGTTGCTAACTGCATATATTATCTGGCTTCACTCTCAATGTATACTAGTGTCCTATAGCTTCACTCTCAATGTATAATATGCCCATAAAAACATTTCTGCTCAATAAAACTTGCCTCTATCAAAATCTGCATTTCAGAAATAGTAACTATCATGGGAATTTTGTTGGACAAATCATCATATTAGAGTTATCTTCTCCTGAATACTCATGTACATATTTCACTGGGAATTCCGCTTTACATAAATAGTGCTACAGCTGTACTATAACACATAATTTCTAACCCAGATTGCCCATACACATGGCCTATGAGATGTTTTCATAGAACACATATCAATTTTATTCTTATAGGCCACATTCAGTGGTAAAAAAAGCTAAATATGAAATTTCCGCATTTTAGTCAATTTTGACTAAAATGCGGAAAAATGCTTTTCAAGGTCACAAGTAGGTCACAAGGTGATTTCCGCATTTTAGTCAATCCCACACAGGATTGACTAAAATGCGGAAATACGCACTAATTCCCGCAACACGCACGTGAATTTGCGTGTTCACGGATTTCCGCATTTTAGTGAACCCGGTACAATTCCTAGCACCCAGCCTAGGCAACATTTTAACACTCAGCTGCATTTTATCAAGATTGGTAGCAGAAGAAAAAAGGAGAGGCATATTTTGTTGGCATTTATTTTATGTGTGAATGTGATTGGCAGTTTGATGTGCTCAGCTTCATCAGCCAGCATCAGCCAAGCTCTGTGGTGTGAAGCAAATAGCTTAAATGTGAATAAACTCTGTAGTCGCTCAACACTTGTGCAAAGCATGGGTGGACTGGGTGGGGCATGAAGTTTCAATCAATCAGTGATTGAATTGATTGAGTGATTGGTTGAATCACAATGCCAAAAAGTGTTCAATAATTGCCTTCCATTCCAAAAGAACGATCCCTGACTATACCATGGGAAATGAGGTACTAAACCGAACAGATTACTGCAAGTAGGCCTACTTCTTAGGATTTGTTCTTCAGTAAGACTTGAAAATCAGCAATGCTGTGACCCTTGCCTGTTGTCAGAAACCTTCACACACTGTTATCCAAATGAGGCACTCCTTCCTGAGTGTTCAATGTGTTCAAAGGTATTCAAATGCAAAGGTCATCCACGAAAACAAATAGTATGATTAGGAAAGCAAATTGTGCTGGGCCCCAGAGAGAGCCAGTATGGGACCATACAAATATCTATGTGTGCACCATCCAGTCCAGAATATGCTTCCTTTCCATGTGATCCTTAAACAATTAAGGATATCAAGACGCTCGAGATAGTCCAGAAGCAGTTCGAACGAAATGCAGCCTAAAAGGAAGGGAAAGAATTACAGATGCCAAGGAGAAACTTCAAAACTTAATGGTTAAGCTCACTTTGAATATCCCAAATCCCATCCTGCCATTAGTGCGTCTTATGATGTAATCAAGCAGTGAAAACTCCTTGATGTAATCATGGGCCAAACTGAACCAGCAACCCAAATACGATCACGGCAGAAATGAGCCAAGCTCAATGGCTAGGCCTACTAATTTCAGCTGTTATTACATCAGTTTTCTCCACCTTACAATAAGGGATCTCAATAAGAAATTACTGAACAACTAACCAATGTCAAATACTGGATGGGTTGTTGTACCCGTTGTGCGCACAAATTCCCCACCTGTGGGATGGTAAACTGAATGAATGTCCTACTGTCAAATCCAAGACCAAAAATCTGAGGCACGCCCCTCATGCCATCTAGGCGGTCTAGCATGATGTCATCATTGATGTAAGTTTGTATAAGAAATGTATAATATTTATGAATAATGATATATATATATATACATAAATATCCTCACATATTTGATAAACCATGCTTATCAATAAGAACAGCTTTAAGAGCAAGAGTTTTACTAGAACAAATTTGATCCCTCTGTGGTGGCGGAGAGAATATTGCTAAAGACGGGTATTGAGGCGCCTCGATACTAGAATTTTGCAATATCCCTCCGCCACCACAAACATTTTTCATGGTTTTACTCTTTGACTCTACTTTTAGTTATGCCACAGAGTTTGAGACACAAATTATAACAAGTATCACCTTTTGACATTCAAGATTTCAAAATAACCCCTAGTTATCTTGTTAATCATTGAGGTAAGAAAAGATATATATGAGGGGTAGAAACTATTCTCACGACATATTCATAAAGTTTTCCTCTCAATCAAGTTTGCTGTGCTACTCATTTATCATTTGGCCAGAGCTTGCCACCCACAACCCAAGCTACTAATAGGTATACCCACTCATCCTTCAACTTTACTCTTGTCCATCAAGGAGTTATCTCATTACCACACCATCAATGATAAATTTTTTTTATTAGACAACGCAGAAAGAAATTATGATGACAAGAAGTGAAGGGATCTCAACCTTTTTTGTCTTGTCTTGTAACCCATAATATAGGGAGAGTTCATTACTACTCATCAACATGACTCAATATTGTTCTGCCTCTGTGTTTCAGAATGAAAGTGGAGAAACTGGTTCCCCCAAGAAAAAACATTGGTTTGTGTAATAATTAATATTTAATAGTTTCGAAGCCAATGACAAGCGAGCTTTACAGGCATGCAAAGACAAGTTTCAGAAATTAAAGATACAAGGGAGAGAGTAATGACACACCTCCTTGTCCTGGGCAGGAATGGTGGTGGCCCACTGCTCCTCTTCATTCTACATATGAACAAACAACAGCTGTGGAGCCTCAGAAAGCTCTTATGCATAGAGGATGGACTTGATACCAGGCATGTTATGACATCTTTGTATCACCCTGTCAACAACTGAAATTTCTTTGACGTTGATTGGTTAATATATTCTTTGACGTCTGTGTCAATCCTTTCAACACCAATAAACTATTACAAGGGTTGGTGAAATTGTCTTTACAAAGAATAAAACAACAATCTTGGAGTTGTCCTTCTAAAATCAATGAGCAGGCAACTTTGGGCCACGATTACCATAAGTCCATATTACGATAAGAGCGGGAATATTAGCTAAAGAAAATAAAATATTATTCACGCTCTATTCACAAACTTGTCACTATTATTTCAACACAGTGACATCATACCTAAAAAGAAACAAGCTAAGACTTCCTCACCCTTACCGCTGGACATCCTGACATAGCCTATACCAATCAATCAACCAACCAACCAGCCCAACATTCATCTTGATAACACACCTGAGCCTACACCCACTGACTACAATACCGAATACAATCTACACCTCTATCAAAAAGTGAGTCTTGAACCATACCATGCATTTTCAAATTTTACCATATGGATGAGAACTCATCGCCGAGTTTTTACAGTAACCTTATTAGTTGTCTAACAATCCATAACTATTATCATTATTATTTTTATTGTTATTTTAATAAGTTGATAATCATAATGAAATTAACAATCTAAATCTAATAATATCTGCTACCACATCTGCTTGAGGAAGGTTTGAAATTTTTGTTTGCTCATACCAGTCTGATGTATGAACTCACCTATTCATACTGTTGAGAGTCATCTATTTTGGCATCAATCATTGTTGGCAACAAGCCATATTTATTCGTTTGTATTCAGAATGAAAGAGAGTGATAACTCAGTGTCTGTAGTATCGAGTACGCAAAATAATGCGCAACCACTGCAGGTGCAGATGCAAAGATTTAACCGACTCCGCCACTGAGTGATTTTCTGAATATTACATACCTGTGTTGAGCTTTGAAGACAGATGCTAGACTTAGTGACGCCAGATGTTGAGCTTCTCATAATATCATCAGACAGTTGACTACTCCAACTGTGGGACTGGAAGACCTCATTTCTTATCGGTTCATGGAAGATAAGATCCACTCACTAAACAAACTTGAAGTATTAGGTATGATTAAAGCTGCTGAACCACAAATCCTATCACCTCCTTTTTCTTAATTTGAGAGAACTAACAACTTGTAAACCCCGACATTGTTACTTTGTTACATTGTTTACATTTTAAATAAATAACTAGTAGTTAATCAGACATTTAACTTTCAATAGTTGGAACAGAACTTGAATACTGCCTCATCATATTACAGAGCATACACACAGGACCGATACTTGAGATGACGGTGGACGCCACATCAAGACTGCTGGCTACGGGAGCCAGTGACATGTCCATAAAAGTGTGGGATGTGGACAGAGAATACTGGACTCACAATCTTAAAGGCCGCAAAGGAGTCATCACGTAAGTAAATTGTTAGGTCTTTCCATTGTTAAAGAAACTTGTATTAAGCTTAGCTTTGCATTTATAGACTCGGGTGTTACAGGCATTTGAATTATTGCTTAACATTTTTCTAAATTTCTATGGGACTGTTACAGGTCTGTCAAATTCCATCCTGAGGAGTTATGGTTGATATCAGCTGCTATGGATTTGGTTATAAAAGTATGGAACCTTCGGACGAGCGAAGTGATAAATAATCTACAGGGACATTACTCTCCGCCTACTGACTTTGTTATCGATCCTATCAATACAAACATTCTAATCAAGTATTGTAATATCTTTGATGTGTGAATCTTAGCTAGGGTTTAGTTGAGCTGGTTCAGAGTGACTAAATGTTGGCTAGCAACAATTCTTTGCAAGCTGGATTGAATAATAAATGTTAGCTAACCTATAGTTCTCAAGTACCAATATATTAGTCAGACAGTATAATATCCTTGAGTGGGAATCAATTCCGTTTAGTGAAGGTCATAATGTGAATGACTGTTAATGTATTTGTGAGTTACCAACATGTAATGGAGCAATTTTCTTCTCAACCGTTGATGTCACAATGCTTTTCAATTAGTATCTGGGCCGCTTCTTTGAGATCGATCAACAAATATAAAATACGAGCCAACATTTTTTTATTAGCGATTAGCTTTACTTAATCTCTTCTGAGTCCATGTTTCTATTTTCATTTCATCAGCTCAGAACGTGATAATGTGCTGATGGTTTGGGATATGGAGAGGACATCAACCATACCTGTGTTTGAGGTGAGTTTGATCAGATGATCTGTCAGATTTTACAAAGCGGCAATCGGGAAGATTGCTCTACATTTGTTCAAAAGTTTTACATTGTTGTGTGTTATTCACCAGTATTACGACGAGAAATTGTTGTCAAGATGTTGTCAATTGAACACTGGTTATTGGAACAGCTTTTTTGTGATACCTGAAATGTTAACATCATGTTCCCCAGAAAATGACACCATCCTGATTCACTGTGGATCCCCCAATTAAGGGGCTGCTGCCTGACAACAGATACCCACGTGCCTTGTTCATGCTTTGTATGATGTTTGAATTTAAGTTGACACAGGTTTTCGTTGTTGTTTTACAGGCTGTTGAATTAATAGTTGGTTTGGAACGAGGTGAAAACTCAGATTTGGGAGTAACCAAACCTGATGATCTCCATGTTGTCACAGCGGGTAGCAAAGGTAAGAAGATGTGCTCACTTCCAAAAATGTCTCTAAGATATCTTATCAAAAATAATAAATACATTTTGTACAGGATCCAAAGTAGTAAGAAATATTGAAAAACTCTATCCGACAAATTTTGAAAATTCCTCCAAGCTGGTAACTGAGCTAATGATAAACTCCAAGAACATTCAGCTGCAGCTTACAGTTGTTAAAGCCTCATCAATCCATGCAGCCTTTGGTAATAACAGCCGAGTTAAAATGAATTAGATCATATAGAAGTAAATTATAGTTGTCCCTCCTGTAAGGGTTGGAGAAGACAACTTTCATTATTTTTCTTACAAAATAATTTGATTCTTGGACCATGGGGTTTGAGACATTCTACCTGCTTGGAAAGAAAAGACAGAACATTTCGGAGTTGTTCACTCAGCATGATTCACATAAACATTGAGTTCCATATCTGGAATAGCATCATTAGCTTTCTTTTGCCAAACGATGGGCCCACAAAAAAAGCCAGTCCCTAATAGCATTCTAGGAAAGCCCAAATCCATACTGACTCTCGTGATCTGACTGGGCATGTAGATCACTGATAAACTAGGGTATCATTACCACAAAGCAGGTGTCGTAAGGCTAAGTATGCATCATGCGTGACTTGAATTTGCGCATGTGCAAGAACAATGAGTTTAGTTTGGGTTCTGATTGCAACTTTGGAAAGGGGAAATCGGATATCCCCTGCATAAACTGTCAATCAAAATCAGCTAATAACGACAAGAGAGGATAACTATTGATTGCAAATCCGCACGCTTTGGGGGAGTATGTCACCAGAGCAGGTAGCCAATCAGATGGCTTCGGAATTCTGAGACTCAATTTTGCAGAGATCAGCTCATGCCCAGAGCTGAGCATGCGCAGAATGGCCCAAATCATCGACTTTGAAGATATTTTATTACTGTTTGCAGTTTTGTAAACAACTCTAATTCCCAGGCTATATTTTCATGCTAGTAGGTACAGACAATCAAATTCATTGCAGATGAGTCCCTGTGTTGAGTGTTCTAACTGAATGATGGTATGATACTATTTCCATTCTAGGAGATGAATTTAGTTCAGTGTCTATTAATTATCACTATATGCAGGTGTATTGAGAGTATGGAATTGCACAACCAGACAATGCGTTTATGAGCAAAAAGTACCACAATCCATCACAGAAAGTAAGGATGCAGATTCCGAGACAGATCTTCACTCGCTGACTAAGGCATATGCTGTACCTTCACTCAATCAAATCTGTGCTGCTAATCAGAAGAAAAATATCCAGTTCTTTTCAACACAGGATCTCAAACTATCAAAACAGGTACAGCATACCTCTCAGTTGTCTCGAAAAGATTATAGCACCCAGAGTGATACTCAATAGAAGTGTTCCCATCTGTAAACCTTCTTTGTTTTGGGCCAAAGTTGTCGCTTTATGCCTTACTTGCCAAAGTTACAGTCAGAACTTTTTTCTATTTCAGCTTATCGGTAATAATGAAGAGATTTTAGACATCCAGTTATTTGGAACTAATGAGGAGTTTATGGCTCTAGCCACTAACAGTATATCAGTGAAAGTTTACAGCTTAGCTAATTTTGACAGGTTAGCCCCTCCACTAGATGGTTTTGTCAATCTGTTTAGGATTTTGGAAGCTGAGCTCATGTGTACCAAGTTTCTTTTAAGCTACAGTGCAGTTCACTTAATTCAAACCTCTGGGGACCACAAAAATTTGTTCTAATTAAGCAGAGTCAGAATTAAGTGATATTAGAATGCATTGAGATCTGGCTGAAGGGGCCAATTTTCCTTGTCTGAAGTTTTAAATTAAAAAATTTGAAACAACCAGCTTATACTGTACATGAGAAATGGATGACCATGATGATCTTGGCACATCAGGTTTATAGCTCGAATAGCTAATAAATGGGGCCAATTATATAGTTGAATAGGTTCTTCCTATAAGCACATTGGCGTATCGGCGTGGCTGTTGGTATTATGCTTTTCAACAACTTCTGTAGTCTATACAACATGCCAACAGAAGTTAAGTCCAGCATCTCATTAACTTTGTATGCCAGTTGACTTAAGTTTACTAACCATGGCCTATTCTTATCCTTTTTTCTCTCTACTGTGTGTCTTTTAACAGTGACTCCTTACATGGACACACAGATCTAGTTATGAGCTTGACAGTAAGTGCTGATGGTTGTCTATTGTTGTGTGGATCGAACGATAACACAGCAATACTGTGGAGTTTAGGTGATGCAGGTATACATGATATGCACAAAGTATACACAGCATACGGACACGCCCAATCTGTCAGTGCTGTGTGTTTACCAAAGTAAGTCAATTTGTAGACATGGTTTACGTACATGCCTAAACTGTCAGTGCTTGTTGCAATTTTCATTAAATATGCTACTTTACATTAATGTTCTTCCGGAATAAAAACTTTGGCCTATAACTTTTGAAATTACTATATTGTACAAAGAAGTTAGTTTGATTATTTTATGTAATATTTGTGTCCTCTTGTAGGCTGGGTTGTGGTTACATGCTGACCGGTAGTATAGATAACACAATAAGTTATGGAGAGGTGTGACCTCTGACCTGACAGACTCACCAGAGCAGATACTGTGTCAGCATACTCAACTCGCTCATGACAGAGATAATAACTCTATAGATATCTCACCTAACGATAAACTGGCCGTGACCGCTTCAAGAGATAAAACTGCTAAGGTATTCGGGTTTATGAATTATATATCACCTAGAATATTGGTATACAGAAGCCCCCTTTTCATGTTGCTATGAATATTCATAAATAGTCTGCACCAGAAAATTCAGGTTCAGATCATGGACTGATTGAGACTGAATGAACTAATTCAGAAACCAACCCATAGCATCACATTGCTTTGCATCAAACTCAATGTCTCAAATCTCTCTGAATGTTCCAATCACAGAACTGTTCCATTGTTATTTACTGCTTCAGATATGGCGTACAGATAGCCTGTCACTTGTTGGTGTACTGAAGGGTCAAACAAGAGGAATCTGGAAAGCTAAGTTCTCACCAGTAGACCAATGTGTGATTACAGCATCAGGAGACAGCACACTGAAAATATTCGCTCTGCACGACTTCTCCTGTATCAAGGTATGTGGTCTTATTCATGATCTATATTTTAGTCAGAATATGCTAAATGGATGGTCTTACCAAGATATAATCATCATTAGCAATGTCAGTGTTAGACTTTGCAGTGTACCAGTCAAAAGACAGGCTACAAAAACCCACCCATGATCGTGAAACAATGCGACAACTTCTACATGTCCTATGAACTTCGTCTTGTGAGGGTAGATATCGGACACAGGTCTCGTACATAGAATGCCAAAAATAGAATACATTGAGAACAGGCCACATAGAATACATAACTTTTGAATTATATTTTGTAGACCTTTGAGGGACATGAAGCTCCTGTTCTCAATGTTTGCTTTGTGACCAGAGGTATGCAGTTTGTCTCAAGGTAAGACTCAAGGTTGAACAACAAGTACATCACCCTCATTTGTGAGGTTAGATGTGTGGCAATTGAAGCCTCCAGCGTGCGTACTACCCGTCCTGATTTTCATCCCACCACCAAAGTGTTGACTGCAACTGGCCACATTCGGCCAGATGCTATAAGATAAGAGATCCAAATGTCTTTTGACAGGAACCTATACAAAATTTATTTACAATAATAAGTTTAAAGCAATGAGGAAAAAAATCTTCAGTGCATTATGGGAGGAAATGAGAGAAATGAGTTGAACTGAAGAGAAAAAACCTCGGTGCTAGTGAGTGCTAGTGCATCAGGAGAAAAGATGTCAAAAAAAGGAAAATGTGCTTAAGACATGTAGCATAGATGTATAACCGAATGGTGGCAGGCAGAAATATACCTGCTTAGGAAAATAGGATTGTGGAGTTATGAAATGATATGTGACGAAAAAAAAGAAGTTTGAAGTTAGGTAGAAAGGATATTGATCAGCCTGGACCGGAACAATGATATCAAAATTGACATGGATAGGCTGTACATAGAGGCTCCAGCACTAGCTTCACTGAAGTTATGCCACTGACTCCACTTTGTGATGGTGGGAGGGACTGATATTAAAATAGAATCTTGATAAATGACTAAAGAATCAATCACTTTCACTATCACTTGGGGGTGTAAATGAAACAACTTCGGTGAATGTAACATTGTTATGTACCCATTGAGCCTCTATATACAGCCTATTCATATCCATTGTGATATCATTGATCCAGGCTTGTGGAACAGATGGTAACGATTCTATTGTGCTGCTCCTGCTTATTTGGCCGCTGACGCAACCGCTGCTGCTGCTGCTACAACAGACAAAGTTATTATTTTGAGTTTACGCATTCTCTTCAAACCCAGGTTTTATTCCGTGGAACATGTGCAGCAATTTGACGATAATAGTGCTAAAAACCTTTTATTATAATGAATTGGGGAACTAATCTCAACCCATACATCACAACAGATGATTTTGGGCCCATACTGCGCCATTGTTTTTTGCATTGTACCTGAACAATTGCTTAAAAAGGTTGGCGGTATTGTTCAACTAGCAATTGTCTGGTGCGTAGTTGATAGCTATTACAGATGACGGTGAACCCCGGTTAAAATGTACTACCTTTTCATCCAAAACTCAAAGAATGATGTGTGAATTTTATCTAACCATAACTCACACAACAAATCCATATGAACTGTATATCAAATGAGGTGATAAATGCATGATCATAAATTTAGAAGAGCCGACACAGCCAGGGCATACTATTATGGCTTGCAACCAAGATTTCGCAGCGATGTATTAATGGGTAGTAAATTATGTGCTAGGCAGCATCAGCTTTGTGCATTACGCGACGCAAAACTCAAAGTAGTTGCTGACTCTAAGCTGGGTAACACTTCAATTTAGGGTGGTTCCAAGACATTTCTGTTATGATGATAGAGTACAGGCTAAATAATAACAGGAACAGGAAACTGCTCTGTGGTATTCTATTTTAGCTTAGTTTGAGTACCTGATGGATGAAATGTTTCCCAATAACTCTGGCTGAATAATCATCCGAATTAGATGTGGTCTTTTTCCCTATTTCCCTATATGCAGAAGGTGCAATCTGCTATCAATCAATGAGAACATGTTTGAAACCTTGGTTGCCCTTTAAATGTTATGAACGTGAGATTATTTTAAAATATTGATAGTAGCAATATTATTATATATGATAAGAGATGTTCTTTAAATTTGCTTTTAATGGACCTACCTGGTTGCATTTTTTCGGTTAAGAGCGCATCCGCAATAGCTTGCCGTCAAAATCATAAAAGGAGCACCAATCAGGAACAGGGCGGCTCCAAAATATTCTCTGCCTGTTTAGGAAAAAAACAACAGTAATCCATTACAATGAGAATTCGTGGTCGTATAATTCAAACATTTAGCTTCATTCATGATTGGGTATGGGATTCAATACTGCAACACACTCAAAAAAGTCTGCAAGCAAATGTCTCTATGTTTTATCACGATAGAATACAAGGAATGGTAAGAACACTCAACAGTTTAACTGGTCATAGTTAGAAGGCAAACATTTCGTTATAGACCACTAGTGAACAAATTACAAGCTGCGACTTGCATCCCATTTCAACAAAACTGTAGAACCATCTGAAGCTTTTGCCACTACTGAGCATTGTAGATATAATGGCTGACTAACAAAACGCACTTGAGTTTCTGAAGACCGATATAATACTTTAGCCACCTGATACTGATCAGACAGGTATCAGACTGGCCTTCTCACCTAATCAGGATGCGGCAAACAAGGGACACAAAAAGTTTGTACTCACTGCTGGTTAGAAAATGTTGCCTAAAAATTGATGTTCCGGCGTTTGGCACGAATAAAACCACTTAGCAGAATCATTTAAGCCAACTTACCAGTCATGGTGTTATCTGTGGTGGTGGTGGTGGTGGTCCTCCTGATTGGTGCCCCATGAGTAGATGAAAATAATAGTGTGATAATGATGATGATAAACGAGAGCATTCTGTATAGAGACATTGTAACTTTTTGAATTTGGAATAGGTGATTAATTCTGCAACTAAGAAATACTGCAAATTCTTTACAAATGAAGCCACTCAAACAATCCAAATGAAGCAAAGCATAAAAGTACACGATAAATACAGATGCACAAAGTTATTGATTCAAAAAAAATTAGCCGTTTCAGACCGAAAATATATTTTCTTTGATGCGGGTTGTTAAAGTTTTTAAAAAAAATATATACTTTATTAAAATCACTGACCGATGTACCATGGCCAATAAGACCATGTGAAAAAGAAGAAATTGAATTAAATGATTTTTCAAAAGCAGTTTATCCTACAAGTCCGACCAACTCTCTGAGACAGCTGAATCAAATCACTGCACACATTACCATCTTAGGATTGAATTTTGGATACATATTCCAGACACAATACATTAAGATACGCTGAGTTCCTCAATGCTGAGTAGTCGTCTATCCTTCATGTAACAGAGTCTAAATGTTCTACCTAAAGGTGCATGAGGATTATATACCAGGACCAATTTTTATAGTCAAGTGGATCTAGTCCTACCTATAAGCACATAGCTACTTTGTAGTAGTATGTTAATGGTTTTCTTTCTTTCTCATTATACACTTTTAACTGCCTCGTTTTTCATATTTGTCTCTATTGATCTTGTATTTACGCCAGTGATGACTCAGGCCTGGTGAAGCTGTGGAGTATTAAGGATAACGAGCTGGTGAAGACATTTGAGCAGCATGAGGAGAGGTGCTGGGCTCTGTCATGTGATAAGAACAATCAGGATAGGATGATTACTGGATGTGCTGGAGCTCTCATAGTTGTGTGGAAGGTATATTCAAAATATTATCAACAGTAGTACTTTGAGCCTTTTTGGATACCAGGGTGCCAGTGTGATTTAATGCATATCATGGTTGGTAGGATTGGAACGGGCATCAAACCTTAGCCTGCTTGATAGCCTAAGCCACGACCTTAAAACTTGACCCGGTCCGGATTTTTGGCACCCGTTCCAAGGCCTATTGGCTTGTCTACCAGAGAACAACGGGGGTAACTGTCCAAACAAAACCATGAACCCATCCCTACTGATATTTTCCTGGCCCTGTGAGATCTCTTGTGAAGATACTTAGGCTAGATAAATTATCTAATTCTCTAACTATCAGAGACACATGTTATAAATTAATAATGTATAATATACAACCTGATCAGTGTGCAAACAAACGTCATTTTATTGTAGGATGTAACTGTGGAAAAAGTGGAAGAGCTGAGAAAGAATCAGGAGAAATCTTTACTAAAGCAGCAGGAGTTGTCTAACCTCATTCACGAGAAGAGATACCATGAGGCTCTTAGTTTAGCTCTAACTATGGAGAAACCTCATCATACTCTGAATATAGTCCGCCGTGAGTCTCACCACCCTCTCTTAACAAGAGACTGTATAGAAGGGGATGATGGTGATATATTTGCCATGGTGCAGTTTGAGCTTGGGATTCAAAAGGAGTTTAGGTCAAGGTCTTTTATGTGATTTTCTGACACTATATGTTGGATGATTTTGGACGTGTCCTAAAGCTTTGCATATGTCAAATATGAGCCTCAAATCATTTCATGCTCAATTATACCATAGCAATAATGTGATGTTTCACTATACATTATATCTGATGCCCTGAAAAAATAGAGAAGGCATATCTAGCAAAGTCAATTTCTTATTGATATGAACTTCCTTTTTGCCCAAAATGACACATGGTTGTATGGTGATCATAATAGGAGCAAGAATTTTAAAAATAGAAAAATAGATGAAACTTTTTTTTATTAATGTATTGCTCTAATTCTGTGTGTATTTCTGACAGCCTCTTATTCATGGTTATATTTGTAGAGATACTAAGTAATGAGAATGAGGAGACACTCTATGATACAGTGTCACATCTGAAGCTGACACAGATAGGTCAGTACACAATGTCCTTTAGATCTATTTTTCCCTACCTCCTTCCCCTCCTCCCTTCTCCCTTCCCCTCCTCCCCTAGCCCCTCCCCCTTTCCTTCCTTCCCCCTCCTCTCTCTTTGCTTTGTGTCATTTAGATCTAGTTTTAAGTCTTTGCCCCCTCCTCCCCTCCCTCCTCCCCTCCCTCCTCCCCTCCCTCCTCCCCTCCCTCCTCCCCTCCCCTCCCCTCCCTCCTCTTCCTACAATCTATCAAACAACACAGTTAACTATGGTATCAGTTCTGAACTGTTTACTTGTTGCTATAACCTGGTTTGGATTGCATTGTCAGGTATCAAACTGATATAATTATGCTGTTGTTTTTGTTCTAACCAAGTAATGTTATGATAGAAGATATTATAATTATTTAACATGTATTTTTTACTTTACACAGATGTGTTGTTGAGATTCTGTGTTGATTGGAACACAAACAGTAAGAATTGTCACGAGGCTCAGCTACTTCTCAATCAGGTTTTAAGAATTCACAGTCCTGATGATCTACTGGAGCTGGGAAATATTAAATCTACTCTAGAGGGTCTCCTTCCTTATACAGGTACAGTGGCGCGCACATAACTCAGACTTCAGCAGACTTGGACACAGGGGAGGTGGGAGGGGACCAACATAATCATGTCATAGCTTTTGAAATGCATCAGCATTTTTATATTTATAGGGCGTACTGATTCATTGAATCACTCAGTATTATAGGGTTATAGGGTTATAATAATGTGATAGTTTAGTTAGGCAGAGGCCATGATACGCATTTTAATAAAGAGGAAATAGTCAATGTCTTAGATAAGGTCAGATTTTACGGTAGGATAAACGCTAGGGGACCTAGACAGTGTTGGCTCTAGTCGGTTGAGTCGATCACAAACATGTAAAAGTAAAAACATTTAAATGGTTAAGTTAATATGGTTAATGTTCGTGGCGCTGACACATTGGCTAAAATAGGGGTCCAGCATACTATGTCCGAGTTAGATTGTTTGAGCTGTGACTGCAATATATTCAATTAATACGGCATACTCACTCATTGAAATATTCAGTATTTTAGGACTATTTAATTGCTTATTCGGTACTGGTATAGCCTGCCAAGAGAGGCTATTAGTGGTCATAATATACATTTCAATATGAAAGAAGAACATTTTAAGACAAAAGAAATAACTTTTATCACTATTATGTACATTAGGAGTAGATAGCTCTTGAAACATGCTGTATCCAATCCATCTGAGTTATGTGAGGCAGTTTTGTATGAGCAGGGTTGGGACCCCCAAATCTGTTTTGAGTGTGAGGCAAAGTTATACTGGAGTTGTTCGTAAGCTCTGGTGTGGTTAAAGATGTAAAACATTGTGAGGAGCAGGGCATCTGTTGAGAATTATTTGTCAGCGCAACCAACAGTTTAATGTTTTATACAAGATGAGACGTGATTATAATTCCCCCATGCGCTTTCACGGGAAGGATATATGTACGGAACTTGAACCCCCTAATAAACACAACTATATACTTAATTATATCAAAATATATAACAATTATTACTATTGTTGATATCACGATTTTAAACTACCTTTTTGCATTTTTCAGAGCGTCACTATCAGAGAATGAGTAGATTAGTACAGCAGACTCAGTTTGTAGACTATACATGGCAGTGTATGAGGCTGGGTGAGCGCGCCGACCCGTCTATGGAATGACTCATGAACGAGTTCACCAACTAAATATGATACTACATGTACTTTTATATTTTTTGAACAATAATAATGACAAATTTCCATTAAGCCCTAGTAGATGACTATGAAACTTTCTAATCTTACAAAACACGAGACTGCTGTAACTTGCATTGGCACATGTCTTACTTGTGTGGCGGCTGTGCACTCCATATTAATAAATACAGCAATTTTGCAATTCGTAAGGTTTACAGAATTTGGCTCCTTGCTGATTATTTAATATACTGTGTATGAGAATTATGTACAAAGAATACCCTCCGCACAAGTTTTAGGTGTTGATGAGTAGTGAACAGTAGATTCCATGGTACTCACTGAAGGTCATAGAGCTAAGGTCAACTCTCGATTGCGAAATTTAATGGTTTCGTCTTAACAGATGATGTGACTTGGTTCCATTTTTCCAAACTTTGCAAACTTCAAAGACCTCGCATCATGTCATTTTCATTGTCTAAGAGCTGGACTCTGGGGAAACCTGGGAGACATAACCCATTCACACCCTAGTAGAAACAAACGTTACTTGAAATGGTAATATCCCAATTCAGTACTCAAACAGTAAACTTAAAAAACCTAGGTCTTATTGTATGTAGGTGAACCTAACCATTGCGTTGGCTCCTTTCCTTGAGAACCATTCTGCATGCTGGATACAAGACTATCATCGCAGCGTGGTGATGGCAGCTCTCCCTTCTATCAAGAAAGGCAACTCTTCAAGTTCAAGGTTAGCAGATACAAAAACCAGTTTTCAATTGAGGTCCAAGTATTTCCAAATGATCGGCTTTCATTGATATCTGATCTTAGGTACCCAGACAAGATGAATCAAATTCAATATCATTTCTTCATTGACCTGTGCAGAATGCTTCAGAACAAAACGGTAATGTCAATGTCAAGTTGTCTCCCTCGTCATGGATAAGATATAATCTGATATCGATATGAATGAGTCGCGATCAAAAAAGAGGATACAGCGTCATCATGTATCGCAAAGGAGACGATTGAAGAAGAAAATCTTTGTTTCATATTCATTGGCTCAATTATTTTATAGAAAAATCTTCCATAAAAGCATGCTCAAATTAACAAATCTAAAAAGTATAGACAAATGCCACACTACTGAGCGCTCATGACATAATGTAGCAACAGCTCCTTTAAATACGATTTATCTTCTGTAGAATTGCTATATCCAGGTCGGAAAAAGTCATTCCCATGAAAGAATGGATCAATGATAACAGCAAACATAAAACAAAAAGATTCGATACAATGCGGCAGCGGAAAAATAAGATAGATATTGATAGGCTGCTTATAGAGGCTCAATGGATACATGAAAATGTCACTTACACTGAAGTTGTGTCATTTACACCACCCAGTTATGGTGAGAAGGATAGATTGATTATTCTCTTTGTAGAAAGTATATAATATTAATGATATATATTATTTATTATATCACTATTATTGTTATATATATTCTTTAAGAGGGTACGTCTATTCCTAATTAGTCTTAGAATAATCTGTATTCTAACAATTCACAAGATGACAATATCTGTATGAGCACAATCATTTACTTCTCAGCATGAACAAAAAAATAACACTATGATAATGTCAGCTACGCAAAAACTATATAAATTATATTAATTATATTACTAATATTATTATATTTATTTATTCTTTTTAAAGGAGCATCTATCTTTATTGATTTACAATAATATTTATTTGTTCCTTCAGAATATACATATATTGTAATTAATTTACTATAATATTTATTCTTGAATTAGACAAACCTCTGTACTCACAACAAACAAGAAATGTTTGTCGAAATGGAAAAGAATATTAAGGAGCCGCCCTGTTTCTGATTGGTGCTTCTTTTATCAGGCAACCTATCGCGGATGCGCTAACCGGAAGAATGCTATCGGAGCAACCAAGTAGGTATTATTTTTCTTCGGTACCTATCATATCTGGCATTACTTTACAATGCACTGAAGCTGTTTCCTCATTGCCTCACACATGTCCATGGTTATATTATAATTTATATACAAATAAATTGTATTTATACGTTATATTTATATTATTTGTTCAATTGTTATGCATTTACTCTTATATTAAAATTATTTGAATTATATTACGTAATTGACTTATTCTTATTATTACCAATATTCTATTAATTCATTAAATTATACTATTATTAATATTAAATCACAATAGACACAATGTTATTCTTCGTATCTTATAGAGTCATCATCAACTAGTGAAATCAGAGGTAGTTCTCGATTGATTTGTGCTGAACTGAAAAAAAAGTAGAAGATGGAGTATTATCATTGTGACTATATGCATCCTACAGCAGTCTATCTTCTAAACACGCGTGTAATGCCTGCTTGTGCCTTGCTAAAATCTATTATCAATTTATTTTGATACCCCCAAGAATCATAAAAGGCAGTTCTGTCTTGAAAATTGTCCTCACACTTCTGCTTAGTGAACCTACCTGGCTTATTTAGAGACATCAGTTGTGCAATATAGCTTTCTTCTACTTGTAGAGCTTTCATTTAATGTTACTAGTAGACAGTATTGTGAAGAGACAACACATGTACCGCTCTGCAGTTTGATATGAGACAAACAGGTTCTGCTGCCCAGCATCGAGACGATACCATACAGGGACTGCTCTGTTGAATTGTTTTCCTGTTTAAGAAATGACAACAGTATACTTTACTATATCAGAATAGAATTTTAAATTTATACACACTTTCGTCTTGGATTCTTATCATCTTTGTTCAATAAAACGCTTGAAGCAAAAGAGTTGGCTGCCTATTTCTGCACTATTAAATCAGGACCGTTGCCCTATACAATGCAGCGTTGCACCGAATTGTCCTCAACACAACCTCAAGGGTTCTAGACAGGTTCCTGCTCTTAGAGCAGTTTCGGTGAGTTAATATGTGCATACCGTTAAGATTTCTGTCAGCGGCTGTTTCATCATAAGTCGCCAACAGCGCCACACCACAGATTGAGGAGCTTAATCAAAGTCCACTTACCAAGAAGGCACTTTCTGTGCAGCACTTAGGGTTTCGGAAGTGATGCTGTAGTGATAGTATTTGTTTTTCTCATAGGCGATGTCTGTACGAGTGATTACAATGTTAATGTTACATGTTTGAGTGATGATTGTAAAATTTACAAATACCACAATTCTTTGCGATATAAGAAACACCAACAATCCAAAGGAGTTATGTAAATGGCTTTGTTTCTAATCGCTCAGCGCACCTTTAATTAGGTCAGATGAGACTGATGAACCACTTCTTATAAAATGATTGCTATCCCTGTTTATGAGAAAACAGGTGGGCTGCCCCTGAAGAGGGATGCAAGTTGCCCAAAATCTTCATACTAAGAATGTAATAATAGAAAACTCGACACTAATCACCCATTGGCAGTGACACTCTGATCTTAGCCATTAGGCAGAGAAGCCAATGCTATTACCACATTTATAATTAAATATTCAAATGCGATGAGGTAAATTCAACACTGGTCAAGTCAGGCACAGACCCAACCAAATGTCCAAAGTATTCAACCATTCTACTGCAGCGTATTGGTAGGTCAGAAACATAAACAATATTTTATGGCAGGATCCAGATTACATATTATACTAACTTGGCATTTTTGAGCGAATTTCACCAAATGTTGTGGTCATATGAACAGTCTTCTGAGCTCTGATTTAGGCCTCAGTTTGGAGTTGTCCTCTCTCAGATTGGTACTTTAAACCCAAAATGCATAGGAAAAACGTACTGAAAGAGGGTTATCTTGAAAACCAATTTTGTTAGCATAAAAATGATTCTTGAATCAGAATCTACACCATTGAAAACCCTGGCAGACAGGGTTTCCAAATCATTGGAGGCAAGAATGTTGATAAATCTTAATTGTAGTGACGAAATTCCTGAAAAATTCCATAAAATTTGTCCGCAAAACTGGCAGATACTTATAGAGTTCATTATCCGAACACCAAAATTATTTCCCAAGCTATGTACCTATCAGTTTTTAATAGTGCAGATTCTGAATCAAAAGTCATTTTCATCCTAACATAAGCGGTTTTCAAGATAACCCTTTTTTCAGCACGTTTTTCTTATGCGGCGTGGGTTAAAAGTACCAAAACCTGGGACTTTGGCATCGTTCGACTGCCCCCCTTTGAGTTTGTGGGGGGAAGTCAAACATTGCCAAAGTCCCAGGTTTTTGAGTAGACCTGTGGCAGCATCCAAGCTCAGTGCTGTGAAACAAATAGCTAAAAACTGTGTAAATTTTTAATTATTGTATTACATATACATATATATATATATATATATGTGTCCAAATATTATGATATACCTATTATAATCATTTTCTTGGCTGTTACAACACGGCCAATAAGATTTGATTCACTTTGTGCCGCTGTCTACCAAGATAATAGTGCATTTCAAATAGTGAAGAAATCTTGTTATTTAGAGTTGAAAAAATGACCCTCTTTTATTTTATCCACAAAACTCAGTTTTGTATTTATGATAAATCCATGTGTATATAAAATTAAAAACCCATACCCAGTGCATCATATCACTTTTTCAAAATGTGTTTTGGAGAAAGAGTAGAAGAAACAGCTGTATCACAGTCCTGTGTTCTACCGCATATGTGTGGTAAATCCAGATGAAGGTGTGCTAATTATATTTTTTGTCTGATATGTGCCATGAAAGCTTGAAGGTGATTAAAAATTTGAAAACAGCTTACTTTACCCATATATTTCGAATAGGATCAATGAAAATCTCTATGCTTCAGCGGGTTGGCTAGTGTGCTCGATCACAGCGCAAGTAGCCCAAGTTCAAATCCCGGTTGAGGCCCGAAAAGAAGCAAAGAGGTCCATAGTTTTTATTTATAAATATACCAAAATTATAGCATTTAATGATTTTATTTACATATTATCTCTTTTACGACTTAGTGGTTTAACTTGTTTTGTTTTGGTACCTATTTATTACTACTTGCACCCACTTCATCATTAAATTTAAGCACCTGGATTAGTTTGTTCAGCAGCTCAGCGTGGCTGAGCGGTTGGTGTGTTTGATCTCAGCACTTAAGGCCTGAGTTAAAATTCCGGTGAGGCCAGATTAAAAAAAGCAAGGGGAGGACCCCTTATTTTGATACAATATATAAATATACCACAATTATAACATGATTGTTGCGCTATATTCTATGGCTGTACACACTGAAAATATTTGTGGGGGGGGGGGGGGGGGGGAGTTCTGCCACATAATAGGAGAACGATACTCAGGCTGTCTACCTCATTGGTGCATGGCATGGAAAGGACAGCTATTTGAATTTGCACTTATAATGACACCGCCGATTGGACATCCATTATAAACTCGATCGACAACCTGAGTTTATATCATCCACACCCCTGAAGTTTTGTGGCATTTATGATCGCCGCATTTCTAGTATATATATATATATATTATTATACTCACCATACAACCATGCATTAATCGCTCTACTCCATCCATGTATCTTTTGTATTTCTTCTGACCACTATATATATTCGGTATAAAAGTTGTCATCATGAATTATGAAAATATATTTAAATAACAAAGGAGTATGCAAATAATGAATGAATATCTGATGTTTCAGCACAATTTTTTAGGTTTTCTTATTGCTAGGTAGACATCAGTGGTAGCAATTTATTTCTCTTATGTGTGAAGCTGAATTATGATTATGAACACATCTCATGATTTTAATTGGTATTTTGCTAAAGTAAAAATACATATATAGGAGTGAATAAGTTAATTCATACTCAATTCATGTAACACTGACTTAATAAAGCCGTCATCAGAACGTCATTTATTGTGTTGCCAAAGAACAGTCTTGTGGAATTAGTTTGTAGCAAAACACAGGCCAAGTAGAAATGGCATGATAATAGTTTCAGCTGGTCAGTTTCTTGATCTCAAAATCTTCAGTCTACAGACATAATATATATATGGGTAATATATTGTAAAAAAATGGATATTTTGCCAAAATTAGTTTGGGCTTCTTAATATGTGATTGATAGTCTAATAATCATGCTTTGCTAAGCTCAGTGTAAGTGTGATCTGCCTGTACAGTCATAGATTCATACATTCCTTGTGCTGCCTCTGTTGTCGCGCTGCCGTGGATAGGATCATTAAACTCTGTGTTCTCATATGCCTGATTATGATGGATCATCCGTTTTGTCTTTTGCTGCTGTCTGTGCTTGTAAGAGGGTTGTGGTTTTACGGCTTGACCTGGAATACCACACACCTCTTCATATAAACCGTTCTGAGGTACTGATTCTGTGAAAGAATATTGACAGATCCATTATTATCATTCAGGGCTCCTACATCAATCAGCATTGAAGCCATTTTTCATTGATACGATTTTTGTATGATGAATAAGAAGACAGCCTCCGAGCAGAATGGGTACCGAATTGCTCGCAGAGAATTAAGTAATTGCAGCAGTGGTTTCAAATGAATATAATGTCTTGATTCGAAATGTTGAACCCGTGACACAGTTGCAACCAAATCTAGTCTTTTCGAGCTGACACATTTTTTGTTTCAGGGATTTTCCTTTGCACCACAGAAACAAGTACAGGACAAGGCTAAACCAAACCATATTATGGTATTCTTGTTTGAACTGCTGATAATATTTGAGATCAATTTATTGTGATCTATTTATGCCACGAAGCATTTTGCTTACTTATGTCCTCTGGTATGTGCCGTTGGTTCAGCTCTTTCTCCCGTTGGCCTGATGCTTTCTTTGACCTACATTCATTTTGAAAATAGGCAATGGGTTATCTTGTTTGTTACAATGTAGGTCAAAAGGGTTAATGTTCTTTAACTCTCGTGATGTGGCAAATATGCGTGTCATTGGTGCTGAACGTGGTCATAAACCTTATTGCTTATGTGGTTTTTTTTACATCCATATTGTACACTTATTCTAACTGTGAGATTTGACTCCTTTCTTGACTCCTGCCTTGTCAATGTAAATATTCATGATTGGCTCACACAGAGTGACAAGGCTACACAGAATGGATGGTAGCAGATTACATTATCATAACTTTATTCATATTGCTACATGTATGTATACACAATATTCATATATATAATCTGACCAAAACATAATTGTCATAGTAGGGCAGTCATTGACTCAATGTTACAAACCTTCCTGTCCTCCATTTCCTAACCAGATAGAGAGCTACCATCACAAACATCCCCATAATAAGCAATGCTACTGTTACGGCCAGTATAATGATTGCCTTCTGATCTTTTGTTGATTTCATCTGTGTGGCACTCTCAACTATAATTACAGAATGAAAGCAATAGAGATCAAGGTCGAAATACTCCAACAGGAAGAGTGAGCCTGTGAGGTAGTGGTAACAACTGTTTTTCTTAATTAAGAAAAAAAACCGATTATTTTACAGCACTGTTCACGTTTGATGGATACAAGATTAGTGTCAAAATTGTGCCTTGCATAATATGAATATTCAGTGTAAGATGGTTAATTCAAACTTTATAATTCAAAACTCCTGTTAATTCACACAAGGAAACATGGTCCCTTCCCAGATCTCAATGCATTCTTGTGTCAATTAATTCAAATTGCTTTATTAAAACAAATTTTTGTAGTCCCCAGAGGTTTGAATTAAGTGAACTGCACTGTATAAGAATCAGAGATCTGCGTGAGCTGTTTACTCAAGATGGGTGGATAAGCTCACATTTATCTGAAACTTAACAGAAATTGCTTCTCTTTCTTATAACATACTGTTTTTGATGCACTCCGGAGATGTAGACCAGGTTTTGTTACTAAGACAAACTATTTTCATGTCGTGGACTTTACCATACTCATCATCACATTGGAAGTCAATTGTGTCTCCAAAATAGTAAGTGAGTTTGTCCAGTAGTAATATACCATCTGTTATGTTTATGATACCAGCCAGGTCACACATAACTGTAAAAAGAGGGAAGGATGTGGATGAATGTTTAGCCGTAATGACTCAGCCCTAGTACTGATGACATCAAGCACCGATTACATCAAATGTCATAACATAACATAACATAACAGTATGATCATGTTTGTCACCTGGCTGGCATTGGAGTTGCACACCGACGTGTTTATCATTCCATGTCCAGGGTATGTTATCCACATCTGTTGTGCTGCAGGTGACAGTGACTTCCTGCAGACCTCTCGCTGACTCATAACCTCCATCACACTCATAGAAGACTGTTCTATTTGTTATTAGTTCCGTCTGCACTGTATTGATGACCTGCTCAGGATCATCCAGGCACCATGGTACTAAAATTATTTAGAAGAAAAAAACATAAAAGAGTTTTATTGTGTCAACGAAATAATATGTTAGTTCGCCCAGCAGTAATGTACCATCAGTTATATTTATAATACCAGCGAGGTCACATGTAACTACAAAAGAAGGAATACAATATCTTTGTTTTGAACTGCTTTCTTTTAACGTGTTTAAACAAACCAACAAGGGAGATAACTGAGGCCTAGTACTTGTCACACCAAACGATTATGTCAAAAGAAAGATCATGATTATCAAAATTGTTTCATCCAACAGGATGTTGATGTTTTTCACCTGGCTGGCAGCGGAGTTGCACACTGACATCTGTATCATTCCATGTCCAGGGTATGTTATCCACATCTGTTGAGCTACAGGTGACAGTGACCTCTGGCAGACCTCTCGCTGACTCGTAACCTTCATCGCATTCGTAGAAGATCGTTCTGTTTGTTAATAGTTCCGTCTGCACTGTATTAGTGATTGTCTCAGCATCCTCCAGGCACCAGGACACTAAAATAAAATTGATTGGTAACCAATTTGAATTTCAAGTTTGGGATGGTTCTGTTAGATATGATTGGAGTTGAGGGCCTGTCAGTGAGCAGTACTTTCATACCTGGTATACATTTGATGGAGTGTATCCAGTGAGACTCACTACCGTTTCTCTCACAAGTAATAAATGACTGATTTTTCATCTGATAAGCTGTACTATCCACACACTGATACTGTACAACAGAACTTGGTAGATATGGTGCTAATATCTCAGTATGGGTTGTCCCCTCTATTATTGGTATGTCTCCACATCGGATCACTGCAAGAAAAAAATATCGGCTCAGAAGTTAGTATATTTCCCTGCCAATTATGATAAGAAATGATGATGATGATGATAATGATGAGCTGTTTCAAAGGCAAATACCCAAAAATATGAATATGTATAGGTGATTAGACCTGGGATTAACTTCAAACTGCATCATCATAGTACCAACTACTTTTGAGACACAAAATAGCATCAACAGTGCGTTGTATCACAGTGTGGACTGATACCCTTTGGATACAAATCCCATTAGATCAGGGAGAATGGAAGATGGTTTCTTTGTTTAAGAAAGAGAAAAATCTGGCAAGTATTACTTACTAAATATAGTTTTGGCTGTGGTCATCAAAATATTGAGCTTAAAACTTCCAATACAAACCCTCAATCTCAAAACTAAAGCCTAAAGTTATGAGATGGTGGAGTGATATGGATGGAGGGGTGAGAACAGAAACTTGGAGCCATTATTACTTGTACCGCACAATATACCCATACCATATTGGAACCCGGCTACTGTTTATATCAAAGAGGCAGAGGAGGTTTATTTTTAATGCATGTGGGGTGTGTGAACACCCAGCGGATCTACGGTATTTTCCGTCCATTTCTTCAAGAACCTGGCTAGGATGATTAGTGTGCCAGTACCATATTATGAACAACAGCAGGTGTGGGTACCCTGACCTTAAATATTGAAAGTTTGTTCCCTTAACCATTAGACCATTCCTGACTTAATTCGGATGATACCTACCATTGTAATTTAGCTGAAATTGTATGAAACGCGCATCACTACACACCACACTCAGATTACCAAATGGGTCCGTGTTCACCAAGAGCTCTTTCGGTCCATAGTCACTGATACGCTGTCCATCATTTCCAATATAGATGACAGGCTCATCACGACCATGTAATCTTATGCTCCCCAAAACCTTCACACTGACAGCTGATAGTGGAGGTAGTCCAGTTAAGGTCACAGCGCATTGATCATAATGCAGGAGATACATCCTCCCTGGATATGGTGAGCTCACTATCCCTGTGCGATATGCAGGCTGATGAGTTGGTTCTGTTGATTGGTTACATCTTGTGACTGGAGCAAATGAAAGAATCGGGATAATATTTTTATTTGGTAAAGGTTCCGGGCTGTATGGCACGGTACATCAGAATGTAATATTGAAAGCAGCATATACATCTCAAATACTTGAGACTTCACTTGTAAAAGATAAAAAACATGACTTGCAGCTAACTTTTCCTTATGATTTTATTCGATGGAAGAATAAGAAGTTACAACTAACATGAAGAATTGTCCATGAAACAAAATTGTACCTTGTAGTACATTGTGGTACAAGGTTTCGTTGACCTCCTCACAGGCTCATTTTATGTAGATTTTATGACAGTCTAAACATGCAGTTGGATCTTTATTTCTTAATTCTTACCTGAGTTGTAAAAGTCGACAGTGAAGCTTGCTGTTGTGCTTGAGATATTAAGCTCTGATACTGACAAGTTTTGCCTCAAAACTATTGTTTCCTCGTCTCCTGCGCAATAAGAATCGAAACCTGAACTGACATTTAGGAAGTCACTTCTACAACCATACCGTACAGAATCATTGGGAGGTCTTGTGAGCACAGTATACCCACCAGAAGTGACATTGGTAAATGCTATTGTACAATTGCGAGGCAATCCCCCTGTGCCCTGTGTGTGAATGATCCTTCCAAACTGTAAGGATGTTGATATGTTATCCTCTGAGCAAAGTTCAATAGTTGGAATGTCCTGAGTGTGAGCAGAACTAACAAGCAGAGCTGTAAGTACTACATAGAAACTCATGTTTTTAGTAAGTTTTCCCAGAGGGTTTTTTATCAGCTCCCTTGTTCGACATGCTACTTATTTATCAGTCTTAGGAATTTTGCTTCGCATTTTTAAGCAGGCAGTACAAAACTTCCTTGTCAGTTAGATCACTTTGTTGACTCAATATACAAATTGAGCCAATTCAGTACATAATGGCTTGAATGAACTGAAAGAAAGTTTACAAAAATATTATTCCATTGATATTTAATACCCTATTATAGTCTCTTTATTGTGTTAAAACACAACTCAATTTTTGGGTATGAAAGGTTACATTAGCTTTGCATTGTATGCCTGTGGACGTCTATTTTGGGCATATTAAACAGGAATTTGTGTGGCTTAGTAATGTCACCAGACGTTCTTCAATTTTTTAACTAACTTCCTGATCCATTTTTCAAAAACTTGTTGGAGGAAACAGAAAATTCCGAGCACAGTACACAGAGGTGCTCCCAAGCACCCTAAACCAATATGATATGCTATGACCTAGAGTTGCACTGCAATCCATTATCTATAAAAGTTGAGTTGATTTGTTTACTGGCCACATATGCTGCATGCCTAGACACAACACACTCTCTGTGAAAGACTGACACGAGTTGCCTATTTAGGTTGAGAGGATACCCACATCGAATGGCCAACAACAATGACTACAACAATAACACATAACAAGCCCATAGCTAGACGACCTCTGAAATGATGCACAGAAAAGCCATTTATTTAAGTATAAGAATAACTCAATATAGGTATATATATGGATACAGGCTCAAACGCAAACCATCAACATCTTAACTTCCCCTGATCACATTGTAAGAGGTTGTCTCCCCTTTTCTGAAAGGGAGGCAATTCCTCATACATGCCACAATAACCAACCCTGAGACAGCCAACTGTAAATAGGTTTATCCACAGATAATTGTTAAATTGATATTGGCTTGCATTTAGGAAATGCACATATTGAGCTAGGTAAAACATTTATTTGACATGACCTTCAGTAGGAAACTTGGATTATCTCGAGTAATTGAGAGGGTACAATTGTCAGATAGGGAAATTATTTTGGTAGCCATTCTAAAGATAACACTGACAACCACTGGCCGTTGAAATGAAATTGTGATTTGTTTTAGCACTATTGGACCTAGGTAAAAGATGGTTTAGAGTCACTGGTGCAGTAAGAATCTAAGTCTGAGCTGAATGACAGAAAGACAGTCAGACTCATGGGTCAGGGTCTGACACAGTCTAGTGTGTGACAATTAGTTGGGTGACAACGGACGGCTTCAAATCAGGAGCAGCTGAGCTGGCATCCTGACAGAGGCTGTTTATTTTAGCACCAATCACCCTTGCACCTGTGTAAAATCAAGTGCACTAATGAGTATGGATGTGACCACAGCAGTCTTTCTCTAACATATCTAGCATAAGAAACCAAAAATGTCTAAGTCAAGTCGAAAATCATCTGTAAAAGTAGACATGGTTTATAGAGAATACCCTCTCTTATTGAGCTTATGTTACCATTAAAACTCTCTAGATTTGGTGGCTGTATTGGACGTTATTAAACACCATGTAGTAAGAAGATTAACTGGACCTTAGCAATATCAGATTCACCGATAAGACAGCAAAGGACATGCGAAGACTTTATCCGGCTAAGACAGAATACTGGATGCTTTGTTGTGCTTAAATTTGAATGTTACTACATCTGCTGTCAGATAATACTGCTTGCTTTGTGATGTCTCACATGGTGTCACCCCACCCGTATCCTATTTTATGATTATGTATTCCCAAATGAGAGGTTTTCCGCTAAAGCACTCTGGGTTCTCCACTACCCTGATTTGATAAAACAACACGGTCCATTTAATCACTACTGGTGCATGCGTTTTGAAGGGAAGCACAAGCTGGCCAAATCTGTGACAAGTGTTTCATGTAAGTGTTTACAGTTCGACGACAACAAGTTTATTTTGATATCAATATCTGCAAAATTTGAACCATCATTGACATTACTACTTTCTGATCCAAAATTCAAATAACCATTCACAGTGGTGCCGTCAAAATAACTGATTAATTTGTTTGTAGGTAACAAGATGAATGTTCCTTTGACAGTCGCAACCAGACACCAGCTCAAGGACAATGCTGATAGAGCCAAACCCAAGTACAGTTGTGCCAGATATCAAGATTGGAAGTGTTATTGTAGTTGGTGTATCGCCCGAATACGTTGAACCAGTGTTTGGCAGAGTTAGTGAGTGCCACAAATCAGACAATGTCTTCAACTACTCATGCCAGCTTTATGAAAGGCACTTTGACTCGCATTATCATGCATTTTGCCTGGACTTGAGTAGTGATAGACTGATGTACAAGTTGCCTGTTAGTCATGTAAGAACCAAATAAAACATGCTTGCAATGCTTGAGGCATCATGTCATGTGAATCATCAGGTGATGTTTGTGCAGATTTGTGTGTAGTGTTGGCATCTTAAAGACTTTTTAGGTATTGGCTGTAGGAGGGGTTTATGTCATAGTGGTAGTGGGGCTCGAACTAAGGTACAGCAGAATTGAGGTTATAGTAATTTATTCAACCACTGCACCACAGGATAAGATGACGTTGTGTCAATATCATCTGATCCTGAAGGCGCAGCGGTTGAATCTATTCGAGTTTAATCCTGCGCAAGAGATTTTTTTCAACAAAACATCATGTTTCATGATTAGTATATTAATATTTTCCTTACCCTCTGTGACACTGCTAAGACGTAATTCGCTTATACCCGCTGGTTCCCAATGCTGATTGACGGGCAATACCCAAACAATTTGAGAGCACATAACTTCCTTAATTCCCATGCTAAAACTTGTTCACATGGTAGACCAAAGTACGGAGAATAAGATTTGATACAGCCGGTCATAAACATCAAGGTAAAATTATCTTTTTTCTTTTCATAATCAAGCAGCCAGAATTGTTTCCATTAGTTTCCTTAGTTTGTCTTGAGTTTGTTCGGTTTTTCAACAGTCAGGAGTTGTCTACTCTTTTGGCATTAAGAGACAACTTAAGCGAGATGTTTTTGTTGTAATTCTGGATCATGCGGTAAGACGTGAAAATGAAAGTTTCTACAAGAAATCATTTTTCAAGTTGAAGATTACCTGAACTTACTGTTTCACACACGGGCAGCACCCATCATGCTGCACAGTATGGGGTCTGGAGATGCCCGAGAAGCACAGATTATCATAACTGCGTGGTGAGAGGATTACTGTTATATAAAAAAAATGAAAAGTGTTGAGAGTTTAATATCAATTTAATAGTCTAAGTATGTTTTTTTAAATAGTAAATCTCCTGTATTGAGTGATGAAAGAGCAGAAGGTAAACTATAAACCTACAACATATGCTCTGCTCCCACACAAAATTAATGTTTATATCCCAACTTATATTGGTAGTGGTAGGTCAGAAGCAGCCGATGTGTAAAATGGCTATGGCATATACAATATTTAATGGCAGGATCCTGATTACATATTATACTGACTTGGTGTATTTTGAGCAATTTTCTCCTGATGTTCAGACACTGTTAGGTGTTTTCTGCATAACATATATTGGGGTTCACTAAAACGCGGAAATGCGGAATTTCTCTTGAAAGTACGCGTTAGCACGCGTGTTTCTCAGTTTTACGATGAATTGACTAAAATGCGGAAATTTGGAAAACACATTCTAATTGGTTAATTGAATCCCACCAAGCCAATCAGGGGTAGTCATCTCATTTTCTGCCTAATCCAAAACATGGTCAGGATTTTGGTTGATGCCTGGTGTTGTTCTTCGTGAAGAAGCTCTGTAAAGCTGCATACTCTACTCTGCTAATGAAGACTATACTGCTTTAGTGTTTTCCTTTCCAGTCCCAGCAAGTTTCAGGTAACAGTTTCCATCCTTGTATAGTAGTAGCACTCACTAATTTAGCTAAATATTTCCAACGTTTGTAATGTATGTATGTATAGATAATAATAATCATCATCATTACTTCACTAACTAATCACTTCTTTTTCTACTTTACTCATGGGTCCCAGGGGCCCATGCCTTTACCATAGGCCCTATAGGCATCTGGAGTTACAAGCATGTCCAGTATGGTTGATACTGGACATGCTTGTAACTCCAGATGCCTATGGCCTATACCTTGCTTGGAAAGGACTAGGATGGGTGACCAATGTCCATGATCATGATCATGGACATTGGCAAAGTATACATGATTGTATTGTAACTCCAGATGCCTATGACTTTACTGTAGGTAGTACTATTACTACTACTTACTCAGCTTACTAGTTACAAGTCTAGTAGCCTTCCCACTCACTGATCTAAACCAATACTCTGCTGTTATATACCAACACATTACACTTACTCAAGTCAGTGCTGTATTGTGTGATGATCAGTGACTGTGTGGAGGTTATAAGCATGTATACTTTGCCATAGCCTATCTTGACAAGCTTTTTTCGGCGCCCACCCTCAAACAAAGCTTTTCAAGACAGGCTAACTTTGCCGATGGACATCGGATTGGCGAAGTATACATTTGCATGCTTGTAAGTTCTCCAGATGCCGATAGTCCCATGGTGCCCCTGGCCTGGGACTTACTTGCAAGCCTTATTTTACATTATATATATAAGCCTAGGTAGGAACTCAAGTCCATAATCTTGTCAAGGTCTTGGTTGGTTTGGTGCGCTCAAACTAAACTTTTAACTTCAACTTGATCCAACCCCCTGCGTCACATGGCGCACAACACATTAACCCTGGGTTGTGATGAGTTGTGTGTGGATGTTACGGCCCTTGGGACATGGGACCTGCGTGTGGTTGCATTATACTCACTCACCGTACAACAGCACAACAATGAGTGACTTTAATTAATATTAATTCGATATAAAATTGCCATTTATTTGTACTCTTTTGAAACAACATGTGCTGTGCTTCAAAGGCTTCCTTGGTCAGTAGATCGCCTAACGCTCAGTTAATTCCTCTTAATTTGGTTGTTGGGGAATCAATGGGGACATATCCTTAAGCATTGTCCGTGTCGTAATTGATTTTGTACTCGACCACAGAAATATCAATGGTCGATGGAATTCTCAAAATTCGTTTGCTCCTGTAATTGCTATAGCTATGTATGGGCATAATAACACTACACTACTGTTGCCAGCTACAAAATAACGATGTTTTTCCCCTAGCTTACTTGCTGGTTTGATCAAGCACAGTTGCTGTAGCCTACATTAGAATGTGTGATAAAAAAGTTTTTGTTATGATATGCATACAAATACACTTCATATCACACCAAAATTGAGCTTTGGTTTGTTTATGCCATATGGCTAAATGAAAAAAAAAAGATTTTTCAAGCTAACTTAATCATATACTATACACCCCTCCTTCTTATGATCTCCACTTTAGAAAGCTGAAAGTAGTGAGGCTTGGTGGTTCTTAGAAATGTACATGTAGTTGTATTCAGATTACTAGAAATTTGTCAATTTATCCATAGTATTGCTTCTGAATGTATTACTTCTGAAGATCATAACCCACATTGCATTGAAAGAATATGCAGAAAAAACAATGTACAGTATGGATATTACCTGGGCCTGTAAGTGCATGATATTTGCTTGTTGCAGGAAAAAAGGTTTTTTCTCTTACTGGCGATGGTTTTACTGTGAGAAGAGCGATTGGTGGTCTTCATACTCATTTCTATTCATTGAGAACTGCGACTGAGACAAAGATCAGTGTGAGTAGGCTACCTCTAGTCTTTTAGGAAAATCAAGTCTAGATGACAAAGATGTCTGTGGGCTTTTTATTTTTCCCATAAGATTACTTCATCATATTTCAGACCCTGTGTAGAAATATGCTTTAGATGATTTGTTTGCTGAGTTGTCTGCTCACACTTATTGAGTAGGTAACTTTTAACGGAATTTAACGCTAGCTATGTGTGAGCAGTGAGAGTGCAGGCAGGGTGAGGGTGGTGCGAGCCCTTTCGCCTATAGATAGGTCATGAGGTTGTAAGCACACCCATTTAGACCTGACTTAATTGTGCTCCACATCATTCAGATGCTATTACTAAGTTTCATAGACCAGCACGCTAGACAGTGCACTGTTTGGAATACAAATGAAACTTGGGCCATATGCCTACACTGAACAGCTTAGTGTTAATGTACTTACCGCCTCTTTCATCATTAAAGCTGATGAATTTGTCATGGAGATCCTAGGTCTCTGGTTTTGGCTCACAGAATTATTTATTAGACAGCTTATAGTGCATTAATCCCAATAGTCATTTTTTTTAAATGGATAACCATTAAGTGAAATAGCGGCATCATCGCTGCTCTTTGCCTTGAAAATATAAAATTATCTCTAAACATATTGCTGCGAAGTAGCATATTTAGTTGCACTGCTTGTCCATGTACAATTGAATTTGGCATCAGTAATTAAGTGAAATGAAGGTGAAGACCACTTGCCATTTTAGATGTGCGGTAGCGAAGATGTCAGATGTTAACTGGTTACTCACAGGCAATGCCACTGTTTCGTCTGCAGTACTCAACACTATACAGTGTGCCTGTCTAACCAATGAGGGAGTTCATTGGTCTAACAAGCAAAAGCCATTGTAAGTTGACCTAGTCATAAAACTTAAAAAATTGCCGAATAATGTGAAGAAAGCTTGAGTTGTTTGGTGGTAAGGTAATTAGTGTCATATTATGTGAAAAATCAGCAGTTTTTCATTTTTTTTCCCCATTGAGCTCCCTTAATTCAATTTGATTCATCAATTGCGAAACAACTAATATATCTGTATCCTCATCATTGATCAGTTTGTCCAACGATGTTTAATTGTTTGTATCTTGCCTCAAAAATCCATCGCAGGCGTTTTTTGATGTAGCTTGGCACTGATTTTGTTTGTTATTGGTACTTGTAGAACTGAGTGTCACCAAAAGTTAATTCAGTCTGTGAGTGAATACAGGTCGATTACTCTCATCATACCATGCAAGGACAATCCTGCATGCATGATCATGACTATCCAAAGAGTGGGAAACATGGGAAACAGACTTTATGTTGAGGTAATTTTGATAATTTTTGGCATTACGTGCTGCGAGTGATATGTTCTAGACCTATCTCAGTTGCCTCATAATCCCTGAATGATCACATGGTGGGAGTAGGTGTTCATCATAGCTCTTGCCCCATGATCAAGACTTTTCTGACAACATAATTAGTCTGATACAGAGGGTTGACAACAGGTAGTTTATAACAGCAATTGTCCAAAATACCTCAAATAAGTGAGTGCCCTACCCACCGGTCCATGACTTCTGAAAATCTGTTGTGTCGATTGCATAGCCTGAAATACGGAGCACATTACATAGTGTGTGTGCTATTATGAAAAGGATTGATACTGGTAATTAGCAAGTTTGATAAGCCCCACACACAGTTGTATGTGGAGTAATTTTACAGACTACTTACAGTAAATCCATCTGATTTATACCCTCCCCACCCACACAAGTCCCTTTCATTGTTGGGTTGGCGTAAACAAACCACTAACGGTAACAATGGTTCCTACATATTTTATATTTCAGGTTGTTCCCAGATTTCCAGTTCAGGTTGAAGTTATAAGTGTGCTGATGTTATGATGCATGTTTATGTGTTATGGCGATGAATAACATTCAGGTAAGAAATACCCGTCAGAAAGAAGTATAATGTGAAACTTAACTTATCCCGTGGCCGCATGTGTGAAATCCAACCATCGTTCAGTACTTCAAACTCAAACTACCTTATAACCCATATAAATATTAGCTTTTGAAGACAAGCTAAAAAAACAGTACGATCTCATAATGTCACTTCGCGCAACGCCTAAGTTTTGAAAATTGATTTGTGTACATCCTTCATAAATAACCCAAGAGAAGTAAATAAAAATGCTAGTTAGGAGGTGACTTTATGTTAGCACACCCCAATTTCCACAAAGCCATTTTATTAAAACTCCTCTTGGGTAGTTCAAAAGAAGCTATCCTCTTCAAACACGGTTTTTTTGTGCTCTTGGGTAGAGAGGATATACACCCCTAAGAAGTAAGGTGCTAGAAATGCTCTTCAATGTGACTAAAAATCCAGCTTCAGTAGTACTCATTGCATGGCCTGAAAATTTGTTTTGAGTAACGTAACGGACTATCACATGTACCCTCCCTGCTGCCACAAAATTACCCTTCCTTACATTCTAGGGTTTGAGTAAACAAACTATTAATGTGTTTAACAGGCAGTAACAATGGTTCCCCATATTATAGAAGAGGTATACACCCGAGGGTGCTGGGGGCTGGAACAATCAACCTTGAAAGCTCCCCCAACGGGATTTGAACTCACAAATCCTGCGGCACCAATCACCTGGCAGTGAATAGCAAGCGCGCTGACCGATCGCACCATCTCACAGTCCCCACAAATTTTATATTTCTTTTTTTTTCAGATGATTTCCAGACTCCTTGGTCACGCTTGCAGTATTTAGTATACTGATGTTATGCAGCATGTTTATTTATAATGGTGAAGAACTGTGTACAATAAGGTCAGTGATATATATATATTGAGACATATGTTGAATCAAACCACATCATTGTTCAATACTTCAGAATCCCACTTTCAAATTTTTGTCATACTACTGCTGGTCAGTTAGCAGTTAGCAGTTAGATTTAATACCAAGGATGGTCTGTGTGTATCTAAAGCAAAACCTTATGTCATATGATACTGTGACAGGATGATTTGTCCGATTGGAGGCATATGCCCTAGTTGTAGGTAAAAGATATGAAATAAATTCTGAAACATTAGACCATTAGAGACCCGCACAATGATCAACCATCAGCTTTTAGCTAGGGGGTGGTCAAAGCATTTTCAATATCATTAGGGAAGAAGCTGCGGTCTGTTTGTTTCTGTCTCATCATGGAGTCTCTTTTTCGGCAGGGAGGACGGGTGGGATACCCTCCCTGTTCCCTGCTTTTTTCACTTCAAATTGAGACAAATCATAGAGTTGTTCTCTCTTTGACATGTATGTTCAATGAGGGGACAACCGGTGATAAGTTGCCCCCAGACTGCTCAGCTGACAGTTGGCATTTTTATATATTCTTCTAGGGATGCATCTACGGAGTTCTGTGATTGCTGAGAATAACTCTTGCTATGGACTGAAGCTGCCTCATGATCGATAGATTCTAGTCCATCTTGTTCAGAAGGTCACAACAGACTCTCCAATCAACATAAATTGTGTCTTTGAGCCGAAAGACACAGCCATCAAAGCTGGTACCTTCGTAGAAACGATAGAGAGCTTTTCAAAGGAAATGTAGTCTATCGATAAAGTTCAGATTGTGAAATGTCAAACTTTTCCTCCTGCCAAAATTCAACTCATCTAATGTAGGTCAGTTTTATTTCATAAACACCACAGTGAATCAAGGTTTAATCTTGCTAAATACAAAGTTACAGATGTATGTATGCTTATAAACTACCCCTGGTTTTAGTAAAACATTGGCTGATATTATGCGTCTACACTATCAATACCTGAAACAATGAATTGTTTTATAAATATCTACCAACTACATTGTTGGACTCACTTGTGCTTTTATACAGGCTGATCAATATGATTATTGTGTGGCTTATGAAAATAAATATTATAATTACTCAGTCTCATCACGTAATCTTGACTATGTGCTTAGATATTATAAGTTATAATTAGTTCATTTGCACTTCAATAGAGCAGAAAGAAAAACCAAAAACACTCCTATGAATTGTTGTGACAAGGACCACCCTGCCTTTCCCGAAAAATGATCTTTGGTGTCAAAGTGGGTGGCTATGCTCTATTGTATACGGTTCCGCTACGAAGGACTTGATCACCAATAGACTGATCTACATGTTTTCACAGATGTCTTCCTATGTTCTCCGATGACTTTTTTGCTACTACAATGATAATCACCTAACGTCACCACTTGTAAGATATCAGGTTAACTATCGATGTGTAAACACCCGGGTTGCTAATTGCATATATTATCTAGCTTCACTCTCAATGTATACTAGTGTCCTATAGCTTCACTCTCAATGTATAATATGTCCATAAAAGCATTTCTGCTCAATAAAACTTGCCTCTATCAAAATCTGCATTTCAGAAATAGTAACTATCATGGGAATTTTGTTTGTCAAATCATCATATTAGAGTTATCTTCCCCTGAATACTCATGTACATATTTCACTGTGAATTCCGCTTTACATAAATAGTGCTACAGCTGTACTATAACACATAATTTCTAACCCAGATTGCCCATACACATGGCCTATGAGATGTTTTCATAGAACACATATCAATTTTATACTTATAGGCCACATTCAGTGGTAAAAAAAGCTAAATATGAAATTTCCGCATTTTAGTCAATTTTGACTAAAATGCGGAAAAATGCGTTTCAAGGTCACAAGTAGGTCACAAGGTGATTTCCGCATTTTAGTCAATCCCACACAGGATTGACTAAAATGCGGAAATACGCACTAATTCCCGCAACACGCACGTGAATTTGCGTGATCACGGATTTCCGCATTTTAGTGAACCCGACATATATTGGAACACAATTCCCAAACTGACCTATTTGATTGTTGTGGTAATTAATAACCCATGTAGAAACTGACCAATTGAAGCAAATGGAACTGGCCTTGACATAGCAGGGATTCATCAGTACAATTATGTACAATTCAGTACAAATTCTAGCACCCAGCCTAGGCAACATTTTACCACTCAGCTGCATTTTATCAAGATTGGTAGCAGAAGAAAAAAGGAGAGGCATATTTTGTTGGCATAACATTTATGGATTTATTTCATGTGTGAATGTGATTGGCAGTTTGATGTGCTCAGCTTCATCAGCCAGCATCAGCCAAGCTCTGTAGTGTGAAGCAAACTAAGTAAGTGAGTAAAGTAAACTCTGTAGTCGCTCAACACTTGTGCAAAACATGGGTGGGTGGACTGGGTGGGGGCTGGGGCATGAAAGTTTCAATCAATCATTGATTGAATTGATTGAGTGATTGATTGAATCACAATGCCAAAAAGTGTAGAATAATTGCCTTCCATTCCAAAAAAACAATCCCTGACTATACCATGGGAAATGAGGTACTAAACCGAACAGATTACTGCAGTAGGCCTACTTCTTAGGATTTGTTCTTCAGTAAGACTTGAAAATCAGCAGATGCTGTGACCCTTGCCTGTTGTCAGAAACCTTCACACACTGTTACGAAAATGAGGCACTCCTTCCTGATTGTTCAATGTGTTCAAAGGTACTCAAATGCAAAGGTCATCCACGAAAACAAATAGTATGATCTGGTAAGCAAATCGTGCTGGGCCCAGAGAGAGCCAGTATGGTACCATACAAATATCTATGTGTGCACCATCCAGTCCAGAATATGCTTCCTTTCCATGTGATCCTTAAACAATTAAGGATATCAAGATGCTCGAGATAGTCCAGAAGCAGTTCGAATGAAATGTGGCCTAAAAGGAAGGAAAAGAGTTACAGATGCCAAGGAGAAACTTCAAAAATTAATGGTTAAGCTCACTTTGAATATCCCAAATCCCATCCTGCCTTTAGTGCGTCTTATGATGTAATGAAGGAGTGAAAACTCCTTGATGTAATCATGGGCCAAACTGAATCAGCAACCCAAATACGATCACGGCAGAAATCAGCCAAGCTCAATGGCTAGGCCTACTAATTTCAGCTGTTATTACATCAGTTTTCTCCACCTTACAATAAGGGATTTCAATAAGAAGTTACTGAAGAACTAACCAATGTCAAATACTGGATGGGTTGTTGTACCCGTTGTGCGCACAAATTCCCCACCCGTGGGATGGTAAACTGAATGAATGTCCCACTGTCAAATCCAAGATCAAAAATCTGTGGCACGCCCCTCACGCCATCTAGGCAGTCTAGCATGATGTCATCATTGATGTAAGTTTGTATAAGAAATGTATAATATTTATGAATAATGATATATATATATATATACATAAATATCCTCACATATTTGATAAACCATGCTTATCAATAAGAACAGCTTTAAGAGCAAGAGTTTTACTAGAACAAATTTGATCCCTCTGTGGTGGCGGAGAGAATTGCAAAAGACGGGTATTGAGGCGCCTTGATACTAGAATTTTGCAATATCCCTCCGCCACCACAGAGAGAACAAACTTTTTTCATGGTTTTACTCTTTGACTCTACTTTTAGTTATGCCACAGAGTTTGAGACACAAATTATAACAAGTATCACCTTTTGACATTCAAGATTTCAAAATAACCCCTAGTTATCTTGTTAATCATTGAGGTAAGAAAAGATATATATGAGAGGTAGAAACTATTCTCACGACATATTCATAAAGTTTTCCTCTCAATCAAGTTTGCTGTGCTACTCATTTATCATTTGGCCAGAGCTTGCCACCCACAACCCAAGCTACTAATAGGTATACCCACTAATCCTTCAACTTTACTCTTGTCCATCAAGGAGTTATCTCATTACCACACCATCAATGATAAATTTTTTTTATTAGACAACGCAGAAAGAAATTATGATGACAAAAAGTGAAGGGATCTCAACCTTTTTTGTCTTGTCTTGTAAACCCATAATATAGGGAGAGTTCATTACTACTCATCAACATGACTCAATATTGTTCTGCCTCTGTGTTTCAGAATGAAAGTGGAGAAACTGGTTCCCCCAAGAAAAAACATTGGTTTGTATAATAATTAATATTTAATAGTTTCGAAGCCAATGACAAGCGAGCTTTACAGGCATGCAACGACAAGTTTCAGAAATTAAAGATACAAGGGAGAGAGTAATGACACACCTCCTTGTCCTGGGCAGGAATGGTGGTGGCCCACTGCTCCTCTTCATTCTACATATGAACAAACAACAGCTGTGGAGCCTCAGAAAGCTCTTATGCATAGAGTATGGACTTGATACCAGGCATGTTATGACATCTTTGTATCACCCTGTCAACAACTGAAATTTCTTTGACGTTGATTGGTTAATATATTCTTTGACGTCTGTGTCAATCCTTTCAACACCAATAAACTATTACAAGGGTTGGTGAAATTGTCTTTAAAAAGAATAAAACAACAATCTTGGAGTTGTCCTTCTAAAATCAATGAGCAGGCAACTTTACCATAAGTCCATATTACGATAAGAGCGGGAATGTTAGTTAAAGAAAATAAAATATTATTCACGCTCTATTCACAAACTTGTCACTATTATTTCAACACAGTGACATCATACCTAAAAAGAAACAAGCTAAGACTTCCTCACCCTTACCGCTGGACATCCTGACATAGCCTATACCAATCAATCAACCAACCAACCAGCCCAACATTCATCTTGATAACACACCAGAGCCTACTCCCACTGACTACTCATACTACTCGAATACAATCTACACCTCTATCAAAAGGTGAGTCTTGAACCATACCATGCATTTTCAAATTTTACCATATGGATGAGAACTCATCGCGGAGTTTTTACCTCAACCTTATAAGTTGTCTAACAATCCATAACCATTATCATTATTATTTTTATTGTTAACTTAATAAGTTGATAATCATAATGAAATTAACAATCTAGATCTAATAATATCTGCTACCACATCTGCTTGAGGAAGGTTTGAAATTTTTGTTTGCTCATACCAGCCTGATGTATGAACTCACCTATTCATACTGTTGAGAGTCATCTATTTTGGCATCAATCATTGTTGGCAACCAGCCATATTTATTCATTTGTATTCAGAATGAAAGAGAGTGATAAGTGTCTGTAGTATGGAGTACGCAAAATAATGCGCAACCGGTGCAGGTGCAACGATTTTACCGACTCCACCACTGAGTGATTTTCTGAATATTACATACCTGTGTTGAGCTTTGAAGACAGATGCTAGACTTAGTGACGCCAGATGTTGAGCTTCTCATAATATCATCAGACAGTTGACTACTCCAACTGTGGGACTGGAAGACCTCATTTCTTATCGGTTCATGGAAGATAAGATCCACTCACTAAACAAACTTGAAGTATTAGGTATGATTAAAGCAGCTGAACCACAAATCCTATCACCTCCTTTTTCTTAATTTGAGAGAACTAACAACTAGTAAACCCGGACATTGTTACTTTGTTACATTGTTTACATTTTAACTAAATAACTAATAGTTAATCAGACATTTAACTTTCAATAGTTGAAACAGAACTTGAATACTGCCTCATCATATTACAGAGCATACACACAGGACCGATACTTGAGATGACGGTGGACGCCACATCAAGACTGCTGGCTACGGGAGCCAGTGACATGTCCATAAAAGTGTGGGATGTGGACAGAGAATACTGGACTCACAATCTTAAAGGCCGCAAAGGAGTCATCACGTAAGTAAATTGTTAGGTCTTTCCATTGTTAAAGAAACTTGTATTAAGCTTAGGTTTGCATTTATAGACTCGGGTGTTACAGGCATTTGAATTATTGCTTAAAATTTTTCTAAATTTCTATGGGACTGTTACAGGTCTGTCAAATTCCATCCAGAGGAGTTATGGTTGATATCAGCTGCTATGGATTTGGTTATCAAAGTATGGAACCTTCGGACGAGCGAAGTGATAAATAATCTACTCTCCGCCTACTGACTTTGTCATCGATCCTATCAATACAAACATTCTAATCAAGTATTGTAATATCTTTGATGTGTGAATCTTAGCTAGGGTTTAGTTGAGCTGGTTCAGAGTGACTAAATGTTGGCTTGCAACAATTCTTTGCAAGCTGGATTGAGTAATAAATGTTAGCTAACCTATAGTTCTCAAATACCAATATATTAGTCAGGCAGTATAATATCCTTGAGTGGGAATCAATTCCGTTTAGTGAAGGTCATAATGTGAATGGCTGTTAATGTATTTGTGAGTTACCAGCATGTAATGGAGCAATTTTCTTCTCAACCGTTGGTGTCACAATGCTTTTCAATTAGTATCTGGGCCACTTCTTTGAGATCGATCAACAAATATAAAATACGAGGCAACATTTTTTTATTAGCGATATGGCCTCTTCAAGCTTTACTTAATCTCTTCTGAGTCCATGTTTCTATTTTTATTTCATAAGCTCAGAACGTGATAATGTGCTAATGGTTTGGGATATGGATACTAAAGAGAGGACATCAACCATACCTGTGATTGAGGTGAGTTTGATCAGATGATTTTTTACAAAGCGGCAATCGGAAAGATTGCTCTACATTTGGTCAAAAGTTTTACATTGTTGTGTGTTTTTCACCAGTATTACGACGAGAAATTGTCGTCAAGATGTTGTCAATTAAACACTGGTTATTGGAACAGCTTTTTTGTGATACCTGAAATGTTAACATCATGTTCCCCAGAAAATGACACCATCCTGATTTACTGTGGATCCCCCAACTAAGGGGCTGCTGCCTGACAACAGATACCCATGTGCCCTGTTCATGCTTTGTATGATGTTTGAATTTAAGTTGACACAGGTTTCCGTTGTTGTTTTACAGGCTGTTGAATCAATAGTTGGTTTGGAACGAGGTGAAAACTCAGATTTGGGAGTAACCAAACCTGATGATCTCCATGTTGTCACAGCGGGTAGCCAAGGTATGAAGATGTGCTCACTTCCAAAAATGTCTCTAAGATATCTTATCAAAAATAATAAATACATTTTGTACAGGATCCAAAGTAGTAAGAAATATTGAAAAACTCTATCCGACAAATTTTGAAAATTCCTCCAAGCTGTCCGAAACTGGTAACTGAGCTAATGGTAAACTCCAAGAACATTCAGCTGCAGCTTACAGTTGTTAAAGCCTCATCAATCCATGTAGCCTTTGGTAATAACAGCCGAGTTAAAATGAATTAGAACATATAGAAGTAAATTATAGTTGTCCCTCCTGTAAGGGTTGGAGAAGACAACTTTCATTATTTTTCTTACAACATCATTTGATTCTTGGACCATGGGGTTTGAGACATTGTACCTGCTTGGAAAGAATAGACAGAACATTTCGGAGTTGTTCACTCAGCATGATTCACATTAACATTGAGTTCCATATCTGGAACAGCATCATTAGCTTTCTTTTGCCAAACGATGGGCCCACAAAAAAGCCAGTCCCTAATAGCATTCTAGGAAAGCCCAAATCACCGACTTTGAAGATATTTTATTACTGTTTGCAGTTGTGTAAACAACTCTATTTCCCAGGCTATATTTTTATGCTAGTAGGTACAGACAATCAAATTCATTGCAGATGAGTCCCTGTGTTGAGTGTCCTAACTGAATGATGGTATGATACTATTTCCATTCTAGGAGATGAATTTAGTTCAGTGTCTATTAATTATCACTATATGCAGGTGTATTGAGAGTATGGAATTGCACAACCAGACAATGCGTTTGTGAGCAAAAAGTACCACAATCCATCACAGAAAATAAGGATGCAGATTCCGAGAAAGATCTTCACTCGCTGACTCAGGCATTTGCTGTACCTTCACTCAATCAAATCCGTGCTGCTAATCAGGAGAAAAATATCCACTTCTTTTCAACACAGGTTCTCAAACTATCGAAACAGGTACAGCATACCTCTCAGTTGTCTCGAAAAGATTTTAGCACCCAGAGTGATACTCAATAGAAGTGTTGCCATTTGTAAACCTCCTTTGTTTTGGGCCAAAGTTGTCAGCTTTATGCCTTACTTGCCAAAGTTACAGTCAGAACTTTTTTCTATTGCAGCTTATCGGTAATAATGAAGAGATTTTAGACATCCAGTTATTTGGAACTAATGAGGAGTTTATGGCTCTAGCCACTAACAGTATATCAGTGAAAGTTTACAGCTTAGCTAATTTTGACAGGTTAGCCCCTCCACTAGATCGTTTTGTCAATCTGTTTAGGATCTTGGAAGCTGAGCTTATGTGTACCAAGTTTCTTATAAGCTACAGTGCAGTTCACTTAATTCAAATCTCCGGTGACCACAAAAATTTGTTCTAATTAAGCAGAGTCAGAATTAAGTGATATTAGAATGCATTGAGATCCGGCTGAAGGGGCCAATTTTCCTTGTCTGAATTGACAGCAGTTTTAAATTAAAAAATTTGAAACAACCAGCTTATACTGTATATGAGAAATGGATGACCATGATGATCTTGGCACATCAGGTTTATAGCTCAAATAGCTAATAAATGGGGCCAATTATATAGTCGAAAAGGTTCTTCCTATAAGCACATTGGCGTATCCATGTGGCTGTTGGTATTATGCTTTTCAACAACTTCTGTAGCCTATACAACATGCCAACAGAAGTTAAGTCCAGTATCTCATTAACTTTGTATGCCAGTTGACTTAAGTTTACTAACCATTGCCTATTCTTATCCTTTTTTTTCTCTATTGCGTGTCTTTTAACAGTGACTCCTTACATGGACATACAGATCTAGTTATGAGCTTGACAGTAAGTGCTGATGGTTGTCTATTGTTAAGTGGATCGAAGGGTAACACAGCAATACTGTGGAGTGTAGGTGATGCAGGTATACATGATATGCACAAAGTATACACAGCATACGGACACGCCCAATCTGTCAGTGCTGTGTGTCTACCAAAGTAAGTCAATTTGTAGACATGGTTTACGTACATACCTAAACTGTCAGTGCTTGTTGCAATTTTATTGCATATGCTACTTTACATTAATATTCTTCCGGAATCAAAACTTTGGCCTATAACTTTTGAAATTATTATGTTGAACAAAGAAGTTGGGTTGATTATTTTATGCAATATTTGTGTCCCCTTGTAGGCTGGGTTGTGGTTACATGCTGACCGGAAGTATAGATAACACAATGAAGTTATGGAGAGGTGTGACCTCTGACCTGACAGACTCACCAGAGCAGATACTGTGTCAGCAAACTCAAGTCGCTCATGACAGAGATATTAACTCTGTAGATGTCTCACCTAACGATAAACTGGCCGTGACCGCTTCAAGAGATAAAACTGCTAAGGTATTCGGTTTATGAATTATATATCAGCTAAATATCGGTATACAGAAGCCCCCTTTTCATGTTGCTATGAATATTCATAAATAGTCTGCACCAGAAAATTCAGGTTCAGATCATAGACTGATTGAGACTGAATGAACTAATTCAGAAACCAAACCCATGGCATCACATTGCTTTGCATCAAACTCAATGTCTCAAATCTCCCTGAATGTTCCAATCACAGAACTGTTACATTGTTATTTACTATTCAGATATGGCGTACAGTAGCCTGTCACTTGTTGGTGTACTGAAGGGTCACACTAGAGGAATCTGGAAAGCTAAGTTCTCACCAGTAGACCAATGTGTGATCACAGCATCAGGAGACAGCACACTGAAAATATTCGCTCTGCACGACTTCTCCTGTATCAAGGTATGTGGTCTTATTCATGATCTATATTTTAGTCAGAATATGCTAAATGGATGGTCTTACCAAGATATAATCATCATTAGCAATGTCAGTGTTAGACTTTGCAGTGTACCAGTCAAAAGACAGGCTACAAAAACCCACCCATGATCGTGAAACAGTGCGACAACTTCTACATGTCCTATGAACTTCGTCTTGTGAGGGTAGATGTTGGACACATGTCTCGTACATAGAATGCCAAAAAGTTCAACTTTTGAATTATATTTTGTAGACCTTTGAGGGACATGAAGCTCCTGTTCTCAATGTTTGCTTTGTGACCAGAGGTATGCAGTTTGTCTCAAGGTAAGAGTTTGACCAACAAGTACATCACCCTCATTTGTAAGGTTAGATATGTGGCAATGCGCCCTGATTTTCATCCCACCACCAAAGTGTTGACTGCAACTGGCCACATTCGGCCAGATGCTATAAGATGAGAGATCCAAATGTCTTTTGAAAGGAACCTATAAAGAATTTATTTACAATAATAAGTTTAAAGTAATGTGGAAAAAATCTTCAGTGCATTATGGGAGGAAATGAGAGAAATGAGTTGAACTAGAGAGAAAAAACCTCAGTGCTATTGACTGCTAGTGCATCAGGAGAAAAGATGTCAAAAAAAAGGAAAATGTGCTTAAGACATGTAGCATAGATGTATAACTGAATGGTGGCAGGCAGAAATATACCTGCTTAGGAAAATAGGATTGTGGAAAGTTTGAAGTTAGGTAGAAAGGATATTGATCAGCCTGGACCGGAACAATGATATCAAAATTGACATGGATAGGCTGTACATAGAGGCTCCAGCACTAGCTTCACTGAAGTTATGCCACTGAATCCACTTTGTGATGGTGAGAGGGATTGATATTAAAATAGAATCTTGATAAAGGACTAAAGAATCAATCACTTTCACTATCACTTGGGGGTGTAAATGACACAACTTCGGTGAATGTGACATTGTTATGTACCCATTGAGCCTCTATACACAGCCTATTCATATCCATTGTGATATCATTGATCCAGGCTTGTGGAACAGATGGTAACGATTCTATGGTGCTGCTCCTGCTTATTTGGCCGCTGACGCAATCGCTGCTGCTGCTGCTGCTACAACAGACAAAGTTATTATTTTGAGTTTACGCATTCTCTCCAAACCCAGGTTTTATTCCGTGGAACGTGTGCAGCAATTTGATGATAATAGTGCTATAAAACCTTTTATTATAACAAATTGGGGGAACTAATCTCAACCCATACATCACAACAGATGATTTTGGGCCCATACTGCGCCATTGTTTATGCATTGTACCTGAACAAGTGCTTAAAAAGGATGGCGGTATTGTTCAACTAGCAATTGTCTGGTGGTTAGTTGATAGCTATTACCATTGAATTCCATATCTGGAATAGCATCATTAGCTTTCTTTTGCAAAACAAAGGGCTTGCAAAAATAGCCAGTCCCTAGTAGTAATCTAGAAGTGCCCTAATCATCGACACTGTATGGGGTATAATTACTGTTGGCAATTTTGTAAACAAGACAATTTTTCAGGCTAATTATTCATGCTACTAGGGACAGCCAATCAGATAACAGTCAGATGGGTCCCTGTGTTTCGTGTCCTAACCGTATAACGCTATGATACTATTTCCATTCTAAGAGAAGAATCTAATTCAGTGGCTATTACAGATGACAGTGAACCCCGGTTAAAATGTACCTCTCTTATAGCTTTTCGTCCAAAACTCAAAAAATGATGTGTGAATTTTATCAGATCACAACTCACCAAACAAATCCATAAGAACTGCATATCAAATGAGGTGATAAATTCATGATCATAAATTTAGAAGAGCCGGCACACCCAGGGCATATTATTATGGCTTGTATACATGAAACTGCTTGCTACTTACCTCTATTCATAATTCAGGAGCTTGTCCCTTGGTTGATATAAGGCCCATGGATCCACAAAACTCAACACGGAGGGAGCCACCTTGACATTGTTTGACTTTGACTTAGAATCTCCTGAATTGACTCTAGAAAATAATCAAATAGAGAAAATTTGAAACTATTGATATGACTATAATGGTACATAAAAGGAGGCTAAGTCAACTGAAAATCTTAAATGTTATGAACATTGAAATCATTTTAAAATACTCATAGTAGCAGTATTATATATGATAACAGATGTTCTTTAAATTTGCTTTAACTTCATCTTAGTGGACCTACTTGGTTGCTCCGATAGTATTCTTCTGGTTAGCGCATCCGCAATAGGATCGTGCATCCCATTTAAACAAAGCTGTAGCAACCTCTGAAGCTTTAACCAGTAAGCATGTGAGTTTCTGCAGACCAATTCAATACTTCAGCCATCAGATACTGATCAGTCAGGTATCAGACTGGCCTTTTCACTTAATCTGAATGCTGCAAACAAATGTTAAAAAAAATTTGGACTCACTGCTGGCTAGAGAATGTTGCCTAAAGTTGATGATTCGGCGTATAGATATAGATATAGATATAGATATAGATATAGATATAGATATAGATATAGATATAGATATAGATATAGATATAGATATAGATATAGATGAAAATAATAGTGTGATGATGATGATAAACGAGAGCATTTTGTTTAGAGACATTTTGACTTAATAGGTGATTAATTCTGCAACTTACAAATACTGCAAATTCTTTACAATTGAAGCCACTTAAACAATCTAAATGTAGCAAAGCATAATAGTACACAACAAATACGGAAGCGCCAAGTTATTGATTGGAAAAATTTAACAGCTTCAGCGTGAAATCTTTTTTCTTTGATGTGATGTTGTCCACAAAACTTTAGTTTTGCGTTTATGTGTATATAAAATAAATAGAATCCCCTATCCAGTGCCTCATAACATTTTTTCAAAGTGTTTTTTTTAGAAAAAACAGAAGAAATGGCTGAATCAAAGTTATTAAAAGCCTTTAAAGCGTGAAAAAAGAATAAATGACCAAAATTACACAACAGCTAACCTTACCCATTCATCCCCAACTTAGAGGGTCAGTCCTATTAGAAAAGTGGATATATTACCCCAGTAAATCAAATATTGTGAGCTCATAGGGCAAAAAAAATAATAACCATTAAAAAAAAATTGGGGAAAATAGCATTTTAGTTTTTCAATTTTTTTTAGCAAGGAACATAGTAGATCACAGTTGTTAGGTGAAGGCAATTAATCACTATGATCCACTATGATCCCAATTTTCAGACTTTGCAGCAGTTTTACTGCAATTAGGTCACAGGCTGTTTCATTTCATATGCCCTAATAACTTTTCAGCCTGATATCTTTAAACTGTAAAACCATACCAAACATGGCCTAGTAGGAATCTCACTTTAAATCAGACTACTTCAGTGGGCAGTTGTGACAGAATGGTTAGTGTGCTCAATCACAGATTAAGAAGCCCAAATTCAAATCCCGGTCCGGGCCAGTAAAGAAGCAAAGAGGTGCATGTGAACTGCACATTATTTTTATAAATTATACCACAATTATAACATGCTTGTTGTGCGAGAGTTCAAATCCCGGTGAAGCCAGATTTTATTTACATGATATCATCTCTTTTACTTCTATTACTACTTACAAACACAACATTAAACACCTTGATCATTTCGCACTGAGCTTTGCAAGCTTCAGCGGGCCAGCGTGGCTGAGCAGTTAGAGCGCGAGAGGTCCGAGTTTAAATTCCGGTGAGGCCAGGTTAAAAAAAGCGAGGAGCATGGGAGGACCCCTCAATTTTATATCATATATATAAACATATACCCCAATTATAACATGTTTGTTGCGCTATATTCTATGGCTGTATTCACTGACAATAATTGAGGGGAGTTCTGCCACATAATAGGACAACGATACTCATGCTGACTACCTCATAGGTGGTATGGAAGGGACAGCCATTTTAAATTGCACTTATAATGACATCCCCAATTGGCCATCCATCATAAACTCAATCGACAACCTGAGTGTATGTCATCCCCACCCCTGAAGTTTTGTGGCATTTATGATCGCGGCATTTCTAATTATATTTATTCTCTCATATTCCCATCCTACTGATTTTCTTCATTTATTTCTGGTCAATGCAACTCAAATATTTATATTGAAAATACATCATCTATACACTTTCTTAATCCAAACTCTTGTTGGTATGCTCCACGAATAGTGATGTGCAATGTGAGATCCTTCATGTAACATAGTTTAAATATTGTATCTAAAGGTGCATCAGGATTATAGTTACAAATTTTTAACTCAAGTAGTTTCGGTCCTACCTATAAGCAGCACATGGCTACTTGAAGAGGTATACACCCGAGGGTGCTGGGGGCTGGAACAATCAACTTTGAAAGCTCCTCCAATGGGATTCGAACCCACAACTCTCGTGGCACTAATCGCCTCACAGTGAAAAGCAAGCATGGTAACCGATTGCGCCATCTCACATCCCCAAAAAAGAATGGGTTGATGGCGCTATTTATCACGCCCGCTATTCACTACTCAGTGTTGTGTTCTCTCGTCGCATAGTTCACTCCACTCATTCCACTCCACCAATGCCACCCTATGCAACACAGCGTACGTGTTAGGGTTGTTGGCCTTATATGGCCCATTGCTTGGATCCCTTGTTGTGAGTTTTTTGCTGTCCAGCTTGTCAGCATGTCTTTCCATGCTGTCACATGTCTTTCCATGAGTCATTCAGAAGACGAGTACACAGAAGAGGTATACACCCGCGGGTGCTGGGGGCTGGAACTATCAACATTGAAAGCTCCCCCAATGGGATATAGTAGTATGTTAGTTGTTTTCTTTTATTCGCATTATACACTTTTAACAGCCTTGTTTTTCATATTTGTCTCTATTTTCGCCAGTGATGACTCAGGCCTGGTGAAGCTGTGGAGCATTAAGGATAACGAGCTGGAGAAGACATTTGAGCAGCATGAGGAGAGGTGCTGGGCTCTGTCATGTGATAAGAACAGTCAGGATAGGATGATTACCGGATGTGCTGGAGCTCTCATAGTTCTGTGGAAGGTATCTTCAAAATATTGTCCACTATAGGACTTTGGGTTTTGGAGCTTTGGACAACAGTGTTCAAGTGAGCCAATGTACCAGTTTGATTTAATGTCTATGTTACTTGGTAGGGTTGGACTGGGTATCAAACCCGGTTTTGACCTGTGAGAATTACATGGTCTGGGTTGACTTGGGTTATAAATTTTTTTATAACTGCGTACTCCGCCCTAGTACTATACCCTATATCCGATTTTTAGATATACCCGATAGCTGACCTGTACTTGGGTTTAAACCTGACCCGATCCTGATTTTTGGTACCCATTGCAAGCCTCTTGGTTTGTCTACCAGAGAACAGCAGGGTAACATAGCTGTTTATATTGTAACTGTCCAAACAAAAATAGAGTTTTTTACACCTAAAGAAGTCCTTTTTTCTTGAGCAATGTGACATGGCGCAGTTATCTAATAACTTGTAAAATTTACTAACCTGGCCTTTGAGCCTCATATTTTGTAGTTATCTTATCTTACCTCTAGCATTATCTAGTACCAGGGCGCACCTTGTATCGAGTTATGCTAATTTAATTATCTCGTCAATTCGCGGGTTTTTCTCGTTCCTTTTATTCCAAATAACTGTAGAGACAAGTTGTTTTTCCACAATTCCCTTGCCCACTTCTTTTGGTCTAAGGGGCATGGATTGGTAAAAGTAAATTTAACCTAGTTACCCAGTGTACCCCATTCCTACTAATATTACTCCCGGCCCTGTGAAATTTCTTTTGAAGTTACTTAGGCTAGGGGAATTATATAGTTCTCTATCAATCAGAGACACACATGTTATAATTTAATAATTGATAATGTACAATCTGATCAGTGCGCAAGCAAACGTTATTTTCATATAGGATGTAACTGTGAAAAAAGTGGAAGAGCTGAGAAAGAATCAGGAGAAATCTTTACTAAAGAAGCAGGAGTTATCTAACCTCATACACGAGAGGAGATACCACGAGGCTCTCAGTTTAGCTCTAACCATGGAGAAACTTCACCATACTCTGAATATAGTCCGCCGTGAGTCTCACACTCCTCTCCAGTACCCCAAAATCTTGCATATGGCAAACATGACCCTAAAATCATTTCATGCCTAAACCACTGCTGACACAGCTTGGCTGTGCCCAGCAAAGCCACCAGTCAAAGATTTAAATAGAGAGTTGTGGCATCAAAACATCTAGCCAGTAGCTTTGCATGGAGTTATATGAGCTCTCAAAAAGTTATGAGTATCTTCTTCCCCAGCCATCCGCCATTAGAGATGACAAAATTTGACACTGACCACTCAGGTGCCTTTGAAATCTGGTTGAGATCCAACACTAATGAAAGTATTGGATCTCAGCTAGATTTTAAAGGCACCTGATTTGTCAGGGTCAACTTGAGGAGCTAGAATTTACAAAAAAAAAAGACAACTAGATAATAAATTCATAAAAATACTGTATTTTTCGTATTCTGTGAGTATTCAAACTCTGTGTATTTCTGACAGCCTCTTATTTATGGTTATATTTATAGAGATACTAAGTAATGAGAATGAGGAGACACTCTATGATACAGTCTCTCATCTAAAGTTGACACAGATTTTTAAGTACTTCATGTTATCTAGATCTGGTTTCATGTCTTAGCCCTTCCTCCTCCCCTTGCTCCCCTTCTCCTCATCCTCCTCATCCTCCTCATCCTCCTCCTCCATTGTCAAGTATCAAACACCCAAAATCTATACTGGAGAATTTGTTCAACCATTCATCTAACACAACCTGCCAAATTAACCTGAGACAAATTAAAGAGTCTGTTATCCGTTCCCCTGAACTTTCGGTGGCATTTACTCCTGCGGTATTTCTAGAATTAATATAATACAACTTTTTCTACATTACACAGATGTGTTGTTGAGATTTTGTGTTGATTGGAACACAAACAGTAAGAATTGTCACGAGGCACAGCTACTTCTCAATCAGGTTCTGAGAATTCACAGTCCTGATGATCTACTGGAGCTGGGAAATATTAAATCTACACTAGAAGGTCTTCTTCCTTATACAGGTACAGTGGTGGTAATGTAACCTGAACGTCAGGACACAGGAGAGGGGAGATGGACCAAATTATTTTTTGTCATAGCTTTTGAATTGCATCTGCATTATACTCAATAGGCCATGATATGAAATGAAGGGCACCGTCAATGTCTCGGTCAGATTTTACCAGGCATAATCATGGGTAGGATACTCAATGTGTCCCTGCATATGATTGGAAGTTTGAAACACTTATTTTCACTCTTTGCATTTTTCAGAGTGGCATTATCAGAGAATGAGTAAATTAGCACAGCAGACTCAGTTTGTAGACTATACATGGCAGTGTATGAGGCTGGGTGAGCGCGCCGACCCGTCTATTGAATGATTCATGAACAAGTTCACCAACTAATTCTGATGCTACTTTTATTTTTTTCGTACAATAATTCTAACAAATTTCCATTATTATGACAACCCTAGTCGATGACTATGAACTTTCGAAACTTACAAGACACAAAACTGTTAGTTAGTTAGTTAGTTATCTATTTTATTTTATCTTTAGACAAAATAAAAACAACTACGCCTCTATTTGCAGGCTAAATGTATGTACAATTATGTTTCAAATGATATAGTCTGAAGGTTAGTTAGGTACTTTTTGGATATGTAGGGGAAGTGGAAAACTTCGTTTTAATTCGAACTTGATAAAACAACTTGGGTTTGAGGCTAAACACAAAAATGAAAAATCCCAAGTTTGATGTGATAAGAAAAATTAAAATGCGTCTATGAATTTTATGCTATGGGTAACATATTGAAAGGCAGGTTATGATGTGGCACTTTGAACTGAACTGAAAAGGAAAGAAAAACAAAATATGATGGAAACAAAATTATATATGTATGTACAAAAAGGAAACAAAACATATGGCGATTTGATATTTATGGATTGTAATGAATCACGTTTGGTAGGAAGCATATCAAGTTTAACATAGATGTTAAAAATATGAAACACAAATTTCAATAACATAAAGATATTAATCGAGAAGGAATTGTCATGTATCAAAAACAAAGTAAACTTAGAATTGTTGAGCTTCGGTTTTAATATACAATAAAAATTGAAAAGATAATATTTGCATTTAGGGATTCGAAAGTAGCTGCGACTCTCCGTATGCTTGGTTCTCTGTTTATACATCATCTAACTCTGTTTACAATCTGTTCTGGTGTTGTCTGCTGAGTGGGACCATCGTGGTCCCCGTACCCTCACCCAGCAGTATGGCCTACTCTACCTCTTAGGTTGACCTGACCAGTGACTGTTTTCTGGATGGAGGGGTCTTGCTCCATTAGTTAGGTAGGTTGCTTGACTTTGTTTTTGTTGTGGATTTAACGACGAAATCTCCCACTCTGTTCAATGTAAGAGATGAGAGACATGTGGTCCGCTTGGTCTAGATCAATGCTGTCTCTTAGACATATGTAATCAGCCTTGACACATGTTTTACCCATGCGACAACATATTTATAAATACAGCGATTATGCACTCCATCGGAACTCAATTCAAGTTTTACTGATCAGACTCTGTGCACTGACAATTATTAAACAATCTGTTTATGCGTACCATGTAACAAAGGAACCTCTTAAGTCTGAAGGAATTTGGGTTGGTGGATGAGAAGCAAACAATCGCCTACGATATTCACAGAAGGATTCAGCCAGTGAGCAAATGTTGATTCTCGATGATGTATCATAATGTTCCTTTTTCAGAAAATGGTAAAATTAGCAGACCTCAAAACCATATCATTGCTATCATCTGGCCTCGTCTGACCACTAAACTGAACTCATGGGAAACAAAAAAACGGAACCTGGTCAAACCCTGGTAACACTAAGCTGATGTTTTGACTCGGTTTGTTAGGGGCTATGACACTGGCTAGGTAAACCAGTTGAGGGTGTGCTTATGGCCCTTGGAGTTATGTTTATTTCCCTGTAATTTCCTGCATCAAAGCAAAGCAGGGAGTGAACTGAAACTGAAAAGCTTGGTGTTTAATTTTGGTTAAGCTTCAATTTTGACATATTGATCTCCAAAATTTAGATGATGAACACTTTTTGGCCTAATTGTCTCCCTTGAGAACTTCCCAGCATCTAGGATGACATAGACTATCTCTGCAGCATAGCGATTGTAACTCGACCTTCTATCGAGAAAGGCAACTCCTAGAGTTGCAGCTTATCAGATACCAAACCAGTTTTCCATTTTCCGGTTTCTGCATTTGGGTCTCAACCACTTCCCGATTTAGCCGAGGTAATTACATGACCAATGATGCAGAGCTAAAGGAACGCTTCAATATAATGAACCAAATAGGCGACGCCAGGCAATATTGTGTAACCCAAGTTACATATAGTCAGTCAGTATTGATCTTTATATATATATTTGTTTAAATCTGATCTTATCTTACGAGTTTTCCGACATTCTCTCAGATTAGATAATATAATATCTTGGTATTCCTATAGATAGGTCGCAAACAAGAAAAGGGAACACAGCAACATGGATGATAATGTTTTTTATAACTTTCTTCGTATTTATTTCATGTTACAAAGAAAAATGTTTTCAAATACAGCCATATAAAATGAGGCCACACAGAAAAACAAACCACTCATGTCACACTTACAGGCGCACATGACAGAAGCAGATGCAACACCATAAAAAACGATCCGATAAAATATGTTCCAAGGAAAGCCTGGATCAATGATATCACAATAGATATGAATATGATGTTTATAGAGGCTCAATGGGAACATGACAATGTCACATACACCGAAGTTGTATCATTTACACCACTCAGTTATGGTGAGAAGGATATATTGATTATTCTGTTTGTAGAAAGTATATTTAATATTATCAATAAATTATATATTATTTATAATATCACTATATTTGTTATATTTATCCCTACATCTATTCTCATTAGTTTTAGAATAATTACATTTCACAGTTTCAAATAAACTCTGTGTTGAACAAACCAAAAGTGTGATTTTTTTCAAGATGACAGTAGGCCTATCTGTATGAGCACAATCATTCACCTATCAATTTGACCAGAAAAATAACACTATGATGTCAGCTACTCTGCTGTTATACTATTAAATCAACTCAATTAAGTTGAGAAGGATAGAATGGTTATTGTAGAAATTATATTAATTTATATCATTAATATTATTATATTTATTTATTCCTTTTAAAGGAGCATCTATCTTTACCAATTTACAATAATATTTATTTATTCCTTCAGAAGTACATAATTTATTGTTATTAATTTACAATAATTTCTATTCTTGTGTTAGACAAATATCAGTACTTGCGACAAAAAAATGTTTGTCAAAATTGCAAAAAAAGTTTTGGCGCCACCCTGTTTCTGATTGGTGCTTCTTTTATCATTTTGATGGCAACCTATTGCGGATGTGCGCATCTTAATAGTAAGAATATCGTCAGGTCAGCCAAGTACGCCCACTAAGATAACGTTTATTTTTAGCAAATTATTAAACAATTATTTTATAATATATTGACATAAGTTAAAATCTTAAAATTTAGAATTTTCAGTTGACATAAGCTTCTGCATGAGCCACTATATTCATATCAATTGTTTCAAACTTTCTCTATTTGATTATTTTCTAGCTTTCAGCTTAATCTTGTGACCGAGAGGTGATAGTCAGCGTTGACAATATTAGGTATTCTAAAGGGATGAAAAAAGCAAAGCAGCACCTTAAGCGATGATCTATTGATGCGTCGAGAGGAGGAAATAAAGACAATCAACAATTTCCATAACGACATTTTGATGCATCGAGTGGAAGAAAGATATATACAACCATAAATCGCTGTGAAATAATATTACTGGTCTTCGCATTATGTTGTGTTTCATGACAAAACTAGTATCTTATTTATGCAATTGCTACAATGTCTTTAATCATAATTGCTAGTTACTCCATTTTATGAAGGGAGAGAGAGACTAACTAAAATGCTTATGGAAAGTATAATTATCTATATTAGTTATAATTTATATCATTAGTATATATATATATATATATATATATTTACAGCTATTTTTCTATTTAATCTTATGATTGATATGTTCAAGGCTTTTCAGAGTTGATGACAACTGATATTTGTATATATCTACAATAACTAATTTGTAATGAATATGATTATGGAAGATTATGTAGGCCATGTATTTCTATCAACATGACTGCGATCTCATACTGTTGTGGATTGAGCTCTTCTGAAACTAAAATAATCAAAATAAGAACACTGCACAAAATATTAGGATGACATGAATATATTCAACATACAGTGTGGCTAACCTGAGTTCAAATGATGATATGCAATGCCTGCGCCGCTCTAAGATATTCATAACTGACAATATACTGTGCTGTTTTGAAGGTGCAAAATTACCAAGACACTCATAGATTATTTGCCTAGCCGACCTACCTGTTTGATGAAGAGACGTGGATGTGTTCTTAATAGCTTTCTTCCTTGTAGAGATATGGATCTGTTTGTGATAGTTTTCTTCCTCTTGAACCGCTTGCATTTTTTAAGACAGTGATTGAACTTACTTAGCTATCTTGGGTTATGTACAGTAACTGGTACTGCCTCAAAGTGTGCTTTACCTGTTTGAGAAATGACAACAGTATGCAATTATTATCAGATGAGGCTCATATTATCATGATTCAGTCATTTAAATTGATGCACAATCATGTTATCGGGTCTGTAATGAATCCGTTCGCACTTTAAAGGGTCTGCTAGCCAAAATTTCAGCACCCATTCTCTGCATTATCAGTACATGTTGCTCAATACTGTGCAGCCTTGTGGTTAAACTAAATGCACCAGCTGAATGTCTGCCAATCGATCCCCAATCCCATCTGCTAACTGATCAGGCGAACTTGTTTTCACATTGAGATAGGATAGATAGATAGGATCAGATAGGCCTTTGTACTAAATCTGGAGGTGGCAAACCAGTAAAATAGGATATTAAACTGCAAGAACAAGAACGCCTGACTAATTAAAATAATTATAACAGCCATTGCCAACAAAGCCACAGAGGGGTCTGGGTCACTGAAGTCAACTTACCATGAGAAGAGAGTTTGTAAGACTTAGTTATTTCAGCTGTTTATTCTGTGAGGCGATGTGTGTGGGTGGATACATTTAGGATGCAATGTTACTCAATAGTAGGAGAAAACAAGTTTTGCTTCTGATTTTCATCTTCATTCGACCATTCTACATAAGCGATTTTACAAATACCACAGATTCTCCACGATGTGAAGTTAAACAATCAGAAAGCGTTGCGTAAATACCATTGTTTCTGATTGCTATGAGGAGAACTTGAGATGTATACTTTGATTAAATAGCGATAATACTCTACTTGGTACAATACCCTTCAGGCAGGGGCAAGTGGGTCATTATTAAACACACTTTGTGTTGGTGATATATTAATATAAAGTTTATTGGCACAATTTAACTCATCAAATGTGGAAAATTAAAATAAGAGTTGGTTATTTTTCTACAAATTTTCTATAAAGTTTTGATAAATTTTCCCAGAAAAATCTTGAACTTTATTTTGACCGATCAATGTCCATATCAGACAGATCAGACAATGTCAACAAAAGAATGAAGGATTAACAGAAATGCATAAATAGGCTCCTTGAGAAAAGTGATGTTCGAGAATGATTATTAAGGAGTCGTCCATGTGAGTCTTTAGTGGCTGGAGGTATTAATAGGTAGAGAATATGATATGGATTTTGTTTTATACTAGCCACATATGTGAAGCAGGAAATCTCCAATATTGTTGCTAGGTAGTCTATGTCACAGATGCGTGTTCTGTCACTATAGTGTTCGGTATTTGATGAGATTATTCCCTGGCACAAGCTTTGTACCCTCTCCAGCTCGGAAATGTCTCCCCGAGATATATTAGGGAACCAAACCGGACACGCATACAGAAGCACAGGTTTTATGATGGTTGTGTAAAACATCACAAGTCCTGCATCACTAACACACCGTGGGGTTTGAGGGCCAATAGCATGCATATATGGACGGACCTTCTGAATAATACTGTCAACATGAGATGATAATCGTAGATGGCTATCAGAGACGACACCAAGCAACCTCACATTGTCAACCCTATCAATAGTTTCACCATTAATATTCAAGGGTCTATCAAGGATAGTTTGTTGAAGAGAAAATGTGATAGAATTTGATTTGGTGATGTTCAGTGCCATATGGTTTAAATAACACGGTTTTTCTATGGGTACACGGTAACTCTGCCAACAGAATATGGCACTACGTGGCAGTTTTCCCCAAATTGCGCAACACAGAGTGCCCAAAAACACCTTAACATGCCTGACAGCTGGAAAGATCAGAAGGGCAAAGAGCAGAGCAAAACCTTGAACTTTGAAAAGTTGACACACCATTTTTCATACAAATGTTAAGACCAGAAACATGCTATAGCATATGTTGTTATGGCTCACCCAATATTTGATGGCACGGTATATTGATCACATTTTATACTTCATTGGTACATGTTCTGTAAAATTCACCGGTTTTACCCAGTTGTAGTGGTCATATTTAGAAATAAGAATGTCTTTTCTTCACACATTACATTTATGTGGAGATAACTCCTATTCTGACCTATGCACTACAGAGAAAAAGTGAATAGCGCAGTGACGTCGCGTCACTGAATTAGAGAAGACACCGAGCCTGTATCAAATAGCCAATAGTTTCCAGTCTAGAGTATTTACATGTTTATGATATTATGCAATCGTATCATAACAATGACTCAAGGGGCAGAAGAGGATAGAATAAGGGATCAGAAATATCAGAAATACAACTAATCCTCCCTATTTTCTTCAATATAGACTCTTGACGCAGCCGAGCCACTATTCATAGATCAATGAAAGTCAATTTTTGTGCCAATTCTCATTTCAGCTGTTATATATGACATTTCAATTACTATTTCAGCAGTTTAAATTCCAAACTAACAGCGTTCCGTTCTATATAGTAGCAATATTTGAAGATATTATAATAATCCAAGGCATGCACACAATCATTGCATCGAAGGTGTCTGAGATTGCAAAATAATTGCCACACAGTCTCTGAAACTCTGCCTCTTGACAACCTCTTTGATTACTTAACCGCTACAAAACTCTCCTTCATGAAAAAAACTTTTAATTAAAGAACTTAGAAACTCTGCAAAACCAGTTAGAACAACTTTGATAAAAGTTAAAAGGTTTTTTAAAAGTTATTCTGCTTCTGCTACAGCTGTTGCTGACTGTGATGTCCATATACATCAGCAGCTTTTGGGTCTTCTAACAAAATGTTAATCTGTGGATTAGTGTAATACAGGCATCTCATGGTTTTATAGTGAAATTTTGGGTGCTGGGCAGTTGCCACCTCGAATTTTATTTATCTTATGACCATATTTTCTCGTGATGATGAATTTTTAATATTTGATATGATTTTAATATTTTATCTCATGTACAACACTTAGAAATCGCTGTTTTTAACTAATTTTATTAAGCGTTTTATAATTTAACTTTATTTCTATTATTATTGTGAACACATGACAATGATACTTATTCAATCGGTCAGTGACAACGTTGTTAGTGGCTTGGTCATAGGTGATGGTATAAATAAAGCATATAAGAAAAATGATTGTATTGGATTCGGAGTTTTTCTACAATATAATAATCACTATGAAATCTTATAAACAGAATGGGTGAGAATATACCACTATAACCCGAAAGAAACTTTTGTCCTATTATACATTACAAGGAAGTAAATTTTAAAATAATGGTTGTTTCTATGAGCTATTAGTCAAATCAAGTCAATAGAAAATTAGGGGAAATTTGAGAAACAAATATTTCTTATTGGCTCTACTGCTGCAGGTTCGCCAACCCTGAACTCATCAAATGATAAATATTTAAAAATTCAGACTCAAGAACATATGACCAATCGCAGTAGGTATACCTTAGTATACCTTATACCTTAGGCAACCACAGAGAGGCGACATCATCCTTATACTAATTCTTAGCATCATGCATTCACTATGTGCCAACAATCGCTTTACATGCTGAAATGGAAATTTGCAGAATAAGGCATGTTAGAAGCTACTTCCTTATTTTTAAGCAATCAAACGCCTGCCATTACGGGAATTGCGCTCCCGTCATTACCAGATACGCAACTCCCAAGAAACGAAACATCTTGCAGTCAGTTGAATTCTTTTATGCTTTCAAAATAATGTTGGGATTATGGCCAGCCCGATAATTAAACAGTTTGCTGATAACTAACCCTGAAAAATGAGTCAAGAACAACAGCAATACAACGATAACACTCCTAAAGTGAAAGTGATTAGTGAAAGTGATCAATCTATAAAATACCACAACTTCCTTCTTGGCTTGATTATACCAGAGACAATAGATATCTATAGTCTCTGATTACATTATGTTTACATTATTTATGGATTTGCAAGGCTGTGATAATAATCAATCATTACATTCAGTCATTGAAAGTATTTTTTGTCCTTGGGTAATCACATGTCGTAATGCCCTGTTAAATATGTCTACAACTTCCACAATGCCATCAGCCGATTTAAATTTGTTGACATCACACACATTTTGATCTAGAGGGAAGTAACACAAACAAGCACGCTGGCAGTGATGAGGACGCTTCTTTGAATTCATAGTCAACACAACACATACAGCAATTTAAAGACATATGCTCATTATTTACATAGCAGTGAAATCTCAACAACCTACAATTTAATGAAGGGTTCACCTCACAGGACTTGTTATTGAGACTCCTTGTTACGCGAAATAAACACCACTCAAAGCTTCGTCTCAACCATGCGAGTAATGGACATCATAGTGCTTCTCTGTGGAATGTCAAGTTACTGCATGCTAGTCACAGGTTGGTTTCTCTTCCATTCATAAATGAATAAAGTGCAGTTTAAATAACAGCCTACTGAGACAGATTCAATTTTTCCTAAGCATGACATTCTGACGCTATGCTTATCTTGATTTAGTTTCTGAAATCTATCTTAGACTGTTCATTACATGGCCTTTTTAAGGTGATTAATGGAATGTACAGTATACTAGTATAGTGTTACGCTCCTGAAAAATGATTGGTCTGGTGCTATAAAAGGATCTATGTGGAAAATAAGGAAACATTAAAACAAAAAAAGCCCCGGAATTCATATTGTTGTGGTGTGTTCAAGTACTCACATCTCCAGTTGTTGCCACATCTTAAATTCGAATAGACAGTTACCAAAATTTCAATTTCCCACTTAGTACTCTCAATACACTCAGCAAAGGAAAATAGTTTTATTATGGCTTTATTTTGAGTACTGTCTACCGCTGTAAAAAATTATCTCAAGTGCCTCATCTGCATCATTGTAAACGTACCGGGACATTTAATATTGATAACTATGGTTTGAAAATAACAAATCAAAGAAAGTCAACAAAACAGCCATAGACTAAAACTAATTGGCTTTCTAAATTGCTTACCAGCCATATCTGCATTGATCAATGGTACTCAATGGAGCAGATGCTGGATCTGAAATAAGTTTTTCACATTTGGTATGTATAGTTTCCAAATACAGCATTAAACGAAGTTCCTTCGCTGAGAAAAATGTTTTTTTTTTATACTGGATTGTATATTGTATCACCTGATTTGCATCACAACCTTAAAACTGAGGCTCCTCCATGACTATAAATAAATATAAAGTGGTATCCAAAATCAGCATTTACAATTTTTTTCACTCAGGCGCAACCTTCGGCGGGAGTGGGTCTCTCGGTTCTTGCGTACTCCCATTCAGACATGGATCCAAATCATATGAAACATGCATATATTCATCAGGTGGTTATTGGTGGTGCTCAACTGGTGATGATGATGAATGGGGAAAATGTACAGGTGAGAGTTACCTCTATCTTTTTCACAGCCTACATAATGGCAGTGAATTCAACAATACAGTCCATTACTGTACTATACTGTCTTGTCTATAAGATAAGTTACTTCTATTTAGTTTTCACAGTATCCTGTTGTTTCATATAAGTGAAAAATATTTGCAGTGTCCACCACCTTTCAACAGTTGAAGGTATGGATACAGCTGTTGGCACTCTATGTGTTCAAGCAGGACTTTATAGTTAGTCTTCTAGCACAACAAATTGTTTCAGTTTTTGTGATTGATCAAATTAAGCTCTTTAAAAAGCAGTTAAGCCATGGTCGTGTGTCCTCCTTATATTACAAGCTTTCGGCAAATTCAGGCGCAGGCAAAATGAATAAGGCTAATCGCCTTTTTTTCAAGTAGCCTATCTTTTTTATTTAGAAATATCAGAAGCGGAGAGCGGTGTATATGTGATGTTAGCTGGTAAAGATCAGCGTATCACACATCAAACAGGAACTATAATAAGTCATAGAGGATATCCACAAGTGAATTACCCTTGGAATGTTGACAGCACACTAGGAGTAGAAGAAAGGACACTACTGGTTACTATGAAGATCATAGAATTTAAGCTAGATGATTCTGAGACAAATGGCTACTGTCATGACTTTCTACAGATTAATGATGCCGTCAAGTACTGTGGAACTCAGCTTAAATCAGGAGAAGAAATAATTTACATAAGTGTTAACAAACAATTTAATCTCAAATTCCACACCAACGGATGGACAAACACAAACGGATTTAAACTTCAATATGGTGAGTTTGAATAGACGATTTATGTTAGTTCAAAATGGACAAAATCTACTTCAATCACATGATGTTTTTTTTATATTTATTTATATAGAGCTTGTGAGTGTGAGTTGCGGGACAGATGGACTTCAACGAGCCTATCACTCTATTCTCCCTGGTACTCATTCAGATTACTACGGCTACACAGTGTCAGCTGAGTGTATAATTAGACTCCCGTTGATCACAGACACTTTCTACTGTGACAGCAGCAGTGACAAATGGAAATTGATTAATAATGGCAGCAGCGCCTCTGCATGTTTTAACATTCTTGGTATGATATGTTAAACTGTTGGTTTACTTACTTGGAGTCTACCCAAAGACTGAAACATGTTGTGTCAGGCAGTTATTTATGATAAAGTTGTGTCAGATTTGCATGGTAAAAAAAAATTTGATGCTCTACTTGGCATGGATTACTGATGTTTGGAAGAGTGCCTTCTATAACAGGGTAACTCTCATAATCTGCATGGCGATGTCACAGTTACCTGGATGTTCAGTACAAGAAGCAAGTACTTCCTGGTGACAGTGACATCAGGATTAAAGTTACCTTCCCTTATAGGGAGTCTCAAACGGATTTTTCTAACTGTGGTTGTTTTTGACTTTCGCCAACCAACGCAATGGCCTAACTGAATTCAAAATTTTACACGGTTGAGTTTTCAAGCTCCTATATGTACTCATGTTGTTGGTACTGACAGATGCAATATGCAATATTGACAGTTTGAAATGCCATAACTTCCTCAATATTTAGATTCTAAAGCTGGAAATTGCTCACATGATAGAATAAAATATGGAGAACAAGATCATCTTGTTCTCCATATATTCTTGTCAAGATGTGATACAAAATAGCAGCCTCAAAGTAAGTCTTCAAGTTATTATTTTTTTTCAGATGCTATTGCAATGTACAACATTCAAGAAGCTTTGCCTCAGGAGACAACTAACAAAGAAGGTTATGTCATCAGTCACACAACTTTTCCCAATAACTACACAGCAAACATTGGATCGTCTCTGACCATCACAGGATTACAGCCTCAGCAGATTGTACAGGTCAAGTTCCTGCTGTTCGATCTGTATTACGACTCTTACTACCCAGGTTGCTTTTATGACTACTTAGAACTGATAGGGACAATATATGACTATAAATTAAGACTTTGCAGTGACCCTAACAGGGAGCCTATCATAGGTAGATGGTACAACTACTCAGTTTCTAGTTCAAGCCTGTCATTCAGATTTGTTACTGACTGGGACTTTGCATCTGTTGGATCTGGATTTTACTTTCAGTATCAAGGTTTGTGGTAAGGTTAATGCATGTGCCTGTTATTATATATAAATATAACTTGTTATTTTAGTCTGTGTGATGTTTGATGGTTTAATCAACACACCAGTTATTTCTTGAGTGATTTCAATCCACAGCAGCAAAGACTTGAAAATAAAGAACCCTCTAAACTCCTATCATTCTACTAAACCAAAATCTCTGACCACAGCTCTGTCTCATTCATAGTTTTAGACACTGTTGCAACAACCTCAACAAGCATTCCGACAACCAGAATATCAACCACCAAACCAGACACCACAGGAACAAAATCAACAAGATCAATACCTGCAACATCTGGGATGAGCAGTACACCGCCTACTTATAAATATAGTGCTGACGGTGAAAACGCTACAACGGTAATGCAAACTACTTACAGCCATATACTGTCAGGTACAGAAACGACAATGCCAAACATTACAGGTAAATGAATAGGAGTGAACATATACAAATTTATAAAGTATCTAGTTCTGTGACAAATATTTTGGAAAATATTATAAAAAATTAAAATAAGGTAAATTAAGGTTCCCCATCATTGCCTAATAAAGAGGTACATACCCGAAGGTACTGGGCTGGAACAATCAACCTTGAAAGCTCCCCCAATGGGAGTCGAACCCACAAGCTTTGATTAACAGATGCGTTCCAACATTGTAATATGTCGTTGACAATAATATTACCAAATAGATCAACTAGTCTAATCTAAGAACAACTCTTGCGGCACCAATCGCCTGGCAGTGAATAGCAAGCGCGTGAACTGATTGTGTCATCTGACCATCCAATAGCATGCCCGCTATTTACTAATCTGAGTTGTGTTCTCTTGTCCCAGAGCACAGTCCATTCCACCATTGCCACCTATGCAACACAGCGTAAGTGTTTCGTTTAAGGCTGCCATCATTGCCTAATATAATAAAACCATATCAAAGAAATATTGCTCATTCTATAACAGGTAAGACTTCCCCTATTTATTTTACTGAGTAGGTATAGCTGGTTCGATGCATGCTCAGTTACACCTATATCAACTATTTGTATGGTCATTCAGCCAGGGAGTTGGGACATACTGTCCTAAAGACCCTGGTTCAGGTTGTACCCAAGATCATTCCTTTGAAGGATTCAGCTGTGTTCCCATTGCCTGCTGAAACACAACTCCCAAATTTTAATAAGAGTTGAATGGTATACTCATAATGTTTCAGAACAAAATCGAGCGGACGGAGATTCTCTTATGCAGAACAAGTATAACTCTGTAACATTAGGAGCTGGAATCGGAGTGGCAGCATTGGTTATTATAATAGCTGTTATCATAGCAGCACTGATTGTGTTCAAACGGCGTCGGGAAAAAGAAAAGTACGTTCTCAGGTTAAAAGTAAAAGGTAGAAAGTTACCTTGTCTACATTTTCAGGTTATCCTAGATTTTTACCAGACCTAGTTCACCAAAATTAGGATCTACCCCTGGAATGGCTTGGAATCTGATCATACATTGTCATAACTATGCCCTGACTGGCTGAACATTTATACTACAAAAAAGAAGAAGATTATATTACGTTAGATTGACTGTCTTCAGGCTGTTCAACACTCAGCTACGGCTACAGCTAATTTTCTGCCATTCTGAAAACTCAGTTCAACTACAAGGGCTCTTCTCCTTTTCTTCCAAATAAAGAGTAAAAAAGTTGCAGTTGATCAATTGTGGGTGTAGTAAACATATTTTTCTGTTCATAATAGTTTAATATTTACAGAAGCAAACCAAACAACGGACCAATATATGGATACACAAATGCAACTTCAGGTGAGAACACTCCACAAGTTCGGATGTCAGCATTACCTTCAGATCCAGGTATGTGTTCCGCCAATTTATTTCTTTGCATCAAATGCAAAGGTTAAACTCACCAACTGTCTGTTTTATTGTAAACCTTGGAGTACACCATCACACTCCATAATCAGCCAAGGATGAAGCCTGTGCTAGCCTCTTTGGTTTGATGATAATATTCAAAATTACATATTGACACCCAACAAGCTTAGCACTTGATTATCTCCACAGTCAATATATTTTTCTGTGACCTAATCATCTAGTCATTTTTTTCAGATGTAGACAATTACTATGATATGCCTGAAACAGAAGGAATAAACTCAGTAGACAGTCAAAGAGCGACAACATCACAAAATTGGGCAAACAACGCTGCATTGTCAGGTGGTGCTGGTGAGACAGACTATGACATGGCTGAGCCGGTAGAGACAGGTGATATTCATCACTCAGCTGGTGACGTCAGGACAGATAACAACGAGTACACACTAGCGGAGGAGGTAACGCCTAAAAGAATAGTAGGTGCACAGGCTCAGAGAAAACAAACAGAAGATGAGGATGAATATCAACTGGCTGACTCAACAGCTGAGGATTACGCAAACATTGAATCTATTCACAGGTAAAATACTTACCTTTTATAAATGAAATGAGTTCCAGGTTGGGGCAGGCTGGTGGGACACTCATCCATCTCAGGCAACCTGACTAGGTCAATCTAGAGTTAGTTGATCTCATTGTGTGAGCTTCAAATGCAGATATTTTTCTCTTCCCATTGTTACAACTTCATTAAGACTACCAGTTAGAATTAAAGACTTGAAAGGTCAGCAGCGAGTTTATTCAACGAGTGGTTTCAATACAATTCAAAGTAACTTGCTTCAATCATTTCAGAGCTGAAGAAGAGAAGACGATTGAAGAGAAATACTCCTCTGTGCTTATGGCAAACAAAACTAAAAAGACAAACATTGACCCTGGAGTTACAGCTCTTGTTGATAATGACCTGTATGGTACTTAGGCAACAAACATGCAACCTTAAACTCTGAGCATCTGATAGTAGTTGGGTTAGAAAATAAACCAATAAATGCATGGTTGTCTGCGCTTGCCGAAAGGACAGATGATTACCTAAATATTCTCATATTATAATTTAGTGTTGGTTAAACTTCATGTTGTCTTGTGATAAGAACTGTATTGCCGGGTTGACCAAAACCGCCAATTATTCCCACATAATGTCCCCAGTGCCTGTTATTATGGCGGTTTTGGTCTAACCAAAACCGCCACTGTAGCTGCAAATCATACTTGTTTTCTTTTGAGTGGCGGTTTTGGGAATATTATGTGGGAAAAATTAGCGGTTTTAGTCAATTGCAGTATTCTGTTGCAGAATGAAAACATTGTACCCTGTACTTTCATCATGTTAAACATACCCTGTGCCATCATAAAGCTTTTGTCTAACTCATAATTTCTGAATGATCTGGTGAGGAAAACCTCACCGGATCATTCTTTATTGCCTGATAACTCAGAACTAATTGTCACAAAGTCTCAGTGATTTGCCCTTATGAACCTTACTACCTTGAGAGAAATAATGTATCTCACGAGGTAGTGAATGTCTTGATTTCAACCTCTACTTTGTGTTAGTTTCGTTATAACAGCTAAAATATTTTCACATATTCCAATAGTTAGCCTCTCCATTGATAATCCCAGAGTTTAATTCAAGGTATGAGTTTGTATGAATATAATTATCTTTTTTTTTTCAATTTTAATACTAAGATCACTAAGCTTTGTGTAATGAGTACTTTGGGTAACTGATACCCCACAAATGCTCAGCAAACCTAAACTATAAAAGCATGCCTTGGTCTCGCCTCGGTACAAACAATGTGAGAGTCCTGACCATCTATAGATCTGTACAGCGGCTTGTAGATCATTTGAATGAAGGTTATGATCCGTAACATGTCATATATTAGGGTTAATGGTAGAAACTGTCGAGGGCAGGTATACTTGCCGTGTTTGAGAGTCAGGTTGGCTTTTATTTATTTATTTATAGAGGTCTTAAGATAAGATGGCAGTTTATTGGTAAGTCCGTCAAAGACAGTTTACAATTGTTTAAAAAGGCTTTGTGATTGTAGTGGCATATCATTTAAAACTTTGATACTCGTAGGTATAAAACTACATAAAAATCTTTCGGTCTTAATTTTTGGCATCCTGTATGATTTCCTGCAAAAAGAGTAGCACTGATTAATAATATGGGTATCAAAATTTACAAAAAATTTTAACAGTATTTTCAATTTTACTACACACTAAGGAGTCAGCATAAAAAAAGTGAGAATTCTTAAAAAGTAGACGGAGAAGTTTTTCTCTATTACCCTGAGTGGCTGAAAAATACCATAACTCAATGTTACACATAAAAATGGGAAATATCAAAGTTTCTATAAAATTGTGTTTTTGTGACTTAGAGGGATTGATCTGTTTAAATTTAGAAAAACAATAAAACCTTGTTCAGAGCTTTTTATAGGTATAACTTGTGTTTTCATGCCACTTTAGGTCATGTCTAAAATATGTACCTAAGTACTTAAAATGCTCCGCTTTCTCAACGGGTTGGCTATTTATAAAGTGTACATATAAGAAAAAGGATTCTATAGGTATCTTGTTAACTTTTGACAGCTACACAAACAGCAGGTTGCTTCTTTGCCTGTCTCATTGGTGGTCCCCTCCTCCCAAAGCAAAAGGAGAAGACAACTCTTTTCTGAATTGGTCAAATTCTTTTGAACCAGAAAAGTTTGACTGTTTGCTTTTCGAGATGAGTGAGTTCTAATGACCAGCTGTTAATGACCTTGATATATTATTTATGATGCAGGTGCCCGAGATTGAGAAAAAGCTTGTCTTCCCGGCTTGGCAAGGTAACAAAGTAAATAAAAGAATAAGTGATCTGATATATTAAATCCAACTTTTGTATTTATCTTTTTGACCCTTAAAATCTTGAAGAAAGATTAAAACCTGACCTGTTATTGCAGTTAGCTGAACATGAAGCATGAACTAACACAAATACCTCAATCTATCCGATCACCTCTACAGACACCAGGCAATCCGCCTTCATCACTGAGATTACTCAAAGAATGTACCGTTAGCCAATCCACAGATTCTGTGTGTCATCATCTGCAGTACACTTATATAGGAAATCATGTAGGGTATGGTGGATCAGTAGATAGAGTCAAACAAGATGGTCAAGTTGAGCACGAGTTCATAAGGCTTGGTGATGATAATGTTGTACTAAGTTTTGCTGTTAATGACAACCAACTGTATTTGCTGATAAGTACAACTAGGCAGCACAGAATCCATGTACATGATTTAACTGGTGCGCAGATAAGACACTGGACTACTGATATCCATGGTGTCTATGTTGAGTTTGCTCTCACTGAAAACAGCATAGTAGTACCTGATCCTAAACCAAAAACAGTTTACAGTATATTCTCTTACTGGGGATTTAATTAAGCGAATACCGTGTGACTTGTCAACTGGTAATTTTATCAGCATGACCTCATTTGGGGAAAACTCTGTTATTGCCATTGTACCAGCTTCTAGCGCAGTGTTTAGAATTAATGTAGATAGTGGGGAGGTGATGTGGAGAGACCGCAAGGAGTTGTCTGCTTCAATGACAGATATCTTCTTGTCAACAGCAGCAGCAGCAGGATATGGATACAGGATATTAATACAGGTATGTTCAGTAAAGCTACAGGTGGTTATAACATAAGTCTTGAAACTTATGATGATATGTATGTCAAACATTTGACGCTTGATTACAGGTTTTGGAACATGATCACATATTATTTATCTGTAGCATAACCCTTATGTTCCATAGTTGATCAATCATCATCGATCACCCATAAATATTTACAGGTGAGTGTGTTGGTGGACTGACTGGCCATCAGGAGGGACGGATTACATGCAAAGAGATATCTGGGGATAATTTAATATTATCACGTATAATTGGCTCTTCTCCAAATCGGACATATAAGATTCAGTACTACACTATAGAATAGGGGATCAATGATGACTAACAATTCTTATTGCTCATGATTTCATAATTCATGATTGATCATGTGTGCTGGTGATATTTATCTTTCCAGTCCATGGAATTTATTTATGACCCTCAGTTTTGCTGCTCATCCGTAATCATCCGTAATAACTGTATCTCTCATTTACCTTTCAATTTTAGCACAAATAAAATGAAATACAAAAAAAACTGAATTAAATACTGAAATTTATAACACTGCTGTAGTTTGTGTATTGCATAAGTGGAAGCAGTGTGGCATTATTTTATTGAAAAGAGAAAGTAAAATGTTTAGCTGTTGTGGACCTGAAATCTATAAACCCAACCGTTGCGATATAAAACAATATTTCCTACCCTATGTTTCATCATCCAAAGCAGTCTAGTGATATTGTAGTGGTGTGTGCTGCTCCGGGTGACCTCTTGGCAAAAGTATTCGAACTCATTGCTGACTATTCTTTGGAGCTTCGCAACAATTTTCAATGTCATTTTGTTCATAGCTGATTCCAAGATCAGTCCAAGCGATAAGTTTAACACAGGTTCAATATTTATGTGGACTGTTATCTTCAAATTGTCGACACTTACCGTGCAATTCTCCCTGTGGTGCAATTCTCCTTGGGAACACCCTCTCTATAAACACTAACTAATGTTCCACACCATTATACAGATAGATCAAAAACTTTATCACTGTTTCTCTCAATCAATAGTAGACTGACTGAGTGTGGATGAAAAAATTAACTTCAAAAACACAGTATGCATACAGAATTGCACCACCAAGGTTGACAATTTGAAGATAACAGTCCACTCAAATGTTGAACCTGTGTTAATCTTATCGCATGGACTGATCTTAGAATCAGTTATGAACAGTATTTCTTTGTGGTAATTGTGGGAAGACACCCTCCCTGGTGTTAGAGAGCTTGGAGTTTTTCAACAACAGCCAGGAGTTGTCTTCTTACTTACTGTGGGGAGGCAATTATTGGATATATATTTCTGAAGCAATGGGTAGGCATAAATTATTAGATTAACAGATTATCAGTCTCAATGATGCAGATTAATGAGATGAGGGCATCATGATGTTCTGTATCGGGCTATGCTACTGGAATGAAATAGACTGCCAATAAAAGTGTTAAAAAAATAAGGATGCCTGCACAACACAGCTTAGCAAACAAAGGATTACAAATGTATTACTTTTCGACCAATTCTGAGACCAGCACTCTTATGGATTAGATCCTGATGATCTGGAAATATCTGTTTGGAAACTAGTCTTGGAGCGTGTGGTTAACCATCACTCAAATTCCAAATGGCCACAGCCTGTAGACGTCCTATTCTTCGCATATTCTTTGTCCTTTTCTTCTTCATTTATTGCAATGAAAAGGATAACGGTACCTGAATACCTGAATGCCTGAATGCCTGAATGCCTGAATGCCTGAATGCCTGAATGCCTGAATGCCTGAATGCCTGAATGCCTGAATGCATGAATGCCTGAATGCCTGAATGCCTGAATGCCTGAATGCCTGAATGCCTGAATGCCTGAATGCCTGAATGCCTGAATGCCTGAATGCCTGAATGCCTGAATGCCTGAATGCCTGAATGCCTGAATGCCTGAATGCCTGAATGCCTGAATGCCTGAATACCTGAATGCCTGAATGCCTGAATGCCTGAATGCCTGAATGCCTGAATGCCTGAATACTTGAAGTCTATAAATAAATAAATGAAAGTATAGACCAATTTAAAAGTTCACATAAAATTGAACGTGTAGTCATAACTTTTCAGAAGCGGTTCAGATTGAGTGTACATCTTTGCAGCCACAGTCATCAGTTAAATTTTTGTTGATCAAAAACAAAATCTAAACAAGCACATTGATTGCCTGATATCTAAATGTAATACTCGCCTGTTTTAATGCGTAAACTGAAATTAATTGTTCTAAGCGTTGAAGGTTTGAACATTTTTTACACTACAAACATTCGTTCCATCATGTGCTATGCCATTCAAGCATTTTATACTTTTTTATCTGACCACAACAAATCAAAGCTTGAAAGTGTACAAAAGGCAGCATTGAGAGTTATGCTCCCAGAATTTAACTATGAGGAACGCTGTTTAGCTTTGCATCTTACCAACCTCAATGATTTTATGTTTTCAATCTGTGCTAATCATTTCATTAATATTTTAAGAAATGAGTCTCATTCTTTGTACAATCGTATCATTTTTGATACCGATCAAAGAGTATCCCCACGCAATGCCTATAATTTCAGGCCCAAACACAGCCGTACCACTAAACGCCAGTGCAGTTTTTTTAATTACCTTATGAATTTTTACAACAACAATTTTATGTACCACTGAGTTATCCGTGCCATGATATCGTATGAAAAAATAAAAATCAATCAATCAATCAATCAATTGTTATGAGAAAAAATTACAATAATTCGACCTGTACAAAGGGGTTTGTCACCAACAAAGCCACAGGTTCTGTAAAGTCAGGGGTAGTAGTAATCGCATTAGTGTGGTCTTTCTGACAGGTGACATATTTTCTAACTGCACTCAGGGGTTGTCAACTTGTTGCTTGCATAATCAGATAGTGCAATGTCATCTGCTAAGACACTTGGGAAACATTAGTCGCAGTGAAATATAATGGAGGTCTAGGTAGGTAGGCAGAGCACAGCTGTTAGGAGTTATGTTATATTTGATATTGTTGCCTGTAGAAAGTAGGTAAAGCCAGCTTACGTTGCTTTTACAATTATTTGGCAGCTTCTACTTGGGTATTTCAGCAGACCCTGATGCTCACCTCGACATATTGCAACATAAACAAAGTTTTGAGGGTGTGTTTCAACATAATTTATTGTTTGAGATTGACACTTCACTGCTCAAATCAGATGAGATTGCTTGAGGTCCAAAAAAATAATAATCCTTTTCTGAAATTTGCAATAATTATGAAATGGAAATGTTACAAAATAAATAGTAACAGTCACAAAAAAATCGCAAAATAAGATGGTCTTTTTAAGACAAAGTACTGCCATAGCTATAGCATATATTACACATGTCAATGGCGAAAGTATCTAGCCTTGACAGTAATTCACCACCTTGGTGTGAGTATCAGCCAGTCAGCATTATGTGTAACATCACCAATTCCGTTAGCGTAAAATGGAAACCATCAATTTAATCTTATAAATTACTGAATCCCACTTGGTTTCTCCTTCCCACTGTATAGGCTTCATGTGATCCTTTGTATAATAATCACACCACCAGCCCTGGATAACAGACTGCAAAGCATCCACAAGCGTGTCAAAACTGCACGATGTAACATCTCATGCAGGAATTACACATTGGTCTGCTGATTGTGTATCTGTTGTGTAGGTTCTATCAATGATAAACTGATAACTTTCGCGAACTGCCTGCCACGCAAGTTGAATGTCAGCAGATGTCGTTTTTGTGGAGCATATCGCAAGCCTCATATAGTGTACTCCATTAGCCTAAAAGAGAAAGCAAATCATATTGTAGGTGAATGCTTAAGAACTAGATCCGAGAAAGACGGTATTGGGCCTGAGGCACGGAGGGAGATTGTGCTGTCACCACTTCCAATTTAACTCAACATCAGAGCTTGGCATAACATGGCTGCGTATTGCTGTCAAATTAGCATTCAGTATACTTATTCCCTCAACATCTGAGAATTTGGCTGCTATGTTTTGTGTTGAAGCCAGGATCTGTAGATGCTTGATATTCTGATCCTTTCTTTCTTTTTATCACTTTATTGGTTTAATGGAGCGAAATTGTTTCTCAAAGAATTGTTAAAACTACGCCCTATATCAATGACCTTGTTTTCTCAGTGACATCAGTAAAAATTGTGAGAAAGTGGGTAATTACGGGATGATTTTGCGTTGTTGAAATCCTTTTGACGAAATCATTCCATAGTGAATCAATGGATGATATCTAAACCCAATGCAGTGATTTAAAAAATGTTATTAAAAGCTTACCTCGCTTGGTACCATGAATATTCTACGGTCAACCTGGTTGATTTGCTTCACAAGCTCTTCATTGAGTCGGTTTGAACCCTGGAACAAAATAAATACTAACCAATGAAAGTTGTTAAACAGTAGTTGAGCCCCAATATACCTACAGAAAGTTGGTTGATTTGCTTCACAAGCTCTTCATTGAGTCGGTTTGAACCCTGGAACAAAATAAATACTAACCAATGAAAGTTGTTAAACAGTAGTTGAGCCCCAATATACCTACAGAAAGTGCTCATAATATTACATTTTTAGCTATTCCAATTTTAGCATGAACAAGGGCTATAAGATTGTGGCAAAGTGACATACCTTGACTCTGAAGCAGACAAGTCCTAATGTGACCTCACCAATAATCTCAAACCTATCATCCTTTATCACAAAGTTCTCAAATTCTTTAGCTTGTGCTGCTTGCTAAATGACAGAGAGGTAAAATAATTTTAAATATGAAATCACAGGTAAGCGAACAAAGAGGAAGACATGTCAGATAGAAAACTACTCTAAATTCTGATATTGATGACAACGGTTAGTTATGACGTGACTGGTACTAACCACAATATATTTCAGTATTGGTGAGTAATTCATGATTTGCCTCTGTGCTTGTAAAAAGATGAATGCACATAGAGCATCTGAAGATACAGTAATGATTTGATAAGCCTTAGGTTGTGTTAGTTTTACTCAAGCTTTCTGTTGCACAACATCAACTTGATCCATAGCTTTGTTAGGAGATCACACATAAAAGTTACACAGAAATCCCCACAATGTTACCTGGATTGGAAGAGCTCTATATAAAACGATTTTTGGTGCCAACATGTAGAACTAGAAAATATTTTAAACCGGTAGTTTACCTTTCTGATATTTGCTTGGAGTGCTTTGACGCCAATGAGTCTGAAGACAAACCACAATTTCAAAGCTCTGAATCTTCTGCCACAAGGGATTTGTAGGTGCCTGAAATCAATGATTTCAGAATCGTGTATGTGCTGCAAGTATACTGGGTTTACTTTAAACACATTGGCGACCAAGTTGTAGTCACTCAACCAAAGTGCTGAACATTCATAGTTCACCATCAGCCATTTATGTGGACTAACACATAACGAATCAGCAAACTACAACAGAAAAAAAAGAAATAATAGTTTTGTAAATGAATACTTAATATAATAATTCCTAAATATCTCTGCATTATATTTCCTTGCAAGTGTTACCTATATTTTCATACTTATACAAAGGCCCTTTAAACATTACTATAGTCTTATGGTCAAAACACACTTAGTGGTTGCAACCTCAGAGGTTTGCACAATGTAACCATTGTTAACATATATGCTGACAGCAGCCTCAGCTGATCCTCAGAGGTTTGATCAGCGGTTGCAACTTCGGAATGTAGAGCGGTTTGCATGATGTCACATTACTAACACATAGGCCTCAGCGGATCCTCGGAGGATTGATGTGTATAGAAAAACTCATTGAGGATCAGCTGAGGTTGCAACCTCTCAAGTGTGTTTAGACCATTAAACCGTATTCAATAGGTATCATGATTGATCAGTAAATTTGGTATTTTGTTGATAAAATTGCTTACTTCAACACCCTCAAGAATATATCTGTATTCAGGACAGATGGCTGCAGAACCTGCGTATGCACCATCTATATGGAGCCATAACCCTTCCTCTTCACCTAGTAAATAAGACAGCAAAGGTTATTAATCGGTCAGAAATGGCTTAATAGTCACGCTTTGACATACAGTTTACTATTTCTGAATTGAGTACACAATGTTGTAGAATCTGGAGCAGGATATATAAGTTCTTTTTCTGCTTGCATTGAACAAATTTGAGACTCAGTTTGAAATAAAATGAAAACCTGACTTACATATTTGTCCAATTTCTTTGAGATTGTCAAATGAACACATGGATGTTGTACCCACGGTGGCAGCGACCTGCAAATTATGCAAATCAGTTTCTATATTACTATATGTATATATAAATACACCTATATTTATTAATGTATGGAATTATGTTTAAATCATTAAATTTATAGCTTAAAGAATATCTGCCCTGTGATGAAGCTTGACCAAGGATTAACTCATAGAGATATTTTGTCTCTGTAGGTATTTGTTTAGCACATGAGGTTGAAATAACATGAAACTTACATAAAATGGAACGAGGCCTTTTCTTCTATCTTCCTTTATGGCTGCAAGCAAAGATTCTCCCCTCAGTGAGTATTTGTTATCTGCTTTAAGAAACCGCACTTGCACATTGGCAAGAATAGCAGCTTTTTCAACAGAGCTATGGGCCTGAGAGAAAAAAAGATTGCGGTTAAGGTGTGGGAACCTGTAGAGGATCAAAATTATGGCTGTCTGTTGATTCACGAAGATTCATACTAATGCCTGGATAATGCTAAACCCATAAACTTAATAATAAACATAGACATGACACAATTACATTATTGAATCCAGTCCAAATTACGGATCGGAAAATTTGGGTTTGAAAGGAGCTTCGTCAGTTGAGAGACACAGCACTCAACGCTATTTGAACAGACTAGAAGATACAAGTACAAATTTGACCAGTTTGTACTGTATTTGTATGTCACAACTATGTCTTTCACATTAAACATGTACTTACAAATTCAGAGCCGTAGCAAACGAGCTGGTGGTTAAAGTCACTGGTTTCATCTCCACTGTCACTGTTGTTGTCGCTGCTGCTGTCGCTTATGCTGTCGCTGATGCTGTCGCTGTCAAGTTTATTAAGCTTCCTTGTTCTGGCAGCCAGAAGAGTGATGAGAGTGGATTCACCGGCAGAGCCCTGCCATGAAAGGAATTAGCACTGTTAGTTTGGTTGTGTTAACTAGTTTGCAATGACAGGCTCAGACTAGGGATATACATTTTCTATGATCAAATTTGGAAAGGCACTTGGGGCACCAAGTTATTGTTTGGTGCAGGCAAGCTGGAATGCAGTCATGAGGCCCATCACACAATGAACACAACACTTTCAACATAATGATGGTTGAAGGTTGGTCCTCTTGACAATTGGGCCAGGCCTATTTCTTATACTGTCCCACTCAATGAAAAATTGAGCGAAACTGTCACTTGTAAAGAATTGGTAGATTGTCGTTGCAGTGGATGGTGTGGATCTGATTGTGAATGAATGTAAAAAAGTCCTATTATTTGGCCTTGACCTAAGCCTGCTTGCATTCTATAAGAGTGACGGGTCTATTTATGTTGATTCACTTTAGACTGAAGGGACAACTGTCTAACAATAATAGAAAAATAACTGCATAGTCAGTCATCAATATGAGTGTATTAAAATCAACGTTTTCCTACTACACAATTCTTGGCGGTTGATGATACACTGCCGATCCATAATTGAAAAAACCAAGCAAACTGATAGAACTTACTTGCAATATACCACCTCCAGTCTGCTCTTTTGAGAATATAAACTTCTCAGGGAGCTGTAACAGTCTAGCAAACCAGTTCATCACTACAATCTCCAGTTCAGTGTAAGATGGGCTGCTATTCTGTAAATGATGAATGAATGATGATGATGAATGTAAACTGTAATGATGATGAAAACATTCTCATCGAATGAAAATTATGCCAATAAAATCTTAAAAAAAAAAAACAATTATGATTGATAATATTGCTTAGTTGAACCAAGGAGTTAAAGTCACTCTTTAACTCCTGGGTTGTCTTTAAACTCCTTGGTTGAACAGTTAAAAGTTCAAGCATCGCTGTGCTTGTACAAAGCAGGTGTAATTTGAATTCATCATGCTTGGGAGATATTCCACAAGTGAGTGAGGTTGGTATGGGCCTACATCAATTTATTTATGGTTCACGATTAGTACAGCTAATCCGGAATTGTTGTCACATATATACATTAGCTTAATTGGGAGTTACACCCTCACGACAATAGAAGAGATAACATCTTTTAATAAAGTATCATGTACCCGAACTCGTAAAATATGTCAAACCATATTGAGCGTGTCAACCTTTTAATCAACCTTTAATCAACCTTTAATCAACCTTTTGATCAACCTTTAATCAACCTTTAATCAACCTTTTTTAATCAACCTTTAATCAACTTTTAATCAACCTTTTTTAATCAACCTTTAATCAACCTTTTAATCAACCTTTAATAAACATACCCAGGAGAATCCTATAGAGTTTATCGCTCCACTCAGCATGTCTCCCAGAACTGAGGGATATGAGCAGCCAGCAGCGAAGAACCCATGGAAATTTGGATGCTGCCATTGAGTAATCTGTTACATAAGAAATAAGCAAAATCTTTGATAATGATCATATTACAACAGCATTTCACTAAAAGGTCATAAGTTTACATGAGCAACAAGTCCTGTGAAAAACACAAGCTTCATATAAATATATCATGTGTAATTGGCTGTTTTTCTGCAGAACAGCCATTACAGATGCCTCAACAAGCCTTCCCCAATCCTATTGTAAATTGTAAATGTAACTATAATTAAAAAAAAAAATATGCGCCTGGACACAGCGATGACATCTGGTCTGTCAAGCATTAACGCATCTCAACACATTTTTTCCTGTAGTATCATAGTTTTTTAAAATGATTAAGTAATATATACATATTAAATGGCACTTTTTATAAAAAAATTAAAAATTCTATGCTGTATCATACCACTGTAATCTGGATAAATGTAAAAGATGTGTCGATTAATAATTTTTTGTAGATCATTTCAACTTTGATCAAGGATGTAGTTTGGCTCGGTATGCGAAAAGTTATTGCTTTAGATTTTGTTGGCAACAGTTAGCCTCTGTTTTTTGTTTGTGCCCAAGCAGTGATTTTTCTTTAATGGTTTCCCCCTCGCCAAATGTCTCGATGGTCATTAATGATTGCGTATGCAGCTACTAATATATGTGGTATAATGTGAAAGAAACTTTCTTCTCCTTTTTATAAGTTGCAAGAAGCAATAAATGGGCAATTCAAGGCCATTAAAGTTTCAAACTCATGAAACTGCGCTGATCCCATTACACAACCCCTGTAAACATCATTCTAGTCATCCATCTGAAGCATTTCAAAATGTCAATATAGAGTAAATGGGGATATTGCAAATATAATTAATGAAACAAGAAAAAGCATGAAAATGTTGCCGCAAAAAGAGTTTTGTAGGGTTGGCCTCTACTTTTATGCAATCGAGTCTTACCCCTGGCATAATGAATTTATCTACATCATTCAATATGTGCTTGAAATCTTCTGGTTCATCTGGGGCATTGCTAGGTAGAACACCATCAGTTGTCAAAAACCCTGCAACACAGAGAAATATACATCATTCAATTTGTCTTTCAACAGGTGACATCCTTTGATGGTTTCCTTTCTTGAGCAGAGCAGAATTCTAAGAATGCATTCATAATCGGGCTGTGCGTAGCCCTGTTAACTGCTGGTTATACATTTTCGAATGACGCAAATAGATTGTTGATTGGAGGAAAATTGTAAACTCAGTTATGAGTTATTTGATGTACTTGAATGGAAAGTGTCTAGGCTTGAAAGAATTCAGATGGTAGTTATGACCCAACGTCATGCAAAGTTATAATGGAGAGTAAATAAATTAACCTTGTGATCAGTTTTTGATGGTGATTTTACTCTAAATGTACAGTTTTATGAAGGATGATTTCTAATAACATTTAATTTCCTTCCATTTTGTCTCATTTGTCCTTACAGACAATGATAAGTGGAAAAAAATATTAATACCTATGCTGGTAGCTTTGTATAATGATCTGATCTGAAAAACCTTGCCAAGATTTTGATAACTATTTATAACATATGTAGTTGGGATGTTGTTACGGTTTTGACCTAATCGATGGGAGCAGATACAGTGACTGTTTGGTCCCAATCATCCTACCTGGTTTGACGTTATGTAATGGCGCTTTGTCTCTGATATTCCCCCAGTAGTCTGATATGTAATCACACAATTCTGCGCTGTGTTTCTTCAGTGCTTCACCATCCATGGCCATGGTTTGTCTGAACAAGTTACTGCAGTCAATACCTCTGCAAAGTAAAGAATGAAGCATTACAATTTATTAAAAACTATTTATCAGTTTTAGGAGAGCCCTCCGGAGTCAAAAACCACCACCAGTAACACAAGTTGCAACGCGGCACAAAATCCCTTGCCAAATGTCAAGCAGCATGAGAAGACAAAAAATGTTAGGTGCAATGAATGATGGCTATGCTAAATTATATTCGCATAAAACTTTATTTAATCCTCTATAAAACTTACTAGTTACTTGGAGTGTAAATCCTGTCGGAGCTTTCTGTAAAGTCGCACTTGCAGAAAAGAATCCTTTTGCCTAAGCCTGTGAATTATCCTTTTGGCTCTTCTACAGCGTTTGCTGTCGTATTTTGTGTGAAGGCTCAAAAGTCTCCAAGTCTGACTGAACAAATTGGTTGTATGGAAATTCAGATGCTTCCAATATATCTCCTGTAAGCATGAATGATCAGATTAAATTCCTGGAATCTCCTTTGATACTCATCATTTGCATATTATCCTTATAAAAGTAGTAATTCTATCATTTTAAATAATGGAACTTTGTCTAATCATTTACAGGTCACACTGCAGATCCAGAATAATATACTGGGTTGAATGATGGATTTCCTTAGTCTTAACCTCTTTTCCACCAATTGATTCCACAGTTCAGGAAAACCAAATCCAGAGTCATGTGGCATCACTCGAAGCAGCTTGATCAATTGGAACTCAGATCAAATAAAATCATCATAAAAAAAATCAAATGCGTTTGGAAAATGAACTCCAAATTGGTGATAGCGTAATTTTCAAATCATTCGAAATTTGTACCAATATTTTCTTTCGATTTTTCTCTTAGCCCTTTGGTGTGAATATCATTACTGGGGACATAACTGATATACAAAAATCTATATGTGTGTGTTGTGTAAACCGAAATTGCATAGACATGGAATGCCAAACTCTACAATCATCATGACTATGGCCTTCCAAAAAAAAAACGATACTCAACGCCAACAGGTTGTAGTACATTGCGGTAGCAATTCAAGCACAGACATTATTAGGCTCTGTCAGTTACTTAGGTTCAGGTAAACAGGTCTCTCTAATGAGAATATCTGAAAATCATTTTAGCATTTAGCAGAACATGACAAATCAATTCAAATCTGCAATTAAGGGTAAGTATTTGAAATCAATTGTCTTATGTTTAAAACAAATCACCACTGAAAATACAGATTTGTCAAACAAATGAAATCTCAATTCAGTAAAATTACAGGTGGTTTTCCTAGTAAAACTCATCACACATTCATCAGAAAAGTTTCAGTTGCCATTGTACTATGCAAGTACATCACCCAGTTTTTATTTAAAAAATAAGTGGAACGGAATCACCAAAGTGTTTTCAGCTCATTTAGATTACATTTTATTTCTTTCACCAACCTGGATGGATAAGAAAGACAGGCGATCAGATGATAGAAAATGCAGACGATCCTCAAAACAGTTGTTGGCTCTTGGGTTTAGCTCCAAAATACTGATGTGAATCTGATGGCCAGCTCTTTTATAGCGGCTGGGGACCCTCATCAATCTTCGCACCAGACAATACCTTATCAATCAAATACTTATCATACAGTAAACCACAATCATTTTACGTCACTAACTCAAAGGATAAAAATAGCGATGCCTCAACCCCAAGACAATAACTTATTAATAAGATGCTTGGTCACATAAGCTACATGTCACAAGGTCAAAGCATAAAAAAACGATGCCCTAGCCCCAAGACATCACCTAAACATTAAGACGCTTGACAACCACAGTAGCTAGTTGTCCAAAAACGCTCACGTCTGTTCTAGGATCACGCAACAATGACGCAACAGTATTAGTTCTATAACAGCAATATTTTTTTAAGAAAGCAAATGAAGTTTTTCTTATTCTCATTAAGACACTTAAATCAGAAAGATTGTGAAACAAGGGGCCAATTAAGACAGTGAGAGGATTGACATTCAGAAAACCACAGTAGCCGGTTGGCAATAAAATGTCACATCTTTGTTCAGGATCACGCGGCAATGACACAGCAGTATTCACTCGCTCTTTAACTCCAATCATTTTATCAGAAAGCTAGTGAAGATCTTTTTATCCTCATTCAGTAACAATTTGACCACACTTTGTACAGAATAATTGTCAAAACAAGGTGACAAATGAAACATACGGGTTCAAATAGTCATGTAAGAGTATGATATTCTCAATGTCAACATTTTGAACTCCCGGATCTCACTGGCAACACGTTTTACTTAATTAACCATTCACAATATTCTGCACTGTCAGGCCACTAGGACACAGTATGTCAGTATAACATATGGCACCCAAAGCTATCAGAGATTGAAAAACTTCTTCCATATTACGATGGCCTGTCATGACTAAGGGGTCAGGCATTAAGATTGAATTGAGAAAATTGTCTCCTTTGGCTTGAAAGGTCTTTTAAGGTTCTGTAGAGAAGGACAGGGGTAATTTTGGGAAGTGTACATTGAGCAAATCTAAGGCTGATCATCAAAGTCAAAATGCAAGACAATTGTTACTAGATCTAGACAGCAGAGGTATTATGCAGATGATGCCCATCATTCAGACAACAATGACGCTCGTTACAGTCCATCTTTTGACTTGTCCGCATCTGGCTCCCAATAACTATTCTGCCGTCACTCATAAACGTGTCCTTTATCCCTTGATGCCAAAACTTAGACCGTCTGACACATTTTGTGAGAACAATTCAATCTATGTCTGTATGTTGTTGGGTTTTTGATATGGGTTATATCATTCAATACAGATTTATGTGTTACAATTGATAGACATATCAAGTACTGCAACATTTCCAAACTTTGTCGGCCGAATTCTCTCAATTTATCGCATGTAAATCAACTATTTAAAAAACCAAGATAACCCATGGCCTATGTCTCCTATCACACAATGACAATGGTGTATATTGTGTATAGCATGAAGGTTGAAGATTAGAAAAAAGGCGGAAATAGGTTAAAAATGTTTATTAAAACAAGCAATATTATCACCCAATGAGCTGAAAATGCATTGGCAAAATGGTATACTGCAGCATTTGTTTTGACATCTGTTCTGATAAGCCATAATATCAGTGATGAGAATAACAATCAAAACTAAATCATTGTTGTGGAAAGAAATATTTATTACGTACTATGTAATACGTTACATAACTGATAGAAGAAATTCGTAGCCTACATGATTCTTTATTGTATTCATATTGTATAATGAATCGGATAAATATGAACACATATCCTGAGAGCATGTGCAATACCGTATTTAATTGGCATATGATAGCATCATGTGAAAATAGGTAAACTATATATAACTGTCTAAACAGTACACAGAATATTGGATCAAGAGGACTTGGATAGAATTCAGCGTTGGGACAACACACATGGATCTTCTTAAAGATTTAGTTCAATGGATTATCAGTTCTTTAATTATTTATTTATTTTATTTATATTTATTTATTTATAGTTGCTTTATATTTGATCAGAGATTTTACAAATTATTCATTGGATATAAAAACAAAAAAATGGAATCGAGAGTGACTTTTAAACACTATGATAGAAAATGAGCGGACACTTCGATCGGAGTTCGGTTCGAGTGGATGGTGGTATGGGCAGGTCTAGGCGGGCGGATCACCGAGGGGGTGCTGCAGGAGTATAGCTATGGGCTAGCTGGTGGAGACAATGTTCAGGGCTGCCCATGATGCGATTGATGAAACTCTTGCTGGTGTCTTCGAGTAGAGTGAGAATGGGCACTATTTCGGCTGTTTGAACGCGTTCATCTTAGTCTCGGCTGCTTGGGTCCATGATCTTCAGAGCAAAGTTTTCTAGTCTTACTAGCCGCAGTCTCTGCTCACCGGTTGTGAATGAGTACCAGGACATGCAGGCGTAAAGGATGATTGGTCGAATGCATGTTGTGTAGAATTTTCTCATGATGCGTTTCGGTACTCCTGATCTCTTCAGGTCTAGTAGTGAGTACACAAGACCACGGGTTTTCTTTATAACCTGATCCACGTGATCTTTGAATGTCAGATGTTCATCAATAATGACGCCGAAAAACTTGGTGCTGGTCTCGTTCGAGATCTGCTCACCATTCATTGTGAAGGTGGGTGCTTCAGGGACGAAGTTGTTGTGGATGTTAGAGATGGGAATGGTGACAGACTTCTTCGGATTAGCGATCATGTTGTGGTTGCTGCACCATCTAGTGGTCTCGTCGATGGCGGTCTGAAGATTGTTGTTGGCGTCGGAGGTGTGGTTTGGTGTGAAAGTAATGTCGTCGGCATATTTGATGGTTTCAGTTGAGGTAGTGGTAAGAGTGTCTATATATAACAGCCAGAATATTGGTCCCTGCAGTGTACCCTGCAGCGTCCCGTTGTTCACAGGTTGGTCGGCACTTTTGGAGTTGCCCAACCTTACATATTGACAGCGGCCGCTCAGAAAACTCTCAACTATAGCCACGATTCGTCTACTCACACCTCTTTCTGCCAGCATGGTGAGAAGCTTGGACTTATCCATGCGATCAAACGCCTTAGACATGTCTAGGAAGGCTATGGGGATACTGTGGATCTTTTCATCGAGCATTTCCATCCATCTGTCAACTGCTGAGAGAATGGCATCGGTGGTGCTTTTGCCTTTCTGATACGCAAACTGATCGGAGCCTATGGTTGGTAACACCACTTTGGAATAGAAAAACATGATTGCTCTCTCTAAAACCTTTCCTAGATTCCACAGTAGTGATATAGGTCTAAAATCAGTTGGGTTGTTTACAGATTTAGTTTTCTCAAATGGTATCACTTCTGCTTGTTTCCAAACATCAGGAAAAATTCCCTTAAGCAAACAATCATTAATGAGATCACACAATGGCACACAGATATCTTCACTACATAGCTTAGACACCCACGATGGAAAATCAGACGAGCAGGTCGACTTGCTGGTGTCTTTACTATTTAGCAAGTGTTTTACCTGTCCGACGCTGACGCATATCTCGTGATCGGGAAGAGTCGCTAGCAGTACGTCAGTGTCTAGGTCTGATGGAGTGCCGGAGATGCTGGTGAAGTATTTATCCAGCGTCTCTGCAGCAGTGGAGGTGGTCATCAGCTGATCATCTATTGTGCAGTACGGTTTTGCAGAGCTGGATTTATCCTTGGCGGTCAGAGATTTGATGGTTCTCCATGTGATTTTGGAGTTGTTCTCTCCCAGCTTCTCTGCTACCCATCTCTTTTTAGCTTTTCTCAGATGGCCGTTTAATAACTTGCCAAAGTATTTCGAGGTTGTCCTGCCATTTTTCATAGATTTGTTTTTTGCGTTGCGTAATTTTCTAGCAAGATTGTCAAACCAAGGCGTGGCGGGCTTGGATTGCTTTTTATACTTCATGGGGCAGTGTTTGTTTACTATGTCAGTGATGGTGGTTTGGGGGGGCATATCCCGTGCTCGGTACATACACGATATCATGGTCGCTGTCCTGGAGTGGCGCAAGCTTTTCTGGGTTTGCAGTCTTCAACTCCGTTATGTTCGTGAACACCTTAGGTTGGGAAATTGACAATGTTTGTTAGGTCGAAGAGTGTCGCGATGTCATCAATCTGCAGGTGATTGAAGTCACCGCCGATGATGAACCTGTCGGTATACTTTGTAGCTAACTTCACCATCGTCTCTGATATGTGGCGTAGTATTTCGTCAGTGTGTGTCGGAGTTTCGTCTGGATTTTGGGTGATAAATACATCCATATTGAACTAGCAGCTGCGCGTTGAATTCACTTTCCGGATTTTTGCCTTGTCCTTTGTCTCGCTTTCAAGGTTTGCAAAGGGTAGCTCAAATAGCATTTTAAACCGGCCATCGAGATCATATCCTAGATTCCCTAGATAATTATTATTTGGCAGATGATATCATCTGCCAAATAATAACTATCTGCCAAATAATCTTGATGATAATAATATATATATTGATAAGATGATATAATCTGCCAAATAATAATCTGCCAAATAATAATCTGCCAAATAATAATTATCATCAAGATTCCGTTTGGCAGATGCTATCATCTTGAATGGATGGATTTCACGATGTTTTAAAGAGAATGGTGCAAAAAAAGCAAAATGAAGATGTCATGTTGATGAGATGATAATGATAATGATGAGATGATAATAATGCAATGCAATGCAATATTTTGTGTAGCAAGCGTGTCTTACGAAACAAAGATTTCATAAGTTTAGTGATCTACAATAAATCAAAGCTTTCATGCCCATGAAAACTTATTTTTGCATCATCATTGTAACCTCATAGCTGAACAATCTGTACAATCTGAGCCTGAATGGCATTGGCACACATGGTTTTACTATGCGGAGTTAAATTAGTTAACCACGTGAGTACCAGAACTGCACCTCAGTTTTTCTGTCAGTCTGGGGCCAATCTACTCTTGATCATTACGCCGAAAGCTTTGTCACCCCTTCATATACAGTCGCAGCAGTACACAAACTCACAACCAACACTGCAACTATGAACTTATGTTATCTTTGAAGAGATACATATACTCTTTTTTTGGCAAACAATATCATCCTGGACTGATGTTTTCTATAACGTACCAAAAGCATTACGTCAAAATTTGGGGGAAAAACATTTTAAACAAATGAGATTTATGCCAATAAAAGTATACTATATATGATACATAATGTTTATGAATATGACAAAAAGGTCCACTCACTGAGGCATGAAAAGTAAGAGAGCAGTAGTAGTGATATATTAAAAGGCAGAGGTACGGTATGTATGTACACACTCATCACCTACGCCGAGGTTATTGGTACACCCTGCTTTGCCAAATGAGTCAAAATCTAAAAAAATCTTTGTGTTGGCTTGGATTCTCTAACACATGTTTTCACGGCCCTTCTTGTACCATATCCTCTATGTATATGATGGTGTGCCCACTACCTTATAAATTTCTCTTAGAGCCCATAGAGAATCTTGCAAGGTCCAGCATCTTTGTATCAGCTTTCTTATTAGTTTATAATTCTTCATGAACTAGCTTGCACACCATCAAAGACATAGAGGAAATGGTAAAACAACGGTGAAAACATGTTTTAGAGAATCCAAGTCCACATAAAGCCTCCTTTTCTGCATCATACAGGATGCGGGCTAAAACCATACTCCTCACAAGATAAATAGCATCAGTCAGAATAAGCTAAATTTTCCAAATAAAGTCAAGCTATAGCTATAAGATCCATTCAAATCAGTAAATTTGTTCAATCAAAAGTTTGGTTGCTCCTATTTTCATCAGTTTAATTGCCTTTCTTTACATTTATCTTTTACGCCACATTCATGGGTAGCAATCTTTGGAATGATAATGCCTGCCAATTGAGTTTTAATAATAATAAAATCGACCTTTTTGTAGCAGAACCATTAAGACGAAGAAATCATCAGGCAGTGATTTCAGATTTGAGATCAGCTGTAAGAAGATCCAGAATGAATCTCAGTTCTTTGGCACATTCCCCTGTAAGTTGGGCATGGGATAGAGCAGCCTGAAATATATGTTCATGATTGTTGAGGTGTGAAGCTAACTTGGTCAATGAGACCCAGCTATAATGTAGGCGTAGGGTAATGATGACTTAGCAAATGCTAAGATATATATAAAAATAGCTGACAATCAACGAAAACATAATAAATAACCTACGACAAAAAAGATAATAAAGTAATATATGATGAGGTGATATTATATGAAGATACGATGTGTTCATTCTCGGTGTTTAAAGCAATATTTTTACACACGTGTTTGCTCGTGTGGACACGTGTATTGGGGCATGGCAAGACATTAATCTTCATCAATTTCCTCTCCAACACAACTCAGATGTGGTTTAGGGATGGGGTGGTTCTTGGAAAGCCGGTAATATCTATTTTCTTTCAAATATCAGTTTTCAGCTGTGTGGGCAATATACAACACTTTGGTCTTAGTATAAAAAGTTGATTAGCTCTGTTTTTGCGTGTGAGACACTGCCACAAACGTTCTTGTGTATTGTTACAAAGGAAAATTAGATACTCTACAGACCTACAATAAAGAAATAATTGTATAGGTGTGTAGTGGGTCCATCCTCTAGCTCCGGCAGCTTATACATATATATGATATAGATATAGATATGCGCAGTATGTAAGTTTGCTGAGTGGAATAAAACCATGACAACCATCCTGCAGAAACAAACACATCGGTTTGACAAGCTGACAAGAGTTTTATACCTTACACCTCCAGCACAAAATTCAATTTATATATACAACATGTACATTTTATGAATTCAAATCACTAAATGCATTTAATCAAAAGTTTGGTTGCTCCTATTTTAAGCTAACTTGGTCAATGAGACCCAGCTATAATGTAGGCGTATAGGGTAATGATGACTTAGCAAGTGCTAAGATATATATAAAAATAGCTGACAATAAACGAAAGCATATTAAATAACCTACGACAAAAAAGATAATAAAGTAATATATGATGAGGTGATATTATATGAAGATACGTTGTGTTCATTCTCGCGTTCAAAGCAATATTTTTGCACACGTGTTTGCTCGTGTGGACACGTGTGCAAAAATATTGCTTTGAACGCGAGAATGAACACAACGTATCTTCATATAATATCACACGTGAAAATTAGATACTCTACAGACCTACAATAAAGAAATAATTGTATAGGTGTGTAGTGGGTCCATCCTCTAGCTCCGGCAGCTTATACATATATATGATATAGATATAGATATGCACAGTATGTAAGTTTGCTGAGTGGAATAAAACCATGACAACCATCCTGCAGAAACAAACACATCGGTTTGACAAGCTGACAAGAGTTTTATACCTTACACCTCCAGCACAAAAGTCAATTTATATATACGACATGTACATTTTATGAATTCAAATCACTAAATGCATTTAATCAAAAGTTTGGTTGCTCCTATTTTAAGCTAACTTGGTCAATGAGACCCAGCTATAATGTAGGCGTATAGGGTAATGATGACTTAGCAAGTGCTAAGATATATATAAAAATAGCTGACAATAAACGAAAGCATATTAAATAACCTACGACAAAAAAGATAATAAAGTAATATATGATGAGGTGATATTATATGAAGATAAGTAGGTCAATTGCTATCCAGATGAGCTCTGACAACCAGCTGGGATCAATACAATGGCAAGTGAATGCCAATGTGCAAGTCACTTTTGTTGGTGACATCCATAGAGTTATTATTTACTATATGCTATGTCAAACGACTCTATTGTGACGACCATTATGCCAAGTGTGAAAATGAAATAATAATGGATATCACCAAACCAAAGTGACTTGCACAATGGCATTTACTTGCCACTACATCCTGTTCACAACTCATCATAGTTTAGGCAAATACTGTAAAAGAAGCCATTCAAGCCTGGCATGCAATTAATGTACTACTAGGCCATGTTTGGTATGGTTTTAAAGATCTCAGGCTGAAAAGTCATTTGGGCATATGAAATAAAACAGCCTGTGAACCTAATTGGTACACCCTGCTTTGCCAAATGAGTCAAAATCTAAAAAAATCTTTGTGTTTGCTTGGATTCTCTAAAACATGTTTTCACGGCCCTTCTTGTACCATTTTCTCTATGTGTATGATGGTGTGCCCACTACCTTATAAATTTCTCTTATATCCTTACTCTGTGATATTAATGAGACGTTCATGGTTAGTCTATTCCTTTCTCAGAATCATTACATCGTCCTCTTTATTATATTATAATATTATATTCTATGTATTATATTATTACTTATTATATTATCAATGTATTCTCAGAATATTATCCTCTTTCTCAGAATAGCTTGGTACAGCCAATACATCAACCATTAAATGATTCACTTTTCAGGCCCTGATAGTTAGATGTATTTGATTAAACATGTGACCCAGCCCCTACAAAGATTGACAAGGTCGCGCAAATAGCTGGTAATATTTAAGGATTACTGAAACATGGATTTTCTTCATGATAAGATAAATTGACCTCTTATGTTCTTCGTGATTGGAACTGCCTGAAAACTCACTGTTTATGAGCCCAAATTTTTGTAGCTTTATAACCAGGGGATTATAAAATGCTGATAAACACTCTCACTAGGGAAAGTACTCCCTGCTCTCACCGGGCTTAGTTGTCCACCACATTTGGGTTATATTAACGTTGATCATCTTTCCAGAATGGATGGATTATTTATGGGAAAGTTAGGAGGGGCTAGGGGTGAAGGGTAGGTTATGAAAATATCCGATGTGAAATAACTTACATACTAATTTTCTAGTTTGATTTCTAGTCATATTTCCTTTTAATGGAAAAATAATAACTATTCAAATTAAAGCCATATCTATATGGTCTGATAGTTTAACAGTCCAGTCAGAGACTTTTAGGTACTCCTCTGCGCCAAATCTGGGGCATAACCTTCTCTAGGAGGGGGGAAAAGAGGGGGAGGAGAAAAAGGAGAGAAAAGAGGGAAAGAGGAAGAGAAAAAGAGAAAAAAAAAAGAAGAGAAAAGATGAAAGAACTCTTCAATTTGACCACACTTTTTGACAATTAAATAAATACTTTTGGGATTCCCCTCTTGATATAGTTTTCTCAACAATTTTTTATTTGTAATGAAACCTTATGTGAAAATAATACTTAACATGAAAAATATAACACTTTACATGAAAAATATAATGCTTATTTGTACTATATAGGTGAATGCATGTACTACTGAAAAGTATGCAGTTGAGCTCAGGTAGAGCTCTGTGTAACAACACTTGAGAAATATATATAATGTTGCGACAGCGCTGACATATAAATTGAATATAGCACAAAGAGATTCATACAGTTTGAGATCTACCGAAAAAAATATAAATGCTTTACCAACGTAGATACATAATTTAGCAAAATATTCATGCAGTTTGATAGTAGCTTCGTAGAAGAAAACCGTTGCTGGCTGACTGGTTGTAGAAACAAAACACACAAAACTGCCAAGGATATGAAAATATAAATGCAGCGACAGTGTAGTTTGATACATATAAGACATGCACAAAAAATATTCATGTAGTTTTGAGACCAAATGCAGGATATAGTTAACACACCAGCGTAGTTTGATACATATAAGACATGCACAAAAAATACTCATGTAGTTTTGAGACCAAATGCAGGATATATAGTTAACACACCAGCGTGGTTTGATACATATAAGACATGCACAAAAAATATTCATGTAGTTTTGAGACCAATGCAGGATATAGTAATGCAAAATAATACTAGACCATGAATTTCTATTTCTACAGAGCACCGAGGAAAATGTCATGGTATGTCATCTAATGAACTTATTCCATGTGTGTGCTGATAACTGACTGGATGTAGAAACAACTGGCGCGCTTAGCATACAAAATTATTCATGTAGTATGCAGAGGATATAAATATATAAATTCTGCAACAGCGTAGTTTGATACACAGGATGCACAAAAACCAACTACAGATGATATAACTATATAAATGCACGACAGCGTAGATTGATACATATAAGACATGCACAAAACTATTTGTGTGGACTGAGACCAAATGCGGGTATATAAATAATGCGTAATTGATACAAATTAGTCATGCACAAAAATATTTGAGTGATTATCAATTGTCGAGGCCTTGGCTCTTTTTCCATGCCACAAAATCCCCAAATTTTGGACAATACCATAGCCCACCACGAGGTTGCCGATGACCATGTTGTATGGTCTTCGGGTTACCACAGTGTTTACATGAGTAGCTATACTTAACAATACGTTTGCGGAGTGGGTCCTCCTTGTCGAGCTTCTCCGAGCGATAGCGTGCCGACTGCTTTGGCTCGTGACCAACGAGAGCACTTTGTTGCACTGGAGCGACTGGTTGAAAAGTAAGTTGGATTGCAGTTGATGGTAGTATTGGCTGCCGTGATACTGCTGCCGGAAGGGGACCTGATGCAATCCTGTGCCTTGGCGGCAACTGGGCTGCAGAAGCCAGCATTCTCACATTCTGACGCTTCTCACGAGAATTATGCCTAAAACAAAAATGAAAGTTTGCCCAGTTTGAATGTAATCATACATAATAAAAATGGTTAACAACAATAGCTTATCATAAGAATGAAACATGTCCGTTTACAAATAAGAAGTTGTCTTTGTGACTGGTGCACTCCTGGAACTCCAAACGCCATTGTGGGTAAATGATCAATTGCTGTACCCGAACACTAACCAGGTCCTTAGAGTATGAGTGTTGAGCTCCGGCAAAATAATTCCAGAGCCAATGAGGAAAGGCTGTTCTAATACTGCATCCCTAATCCGCCCATAATTTTCTATTACTGCGTCGAATCTCGGTTGATATTGCCCCTTGCTGGTACGGGGGCTCAAGAACTGGCTACATAGCCGGATTGCAACGGCTTCAACCAGTCGGCTACAGCTTGGCCATTGAGCAGGAACTCCAGCTCCAAGCATAGATCTGCAAACAATATTAACCATTAGTTATCGAAGTGAACTTGCATGTGCAGTGATACTAGACAAAGTGCTTACAACTCCAATTGGATATGCTGTGAGAATAAACAACGTCTGCCGAAATAGTTGGCAATCAGTTTAGTAACTGTAGGGACATATTTTTGTTCCGCTTCAAGAGCATGGCATAGTTTAAAGTCTGTCATTGACAGGCAACAATTCAATTACCTTTTAGTACTGTCGACACCTGGTACAGCACTGCTCTTTCGACTAGTTCTGAACTTTTGTGTGATCAGTGATTTGGCAGGAGTCTTAAATTTTGGCCACTTGTCACTGGGAATAAGCTCATCTGAGAGTGTTTTCAGGAGAAGTACATCGCTTACAGATAAGGGGATATTTGCGCTAACAAGTTTGTCTGCAAGGCTACAGACATGATTGTAACCAGGAATACCATGATCGTCTCTATACACCTGCGGGAAAATAAATGTTTTTGTATGAAAGATACTTATTATGTTACAGGTTCAAGTAGAGGTGGCATGGTTGACACCGACGAACAAATTATAGCAATGGCTCAACCTGCAATTTATATCAATTTTTTTATAATGGATTCCAGCTAGCTCCTGCTCCAAAACAATGAGTATAAGAATCTAACTGCATACACATAACAGTCAAATGGATAATAATGATTAAGAGCACTATATCCAAGTGCAACGCTAAAAGAGTCACACTAAAATAAACTTACATCTGTCGTTGCTGGCTGATTAGCTACAGTAACTGCTGCTGACTGAGATGAAGAGACAACTATTGTCTGTAAAGCTGTACTGTACTGACTCGAGAGGGAGGTAGCTGAGACATCTGTAGATGAGTGTTCAGAATATTCATATTCAGGCATTAGGTCGGCCATGGTGAGTCCGGGATCTAGCGAGAGCACCAAGTCTCCTGTTGAGGACTGACATACAACAGGTGCTTGAGAGATAGCAGGAAGCTGGCGCATTGGCTGCAAAGCTGCCCTGAGAGGAGGTCTGCTGACGACAGGAGGTCCTGCTGACCGACAGGAAGTGTGAGACGTAACGGAGACATCTGCTGACTGTAGCTGTATAGCTGTACTAGGAGGAGGTCTGCTGACGACAGGAAGTCCTGCTGACCAACTGGAAGTGTGAGACGTAACGGAGACATCTGCTGACTGTAGCTGTATAGCTGTACTAGGAGGAGGTCTGCTGACGACAGGAAGTCCTGCTGACCGACAGGAAGTGTGAGACGTAACGGAGACATCTGCTGACTGTAGCTGTAAAGCTGTACTAGGAGGAGGTCTGCTGAAGACAGGAAGTCCTGCTGACCGACTGGAAGTGTGAGACGTAACGGAGACATCTGCTGACTGTAGCTGTAAAGCTGTACTAGGAGGAGGTCTGCTGACGACAGGAAGTCCTGCTGACCGACTGGAAGTGTGAGACGTAACGGAGACATCTGCTGACTGTAGCTGTAAAGCTGTACTAGGAGGAGGTCTGCTGACGACAGGAAGTCCTGCTGACCGACTGGAAGTGTGAGACGTAACGGAGACATCTGCTGACTGTAGCTGTATAGCTGTACTAGGAGGAGGTCTGCTGACGACAGGAAGTCCTGCTGACCGACTGGAAGTGTGAGACGTAACGGAGACATCTGCTGACTGTAGCTGTAAAAATGTACTAGGAGGTGCCGGAGAGATAGCAGGAAGCTGGAACAGTGGTGACTTTGCTTCTGAGCTGGCTTGTTTCTTGCTGACTCGAGCTGTTGTGGGTGCAGACTCAAGAACCACATGGAGTGATAAAGATTCTAAATCGATGTGGGTGGAATCCATGTCAACGTAGCCTTCATCTTCATCATGTACAGCAGATAAATTGAGGTCGTCTACAACCAAGGCTGTATCACTATGCAGCTGAGCAAGAGGTTTACCAGTCTGGGAAAGGAGGTACTCCATACCGATCAGCTCACCTGTGAATATAAAATAAAAAAAGTTGCACTAGTTCTTAATTAAAAAAATCTGTGGCCATTTGAGTATTCTCCATAGCGCCATCAAATTTATTCCTCAACAACACTGGATATTTGGAAAACTGATTAACGCTATTAAGGTGCTAGCAAGCCAAGGAGTAGTGTATCATCAATTGTGTCACTAATACAAGTACCCACAGCAACATTATGTTTATGTCTGGGATCAACGATCGTGTGTTATTACCCACTCAGATCTGTCTACGCAGCCGGTGTTATCCACAATATAGAGAAGGGAATACAAACCTGTATAGGGAGCTGGAAGCTGTGGTATGGGTATCACACTGTTCCCTAAGATCTCCTGGCTGGCTGATGTGATGAACTGTTTCAGCCTTGTATCATAACTGTTAAACTTGACTCCCTGATGCTGCTGCAATCTGTTAAGGTTCCATCGATGTAGTCCTTCCAACATATACATCTGCATATGAGCAGCACTTGCTGTGGTTCCTGCCATTCAAAAGAAGGAGAGAAATTGTAAATTACAAGGCCGCAACCTAATGAGCATACTTTACTTTATGTCTACATGGAACTGTAACATGCATCATGATGTCACTGGTGATAAACTTGAAAATATAATGTCGGATCAATATATCTTAGACCATGAATTTTGGAAATTTGCTTTGGCAGATTGATTAAGTACAAATGTCTCGAAAAGAAATGATGCACCGTAAATTGATGTAGATAATTTTAGTTTGTGGCGTTTAAAAGATGTCATCTCATTAACTTATTCAATGTACTTTTGCTCACCTGGCACAAATCTATTCAGGTGTAGATGAAAGGACTCTAATGACGAAGAACCTCTAGCGCATCTGTACACCGTCAAGGTCACATTTCCCTTCTTCAGCGAACCTGTTGGAGTATATAGCTCCACACCATACGGATCCATAATACATGTCACATGTTTCCTCTGTTTTTCCCATACTATGTTGCAAGCTTTCTTGTCAATGAGAGGCAATCCTAGAGAGTCGGTCAAGGTCGACATTGTACACAATAGAGTTTCTACAATCAAAATAATAAGTTAATAAATTATGACATTTGCTTAGGTGAAAACATATTGCGAATGACATCCTAATAAACGTATTATTCAAAGATTTTTTATAACTTCAGAAGACAATGCTCTGAGTTTTTAGCATTTTATACACATATATGTTATAGAGTGATAAAGAGAGGACAACTTAAACGGTCGAGAAAAATTAAGCAGAATTTTCTTTCCAGCAAAGCTAATAGTTTCAACTGTGTCCATAGGCTATTTAAATGATTGCCAGTGAGCATAATTAGCTTCAAAATGATACCAAATATGGGGATGCCCAACTATAGCTTTAAAAGAGTAAGCCAAACTATTCAAGATATGGCTCAACATCGTATCAAACTGACTATTTCAAGATTATGGTCCCATTATGTAGATGCGTCGACAAGCAAATAAAATCCAATACATAACACCTACCGATATTGAGTGTTATGGCCTGCTCGGAGAGAGTTCTTCGTCGACAGTGCATCTGCAGCTCTGACTTTGTGAGAAGTGACATAATCTGCAAACAAAACAAAAAATGGCTTAGGTTACAGTAATACAGCTTAAAATCAGAGGAGTTGACAGCTGTTTTGCTTACGCATGAGCTAGCTATGGATTGTGCAATAACACAAGGGTTGTAATTCTAGTGATTATTTGGTGTTGGTTACATTGCTAGGTAACAGGGTTGTAGCAATTACATTAATATGTCGTCCAGTTTCATATGTTTTCGTCAAACAAATGAAAAACTTTAAAAAAAAGAACTTAAAACACATATTGTACCTTGTCATCAGACATAGCATTTCCGTCACGGAAAGTTGACCTCTTGGCTCTTATCAGGTTATACATGTCTCCACTGTCCCATTCGAATATAGCACTAGATAATCTTGCCATGAACTCGCCATAGAGAGGATGGGCCTCAGTTGTACAGCAGAACCTGAACCTGTGCATATAGTGGAATATATCAAGCCTGACTGGAGTCGTCCATGGAGAGAATAATACTGCTAGCTGGGTCGGATTGTCAGTGTCTCTACAGCAACCTCTGTCAACATAGATGGCCAATGGTGGTGCAACACTAGCTTTCTTGTACCTGGAGAAAAAAACAATAGAAAGGCTGATATAGCAGTGTGATAATTGTCTGTGACTGTTAAGACATCAAGCAGAGTGAACGATATCATTGATAGAAAAGCTGTCTAGAAAAACAGATCTTCATTGATTCACATTACCAATATTAATATACGCAGTATGTACAACCAGGAACTGTGTAACGTACCGTTCAACGATCCCTGTTATCAGTGGCTCCAAACCAATTCCCTCGTTTACAGTAAAAACAGAGATGAGAACCTGGCCGAACTCATTGCCAATGTTAGTACACCAGTTAGATGTTCCTTTGGCATCACCAGCAAGTTTCTTTGTTATCTGGAGAAAATACATACATAAATAATGACGTCTCGAGACCACTGCACTATATACCATACTATGTGAGCCATACCGCGTGCACCATTTCCACATACACCACATGCAACAATACTAAGCTAGCTATACTGGACTATGATGAAGCAGGGAAGCGTAGCAATTATCGCGTTGTTATCAAAGCAGATTCTAGCACATACAATCATGCGTTTCAAGGACAAATATACACTGCACATAAAGCATCTAGACATTTGTATCTTGACAAAAAATATTTGAAACAAAGATTATGTGTTGCCCTTACTTTTTATCACCTGGCAGCTGTTAAAGAAATGAATAGATTATTTTATGATTTGTTAAACATTTGGCAGCATTTGACAGAATAAATGGCAATTTATTATACCCAACAGATATTTACAACTCAAAACAATTATTGCAGGTTGCTCATATTTACCTTCTTGGTTGAGTCAAGCTTCAGGTACTGGCCAAAGATGGATGTTATACCAGCCAGGACTTCTGGGAGCCGCTTGTTAATGTCCAATGCATAAACGTCTTGAAACCAGCGATACTGAGGAGGCTGTACGAGGGCTGGGGGCTCATCAAAAACATCTCGTTCCGCTGAGTACCTGAAAAATCATTTTATGGCATGATATTATACCAACCCTCAAAACAATCCAGACATATTACAGACAAATAAGTTCAATAAGAATATTAGTGGCCTAAGGTGGGCCCGGGGATCAAATACCTCCATCTACACAGGGGACCAAATATACACATACCTGGAAGCAATACTGCTCCGGTACCGAGCACAGTCGGATAAATACGCGCCAACATGGCGCATCCACTCCTCTGTGTACAGCTCGACTAGGTTGTTGCGTAGTAGAGAAGGAGAGTTCCCCATCGACCTTGTTCTTAGGAATGTAATGACTCTTCGGTCGCATGCATAATGTAGAGTTGGTATTACAGGAAACAGCTGGCGGCGACCCTCATCCAGCTGACTCATAATATCTCCGGACCATCCAATAAATGTTCTGACTTTGCCATCAGGATGCTGGTCAGACTTTCTACAGGCTGAAACAGGAAAAACCAACAAATGATAAAACATTATAAATAATAAACTGGAAGTCATTCTCAAGAATAGAAATGGTATTTTTGCAATCTTGAGAATGCTGATTATGTGGACACCGCTGTAAACATAGATGTGTGAATCATTTCCGACTGATAATACAGACTTAATGGTAGGAAGTACAAATATATATTTCAATATTAGGACAGGAGATATTAAACTTACTAAGATATTCAGTAGCCAAATAGTAGAACCCGTCTACATCTACAACTTTCCTGAGTGTCCGATACACACTCTTCCTAGATAGGGGAGCTGAACAATCCGGGCATCGGAGGTCAACATCCCACTTCCTCTTCGGCATCCACACAAAAACCGATGTCTGAAGTATTGGCCAACCTAGAAGATAGAATAAAAGATCTAAAAATAAGTCAACCAAGCCAATATTAGTTATGTATCAAGGAAAGATCTGTGGACTCTGTAGACTAAGATTGCAGCGTGTTTGATCCAGTTACAAAATCTCTCAATTTTACGAAGCTTAGATTAGTTCTAAACAATTTCAGGCATAATATAGATAAATGTTAACATCATTGAATACCTCTATTAGTACACAACTGAGATCAATGAGTAACGCTGGTCACTTACTTGTGGCGGTGTAAGGCCTGTTGGCTTGTATTCTGGGGGATAATACCAAAACTTCGGGTCTGCAACCACCATACCTTCAGCTGAAAATAACGTGGATGCTATCCAGATCTGGTCTGGTAGCAGTAACTGTGCCCTCCACTTCTGAGGAAGCCGAAATACAACATCCTGGAAAGAGATAAAAGAGGACAAATTTAAGAGCTACTCGCATGAAAATTGGATGTAACTGACCACGTAGCAATTACCCAATACACTTCCAGGAGAGTGTCCTCACACATTACGACTTTAGCAGTTGACCTAATGACACTGATAAGCAAATTCTGATATATGTAGGCAAGTAAATAAGCTTTTGGCACTTACAGGTGAGGGCTTGGTTGTGGATCCCAGGGTGCCTGTAGGCAGAGTTACAGTTGGCACTAGCTGCAATGTGTCTGAGACTGTGACTGTCTGGTTGGTCGGGGTTGATTTAACCTGAGGTTTTTTTTCAAAAACCTCAACTGCTGATGTACTTTCAATTGTCTCTGAGAGCCCCTGGAGATAAAATGAAATCAAGTCATAAACTCAATAATATACATAAACAGCACACTATACCATATAATATATGTTCATTTAAGAACTCATTCGGAGTTGCCCTTTCCAAGGACATAAGAGGACAACTTCGAACTCGTCTCAATATCCAACCCTCCCTCCCTTGTCAAATGTTGGATGATACTTAACTAGTTAATCAGAAGCAATGTCTATTTCCATGTGATAATAATGATCAACAAAGTGATTTGGCATACTGGTCATGTAGGATTATGTTTTGGGATGCACACCATTCAAAAGTGGTATGTTATTATGACTTTTGAGTACCCAGTTAGTTGTTAGCTTTATAGTGCTTTCACAGCTATCTTGCTAGCTTTCATGAACAATGACTCATGACATGTTTTGACCAACACACAAGACAGTGTTTCAGATTTATGATGACGCAATCTCTACTACATTGTTGTTCAGGTGTCAGTTAGCTGTGAAAGCAACAAAGCTGAAATTTCTGAAAAGACGGGTCTTAAATTTAAAGAATGACTATCATGACATGTTTTGACTGTCACACAAAACAGTGTTTCAATTTCAATGTAGAACCATCTTGTGTGAATTTTGTCGGATCCGGTATTTATTGCCATAGTGATGCTGTAAATTCCTTACCATACCATTAACAAGGTTGATTGGCAACTCATACAAGGCAGGCAAACCAGCACAGATTCAGAATTAAAATCGAGTGGCCCGCCTCAGATTACATACCTCTGTGAATGCATCATTGAAAGCATCGTGATGGTAAAACTTTAACTTACTGATGGAGGCAAAGCTGTGGCTGCTGGAACAGCTGTGTGTGTTTTAACAACCGAGTCTTGAGAAGCACTTGGAAATGCATGAGCTGTAGGGTTTACACTAGTTGTTGCTGTGCTGTGAGCCAGGTCCTAAAAAACAGATCAATATATTTCAAAATGCAAGTTGAGGCTAAACAATAGCATACAAGTTATTATCACAATAGCCACATTATTATTGGACTGGAATAACGTTGCGTCATGACATCATGCCAAGTCATGTGACCAACAGGGAGCCATTAAACAAGCAAATGGCCACAATGTGGAGGAGCAATTTTCATCTGCATATATCTCAGAAAGTAATGCGCATCCAGCCTTAAATCTTGACAGCTTGTAGTAGGGAGACATTGATGAATATAATGGTAAAATAAGAAAGTGGTAAATCAACAATCAAAGAAGTTGTGGTTGATTCACCTGGACCATGCTGAAAAGCATGGTGATGGACTAGTTACACTGAACAATAGAATTTTATGATGCTAGCAATTTACTCTTGTCAAAATTTGTCTTGGGCTTACTCACCTTCTTCCTTGGAGTGCTTTTTTTTGGATGGTAGCTGCACTGACATGTAATTTTATTGCCACCCAATGTCCTCTGGCCACTTTGTTGCTTGTGTAGTGGACACCTCTCGATGGCAGCTATCTTCTTCGCTATCTTTGATCCAGCTGGTGGACGCTGACCGGTTCCGAACCTGAATGTGCCCGCAGCATACTGTCTGAGTCGCTCATACCACTCTGACTTGGACAGGCCAGCTTTGGGCATGATGATTGCTTTGCTAACTCAGGAGAGCATTCAGAAAAAAGAAAATAAAAAGCCAGTACTAACTACTACAGCAGATTAGACTAGAATGAGGTTCAATAAAAATCTTACTTTACCTATGCACACATTGATTGATGCCCCAGTTATATCTCAAGTTGCCCGGGTAATAAATCAATCAATCACAGAGTGTGCCAGTAAATAATTATGTCAATCTTAGGTCTGTTAGTCGGAGACGAGATACATTTGACTTGTGATTTGACTTGAAAATTTTATTAAAACCATCAATAAGCAAACTAGAACCAACCAAAACCTTGTTCCCCAGATCAAATTAACATTAAAATATAGCTTCATAGTACATACAATGCCCCCATCATATGCTTCAAGTGAACCATAAGAAATAAGCACATAATTTGTGTTCACTTACCTAGAGCAGGATTTCTTCCATCCTCCACAATCGCGCTGCAACATTTAACTGAACCTTTTCCCACCTTTTTGATCACATGACCATACCACTCGCAGTGATTGGTTGAAAAAAAGTGAGCACAACCTCATTGGCTGGCTAAAAATAATCTGGAATGTTGAACCAATCACAGCGGAATAATTCCCCTCTATGCCTCACATTGACAAAATACTGATGTGATTGGCTAACTGAACACAAACTGGAATTATAACCAATCACACAGCAAGGAAGAAAAGGATCTGGAAAAATTAGCCAATCAAATCACTCTTATTGTGTTTCCAGATTGTGGGAGTCAGACACGTTAGGTGAAGCGGCTTTGGAATCTTCAGCATCACGTATTACAGTATTACATTGTCAACCAGTCAGATTTTATCGTAACTATCACACTCCACAATCACTTTTTCACATGGGGCACAATACGCTGATTTTTGAGAGAGTTAGGTAGTGGGTCAACTCCTGGCTATATTAAAACAACGACCTCGGTGGGATTCGAACCCACAACCTTCAAATATCATCTAACAGTTAGAAGTCTGACGCGCTATCCATTGCGCCACGAGGCCTGGTTGGTATACATGCCAGCTAAAAGTTGAGTACGCAAGCCAAGACTGACACGTTACCATGACAATTAAGAGGTCAACCAGGGTTATTAAAGTTCACATGACATCTTGTAAAAAAGGATATTTATTTATGATATGAAGGCATTCCAGCTTCTTGATTGATTTATAATGGATGTCATGAAGTGCAATGGGTTTATAGATCTAGATGATTTAAAGCGTTGACAGCAACGTGCGAAAAAACGTGCAAACAACGCAGCTATTTGATAACAAAGGTTGTCAAGTATAACCACTACTGATTAAATCAAATGTAGATTATTCACAATAACCATACCACACATTATCACACATACCACACACCATAACCACACATCTATAACCTATCTAGCTCTTTCTATTGCGCATAGCTCATCTCAAACACCTCAGACTGTACACCAGTAACTTTTATTCAGCGAATTCATCAATCAGCGTTTTTTGCTTTATTTGTTGAGGCGCTGGTCTAGAATAAGGATGCTGGTCCAAAACTCTCTGCTAGAATATAATTCCAAGATTATATAATCAGCTGTTGTTATCGTCCTCCCCTCTAATCTCAGGAGCACACAATTAATACATAAACAATTCAATCACTCAATGTTGCGCAATAGATCGAATATTAGATTAGATTATTAGATTAAATATGACCTTCAATAGAGATGTCTTTCAGTATTTTATCTATGTCACACAATGAGGGAAACTTGTGTCGTCGGATTCACACCGATAAAAATCGTACACATCTCTTATGATTACATTAACAGCAAGTATCGGAAAAATATTATCATAAAAGAGCCTGAAATAAAAGAGGGCTCCACCTATCAGAAACATTTTTGAGCTTTGGAAATGCAAGCATATTTTGAGTATGAATGAACACTTATTAGAAATTGTAGAATTTAGAATTTCTTTAAGGTTGAAGAATGTGAGTCAAACTTATTCGAGTTACAGCAATATCATGATAAGCGGTTCCCTTAGAGAGAACACAATGCAAATATCACTTTAAGGAAGCTACAAGAGGGTGATAGCAGTCAACACAGTGTATAAGAGGATAAAGTTTTATCCAGTTTGCCCTACACACTTGAGCTGCAAATAAAATAACCTGTGGCTCAATAGCGGCAGAGCAATACCTACCTTGTGCAAGCAAACTGGATCTGACTTGTTCTAGCATATCAGTCCCTCATTGAGAAATTAAGACTGCAGCTTTGACTGAGGCCATTCCAAACTTTCAATAAGGCCTACTTTGATGTCCCCCTTTATGAGCTGGCTACTTCTCCAAAAAGATTGATACTTTGATTTGTATTTTTCTCCATTGACTCTGTTTCTGCTTGACGACTAGGCAAATCTTATAACTGTATTAAAAAATAGTAGGATATAATAGGAAAGGAAAGGATAGCCTCCATATAACAGAAAGTTTGATGCCCTGGAGTAAAAATAAAAAGAAAAGTACAAAAGTAAAGAAATAAAAAGAAAAGGAAAATTATACTGGAGCTCTACATGAAAATTAGGCAAAGATAGTTATCTCAAAAAACAAAACAAAACTATTCACTAGAAATTGGGAAGCTTCTCTTCAACTTTTCAGTCCTACAGTGAGGCATTCTCATCGCCGATACCGACGACACTCTATTTTGGCGGTTGCTATTCTTCACAATGTATTTGTGAAGAGGATGGTAGTGGTTTTGGCATGGCTGCTCAATGTATTTTGAGTTAGATGAAATGCTATGTGTCTCCTGATTGATTGATTTCATATATTTGTCATGAGTATTAAAAAACACTATGATTTTTGTTCTGGGTGTAAAATGTCCATAAAGTAGTGTAAAAGGTGTAAAATATATAGACTAAAGCAGATTGTTATAATAAAATACGTGAGATTGTGGAAGAGCAGAGGAGGGAAAAATGGCAGTTTTTATATTCTAGATCTGCATTCATACTCTCATGACAGATTTCTCTACTCTGATAGATTGATTGAGGCTATTCTCAGTCCTTCCGATGCTGAGCATGCATATGTTAGCCTTGATCGAATATTCGAGAGATAGAGCAGTTTGAGTCCAGTTGATTTCAATTTTTATAAAGTTTACCTGAAATTTAATATTCAATATTCAATATGTACAATTTTATTAATAATTTTTTGATATTCTGCCTGAATAATAATTATCATATCAATGGTTTTTTTTTAAAAATGACAGTATCCTGGACAAAATAGGAAAGTACTAAGGTGACAGCTTTTGATAGTTTGTTGCTTTCAATAAAACAAACCTGACTGCCTGTTTATCATTTTTAAGCTATTATTCTGACTGCTGTTTCTCAACAAAACTAGGAAATGCTTTTTGTGTTGATCTATAAGTCTATATTTCTATTCAAATCAGTATAACGTGCATTGCTGCGCTTCTTGTTAAACTTACCTTTTACGTCTTGTTTGGGATTCTTTGCAAAAGTTCTCATATTCATGTTGTCTTATAATGGGCGTGTAAAAGTTAATTATATAGAGTTGTGTCCTCGTCTAATATGAGAAAACAACTCCATATTTGAAAGTAAGATTTTGCCATATCTTGCTTGAGAGAAATTTTAGCAAATTTTTTATCAATATTTTTATTCGAACAAGTGAGGTGTAAAATTAAATTCAACCATATTTGTAGCTATTCCACTCCAGTGGCTCAACTGACTATGAAGCCTAAAGTCTTATTTTAGATGCGGACTTGTAAATTTCGATAACAGCGGTAATTCACCCATGATAGCCACATTATAACGTCATACAAGGCCGAGCAGCAATTCCCATTCAAAAATGAGTTCAAGAACCAAGTACAAGATTCAAATTCATTTCAAATTCATAATACCCCATCCGGTTCACCACAGTTAGCTTCCTTGGGAGGCTATTTTAAGTCACAGGAAGTTATCACGAAAGTCTGGATTTCATTCATGAATAATAATGTTCCTACAACAAGATGGAATTGTCCGGAATGCATGCTGAGTTTTTTTGACTTTGGAATTAGAGGAAATTAACCAGAACTGCCCTTTCCTGTTATTGCTCTTCCAAGTATCATCCTGTTATTATACTGTTTCTCAGTAACGATCCATTCATTCATCAATTCCCAAATGAAAGTTAAATCTGATGTAATATATTGACTGCTGCCAACAGATAGATCAGCAGACATTCTACAAACGCAGTCATCAGTTCTAATAACTCAGCAGCTATTCTAGTGATGACAGGGCCCTATAGTACAAGACACATCCTTGGGGAGTCTAATCTATCTGCTGTCAATCACAAGCATTGACCATGCGGCAGCATTATATTGATTTCAGCTCCCATATAAAACTATGTTCAATATGATGTATAGCCTACATTAATTACACTAGATGGCTGCGTTGATGACTTTTTTTTTATTATTAACAGGGCTCAGCTATCAAAGGAAGCTTCTAGCTCAGCTATGTAAGTTGAGATTCGTTAGAAAACACTACCAAGTTCCTTGTGACATCTCTCCGCTCCTGAGACTCAGACAAAACACAGGTGAGTGACACCAAGGTATAGATATATTGTTTGATATTGTTTTATTCTCGATGCTATAGGGGTCTTAGTTCAATTTAATCATGCATTACCGGTAACACATGTAATTCTTTGCTAACAGGATGCCACTGCAGCACGTGTAAAAGTTTGCATTTTCAACAAGCTTTTAATGGTGATATAAAATAGATAGTTAACCTCAACCTCATAACTCTACAGACCTCCGACCTCCGACCTTCGACCTCCGACCTCCTTTACAGACCTCCGATCTTAGCTGACTTAATTCGGTGCTCATTAAAAACAAGTACCTCTGAACAGGCTAACCTTAAACCTAGCTAATATCTACTCCACAAGGGTAGCGATTAAGTACAAAAATAGGAACAAGCTGTGTGTCCAGATTACCAACATCCTCATTTTGTATCCATTCTATTCCCTTTATCGCCTTCCTAGTGTAGAATCTTTAGGATTCATCACGGCTTTTACGCTGTATGGTCCAGGTAATGATTATATCTTTTAATTGATCTGATTGTCAACAACTACACACTAGTTGTTGTGTGTCTCCGAATTGGTTAGGGCACAGCTATGCAGAGAAACAACCTATCCTTAGGGAATTGATATTAGCTAGAGTTTTGTTAGTTTTGGGGAGGTGTAAAGCACTCCCTGAAGGAAGGGTTTTCGCACATGCTTGAAATAGTGGAATTTATTGCTAGCTTGTACTTACTCACCTATGTTACTCTACAAAACTGTCATATTAGCCGGCTTAAATTGGTGTTAGCTAACATTATGGCACCCCTGCCCAAATTAGCTAGACTAAACTCTTGCTTAGAGTAACTCCTCTAGGGTATATAGAGATCTATCATGTTCAGATTTTGATCAAGCATGCTGTCGACAGCAGACAAGATTGAGGAGGTGTTTCCTGTCCGCATCCCACAGATATTGATCCTAATTTGATTGATAGCTGGTTAATATTGAGCAAGATAAAAACATACACAGCAAACCATCAATCAATATATAATGACAGTGTAGGTGTCAATGTAATTAGATGATGATGATGATGAAGTCAACTCCACACTTAATTTTGTATGGAAATGCTGTTGACCAAACATGATCAAGCGCATAAACCCACGTGAGAAAATTCACGCCTGTTTCACAAATTATTCATGCTTTTAAAATGATACAGATGTAGGTCAACAAACTTCTACCAAAACTTTTAGCAAACATCACCATTTTTTTTAACAGCTTTGATAGCTGCATACTGAGTTTAGGTTGATGCATAGCATTACTATTGCACAACGGTTAAGTTCAGATTATTTATTTTCGGCCCCTAGTTAGTGATGTTTATGTATTGCCTCGGCCAGCATTGCATGCTGCTTAAGTCTAAGTCAGCACTATTTCCGTTCTGTCCGACCTACTCATTGTGTGCGTGGGGTGAATTTCTCCCATTGAAAGCAGCTAGTCATTCATTGCAATAAGTGAACTGAATAAGAACAATGTTACACGTATTGATTTTAATTTTAAAATGTCATCTCTCGTCATTCTTATTTTACAGTGTCTCTTGTTTGAAATGTGATGACATGCCACTTCTGGACAAGTGCCCTTTATGTAGTGCTATAGTAAACAAACTGCCTATCAATTTGCTTCACTTGATAGACTACACTGCATTACCAGCTCAGTGGACATATGACATGAGACTATTTACTGCTATATTCCATCCCACGGTAGGATAAATAAAAATAATATGACAGCTTATTTCTGCCATGTCAAAAGCTGGACGTATTTTGTCTTAATTAAACACCTTTTCTGCAACAGTGCAATATGTGACAGCAAACCTGATATTGTGACAGGTTGTTAAGATATTCATCAGGTACACAGTCGGTACATATGTACTTCCATGGTACACTTATCTGTTATGTCCCCTGCATCCCTATTTACCTGCATTATGAGTTGCTCCCCCTTTAATAATATGCGGTGTAACCATAGAACAAATTAATTGTTCTCTCTTTGGTAATGGAGTGTTACTGCAAAAGTCAGATAACGAGGCTAGGCGGCTTGATACATAGCTTTTCAGTTACTCCTCCACATTCACAGAGGGAATGAGCTTATAAAAGGTTAAACATTGGTATTGATGAAGCCGAACCATAATCAGCTATCGTAAAAAGCATTCGGCAAAGATAAGTGTACTCCAAGGGACTGGTGCCTGGTAATTAATTAGCCAGTGATAGTAAACAAATAGTCAAGTAATTTCCCTTCCATTATAATTCTGTTGTTTATGGTTTTGCTGTTATACCCAGTGTCCAATTTCTGTGAGGGAAACGCAAGTCAGGACGGGAAATATATATTAAGAGAGAGTTGATAAATTTAATATCTAGCCTTATAGATCTAATTTCTCACTTTTCTCACACAGAATCATCGCTGCTTATAATGGAGTTCATGAGATGGGAGTGGCTCAAAATAATACACGGACAGTTCAGTAGACTGAGTTCCTGCTGTAAGAAGTCTAAACCAGAGCCTGAGGACCTGTCTGCAGAGGAGAGGGTTCCATTGAATAGTCAGGAGTTGCCTCCCCACATCAACTCATCAGGTAAGCTAACAGTTTACCAGGGTTGGTTTAGAAAAGGTTTAATTTTGTCTTGGATAAGGGCTTGGCCAATGTAAAGTAACTAATCTTGGTTCAGGTCTCTGGTACACTGGTACTCTGGTAGAACTCGATCCTTTTGTAAAAAGAATATCCAACATCTCTGATCAAGATACCCCAAAATACAAATCAAACGTAGGAAATCTATGCACGTTATCACATTTAATTTCTCTTTTTCTCATCAACTTCAACAATTTTACCATGGTGTCTATCTACTACAGATGCGCCTCCTACACCACAGAGAAGCGGTCGCAGAGATAAGCTTCCCTTCACTCGGCGTAATACAACTGCCTTGTCCTCACCAGCCTCCAACAGAAAGACAAGTGCTGCCGGCACCCATCGACCGGGTAATATCGACTTCTGGATTCCTGAGATACACAATGTACAGCCAGGTGAGTCTCTAGTAGGATACATATAAATATATATATATATATATTATATAAATATGAATAAATATTAGATGGATATAACAAAGTTATTGTCAAAGAATCAGATTCTGGTATCCTTCTAGTCCAGTCGAGTTCTCAGTCTAAATGCCCTAGGTGTCATGAGAAGACTGCGGTCCAGTTTTAAAGTGACCGCCAAACTACGCCATGTTTGGTATGGTTTCAAAGATTTCAGGCTGAAAAGTCATTAGGGCATATGAAATAAAACAGCCCGTGAACCTAATCGCAGTCAAACTGCTCCAAAGTCTGAAAATTTGGATCATAGTTGAACATAGTGATTTTTTTACTCCCCCTGACCACTATGTTCCACTATGACCCTACAATCACTTTGATTAATCAGTCAACATATTAGCCCCCTGCTAATAGGGGTTTTACCCGTCATGAAAAACAGACTGACAACAAGTAAGGTCAGTGAACCAGTAGCATAAGTTGGCAATCACTATACGATTATCAATGTGCTGAAGGAAAAAAGATAATGTTTCGAAGCATTAATTGCACTGCCTGGAATGAAAAAGAAGCTTGCTAAGATTTGATAATAATAGCAACACTGTCACATTTATCATTTCTGGATCTCTCCCTGATTTTTTTCGTATTTAATATCATTTCATCATGTTGCATTCAATCCAGACTCAACAAATAATTAATATGGTAATAGTTTATTGACCTCTTACATTACAAAGCACCTGTGGGCTGTAGCTGGCTGTAGGATATATCCGCTCATTTGTTTGGAAAGTCTAATGGATACTTTTTTTTATAGATTTCATGCCTATTAAAATGAATAATGTAGGAAATATGATATTTTATTGATTTTGGCTCTGTTCATTATGGTATTGGCCGCCGCCTCGGCTTCTTTTAACGCTGAAAATAATTATAATATGTGGAGGCCTGCTCTAGGTAGCAAAAACTGGTTGTGATGAAGCAAATAGATAGTGAGAGGGTATTGTCTTCCCCCTATTGCATTTCACTTTCATATTTTTTGACATCAGACAAAAAATGGCATCTTTAAGATTGATGTGACCTTTGAAGACCAAGCAAGAGCGGCATTGTGGGGGATGCTATAATGCAAATCCCTCATCCAAATTGAAGGTTTACGATACCAAGAGCAATCATCTCAAACCCATCTTATCTTATCATCTTATCTTTACCTAACTCTTTACGCAATAAGACATACATAAATTTTACCCTATAGTCATGTGTGGATGACAGGACATGATCTTACAGCATCTATTTATTCATAGATGTTTGTATGTCACCTCTTTCAGTCCAAGAAATGTAATTTAAAGTTATTATTTATCCTTTCCAGGACAAGATGAATATTTTGACATCCATAAAGAGCCCAGCTCGTCAAGCACTAGCAGTCTGGTGTCAACACCGGGATCTAGGAGACGCAACACGATGCCTTCATCTGTCACATATAAAGCTGTGACGGCTGATCTGAATATGTCTGACATCAAGCCTGACTTGTACGACTCATCTTGGAGTTTAGGGCGGGGCTTGGAACACTGTGCCTCTCCTCTGCAGGAAGAACTAGGAGACCTGTTATATAGCTTTCTTCCTGACGGCGAAAGTGAGGGCAACGAAAGGTAAAGACTGTCATTTGTGGGGTCGGTCCATAGGAAAGTTATTTTCTTTAATCAACCTTGAGCAGGACGGTTTTTTAAAGTTCTAAGTTGGTATTTGAAGAAGAAAAGAGTTACTGTTGCCGCCTGCCTGCCTGGACTTTGGGATAGCAAAATCTTTAATCAATCCCAATACAACTACTGATCCATACTCAGGAACTTGTTCTATCAAAATGCTCGAGCAGTCATTGTTTTGGTGATAATTACCTGTTCCTAGGAGAGTATGGCATCACACAACTACCCTTCCCAAAATTATCACCTTCCCCACACCTGACCAAACCATGAGCACACCCCCCCCCCCCCCCCGCTCTCTCAACAGACTCTGGTGCTACGCAAGCATATTATTAGCGTATTCAAGTGTTTGTCAGGTTCATGCTCCCAAAGACATAGCCATAGAAATGTTTTGTCTATCATGATTCCTTTCAAACTTTATAGAGTACAGCTGTACATAGACTGTGTGGTGAGATTACCAGCACTACCCAGCTGTACAGACCTTAAAGTACTGATCCAGAACCAGACCAACAGTAGACAAATAGAAACTGTCGAGTCAAAAGTATCCAATAACACTCTAAGTATCAACAAAACTATCACCGTCTCACCAGGTACATGGGGTGGATAACTTAGTTTTCAGTGCTGTTGTAGCTGTCCTAAACGAAGTCAAACATGACTTGATTTAACCCCTGCAAAGAACTGTAAATTTCAACTGAAATCCGGATGTGTATGCCTAACCATGATTCGTTTTAGTTCAATTTGTAATATCACAATATTTTATCTGATTCCCTAATTGTCTTTGTCATTTTCTCTTTAGCTCTTCCTCTCAAGCTGAAGCAATTTGAAATAATGTTAGGTTTTTTGTCTATTATTCCATCTAGGTATGAAGGTAGCTGTGACAGTAGTAGATAGTGATTGCCAAGATGCAATGCTGGCACATGGGACTACAACTATATCAGTGGATCGCCAAACAACCCCACAATCGCACAATCACATGTCACAGAAAGATAACCCGCTGATGTGTTCACTTATACGCAAATCCAAGGTTAGAGGAGCCTTAGCTTCAATGAGAAATGTTCACCATGTATTTAACACCAACTTATGCCAATGGAGCAGTGGAGTAAAAACTCGAACAAATACCAATGAAGCTGCAACCAGGTGCCTCAGACCAGGATATCCTTAGTCACCAAAGGCTTGCTCAGAAAAAATTCACTTAGCATTTTGATGATAATCCAAGATATGATTAGCAGAAAAAAGTTTTTCAAGGAAGTTTTTGATGATTACAGCAATCTCAATCTTTAGCTGCTCCGTATAACCTTAAAAGTGCCTCGGAATCACAAGAGGTGAAAATTTCTAACTTATAACCAGGGTAGATTGTAAGGCGGATAATAGCTGATAATAGATCTTTATTAGATGCATATGTTTCAGATACCTAACGGTGGAGCACGACTCCTTATAAAAGCTGAGTACAACCCACACAAACAGAATCTCTATATAAGCTTGGATAGGCTAGAGATCAAGAACCTAGAGAAGTATCTCGATAAATGTGAGTAACCATCACCCCCTCACACCCCCTCACACCCCCTCACACCCCCTCACACCCCCTCACACCCCCTCACACCCCCTCACACCCCCTCACACCCCCTCACACCCCCTCACACCCCCTCACACCCCCTCACACCCCCTAACACCCCCTCACACCCCCTCACACCCCCTCACACCCCCTCACACCCCCTCACACCCCCTCACACCCCCTCACACCCCCTCACACCCCCTCACACCCCCTCACACCCCCTCACACCCCCTCACACCCCCTCACACCCCCTCACACCCCCTCACACCCCCTCACACCCCCTCACACCCCCTCACACCCCCTCACACCCCCTCACACCCCCTCACACCCCCTCACACCCCCTCACACCCCCTCACACCCCCTCACACCCCCTCACACACCCCCTCACACCCCCTCACACCCCCTCACACCCCCTCACACCCCCTCACACCCCCTCACACCCCCTCACACCCCCTCACACCCCCTCACACCCCCTCACACCCCCTCACACCCCCTCACACCCCCTCACACCCCCTCACACCCCCTCACACCCCCTCACACCCCCTCACACCCCCTCACACCCCCTCACACCCCCTCACACCCCCTCACACCCCCTCACACCCCCTCACACCCCCTCACACCCCCTCACACCCCCTCACACCCCCTCACACCCCCTCACACCCCCTCACACCCCCTCACACCCCCTCACACCCCCTCACACCCCCTCACACCCCCTCACACCCCCTCACACCCCCTCACACCCCCTCACACCCCCTCACACCCCCTCACACCCCCTCACACCCCCTCACACCCCCTCACACCCCCTCACACCCCCTCACACCCCCTCACACCCCCTCACACCCCCTCACACCCCCTCACACCCCCTCACACCCCCTCACACCCCCTCACACCCCCTCACACCCCCCTCACACCCCCTCACACCCCCTCACACCCCCTCACACCCCCTCACACCCCCTCACACCCCCTCACACCCCCTCACACCCCCTCACACCCCCTCACACCCCCCTCACACCCCCTAACACCCCCTCACACCCCCTCACACCCCCTCACACCCCCTCACACCCCCTCACACCCCCCTCACACCCCCCTCACACCCCCTCACACCCCCTCACACCCCCTCCCCCGACAAAGTCATATATTTACTTAATGAGTCGGTCAGCGCGTTTATAAGAGGCCTTAGGACGCTGTTATGGGACAACTCTAAATGTAAAATACAAAATACATCTTGCTTCATTGCTATTTTCTAACTGCTGGGAGTTTCAAATTCAGATCTGTGAACACAGTTTTACTTCTGTTTCAATGAACTAATTGATGGTTAGCCAATGTATTAGCTCTGATATGGTTGGCAGTTGCCGGTTGGGTGGGACAAAGAGCCAATGCCAGGGCAAAACAATGAAGAGGGAGTTCATTGGTCACAGAGAGCGACTATTGAAATATAATGGAAGTGAAGCTGAGTTGTTTAACATCCGCTTTAATATATTTGTAGATACTTTAATGAAACTACCACCTGACCTGACATTGGCTCTTTCCCACCCACCAGCCAATCAAGGCCAACACAGCGGCAACCTTCTAGCCTATACAAACTTTTTTATGCAAATGTCATGTAATCAGCAGATATTTATTTCCATTTTTAGATGTGTATGTAAAGACAACAATGTACTATCGATACAAGAAGATAAAAAGTATTAAAACCTCTGCCATGCTTTTACAAAAATCCTCGAGGCTGATACCGATCAATAAACAATTTAGTTTTGCTGTTGCGGCAGCTAGCTTTGACGAACTGATACTCGTTTTCAATCTTATGGAGCGAAGTCTACTAAGACAGGATATTCTGTTAGGTCGAGAAATACTCGGACCGTTCTTAGAGACGCATGATCGAAGGCCAACCATCTGGGGTCTTTTTGCAGCATCAGCACAGCCTATTACGTACATGTGTAATTTGTAGCAGAAGTTGTCTCCACTTTATAGCAACATTGCCACAAGCCCAGTACCTTTTGGATTACAACTGGTTGGGGAGTCGGAATTCCCCTGCCATTGGTATAATCTAAGTCGGAGAAATCTAATTTGACCTTATCCGTGTTAACTGCATGTTAAACCCACTTGATAGAAAGTTGAGTTTGATTTACTAAGAAGTCACATGGTGAAGCAAACTAACTAAATCAATGTTATCAGTTGCTGCCTCGATGTCACAATTAACCACAGCCAGCCCTTAATAGCGTTCAGGATGGTGATTGCAATCCCGAACGCTGTTAAGAGCGTAAATAAGTTGCCAAAAATTTCGTTTTTCTATGAAGTATTATTGCTCTACAGCTGTGTACAATGCAAAAATAACTGAGAAGGAAGCCTATTGATGTCCTAACACTGAAAAAACTTGTCTGCTGAAAAAAAAGTATTGAGATAACCATTTTTACAGTTAAACTCTGTGGGATATCAACTGACTAGTGCACTTTAAATCTAGGCTGTCCTATGTAGCCAAGCATATCCTTCACTCAATGAAAAGTTGTCATCTATTCTTCTCCTAAGTAAAGTGCATGAATTATAAAAATTCCGAACAGGGGAAAAAGAATAATCTGCGTATTTGCAAAAAGCAACTACGGTGTGAAAGCTTTCGCAATTCACTTTGTGAGTCAAAAGATAAGGGGATGGTGAGATGGCGGCAATCTGTTAGAGCACTTGCGATACACTGCCATAAATCTGATTTGTTTAAATTGCTTTTAGAAAAAGCCAAAAAATGATTTTTAAATAACTTAATAAAATATTGATGTATATTATATACTATATATTAATTATTATAGTTTGAGATTTAAAGTTGACAAAAAAGGAGTTGCGTGACAAGGCTAATTCCACAAAACAAGCTTATTTTGATTCATCAATGAGGCCGTTGCGTGTTACACTTTACGCGTTGTGCGTCTCACAACGACTCAGACTCTCGCTAACAATGGCTTTAGTCAAGAGGTTATCAAAATATTGGAGTTCTGTCAGTTTCGGCCTTATTTTGCTGGTCGTTGATGGCTTCAGTAGTACTACTGTGAATCCATATAAGTTTGAGTTTGTCATCAATCAGCCCAGGTGCGAATCAGATGTCAGGTTGCTTGTGGTTGTACACTCTTCGCCTAAGGTTTGTATGGTCATTTTATTTATTGTCGTCACAGGCTTCCTCTCATGTACTTAGTGCAAGTTCAGTGGTTGTGTGCCCCAGTGATCCAACAAGCCTGAACAAGGTGTGATCAAGGCCATTTTCCTTTCTATTGGAGAATAAAAGCCTCTGCCACAAGGGCACACAACTACTGACTGGACTTGCACAAGCAAAGAAGGTCTATGATGGTAGTGCACTGTGTCCACAAAGAAGATTACTCGAACAAAACAATCAAAGTTTTGTTTTTGTTCAGACAGGTTTGGATCAGATCAGATTATCTGCGCAAATTTTAAGACGAAGTTGGGTTCAGTTTGCCTACATTCAGCGTCGCTACCCCTCCACTGATGAGTCTTACATTCAATTCCATATTACTCTAGGAGAGATAATCGCAACTTAATTTATTTGAAGGCCATTGCGATGTGGCTTGGCATAGTCCGTTTTGCTTTCCTGGTCAGCTAGGGTGAATGGCCCAGAACAGCCAAGTCTGGTAGTACTAGACAAACAGTGCATACAGTGGAGCTCGAATCCAGGACCTTATGATCCCAATTCAACCGCCCTTAACACTGAGCTATCTCTAATAAGTTGTATTTTGAATATTTCATTAGCGTCCTTACAGTCTGAGGAGGCACTTACTGCGCCTCACATGGCTGAAGAGAAGCTTTCTGGAGAGGGAACTAGAGCTAAAAACCAGGATATTATTTTTCATGGGAAGCTCTGTCAACACGGGCACTCAAAAACGCATTCAGTATGAGAATGAGCTATATAGAGACATTGTACAATCCAACTTCATTGACAATTATCAGCACAACACTTACAAGGCCATGTCTTACCTACAGTAAGTTTGAGGACTGGACCTAATGTTGTATGCATATAATAGTTTTTATGTTTGAATATTGGTAATTGTATTCCCTTGTCTACTATAAGACTTCCAACAATTCATTGCATTGCATCGTCTTTTCTTTATTCCCTTTGCAAGTGTACTGGATAAATATACACCATCATCAATTAAGCTGCATTTACCATCCTAGACAACACTGACCTTGTGGTCCACTTACATGCTTGGTACATAGCCATAAACTAAACTTTCAAAAGCCATTTATTTCCTCTGATTTTAGGACCCTACAGAAATGTAGTAACTTAGCTCTATAATTAATCTCTTAAACTGTATTTTTTAAATCAAAAAGGATGATTTATTCAATAAAAGCAAAACAGTGCTCTGCAAAAGTGTAGATTTCAGATCATGAGCATGATAGCTCAGTGGGTGGAGCGCCAGACTCTTGACTGCAAGGTCATGGGTTCCTGATTTGTCCTTCACTGGCCATTACATTAACACTAGCCGACCTCAAAAACTCATTACGTTCTTTCCCCAACCAGTTTCTAAAGTCGCGATTTAAAATCCGTGTTTGCAGCTTGCCATAACCAGGAAAGTTTTTTTATTGCTTGTAGCTGGGTGTCAAAGTACTGTTCACATGCAGGCTTGATAATGAAAGTCGATGATGATGCGCTCATACAGCCGGAACGATTTAAAAAACTTCGCCTGGACATGCATACATGGATCGGCAGTCAATACGCTTTATACAAAGGTAGGTTATAATAACTTTGAATTTATACTCAATATGAAAAGGCAGTAGGCTCTGTGAAAGGTTCTCAGCCTAACTAGTACTGAGAGTTTTCTGTTTTCTTTTACTTACTATCCGCTAGCTGCCGAGTATGTGGAGTATCACTAGTTTTCATTATTATTCAGCGATGTGGTTTGGTTTTTTTCCTACAGGAAAGGCCATAGAGAACTATCAAATAGTGAGCCGAGACCCTGAAAAGAAGTGGTACATATCCGAGGAAGTCTGGCCAGAAGAAGTCTTTCCTCTTTGGTTCCAGGGATTGATATATTTTCTTACGCCGAGCAGTGCCAGTGAACTGTTCAAGCTAGCTCAGGTTACACCCTACATGTACACGGATGATGTGTTTGTAGGTGTGCTGATGCGCACTCTTCAGAAACGTTACGTCATGCAGGTCAGCAGTGAGCCGGACCTATCACTCTTTGCTTACAGCAATCAAGATGATGTTATCGAGGGTGAGATGTTGGGTTTTTGGCTAGAAGGAAACATCACAGCTTTTCATGTGCCAAATCTAAAAACTTATATAGAGTGGAGCAGTTCACATTACCTTGGCAAAGACGATGACCGCATTGTAAGACGAACTTGGTTCAGAACTACATAGCATGATCACATTGATCCCTGTAGTTTGTCGCATCAAATTTTTCCATTAAAATTGCAGAAAAGCGGTGGTTGAAAGCTGACCAAAGAATGGTGCATTTAGTTTTTCTATGTAATTGTATTTGCTATGTAAATGTTTCGCAATTAAATTATATATATATAATAATACAGCACATGACTTATCAGTGAGCCCCCTCTCATTGGAATTGGGATTGGAATAATATACCTAGACAGGACCCTATGTGCAGCTTCACTGAGGTACAGTATATACATCTAAAAACTCCTGTCTAGGTCTATGATACAAATAATGGCTATCCCATAAATGAAGTCTTAAATTCCGCTCTGGATCAGGTCAATCATCATCATTGTGCTTGTTGTGCGTTGATTCAATTAGAGCTGAATTCCAGGCCGTTTCCTATGTTTGATGTTTTATTTCAAGCATATTTGTTCTGAATTTGCTGAATATAGAAAATGGCAACTAAGTCTTCATGGTAGACAGATTGAACTTCACTAGGAGAGCCTTAACCCGCTTAACCTGCCAACCATGTCACCTGAGATAATATAATATAAGACATGCTGAGTTGTCTTTTTATTGCCTAAGGGTGGACAACTTCGAACTCATTTTAATTTTATCTCATTATTTATTTAATATTTCTCTGTTGACATAGACCTGACTGAATCCCGAATTATACCAGAGCATTGCATAGATAGTGGGTAGAACCCTTTCATATTTTCCCTTGAGAAGAACTCGTACCTAAATAACTAGCTAACCCTTTTGCCAAAATAAACAATACAATCAGGATGGCAATCCGAAGCTCAGTGCGGACTCAACTTTTTCAAAACTATGACCCCGACGTGACTCGAACACGCAGCCTTCCGATCTGGAGTCGGACGCGCTACCATTGCGCCACGGAGTCTTGGTGTTAGGGATGGAAATGGCATACAATAATATCAAGGTTCTTTCTACCCTTGTGGAGTATGCTTGTGGTTGGCGCATGTGTACTGAATCTATATCTATAATCACCCTCATAAATCATAAAAAATAGGCGCTACAACGCCTATCATTAATCACCAGTTTAGCTGAGATCCACAGGGAAGATCAACCATATCATACATAATGATAGTACAATTATATTAGTGATAATAATGCAGTGGTATATAATTAGTTTGGGGCCCAATAGCGGCAAGTCGTAAGTGTTTTTGGCAGAAGATTATTTGGCAGGGATTTGAACCAGGCCTTTGGTTTCATCCATGTAGATAAGCAGGTACTGCAATTCTGAATACTGAATGACCGTAATAAAGAAGTGTATTTTTCCACTTTATCTGGGGAAGTTATGCGCAGCCATCCTTGAAATTTCACAGTATGAAGTGAGACTTTTACAGGTGTATTTTATGTTAGTTTGAAGGGAGTAGACCCTCAAAGCTCAATGTTGCAAGCGTTGCCTTGAGGGGCATTTGCACTAGGTTCCTCCTAGAACCAGTTTGTTCCCCCGGTGGTGGCGGAGTGCTATTGCAAAAGTCGGGTTCCTCCGCATTCACAGAAGAAACCAACTTCTTTTAGGATCCTCGATATAGTTATTATAATATAATATATATATTATATAATAACTTTATGGGTTCCTCCATCACTTGCATACTCACAGCTGGAGCTTTATCCTTACCAACTGCTAGAACGATGATGTCATATCAACCATTTAATCAGAGTGAAGGTTGCTTCATACAAACATAAGGGCTTCAGCAGAGTTTATGTATATTTTTTATGTTTATGAATTTATTATCATTGTATAATAAATAGTCTGGCTTCTATGAATCACATTAGGTGAGCCGTGTTAATGTTATAACAAAAAATATCATCAGTAATATGGTCAGTGTTGTGCAAAACATAGCCATGGAACTTTCGATGCAAGCACATTAAAGGATTCACCCAACTATAATATTGTTGGTTAAGAGAGAGGGAGGGAGTAATGTAGAAAGAAAGAAAGATAGATCAGTAGTAGTTAGGTAACCGTATCTTCTGTGAAGAGGGATGTCAGTGCCCAACTCAACAAAGATACCATCTCAAAATATATTTATAAGGTCAGAGTCAAACCTAGATTGATGAGGGCCTTTTACTGGCGTGGCCCAATGGAATTTTGTGATCAGAAATAAATATCCAACATTGTGATAATTTAAATAAGAAGAAAAACGGAATCTTGGGTATAAACCACAAATGGGTTATCAGTTATAATAGCTCAACAAAAATAAAGTAAACCGTAATTGACAGTGTATACTATGTACAGAGCATTGCAGACGTGTACAATATTATGTCCAAAAAAAACTTTCATGATGTGTCAAAATAGATAGTTTGGTCAGAGACAGTATATATAGTTATATGTGGTCTCTAGTTTGGTGTATAATTGAATCCCCTGATTCTTGTGCGCAATGACAAGAAACAAGGTTAATATCTCATAAACTTGCACTGGTGGAGTGTGATAATGTGTATTCTGGCCCGACTGACTCAGATAATAACATGTCTGTAACTTAATATGTGTATACTTGATGAGACGCTCATATCGTAGCCTGAGTTACGTCGTCTCTTCTTTACCTGCAAAAAAATAGAAGATGGTGAGAGCTCAATGATAATCCAGGCACCATATATTATATATCAATGTATATTCCAGATCATTCAGGTATCAGTTATTGAAGCATTATTGTGTCATTCAATTTAATTAAATACTGCCAAAATGGATCACTGATTGCTCTCAATTGAATGAGTGAGAGTACCAAATGTGTTGACTCTGGTTGGCTGGTGGGTGGGATAGATCCAATGCCATGTCAGAATGTACATCCCTGAAAGTTCCTATTGTTGTAATAGTGAATGTGAGAGATATTCTGCCTCACTCTCACAATATCTCAGTAGATACTTTCAGTGACCTGACATTGGCTCTTTCCCACCCAACAGCCAATCAGATGAGAGCCAACACAGCTAGAGTGAGGCCTACTAAAACCCTTATTAAGTTGTGACATCTCTTGGTATCTACCCCCCACAGGCCTGTTAAATAGGGTGGAGTGTATAGAAGAACTTAGTGGTATGATGCAATAGAGGAGTAGGTGATGGTAGGGAAGGTATATTGAGCTGTTTAATTACCTGTATCGGGTGCAGCCTTGTTCGATGTGTCTGCAGACGGCTTTGTCAGACTTTTATCACCATTGCTCTTCTCAACTTTACTTTTGCCAACATTGTTGTTTACTTCATCTGGGAAAATCAAATTTATTAATTAGTCACTCATTAATTCATTCATACCCTATTGACCTTATATTTTCAAGTGGTTTAATAATTCGCGGTTAGCGATGACAGAACCCGCGAATACTTAAAACTAGCTAAATGCAAACTTTTATAGAGGAGTTATCCTCTAAAATTCGCAGTCCTGAAATCCGTGAATAATTAAGACTAGTGAAAAAGGTTTGAGTTGTGCCCTCCACAAATTAGGAGCCCGCGAATTATTAAGGTCAGTAGGGTAATTCATTACAGCATTTGTCCTGAGCATACAACCAATCGGAATGTATTTCCTGCGTTGCAATAGGCTGATTTTGGCATAACACAAAACAGCATCTTTTATTGGACTTATTTATAATTTATTCTGTCAAGGTATGCTGACACGATGTCATTTATTTAAGGATTGAGAGGTTATCGGAACCCTGCAGCTCTTTAACGCTACTTATGATGACTGCCAAAATGAGAAAGGAAATAAGACGCACCCACCTGCCAGAGATGCCAACTTTGCCCATTTCTCTCGGTTCACCTTCAAGTGATCGTCCCACGGTCTGAGCAATTTAATCGGAGACTCTGCAAGAAAAAATCAGATTGTTTTGATGATGATATGTTCCTCAATTACATCTGCCAGAACATGAAGGTTGGTGCAGAGAAAAAGTTGATCCAGTTTGCTTAATGCAGAGTTTCTCACCCTCTGCTGAGACTCAGTCACAGAATTAGATTCACGTACATTGAATTCAACCTCGTCTACCTCTGTACCAGGGCTAGCATAGCTTAGAGATCAGATCTATTTCAGAAAACTTGTATTTTGTAGTAGTGGTAGCTTGTAGCTTGTGGTTGATAGAGAAGTTTAGATTTCTATCTGCTGCCTCCAATACTATACAAGGATATTCACCGAGGTGAATGTGTTATGCTCTTACAAATTTTACAATATTGGGCTTCAAATGTTGCTCAACATTAAAACATAACCAGCCTACCTGATTTAGTTGTACTTTTCTCGTGGTTAGCATCTGATGAAGTGTCTGCCTTTTTGGCTGCTGTGGTACTGTTTGCTGATTTTTCAAAGACTTGGGCTATTTTCTCGAGCATATCACCGAGGACATTCATAGTGGGCTGTACAATGATGTTGATGAAGCCTGTGAAATATATGCAGAGGAGATATATACTCAGATTTTCGTTTTCTGGTCCTACAGGTCACTTCTAAAAAACTGCTACCCTCAGGCCGCTGGTTCAATGTCTGCAGTTTTACTGTTAAACATGATGCTCTAGCTGTTTTCAGAGGAATATAACAATGCCAATTGGCATGGAGTTGAGACATTTTCAAATTTTTTGATTTGCGCTGTCGAATTGTATGCACTGCACGACTCTAGTATCCTGTGTGATTGGCTGATACTCACTTCATTAGTATACCAGACATGATTGGTCAGTACATCCTAGTTATTACTAGCACTTACTTTGTGTCTAAATAGTTTATTGGTCACTTAGTAATGTCTTAAATAGGATTGAGCATATGATTGGCTGTGTGGTACTGACCTACTTGAGACTCAGCTACTGGAGTAGTATTTCTATCACAGAGGGGTGAACAGGGCAGTCCCTGTTCTTTTTCTTTATCACCCTGATTGAAGAATTCTTGCATAAGTAGATCTGTCCAAGGTTTGTGTACTCTCCACAGCTTAGAGGGGTGTGAAATGTCGGCAGCATGTAACACCAGCGACAGCACTTTTGATTTCTCTATACTGTAAGGTAAAGGTGAGTCATTAGTCCTAGCAATTGCGTACCACCATTCAACCATGAATTCGTCACTGTATTAGAACAGGTCAGAACAGGTCAGATCAAGTTACATTGATTGTGTTTGGAGTTGCTGCCCCTACTATCACAAATATGAGGGTATGAAACTCATAATGCAGGCAAGCTTGATCAACTTTATCGTGGTGGACTTTTGTAAGGTAATACATGGAATAAGTGGGCATTTTCCTACGAAGGATGGTCATCAAAAATGTTGGAGCAAACAACATTATGATAAATCAGGCTGAACAGGATCTGCATTGGAATTTAAGCAAGAAAGTTTAGAAAATTGTTGCGGTTTTTGTGGAGTGTATACACTAATAAATAGCTCACTTTTCTGGATGGGCGAGAAGTGATTTCATATTTTTGATTTGTGTGAAGTGACTGGACATATCCGTAGCCAGCACCATGTCAATAACCAGAGATCTGAATTCTCTATACTGTTCTGTCTTCAGTCCTGAGACTATGTTACGCTCCGACGATTTCATCAACTCAAAACAGGAGGAGAGATGATGATTCTCTAAGACTGACTTATCATTATACAATCCGGCTAATCTAGATCTGTAAAGATGAATGAATGTCATCATCAGAACGCAAACAATATAGATTAACAAGAGTCTTGTTAAACTAAAAATGGTGGTCCAATGAAAGAAAGGAGACAACTCCTAAAGACTAACAGGGCAATAGATTCAATTTTGACATGAGGTGTATTTTGATTTACACATGTGTTCCAGAATTGTTTTATATGGGTCTCTCGCTAAGAAGGTACCAAGGTAATCTCATACCAGTATTAACTGCCGAACCGAAACAAAAAATTCAGAAGACACAACAACAAAAAAACAGAAGAGGTACATTTATCTGGACACAGGGGCATCCTAGCCAATATGTTGGCACTGATTGACTGGTGAGTGGGAGAGAACCAATGCCAGGTCAGATGGTACTTTCCTGAAAGTACCTATTGGGGTATAGTGAAATGAAGAGGTATACAGTTTCACTTTCTCTATACCTCAATTGATACCTACAGATGGCCTGGCATTGGCCTTCTCCCACCCACCCACCAGCCAATCAGAGCCAACACATTGGCTAGGGCTGCAGGCAGTCTATAAATCTTACCCAGCCATTATGTGGTAGTTGTTAGTAGTTCCTGTATGTTCGTAATCATGTATCAAAGCTGCTACTATACATGCAAACACTTCTAAATCTGTTAACCACCTCTATCAAAACAATATAAACCAAATTAGAGAAACCTAGCCGCTTAAGGGATTTGTCTTTTCCTGCAGAACGCACTCTGACCATAATTAATGACACTTACCGAATGCAACCCACATATAAAGAAAATGAGGTCTAAGCTATATTTTTAAGGCGGTGGGAATTTTCAATTCAAGGGGCACAATGGCAGTAAATTACTTTGAATGCTTTTCAGTTCTACTTCACAAAAAGTTGGATCATTCTCGGCTAAATTGGTCAAAATCGCCACCATATAGTTGTGTAGATAAAACCATTCTAAGTTTAAAGTGAGTCGTTTTTGTTGATAATATACCGCTAGTAGACCAAAATCCAAGCACTTAAACTTATTCACTTTGGCCATTGTGGCTACAAAGCAGCGAGAATAAGGTTAAAGTTACCGTAAGCGCAGTAGGAGGTATTGACTTACGGTGAGAGAACTTTGGTGTAGGAGGTAGTATGTGGTGTGTGCTACATCTGCGCCGTGTATGAGGTTATGATATGGATTGTGAAATTTACTATATCCAACTTCTAATGACGATAGGAAGTTATCCAAGCATGCTGTGTTTATCTAAAATAAATCAAGAAAGATATGTGGCTCAAGTTGGTCTTTATAGGTTCATAGGTTTTCACTGCAAACTATCCTGCTTCTGAGAAAAGTGTAGGTGTAGGAAGTATAAGGTAAGGAAGCAGCACTGGTCATGTCTGGAGCAAGAACTATCCGTCTTGACTGCATTTTGAGTTGTTTCCCCTCTAGTTGACAGCAGCAGCTTCGAATACAGGCAAATCAGATCATACTTGATTAAGGCTTAACCTAACAAATTGAACAACATTGGCAACACTTTTCATTGCTGTTTACTGTGTGCTCCACCTAATTAACGACTCTGTATATCGGTCAACTCAACCAAATCCTAATGCGTTCTCGTTTCACTGAATTCCTAATTGCTCAATAAAGAAAAGATGGCTGCCCCTAGAGGATTGGATCGTGAGGATTGCAGCGTACTTAGGATCGCAAATGGAACACTGTCCTACATACCCTAGTACAGTAAATGTAAACTGAAATTAAGTTAAGCTAGTTTGAGGGTGACAAAAAATTTGTCTTTTGCCTAATTGAAGTGAGAGTCCATGTAGTATAAACGAGGGCAAGTAAATTTTAACTAGTTTTAAAAGGTTGCTATTTCAAGCCTGTTCAAAATGGCAAACTTTTCCTCTTACGATCGCTTTTATTCCCTAGGGTAATGCGCTTGGACTTATACAGTTCGGTCTAACCAAGGAGTTAGAGGAAAGGAAAATAGCCTCAGTCTCTTTCATAATAAATTGTAGTGTGCCCCAGTATCCCCCTATCATAAACTTAAATGTGGTGTGACGTACCCTTAGTTTATTAATGAGACCCTGCCTGTGTATCAGCTCATAGCCGAGATATCTCAGCGACCTGTTCTCACTGACTTTGTTTAGCTCCCATATATCAAAGCTCCATTTATCTAAGCTTTCTAAGCACTTGGCCACTTCAGGGGGAGGTGGTTTATGATAATCTGCTCCTGCAGATGATACTCGTCTATATATCCTATAAAAAAATAAACGGGAGGTTAGACAGATATGAATTGAAGACCGTGTCTGAAAAATCATCTTAAACTGCGATGAAAAACTGTTGTGACAAAGGTGATTGATTTGAAGTGACCTAGCCTGTAAATGACAGATTGAAAAAACAACTGATCGCGAATTTGTAAGACCAGCAACTGGTGGATAATTAACTAAATTACATGGTAAAACAAGATCACTATTCCCTAATGCTAATGAGACAGCAAATTCTTATGGAAGTTGTCTCCCTTTTTCCCCAACAGGTCTCCACTGGACATATGACCTTATTTTTTATATTTGCCTCATCGTAATGCAAGCATATATTTTAGGCAGAAAGATAAACATACTTATCGACCATGATTCCAGCTCTGATTGCATTAGCGACACTCTTAAACTTTGGCCGTTCACCTCTGACCTTTGTGGCAGCCGCTGACTTGGTGAATGTCTGAGCTAACCATTCTCTGACCTCAGAGGGGACGGCGTCGGGTCCGACCTCATCTAATACATCCTCATCATCAAACAGTCGCCTGTAACAAAATAAGTATGGGTGCTAATTCCGTAACTACCATGCTGCCGTCTAGGACCTAGGTAGTTTAAGTGCTTAATCTGTGTCGAGATAGCTGGTAGTAGCATTTCATTATGCGGTCGACATTGAAATGCTACTACTAGCTATCACAACACAGCTTAAGCGCTTAAACTACGTCTAGGCTTTGTGCGCTTTTGTCTGCGATAAGAGAAATGCGGATTTTTCTGTCCTTTCCCTTCATCCATTCATTTACGGTATCAGTTGACATACTTACAACCACATACGTATCTCAATGAATTCATATCAGTGCTTCCGAAGATTACACTTAGACCAGACAATGCACGGGATATGAGAAGAACACGTAGGATAACATGAATAAAGGATCCTTAGTAACTCAGCAGTTTTACAGACAATATATGATGGGGTCAAAACACCATTGCTGGCTGGATTTGCAAAAAACATGTTCTAAAGCTGCTGGGGATCCATGTTTCACCGGCAGTGCCTTCGATACAAATGAACATACTTAGCAAAAATAAAATGTGGTAAACCTAAAATTAGAGGTATGTGAGTTTGTCAATAGGAAACACTCAAGTTAAGAAACAATATTTTTAGGTTGGACTAAGGATAACACGTTATTCGCACACTGAAAGCATTCATTTTCGAGGGGGACAAAAAATAAAACAAAATACAAATGCATCAAAGTTGTTTAGTAAGCTAGGACACACAACAAATTATCTCACACAAAAACAGCAGGGATAAACACAGATGCAAGGTGGGTTCTGAGGATTATACCTACCGTAAACCAGGAGTGATGCTAACTGCAGAATTTAGCAAATCACTGTTTCGTCTATTTAATAAAAGAGAGCCGAGACAATTAGGGGGACAGGATATATAGGTCAGTGAAGCTGAAAAGGGGACAGAGCCGAATGAATCAATGACTCTAAAGAAAGGCTCAACAAAAGCTCTTCAAAATGAACTCAGAAACAACAGTTGAGTTTAGTTCTGCCTGATGGAAGGGAAATTTAGAGGGACACAAAGATACTGATTTTCCGGGAGTTTGGTTTGATACAACAAATGATGGTAATACAATGAAAACTTGGAGGCTATTGGAAATATCTCCTCAAAGAGAAACAAGATGAGTTAGGGCATGAGATACGAGGGAGGGTAGACTGGCCGATCAACCTGAATGCCATCTGGAAAACTGGTGGAACTCCTACAGGTGGGAGTTTGGGAGGCCTTGAACCAGCTCTCCAGATGCTAGACACAAGTTGATTGCTCAGACTAAGGACGGGAAGAGAATAACACAAAAACGCAACGTTACCATGTAACTAAATATCAGCTTCATCAAGGACAAACTACAAGACATTCAACAAACATGTCACAGACATGAGATCACAAAATGCTTTTGTTGAGCATAAGATGTTTTTTAGTAGACTATATTAGCTCTATGACAGGGACAATCAAACCCTGTTATAGTATTGAACCATTGAGATTGATGCAGAACTGTATGAACGTTGAAAAAAGCATAATAATGAATTTGGCTCAGTCCAATGAGGCGGGTATTGTGCTTGTTTTAGGTACACTCAAAAATAATATGAGGCCCTACAAGTGACATCACAGGACATATGAGTATAAATATGCAGACGCTGTACATGACTGATATGTACGATTCTCCTCACAAGAGCACAATTAAGTGACAAACAGAACCACAAAAAGACAAAGCTGCTCGACGAAACAGACAACATTACAATACAGTACTTGACATAACTTTTGATGTAGGTCAGATTAACGTTGTTCTTTCTGATCCCCTTACTACGTCTGAAACATTAATCCAATCAGAGACAATTGATTATGATATCTATATCATTTATATAACATTTACAACAAATTAAGCTTGAGTTATCTGCTCATTTTACAGGTGATCACAACTCCTAATCTAATTACCTTTCTCAATATCCATTCAGTAAGTGGTTCTGCACCCTTTAAAGGGCAACCAAGGTTTCGCAGCAAATCATTAATGGGTAGTAAATAATGTGCTAGGCAGCATCAGCTTTGTGCATTACGTGAAGCAAAACTCGAAGTAGTTGCTGACTCTAAGCTGGGTAACACTTCAATTTAGGGGAGGTTCCAAGACATTGCTGTTATGATGATAGAGTACAGGCTAAATAATAACAGGAACAGGAAACTGCTCTGTGGTATTCTATTTGAACTGAGTTTGAGTACCTGATGGATGAAATGTTTCCCAATAACTCTGGCTGAATAATCATCCGAATTAGATTTGGTCTTTTTCCCTATTTCCCATATGCAGAAGGTGCAATCTGCTATCAATCAATGAGAACATGTTTGAGACCTTGGTTGCCCTTTAATGGAGCAGGAGCATATACTGGATTCCTGCACAATGTTTATACTGCAGGTTAAGGGAAGGCGTTGATTGTCCCAACACTATTTATTTGGGAATAATGGCGTCACCACTAGCAATTATATAGCTCTCCAGACGAATACCTGTTACTAAACTGATGATTATAGGCCAATATTGATATGGAGCAAAACTCCCGGCAGATTCAACTTAACACTAATCATAGCTTCGTCACATTCAACTGACGGAATGGGCATGCAAGCAAAATAAAGTAGTCTGAGTTTGTCACCAAAATTTTATAAACCGCTTCCTTTTAAGATGCTGGTGGCATGGCACTACTTCAACAAGCCGTGATGTGATAGAACAATATTTTAATAGAAGAAACAAACTACTAAAATGTAGATGTAACAGCCTTTCCGTAAATCACAGGTACAAAGGCCCTGATTCACCCCCTCCCCCATCCTGCATCTGTTAATAGCTAGATCAGGATTAATCCAATTGCCTGCATTCCAGTTGCCCCCATCCAACTTCGGCATGGCCAGTGGATGGGGAGCAACTCAGAATGCAAGCCAATGGACCAAACTTGGTCTAGTAAATAGCTGATGCGTTATTTTTGTGATCAATTTTTATCTGCCCCGTTGAGTAGTAAGTGATGAAATAGGTACTATTGAAGAGATAGAGGTGAAAGCACTTATCTAAAGCTCATTAATAGTGTCATAAATCAATAGTATTATCAGATTAACACTCATCAAATGCTGCCTCAACAAAATTATCAACACTATATGGAAAAATGTCACTTCATGACATTGCTAAGGCCATTCACCAGGGTTTTTTTCTCGTACAATTAATTTCTATGACTTCATAGCCTAGCCAAAATGCACATGGCAGAATCTCCCTCTGAAACCTCTCCAATAAACCATAGCCAAATAAATAGTGAAAATTAATGCATATTTCTTCTAATATCCGTACTGGCGGGTAGTATGGTCCTCAATTGATCACCATTCCAGGAGAACGGAATCATATTTAACCTTTTTTTAGGTAATTCATATCCATCATTCCAAGTGAATACTAAACTTAATGAAGACCAACAAACAGCAGATATCAATCAGGAACTGCCCAAATTGTAATCAAATTGTGATAGAGACCCTCCAGACATATCGATCCCAAACTGCAGATTGTGCGATATGCCCACCAATCTTCTTTAAAATGGAAACAAAATAGATCTTACTGAAAGACCGAAAGAAATGCCAATATCACAAAAGAAATGATGACAACGAGAGTTTGGCTGCTACAGCTCCTCTTGTTTTCTAGCCACCTTCAAAGTCATACATGTTTTTGTGTAGCATATAGAGAATTTCATCAGTAAAACGTAATAAAATAGAAAGTATATTATATCTAACATTACTCACTTTTTCTCTTCATGATAAACAGTGTCAAGAACCGATTTGGAATATTTCAGATTTTTTATGATTTCTGTAGGGTTGACTTGATCTCCATTTTCCAACAGCTCTACTAAATGCTGCATCCTGCAATATTATCAAATTAGAGTATGGATGCGTCAAGGTATTAACAATACAGCGTTTCTCCCTACAAACTGGTCTTTCTGTCCATGGTTTGACACAAAAAATAGCAAAGAGTTGACTTCTAGCAGCCACCGTTTGTAAAAATATCGAACAAACTGAAATAATCTTTGAAGTCCTCAGTTGGGCCTTGATAGCAAAACACAGAAGGCAATTCCAGAGAGGGAAGATCCGATCGCCCCAAAACTTCTATGTTTTGACAAACTGAGGAAATGTGTGTGGTTGATTGCTAACAATTGTGTGCTTCATATTTGGAGTTGTCTATGAATTACTGGGGATGGTTTCGCAAACAATAATAATTTATGAACTCACCACAATTTGACACCACTTACCGTAGAGAACATAGCCTTTGTGCAGTTAACGTGTTAGCTGATGGAAGTCGAGCAGTGTCCAGACCACCCTGTGCGTAGGTTATTAGCTCATGATGTGCTTCGTCTGGCGAGTGTGAATATGAACGTACGGCTTTTCTGTGAGAAGGCACATTTCCATCTTTCAAATTATAAAAAAGCTCAGTAAATGCACAACAACTCAGTGGAATGGAAGTTTATTGAAAATCTGCAAAGAAAAAGGTAAAAAACACACCTGTGTCTTGACCTTTTAGAACAAGAGAAGCTCAATTCCCAGTTTTCTGTTATTGATTGAAACCAGAGACTATAGATAATCTATAGTCTCTGTTGAAACGGAGATATTAATTTTCTAACAACAAATATTTAGAGAAGAGGCAGTCAGTATTGATGATAGCAGTAATTACCCTTTATAGCTTGTCCATTAGGTATTGGTATATCCATTTTATAATGATTTCTTAATTGACGATGGGTTTCACTTTGCTAAGGTGCAGAAGAAAAAAAAAAGTGCAAATCCTCTCGAGAAATTTTTATCGATACCAAGTTTCTCATTGAGAATCCACAGGTAAATGTCACCTTGAAATGCTACTGTGTATTATATCAACAATCTATAGTAAACTGATCTCATATCCCCAATACTGTCAGCTTTTAAGTGCTTAACATGAAAACTCTCCAAACCCATTATTATGAGGTAATATCGCATAGTAGCGCCATAGAAATGATGAAAACGTAATCATTATCATAATCAAGCTAAGGCAGCATGCAACAATCAGGGTATAAGGTGACACACATACATATATAGACACTCGGTACACCTGAATGTCATCGGGAATTAAACAGGTGACGCCACAGGGAATTATCCTTCTAAACTCCTCAATATGTAGCCATCAAACTACTATAGCCAAGAGCTACGCTCACAAAAACACTCACAAAGGGGTGTAATCATATTGCGTAACTACCCCAAACTTTGACAAACTTGAAGTAAAGACTGCTATGTCACACTTTGCTCCTTGCGTCACACACGTTTCAAACCGCTTAACTTGTTTTGCTTAAATCAAACAGCTTCTAGAAGCATGAGTAGTGTTAATCATAGACCAAGTTCTTACATCAGAACCCCTACCTCACTAATCTGTACGCCCCTGATCCACATTCTAATGTCGACTGCTGACATTTAGGGAATAAATCTATACAGTAACTTGATGAGCTCCCAGTAGACCAGGAAAACGTCACTCGTATCGACAGAGTAGGCAGAGTATTGCTTCAGGGTAAATCCAGGCCTTTAGCCCTATCATACTATCACATACAAGCTATATCTCATAATGTCAATCAAGATGGATCTCATACTAACGCACATACAAATTGTTTGACACCTTAGAACGTTCTTTGCAGCCATGAGAGGCAAGGTAGGGCCCACAGACAATGTGGGGGAGATCTCTCACAGATGATTATTAGGTTGTAACAGCCTGGTAATGAAGGCAGCTTTGAAATTATAAGACAAAAGTTTATTTAAAACGAACGGAAATCAATCTTTTTGTTTTCATAGGATATTTGTCTGGGAAATGTTGCTTGGGAAGCTGGGCAGAAGGCATTTCGAAGACAGAAACGTGAATTCGAATTGTTTGATTACATGATGTAGATTAATAACCCTCGATTTTTTCTCAGTTGCCCCAAATAATATTATATTTTCAAAATTCAATGTGGCGAGTTATCAAGATACGTGTTCTAGGGGCTTGGATATTTCCAATAGTAAAACTTACCCATTTTCCTATTACCTACTTATCCATTTCCTGTTTTGATCTTATCAGAATGACATCAAACATAGTGCCTTAACCCTCCTTGGGGGGCTGCTGGCGGGTGGGGGGGGGGCAAAAGTCTGGGGGGCTCATATTATGCCTTGACAAATCGTAAATGAACAGTTCACATGCACAACCCTAACTGATCGTACTCGAGGTATTTTCATTCAGTTTGCATTCAAATGTAATCATTGAAAGGAAATTTGGCAGCATATCTATTATTACACTAGAACATCACAATATGCTGCAAAATATATTTGGAGGACTTTTTTCTGTAATATTGCTTACTTTTTATGGAGGTGGAGATGTATGGCATATATGCAGAAGCAGATAGCAACACTTGTACCAAGAAGGTAATTTTTGTTAACTAAAAATGGAAAAAATCAAAATCTTACCATCTCTTTCTTAGAAAGACTTGGTTATCTTCCTTTGGGTCAAAATCTTTTGCTAGCTTTAATATTTTAGATGGCACATTGATCATATAAATTCTGAAGCAATAAGGCACCACTCTGGCAAAGTCGCATGACATTCAATCAAGCACAGAGCTTAATTTCAGGCAGCTTTGAAATTTCTCACATCACTGCAACCCAAACTAAGTCAAACGTCACAACTGACCTGTGGCAGTACCCCAATCTTGTTTTGGTTCCGCAATTTAGAAGCTTTAGTAATCTATTTATCAGGAGCTAGTTCCTTTTTGTTGTTTACAGATTGTAAAAGGGCCTGTAGCTGTTTGCGTTGTGTCATCACCGGGACAACGTCAGCATGACAAGATGCGTAAACAGGAACAGACACAATCTCACCGATCATCAAGGGAATAGTGGGAGAAGAAAGTGGGGGAGAGGTCTGGCAATCACAACAAACAATATCACGGCGCGACAAACATGATCAATAGCCTGTAGACAGGTATCGACTAAAGCGAATCTGCATGGCTTGGTACAAGAATGACAGACAGCAAACTATCTGGGCGATACGTCAAAACCCCCAAGGGATGGAATATTCCAGCGACACAACACACAAAATATGTTTACAAATCGAATCACAGAGTAGGAGAAAAAGAATGGCACATAAGGATGATATCTAGAGGCTTCCTATAGAAGTTTTGACAACCAAATATTTTTATGAGGTTATAAAATTCACTCTGACAATGATAGAATCAGATTCACCCACGGTGGGTGAATCTGATGGGTCCCTAAGTTGTTCACTGAGATGCCCCATGAATGTGTGGGTGCAAGACCTTTGACAGAACATGTCCCTTAAAACCAAAAATGATATTTCAATTTGACATATGCCCATGATTTTGCAAATATAAATGGGTAGCGGGCCTCCTAATTGCACCATAATATATTATCGAGAGGATATTCCACGCCCCATGAAGCCTATATCTATGACACTCACGCGACACAAGTCTAAGTGCTTTAATGTGACTTTAATGGTTGAGTCTGAGCACAAAGACTACTATCACCACAGCCAGCACATACTGTCATCTTTGTTTGAGTTATTGCTAGCTCACCTGGGTGGTCTGTAGTCAGATTGTCAGCAGTAGTAACACCGTTTGTAGAGGCCAAACGATTACCATCATGTTCATCAACTAAAAATACACAAAAAAATAGATATATAAAAGATATATAGTCCAGTACTTGTCTTATTTACAACTTCCCCTTGCCCAATAGATATTTGAAACAAGAAGTTGTGAAGTGCAAATAAAACAATAGTTCAACGCTCTCATGGTCAACATAAACAATAACATCTTAGTAATCTTATATGAGCCTTGGTGATTGTCCAAGGAACCTTGATAAAACCGGCGAGATATGAGGGATCAACAACTTAGAATTGCCCTCTCGTGAACAATTGGTTCTGGCAGGCTATTTTTGTTTTCTGTTCTCAGTAAGGAAACCTTATATGTCTGCATAAACAGGGTAAGGCAATAAAACAGCTATGTATGATCAGGTCTTGTATATGGAAGAACGAATATTCTCATCCCAAGAAATTCCTATCTCTTATCTTAAGGCTTGGTTCACATTGTCCCAGATGACACTAGGATGCCATTCCAGATGCTTATCCCAGTCGCATTATAACATTCATCCCAGATAGCCATCCCAGATAGCCATCCCTGTCAATGTGAACCAGAAAATGACACAATCCCAGACTGTCTGGGTCCGTCTGGGATAGCATCGGGAAAGTTTGTAAGCGTCAAACTTTCCCGATGCTATCCCAGACGGACCCAGACAGTCTGGGATTGTGTCATTTTCTGGTTCACATTGACTGGGATGGCTATCTGGGATGGCTATCTGAGATGAATGTTATAATGTGACTGGGATAAGCATCTGGGATGGCATCCTAGTGTCATCTGGGACAATGTGAACCGAGCATAAGTTGCAACACTAGATTGGAATTTTTCTAAGCTAGCCATTTCCAAGTTCTGTCATACTAATGTGTGACTAGATGAAATTAAGAATCCAAAGCCAGCACAGATTCCCTATGAAACTGTCTTGAATGTAGATAGCTGTCTTCATTTCATTGTCATCGTTATTGAGAATCATAACATGTAAATACTCAGTTCAATTATTGGCCCATTAGCTAAAACAACACATATCAGATAATTAGATTATTGTTTCTGGCGAACGTTACATCCTATATCGTATTTATCATCAACACAAGTGTTATAATTACTGCGGGAACACAAACAGATGGAAAAAGGGACAGCGAACAAAAACACCATTAGTACAATCCGATAACAAAATGGCTACATTCTAGATTGTGTCACGGAAGGACACCCTGACATCATGCTTGGCTAATCCATCAACTGTAGGGGTCGGCATCTTAACTAGGCTCCAAGTTAACCAGTTTTCACACAGGAAACATGACCGTCTAAGAGACCCTACCACTGGAGCCTGCCCATTGGTTTAAGTCAGTCACACAGATCTTCACATCACAAGAATGTCAAAAAGACTGAAATATCCATCAATACCGCAAATCTGCTCTCCATAATAATTTAGTAAACCCAATATAGACAATAGCTCGAGTTCTCTGAGTAAGGGTGTCATCTTCTCCCAGTCACTAGCCCAGTCTCAAAGACAATACAAGAGAAATACAGCTAAAATTATTGACAGCACAGTGATCGATTAATGAGGTTTGGCGTAATGAGTTCGACTAAGCCGATATCCTGTGATGTCATCTTTACACACGGCCTGCCGGAGCCAAGAGCCATTAGCATTAATCCTGGCTATTAATGGCCATTAATCTATCGGCTAAAGTGTAAACAGTTTAGCCGATAATGACTAGGCCTTGGTATAGAGCTATAGTATTAGTGGTGATCGTTTGATCACTTAATTCTAGATAACCACTAATACAGTTATGTCATAGGCCTACTCATGTACGCTACAGGAAATTAAGCAAGATGGTTTTAGTAGAGAATTATTTAAGTCTAAATCTTGTCAGATATTAGAATGCAATTAGAATGCAATTGTAAATTATACTTTGTGATCAGAGATAATTGGCCTTTGTGTTGATTGTTTGTAAATAGTATTTTGTTGACATGATACACCTCCTGAATTGTGAAAACATGACGCCGAGGACGTCGAGGACGCTCTTGTATTTATCACTTTGAAGATGTAAACAAATCAATTTTGGAAAATCATCATTTAGGACGTTCGTATTCTAGGGTAGCAACGTTTTCTCTGATCGAGGAGTTAGTTCCCTCCAACTCCTTGCTCTGATGTAACACAACTTTCACCTGTAAGCGTCCAAGTAGAGGCTGGGGCCATAAACTATTGTTCAAGTTATTCTGCTCTCCAACTAAGAGTTGAGATTCTGTTATTTTGCCATAATGAAATCCCAGCCGGCCACAGCATGAACAGAGGACTGATAAATTATTCGGAGTTGTCCTCTAAAAAAACAGGAGGCAGCATTTATCTATGACAGTGTATCTCTAGCCCAGGGGCGATTTGGTGAGAGTCACACATCAGAATTCATTAGGAAAAATTGCGTCTTGATTATATTAGATAATATCTGTATGTATCAGTCAGTACAGCCGGATGATGACCGAGAAAAAGTTAATAAGTGCTCTTCATATCGACACTTCCCTCAATCAGCGAGCTTCCACTTCCTCAGTTGAGGGCCAGGATAAGAGGCTAATTCAGCTCACTCTAGGAGCTGGATTATCATTAACCAAACCACTTCCAGGTCTCATCATTACTAGGTCTACTAATCGGTTAATTCTTATTGCCCACAACTTCCATATGATGCAACTTAGAAGAAACCAAACAGATCTTCTACGTACTTTCCCTTGATTTGCAGAACATGTGAGACAATTGGATGAGCAATGTCTTTCAGCCAAACTATCGAATCAAATTTCATAGAATTTTTGCCATTTTGGACTTGCAATAAGGCAAATTAATCCCCAAATTGTTCACTCAATCTATAGTTCTACCAATGAGTGAGCGATTAAGGAACAACATCTTTAGAAGGACATAATTCGATGATCGGACTTGCCGACTTCACCTAATGATGTGCTAGGTAACCCATTGATTGTTCATCGATTGAGTTAGACACCTGAACATCATCCCTAAATTGTTAACTCAATATATAGTTCCACCAAGGAGGGAGGCGATTAAGGAACAACAGCTCTAGTACAGGACATATCATCTTAGCAGTGAACCGATGACAATTTTGGCAGTGTGAAACTGAAAGAGTCTTGAGAATGCCATGGTACGGGCTTGCCGTCTTCACCTAATGATGTGCTAGGTAACCCATTGATTGTTCATCGATTAGAGTTAGACACCTGAACAGAACATAAACACCTCATGCAACAGGTGATCAAAATATTTCCATGGATGCCCAGTACAGCATGTTATTATGAATTTATTTATAATCTTTGTTATTATATCAATGAACTGCATCACAATTCATTGATTATATAAACCCTAAGTAAACCCCCAGGATATGTAAACATAATATCTACCCCATAGCACATGATAACAGTAACTTATCACGCAATAATAAACACAAATCTCCTAGAAGAGCTACTCTACAGGTCAAGCATACCAACATTACTCACATTGGACTGTACAATGCCCCCCAGCTGCATGCTCTGCTGATCTTACCTCCATTAACCGGAGAGATGATTAGGCTTACTGATCAGTAATGTATTGTACAGTTGATACACTTGATAACTAGCATGTCAGAATTAGCTTGTTGAGGCATACTAATTTGTTACACGTGGTCCTTAAATCTGACAGAATACCAATCCTGACATCTTGCAATCTACACAACAGGCCCAGTGTTTCTATCCAACATGAAAACAAATCATTGGTTTTGGGGTATAGCTACATAGAGATGACCAGATGGCAGATAAGATTTTTCGGCACGCTCCTATCCCTCAACGGCAGCCAAAGAAAATATCAGGAACAAACTGTTATGCATCTGGAAAATATAACAATGATTGACAAACCTGAGCGTTGGCGTACAATCGACTGTCGTCTCTGAGTAAACTCATATGGAACCTCGATAACCACTGTGCTTTTATCGTTCGGATTTAGAAATATCCTCGGTGATGCGGGGCGACTTTGCAAGTCCCCACTGCTTGCTAGAGAGCTGAGGCGTGGTGATACGGGGCGAGATTGAGTGTCCGTACTTGAGGTAGAAAGTAGACTAGGTGATACGGACCTCATGCTAGATTGTGATCTCCTCAGTGAGGAGTTGTAACCTCTCTGCTTGTTACTAACCATTATAGCTTTGTGACACGTTCCGCTGGTCGTAAATGATGTATAGTTTTTGTCATAGGCATGAGTCCACTATTATTATTTGTAAATAGTAATGATTGTTATAGTCTATCCATTACATCAATAGTTCCATTGAATGCCTACATTTCCTTGATGCGACAAGTCACAAACTCAATCCAACGCTCCAATAACTCAAACCCATCCAAAAGTTTAGCGTCAGCTCCAATTTAAAACGACGAAACAATCCTGGCTGTGTTATATCTTCGCATGTGACGACACTCCAGTCAAATCACAAATCGAGAAACCTACAACCAGATGGTTTTTCCTTTCACGGCGTCGAAGATATATTCTGGCGCTGGCAGAAACACCCGCAGCAATTATAATACCAATCACAATATGAATATGACAAGCTCCGGCTTTCCCGTGATATATGAATTGTGCACCCTTTATTGCTGTGTCACAACACAAGTAGTAATTATAGTTGAGTGTTCGCTCTGAGTATCAAAATAGTTCTGATGCCTCTACTATTATTAGTTATTAAAGGGTCGTGTTTGTGTTGATGTATGGTTAGGCTAACCGTGTGCAAGAACTAATTACTATGGTACGGTAAACACTCGAGGGAAACATCATTAAAATCAGGACCGAATTATAAAAGAAAAAAGGAAAACAATTCATCGCTGGCATCCAAACACACTCACAGCCTGAATTATCTTTGCTGATTGACAAGCTGTTGACGGGGATATTTGTGCGAATGATGCAAATTATTGATAACAAGGTACGCAGCAGCGTGAATATCAAAGCAAGAATTGCCTATGATTCATGAGAACAAAACTCCTTTGTTTTCCGTTGTATCTCTCTTATCAAGTAACTGATATGAGCATATTTTTTATCACTACAGTGGCAAAAAACTAACATTTATGTGAGAGTTTGAGTGTAGCTAGTTGAAAATGAAATCATGCCATTGATATACCTTATGTACATAATTAGATTGGGAAGTGTTTAAATTTGCTTTCCAATTTTTAAACAAATATTCTGTTAATTGATTTGCAATGTTGACATTGCAATATTGGTTAAACATTTAGATTGAAATATTGTCAGCCCCCCCCCCCCCCACACTATGGAATACTAAATTTGTGTTTTTGATATCGAAGTGACTTTATGATTATGCTTCATTGCGTTAAATCCTCATCAAATTTGAGCTGCCATGTGCAGTTTTTTGCAACAAATACTCAGTAACAATCCTAATGACGTTGTAATCACGGCTTATACAACTTATTTACGAGTTGGAATAAAATCTAGGGCAACTCAATGAGGTAGATCAACACAGTTCTAAAATGAGCCAAAGCAAATCTTTTGGATGAACTATAGAACAAAACCAAGGAGCAACAGCGACAAACTCCTTGACAAAAGAAACCCAGATACCTGTCTGACAAGATATCGCCCAGTGAGCCAATCTTGGACCTCAAGCAACGATGCAAGCAGCAAAGATATCAATTAACCTTATCAAATAAAAATTAGAGACTTTATCTTATCTTAAAGGGAACATAATCTCACCGCTAGTTAAAGAGGTAGTATATATATTATCCGGCAGCGCGTCAGCATCTACTGATGATTGTGGGGATGACATGGTATCTCTACGGGAGATACTACTGATCCCTCTGTATATCCTAGCTGTAGTAGATACGGGCGAAGTCAATTTGTCAGCATGAGTGATAGACGATGATCTATCTATGACTGGAAACTCTATAACGAGCTTGTGTAGTATTGCGGCAGAAGGCGAAGACCGATTAGAGGCTACTAGTGAGGTAGGCGAAGCCAATCCGCCCATCAACAGACGTGGCTGTTTGCATATCACTGGACTACCTGTGTTGACTAGTGTTGAGCTTACGCAGCTGCTGCCGTCACAGCTCATACAGTCACTCACTGCTGCCGTGCTGCCATGTGTGCTCAAGCTCGACTTGTGTCTTAATCCTTCCATGACTTTTGGAAGCTAAACTAGATTACAAAGTTGCTGTACTAATAATTAAACAGCGGTGTGAAAGTAATTATTCAAACATGAAATTTTAGTTCAAACAGTAGCTAGCATGAAATTGAAATTTCACAGCAAAGTTATAAAGTTATTGTAGCTGAGTTTGTTTGTATAGAGTGTAGATATGATGGTTTTGTAAGCAGTAGCTGAGACTCCATAAGCGTAAATATCCTGCAGCTGTTTGTTACGGCAGAGTCCTTCACCCTTGGCTATCAGTCCTAATCTCTCACGGTACACAAGGGGTTACTTTCCAAGCATACCTAGCTTTTATATCCGACAGTAGGAGCAGAACAACAACAAAGTTGTGACAGGTGAGAGAGATAGAGGACAAAAACCAAAGAATATTGCTCAAGGCATGACCATCGAGTGCATAGCTCACGTCTCAAATGTTCCCATACCTCTAATCCCCAAAAATAAGCCGACTGCTAGAGATTAAACCTCTGAGAAATACCGAGTAATAAAGCCTATCACAAAGAAACTGATACAATCAATAATCTTATCTTAATCTATCAAGCAATTGACAGGATCACGTCAATAAACTCACACTTAGTGAAGCGTGCTGTTCTATGTACCTAAATTCACTTTTTAAATCAAATTTAAGACGGGTCGCGACACATCGACCCTCAGATTACAGATAAATACCTGGAGTTAAACACAAGGTTATGAAATACCATTACACAAAATCAAAACAACTCAATACTCAATTGCCAAGATATTCTCTTTCACATTCCTTCATCTTGTTTATGACTTTATTGAGCAGACTGATAATGCGACACACAGCTGTTTGAATTTGATGGAACATCGGCTAAAGTTCGCACGACCCTTTACAGCTTCCGCTTCGACCTTCACATTTTTTGTCTCATCAATTTGATGATGGACATACCTATGGCAAGCATATTGTGAGTTCGTATAAAACATTATGTAATAGCAACCTGATCAAATTTATCTAAATAGTAGTCTGAGCCCCCAAGACTTTTCCAACACCATCCCCCCCCCCCGGGTACTGGTAAAAAGAGTGGTATCGCATAAGAAATCTACACAATCCTGGAAGTAGTATCAAACTAGTCAACCGCTCACTGACGACGACAAATTGAAGATGAGCTTTCTTTGATTGGCAGAATATGTTGCACGACCTCAAGATAAAAATAGTCAAGGTTAAATCTGAGCGTCACCTGCGACGACACCTGATGAGTTAGTAGTAGAGAAAACCGACATACTTGGTAGGATTACATGGATTGCGTGAGTTAGCTTCCTCTGCAATATGATAACACAACTCCAAAAACAACGCAGATAACAGCTACAATATGTAGCCAGGGAATTTGGGACAACTCCCAGAAGTAGCTTATGGAAGAATTATTATACAACTAGAAAATAGAGGGGGAACTCTTAGAACACAGTTCCCAATGGATTCTGTCCAAAAAACAGTGTGAAAATGACTCTTCTTGACCAGATATCAATCATTTCATCAATCATGCTATCAGAGATCTATAATAATTCTGCATAAATCTTATGATCAACATGCAATGCATAGATTCGTATAATTTGTTAGAGATATTCCAAAAAATTCCCTGCGCGAGCCGCATTGTAGCCAGTTGGGACACTGTAGACTCAGAGAGTAAAGTTCACACAAAGAAGGAAGTCCACTAAGACAACTAAAGTTGTCCAATCACATGTCACCAGCAACAAGTTTGTTGAGGGTGGGTAATGTACTCATTATTATTTCAATCAATCTACAGTCAACAACATGATACTTTTGGATTTAAAGTTTGGTAATTTTGTGAATCGAAAATCACCTAGATTGTGGTAAAGAATAGTCCACTTGAAAGGAGCGAAACTTTAGGACAGCTGATTATTTACATCCTGTTGGGTGCGGAGAAGCATACTGAGATGAAACTTTTTTTTACACGCTATCCCAATCTAGCGTTGCATATTCTTGTGTAATCCTACTGAATAAAGACGTATGGTATATTAAAACTAGTAACTAAGTAGAAAATTCCATCACACAAACATGCAATCTAAATTTTGAAATGAATATCATATTGTAGCTGATATTATTAACCCACTAGATAGAGACATGTAATCACTTCACACTGTGCATGCAGTGACCTTGGACCTTTAGTAACAATATTACCACAGTACACTTTAGCATACTTAGCGTCATCAAAACACTGTCATCTTTTTCTATCAATTCGGGTTTGACTTGAGCCTCAAATCAACCAAGGCACAACTGTGAATATTATATTCTAAATAGAGCCTCAGTCTAAGGCGTTGGCATAAACTTTATAAAAAGTCTATGGGGAGGGTTTTCTTCGGCTTGTTTTTCGGTCTGCATCTCAATACTTTCTTTATAGCAGCGCCATCTTGGTTGTCTAGCGCTGGCAGTGCAGACACCCTATTATGCAATGTGCGCAGTATCGAACAACAAATCCTATGTAACCGTGCACAGTTAATCTTGGTGAATCTTGCAATGAGGACTTAGACACTGAAAACTTACCTGAACTTGGATGCGAGCTAATAGTATCCATAGCTGGATTGAGTTAGAATCCGTCTGTCTTGTTAGCATCCATGTTTTGTTTAAATGTCATTCCTGAGAAGAGAGCAAAATAGGTTAAGTAGTCAGAAAATCCTTAGGGTGACAATATCCCTAATTATATGCAGCAGAGGCTACAAACGTATGAGCATTAAGTCAGCGTTAGATCACTCAAAATAGTAACGTGCTAATCATAGAATATCCCATTAGCTTATGGACAAAAACTAATAACTGCTCGCCGCTGTCGCTGTCGTCGTTATTCCCTCAAGTAATGCTATGAAGTCTCTAGTCGCTCTGAGCAGCACTCCAATATATAAAAGCAATTAATCTATACATAATAATAATGCTCACTACTCTCGGTGGTAACATACCTTTTGAAGAACCTGTTATGAAAATATGCATGTCAAACTTAAAGCATCCTGTGCTAGCCAGCCCTGCGCTAATAATAGGTTAGACAGCGACATCCATGTTTATTCCTAACATATGAACACAGATATATATCCTTACTCTGTGATATGAATGAACGAATCAATGACAGGTAATGTTTAGTTATACCTAAGTCTCCGTGAGCCATCAACAGCAATAATAACAGGGGTAAAAAGTTCTTGACCTAAGTCTCCATGAGCTATCAACGGTGATAATACCCTGACCTAATCAGGAACAATCCCGCAAGCCTTTGGTCGCTTCTTCCTAACATATGAACACAGAGTAAGGATAAGGAATTTTATCCTTACTCAGTGATATGAATGAACGAATCAATGACTGGTAATGTTTAGCTATACCTAAATTCTCCATCCATACCCTGACCTAAACAGGAACAATCCAACACGCCTTTGGTCGCTTCTATACATATTAACGCAGCCACTTAGCAAACAATATTTATGTTTCTCGTGCCAAAATATAGATGTAATAATCCGCAGCCTCAAGTTATAATCCTGACATGTTGATTAAGCTCATTATTTTCTGCACATTACAGTAAAAGCTAGCCTAGGAGGGGGGCTGGTGGGGCCCCCAAACAAAGCTTGTCAAGACAGGCTAAATAATAGCATGAGTAAATATGAGTGAGTAAAGGCCAGGCTACACACACCATATTTTCCATAGGACTGGTAAGCTTGTAGATAGGCTACACAGGCTATCCTATGTTACTGGCGGTACTAAAGGTGCCCCAGTCCTATACGGTGTGTGTAGCCACTGCTTAAATATGAGAAGCAGCGCCTCTACTAATGCTGATTGCCGAGTGTGTGGTTGATTGGATTTTTATAATAACTTTAATTAGAAATTGACTATATTATAGCGCTTAGGCATCTGGTTGTGAAAATTACACTGCAATATTATTATCTCAGTATGAAATAAATAACAAAGACCCGGCGGCCATATAACTTGCTTTGCATGTAATTTACACTCAGTGGCACCATGATATTCTATCAGTTGTAGTCACATCAAACATTTTTTTGCAGAGATGATTTGTAGCATCCTATGGCAGTCTCATCTGCGATGACTGCAAACAGAATGTATATAAAGACATTGATTCAATGCCGTGTTTTTTCTCATAACAACTCTCTCGTAAGTGCCGTGTATCCACCTAAAAGTACTCCAACTGCGGGACGGTAGTCTAGTTTCTGTTTCCAAGTAAAAACTCATAGAACCCATTTCAAACTTAGGGAGATACTTTCTTGGAACTAAAATCATGAAAACAGCCTAATTCTTCTCTTCCCAAATTGAAGCAGTTGGTCTCAGCTATGAAATTAAAGAAACAAAATTGACAATAAATGGAATAAGTCCCGTTTCAAATACAAAAATAGCATGAACCAACCTGTTTATCCGCTCTTCTAAAAAAACAGTGCGATGTGGCTGCATTTAAACTTCGCAAATATATATTTATCAGTGAGTACCAGAGCCTGAGACAACAACAGGTGTGAAATAGTCATTGGTGTAAAGATGGGAAAATTTTAAATTGATGTAATTGATCCTGCCATTGATATGACCTTCAGAGAAATTACAATGCATTCTAACTATGTACTCAATTAATAAACAGGTCACCAGAATTAACAACCGGAGTTTCATCACAGTTTACAACTAGATTCGCTCAACATAGAGAAGGCAACTCATAAATGTTTATTATTTTTTAATCTATGTTACTTCAGGGATATCCCACCCTCCCTGGTTGCTTACATCAGTACTTTTAAATGAGTTTTAGGGTAAAAGATTGATTCTTAACTTAAGATCTGTATACTTTCATAATAATAAATAAATCAAAGTCAAACTTACCCCATGACGCCTTGCGAGGTTTCTCCTGAATGATGTCGCCGCGAAGACAGACCCACGCCTGGCATCAATAATTCTTTCATAATAGGATGATACCGACGCTGCATTACGTGATGTCAGGGAGTTGTAGCTCATTCTTTGTTTGTCTCATCAAAGCTACAAAATATTTCTTATCAGAAAGTAAACATTGGTTATCTACTGTGGAAAGTTGATATTAACTTGATTACTCAATCATGGGGATAACTAGTGATGTCTTCAGAGGCCAACTGTGTGGTTAGCCTGTCTTGACAAGCTTTATTGTGAGGGGGGGGGGTGAGGAACAACAACCCAAAACAGCGTTTGTCAAGAAAGGCTACTGTTTTATATATAAACTAGTCTATAATTGTGAGTTTTAGCATTTTAGGAAATGTTAGTCGCAGAATCAGGAAACTACTGGGAGGATGAGCCGGATAACTTAAGCCGAATAACTTTAATGTCTGCTGGAAATATATATAATAAATATATATTAGCTATTGCGAACATCAATTTTTAGGGAAATACTACCAGAGACTGCCACTTAAAGTGTAATAAAAAGATCAAATGGAGCGGGGCATACAACATACTGTGATAAGTTAAAATTTACTGAATATTTGTCAGCTGTGACGATTAATATGTGGTTTCAGATATACTTTAGACGATGATATTGTCAATTGCAGATAATCTAGTTACCAGATCATATGCTGTAAGAGAGTCATCCACCTATCACCCTGCCCTCATTGCATGTTAAAGTTGATTCCTTTAGTCCTATGTGGCGAATGGCAGGGATAAAAGTCAGCGTTTTATTTTATAACGAACATATCAACAAATATTTCTTTACATGATTGGGCAAATGAATAACCTTCTACTGCTACTCCTCATCAGCGTGACCTCACAGGCATTACTTTATTACCAAAACTTCTAAGTCCCTGTTACAATTTTCCTCAAAAATTAAAAATCCAAAGAAGGAAGTCGTCTTACATTTGACATTGAGAGGACAACTGCTCACACCTTCACGCTGTTGTATCTATATTGGGGGGAGGGGGGGTATCACAGTCTTCCAAGTGGTATCAGGGAGTTGCCCCAATTCCCTGGTGGTATTAGGAGGTATGATATGGAAACCACATAGTATGGTGTGAATACCATATAGAACACCTGCAGAATTAATTGATGGATATTTTGGTGGTAAATGTAGCAAGGTCATTATAAACATCAAAGACTGTAGGGGTTAGAAGCTTGTCAAATCTTAGCCTGTCTTGGCAAGATTTGTTGGTGGGGCCGATTAGGTTATCAAAACAGCCTTCTCAAATCTTGAATCGTGTACCTTTGAAAATCAACTCACCACTAATCCAGAGATAGACAGTTCCTTTTTCCATTGGTTGCGAGCCATGACTTTCATTGTGTGTTGTTTGTAAGAATCAATCGGTAACCTGTCAATTATTTAAGATATCAGAATATCAGAGCGGATTTGCCAACCTCACGTTGGCAATCAGACAAGCAATTACCCACCTGGAGGTATAAGGAGAAAAATACAAGTACAAACAACAGATATTGTAATTCCGACCTGAGTTGGTGCAATTAGGTTGGCCTTAGAAAGAAGATATGGCAGACGGAAACCCTTCCTGCTGACCTACGTGATGCACTTATTGTGACTATTTTCAAGAAAGGAGACAAGTCTCTTTGCGGAATCTATAGAGGAATATCTCTGCTAGCGATTGCTGGAAAGATACTGGCCAGGATTCTGTCAACGAGGCTATCGTCTGTTGCTGAAGAAGTACTACCGGAGTCTCAATTTGGTTTCCGACCGGGCAGAGGTACAGACGACATGATATTTGCAGCACGCCAAATACAAGAGAAGTGCCGTGAGCAATATCAAGAACTACACATGGCCTTTATAGACCTCACTAAGGCTTTCGACTCAGTGGACCGAGAGTCACTCTGGAAAGTCCTCTCGCTAATAGGATGCCCTGAGGAGTTCATCAAAATAGTCCGGCTATTACATGATGATATGTCAGCATCAGTATTAGTTGATGGGGAAGCATCAGAAAAGTTTGCTGTGAAAACTGGAGTCAAACAAGGCTGTGTGATTGCTCCGACACTATTTTCTATATTCTTACTGGCTGTCTTGCATCTCGTGCGTCAGAGGCTACCACCCGGAGTCAGAATCCAGTACAGGATCAACGAACTGTTCAATCTACGCCGCCTCAAGGCCAAGACAATGACAACAAAGATCACCGTAACAGAGTTGCAGTATGCATATGATAATGCAATTGTGGCCAATACTGAACACGATCTTCAGCTGGCTATGGATGCTTTTGATTTCGCATACTCCACTCTGGGACTTCAGATGAACATCAAGAAAACTCAAGTTCTACATCAGCCCAAACCAGGGATACCGGCAGGCCAAGTCCAGAAGCCCGAAATATTAGTGGAAGGTGAGCCACTGAATAATGTGGAAAACTTCACATATCTCGGAAGCTGCCTCTCAGCCAAAGCTGACATAGATAAAGACATAGAGCAGAGACTTCAAGCCGCTAGTATCGCGTTTGGACCCCTTCGAAAAAGAGTGTTTGACAACAAAGATCTCTACTCAAGAACAAAGCTGAAAGTGTACAGAGCAGTTATCATGCCTACACTCCTCTATGCCTCCGAAGCATGGGTAACCTACAGCAGAAACATAAAGAGTCTAGAAGAGTACCATCAAAGATGCCTTCGCAGAATACTAAATATAAAGTGGACAGACAAACGCACCAACAACAGTGTGCATGACCAGTCAGGTATTCCAAGCGTAGAATCGTATATAATATCTAACAAGCTCCGGTGGGCTGGACATGTGGTGCGCATGGATAATGGCAGGCTGCCCAAACAGATCATGTATGGTGAACTCTGCAACGCTAAGAGGAAACAGGGAGGACAACGCAAACGCTTCAAAGACAATCTAAAACACAATCTTAAACAATGCCATATTAACCCAGATAGATGGGAAGACAACGCTCGAAATCGCCCACTATGGCGCTCCAAAATCTAAATGGGAGTAAAGATATTTGAAGATGACAGGAAAGAGCACCGTGAGGAGCTTCGTGCTGCTCGCAAACTGAGAAAGAGCTCATCCATAGACGAGAGTGACGCCTTCAAATGCACCCATTGTGGAAAACTTTGTAGATCAAGGATAGGACTACACAGTCACTCAAGGACCCACAAATAGCAAGCAGACATCATACTCTATACAGAGGGATTGCAAAGAGAGAGAGAGAGGTGCAATTAGGTTGGCCTTAGAAAGAAAAAAATGGTTCCCCCAAGTATCAGGTATATTTAGCCCTTTTAGACGCTATGGGTGGGATATTACGTATCAGGGTATGAATTTAATTATCAGGTACAGATATTAGCAATTAAGTTTTTCAAAAATGAACAACAAAATTACTAAGAGGATATCCTGGATACGATTTTTAAGTGAGATTTTTTAACAATAATTTTTATGTTATTTATTTACTTTTCAAATCCGAGATGCCAACAAAATGCAAGTTTTATGCATTTTATCATTCTTATTGTACCAAAGCCTGTAAGGGTGGCCACTGTTTTTATCAAGGTAGCATACCAGTGGTTAGAAGTAAAGATTATATTATTATTATTAAGATGAAATTTTTTTTTTTTGGTAAAAGTTATATCTGTGCCTTTCTATCGCCCCAAGTATTTATTTCGACACACACTCTCATATGAATGAAATTGTTATGTTAGAGAGTGAAATTAGGATAACCTTGTTACCTCGTATGTCGAGTTCCTCACTTCTATCACCAGCTTGTCTTTATCTACCAAATACAAAAAGAAAATGGTGAATGGACACAACTACCGGCCTAAGCAATGATATGCAAACTACATAAACCCCTCTCTTACTGTTGATGTATTTGGCAAATAAATTTTACTGGCTTGTCACCCTTAAATGAACAGGACATGTATGTAGAGTCAGCCCATAGCAACCATGCGTAGTTAACAAAAATCTCAGGACCCCTACACAAAATTTCATGCGATTCTGATTGGGCACCAAAAACCCTCGCTGGCGACGGGTGTTGTAAGACATGTTGCAGGTGCTGTATGGGATATGTCTTATGGCGCTCAATGCATCTACAGTATTGTTCTTAAATACAATACAGTATTGTTAAACCCATTAATACCCTGTTCTTGAGAGCTGTAAGACAAGTCGCTGCCCTAGAATGCAAATGTCCTAAATGATACAAACTTTCAGTTATCGCACATTTAAAAAATGGCTGTGTATATCATGGAAATTTCCAGAATTATTGTGATTCAATGATTGTACAAAATAATTGCCGAAACAAGGTCTTGCCATAGGTTTTGGAGTTATCACACCTCTAGTCCCATACAGCACCTGCTCCACTTCACTTCTTTTATAGTTGAGAACAGCGAAATTGGCTTATTGAAAAGAGGGAATGGACCCACAGGTTGACACACTGCAATTATTTAAAATGTAAACAATCAGTTGGCTGAATGAAATGATGATATTTTCATAAAACTGGCTATTGCCCATACTATCACCCTCTTCCTACGCAAGGTGGAGGCAGGGCTATTTGGAATAAAATTGAATAAATACATAAGGTTCTCATCCAAGGCACACAACACTAGAGGCAACACCATAAGCTGGGTCCATCGCACCAATGCATGGAAATTTTCGTACTTTAATCGAATTAAGGACCAAGTGAAGGTCTACTTCCCCCTTAACCCTGTTAACAACATCAATGACTAAATCTTAGTACTATGTATGTGATATTGTGTTCTGTCTGTTTATTCTCTCTTTTTTAAGTGCTTACTAGTATCCTTCAGGTTAGGTCATTCTTTTTGCCTTAGTTGATGCTGCAGTCTATGTCTGGCCTGCTGCTGATGTGTGAGATTATATTATTAATTTTTTTTTTCCTAATCTTTGCATTAAACTGTGTAACCATGCTTACATGTGAGTTTATACAGTGTGATAAACCTATATATTCAATAGGTAATGGTGACTCACATTCTGACAACATCTCTCCCTCAAGTTACCCCCAATGGTCATAAAACTGGTTTAATATCCTATATGCCTTGAACTGGCTCCTAGGATTAATTGGGAAGTAAGTAAGTAAATACAGAACCTGGGCTTTTGCTTATGCCACTCCTGATATTTTATGCTGTCTCTCATCTCATCTGAGTATTCTCCCTCGGAGTATTGTTGCTCCTTTATCGAGAAGCTGTAGTCGAAGTATACATCAGTTAGCTGAATGTTTATGTTGTACAGTATAGTGAGACATGAGTCATGATTAGATTGCTGTTTCGGCCAAAGGAATAACATGAGCACAACAAGCTACATGGATCCATTGACGCACTAGCTAGTGACAAATTAGTAAGGATTTAATTAGGGTAGAACTATGCTATAGTATTGCTAGTAATTGTGTATCAAGCAAGTACAAAGCGGTATGGTCAAACCAGCTGTGCTCTAGACGCGCACTACTTTTTTTGGCAAGATACCACTGCTGCATATCACACAATTTGTTCATAATGCTTATGTATACAACACGACTGACATCAACCAAACTTGACTGGGTGGATACATTCAGTTTAAAAAAAAAGATGTGTATGAATAAAATTGTCATGTCACTTCTTTGTTTTGGATAGAGACAGCAGGTTTAAATCTACCTATTCATATAGTGAGATGGTCGCAGTCAGAGCTCTTAGTGCTACTGTTTCAGCTGATGGCAGCAACAGTCCAACACATTGGTGAATTTAGAGTATATAATAACTAATTTTATAAATTAATTCTGCCTTTCCATTGCTTATAATAAAGCCCTTGAAATAATGTTCTTGTCCATTTTATAAATGGCGCAACTTAGTAGCTTTATTCCCTCACTAGTCAAAGAACAAGCTGAGATCTTGAAATATATCCGGCTAATAATGGGGGTTTTAAACGTGAAATACTTAATTGTTGCAAAAGATTTTGGTCTAGTTCAAGGTAATAGAAAAAATAAACTTATAAAACCACTACTCCTCTAGTTCAAAAACGGTTTTAATCAACTACAATGGAACCATCTACTAAAACATCAACACTAAGCAGTTGACAAGGTTACAATTACACTACTTAAAGCAAAGACTATAGATTAAAAGGTGCCTATCCACTCATTAATATTCATGCTCACAAAAAAAGTAAATAAATAAAATAATGGCAGTCACTTGACTAGTCATAGTCTGAGCAAGGAGTTAGAGACTCTAACTCCTTGATCTGAGTCACTGTCATCACAACAGTCAACTCACTGTCCACTGCCCACATTCCATTCCTGTGACCATGTGATGTATGTCTGTGACTGTCCACACCACCTGGCATCTGCCGCGCTAAGAACCCATCAGGATGCCTATCGGACAACCGCCGGTTGTCCGCGTGGCATTCGGTGGTTGTCCAATAGGCATCCGTCGGACAACCGCCGGATGCCAAATAGGCATCTGGCTGCTCAAAACGCGTCCGGACACAAATTTGACAGAGGCGGATGGGTTCGTAGCAGAGAATTGGATGGGTTGTAGACACTCATCATCCAAGCAAAAGACCCATCCGGATAGGGTGGTTACAGCAAAAATCACTGCTCCAAGCCCATCCGGAGTGCTATTTGACAATCAAGAGTTGCTAAATGGTCATCCGGATGGGTATTTGGCAATCAACCAGTTGCAAAATGGCCATCCAGATGGGATTGTAGCAGCAAATATTATTACTGCTCCCAGCCCATCCAGGATGGGTATTTGGCAATCAAGAGTTGCTAAAGTGCCATCCGGATGGGTATTTGGCAATCAAGAGTTTGCTAATTGACCATCCCGATGGGTTTGTGACAGTCACATTTCTAGATTGATACCAGACAAAGTGGATGGCAAGTTTGCACTGCCGGATGGGTATTTGGCACAAGCGGTTGGCCCTTTTAGAGAGAAGTGTGGCGGATGGCCATTTACCGGACACATTTTTAGCACAACAGCATCCCCCATGTTGAGCTACCAGCATGTAACATTTGCCAATGTTCATGATCAACCCCCACCCTCAACAAAAGCTGCCTGCATTACAAGATAGGCCTACTGATAATTTGTGAAACATACTTCACCAGTTGGCTTCAACCTGCCAGTGCTTTTGAATTTGTCAGTTCCAACTAAAATTATGCATAATATTGTATGGTCTAAGGATTGCCACAGGCTATATAGACCTACGATGTTGTGCACTCAATGTATAGGTGCACTTAGGCTACTAGCCTTCCCAAAAGGCCTGATAAGGCAATTTATGTGGTAGTCTAAGTGCTCAGACTCCAAGGCGCAGGGAGTTACTTGCGCACACTATCAAACTGATAGTGTGCGCAAGTAACTCCCTGCGCCTTGGAGTCTGAGCACTTAGACTATATATGTGGAGTCCATATGGGCACTGACTTGCTCTATCAGCAGAAGGCCATTGACACTCAGCCTATCTCTTTGGTGTGTATGTATGTAACTGTACTAAATGCAGTGGTTTAGAGTCTATATTACTATGTATTAATTTTGATTATAGTTTACTTATGAATCTGTTTTTAAGCACCTTTCAAAATAGTCATGTTTGGGGAGTCTTTTGATGGGTGTTGCACAGACCTTCTGTAGATTTTTCAAGTCCATTGTATTGTGTGTAGCAGAGGTTGATGCCTCAACGTCTTAGGCAGACGACCACTTTCCTTTCTTTACACTAGATCTTATTTGTCCACCCTATTTAACGGCTCCCGCAGGGGGCTTGTGTGGCGTATTGACCCTATACCCTCGCCCACCGTTGCCGGATTCTCTCTTTTTTGAAGAGGCAGATGGGGATCTTTCTAATGCGTGCAAGCACGCAGTAGACCTCCTGTATTTATGGTCCTGATCCGGACACACCTGACCAGAATTAATGGCTTGCCAGTGTCAAATCAGTTATGATAGAAGGCGCCAGAAATCGAACCTGGATCTTAAGATCGCAACTCCTTACCCTCAACCGTCAGACCACTCCTGACTCCTCTTGACTTGCACATCCTACAGAGGGTTTTTATCACATTCTACTTGCATGTGTTCAGTGGTTGATTGCATGTGCTGTCATCAAATTGTCTTTCCACAGTTTACTGGCTGTCTAAGAACCGGTATGCATTGCAGGCATGGGCACCTGGGGTTCTCTTCCCTTTCCCTCCTGGCGTAAAATCTGTCATCTTCCTTGGGCGCATGTACATTCAAAGAGGAGGCGATCCCCAGCTGCTAATCTTTGCAATCCTGTACTCGATGCAAGCATCTTGCTGTGAAAGCCTTTACTACAATAGGCACATGATTTGAGGTACTTGGTAAAAAATAAAATCAATTTAACATATGACTAACTTCCGGTGGTTTATTTTTAGTCTTCAAATAAGACGTAATATATGTGTTGTGTTAAAACTTCTGGGTTGTATATTATAGGTCAAACAGACTGCGACTGGACTAGATGGTTGACTGTTGATATAATGGCATCTTTAGCTCAGCTCCTGAGCAATTCATGTAGACAATGTCTCACAAGCTTCAGATTAGCATCTCCAACTGCGTGCAGAGGTCAGATGAGATCAAAAGTGTACAAGAGTTATGCTACACCTGTCAGTGAATCTAATACTGCTGCATCCAAGAATCTGACTGCAGACCTCATTATATACACCCAGAATAGCAGCTGGAGAGCTATGAGACCAGTGCTTGGTGCATTAGGTAAATATGATGTTAAAAATTTAACTCTATGTCTTACTTTTGTTTGTGTCATTTCCCATCTTTTAATTTTTACTACTTGTAATATTTTTAGTCATTCAATGGTGGTATTGAGACTAGAAAGGTCCAAGTCTGGTAGCATACGGCTCGATAGACGGCTTTCCGTCACCCAGTAATTTTTGAAAGTCGGAAATGAAATGATCCATTGCAATACTGTTTACATAATACGCAGCGAAACCTAATCCCTCTGTAGGGCCTTCTTGCGCATCATGTTAAACCGAAATTTTGGATGGAACCTGCCAATAAGCTGCAAGAAAAGCCTCAGTGATATCACTAAAATGACTTTGTTGGATTTTCTCTACCATATTCACAACGCAGCAGTGCTTTGAAATAATTATGATATCGCTGACATGACGTGTCCTTTTTCTTTCAGGCTGGAGTGTCTTCTGTGCTAATGCAGCTTATGGATTTTATCTGGTTCGTACACTTTTGATTAGAAAGAAACAAAATAATCCTGCAAGCAATTCCACAGATATAGAATATAAAGGCTGGTATGATCCCAACAGATTCTTGAATGGAACTCTGCATCAGGCATTCATGTATGTCTGCGTTGTGGTTGGTATGTTATTTATTTTTTCTTCTTCTTTGTACATGAACCTTTCATCACACGTAGGGTTGGTTGCTCCATGATAATGCGTTTGTAATTGTTCACCTTTCACCGCCATGTCCTGATTGGGTGGATGGTTTTTGCCTGACTCCCAGTTCCACCAAATTTCTCCACCTTATTCGATCGCTCGTATCACTTTGTTCTAGATCTAGCGTTTGTAATTGAAGACCGCAAACAAATCGCTTTTCTTTCCAGCTTGCGGACCGTGATATGACATTCCACCCTGACTATACCCATTATTAGTTTTATTTGAAAGCAATGACCATCGCAGGCGGTACTATATATCATCCAGCTTCTTGTTTATACATTTATGCAGGTGCTCTTAGTGCGATTGGTGGAGTGATGATACCTTTTAGAGTTATTAAGTCGATAGTACTTTTGAGAAATGGTAAAGAAGTGGCTATCACAACACACGCAGCTTTACTGAGAAGTAAGACTGTATATATGCCAATTAGTAAGGTAAGACCCGAACAAAAGACTCGAACAACTACCGGCATCATCATTGTAAGGTTGTGAAGCTTAAACTTTGAGATGAACATAGGCTAATTGTGGAAATCCTTTGTAGACCAGCACTCACTAAAGTCGCAAACAAAAGGATGTTTTAATTTGTCTCCTCTTCATGGTCTGCTCAATAAGTGATAGACAACTCCCATTTGTATGTTGTTGAATAATATCACTGTATTACTGATGAGAGTATGTCAAATCCATATTCACAGTGCAATCTTTCTAGGGACCTAGAATGGGTGATAATATATAACATTATTGTCCAATCATGAGGCACCTGGCTAATGCTGACAACATGCCTCTTTGTATATTGAATGTTCCGTATAAGAAGATCAGCAGTTGTCCATAATCAATATGTGTAAAATATCTCTACATTATGTACTAAGTCTCCGCTGCTCTACTCCTGGTTTTTTGATGAAACTGACATATAGTGACATTGATTTCAGCAGATATATCCCACTTTTCTTGCAGGTTGAATCGCGGATCACGCCAAACTTAGAAAGAACAATGTTAATACAGTTGGGTGGTATAAAGCTCCCTTTTATTATGCAACAATGCGGGCAGAAATTGAATCGTGGACACTTGAAAACTGTGATACAAAAAGGCACCAATAGCGTCTCATGACACAAAAAATTCCAACCAATCAGCTTAGATTATCTTGATGTTTGTAATTTGTGCCAAAACAAGTAAGTACTTTTTTGTATGAAGTAAAGGTATTTACAGGTGACTGAATACAGTGTTGCTGTTTTGAATGGTTTGATAAATTAAAGAAATTGTTGCAATGCTCCCCACCTGGGGTCTACATGCTCATATGCTCAATAAAAAATAATGATGAAACAATCTGATTTTTCTTTTCTAGCAACTCTGTAACATCAGTAACAAGTTAACCTTTAACATATTTCACCTAATATCAAGAGAGCAATGATTTCTTAAGACTGCACCTCTGGCTCTATACTGTCTCTGTGAACACATCTCTTTGTCCATCAAACTGAACATTATGACTTTCTAGTTTGTATCACTGCGGTTTAAACTTCCTTAGAAATTGGTAGTAGTTCTACTAACATCTATTCTACACTTTGGTCTCACTGGAGCTCCTGTATTTGTATACACTTTTTGCTGTGACAAAAGGCCAAATGGTGGAACACTGTAAACTCGGCTCGCTGGAAAGGTGGAGATATTCTTACCACATCTGCAGCTCCTGATCATAGATCTAAGCTCATCTCAGAAATCTTTACCAGCATCACTGTAATTGTAGAAAGAACTTGTAATTCAAAAATACAACAGCAGGCCAAAGCTGGTTTTGAGTGTCAACCTAGTGCTGCTTGTGTTCTCACTTGTCAGAGCACTAACAAATTGACAATCACTCTGAAGAAGAGGATATAGGGCAAAATGTGCTTACAGCCACTCGGAACTTTTATGGGAGGACATCTTCTCTTTGAGGTCTGCCATGAAATGGGCAGAAAATACAAACAAAACTTCAAAATCATTCCATCCCCCCATTGACCCATGCTCTTGTCTTGTACTAGCTGTTGTGATAATAGGCTGTGAGCCCTCTATCAATTGTAATTGTGACTGATATACTCTTTTTACGTAGTCAGCGGAGATGGACTTTCCTCTGTAGCCATAAAAAGTGCAAACCAGTTATAAGAGGAGTGTATGTTCGATTCCAATTATGATAGAGAGATTAAAATTAAGCTTTCCTATATATTCAGTTTCTCTTGTATAACATGGAACCCTGATGGAACATTTGTACTCAATTTCTAAAAATTCACAAGTTATCTTCTCATTGATATTAGTGGCATAACTCCTTATAATAAATGACAAACGAAACTAAACCTAACTGTTTCAGTATGCCCTGACCAGCATGAACGATAATTAACTGTATTGATGAATATAGAAATTTGTTCATAGTGACACTTCATTATCCTGCTTTCTTTTGTAACCAAGAGTACAGCTTTCTGTTATTTCTGGCTATTTGTGACAACCACTTTCTTGTACAATTTTCCTTGGTTAAATCAGTGTTGGCTCAGATGGCGATATTGTTAGTTTAGCCTGCCATCACTCCGTCTATTTAAAAGTGGGAGTTTTTATAGACGTAAAACTGTACCTTTATTAACATACTGTTATTGTGGATGCTGATTAACGAATGCATATTGGATCAATAACTTGTAAGTATTTTTTCGGATAACTATTGCATTTGATTACTATGTATGTACCTGTGTTCACATTTTATGTCACATTTTACTCTTGTTTATTTGATGTAGAAGAAAGTTAATTCCTACTCAAACGAGAATATTTTCTATGCATCGTTTTTACATGATTGCAGGTTGCAATTAAAATGAATCGCTACGAAGCTCATTTACTGTTGACGATCTACGATCCCAATCCCATCCCAATACACCAAAAGATCAACATCGAGTTGAAACTTGACCTAGGTATGGGAGATTGAATATGTTATTCATATATGTAACCAAAACATGCCAAATTTCAGTTTTCAGTCCATTGGATTTAGAGAATGAATGAATGCCATGAATGAAAACCGATCGTTTGCAGAATTCAATTAGAAAAAAACAAAAATATTGCGTACGTTCCAGGCAAAGCTTGAGAAAAATCCTTTTTTAGTGAATGTGCCATCATAGCAACTTTTTCTCACAAAATATACCAGATCAGTCATTATAGGGGGCATTGCTTCTAACAAAACTTAACATGTAAACTAGGTTGAAAGCGGAGTGAAGGTAGAGACACGGGGGTCAGCAAATCTCAACTTTCTATACATCGTTGGACAGCTGCCGAGCTATTGATTGTTAAAAGCTCATCAAAAATAGGATTGGACGACGTTGCGTCATTTTATCAAAGAGATGAGGCCGAAAAGGCTGTTTTTAGCAATGTGGATGGCTGAGCTAATTTGATTGCTAGAAATTGGAAAATAGTTTATATTTATTCTTAGAGATAAAGTTCATCCTAATTTTTGGTTGAAAATAATATATGATGAGCCCGAAGTGGCTTTTTACGTCATGTCATAATGTGTGTGGTTTTTTAAATTTGATGATATTATGGGAAAATTTAAGCAACATTTTGAGACAGATCGAATAGGGGTAGGGGGGGCTAGTTGAGACGTGGGGCAAGTTGATACTTTGAAATATTTCTCAGGGTTTTCCATGCAGTACTTTCTACCTCACACACAAAAGAACTCTGTTATAGGTCAACTAGCAGACATACTTGTTTTGCAGCTGAAAGGCACATGTTGAATGGTAAGTGAACTTATGTGTGTTTTTGCATACCAAAATTAAGTTTTTACAATGTATGCTGTAATGTATGTTATACCTAGCAAAAGCTTCCAGGTTAGACAACTATGGTACCAAAACATGAGTCAATATCTTAAGTGAATACATGCCAAATGTGATTCTTCCATTCCTAACAGTTTGTCTTAAATTTTTCTGTTTGTCTCCAAAGATGAGCTGGGGATTTGCTTGCTAAACGGTATGCATATCATACAGGTATTTCAAACTGTCAATTGATGGCATTTTTAGAATCATGGTGCGAGTGTATAAGAGAAAAACGAAGTGGGGTGAGACCGGCCCAATGGCCGAAGCTTTGTCACTGATGAAAGAGGGTTACACACTGAGGCGGGCCGCAGCAGAGGCTAAAGTCGACAAGATGACTTTGTCTAGGGGATGGAAAATAAGGACCACTGTGGATACAAACAGCCACGGATTGTTTTCACAAAGGAAGATGAAAAAGAGCTACAAGAGTACTTAATAACATGCTCCAGAATGTGTCATGGCCAAGTCTTGGGCGGGCATCCAGCTTTAATAGGCACAACGTGAAGACCTTCTTCAAAAATCTTGATGATGCTCTAAAAAATTACAAGATAGAACCAGGAAACATACATAACATGGATGAAACTAAGATAACGACAGTTCACAATCCTCCAAGGGTCGTAGCTGACAAAAAAGTTAAGCAGTTGGGGCAGGTTACAAGTGCAGAAAGAGGCGTTTTGGTAACAGGGGTGTGCTGTGTTAGCTCATCTGGCACTAGCATACCGCCTACTTTTATCTGGCCCAGGAAGACTGACCGAAACACTGAAGCTTATATGAGGGGGACACCAACAAACTCACTTGGGCTATTTCATGAGACAGGATGGATGACAGCGCCAAACTTTGATGTCTGGATGAACCATTCCATCAAACATGCCAAGCCATCCCTGGATAACCCTGTGTTACTATTGCTGGACAACCATAAAAGCCACATGAGCCTCAAGGCAATCAAGGCAGCAAAAGAAAATGGCGTAGTTATGCTAACATTTCCTCCTCACACAACTCACCGACTGCAACCGCTAGATGTCTCTGTATATGCCCATACCAAACTTATTACAACACAGCGTGTAATGAATTGCAGCTTTCCAATCCTGGGAAAACTCTTGGTCTTTATGACATAGGTGAGCTAGCTGGGTAAGCCCTTCTGAAAGCCCAGACCCCGGAGAACATAACTGATGGGTTCAAAAAAACTGGGATATACCCAATGGATATCAATGTCTTTACAGATAGCGACTTCCTTCCCAGCGCAGTCACTGATCAAGATATAGGGAGAGAAGGTGTAGCCATGGAGCAGTATGGTGACGATGGTGGGAGTGCAGATGCAGTTATGGAACTAGACTTGGAGTTCATCAACACTCCATCTACTAGTTCTGTGGTCAGAACTGCAAAAACTGGCACCAGCCCTGCTGATATTCGCCCATATCCAAAGGCTGCTCCTAGAAAGAGGACAACAAAGAGTAAGAAAGGTACTTCTATTATTCTTACTAAAACCCCTGAGAAGACACAATCAGAGCCGCCCGAGGTACCGACAGGGCCTAGCACAAGTGGAAATATCCCAAAGAAAGTCAAGAAGAGAGTTTTGAAGAAGGTGCCTCAACCGGATGTCGAGACCAGTGAAGAAGAGGACTGTGTACCCATAGAATCCGATAGTGATGACAAATATTCAGAGGATTTTGAACAACGTCAATGATGATGATCAGCCATTTAGGTGCGATAAAATATAACCTTGGGTATCTATTTCCTGTTTGTTAGTAGATTAGATATTGATAGATTGATCGATTATATATTGTAGTTAATGATTGAAAGGAAAGTAAAGATTAACTTGCTGTTAATGCCTTACCATTTGCAGCGTGAAGGAAGGTTCATATGTGGTGGTGCAGTATGAAAGCAAAAAGATGAAGCACCTGTGTGTTGGCCAAGTAAAGAGTATTGAAGATGGAAGTGCTATGGTAGCATTTCTAAAGAAGACCGGTACAAACCACTTTCTACTCCCTGATAACCCAGAAACAGACACGGTTGACATCATTGATATCACACAAGTCTTACCAGAACAATCAGTAATCAGTGGCACGGCGAGGTGCGCTGCCAAGCGTGCATTTGATGTAGACCTAAGCTGTATTCATGGCTAACCAATAGTACCAATATTATGTTGACTCACTTTAATGGTTTGGTACGGAAATAAATGCTGGTTGCATTATAAATGTCATGGTTTTATCAGCATGGAATTTTATACGTTTACTTCGTGTTTTATGTAATATAGTATGATATTTATTGTGAATGAATTTTGTGTTTGATTAATCGGACTGTAATTTGGAGTTGTTCACTCCTTGGCTCAAATCCCAAATAATAAACTATCCTCCAATTTTCTGTTTTAGAATCTGCGATATGTATGGTTCAAATTGTGCGAATGCAATGGTAGCAGATCTGGACTTATAATTGCTGATAATTCGGTTATTAAAGAGAGACTTCAAAACACAACTGAACTGTTGATCAACAATACCTCAGCGGTAAGTAGAGCTACTATCGTACAATGTGCGCTAGCCTCAACTACTGAGCACTGGTTTAGTTTTGAGTTTGGTGCAATTCTCGGTGGAATTGCTCAAGGATTTATTTTAAACAATAATAACAAAATATAAATATGGTTCTATTCGTCAGGCAATAAATTAATCAATAATTTGACAATAATATCTTGGCATTTATCATTTAGTCATAAAAATACATAAACATTCAAAATCTTTATAATAAGATCGTACCCTTGGTGCAGATGACCTCGAATTCTGTGTGATATTCAGTGTGATATCTCTGTGTATTTAAACTATGTTAGACTGGGTTCCTCGCTGTGAATCGCGGTATTTGTATCTCTGTATATCTAAACTATGTTAGACTAGGTTCCTCGCTGTGAATCGTGGTATTTGTATCTCTGTATATCTAAACTATGTTAGACTGGGTTCCTCGCTGTGAATCGCGGTATTTGTATCTCTGTATATCTAAACTATGTTAGACTGGGTTCCTCGCTGTGAATCGCGGTATTTGTATCTCTGTATATCTAAACTATGTTAGACTGGGTTCCTCGCTGTGAATCGCGGTATTTGTATCTCTGTATATCTAAACTATGTTAGACTGGGTTCCTCGCTGTGAATCGTGGTATTTGTATCTCTGTATATCTAAACTATGTTAGACTGGGTTCCTCGCTGTGAATCGCGGTATTTGTATCTCTGTATATCTAAACTATGTTAGACTAGGTTCCTCGCTGTGAATCGCGGTATTTGTATCTCTGTGTATCTTGCCAAAAGATCTGTTGGCTGAATGTGTCTAAAAGTTTTTAGACAATTTTCCTCTCTGTAGATGTGCCTCTTTGGGCTGACTGAATCAGATAATTCTCTGATTAAATCTGTAATGCTGTACGTCGTGAACCCGCTCCCTGGCGCTGACTGATTTTTACAAGTGTCCATCAGGCTTTTATAGTGCTGGTTTGCTGTCCTGTTATTGTGCCACGTTTGCATTTACAGGCGTAAAGGTGTTAACCTTGTTATTGGTTTTAGCCTCAATTTCGTCATTACACTCTTTTGATTTGCTGTTTTGTCAGTTTCAATTATCTAGCTGTCAAAACATGGTTAGTCTGTCCTTTGCTTGACCTTCCCTCACTTTTGTTTCGGTTATTTTCAGATAATCTATGGTGTCAAGTGCACCTGTTTATCCATGGTGTAATCTGTTGGTTTTCCTGATTTTGCAATCTTTCCAGGGTTGTTTTGAAGATCTTTTGTGACTTCTATTGCTCGTTATTTTCAAATAGCTTATGGTGTCAACTGCACCTGTTTCCTATGGTGCAATATATTGGTTTTCTAACTCCGCAATCTTTCCAGGGTTGTTTTGAAGATCTTTTGTGACTTCTATTGTTTTCCCGTTGTGTGATTCTCCACGGGTTGTTTCACGTGCCCAGATTTCTCATGGCCCTGTGATTATGTTTTGTTATATTTCAATACGCCCTCAGTGTATTATTCCCTCTCTTTACTACAATATTACTATTTTCCATCACCATATAGCCTGTGTCTAGATAAATTTCAATAATGATAACCTATGATGTTTGAGCTTTAACCCTTCACTGAAATGTTTAAGTATGTTTCTGTTCGGTCTTAGTTTAAGCTCTTAGTAATAATTGAATTTAAATTAACTTTGCTTTGTTTTGTTTTACAGATTATGTGGGGTTAATGGTGATTTCCTGTCTGTACAACATGCTGGGTTAAATCTCAATGCATACTCTACTACACTATCGCCCTGATTCGATTTCATATCTATAACTCTAAAGTTCTTGGTTCTCCTATCATCAATTCGAAGTCAGCGAACAAGCAGCAAGCTCTCACAACAAGCAGGTCAAGCCTATAATAATCACGCCGAAACAGATCACCATAGCTATTCAAATTGACAACATGTGGATGACAATGGAGCTTATGACAGAAAAATATAATCAGAAACCAGTGCAATTTGTGTTATGATGTCTGGTGACCTAGACTTCACACTTAGTCTTAGCTTTTGACTTTTGCAAGCTCATTGTTTTTCTCCGCTTTTTTGAAACCAATCACCGATAATAGGCGCAAAGGTAATTAGTTTTGACAAGTGTCATATTTTTATGGGAGTTCTAATCCAGCTTATGAGTGGTTATCAATTTTTATGGTTTCGGCCCAGGGTCTGGTACAGAAATGTGTTGGTTGAATATTAACAAGTTATTCACTGCACTGTGTCTTTATATGATATGTGATTGACCTTTAGTTTTGTACTGTCTCACTTTTGGATATAAAATTTGTTATCCCCGTTGTCAAAGATTTTGACTGTGTGTGTCCCTCTCATTTTCTTGTACGGTTAATCGTTTGCTGCATCTGACAGTTTGATGTTGTGTTGCAAAAGTTTATATTCCCATATATATATATGTTGGTTGGAGTACAAAACATGCTATACAAATAAATAATCATTGTTATAAGCATAAAATATAATCTTACATTTCTTTCATTTATTTTCACATGATCACCAATGATTTTTTTACCGCGTCTCAACCTGCCCCACACACTGTCTCAACTTACCCGCCCATAGGGCACGTTGAGACGGGTTTTGGACCTTGATGAAAACGGCCGCCAAACAGAATCAACCAAGGCTGGGCTTCCAAACTCATCACACATATTGCACAAAATAATGAAGTATAATATAGCATCCAGACACTCATATAATATTCATAGGCGTGGGTGACAAAAAAGTGATTTTTGTCTCAACTAGCCCCCCCCCCTCCCCTAAGTAAGAGCCAATTTTATTGCTAGTTTCGACTGAAGTACTGTTTAAATGACACACCCCCCTAATTTTCAGCAGTATTACAAATTTAACAAGATCAGCACAGACCATCAAAGTTCTTACATACGAAGCCGCTTTGATTAAGCATAGTACAAACAGGAAATTCCAACAGAATATGGCACTGCCTCTCAACCCCGACCTTTTTTATTTTTTGTTGTATGAATGAGGGTTCAGAGGAATATACAACAATTTGGTTGTATATTATTTAGGTTGGGGTTGAGACGCAGTGCCATATTCTGTTGGAATTTCCTGTCTGTACTATGCTTAATCAAAGCTGATTCTTCTGATTCACAATATATTATATTGTGACTCAGAAGAATCAGCTCATAGCTGATCAGCAGGCATCATCCGAAAAATAGTTTCGCCTATTGTTTCTGCAGGTGCCGCAGAGATGTAGTATGGGATGAGTGAGAAATCAGGAGCGGGCCGCTGCTCGACCCCTGCACTTACTGGCGTCACACCTCCAAGTGATACACATTGCAACAAATGCAGTCAAACTTTCAGTTTAAACATAAACGCCATCAATAATTTAACCCAAATATTTTATTCAATTGTATGCAAAGTAAAAGAACATTCAGTTTCGGTCATATTGTCAATTGTGAAAAAAAACATTTTCAATATAATATAGCAGCGTACAATTCACATAGTCAAAGCATTTCAAAGAACATTGGTTTGGATTTGTTTAGTAAAGACATTTTACCAGTAGTGGCCTTGTTCTGACGAATATTTTTGCAGCAAATTCATAACCAATTGAGTAGTTTCATTGTTTAGTTATTGAGATCACGCTCACAAATGTATTTGAGAATGATTCTGTCACAAGATCCATCATCAAATCCAAACGCTTCATGTGCCGGCATGCTTGGATACCAAAGTGGGTTATCTCCAATCATGGCGAGACAACCTTGACCCCCACAGCAGTTGTTTGGTTGGCCAGTTACCCAGGCTGATATGTTCATGGGTACGTCAGCTACCCGCCCCTTCCAGTACCACTTGTTGTCTGGACCTTTATAGCCACCCAACCACATGCCGCGTGATCTACAAAGTACAGTGTATATAAAGTTCTGATATCTAAGTTAACTGAAGATCACAGCAATGTGTAGCCATAGTCTCTTCAAATGTATGATCTAGGATGCAAATTGCCCTATTATGACAATCAAGCTCACAATTATTTTTGTATATATATGTAAAATCTGACTAAATACATATCACCGTACAAATAACCTAAAATTTTTGTGGTCCATTTGCCTGATTCAATTGGATTTACTAATTGATTGTTAGATGAACAACCATTATGAGGTCACTCTGCGCATGTGCGCACTGTTGAGGCATACGTTCATCTCTGCAGCATAGGGCTTGAATTAATACCTGACCTATAGGGCGCGCCTTATATATGAAGGCGTCTATAAGAGAGGAGCATATGGGATTGGCTATCATTTGGAGCATCTTTATATCATTTTGCGCATGTGCACCAATCAATTCAAGTTGGTTATTTTTGCACTGTAGCGACTGAACTAATTCAAATGTGCTTGAGTTCGCAAACTGAGAAATTACCCCACCTAAACTGGATAAAAGTTAGCTTCTATAGGTGAAGTGTAATTAGGTCAATTGGGCCATTTTGTGGCATTGTCGCTACGGTGCAGAGAAACTCGTATCACAGAGTCGATCTGCAAGCAGTGTGTCTTTATATTTGACTTGGACCAAATCCGTTGCTTATATGCAAGGCTGCATAGCTAAGCGGAGTTCGAATCCCACTGAGAGCAGCCTTTTTCCCAAAGGGGTGCCTATAGCTGTGAGGTGCCGTTTAATTGAAGATTTTTTGTTTTCTCTGAGGGAGGCGCTTCACTTATAAGGCCGGTGCCTTATAAGTGAGATATTACGGTAATAACCTTGAACTTTTGCAGTTGCCTCCCTTGATGGAAGGCAGCGCCACTTTTTATGTGCTGGAGAGATAGACATGTAACAAGGCTATTCTGCAGGCAGTATGATAGGAGGTAGAGTCACATGGATATATTGAAGGAGACTTACCCGAGGATCGGTGAACTGGCCCTATATCCTTTCAGCCAATACAGTTCATTCCAGGACTCGATGGTTGCCAGACTGCCTCCCATCTCTTCACATTTATCCTGAGCTTGATGCCAGAGAAGACGCTGGTTGGTCACAAACTTGTAACAAGAGTTGAATCCTTGGATCCACCCATTTCGACAACCTACAACAGTTATACATTAATATGAATAATCTTCACCCGATTCAACAATGTTTTCCGCTGCTTTAAACAAAAGGAGACATGGATTATTGAGTATGAGATACGACTAAAAGTAAAAAAGTAAATGTTTTCATTTCATTAAATTTTGAAGAACATGATCAGTAGAATTCTCTGACTAGAGTTACTCAAAGTTACCAGATGGTCTGATTCTGGGGGTTACTGAAGGCTTAGACTACATACCCCCATTAATAAGTATATGCTACTTAGACTATCACCTACATCCATAATAGTTAAAATATAGCCTCACCTGCTTCCAGAGATGATGTAAAAAGGGCCACTGAGCACAGCATCTGTACCTGTAGTATGGTGACAGCCATGTCTTCTTCAGTTGAAAGGTTTGGCTAAAGTGAAGATGACGAGTATAGATTATGATACAATAGAGCTTCAACATCAACTTCCTCATAAATAATCTTTAGGTGCAACATATCACAGCTCGGAGATCTTCTTTTGGGATCTCATGTCGATTTGAAGACAAGATTTCAAAACGAAGGTATTATATAGATCAAAGAGATGGAGATCCTGAACCTGAATGTAGCAAACGGTTTGGCTATATACTTACAAAGTGTCCTTCTTTTTTATATGTGATAGTGTGCAATAGAATAAGGAAGACGCTTGTGACCTTTCCTTTATCATCAAAATATAATTCAAACATCGATCTTCTCATCTCGAATATCAAGAATGAATTGAATTTGAGGAAATGCAGTCGCACTTTTTTGGGCGGATAATGTTTGTACCACCTACTCATGTCATCATAAATATCAACACATATCATTTATCCATATTTACATTTATTTCGCAGTTTCTTTTCATTTTAGTTAATTTGAGTTTAATTTATTAGTGCAGCTTGCAGTCTCATGTATTCTTAATTGTATTCGATAAGCGAGTTGTTCCCTTTAAAAACATGGAATCATAAGGGTTTTCAGATCGAGTTTGGTTTCCTTGTCACCAGATTCGTATCGAGAGTTATGATATTCATGACAAGACAGAATACCAATGGCCTTGACAATAATCACAATGATCAATCGAGTTCCAATTTTGCATATTCAAGAGAAAAACACAGCGTACAAGTAAGTACTTTTTTGTATGAAGTAAAGGTATTTACAGGTGACTGAATACAGTGTTGCTGTTTTGAATGGTTTGATAAATTAAAGAAATTGTTGCAATGCTCCCCACCTGGGGTCTACATGCTCATATGCTCAATGAAAGATAATGATGAAACAATCTGATTTTTCTTTTCTAGCAACTCTGTAACATCAGTAACAAGTTAACCTTTAGCATATTTCACCTAATATCAGGAGAGCAATTATTTTTTAAGACTGCACCTCTGACTCTATACTGTCTCTGTGAACACATCTCTTTGTCCATCAAACTGAACGTTGAGACATTTTTGTTTGTAATCACTGCGGTTTAAACTTCCTAAGAAATTGATAGTAGTTCTACTAACATATATTCTACACTTTGGTCTCACTGGAGCTCCTGTAGCTGTATACACTTTTTGCTGTGACAAAAGGCCAAATGGTGGAACACTGTAAACTCGACTCGCTGGAGAGGTGGAGATATTCTTACCACATCTGCAGCTCCTGATCATAGATCTAAGCTCTACTCAGAAATCTTTACCAGTATCACTGTAATTGTAGAAAGAACTTGTAAGTCAAAAATACAACAGTAGGCCAAAGCTGGTTCTGAGAGTCAACCTAGTGCTGCTTGTGTTCTCACTTGTCAGGGCACTAACAAATTGACAATCACTCTGAAGAAGAGGATATAGGGCAAAATGTGCTTACAGCCACTCGGAACTTTTATGGGAGGACAGCTTCTCTTTGAGGTCTGCCATGAAATGGGTAGAAAATGCGAATAAAACTACAATACAATTCCATCCCCCACTGACCCATGCTCTTGTCTTGTACTAGCTGTTGTGATAATAGACTGTGAGCCCACTATTAATTGTAATTGTGACTCATATTATACTCTTTTTACATAGTCAGCGGAGACGAACTTTCCTCTGTAGCCATAAAAAGTGCAAACCAGTTATAAAAGGAGTGTATGTTCGATTCCAATTATGATAGATAGAATATAATTAAGCTTTCCTATATAATCAGTTTCTCTTGTATAACATGGAGCCCTGATGGAACATTTGTACTCAATTTCTGAAGATTTACGAGTTATCTTCTCATTGATATTAGTGGCATAACTCCTTATAATAAATGACAAACGAAACTAAACCCAACTGTTTCAGTGTGCCCTGACCAGCATGAACCATAATTAACTGTATTGATGAATATAGAAATTTGTTCATAGTGACACTTCATTATCATGCTTTCTTTTGTAACTAAGAGTACAGCTTTCTGTTATTTCTAGCTATTTGTGACAAATACTTTCTTGTACAATTTTCCTTGGTTAAATCAGTGTTGGCTCAGATGGCGATATTGTTAGTTTAGCCTGCCATCACTCCGTCTATTTAAAAGTGGGAGTTTTTACAGACATAAAACTGTACCTTTATTAACATACTGTTATTGTGGATGCGGATTAACGAATGCATATTGGATCAATAACTTGTATGTATTTTTTCGGATAACTATTGCATTTGATTTCTATGTATGTACCTGTGTTCACATTTTATGTCACATTTTACTCTTGTTTATTTGATGTAGAAGGAAGTAAATTCCTACTCAAACGAGAATATTTTCTATGCATCGTTTCTACATGATTGCAGGTTGCAATTTAAATGAATCGCTATGAAGCTCATTTACTGTTGACGATCTACGATCCCAATCCCATCCCAATACACCAACAGATCAACTTCGAGTTGAAACTCAACCTAGGTATGGGAGTTTGAATATGATATTCATATATGTAACCGAAACATGCCAAATTTCAGTTTTGAATGTGCCATCATTGCAACTTTTTCTCACAAAATATACCAGATCAGTCATTATAGGGGGCATGGCTTTTAACGAAACTTAACATGTAAACTAGGTTGAAAGCGGAGTGAAGGTAGAGACACGGGGGTCAGCAAATCTCAACTTTCTATACATCGTTGTACAGCTGCCGAGCTATTGATTGTTAATAGCTCATCAAAAATAGGATTGGATGACGTTGTGTTATTTTATCAAAGAGATGAGGCCGAAAAGGCTGTTTTTAGCAATGTGGATGGCTGAGCTAATTTGATTGCTAGAAATTGCAAAATAGTTTATACTTATTCTTAGAGATAAAGTTCATCCTAATTTTGGGTTGAAAATACTATATGATGAGCCCGAAGTGGCTTTTTACGTCATGTCATAATGTGTGTGATTTTTTAAATTTGATGATATTATGAGAATTTAAGCAACAATTTGAGACAGATCGAATATGTAAGAGCCAATTTTATTGCTAGTTTCCACTGAAGTACTGGTTAAATGACACACCCCCCTAATTTTCAGCAGTATTACAAATTTATCACGATCAGCACAGACCATCAAAGGTAGATACATTTTGTGTGATTTTTCTATAACGTTAAACATGCTGTCAAAAGGATCATCATTGAGGTCAGAATTTTTTTTTTTCAAATTCTCACATACGAAGCCGCTATGATTAAGCATAGTACAAACAGGAATTTCAAACAGAATATGGCACTGCGACTCAACCCCAACCTTTGTAATTTTTTGATGTATGAATGAGGGTTCAGAGGAATATACAACAATTTTGTTGTATATTATTTAGGTTGGGGTTGAGACGCAGTGCCATATTCTGTTGGAATTTCCTGTTTGTACTATGCTTAATCAAAGCTGATTCTTCTGATTCACAATATATTATTTGTGAATCAGAAGGATCAGCTCATAGCTGATCAGCAGGCATCATCCGAAAAATAATTTCGCCTATTGTTTCTGCAGGTGCTGCAGAGATGTAGTATGGGATGAGTGAGAATCCAGGAGCAGGGCCGCTTCTCGATCCCTGCACTTACTTGCGTCACATCTCCAAATGATACACATTGCAACAAATGCAATCAAACTCCTAATCCCAAGTCTTAACCTTAATCGCCAACAATAATTTAACTCAAATATTTTATTCAATTGTACGCAAAGTAAAAGAACATTCAGTTTGGGTAATATTGTGAAAAAAAAACATTATCAATATAATATAGCAGCGTACAATTCACATAGTCAAAGCATTTCCAAGAACATTGGTTTGGAGTTGCTTAGTAAAGACATTTTACCAGTAGTGGCCTTATTTTATGCAGCAAATTCATAACCAATTGAGTAGTTTCATTGTTTAGTTATTGAGATCACACTCACAAATGTATTTGAGAATGATTCTGTCACAAGATTCATCATCAAATCCAAACGCTTCATGTGCCGGCATGCTTGGATACCAAAGTGGGTTATCTCCAATCATGGCGAGACAACCTTGACCTCCACGGTAGTTGTCTGGTTGGCCAGTTACCCAGGCTGGTATGTTCATGGGTACGTCAGCTACCCGCCCCTTCCAGTACCACATGTTGTCTGTACCTTTATAGCCACCCAACCACATGACGCTTGATCTACAAAGTACAGTATATATAAAGTTCTGATATCTAAGTTAACTGAAGATCACAGCAATGTGTAGCCATAGTCTCTTCAAATGTATGATCTAGGATGCAAATTGCCCTATTATGACAATCAAGCTCACAATTATTTTTGTATATATAATCACAGAGTAAGGATATACAGAGCGGACAGTTCAATGATAGTTATAGTGCCTGCGGGTTTATGATTCACTGGGGGAAAATTGTGCACAGCTGGATGCCAAAAACTCATTATCTCTATATGTTATAATGGCATTTTTCTTGCAGACATCCCTACCTTTGATGGGCCATAATTCATTCTGTATTTATCCTAAAGACTGATTTCCAACTTTGTTGGAGTGTCCAAGCTTCAAGCTATACACCATATTATTGTCATTTTTTGCTAGGATTCATAGGCTAAGAGTAATCCAGGTTTTTGAAATGAGTTTTGCCATATAGATTTACATGTGACAATTGATAGACGGCTGGTCATCAAAATTAGGAAATGTCCGTGCATTGACCTAAGCCCTATGTAAATCTATATGATAAAACTCATTTTAAAAACCTGGATTACTCATAGCCTATGTATCCTAGCAAAAAATGACAATAATATGGTGTATAGCTCGAAGATTGGACATTTCAGAAAAGTTAGAAATCAGTCTTTAGGATAAATACAGAATGAATTATGACCTATCAAAGGTGGCTATGTCTGCATGACAAAACTCCACTGTAACTTATAATATTCTGAAATTGGCAGGTGGCCAGATTGATGAATTTCCCCCAGTGGATAAAAACCGCAGGCACTATAACGATCATTGAAGTGTCCACTCTGTTTATCCTTACTCTGTGATATAATTATGTAAAATCTGACTAAATACATATCACCGTACAAATCACCTAAAATTTTTGTGGTCCATTTGAATGATTCATATGGATTTACTAATTGATTTTTAGATGAACAACCATATGAGGTCACTCTGAGCATGTGCGAACTGTTGAGGTATACGTTCATCTCTGCAGCATAGGGCTTGAATTAATACCTGACCTATAGGGCGCGCCTTATATATGAAGGCGTCTATAAGAGAGGAGCATATGGGAGCGGCTATCATTTGGAGCATCTTTATATCACTTTGCGCATGTGCACCAATCAATTCAAGTTGGTTATTTTTGCACCGTAGCGACTGAACTAATTCAAAGGTGCTTGGAATCGCAAACTGAGAAGTTACCCCACCTGAACTGGATAAAAGTTAGCTTCTATAGGTGAAGTGTAATTAGGTCAATTGGGCCATTTTGTGGCATTGTCGCTACGGTGCAGGGAGACTCGTATCACAGAGTCGATCTGCAAGCAGTGTGTCTTTATATTTGACTTGGACCAAATCCATTTGCTAATATGCAAGGCTGCATAGCTAAGCGGAGTTCGAATCCCACTGAGAGCAGCCTTCTTCCCAAAGGGGTGCCTATAGCTGTGAGGTGCCGTTTAATTGAAGATTTTCTGTTTTTCCCTGAGGGAGGCAACTGCAAAAGTTCAAGTTTATTACAGTAATATCTCACTTATAAGGCACCAGCCTTATAAGTGAGATATTACTGTAATAACCTTGAACTTTTGCAGTTGCCTCCCTTGATGGAAGGCAGCACCACTTTTTCTGTGCTGGAGAGATAGACTATGTCACAACACAAGGCTATTCTGCAGGCAGTATGATAGGAGGTAGAATCACAGGGATATATGAAAGGAGACTTACCTAAGGATCGGTGAACTGGCCCTATATCCTTTCAGCCAATACAGTTCATTCCAGGACTCGATGGTTGCCAGACTGCCTCCCATCTCTTCACATTTATCCTGAGCTTGATGCCAGAGAAGATGCTGGGCGGTCACAAACTTGTAACAAGAGTTGAATCCTTGGATCCACCCATTTCGACAACCTACAACAGTTATACATTAATATGAATAATCTTCACCCGTTTATACAACGTTTTCCGCTGCTTTAAACAAAAGGAGACATGGATTATTGAGTATGAGATACGACTAAAAGTAAAAAAGTAAATGTTTTCATTTCATTAAATTTTGAAGAACATGATCAGTAGAATTCTCTGACTAGAGTTACTCAAAGTTACCAGATGGTCTGATTCTGGGGGTTACTGAGGGCTTAGACTACATACCCCCATTAATAAGTATATGCTACTTAGACTATCACCTACATCCATAATAGTTAAAATATAGCCTCACCTGCTCCCAGAGATGATGTAAAAAGGGCCACTGAGCACAGCAGCTGTACCTGTAGTATGGTGACAGCCATGTCTTCTTCAGTTGAAAGGTTTGGCTAAAGTGAAGATGACGAGTATAGATTATGATACAATAGAGCTTCAACATCAACTTCCTCATAAATAATCTTTAGGTGCAACATATCACAGCTCGGAGATCTTCTTTTGGGATCTCATGTCGATTTGAAGACAAGATTTCAAAACGAAGGTAATATATAGATCAAAGAGATGGAGATCCTGAACCTGAATGGAGCAAACGGTTTGGCTATATACTTACAAAGTTTCCTTCTTTTTATATGTGATAGTGTGCAGGAGAATAAGGATGACACTTGTGACCTTTCCTTTATCATCAGAATATAATTCAAACATCGATCTTCTCATTTCGAATATCAAGAATGAATTGAATTTGAGGAAATGCGTCACATATTATATTATCATACATCATTTATCCATATTTACGTATATTTCGCGGTTTCTTTCATTTTGGTTAATTTGAGGTTTATTCATTAGTGAAGTTGGCAATTTCTTTGTATTCTTGTATTCGATACGCAAGTTGTTCCCTTTAAAAACATGGAATCATAAGAGTTTCCAAATTGAGTTTGGTTTCATTGTTACCATATTCATATCAAGAGTTAAGATATTTCATGACAAGACAGAATACCAATGGCCTTGACAATAATCACAATGATCAATCGATTCCAATTTTGCATATACAAGAGAAAACACAGCGTACAAGTAAGTACTTTTTTGTATGAAGTAAAGGTATTTACAGGTGACTGAATACAGTGTTGCTGTTTTGAATGGTTTGATAAATTAAAGAAATTGTTGCAATGCTCCCCACCTGGGGTCTACATGCTCATATGCTCAATAAAAAATAATGATGAAACAATCTGATTTTTCTTTTCTAGCAACTCTGTAACAAGTTAACCTTTAGCATATTTCACCTAATATCAGGAGAGCAATGATTTCTTAAGACTGCACCTCTGGCTCTACACTGTCTCTGTGAACACATCTCTTTGTCAAACTGAACATTGGACATTTTTGTTTGTATTCACTGCGGTTTAAACTTCCTAAGAAATTGATAGTTGTTCTACTAACATCTATTCTACAATTTGGTCTCACTGGAGCTCCTGTAGTTGGATGCACTTTTTGCTGTGACAAAAGACCAAATGGTGGAACACTGTAAACTCGGCTCGCTGGAAAGGTGGAGATATTCTTAACACATCTGCAGCTCCTGATCATAGATCTAAGCTCTTCTCAGAAATTTTTACCAGTATCACTGTAATTGTAGAAAGAACTTGTAATTCAAAAATACAAGAGTAGCCAAAGCTGGTTCTGAGAGTCAACCTAGTGCTGCTTGTGTTCTCACTTGTCAGGGCACTAACAAATTGACAATCACTCTGAAGAAGAGGATATAGGGCAAAATGTGCTTACAGCCACTCGGAACTTTTATGGGAGGACATCTTCTCTTTGAGGTCTGCCATGAAATGGGTAGAAATCACGAATAAAACTACAATACCATTCCATCCCCCACTGACCCATGCTCTTGTCTTGCACTAGCTGTTGTGATAATAGACTGTGAGCCCTCTATCAATTGTAATTGTGACTAATATACTCTTTTTACGTAGTCAGCGGAGACGAACTTTCCTCTGTAGCCATAAAAAGTGCAAACCAGTTATAAAAGGTGTGTATGTTCGATTCCAATTATGATAGATAGAATAAGATTAAGCTTTCCTATACATTCAGTTTCTCTTGTATAACATGGAACCCTGATGGAACATTTGTACTCAATTTCTAAGAATTCACAAGTTATCTTCTCATTGATATTAGTGGCATAACTCCTTATAATAAATTACAAACGAAACTAAACCCAACTGTTTCAGTATGTCCTGAACGGCATGAAAGATAATTAACTATATTGATGAATGTAGAAATTTGTTCATAGTGACACTTCATTATCCTGCTTTCTTTTGTAACTAAGAGTACAGCTTTCTGTTATTTCTAGCTATTTGTGACAAATACTTTCTTGTACAATTTTCCTTGGTTAAATCAGTGTTGGCTCAGATGGCGATATGGTTCGTTTAGCCTGCCATATATACTTTTTATTGGCATCCAAAGTCATCTCATTTGAAATGTTTTGCACTCAGTGCCAGAAAACAATTTTTTAAAACAAAAAAAAAGAGAAGCAGAAGGGAAATAATATCATCAATGATGTTGGTCAAGTCGATAATATATGGTTGAAAAGTAAAGTTTTGAATGAACTGAACTTCTCTTTAGATCTCAAATGTAACGGTAAAGAATTGTATGTAGCAGAAACTTTGTATCTTAGATTGTCTGTATGATATAAAAGTAAATTTTTATCACGAAAATTGAACTTGGTAGTGTTTTTAAATCCTCTATATATAAATGGAGGTGTTAAAAAATTGTTTATCTTATGCGAAAAAAGTGAAGTGAAATAACAAACAAGCTTAGGAAGAGGTAGGAGTTGTAATGATTGTGGAATGGATTCGGTTGAAATGAGATAATACGGGATGTAATGCACATTGGCGATAATGCGTAAAGCCCGTTTTTGCAACAAAAATAATCTATTGAGGGCATTATTGCAGGACAAGTTGCCAATGATATGGATGCCATATATAAGGTGACAATAGATAAACTGGAAGTAAAATTGCCATCACTCCGTCTATTTAAAAGTGGGGGTTTTTATAGACGTAAAACTGTACCTTTATAATTAACATACTGTTATTGTGGATGCGGATTAACGAATGCATATTGGATCAATAACTTGTAAGTATTTTTTCGGATAACTATTGCATTTGATTACTATGTATGTACCTGTGTTCACATTTTATGTCACATTTTACTCTTGCTTATTTGATGTAGCAGGAAGTTAATTTCTACTCAAACGAGAATATTTTCTATGCATCGTTTTTACATGATTGCAGGTTGCAATTAAAATGAATCGCTACGAAGCTCATTTACTGTTGACGATCTACGATCCCAATCCCATCCCAATACACCAACAGATCAACTTCGAGTTGAATCTCAACCTAGGTATGGGAGTTTGAATATGATATTCATATATGTAACCGAAACATGCCAAATTTCAGTTTTCAGTCCACTGGATTTAGAGAATGAATGAATGCCATGAATGAAAACCGATCGTTTGCAGAATTCAATTAGAAAAAACAAAAATATTGCGTACGTTCCAGGCAAAGCTTGAGAAAAATCCTTTTTTAGTGAATGTGCCATCATTGCAACTTTTTCTCACAAAATATACCCCTCAGTCATTATAGGGGGCATGGCTTCTGACGAAACTTAACATGTAAACTAGGTTGAAAGCGGAGTGAAGGTAGAGACACGGGGGTCAGCAAATCTCAACTTTCTATACATCGTTGGACAGCTGCCGAGCTGTTGATTGTTAATAGCTCTTCAAAAATAGGATTGGACGACGTTGCGTCATTTTATCAAAGAGATGAGGCTGAAAAGGCTGTTTTTAGCAATGTGGATGGCTGAGCTAATTTGATTGCTAGAAATTGCAAAATTGTTTATATTTATTCTTAGAGATAAAGTTCATCCTAATTTTGGGTTGAAAATAATATATGATGAGCCCGGAGTGGCTTTTTATGTCATGTCATAATGTGTGATTTTTTAAATTTGATGATATTATGGGAAAATTTAGACAATTTGAGACAGATCGAATAAGTAAGAGCCAATTTTATTGCTAGTTTCCACTGAAGTACTGTTTAAATGACCCACTCCCCTAATTTTCAGCAGTATTACAAATTTATCAAGATCAGCACAGACCATCAAAGGTAGATACATTTTGCGTGATTTTTCTATAACGTTAAACATGCTGTCAAAAGGATCATCATTGAGGTCAGAATTTTTTTTTTTCAAATTCTCACATACGAAGCCGCGTTGATTAAGCATAGTGCAAACAGGAAATTCAAACAGAATATGGCACTGCGACTCAACCCCAACCTTTTCAATTTTTTGTTGTATGAATGAGGGTTCAGAGGAATATACAACAATTTGGTTGTATATTATTTAGGTTGGGGTTGAGACGCAGTGCCAGATTCTGTTGGAGTTTCCTGTTTGTACTATGCTTAATCAAAGCTGATTCTTCTGATTCACAATATATTATATTGTGAATCAGAAGAATCAGCTCATAGCTGATCAGCAGACATCGTCCGAAAAATAATTTCGACTATTGTTTCTGCAGGTGCTGCAGAGATGTAGTATGGGATGAGTGAGAAATCAGGAGCGGGCCGCTGCTCGATCCCTGCACTTACTGGCGTCACACCTCCAAGTGATACACATTGCAACAAATGCAGTCAAACTTTCAGTCCTAAGTTTTAACCATAAACGCGATCAATAATTTAACTCAAATATTTTATTCAATTGAATGCAAAGTAAAAGAACATTCAGGTTCGGTCATGTTGTGAAAAACAAACATTTTCAATATAATATAGCAGAGTGCAATTCACATAATCAAAGCATTTCCAAGAACATTGGTTTGGATTTGTTTAGTAAAGACATTTTACCAGTAGTGACCTTGTTCTGACGAATATTTTTGCAGCAAATTCATAACCAATTGAGTAGTTTCATTGTTTAGTTATTGAGATCACGCTCACAAATGTATTTGAGAATGATTCTGTCACAAGATCCATCATCAAATCCAAACGCTTCATGTGCCGGCATGCTTGGATACCAAAGTGGGTTATCTCCAATCATGGCGAGACAACCTTGACCTCCACAGCAGTTGTTTGGTTGGCCAGTTACCCAGGCTGATACGTTCATGGGTACGTCAGCTACCCGCCCCTTCCAGTACCACTTGTTGTCTGGACCTTTATAGCCACCCAACCACATGCCGCGTGATCTACAAAGTACAGTGTATATAAAGTTCTGATATCTAAGTTAACTGAAGATCACAGCAATGTGTAGCCATAGTCTCTTCAAATGTATGATCTAGGATGCAAATTGCCCTATTATGACAATCAAGCTCACAATTATTTTTGTATATATATGTAAAATCTGACTAAATACATATCACCGTACAAATAACCTAAAATTTTTGTGGTCCATTTGCCTGATTCAATTGGATTTACTAATTGATTGTTAGATGAACAACCATTATGAGGTCACTCTGCGCATGTGCGAACTGTTGAGGCATACGTTCATCTCTGCAGCATAGGGCTTGAATTAATACCTGACCTATAGGGCGCGCCTTATATATGAAGGCGTCTATAAGAGAGGAGCATATGGGATTGGCTATCATTTGGAGCATCTTTATATCATTTTGCGCTTATGCACCAATCAATTCAAGTTGGTTATTTTTGCACTGTAGCGACTGAACTAATTCAAATGTGCTTGAGTTCGCAAACTGAGAAGTTACCCCACCCAAACTGGAGAAAAGTATAGGCAAAGTGTAATAAGGTCAATTGGGCCATTTTGTGGCATTGTCGCTACGGTGCAGAGAGACTCGTATCACAGAGTCGATCTGCAAGCAGTGTGTCTTTATATTTTACTTGGACCAAATCCGTTGCTTATATGCAAGGCTGCATAGCTAAGCGGAGTTCGAATCCCACTGAGAGCAGCCTTCTTCCCAAAGGGGTGCCTATAGCTGTGAGGTGCCGTTTAATTGAAGATTTTTTGTTTTTGCTGAGGGAGGCGCTTTACTTATAAGGCCGGTGCCTTATAAGTGAGATATTACGGTAATAACCTTGAACTTTTGCAGTTGCCTCCCTTGATGGAAGGCAGCGCCACTTTTTCTGTGCCTGAGAGATAGACTATGTCACAAGGTTATTCTGCAGGCAGTATAATAGGAGGTAGAGTCACATGGATATTTTAAAGGAGACTTACCTAAGGATTGGTGAACTGCCCCTATATCCTTTCAGCCAATACAGTTCATTCCAGGACTCGATGGTTGCCAGACTGCCTCCCATCTCTTCACATTTATCCTGAGCTTGATGCCAGAGAAGACGCTGGTTGGTCACAAACTTGTAACAAGAGTTGAATCCTTGGATCCACCCATTTCGACAACCTACAACAGTTATACATTAATATGAATAATCTTCACCCGATTCAACAATGTTTTCCGCTGCTTTAAACAAAAGGAGACATGGATTATTGCGTATGAGATGCAACTAAAAGTAAAAAAGTAAATGTTTTCATTTCATTAAATTTTGAAGAACATGATCAGTAAAATTCTCTGACTAGAGTTACTCAAAGTTACCAGATGGTCTGATACTGGGGGTTACTGAGGCCTTAGACTACATACCCCCATTGATAAGTATATGCTACTTAGACTATCACCTACATCCATAATAGTTAAAATATAGCCTCACCTGCTCCCAGAGATGATGTAAAAAGGGCCACTAAGCACAGCAGCTGTACCTGTAGTATGGTGACAGCCATGTCTTCTTCAGTTGAAAAGTTTGGCTAAAGTGAAGATGACGAGTATAGATTATGATACAATAGAGCTTCAACATCAACTTCCTCATAAATAATCTTTAGGTGCAACATATCACAGCTCGGAGATCTTCTTCTGGGATCTCATGTCGATTTGAAGACAAGATTTCAAAACGAAGGTAATATATAGATCAAAGAGATGGAGATCCTGAACCTGAATGGAGCAAACGGTTTGGCTATATACTTACAAAGTTTCCTTCTTTTTTATATGTGATAGTGTGCAGTGGAATAAGGAAGACACTTGTGATCTTTCCTTTATCATCAGAATATAATTCAAACATCAATCTTCTCATTTCGAATATCAAGAATGAATTGAATTTGAGGAAATGCAGTCACATATTAAATTATCATACATCATTTATCCATATTTACATATATTTCGCGGTTTCTTTCATTTTGGTTAATTTGAGTTTTATTCATTAGCGAAGTTGGCAATTTCTTTGTATTCCTGTATTCGATAAGCAAGTTGTTCCCTTTAAAAACATGGAATCATAAGAGTTTCCAAATTGAGTTTGGTTTCCTTGTTACCAGATTCATATAAAGAGTTATGTTATTTCATGACAAGACAGAATACCAATGGCCTTGACAATAATCACAATGATCAATCGAGTTCCAATTTTGCATATACAAGAGAAAAACACAGCGTGATATTTTTCTACGAAAAACAGAAAATGGTGCGCTATTTTTCTGAACCACCTCAAGGTGTATGGGCCAGTATGAGTTATATCAAATGCATAAATTCCCTTCCCTTCCTGACCGTGGATTTAAAACAAATAATCAATATTCAAAAAGTTATGTGTCATCACTCCCTGTTGACTCTGGATATAAGTGACAGTTAGTTGTTTGTCCAGGATGTTGTTTTGATGTGTTGCTGTGTATTCAGTTGGGACAATCTACACTGTGGCAAAGATGTGTGCCACTGAAGTAACAAGAATGCAGAGGTAATATGAGAGTCGTTGTTCCTGTAGTTGTAGAACTTGTCAGAAGGTCGAATGGGATACCACTGTTATGTCATCTCCCTCTAAGTTGAAATATCCTTCCAACAGCCGCACCCAAATATAGTTTACTTGACATATTAAATTTAAAAGCATTAGTATTAGTATTCTAGTTTCTTTATAATCTCTCGGCCTATTACATTAGCCGAGATAAACCTATATTTGGACTGTCTTTAGCCAGCTATACGAACCTCTGTACCTAGAATTTACTGAAACCAACTCACATAATCAGCTTGATTGCCGCTGATTTCATTTGCAAAATATTTATCATAACCTTGGCAGTATTTTATCACATTTAAATTGTCACTCTGCTGAATAAGCCATATTCTGAATTCCTTGTGCCTCAGGATATTTTTTCAACGGGCCTTGTTGACAAGGACAAACAAATATTCGATGTGGACTCCCTACGGTTAACCAAAACCGCCGATTTTTCCCAAATAATATCCCCAGTGCCTTTAATTATGGCGGTTTTGCTCGACTGGTTGACTGTAGCTGCATGTCATACTTGTTTTCTTTTTAGTGGCGGCTTTGGTCGACCGAAACCACCACTGTAGCTGCAAATCATACTTGTTTTCTTTTGAGTGGTGGTTTTGGACGACCAAAACCGCCAATACAGAATTCTCATTTCAGACAGGTGAGCACAACTCCCACCATAAATAGACTGATCATGTGATATATACTATTCGTAATTTCTTCAAGACGGGGTACCTTGCCAGTGCTAGGTACTAGTGACATAATTACAGGCACTGAGGATATTATGCGGGGAAAAATGGCGGTTTTGGTAAACTGTAGGCTACCATAGAAGTTAAGACTTGAGATAATTGGATGCTAGTTCAATGAATTCGATTAAAAGCATATAAAGGGTCCAATTATCCAGGGAAATTTCAAAATACAGAACAAAACTTTAGCTTATTTCTTTCATACATGATTGCCACCTAATTTCTCTAAATCACTGAATAAATTATGAATCCTATAGAACTATTCCCAGGTTGTATAAGTGAAAACAAATAAAACATAACATCGTGTATTTGAAGTCTGATACTGTTGAGAGAATCTTACTAAGATTTGTGTAACATCGTCAAATTTATTTTTTAATGTGTGTTTTTTCAACAGGTTCAAATTTAACTACCAAGCGGTGTTACAATGACATTGGTATATAAATAAGTGAATGGTGTATTTGGAAGCGATTCTTCCATTTCAGTGTGTTCGTAGCGCAGCAACAGCTTGCAGGGAATAACAATGAGAGTGACAACAGCTACTGCTCTTTCGACTGTTTTGTTTATCTGTGGAAGCTATTCTTTCTCATGTGAAGGTAATTATGATGAAATAGTATCAGAAAAACACAACCTCGTCACAATCCAGTGTGGAATCAATGACCAATGCAATCCACTGTAGTTGATACATGCCTAAAACTATAAGGACTGTTCTGTCTTTCCACTTTTGATTGATCTTATTATTCAAAATCACTGGTCAAGTGTTAGAACAGTATCAAATAATACATCTTAAATAAATTCAGACTGAATGTTATGCAAGGTGAAAAAAATTTGATCAATTTAACCAATTTTCAAAGGTTTAGATACCACCAACTAGGTGCTATTGCTAAAAATCAACTATTTAGAGACTCACACAGCGAGATTGATACTGTTTCCTAATCATTTTAGCCTGTGCTCTATCAGTACTATAATACTGACAGAGCACAGGCTAAAATTATAAGGAAACAGTATCAAGCTCTGTGTGAGTCTCTAAATACTTTGATTCTCTCATAAATTGATATTTTTTTACCAGTAGGCAGCTATATTACAAGCTTTGCACAGCGTTTCAGGCACCTGTTACTGTCTTGGACAATTACACTAAACCCAGATTACTCTTCACTCTCTCTTCATTTTCTTTCAGATGATAATACGCTTGCACATACCAAATACTTTGGAATCGCCTATCCGAACAAAACGAGATTCATGTCAAAGCACAGCCACTGCCTTAGCCTATGTTCCTTTGAGGACACATGTGCTGCTCTCTATTATGATAAGATTAAGCAACTGTGTCATACTACAACAATCCCGACAGTTTTCAATGATGTCTGTAGCTTTGGAGATCAAATCAAACATGGTCTAGTCAAACAAGCCAAAGTTTCACATTTAACTACAATGAACCTGGACGAAACAACAGCCCACGGTGAGTTTCAATGTTCAATGTTACAGGAGCAGGATATTGGGCTGTATGGCCATATATATCCCTTTTCATTGCATCAACTATCATCTGAACATGTTCTCCCTGATGTGCAAAACAAAAACAAACAGACAACACAACGTTTGAGGTATTTTATTGATTCAGTATAAACGTCTCTCTATGTTGCTATGGCGTGAACAATGTTCTTTATTTTCGTTTGCAGGCCGATCAGTGGTAGGGAATACAGGTAACTGGTATCATGTGTGGCGTATGGTGGACGGCACTACCCGCAGCGCTTATGTATCTAATAATCTTGGTGATGATGTCAATGGCAAATATTTCTACATTGACCTAGGCACGTCAGTAAAAGTGGTAGGCTTCAGTGTTTATCCTCATATAATTAATCCTTATCAGAGTGGTCAAGACTATGAGCTAAATCACATTGCGATGAGTATATCAGACACACAGGATCAGACGGGGAATTTCTGCACAGAGCTGACAGAACCGGCCGAATATTTTACATGGAACTGTTACAGATGTACAGAGGGTCATGTGATCGGTCAGGATCTCCCCACCCAAGTCTTCTTCTCACACGGCAGATATGTTCACTTCAGATTCACACAGGATGCTAATCTGAAGTACCTCTCTATCAAAGAGCTCAACATCTTATCTATCATTTAAAAAACTGAATATTTTTATTTAGAAACACGAAACCATCTTCTGTCACACTAAATAACAGTTTAATCTTGAATAACAGCAAGACAAGGCACGTTTTTCCCTGGTCCCATACTTTGGATGAATGAATGGATTTATCATACTGATGCTGTTGAGCCTATCACAATCTTACCAGAACATCCATGTACTGCTTTTTTCTGATCATAGTATTATATCACTATCATAGATGAATATAAACCATAATTTTCATGATTTGTCTTGCACCGCCTGATTTTCTTAAACATGATACCAACATATACAATTTCGGCTTTTGTTCAGCTCATCTTTTTTTCTGAGAGATGCAACAAATATGTTAAATCTGAAAGACTTCAATGACTTGATAGTTGTACGCTTTCGCAAGAACTTTGTAGTTTGAAAACCATATGACATATATAATATTGTGATTTCCTAGTCAATGGTCATTCGTTATCAATGTGCCTCTTAATAAAAATGCTTGCCAGTCAATGAATAAAACTGAATATATACTTTTGATTTCTGGAAATGTCAGGTCTAGCGATGTATGGATCTGAGTTCTAATAGTTCGATTAAAGTGGATAAAAAGTCTGATTATCCAGGGAAATCTATTCTATAATACGATGAAAAATTGAGCGAATCATTGAATAATTCATGTACCATGCATGTGTTAAAAAAAACAGATAATTTATAATACGGACCATTTGAAGCCTGATAACAATGAGAGAACCTTCGCTGGGACTTGAATATCAGATTTAATTATTTAACAGTATTGAATAACTACTGCAGAATTAGCCAACAGACTATGAATTGCTTAGGTTTTTCATTAGTCTTTAACCACCTACCAAGTACGTAATAATTTTCAAATATTCAAGAATTATGTAAATCACTAAGAAATTTACCATTAGCACTACCATGCAACTATTTATTACTCACATAACAGAATTTAAGGGTCTGAGTATTCAATCCCCTCTTTATACCTCAGGATCTTTTGTGAACATGGATCAGGGGTTTTTAACATGAGACAACACAGTAACAAGCAGATGGAACAAGTTTCATAAAGACAAACAATGGTTTTCATTCTCCGCTTGTGTCATGTTAAAATATCACTAGTAGTGTAACTGTAGAAATTCAACGCGCTTTGTAGAAGTGATTTTCAATGCATTATCAATAGACTCTAGAATCTAGTGGCTTCCATCAGATGATGATATTTCATTTTGCAGGTAAATACATGCTTAAGATTGATATAACGAACAAAAACACTACTTGGCACAGATCACCCTTTCTTGGACAATATAAAAACAAAGTTGTGGCTGTACATATTAAGGTACGAGTTTTCCAATAAGATTATCTACAATAAAACATTTAATTACTTTCAGAGACAGAATAGTCTTTCGGACTTCCATGAGTAAAACCATACTACGGAAAGTAATGCAGTATGCGCAAAACCCTCAGTTGAAGCGGCAGTACAATTCTAGTGAAGAATGGCACAAACGATAAATTCTACTTTACCTAATGACCTTCATTACTCAACTAACTAAGACAAGAAGTCATGTTTTCCTACAGTAAAAGAGGACAACTCCTTAGACATCAACCGAATCCACCTGAGATGAGCACTGACTGATCTGGAATCAACAACACTACATCAACAGACATGACAACACTACCAAGAGATCTCCAACGACAACAACCTAAGCTGAGAGATTATCCTACAAGAATAACCCCCCCCCCCCTTACCGGGCCTCAATAGATCTCCATCAACTAAATCATCAACTACCAAAACATCAACAACCAGAACACTAACATTATTACAAGTTACATCAAATTCTATTGTCTTTGCCTGAGAGGGAGATGTAAGGATGACATCAGAATAGACAAATTCATATCATCATCATTAATATGTCGTCATGTTTAAGAAGAGATCAGCTGTCATCGAAATTAATTGATTTAATATTCATTAGCTCGCTGTATCCTGACTACCTTTTGTTACCACCATGTGAACTGCTGTATTGGTTTAGATATTTTATGTCTCATATATATATAAGAAGTTTTACCATCTAATAAACTAGTTAATAAGTTGCAACGAAGTAGCGTAATATTTCAATAAAGTGATCACAAATACCCACAACAACTTGTAAGGACCATGCATCTTTACAGGACGGTCATATTCTATCTCGTTTTTGTTGGATCATTGTTTGCAGGTTTTTCTTTAGTTTATCAGACCAAGCGATTCAATAAAATTCACTTGCCACATCAACCCTATAATCAGAGGAGCCTAACATTCTCCTGAGAATTGAAATTGCTCATACCTCATTTTAAAGTATAAATGTCTGATATGGGAAACCAGGTATGATTTGGGTGCATCCACATAATTATGCATCCCATGGGTGGCTCAAAAATATTAGTGTGAGAATTATTGATTAGATTCAAAGTTTGATTTGAAATATTGATTTATGTATTTTGTGAGCAGAAACAAGAAGGTTTGCCGTGGAACACAGAGTCGCTCAAATGGCAGGTGCTCCTTCCTGTAAATTTAGTGGGGCAGTGAGAGCTGGCTGCGGAGTTGAAATGAGAGGAGCAATAGCTACACACAGGAAAATACATTCGTTAATTTGATCGAATTCTAACTATAGGCAGTCGTTAAATAGGGGAACTAAGAAGTCGTCAAATTATGATCAATTCAGGGTCATAAACTGATCAAAAGGATCTAGTATTTGTATCAATGTAACGATAACAAATGGTTTGCAGACTTCGCAGGCCTATTCATTCAAATAATGCTAATGCTATGATATCGTTAAATAGTTGTTACAGTAACGAGAGTGAGGCTTCAAAGATGATCATACTGATCTTGGTAGCGTTACTTTGCCAATTTATGATGATTCAAATTGATTGTTTCCAAAATATGAGTCTCACTTATAACACCGAAAATTCAATGATCAAGAAATAGAGCCAAATATTTTCTTATTTTTTTTATTTCTATCCGCAACTGAGTTGAAAAAGAGCTTAGGAGTGGTACATGCATGTGATTTACGAGAAAATTGAAATTGTAATAAGAGTAATATAAAAAATGAGAGTTACAAGTAATGAAATATGACAGAACAAGATAAAAAAGTGCATATTAGTAAGCAAACTGATAATAAGATGAAGAAGATATCAGGTAAAATGAAAAAAACTTAGGCATAGGTCTATATGTAGGAAATATGAGAAAAGTGACTGAGTATTAAGAATAATATAAACCGAGAGTTACGCGTTATAAAACAGGATAAGGAAGGGAATACAACACTTAAGTATGCAAAAGGGCAATAAGATGGGAAAAGAGATCAGGTAAAATGAATATAATGTCAGACAATGTTAAGAGATGAGAGATAATCTACACAAAATTCAGCGTGTATATTTGCTAATCAGCTCGTGCTGAGTTTTACTGAGTTTGTAGGACTTTCCGTCCTCGCCCTTAACATCCATAACCTGGGCGAGAAATTTCACGAAGGTTGAACATGGCATCTCTATGTGCAGAATATAATGCATGAGGGGGAAGATACTAAGTACCTCACACAGACTACCTATTTCTAGAGAAAAACCACCATGCACGCAGATAAAAATCTTGCCCTCGTTGTGAGCTGCAATAACCCCTCCTGTGTTGTTGGCAGCGTTGAGAGGGTCCTTCAAAACCATTATCTGCTTGAGGGCACCATCCACTTTGTTGACTCGCATTCTTTTCATCACTGCTCTAATGATGCCTGAAGGATCTACAACATAAGTAAATCACTGTCAGAATCATGCCATCGTGACATGGATATTAAGTTTAAGTCGTCATTGCGGAGAGGGGTACCCCTCTAGAGTACAGGTACAGGAACCCATGGTACTCAAGCCACATCCTATACCCTTACTCGCCGGAATACCGGCTACTCTTTTTATTGAAGGCAGAGGGGGATCTTTTTACTGCATGTGGGGAGTGCAACCACACAGTCGACCTCCGGTATTATTAGTCCTGGCCGGCAAAACAACACACTCATTATAATAAACCATTCTTGAGGGATGTACAATTCAAAACGACTGTGAGTATATCACAAACGATAGCTTAGCACAGAGCCTAAACCTGATGCACTCAATGAGCCCACTGACATCGATTACACTATTAACATGTGTATCTCTGATCGTCAGAGTCAATTTAGTAGCAGTACCTAACATGTAGCAGAACCTAACATGTTAGGTACTGCTACATGAACCCAGCACTTATTAATAAAATTGAACACGGGTCGTCACACCAAATTCCTTGTGATAGTACTACTACTAAGTGAATTTGTCCTCTATCGATCAGAGATATACATGCAATAGTATATCACGTGATCAGTGTGCTCAATGACTCTAGCGCACCAAACGTAGTAGCCACGGTCATAACATACACTCATACATATTCATTAATTAAAACCAAACAGAAAATTGAAAATGGTTAGGTCCAGAGAAATTTAATAGACAAGAAAAGCACCCAATTCTTTTTAGTTGCATCTAGTGCCACTGTTTTTAGACGCTCAATTACTAGGATTTGCCATGTATCATATTTTACTATAATGTACATAGTTAACATAGATGCTAACCTTTTCCTGTCATCTGATTCATCAGCTGAGTAATCTGATCTTGTCTCCCTCGGCAGTGTGCTTCCCTTCCAAGCGTTCTGATTCCAGCCAAAACTGCAAAAAAAGGGGGAACTCTAGTTTCACAATACATATTATCTTATACGCATAAAACTGATTCGATAAAGACACTTTACATTTAAGCCAATCATTTCCAATCATCCATAATGCAGTACATTTACATTACAAAAATTGCCACGCTAAGGAGATAACGCTAAAAACAGTGTTTTGTAGTCAACGCTATGAAGGAAGCTGGTCTCATTGTTTGAAATTGAACTGAGAATGAGATGTTTTTTTATCCATGAAAAAAAAAATTTGCATATGAGACCAAATGCATACGCTGATATGGGAACAAAAAGACTGGATATGGATTGGCATCAACGCTAAAGATAAGCAGGTCTCATCAGTCAAACTGTAGTGACGATTGAAACTTTTTATCCGTGAAGTAACTTGCTCAAGGGACCAAACCCCAAAACTGAGGTAGCATCACTAAGCCTTGACACAAAAAAACATCAATTCTTAGTAGACTATGGCTAGCTGGCTTCATTGGTCAAGCTACAGCAGTGATCAAGACGTTTTTATATTTATTAAGTAACTAACGCAAGGGACCAAACAGCAATACTGTGGTGTTGACACTAAGACTGTACATGGAAAGCCAAGGTCTTAGACCCATTTAGTTTGAAGATCACTATTAGGAGGTAAAGAGGGAAAAACAAATAGCTGATCAGGGCCAATAATTCAAATGTATCCGACTGGCAAATAACAGTGAAGCTATGTTATTTTACAATGTGATAGAATGAATAGCAGGACCAAGTCCATAACAATAATAGTCACCTCCTTAGGGCTAGTGATAACGACTTTGAGGCTGTCAGTTCTCCATTCAAGGCCAGGGTTGTCAACAATCCACATCCTGCTCCAATCATAGGTGACAGCCATAACATGAGAGACATTATCAGGGATAGCTAGGTTCCTTGCCAACTAAAAGCAGAAAAAAACTTATTATGTTAGCCAAATGACCATAATGAATTCAAACATGAGAATGGCAATGAAGGTTGTTGAGAGGAAAGTATGAAGGCCTATATCTAGCTTATCATACTTTAGATCTGATCCAAGCTAGAAGACTCTGGAACTCTTAAGAAAACATGATTCATGCATGCGTAATGTTTCACAATCAACCAACAACCAATGGGATAATAAGCTTCCAGCTTTTCAAGAAGAAAGAGGTGAAGCAACTGCTTTTCACATATTGTGTCCTTACAGACAGCTGATTGCATATTCAAGCTTATCTAAAATAAAGATATTGGCTGTGAAAAAACAAGCCGGAAAAACTCTCTGATTTTACTTTCTCTGAGTAGGCTTGGGCCTCACACTGATAGTATAACAGCGCTTACTCACTGTCAACCATTGTCTATGAAAGGATGAAAGCAGACTGGTCAAGCCTATACGCAGAGAGAGAGAGAGATCAAAGGTAGGTTCAAAAAGAAAGTTAAACCCTGACACAGTTTAATACATGATAAGTACTAGCTAGGCCTAATCAGTGAGTGGAGCACCTAGAAGTGACCTAGGCCTACTGTTTTTAATCAATTCTAACCATTTTATAACAGGACTTACCTTTGGAAGTGCTGGTCATATCAAGAAGTACTGCCAGTTCCAGTCACTCATTGGTTCTTCCCATCTTCAATCTATCCATGTTGTTGATAGTACTAGTAGACTAGTAGTCATCCTTTAGATGCATCTATCTATCTTATTTATTATCTATTTATAATATTCATCATTATTATTGAAATGTTTTCTTCTTCTTGCATGTTAATCAGGATATATTCAGCAGTCCTTTGGTATTGCTACTTTGTAGATAATTATCTTTACTTCTTTTACTTGTGATGTGAATATCAGGCAGGCAATAACAGGATAAAATTGCAGTAAGGTGGCTGTTTATCAATTTCAGACTTATTCAAACTTTTCCGCTCTGTCATAGCCCTAATTCCAAAATTAGTAATTTTATTGAAGGAAGTAGGGGGTTCTTTCATTTAATTCAAAAAGTTGCAGTGGAACCTTGGGAAGATTATTGCGATTCCGGTTTTTGCATTTATTTGTTGTGAAGAAGAAATTGGAAGTAAAATATTCTGAGAAAAAAAATTTATTCCAACTCATAAGCATCTGCAGACAGTTGAGTGTATGGGAAATGAGTTATTCCTAGTAGGTGAAAAGTGAGTGAAAGAATAACATCTTATCTAGCAACTGCACAAATCAATGGAGCAACATAGCACCATTCCCTAGGCTTGGCTACTACTAACAAACTACTGGCCAATTGGCATTAGTCTAAATAGTTACTGGCCATTAGTTCTGGTGAGCAAACTTATTGGCACAATCATTCAACACTGTCACCTACCTTACTATTCTATTGCTAACCAGCTTGAATGAGTTGCCAGACCAAGGAGTAATTTTTTCTCAGACCGTCTCATGCCTCTTGATGGTCTTTGAGTGAGTCTTGTTGTGATAGTAAAAACTAAAAAAGAGCTACACACTCACTGCTATCCAAAATAAATCTCACCCACCAAGATAAGATACTGTCCTAGGGGAGTCAGTTTTAGACCTACTGTTCAACTGTCACGGGTAATCTCTTATCATTTTTATCAACCAAAGTGAAAAAGTCCATGCAGAGATGGTCATGTACAGTACATGACCATCTTTGCATGGACTTTTTCACTTTTGTTGATATAAATGTACTCACTATAAATGTCACTCAAGCTATTAATTTAACCCCTGTTGTACTACTGTGGAGTACTGTCTTCGATAGCGTAATATACTAGATCAGCTGCCAATTATTAATATCTGCTTCCAGATCCATATGCTGACCTGTTGAGCTTGCATGATTTGAGGGTGAGAGTTAAGATGATCTTAAACCATAGCGCTTAACTGGTAATCACAGTGTCTCTCGTCGGCCGGGTTAAAACCTTTATATTATGTTTACTTTTGCTTCCTCTTACTAAACATTGTGATATTGATAACTCATCCATAAGTACTAGACTGATTATGAACCTCACATCTTTTCTATTTTAGATTTTGTAAGTCTGCCAACACTGTCGGCGCAAGCTTAACCCAGTGACTCGTTATCAAATGATCCTGATTTTATGGCAATTGTTGAAGGTGTGAGGGGCCTAGTGTCAACATAGGATTTGACTTTATCTGGGACATGACGATTGTAACTGGTGACTGAAACAGCCTAGAAAACTGTGAGTAAAATATATTTCACCCCAAATAAAGGATGTGGGGTTTGGGTAGAACAGGTTTGATGCAATTTGCTCGCAGTCCGGTCTTTCCCAATATACTGGTGAGCTTCCGGCTCAAAACCTAAATGCAGGGAAATTGGATCAAGCTTTATCTAGGTTGTGGGAGATGGAGGGTTAGTAATTGCAGGGGCTGTGAGTGTAAGCATCCTAAGATGTGGATTCTTATGTATGATCACACCTTTAGGTCCAAGTTACAAACCCCTGTGACCATCCTGTGAGAAAGAGGCATGAGCGCTGACTGTTGGTGGGAAAAAAGTTTACTTATTTACATTTACTTAGCATGAAATGCGGTCGGAGTTTGTATTATTGCAAATACTAGGTCTATGCATGCCTGCTTGAAATATCTGATGCTGATTTCTCCTCTGAAATAGTTTAAGTTGCAAAATTCTAAAAAGTATTTCATGGGGAAGAATCAGCAACAGATATCGCTGCAAAATATAGTAACTGGATAAATGTAGGATAAGCTTCGCCCCTACGTCATCCTGAAATAGAGATTCTGAATGCTTTTCTAACCAATAAAGTCAGCACTTTCGTTTGATGTCAACTTATCCACACATGGTGACACCGGAGTCTCAAAATTGGACATGTACAAAATTGGACATGTAGAATATAACGTCAGGTAGCATTATACCTACCACCAAATCAAATCATTTCATGACACATAGCAGTGATCGAAAATCATAAAAAAACTGTCAGTACATTTTTTATGCATACTCTTTGAGAGTATAGAACATGGACTATGCTGGCTAACAACATATGTGGGTTTTAAAATTAAGGTTTAATTAATTGCAGCTATTAAAAAAAAATTATTATTTAATATTTTTCAGATGCCCTCATTCAGAGAAAGAAATAGAAAGTGGTAACGGAGAGTGATTCTTGATAGACACCTGGAAGATGCACCTGGAAAGGTAAGCTGACATAACAAACCAGTCATCCCCCATGTGAGGTTAAACTGCCTGATGATTTTGTGCACCGTTGACTCACTTTGAAAAGTCTCTCGTCTATGCCTCGCCATGGCCTGACAAGGATGAATTCGCAACAAAATTTTCCTCTGGCCCCTCAAATCCTCCCTGCCACTGGTTTTCATTTGGGTCTAGAGTATATAATCCTGAGGGTGGTTTTGATTATAGACTCATTTGCCATTTTGTCTGGACTCCTGTGGATAAAGTGTGGATAAACCCTGGACAGCCACTTGCCATTGTTTCAATTCATCAACTGATAAACTTTGAAAGTCAGTCATCTCGATATGCATAATGCTAGAGGGGATCTCACATCAAATTTAATCTTTTTCATGCATATATGTTAGCCTGGGCAGGCTTTCGGGGTTGGTTGGTTGGGGAGCGGGGTTCCCCTTTCCCCACTACCCATCCCCGACATCCTGCCCAAGCTACATATATGTCCTGTTTTGAGTGTAGATGATTTATCATATGCCTAAAAATTCTCTAATCTCAAAGTTGTCTTGTTTCAATTTAATTTTGTGTCTAGAGTATGTTATCCTGAGGGTGATCTCAATTTAGAGACTCATCCGCTATTTTTCTGGAGTCCTGCGGATAAAGTGTGAATAAACCTTGGACAGCCACTTACCCTTGTCTCAATTTGGCAACTGATATCAAATTTTTGAAAATATTTTATGCGATGTCTTGTAAGGTTATTTCTTTGACTGTTTTGAGTGTAGATGAATGAATATAGGCCTAAAAGTTTTCTAATCACAAAGTCTTCTTGTCTTAACTTTTTCACGGGAGGTAATTCCAACACAAATGTAGGCCCACACCTCACAAATTTTGAAATGAAGATGGTTAAAGATTGACTGCGACTTATTTATTTTATTTTTCAGACGCCCCTGTGCTGAGAAAGAAACAGAAATGGTTAGTGTAGTTATAGAGATGGGCGTGTGACAGACACCTGGAAGATGAACCCGGAAACGTAAGCTGACTCAACACCACTAGTCATTCCTCATCTGTTTTTTAAACTAAAAACTGGCTTATGGTTTCATGCACTCTGACTCATTTTAAAAGTCTAAATTTAATATTGTGCTGCTATTGCCTTGACTCCTGCAATTAAACTATTTAACTAAATTACTTTTTACCTTAAAGCCTTCTTGGCCCCTCTTCACTATGCCCACAATAATTCTGGTCCATACAAAAGGTCACTCTGTCATTGGTGTGATACATCGAGATTTTAGACTTTCCCAAAATGCATTGTGATATTAGTAGGATATGTATATATAGGCTTGTAATGTTCAAGAGGAAGAAAATCAGAGTTATTTGCTCTCTTTACAGGTAATTTTCGAACCTATCGTTGCCCACAGCCCGAAAATATCAACAAAACAGTATGCTGGCATAACTGGATCTCGACCGGGGAGAAAAAAATGGTTATGTCGAGGCAAAAGGATAACAATTCATAGGACTAACTCTTTGATTGCAGATAATTTAGTCACATGTATCTACCCAGACTATGCACAACATCATTTGGCAAACACTAACAGCGAGCTAGGCCAGGTTGAGTTCCAATGGCGCCTCTACAGCACAGACTCTAATAGCTACTACCACGCCTACGAAACCGAATATTTAATTATGAACTGTATAAGCATTGTGTAAGCAAATTTGACCTACCCACTACCTGCATGTATGGTCAAAACAAGGAGTTAACTCCTTGGTCAAACTAAAATTTTGTGAAGACTTCAGCTGGATACGCAATGAAGTGACCAACTGAGACTTTCAGGATCTCTCCGCCCTGAGGATCATTTCTATTCTATGAGACTATACATAAAACTTTCATTATCTAAACTGTTGCCTACAGTATAAAGAAGGTGAATGGAATAGCAAACTGTGTACATGTTGCTAGTCTTGCCAGTAGATTACTCAAAGTTTAAACTGCCATTTAATTTTTTGAGTTTAGTAAAATTAGATGGTCCCAGTTTCATTCATGAGTTTATAGCCATCTCAGCCTATACCCCTTCTACATTGTAAACATAATTCTATGAAAGGAACTTAATCAACAAATATTTAACGCTAAGAAAACAATGATCTTAACAAATCGTTAACATAACGATGTCTGAGTTATGAAAGGCTGCATGAAAATCAAAATTCAATGATACATTCATATCGTTAGTTTGGCGTCATAATGAAATATGTTTGAACTATGTTTGAAGCCAAAATGACGATAATATTATAATGATACTTTCAGTTCGTCAAACTAACGCTATCATTTTTCTGTGTGTACTGCCATCTTGGTGTCTGTCTATATATACAGATGCTACTCTTTCTCATGCGAAGGTAGATAGCACAAAATAAAGTATCAGTTAAAGTTGCAGGTAATGAACTAGTCTGAAATCAAAAAACAAAGTGTGAAGCTGTTTCACATTATTGGAATAGGAACCTTATTAAAACAAAGATACCGCATAGGTCCACCGTAATGCTCAGGTTTTATGGTATTTATACACTGACAACGGTTGAAACATCAACTGATCCTTGATTGGTTTTATATAAACATCAAGTTTCAACCATTGATCAGACCAATGAGAATCAGCAGGAGGCAGTGGGCAAGATATATGTTAACATGAGATTACAACCGCTAATCAAGTATTTCCATTAGGACTAGAAGAATTCTCAGTGATTAAATTGTTGACACATATAATCTCTTCTTTATAGAAGACACTACCATTGATGTAACGAAATACTTTGGAGTTGCCTATCCCAATAAAACAAGATTTATCTCAAAGTACAGCCACTGCCTTAGCCTGTGTTCCATAGAGGACACATGCGCTGCTCTCTACTATGATAAGATTAAGCAACTGTGTCATACTACAACAATCCCAACAGTGTTTAATGGTGTCTGTGGTTTTGAAGCTACGGTCAAAACTGCACGAATCAAACAGTCTAGAGTTCCACATCGCGATACTATGGAATTATATAACAGAACAGCACAGGGTGAGCTATTTTTCTCTTCATCGTACTTTGCGCAAAACACACATCACTTCAGGTTCGTTGTCTTTGCGACAAGAAAAAATGGGATTGAATAAATTTGAATGTGATTTAGATCCTAAACTGAATATCTGTCCCACCCGTAGCTATAAAGATGTGCTATAGATGTATGGCATATCCTCTAATACAGTTGGTTGCATGACTTTGTCTATTGGCAAGCAGTGTGTATCAATACCATATATTTCCTCCTTGGCGTAAGTTTCTTTTTCAATCTCTACGGCATACCAATGAAGTTTGTTTATCGCCTAAATATGTGTAAATTTTGTTAGCAGGGAAAACAGTGTACAGACAAGGCTTAACTTATTTTTCAAATGCTGATGGCTTCAGAAACATGAATGATGGTCGAACTAGTGGTATCCAAGCGTATGTATCAGACCGACAGAGTGGTGATCTAACCGGCAAACGTTTCTACTTTGATCTTGTCAGCCCAGCCATGGTGGTAGGTTTCAGAGTATATCCCTGTGACCGAGGGGACGGTTATACCTATGAGTTTAATCACATTGTGATTAGTGTATCCAACTCAGAAGATAATACTGGTAATGTCTGCACAGAGTTGACAGAGCCAGCCACACATGAATCATTGACCTGTTACCAATGTACAGAGGGTAAAGTGATCGGACAGGATCTCCCAACACAGGTCTACTATTCATACGGCAGATATGTTCATTTCACACTTACTCAGAGTGCATCGATGGACATGCTCTGTATCCGTGAACTGCAGGTCCTCTCCTTCCGCTGAGGAAGTCACCTAAATATGATACTGATTTAGTCGCTAACTTTATTTTCATGTATATACTTTATTATTGCCAATCAAAGTCAATGATAAATAAGGCCATGCATAAATAAATAAATAAAAACAAAGCTGTCAGATGTATTTATGGAAAATATTGTTGTCTATAAATGATGATCTTTTTATGGAAGGGTGATCTTGGGATTCCAAAAATGTCTTGCACGGATGATTATTAACAACAACAGGTCTTTCCGAAATCTGGTATCGATTGGATACTTCTTTCAAATAGAATTCAAAGGATCGAAACAGTTTTATTACTGCTTCTGACTGTATTAAACTAATCAGGTTATTTCCTGTAATGAAATTGATTCTGACTAACACATGAGTTTGTTCTATGTTGCATGAACTCTTCCTACTGTGAGTGTGATCAAGAGGATAGAATAGATGGATGTTTGTAAACTAGACTTCAAAGTTTTATATACAAATACTAACTTTTATTTGATTAACCTACGTTCGTTCGATAGATAATGTTTGTTGTTGCCAATAAAAGACAATAAGATGTCCGTGGCTTTGGTGCTTTCTGTTGCTCCTCAAAAGCACCATGTTTTATTACTGCCTCAGCAGTTCAACACAGCCCATATTTAGTCAGCTTGTTACAACCAATCATTGAATGGTACCTAAGCTCAGATTTACATGCCAAAAGGCTCATGTTTTGTTATCAGCCCTCAATACTTTTTCACGGAACTGCCACAGCCATAGCTGATAACCTCTATTTTTGTTATTTTAAATTTTTATACCTGATGAATTTGAATGAAAGGATAAGGAGTATTATCTGTCAGAAAGAAGAATGACAGTACTAGTTTTTGTTTCACAAAATATGCTAGATAAAAATATGAACAGTCAACAAACAAATTTGACAACAACGGGGAACAAGGTGCTCCTTGGTTCAACTATGTGCATAGATTTGTGAAAGAAAAGGAGATACGAGATACATACTCCCTTGGAGCAATCAATCATGAAAACTTTCCCAGTGGGACTAGAACCCAGGACTCCTGCTTCACCAATCGCCTGGCAGTGAATAGCAAGAGCAGCGCATATGACTGATTGTGCATTCTCACTATACCCAAAAAGATGGATTGAGTGGCTAATTAGCAAGCCCCCAGTCCATTATCCTGAGTCATGCACTCACAGTCACATCCCTCAACCTCATTCCATCAGATCAATTTCACCATATTGCAACAAATTGCATTAACCCGAAGTTGCTGCCCCACTGCTTTGAAAGCAGACAACTCGCACCTTTACTGTATTCATTTCATGCTACAGCTGCTCAAATTTTAGCATTTGTTTACATTTCCTGTTAGGAGTTTTCAAGATTTTTACAACACTAGTTCATATTTTTTCAAAGAGGTCTTCCACATCTATGAACTCCCTTCATTGAGCACATTGCTTGACTTTTGGTAAGGAAATCCCAGTGTCATTTTGTCATACACCAGTCACCAGCAGTGAAGTTGATATTCTATGTAGAATTCTGTTATATTTGTTGCCACTACTACTAGTCTAGTACATACATATAAATCCCTTTATTCGCAGGCATTGAATTCAGTAGAGTAATGCAATTTAATGTTTGCAGGTTGATCTTCTGTTAACTGAGCTTCAAGTTTGCAAGCCAGTGTGCAACTCCTTGGTGTAACATAAGATAACCAGTCACATCAAACTAAAATGTGTATTATCAAAGGCAGTTCCCACAGCCCCTAAACCACGGTTGTATGTATACATAGGTAGGAGTTGGAGCAATGAACTCTCTCCGCCTCTACATTGTTTTGAGTGTTGTAGGACATTTATATCCCATAACAGTGCTTGTTGTAGTGTCCATTACAGAAAGGGGCAAGTTCTGTATGGGCAGTAGCCAGGAGCCGAAAAAATCGTACACCGGATGTTGCATGCTAAGACATTGTTTAGGTACTACTACTAAGTCATATTCAACACTCCGGTGTTGTGAGACATGTGGCGGGTGCTGTATGGGGCATGTCATACAGCACTCATGCGGCCCCTGCAACACAAAACAATACTTAATAGGCCTTTAGTGGTGTAAGGTGTCTTCCATACAGCACCTGGCACACGTCTTACAACACCCGTCACCAGCGACAGTTTTTAGTGCCCATTCAAAACAGCAATTTGCGAGGTATTTTGTCCGTTGTCTTTTTGTGTCATCTTACAAATTAGAACAGTATTGTTGAATTTTACAAAACCGGTCTTCAGCTGATTGTAAGTGAGAACAGATTCTCTTCCTCTTGACTAGTGACATTGTATCATACATAGGGTATCAAGATGCCAGACTGGAGATTATAAGGTAATTCTTTGTGTCATGACCCCATGGCTTACAATAAGTACACTCTATGTCCATGATACCAACTTCCAACACCATACAGAAGCCCCTGCAGAACCCTGAGTGGTCAAATACAGAATTTCACCGCTGAATGAAGGGGTCTGCAGTGGTGGGAAAATCAATGAATTCGATGTCATTAAGACCAAAACTTTTACCTCTTCTCTGGCCCTCAAGCTGAAGATGGGTTCGGTCATGACATTGTTTAGAGGGGTAACCATTTGTAACACATGTTGTTACTATTTTTTTATCATCAGTTATTCATGTTTATGGTAATCTACTGTGTATTTTTATTCACAAACTGTCTTGATTATTTTGTAGAGCTTGTAATAGTACAACTCCTGCAGCCTGGTGAAAATTATGAATCAACTGGTTTCAATCCTATCATTTCTGGTGATGATCTCAGGGCCTTGTCTTGTCAGTGCCTCTCGTGGTGACAGGTCTAATATTCACCAGGACTGTCTACAGCAGTGTTATAAAAATAATAAATGTGACAAAGAACTACCTGATACTACAAGGTAAGCAATAGTTCAGTTGTAGGAGGTGGGGAAGTTGGTTAGGTTCTTGGTTCGAATGAGTAGAGTGATATAACCCTATGATTTCAACAATATTTTATTGTTCACCTTGTTCACCTTTCACCGCCATGTCCTGATCGGGTGGCGGGTTTTGGCCTGACTCCTAGTTCCACCAAACTTCTCTTCCTCATTCGGTCACTCGTATCACTTCGTTCTAGATCTAGCCAGCGAAGGTCGGCATTTTATTAGCCAATCAGATTTGATTTAAAATGTTTTGAGATGGTCAATATGAAGGGCATTTCATTTTATTGAAGCAAAACTGTAACCTAAATGTCCCTTAACTAGCGATAGGGCCTTCTTTTTTATCCATGTCACTGTTGATAGCATTCCTTGTTCAGTTATCTCCATCGCTCATCAATGGTTTACATTACCGTCTGACCGACCAAATGTAAGCACAGCACATCATCCTAGCCTTGCCATGTGGCGGCAAAGCTAGGATCACTCTGTTTCCCCCTTCAATCTACTTCACTTTACCCGGTGATGTCATTTATTGTAGTAGTTTGGTGCACCCAAAGTTTAACCTGTTACTATGGGATTGTAAATCTGAGTGTGATTACTCCTGTATGTGGAGTACTGTCAATGTCTTTCAGATAAACGGAATCAGAATACCACAATTCTATGGCAAGGTAGGTGTATAAATTATCTGAACATTATTCTGAGCAGTGAAGAATAAAAATTGGCTGGTTTTACTTTTGAGTAATCACTCACCTAACCTCTAAGCAGTTAAAACTTCAATTCGATTTGCCTCAAACTACTATGCTTATATGCATGTTTTCTGACCGTTCATTCTCAGCTAGTATTGGCTTACATGTTCGAACCTGTGTTGAAAGATTCTAATTGAAATGTCCTCTGTTTCTGTTTTCACACATCAAAAGGTGTCATGCTTTCCTTCATTCTGATATGCATATTGTGGTTGGTTATTTTATACCGCTGGGATGATTTACCCTGTGTTTCGTTTATGCTTTAAACCTTAGGACCTGACCATCTATATCCAACAATATATCCTTATAACAGCGGTCACCATATGTATGTTTTGTATTTGACAGTGGCCCTTTGCGAGGTTACTTGGAATGCAGGAGCCAGCATCAGTGCTGTTCTCGATTCTTAATGCGGCAGCACATCTATACTCGATAAAACAGTTTAGAAAATATGTGATACCAAAATCACCAATGTACGGTGTATGGCATGGCTATTGTATGGTAAGTCTTCTAACTAAATATAGCTAGTTGGGCAGTGATGGTATATATTAATGGTACAATGCTACCAATCTTGGGTTGAGCAGAGGTTTAGAGTGTAGAATTAGCCTTGTTTAGTGACCACATTTTATATTGTTAGGAATAGGAAATGGTTTGTATGAAACTAGCGTGTCGATTCTAAGATATTAAATTTAAAACGCAATGATGGGTCCTTCTAGTAGGGCTAGCCATGTTTCTCATCTATCATGGTCTCTGCTATGTGGTAACTTTTTCAGGTAGCAGTGAATACTTGGTTGTGGTCCACGGTGTTTCACATGAGAGACTTTGAGTTCACCGAGGTATGTATACAATCTTATCGATATATATTATCAACTTTTCAATTAACTCTACCTTTTAAAGCTGACAACGAACTCCTGCTTTATATAGCGGTATTTTTTTCCTTGCATTACAAATAGTCCACCTGCACCTACTTGCTTCCATGGATGGTACAAACTAAAGCATTATCTTTTTCATTATCTCATTACATTTTACAATTTGGAGTTGTCTTTCTTATGTCAGAAGAAGACAATCCTCCTTTAAATGTGACTAATTTAGTTGAGCATTTTTACAGGCATATCATAAAATTTAGGAAATTGGTTTTTGTTTTAGCAAATGGACTATATATGTGCAACCACCCTGGTAGCCTATCAACTCTTTAGTCTGTTTGCTCGACTCTTAGTCTTCAAACATACAAAGTATCTGATAGTATTGAGCGCTATAACAGCACTGCTCTGTGGTCAACATGTCTACAGAATGCTGTTTATACACTTTGACTATGGGTATCATGTCAAGGTCAATGTTATCATCGGTGAGTTTTTATTGTTCATCAGATCTTTCATGTTTGACTAAACCTGATGTAACTGACACCAAAATCCTGTCTCAAAATAGTCGAATCCGTTGAATGGAATGAAGGCAAAATGTCTTTTAATTTGGATGTGGTTGTTCAAAGTTTCCATTTCATGCTCATGTATCTTCCACCTACACTTGACATCTGTATCGCTGATGGATAAAGTAAATCTAAACTAACAACCTTAATTAGTGTGCCCACTCCTAGAATTCAAATCCGTGGTGAACCAATCAAGTCTAAGTTTAAGATACTCAGACTGCACAAATTAGTTCATGCTCAATCTATCAATGATGCACATGCTCACTGTGTATCAGATGGTCAGTTTGTACATGGTCATTTATTTCATCAAGATGTATCACCTTGTTTCCATGTGTCTACAGGTATATTGAATGCTGTCGGATGGATTGGCTGGTGTATATACTCACAGAAGAGACAGGGTTATGTTTGGAAAGCCTTCACTAGTATAATATTAGTGGGACTCTGTCTATCTCTCGAAGTATTGGATTTCCCACCTTTAGCCTGGGTTCTGGATGCCCACTCATTATGGCACGCTGGTACTGCACCCCTCACCCTCTTGTGGTATAGGTATGTTCTACTCAGTTGCGTAATCATCGATGTATTATGGTTCCAGGGTGCTGCTAGCGATTTTCAATTATAAGCGCTTATACTGGGATGCCACTTACCCCAAGCTGGTTGAGATTTTAGTTTTTTCACTAATGAAAACTGAAACTCTCTGCTCAAACAAAATTCATGTCAGTCCAATTTCACTCCTTGAACTGGTCACATGAGTTTTTGTAGTGGTTTAGCCTTTGTTGCATTGCGACACAAATGAAAAGTCTAATTGGCACATTTTTCTGTTTCAGTTTCACTATAGAGGACTGTAACTATCTAATGAAGCATGGGCAACAGGACATACATAACGATAAACTGGAATCGTGCAAACACACCGATTGAGCTCAATAATTCACTTACAAGGAGTTATCTTCTCTTGTTGCAAACTACCTAATTATTGCCTAGTTCACATAACATGGTTTCATTTGTTGTGTAACTTATTTGATCTCACATTTATATAACTTGAACATAGTAATGTCGGTTTCTAGCTAGTTCCTTGCATATCACATTCTGTTTAAATCAATTTGCCACAACTCTAACAATTACAAGGTCTACCAGATTTTTAGAAACACAGCCATGTTTTAGGAATTTGACTTTAGACTAAGCCTGCTTTTTTATAAATATAATATATCTGTACTACCACTGTGCCAAATAAATCCTTTCCCTTTGTGAATGATTTGCCTTCTCTTTCTGTATCATGCTGATTACTTCGGATAAACTTACAGAAGTTGCATAACAGCCCTATGTGTGAAGAGTGATTAGGAAAAGAAATTAACCATTTTGTTTGACTGCATTTAATGTTTAGCATATGTTGTTGATACAACTAATATTGGCTGCAATTCATATAGACCAGGGCCTCCCTGAAAATAATGATGGCCCAATATGGGGGTTGTAACAACTGAATAAAGTCCTTCAAAAGATACATTTTTAATTCTTTATTTCATACATAGACGGTTGGTAAACCATATATGATGCTCCTCCCTGGGCAGCTACTGAAGAGTATATCACAATGGTAATACATATAACAATAGTTATTTGATTAGCTAGCTCAGGGAGTTTGAGTTGTCTCCGATCCTCCCTGCTAAGACAATCCTATAAGTGCATCTGAGGAAATCTAACCAGTTGTCTCCCTCTCAACTGGTAATGACAACTCCCACTTTATTCAAGATCATTAGATTACTGCACTCGAAGAAACCATCCATCATAAAACATAATGTCTACTCTTGGGTTTCTGTCAAATACATGACCCGTCTGCTTTGTTGATATTGATACGTGATTGTTATGCAGCAGCTTTTTTCTGTTGCTTATTTAATGAAGCGTTCTATGTGTACCCAAATATATTCAGGATCAGGTCTACAGCAACCCAATCGTTCATTGGAATAAAGAATTCACACTCTAGCATTCAACTCTCAGGTATCAGGACCATGTGTTAGCTAGAACTAGAAGTACCTCACCTTTTCACACATACACAGGTTGCTATTAATTTCATACTTAGCCCATTTGCGTGCGGAAGGTATGGATGGAATAAGTTATCAAGTTCACTTGGGCCATAGGGCGGTCATATGAGTAGATTGCTGTTGGACAGACCAAAACAATTTTATGATTATTATCAATAGATGATTTTTGGATTGGATATTTGCCTGTTTTCTATCTAGAGAGAAATTCACACATTTTAGTGCCTTTGTTTACTAGTTGCTATTGGCGCATCAATAAACTTCAAGATGTGCTAGGAATGATGCGGTTTTATGGGCAGAATATTATGGATGCAGGTGATAGAAAATAATTCTTCAAGACGAAACCAGTACAAACTGATCGGGGGAAAAACTGCCAGCTTCCTGTTCGAAGAAATCTAGGTTATCTATTGAATGTAGAGCAGGTTTGTTCTCTCTGTGGGGGCGGAGGGATATTGCAAAATTCGGGTATCAAGGCGCCGTGCCAGATACCCGACTTTTGCAATATCCCTCCGCACCCACAGTGGGAACAAACTTGTTCTATTTTGGATGATGGCAATATTCCACAAAATCACTAAAAATGTACCATATCACTATATTTATAAACGATTAACCAGATAACCTCAGCGAAATAGACCACCCACATATTGAATTAAGATATCGTTACAATATCATATTATTTATGAGGTAGTAATTTTATTACGCAGTCATGAGCAATTACGAATTTGGTAGAAATGAATGAAGTATTTTTCATTCAAATGTTGTACAATTGTACAACTGCAATCCAAAATCATGCAATTAGCATAATAATAATCAAGCTCAACTTAGTTTAGATATCAGTGGGTATAACATACATCTTTATATAATGTGATGCTCTTCGGATAAATGTTTTGCCTGAGATTAAGCAGTGTCTTTTTTCAGCACCGTAACAGTAAAATGATGTGTTATTACTTTGTCATCTTTACTTAAGATATTAGCCGAAATAATATAATTCCATTTGTAAATACACAAAATGAATACTACACCAGATTGCTGCTAGCTAGGCGGGATTAATTTCTTATTCCGAATTCTGATTGGCTCCTGGCATGCCAACTTCCATATATAGAATGAGCTCGTCATAGGTAGGCTAGGGCACAAGTATTATTTTGCTGCATCTATTGCATAAATGAACGTGCCTGGCTGTTCATTGACTTGATCTAACAAAGCAGTGTGGATTAATCAAGCCTTCCAGCCTCGCTGCTTTCCTACGCTGATTAAGAGCAAGCCGGCTTTCGTATTGACATTTGAAGAATTGTGAGTAAATTTTATTTTTTATTATGCATCTTGACTGGATTTTTTTATGACAATCTTGTTGGTTTGTCAGCCCTTCTGCGTAGTGGATCAGTTTGGCCTGCTATTGCGATTGTTCTAATATTTATCCCTAACTTTCGGAAACAAATTTTGCCTTTGCTTGATCAGTAGACTGCACATTTTTAAGTTTTTTGAAGATAACTTTGTGGTATTTGTGTTAGAAATAGGCTTGGTTGTGTATAACTATTGATGATAAAGAGCAGGTTAAAACTTTTAACAGGGATACAGCTACACATACCTTTGTCACGTCGCCACAAAAAAAGAGTGACCCGACGACAATGCTAGGATCCACTACTCAAGCTTGTGTCGCTTGTTTCTAACAAAGCAAAACTGATATGATGCATTGGCAGCTTTTGTAACTAATGACCTTGACATGCGAGATAACAAGATCTATCTGCTCTTCTTTTCTTTTATGCATTGGACATGTTTGTAATTAAAGACTCTGAGGTCTGTTATCCACTCATCTGTACTGTAGGAATCAACTCTTTTTGCTTGTACAAATAATGCCCTTTGGAACGGTATGCATGAGCTATGCCGAGTATCTCTTTACAAATATTGCAGTACTAGTAATTTTAATTCATTTACAAAAGTATAATGATAGGTGTAACAATTAATATTTGCACCATGAGTCATCTTAGATGCTGTAATGGGATATGAGAAAAAAAATCTAATTTGAATTCACTCTAACCATGTATAGGGGTGGCAACTTCATATTCAAAGGATTGGATAGGAGCCGATCTGCCTTACGGAGTCTAAATGTCTTTACCCTGGCCAAAACCTGACAGCCTCGTATTAAATATTTTCCAATTTACCATCTATTGTAACATTTACAGCAGGAAATACATTTTTATTTGTCAAACATGCCCTATTGAAGAAAACATGTTTTCTAAGTACTATTCTCGTTCAGTCAAAGTGTTGACGCGTGGTCAGAGGTATTAGTCTGTATGAGACTTGACACACCCTTTGTCGGGTTGGCAATCAGACAATTTGGTTGCAAAATCTGTATAGCTGGTTCGATTCAAGCTCATTTCGGTCGCCGGAGACATTATCAAAGCCCCCAATCAAGAGACAACACAGGTAGTGATCGTAAAATAGGTAGAACAATCTTGAAGCTTGATATACGCTGCCGGCACCATTAGACATTAGGGAACATAAATCATACATCATACATTGTTATACTACACTCTGCATATGAGTAATGGTAGGACTTTGATCAGTATTGCAAGTAATAATTTAAAATGTTAATATCTCTGAGTTCCCTTTGATGCCCCTAGGGGATATGTTGTGCTAAAACGATAACAAGCTGCACCTTAAACTCAATTTATTAGTGCATTAATGCCAAACACTCTTCGTTTTGCTTAATACTAATTAGTCCCGAATTAATCTACCTTTCCACTTAACCTTGCTACTAATAATAGAAAATTACTAAACAAGCCCATCATGTTATCGCTGACTTGCTGACAGGGGTGGGTACGCCTGATTAAGATCTGCGAAAGCAGCTGTTGCATGATCTAAGCTGTCGTAATGTTGGTTTGATGCTTTTTCGGGCTCTCAGTTGGGGTGATGCAAACCCAATCAGGACCAAGTCATCCGATATGCATAAGCTCTTGTTTACATACATAATAGTTGTGTACCTCCCCATGCAATTTAGCTAAAGCTTACATTAGATAGAAAATCTCCTGCAATCTAGTTTATTTGTAATATTAAGATATTGCATCCTATGCTTCTATACAAAATAGGGTTTATATCAAACCGAATGGAAGGCGATGTGTTATTGTGCCCTTTATAACATCCTGTATTGGGCACAATTAGTTGAGATTTTAATTTTGATTCGTTCGGCTGTTGAACCAAATTATCAGGCAGACTACGATCTTATGAACCAACATTTCAGTTGGTAGACATTAGAGAGACAGGTGCTTGCTGGTAGACACAGGTGCTTCCAGTAATTAACTGGTGTTTCATGATAAACATGCGCTGGTCTGGGTACTATAATTTATTGGCTGTAAAATTTTACTGCAAAACAACATTGCTTCGTTGACTATAACAATATAACAAGAAGGGAGAGGTTTATTTGGTAGTCTAATCAGTATTGGCTTTTTCTAACTGGACAATGTTTTGGGGGGGTTTTGGGGGATGGGAGGTAATGTAGTGTTGTGTATCAATATAAATATTTACCAACAACAGTGATAGGTTTTATATCATATTAATATGATTCATCCAAAATTGTCAGGCTTTTCAGACAGCAAAATAAATTGGGATGTTTTGCATCTTTTACAAGTTTTGAATGGGTGGATGGTTAGCGCTATGTTTTAATTATTGTTTGTGATTGCTTATCGTTGAAAATCCAATTGATTCTTGGGCCATCGTTATCCAGTTTTACACTGTTTTCGTAATCGTCTCCACTTGGATGGAGGTGAGCGTTCTTCACCATAACATAACCATTCCTGGGTTCGCATGGTATAATTGAAGTTGTGTTGTAACCTTCAGTGGACAAGGGGGAGGAGGGATTATATCTAGAAACTGTAAAGCTCATCATCTACCGTAATTTTGGCAGGTGCCCTTAGCCTGCCACTGTAATATCTTTATCATTGGCATGATAGAAAATTAGCGAAGGCTGTGTATCGTATTGGATTAATTGAAACTCCACTACGAGTTAATTTGGTTTCTACAACTATCACCTAGAGGCTGCAGTTAACCGTATTTCCATAAGCTTTAGATGGAACACAAAGTAGGTTTCAATGAGTGATCCAGACCATGGAAATGTTATCATTTCTTCAATGTACATGAAGTTATGAATTGAAAAACCAGCCAGCCAGTTTTGCACAATTTTCCTTCCAGGCTTAACCTAGACACTCTAGTGTAATGTCAGGCACGTCTTGAAGTCGTTTATTTGGTTAAATCCCCAGATTGTCGAGGCAGTCCTACTGCAGTCCATTGGCTCTGTGTTCCCAATGCTGGTAAACCTAAAATCACCTAATTTTCCCACTCTTGCATTTAATATCTAATAATTCATTTATCTCTTTTCCCAAAACCGTATTTTGATGTGAGAAAATTGTGGCTCATACATGCATATTTTAGCCAAGCACTTCAACTTCAACATTCTGCAAAATCAATCTAGTCATAACATTCTCTCTCTAAGATTAGAGTTATAGTAGCTTAGACAAAATAAGGCTGCCATTGAATTATAAACACTGGGTGCTTGATAAACGGAGCGGCGCATTATCAGCCAACTTAGAAATAAGACCATATTCCGCAGTCTGTACTTTACTCGCTTTATATGTCTCAGCATCCTATTTCGTGTCCAAATTATTCTAGTGCATATCCGAATCGAGGGAGACCAGTAACACAGACCCCTATTTTGATTTTATGGCTTATGGATGGTATATTGTAAGTCGACAAGCCTCGTTCTAGATGGCTAGTATTGAGAGATTTATAGCGCTAATGTAATTTAGGTGTTTCCTGACAGTAATTAGCGTAGATATGTTTGCACGTATTTACAGAATTAAGATATAGTTAGGCTTTGTGCTGCATGAATCCAATGGCAGGTCAGTTAGTTCTTTAAGTCAGCAGAGAGAGGCAGCAATGTAAGACTCAAAATTTATTTAATACGAGTGATAGAGACTAGGGAGTGTGTAGAAAAGTTACATTTTTCACTGGGTTTGATATTTTATATTCACGTTTTGTTGTCTTATTTAGCTTACTTACCTATCGATTGCTGAAACTCTTAGTCATGCAATAAACTGGGAAAAAGTGAGCATAACTTTAGTGGAGAGTTAGGCTCGCCTAGTCATGTGGTTTTTTTTGTTTGTTTTGGGATTAAAAACAAAAAAGTAGCCGCGTGACTAGGCTAAGGTTAGGCTGGTTCTTTACTGTCAATCATTCTGATTGTATCTATGTAAGCAAAAAATATATAATTTATAATATATTTGTGATTTGGAAACAATTTATATTGATTGATATTGCTATTACAACTTGACTGTCTTTGTTCTTTTCAGATACTACAATGTCAGACGAAGCACAGGAACCCGTAGCAGCCGCTCCAGTCGAGGAAACACCAGCAGCAGCAGACCCAGAACCAGCTCCCGCTGCTGAAGAAAGCAAAAAAGCTGTCACTTTTGAGAAAAATGAACTAACTTTCGATGAAGCCCAAGCTGAAATAGATTCGATCAAGGCTCGTGCTGGGCAAGCCAGGGAAAGCCTTAAAACTAGTTCCACCCCAAGCAGCTCAAATTATGGATCCTACTCTAGCTCTTCTTATAGCAGCGGTGGAAGCAGCGGCGGAGGCGGAGAGTCCAAGAGTAATAATATGCTCTCACATCTGAACAGCCACAGCGCCATGCTTGGTTACAGAGTACAGACAGCAAGAAGCCTCGTCAGAAAGCAAGAGGACCTCCTCAGAAACCTAGCTAGAATGAGAGAGAATATGGAGAGATCAGAGTCCGAGCTGTACAAGGCTTCCGACTACTACGGCTCCAGCCGACATCGCCCTCATGGATACTTTGAGCGCCGGGCTGAGTCTGCACCATTCATCAGCAGGCGATACCAGCTACGCGAGTCCTCGCCCGCAGAGTACACAGACCACTATGCCTCTACCTCAGATAAAGCTGTCAGCCCCGCCCCAGCCTCCCATGTTTCTATCCCTGCTGTCTCCACCACGTCTGACTACACACCCGATGAAGATTTTGAGAAGGAGATGGCTGCCCTGCGAAAACGAGTTTCAGATCTAAGTAAGAAGGCAAGCGACGTACCAAGCCCCAGATACAACAGCTATGATTATGAATCAGCGCTTGGAACATCCAGTTACTCGAGAGGAGGCTACGGTGATATATACGGAGCAACAGAACCAACGTTTGAGGTAAAGACCACCAACCACATCCCATCACCACGCTACCGGCACGCGCCTAAAACCCATACCATCAACCACAGCACTGTAACCACAAAACCCATAGTTATACCATCGGCAGCAACTGCTCGTGTGTATGCGGAAGAGCCTTCCTACCCCCGCAGCTCATTCACAGAGTATGTGATGGACTCGCTGAATGAAGCGGAGTACCCCTATCCCTGCAGTAGCAGTTTAGTCTCTAACACCTATGGTGATGTTTATGACCCTCTGTTGTCTGGTGTCGGTGATATTCCACTAGCCTATTAAACCTTTCTACACGTCCTGTTGCCTTCTCCTGACATTTCAATAGACCCTTGTACGTTACTTTCACCCTAACCATTTCTATGTCTATGTGACTTGTAATTGCTCCATCGTCCAACGCGATGACTTCGACTACTGAATAACAATATGACTATAGCTCAATATCAGGATTAAGATCGAGATCAAAAGCTTCTACCAGGCGATTACATTCTGGAGCTTGCTAACTTTCGTACTTTTTTGCTAATATCTTCAGTTGGATTAGCAAACTGCTCAACCGTCATCAGTGAGTCGGCACGGTGAATTTAAGATCCACCTTTTTATAGATGATTTGATGTTAGTTTTTGTCATTTAGATTTGTCATTTTTCTCTTTAGATTTACATAGAGACCCCAGGTTGTGTGGTGATCTATTTTTCTTGCACCTTTACCCTACGCCTGTGTTTCCTTTCACAAAAATCCTGAGCTTTGTTCAACTCAAAATGAGCATTACCAATTGCTACTTTTTCTGTACTACAAAAGAGTGATAAGGATGTTAACACAGTGTTGCATGCAGCATGTTAGTATGTATGATTGCCCTTGATATGTTGGGTTGTGGGCTGAAACCGCATTACAAAAAAGCAACTCCAAATTTGTAAGCTGAAACGATATAAGCACAATACCGGTCAGGCATGTTAATACTTTAAGCGCTGCGAAATTATAGTTGTGATGTCTTTTGTTTGTTGTAGCAAAGCATGCCAGAAGCTGAGGTGCAATGAGGTAGTGCTGGTCTCAGAAACCACTCCGCAGGTATAAAAACGCGGAACACCTGCTGATTCTAATCACTACTAGTAACGTATCTTTACTAGTTATGCCTCTATTAATACTGAGCTAATAATTCTTTCGTAGTCGTGTATGGTTTGGACAAGACCGGTAGTTTGTTTTACTAATTTCAGACATCCTGAGTTTGTACATATGTGAGGAATTGAGTATCCTTGAGTTTAAGTTTTTCTTCAAATAAATAGCAATTAAAATCACCATTTTAAATTGGTAAATTTTTTTTTAAATGCAATGGAGAATCATAAATAAAAGACTAATAATAAACCTATATATTATAACAATATAATAAATAAATACTTTGTGTACAAAATCTAGCAACATCTCTTATTTGATCTTGATTCAAGTTCGTTACAATCTCCTGATGATTAATTTTCCCAGAAATGAAGCAATTTCCGTAGTCTCAAGCCGGCAAAGTAATAAACCATGATCAACTGTCTGAGCATCCGTAATACAAAATAACACCAAGCCATCAAGGATCACTTATCATCAGTGTATTTTAGTATCTTCCGCAGAACTAGACTATGCCTAATGATTACACATTAAACACCAACATAATGAGCAGTTGCTGTAATATCTTTCTTTGATTGTTATAGACTTACAATATTCTCATTCAAATAACACCAGATTGCAGGTTTTATGTGCGTTCCGCTTGCTCTGCAGAGCTCTGACACATAACAGGGCCGCTGTAGTTTTGGATAAATGCAGGGGAGACAAAAATCAGAGTGGGGTTCAAGCTGCAAGCTCCTCCAAAGCAGTTTAAGGTATGAAAATAGCAAATGGAAATCCCTGCCAGGATAATCAACTATAATGTTTTAGGCTGTTCTATCCTGCTTTCTAGTGGGGGCAGTGCCTCCTGCTTCCCCTAGAACTGCTGTCCTGCATAACCTGGCTGCACTAAACATTGGTGCCGCTTCTTATGAAGCATTATGTGCGGCAGCTTAAGGCAGCAATCATAACAGGCCAGCATCGTAAATAGACTGTTAAAGAGCATTGCCACTCGCCTTCCTTCCTTCTGTTGTTGATGCTTCATTGATGATGTTATTACAATTTGAGCGCATCAGTTTTAGAAGGCTGCTGAACAATATGCAATAGGTGATTATAAGACGTTCTGTAACTGATTATTAATATAATATTGAGCAGCGGACGCTATTTTGAGCGATCTCATAGTGGTGGGAGCTTTCCTGCATGTCTCCACAGGTAGAAGGTTAATAGAGGCCTGCAGTTATGTGCTGTTAATGTTTCTACTGGTTATTGCACTAATGTGTGTCTAAGAGAAAATATTACATGGATCGACTGGACACAGTACAAGTTATTAATATATTTAAATTCGGTCAATTATCATTTAATTAGCCAGTGCTTTAACGAGAAGCAGCCATCGTCCACAAGAGGTCCAATTCCCAGATATATGCCTTCAGTTCACTCAGTCAATCAAGGGTGGATATCTTTCATTGATATCAGGCCTGTGAATGGGCAGCAACTAATTGGTCACACTTCTAAGGCCAAAAAGTCTCTTTTCCCTTCACTTAAGTGACGTCTTCATGTACCTGATTATGTAATACGTATTATTTTAAAACCAGTAAGTTAACTCTATAACCGTCCAGTCTCCAAGTCTCAACGAGATGAGAGACTTTTTCGAACTTCATGACTGTTTTTGGTAATCTAAGTCGCACATATCATAGTAATATGAAGCACAGGGCTGGATATTCAGCTACGCTTCCTTCCCTCTTCAATTGAACCCTGTACTCAAGCGCGGCCGTGACTCGTCGCAGAATATCACCATGCCCTCTTTCTGCGATATCTTAGAGATGTGACCCCATCATAGCTCTCTGGCAGGTACTTTCTGTATAGTCTGCAACACAACTTGCTGTAATCAGGGGTTCAACACCCTTGTTATGCAAAAGAATCCATATGAAGTATTAGTTGTCTCCCCTCGTCTAAGAGGTTGACAACTCCCAAGTTTTATACCAACCACAAAGCTGATGGAAATCTGAACTGGTCGGAGTATGTTACCCGAGCCATGAACATATTATGTTCATGGATTGGGTAAAATAATAATATAACACATTTCTTTATGCCTAGAATGTACAGAATCAATGAGGTATCAAATTTTTTAAATTTTGTTAATTGACATAACAAAAAAAAGAAACACGGAATGATTAAATACGAAACAAACAATACATAATTGTAAAAAAACAAAGAGAAACTGTAACATCAAATATTAACGCCAGTAAGAGTTTTTAAGAGTTTAAGAGGTACTCTAATTGAAATTAACAGTTCGCCTTATATTGACATTGGAGACAAAGCTTGTGTGTAGTAGGAGAGTGTGTAGGATAGTCTGTAGGATAGTCTGTAGGACAGTCTGTAGGTGTTAGGGATTACCTGAGATGTTTAGTATGCTCCTGACACGTGATAAGAGAACATTGTAATACAACTAGTGATACTGGAGTGTCCCTCAACCTATAAGCCTGGAAAACATAACGAAAAATAGGGAAGATAATATGCACCTCTGCACAGTGCGATTTATGGAAATATCAGATGAAAAAAATCACAATGAAGGTGCTCAGGACTGCCTCTGCAAAAAAGCTGTTGAATATGATGGAATTTGATAAATATATATATATATATATATATATATACATATTTTTAGCTCACATCCATAGAGATAGTTGTAATTGTGAGCTAGAAATTAACACCAGGTTATCAAATCATAGGCTGGATTTTATAATGGCAAAAATCAGGATAATTCTCGCTCTCAAAAATGATTTAATCGACATTCACAGCCTAAATTCTAGAACGGTGCGGGGTATGACAATTATTTTTTTGGTTCCCCATGCATACAGGCCATAGAGTTATTAAAATATGTTCACTATATATATAATATAACAACTCTTAAATTCAAGCAGACCAACCTTGACAATGAGTTTGCATCGCTGGAACAGATATCTCCATTTGAAGGCCGTTCTTTGTGCCTCACTCTGTTGCACGAAAATATCGGCCTGTAAAAAATACAAGTATATATTGTGTACACGGTTGCATAGTGTACATGGTGTACATGGTATGGTGAACATGGTGCACACATGTAGCATGATGTACATGGTATGGTGTACATGGTGCACACAGGTAGTGGTCACAAAAATTGATTCATACTGGAATGTGCTAAAAGCCATTAACACCGTGAAAAAATTATTTCTTTTCTTTTCCGGTCCTCATGTGAGTACATCCTAAGTCTGCTGTATTGATCGATAGGTGGGTGTGTGCAAAATTATAAGGTTTTATAATTATTAGTTATAAATGTGATAAGGTAATTCTCAAACTATCAGAAAGAGCTCCAAAGGGCTGTGAGGTTTCAAAAGCCAACCCGTAGACATAGATATAGTGTTTTCTCTATAAGCTAACCCCCCTGCGTACTCATACACACATAATGGCGGATGCATGTTTTCATTGCTTTGTGCCCTCCAACTTTCGACCAACTACCATGTAGAAGGTAATTAGCATTGTCACGCCGCCACTTGTTTATGTTTTATGGCCATGCGAAAAGGATAGCAGTGGGTAAAATAAACTTATCAGTTGCAGCGCTCATATACTACATGAATCTTAGCTTCAAAATATTATCAAGAGGGGAAAACTTCAGATCCATGTGCATTGCATCAATTTATTTCCCTCTTTTTTTTTACACCTTCACTGGCTGTCTATACCATTTCAATACTGAAGTGTTTTCCAAATTGTGCCAGAATAACTGAAGCAAAGAAGAAATACATAGCCATTCTTAGAATGGAAATAATTTTTTATTTGACAACATATTGGTTACACTAACCTTACACTGGAGCATATAAGCGGCTACCTCAGCGCTAAGTTTACAGTTAGACAGTGAGCCGGTGTGATCAGATACATCCACTCTGAGGTTGTAGAATATATTACCGTCCGACAAGTCCAGTATATCGTTAGATATACAGTCATAGTTTGTACATTTACCGGATACAACTGAGGGTAACATGCGGCCACACTCACAACTGTCAAATAATTATTTACTTTTATTACATACATACCTAGAGGATCGAAGTATTCATCGGAGGGTAAGTTCACCATCTAGCTAGGCTAACATTTTTATCCTGCCTCACCACTTTATATATATACTCATACCTCAGCTAGCCAAAATTTAGTGCTAGCTAAAATTATATCAACCTGCCCTTGCTAAACTGAACTGTAGCTTTTATTCATATCCATATAACACTTTGATACAACTATTTCTGATTGCTTTCATGTGTTGTTCATGCGCACTGATAATGCAATTAAATACTAAATACTAAATATTAAATATTCTATTATAATTTATACTCTGGCATGTGTTTTGATGACGTTCAAACAATCATGGTGATTAGAAACCCTCTCGACCTTAGAACAGAACCATTCTATGCCTCTCACTTGCAATTATCGACTTATAATTTTGTTTTCTCTCTAAATTTAGAATAACTTCTCATACCCAATTATAAATACACACCAACAAACAAGAACTCCAGTACTGCAGCACCAAGTTTCCTGCTCTCAGAATAATAGGTTACTTAGTACTGAAGTCAAGGAACACTACTTTTTTATGAATTAACCTGCCATGTGTCTCTGCACTGGACTTCTCTAGCACTGGAGTGCTTTAGTGCTGGAGTACTCCAGCACTAAAGCACTTGAAAAAGTGATTTTGTAATCTTGATATGAGAGTTGAGAGTGTTAATTTGTACTCCAGTACTTGATTACTGTTTTACTTCACTGCTACATACTCCAAAAGTAACCCAGAAATGTAAAGCTATTACAGACTCTAGCTACACTGATTTTAGTTTTTGTGCCAATCAGCAAGAACCACCCCCGCCAAATCAGCTTGGGAGATGGAACCCCACTACGCAGTATGTTACGTACTCACCATTTACCCCCGAGCACGTTATCCATAGATCCGTCCACATCGAATGAGCTGATGAAGCCGTACAATATACCGTGTTCTGATGTATCCGGGCTCAGGTCATCAGCCATACGTACAAACTCTGATATATTATACTCTGTATTCACCGTCGATACTACAGCATATACACATGATAATATTATATATAGAGATACATAAAAATAATAATAAAATATCTAGTATTTATGGTAAGGTTGAATTAAAGCGACACACATTTTACATATACTCAAATGATTGTCGAAGCAAATATTGAACCCCGTCCATAATGCAACTCTGAATTGATGTCCTGATCAATAACCCTAAAATTTTGTTTGCACAATTTATCTTTGATTGAGTCTTACCATATTTAAAATTTCAATATTTTTCTCAATTATTATCTCAGCCCTCATTTATCTGACCGTCCATTTAGATCGAGCAATAATGTGGAGCAGTCTAGGATAACACCATAGACATGTGTTTGTCATTGGATAACACTATGAGCATAGGAATTTTTTCACCACTCTGCACAGACTTGACAAAAAAACTCATAGCTAGCTAGCACTTATTGAACCTCATTACTTTGAATAAGCTCAAACCTTGGCTAGTGAAATTTGGTGCTAGCTAACATTAAGCCAAACTACATTAACTACACTAGCTAATATTTACTGCCGTATGGTATTGATGATGTACATGTAGATGTGTTGCAAAGCTTTGTTCGGTGGGGAAAGGTATATCAAATCTGCCACCATTACACTTCAAAGGAAGAGCAACTCCAAATGCAGGCTAAATGAATCATACTTGTTCTAGGTGAGAGAGGCCAAGCCCACAAACAAAGCTTTTTAAGTCAGGATAATAACTCACAGTCTATACTCTGTAGAGCCATAGAAGCCTTCTCTGTATCCTCAGCTGGCCATGTGACAGTCTGAGCAAACTGATACAGTGAGGCTCCTTCTCTTGTGTCTGTCAAATAAGTTATACAACTCATATAACAAAACGTATAACACGTAAAAAAAATAAACTCAGTTCCATTTATTGTCTCGATACCCTGTCATACCGTATGAATAACCTTGATGTTGTTTGGTTTTTTTGTTTCGGGTATCAGTATGGGTCTTCGGACTGTTTGAGGTCGGATGGCCTTCCTGACACCACCACCATTGAAAGACCCATGCCCTACCTAATGCACCACGGCTACTTCCCGTATAACATGGAAATAATAAGCAGCATTCCCACAATGCACTGCTCACCTAATATTCCCAGGGACAACTAAATGATCAAATAAGTTAAAGAGCGCAGAGGGATCAATTATATCATTCATATCAATTGCACAGAAACATGACAAATAAGTTTATTTCCTCCGGCAGAATATTGTCACCATAATTCCCATCAACCACTCCCAACATTCAGTTGAGTATAAAAATGCCAGTGAACCACATTGATGAGATGCTTCCAGCTCTGGTCAGCTCAGCAAAGATATTTAATTTAAATGGCAGCACTATGAATCAAGTCTCACAACCTACAATGTTTTAAGTTTGGATGACTTGCTTATTGCTACGTCTTTAAAACAATTTTGGCCTCAATGGCATCTTGGAACCTCAACAAAGCTATTAACAATGTGATAATTTAAAAATTTTCTAAATGATAAGACGCTTGATGAAATAAAACAGGAAAAAAACAACATTCCAACAAAGGACTTTTAACCTGAAATTCTTATAAATTATTATAATTGAGCACAATAATGTTGTGGCCAACAGTCACGTTTTTTTTAACATTTTCATCACCTTCACCATAGGCATGTACAGTGCATGACGAGTGTAGAGTTATAAAAACGTATAGTGTTTCAAATGTACGTGTATTTGGCTGTTTTTGGCCTGATTTCCGGTGGATTTCAGATAATGATAGAGAGTCATAGCGTATTCTCATGGCAGTAACCTTAGATGCATGTCATTAACAGGAATTGACAGATTTGCACGTGAGTGGTTTTTCTGGTGGTAGCTGGTTAATCAATGGCAGATGTTTTTGAAGATGCAGCTTGATCTCCACACATGGGATTGGATGCATATTTTGAGGGGGAGCCAAGAGGTGACAACTCAACTCAAGCTCAAAATTTACACGGAAAAACAGTGAACGTCTGATAATTACACGCGGCAACAAAATTAATGTTTATTCCTTATCTCCCTACTCTCTCCCTACTAACTTACCTGGGTTGAGAATGATGATGGTCTTACTGGATGCAGAAGCTACAACTGCCTTCTTAAACTGATCATAACTGACCTTGACATCGGTGACAGCTATAATTGTCTCGTTCACAGACCAGTGTTCAGAGAACTGTATCATCTCATTGTTCCATCTGTAGTATCAAACAGATCCATATTTTTACAACATAGAACTTTATGTGTCTTTAACGGATCGATCAATGTCTGACAAATTTACATATTTGTTTGTATTCCACTGTTGAAATACCCTGGGGTATTACATAAACATTTAATTGGCAAGCTCTGGTAAAAATAAAAGTTGGATTTCATAAAAAAAATTCTCAGCACTATCATGGCAAAATAATTCTCTGCATTTTGCCTTGATTGATAAATTGTCCATCAGTCTTCTAGGACAAGTTTGACAATATCCTAAACAAAAACACAGTACAAAAACTTGGTAAATCTGAAAAACAAAACTTTGAATAGAGATATGATAAAGTGTTATCTTCCGATACCTTCCAATGTGAGTCTATATTTGGAAAATCTCCATGAGGCGTTGGAAGAGTCCTAAACTAATGGTGCTGAAATAATATTGTTCATGTTTTGAGGCACCATGCAAACAAAATGCCTTGATTTCAAGGGGGTGAGGTTCAATAGCAAATCTGTTGGTAGGGGTCAAATTCATAATAAAATTTTCTCAACATGGATGAAAAATGTTTCATCACATTTGTCTCACGCTAGTCTAAGTGCTCAGACTCCAGGGCGCAGGGAGTTACTTGTGCAAGCTATCAAACTCCTCTCCCCTTCTCCGAGAAGGGGAGAGGAGTTTGATAGCTTGCGTAAGTAACTCCCTGTGCCTTGGAGTCTGAGCACTTAGACTAATCTCACGCAAATGATGCCCTCATCTGGATTCGTCTAAATAGTGATAATAAGAAAGTAACAACCCCAGGTCAGAGGAAGTTTCAAGGGTTAAAAAAACTTGAATGTGCGTAGGCTTATCAATACAAACTAAGTAAACTCGTGTTATGTACCACTCTAGAAAAGTTCATTGAAATTAAGTTTCATCCTGTGTGATGTACGCTTAATACCTCGATAGTGGCATGTCGAGGTACTGGTATGGTATGGTACTGATTATTTCTATATTTTCCAAGCAGTTCATAATTTTCTTACTGTCATCAAACCAATTTAAATTTTTAATAAGATACGACTTAGCGTTAGCAACTGTATGTACTCCTTGAGTTGTGTAAGTTTGTGTTATTGAACACAGCTATTGTTTTATTAATAGAAAATTATCTGATAAATAAATATGTATTTCTGACAATCACAAGATTTCGGCAAAATTTTCTTATACGACACTCGAAAATAAAAATTTGTCTATGCTTTAACTCGTGTATTCAACAACTAGTGGACAGTGACGTAGATTTGTAATCCATGAATCGTTTCATTCTGTACGATTCTGCATAATTGCATTTAAGAAATCTCTCTACTATTAATGATCAAGTTGATGACACCATCCATGAAAGCGCAATTAGTAGTCTGAGCCCCCCCAGACTTTGCCCCCCTCCGACGGCCCCCCGCAGTGAGCCCGTCAACAAACTGCCAACCCGAATACAATATTTACTGCCGCGATAGGTCTTTTTTTCAATTTCAATCCCCACCTTGGCAGATACTTTTCATCTTATGCAATAAAACAAAACAAAAATTCAAATTGTGTCCTGTGCTTGTGTCCTAACGTGTAGAGGTGACACCAAAGAAAGACAACTCAATAAAAAGTAAGCTATAAACAGGGAGTGTGTGACACCCTCCCTGCTATGATGTTGAACAAAAGCCAGGAAACCCTGGCTAGTAACTATAATACTTACAGTACTAGATACATCAGTGGTACGTTCTGATCAAACAACTTCACTTCTCTCAGGTATATTCGGCGTCCTGTTGATTTAGATGTGATAGTTCTAGCAGGGCTCACCTAATATAATGAAATGTAATATAATCATAAACATGTAAACACTATTCATATGTTTTTATATGTTTATGGAAATACTGTAATATAAATAATACCATAGGAATATCATTTCAAATAACAAGTAAAAAGTATTTCCAAGAATCAATTGACTAGTCCTTTTTGAGGCGCCATTCCAAAATAACTTATTGCTTGGTAAAATTATTTCATTTCCTAGAGGACATTAAGAATGAACTGGCCTAGTCGGAAGACGTTGATACACTCTGACATACTCTGACAAGAAGTATATTATAATATTATTAAAAATTCAGCTGACTTTTTATACCACTTGACCAACCACTGCACATGGTCATAGTCTATATCAAGTTTGATCAGAATCGTCCCCTGAGCTTCTAGCAGCATAACACTAGAATGGAAGCTACCCCAAATGAAGGCAAGTTTGATCCACCATGACTTAGAACCTAAGACCCTTTTTAATACCCCATAAACCATAGAAAAGAAAATACATAATTGAGGGTCAATATTTTTCGGACAAAATAATAACAGAAATTTACGTTCAACAGTTCAGCCTTCAGAAACTTCTCTTTTCTATGGTTAGTCATAGTTAGGTTGTCCATGTCGAAGTGTGATACCATGTCTTGCTATATCTTCTTTTTTATGAAGGTTTGACCTATTTTTATCAGGTTTACCATAATTGATAATATAATTATCGCATTCGTAATATAGGTAAAAACTTTCAACCGATTGGGCAATCTTGACTGTAGGTCGATAATTCAATCAGTCCTCAACTATTTAGCATTGACTGGACATGGGCGGTCAATCGATGAAACACAAGGGTAACAAAATAGGTAATGGTGAGAGGTTATGTAAAGACTGACAATTATTAGCAGGTGAAAATTATTGGGATATCTTGTTTGCGTCAGATTCTTTGTGACGGATTGCGTAAATCATCCAACCATGGTCAATATTACCTAATCAAATGGTTATTACTCTCGAAGTTGCTAATTAAGCAATGTTTCAACAATTCCACCAAATTTTTCTATGACCCGGCTACAGCGGAGTCACAGCCCACATGGGAGGAAGGAAAAATTTTTGCCTGAATGATTGATCGAAACAGCTTTGAATAAGTTTTTTTATGCCACAAAAGATGCTCGTTCCTGGACGCGCACCTTGCAGCGCAACCTTTATAATACCTATGAAGTTCTGAAGTATAGTTCATTAGAGGTATCTTTCTAACTTGAAAATGTGCATTAATAATATCGGTAACCAAATGTTGAAATAGATTCTTTTAAGCGTCTACATGTGTCAACAGCAAAGGTAAGGGCAAAACTAACTTTTTTTCAGCTATCAAAAATAACTTTGGACTGATCAATCCTTGAGATGGCACCAGCTGTTTATTTGATCTTGATAAGTATCATTGTTCAATTATGCTGAGGATGTGGGTGACCCGATGATAAAGATCATAGTATTGATAGTATGAAAGAGTGTAACTGTGACATACCATGCACAAATTTTGCTCCACAGATTTATAATTCTTAACCCGCTAAGATTGTTCCGTCAGATTTTCCAATCAGATTTTGCTTCATTATAAGCTCATCGGGAGCAATGGAAAATCTGAAATCTTGTGACCATGTCACCAACGCAGTTGCCAATCATAGCTTATATAAAAGCAAAATCTTGTGGAGAAATCTGCATTGTAAATGCAGCTTTAGTGCATTGTACACTTCAAAACTTACTAAACTTACTGTTTGAACCATAGACTATTCAATACACCTATGGTTTGAGCACTTGAAAAAGCTAAAGAGGCACCACCCTCGACTTCATAGATGCGTTAAAGGGTTTCAACACATCATAAAGTGTAAAAATAAACCTCTAAACTATACTCAAGATAAACTCACAAATCTGACAGCGGCGATGAAGCTGACGAGGTCTCTATCCCCGATATGTTGTATATTACTGACTATCTCGGATAGTTTATACACAGGGCCAGGTGTCTGGAGGGGCATATGGGCCAGTCTCATATACTTCTCATCCTCCGTATCCTCATAGTGAGTTATCGTACTCATACCATCATTCAGGACAATACTGTAATTACTGTAACAACAGACGTGATATATTATATTTTATTATCAGATCATATTATATTATTATATGATATTTCATTATTATATGATACTTCATCACTTTAGGGTATTATTATGATATTATTTTTATGATTTTTTATTATTATATATATTATTTAAAATGTAATGTATTATTTGATATGTTATATGATGATATATTATATTATGTTACATTATTGGTTGTGTGATGGATAGCAGGTATGGTGGGCATGTTTTGCCCGGGCTATTCTTGATGTTCTTGTGGGGTTTTGTGATGAGGTTTGAGGGTTGGCTGCCACTCTAGTCACAGGCTATCTGGTTGACCAATGACTCTATTAGCTTTCTTATGAACATTTCTTTTTATTTTTCAGTTTACAATATTTCTTTATGGCAGAATAAAAAAAAAAGATCTTTGTTATTTGTCATAACCATAATCCTATTATATATCATAACATGATTATGGTGAGCTTCGAGGCTCTGGGATAACCATGTATGTACAAAATGCTTTTGACAACTTAAACATATGCTAACAAGATTTCAAAATTTAACTTAACACTAACTTGGAATTCATAATCCTGCATAACTTAGATCACAGTTTACAGGATAGATTTAAAATATTAGTTTTATAAAACATGTATAAAAAACCTGAAAACACTTCATCTAGCAGTAACAACGCTTTGAGCCATCTATTATAACTAACATCATTAACAGATAATTTACGATGACATTGCTTTCTCGCCACTCAACAATTATAAATATATAACAATTACATATCGCCATTTCCATACCTTGTACCAGTCAGGCACCATATCATAAGGTTGACTCAACGGCTTGGCCAGGTGCAGACGTATACCAGTTATTGCGCAGGGTTGGCATTATATAACATTACAAAAACTTATTACAGGTATTGCTATCACGGCAATTATAATGTTTATAAAGCTATGGTGATAAATGGTTATGGGGGCAAAAAAATGTTCATTGCGGCTAGTTTCCGTCTGCTTAGGCATATTCTGCCATGGCACATGTCTGATCTCAGCACATAGTGCCTGAAACTTTGGTTGTGATTTAGGGACCTGCTGGACCAACACAATCTATTTGTTATTGGTGGTTGCGTAGGTATGATAGGAATCAGGAGTGGTCTGACAGTTAAGGGTAAGGACTTGTGTTCTTAATGACGCAGGCTGTCATTTCTGATTTAGCACTGGCAAGCCATTCATCCTGACCATGTCTGTTCAGATCAGGACCATAAATACAAGAAGCCTACTGAGTGCTTGCATGCAGTATAAAGATCTGCCTCTCCAAAATAAAGAAGCTGGCAACGGCGGGCAAGGGTATAGGGTACTACACCACACAAGCCACCTGCGCTTAAGGGGGCCAGTTAATTAGGGCAGTCAAATATGACTTAGCGTATAGATAAAAAAAAATCCAGCTTCATCACAACAGTTAAAAGTGAAGGATATAACTAAACTTCGATGCTGTTGCCAATCAAATGTTTTCCAACCTTTTTAACACAACTTTTCGATTGTTTGATGTCATATTGCATTCAGTATCATTACTGATAGAATCGATCACTGACATAAAAAATAAAAAGCTCAGCATCAAAATGACTGAGTACAAAGTTTGTTTATATGGGTCATGAAATAAGGGATTAAAGCTTAAGCGTGTTTCTATGTACGACATTTTTTCAGTTTAAGATTTAAAATTTTTGTGCCGCACTCAAATTAAAAAAGGTGATCTTACTTACAAACATGTTTTATTTCAAAAGTAACTCTTAATGTGCTTAATTCAAACAGTGAGTGTAGATAACCTCGATGACTTATGTTGATGTCTAACTCTATGTCAAAGAACTTATTCTCTCATCGCAGAAAACTCAAGTAGAACCTTTGCTAATCCGCCTTGTTGAATTTAGCAAATTCAATTTCCGTTACAACTTATATTTTTAAATATTTTTATTTATATATTTTAATAAATTTTTGGGGTAATTTTTTAAACCCTAGGATGTGGGACTGAGTTTGAAGGACAACAAGCTATCCGGAGACAGACAGAGAAAAATACATGGATATAATAAAGAAAACATTGATGTTCGAATGAGCTGGGCAATGAGTTAGCCAAATACTGAGGCAAATTGTTGGCCTGACCCACACCAGTCAGGATCAAATCTGATCTTGGGTGACCACAAATAACCAACCTCTTTACACAGGTCACTCACATTGTGATAATGAGAACTTAAAAACATAACTGCAAGTCAGTTATGTAATATTACATAGAATTTAGAGTCATAATTCTGTAGGGGCTGAACAGAGAATGATTTGCGGTACCTGTTACGGGTATCAGGAATTCAATATCCATATGTTAAGGTCGATATTGCTCAAGTGATAATTATTATCTATTTATTTTAGAAGTCCAGGTATATAAACGAAAGTCATAAAGATAAATCATTCAAATTGAGTCTTGGTCTTCAAGTATACTTAAATATCACAAGTAGAATTCCAGCTGAACCATGAACTTAACGCTTTTTCTGTGCGTACTGGGGATGGTGATCGGTGCAGCGAAGACTTTGTAAGTTAAACAGTCAATACCTTTAAACTGCACTTTCTTTACATTGATGTTGTTTAAAAAAAGTTAAACTGGCGAGTTGAATTTATAAACTTTTTTTATATGTGATTGTCTTGTTGTTATTTACCAAAAAACAATTTCATTTTCTCCTGAGTGCTTGTTTATTTGTTTGTGTGTTAAGTCCTGCTAAGAAAAATCATCATTTCACTGGGACAACTTATTGAATGCTTGATTGGAGCAACTTTACTCAACGAACAACCATGTTTCTAATATTTACCATACAAATAAGGTTGTCCACGATATAGATAAACTTAATAAATTATGTCTATGGCTGTACACAATGCATAGCAATGCCTCATTAATTAACTCTAAGACTGCTATGTTTTATTAGTACAAGGCAAGTTTGGAGTCCAATTCTGATGTACAACAGCAGTAAAGACTTGGTGAGTATACCTAAACAGGCGGACGGTGTGGGAAGTTTCAGCCAGATCGAACAGGACATATTGTATCCAGAAAACACACTGGCGATATTAAACGGGGATAGTAAGAACGTGATCAGTGTATCACCTAAAGGCGAGGTCACATATATATTCACAGATACGCCGTCTCCTAAACACAGGGGTAAGTTCAACAACAGTCAACGGCTAAAGACATATGGCATGCATACAATATTTGTACCGTTTGGTAAGATATAAAACAATTGGGCCTGTCCGAAAGAAGATCGCAAGGTGCCCTCAAATCCTTTAACTGAGGGGTTGAAGTATTTCTGGAAGTGCAAGGCTATCAACAACCTTCTGCCAAACTGAACAAGGCACTTATGTCATTTGCCAGTAGAACTGAAACATATATTAGAAGGCTACTGTGGGGCTCAATCTGAATATTACAAGTGTAAGAATTATAAATAGATTGTAGGACAATGATGCCGTCGTAAAACAAAGAGGGTAGCTGATAGAACTGCAAAATTGTCTTTCCTCTGTGTACATTACCAGCGCTATTAATCTTCCTTTTGTAGAGTTAAACCCTGCCAAAATATTTCTGTGGCCCATCAGGTTTATTTTAACTTCCTTTCATTGCTCCCTCATGACAAAATTCATCAACAGCATTTCTACTTTATAGGAAAGAAGTTGGCAGTGCTTGATTTCAAGATTGCGGATATCTCATATTTCATGCAATCACTATCTACTGATGGCAAGAGGGCATTATTGTACGTTGCAGTAGCATCCTCCCACTGTATCATAGTAGTGGATCGCTACTATCAAACGGCTAGTGTGCTCTCAACAGCATGCAAACAGTATTCTGTTACTGGACCATCAACAAACCAACTAAAACACTATGAGTTCGTATGGCCGCAAGGTATGTTGAATAAAAGAGTGAACCTTGCTAAACTGTTACTGAATAAATCAAGTAGCATGTTGAAAAAAGTGTAACCCGATGCCAAGAAAATCATTGAACAGGATCCTTAAATCATCTTCCCCTAGCACTTGAATTTTGTCTCTCCTCAGAAGACCAGTTACTTGCAGCAGTTGCAGTTGGTTTGTTTCAATCCATGCTAAACAGCTGGCAACTTTGCCCTCATCCCCTTTCGATTTGATTTCAGTAGAGTCATTCATAGACGGTTTAAATCAATTAGGTTAATTTTTAAGAGCTGCTGGATTTGATTTATTGTAGCTTTACTAGCCGGAGATACGGTTGGTACAGAGGTTACAAGCTTCTACGTTAGTTCACCCAATCAGTATAAAATAAGTACAGTTGACCTGATAACAGGATTAGTAAGTGAGAGAGCCTGCTGCGATACGCCATCACACAAATCGGAAAATTTGATGTATAAACCTTTATACATGACAAAATCATCAACCGGATCCATCCTGGTTACATCAGAAGGAGCCCTACTGGAGTTTGATCCAGATACAGGTTTAACTGAACTGCTAACGAATGACGGTCTGTATAGCGGCCACGGTTACGGATTTGTTGACGGAGATTTTCAGATAGCAACAGTGGGAGACCTGAGCCCGTTAACGCGAGTACCAGGCTTCTCTGATGTTTATTTAGTTGTTGACAGGACGTATAACATCATGAGAATTCTCGACTTGGATGCTAAAATGATTTTATCAACGTGCAGAGCACAAGACATAGAAAACCTCAAAGTTCGTCAGCCAAGAGGAGCTCAACTCTATCCATCCGCAAGCTATTGGGTCGCAGACTGTAATTTTCATAGACCACAGGCTGTCATATTCCCCAACTCAGAGAGCTCAGCTGTTCTGGTGAGCCAGCCCCATGGGATAATCCACAGGAAACTTGGAAGATGTAAGTGTTGCTACACTATATATAACCTTGCATAGTAATCATACAATGTTGATATTTACATAGATCAAGTTTAATTCAATTGCCTGCATTCCAGTTGCTCCTTTCCACTGGTCACACAGCAACTCCGAATGCAGGCAAATGGACCAAACTTGGTCTAGTTTTACATGTTATACTTAGTAAATAAAGATGAGGATTAGTCAGGGTGCTGATTGTCCCAATGAGGTGAACTCATTATTGTCAATCTGCACTCTCACAGCTCATATTTTTGTTCAGCTCACTATGTAACTTCTCTGCAGTGCCTGCTCAAATTCATAAACAGTGGGGAAACTAACAAACAAATATACACAGATGGGATCAAAATTTTCTTTGTCTTCCAGGGAGAGAATCCCTCCAAGAAGTTGAACAAGTGGCGCATGAACAAGTGGCACACAAACTTGTAAGAAATAAACCTAAACCTAAGAGGCCCCAGAATGAAGGTGCCAGAGCGGGTAATTGTCTTGATATCTATAGCAGCACTGATAAGGACAAAGCAGCCGCCATGATTCACCAGCTGGAAGTAGACAACTCACTTTATGCCATCAGTGGCACGAGGCTGCAGCACAGAGTCTGTAAGATTTTGAATATACATTAACATATACACCTTAATCCGGCTTGTATTAAATTTCTGATGAAGAGCTATAGTGAACATTGACACCCTTGTTGTCTCTTTTTGATTCACCTATTCACAAACGAAAACAAGAGCCAATAATGAAATAGAAGGCAGTAATATCTATGCACAAAATGGTGTCTCTGCAGTTTCAACATTTTTTTTCCACCAGGTTTTGCTGAAGAATCCAACTACAACATGACACTGAAGTGCCGCACAGAGTTGAAGGAGCATGGGAAGCTACGCTGTTTTCATATGGACGTGAACACTGAGCAGGGGAACAACTGTTTACATATCACATATTCCTGCTCTATGTTCCTCACTCTAGAATCAGACAATAGCGATCATCATTTCACCAAACTGTCATCACTCAAAAACATACACTGCAGAGGTAAACGTCATAACAGTTACTGTAGATACGTATATTCCTGTTATATATATTACATATGTAATATATGTTATTTATATAACGTTATATATCCTGTTACATGTATATATGTTATCTATCCTGGGATATGGAATATTGTACCACCTATCTACTAAGATAGTTCAAATGGATCATTAAAATGCTCTTCATTTTATTGGGTCGTTTCTCTACCTATGGTTTGGGACAGCAATTTGATTGCGCCCACCAGAGCTCATATTCCCACTGGTCAATTACTGAGCAAATCTGGGTTTGCCCTAACAAATAACTCATTTCTCAAACTGTTAAAGGGGACACAGCGGGATGTTTTTCAGGTTGCAAGCCAACCAGGTCCCATACCAGTATTAAGGTCTATATATATATATAAAATATATGTAGGCTAAGGATTGTGTAGAATTCATTTCAAACGAGTTCCGTGTTCATTTTGAGTGAAAGTTACTTATGAGCAGTTCTCTCCTCAAACTTCATCAACTGCAACAAACTTTGGTATCTTATTTTTGTATATATATATATATATGACTGTGATTTGGTATTATTTAACCCAATTAATCTGCATAGTCAAGGGGCAACAAGGGAAGTCAGTGATTGAAAACATTTGACAATAAGTCTGCAACTGATAAGACCATTTTAATTTCTTTTGCAGTCAACATAGCAGCGGTACTACTACTACTGGCATTACCTGCTGGAGCCATAACTGTACTGATTATTGCGCTAGTTTTTTTCCAAGGCTCAAAAAAGTCTCTTGGACGGTATTCTACAAAACGTGTTACCTCTCATGAGGCATGATGTCGTATGCAACCCTCTTCAGAAAATTGAACCATTCATACGCCTGACATTGAGGAAGCAGGATGATTTTTTTCATTTGATATTTAATTTGTGACTCCTATTAAACAAATGTGGCCACACAAGAATTAATGTAAAAGAATTGAAAAGCAAAGATAATGTTTTTCACATATCATAAACTTTCAATATGCTATATTGTGCGTATCCATCGAAGTTATGATAACCATAATTTGGCATACTTATTTTATTTCGTTGTCAGCGCTTAAATTATATAATATTATTTATATTAATTTTGTTTTCTTTCAAAAGTGAGCTGAAAAATGAAAGCTTGTGGTCTCTAGATCTCTAGACAGTAAAAATAAACAAATTATTAACTCTATACCTGTGATTATGAAATGTTTTTGAAAAAATTCGAAAAACTTAATAATACTAATAACCGATGTTGGGTAAGATATGATATTATCATTGTGATCTATAATTGACTTTGTATATAACAGCTAGGCCCGTTTCATATCCTGTGTATATTTTGATTGTATAAATACAAGGAGATATGCTTGTCTTCAATCAAACTCTTTTTTATTGTGGTACCATATACATGTTTTTCAACATCACCATCCTTCACACATACCTATACCTGTGTACTCATGTACACATGCATACTATGTACAGCAATACACACTATATTACTCTTTTAAACACTGTATTACACATTAAACACTGTGTTTCAGATACCCAAGTGTAGTTTGTGTCGCTATGTACGCTGCTTTGTCACGAGGCCATCAGGCTTTGTAAGGTGACCTTGTCGAATTCAGTACAACTGCACTTCTTATAGTGATGGTGAATTATGACAGAAGGACGGAAATTCACCTTATGCAATTTAAAGCTTACAAGAAACTGATAGGTATTAGGGTCACCATTGTCTTACTTAAAAATACTACAGATTCTTTAAATAAATGACGTTTATATAATAGTGATAATTGTCAGATAGGGGACTGTGTAGTATTTATAAAATATAGATCGCCTGTTTTACTATTGGGAGCTCGTATAGAAACAAGATTACAACACAAACTATTTATCACTTTTTAGTCTTCAGTTATAAATTTCTTAAGATTTACGGAACAAAATATACTTGCTATACAAACAGGGACCAAGGACAAATCAAACCCTTGTATACGTGAACTATTGGCCTATTACCTGCTCTTTCCGGAATCCATCAATTGAGAGCAAGCCAACTTCTATTGGGGAGCCAATAGATTGACCCAGAGAAGTGTGTTACTGCTAGCATTGGTTTCATTTGGCACCTTTCGCGCCTATGCGGCCGTTGTCCTGTTCGGGTGACCGTTCTGCCGGCTTCTCTACTCAATCAGTGAGTGCCATTGGACATATTATTATAAAACCTGGTATCTATTTGTTCATGAATGGTTCATTGTACGATGAAAATTGTATAGGAACTCACCACGGGGTCCAGGGTCGATACCGGTCGTCGGTAGCTTGTTTCTCCTTGACATTACAGCCTGTTATCTGCACTATAAGTCAAATTGAAATTACCCTTTATTGCATTATGAACTTTTATAAAGAAATTAAAAAAATCTTGTTGTTCATCATTATTAATGGCTGAGATTTACCTTGGATGTTAAATAATCAAATTACTCACACCCTATTCTTGACTAACAGTGTCTTATATAGATCAGGTCAGGTCTACCAGTTTCATTGACTAGTGAATTGTTGTTGAATTCTACTTTAAGAATAAAGACTTGTGATCTTATGGTCCAGGTTCATTGCCTGATGCCGGCTGTCATTTTTGATTTGGCGCTGGCAAGCCATGCATCCTAGCCAGATCTGTTCGAATCAGGACCATAAGTACAGGAGGTCTAATGTGTTCTTGCACTATAGTAAAAAGATCCCCACCAGCCTCTTCGAAAAAAAGCGATTCAATTTGCCTGTAGTTGGAGCTCCCATTCTCAAGCCAATAGAATGAGAGCCAACTGGAATGCAGGAAAAATTGGATCAGACTTGATATTTCAGGGTGGTCATTCAAAGATATCTTGTCAATTTGCTTGCCGCGTATCAATTGCTGAGGGATGTAGACAGAATTTAGGCCACCGAAGGATATCACTTCTAAATGGTTGAGGAATACCGACAGAGAAATAGTTTTCAACTGACTGAGAGTCAAGAGAATGCATCAACAAAAATATTGCCCAATTATATATGAAATACGTAACTCAGGTTGCGCGAAATATATAATTTAAAAAAAACCTGATAATTATTGTTCAATGATGGGAAACATGTGACAATTTTATGTTGTACTGTATCTTTGTACCTTTACACATGACCACCAAAGCAGGCACAGCAAGTTAATTTTTTCTTCTGTTTCTCTCTGGTTTTTTTTTCTGGCACTGAGTGAAAAACATTTCTAATATATTGTAAATATATTTATATATATGAAGATGTACTTACCTATACTGCCGATAGAGAAACTCATACACACTTGACGCAAACTGTCAGGTTTGCCCCACATGGACACATTGATATAATTGAAGGGTGACTCCCTAAGAGTAAAACTCATAACAGCACGGCCAACATCTCCTACAGAATAGCGTGTGTTGAGGAAGATTTATGCAATGAGGGAGTTCATTGGTTTATGACAATTAGCGAATTCAGAATAAATGATGTTCTGAAAAAAGTAGGCCCTATGGCTACTTAACTTAGGCATAAATGTTAATCATTGTTACTATGTGAAAGAGAGTGTGGGCATTGGAGTTTGCAATAGTTTATGACAAAAGTACATGCCTGCAAACTCCAGATGACTAGGCCTACACACCTACAAGGTCAGGCACTATGCTATAACTTTTTACTTGACCATACAAAGTTGTATAACATCCACATTCCAAAGTAAGCATAAACAAAATTTATGTAAAAATCTCCTAAACTTTTAAACTAAATTATGTATAAAGAAGGACTATTACAAATGTAACCCAATACTTATAGAGAGCGAAACCAAGTTTTCAATTGAGATGGAATAACACAAGACAACATTTTATGGAGCCGATTAACTGTCCTCAACTTATTTATCACAGCGCTCTGACTTACCCCCATCCTTGCTCTCAAACGTCTTCATGTCATCTTTGTTGAGAACAAAGCCCACCAGCGGCTATAAAAAAACAGCTACATTAACACAAGAATTAACATGATACAAACACATTCAGACCTAAACGTTGCCGAACAAACAGCAGTCAAGCCTTTTCAACTATTTAATGACTTTTTATAACAATAATTTTATATATAAGACCTAACCTGAGAGCTATCACCAGTATACAATTGTTATCATCTCTGTCATGATAATGTATGTTCATAAAAATACAATTCAATTCAATACAATACAATGATCAATGACCATCAATAAAGGCTTTGAATTTATTCCATTTTCAAGGTTATAGGCATATGCCTGAAAATCATTATATTCTTCACAAAGTCAATAATATTATATAATAATAATATAATAATATAATTAATATAATAATAGATATAATTATATTGTATTAGCCTTTATGAAAAAATCTGACACAAGGTCATCTAAAATAATAGGCTCACCAGATTTTGCACACCTGGCGACAGGTTGTCAAGACTTAGCGCCATGTTGTTTGCCGACGCATTACACTGATAAAACTGCTCATCCGGAGTTATACCGTCATGCCTGTTGAATGGTATTCTCTGCTCTGAGCGGAATTGATTTGAAGCCCGCATGCCACTTTGCTGCGCTGCACCCTGTCCATGAGTATTCAGTGGTCTATTTGGTTGGCTATTGATCATTTGTGGATCCTCAATCCAGGAATGTCCATACCCTATCTGATCTTGTTGAGGCATTGCTCCTTGAGAGAATGGACCTTTTTGAGGCTGCTGGGTTTGAGCAGCAAACTGCTGTTGGTTGAATGGCCTCTGCATATTGACAAATTGGTGATTGATTGAGTTGACTGCTTCCTATAAGAGAGAATGTAGCACATCAACATGTCACAAGTTTACAATTAGTATGCAATTTATTGCTCATACCATAGATAGTACATTTTATAGTTCAGCTTTCCGTGATGGTATGTCGGGTGGTGTGTTGTCGAGCCATCAAGTCTAAGTCTTCATTGTGGAGAGGGTTATCCCCTCTAGAGTACAGGTACAGTGACCCATAGTACTCAAGCGGCACCCTATACCCATGCCCGCCGGAAATCCAGCTACTCTTTTATCGAATAGGCAGAGGGGGATATTTTTACTGCATGTGGGGAGCGCACACACACAGTGGACCTCCGGTAGTTTTAGTCCCATTGCGCAAGGACCTGGCTAGGATGAATGACGCACCAGTACCAAATCAGTAATGACTGACAGCACTAGGAATTGAACCTGGACCTCACAGATCACAAGTCCGCACCCTTAACCATCAGACCACTCCACTAGCTAGACCCGTTATATGCAATGCAATGGTGTTCTAATTATGGCAATTTAATTCCATCAGGCTCAGCGCAGATTTGCCAGCAGACATTTGGATCAAATCATTCATTCATTCATTCGTTATATACCAGCTGAAACGAAAACTCTTTTCTTTTGCATATATAATATATTATAGACAAACATATATTTTCTACTTGAATACAAACTAAGATGGAGTTGGAGGATACCTCCACTTTGACAGCAGGTTGATTGCATTGTTTTATCATCGAAAACCAAGCAACTACTAAGCCTACTTCAACTAGCTAGGCCCTGCATTGACAGCAAGTCAATTGAGCCAGGACAGAGAGATTGGGATTGGATTGGCTTGACACATAAAATAATAATAATACTACTAACTAAATAAAAAAAAAAATAAAAGCAAATGATAATTTATTCATTGTTCCTCCAAGAGAGTGTTTTGTCAAGCGGTAAAGATTAAGCTGTGGTACAGTGTATGTATGTATAATAGTTAGTTCAAGTACATGGTGGTGTATGAAGCCCTTGGTTAGTTTAATATTTTATCCACTGATTTTGATTATAATTATAATAATAATCTCATAATTGTCAATATTCTGTAAAACTCGTCTGCATCTGATGAGCTATGCTTTTACTGACTCACACATAAAAGAGTTTCCATCAAAATCATAGTTACAATTTATGAGTGGCTTTGTGGTATGAGCCCACTTTGGAGCCAATAATATCATACAATAAACTCAGGCAATTCCAAGGTCATAGGAAGGGGACTCTTACAAAGCACAAAACAGAACTTTGCAGCATTGAATACATGTTGTTGTTGGTTGTATAACCAAAGAGGGAGATATACAGTGTAGCAGTCTAAAGCCAAAGTACAAACAAGCATAGAATTGCAATATTATTTCTAGATGAGCTAAAAACTAACCAGATGCCTTGGCGAAGACTATTTGGGTAAGTGGAACTGAGCTGGCATGTAGTAAAGTAAAGCAAGGAAGGAGTCTTTAATTTAATTTTAATATAAATAATTAATTAACTCCTTCCCTTGAGTAAAGTAAGTATAACTACAAAAAAAGAGATGCCCAGCTAGCTTTGCTAGGCATTACTTTACTTACTAAGGCTAGCTAGGTACCTACTTTACTTACTTCCTCATAAGCTACTAGCCTATAAGTTAATGATGAAATGATAATAATAACATAAATTTATTAATAATAATAAAAATGAAAGAAATTAAGAGAAAGAAACTTCAAGTGAATCTACTCTAGCCTTGTCTCAAAAAGGGTCTTTTGAGGAGAAATGGCAAAGTGAATGAATCCAGTCACAAAACAATGATGGGCTATACTATAGTGTGTAAACTGTAAAGTGCTAGTAGACAACTCAAAGATGAAGAAAGTAATGTGCACTGAATCGAGTAACGTCTTGATTAATCCAGGAGAATTCTCCCTGATTGTTAGATTAGTTATGATCAAAATTAATGTTGTGATATATTAACCATGGAAAGCAAGAAATGCTGATCTTGAATGAATATGAATATTGTTTAATGAAGGGAACCATCAGTGTCAGTGTCATCAGTGTGTACGTAGATACTGTCCGTTTTGATGTACTTACAAAGTTTCATAAAAAAAATAACAATGATAGTCAAACACACATCCCCTTAATACTTAAATCACAACTTGCAGTCTCAGGCTTACACTAAATTCAAACACTATAACAATTCATATTCAAAACAAAAACGTACTAATTAGACTACATATATGATTCATCAGTAATTTACTTTCCACATGCCTCATGGTGGTCACTGCATACAAAAATTTTATTTACATAATAAATAGGAACCAATGAAGAGGGAGTTCATTGTAGGAACTAATAGTTTTTTCTCATTTCAGGATTTTCCTCCATCAAAACCAAGACAAAGTAATCCAAAAGGTAAGTTGAGTAGCTGGGAAGACACTGATGTCATAAGTCCTGACCTTTGTGCTTCAGACTTTAGTAATAACAATCAAGATCTAGAAGTGGTAGGCCTATGATAGAGAGATAGAGTTCGGATATACTAGTAGATTGCTTGAATGGTCTTGTTGGTGTTTTCAATATATTGCAAGTTTCTGCCTATTGTTGCCAGATCATGCAATATAAATTGATGAACAATTCATCATTAATTTTAAAGATAAACTTACCGAAGCGGCTTGTGTCAAAAATTTCCATCATTGTTTTCATATTGTGATTAATTAATGTATTCAAATTCTTGACTTTTGCAGCTTGCTAGTTCTAGGCCTATGAAAGCTGCCGCTCGTGTGACAGCCTACTGGGTCCTACGAGGAAAGGACAAATGTAAGATATAATAATTTGTGTTCATTTGATTAGAAAAGGAGAGGAGGACTCTAGCCTGACATGCTGCATAGATAAACCCCTCACTCGAAACTAACAGTTGCCTTATGTAAAATTTGTCAATGTCAGTAGTAATGAGGCTGAGTCACATTGTGAATGCTGTAAATATACAAGTACTTTTGTTGATGCTTCACACCTCAAATGATAATTATTAATGTACCAATACACTCATACTCATAGAAATATTACTCAGCCATCAATTTCACTATTTCCCAATATGAATACTTTACGCAGGGAGTTAGAGACTCATTGCTGTGCTCCCTCTCTAAGGTACAAATATATAAATTTGTATCTTTTTACAGTACCACAGGTGCAGCAGCGAGCAGAGAGATTCAAAAAGACTCTTTTGGAGGAATACGAAAAAGAGAAGAAGAAAGTAGGCAAATAGTCACCCAACTCCAAATTGAACCAAACAGCATCACCGATCACTATTTACACCCCTCAACTTTATATATACACACACAACTGATTACAAACTCTTCCTAACTCGATGACAATTGATAAAAAAAAGTACAAATTTGCCTGGGATGGCAGTGAATCAAATGCTTTGGCTTGATTTTAAAAAGAACTGGAAATTGTGATCAAATCTTTAATATACCATTATGGACACATTAGCATCAGATCTGGAAGGACCGTTGGCCCAGGCCACATTCGGACTGTTTAACTCGATCACATATGATGTATTCGAGGTGATCTTATCATACATGGATGGGGTATCCTTGTTGGCGTCTTCTTGTGTAAATAAACACTGGAACTCCCTATGTGAGCTCTATGTTAGTCGCTTCGGCAAACAGAAGTACTGGAAAGAGAAGTGTGATACAGATCTGAGTCACCGGCAGAAGAACTTATGTCTGTCAGGTTTGTGACGCTTGTTTTTCGTCGGGGATTCCCACTCGCTTGAACATTTGTAGGCCAAATTAAAGAATTCATACTTCACAGTACAAAAAGTTCTCCATATCTCACGCATATGAAATAGCTAACATGTATACTCTCATTGACAGTCTATACCAGTACTAACAACTGTACTCTTTGAATAGAAAAAAAAACATAATAAGACGAAGTTGATAGTTTTATTTGTCAAGATTATGGAGGTAACGGCATCTAGATCACAATTTAAATAGAATAAATATCTCATAGTGTCCACTTAATAAATGATGTAAACCTCATTGTAGATACACAATAACACCATAACACAATGCTTCTTCTGTCACTTTGAAGAATTGTTTTTTACACGTGCAAACCATGTGAGATTCTGGTTTGGTTTTGTTGTTACAGGTGATTTCTCTGACGACTGGTTTGCTGTATACAAGGCAGCACACATACAGAATTCACTGGGCATGAGAAAACTAAAGTATACTGATGTTCTACTGGCACCAAGATTCTCAAAGTATGCCACTTGTGTCAATATACTCGGTTAGTATGAAAGATGTTCCCGTCCATGGATTATCTGTAGTGGGGGAGCAATTCAAAATGCAGGCAAACTGGCTCAAACTTTGATAATTGTACGCTTGAAATGGGAATTACTTTACCTTAGCGAATAAGTCAATAGGAACGTTATGTAACCAATGAGCTGGAGGGAGTTCATCGATGTAACAACCCATTCAATTAGTAGTTTCTCATGCAGATCTGTGGTTGATCCATTTGTATTTCCTTATTACCTGAAGTATGGAACTTTCTTCCATTTTATCCTCGTGATATTACTTCATCTGCCTACTGTAAACCCCACACATGAAGACCCACCTGTTGTGTCACTTCTAAATTTCATCGTCATTTTTCTATGGTGGTTGTGTCAAATCATTATCCATGGTAATAACATATGTCACAGTTTTTTGGCTCTCTAGTTAGATAAAGTTTGATGAGCTTAAACTGCCATATCACAGTGACTGCTATGCATAGCCTAGGAACCAAAGAGCAAACAGAGATGTGATTGGGAATGCTTAAACCTCTTCACCAAAACCTGATTGTCTTCCGGTTTTTTCGGACTAGTACTTATTCAAGAACTAATAGATTAATAATAGCCAGTTTTAAGCAATGTGGATAATACAATTTTTAAATGAGGATGTAATAAAAAGTTATGGTTGCATGTTGTTTATTTTGTAGGTCCGTTCTTGGTTGTCACACAAGGGCCACTAGTTTATGTGATAGATGTATTTACTGGCTCTCTGCTGGATACATACCAACCCAAACACTACAATATACACCATTCTTATGTCAAGAGAAGTAAGACCTTTGTTAATCATCCCATCCCCTCCCCTCCCAAGATGTTCAACCTTACTGAAAGCTAATGGTGTCTCCAATGTTTAAATAGTTCTATATGGATATTATATTATATTATATTTAATGTTTGCAAAAGCATGCGGCGAGTGTTTGAACTAGCCATAGAGGTTACCCCCCCCCCTTATCAAATCATCATCAGTTTGTTGTTTTCGCTCGTTTTATTCAAATAGGAGAGTAGAGTATTCATAGAAGGAAAGGCTCACCATTTTTTCCAGTTTTGTAATAATAGTGAAATTATGGCTCGCAATCAACTACTGAACCGCATCACTTTACACCAAATCCAACCTTAGCTGGTGGAAATTGTTGGTAGCTAATATTAAGCTCCCCGACACCACAGTCGCTCGGATTAACACTAGCCAATATTTACTCTTCTTGGGTATATCATTGATAGTGTAAACATAGTCACAAGGTTCACTCACACGTACATACACATACAATCCAACAATGATATTATCATTATTGTATTATTATTATTATTTGTTGTAGAGAAAGTTGCGGAGGTCACCCCTTATTCAGAGACTCCAATGCCTTGTGATATTCTGGTTATGTTATGTGGAGGTAACTCCGTCTCTCATGTGGCTGTAGTTAGTGAGCATACTCTACTAGACTGGGATCCTGTTATAATACCTATACCCACTCCGGCGCCCGCTCACAGGTAAATAAAGCCTGTGATCATTACGCCATTACCTCATTCATGAGTAAAATAGCCTGGGATCCTGTTATAGTACCTTTACCCACTCCGGCGCCAGCTGACAGGTAAATATAGCCTGTGATCATATCACTATTATGTAATGACTGATCGAGTAATGTAGCTTAGGATCCTGCTATCATTTCATAAACAGTCTACGCCCCAATGGTTTCAAACCTGGGTTCCTGTTTATAAATCATACCAGGCGTCCTCTTTGAATCGGGTTCATGTCCTACTCAAATTGGCATGGCTATGATATCATTGTGAAGCTTGAAAGTATGTAATTATACATCTAGTTGCATAAATAAGATAATATACATGGTATATCATAATAAATATAATTGAGATTGGTTCATACTTTCTCTGTCAAATGTTTAGCTGGCCATGAAACACCCTTTCATCTACATAATGTTGTGCTTTCAGCGTGTTTAAAAAACCTTTCTTTGATGAGGAAAAGTCCTGTGGTGTTGGAAATCACCTGACATTCCACAATCCATGCTGGTTGCAGTTTTTATGTTTCGAGATTGAAGCTGGCGAGAGTGAAGGGATAAGTTTGACTCGAGTAATAGATAGAACTATGTGTGAACACAGAACATCACCTTCAGCTGGGATGGTGAGATCTCCTACAATATGAAATTTATTGCTATTCACATATAAATCATCACATCTATTTAGTCCACCCCTGTACAAGGTTAGGGTCAGCAAGTTAAAGACTGATAAATGAGTGTTTCATAACATAGTGACACCGAGGAGTTAAAGACTTTAACTCCTCGGTGTCACTATCCAAATTAGCATGTACATGAAGTTCTGATATTATTCGACTTAGACGAATATAATGGATCAGACATATACAAGGCAGCCTTTTTTTTATTTCGTTTTCACGAAATAAAAGGTATAGATGTGGGTGTCCAATTAAAGTTCTAGTGATGAATAAATTTAGTGCATTAAACACGTTTCTGTTATTTTAAATTACAGGTTAGCGGTGCATCTATCTCACTCAACGATAAAGTTACAGTAACTGCTCTGAAGAGAGAAGGGGAGATAAGTGGTAAGCTTGACATGGTTAGGCCTACTAGATTATTACAACTTATGACGATCGAGAAATACCAACACTTATATGACATATTACGAGGGAATTTATTGTGAATGTGGGATTATTTAAAGCAAACACAATAAATTCCCTCGTAATGTTATATAAATAAAAAGAGGTATATACCCGAGGATGCTCGGGGCTGGAACAATCAACCCTGGGGGAGCTTTCAAAGTTTAATAGTTCCAGCCCCCAGCACCCTTGGTTGTATACCTCTTATTCTTATGTAACATTACAAGCGAATTTATTGCGATTGCTTGAAATTATCCCACATTACAAGAGAAACCCAGTGGTTCCACCAAATTCTCCTCTCTCCTATCATGCAATCAACAGTCACATCTAAACCCACAACTCCTGCGGCACCATTTGCCTGGCAGTGAATAGCAAGCCCACTAACCGATTGCGCCTTCTTGACACTCACTCGGTTTTAGAAGTGCTTTATTTATCAGACCAATGTCCCAAAACCCACTTTGGTAGGAGGCATTCAACCAAGAACATGAATCGTTTTGTTCATCTGTTACCATTCGTCTAACTTGAATTTTATCAACTTTTATATGAACACAACAATAGATAGAGTAAGCTGGTCAATTCAGACTTAATAATTCAGAACTCCTGTTAATTCAGACAAGGAAAAGTGGTCCCTTCAGCCGGAACTCAATACGTTCTAATGTCACTTTATTCAGACTCTGCTTTATTATAACAACTTTGTTTGGTCGCCATAGGTTAGAATTAAGTGGAGTGCACTGTATTCAGTATTCTGCATTTTTCCTGTTATCTTTCAGAGCTTGTGATCAATGTTGCTGGTGGTGATTTTTACGAGGAATTACCCGTGTGTATGGCAGTTAATACGAGGTGTATGAGTGATATTGAGCGTAAGTACAGAGCAGTTCACTTAATTCAAACATCTGAGAAACTAAAAAATTTGTCCAGAGTCTGAGTTAAGTGACATTAGAATGCATTGAGTTCTGGCTGTGGAAACCAATTTTCCTTGTCTGAATTGACAGGAATTCTGAATTATAAAGTCTTAATTAACCAGCTGATACTGTTATCTCTCAGACTAGGTTTTTGCTATGAATTGTTAAGAAACTTGTATTGCTGGTTATCATTCCTGTTAGCAACATTATTATTGCCAAAAAGTTATCCCCTTTTTTAAGATAGTTTCATGTTCAACATAAAGATTATGAAATTAACTATATAATTGAGAACACATTGTGTAGACTTCGAACCAGTTTCCTTTACCAATTAGATCGGTCATGAAGCAAAACTACAAGGGCTATTTTGTCTGTAATCATTATCACATTATAGTATTTCATGACCCTAGCAATTTGGGAAGACAACTCCTAAATAAATTGAAGTACTGAATTTATTCAATGACCAAACTTCTTGACCAAACCCCTTCATGTTATTGTGAAATGTTTGTTATTTCCCATTTTAGAGTCTACCACAGCTAGAATTGTACATCTTGGACAGGATGTATTACCAGTTATAGCCGCTGTACAAACTAACGACAGAGTGGGTAAACATATAGGACTGTGGACTTATAAGCTATAAAACTTTCAAACTATATACACTATGACTAGTCAGGTGACCTGGTAAAATATCAGGAAATGTGCCAAACTGACTGAACACAGAATCATTGTCAGCAGAAAAGACTGTATGTAAGATGTGCAATCACACTGCAGCGAAGTATATGATACAAAAAGTTAGATAGTTTTGTATCCCTTTCTATGTTTGTAACTTGGTGGGAGACCAAGGTATTGAGACATTTGCTGTATCAGATTTCATAGTTTTTTTGAAAATCACTTGTGCCAAAAGAATTTCAAAGACAAAGAGATCAATTCAATCAATTCATCCTATATCCACTAAAAAGTTCAGATGTCTTTGGTCATGATGAAACCATGATTGAAGGGTTTGATGTAGTAGAACAGTTATGTTCGAGATCACTTGACCTTCGTACACATGAGAGCGGCCGCGGTGCAATGGGTAGGGCATGGGTCTTTCAATCGAGAGGTCCCGTGTTCATTTCCTGGCGGATAACAGTGGTTTCAAGAAGAGCATCTGACCTCAAATGCTCCTGTGCCCCATCAGGATCCAGTCCGTAGAGCCATACCGATACAGGAAACAAACAAAAACCAAGCAACATCAAGGTTTCACAGGTGAGTTTAGTAAAAGCTTTTGTTTCAATCTTATCTTGGTATCACTCCAGCATTACAGGCATAAGCATAAGTCTTGGCCAGTTTCCAAGGCTGTCCCTGTTCAATTTGCCTGAATTAGGAGTTGCTCTCCTTTAACCTTTAACTTTAACCTTTACCGGTAACAGTAGAAAGACAATCAGAGTCAAGGTGAAGTCACATTTGATCAAACTGGACCTAAGACTCTATCCTATCCTAAGATAACCGCTGTTTCTTTTAGCATGGCTATTGTTATCACAGTGATTGTCTGCTCTGTCTTGTATGATTTTAGGAATGATAATCACCATGAGCCTCCTCATATATGTATGTAGGCACTTAACATATTTTATGAAGACTGCTCTGGATAGTCATGATTGTTTCTGTCTGTCTGTCTCACCAAGGAGTATTCCTTCTTGGTCTCACATACATGTATGTAGACACTTTCCTCCATATGCAATGTATACTGAGCTGTAGCCTGTCTTGACAAGCTTTGTTCCGAACAAAGCTTGTCAAGACAGGCTAACTGAGGTGGAGAGACACAACTGGTCCTTTCAGGCTAGTTACACAAATGCTAACTATAACTGTTTTTACTGCTGTTCCACATTTCACATGACAGTATCTCAGCTCATACACGAGTGAAGTTATACTATGAACAGCGGTATGATAATAGGCCTCTTTGTTAGACAGCTTCCTAAATGTAACCTGCAAAGATGGGTTTTCCCCATGTAGTCCATCTGTGTGACCAAGGAGTAGGTGTGACACAGTTTTGATCTCATTATGAGCTGTGGATTCGGTAAAGTTACTTAACATTATTCGATATTGCGACACAACAAAACAAAAATATCATGATTGACCTGTGATCATCTCATCTTTGAAGGCATCAATCCAGCTATGATCTTGTTTCATCTATTGTAGTGTGATATCCATCTATGTAAAGTACACTGCTAGAAGTAAAAAAACCTTATGCATTTCCTCAAAAGTAACATTGGATTGGAAAGCCATGAAAATAGTAGTCTGAGCCCCCCAGACTCTTACCCGACGCCCCCCCCCCCTTTTGTGTCAAAAGTTGAGCTTGAAATAAAGAGTCCCCTTATTGTCCTCTCCTTGAACTATGAGTTCAAGGAGAGGACAATAAAGCAAGCATAACTCTGAGCTGCTGGTTTTAAGTTTTAATCTTGGTCGTAAAGATTGGTTAACTCTTATTTCAGTATTCCAGTGCAGAAGTGATGATACAATGGTACTTTTGAGACAGAAGGTATATAGTGTAGAGATATGTATACCACCAGTAAGAGATTTTTGCCGTCCTCCTGCCTGCGGATAGCCAAGTGAGTCTGAATTTGTATATAACTTCCTATCTTTTGGCTCTTTGAATCAATGGCTGGGTGCCCAGTCTCTCTAACTCTTGATCCCCTCACTCACCTCCTCCTTGGACTTCTGTCTATGGACCATCTGTATACTCATCGGTATACTCAGGCCAAATGGTATGCAGATATCAGTCATGACTTGTGTAGCAGTTGTCTTTATAATCTGGGGGCAATTAGAGGGAGTTGATTGCCTGAAATATGAAGCTTAGCTCTTAACCCAACCAGAAACTGTGATTAAAACAGCTATCGCATAGTGTTCACACGACATGCGCATTAAGCTGCAAAAGTGAATCCTTTGGAAAGTTCAGATACTTTTATTCTTGTCTAAAGTTTTCTCAGCACACAGATTAATCATCACAAGTATATTTTCAAGCAGAATCTTGAGAAGTTCGCTGGTTGTTCACTGAATTAGGTTTAGGTTTGTCAGGTTTGCTCTCAGGCACCACTGCCAAATCGGCAGTCCTCAAGTTGTGAGAGAATTTTCGAAGTGTTATCCAACCCTTTGCTCAGACAAAAACTATCATGAAAATTATCCTATTGTAGAAAAGACCTTCAAAATTAATTAATATATACCCTTAACATATTTAGTTATTGTCATCAGAATTCTTTGACATTTTCACTCTTAGTTAGTTACATTGAGATTCAATTATCAAGCAGCTACCAAGCTTACTATCCATAGTGCTTACTATAGCAACAAAACTAAGCAGCTAAAGAAAGCATCTAGATTCTCATCTTAGTGAGGCCTAAGAAGCTCAAGAAAATTGGAGATGAAGATGGGGTTAGTCTGTATTTAAGTCTAAACTCCAATTGAGCTGTTCTGTACTGATTTCTTGGATTTTTAAGCTGACAGCTTTCTAGTTAAATGAATTTAAGGTCACAAGGGTATGCGAAAGTTAAATAAAGCCTCGGACAACACCCTAAACTTTGAATAACCCGTTATTCATGGAAAAGTTTGAATAGCAATTTCATAGAAATGCGCTGCTGCCTTAAATATTGTGCAGTGGCCTCTTCAAAATAAACATTCAGTATAGAATGACTAAACATTCGTCTGAAATTTTTTTAGAGTCTCAGTGGTACAACGGATGTGGCTAAATCAAGGAGCAAAAGTATTTTACTCCTTAGGCTTATTATATCTAGTGAAAGGTTCTACCTGTGTCAAATAGTGAACTTAAAAAAGCCCAAGGCATAATTACAATATTTTTGCATTGCATAATATTTCATAGCATGCTCTTAACCTTTATCAAACATTGCCAGCATGAATTCATTATCAAAACGCAAATACAAGTGGGCCAGTGAGTTATTTTGAAGGCCGTTGCTGCTCTTAGCTGGGTGCCTGTATCGAAGGAAGCTGAGTTTGTTATTGATTGCAAATAACAACATGGCAAAGTATTATTTGACATGCTTGTACATTGATTAGGTAGGGAGGAATCAATACCCTACATACAATTCATACATGCTGCTAAAATTGAGATAGCTAGCTCAAAATTTCTGCTGCTATCCTAGGTAATTTAACTGTTGTAGTAGATGAGGCCCTAGAGAGTCTTAGGCTTGCTCTTATTAGGGGTGGAGGATGTATTGTTTTGCATGTTAGTGGGAGTTTTTAATTCACATAATTAAAATTCATATTGCTTTCTAATCGGGTCAGGAATTAAATATAGATACTATAAATGAAAACAGTTTTAAATTTTCAATCATGAACCTAACCAGACTGTAGAAATAAATGTCTGAGGACAGCCTTAAAAAGAAACACCAAACCTAGCAAAATTGAGATAAACTTTGGGAGTATTCCACTAGGTAAATGGTTTCCACTACATTCGGAATGTCTGCTTCTATAAAAGTCTTCATCTAGAACTATTTGGTGATACGGAAAGCTTTTCAACCCTATTAGTAGTTTGTAAGCTAAAGTTAACCTTCAGCAGGAACAATTCTAGATTTAATGTCGGTTTTCTCTAAAAATCAAGCTTAATTTAAATTCAATTTTTTTCTACTTGGGATTTAATTTAGCCTTGAAATTTTTGAGTTCACTCTCAATCAAAGCATTTCATTACCCAAGTTTTCTTTACCCAGAGCGAGTTGAATTTCCACGAAATGCGGTTTTGTTTTTGGCCCAGATTTAGTCATTCATAGAAGCAGCTTGCCTGCGCTCTACACTGAAATATGAGTATTGTACCATGGCCTTGGCCTGTGGAAAACAATATGTCTTGTTGTTTTAGCGATTGCAATTGATTGAAACTGAAATCAGTGTATTGTATTCTTGTAGTGTGGTATGTTATATGTAAATATTGCTCCCATATCACCCCATAGTTACGGCATCGCATGGCAACAGTGAAAGGCCTTAGTAACGCCCCCACACACTGATCACAAATATTGATAACCAAATTTCTCTCTCTTGCTGTCCCTCTTGTTGGATCTCTCCCTGTGGAATAAGTAGAATTTTTATAATCATCTGAAAAGACTGGGTTGTTGAGTTGTCACAAAACAGACCTGCAGAGACCGTTAAATTATTTAAGACAAAATTTGATATATAATACACAACATGACGTATGGACAGCCTGCCTATGCGCTGCTCTGAGAACTGATATACACTTATCAACCCTAGCTAACCCTTTTAATTTTGAAATGTTAAATGCCCACATATTTAGGTTATTCTTGTAAAATTGTAAAATATCTCTGAAAGATTTGCCCTGTACATAAACGCCAAAGCACGGTACAGATGTAAGATTACTGAAAAATACCACTGTTTTATCATGCTTGTGCGAGTGCAGTTTGTGTAGAGAGTAACCTCCATATCCTGTTATATGAAGTAAGGAACATATAACCTGTAATATTGTTAGAGCATACTGTCAGTTGAAACTCTATTCGCCCACCACGATGACGGCGCTGTAAGAAATCATCGACCTGATCTGACAGCGTGAGACTGAGTCGAGTAGACTGAGGGTCCGAATATTTAATTGTAAATATTCGTAATGGGTTTGAGGTGTTTGGATTACAAAACAGTACCAACATAAGATCCATCCTCATAGAAAAGTTTTCATAATGACAAAATTCAGCAACATTTCACTAGCTGCATAGTTGCTGAAATTCAGGACCTTAATTATTTACATTCTACAAACATGTCAAGGGAGTAGTATATGTGAACATTAAGTTACTGTTATTCAATCTAGGAGTTTAATGATTGGAGTTTTAAGCTCAGGAAACTAAACGTTATTTTAGATAGATATATTTCGTCCTCTGTTTTCTGGTGGAGCACACACCAGAGTCAGTCTAGACTCTAGATTATAGATTGTTTTGGTTGACACTTGTAACTAGGAATGTTAGCTTAGCAAATAAAAATTGTCAGACTGTAAATATGATAACCATACTTATAAAAACAGATATAGAATATATTATGGTACTGATAATGTTTGCTGAAGGTGAACCCACAGAAAAGCTGAAACACCCGTCTCAAAAATAATGTCTGATGCTGATCATAGGCAAAAAATTTGATAATACATTGCATGTGTGGGTGACAGTGATCTGCCACCAAAAAACCCGCAAGTCAATTCATTGCATCGCATCATACAACATGAACAATGCAATTTGGGGTATGTCGCCAAACTTATTTTGTACAAGTTTTCCTCTTTCAAAAGTATCATGATGAGAAATCGGGGAAGAAGTTATACAATTAGAAGTTCAAAACTGGTAAGAATATCGCACTCTCCATCGGAGTTTTTATCATGTCAAGGTAAACCCCTCCTCCCTCAGTAATTATTTTACAATAAAACTCAAAAATATCAGGAACCGCTTCATCTTATGCTAATTTCCCATATTTCTAAAGTATGATAACTATCTACCTTGTGACAGCAAAGGACTTTTTCCATGCATAGATCTTTATAACAGATGAAAGTTTTTGGCCTTGAAATTACGAGTTCAATGGTGCTGAAAAAGTAGAACAGTTTAGTGTTACTTCTAGTGTTTGTTTGTTTGTCTTACCCACGGACAAACATAATGTAATAAAGTGAGCAAAACAGATCAATAGGAACATCTCACTACAGCTGCACACAGTTTCTATCTATCCATCTGTTAATAAATATGCTCGGTATTGATTGATATTCTCTGATAGTGTGCCAGCATAACTCTCCCAATAGTATGAGGTGTGTTTTATTACAAATGGGCAATTGCTGCGAGTGGAAAAATCCATAAAAGCACCGCAACATAACTGGCTGTCAGTGAGATTAGACTATTGTCAATATGATAAACCTTAGCCTCTTGCTTTTTTGTCACCTCTTAGTTATTGTTTATTCATAATGGATGTCGATTACTCGATATTACCTTGGCTGCAAAATGTGTTACATCTAAACGGCGCTCCTCAGTTCATTCTAACTCAGAGTGACTGTTCCGCCAATGTTCTATTTAATTTAGACCCATGAAGTTTTGATTACATAACATCCAGACTGTCAGCTAAAAAGTGACAATGTGACTTGGTTATTTCCTGAAGTAAAAGATTTGCAGGAGAAAAGTTCAATGATTGAAATAGCTAAATTCTTGGGTAGCTTACGTTTTCTCATCCTCTTTACTTCATATAGACTCTCACCCCAGCTAGCCAAAATTTACTGCTGGCTATCATAAAATCAACCCCAAACTATCTTAACGTTACTCTAACTCTTCTAGGTTAGGATTGAAATAATGTTCCCTGAAGTTAGGGCTTTGAAATGTGAATGGCATCAGTAATCCTATACCATTATCGATGAATTTTCAGAACCGAGTTCCTTCTGATCCATGCGGTAGCCAGCGCCATTAAAATATTACCAAAAATAAATATAGATAATGGTATGACGTGAGATATAACCATAGTTATTATATACTCTATGTAGTATATAATAACTCCATACATATGACCCTAGCAAGAAACCTCCTCAGTAGTTGTAGAGGCTCCAAAAAGAAGGTCAAATAGTGGCACAGCTTCTCAATTGTGTAAATGTAAGAAGTGAATAAATTAATTCACCTTGGTTAATCTGTAATTAGTAGTGCTATAATATAATGTTCTTTGAAATTAATTTACTATTTTTATTTTTTCAATAGGTATAAATTAGGCTGAATAAGCCTTAATAGTATTGATCTGTAATAGCTATTTCAGTATAATGGAAAATTGATTTTTATTTTGTTTTAAATTTGACACAAGTGTGTGATCTATAATTTGGCAGTTAAGGTCCCCAACTTGTAAAATGACCTCTTAATTGAGGGGGTTTGAAATTTAAAAACCACAAAAAGGGATTTTTCAAAAGGATAATTTTTTGCATCTCAAATGAGAGGGTCAGCAATGAGCTTTTTACACAAATTGAGGAATGTTTTTGACAAATATTGTTGGTTATCTTCAGAGGCGATGCTGGAACTATGGTCAATCCCCGGTAGGCTTCTTCATGGTGCACCCCTTTTTGGACTAGCTTCCTTACATTGAAATTGACGCCAAAAACCATGAATGTGAATCCCCAAAACCACTTCAATCCAATCATTGTTATATTGTTTCAGATTTGATCCCCCTTGGGTCACAACCAAAGTTCCCTAGCAACAATGGCGGAATGTGCCGTATCCATCATCTCTTCTTCAATCGGCATCACCCTTATGTTTAAGCCAGTGTTGATCCGCCTCATGGCAACATTTACTCCGCATCACTGAACCAAAGAGGACGCTCAGCTTTTCTTCCTTCTTTTGTGAAAAAAAAAATATTCCGAAATGGGTGCAGCAGATGAACTTGATATGGTGAACAGAGATCCCAATGGACTCAACGCCTCACTAGTGGTAGGTACATCTACATACAAACTATTGTTAAATTTATTATAATATTATATTATTATTATTATTTTTATATAAATATATATATAAACCGCAACTTATTGGAATTGCAGCTTCATGAGACAAGTCGCTTTGAATTTTAAACTAATATAAATATAAACCATTACTATATTTGGAATTGCAAACAAAATTCGTCTTTACACCAGGACAGGACATAATTATTATTATCAATTGATCAAATTTCACTGGAACAATGAAGGCAGCTTTAGGAGATGAAATTCTTTTGGTTTTTTTAAACTCTGAATTCAAGAAATTCCAAGCAGTACCTTCAAAAATGTTATCAGCGGATCCATTTAGTCTTCAAGTATCCTATATATATACAACATCTCATAAAACCAAGTAAATACATAAAATGTCATCATTTTATAACTTTGCTATCTAATTTTTTTATTAAAGACCACTTTTGAGGATGTATTCGGGGAGCCACATAGCGCCCACTCACCAGACTGCGCCTGGAAGTGTGGATACACATGCTACACTGGAGCTAAAGGATGTTGTTACAAGACCCTCGCCTATCTATGCATCTGGCTCTACGCTTGTTGCTGGGGATGTGAATACGCCTGTATCACATTTGATTACATCTGGTGTTTCACTCCTTCCCTTCACATATTCAAACTTGCCTGCGGAACCTTCCAGGGACTTTTCAACACCTTCCTCAACTGTTGCATAGGTCCGATATGTTCTGCATGCGGCCTCATGTTCTCTAATATCAAAGTAACTCAGGGATAACGTGGCTTGTATTTTTGCTGACCATGCATGCTGTACACAAGATATGAGACCTGATTTTTGGGTTATATCAGGCAATGTTTGTGCCTTTGTGGCAACTTTCTTAGATTTGTTGTCAAAATCAAGAACCGCATAGAAACTATAAGAGGATAATTTGTCCTCCGTCAAATCTATCTGCCAGTAAAATTTGCATTTCAACATATTTTTACAATTTTCATCTATTTTGTTATCCTTAAAGACTATCATATCAATAAAAAACTTTAAAAAACTCAAAAGCTACTATTTATCAGTGAAATGTTTTAACCTTCTCAAACCCAGAACACAATAGATATTCAGTCAGAATTACAAGTCATCAAAGTTAAGGAGAATTGCATTATGGGAGACTCTTAAATATACTCTATGAGGGATCTCCACAAGCTTTGGGGGCGCCAGACAGGGCAAAAATATGGAGGGCTCACACTACTAGACATCGGTATCCATGCAAACCACAAATCATTTGTCAGAAGTTGTCTCTCATAACAGCCAGCAAACAAGGGGTGGGTCTCTAATTTGTAATATGTGTGACAGATATAGTGTGTCGTGTCACAGGGATGAAATAAATGGCTCATCAACCCAGGCACACTGAAACAGTGTTGCAACTCACCACACTGGTGGTACTATTTATATCCCATTTTTTTATCTTGTGTACAACCTCATATATGTCAATGTGGCATAGTGTTTGGAGTCGATGATGATTGTTATTCCTTCTCAACACATAATTTCTTGAGAATTTTAGAGACTACATACTACTGCTGTTTTTTTATCTGAAAGGCACAATAAAATTCACTGAGAAGAAGGGGATCCGTGTCGTAAAATAAGATCATCCTTGCTAATCCTCATTGTGCCCTCATCAAACTTTATTCACGATTGCATTGGAAATCTTGCGTACCAATTCCTTTTTTGTGTGTCAAATCCCTAGCTGATGGAATCAGCAAAACAATGAAGATCATATTGAAGACTTGGCGAGGTTGGTTAAGATCTTTATTATGGCTGAGAGTTTAGAGAGTGTTGCTGCATAATAGCATATATATAAATATTAGAAGCCAGTGAAATTAGAAAAAAATGTTGATGATTATAAAAAATGTGATTTTGCAGTGATCAGTTCAACATACAAATACCACAGTAGTACAATGACTTGATGGTAAAAAAGAATTCGACAACATGACATCTGGACGCAACGTGACAGAACACGGCGTATCTGGGCAGACTGAGTCATTGAGCTGAGAGATTCTGGCTGCCGCCAAGCAGTGGTTGTTATCCCTGAGTTACTTTGATATTAGAGAACATGAGGCCGCATGCAGAACATATCGGACCTATGCAACAGTTGAGGAAGGTGTTGAAAAGTCCTTGGAAGGTTCCGCAGGCAAGTTTGAATATGTGTAGGGAAGGAGTGAAACACCAGATGTACTCAAATGTGATACAGGCGTATTCACATCCCCAGCAACAAGCGTAGAGCCAGATGCATAGATAGGCGAGGGTCTTGTAGCAACATCCTTTAGCTCCAGTGTAGCATGTGTATCCACACTTCCAGGCGCAGTCTGGTGAATGGGCGCTATCAGGCTCCCCGAATACATCCTCAAAGGTCGTCTATAATCAAAATAAGGTTAAAGGTCATTAAAGATAATAAAACTTAAGGGTACCATATTGTATCACCGCATAATAAGAGTTCATTTGACAATACTATACTTAATTACCTAATATATAAATAAATATATAATATGGATAATATTGAATTCAAAACCTCCAATATGCGCATGAGTAAAACTTGGTAGGAGTACTATCTTATGGCTAACGAAGCAGTAGAAGTCATATGAAATGGTCTAGAACAATATTAATGTGAACCGTTATTAATCCCATTCCTTCTGCCCTCAGTGTTCTAATATAGCCGTCATGGCCTCATTTCATCCATTATAACAATAAATGTATGTACCTTACACAAAACATAAGAGTCGGAACTTCGATAAAAGCAGATCTTATTTTAAGATTCAATATTTATAAAAAATTTAGGCGACTCATTAATTTAAAGAAAATAATATAAAAGAAAATTAGTTTCTCAATAAATATACTGACCACTAGTGACTCGTTGAGTCCATTGGGATCTCTGTTGACCATATCGGGACGTCCGTCATCTTCACCCATTTTTATCTCTGGCTTTTCTATTTCTCGGAACGACCTCTCTTCTCCGGTGATGTAGCGTAACTGTCGTCAGGTGCTGTCGGACGCTGACTTAAACATGCAGATGGCGCTGCCTCGAAAAAGGGGGGTCATAGGATGCTGCTAAAAACAAGCTTACATCGTCGCTAGGAAACTTTACATATGTCCCAGAGGGGATTAAATTAGAAACAATATGACAATTATTAGCCTCTAAAGTGGTCCAGGGGATTCCTATTCAGTAGATTTGTATCATTGCAATTGCCCTCTAAATTGCCAATAATTTGAGAAAGGAGCGTGCAAGTTTTGAGAGAGTCGGACAAGGGGGGCATAGTTTTAATTCCTCCTAGGGAACACAATGACTCATAAATCCTCATCTTCAATTCGAACTTCAGCCTTGCTACAAAGAAAAGGTCCATCTTCATTGTATAATTGTCACACAAAAAAGTTCATGCGAAGCGAAGCTAGCTCATATGGTATTAAGTCCCCCCCCTCTCCCCTCTCGTTCTGGTCCTTCCCTGTCAGTGGCCATCGAACAGAGGTTAAGGATCGCAGGTGTATGTCATAAACAAGAAACAAAATAAAAATCAATTGAACTTAGTGTTCTACAAGTTATCATAAGTGTATGTGACATTGATCAATACTCAATGATACTGACTATAAATCTGAAATACATCAAGCTGAAATGGGACAGGCTGTAATATGCTTACTGTATACTACATGACTGTACATTGAACCAATGAGTTGCAAAGGCTCTTGATTGAAACTGTATTGAAAACCTCTCAAATGCGGGTTTATAAAAACATTCAATTCTATCATTGGCCTTGAAATTAGTCGCAATTGTCTCTATTTTAAAATGAATTATAGTACTGATTCCACAATACTACTGTACAAGATGTGGAACAAACTGTGCACAAGTGCACTGGTACTCGCTTTGATCAATGCAACTCCCAAATCTTGATATTATTGACCCCAAATTAAACTGGGCTGATCGGAAGCCTTTAAATATATAACATATCTTATCTGGTGTCACTTTCGCGTTTATGATTTCGGTCCACAAAAGTAGTCAATATTCTGAGTTGGACATGGTCTCTAGGGGCCGAGATAGAAGTCTATCTTGGACACCCACCAACAAACAAGCAAACTCCCCCTTTCTCCTAGGCTGAGCCCCCAGACTTTTGCCCCACCCCCCCCCCCGCCCGACGCCCCCCTTGGCTATGTGATTTTCATTAAACAGTGTTTATAGCTGATACCAGTAGCTATGCTGTGCTGGGTTATTATCTAAGAAATTGTTTGCTTGAACAGGCTCCTGAATATCAAATGAAAATTTATTTTATTAAGTACTTTTTATACATTGTAATGATAACATGAGAGTATTCTGAGATAAATAATTTTCCAAAATGCCATTACTTAGTGATGGTGAAGTGCTGCCGCAATTTAAAAACCTGCTGCCTCAAATTAATAACATGATCCTGTTGCTACCTGTTGGCATTCGTAGTTTGGAGCTTCAGAGGTCTGCATAGTTTTAGAAGCATCTTCAACCCCACACAATATTTAGTGTAATATATCTTTTAGTTTTGTTACTGCATCTATTTTCGCACAATGGGAGAAGATAGTAGGCCAGACATGGTCAACAGAGACCCAAACGGCGTTAACCAAAATCTGCAGGTAAGCTTCACTACCTACCTAGTCAATAAAACAAGTGAGCGATAGAAGCAAGCTGGTATCAAAATAATGTATTTCATTCTCAATATGCTATAAATATGAAATTAGAATAATTATCATTAGCTTAATTGGGGTTTTTTTGCTAACTTTAATTACAACATAAAAAACTCTGTAATGATATTGAAGACCAGGCTCTTTAAATAATGGTTTACCAATAATTTATACGCTATCTTGATGAAGTTGAGCTAAAGGAGCCTGTTATTTTTTAATTTAATGGTCAAGTTTTATGTGCCGTGGTATAATTGTAACTGTAACATGGAAACATTGGAAAATACATTAACTAAGAATTTTAATCAGAGCATAAATCTGTTCCCATTTAAGACTTCTCACAAGCTATATACTAATTATTTATTATTGTAGGTTGCATTTGAGGATGTATTCGGGGAGCCAGATAGCGCCCACTCACCAGACTGCGCCTGGAAGTGTGGATACACATGCTACGAAGGTGCTAAAGGCTGCTGCTACAAGACCTTGAGCGTCTTGTGTATCTGGTTTTATGCCCTCTGCTGGGGTTGTTCATTCGCCTGCATCACTTTCAAATACATCTGGTGTTGTACCCCTACACTGAAAACTTTCAAGCTAACATGTGGAGTCGTCCAAGAGCTGTTCACTACTTGCATAAATTGCTGCTGTGGCCCGATTTGTGCTGCTTATGGTATGATGCTGAGTAACATTAGAGTTCAAATTCAGCAGGGCTGATGAAGGTCAAGTTTCAAGGTCATGCTAACAAAATATCAATTTCACAAATTTTTCCGATGATTGAAACTTGATTCTTTTTTCCTCTGTATTGGCGATTTGATGAAAGTGGATTTAATGTTACAATGAGATAAATATACAGACTATCCTCTCTATACTGCAAATGACAAGGATTTTGAGACATTGGTTTTTCATTGGTCAGTTGAAGGACCATTTCAGGTCAAAGTTTTTTGATGGTTTTTCTTTTATTGGATTGTTTTCCTTCCTAATGTGTATGTGATATCTGATACGAGCGAGCGCAGGTTACAGATTGTTTTGCAAATCATATAGTAATTAATCTGGGTTGTCTCAACAATACAAGCGGACAGGATGTGTACATATCTATTATGACTTGTCAATATTCATACAAACTCTACTCCCATATCAGTGAAATTCTAGGTTTACTTTTTAGCAAGCTTTAAAGTGGTTACTATGTGTGCTATGAAACATCATAGTGATTCAGTTTGCATAATAGCCACGGTGCCTGTCTCGGCATCGGCAGCGCTATCCTTATGATGCTGCCGTATCCATAACATATAGGGCATCGGTGATCCCTTGCTGGCCGCCGAAATGAACCCGCACTCAATCACAGGCATAAGACTATCTGCAAATAACATCCCTAACTACAAAGTATGTTATGGTGGTGATTTCTGCTTGCTTTACGTGTTTGCTGACCCAAAGGGTTGAGAATTTTAAGGCCCGTTGCTGCCGATTGCTGGTCAGTTCACGAATAGTTGACACAGGAGTTAGACCTATATAAGTCGACCGATCTTCCTTGAGCTCAATTTTTTAAATCTTTTCGGATTTTAATTTCAACTTTCACATCACAATGGGTGAAGAAGACGGAAGACCTGACCTCATCAACAGAGACCCAAACAGTCTCAATGACAATCTGCAGGTAATTATCGCCCACGTTGTCTTTTTAACGACTCGACCGTTACATATTTTTACTAACAAGTTATAATATTCTATTGGAAGTTATCTCCCATACTCTCAAGTTATTATATCTTTAATTAAACACTCATAACAGACTTATCATAGAGCAGTTTTGTATCAAAGAATTTTTCTTGAGTCTACTGCTTTCATTAATAGGAGATTGAACTTTATTTTGCTAGAAACTCATATGATTGGATTGGTACAAACTTCCTTAAAAAAACATGCCACTGTGGTGTGAAGTTGTTGTATTCTCTTATAGTTTGAAAGCTGCATTAGATAGTAAATTAGACAGCTACATTTAGACAGCAACACAGACAATTAGACAGTTCATTAGGCATTGAAAGTACTGAAGACATTGGTTTTGTTAATAATTCACCACATCACTTGTTTGTATCTTACAGGTAAAGTTTGAGGATGTATTTGGTGAGCCTGAAGGCGTCCGATCACCAGAATGCGCATGGAAGTGTGCCTTTAAGTGTTACGAGGGAGCCAGAGGTTGCTGCTACAAGTGTATGGCAGTGCTGTGCGGATGGTTATACGCTCTCTGCTGGGGATGCGAGTTCGCCTGTGTCACTTTCTCATATGTCTGGTCGTGGACACCCTCACTCAGAGTCACTTCAATGGTGTGCGGAATACAACAGCAGTTCTGTGAAGCTGCCGTTAATTGCTGCCTCGGCCCATGTTGCGCTGCATGTGGTATGATGTTTAGTAATATCAAAGTCACGCAATCATGATCTGACAATTTAGATTCTCAGTGCTCTGCCGCACTCTGAGCCAAAGAAAACTTTTCGGACTAATACCTTAGGACCAGTACTACATCTTCAAGATCTGTGATATTTCATTCTTTATATTTTCTTCCACCCATTTGCCAAAACATTTTGTCTGCGCCACCGACAACGGAGACTTTGTTTATTTTAACAGTTTACATCACAGTCATTTTTTGTTCACATTAATACAGTACAACTATTTAACTCTCCAACACGAGTTCATTGACATTAAAATTTCACATCATCAATTAATTTTATCAATACATCAAGGCACACATCAATACCCCTAACAATTTGATTTATAAAATGTATCATTCTAGGTTTTCAATGGTTGACATTCCTACATTGAGCTTTAGCAAAGCTGATTGGATGTGTCTTACTCTAGCAAGGCATGTAAGCCACAATACAACAAGCGATTCATGTATCAAAGAAAAGAAAGGCCTTTGGTTTTTTTAATTGATAATGGCTAGTAGTAAGAAAAGAATATCAAAAGACATCAATAACGGAAACAAAAAATAATTGTGTGGCTGAATAAAAAGAAAAGGAAAGCAGCCTAAGACACGGCTAACTAGCAACGAAATAAAACATCCAACTCGTCTCGTATATGAACGTATTGCTGCCGCACCCTCGCTCACAATTTGTGATATCGTCAGCAAAGTCGCTACATCTTTTGGTTTATTCCTCTCTTTAAAAAACACACAAAAATCTAAACATGGGTGAAGATGGAAGACCAGACCTTGTCAACAGGGATCCTAACAACCTGAACGACAGTCTATCGGTAAGCTAACCGCTGTGAATTCTACGCTAGCCTATTTACTCAATAAGCTTCATAATTGTAACACCTTTAATGCGTGGTACATATAGAAATGAGTGGATGGAATGGTTTTATAGCTTCAATAGCATAGCTAGAATGGAGTGGATATTTCATTTAGCATCATATTTTCCTCAATACACTCATGAGGAGTCACTAAACTGTGGTGATCGCTATAAAAATGATCGATTTGCTACGATATAATATTAAAAAAACCTTTATGTCTGGATCAAATGAAATTGAAAGTGGTTTTCAATTCAAGTTAGTTAATAATTGAAGAGCAACAAACTCCCTCTTCAATTCATTGGGTTGAGTTTCTATGATAAACAACTGTTTGTCTAAATATTTGATGCATGCTGGGACGTTTCTAGGCACAATTTACATATCCCATACGTGATGCACTTGAATTTAATTTTATTCAAGTTGAAAATCTCTCTCTACTCATCAGGGCAGCGATCCGCTTTCTCACTTTCATCAGGCAAATTGTTAGACTCAAAACACATGGTGTGTAAAATCAATATTACTATGGTGCCGTTGTCATGGAGGGTTGCTATGGTGACATGATGCCAACATTCTTGTTTAATATAGTGAACAATATGGCTTTTATCTCTCAAATCGATTTGATGTCACTACAATTAGCGTTATTAAATGAATTGAATTGATGAACTCAGAGAAAGAATTCAGCAGTGTTGATTTCCAATACTAAGGTCTGTTTCAGTCAGTGTAAAATTGTAACAAAGTTCTATTGATATTACATTACATTGAACAAGAACTTAATTAACAAGTTAAACTAATCCAATTTCCATTTCATTTCAAGTTACGTAAAAGATGCAAACAACTTCTTCTCCCATTTCCACATGTGGTGAAAAATATGTGTTCGTAATTGGTAGGGGTGCCTATAAATATGTAAACCTGTAAATATGTATACTGTGTTTTATCAAATTGGAAGCATTTTAAAATTAGTTCTTTTGAGATTGGTGCTGTAACATTAAACCTTAAACGCTAAATACCATCTAAAAACATGAGATACTTTCCCTGCAGCTATCGGTATGAAGTGACATAGAACTTGCTGCTTTATCCATAAACATATAAATACATATTTATGTGTATATATAAATAAATATATATATATATATATATGTATAAATAATTATATGGCTTTATCTAACAATCCTGCTACATAGAGTTTCTTAACATCGAGTGTCTTTAATCCAAACACCTGGTTAACCCAATCTGATGATGCTGCCGCTTTTAACAGTTTTAAACGCTGTCGCTGCCGAGTGATGCTTCTACATAACGGCATGTTTCTATAAAGGTAAGCCAATGCTAAGTAATATTTTATACTTCTTATTGCGATGTATAATATTCAACACTAGCCTTGTCACACAGTTACTCTTTTTTGTTTCCCCATAACGCAAAAAAAAAAGAATCTGCGGGCAAAATTGGATTACCGCTGCATAATGATCAATTGTCCTTCAATGAAATCTTTGAGCACTTTTTTATTTGGCAAACCCGGATGGTCATAATAGAACAGAATGCTTATCTTAGCGCCACCTTTCTAAAACATTAACCATTTTATCCTCAGTAAATTGGAAAATTTTGTTTTCTGTAGGCCACATTTGAAGAGGTATTCGGTGAGCCAGAGAACCTCCACTCGCCCGACTGTGCATGGAAATGTGGCTACTGTGGTTATGAGGGTGGAAGAAAGTGCTGTTATGCCTTCCTTACCGTTATTTCCACCTGGCTTCTCGGTCTCTGCTGGGGCTGCTGTTACGCCATTACCTCTTGCTGCATGGTATGGTCAGTGACCCCCTCTCTGAAGGTATGGGAGATCTGCTGCGCCTGCACTATCAGATACACTCAGGCCATCATGGACTGCTGTTACGGAACGCAGTCAGCGGCTTGTGGAGAATGCTTCTCGAAGATCAAGATCACTCAAAAGACGGGCTGACGTCAATCCACTTGTCTTTTTTAGCTTTCAACAGCTGATTGTGATTAATAGTGCTTCCGACAATCTTCCACAGTCTAAACTAACTAAAAATCTTGGTTAAATTATGTGCTCTCTTTGCCAAGTTAAAACATCACCTCACACTTTTGCACTTTTTCTATGTCAATGTAATTTTTAAAGTACCACATGCCTTTCATATTTTATTTATCTGAATAAAAATACAGTTACGTAGCAACAGAAGGCGAATTTCATTTAATGTGAAAACTTTCACATTGGAGGGGAAGGGGAGGACATCACGTTTCTCTTGCGTAAAAAGCCGATGATGGTTCCTCAATGGCAATACGTCTAAGAGAACAACTTTAGTCAGGAGAAAGGAATTCAATTGAGCTATGTCAAAACTGAATGTTTTAGATTGTGTTTACTGTATATCTCTCAGGTACATCACTCACCAATATTTATTTACGTAAGCCTGTTTAGTTTTAGTTTAGCTTAGTGTTTCACAGCGATGGTGGGCAGTTGTCCCACTCCGATAAAAAGGAAGACAACTCTCTGCTCAATGTAGGGAATTGATGCTAATCAATGAGATAGATAAATTCCAATTTTTTACTATTTCGTTATTTGTTATATGAGATGGAAACTATCAATTGTGTTTCATCTGACGTTGTTAATCCAAGTTATAATTACTAGCAGAAATTGATTCTAGCTTGTGGGAAGGGGGTGGGGGACAATAGGTGAAAAATTTGGCTGTTGTAGTCTCACTGCCAATCTATTACTGTTCTAACGACCATTTGAATTTGATATTGATGTAATTCAATTTTCATCATATATTCGGGGTTCTTGGGAAAAATTAAAAACTACGCCAAACTATCAGGCAGGTTGCTTGTCATAATGAAAGCAGATACTACTGTCTAGCTTAGCCCATCTGACAACAGTATTGGTTTTTTTATTCGAAAGAATCTTAATTTCGACATTACAACACTGACTAGTTTCACACTCCAGTTTCCAAAATTTGGGAGTAAATTTAGAATACTGTTTTATTTAATGGCTCAGTTTTATAAATTGTACATAGAAAGCCTTCCGGATTTTGTCATATGTAGCAGCATGAATAATATGAAAAGTGGGCACAAATAACAGTTGTGGATGGATGGAAAACCAGTACCAGAACTAAATTTATAAACACGTAGCTTCTACCCCAGGCTAGGTTTTTCTTCGGTGATCGATATCAAAGTAATATCATAAACAAATCATTTAAAAAAGTAATAGAGCCGCATTGCTGTTACAAAATGAATGCTTCACATATAAATATTGTTGGCATTACAAATAAGACCAAGCAACGTAAAAACAATACTGACGAAAACTACTGAAAAATAAATCTTTTCATCGAAGGAGTTGTTCCATCTCTGTTTAGGTGGTAGTAACAATACATTCAAGTATTAACAAAACATTATATTTAATTTACAAACATTTCCTTTAACAACAAATCAATTTTTTATTTACAGGTACGTTTTGAGGAGGTTGTCGGAGAGCCTGACACGTCTCACTCTCCTGACTGCGCCTATAAATGTGGATTTGACTGTTACGAGGGAGCGCTGAGCTGCTGTTATAAGCTTCTCTCCTTCCTGTGTACCTGGATCCTTGGTTGTATGTGGGGATGCTGCTACGCCTGTACCATATTCGAGCAGATCTGGTGCACTACACCTTGCTTCAAGCTCTACACAAACCAGTTTGCGTGTCTGAGACAAATGTTACAGCTCGTATTCGATTGCGTCATCGGACCATGCTGCTCAGCCTTAGGTCTGCTCTTCTCGAATATCAAAGTCATTCAGACCTCTGGTTAATTGACCAAAGTAATTAAAACCTCTGGTTAATTGACCAAAGTCATTCAGACCTCTGGTTAATTGACCACTACCACTATTCTTCTGACTCACAGCTCAACCAATATAAATATTAAGATCTCGCTAACTACATCATCTAACTGTTCTTGGATACACAACAACTCCATCAGGATAATTCATAAAATATTACGGATAGACGATCTGAACTCCTCGCAATCACTAAAGCAGGATTTATAGTATAGACTTGGAGTGTTTCTTACAAGATTATTTTTATTTTTATTGTACATTTTACTGCCAGTGCAATCAATCCCAATTGCAATAAATTGTTTCAATGTTTGTGCAATAATAAAATAAACAGAAACATGTCTAATCAAGATTTACTTCGACAATTTAATTCAATACAACTTCAACCATTCTATTATACTTTTAAACAATCTATGCATCAGGTATGCAGAGCAATTACTGGTTTTAAGTCTGAAACAGCCGTAGACGGGCAAGACACAAACAAAATTTAATATGTCATGAAATAGGAATCGCTCATAGTGAGAAGTAAACATTTTGCTAGGTGAAGGTATATCCCAGTTTTAATGTCTAGAAACAGGCTTCAGCGCATGTTGGAAAATATTCTCTTGTCAAAGTTCCCCAATTTTAGGAGGCTAGAAATAACAACATTTATCGCTAGCTAACATTTATTCAACCTATTATCTTGAACTAGACTTGCGACCTCTGACCTCTGTTGTTCCAGACATAAGAAAACTAACCCAGTACTGAAAGGTACCCAACATCAGTGCCATAAAAATCGAGGGATTGGGTGTATAGTTATCCAACCCAGTATTTTGGTCTTTCAGTCTATGCATTAGGCCACAAATCATGTCTGCCTAACAATGTCTCAAGACTGTCATACAACGTCTCAAATCTGCCCGACAGTAGGTCATATGAGCATTCATGCACCTATCGCTAGCGACTAGTCAAGGTGACCTTTCAGATCTGATAAGCAATTTGTGATGGAAATATTAGCTTTTTGGTCAATCTTCCATGTCTTCCAATAGTTGTATGTAATGAGTCATGAGGATTCCAAATCTGATAACCATTAGGCTCTCAAATATCCCTGTCTGCGAGCCTTTAAGATAAACTAGTTTGAAATGTAGGTTAACCAATGCTCATTCATGACAATGTGCATTGAACAATAATTTATTATAAACATTAAATCAGATATTATTTCAAAACATTTCATGAATTAAAACAAAAAACAATTGTGTGGTTGAATAATGGGAAAAAAACATGCATAAACTTTGTAAAAATGGCTGTCTAGCGACGAGGCAAAACAAATATAACAGGTCCGTAGTTATAGGGGAGGCACTGGGTCCCCCAAAAAGTTAAATGAGGTGGCCTAAAAACAAATAAATTGAATAATCCATGTCATAAACAGCTCTTTTGGGATTTCCTTTGACTATTATATAACCTAAATTGCTTTTGGAGACTGTAGCATCCCTCCGAGTGATGTTTTGGACCTGTCTCAGATATTTGCCTCCCCTGCCATTTTTTTTAACTACGGCCCTGTAGAGTCGCTGCCGCCCACTCGGACTAGCGCCATACTCACTCTCACTGTTATCACCAGCATAACAAGTCGTAATCAGCCGCTCCCGATCCTCGATTTAGAAAAATTCAAAGTTCAAACATGGGTGAAGATGGAAGACCAGACCTTATTAACAGGGATCCTAACAACCTGAACGACAGTTTATCCGTAAGTTAACCACTGCTGAGAATTCAAAGCTTCATGATTATAATGCCTGTGGCCGAGTTAGCATGGAAAACGCATGATCATAGCTTGGAAAACGCTGGCATTTTGTTTCAATATATTATGTGAATTTTGACAACGACCAGCAAAGCTGGTCGAGTATCTTGAGGTGAAATCAAAACTAAATTAAATTGGCTAATTGTGATGAAAAAAAGTTGATCATCTCCTACAAGATCCTGAAATACTCTCTCAAAATTAGCCGACAACCCCTTCAGCTTCAGAATAGACCACAAACTCAAAACTTGTCATTTGTGCTGGTTGATTTGTATTTGTTCACCTACAACTGATTTTTTACTGCTTATAACTTTGCCAGAGCAAAGCCGGGCGCAAAAAAAAATTTTACTAATGTGTGCAGCCACTATAACAAAAGCAAATATACCAACAAGTTAGTTTGCTACCTGATCTGATAATGCTGCTTACAATAATACTGGCTGCTCGCTGCTGACTCCTAACTGCTGACTCCTAACTGCTGACTTTATAGTGATGCTTCATCTAATACGAATCAGAGCTAGGGTGAGTTTTAACATCTAACAGGTCAGCAGTAACAGATATTTCTTTACAATGAAAGATCATTCAACCTCCATGTACAAATGTATAAACTGTGTCTTTTTTAAATTAAATACCCAAATCCATTCTGTGACAACTGATATTAATATACAATTAAAAATTTGCTGTTACTTGATATTGAAAATACAACAAGTTTTTATTAATTTGCTTTTGTTGATTGCGTGTTAAACTTCACCCTTGACCTTAAAGGTATACCATTCCAATTCACTTTTCAGGTATTTCAACTTGCTAAGAATTCAAATTTTTTATGTTCTTCTCCTATCCGGTAAATCTGGTGAGTCTTATCTCATGCTGCAACTTGTCAGTATCATAAAGTGAAATATTACTTTTCTGTAGGCCACATTTGAGGAGGTATTTGGAGAGCCAGAAAACCTCCACTCGCCCGACTGTGCATGGAAATGTGGCTACTGTGGTTATGAGGGTGGAAGAAAGTGCTGTTATGCCTTCCTTACCATTATTTCCACCTGGTTGATCGGTCTCTGCTGGGGCTGCTGTTACGCCATTACCTCTTGCTGCATGATATGGTCAGTTACTCCCTCTCTGAAGATATGGGAGATCTGCTGCGCCTGCACCATCAGATACACTCAATCCATCATGGACTGCTGTATCGGAACCCAATATGCCGCCTATGGAGAATGCCTCTCGAAGATCAAGATCACTCAATCTTCCTCTTAGTCTTTCAGGCTGCAACAGATCTCCAGCTTACAGACCTAAAGACACTAAAATCTTTGCTTGCTTTATCATGTTCTTCCATTTTAAATAGATCATTCATCGGTTTTAGTATTATTTTTTCATTGCCACCCAAACCTCCCATTTTAGAAGTGCTCCGTTTGATTAAGCTGACTCAATGAATCAATAAAGAAAGTCAATCTGTCACCAACGTAGACCATTCTGTTGAATAAAATTGTTTTAGAACAAATTAAATTTTCGCTAAAATCAATGTTTAGGCTTTATCTCCCCATGAATACTTTCCCTTGGAGTACATATTACATTGTCACTCAGCACTAGCCTATGTGCTAGCACTGATTGGTCTGGGGAGCAAACCAACCAATCAGAATCAACACATTCAGCACTGGAATATGCCTTGCCGAATTGGTAGTTATTAAACAGTTAGGAAAAACTGTGACCTTCTAACTAGCTTGTTGAATTTGTAAGCAGCAAAGCTCCTCTACCCACGTTATCAAGGTTGGTCTCTACAAAAGGCATTCTGGGTAATTTCAGGCTTGAATTTATATTTTCTTTTCTCTTAATATTGAACGAATTATCTCTCACTCTCACTACATCTTCAGGTTATAGAATCGCATTGTCACTCTGTCCAGAACATGTCCAAATGGCTTAAAATGGGACTTGCTGATTCCAAATTCAGCAGTTATTATGAAGCTAGCCTAAAATGACCTTCATGTGGCAGCTATAGCTTAAAGCGTATTGAAATAAGGTTCGGTCAGCATCAACGACACCTGTTGCATTCACAAACAATTTAAAAACTGTTTTTGTTATTTTTATAAATTGATAATTGGTCAAGGAATCTGATACATTTCATGCACCATAAAAAATAGAAACATAAGTCATTTGTGTTGCTGAATAATGAGGGGAAAAAAAGCCTACCTTAACCTTGAGAACTTGCTCTTTAGCAACGGGCTAAAGCAAAATAAAGCCGTATGCTTGATCTATTGGCAACAGCATGATCAGTTGTAACCTTTCACTTGTGTGTTTTTCTTCATAAAGTACTAATAGATCTAAACATGGGTGAAGATGGAAGACCAGACCTTGTTAACAGGGATTCTAACAACTTTCCTGCCTGATTTCCTTACTGTAATTTCCACTTGGATGCTTGGTCTCTGCTGGGGTCGCTGTTACGCCATTACCTCATGCTGCATGGTTTGGTCAGTAACCCCCTCTCTGAAGGTATGGGAGATCTGCTGCGCCTGCACCATCAGATACACTGCTGCCATCATGGACAGCTGTATCTGAACCCAATCGGCCGACTACAGAGAATGCTTCTCGAGGATCAAGATCACTCTAATGTCCTCTTAATTTTCAAACTTCAACATATCTCCTGCGTACCAAACTTAAAAACACTAAAATCAATGCCCCCATATTCTGTTGCATTAGGCTTTTGTTTAAACCCTTTTTATTTTTGAAATAGTAAATAGTAATAAAGACACAAATACAAAAAAAAGAATGAAAAACTGTCCACCTTTTGCACATAGGAAAGACTTTGGAGCATTAAAGGATACCGTAACACGGGATAGTTTGCATAGAATCTCAAAAAGAAAATTCAATGAATACGATATAAAGCACCATGACTATGTATGTAATAGATATAGAGTATTGAAATAATGCAAATATTGACAAGAAATGGAAATAGCTGATGTACTGAGCCTGTAGTGACAATGTTTATTGAATTATTGGGCGTTTGTCCTCCCTCACTGATAAAAAAAAGCTTGTGAACACAGGTTACATCATACAGTCTGTCAGTTCATCTTTCATCTAGGCAAGGTTTTTACCATTTATCCTATACAGATACATCCTCTCTTTGCAGATAGAATATATTACATGATTGTTTAGGAGGATTAAAGGCTACCTAAAGACTGAAGCAATAATTATTATACTCTTACAGCTAGCTCTGCAGTAGTTATGCAACATTTTTACACTGAGAAAGTTCATAGCATTTCTGGGTCTAAATAATGTATTGTGTTAGAAACTGTTCCCCCTTCCCATCTATGAGGTATTTATGCCTAGTGCTAGTGCTTTTCAGCATAAAAATATTGCCAAAATACTGCAAAACTTGGCTGCCAAACTAAATATTGCAATGGTCCTTATTTAGTCTTCAAGTCTCAAATTGAGAACTAAGTCTCATGTCTCAGATTAAGTCTCGAGTTGAGAGTCGGAGCTGCTGGTACTTGCGTCGTTGAGCTTTTTATCAGAGGAGGAAGCGGATGTGGACGGCGAGGAGCCTCCCTGACGTGGAGAGAGAAGTGGTGTTTTCTCTCCAGTTCTCTTACTCTATGTATGATAATAAAAGTGAGAATGTTGGTTAGTGTTAAAGGGTCATTCCTATTAGAAAAAATGATATCTCACCCAAGTAAATTGAATATTGTGAGTTGATAGGGCAAATAAAAATAGTAAAGAAATGAAAATTGTGGAAATAGATTTTAAGTTTAAAAAAATATATATTAGCAAGGATCATAGTGGATCCCTAATGACTTTTTAGCCTGAGACCTTTAAAGTCATACCAAACATGGCCTAGTAGAACGGACACTTCAATGGTTTACAGAATAGGGTATTTTATTTATCAACTGAGGACTTCATGATAATTTAAGGGTTTTTAGTAGATCTAACTATGATCCAGTTTGCCTGTATTTGAAATCGCTACCCAACTACTGGTAAGCTGCAGGCAAAACCTCCCTGTGGCTTATCAGCGGAAGAGAGCAATTCTAACTAGCTTCGGTCCAAGCAGCATACATGGGGCTATGTGTGATTCAATGCATACTGGGGTAATCACCAAAACGTCTCGATCGATTCCCTATGTAACACATACTTGTGTAAGGGATTCTCTACGTAGGAACCTAGATTTTTCTTTAAAGTTTACAATCTATTAAGATTTTCATCTTAATCTTTTAAATTCTAACTCGACAAATTTATTTTACAATCTAGAAGGGAGAAGGGAAGATGTATCTTCCATTCTTCAGGCAGCGACTAAAGAGGAAGTGACTCAAAATGCAGGTCAATTGAATGAAACTCATCTAGCTATATTCCTTGTCAGTATTTTTCTCATTCTATCGTCCATACTGGTGGTTTTTATTGGCAAGACTACCTTTCCTCACCTACTAAGTATCAAGACTCTTGATCCTAATAGACGGTTTTCTGAGCTCTGATTTAGGCCTCAATTCGGAGTTGTCCTCTCTCCAGTTTGGTACTTTTAACCCACGCCGCATAGGAAAAACGTGCTGAATAGAGGGTTATCTTGAAAACCGATTATGATAGGATAAAAATGATTTTTGATTCAGAATCTGCAACATTGAAAACTCATATGGACATGGTTTGGGAAATGATTTTGGTGTTTGGATAGTCAATTATAGCATTTTCTGCCTGTTTTGCGGACAATTTGGCAGAATTTTTAATCATTTTCGTCACTAAAATTAAGATTTATCAACATTCAAGCCTCCAATGATTTGAAAACCCTGTCTCGCAGGGTTTTCAATGGTGCAGACTCTGAATCAAAAATCATTTTTGTCGTTACATAAGCGGTTTTCAAGATAGCCCTCTTTCAGCAGGTTTTTCCTATGCGGCGTGGGTTAAAAGTACCAAACTGGAGAGAGGACAACTCCGAATTGAGGCATAAATAAGAGCTCAGAAAACTGTCTATTAGTTTAAGCGCTTAAACTGTACCAGGGTAGCTGGTAGTAGCATTTCATTATCAACCAATTTCCCAACATAAGTGGGAAAATGTTTGACAATGAAATGCTACTACCAGCTACCCTTGCGGAGTGTGAGCGCTTAAAGTACATCCTGCTACTTTTCTTTACTCACCGCTTGATAGAAGTATATAAATAATCCACCAGTTATCACACATACAGCGGTACCACAGCCGTATATAACATAGCATACAATAGTGGCAGAGTTCATCAGTGACATCAGAGAGAGATATTTATCCTGGTTAGGGTCATCGATCACTGCGCTCTGGTGATATAAAAAGAACTATTATTATGCGTTTTTATTGAGGTTTTCAATATATCAATAAACAAACAAAAATAACAAATTACTTTTGACCTCATCAACAAAAAATACGAAAATATATATATATTTATTTATATATATGCACAGAAATAATAACTAGAAACGGTAATAATATTTGCGAGCAAATATGAAGTCATACAACCGACCATAATGATTTTCAAGGTCATGTGACATGAAAATTGATGATGTTATCAGCTTCGGCACATGTCATAACCCCCAAATACCAAGTTTTAACTCAATCACATGATAAGAACTGTTAATCGGCAGCCACTTAATGTTTATGACGGCCATTTTGGATATCGGGTCACGTGACATCAAATTCAATGATGTCATATGATTCGGTATATGTCATAGCCCCGAAATCCCAAGTTGTTACTCAATCGAATGATAAGAGCTATTTATCGGCAGCCACTTCCTGTTTATGGCGGCCATTTTGGATATCGGTTCATGTGACATTAACATTTTGGATATCGGGTCATGTGACATTAAAATTGATGATGTCATAAGATGTCATATGTCATAACCCCCATATCCCAAGTTTTAACTCAATCGCATCATAAGAATTGTTAGTTAGCTGCAATTTACAGTATATGGCGGCCATTTTGTATATCGGGCCATGTGACATCATAGGCAATGATGTCATTAGATTCGGTATATGTCAAAACCCCCATATTCCAAGTTTTAACTCAATCGCATGATTTGTTCTCAAGATATTACCAACGAAGAGCAAAAAACGTCTGTCACTAATTAGTCTAATTAGCGAATATTACATAACAATTAAAAAATTCATTTCGTAATTTCTCATCTAGACATATGGAACCATGTTGTGACAAAGTTATATGAAATTGTGTCTAGTAGTTCTTGACTTATAGAAGCCCAAAAAGTGTTGCAAAAATAATAATAAATCCAACCAAAACAAAAGTCATACAACTTAAAGTTGTATGACTAATTAGTTGGGAGAACAAGTTTTACTGTATGTGATGGGTCAGATATGTGTGGACTTACTGACTGGCCCAATACACAACAAACTGATTCATGACAATTCTCAGTGGATCAAGACCTGTTTTTATTTTTTTCATTGGTTTGATCTCAGTAGTATTCCAGAAAACTGCATTGTGGGTCACCTTTATCGGGCACTTCTGCAAAACTTCTGTACTTGGTGTGATACAATGTAACTCAAGGAGCCCTAGGCAGTATGCCAACTTGTCATCAGTAGATTGAACCCTACATTGTTGCAATCTCAATACATATATAAACATATATTTCTATATATAGATATATAGATATAAATGTTTATATTTATATATTGTATCCTGTCTCTGCCACATGTGGTCAAGGAATGAAATGTTTTGTCGAGCTTAAAGATTTAACACCAGTTTTTCCAAAAATTGCTGCTAATTATTAAATTTATCTTTTAAAGAAGACCGAATTCAAAAAACTGCACACACCGTGCTCCACAACATTGTCTATTCTACCTGCTGGGTCAAGTTTGGTCCACTTGCCTGGATTCAAGTTGCTCCCTTCCACAGGCAAAACCTTATGGCCTGCGGCGTGACCAGTAGAGGGGAAACAACTCCGAATGCAGGCAAATCGACCTAACTTGGTCTAATTCTACCTACTAGATATGATAAGTTTACATACCTCATTGAGCCAGGCGACAGGGAACACAATCTCAGAGATATTAGACATAGAGCTGACATGCTTCACAGGTTTCAGGTAGATGTTTATCTGTAACCTCTTAGCTATCCTCATCACTATGCCTGTTTTCTGTGAGGAGTGAACAAACCAGTATTAGTGATATATTATCAAAAGGGAAATGGGCTAAGTGCAAGACCATCAGCGGGGTAAAAGTAATTCAACAATTCATAGAAACTCAATATGAAATACATCACATGTAACTGTGACTCCCACGAGAGATTTCCAACCATTCGTTGTGGGTTGTGTCACATCACAAAAAAATCGTATTACTGAGATAAAAATTACTAGTTTAGTGCATCATCACTGGTTGCCCCAGTTGCTGTGTTTAATTTTTGAGGATGGATTTTGGTTATGTTCATATGAATGCATGGATTTCATAGTTAAGTTAACAGTTTTCTGGTTGCCAGTACCTGACTGAGTTTTCAAATTGATTGTTATATATAGAAAATGGTCATGTCACATCAATCCAAACCAAACGGACCCCACAAAAGGAGTCAGAAATGCAACTCAATATGAGGGTTTTTGCCCGCAGAAACTGAAGACACTGAAACCTATCAGAGCCAACCAATGATATTATGTTCTGACCCTTATATCCTCTAAATAGCAAGTGGTTTGGTATAATAACTCACTGGTTCCATGCACACATCAGTTCTGTGTTCCAGAGGGATGGGTTTGAGACCTTCCACCGCATTTAGGTACTTCGGATCGGCGTACAGGAAGTGAGGTAGTGATGCTACTATCGGTACATTAAACCCGTCCACTGTCAAAAAACCAGCAATATACATAACAAAACTTGTCTCATGAGTATTTCTTCGGTAAAGGTATTCATTGGACTATCTTAGTGACTGAGTAAATGTATTTCAGTTTAGATCCACTAGTGCTGCATTTGAATCATGCTACGTAGACAATCTTGACAAGACAGGCTAGCTACAACCCAGCAACAAGGCAATTCGAAATGGAACAAGCACTAGTATAGGTGCTCAGACTGCTTCAATGCGAGTTAGTGGGCTTACATTATGAATCACTCATTAGGTGGTTCATAGTGTAATGCCACTTACCTGCATTGCAGCCGTCTGAGCCATTGGACTGAACAACCCCATGAGCAAGTACAGCCTGGTTAAGCTGATGTTTATTTTGGGGTGAGAGCAAGGCACCTCCCAAACCAAACAGTTCTGATACTCAGACTAGGCCTGTTATGCTGAGTAGTGATACGCTGACCTCGAGACTACACTATTATCATGTGTATCTCCGATCGTTAGAGTCAATTTAGTATGAGTACCTAACATGTTCCGGCCCCAATTAATGAACTTGGACACGGGTCGTCACACCAAAATCCTTGTGATGGTACTCATGCTCCGTGAATAAGTTCGCGCTCTATCGATCAGAGATATACATGCAATAGTATATTACGTCATCAGTGTGATGATCGAGTACTGCCTGAGTTTCTCAGATGTTTATTTTGGGGTGAGAGCAAGGCACCACCCAAACAAAACAGTTATGGTACTCAGACTAGACCTGTTATGCTGACTAGTGATACTTACACACTTGACAGGATGTTATATTCATCATACCGTCCCCCAGTATACAGTTACCGGGTGGAGTACAGAAGCCAGCGTTATCAGGATTAGAGTTCGCGTTTAGTATCTCCTCTCGGGGAGATGAGAATGTATACAGAGTGATACCCTTACTCGTCTTCTCCTCATTAACATAAGTTGCGTACAAAGACCTGAAGAAAGAAAGATGTGCTTCAATTTTAGAATGAAAGAAGATGAGTGGTGTTGTTGAAAGATCATGTCTGTCTGTCTAGTTAGACCAAGGGTATTAGATATACTATACTATGACCCTTGGTTTGACATCACTCATTTTTTATGTCAAAAAGAAATTCATCTTCATACAGTTACCTGAGGAAAGGAAAATGTGCTTGAATTTAACATTTGTGGTGGTATTTTGTAATGTGAGAAGTGGAGTGGTGTTGTTGAAAGGTCGTATCCAACGGCTAGTATGACACTTCACATGTTTTTATGTCAAAAAGAACTTTACGAATCATTGTTAGCATACACAAAATCCCATTCTATCTTACTTCTGATGATGCCGATGAAGAAAATAAAGGCAGGTGAAACATTACAACCATAGAGGACGATATCACTATAGTTCGGCACAAAACAGACCAGAAAATCATTGCACTATGATACTGCAACATAATCTCATTTTGACATGCATGATGTGCTATATATTACCTGCAAATATCAGGAACAAAGAAGTACACTGTGTGGTCCTTCGTCAAATGTGGTGGTCCAATAGTTCCATCTGTAAAAATTTTTAAAAATCTGTTCAATTTTCATCAGCTTTAGTATTGCATCATTCCTATTACATAAAACAAGGCACCACAAGTATCACAAACAATATGGTGGAAGATTCCAATGACAAACTTTAAACCGCATGAGCCAAGTTTTATTCCAAGGAGTCACACTTAATAAACTCAATATATAATCTTATCTATTATGTATCAGCTGATCTTTAGTTAAGTCATGATATACAGCTGTGCTTATCTTTACCGACATGTCGGAAATCTGTCCAGGATAAGTGACAAACTATTCTATCCTAACCCTGTGCGAACCACATGCAATGTTAAAGTGATTGTGAAGGAATCAGGTTTTTGGTATCATTCTAGAGTTCTCAGTCTAATTTAGAAAAGGTTCATTAACAACGTATGGCCCAGCTTGAACTAATTTTTCCTCAAAGTTTAGTTGTGAAGGTACTAAAAAGATTCTATTTTAATGATAGTACACACAAAAAACTGAAAACCTTATTTCTTCACAATCTTTGTCATGCTGTTCACCCTACAGCTGTATTACAACAGTTGACAGTTGAGCTTAGCGAGTGATCTGTATGTTGTTTAGTATCTACACTGCATAAATCAGTTAATGAGCCATCTAACTCAAAAGGTTGAGCTTCCCCTGACTGACCTAGATTGGTTGTTTGTTCAGTGCCAGTCACAAAAGAAGAGGAATGGGGGCAGTAAACCAACACAACCTACACAACCCTATCTAGATCTTAGGTATGAAGGCTAATCGAGCACTTATCAAACCCAGCTATGTAAGTCATAGGTTTAGTACTAGTAGTCATGTTACACTTACCAGTACCGTTGACCATGTTAGCGTACTTAGTAGACCAGAAGTTGAGATATTTACTTCCGTTATAGAACTGGGTCTGACCTACATTAGTCAGGTTATTTACTCCTGTATCTACAGTCCAGACTCCGTCATCTGTGTAGTTTTTCTACAATCATACAAATCATGTCAGACACATGTTTGGCCTAACAGAGTAAGTTTACATTTCTAATCAGTTTAATCTTATTTATTATGATTATCAACAGTGAGTCAGAATTGTAATGTTTATCATCGAATTCAACTTTAGCTACACCAAGGATGCACACTAGCATTATCATAGTAAACTAAAAGATTCCTAACTTTGAAAATCAGAAAAAGTTGCAGACCAATATTGTTCCCCACTCAATTATGGAGTCAGATGGAACAGTGCGGAAAACTTGATTTTTGTTCACAATTTCATTAATTTTGAGTTGCCCAGTCCCTGAACTAAAAGGTCAATAAGCAGATAACTCCCATTAATTCATGATCTCTGCCTCATAGATTTTTTGATATCAATAGCAGAAGATAATTATGAGCACGGTCTACGGATTGATATATAAAGTGAACAAACCCCAGCATAGATGCCCAGGAAATCAGTGTAGAACATATGAGGCAGTAGTCTCATAGCCATGGTCATCATAGGATCATGGTAACCCCAGATAAGATCGCTCATTGTGTACTCCTTATATAAACTGTCTCCAAACTGCTTTATCAGCTCATCAAAGGCCCACTTGATGAGCAAATTCTCATTGGCCAACGCCTCAGCTACTGTCTAAAAAAACAAAGAGTGAACATATATAAACATAATCAAAATCTTTTAAAAACAAATATAAGATAAGTTATAATTGATCAGTGAGTTCGGTGGGGTGACATGTCTGGTCGGCTACAGCTCTAAAAAACAACTTTTGTACTTTTGATAAGCCCCATAGTCTTTATCACTTCAGTCTAAGACAAATCCAGAGTTTGTTTGAGGGCTTGGTGCCACAAAACCTCAGTTAATGTTGATTAAAGTACATCGCATAAAAGTTATACCCAAAAAGTTTTAAAAAAAGCCCTCCAACAATACAACACCAACACACATTTGAAACACCGATGAGTGTTTGGTATTGGGACCATTCATCATCGAAACCAATAACCATATAACCTGCTTCTAAACATTTGGTAATACTTTCAGAGATAGCAGTGGTAAATGATAAACAACAATATTTCCTATCAGCTATCAGAGTATTTTGGCACAAGCTTATCATGCACTTATCATTGGTACATTGTTGAAGGTCAGAGCATTTCAGATTAGTCAACCGATTGATAAGTTAGATAGCTGGTTTGTTTGCTCATGAGGCTAAACATGCGAAAGTATCTGTATCAAACTTATACTAAGAATCAGTGGAAAACGAAGACAATCTGTTGATGTTGTGGCAATTTGTCTGTTGATGTTGTGGCGATTTTTCTGATGATGTTGACGATAAACAATAAATTACATAGTTGATTATTACTGTTTATAGATGTGATGACCATTGTGAAGTTGGTTATATTGGCAATTATAGTTATCATAATAAAGTCCCATAACATGTCCCAAAGGTCAGTATATATCCTTCGACCGGAATATCAGTTCAACCATTATAACAGTTTGGGCAAGCTGGTCATGTCTGTGGAAGAGACACGAATTGTGGCATTTGAACGCATTTTTATGGAAGCATAACTTAGTATTATTTGTCAGTGGACCCCATCCCATCATGTATAAGCCTAAAAACTGTTTGCAAGGAGTCTTTAACAATTTTTCAGTCTTCGCTTATGTCAAATATTGTATTTCACTGCACCTGAGAGCATATAACAGACTGCAATCAAGTGTTGCAACAAGGCATCACTTTATTTAAAGTGATTGTGAAGGAATCAGGTTTTTGGTATCATTCTAGAGTTCTCAGTCTAATTTAGAAAACTGCTACAAATGTTATTAACATCAATTGGCCCAGTTTCCACTGATTTTAACTCAAAGTTGAGATTGGAAGGTACTAAAAAGTATTATTTGTATATACTATCATTAAAATTGTACCTTTTTAGTACCTTCTCATCTCAACTTGTGAAAATGAGTTAATACTGGGCCATATGCTGTTAATGAACTTTATAGCAGTTTTCTAAATTAGACTGAGAACTCCAGAATGATACCTGAATCCTTCACAGTCACTTTAAAGTACAATACAATGTAACAGTAAGCAAGACTTACCACAAATGGCAGGTTGACGGATACTATAGTATCATTTTCTGTCCCTTTAGATTTCTCAGGACAGAATTCATACCACCGAAGATTCTTATATGTGACTGTGCCATTATCATGCCATACTGAATCAGTCTTTATCCTGTATTCTCTGCAACCACAGACGAAATATTCGGACTAATCATACCATGTTGATTGAGGGAAGCCCATCATTTTTCTTCCAGTCCCTAGCAACTTCAACAACAACCAATACTGACTAAGCACTTTTTTATTACTTTTGCTTCCTGTAATATTTGTTTAGCCTTTTCTTTGATAAGTCAGAAGGTAAATCTTCTTGCAGTTTGAGAATCTCAAGACTGGAAATCTAGCTTTTTCTTTAGAAATTTTCACTTTGCTGGTATAGGAATTGGGCACCATTTTTGTGTATGATAGCTTGTCTTGACCTGCCATGATAAGCTCCCAAATATACGGCCAGAGAGCTGACCTGCATCGCACATCAAAGATGACAAAGAGGCATCATGTGACTTTCACTATACATATACGATAAGTCATCAGCATTGCAAATGATGCATTATTATAAATTAAAGGTCCAAAGTGCAACATCTTTTATAGAGAGTCATGAGCAAGCAGCTTTCGAATCAAGGTTCTCCTGCCATTTTAGTGCCGAAGCAACAAGCTTCATCCTTGCACTCCTTTCACTTTTCTTCCAATTGAAAGCCAACTATCCTAGCATGTTGACATCATTATAAACGATGATAAACATATGCAGACACCTGCTGCGCTGGGTTGTGTGAATTTATAAAACTTGAAATCTTCATGGACTTCTTTTAAACTAAAGCTCTGTATAAAAAGTGTGTTGCTCATGTATCTCTACAGGACACTTTTGACAAACCCACAGCCAGTCTTTAATCGCCATCACGAATGTGTTAAGGGCTGGCTGTGGGTAAAACCTTATTCACTACTCTCTTTTTTTCTTCTTCTATGCTCTGTGTGATCAGCAGTGTTTTAAACAACAAATTTCGCAACATACTCCTTTGTGAGTGACAAATAAACCAATCAATCTATCAACCTCCCAAGATCCAATCTGATCTGAAGTCAGGGGACTCATACTTTACAAACCTGTATGTATAAGGACCAAGCTGCTGGAACCTGGGCTTCTCAATCTTAGCTATCACCTGATCCATATTGGTGAGATTGAACAGGTACCATTGATAGTAGACAGGCACCTCAGGCTCATACCAGTTCTTATACTGCATAGATCCATTGTGTATCACCAAGTTCTACAATCAGGGCAAAAAATCTGTCAGAAGCACAGCAATCCAGAGGATGGTAGTCTGTGCCCCAATACTCCTGCCCCCGGCCGGGGAAGAGGACAGGGAAAGGTAAGTTACTGCTATCAATTACTTATTGGCAAACAGATATATATATCTTCAGAAAACTCTGTTGTTCAATCTGCATCCAGTTCTAGACAAAACTGACAAGCCTGTTTTTTTCCTCTTACACCTTTCTTTAGGTATTTTTGGGGATTGAGCGACAAAATATCCTGTACTGTAATAATAATAACAGAGATTATTCATAGACTATTGAATTGTTCCACATAAATATCTATCTTGAATGCTACATTTGCCAGCAGAACTGGCCTATAACCAAGTATGAGTCTAATTTGAGGAGTAACCAGCTGGGAATCCTTTCAGGTACAAGGGTATAATCATTTGACTTTGTGATAAAATAAGATGGTTTCAATGAATTCCAGTGCTGATGTAGAAGATCATCAGTTCTGAGACCAGAAAGAAGATGGCGGTGCAAGGATATAAGGATACGCAATGTAATGAGGAGACTTGACTGAATACACTTTTCACTTACCTGTTTGAACATAGATGGTATGATACTAAACTGTATGACAAGTGATACTATGAGTAGTATTACAGCGGCGATAAACCAGCATGATGTACAAACACACTCTCGCCTCTTCATTGCACTGCTCGGAGTCTCACTCTGTTGCTTGAGCGAGGTTGGCTCTAAAATACATAAAATAATTTCGCCTCAAAAGTCAGTGGGTGTTGATTCAATATCTGTGATCGAGAGTTGGTAGCAAGTAGGCTGGACTAGGAGGCAGTTGGAGCCAATTCTACCCTGAGTTATAGCATTCCTGCAGTAGAGTAGGGTAACTCCCACTTAAGTGAAGGTTTGAAACTCTAGTCATGAATTATCTCAGGAGCTTAGTTAAAATCTGAAGCACCCAATTGGTCCTAATGATTCCTTATTCATCCCATGCTTATATATTAAGTTATAACTGCATGCAGCATCAATCAAGTACTAGAGATGCTGAGATGATTGCATGATGTCAGCAACAACAATCAATGTGACAAAAGTCTCATATATGTCACCAACTGCATGACACCTCACTCTCCTGTAGTCCAGAGGAAAATGAAATGGCTTTCACGACAAACTAATATCATCCATGTTTCTACACCATTACATTGCACTTACTTCAGAATAATTTTCCCTCTCCTCTCAAAGGCAGCTTGCCTTTTCTGAAATTAAAATGAAACTAACTTCTCAGCCTATATCTCTATAAAATGCCATGGACTGGATTATGGAGCGCAACCAGCATCCCATCAGTGAAATGTTTGTTCTCTAAGGCTACAGTCATAAGTTTTTGTTTACATTTCCAATGCGCAAGCTCAAAAAGTGACACTTCCTTTACAGTCCTTGGCAGGTGCTCTACTGAAGAATCTCTCCAATCTTACTCATTTTAAAGCTTAGTTCTATACCATATCAAACTGTCAAGATGGTGTCTGGACCTATCAACTGTGTGAAGTACCTGGTGTTTATATTCAACCTGCTGTTCTTTGTAAGTATCCTACAATAAGTGCATTTGGTGTGATTCTTTGTCATTATTAATTTGTGTGTTTCCATCCATCCAGGTATCCTACACCTGGGATTTCCATCATCATTTATGTTCATCCAAACAACAGTATCTTAACAACTCAAAGCTTAATGTATCATTTATGCATGCATTGTCTTACACCTAGGCCACTTTAACTGACAACACTCAGTAGGGTCAACATATTTATTTCATCAAGGAGTCTCCTTGATTACATCATACATTACCTACCTACAGGTCTGTCTGTTAGATACCTTAGTTTGCCCTGTATACCATAGATTAGAAGTCAACAACTCTACATACTTTGTTATGGTCAAGTAAGGGAGGGCGGTGAATTCTTTTCTTAGGCCCGAATTCTTGTCGGAATCTCTCTAACAAAGGGTTAAGTTATGTTGCGATTTGTGGTAATTATGTACATGTGTTGGTTATCAATTGCCACGCTTCACATCTATGACTGATTCACATGACTGCCCCTGCTGGTACCTGTATGTAATAGACATGTATAATATTGCATACCATCAAAGGGTATAGTGGGTCTACAATATCCTTGATGTCACATTAACAACAGACTGCGGCGCTGTAGCATTACCGACCCACGCTGCGCCAACCACGTGATTCTCACAGCCTGCCGCCATATTGGATTTATTTGGCCGACTTACATCAAAACTCAAAATAACTGTTCAAAGCTTAACTGTGGCTGGTTGTGGTCAAGGATTCACATCTTCTAATGTAGTTCTGTTTAAAAATTACTAAGCTACCTGTACTGATATGGCAGCTTAAGTAACTTTGAGGTTGATAAGAGAATTTTATAAACAGGTAAGTTCTTCATGCATGTCTTGTTTTGAAGCACAAAGGGCTCAAGTATCAAATCTATAGATGCTCATAAAGGCCTATGGTATTTCAGGGGTAGTAGCCATTGCCAGCATAGCACAAAACCAGCTGAACACTCATCCGGACCGTCTCAACTAAGAAGCAGTAATATGTAAACAAATAACGTAGTCTGCGAAGTTTCAGGGTACATGTTCTGCTATGACCGTCCATCTCGTATATATTGTGGGCCTTCCTATACTCAGGTTCTCATACCATTCTTGTTTATTGTTACAGTTATTTGGGATTACTATGGTAGCAGTTGGAGCCTATGTACAATACCAAATGACGGACTATCTAAACTTCTTTGATACTAAGATCAATGGGCCGGCCATACTGCTCATCATTGTTGGGCTGGTCATATTTGTTATAGCATTCTTTGGCTGCTGCGGAGCTATCAAAGAGAACTACTGTATGGTTCTAACGGTAAGTTTAATAGTTACAACCATTGAATTCCATATCATTTAGTGTCAGCGCTTTTTGTATTGAAGGTTGCGGGAGAAGTCTTATGTCAAAGATTCCAAAAACGTATAAGAAAAAGTGCCTTTTAGATAGGCTTGTGCAGCAGAATGGTGACAGACTGTGAAAACAGTTAGAGAATCCATTTAAAAGCTACTGCCGTTAAAATCTCCTCCCTTTCTGAATGTGAATTAGAAATTTGAAAAAAAAGCAGCGCAACCTGCAGTGTATGGTGTGTACTGGGAAGGACCATGCTCACAATATGAGCTGTTTTTTGTCACCTATCTTGAGGCATCAACTATATATAGAACTGTAAAACTGTTTGCGCTTTTTGCTTATTACAACCCAGCACAGCTGAAAGCTATTCAAAATGTAATCCTGCTCGCCTGTGTATAATATACACACAAAACTGGTGACCTTTCAAGTAGTATAATTGCAAAAGAACAGCCTGCTCTTGATGGCTCAACAGCCCCACAGTGAGAAAAATGCCAGTAATGTATGCAGAGTTGGTCAGGTTGGTGAATGAGCAAACAGCTATATCATCTTGTCTTGCCAATATTCAATTAATTGTATGTCAACTACTAAAACAGCCTGCTCTTGCTGGCTCAGCTTCATGAAATGCAGAAAAATGCCAGATTATGTATGTATGTATGTAGTATGTATGTTGAGTTGGTCAAGCTGGTGAATGAGCAAACAGTGATATCTTGTCTTAACAATGTAAACCAGAGACTATAGATAATATCTAAATTTTCTGTGTCACCTGCTAATAGCTGACTCTAGTCAGTAGTTATCAGGCTGACCTGAGAATTGACATGCTGCCGACGTTATGACATGCTGCCTTTGCCTGTAGATTATTAGATTGTATAGAAAAGCTGTTTTCATTTCTCAGCTCAATCAATAAGCATGATTAGTGGGACTACTTGAATTAATTATTATATCGATGATTATTACTGCTATGAGGGAGACTAAAGGCTTACACCGCTCTCAATCACTGCACTGTGTATTTAGATAATATGTAGGCCTACTTAGATAGGGTGTCTGACTACTTTGTACAAATTACCTTGTTACTCACATACATGGGGAAGCTCACACAAAAGGATAAAAAAGCAACGACATAGCGTTGCTGTGTAAACAGTACATGGAATTTAATTGAAAAAAAATGGTGTTCATTGTTGATAATGCAAAGCTTGTGATTCATGCGATACATTTATTTGGGTTCTAGGGTATGTCCATGAACATAGAATATATAATAACACTATGGGCATGTCTCCTAAAGTAAATATACAATTTGAATTTTACTGCCAGCGATAGTTCCCAAAACCTGAAAACATCACAATGATACTGATTCAATAACACTGGTAAATATTATAAGAGTTTAGTTTTGATAGTTGTGAGGTGATTTAATAATATCTAGCACTCTCACTAGCTAAGGCAGGAATACAGAGGTTGAGTGCCTGTTGGCTAGCCATATATTTTACCATAAATATTTCTCATGCAAATACATCTAGTTTTCTACGGTAAATAGTCAATAAACCTACCTTATTGGTCCAATCAAGAAGTTGGTCCAGTGTACACCATGGTAAATTTTTAATTTTCATTCGCATTTTTAACTTCAATATTTGTCTTTTAGTTCTCAATCTTGATGATGATAATTCTGGTATGTCAGATCGGAGGAGCCATCGCTGGGTTTGTCTATTCTAACGAGATGAAGACACTCGCCAAACAGCAGCTCATAAACTCGCTGGAGGAGGTGAATGAGAAGGATGACATCATGAGATCCTGGAACGATCTGCAGTCTGAGGTAGGATAACTCTCAGCCTAATCTAAGTGCTCAGGCGGCAGCATTGCGCGTTAGTGGCATTACTTACATTATCAAACACCCAATTTCTGAGCACTTAGACTTACTCACAGCCTAACCTGGTATTGTCTTAATGGTAATTAAGAGATTGTTTAACCAGACCGAACTTCATTCAGACTCTTGTAACTGATGATCGGTTCAACTGAGACCTATCACACATGGTCTAGTCTATGTATATATCTCCACTTAAATGCCCATGGAACCATGTAGTCTATGGTTATTTGTATTCTATAAATAGGAATGAGAATATTTATTGTGTTGATGGGCTGTTTTGACAGTAGAAAAAAATACAACACTGTTTTATAGATAGGGGCACTTGATAAAGGGAACCTGCATACTTAAAAACACCTGCGCCTGAGTGACACTGTATATCATATATGACTAGTCTAGTCATCATGGAGGCTTTTATTACATCTGCTCCTCAGTTAGGGAGTTGATATGCTGGTTGATGTTGAGTTTCATGTAGACCTCAAACTGTGGCATGATAGCTGGTAGTGGCATCTCATTATCAACCATTTGGTGGGGAAAGGAGTTGATGATGAAATGCCATTACCAGCCACCACCTAAATATTCAACAATAAGCTTGAAAACCATCAATGATAGAGAGGACTGGTCTACCAAGACAGCGAAGACCTGTTTGGTTTCCATTCAAGTTATATGATTTTTAATTTCATACAGTCTTGTACCATTTAGTCAACAAAACAGTGGCGTAGAACCTCTGAGAATACACTTTAGGTCCAAGATATGCTCGAGACTGTGTGTTTGCTACTTCATGCTGCGACGATAAAGTTTGATACAGTGTGGGCCACCTAAGCTAGCTCGCCTGCCCTTGAGTAGTTATTATGTAATATGGTATTACAGTTAAACTCATTGTTAGTTTTGCTGAAACGCCATCATTTTCAAGGCCTTTTATTTATATCTTGTATTTCTGATATGTTGCTGTGTTCTAATGATTGAGCTTGATCCTTACAGTTTGGTTGTTGCGGTGTTGAGGGCGCCCTGGACTGGAAGACTTACGCTAGCGAGAGTAAATATGCCACTGGACCACCCAAGTCGTGCTGTAACACAACGACTGAGTGTACCTACAATCAAAAACCAGAATTCACAGTATGTTTTACTCTGTGATGTTAGGTTGATCTCTAGTTTACTTGCATTTGGAATTGCTCCCCCTCCGCCACGGATCGGCCTGCGTCTTATCAGTGGTATCGGAGCAGACCCGAATGCATGCAGACTGGACCAATTTTGATCTAGCATAGAGCCAACCACACCAAGGACTATCAATTCGTTCCTTGTTAGTGGGACCTAGGCACTGAAGTCAATCACTCGGAATTACCAAAGAAACTCAAATGCATACCAAATTAAGTTGCTCTTCTTCTAGATTTTGTAAACACACAGTTGCCTACACTAGCCTTATCACCTGGCCACTTGTTGTTTAACAAAAAAGCGAGCATGTGACAAGGCTACAACTATACCAGTTATGACCTTGAAAACTTTGCATATGCAATGGTGTTGTAATGTGAGGCTTGACCAACTCATGACCAGTCGGTTTGCCCGACATCTTCTACTCTGGGGACTTGTGTAAACGGATAACTCTCTTCTACAGGATTTCTCTACTTCATGAAATAACGAGTATTCTTATTAGCTGCTGGCAATTAGCTGGCATCATATCCAAGTCTCTTGAGAAGCTTCTCCCTGTTCAGTACCAATGTACCGAGTTCATGTTTTCTCTTATGTGATATAATTGCAGCATTATTTGGGGTGGGTGGGGACAAAGATTTGGGGGTATAAACTGTGCCGGTAGCAGCATTTCATCAGCAACCACTTTCACCACCTATGTGGCTGATAATGAAATGCTACTACCGGATATCCCGACACGTCATCCCGATATCTCGACACAAGCGCTTAAACTATAAGTATAGCCATGTTTGTTCTGAGATTTTATACCTTTTTACTAAATTGAGTCTTTCTAAATTTTTAACAGGGTTGTGTGCAGAAAGTGGAGACTTTGCTCGAGAAGAACGTATATTATATCGGAGCCGTCGGCATGGCCCTGGCTGTAATTCAGGTTTGTACCGGCTCATCGTTTGTATTTCAATTAAATTCAATTCAATTAAATTTGTGTGTAATTTCAGGCTATTTGTGTGTTACTTCAGGCTATTTGTGTGTTACTTCAAGCTATTCTTGTTCATGGTGACATTTAGCAATGTTAAGAAGTGGCTAGATTATTTTGTGTCTTCTTTATTGTAAACGCAAATTATAAGCAGATTATTAAGTAACTATTAAGCAGATCAAATCTCCACTCCTCCCCCCCCCCCCCCTACGTCTGTATTTCATGTTTGTCATCGCATGGATTTAGTCTCTGTGACTCGCTTTGTGGTATCGATTTGATTGGTTTGTTGGTGGATGAATTGCTGCCAACATCCATATGGCTACAAATCAGTGGAAATTTTATAACTCAAAATTGCTGAAATATGCTGACATTCCTTTAGCACTTGGCGATGAAGTTACAACAACAAATAATAACGCCGTTCCACTCGAGAGAGGCCATTTTTGAGTAAAACTTTGATCCAATTGGCCAGCAGATCATGAATGTCAGAAACAAGCCTGCTAAATTCTGCTTTGTTCAATGATTCACATAGATTTCACCATTTCTCTCGGACAATAAAAATTGATGCTATGATTGCTGCTGTTACTAGCGCTGACGATAAAGTTACATTCATTTAACTTTTTATTTCAAATTATTTCTCATTAGCTTTTATTTCCATTGTTGCCAAAATATCAAAAGAATCTATTTCCACTGCTTTCCACAGCTTTGAAAGGATTTTGGCAGTGATTTCCAGGCTCAAAAAACTTTCAAAGCATCGAACCTCATATTTAATCATATCACTATGATTATACATCATATAATTGTGTGGAGTTGGTAATTGCTTGCTTTGATTCGGGTGTGAAATTTTTCTGTGCCAAACCCAATATCCTATGTTTGAAATGATGCGGGAGGGGGGGGGGTTGATTTGTTAGTCAAGGGTGATACTGTTTTGAAATTGTACTCAACCTATATTTAATTAACCAAAATGACTAATAATAATGCTGTAGATCAAATGTGATCCAATTTACCTGAATATGGAGTTGCTTCCCTCAGCTGAACTCAAAGTTTGTGTCGCTAACTTACTGGTTTTCACAAGTGCAGTTTCCCCTATGTCTTTATGTCATGATTTAAACTGTCCAATTGCATGTGAACCAAACCTTGTTTTGTCCATTTGTGTCTTCCAGAAATGACAATTGTAGATATTTATTGCTGCTCTTATGATTTTGCTCTCCTATCATCATTATGAATCAAAGTAAGACTGAGGTCATAACCCACAACTGGTTTTCATGCCACTGTGATGCGGGTGTGCCATGCCTCCCTCACTGATGATACATAAGATATACACCTATCATATCAAGCTAAGTAAGACTGAGGTCATATCTCACGGCTGGGTTCCCTGTGATGCGGGTGCTCCATCCCTCCCGCTCTGATGATGCAAGCTAATTAAGACTGAGGTCTTACCCACCGCTGGATTTCCTGTGACGGGGGTGCTCCATCCCTCCTTCTCTGATGAGGTATAAAAGGTTATACTCTTTGTCTGTTCAGGTTACGGGTGTAGTATTATCATGCTGCCTTGCTCGCGCTGTCAAAAAGGAATATGAGGTTGCTTAATACCCATTCTCATCTCCAGCCTCTGCTGCTGCTACTACTGGTATAATATTATAATCAAGGTAATGGGAACTGATTAATTGTCTTCTTTTAAGTCTTTAGGATCAGATCAGTGCAACCATCAACATATTTCTACTAATTTATATGTATATATTCCTATTTAAGGCACTGCCAGAACATCGACATAATAATGGTCTCTAAATCCTCTTTGTTATCATATGATTAAATTACATATGAATACTTATTTATATGTTTATATTACATATAAATACTTATTTATAGGTTTATATTACATATAAATACTTATTTACATGTTTTTTAATGCAACTAAATATTTGAGATTTGAGATTTTAGCAGATATAATATTGTGATCATTGCTAAATGGTATTAACCTTATGTGATGATTTCTTAGGATTTCTCTGTGCTCAAACCCTCCCTCACCATATGGAGCACCATAACTTGTTCCTACGCCATGTCTTCTACTAACCAGTAACTTCTACTGTTGCTAACTAGCTTGTTACGCGGCTATTTTTTTTGTTTTGGGGGGAAAAACAAAAAAGGGACAAGGCTAGTCGATGACTAATAAAAGGTCATTAAAAATATTCGCCCGTCATCGTGATATGCGTGAAGATTCCTTTTCGGTAATGCTAGTTATATTATGTAAGCATTATTTTAGTAGTCATTGGCAGAGGAGTGGTTAAGGACACTTCGCGATTAATGTGCATTCAAACCTTTCCTCTGAAGCCTTTTTTGATATCAGTTTACCCTTCATCCATCAACCTTCCTTGCTTTATCACATCCTTTTGCTTTTGCTCCACAGATAGTTGGAGTTATGTTCTCCTGTTGTTTGGGACGTGCCATTAAAAGACAGAAACACGGTCTGATATAACGATATTATACTCAACTCATAATATGTTACAAAACAATCTATTACAAGTAGGTAAGTGGACACGACTCCAAAGAATACATGCTACATTTAGACTATCAAGACTTGCCAAATAGCTAAAGACTTGGTTGAACTGGTGAATATATTAGTGGCTGCTTTAAAACAATCGCCCAATCTATAGATCACTTTACAAACTGATGTTGTTGTATATTGATTTTAGATCTCATCATTACAATGTACATATTATAAACGTGCAACAATATATTATATTATATATGTTATATTTTTTGTTGGTATCATTAAATGCATATGTAATTTTCGTCCTTCTTCACGGTTTTGTCCTTGGTTTTCGTTGTGCCATGTCTTGGCAACATTTTGGTGATAAGCTTTAGACCTAGAAATTTAGACTGGTATTCGCTTTTTCTTGCTAGAAATTTATAGAGTTTGCTTTAATAAGACATGAATAGATATTTTATTATTTGGTGCTGTGGATCCACTCATGGTAAAGTTGGCATCAGGGAGGGTGGGATATATACCCACCCTCCCTGTTGACATGTTGTGATTTACATGTTGTATGGACTGACAGAGAAACTATACACTGTCTGACAAAAGAAACAAACTAAATATTCTATTTATTTTATTTTATTACTCCTTTGTGTAAACACATAATTATAGCATAATAAATGTTTGTTCAAAAATAGAATGAGATTTTCCTGACAACCCTGGATTTGGGATATTCATCCTAGAAAGTTGCTCCTGAAGGAATTTTGATTGAGATTATTACGCAGCAGAAACATGTATATAAAGTATGATATTTGGTTTGTTTTTTAAATTATTGCATTATAAAATGTTTGTTAAAAGAGCCAAGTCAAAACCAAATGGTGTGTTGGTTCGTACATCATAATAACATAACATGGCTGTATTAAAGAAGTATGAAAATAGAATAGAAGTCACATTGTATAGTTATGGAGATCATTGGAAGAGCAGTTATGACTTTTGATCAGAGAAAAAAAAACATGAGACTAGCTTAATAATCCAACTCCTCAACCTCGATAGAACTATCGTCATAATCAAATTCATCGTTGTCTCCCTTGTATAACTCACTTGATTTATTGACTTTAGGTTTTAGGATATCATGGTCATACTCAAACTTTTCCTCTTTGTAAAGTTTACCTGTGCCTTTATTTATTTTATGAAGTTTGATCCCGCCCTTTGCACCAAGACATTTCTTCAGTTCATCAACGCTAGGTCTGGTGGATTGTGGTATACCGAGTCCTTGTACTTTCACTTTGATAGTGTTGGTTGGCTGAGTTGGGTTTCGCACTAGTGCGCCTTGGAGGCTGATGATACCTTGAGCATCATGCATGGCTGTTACTGACTTGGGTTCCATGTTTGATGGTAGTTGGTATCCTCTCACAAATTCTCGTGTTACACAGTTTTCAGTACAAGTACATATATGTTTTCCCTCTACTTTAATCTTATTGTCTGCGACGCTAACTCTGATGTCATCAGGGTCGTATCCTGTCACTTGATGAGTAGCTATAATCATCTGATTAGCTTGATGGTGTCGTTCAGCTTGTCTTTTTCTGTAAAATAGTAAGAAGAGTATTGGAGATACTGATTTGCTGTGGTGAAAGCCGGTGATTTTTTTCCACCAAGTGCTTAATTTTTCATTGCTGTAGGCTAATCATATTACGCATCAATGAAGGCAACATGTAGTCTGAGAAGTCAACAACACTCTCTCAACCCGAGTTCCGACATTGGTTATTAATGCAAGCCATTTAATATGAGCAACTTTATTTCTTGGTGTTGTTTGATGTCTTACCTTTCATCCTCTCTTCTCATGTCCTGCCTAAGTCTCTCTTGTTCTTGTTGTCTTTGATGGCGGGCTTTCTCTTCAATCCTTCTGGCCTCTTCAGATCTCAGTCTTTCTTGTAGCCTCAGTTCCTCTTCCCTCTGCGTTTGTTGACGGGCTCTCTCCCTTTCCTCCATCCTCTGACGCTCTAGCTCAGCATGTTTTCTCTGTCTCTCTAGCTCCGCCTCTCTATGGTACTGTTTGTTTTGTGCGATTCTTTGCTGCTCCTCAGCCATTTTCTGCTGCCTCTGTTTCATCTCAGCTATCTCCTGCGCTCTGTGAGTTGGAGTAGGTCCAGTTCTTGTGTTCTCAGAACTTGTCTGCTCAGAGTTATCTACACCCTTTGGTTCACCAATTTCCTGTCTGAGACGCTGGATCTCTTTCTGCTTCTGCTCAAATGCCTAAAATTCAAGCAGTCAAGTTTATTAGGTTGGGTCACTTACTGGGACAGGTTTAGTGGATCAGACCAACTTTGCTTGTCCTAATTTTCAGTTCCATCCCCAAAAGATGTATCACAATGAATCTGACTACCAAGGTCAGATTGGCAAATTTTAATGTTGTATCAAATATATTTCTACATGTAAACAGGGATGTAAAATAGCGCTCTATATGTAGGAGATAAATAAGAGTTGTCATACCTCTTGCTCTCTCGTGTACTGGTCAGCTCTTCTTTGTCTCTCTTGTAGGAGTAATCTTTCTGCTCTCTCCAGCTGTTCTAGCTGTGATTGCCTCCTCGCTTCTTCTATTCTCAGCTGCTCCACTTTCTCCTCACCCTGCCTGATGGCATCCTCTTGGAGTTGTCTCTCCTGTCGTATGGTATCATATCTTTCCTGAGCTGAACCGCACCTGTTGTGAGCTTGTGTAGGGCGCTCTGTGTTGTGCTGTTGATATTCTTGCGCTCGCAGTGATTCCTGTTTTTCCTGTTGGAGTTGTCTATCTTGCCTTACGGTAACATGTCTATTCTGAGCTGGCCCACATCTGTTCTGGGCTTGTGATGGCCTTTCTGAGTTGACCTGCTGATATTCTTGTGCATGCTGAGATTCTCTTTCTTGCTGTAAGCATAAATTTTGCAATATATTCTTAAATTGGTGTCAATGGTTTACAATCATTTAACAGTTTTTTTTGGTGGTTGATCAGCTATATTGCAACATCATTGTAACATCATTGCAAGGAAAATTGAGTATGAAGTTATTTCATTGGGATAACCAAAAATTTTCAATGCACTGGCTATTTGACTAACCTCCTCTAATTGATGTGCGTTTTGTTTATTCCTGTGTGCATCCTCGTCATTGAGGTAACGAAACATCGGCCTGTGAAAACCGTCGTCAAACCAGTCATCATCGAACACAGAGGTAAGTCCGTGGAAATGAGAATCTCTCCACGATGGTAAAATCCTCCAGTGCGGTCTATCAAAGTCCGTCCTGCTCAAATAAAGTTTTACAAAGCTGAGATATGTTTTCACAGCATATGTATTACTTTCTATGCTACAAATTCACCTATGTTGCAAAGAGATACAGAGAAAATCATACAAATAAACCATGGAACGCTGTGTTTTCTTACCTCCACACTGGTGAGTTGTATCTATGCTGACATTGGGCGTTACTGCCTGTCAGCATAACACCCAGAACCAGGGCACCTGTCGTCCACCACAGTGTCATTATTCTCTAATTTTTAACCTGTCACTTGGGGTTACTTTCAATAATTGTAGATATTAAAATGGAACACTGTCTTCCACAATCACCTTCAACTCCTCAATCTTCATACAATTGAATTTTATTCTAATGTGTAAATGGTTCAGCGAAATGCTTTCCTTATATACTACAATAAGTACACGTCGCATATTCTCTAAACACACGTCGCACTAGGATAGGATTAATCATTACACTGTTGTTATCAATGCACCAGTGATTCATCTGTCAACAAGAGCTTGAACTGTAATATCAGCTAAGGCGCACTTTGCTATATCATGGCTTTCTCATGCAATTATTGGGTTTTCTTGCATCAGACAGTTTATACACTCAAATTTCTCAAATTGGATAGTATAGTAGATATCACAGAGGAAATATCCTTTCTCTGTAGATATCTTGTATAGGCTCAGGGGACAGGTAGAATTAAATCATTTTCAGATTGATACTGATAGGTCATATCAATGAGAGAGATGACTACCATTACTGGGACAGTTTCGGAACACATAAATGATCAGGTTCCATGCTAATCCAAATTCCTAAATTTAGTATATAAAATATGGGGGTGAAAGCCCTTATAATCTGTTTGGTATTGTAAGAGCCTGATAGCAGGGTTATGGTATTCCAAATAGATGACTTGGAGGTGGCTCAGTTGAACTTAGACCTGTCTCTAACTGACCGCAGTGATTGCAGCCCTAAAGCACCCTAAAGCACATTACGTTTCGCCATCCATTCTGTGGGGCAAGTGGATGACCCTTTTATACCAATATTATTAATTATCAGTCATTAGTTATAATGTTAGAAATTGTGCCAAAAATGAAATATTAAGTTTGGGAAGAGTGTCCCGTGCTAGGGAGTTTTGACGAATTCCCAGTGAGATTAGGCCTACAATAACAGAGGTTTATCATCGTGGGTTTTCCAAGCAATTCCATGCATGCTCCATTATGGGCAGGCTGTTCAGTAGCTGGGGTTCCCTTGCTAATGTGTTGGCTCTGATTGGCTGGACAGCTTAGAGCCACCACACTGGCTAGGGTTCCCAGGCTGTTCCCTTTTTGAAGTTACCTTTACATGCCCTACCAGAATTTAACATACCCTGCCATCAGCCTAATCACTATGGTCCCATGGATCGATTATGTAAGGATTTCGGTAGTAATCGCCCCATGGAAATGGCATTAAAGTCAAATTCCGATTGTGACGAATGACTTTTTGGACGCGAATATCCAAACCGTGTTTATTCAACGCATTTCCTAATTGGCGTCGTGGCTGAATGGTTAGCGGCGTTGCACACAATGCCTTCAAAGGGATTTCATGCGGGAGGCCGGGGTTCAAATCTCGGCCGCGGTAGATTCTTTTCATGTTTTTCCCATCATGGGAATGGTTAGAATCCACTGGATTCTAACCATTCGAAATTGGAGTGAACCACAAAATCGACCCATGGAACCATAGTGAATGTATAATTTCTCTGTTTCTTCATATTACATGATCAACAATAAAAATACATTGTCATTGTCTTCCAGAATTAAATTTCGGATCAAAGTAAACATTTTCCTCCTCCCTGCCTCCCCCCCCCCCCCTTCCTTTCCAGCTTTGAGCATGGCATTGACCCAAGAATAATTTTTTTTCATGGCGTCTCAATTGACTTACATAATATTGGACCAAGATTGGTTATTCTTTACAAATTAATCCTCTCAACTCCTAGTCCCATCGGTTGCCTCCAAAACTATGACTGTGCGTGCGGTGGTGTGCCCTTGCTAATCCTCTCATTATCCATAAGCACCACCTTATGTCTATATACTAAGAATCAAATGGACCACACACATAGCTCCGGCTGAGCCCACACAAGTTGCATTTCTTCTTGGGTGCTTCGTTTATACATCTGGAACTGACAAATTTTGCAGTCATCTCTAATTGGAAAAGATGGCCATTGTTGCCCTGCAGGTTGGCAAATACATTACACATTACACATTCAGCTGGACCACAAACCAAGCTACAGCTTAGACCACCCAAGTTCATACATACATCTGGAACCGATAACTTCTGCAGTCGCTTATGAATTTAGAAGATGGATATGTTTTCTCTCCTTGAAGGCACATAAATTACACACTACATTGTTAACAAAAGCTTCTAAGGTTTCAAGTGGTTGTTATGGTTCTTGTGGTTATTGAGCAATTGTTCAATATAGTTGATTGACAACTTTTCTCTCACATTCAGCTCATAGCCTACCTATTGTGTTCTATTTCAGATTAGTGGAAGTATTAGTTGGTCCAGCAAATACCTAAAATAACAAACCCGATCGTTTCTGACCAATTCCAAACATCCACTGAAGCAACCGTAAGTACACTCACTTATTGATACGGTCTTGGATAGTTCATTGTGATATCTATCATCTACAATCATATATCAGGATGCACCGGTGGTGATGGGGACTTTGTCTTCAAGTTAGTAGTGGAGCTGTAAAGTTGTTTCTTTCGATGATGCAGATGTTCTAGGGGAGGATTTCTAGGTCTCTAACGACGGGTAGATTCAGATATGATGAGGATAAAACTGTGGAAAGGTTACCTCTTGAGAATGAGGATGTCAGTGGTTTCAGTTATATCATTATCATGGATACTCTGCTGTCTGGTACCAATAGTCACAAGCAGTCATGGCGGAAAAGTAGGGCATTCTGTACATAGTGTGTTTGGATAGTGCAGACAGAGAGGCTGTCCCAAACTCCCTGGCGCAAAGACTATGGAGATCTTACGTAAATCAGATTCGCCTCCCCCCTCACTACTTTTTACCAGGGAGCATGAATCATTGGTCCTCCTTTTGGTGAGCTCTGTACGCATGTCTCGATAGCTGATTTCCATCATTCAGTATCAACCATATTCGTAGTAACCCTTTCAGTCTGCAGGTTGTCTTATGTTTGCTACAGGGCTTGGTTGAGTGATTTTGGGTTTTACCTGCATTACGGCCACCTTGCTGGTGTATTTTGGAGATTCCTACTTGGATGTCATTCTATGGCCTTCCTGATTATTGGCCTGTGTAATTGTATTGAGTCCAATATTCTGTCATTTCTTTGGCTATGGAGCAAGGCAAGAGGGTCCGCGCACCTGGACATAGGTACATCGTGAGGTGACACTGGAACCATTCATTCTTCTGTGCTGAGAATTCTTTGTTCATAGACCAATGATGCATCATTATTAATCTACCACAAACCTTTGGCAAGCGCAGATTGTGGTATCTGTCAATAACCTAGATATCTGCATGTATTGACCAATAGGAATAGAGGATTTCTTTGCTAATAAAATGTATTTATTCATCCATTACTATGTCACATTCTTTCTTTGTACTTTTTATCGAGGTAAAAAATTATGCTTAGATCATCTTAGCAACCCGCAAATAGGATTTACGGCTCTCTGATTGGTTGATGTTGCCAAAAGTTCAACCAATGACATGCGGAGACTTAGTCAACTGTCACAACACGTCATGAAAGGGATTAATGTGTGGACTGCATCCCTCTTTTTAATCCAATTTTACGGCGCAATTAATGTTTGTGTGATTGACAAAAGAGATATGCCTCAGAAATTTTGGCCATTCGTCTGCTGCTTGGAGCGACATGGCAGAGGATTTTAACTTTTACAACAAAGTTCTCAAAAACAGAGCGTAGCTATAACAAAGTACTTTGGGTTTGTGGATATGAATGTTTTATCTGAGGATGACAGAATTAAAAATTGAAGTCATGATCAGTGCTGTGGAAGAGGAAGAGGCCGCAGAGGTAACTACCTGCTGGGAAAGGTACGTGAACAAAGATTGACGAACATCTTTGAAAGCAAAATTTATCTGTGAAAGTGTGCTTCAACTTGGAGGATTAAAAGCAACTTGAGTTTTTACCTCGTGAACTTTATGTGTCTTTCCAAGTTGTGGGTATATAAAGTTTGCAACTTCCCATCTTCACTCTCAACTTATGAGAACAGAATAGGAAAAGAGTAAAAGTTGTGTACATGTATTCATCATCTAGATGTTGTACTACCGACAAACATTGTTCCTTTGAATAGGCTATTTAACAGTATTTTACTTTGGTCTCTGACTCTAGTCTGATTCTTCAGATAGTTGTCTCTGAGGATTGTGGAGAGTCGGGCTAAACCTCAGACTTGACTCCAAGGCTATCATTAGCATCAGCAGACATTTCTGTCTGCGAGTCATTTTTATGTCTATCGAGGGTTGCATGTACTTCTGCAGTTCTTATCGGCCATTGATGTGTTTGTTTGAAAATGTGTCTATTTTGCAGACTCCTTGACCGAGTTGGTAGAAATATTTAGTCGCAAAAAGAATGACCTCAACCCACATTCAGTTTTTGGTTGTTGGCTTTTGTGTGGCTTAATTTCCGACTTTTATTTTGTTGTGCATTGAGATTAAGATGGATTGACTTTGTATTGTATAAGTTTTTCATTAGAGAATAGGTGCCATGTCTGTACAATTTCAAGTTTTCTCTTGCATAATTTTTAATTTTTTTGCATGTTTCAAGGACCACAACTGATGATTGCTTGATAGAATTGATTTGTAGCTATCTCGCCTAGCGCTTTGAAGTGGATTGAATAATAATTTATGCTCCTCGGTATAAATCAGAAAAAAGCAGTAGCTATTACGCAAATGAATTCCTCTTACATAAATAAATATATTATTATTATGTTAAACTCATCTGTCAGTTCTTCAAAGAGTGCAAAACAAAAATTTCACTCTTCATCAACAAGGTCACAAAATAAAAAAGGTGCTTTTCATACAAAAGCCTTGTTTTTATTTATTATAAACTAGCTGCTGTATAAGTACCCATGATTCAAGATGACTTTTTCACAAGTTAATAATAGCTATGGTTCGCGCACGTGATGAATAAAAAACCATGATCGGATTACTTCGACCGACAAAAGTTTAGCTTTTTTAATTTGTTGAAACGATCTTCTCACATCTGCATTATTTAACTTTTTTGCAATAATCTCATCTCAATAGTTGACATAAATATTGATTTTAAAACAGACGATTCACGGTTTCTGAAATTTTAACACAGCATTGTCATGACATAGGGCTAATGGAATACTGAATGCCCCAAATTTATGCGCTACTCAAAAATGACATTGAAATTTTCTTCTAAACATCTGCTCCCACAATGAGACTGGATTCAACGTTAAGCGCAGAAGAATAATTGCTGAACTCCTCTGATTCTCGTGTGTGAGCATACTGTTATTTGAGTTGTTATTTTTGGTACTTACAGGTTGTTAAGGATGGCGTGGATACGACGCTTATTCAATGTGATATTATTTATTCTGGTGCTTTCATGCGGAGTTATGTCCTCCGTATCTCTGCTATTATTACTAACTCCGTCCATACATTACTCAAACACTCAGGTCTGTCAACTGCAGGTAAACTCTTCAGTTAATCTGTAATATCATAAAGTTTACATGTTACATTGTAACTCACCTAGTCTGAGCCCCCCAGACTTTTGCCCCTCGCCGATGGCCCCTCGCCACATAAAGGTAAATAGCCTTCATCACAAAGATGTGTTTTGGAAAACAAGCTTAATGGCAGTTTGACTGATCTGACTCTAAATTAACCTATGTTTCAAATGAAAGAGTCACAATATTTTGGGCCCGGTGTTCTGAGGCTGTTTATGGAAATCTTGATATTTTTTTCTGTGGTCATTTATCATGTTAAATAATTATTGCCATGTTGTCTAATCAAAAATGGTATTCATTTTACTGCAGTATTTCCTAACTTTGGGCTTTGGATGTGTGGAGGCTGCACCCCCACCCACACCACCCCATTCCCAAAGTAAGGAAATGTGGCAGTCCTATGATTGTAACGGTTTCTTCACCTCCATCATATTATCTTGTACATCATGCTTTATTTTTGTTCATTTAGAATATATCAAAGTCTGCAGTGACATATACACTTATATGCATGGGAACTCTAGAACTGTTCAACTTTGTGAAGAATCTCATACTGCTCTGCAGGAGTCACAGTCAGACGTGGCCCAGCGCAGGAATAGTTGTCTGGGTGAGTAAGAAAATTAGTCTGGGTTAGTACCCTGCAGGTTAGAATATCGTAATGAAAATATCTAAATTCGATTTTTCTGCAGTCTTCAAATATGCAATAGCTATAGCTGTAGCTTAAAATATGTTATTAAATTTTAATTGTTATCAACTTATTATTAAGTCTATGGCTAATACTAAAAGCGTTGCAGGTTATTTTATGCACCGGAGGCATTTTGGGAAAACACATATTTTAATTTTAAGGAAGACTTCCAGCTTGTGAATGCGGTCAGCCCAGACATGTTTTATGTTCTTTGCTGAATACAATGAATATGATATTTCATAAGATTAAATGACAATAATATTATGAGTAGGTTGGGTTACTATTTCTTTTTCTTTTACTGTGTGATGAATCAGGATGTTAAAGCATCCTTGTTTTCTGACACCCAAAGTTTTACCATGTACACACAGGTAGGGATGGGAGACTATTACGATATGAGAAAAAAATATCACATGACAGGCAAACTGATATCTCCATATTTCCATCCCTTCCATGTGCATATGAGCCTTTATATATTGATCAAAACTTGTCTCCTCCTGTTGTGTTGTAGCTGATACTGAGCCATACGTTATCGACATTGGGAGTATGCGCTCTGCTATTTTATGCCTTACCTCGACTTGATGTTATACGGGGTTGTGCCCTCCTGACAGCATCGGCATTCACCCCTACACTAGCTAGACTACTTCTGTCAGAAAACAAGTTAGAACCAAACAAAACATGCTCATGTAAGCGGAAATATCCACGATCTTTTGTCAACATCATGGCCATAACAGAGTACCTCAGTCATTATACTCTCAATCGATTGAAAACCTAGTTGCCCTTTAAACAACAAAATTGTGGAGAAACTAGAGTTGATTATGTGGCGCTTGACTTTACCAGACAGAGGTGGCGCCATAAAATCCATCAAAATAAAATATCCATGTCCCAGTGACACTTATTAAGTGAAAGAATTGCAAAAAATGCAAAATGGGGCCGGATGGTTTTATTTGCCAAGAAGGAACCATAAAATTGGCTTATCAATGAAATAAATTGTAACTGTCAATCATTCGATACCAAATTTTGCGTTAATCCGATTAAAAATAAATTGGGGAATCAACCGATAATTATTGCAAAAAAATTAATATTTGCATTAATTGATGATGAATTGTACTTTGTTTTTGACTAGATTCAAGATTGATGTTAGTGGTGTCACTGTCAGCCCAGCTAATAGCATTGGGAGTCGTCTGCCTACATAACTTTCTAAGTGATGATTACAGTGGCAACGATGACCTAACGTCCACACGAGGACCACTACAGTGGCACACAAGCAGCAGAGGTATAAAAGTTTTATGAGCTTACAGAAGTTGCGCATTGCATCCATAAACATAAATATAAAGCATTTATATATTCATGGTTGCATCCAAAGGGCTTTATAGGGGTGACAATGTAATAAGGATGATAGACTTTTAAAATGTGCTTTAACGCCTTTATCAAATCGAATAAGGTTTGTTGAGCCTTCCACATCAATAGCTTGGAATCTCTTCAAGGTGTGCAGTATTTAATAACACTGACCACAGTGTTTCCATCTTTATTATCATCAGACTAGCTTTAAATTTATGTTGACCCGTAAAACCATAGACTTATATATTAAGTCTATGCTTACAACCAATAGCTTAATTTTGTCATGTTTTCAACCGACTTTCAAATGGGGGATGGAAAAGACCTTGTGGTCTCAGACAAAAACTTAGTAGATGAAGATGTCTCAATAGGGGTCAGCGCAATGTCAGAATGACCTTCATTAACCTAATTTGGTTTAATTAAAAGACCTTAAACCTATATCTAATCTACCACTTTGTCTAGGATGCGGAGATTAGTATTATAAAAACATTAAAGTGTAGGTTTCCATACAAATCCGCTTACTCTATTCTGGACATAATTAAAATTTTTAATTTTTTTTGCAATAATGAGTATGATTTGTAATCCTTCTTCAAGTATACGGAATTTAATTGGTTGATTGTCGACCAATCATTGAGCTTGCTTATGAAATTCGACCTTGATGCTCAAGAGCGCATAGAATATTCATAGGCTGAAAGATTCCTTGGAGTCATACTCGATCAGTGGAAATTTTCCCTAATCTTCACCATGCTAGCTTAAAAACAAGAAGTTAGTCGCCAGAATTAGAAGCTAACATAGAACACATCATTTGCGTTATAAAAAAACTTTATTTCTATGCATATCATATCTGTGCTTGGTATTATTGACTAACTTCTCCTATTGCATGTATTGAACTTTTTCTCTCAGGTGATTGAATGTATAATTCAGTGCAGTGGAGTCAGGTTCTGAAAAGTGAAGAGTTCACATTAAATGATCGGTTCCTTCTTATGCAATGAGGGATGTAAGGACTTCCTCAATATAACAATCCTCCGCTTCATATTTCAGAGATGCTGGCCATCATATTGTCTGTGTTTATGATACCTATGGCATGGATGGATAGCTACATTACCTGTGATAAAAAGATATGCGGTCGTGAACTTGGCCTCCTTGCACTAAAAAAGAAAATAGAAAACAGTAGACTGAGAGCCAGACTATTGATACCGTTATGGAAGGTTGTGTGCGTATTCGTCTTTCTGTATGTCTGGGCTCCAGAGTATATAAACACAGACTGCTCAGATAAATCAGGTAAGATCTAATCTCATAATGATTTAATAATAATAATAATAATAATTACGAAAACAATAACAATCCTAGAATGATAAAATAACAAGAATTACAAATTATGGAAGTGCAGCAGGCGATTCTGGCGCAATATTCCACTAGGAGTTCTGCAACATAAGTCAAGCCAGAGCATGCAACGGAAATTCCTTTTTTCATAACTTTGATTTGGGCTGAGACTGATTCGATTTGGCATTCACTTAGATTTGAGTTTATTCAGAGCTAATTATTTCATTTCTTATATTTTTGAATAGTTTCCCTGTAGGTATTAAAGAAGAACTCTTAATACAATATGTTGTTCCTTGATTCTGTTTCGAGTTAACTTCAGCATATCTAGCCGGGTCTCCCATGCAGCCCTTCTTTGCTATTATTTTTTGACTCATCTTCTCACAACAATAAATCTGATGGTTTTATGTAGCCAAGCACATTTTGATACTACATAAACTCAATTATATCAATTGTATTATAGTAAATAATGTTATACTAAATGCATTTTATATAATTTCTGCAGCTCTACAGTTGGGTATAAGCATACAAGGAGTGAGAAATGATCTGGAGAGATTTCTGAGCGAGGATGAGCAGATTATGAGTCAAGAAATGACACCTCCACCAGAAGAGTTCATGACCTGGGATGAGAGAGAAAAGTTTGGGGATTCTGAATATTTACCTCAAAAAATTAGAAAAGAGGCTGCTCTGGTAAGTTAGCATCATTTATGGTGATACATGACAAGTAGCCCTATTTGGTAGGGTAACACCAACTATCTGGACTGATTAGGGGGCTTTTAGGGTCCCCCAGACTAACCCAGCCCGAAATGTGATGCACCACCAGATATAGAGTCCAGCCAATTTGTCCTGTATATTTATGACCGTCATAATATAACCGTACTACTGTCACAATATTTCATATTCTGATTTGCCAAGAAGTTCATATTATGAAAATTCACAAACTCACATCCACCCAATCATCAGGCTGGACAGGGTAACTCATTAATTTTTTTGCTCTTTCTAGAAACCACATCAGGATTTCATTACTTTGGCACTGTTAATTTCCTGGTTTAAGATATTTTAGGTCATACATGAGCCTGATGACAAGTGTATTAATTTCTTCTTTAAGGTTCCTACAGAGAGGATAATGAAGATGGTTGATGAGTTTATTGATCTTGTTCACTCAGAAAACACTACACAGTTCAGGTTAGCCAAAATGAGGCTACAGACTGTCATCTTGGAAGGCCGCTACAGTAATCAAACCAAAGAGGTAAAACTACTAGTCTAAGTACTCAGACGGCTCCATTGCGAGTTAATGGCATAACATTATCAACTACATATCTTTTTTTCATCAACTTAAGACCTGTATATGATTGTTTGTAAGAATACCTTTTAACGAGTAAACCTGAAACATTGGTGGTTGCTTTTCGTGTAGAATGAGAAGATAACTCAGATCTCTAATAACCCATATAACTATTTTCTTGCTTTGTTCCCTCTGTTGTAGCCAAAATGATATTGCAAAAGTCTGTATTTAGGCACCTCCGGTCCACAGAGGGAGGAAACTTTTTCTAACATAATAGTAGTCAATAGTCAAAGTCAATTGCTCTATACTATTACACATTTGTAGAAAATTAACAGGAACATCAACTTTTTCTTTTTGCCAGGCTTATAATAAATTATACGGGTATATAATGAAGGCTTATAGTGACAGTGATGAGATGTCAGAGTTTATAGAATATTATGACAGTACACACAAGGTGCTCTCCATAGTACTTGTCTGCTCATCTCTAATCTGTCTTATAGCTGTCAAAGCTGCCTGTCAGTGGGATCTGACACTGTAAGTATATCAAATGATTATAGCAGTTGTCTGCAGTTTTACTGCAACCACATTTTTAAATGATGTTGAATGATGGAAAAATGAAATTTGATCCAGATGATGCTGTACATGTGTCAAGAAGATGCTTTTTCTACAGTGACGAAAGGGGAAACTGATCAATTTAGGTCTATCCCAATAGGAATTATTAATGAGCTTGTGAGGGCATGGTTGAAACAATTAACTCATGTCGCAACCATCAGGCAGTCATAAACTGTAGCGTGGTAACATGTTTGTTCCCTCTGGTGGTGTAGCAGCATAAGACAGGTTTCGAGGAGCTGAGTCTTTTATGCACCCAGTTTTTTTAAAAATCAATTCGCCGCCAATAACACAAAAGCCTTTACACTTATGATATGTAAAAAATATTTCGCTTGCTCTCAATAATAGGTTAAGTAAAATATAACATCTAACCATATGATCTAAGGGAAAGATCTGATGCAAGTTGGAAAATCTGCAGTGTGACTGCACCTTTCTGACTGCTTTTATAATACGATATAATATAATTTAGTTGTGACTGTTTATTACAGAGTGAGTTATGTGATAGCGGTTAGTTTAGTACCTCCAGTAACCTTCCTCATACTAACCATACAATGTCACTACCCGAGTGTACTACTCGCCCCTCTACTGAGATGTACAGAGCCGCTCACAGCTGACTCTCTCACTGTTATATTCGCGAGCGCTGTCTGGTATCTCAGTCAGCTTCTTATACTCTTGTCTGCTTACAAATCTAATCCGGACAGGTAAATAAAATTATATTGATAATATTAGATTTGTTTTTGTCCATATACATAATATAATTGTTTAAAAACAATCACATATTTTGAATCTAAATCCTGATTTTACAAGAAAGCTTGCGTTTAGGGTAGCCAATGTGCTGGCTCTGATTGGTGGGTGGGCACCCACCAATCAGAGCCAACACATTGGCAAAATTTAGGGTAGAATGCAAGTAAATAGAGAAGGAACTTATGTTAGAACAAATTTGTTCAACTATGACATATCCCTCCTCCACCAGAGCAGATTGAAAAGATTCGTTCTAGTATTATGAAAACTTAATATGGTGGCCCTAAATTTTTATGATAGAAGTTGGCAGATCTTTTCATGTACTTGCTGTTTGCTAAGAAACAGAAGATTGGGCTGCCCCTAAAGAGGGACGCAAGGTGCCCTAATCCTCATACTGAGAATGTGATACATTCTAGAAAACTAGAATGCATCCTAGAGGTGAGGCCATAGAGGACCTCCTGATCATAAGTGTGCAGCAAGCTGCCAAAACTGAACTGGCACTAATCGGCCATTGCCAGTGACACTTTGATCTTAGCCAATAGGCCGAGAAGCGATCATAATGTACTTGATGAAAAACAGAATATTTATGGTCTGCACAATTTAGGATTGTTGCTTGTTGTGTTTTCCTATCCACTCACCCTATGTTAATGTTGATAACCACATAAACTGTTATTTCGACTTTGATTTTATAGGTTGGATATATCTCTAGACTTGTCCACACCACTCGTGTTGCCACTATGCTATACGGCACAGACAGTGAGGACGACTGCTAAAGACAGGTCAGGAGACAGTAAAATATTCGGAGGAGGCAAATACAAATTTGAATATATTCAAAAACAGACAGAACAAGGACGCTCAAATACATCATAATTATCTATTTATCTATGATGAAAATCATGAAAATGCTTCTTTTTTTTGTACTACATTTTTGCGCTTCACCCACAGTATTTTTAACAATGTCTACCCAGTGTTATTTTATGTTTACAAAACATATTTTGCTTCTGCTATATTTTCAAATAAACATGATAAACACAATAATTTGAGGATGAATATGAATCAACCGTTAACACCTCCGGATATTTCATGCTATCACAAACTTGATTGAGCAATGATGCTGGGGTCAAAGGAGTCGATATGCTAGACTTGTTGATTTGGTGGTTTGTTTTGTGTTTCAACCTAAATTTGTTCAATTTTTATGTATCCTCCCCCCTCCCTCTTGTAACACCACAAACAATTGTGTTTGCGAGCTAGTACAGAGCCTTGTCTGGAAGTAATAGCCTATTTTGACATCCATACAACATCTTTGTGGGTGGAACACCTATTTAATACTTTTGAAAAATCTGTCGTCCAGACCAGGTTCACATCCAGGTAGTTTAAATTCCTTATGGTGAAATTGAATGTAAGAAGTAAAGCTGGGACAACAACCCTCTCACTCTAATGTAAGCATGTCTGAAAGGAAGGAGATTTTTGCAGAGTTGTCTTCTAGAAAGGCAGGAGGATGCAATCACCAAATCCAACCTACCTCAAACAATGATCTAATTGACTCGCTAGATAATAGCCCCATAATAATTTGATGTTCTCTTGAGGGATTTCATTTGAGCCCAGGTTGCAATCGAAGTTGATAGGTAAGGATAATTAGTCTAATTGGGAAGGACGTGGATTTTAAATTTTGTGGATCACCAAAATTATCTGTTACCAACTTCTCAATCACAGAATAGAATATGATCGAAGGGCTCAGCCCCTTGTACCAGTCTGCACTGGGTACACTCTTCACTTGGGGACTTACTGCTCTTGGTGCAGCACTTGTCTTCGTCTTCAAAAGTGGCAAGGTTTGTCTTAGGACCTAACTAACTCCTTGCTTGACTACGGCTACTAACTATCTATCCTTCTGAAAAAAACTAGATGTTACAGTAACTAGTTACTTCTTTGACTTGGTATCAAGGAGTAACCCTGTAACCCTGTTTGTTACTCCATGCTAGTAAGTATATGTTCTTTAACACACTGGATCATGCACATGTAGTGTTGGGTCTTATCATGATGGTCTCCAAACAGAACAACTTCTCTTCCGGAACTTCTCTTCTGTACCTAAGTATATCTTGGTGAAGTGATTTTGGATGTCAGTGTAGTGCGGTGCTGATATGCTTGCGATCCCAACATGGCACATTACCTGGAATGCAGAATCTATATATAACAACCATTGTTCTCCTAACCATTCACTTAAACACCCAATCAAAGAAACATCTTGCTGAGTGCAGAAGCACCCATAAGTTTGTGCAAGTCCAGTGGATGTGGTCAAGTAATCCAGTGGTTGAAGCACTTTACTTTTCTCACAGAGAAGAGGCCTTTATTACTGTCCTCGAACAAATCGCTGAAATGTGTGCATATTTTGTGGTCCATGTGACTTGCGTGCATCGACAAGGATGGACAAGGACTGAAGTTTGGGCCATACTTTTTAGATTCTAGAGATTTTAGCGTAACCCAGCCCTGCTTGCGAGTCATGTTTAGATTGGCCCAAATGATAGTGTTAATAAAAATCCGAATGGCACACTGCTTCGAGCTTTGTGGTAATTTCTAAACTCTTACGCTGACACAATATGCCTATAGGGCTATTGATTTGAGTCCTCTTGACTTTTAATTCATTTATTATTTTTACACTTCACTTTTGTTGAGCAATGAAGTGAGGAGTTTTTTTTGGTGAGGTTAAATCACAACTACAGCCTACCTTTTTGTGCAATTATTGATCTGGTTTTCTTTAATAAAAATAACTGAAATTGATTTCTGTGAAACGTGACAATGCTTTCGAGGCAAGCATATGTGTTACCCAGGTGTTGATTCTATATTTTTAGAGAGAAGTGTTAGATGGTAGTCTTGGATTCGCAGCTGGGGTGAGTATTGTAACAATAAAATTGTTTACACAGCGTGTTCTTTTTTTATATAGCCACAACAACAATCTTATCCAACTAGACAAAGTGTTATAGAGTATACAATATATTAATGCATTTTGAAACAACATCAAAAACCGTTTGATCCCTATCTCCGCAATTAAATAATAGAAAATATTTTATCCCAAAGGAAATGACAGCATTTCATTGACATTGATTAACACTTTAAACAGAATGAGTTAATTTAATCTCTGTTTTCTCTAAATTTTCCTCTCACTTCTAACTATGAACTACTTCTCCCTCTGTTGATGGTCCTGGGGGAGCGGGAGTTTATTGATTCAAACACTAGGGATCTCATCGTGAATATAATCATTTATCATCCTGTGGTCATCTGCAAACGTCTCTAGCCTGACCATTATCACAAAATTAAACAACTCATATGGCATAAAAGGGTCTTGCAATAAGTTACTGCCATTTTGCATTTTGAACCACAAAAATCTGAGCAGTCCCAAGGGTCTTGCAAGACTTCTGAAAACTCTGCAGCTGCAATGTGGTATCTTACAAAAGTTGACTGCAATTTCAAGAGTCTTGTGATTGTCTTCTGCTATGACAGACCGGAGACAAATACATTCATCTGTAGGGCCTGATTACATATTAATACAGACTTACAGTTTCTTATAGCATCAAATTAATCTAGCTAGTTAGCTAGAGCAAATTTTGCCAGGCTGGAGTAGTCAGAAATGAGGTTTTAAGCTAGCGATAAATTGCGAACCTTTCTCTGGCAATTGCTTTAGCCTTCTGTGAGGCGTAGAAGCGCAGTTTTGTTTATTTAATGTATACTGCACTTTAGGTGATGACTGCCGCGTCATACTGGTCATTATTAGCCCCGGCTATAGAAATGGCTACAGAATCAGGATTATACGGTGAAGATGGCAAATGGTCGTTTGTACCTGCAGCCGCTGGATTCTTACTTGGTGCTATGTTTGTCTGGGGTGCTGATCAACTACTGCCACACATGGTAAGGTTAAAGAGTGTCACATGATATTGTTTTCTTTGATTTCCAGACAATCATGCTAATTATAACCTTAGCCTTTGGCCTGTTGGAACCCCAGGGTATAGTGATGCATTTTTGAAATGTTGCTAACCTGACTACTAAGGTGATGATAAAAGATGAAATGCATCTCAGACTATTAAGGTACTACCTGTAAGATGTTGATTATCAAGCGCTGTTAGCCTACCTCCTATGGTTATTGTAACTTGTCTCTAACATAAATCTGAAGATTGCGGAAATCTGAATGGCACTCTTTCTCTCTTTAATCCATTATTCCCACATTTACCATGGTGCACTAATTTTAGTCAGGACATGCTCTGTATATAATAGAATGCAGTGTAATCTGGTTAAGTCAAACTTTATAATTCAAAACTCCTGTTAATTCAGACAAGGAAAATTGGTATCTTCAGCCAGATCCCGATGCATTCTAATGTCACTTTATCCAAATTCTGCTTAATAAGGACAAAATATTGTGGTCCCCAGAAGTTTGAATTAAGTGAACTGCTTTGTTGTTTCGTATATCACCTGGTTCTTTAGGGCGATCCTGCTATTTCGCTAGCCATGCAAACATCGGATGTCAGTTCTTCTGCTGAGAGCAGTGATAAGACTGCGGCATCAAATGAGGACGGGGATCTCATGAGCGCTACCGAACAACAAGGTAACAACAAACTATAGTCATAATATGTAGCTTTTAAAGACTACCCAAAGACCAACGCATGTTATAGTTTCAGTGACGAGTGACATCATCATGCAGGGAATGAGCGCCAACTTCCAACATCAATAGCTCATGTCCAAATGAGCATTAGAATTTTTCACCACGCAAATCTCACATAAGTTCATCATAAGATTCTGTCCTACTGTAACATGCATTGGTATTTGAGTAGTCTTTCAGCTGATCTTCCGCTGGATAATAGGCTTGTGCCTATGAACTTTCTTTCTTGAACTGATGATAATTATGATGTGAATTGTGTGTACATAAACCTTTCTAGTCATATTAATCAAAAGCTGCAACCAGTGCCTAGATATTGACATGATATATTGTCTAGACGGCCCTCAAACGGCCCTCAAACGGCCCTCAAACTGTTGAGCTTAGCTGAACATATGTTAGGTATCACCATAGACTTAATAACTCACCATAGAATCACCCAGTTTTGCGGATCTCAACCCCATAATTATAGTCCAGTTGTCTAACACTGTTCTCATAGACTTGTCACATGGCTACAAACCAAAAAAGTAGCCGCGAGACAAGGCTTATGTTCTCATAGTGCGTCATGTACCAGCTGATGTGTATTATTAGATGTCGTTGACGTGTACACCATGCAGCATACCGACTTTCAAGCTGCATGATTAGCAATTTGTGTTGTAATATTTTATAAAGGTATACACACACCTTTGAGGTTTTGGTATCGTTTTGAAGCTCTTAGTGTAACAAAAAGAACAGTGAAAAGCTCAAGTTAGACTGGGGCTTCTTGTCAAGGAATGAGCAATTGAGGAAAAAAAACTTTTCTCATATACTATTTATGTCAAGATATCCGTGATTTTCCTGATTCGTAAACTGGACTTGATGTATGCTTCTTAATAGCAGATGTTGCTAAAGATGAGGACCCTTTGCTGAACATCACACATTGTAATTAGCGGCTTTTTCTATAAAATGATTCTATCATTTTTCTACATGTAGGACTAAAGATCGAAAGGTGGTTTGGATTCCCCTGGTTTTCTGGGCGAACCGGGATGGTCGCAGTTTTCTTCAATCGGGTGGTCGCCGCTCCAGTCTTGGCTCCCATGCATAGACTAACAGACCAAACAGCTGCGATTTTTCATCACTTTTGAAATAATTTTATCAATTGTTATTTAGTTATTCCAGAAACCTATACAAGAAAAAGGCACGCAATGATCAGAACAAAGTTTTGCTCTCATTTTGAAGTTTATCTTGCCCGATCTGCTTCCAGAGTCAAAGTTGAAAAGAAGGTTACGTAGCGGTTCTGTAGCATCAGATAGTGAGAATGAGGCCGGACAGGAAGTGGACTCTCATGCCGAGGAAGATAAGAAAAGACGACACGCTAGCTGGCAGAGAATACTATTATTAATCATAGCAATTACAATACACAATATACCAGGTAATACACAATATACCAGGTAATACACAATATACCAGGTAATACACAATATACCAGGTAATACACAATATACCAGGTAATACACAATATACCAGGTAATACACAATATACCAGGTAAAACGCTAATACATATGTACCATGTAAACACAAGAACCCGGTAAAACTCAATATAACAGGTAATGCGCAATCCTGTACAATCAATTCAAAACTTCATATAGAGCATAGGCCTACCCCTGTAGAGTTTTAGCAAGGGGAATTATTCTACCTCATTACTTTGTATTATTATCTCCTATCTTAGCTTTAACAATTTGGTGCTAGCTAATATCGAGTGATCCCAAAAGTATCTAAACTAACTATAGCTACTATCTACATAGCTTGTCGGACAGGCTACTATCTACTCATCTAGAGTGTGATGAGATTAAATCAGAGTTATTCTCTCTCGGATCAGTTTTCTTGGAAAGAACACAACTCTTATGTTTACGTGTGTTTTGTTGTGGATTGAGTATGTATCGCACTCTAGTTATCATCCTTTTATAACATGCACAACTTTGGCAGCCTTCAGAGCCGAATTCTACAACATTTAATTGACAAAAAGAGATATATATCTTCAATGTACCCTTACTTCAAAATATATTTGGTTCTATTTTTAGAGGGTCTGGCTGTTGGTGTCGGTTTCGGCGCTGCTGGAAAATCTAAAACTGCGTCTTTTCAAAATGCCAGGTAAATATTGGGAAGGTGGTAAGAATTAGAACGGCCACCTTCAACATTAGAATGAAGATTATATAATTTCAACAATATGAACTAGTATTGGAGCCTACACTCCGAGGCGGCCGGAGTAATGGTATTAGTGTTGTGACTCCAACTCAGGTGGAGAGTTTCTGGGAATCAGGGCAAAATATCTTAAAGCTGATTACTGGCTAAATCACTTGATCAATTATAAACGATAGAATTTCGATGCCTTATAAATGAATGATCAAAAAAACAAATTATGACTAGCTTACATTTTCGCAATGTCATTACTTTATATACAACCCCACATTCGCAAGCTAAAATTGGCTCTAGCTAAAAGTAAGTCACCCAAACAAGCGAGTCAAAACTCAAACTAATATATTTACTCCCCTAGGGTATATAATGTTATTTATTGTAGGAATCTGGCAGTTGGTATAGGTATACAGAATTTTCCAGAAGGTTTAGCCGTGAGTCTTCCTCTAAGAGCTGCCGGCTTTTCTCCATTAAAAAGCTTTTGGTGAGTCAAACTGTATTATTTTTTATTCTTTAAATGAACATCATACTCCATAGATACATGAATTTGTATGGGATACGATGAAAAATAAATATAAAAAAGTCCCTGTTTACTTCGTCATTGAAGACCGAGACTCATTTCTATCAATAAGATGATTTGAAATTTAGCAAAAATTAAGAAAATCAGTAGGGTAATGTGATTACTGTTTGTGGTTCAGTTTCGCTTGTTCTGAGGTAAGTCACAACAATCGTTTACTTGCCTATGGACCTGTCTTGTGGGACAAAAATACAAACTTTATAATAATATATGAATAATGAATTTTGATGATACATAATGATATAAAAAACACATTTTGTGACGCATGTCAAGTATGCTTAGTGACCTACATTTGCCAGGAGCATAAACTACCTGAATTTATAATCTAATCCACTAATTCATCAAAAGTTTTCTTTTTTAATACTATAAAGAGAATGAAAATGAAGAATTTAAATGATGTACAGGTGGGTTTTTCTATGTATGGTTTACAATGAAAGCATGCACCAAATTTAATTAAGAAACTTGGCAAAATTTGTTTTCTGCAAAATCCTCCTGTAAGTTTTCACAGCAAAAGAAAAAGCCCTGAAGTTTGGCCTATTGACAGTTTGCAAAATTGTAACCAAAATGTTTTGCTAACCAAGGAAATGAAAAGCCTGCTTATGGGGTAATATTTTCTGTAAAGCTGTAGGATGATTTTTCATCACTTCACTGAAGCGTGTACAATTGCGTGGTTTATGCCTCATAATTTTCAGATCACGCCATGGATTTAATATTGAACACTACAATCATACATTTGTAAACTAAAAATAGGTCCGGAGCCGGGCCCATCACACATTGCTGGTCAATATCTGTTATGTGTGATATACCCCACGCTTATTCCCAAGGCCAACATTGGGCGGTAAGAGGCCCTGCGCAGGAAAACTCACTGGAAATATACGATGAGTTACATAGGGTGTGAGAGACTTATCAAGTAAAATTCTCAGCCCTCGCAAGAGATGCAGCAATAGAGTCATTATATATCATTTTATTGTTACTTATTATATATTAATCCATAGAAGACAAAGAACAAACCAACAACCCTTCCATTTACTGTAAATGATCCGAGGAGGGCTTTTTAGACTTAAATACTACATCTACTGGCAATACATAAACTTCAATAAATAATATTTCAGACCATGTTCCAATATTTGCTGACCAAAAACTGATCACTGGATGTGATTTTTTTTAAGCTTCCTGGCCCAAATATCAAAATGTGCACTATTAAAACTTGTTTATAATACATATACGAAGGACATAATTTGGTGTCGTCCGACCACAAATTTGAAAAAGTTTCTAATGAAAGGTTTTCGTCAAATAAGCTGTGAAAAAAGCTTAAAAATTCAAATCTTTGAAATTAATTGATAGCTGAATATTGTGTTCAGATCATATTTTCTGGAACTATTTCCCACTCTCTTGTATTAGCGTGCTGAAAGTTTCATCTATAATTCCATTCTACAGGGTGATAATTCTTAGCTTTCAAAGGATATATTTTTGTAGAATTATTGGTAAGAATGATGTTTTCCTTGTTGAAAATTCGAGTTGGCCTATGATAAACGAAGGCAATTCTATATAAGATAATATACCTTGCGCTGATATATATCCTCTCAATTCATGTTTTTCTATGAAAGAAACGATTAATTTGGTAAATCTAAATGTTGCTCTTTTTCGCCATTAGAGTAAAATATTTTATTTTTAGTTTGAAATCAGCCTCATAATATCCTAGTGGAATAAGATTTTAACAGAATAATAACTAAAAAATGAAATACTAAAGGCAGAAAGTTCTTATTGGTATTTCAGTTTTCTTATAACCAATTTGTTGACTGTTTATCCCATATATTTTTTTAGATTCTAAAAGAAGATTTCATGGGTGATTTCTAACATGATTAATTTTGATCATTCATAATCTGCTAAATCTCTCATGTTTTTAGATGAATGGTTTGGAACTGGGTCAGTTAATTAAATTCTTCACATGATCTCGTCTGATAGGAAATTAAAAGAAATTACCGAGAGCGCTTCAAAAGCTCCCCAACATTCTAAAATTTCTTTAATAAATGAGCATTAAAATATTAACATAATAAAAATTTCATTCCAAAATAATGCCTTGATCTCCATAGAACGCTCCATGTACAAAAGGCGGACAAGGAAGGGAGGTTTTTATTAAGTTACAAGCTACAATATTGCAAGATTCTTTTTTAGATACTACTAATTTGATATATCATATTATTTAGTAATGTTTCCTAGTTCTTCCCCTTAGAAATTAGCTCATAACCAAGTTTAATAATTATCACAACATGATTACAATAACAGAATCCTCATCCAGTGATTAAATTCTCCAATTCCTAGAAATCTGTACAGCTCTCATATCACCTGCTGAGTCGTGTCATCAACTGTGACAGCTATGTTTACCTTGTGATGACAGTGACTTTTTAAATAATACTCACTGTCCCAATTTGTGACATGTTTTTATTTTATGACCGCAATGTTTTAAAATTATTATTTGAATTGCGATGACATTAAAAGTTGACAGCGGGGTAGATGTGTAACATTTAATTATGGTCCTACTCTTGAGTTGATAACATTGGCAGGGTCTTAGGTTTTGTACCAGCCTGGTTTTAAAGTGAAAGGGTACAAATGTACCAAAGGTACATTTGTATACATTATAAGGTTATTAATTATTATTTATATTATTATATATATTATTAATTTAGTTATTATATAAAGTTTTAGGCAGGTCAGTTGTCATGTGTTTTCCTATGATAATGTTAGCCTGTAACTATTCTTCTACCGGATAATATCTCTTTTTTTTTTCTCATTTAAACGGGGAAACCTGGCCAAGAGTGGTTGAATTCACGGGTTTAAATATTAGAACTCGGGATATTTTTTCATAAAAAATACCATTTGAGAATTTTAGTGATTAGCGGAGTTCATACTTAGCAGAATATCGACAAATTGTGAGATCCAAAGATTTTTTCCTCATAAACAAGTGCATGCTAATTCATAGCAGGTGCTTGTATGTATGTAGCTTTATTTCGTCCATGGAAATCTATAAATGTGGTGGCAATCAAAATTAACATTACAGGTCTTCTGGTGTAAAACAATGGAGAGAGCGTTTTCAAAAACTAAAATGAAAAATTGTCTGGAATAGAAAAGTTGAAAAAAAATTAACAGGCATCCCATATATGGATCAGAGGGATTTCGACCTGAGTGCTTGCTCAGTTTGATTTGACATAATTATATGCTGAGTCTCTTGATAGGTACGGACAGTTGAGTGGTATGGTAGAACCAGTGGCTGGAATACTCGGATGTCTGCTCGTCTCATTGGCCGAACCACTGCTACCTTACGCTCTAGCCTTCGCTGCCGGAGCTATGATCTTTGTCGTGGTGGACGATGTCATACCCGAAGCTCAAACATGGTAATATTTATTTTATTTCATACCTCCTGATATTTTTTATCATATTGAAGGTCTCAGTCTAATAAAGATAGCCATGGCAACCTTTTAAATGGCCTATGGACTCAGTAGAAGCCATTAGCTTTACTAAAATTAACATTTTCCTCAACTTTTCTCGACCATTATGGTTGTCTCCTCTTTATTTCTCTATAACATAAAATGCTCAAATTTCAGATCATGGTGTCCTTAAGTTAGGACTATATTTTTGTTACCTAAGCAAGTATCACAATCCCAAAAGCGCTGTTATGGCTTTAGCTGAGAATGTAGCTCAATTATACACCCTAGAGAAGTAAGGTGTTAGCAGAGGGAAAGTACTATGAAAATTCTTTTGCACATGTTTGGAATAGTGGAATTTTTTGCTAGCTCTCATTTTCTCACCTTCTTTAAACTACATAAGCTCCCGTCTTAGCTAGCTAAAGTTGGTGCTAACTAAGTTAAACTCCAGCTAATTTTTACTCCATGTCACTTTGTTGAACAGGAAACACTATTTGGATTGTGGTGTTCATCGTATTCTGGCCTATAAAGCTGTGGATCCGTAGAGATCACAGGCCGCACCTATCACACATCTGATCGGTATCATAAAATCAGCACTTGCTCTCAATAAAACAACATGTGCATCAACTGACACACGCCATGCAGTCATGTGCTATATGCAAGAGTTTTTCATGAATTAAAAGTGTTGGTTGAAACCGCAAGTTCTGTCTCGGTCCAAAGACTGAAAAATAGGATATCGTTAGGGACGTGGCCACAATGTTAGGCGCCAAGTTGCTCTCTGTTTGCAGGTAGGTCGGAGCACACCTAGGGCACAGAGCTCGTTAATCAGTAGACTGCAGTTGACAGTAATGATTTTGTTTTTTGCTATTTGGCAGCAGTTCACCCTGGCAGACTCTGATTTCTGATTGATGATAATGATGATTATTTTGTCTTACAGTGGTAATGGGCGACTGGCTAGCGCTGGATGTATAGTTGGATTCCTGGTCATGATGTGCCTCGATGTCGGGCTCGGTTAGCGTCCGCACCGAACCCAACTCTTCAGCGGAATCAAAATTCTGAGTCTAACGTTATCACGTCGTGATATTTGTGTTGCGGAAGCTGTATTTCTGCTGTCTTGCTACTCGCTCATTAACTTATGACCATGTCCTTTTTAACCAGAATTAGATAGCATCTCTTTTTAATTGAAAATTCAATTTTCATTGTGAAACAGTTGAAGGTAGTTGGAAACTTGGCTTTTATGCTTCCGCAATGCAATTCAGACTAGAATTCCCAGGAAATGGCTGTCAAAAATTTTTACACTATGAAGTTGTCTCCTTGACCATCCGAAAATTGCATTCTGGGAAATGCCTTGTTGACTTCCACAGAAACTATTAATGGAATTACATTGCTATTACTTTGTTCTTTGCTATTACTATTCATTAGACATTCCTTTGGACTCATTTTTGGATCTCTTACATAAAGGGCTGATAGCATCACATAAGACCAATCACTGACTTTTTTACTGGTCGAATCCTACGCAGAAGCTTGAGAATGGACTGAACCTGTCCATCTAGAATACTAATGCTTGTAGTTATATATCATCCATTCAGCTTGATATACAGGACATCTGGATCTTTTTTAGTCAATATTAACTTTGGTACAATTACTGATTTTTTTCCATTTTCTATCATGTCCATACTGTCGGCGCATGATGGTGTCTAGGGCGTTGATTGTTGCTTCTCTGTCTTGTCACAAATAAAGAAGACAATTATGACAAAATTAAGCTTCATTGGTTTAGATTAAAATGATGTGGTTGACCAAAAAAATTGCATTTCTTCAAACAATTTTCTTGTCAGCCTCTAATACTGGGGATTCATTTTAAAGCTCTCCAATGCTAGGCCCTCCATGATACTAACTATATGGCTATCAATACCGTACATTTCAAGAACGTTTATGGCATTGACTGCTCAAAGTGAACTGACAATATGTCTGGACGGTCTTGCTCCTGTTTTGTTTTTACATTTAGGAAGGAACTTTGTATGTGATGCCAAACATGCATACTCCTGCTATCATCTCTTAGCTGAATTCCTCTGCCGCTGGATTTGCATTTTATCTGGTGTTTTAGAATGCCAGTGTCAGCTAAGGTTTTATTGTATCGAATAGACAGTTTTCTGAGCTCTGATTAGGCCTCAATTCGAAGTTGTCCTCTCTCCAGTTCGGTACTTTTAAACCAAGCCGCATAGGAAAAATGTGCTGAAAAGAGGGTTATCTTGAAAACCGCTTATAATAGGATAAAAATTATTTTTGATTCAGAATCTGCAACATTGGAAACTCATATGGACATAGTTTGGGAAATAATTTTAGTATTTGGATAGTCATTTATAGCATTTTCCGCCTGTTTTGCGGACAATTTGGCAGAATCTTTCATGAGTTTCGTCACTAAAATTAAGATTTATCAACATTCAAGCCTCCAATGATTTGGAAACCCTGTCTCACTGGTCTTCAATGGTGCAGACTCTGAATCAAAAATCTTTTTTATCCTCACATTAGCGGTTATCAATATAACCCACTTTCAGCAGGTTTTTCCTATGCGGCGTGGGTTAAAAGTACCAAACTGGAGAGAGGACAACTCTGAATTGAGGCATAAATAAGAGCTCAGAAAACTGTCTATAGTTCAAATGCTTGACATTGGCCCAGTAAATTATGCAAAACAAATTGGTGACGATGGATAGCAATTAACAAAGCAGTATGCCTGGAAAAAAGTGTTGTCATCACCTGACTGACTTTTGTGTTACTATTGGAAATGAAGAAGTCTGTGAAAAGAGATCAATGCTGCCTTTTGTAGCGATGAAAGAAGTAGGATATCAATATTCTGCTGCGCCACATGCAAGGTCATCTGTTTACCTTGCAGGAGTGTAAACTGAAGCCACATTATTTACCATAGACTTCACACACTCAACACTTAACACACTTTATCCTCTGATCCCTTTCTGGTTGTCCTCAGTTGATTGAAATTGCAATTAGTTACACAGTACTCTTAATTTGCAACAATGGGTAATTACATCTAGTCACCTGATTTTGGTGTTCGCACAACGATTGTTGAGAAACTGGGCAAACTACCTGGTTGATCAGGGCATCGATTTGAGAGTTGTCCGCACATGTTTAAACCGTTCTTCGCTAAAAAATGTAGAATAATTGAAAATAAAAATATAGACAGATTTGCATTTGGTGATTTTTCTTGACTTGTCTTATTTACTTTATTGTTGTACAGTCATTTAAGAAATTTTGAAAATATGAGAGCAAAGTTTACGAGTTTAGCTGTAGCAAAATTAATATTTGAGAATCTACCAAAAGAAAATCCAGTGTTGTTGTAAGGTAGGGAGGAGGCGTTTTAATTTGTTGTGCATGTGGAGAAATGCTCTTGCTACAAATAATCACAACACATTAACATTAACAATACAAGTGAGATTTATCAACTACTCTGGAAATTCTAGTAAATTTAGCTTGTTTCGCATATGTACCAATCACAGTCAACTGAAGTATAGTGATGCAGATAGTTTGCTTCAAGATGGAAATCCAAGATTTATCTTTACAAATTTTTTTCCAATCCATGATAGAAGATAAGAAACATTTATCCGATCAGAAATGGTTCAGTGTTGATGATGAAGATTGGTGTTTTATTTTAAAAGGACGAGGGCAAGGACAAGTGTGACAGCAAGGGAGATGGTGAAGGCAAAGCAGGTGTTTTTCAGAGTGTTTTTTTATTCTAATGCAAATTCAGATTATATGTGTCTGCAGATAAATCTTTTCGCTTTACTGCTTTTAAAAAATGTGCAATAAGGGCCAATTCCAGAAACATGGACTTGGCTATCATGTTGCTGAGAATTGGAGGACCTGATCAGATAGCGGGGCCCTATGAGGCCATGTGCCGGTTCAACATGCAGCTCAAAAATGATACAGCGCGCTTGGAACCGCAGGAAAATTTATGCCTCGTAACGAATATTACGCGATTCTAACACCAACAATATTATGATCTACTTTAATTCTTATATAATTTTGTCCAGACCTATTTACCAATAGGAAATGTCCAAGTTCTGCTTGTCATCTTAAGCAACTTGTTATGGGGAGTGTGAAAAATAAAAGTTGCCTTGGAGATCTCTTCCGCTGCAATGGGACCACTGTAGCTCATTGAGTAAGAACAGCAAGCAGCGTGGAAACCAACCAATACATTTGTTCGTGCAATTATTTTATGACATACTTTAAAATCGGTGCAAGTAGCAAATTGGTGCGAGTGACCGCAATCAGAATGAGAAAAGCAGTACAAACTAGTTGGGGTTATGTATCAGCACTACAATGGAGCTGTAAGCTTCGAGCTTGAAAAATGAATTTAGCCATCGCAATGTCAATAAAGGTTGATGGTTCCTGAATCCTTGACATTCCATCAGAAGGATAGCCCAAATCTATGTCCATAAGTTAGCACAATGTCACCAAAACACAACCATGACTTGTCAGAATAATTATCCTATGCAAATAGAACTCCAAAAAACTTTCTCTTTCCAGCCGCAGAATATGAAGAAGTGAGTAAGATACATGATACAATGCCTGGAAAAATACCAATGAAACCTTAAGAATATGAGATAAAATTCCCCATTACGATAATGAATCTGCATTGAATGATTCAGTCTGGTAGAGATAACTCACTTTCCATGATGCTAATAATATTCTGTGAACAACTAAAATTTACACACCTCAAGGAGTAAAATTTTGCGTTGTCATTGCTGTCTTAAATAGCGGATTTCATAACTGCTTTTACATTCTAGTGTAAGAAATTGCAGTCTCCAGAATCATCAATAGCATTATGTGGTTAGAAAAAAATCACCCTGCATTCCTTAGATTCCGCCTCTGATCAATTTGTTTGGGAAAAAAACTACAAAAAAACCATCAACAAAAATCATTTATGATGAGAAAAAACAATTTATGATTCTCAAAACAATCTTGAAGGCTACCAAATTGGGGTGCAAGAAAATTTCCACTGCATAATGAAAACTTGGCTCTTTTAAAAAAACCTGCAACTTAAACTTTGCTTTAAAAAAAAAAAGTTTTCGACAGTTTATCAATGACCGATAAAACTTAATCTATTTGAGTACTGGGTGGTATTTTAGTATCATTGGCTGTATGGGCAGGGCTGTAGTTTAAGAACAATGGTAGGGGAGGCGAAAATCCTTGAGAGTGCAAATTAACACCAGGGCGTGTATATGTAATCTCCTCATGAGTCCCCAGCCTCCAAAGCATTTTAATGATATAAATTGCAAATGGATGTCCCAAATGAGCTCATCCTGACATGGATTATTCAATTATAGCATTTTTAAGCCACTCTTTTAAGCATTCTAGGGGAGGCAGGGACGCTCCAGGCCTGAATGTGTGATTGATATGTGATGACTGGTGGTTGGAGATTAGTTTACAGCATTATGTGGTTATGGGATCTGATAAGTTTATCAATTGTGTTGGTCTGAATTTGGATTGCGTGATACCACATCGAAATTCAACCGGATGTTTGTCAAATGGGCCACGATCTCACGCTGTAGGTCACTGATAATTTGTCACATTGTTGCACCTTATCCCAAATCTTTCAACCAAGCAGCTGAAACTAGAAATGGGAATGATAAAATGGAGGGGAAAACTTTTAATGAAAAGAACTTGTATTTTACTCTCCCTTCAATTTTGATGGTAACAATGATTTGTCACATTTTTGCACCTAACTCTCATCTTTCGCACTAACTGGAACTGATTTCACAGAGAAGTCATGGTGACTAAGCTTGATACTCTTAACAGGCATTGACTGTGAAGTGACTTACTTGTAGGCCTTCCTTGGCATAATGGATCCATACTGGTTGCGGTGGTTGCTGGATAAGTCATGTATGCATTTAACTTTAAAAAGACTCCTGTGCTTGATCTCCTGCCTTGTCTTGACTTGTCTTATGAGGGGGACTGAGATAGAATGGAATAAATCAGTAAGAATACAGGCGATATATGGCATTCATCGTATTCAGAGGCCCCGGACAAATTTGTTTTAGCATATATTGGTAGTAAATCTGTCAGACAATTTTATAAAGTCAGCCAGATCCATCACCTTAATGCAAAGTTGTTTTTTAAGGTTCTGATATGTATCTCTCCTGCCACCATGTGTAGCACTGATACAAGACTATAATGCAGTTTTTTGTACTTCATTCAGATTTGATAGGAGGAAGATGGCGCAAGAGTTGGAAGGATAGCCCTACATACCACTAGTTAACAAAGGTCAAGGTACACAAACTTGACCATTCAGGATAGACATAAATGAAAATTTTAGTTGTAGATTACAGAGTCAAATCAACTGCTGGATATCTCAAAAACCAGATCGTAGATATTCCCAAGGTCCTATCCTTATAACTTAGATTATAGTGACTTATACATAGTTTGTAACCCGTACCTCATTTTGTATTCAGAATGGAGCAGGCATGTATCATCAAACAGAAAGAATATAGAAGTGTTTCCCATTATCCCTGTAATGAACTCCCTCATTGATCACTGTAACCTGTGAAAAAGAAGCAGTAACACTGCTTTGTAAGATACCACTTTCCTTAATATAGTTTACCACTCTCATTATTAGGTTCGGCCAGGTTCACATGTGATGTGGGTTGTTGTACACCTGAGGCACAGTATCATTCTAACACCCAAACCACACCCAAGTCTAACTTCAAGTCTCACCGCACCTACTCAAAAGCATTTTCATTTTCACACATTACCGTAAGTAATCCTACTATTATCGATGGACATTTAGTAGCTTTGCTATTATTGAGGAATATGCTCTTATAGTCTTTGTGGAGGGTCTATATTTCTGGGAACCTATCCTCTCTTCTAACAAACGAAACTGTGGGTCTTCCTGCACCCAAACCTGCATCTAAAGTTTTCACACCAATAGGAACCACATCCTCACACTTCATGGAAATCTTTTAACGAGTGTTGTTGCACAATGGAAAACATGTTAATCTCTATAAAATTACTCTACTGTCTCTTTATCTTTTGTCACACCTAATAGGTCCCCACTTCTCTGCCCGAGCTGAACCTCAGGTCCCCACTCCTTAGCCCCGACTTACACTATGTCCCCTCCTCCCTCCAGCATAATATTGGGGAGAGGGAGAGTCCATAACGCTCCTTCTCTAAGGGGGGGGGGGTGTTTTTGCAGGGAGAATTGGTGTGGTCTGTGGTACTTGTTAACATGTTTAGTTTGAGCTTAGCAGCTGATTTGAAATGAGAAATCTGATATTAATATGATAAAACGGAGGGGCAACTTTTTTCCAAAAAACAACTTGTATTTTCCTTGCCCTTACTTTTTGATGACAGTTACAAATAGTGGCTGGCAGAAAAACAGTTATGATACTAAATTGTAATACCTCAAGAGAGAAAGTCTGAGATGCTAAACTTTGTGGAAATCATGTGGTGACTTTTGGCTACACCTGGGGCTCATTATTTCGCCAGTCCTTGCAACTAAGCTTACAACCATGGTGAGCGAGATAGCTACCTTCAGCACAGGTCATTTCACTAAGCAAGCACACCTATATGTGGGGAGAGAGGGAGGGGTTACGCTCAGCTGTTCGTGCAGTATCAATCAGGTAGAAAAGTGGTCAGAAAGTGAAGAGATATTATAAATAACGACTCTCTTTGTTATAAGCTATGCGATTTTCCCACCAAAGCATTGCACTTTGCAGCGAATGTTTACAAAGCTTGTATCAGCCAGGCTAAAGCCCTTTCATTCATCATTCACAAGGCTTTGCTCTGAATAGCATAAGGAATGCTTGGAATGTCAATACATTTACTTATGTTACATGCAGAGCCAATGAGAGCAGGCCTAAGTGATCTGTCGGCCAATCACTCGTTTACATGATTCTGTAAGTAGGCGCGGCTTAGATAACTTATGTCTGCTATCCAGCGACCTAGTTTACTCAGTTCAGGCATTCCAGCTGTCCCGAAAAACTGCCCTACTCTGCACCAAACCACTGAGACAAGGTAAGACATTTCTTTCTTTTGTTTTCAATACCATTATCAATGCGTAAAAGAATTATAAACGTGTTCCACATCAAAAAGCGCACTGCTGGCGATATGTAATGTTTATATTCCATAATGTCTCGTCATGTAGCATCAAAGACGTGATATAATATAGTGAAGGTTTTCAATGTTCGCCAAATGATATTTTTTATACGTTCAATTTAGTCAGCGAGCATTGCATATTGAAATTCAATCTGTTTATGTTGCATATGATGTTTTTTAATAGAAATTCTGTCAGTTTTTTTCTGTCTAATGGTGGGCAGTGGGTTGGTTTGATCAGGAAGTTTTCCCTGGTTTGATGCCAGTATAATAATGATTGGTCTGACTAGACGACGAGGATGTTGCACAACATCCATTTGTAATTCCTTGCGGTTCTCATGGAAGTCATTCATGATTTTTATCAGACATCAAATCGTCTTATGAGTAAATAACTGGCATTTTATATCCCAGATTAACCTGACCTAATGTTATTAATAGTGGATAATTCCTTCACAGCGTGATATCAAAGCCCTGATTCTGCTTAATTTCATCAACTGCCCTAAAAAAATGGTCATCAGACATAGCAAAGTTTATTGTGCAATACCGACTGGCACCAGCGAGATTAAAAAGATTTTCACATTTACTGTATCTATTCAAAACACATTATAATAATAAGAGGTCCCATGATTTGCTTGTCAATAGAACCGAACTTTGCACTCAATTTGTAATAAAAATCCAGAGAATTTGTCTTGTGCTAGTGAGTCAATCAAGCATAGGTCTTCATCTCTTCAGAGATTCCAAAGTTCAGATTGTTTTCATAACAACCAAATTCCTGAGCGGTTAGATGACATGTTATGTTATAGGTTTGGGTGGTATTATATGATAAGAGAACTCACTTCCGTCGACTGTGCTAACCAGGGATTAAACCCAGTGCTAATTACAATAATGATAGTTTTGTCATGTGAATAATGCGTATTTACCGCGTGCATGAAATATTTTTCAGGCTGATTCATCACAAGTCACATGGTAAATCAATCAGAACTCGGAGCCAGTTGCCAACAAGTATTTCTGTGCCAAAAGCTGATGAGAGATGAACCGAGTGGCTCTGAGTGAAGGACACAAGGAGGAAGGAAACAAACATGTGTGTGATTGAGCAAAGGTCAGCAGAGGAACCTGAGGGAGAGACTGAGAGGCTCAAGGGAGGCGACCCGCTTACTGAGAAGCTGACCATGGTGAGAATTTTGACTATTATTAGATAAGTTATAATTTGTGAGTTGAAATTTACCAGATTTTCATTGATAGTCAGCTGATTAGCTTCCTGTTGACCTAGTTAAGTACTCGATAGCATCATTTCTGCTTGAATGGGGCCCTAAGATCAAACATGAATTAAGGTCAAAACAAACTGGGTTGAATTATAATGGAGGATTGCAATGTTGGTCAGGGATGGTAGAGTATAAGAATAGGTTAACATGTAGTATGCAAAAGCCAATAAGTAGGCAGCATAAAAGCCATTCCCATTAACAGCTGTAACTCCGGCAGCATAAATATTGGCAGCGCCGCAATAAGTGTACTACTGCAGATATGAACCAATTTAGTGCATGACTTATATGTAACCTCTTTGCCGATATTAATTTACTATGCACAAATCAAGAAACAGATGCAATTATTCTTCTTCTTATAAATAACCCACGGGAATAAAATTCTCAGTAATTAGTGCATGTCTGGCCGCTGTTATGCACGCGTAATGAGCGTAGGTTGTAGGATTTTGATGTCTGTCGAAAAAAATCATCTTGTGAAGTGCAATGCGCAACACGTCACCTGTACACAGATTATTACAAGCTCCATGGTGGCGTTGTTGTTACCACAACCTGGCAATCGGAAGTGAATTTCTTAGCAAATGCTGTGAACTAGTGTTGAATGCGTAAATATCCGGCAATCAAGCTGTAGCATTCAAATCTAGGTCACTGTAGTAATACCAGTATATACTTCATACACCAGCATAATATCACTTCATTTAGACTGTGGCTGCTCTATAACAAGGAGCAAACACAAGGCAGATTAGACATGTCATTCATTGTAAAGTCATTATCAGTCTGTTCTGAAGTTCATTCATAAAAGCTTTAGCTTTATACATGTCATTCATTGATTCACAACCGCAATATAAAACCACTGAGGCTCCAACTAGACAAAACATGATCAGAAAAAAAAGAAAGATTCTATCACAGAGTAAGGATATATATCCTTACTCTGTGATTCTTTAGTAATGTCAAAGATTATAAATACGCATAAGTCATTGGTAATGTTTAGGGCCGTTCAGTGACTTGGGTGCTCAGTAGTATTGTGAATGAAGGGACCAGGCTGCTGCAAGCATCATCCAACAGCTGTTGCTGTGATTATCACAATACATGAAGCTTTTATCGCAAAACAGGCCAGGGCGCATACTGGTCAAATTGACATCTTAATAAAATCGAAGACGAGTTAGGTTATCTCCCCCGTGCGTGTCCAGGATTTAGAAGATTGCATGCGACATGATCCTGTTTCTGCTAATATAATACCATCAGGGGCAATGTAAACTTCTGGGCTAGCTTCATTGATTTTGTACTGAAACATAGCTTTATAATTAAAGGCAATTAGTAGGTAGGAAGCTGTTGTTTGGCGGTGTTATATAATAACGCAGAGAAAGCTTCAATAAGACTTATAAGCACACTCGCAACTTTCATATATGTATACATAGATATATATATACACTTCTTGTTCCATACAACCAGCTGTCCGGCAAATGTATCAAACCTATAATTAGCTTCCCTAAACCCCTCACCAATAAGCCCATCGTGTCAACGCTGCAATACTTGTGTTCTAATATTGATCTGTTGCATGTAATGAACGTTCACTGCCATTGCACACACTGGCCTCTCTGCATCCTTAAACTAAATTGGGTCACTGCTTCTTCTTCCTGAATGACAGTCTTAGCAATAAATATGAATTGCAGATTTTCATCTGAAAGAATTTGATTGTAGTCGACGTACTTGTCAATATCGATTGGGCAGTGAAAGTGTTGATGAAGGAGGGAAAAAAGGAGGTAGGGTCGGTTTTCGTGGGTTTCCTGTCAGGGTGTGGCTTGCCATGTCTGCGGTGAATAGCCAGAGTTTTATTGAAACCGAAATCGGTATAAGGGATTATGTGGCTAGCTTTGGTTAAGTTATATGCTTTACACTTTACGCACTAAAATAGAAGTTATTAACATCAGTTCATGTTTGCACTGAGCAACCAAGGCCCACATTGCTGAACAAACTTACAATTAATAGAATCAACAATGCCATTAACAATTTTAATCACACAAAGTAAGATTCAATAAAATGCATGAAAGCTCGTTTGATGACTTTGTCAACATTTTGATTTTAAATGCGAAAAACCTAGCAAAAGCAGCAAGCAGCACTGTAAGAGAATATGCACAGCTTCAGTATGATCTAACATATGTGGTCAAGCTGGCTCCTAGCAGACTGAGACTGGGGTTTTTATGAAGATTTACTGCTTAGATTGCGGATGATTTGTTGCCAGGCTGTGCTGGAAATCTCTGTATAAAATGGTAATTTTTAACCATCATCTTGATCTTAAAGGAGAAATGAATTTTGATGAATTTCCCACAAAATATGTGACTGCCTGTTACCGAATATAGTGTAAAACGCTTAATTCAATGTATTGTCTTGGTTTGAATAAGAAAATATGACACGACATTGTTACATTGTTTACAGAATCCATGTGCTCCTAACATCCTAGTTTGATTCTATTTATCGATGAATTTCCCTCTTTTATCTCAAAATTCCATGCTTCGGTATTTGTGACATGCCGTAGTTTAGATTCATTTTCTGATCCATCATTTAGTTGATGTTGCGCCACTTTTTTGCAACATGTTAGTCAAAAAATGATACCATTTTAGAGTAATTATTCATCCATGTGAAAAAGTTTATCTCAAATGTCTGAAAATTCCCCTGAAATAGTTCCTCATTGATGTGATCCCTGACATCCAGCCAGAGCAAAGTTTACAATTTGTTTATTTCATTATAACAGACACTTGCCATATGAGCAAAATAAAGTAATGTCTTTTTTTTTGCATTCTTTATAATGTGTTGAATGCAGTTTCATTTCCGATTTTCCTCCTTCAGCACTTATGGAGAGTCCATATTATGCTGAGCTCATTTACCACAAAACCAGCATATAAATGAATATCAAATAGACTGACAATCTTCACTTCCTGTTAGAAACGACAGCGTTGTGCTGATGGCAGCTTTTTCTGTTACCAAGGCGGGCATTTATGACTCCAAGCAACAAATCAAACTTGAAAATACTTAAAATTACTTAATGCTAACTTCCTGTGAAAACTGCTGGTAACAACAATGCACTGTAGTGGCATTCATTTGCTCAGACAACATTGTGTTAACTCTTATTTACTGCTGCCCCACCAACCAATGTAAAATAGGTTAGGATGGAATAAAAGATTCTAGTTCCTTCTTGAGTGACAATTGCCCTAAATTATCACCTTGATTGGGAAGCTTCGTTCATTCGCTAAGATCATGGCCTCTTGTTAAGATCATGGCCTCTTGTTAAGCTCATGGCCTCTCAGTTAGTAAATTGATGAGGCTCATAGCAGGGGTAGTCAATGCATCAATGAACACAAAAATTACAAGAATTTCATAGATCAAGCCTAAATATTTAGCATTTATCAATCAATGTAGACTTGTGGCTGGGAACTTGTCAAACTTTTGGTATTTAGGTCAGTTATAAGCATCACATGACACAAGTATGTTTTGTAATACGAGACATTGCCTCATGAGTTCATTTACATGCAAGTAGTATGTGTGGTCAATGAATGGTTCGAAACAGGTTACACTGTTTAGGGGGAGGGGGGGGGGGAGTCATAACCATATCACGTCGAAACATTATTAAACATTTCAAAAATTCTGATGAATTGCTTTTATATTTATGAAAAATGCATAGATTCAACTCAGTTTGTGAAATGGATTCTCGAAAACCTGCTTATTGGAAAGGATTTAAAATGAGAGTCTGTTCATTGGTGTAGGGTTTAATAAATAGGACTTTCCATCTGTGTTCAGGTTGAAGAAAACAATGTCGTACATGTATGTGGCCGTCATAAGCAATTCAGTTGGACTCCCACAAATTAGTTTGCTGGTTATATTTGCACAGCCCCTTATGATTGCAAGTTTGCACTAGTTTATCCATCTCACTGTCTTTTTATCAATCTGTTATGGCCTATCCCACATTCCAATGGTTAAAATTATCATCCCTAACTTATAATAGAACACAATGGTTGGTATTTATAAATGAGCTGGATTATTTGGCTAATCTTCCATCAAAAGTCTATAGTTTCCAGTACAATTCACTTTCGGCATTGAAAACCAACCCCTGTGTCAACAAGATATTCTAGATTGTCAACACTCGACTTTACAATGCTTCTGTGTAGCCCATTTTCTATTATTATTTTACTTGTGAAAACACATCGCCCCTGGTGGTCCCCCTCACTGACTTGCCTCTTGCTAGTAAAACCCTCAGGCTATTTCAATGGGACAAGGATTTATGAATGGAAATTTGCTTACTACACAGGCTTAGAGATTTTCGTTATCTGAAGACCCTATGTCAACAGTGGTATAGACAGACCGAATGCCATGTTATCCTGGGAACACAGGCCTGCCATCCCATCAGTGCTAGGTATGGCTGTGAAGGCCGGAAACAACTAACAATCATCCCCTTGTCACCTGCTAATCTGAGCAGAGAGGGTGGGATATCAACCCTCCCTAATCTGAATGTATTAATCTGAGATATCTCCCTCAATGCGTAGGTGGGAAGCCTATAAAACAATTCATACAACTGTTGTAATACAAGCTGATAACATTTTATTACAATGAATCGGCCACCAGATTGGTAGTATAATGAGGCCACCTAACTATGCTTATCTTTATTAATATAGATAGATGTGAACAGTCTAACTGGGTAGAACCACCGACCAGCATGATGCACAACCTTTTAGTCAATGATATTTTGATTTTTATCTGCCATCCACAAAGGCTCTCCAAACTAGTGTGTGGGATTGAATGCAATGGTAGATATAGTAAATTGCTGGAGTTAGGGAGTAACCAGGGAGTTCCCAAACTCCCTGGAGTAACACTCTGAAAAGATTAGGATTAGGAGTTGCTTCCCCTAAAAAGATTGAATAATGTACTCACAACTCCTAATCAATTTCCTTTACTACAAATTTGCACCAAGTTTATTGCTCATATCACCATCCCCGGTGTTATTGGCGATGTTCATAACATGCTAAACGGGTCGAAGTGAAAGAAGATTTAAGTCAGAAGCCAAGCAACTGTTTTGACGTCTCCGATTGCGTTATATAGGTCAGTGGGCTCAGACGAAGCTTCGCTACTCAAAACCTATTATCTTAAAATCATTAAAGCAATCGTCAGAGGGCATATGCTGCTAATCATCGGGTCCAATAACCGCAACGCTAATTCCAGCACTACGGCTAGTCTGCTACTCTTTCATTAGTGTATAACTTAGTAATGATTGCAGCTGCACTCCTTATTAAAAGCTTCCTAAAAGTAGAAACTTCCTAAATGGTATCCATCTATTAAACCTAGCAGAAGGTGTATTACTTCAGGGCCGTAGTTATAGGGGGAAGGGAGGCACTGCCTCCCCTTGAAAGCTAAATACAGTGGCCTAAAAACACTATAATTGGACAATCCATGTCAGAATCAGCTGCTCTTGGACTACCATTTGCAAATAATATACCTTACATTGATTGGGGAGCAGCTTACAAAAACTTTCCTGGTGATGATTTGCACTCGCCTCAGACTTTTGCCTCCCCTATATTTTTTTCTAAACTACGGCCCTGTACTTTATAAATTGCAGGAGGAATTAGGGGTCACTCCTCCGCTGTAGTTTTGACTGAATATAGACTGTAGCCTGAAGCTTGCCATTAACTAATCATTAATTCCGGGCCCCTTAGAGACTCATAATTAGGGATTAGTGAAAGTTAAGGAGATGTGCATCAATATATCTCCTTACTGAACATATGCTGCTTGTCTGTCTGCTGAAGCAATGATTGCAACAGAGAGATATAAACTCTATAATTGAGCGTTAGAAAAGACTGATAGTGAGAATTCACAGCCGTAGAGTCATAAATTAGGGTCACCACAGGCATAGAGTAGAAACTTTCATCTATGAAATATAGTTAGCTACTGATTTTGATGATTTATGCGTAGATCTTGCCCACATTTTTGCAACTATTTGACCTCACATTATATTCTTATTAATGACAACCACTGGAATTTGAAAATGACACTCGCAATTTCAATTTGCATAAAAAATGAAGCGATTTTGCTCAGTTTTAATGGCTTTTCGTGGTGTTGATATTTATTATTGGGTTGTTTGCTTTAAGGGTGTCGTGGGAAATTTATAGCTTTTAGTATTTCAGTTAGAAGTTAGGAATATATTTTCCTATCAAATTTTTGTAAGGGCACTAACTTTCTCTTCCAGGCCCTGAATAATACACCAAAGAATAAGTAAGCGTAAACGTAAGCAATCAAAATGAATCACGGGTTGAGATGGACTGTACTTCAAAAGAGCTCAATTTGTTGCAACTTAGAGCAGGCACATTCCTAATAATATGAAAAATAGATTCTTAACTTTTTGAATTAACTAAAAAAAAATCAAAAGCAGTGAGTGTGCTGTCAATTGTCGCACCTGATTGAAACACATATGCATTTCTGCATCTGAAAACATACGCATGCAAAATATCCAAACTGCAATATGATGGAGAAATCCTTAGCTAATAAAAGGCAAAATAGTTATTCCGAGAAGATTATGTATTATCATGAAGCCGCTCATTTACAGTCATAAATTATTCCAATAAAGCCTAGTAAACTTGATGTAACTATCAGCTGATTTATCATAGCGTCAATTAATATAATAACAGCTCTGCAGTTAGGCACTCATAAAACCCGCCCCCAACATACTCATTAAAACATCTGTCTGGGATCCATAGTCTATCTAAAATGATATATCCATCCATTGAGAAAATAATGCAGTGCAACGCTAAGTGCTTGCAATTGATTATTGCATGAATAGTTTAAAATCCTTCAGCATCAATTTGCGGCATCATCATTTATTCATATATAAGTACATGGAGCTATATATCCTATATAGAGAGACTAGCATAATTGTGTATATAAGCCAAGTATGTATTCTGGATTCCTTCATTTCTTCGTGTACTGCGCAATGCTATAATAGGTCAGCGTCTTATTCGGCATGCTATGCTACAGCAGTAGAGATCGTGATCGTTGTTGGAATGTTTATTGAGCTGGCTTGTGATTGCAGAGTTCTACTATCGACACAAGAAGGTCATATATTTACTGAGGGGAAGCTGAAAGCTTATAGCTGACTGGGGCTCGCTAGTGTAAAGCTGTGAGGGTGATAACTGGCTGTTAATCACAGCTACTCAAACTGACATCTAACTACACTCATTCTACTGCTGTGGGTCTTCAGGTATACTTCTGCCTGCATAGAAGCTTTAGCTGTTAGTAACATACTGGTCTAATATCTACACAGCGAGCTGGTACCTTGACATGAGGGTATCAGTACTACCCGACTGCAGCAAAGACAGGTGAGGCCATTCAATATGTACTTAAAAGTTTAAACTGTACCTTTTATTATGCTAGTTTTGTACCAAGTCACAAATGTATTAATTTAATGGGATCGATGAAAGTTCTATAAATCACAAGGGGTCTCCCTCACCTAACCATATATGATGCGCCAGAGTTAATGACTGCTTGGGGAACAAAAAAAAGTCATCTGCAGTTCACTTCTTCTCTTATGAGCCGCTATACCGCTAGATTTTCATCCACACCTACAACCATCAGTGTGAGATTCTTCAAGTTGAGAAATGCTGAAAATTACATAAAATATGCATGCGGTAAAGCTGTGATAATTATGTCATGACTCAGGGCTTTAACTAACCTTTTCTTCTGCCAACAGATGCCTGCAAGATGAGAACACCACTCCGAACGCTGTGTCAAGGTTGAAGAGGACAAAAAGTTGGATCAAGAAAAAAGGTGATGATTAATCATTAGCTGGCAGGTAGCAAGTGTTATCGAGTGGCTGCGTGAGTGTCTCATTATCAAAATAATGTCGTCTAAGCTTTCATCTCAAGAAAGACAACATTTCCGGCAACTCTAATTATTGTACACCATTATACACAGTCTCACGTCTCACACTAATTGCCAACGGAAATGAAAGAGAAAAGAATAGCAAGACAAAATGGTTTCAAGTAGGTTTTCACAACTTGTAGCAGCAGCCCACCTTCACAATTATAAGTCTGCTGTATAGTAGGGATTGACTCAGCATTCACAGTGCTAATGGGAGTGTTGCGTAAGCTCCATCAAGCTCCAATGTACATAGGATAGTCTTGAATAACGGGATAATAGAGATGCTTCAACATTTAGATTGATAGCGGTGCCTATTAACTCATTAATAATTCGTTTGAAGGAATGGTCGGAATGTGGCATAGACTGACAACACACCGAGCTTGTCTTGTCCGATAATTCTAGATGATCCTCCTAGCTACGACCACATCCAGCCGGAACAGGCTAACCCGTCAGATGATAGATCTTTTGACAGGTTTTGGGTTGTGTGTTGGCATTTGTTGCATGATATATCGTATGGCACATAAGTCGTATCATCGCTGTAACATACTATTATGAGCAGGGCCAATTCGATGATGGAATGTTAATTATAGGTAAGTATAGGTCATCATACCAAGTAGTCACTAAAGTATTATACAGTAGTAATAAGTCTGGGAGGCGTTCAGTTCAGCTGAGTCGAGTTTCAACAATACTCCCATGACCTCAATTTGAAATCACGGCTTTATCCATAGTCAGGGAAATTCCGGGTGCCCACCCAGTTGTTTCGTGATAATTTGGTGATATGAAGCTAAACTTACCCACACACCCCTTCAACATTGTCTGAGAACATGAACTTCTACCGGATGTAAAGGTATTCCTGTTCCTACACAATGTATTGATCCTTATTTAGTCTCAAGATGTCTCATGATTGGATTGACAGGGGTCAATATCTATGGCAATGTCCTAAACTTTGAGTTGATGTTACCCCACCCCCCTTATAAAGCTCAGAGCTGTAAATGATGTTCCCCAGACAAATTTCACACATTTACAAAACCTTTACTATTTCGGGAATCTAAAGGAATTTTGGCTGCGGCTACTTGCATTCCAAATCAGTTTTTGCAAGTAAATTCTCACCCGCACATACAGGATATGGCATGTGGAAATGTGTGGACCTTAAATAATTCTGAGATCAAAATTGTTTGGTGTTATTTTATTGTGAGGAATAATAATATTTATTATTAGCGCTTGTATTTTGTGCATTATCTCCCCATTGTAATAGGGTAGACAACTTCATTTTCCATAAGGGACTTCTGAAGATACGTCAAACACGCTTTACAAATTTTAATTGAAAACAGGTTCAACCGATTTATTATTTTTGAAACTCTGAATTGAATTACACGAGTTTATTATTAATTGAGGAGACTCCCAAAAAAACATGCACTATTTGAGGAACCTAAGTGAATCACTCCTATTGTAACACTTGCATAACCAGTGCTCTGCCAAAACTTCCCTTTGACTTTTATTCTTCCTCGCAGTGCAGAGCTTTGGAATATCCAGGCCTGACTTGTTCTATAGTACTATTACATTCAATTTTAAAACTCAATCTACGCATTCAAACAATTATAAGCTGACAATGAGGTAAGGTTTTGACGTCAAGAAATGTTACTGGGTATTTGTCACCTTTTCACAAACATACATAACTTTTTCCAGGACGTAAAAATATATTCAAAGAAAAAGAAACTAGAAGTAAAAATTGCAGACTTGCATAGGTAGTGCCGGAAAAAAAAGTGTTACCTGTTATGTTAATAGCATATTTTTTCTTTAGTTGTGGTGCATGATATGATCCCAGTTATTGTCAGGTAGCTACTTGCAGGTCTGTTGTTTTAGGGGAAGCAAAAAGTTAAATGAGGTGGCCTAAAAACAAATAAATTGAAAAATACATGTCATGAACAGCTCCTTTGGGATTTCCTCTTGCTATTATATAACCTAGATTGCTTTGGAGAGGTTGTAGCACCCCTCCTAGTTATGTTTGGGACCTTTCACAGATTTTTGTCTCCCCTGCCATTTTTCCTAAACTATGGCCCTGACTTTAGCGAGCGGGCTTAAGGGACGGGGGGGGGGGGGTATACCCCACCCTTCCTGGTACATGATATGATACACATTATTGTGAGGTAGCTTCTTTTAGTGGTGGGACCTAATTTGAAGAGCTGGAGGCAGTGTCTGGTTAAGTGGTGAGACAGGAGGGTTAGACTAATGTTATCTCCCTAACCACTGTTTAAAACCACTCACGCTGACTATAAGTTTACTGTAACCACTACCGGTTACACACTGCTGGTAACACGCTGACACTAGCCGCTGACAATCAACCCCTCGATACTAGCTCCTGCTGATCATCTCCTAACCATACTCATTAACGAGCAGTTAAAACTAATTAACCAAACCTGTTGACCAACTAATAAACAAAATCAACTTATCTTCAATTAAAAATTACCCTAAATTGAACAGCTCTGAAACCGAAGTTCTGACCAGAAATTGAAGGGTGAGTTGTTTATTTTTCTTTGTTTCCTCGAGAGGAAAACAACAAGAATACACCTTGCTACCTGAGCTTGAAAATGGTGATATCAGATATTTTTAGATCGTTACAATTATGTAAGCTAAGAATAGCTCTGAAGTTTGGCCACCAGATGGTATTTTAGGACATAGTTTATTGGGCATCAAGTCACAATTTTGGGACACTTTATTATCATCATGAACTTAATACCCTTTGGATCGGTCATGAGGTTGTTAAAACTTAAATTTTATATTAGTCATTACATTAGTATATTATTTTTGCGCAATGTTTCGTCTTTGCTTGATGACTTTGCAAAGTTGTATGCCTGTCCTTGAAACAATTATTATGAGTTATATCATTGTAAAAAAATATGATTATTATGAATTTTCATAACCATTTTTTATGCCAAGTTCTGCACCCCAGCCCACATGTGCTACACAGGTATTGAGAAACCTGAGTTTATGAATCAAATCCGTTGTTTTTCGGGTCCAGAGGAAAATATTGATAATTTTGTGGGCTAATGACTAGTCTCATTATCGACTGTCCGTTTTGCTGTGTTTAATTAATCCGCACTTCTATTTCCAGAGAATCGTGATGTATTTTTAGATTTGTGCAAATTTGATGCAGCATGTTTATGAATGTTGACTTCCGAGCCCGACAGCATAGGATCACGAATTCAGCGCAGCGTGACATCATATCGACTACCTGTTAATACTAAAAACAAGATAAGATACTACATGTGCTATATAGTAAGAAAGCTCTCTATACTTGGCTAATTAGTTGCACACGATATCACTTCCATGGACCGATTGCATGCAGGCTTTGGGGTCCGGTGTTTTATCAGGGGGTCTTTAATCTTCTACCGCATATCATTAAAAGATGAAAAAATGGGCAATGTATTCTTCCATTCATAAAAAAACATCAACACGGGTTTGTTTGTAAATTATTTTTGCTATCGGTTATGGTAACATTTGAATAGGCAGCTTGTGTGTGTATACAATACTGTAGTGTTTACATACTGATACCCAGTTCCTCTCTGCCCATACTTTTGGAGCTAATTATAGAGAAGAATGGCGTTGAATTCTAGGATTGGTTTGCTAGTGTACGTATCTTTGGTTGCCAGCCAATGTCAGTGATATCTGGATTTTAGGATTGGCGTGTAAATGATGGTTATATATTGCCTTGATGACTTCTCTCGTTGTTTGGTATTTATTGCTGCTGCCGCTAGTTGGGCTATCAATCTGAAAAGGGCTACATGTTCGATGATCAACTCGTTGTCAAAGTGTCTGATAACTGATTACTCTCTTGTGAAATCTTCTTGTGAAGTAATCGGTTTATTTCAGAACATTTGATGACACATGATCTGTATGTTTCTAGCAGCAACCTTGTTGTGTACAGATGAAAAGGAACTCTGGGATCACATGACGTAAAATTGCATATCGAACAGCCGGTTTTGATTTTGATCTGAGATTTCTTATCATTCTGAGATCATTGTGAAAACTGATTCAGAGATATTGCTGTGAACAGCTCATAATAAACTTACAATTACAACGAATGACACAGACTACAGTATAATACACAGATCGCGGTCTGTGGTACAGACTACATCAGACGTCTCAGACTTCAGTATTAAACGATAAAGTAAAATGATAGACTACATTACACTGCGCTACGCTTCACCATGCCAATAAGAGTATAGCGTTAACTGCAACTCAGTGAAACAAATCCTGGAAAAACTTTTACAACCTCACCCAACTTGATTGCCTGGAGAATGACATGCAAAAAAATAGTAGTGTGTAAAGCTGCTTGTTTGAGGTGGCTTTACGAGTACCTGTATAATCGTGGCACCTTGACGGAGCGCTCTCAATGATGACACATCGACCAACCAGGATCTTTCAAAAAAATGTAAAGAGTGTAATAAGTCATTAATAAGAATTTGTTGCTGTATGACTGCAAAAGCTGGAAATGTGTAAATCTTTGGATGTGGTCTTCTGCTGTATGATGGAGAAAATGGGAGTGCCAAAAGCTGTTAATGAGGATTTTGATCAAGGCAACACCCTCTGGTTGAGGTGATACTCGTAGGATTGGTGTTGGTGTAGGGAGTGGTATAGGGCATGGATCTCTCAATCAACATGTCTTGTGTTCGATTCCCAGCGGGTCACGGTGGTTTCAAGAAGGGTATCTGACCTCAAATGATGCTGTTCCACATTAGGATACAGACCTTAGACTCATACTGATACTGGAAACAAAACAACCAAGCATTATCAAGGTTACTCACACCAAGGAGTCTTTAACTCCTTGTTCACGCGGTATCACAGGGTATCAAGACTATAAATAGACTTGAGTTTATTTGTGACCTGGTGCATCCATTGATTCTATGAAGGCTTGGTTTGGTTATTTTGTGAGCTTCTTGTAGAGCAAGGTTATGTGAGCACGCTAAACATTAGCCTCCGTCAGGATCCTCCTCATAAACCAATGATAGAGATTGTAAAGCAAAACACAGCAAAAGTGAAATATCTGTACACTCATTCCGAATTATTATTTCTACATCATTCCTGCAATAAAATTGCTCAACAAATGGGGGGCTACGCTCTAGATATGTATTGTTTTGGAATATATCCCTGCATGCCAGTCTTACTTATTACATTGAATATACCATTACGAATTACTGAAATCCCAAGCTTTTGGCTGCCAGAATGTTTTACTTTATATCTGTTTATGGACAGATCAGATTCTAGACCCTACCAAGAAAACTTTTCATATTGGATTATCACATCATTATTTCATTTTACATATGTTGTTTTTTTATGATGAAACTCTTTTGACTACAAGGCCACTTACGACAGCCAAGCAGCCATTAAAAAATATCAGGAAACCATTTCAGTTGATATTGTTTTTAAATTACACCACGACAGCCACGATCAAACAAGGAGTTGGTGACAATTCAACACATTTGTTGTAGTAGTTTGAAATTTTGCATGCAATTATGAATTTCAAGTACCTAGCAGCTTTGAACTTTTCCTTACCTATTGATGATTCGAGTATTCAGGTTATTTTTGTCTCAAAACTTGAACCGATGTGACCTTTCGCCACTTGAGGGTTAGGTTATCGCACAAGTTTGACACTTAAGCTGACATGGATATAGTAGACAGCCAGGGCAGTTCAGATTTCCTCCAGGCAGTTATGTTGAGGTCTGGTCATGTTAAGTGGTGGCAAAACTGTGGATTTAAAACCAAAAAACATTGGTTATCAATTTCAAATCTGGTCCTATTGTCACCATGATGAACGTCTTTAAGTCAGTAGCACTAATTGGATTGATTAATGAGATCAGGTTTGTGAAGTTAGTTGTTTTTCCTATCCCATGATTAATCATCGCTAGCTTCTGAGTAAAAGGTTCACATGGCCACATGTGAACGACAACACAGCACCTTGCAACCACCTGCTAATAATACATGAGCATCTGATTCTATTGGATGATACATTTTACTTTCAATCATCACTATCTTTCCTGGCCCCTGCTGCGTCAGCGAATATATAAAGCGCTGCCTTGATTTTTTAGTCTCATATTCAAACTTGAACGCAAAGCAAAAAGTAGCAACTAAATCTCTCTAACACATTTCTCTATTTATTAACACTTTAACTTAATAATATATAATAATAATAATAATAATAATAATAATAATGGCTACATCAGATCACAGCGAAGAATCTCCGATGGGATCGCCAGCTTACAGTGATGACTCTTCTACTCATGCTGCCGAACTTGAAGAGGATACAGGAATACAAGAAGCTGTTAGTAATGTACTGAAGGGTTACGACTGGTCTCTAGTAACTTCACAAGCTAAAGCTAGCGACAGACGCAAACCTCATATAAAGAGACCTATGAATGCCTTCATGGTTTGGGCCCAGGCGGCAAGGAGAAAACTAGCGGATCAGTATCCACAACTTCACAACGCTGAGCTCAGTAAAACTCTAGGAAAACTTTGGAAGTAAGTATTGATGAAAATTATAATAAAAATAATGATGATAATATAAATTTGTACAAATTATTGCGTCCAATCAGTATATCAATGTGATATTGATGAGGTTGTGTATTAAATAAGAGCAAAAATTGTGAGAAACTGTTTTGTGTCAGTCTAGCGAAAATTTGTAAAAATATGATGCTAATTCACTTGTTTCAATTTTTCAATCATCCGTTTTCCTCACCCACTAGAAGTGGCCCTGCACATATACTGCGTCAGTTGTACTACGTCATGGAGCCTTTTTTCACAGGAAGTAGTTGTTTTATGTCTACTTTGGAAGGCCTACAAAATTTTCATAGCTCTCGATTATTTTATTAGGTTGTTGAACAACTCAGAGAAAAAGCCTTTTATCGAAGAAGCTGAGAAGTTGAGGAAGCAGCACAAGCGGGATTACCCTGACTACAAGTATCAGCCGAGGCGACGAAGGTCTAACGCCTCTAAGCAGAGCAACGCCTCTGGCAGCGGCGCTGAGTCCCACTCACAGAGCAGACGTGGCAGTAATGTCAGCATTGCTTCTTCTACTAGTGAGGTATGTATGAATATAAAATTTATTGGCATAATTTTCATTCTCAAAGAATGTTTTACAATACTAGCCCTGAAAAGAAGATACATTAATTTTAGATTGACAGAAAACATATCATCATGTTATCTGTGAAAAATAATGTTTGGAAGAATGATTTTCGAATAAACTAACAGCGGTAGTGGCACGCAATCATTTATTTCCTTTAATGACATTCGTTCAACTTGTATAGTCTGACTTCATGGTGCAAATATGGCAATCCTTGATCCCTGTATGGCCTAAAGCATTGACAAGTGATTATTACAACAGCTCCCTACTCACACTTGTTTGAAGTGCAAGCGTTAATTTTTTCTTTCTTCTTTATCAGATAATGAGAGAAGAGAATATGCACCATTCCTCCGTTCCTGCCAGCTCGAGTCAGGGCTTACTTAGTATAGACGTATCACATGGAGTTGTCTCCCCACCTACACCTCCTAAAACTCCACAAAACCAGCCTATCGTATCTCAGAACAGAGCTCACTGTACCGACTACAGACTTCACTCAGGTAAGCAGAGTGTTATTATTACTCGATCTTAGCAGGTAGGATGGGGGTATATCCCACCCTCCTCGGTATCAGTATCTGAAGTAAGGGTTCAGGCTAGATTTGCCTTCTCTTCAACACCTCACTTTAGACATACAGAGCATTTACGATCAATGTGTTCTCTTACTGGTTAATCTAAAAAATTAATATTTTAAAATGGTATCATTGTAAATTATTGGAAGATATGGGTGAAGTGCTGTCCTGTAATGTTTTCTGCCCCCAACAAGATTCCGTATAAGTCAATTGTGCACCCTTCAGCTTTCTAACGTGTCCTATAAAATACATGCATATCATGACTTAAAAAATATACAACAATACCTATGAAATTATGTTCTTCACTTTTATAGGTCAGTCACATGACTACTATCCTGGTGTTCCGACAGCAGCTCCGTTCTCCGGCAGCGGCGCTCCCATGGTGAACTTTGATTCCGAGGAACTGGATCAGTACTTTCCTGATAACAGACATCGCTCACTACAACATCACCAGACCTTCATGTCAACCACAGAACACTCTCAGCCCGAGTACACTACACTGCACTCAAACTACAGTAGTAATTATACATACGAATCTGGTTACATACCGTCTGAAGACTCAGGCTATTATGGTAATCTGAATTCTGCTGAAAATACATGGAACACAGTTCCTGCATCCTGGATGAAGCAATATTAGAGCTATTTGAAGTTTTAGGGTGTGAATGTGAATATCAAGTTGTCTGCCCTGATGAACATGTGAAGACAACTTTGTTAGTTTTACAGCAATTTCGGGTTTCGAAATATTCAGGGACTAGGGGATATTGCACCAAGTCAAGTGTGGATTTGGTTCTCCATTTTATATTTTTCAATTCTATTACACTAACATTATACTAATAGTTATCACTTATAATTATTGTATAATTTATTCATTTTTTGTTTCCTATATGAAAATGGCTGGACCAATATAATTTCTCTACCGGAGTCGAGTATTCAGAGCTCCCAGATATGATTACACTGTACATATGTTTTCTTTGTAATTTATGCTCAACAAATCTAGTTGTAGTGACATTTTTTTCTCTCTTCACTTTTTTCTCACTTGTCATACAGCGTTCTCTATGCTCATATCGTCTATGCAACTTTTTCTCTTTGTATCAGAATCTCTTCAAAAAGAAAATCTCAGCGAATAAAGACATTACAAATACAAAAAACTTTTCAATATCATTCATGTAGCTTACGTCAAAGATTATGAGCTTGTCATTGGGCACAAAAAGTGGGCATACAATCCATGACCAAACATAATCTTCCTAATTTCAAAACTTTTACACAATAAGTTCATAAAACTTGGGTCTTCAACCAATAGCATTTGATGTCGTCTTGAGTTTGTCTGGACCCCTATGTGGATGGATACACTCTTGTATAAAAAGAAGATGTTATGCTCATGCTTTAATAATGTTTATGGATGTGCCGTCTAGAGGAAGTCTCAATATTTGGGGATGACTGGCTGGGCGTAGCTCTATTAGTAATAGCTAGTAAGGAACACTTCATTTTTATCATCAATGAGCAATTTTGTCTATACAGTAAAAAATATCTCTCTGACAAAAATAGCAAAATAATCTAGTCATAATCAGGGGTGTAGTTTAGAAAAAGCAAAGCAGGCAAAAGTATGAGGCGAGACCAAAACATCACCAGGAGGGGTAATGTAAGCTCCTCCCCCAGCAGTTTAAAGCATAACAAGCATAGCAGTACCTCCCTGCCTCCCCTAGAACTACGGGCCTGTGACATTGGTACCAGAACCTCCCACAAGTCTTCTAACCATGAATCAGACAGGGAAAGTAGATAAATCCCTATAGTCTCTGATTCAGCTATGAGCAATCAATATACCAACATTTCCGTAATCTATTGTGTGTCGCAGCAGTTGTTATATTGTTAATTGTAACTCCTACAAAATAGTCTCAAGTTCATGTTTGTGTAATGAATCATGTCTTTTTTGTCCGCCAACTAAGATGAGCTGTCACATTTATTATTGTAGCATGGGTTTTATCTTTTGTATGACTTTGCTTTCCAATAATTAGTCATGATCTAGACACTTTCACCAAAGACATTTATAGTCATTGCTTTCACTGATGTATTTTAGTATCTGTGCTATCACTATTGAATGTGGGAGACTTATCAATTTTATTGTGACTAGAGCTTGCCAAAACTTTCGTTTCATAAATCAAACTCTCACATTCCATCTCAAATGTTGTTCAATAGGAAGATACACTGAAATTATAATAACTGCTATATCTTATAAGATCAAATCAACAGCAAATTATCATTTATCAAGTTGAGCGTGTAATAGATATTTGAGCTTTGCTAACATCACCCCTGCTCAATGATACAGAGAGAGGAATTTAAAGCATTATATTCAAGCCAAAACATTGCGTGTCAAATAACCCGTCAAATTATTTAGGCCAGTCAAAAGTTTGACTGCCTCGAGGTACTCATCCGTATGCAGCGACAGGGAGATGTGTGCGTAATATCCGACACAGTTCATCACAACAGACAGGCAAGATTTCACTGGCAAAGGATTTAAATCTCTGAATTGACATCATTCCATTCAGCTCTGAATAGGAAGTATGACTACTTTATAGTGGGCGACAAACATTACAGACAAAAGGGGGAAGCAGATTACTCCAGAGCTCATTTTTTGTTACAAAACCGCTCAGAGCACATAAATATTGTTGTCGTCACGGTGTTACACCATTCGAGTCATAACAAACTACAACATCTCTCAGGACACCTGCGGCTTTTTGGTGACAGTGGTGAGCATTGCTCTGCAAGCTTTCAGTGAGAACAGAGTATCAGTCAGACAGACATACAGACAGACATACAGACAGACAGATAGCGGCTTGTACCCTAATATCTAACTGAAGGTAAGAGAGTTTCAGCACAAGCTAATCGGCGATCATATTAGGTCTGTCTACTCATATCACAGTAAATCGGGTAATCAAATATCTTCCGCCGTGTTTTCCTTTGGCAGGCCAAGCAGGTGGCTAAGGTCCAAAGAGGCACTTGTGAAAGAAAGGGGGTATGGAGGCCATAAGATTTTTGAAAATTAAGAAATTTTCTTTCATTCTGATCAGCTTCATTTTGCAGGTGATGCTCATCATAATGTTTATGTATTCTTATTAATACCAATAATAACTCCCGCCCCGTGCCATCTGCCGGAGCTGTCTCCATCTGCCGGAGCTGTCTCAATGTCCCAATCTTAAGTTAATGGCTAGATAAGCAGCGGCAAAACAATACTTAAAAGTCCGAAATTTTGATAGCTGGGACTTTTATGGAGTTTAATGCCGGAACGTAAGTGATGGTAATCATAGGTTTTATTATAGTTAATAGGTTCTAAAACACACATTTGCACTAGATAAAAAATCAGAGATATGAGCTATAATCGTGAGGGGGCTATTATTAACTCTACTCATAAAAAGCTAATAAAAGTATCATTACACTGATCTTCTTGGTAAAAGGAACATCTCATTTTAAGCCCTCATAAACTCAGCAATATGATCACGAGGATGGTAAGAGGCAGGTGGAGTACCATTAACGGAAAAAGTTCTCCCGGGCACAAAACAGCCTGAGACTAAACAAGTTGCTCAGTAGTTTAGTTGGTACCATAGACTTGATAAAAAGTAATTATAAGTCTATGGTTGGTATGGTTAAGTTTTAAATTGAAAATTCTCTTCTATACACTGTGATGGAATCACTTATCTGGTCTTATATGATCATAGCAGCCATTCATGTCGATAGTGAAAGTGACTGATGTGACAGCTGTACTGACAGGTATGCCAAGGTGCTTTCCCATGGTGTTTTGTCACTTGAAAGTATAGTGGTATTGAGTGGTTTTCAAATAAGTTTGAAGTGCTGGAAGGCGTGCAAGAGTTCAACAATCCTTGGTTAGTTTTTCTCTTTTGGCTAACCAGGTACCTCTCTCCTGAAGGTGATTAGGTGCAATTATATAGTAATCATATATTATTTATAATCTGCTGACCTGGATTATCTATTTATACATCTGAGATCATCTAAAATCTTAAAAAGGTTTTTACAAATTAACCCGAACAAACAATTGAGCCACTTGGGACAGACTATTTCTGATGGACATTTCACTGAAATAATAACCACTTTTGTTTTATTATTCGTTTTACATTATACGATTATTCATATCACAGAAGAGATATAAAGAAATACACTCCTTGCCATATACTCAGGATATTTTGAGAAGACAGTACACTTGGAACAGAAGCGAGATACAAAAAAGCGACTAGATTAAAGGTTTGTATCATGCATTATTGGGACTCTCATCATTGTGGGATAACCTGGTCATCGTCCACAGTAGCTCATTAAATGAGCGTGTTCTCTTTAGTCTTGTGGCAGGACGTCATTTTAAACCAGGGGTGTCAAGGCACTGGACAGACAGGTGCCTTGCCAGTTGCTACCCGATATTTGAAATGGCCTACACAAACTGACCGAGTCACTTAGACCAAGGAGTTGCTTTGACTGACCATGAACAAGGCTGTAACATAAAGTGAAAATACGCAGACATTGTAAACACTGCATTCTCTTGATCTGTAACTGAAACATGCGTACTGTCCAGAAGAGCTGTACTCTCAGTCAGCAAACAACTAAACGGAACAACATCTATATAGATTGTATGTCAGCCGGGGCCGGTGTTGCAGAAGCTGTCAGCATTCAGCCATAAAACTGTCACAATAAAGTGCCAGCCTTCACACAGTATACCAACAAGTATTTAGTATCTTTGATACCGATATAGAAGTTCATGCTTGCATATCACATTGTATTCTTTCAGATCAGCAACGAATCTACTTCTGTACATACTAGCCACATTACTTACCTAGCGCAACATGGATATGAAGATGAGGGACGATATGGACTTATTTGACCGTGAGAAGGGTGAAGGATTTCACGATCACAATGAGTGGTACACCTTAGCAGATGACCGATGGCGTATTGTAATCCTAGTCATAGAAAGTCTGCTGTCGCTGACAATACTAACAGGAAATGGATTAGTCATATCAGCGTATATTAGAGCTCAGAAACTTCAAAACTTGACTCACTTCTTCCTGATAAACCTTGCCGTGGCTGACTTCATCGTTGGCCTAGCCATACCTGTGAAAATAATCACTCAGTTCCTCTACCTTGATCATTGGAACAGCAGATACCTCTGTGTCATACAGTCCACTGTCGTGGGTGAGTAGAACGATTTATTCTAGCCTACATGAGGCTATCAATGAGCGTGTTCACAACTGTCCCACAATGCAACTGAAACTTGCATGGGAAATCAGGTTAAAATTACATTTCCCATCATTTACCTGATCACCATTAGGATTCCAGAAACCTGCATTGAGATATTATTTTAGGAACATCTCTCCCTCCCACCCTCATAATCGTCATTTTAAGAGCGGACCATGTTACAAATCCAGTTGAATTGGAAAATTGGAAAGTTGGATAGTTGAATGGTGGAGGCGGTTGAAATAAGACCAATAAGCTTCCACGACTTTTTGGACTAATTTGTAAAACGCTGCTACAGCTGAGAGGCTATCATGTTACCTTGATCAAAAAATGGTCAGATGGCGCATCACACAATATCGTGAATGTAAAAGACGTACCAGCCTTAATAAACCGATGTAGTGTTATTGTTGCTATATGAGCTTTGGTTTGTGGATTCTCTGCGCGAGCTGTTGAGGCATACGTTTGTCTCTGTAGCATAGGGCCATCGCTGTGCTGCAGAGATCACGTCATAAGGCTATCCGACAAGCAAAATGGTTTGTGGATTTTGAGCCGGATCTACAGCAAACACTCACAGCATGACCTTTATGTCCCTGATCTAATTGAGACCTACTGCATTATTATAGCAATTAAGCTTGTATACAAATAAGTTGTAGATACATGTAATTAAATTAAATGGTAGGTTATGATATTTAGCATCAGATTGTTGGGCACAGAAGATTCACATAAGATTTATCCGTCACTTATTGATGAGCTAGCAGTGATTTTATCAGTTAAAGTTTGTTTTTCTTCTACTGGAAGGAATGCTGATGGGTAATCAGCCGACTCCGCGACATCTCAACGCTTCCTTCTCATTTCCATTTATGGATTTTGAAATCACATATTGAACTTTTGAAACAATATTTACCATGCCTTGTGTATGTCGAGTTATTCACGCCATGAAATATTCATAAACTTTAGCACTTTCATCACCAAAAGTGAAAAAAAACAGAGCTTATATGCAGATTTTTAGGTTATCATTTCATTGATATCAATTCCATGAAACAACAAAATTTTGTTTTGTTATCAAGGCTCTTGAGTCGCTACTCTTACTTGATTCACATGTTATTACAAAACTGGGGTACAATAGTTTGAAGGCTCAAAATGATACATTGGTGATCATACAGATGTCATTTATGACTTGATCAGCAAATAAAATTGACATATATGATATATATATTTTGTAGCTACACCTCTCGGCGCAAGTGCACTGTGCCTACTGCTGATAACCACAGAGAGATATATCTGTATAACTCGGCCGTATACAAGTAAGAGCTCGCTGGATCAGAATAAGAAACTAAAGTATATCCTCGTAGCCTGCGTCTGGGTGATCTCTACCGCTGTAATGATGATTACCCCTCTTCTCTGGAGGAATGGAAATAACGGGAAAGGCTCCACCAGATTCCAGCAGGTTAGACGATATTATTAGCCATGTATCGCCTTGTATTTAGTGTAAGTGCTTAGACGGCTGCATTGTGAGTTAGTGGCATTATATTATGAAACACTCAAACACTCAATCACTCAAAATGAAATGAGTGTTTGATAATGTAATGCAACTAACTGCGTTGTAGCTGTCTGAGCACTTAGACAAGGTCGAGGAATTTAATGTGGTGATGAAAGCTGGCATGTTTTGACTTTACTCATTTCAAACAAGCACGGTCAGATGTACTAAGACAATAACTGTAAATATTTGACTAAGAGACGCTGGCTAGGCTAGGATTCAGTCCAAATCTGCATTGAATGTTGTGTAGGTGGAGTAAAGAGTTGAGCGACAGAGATGATGCAATCTTTTTCAGAGTTTCAGCAATTATCAAAAAACACCACAAGCAATGATTCAAAAATGTCTCAATACATTGTTATTTTTTTTCGTTTGCAGCACAAGTGTGGCTTAGTTAGCGTTGTCCCTGCAGCTTATTGGAAGTTCATAGTGCTGCCGTTAGCTTTTGCAGTCTTTGCTGCCGTGTTTCTGATGTATTTGCGGATCTTAATGGTAGCTCGACGTCAAATTAAAAATATACAACTGCTCGTGGTTCAGGTAAGACTAAAGTATTTTCTATTCTGGGATTTTATACCTATGAGTGGGCCATTTTAAGAGACACATCATTGGTATGACACATTCACTATAGCCCTATGTCATGACCTGGAGTTATATTGTTAGTTCTCATCTTTTTTCCCGTTATGCTTATTAATAACGACACAATCGAGATTGGCCATACAAGAGTTCTATGATATGTATGTTATGTACATGGGATGATAACTACAGTCATACAGGTACCAAAACTTGGCCTTGCTTAGAAAAAAAACACAAAAAGATCACACCAGCGTATATAAATTGCCTATTCTATAAACATAATAATGTTAACTTGCGACTGGGTCTTTCTCTCTTGTCACAAAACTATATTGATAAATGATTTTTACGCTGCAGGTATCCAAAGAGGACAAGGCTAATATGCAGAATATAAGATTGATGAAGACGGGATTCATCTTGCTCGGCTTCTTTCTTATCTGCTGGTTACCATTTACCATCACACTCACAACCGCTCTCACCTTTGACCTCATGAATGGTGAGTTTGAAATAACATCTTAATCAACAAAGAGAGCATTGGTTGCTTACATTTGTAATTTACATTTGGTAGTTTACGTTGGGATTTACATTATTGTAGGTGGGTTAACATGATGTTTTCACTGAATTATGCAATTTATTTTCCTATTTTTGATGGAATATGAGGTATCTAGTACGAGTTCAGGTACAGCACAGGGAGAAGCGAGTGATTCATCTGGCTGCTTGCCCTATAGGGAATCAGAAAACCTGTTGATTTTACAAAATTCTCAATTTTTGGAGAATAAATTACTTGGCAAAGCTTTATGAAGGTCTGATTGACATTAATTTGTTGGTGGTACGCATGGAGTTAAAAATACAACTCTGATTTAGATATGGTTTCATTCTTTGGTATTAGACTTGCTGGAAAACCTCGATATTCAGAGATGCACCGATTCATGGAGCACAACTAGCCAAACCTTGCATGGTTTTTTTCAATGAGATTCATAGGGGTAGAAGCATTGCGAGTGGGCAAAGATTTTGATTTGCTTTATCTTTTTTATTTAGAGCGAGCTGTAGAGATAATCCTGGTGTGTGCTGCCACAGTGACTACAGTAAGCTCCGCCCTGAATCCACTTATATACGCAGCTAGAATAAAACGATTCAGGCTGGAGCTGAAGAAAATACTCAGACTTGCAATCAAAAACTCAGACAAATACGAGACATATGAAATCAGGCGTACATTCAGAATCAAACGCTCATCTGTTTTGGCGAGCTACTATAATAACAACATTACAAAGGGAAGTTACAAGAAGCACCTGGATGAAGAAAGTGAAGACATACTGACTGTGTCAGCATCGGACACGTCAATAAACACTGAGACATCTGTGAAAATAGAAGTGACACCTTCCAATAAGAGGCCTGAGACACTGGTCCAACCCAGTACTCAACCTGCCAAATTCAGATCTCCGTTCAGAAGTAAGACAGTTCAGGAGAAGAGGTCACAACTCGACCTTGACTTGATTGGTGAGGACGAGGAGGATTATATCGAGATTACAATCACTAGAACTATAACTGAAGATATGACAGAATCCTCGTCGGACGAGGATAGCCTTCACTCAGATCAACCAATCATACGCAAGAACTCTTTAGGCATGGCAGCTCTGTTAGTAGGTCAAGTTAATGCTGCCACCACAGGTAAACAATCCACTACTCAAAGTCATGAGACTGTGGAGGCAGAGCAAGAGTCGGAAAGTCAGTCATCAGCTCCTGCAGTTAAAAACGAGCAGCGTGTAAAAAGAAAATATCGCAGACAAGTAGCAAAATCCCTACCATTAGATATACTTTGTAAAGAGGACTCATGCGGCGACTGTAGCCCTAAAACATCTATAACAAGTTTAGTATCGACTAAGAACAATGATCACTCAGAACCTGAGTCTCAGCCTAGCGACGAACAAACTCTAAATCATTTCTTAAGAGAAATGTCCTTACCTGCTGGCAACGAAACGCCTTCAAGGAAACTCAACAGATCTATAAAAGCCAGTCCTAATCATGTGAAGTTTCAGTTAGATGTAGACCACATTGAATTACAATTAGAAACGAAACCAGGCAATCAGAACAGACCCAATAACCTTAGACTACCATCTGTCCGGCACTTGTCAAGGAAGTATCGCAAGTCTTTGCATAAAGGTGGAAACAGGAAACCATCACCTGCAGGTGAAGGCGGGGATGAAGGGGCTGTTCTAACTCGGGCTAAGACTCTCAATCCGACTAAATATCCCTCTACTATTGACTCATAGCAAACATAGACATAAGTTTGGCGAGTTGGTAATTGCTTTTTATAAGCATTAAAGTCAAGTATTTTGTATATATTTTACTAGAACAAGTTTAATCCAATTGCCTGCATTCCTGTTGCTCTCTTCCGGCGGCGTGACGAGTGGATTGGGAGCGACTCGGAATGCGACTCGGAATGCAGGCAAATGGACCAAACTTGGTCTAATATTTTAAATATCTTACATTTATGTTTTTACAGTTGTCCGCTCTTGCCAGAAAATAAGACAACTCATTGAAGCCTATTGGAACTGGTAGCACGCCGGAGATTTTTCCTCCAAGTTTCTTTAGTACCACATGGCTTGTGAAGTTGTTTTTGGACCGTCAAAAATATGAATTATTACGATCTACAGCAATGTAACAATTATAGATATACCTGATGACGCATACAATGTTCTATAACAAGCAATAAAATCATGTGTGATTTCAAGATGCTGTGTGATATGCTGGCGATATAAATTGTTGGTATTGACATTTTACCGGTTTATTTCCCGATTTCATTATGCAATTGTTCCTTCTTTCATGATGAAATTATCTCAGGTAGTTGGAGTTAGTAGAACTATGGGTGCTAATTTCCACCAACAGAAAAGCTTTTTAGTCCTCACAAACATCACGGCATATCACAGAAGCTCACTTAATTTTGATCGAATTTGTAAAGAAATAGTGATAACATCTATGCATCAATTTATATCATACATGTACCTTCATTACCGTTCATTAGCTCACCTGTAATTCCTGATAGTACAGTCCTACTAATGACAGGTAAACTATACATATCAAAGTGCAGGCACAGAAACATGTTTTTCAAGGAGAGTTTTAAAGAGATTTATAGCCTGCCTAACATAGCAGGATTGGTAACAATACAGGTCTAAATAAAGGCCTGGATATGTAAATACATAAGTGACCTGTATTAAAAGTTCAGGAATTAAATTACAAAAGACTGGGAGTTAAATTGGTTGAACTTTCATTAAATCATTGCTGCCTACAACAATAATAATAACACACTCACCTGAGCGAACAATAAAAATTGATTAATTATTTAATTCCTGTACACAACAATTCTATACATTGGCCGACGTCAGCAATACTGAAGTTTACGTTTGGGTCAATAAACTTGGAGAGTAGCTCTTTATTGACGTTCAATACAGTGATCATATGTTGCTATTTACTTATATATGATGAACACCTCCTTAGCGACGACAGCCCACATATCTAAAACAACATAACAAGCCTGTTATATTGCAATAAACCAATAAGGGATCTGGGCCTGGAAACACTTGCGACATACAGCCTAGGTAAACTGTAACTGTCTGGCTAGGTGTGAAGGATAAGTGAAGGGAATATTACAAACAGACTTAGCTCACAGGCAGCACATAGTCAGATCATCATCACATCACTGAGGGGCAGGATAAACAAGCACTAGCTCCAACATGCCGGAGGAGTCAGTAAAAGTAGCTGTCAGAGTTCGACCATTCATATCCTTTTGTTTACGCTAAAATTATGGGTGCTTTTGGGTAGGTGTGTGCAGCAACGGTTTGCCTTGCGTATTGGGATGTATTGGGCAAAGGGAAGAAACTTGTTCTAGGTCAACCCTTGATTGATGGAAAAATGCAGTTGGCAGTTTTATTTGGTGATGTCAAGTAGATGACCCTTTGTGTTTGGTTCCTTGACTTGGTTCATACAATAAAAGAGAGCGTGCCAGGAACGCAAAATGTATCATCGAGATGAATGGCATCGAGACTAAAGTCGTCGATCCATCTGGAGAAGACGAACCACGAAAGTTTGCCTTTGACTTCAGCTACTGGTCATTCGATGGAAGTAAGCCTGATGATAAGGGATACTACGGTCCTGATACCAGCCACCCTAACGGCAAAAAGTTCTGTGATCAGGTAAGTTACTGTCATCATATCAGATGCAAACTAAGGGTTTCGCTAGAGGAGAAAATCTCAGCTAAAGTAAAGTTTAGCTAGTTTGGGGCTGACCTGATGTTAGTTCACACCAATTTTCACTATCACAAAATAGCGAGTTTTTCCTCCTGCAAATACTTGAGGGTAAATCAGTTTCCTCTTGCCTCTTTCGGGATGGTATAGTTTGGACAGGAGTGAACCCCAAACTAAACTACTCTCCTTGGTTCGAGATTGCTGAATGAGTTGAGCTTTAGTGCCTACCACGACCCAGAAAGCCGGATAAAAATAAACTTATCTGCTGTGAATTAAATTTTAAAAAGGCCTGAATTGAATTAAACTATTCATTGAATTTAATAGACCAGAGGCTATATGCCCTGCAACCTAATGCATCATGATACATTTAATCTCACTCACCATGTCTATGATACGATAAGTTTAATTTTATCCGGCTCTCTGGGCCACGGTAAGTACCTATACAGTTTGAGATTATCGCAAGTTAGCGTGGATACTACTCCATACATAATATGTTGTGTATATGTTATTCCTCCATTCAGTTGAAAGTCAGGGATTCCTTATATTTTACTGACGGCTTTGTGCGTTCCTTCTATTACAGAACACAGTATTCAATGATCTCGGTATTGGAGTCCTTAACAATGCCTGGGAAGGGTTTAACTCCACTTTGTTTGCTTACGGACAGACAGGAAGTGGAAAATCATGGTCTGTGGTCGGATATGGCATCAATGCAGGTATGTGATCTCAAACAATCGGGATAATCGGCTAGACTAAAGATCTCTTATTGTGAATGAGAAGTTGGTCTTGTTGTTTAGTAAGAAACAGAAGATTGGGCTGCCCCTAATGGGGGACACAAGGTGCCCCAAATCCTCATACTGAGAATGTGATACGTCCTAGAAAACTAGAATGCATCCAAGATGTGAGGCCATAGAAGACATCCTGAGCTGGGTGTGCATCAAGCTGCCAGTAACTGAAACTGACACTAATCGCCCATTGGCAGTGACAGTGATCTTAGCAACTAGGCCGAGACTACACTTTGATATTAGCCAATAGGCCGACAAGTTGGTCGGGTAGTATATAAACGTCAGTGCTAGTGAAAAACCCAAAGACTGCCAGCTCGGGCTGGAGAGTGTGTGACACATGTTTTTACCTTAAAAAGACTCAATATGTTAGGGTTGCATTCAGTCCGAGTGCTAAGATGGTTGCAGGTGCTTGTTTTTGGCAATTACATTATCAAACATTCGTATCAACGTTTTTTTGCAACTTTTTACTGTTCGACCATTGGTTGGCATGCAATAAAATATTGAATGAAATTAAATCCTAGAATCAATGTTATATTATAAAATCATATTATTTGTATAAGCGAAGAAAGTGTGCTTATTCAATAGGCAAGACTAAATGAGGACAAACAATCCAATAAATAAATCAAATAACTTGTGCCAGTTTTTATCCTCAAATGAGAGAGATTTATTTGAGATTGGGGATAATAAAAAAACTTCCCATCTCACACACCAAGTCCTTACATCAATCCTGTTTTGGCGTCACTAATGTGAAGTGAAGTGACGAAAACCAATTACTTCATTGTGAAAACTTCTCACTGACTTTTCGTTTGTTGTGTCAAAGTTTCTCGTTTTGTTTGTCTGAGGCTTGGCGCTACCTGTGGTACCTGTGGCAAAGTAATCGGATAGGCTTTCAGCTCCATATCCATATAAAAAGTTGGACACTCTGAATTATATCCAAGATGCCATACTGACTCTCGTGGTCTGACTGGGCATGTAGATCACTGATAAAATAGGCTATCATTACCACAAAGCCGATGTTGTAGGGCTAAGTATGCATCATGCGCAACTTTAATTTGCTCATGTGCAATGACAATGAGTTTTGTCGGGGTTCTGTTAAAAATATTGGTCAAGCAGAATGAGACAGCCCATCTATGACCTGGAATTCCGAGACTCAATGTTGCTGAGATCAGCTCATGCCCCGGAGCTTCGAATGCGCAGATTGACAAGATACTGTATTAACGTATGTTGTAATCTTTACCTGCAGGTATAGTACCGCTGTTCTGTGAGAAGATTTATCAGCAGATTGACGAGAAGAAGGCAGGAGGTGATGTCACAGAGTATCAGGTTATATTCAGCATGCTCGAGATATACAATGAGGAGGTCAGAGACTTACTGATAGACAAGAACCCACGAGGCGGTCTGAGAGTCAGAGAGAACCCTAAGACTGGATTTTATGGTATGTATAGATTATGGAGTTGTCAGCTCTTACTTGGTTTGGGATATTTTCCATCATGAGGAAATTAAAACTTGAGTTGTAAATTTGTTAGGAGATGAGGGTTTATGTGCATCTGAGATGCTATTGAGGCACTGAGTCCAATAGCTTTTAATAGCAAGATTTTTTTCAATTTAAATGGGCTTGTGTGCCATGACTTGAGAAAGCCTAGTCTGAGCCCCCCAGACTTTTGCCTCCGCCCTCTCCGGCGAGGGAAATCCATGAATACCTGATCACATTCATAACTCTCTACTGAGGTTTTGAAATCCTGATTTACGATGCAGAATGTGTAACAGACATAACCGTTCTGGCAGGTATCTCAAATACAAATTAAAGCCTGTCTAAAATCTCAATTATATTTATAGCTCAGGGCCTGACTGAAGCACCAGTAGCAGACTATGCCGGTATAGAGAGTAAGATGGCCGAAGGTACAGAGAACCGTACAGTAGCAGCCACTCAGATGAACGCCACTAGCAGCAGAGCTCATACAATAGTCGCCATCACTTTCGTACAGAAATATAAAAACGCTGCCGGAGCTGAAACAGCCAAGAAGGCTGTTGTCAACCTTGTTGACCTTGCTGGAAGGTGAGCTTGTTATCTAACAGTCAGCTATTCGCCTTTAAAAGATAGCCTGATATTATCTATGAGCTTTGGCTTTCGAATATTTTGATGGATGGTAATTTGAGTTATGGCATACAACAGCCTGTATTGACAAGATTCATGGGTGGGCCACAAATGAAATATGTCAAGACTGGACTGTTAGAACTCGTCTTCAAAAGATTTTGTGGGTGGTTATATAATATGGTACACAGTGGCCTGTCTTAGCAATATTTTTGAGGGTTGCCACAAACGAAGCAGTAAAGACAGATTAGAACCTCAGATAACACAATTTTTATCTTCCTTGATTTGAGCTGTAACCTCCTGAAGCCGGTAGGCAAAGATGATAAAACATAAAAAACTTAATACTTGAAACTTCACTTTACCATCTGTATTAGCGGCAATAATCAAAATTAAAATATTCCCTACACAGTGAGAGAGCAGAGAACACAGGAGCCACCGGAGATAGGTTGAAGGAGGGAGCCGCCATTAACCAGTCACTCAGTAGTCTGGGTAACTGTATCGCAGCACTAGCAGACAACTCCTCGGGTAAAAGTGTGAGAGTACCATTCAGAGACTCTGTGCTCACAAAACTACTCAAGAACGCTCTCGGTGGAAACAGCAAAACTGTTATGGTGAGTTTGAACTCCCTCTCCCTTACAAAATTTTTGAAAAACAATGCACCAAGCAACACTTATTGCTGATTGGTCAATATCTGTTGCTCATTATGAGGGTGATCGAGAGTCCATCGGCAAGAATCAAATGTTTAAGTGGCATAAACAACAAATATTGGTAAGAGTTTAGTTTATTTGGAAGACAAGCTAGCTAATGCTAATCCAGTTTATGGAAGACAAACTAATCAAAATGTGAACCTGAAAAAAATAAATTGATGTGCCAATAGACCACAAGGACTACCTAACCTTGTCACATGGTTACTTTTTTTGTTAAAGTAACCGCGTGGCGTGACGATGCTAAAGACTACCTAAAATTTTAAATGAAAACATATAGATAATTTCATCGGATGAATTGAAGATGGATAATAAGATAAAACAACTGTCTTTTGAAGACATACCATATATAACCGCAAAAAATAAATAAAGACATGACTAGATGATGACTAGTGATGATGTTATACGAATTGTGACTAGATGATTGGACTATGGGCACATAGAAAGTCCACCCGCCACCCTAGTTTAGGTCAAGGAGATCAACGTCATCTGCAAGCTTCTCAGCTGTTGATGCAGGCGTCTCAGGGGTAATCCGGTGAAAATCGTCATTTTCGACAGCTTCCACCCCCCTCTCAACACCGCTTAAATCATTTAACCCATCTCCAGATGGTACAGCACCCCCAATGTCAAGGTCAAGTAGGTCGCTTACAACAGAATCACCATTGTTAGTAGCTAGACCAGCCTGCAGAGGGGGCAGGTCATTAGGAGCTGAGATAACACCTCCATCTACAGCGGTTGCGTCTCTACTTCCAGCAAAGGAGTAATCCTCCTCTTCTTCGTCACTTATTCCATCATTGATCTGCCCGGTGGTGTTGTAGTTGAATGTATGCTCAAACAGATTAACTTCAATCGGAAACACAGTAGCCTCTTGTACCACATTGTAACACTTGGTATAGAGGGTGGCTACGGCTGATATAAACTTCTGGAGCTGAATAACAGTGTCTTGCACGTGTTTGTTATCAAGCAGTTCTATCTTGACTAGGGCGTCAGCTCGCATCTTAGCAAATTGCTTCCTAGCCTCTTGACGACATCTCAGCACCAGACGGTACTCATAATTACCTGTTTCCACTCTGTATAGGGGTTCCTGGTAAGATAGAGAACAGTTAAGTTAGTGAGTTGTTAGTTTTCATTGTTGACATGTTTATCAGCAACAAAAAGGTGAAAAAATAGTGAAGGGTTTATTAAGTTGACAGGGCCCTACCTCCGATAGGAACTGAATTGATTAGATATGCTGAGAGCGGCAATAATGATTATTGAGGCTCTCTTGTCATGCCGTTGGCAGTTACGAGCATGTGGCTGTGATATCCATCAAAACCTTGACATTAATTGATCAGCAAACTAGGCGTTACCTGCATAGAATGGTTTAGGTTTAGGTTTGCTCCTCATTGACTGACCATATTATTTTTCAACACTTTTCACTTATTGTAAACATGATCCTTAGTGGTACCTTGGTACATCGATCAGTGATAATAAAGTGTATTTATTCATTAATACCTGCATAGAAGCGAAGCCTTGCTCCTCATCGTCCATTTCCTTGACCTTGAGACAGTAGCTCAAGTACTCAAACTTCACCTTAAGGTACTTCTTGATAGTCAGCTTTGTATCCGGTACTACCTTGGTGAGGAAAGTGTTCAAGTCGCTCACCATCGGTTTCAACTCTCTCAACGTCATCACAGCAAACCTCTCCATCTTTCTATGAGCGTCACCAAACTGACTGAAAGCCATGCTGGCACTAGGAAGTGGCTCTTTAACGCCGATGCTAGCGAACACATCACCAAACTGTTTGTAAACTTGGGAGAGCGAGAGGATTGCTTTCATAACTTCACGGCTGTGTGCTACTAGCCCACCATACATTTCAGCTATTCGCTCCAACTCGTTGTGTCTCTTGACAAGAGAGTCGTTGGTGAGAATAGCCCGACTCAAACCAAGTGCGTCGGCAGCTGTTGAGCTTATGTTCTCCACTACACTATGTTTAATCTTCTTCAGTATAATATCCAGAGACTTGCCCTGTTTAGGGTCAGCGTGTAGTTTGTTATAGTTTATGTTAACAGGACCTTTAGTAGATTGAATCATCTTAGCCACATCAGCTTTGCTGCACCCTTTAACAGACTTGTTATTTACACCTACGATCTCATCACCCGACTGTAAAGTACCTTCTTTGGCTGCCGGCGAGCTGTCAAATATCTGTACAACATAAAGGCAGGGGCAGTACGGCGCTCCACCCCCAATTGTTACTCCGATCATGTTCTGAGGATTCTTAGGCAAGTGAGCCACCCCAGACGAAAGTTTCATACCCCTGATATCTTCCCAAGGCAGCTGTTTGTGTTTGTTCTCATCCTTCCAGTACTCTGATGGATTCCACTCATTAGCTGCTCCGCTCATGTTTCTCTTTCTCCTGTTGTTTAAGCCTAAGTATCTCGCCGATGGTGCGCTTTGCCTGTCTTGTGAGAGAATTTTGTCAAACAGCTCTCCAAGCGGATAAAAATGCTCACACGCCAGATGTTAATTTTACAGCTTGTTGTCAAGTTGTTCGTTTCCGACTATACAAACTTTATCAAGTAACTTGATCACTGATGCATAGAGGGTAGGATTATTACACTGCAATACTATTACACGTTATTATCTCGCATAATGCACAGCGTGGTTATAGAACCCTATTCTTGTACTGGTACCAGTGTAATTATACTGTATATAGATGATATGTAATATGCCGACTACATATCAAACGATTCATTAATTCATCATAGGGGTCGCAGGTGGTTGTAAGTGGAAGCCAAAGCCATATTCCGGCAAATTTATACACAATATTCGAGAAGAATAACTCAGCTGGCTCCGCTATAGGAGCAAAAGCTGAACAATAACCTAATTGCTAAAATGCCAAAGATGGAGGGTATCAAATAATTGCCAGACAGTTTATTATCTTATTATATTGTATTTACAACATACATGGGGGAAAAAAGTTAGCCACCAATGAGGATCGAACTCATGACCTCCTGTTTACTAGACAGGCGCTCTGCCACTGAGCTATAGCGGCGGCGATGACAGTGAGGGCAAATTCAATTGATTATATTACTGTGCTAAATTGTACATACACTCATACTAAATATTGATTGGCTCAGCTTTGTTGTCACATTTCTAGAATCCAATCAAATCACAGTGTGTATGAACAATAGAGTATTCTCAACAGTTTTCTCTGGCCAATATCAAAGGCGCTGTGGTTGATAATTTGAAGCATAGACAAAACACACTATGATTTGAAGCAACTAAGCAAGAGAATGAATAGAATAGAATGGGCAATACTTGGTCATAACCTTCAATTTTTTATTTATCACTATAGATAGCAGCCATTAGTCCTGCAGACATAAACTACGCTGAATCCTTGTCAACATTGAGATATGCAGACAGAGCTAAGCAAATCAAGACAAAGGCTGTTGTGAACGAGGACCCAACAGAGAAGCTGATCCGAGAACTACAAGAGGAGAATGATAAACTGAAACAGCTTCTAGAGTCGGGTGGGGTAGAGATACCCGAGGGTAACGGAGAACATGGAATAGAGAAAACTGAGGGTATGAGCAAAGCAGGTAAGAAATCTATAGGGAGCAGTGATAAGAAATATATACATATGCTAATGCTCTTCAACTATTTGAAGCCTCTACTGGCGCCAAACAGAAATGTACATCGATTAAGTTGGTGATAATGGCAGTAAAGTCTATACAGACGGGTTCTCTGACTAATGTTTAGACTCTGTGTGAATCTGGTGTAACTTTCTGAAGGGCAGCATTTTGAAGGCTCAAACTGACATTTAAGCCACTTCAGCACAACGTATTTTCCATGAATAAAACTTGCACATCGAAGTTGTATATAAATGTTGAATTCAAATTGAGTTAAAATAACGTTTTGTGTTGATCACAGACACAGATGCGATGAAGAAGGAGTTAGAGGAAGAGTATCAGGAGGCTTTGTTAGATAACGAGAAAAAGATGGCTGAGATGCAGAGGAACTATGAAGAGCTTCTCAAAGAAACTCAAGAAAAGGATGCTGTGAGTATAACTGCTTCAGTCAGCTGACATCCTAAATATCATCAAGTTTGATCCGTTTTGCCAGCGTTAGAATTGCCCCTCTCTACCGAGTTTGATTTTGTTGGATCACTCTGCATCCTACCATAGCATATAAGTTCTAATTTTATACAAGGACAGTGTAGAAATACATATATATAGATATTTGTAATCCGCGATTCCATGAATCAGCTGGCTTTTGACTAGACTTTTTTGGTATCTTTAGATAAATGATGAAAAGTCAATTTCGGGTACCTTGGGGTTTCTCTAGTCATTGATAGATCAGAGGATGAACACTGGCAGAAGTTAGTTCTTATAAAGATTAAAATAATTTAATCAGCATATTGGTTTTAGACAAAGGTCAAGGTAAAGATGGACAAGAAAAAGAAAGAGGCAACAAATGATTACCTGACAAATCTGAACTTGGATCTAGCGTTGTCAGGGTACATTAAGCACATTCTGGACGGAGATATGACAATAGGTAGTAAGAGAGGAGAACAAAGCGATATTACTCTACCAGGTAAATTATAAAGAACAGACAACATGTCACAATGAAAGAATTTACAATACATGTATTGGCAAGTTTAGTTGGTGGGGAAGGGGGGAGGGGACTCAAAGCTATGTTGGTGGGGTTGACAATGTTTTGCTGGAGGGGGGACAAAGCTTTATAAGTGTGCCCTGCCCTGCCCACCCACAAAGCTTGCCAAGACAGGCATCCTGCTATGGTAAAGGCCAAAATCAGTCTCTGACGATCGGTTTGGTAAATTATGATCCAGCCCATTGCACTATAAAACCGTAAAATTTAACATTGTCAATGGTGCACAAGTTTATTCTTTCATGCTTGGTCAAAGCCTAACCAGCCATATTATCGTTTCTTCTTCAGGCCCGAGTATTCAGGAGAAACACGCAATCCTGACAGGATCAGCAGGAAACTACACAATAGATAAATGGTCAGAGGCAGCCAGATTACTGGTGAATGGAGAACCAATACAAGAGGCAACTAAACTCAACCATCTCGATAGGCAAGTACCTCTGACAAGACTGTGAAACTAAAACATGAAGCAAAAAGCTATTGTCTTTGTTGATGGAAGGATTTGGCACAAAAAGGCAATATCAAGTGGGATGTAAACCACCCAATGTGTTGGCTTTAATCAGCTACCCAAACCGAACAGCACTTCAGAGCAGGGAGGGTGGGATATCCCTCCCACACTCCCTGATCAGAGCTTACAGCCAATCAAGAGTTAGCTCTCATTGTGAAAAGAGAAGATGAATACTGAACATATAACTAAATTTCGTAATAATCTTTTAGGTTGATGTTTGGTACGACCCAGCTGTATGTGTTCATAGACCACACTAAGTTCAAAGCAGGAGAGTTACCTGAATATTCTGATGCTATGGAAGAAATGGCAACAAGTGCCGGATTTGATACCAACGATGAGGAGAAATCCCCAGGTGAATTGAAGTAGTTAGTTCTCAGTTGTATCCATAGAGTTATTATAATAGTATGTAATAACTCTAAGTATCTAAAGACTTTAAGTCTATGAACCACTCTCACATCTTGAAATTCATAATTACACACATTTATATAAACATGAATACCACGATACATTCCGACAATGGCTGCTCATCATTTTGTGATGAAGAGGAGAATAATATGACATTGCTCAGTTTGGGAGTGCCTGGCCTTCAAGGTTCCGCAGCGCCCCACTGACAAATGAGTTTATTTAGTAGTCTCGCCTGCAAACTACAGCCATCTTTTTTTTATTACGCCGCCAAAACACTTTTTTTTTTTATTTGATTTTTTGATTTGATTTGTATTCATTCAATCATCATGACAGATGGTACAGAATGCGAGCGATGGTATGGCATAGTAAAAACAACACACTAAAAATTATATATGCTAGACCGTAGTCATGATAGGTCATGAAAAAATTAAAAAAAGCCTTTTCTCCGCCTTTCAGTCCTGCAGAGTTTTGGCCGAAAAATTTGTATAGCTCGAGAGGATGTTCTGGAATTCTTGTTGAAAAGTAGTTCACTAAAAATAGAATGTGATTCATTATTCACTATACGCAGAAAATGTGAATAAGAGTTATCAAAAAGAAAATCACAGAGTTTTGGGATGCCTAAGACTGATAATCTATGATCGTATTCTAAATCTGGAAAAATTATCTTCAGAGCTGCTCGTTGTATTTTCTCAAGTCTGTCGCGGTTATGTTCGCTTAGCAAGGAATACCAGGCCGGAGCAGCATAGCTAAGCTTTGAGCGTATGTTGCTCAAATAAAAAGCTTTTAAGCCATCACTGTTTAGTCCAATTGTCTTTAGTTTCCTCATTAAAAATAATCTTGAGCTACAAGCTGATACTAAAGAGTCTACATGTTTGTTAAAAGACAACTTATTATCAATAAAAACCCCTAAAAATTTTGTGAATGAATTTGGAAAAAAAGATAAATCATCAACCACAACATCTTGTTTATAATGTTGCTTATGGCTCAAACTAGAGTTCATCACCTCGGTCTTTTCTGGGTTCAGCTGCATGCTTACACACATATACACTCAAACACGTGTCTCCTTACACACTACCCACTTATTACCTACAGATGAGATGTTACTGAAGGAGGATGTCCTAGAGATGATACCACACTTAGAGGAAGCGAACTCCATCTCAGAGGAACTCGATAAGAAAATGGTGTTTGAGGCTATTATTGTCCCAGCAGAGGCTAGAGGGGTAGCTGATGGTAACCCTGAGGTGAGTCATGACTTTAGAATAAAAGTGCCAACATTTTGATCTGCAACTCATTTTCTAGATAACAGTGCAGAACTTAGATTTTCAGTTGGATTAGTAAATTACAAGCCTAATCCGGTTTATGGCAACATCAGGACCTATTGTCCCTCAACCTGTCATTCAAATTGCTTGGCCCTCATATGAGGCACTCCAACGGCAAATCTCAATATGTTATATTGTCTGTTAAGTCAGAGCAGCATGATTATTCAAAAGTGTCTTGATGCATATAAGCAAAACCTTTTGGAGTTGATGTATCATTTAAAACTGAAAATTCTATTCCCGGTATAAATAATGAGCAATGGCCCTCACTGGTTATGGAACATGACCTACCAGTCACTAACCTTTCATTTATCATCCATCCTTGATGTAAAAACTGTGCCTTACATCATTGCAGTTGTTTGTTCACGTTACCAACATCGAGAATGGGCTGGAGTATTACTGGCCAAGAGAGAAATTCTACAACAGAAAGTCTGTCATGACTGAACTCTTCAACAAGTTTGACGATGATGAAGATGACTTCAAGGGTCAAATTGAGGACGTAAGTAATAAAATATCATTCTTTAATATAAAGAACATAATAAATTCCTGCATAGTTGAGCATACTACTCTAGGGAAAAAAAACATAGCTAGAGTTTATTTACGCTCATTCGATGAGATCAACTTTTCTGAACAATATGTAGAGAAATAAGGTCGAGTAAGAGTTTCCTCCATTTCAAACTCTTGATTACTTGGCTGTATGAAACAGATGAGAGTCAGAGCTATCCAGCTTCCTGATTTTATATTCTAGCCTTACCAAGAATAGTTCTCAGAACAAATTTATGTCATCACAATGATTGATGTCAGGAAAGTTTGTGTCGGAGGTTCATGAAGAAGGTATACATGACCCTGTTTATGACAAAACAGAGGGTGGGCTGCCCCTAAAGAGGGACGCAAGTTGCCGGGAGTCCTCGTACTGAGAGTGTGATACATCCTAGTAAACTAGAATGCATCCTAGAGGGGAGGCCATGGTGGACCTCCTAATCATAAGTTGGCAGCATGCTGCCAGAAACTGAAACAGGCCCTAATCAGCCATTGGCAATGACACTTTGATCTTAGCCAATAGGCCGAGAAGGAAAACATGACTGACTTTCTCACCATATCTTATTGTAGGAGCGAGATCCCTTCACAATGAATCCTAAGGAGGATGTACATATAGGCAGCGTCAAAGTCTTCTTATCTTCTCTATCATATAATATAGAACTAATTGAGCAGCTAGATATTATAGATTACCAGTCCGAGCAGATCGGCATGTGTAATGTGAGTACTCGAGATTCAATATAATATAACAGGTAGTTATACACCTTCTAAACATGGGGGTACAACTCCTTATTGTAAGATGAAAACTGATTTCTTTTTTTCTTTTTCTTTTTGTATGCCAGCATGGACTGCAATAATTTGTCACTTGCCTAGTCCAATGGATGGCTGTTATGGTTGGATATTGATATAATTGGGGAGATGTAGTCTTTTAATGACCTTACATATCAATTTTTGAGTTGGTGTAAAATTAATCTGAGACTCTCAAAATGGCTTCATATTTTAGGTAGAGATATGGCCATGTACAGCGAAGGGAAAGGTTTTCAAACCAGAAGATGATGTGTTTGTCGACGATCCGTCGCAACTTCTAGGACAGGATTTCCATTTCAAAGTAAAAATCACAGGTGCCAGAGGACTTCCAAAACGCTACAATGTGAGTAGACAGTATAAATCAATGATGGAGGAACCATAGCCTAAGACAAAAAATCAACACAATTCTATGATTTGAAACCTTATTATTCAGATGAGGAATGAAAATTAAGGTTGAATAAAAGACCTAAAAATATATAAGGTCGAAGAGGAGAGATGGCAATACATTTTTTATAACTCTGCTTTTCAACTTAGTGGTGGAGACAAAGAGGCAGAACCCTCCCCCTTCCTCCATCAACCGTAGCACATCACAAATCAAATAAATATTTATAATTTATAATTTATAATTTATAATTTATTATTTATGACATATGGCATATTTGTTATTTTGCAGGAGATTAGAGCAGAGTTTGCAATCAGAGGAAACAAAGAGACCATAACAACAAAGGCTATAGCGGGAACTAATAATCCAGACTGGAAGCTAGAGAAACAGTTTGACTATCCATCACTTACGGAAGAGGTTAGTAAATAGTAAATACCATCATATCATACCTTGTACTCAGTACACAAATGATACCCAAGAGGCTTCAGAATGGTGAGATTTATGACATGGTAATATCTACTAAACTTCATGACTTTATAAATCACATCTCTTAGCTAGCGATATTGGGCTAACATTAACATAAGCTGTTGCTCCTTGCTACCATGAGATGACAATTTCCAAGCAGCCCAATGTTTACACATGATTTCACATTGTCTTTTCTTGTAGGATCTGAAGTATCTATCAGAGGGTAGCTTCATGATTAACATATTTGGCAAGCAGAATGCCAGCGCTGCCGCCAAGAAGGTCAACACGAAGAAAGAGCTCAAAAAGAAGAAAGCTGCCAACGCACAGGTCTGTTTGGCATCCAAAACCGTCAAGAAGAAAGTGGATCCTAACGCCTCAAAACAGCAACAGCTGGGCAACGTGGAGAAGAACAAGAACAAGAAGCTTAATAAGAGACTGGTGAGTTGTGATCCAGTATAACCTCCTTTTAATAAAGTCGCCAGACTTGTAAACAAAGGAGACTTGTAGACGCGGCATATATTATCTGAATCATGGTTTCCATTTTGTTTGCCATAGATAGTGACTTGTAAGTGTATAGATTATATAAATATATATATATATATATATATGACTTATAAGTGTGTGGTGACTTGTAAGTATGAAGCAAATTATTCTTTCCTCAAAACACAGCAATTCACTTTAAAGGCTGGTGACTTTATATAGTGAGGTTTTGCAGTATATTATTATCAACTGTAATAAATCAATCTAAAGATACAAAGATAGCAAAATGGATAACCAAACACAACTTCTTCATATTCTAGGAATGGTTGAAAGATCTATTAAGAGAGGCTAACAAGAGGTCAAAGAAGAAAGTGCCAACCAAACTTGTCATCGCAATCCTGGAAGCAAAGAACCGCAAAGAGGCTCAGCAAATCATCAGATCAATTCCCAAAGCTAAGGGCGGAGGTAAACAAAAACAAGCAGGGGAAGATGATAAGCCAGAAAGGCCCGTGAGCGAGAAATCAGTGAGGGCTGATGAGGGCGATGGGTCAGATGATGAGGAGATCACCATTCACCTGGCCAACCACAACATGTACGTCAGCTACACTGTGAACTCAGGCTATGTCATGTGACCCATTCTATCCAACATGTCAGCTACCAGCAAACTGCTACTGATCACAATCAGACTAGTTGTGGTCCATGCTTTTACTGGTCAACCTGATATAATCATTCAGCTAAGTATCAGCAGATGGATATGCAAGATTGCTAACGATTTGGTTTGTTGAAATTAACCAGGAACATTTGATAGGTATTGCAGGATGAGATATGATGGGTCACATCACATAGCACACAGGGTGCTGTTGGACATGTGTGTTTGGACATAGGAGGAATGGGTCACATCGTCACAGCCAGCCATGAGCTTTAGATTTCCACTCACAGCCAATGATAAATATGAGCAAGCCTCTTAGATATCTCTTTGAAAAGCAGCTGTTAACAGAACCTGCACATCATTGCCAGTACTGGGTGTTAAATTATTAATCAGCATGTCATTATTTTTGGCCACGCCAACATCTGGGTTCTTCCATGGGCTTCCTTATAAATCTTTCATTCCTCGTGAGCAGTAAGGAACCCAGACAGAAGTTGATAGGCTTTAGCATATGAATATAACATTGTCTGTCTGTTATTTATAATTGCAGAACATTCCGACTCCGACTCTGAGGAGGAGGTAGATATTGAGATACTGAAGTCTGACCAGTCATCATGTGCATGTACCATCACATAAACCTACCTATCAACATCAACATAGTCTACTGTGCATAATCTAGTGCATAATCTAGTGCATAATCCCACTGCATAATTTGATTGCATAATTGGGAATACTGGCACAACTATCCAGTGCAGTATACTAGCACATATTCCTAGCATCGGAGGGACTTGGATTATCATCAAACAGTTTCTGCCTACAGTATAAACAATCCTAGACTAGCCTTAAACGTTAGCCCAAACCAAAGTTTCCCGACTCAACAAACACCTCGCTAGCATAACACCAGCATTACGGTCACGGTCATTACAACTGACATTTCCCTGTATTGTTATAATGAGCCCACTTACCTTTTTAGTACCTGCCTCCCTCTTTTCATATCTTTTATTTTTTATACTATGTGTCCGTCCAAAAACATGTTCTCTTCCATGCACCATATTATCCACACAGATAGATCTCACTACAAAGACAAAAATAATTTTATGCGGAAACGATACTATTTAAAACAATACAATAACCGAATGATATTCTTATGAGTTTTTTGCATCATTATTTATGTTTTTATGAAGTTCGGTTGCCAATCTTCAAATCAGGATGGCTCTTTGATTATCAAAAGTTAATACTTTGCTCTACTTGCCTTCATGCTCGACGCCCTTTTGGTTGCAAGTATTCCCCTGTATTTAAAAAAATAAGGTAAGGAGTAATAAGTGAAAAACACAGCTACCCATTTTGATATCTTTGCTAACAATATATATATATACCACAAACATGGATGTATGAGGTCACATTCCCAATGAAGTTCATAAAATCGGCGAAAAAGTAATGACACTAGACTTTCGGTAAGGAATTCATTCTGTCCAGAAATGAAATTCTTTAGCATGAGCACAAGGATATGGAAAACAAACATACGCTCACCTTAGGTGATAGACAGAATAGATATTAACTCGCCCAAATCCTCTTGAGATCATACCTTTTCATTTGGTAGCAGAAAACACTCAAATAATGTTTGATATTTTATATTTATTTCATAATCTGGACAAAAACAGTAATGATCACTAATCATTATATTTGTTCTGTAATAAATAAATAAACGGTACAAAACTAAAGCACCAACATGACAAGTGACACCACAATTGCATGAAGAAGTAAAAAAAAAACAAATATAACTGGACTATGAAAAGTTTGACCAGTGCGCTTGCATTCAGAGTTCCATTGATAAGCCTTAGAGAGCTGATGGATGCAGGCAAATTGGACATCACTTTGTCTAAACTGGACAGAGTGGAGTTGTAGGAGATCTATATCACATTTATAGAGAACAGGACATGAAGACCCTGATGTGTTCAGTAGGCAAGAGTAGGTTATAATAGTTAGAGATAATATCAGCTGTTTCAGTTGAGATGTCGGCATAGTACTGCTAACCCCGCTAATAAAGCGGCTTTTATAGAGAGACTAAAATTCCACAGGAAAGTTGAAAAAAGTTTCGAGTTGCGATAGTGAAACAAAAAGTAGGTTTAAACCATGTCAAAATTGTTCTTGGTTAAGCCATCAACGATTGGAGGTATATTAACTGACATATTCCTAGAATGAGATCTAGTCCGAGGTATGGACGCTGCAGGCGTGTCCGTTACACAGAAACTGTTTGTTTGCAACGTCTGACAGTCTGTGTTCTCAGTCTGAGATGATGAATTGACAGAGGCAGACTTGTCTGTCTGCTTTTTGGGCATCTTTTTCTCCAGTTCATTCTTGGCTAGCTTGATAACAAACGCAGTCAGCCCTATTGTTATAAACACCTGTAAAAAATAAAATGACCTTAAAGTTAAATAACAATTCGAGCTATGAATTATATTCACCAAAGCAACAACTATCAAAAACTTGTTACTCAAAACAATATGATAATGGCCTTTGTTTTTGTTTGGTGTGCGTCCTTGCGGTTGAGTTTGTTGCGGCACACAACTTAGTTTGTTAGGCTTGTAGTTGTGGCGACAGCCATAGTTACATGGTACAGTGACATTATCCGACAAAGACTTATGCATGCAAAAAAACCTATTATCTAACTAATATCCGCTTGAGGGGGGGGGGTCATGACCAGAATAGAACCAAAGATACCAAATAGTCATTCATAGAACCATGAAGTGTTTGCACAGAGTAAGGATATATCCTTACTCAGTGTTTACATCTTGAGCTGGCAGCTGATGATTTTTTCCTTACTAATAACCCAGAGTGCTGTGTACACATTGTTGAGGGTATTGAGTGCTCAACCATTGCTCGCTATAGCTGCCACAAGCGACAGCGGGCAACAGCCGAGCCCTAAACTGAGGTGATAAAAGCAGCCCCTTAAGCTATAAATGCATGCAAGGCAACAAAAAATTCATCAGCAATAATATGATAAATTATACCTGGAACATTCTCTTCTCAGAAAAACGTTATGGCACCTTACAATGGGAGATAAATGGACTAATAACTATCAAATATCCTAGGATATAAGGGGAGAAGCTTGGACATAAAAATGAGAGATAGATAAATAGACTTGTTACGATTAAAGATCCTCTGATGTGAGGGGCAAGGCAGGCTCAGACTTATGCTGGGTAATAATCACAGTCTTATGATGGCGATAAATCATATATAGTTGGAATTGCTGTTTTGATTACCTATTTCTAAGAAATACTGTATGCTTTGCACTAAAACAGTAATTTTGCTAATTCATCAAATCACTTTTATCACCATCTTACCACAGAGTAAGGATATACATCCTTACTCTGTGATTTTACCCTAGCCAATGCTAATCCTACCCTCATCACAAGATCTGACCATACCTAGTTTAAGTGCTCAAACGGTGCAAGATGCTGGTAGAGGCATTTCATTATCAACCACTTGATAATGAAATGCCTCTGCCAGCTTCTTGCACCGTTTGAGCACTTAAACTAGACCATACCAAGCCGACTTGGATTGAGAATGAGCGAGGCTTTCTAATCTAATCCCTCGCTATCACATTTCTCAGAATCCCTACTGTTTTGGTTTTTCAACCAGGTAAAATTGGCCCAAAATTGTTTACACAGATATGCATATTTCAATCAAGCAGCGAGCGATTTGGTCACAAGAAGTCAGATCTCATTCATCTTAGCACTGAGAGATCAACTGAAGATTTTGACAGGTTTCAATTGAAAGACACCCCAGTACCCTAGAACAAGTTTGATTCATTTAGCCCGCAGTTTGTCATTCCCATTCCCACTGGTGAGCCGGCGGCGTCGGCTCATAACTTAAATGCAGGCAAATTGGATCATGCTTGATCTAAGTAACCCTCCATAATCATAGCGATAACATAGCGTTCCACTTTCACAATGGAGTACCTTGGTGATCATATCATACCCTTACAGTGTGATGTGAACATGGTTGGCAACTTCTAGATTAGATTGTGGGGTATAATTGTGCCAATTAATTGACGCCAGACAGGATCACATAATATTCACATATATTATAATCATATCCATCAAACATCCATCCATCCATCCATCATAACATCAAACCCACATTGCCCTTTACTACATGTCCATGTCATATCACAACATCGTGTCAGTCTATTAACACAGCTGATAGAGCACCTTGCCATTTCGATCTATACCATATCACAGAGTAAGGATATACCCTTACTCTGTGATATATATTCTTACTCTGTGATAACATCAAGCTGACTTTTGTCCTACATTACATGACAGATCACCAGAGACTATAGATATATATACATATATATATATATAGTCTCCGATATCACAGCATTGTGTCAGTCGATTAGAAACAGCTGATAGAGTACTTTTCGATTCTGATCTATACTATGAATGTGAGCTATTCAGGTCAGGGGTCGAGTCAGGCGCCAGTCAGGGATCAAATCAACATTGTCCTACATTACATTGTCAAATCACAACTTCCTGTCAGTCTATCAGAAGCAGCTGATAGAACACCTTTAGATTTCGATCTATACTATCTAAGTGAGTTTGTCGGGTCAGGGGTCTAGGTGTACCAGGATGTTTCATGGCTGCATACAATCCCATGATAAGTTAAGGTACCAGCACAGATTGAGTACAAGGTAGTAAGGTGAAGCATTTTTCTGAATAGTTACTTTTGAGATGTGGGTGAACAGCGGTGGCGCGGTTCATAGTATGAGAAATGATAAATTTCATTGAGAAGATACAACAATTTAGTATAACGATTGTAAAACCAAACGCTGATAGAGACAGAAAAGGCCGAATATTCACGTCCAAATCAACTGATATTCTTTCTCTCTGGCCAACCCAGCAACCAAGAAGAATAATGTCAAGCTTTCCACCATATTTCATCATTCATTATTGACCTCATGGAACAAATCATTGCATTTCTAGTTTGGCACGGGTAGTGACACTCCGTTCACAACAACGGTATCATTGGATTGCAGTTGATGATTGATATGCCTATGGCTACTTTTTTGGTTGCCGCGTGACAAGGCTAGTATGTCACTACCAGCAACCTGGCAAGAGCTGAGGCAGTTTAACTTACGTTGAAGTGACCGAGGTGTAAAAAAATCTATCTTACCTGTGCGATGAGAACAGTCCATGTAGTGAGTGAGTCATCCTCATTCAGGACCTGAGTCATCGACCGGAATGTGGATCCCATGTAGGCAAAAACTGACTGAGTGAAGAGAAGGCCGCATGTAGAGGCGAGAAGGTATGGCAAAGTCTTTATACTAGATACCTGAGATAGATCAGAGAGAACACATCTTCATTCATGGTCTGAAAGCTTGATAGAGTCCTGAGAAATACATTTGACACCACAAAGTCAAGCTATAAGAAACAGCATTAAACCCAGGCTGTGTTACATTTTGTCTTGATGTTTTCACAGAGTAAGGATACTCTGTGATGTTTTGAATGCCAAACAATGAATTCATGTATTGGTTGCATAATATTATTTACAATGAATCAGAAACGTGAGAAGAATAATCAGTATGCCTAATAAGCCCTCATCAATCATTGCTGTTATGAACACGCCATATCGATAAAAAGTCAAATTATAGGGCCTTATATGCTGATTATGTGGCCCATTATTGGATCTCTCTCAAAATGAAACCAGGTCATTACAGCATATGATTACCACACCACTCCTTCCAAAACTATAATCTTCCTGATTGTTTATCACTCAAGATAATCACTGGTGGTGTCACCTTCAGCGAAAATCATACACAGCAGCATATGATTACCATGTCAACAGCTTTTTTGAATACTATGTTCTTCCAGTTTGTTCACCAATGATGTTGCTTTTAACAGAAACACTCACTGCAAATATAGCATTTTGTACACCAAATGGTATAGGTGTTAATCTGGTGAGAAAGACTATTTTATATCCACTATTCCCTGATACAACCTCCATCAGTACTCTAGTTTGTGTGTTTGTGATATAGTTCCGCTCAACATGGCCCTAAAATCAAAAGAGAGCCAATGATACAACAAAGTATGAGACCCAAGATCAAAGCATATTTCTTTCATGCAATTAATTATATTAATTTTTTTTTATCTGACCATCAAACCTTGTGTGTTTGTGTAGATCTTCACACCTTCTTAGTTAACAACACGTTGGAGGGAAATAATAAAATTATTGTACACTTTTTAATGGCAAACAATATCATCCTGGTCGGATGTCTTACATCATGTGCCAAAGAAATTATGTCAAAAGTTGGGGGAAAAAAGAGAGATACAGTTTGTTGCAAACACCAAGTTATAAAATGAGGCTTAGGACAATGGAAGCAATATCTAACATCATTGATCTCACTAAGTTGTAAATATGTCAATGAGTCTATATGTCAATATGTCAATAAATATGTAAATGAGTCAATCAAACATTTTCTGGAAATACACCTCAACCAAATATGGCGGTGTTGCATTTAATAATAGCAATGCGTGTCAGTTTGCCACCATCAAGCAATAAGACTTTCATTGATAACTTCTACCAGTTTTCCAATTATTTTCCATGGATAGTATATAATCTGCATTTCAATGAATAGATCAAAATTCCTCCGGTATGCATCTGCCTGTTTTGTAGATTCAAAACAATCACAAATATACAAAAGTACACTAGACTGCAAAAATTATGGATCCCTACCTTGAAGAATTTCCTGATGATAAGATGCGCACAGAGAATGGCATAAGCGGCACACCCAGAAGTCATCAGCGTACCAAATTTAAATCCATATGTATATCCACAGGCGACGTTCAGTAAAACATAACCCCACATGATCGGGAAGGCTACCACGGTAAACATAACGGCAAATAGAACCGTACTTTCAGCAACATCCAAAGAGTCAATATAGATTAATATGTCTATGATATATTGTCTGCCTAATACAACGGAGATTAGTATCAGAGTAAAAAGTATGAGACTCGAGAATGAGGCTGTAAGGCAGCGACTGTTACTTATAGAAGTCAGTTTTTCGCTGAGAGATTTGCGGTTATTGTTGGTGTTGAGATGATCTTCCTCAGATGATGACACACGGATGACTGTATGGTCCGCGGTAGGAGACACCGAGCCCTCATCATGGCCGAGCTTACAATGAGTAAACTGGTCTTTACTGAACATGTTCGCTGAAATAAAAGTCAGATCCATGGCTTTAATCTAATCAATCCAACATGGAATCATCTGTAGTATGAATTGAAATTATTTCTGATGGTAAAAATAACAGGGCAACATTACTGAAAACCTCTAGAAGATAATACATGCTGTTTTTTTACCTCTATCAGTCTATCTATGATATCTGCTGCTGCCTTGCTAGACAGTCAATCAATGTCATTGATCTAGTACTAATACTCTCAGTCTCTAGTCTAGTTAGTTGGTTAATGGTAGGTAGTAGACTACAAGACATGGAAAATATAATATGGTGCCCCCAGTCCATGTGTTCAATTATAACTGTTTAATTGAATGTAACCGGTCCCTCGTCAACTACTACTCTCTATATATATATAAGTATGTATGATAATGTGCTCAGCTGGTCTACTAACTAAACCCATTATGACTTACCTTACCTCTTAAGGGTGAGCAGTGAGATCAAACTCAGTTTGATGTTGAGATTTCTATTCCTGTTCTCAACATTTTGTCTCTCTGCTGCTTAAAATATCAGCCTTGGAGCAAAAAACTCATACACTGAAAGCAAATTCAGGAACACTACCTCTAGTCTGCTCATTTTTATATGAGTGAATAAAAATTAAGCTGGATGTATAGAAAAGTTATACTACAACCGTATTGTGAGAAATCGGTATAAATATTTTGCATATTGAAATACATCATTTTGGATATGCTTCTCTTCATGAACATCCGTGATTGAATTTTAGTGAAGAGAGAAATATATTTTGCCATCTGCCCTGAGTTCTTGCTTGGTACTACAGCTAGAGTTGTTGTCCTAAAGACTTATAAACCAGTTCAATTTGTGCTGTAAGAGGTAAGTCATGTCCCTTCATTTACATTTAATTCATCCATATGTGTGTTATCCTAATGATTTCAGTGAGTAACTCAAAATTTACACATTACTACAGTAAAGTAACTGTGAGTAAGTAGACGTAGGTAGGCCTAACAACAACAAAATACATCTTAATCTATGTCCCAGCAGTCAACTCAATTAAACTATAAATAGAAGACACACACTGCCAGCTCATTCATGGTAATAGTATTGCACTATTATAACAAGTATTAGCAACAGTTCTAGGACAAATTAAAAAAGATGAACAATATATATATGAATTGAAATTGAATATCAATTTCAATATGAATATCAAAACAGTCAATCTTTGAGTAAATCAATGTCATGGCCTGTACTGTAGCTCAGTAAAGTTAGGCCTAGGGATTGATGGTTGCTTGCTTTTGACACGGTGTGGTACTACCATATCAGGGTGGATGACTCTGGCTATGATTTAAGATCAAATATACTTACACCTGCCCTGGTATGTACTACACCCTAACATAGGCATCTTAACTATTTACTCTAACTTACGTGGTGGTTTGACAGAGAGTCAAGAGGCATTCTACAAAGGCACCAATCATGCTCATGTGTTAGCAACTGGGGAGCAAGCTACACGCTTGCTTTTTGCCTAAATCTGAGGGTGTTCGATGAGAACACCATTGGGTGTAGTCAGAAGAAGAATGTGAGTGATCATCTGACTGAGGCCCTGATTCCTATCAAGAGGCATGAAGAGACAGTCTGTCCCTGCACTATGACTGTGAAAAATGCCAAGTATATAACACCATGCTACAAACCCTAGCTAAGATCTCTCACAGCGTGGGACCATTGAACCCCCGGGTAGAGTGAGCTGATTGATGGGACCGCAGTATTTCTTAGCTATTGGCAATGGTTGAAACTCACATGGCTGTATTTTGCCAATGTCCAGTATCAACCACCCAAATGCTGGAGATTGGAAAAATACAGCCATACATATTTTAATTAACATCATCTAGATTCCATCCTTCCCTCTCCTAACCAAAGTTGTTGTACTCCTATATACGGATATCATTATGATGACAGCTTTCCAAAATGAAAGAACTGTGTTTGGCCCCTTGTCATATGCAAGTATCTTGAACCATTCTATGATGCACGGTAGTTGCCCAGTTGACTCTTTTTTTGACAGTTTTTTTCTGTTTGAATCATATACATTATTTTGCGTATTAATGGCTGACATTACAACATGTTATAAACTGAGATTAATAAAGACAACATGCTTGCAAACTCAAACCTCAGGCCAAAAACAAAGTAGACCATATCATCCCTCTTATAGCCTTCATTTATAACGGGCGATTCCAAGAAAAAAGATCAAATAGAATAAAATTGACTACACCCAGCAATACCTTGTTTGGTTTGCAATAGGCCTCCTGGTTACATGTTATAGGCCTGTGGGCTTTGTATCAGATTGTGATTAGGTACTGCAGTAGATTGGCTGTTATGTTGCCAGTGAGTACGCCTAGCAACTTGTATGTTGACCAGCTGAACTCTTTTAGTTTTTTATTAACATGATCATACAACCTAAGCACAGGTTGCTCTTTTAAGTTTTCAATGCTTAATTTCTTGTTATCTTGAAAATACTATGTTGCTCTGACAGCGTCGTTAAAAAATATCTTGGTGTCATAACTTTATTGTAGATGCCTGTGACAAGTCACTCAAAATTTATAGCTGTTTTATTAGCACATCCTACTCATACACACTTTCACAATGTCTTTAATTTTTAGATTGAGGTCAGACCCTGGAGGGTACTAGTTGAACCGATTTTGTGCATCTGAAGTCCGTGGAATAAGTACTCTGATGAAAATCACAGACCAGTGAACCATAGCATTAATTGTTGATCACCCAAATCATACAGTAATGGGAAGCCTTCACGTCATTTTGGTTGCAGGTAATGTCCTATGAACTCACTATTATATTAAATCCCATAAGATTCTGTTAAAAAGACTCATTCGATTTATTTTGAAACCACATCATAATGAGAGTCCAAAAAACTCCATAATAACTCTGGCCTAAACTGAGTTTTTTTTGCCAAACTTTGTAGACTAGTATGTTAATTTCTGTCAGACCTTCAACCAGATTGCTGGTATAATATTCAATGATATTATATAATATATAATGCAGAGACAATGATATAATCAAATGATAATATAATGGAAATTGATCAGATATAGTTCTAAGTTTCATCCTCTCTCCTGTTACAGCAGCCCTTGTGGCGGTTGGGAGGACTCAATTAGTGGATGAGAGTCAAATATGTGAAGGTGGAATCCTGGAACTGGGTAAATATAATACAATACAATAAAATACACATATTATGTGTATATCATTTCACAGCCCCAGGACTCAAAGACTGTCTGTACACTCGATTTCAGCTATGAAGGGTGTTCAATTCTTTTTTAAGTCACATTCACATCAAAATGAGACTGTGCATACAACATCAAATCTTTCGTAATGATAGCCAACAGGTTATCAGTATGCGAATGTATTTCCGTAAGCAACACTCCCAGTTGTTATGAAGTTAACAGCTAAAGTTTCAGCTGTGTGTTCAAAATGACAACCACTAGCCCTAAGCAGAGTGCATCTGATTTGTTGTGTTATACTTTCTTGACAAATATAAAGCAAAACCAACTGAATATGTTTGAGCCTATACAGCGTTCTCCTATTTGGCTCAGTGGGGTTGAAACTGTCATTTTATATCTCAATAAATCACTGAATTTTAACATCAATCACAACAATTTATAAATAGTATACGAAAAGTTGATTGGATTGCTCCTCTGGGCGTAACTTCAAGCAAGTATCACAATAATAAGACACCTGACGCGATTCACTGAGGACAGATCACACTTTAGGAATTGCATCAATGTTCAACAGAGCATCCAGTATATAAGATACGATGTCATGCACTGAATTGAATACTAAAAATTAACATACAATTCATTGGGATTAATTGATGTGTGGTGGAGATTTGAAATGTGCTACTGAAGTAACTTTTGTAATTCCCCAATTTCCTCTATTGATCTCAGAGTACTCTGTATTTATACATGTCAACTAGCTCTAAGTCTAAGTCATCATTGCATGGTACCATGGTCCATGGTACTCAAGCCGCACCCTATACCCTTGCATGGCGGATTTCCGGCTACTCTTTTTATTGAAGAGGCAGGGGGGATCTTTTTGATGCGTGTGGGGTGTGCAAACACACAGTGGACCTCCTGTATTTTAGTCCCGTTCCCCAAGGACCTGGCTAGGATGAATGGCGCGCCAGTACCAAATCAGCAGCGACTGCCGGTGCCGGGAAACGAACTTGGACCACACAGATCACAAGTCCGCAACGTTAACCATCAGACCACTCCTGACTCAGCTAGCTCACAAGTATGCATGTTCTATTGTAGTGAGCTATCAATATGACACAAGAGTCATAGACATATCTAGTCTGCCGATGCGATTGACAAAGCTGATAGTTACGGACTGTATTACTAGAGGTCCCATCATATCTCTTCATCCCCGACAACTCAATATCACGTTTATATTAACTGGAGGTTACGGTCAATTCTTCCTCAGGTGAGCATGTAACGACACACGTAGTGCTTACTGAACTTCCCGGCTACCACGCCGTATTTTTCATAGGATTGAGGTACTTTTAATACGGTTCAATTCATAGGACAGTTAGATCTGCCATACACCTCAGTTGGGCTAACTATCATGTTCGTCTCCATCCTCTTTTTATATCCTTATCGTTAGTTTCTTAACCTAGCTTTATCTCGAAGGCCCCTATTTTATGGACCAAACAAAAAACGGGCCTTTAAGATAAGGTTTCTCTTTACCCATACACTAAACAATGCTATTTGTGTATTTTGTCTTGTTACCTCTCAATAATGAGCTGTTCCAAAAAAAATCAGAAACCTATGCAACCAAATAATATATGCAAATATGTTGACATAGTGTACCTAACAAGAGTTAATCTCCCATCATTCTGTGCCAAAAATTTCTTTGTTGCTTCTTGACTGATTCTAGATTAAAACCTCCACGCAACTAAGCTGCATCCTACTCATATTCCTGTTGTTTTTTTATGTGTCATTATACTAAGATTTTAGCAATTGAAGAGTTGAGGCCTATTATGTTTCTGTCACCTTGACATATTGCTACTTACAGTGGAACGAAGGATGTCAAATGGAAAACTTATATTCAATATGGGAACAAACCAATACATATACATGGTGGCAGTGAAGTTGCAGTGAATGATATTGAGCTTGATGATGATAATGTTACTATATCCTTCGTGAACACTGACTATATCATGGGAGAGGCCGTCGATATGGAGTTCTACATAGCCTGGCCTCCTGCGACTAGTATGTATAAAAAGGCGTTTGTTCCATGTCGTATGTGTAAAAACATAGCACAGAGTCACTACACTAAATCAGTAAATATTAGCTAGATCGAGATTGATGTAGTATGGGGTGATTTAATGTTAGCTAGTGTCAATATTCACCAGCTGAGATGTTGAATAAATGTAAGTTGGTCATAAATTTGGCTATTTTAATATGCAAGAAATTTATGTCTCGAATGTATGGAACATCTAAAGCATCACTTACTTGGAAACAAGGGCTTTGGGATGGATGCCTCACTCATTATGATTTGGTGTTAGGTTAGAGGGGGGGGGGGATAAACTGCAACCATTTCATTTAACTTTGATTGAGAGACAACGTAATAGGAACCTAAGGGCTACCACGAAATACTATCCATACAAGCACTTTTATTAAACCAAGTGTTGATTCAGGTCCCTATGTTTGATTTACTTGCTAATTGTTCTGTTGATGATGATTGTTGTCAGGGTGAAGTTGACAGTGCGGTTAATAACCAGGGATCAATTAGGGAAGTGACTCATTAATATTCTCTCCCAGAAATAGGATTTATTATGGTCACATTTTGTGATTAGTGAGGATGCATGTCAGAAGGATGTTTTGCTTTACTTGCTATATTCTCATCAGTCTTGGTTTCACTTTGCGTTGAGATAAGCTCACACGTAGATAACTTGTTTGAAGGCCCAAATGGCTGAAATTAAGATGTTGTGCCATTCTAATATTAATCACTGGACAAGAGAAGTTTTTGATAATGGAATTCTACCGAAGCCTGTGCCCACAAACTTATATCGCCAATTCATTCTGTTCACTGACTACCCTTGTGTGGTATCAGAATAGGAAAATAACTGGCCCGGCTTGCCTTATTTCATTCATCTACACTCACAGACAGTAGACGATTCTTATCTTGTACTAAGGTAGTGTGACCCTTCAAGTAACTGCTGGTATAAAAACCTGGTGACGTCTGGAGCTACCAAACTGCTGTCAAGCAATTAATAAGTTCTTCTGATTTGTTGTGATAATATCGTCTGTATGTGGCGCCCGCCCGACTAAATCGTTATATTTTTCTGCTGGTGTTACAGGCTGCGATGAGCCGCTGACCCAATGTTATAATCAGCGTCAGCGCCACATGTACTGTCTACCCAAGCAGTGGGTATGTAACGGCAGACAGGAATGTGAGACGGGTTTGGACGAATCTGATTGCCAAGGTAAGTTATAATCCCTTGAGGAGCAGGGAGGGTGGGACACACCCCCCCCCCTCTCCCGAAGGAGCAATCTGTCGTAAAGCTAGTCCACATTGTCCCAGATGACATCGGGATGCCATCCTAGTGATGCTGTCCCCAGATGGTCCCAGTCTTCACATGTTCACATGTGAAACTCATCCCAGACTAGCAATTAGTTTTTTGACTGGGATAATTATTACATCTGTTCACATTCTCTAGGATTATCCCAGATCGTCCCAATGTTGTATTCGCATAGTACCCAGATGTAAAATGAGACTGGGTCAGTCTGCGATCTGGAAAGTATAACATTTACAAACTTTTGAGATTCTCTCCCGGACTCATTTTTATTGCTGGGATTGTGTCATTATCATGTCGACATAATGGAATAGCTACCTGGGATGGCTGACTGGGAAAATGTAGACCTGCCATTACATTTCTTTTAATGTAAGTTGAATTAGGTTATAATTGTCAGCACTGTGAACCATTGTGCGCGCCGGGGAAAAATTGATGTAAAACTGATAGCATAAAATAACTAACCCTCAGACAGGACTGGTAGTAAATTACTCATAGCAATGACCTTGGAAGAGGTCATGACATCCATAATTGAGCAGCACTCCATGTCTAAATATGTATGAGGAAGGCTAATTACTCGATGAGTGAGGAATAATGACATGCATTAACCTCTCATCATTTCTTCCTGTTTGACTGATCAAATAAATGTATCAGTACTAGGAATTTCAGTCTGTAATACACATAGGGGGATAACTCTACGGTAATACAGCATTAGCACTAAGTTGTATCAATTTATGAGAAAGGGTACACCATTGGTGCAGACATTGTGCCCTGGTATATTTAAGTGAAATAAAACCTGACTAAATAATAAGTATTGACATTGTATGCATCTATCCTTTAAATATGCCTCTAGCCAAATCCCGAATTGTGTAACAAAAACTCTATCTTTATATGGTAGGAAAATGGAAATGCAGTATGATGTTGAGTTTTTTTATATGTTGATGACTGTCCCACAATGCAATTCTTGGGAATTCCCAGTGCGATCATAACATATATAACGTTGATCTCCCAGGGAATATGAGGTTAAAGTTGCATTTTGGGACTCTATATGCCCTACTGCAAATATCATGATGTAAATTTCTTTTTAATTTAACCTTAGAGTTAATATTAATATTGGCTAATAAGTAGGTTATTTGGTAATATTTGACTAAGACAAATCACAATATTGTAGTACTATGTGTGATAAATAGGAAAACGCATTTGACTTTTCAAAATTTGAATACTAAAGCAAAATTCCTGTTCAAAAATCTGTTGGTAAGGTTTATAGTATTGTGTACAATAACTATCGATTTAACTCTAGCAGATTAAGTTGATTTACTCTACCATGTTACATGTTGTGTATATATTGCAGGTTGCTGTAAACAGGCAGAGAGAGTGAGTACCTGCTCCACCTCCAATAAGTGTTATTGTGACAGATCTGATGATAGCGACGTTGATGTTATAGACAGTTGTAATGGTGAGTGTGTATTACTCATATAAAACATTGTCTGTGTATGAACATGTCAGGTCAATTTTTTGAATTTGTTGAAGTTGTTAAGGGATTCAACGATGCTTCGATGATATTTTAAACAGAAAATATTGAATAGGGTTTTTCAGCTTGGCTGAGAATTGTCAAGATTTGGTTTGTATCAGCACAAGCCGTGATCATAAGAGAGTGCAGCCTATCAAAATGGGGATAGGGTGGTCTATGTTTGGATTATTCTATTATCTTCTGTGATAAGCTGAGATATAGGAGCCAGCCAGACTTTATTTAATCAGGTCAGGGTCAAGGTCAGGAAATGTTATTTGTCGCCTATAGGTTGAAAAATATATATGCATATGATGGCTATTGTTGCAAAGCATTGTTCATTAATGGATATACAGACAGGATGTTTCAGATAAGAAAGTAATTGTCCACACAGAAAACGCAAGTACATGATGGATAATTACCTTTATCTCAGAGTATTTATAGAGTGAGGGCAACTCCTCAATAATGTTTTGTTTTTCTTCTGCAGGTCAATCTAAGATTATCCCGATGGCTTCCCTAACATACTCGGGTGGTGTGGTCGCATTGCCTCAGTTCCCTCGTCAGGTTATCCCATATAATGTCACATATATGTGGCAGCCCCCGACTTATGAGGTAAACCTCACCATCACATTCCACGCCTTCAACCGCAGTGCCGGAGATACACTCGAGTTTCGTAAGGGAGACGGAAAACTTGTCCACTTCTCTCTGTAAGTTAATGTTCTGTTTGCTGTTTGAAACAAAATTATAATTTGGTTTTTTGTTATCATTCAATGATAAGTTGGTTTTTTTTTTAACTTGCTATGCTATTTTTTAATCTGTCTCATTAATGAGTCTTACAATGTGTCTGGTGGTGTAATGGAAAATACTTTATTATAAAAGTGTTGATCCTGCTGATAGACTGTTCTAATCCTTGTCTGAAGTTAGACCTAGATGTTGCAATTTTTGTATCATACATACTGACCAGCTAAATCTTTGTTTGTCAGATCTGATCTCGGGATAGCTAAAAGGATCCACTTATATCCACATAACACATCGTCGCTGAATATCGTCATGAAAAGTCCGAATTCTAGATATAACTTCTCATATGAGTTTTCTCAAGGTAAGGCTTAATAGAGACACTGATCTTGAATGAAGTGACATGTGATACTGATTCCTTATCCAGGATAATATATATATATCGAAGAATAATGCTGGATGGAAATGGGAGTTGTCATGATCCATCTAAATCATGGTTTCATTTCTTTTCAACCAATGCCCATATCAATAAAGGTGTATCATGGCATGTAGGAGTTACCGCATCCCAGGATGAATATATGCCTTGAATTTGATTTCCAATTCAAATGTTTTTGTAAATCTGCTTCCATTGTGATTTTCTTATGTGGTTAAAATGTGGTAGGGTCACTTATGGTGTACTAATGTCAACCAGTCTCCCCCTGGCATTTTCAGCATTCCAGGCAGAGTTTAGGCACTCAAACTAAGCAGAAGACATTAGCTAAACATTGAGTTCACTCTATATTACTTCATTTGATAGTCAATCAGATTTTGTGTTTATGTTTTGTAGCTGTGACTGTCCCGATGGGATCAGCTCCTTGTGATGAGTTATACATCCGCTCCTGTCTCTATAAGGACCACTGTTACATTCCATCTCAACACTGCAATAACATCATGGACTGTCCTAATGGTAGAGATGAACTGGGCTGTATGGCAACCAAAGAGAATGGAAATGGTCAGTATATCAAAGCGGTAGACTTAGATTCCTTGAGTGTGATTACTGTATATCTGAGAATGGTATACTGTAACTACCAATATACAGATTATATGGATATCTATTATATCTCAGTGGCTACTATCACTCGTATATAAAGAAACTACTATATACACCGGGTGATATCTCTTTTTTTATCGATTTATTGGGAGAGGAACAATTTACACATCAGATTGAGCCCGAGTGGGATTGTCAGAATCATTACTACTGATCATGATTTGAATCTTGAAGAAAAGTTATTTATTGTAAAATAGGTAGATTTTGTTGTCTCCGCAGATATGTCTGTGACGAATAGACAGTGAACATCACCTCATACAGGTGTATTAGAACCAGATGACAACACACCCACAATGCAACTTGTAGATTGAAATTAGCTCGGAGATCATTTAACTCTCCCATATGTTTTTATTATTGCCTTGTATATAGATCTCTATTTTTGTATTTACCTTTGACAGCCCTATAACACTAGTGTTAACTATTTTGTTACAGCGTGCAGTAAGGATGAGATCGCATGTCCACATGAGAAAAGTAAGAGAAGATGTTTTAAGTTAAATCAGAGATGTGATGGTAATGATCAGTGTACGAGTCGGTACGATGAACTCAACTGTGGTAAGCTGATCATCTATAGCTATAGCTAAATCATTATAAACTGGAACACGTGTACACATACTTAATCACTGAACATAAAATCTGACAGTTCCTCAAATTCTTGGACTCGTCATACTTCTTTTTCAACTACTATTTCGTTACCTTTTGTTTTGTTTTTGTAAAGTAACTTTTTTTGGTTTATTGTAACGTATTTGACAACAAGCTATAGCTGCTAATAATCTTGTGGCTCTGACCGTATTAGAGAAAAAAGATTCCAACATCAAGATTAATAACAAACCTCAAATGCAATGACCTGAAGCTGAAAGCATAAAAGTCATAACTAAAAACAAAAGGCAAATTAGAGTTGTCAGCACATGACAGATTTACTAGGCTCATTTGCAAATCCATAATCAAGTGTTGTATTAGACTCTTTTAACAAATCAAACAACCAAACACTTGTTCAACCTCAAGAAGTCTTATATCCTAAGGCGTATTTATAACATTGTAAACTGTTGTGAACTGTGTTCCTACACATACATACATTATTTCTTTCAAATATTGTAGATTCGACGTTATGTGGACCACAGAACGGTACATTCTTATGTCCAGACAAGTCGTGTATATTTGAGACTTGGCTTTGTGATAAAACTGATGACTGTGTGGGAGGAGCTGATGAGCAAAACTGTAACGGTATGTGGAACCTAAATACCCCTGTGTATGGATACTGCTAGTTTGCGTCTTCCCCCCCCCCCCCCAAAAACTCCAACTACTGCCCAAGTCTCAAGCCTCCCATGTCCGACAGCCCTCCCGCACTCCCAATGTATGTGTATACTGTGACAAGTAGTTGTAGTAGGATAATACTTTCATGCCTTTTTCTACCTCCCTAAACTTAAATGTTTCACTCCTATTAGTGGTTGTGTGTCGTTTAGTTGAGCAGAGACTGGGCTCGCTGGTGTCAGTAAATTTTAGACTTAAATGAATTATCACTTACTGTTGCTGGAGTTTTTTGGCCACCCGAACATAGATGTTTGTTGATTTGGTTGTCATCCAACAATAAGCTGATGAAGTGATTTAGTCAATTTCAAGTTTCTCTTAGAATTCATATTGAAAATGCTCAATGATGAAACGATTTAGTTCTGCTATAAGTTTGAGAAGGGTTGAGTGACAAAATGTTATTAATAATGTCACACTCTTTTAAAAATGGTAGGTTTTCAACCAGAGTTGTCCATTCTCATGACATTAATAGACGACTCCAAATGTGAATTGTGACAATGCGGCTATATAGGACAGATTAAATATTAACTTGTCAGCCCCACCACTGTCAGTTGTGTGTCTAATTTCGTCAACTTTTCTCTGCATTATTACTGATGTGCATACAGTGACATTGAGTATGTTATTGTTATTGTAGAGACAAGTTTGAAGGTTGTGACTGCATCAGTGATCGGTTCTCTAGTCTGCGCGATTATGATAGTTATAGCTGTTGGATGCTCATGTAAGCTTCATACACATCGACTGTATGAGTCTATACACAACAGATCAAGGTATGTGACAAGGTTAAACTTATGCATATCCGCTCCTTTCTCAATATCCGCTCCTTTCTCTTTATCAGTCTTATCAGCTCCCCCTCCCACCTTGTGCCATATATGATTGCTCGGTGTGTACGGCATGTACTGCATGTATGGCATGTACATATTGGCTCAGACTATATCATAAATCTGAATTTTGAACAATAATTAAACTACTAACTGACTACACAATAATGTGTGTACTGCTTTACATACCAGATGTAGGTAAAGAACAAATTGGACCCCTCAGTTTAGCGGTTTCAAAGGTGGTGTTAAGATTGGGACAATAAGGTAGACACTCCTCATCCAAATAAATACCATCAAGATATATGTATGAAATATGAGGTATGAGATTTTGAAATAAGTGTTACTTTGATGTCATATTTGGAAAGTAGGCTGAGAAAGGGAGTAATTAGGCTAAAATCATCCCGTAACTATTGGAATTCATATCATGAGCTGTCGGTATTAAGTGTTGAAATGATATTCCCACAGAGATTTCCACGAGTATGAAACGTACACTGATGACGCGTATCTCAGTCAACCTAAAATAGAGTAAACCCCTTGGTGGCCGTTACTAGCTCAAGGCATTGAAATTTAAATTACCGGACTTAGTTGAATGTTGAAATAAAAATTAGTCTGTTTCGTCACAAGATGATTCCTTTTAGAATTGACCGCCCTTTGGACACCTTGTATGCTAATTTTATTTTTGCAATTGATCACCTTAGACTCAAATTGATCGGTCCACTTGTTTTCAATGCACTATCTTGCGGTGAAAGTTGCAAGGCAATGCGATAATCAAAATCGCAATCTGCACACCAAATACCTATTTAGGAAGATTCTAATCGCAGCAGGATCTTGCTGTATCTAAAGATCGCTGCTGTAGGCTTTTTTAGAAAGTTAAAACAATAGATAAACGTGTAGATTATTTAATAGTAAGTGATACTAACAGTTGGCCGGGTCACCTTGTTATTATTTTGGCAATTGCTTACCTCCTTTTCTGATTTATGGCCGAGTTGTTTATCTCCTCCGGCGGATCGAAGTCGTTGGATGTCACCATGTCAGTATAATTCTGTGGCTAGGATAAATCTTCATCTTCTTCATCATTCTCTTTGAACATTTTGACTTGATAGGAAAAACAAAATAGTTACGCAACCAGCCAAGTAGATTTTCAAGTTTTAGCATCAACAAAATCGCATTAGACTGTGTACTAAATTTAGGCTACATATATATAAACTGTAGAACAGTACAGTGAACCATTTCCATCTACTCTGTCAAAGGATGATTACGAACAGTTCAGATCATACTCGGCGCAGGTCTGCTCCCCACCCAAGGGCATACCAACTACTTGGGATGAATTTGCTGTGCACTGGTTAGAAATGGGGCTACATGGAACAAAATTTTGTCCAATCTTGTTGCATAGGCATTATTGTGTTGTGCAAGCTGTTTGGCAAAGAGGTAAAGGCACATCACATGTTGTCACCTTTAATGCAATGTCAGGGCACATCATACACATAAGGAAACACCCCCAGGGTAATAAATTAGATGGATCTTGACAGATACAAAGAGTACCAGGTAGGTCTAATAGGTTTAACCTCCTGATACCCCAAAGCTGGCATGAGCTGCAAAATAAGTGGGGTGAGCTTTTAGAGGGACGTTGACTCTTGTAGATATAGATTTTTTTCGCTCTTGACTGCATTGTGGCAACACAAAACAAGGGTGCAAACAGTGTGTAGAGGTATTTAGCATTTAGCGTTTACCAGGGTCATAAATAAGTGAAATCTTGAAGTTCAGACACAAAGTGGATATAGTAATAGGTTTAAACCTACAGAAACTCTATGAAGACCCTATATTCCTCTGGTCCAGGTCTGATGCTCTAATGTCCAGGCATTCCTTGTGTGTGTGTGCCTCGATGAGCCATCTTGAGGTTGTACTTGAAATCCTTGAATGCATTCCTATGCCAAGGTTGAGAATTACGATTAGCGAATTTCGGATCTGTAGCGTTAGAGTGATTTTATTTTCATGGTCGTGATTAATAGAGATTATTATGCTAAGCATCGCTTTAAACAGAAACCATAGTGTAAAATCTAATAAACATTGGCACTGAGCATGTAAAGGGTCATTACGGTACTAGAAACATAGTAAATGTCAAACATCAAAGACACCTCAAATTAACCAAAAATGTATTTACGTAACTTCAAAATATCAACCTGAAAAACATTTAGAAGGCACAACACAACATCTTACTTATTCATCTTGTGATAGAGGGCTATTTACCCTGTGACCATGCTCAGTTTGTGGTTGAGATAGAAAATTCTTGAAAAATGGCTATTAGGTCAAAACCTGGACCAGAAAATCGCTCTCCAAGCCTTTGATCCTGTATTTGCTCCATAAAATTTCGTAGATCTATTTTTATGGCTGGTATTTGGATAGCTCTTTTTACCTGGGAAAACAAAATAATAATAAAGGGTTTTATAAGAATTCAAATCTGTGACGGATTGGGGTTGAGATCTGTTATAAATGACAAGCGATGGATAGTATAAAAGATGGAAGGTAAAAGTAGATTGTTTTGTTTGAATGCTCTGTCCATCAAAAGGCGCAAAACATGCAACAAAATACCAATTTGTTCTTTTTTTGTCATAATAGCATATTGAAATATGAATTATTAAGAAGGAATATTAATGTTTAAAGGGAGAGAATTTTTGCTATGGCTGAATACTTTAAAGCATACCAAATAGACCATAATAATTATTTGCCAGCAATTTGAAAGCCCAACAAAACTGTTTGAAGCTTGATAACAATACTTATCCGGTATTTGATTTGCAGTGTTTACCAATTTGATTTGAGATGATATTCTTTTTTTACCCCTTTGGCTTTCATGTGCCACCTGAACTTGTGGATCTTCACACAAAAGAGTTAAGAAGATATCCACTGAATAGTTTAGATGTTTTCTTTATACCATCACATGCTTAACTTTCAAGTGACTATTTTCAGACGAAGATTTTTTGTTATCATTATTGACAACACAAGAATAATCTATCTAGTGTTAACCAGGGAGAATTCTCTCTGTGTTAACGAATTCTCAATAAACTGGTGATTTATTTGGATGACCTAGGATTTGGACCTCCAAACATTGAAATATAATTTGATGCTGGTCTCTTTTCTTAGCTAGGTACCAGCTCCAGCCAATTTACAGCAATGTTGTGAAAAAAGTTTTCGAAACTTTTATCAAATTTACCACACCCCAACTGTCTCTGACTCTGACAATACTATGTTGGTGATAAGAATTTCAAAGTTTCCCATATATGAGGCACAAAGCTGCTGATTCCAGCTGATGATTGGCCGTGGTGATGATGATGCGATGTTTGTTTCTTCACCCCCTCAATATTATGCTCTATTTAATATAAAGCCTGCTAGCTGAGTCCTTATTGATGTGATTGTATGCATTTATAATTTGTCTTTGAAGTATGCCGACTAGAATTCAATACAGGCCTCGTTTTGCTTTGATGTTGGGCTTTTAACTTGCCAGAACCACTTACAACACTTAGAATGTTTTTATCGAGTTGATTACTCTTTTCGGCTGGCAGATTTGAATACACCGATGTGATACATTAGTGCTGTATAATATAATATTTTAGTTAGAATTTTTAGATGTTTATTGTAGTATCCTTTCAACAGTTCATTTCACTAAATTCGGTATTCATATTGTAGGCTAATAATCAGTTTAACAGCGCCTTGGTTTGAAGTGAGGTAACGAGGCATGCATGGAGTGACTGAGTCCTATTTGGTATCTACCCAGTTGTAAAATTCAATCAACCAATGCATACTCGATTTCCCCGACATCATACATTTGTTACACACCTAGAAATACCCCGCCGCCCGACACACAGCCACGCAGCGAAGATTAAACCTTAAAAATCTCAAATATTTCAAACACTAACTTAGCGGGTAATCAAAGACAAAGGGTAGGCGGGCGGTTAGCGTTTGATCCTTCTAATAACAATACTACAGCTGAACACGATACACTATTGTTGTTTTGTTTCATGGCTGCCGGTCTCTTTAACATAAGAAAACAACCAAACTTTAATAAATAAGTTTTTCTCAAGCTAAGCGCAGTGTAGAAAGAATTCTCCCACGTACTGAGGGTACACAAGAAATCGTAGTTCTTGTTTCATGACTTTCACTAGCATTCTTGCGCGGCTACCAAAAAAGGAGCCCTTCGACAAGGGTAGACTTTCCCCACATCCGTCAATTTTATTCGGAGAAAAAGTTTGTTTTGTCTGTAAGAAGGCAGAAGCGGTTATGAATGTCCACACCTATAACATAAACTTAAACATTGTCTAGTCTCCATCCTAACACAAAACAGACATGAGGTTTTATAATACTACAATGTCGCAGGTCATTTAGAGGTGAATTGCCTACCAAAAGAGCCCGCAAAGAAACACATATCTTTTGCAAAACTTTTATAATCCAGTTTCACCTTCTCCCCTCTTAACTGACCTGCTATATAATGTTAGATCATCATTATTCTCATTAAATCGATCGATTCTCATGATTCTAAACGTTTTTGACCCAATCAAGCATTTGTGAATCGAAGGAAAAGTTGAGGGTGCCGATATTGGTGTTCAGTAATTTGTTACCCACTCAAATTCCATGTTCATATTGGAGGTCTCGTTCACAGAGACATAACAGCCAGAAAATTCCACCACATGAACTTTTTCACGTTTAATTAACACTTCAAAATTAAAAGCTACCCCTGGATGGTCAAACGCCTACAGTACAAACCCAGGCAGTTTTGTTTCAAGACGTTTCCAGTACAAACCTTCTCTATCATATAAAATATGATAGAGAATATATATATACGATTGAGAATGTCATATAATATTTGCTATATATATAATGTTTTCTCTTTTATGTATTATATGATAGGCCTGCATCTAATAAATTTCTGTTCTCTACCATATTGTATGTTATCTATCATATATTCTCTATCATACATTTTATATCATCCATCATATATCATATGATGCGCTATATATATCATGTGTCTATGTTCTCTATTTTATGTTATATTCTTGACCATATTATATATCTCTCTATCATATATTACCGATTTGTTTACAGGTATGAATCTCCAATGACAATGATACAGAATGAACTGATGAGACGGGCAGCACCTCCACCATATGCTGAGGCCATGCAGAGGTCACGACCTTTTGATGAGGTACAGAGTGAGTACCTGGCAGCGTTAGAACAGAGGCGTGGTGAGGAAGGTCAGCGAGGTCAGGAAGGGGAGGATAACGCTGATGAGGGCAGGAGTGTCGCCTCGGCATCTGTAAGTAGTAGCCCTGTATGTAAATAATCACACTGTGTATTCCACTTAGTTAAACCCTCTGGGTGCCACCAAACTTTGTCCTAATTAAGCAAAGTTTGACATTAGAATGCTAGGAAGGTTAAGACTAGAATGTCTCCTGTTCTTATGTTTTTCAAGCCACATTGCAGGGTTATCACAGAATGAATTAGACTGATGTCCTAAGTTTGAATGACAGACTCCTTTCTTGTGAAGGTGATATTATTATTTATTATGTTTATGGTTGTGTAATTTGGTCACTTGAAAATGTTCCATATATTTTTAGCAGGTTTATCCAATCAAACCCGTTTGGATTCTATGATATTGCAAACTTTCCAGCGCCGGGAGGTATTGAATACCCCAATCACCAACTAATTTACAGCTTGTTCAGCCCCCCTTCCTAGAATATAGAGCCTCTTTACCCCCACTCTTTTTTGACATTTTGAGCAGTTACAATTGAAACTGCTGCACATTATGATTAATATAATCAAACTTTTTTCAGTGTACCCTTGTTTAAAATTTGTGTGGAGATCATGTTTGAGACATAACGTCTGTTTGTAGGGAGCACTGGATGGTAACGACAGCAGTCTAGTGGAGGTCGGAGATGAGAACTCAGTCTCATACAGAAGAAATCCAAATAAACCTCCAGAATCATCAACTGACACAAATCCTGACAACATTCAACCTCTACTTCCTGATCTAATGGACAATACTGCTGTAGTAACCCTAGAACCTAAGTCTGATGATGAGCAGGAAGGCGGGGACGGTGATGGTGATTCCCCTCCGTCCGCAAGTGATTCTCCTCAGACCACTAACGCTAACATGAGTAGGAGACAGGTTTTAAGGAGAAGTTCGGTTGATTCGGACGCCTCGTTGCTATCTCGTGATTCTGACGATGTTCCTCTTCTCAACTGATTAATCTCCCTTCCACACCACCTGATTCTATTTTAGTCATTTTAAAAAAAAATCCTCGCGTGTTCATTTCAGTCCTTTTTGATAATACATGTATCTGATGAAAAATTTGTTAAGTTATTTTTTCTCTGTCCACGTAAAATGCGGTTTTTTTGATAGGATAAAATCCTAACATGTAGTTACCTCAATGATTTCTTGACAGCTGCAACCCTCTTGAATGCTTTTCCCTCTTTTACACCATTTATGTCAACCAGGTTAAGTTTTTTTGCCGATGATGTGTTGGTAACAATCTAAATGTTACTTGAATCTGTTTCTGAATGTTTTTTTCTCATTGCTGCATTATAGTAATCTAAACATACAAGTATGTATTTATTTATACTATGAATTTCTTATTATGCATCTTATGGTAGTTCACTTCTATGCTTCTAGGACCTTCCTTCATATCTTAATCCTGGAAATCCCAGTACAGTGCATAAGTTTCTGATGTATTACCGCAATGAATAATAAATGAGAAGTTTATTTAGAGTTTATCGACTTTTCATAAAAGTGGCGATGAAAATAGTTTCAGTGTTCTATACAAGCATTCTGTGACTTTGGCAGCAAAAAAAGGGAGACGATTTATGTAGTACATTGCAGCAGGGAAAATAAGTTTGAAAAAACCTTGATGATACATAGAACAGACAAGGCTATATGGGTTGCACTGAATTGAGAGCAATGGAATGTTATTATACCAAAGCAGCGTGAAAACGACAGCCCAAGTCAAGTGCTTGCCAAAACTGGCACTGCAACCGAGGTGGTCTGAATTTGATACGAAATCTTTGCTGCCAAAATACATGATTGTCAGATAACTTGGTAACCATGTTATATACTGTTTGATGTAGGTACTTGGCGAAGTAGTGTGACAAAAATAGCTCAGCATTAAGTCGAATTTGCCAAGGTTCAAAATTCTACAACTTATGTTTAAGCTCCATTAGGAAACATAATTGATAAATAAAATATTTCAAAATATATATTTATTTTATTTATAGCCCTTCAAAAAGCGTCTCTAGCCAAAAAAAAAGAAATAAAAATGCAATATAAGTTGACTAGACTAGATGAAAAATAAGTAAAAAATGGTCACGCTTCAGTGAGTGCATCACGTGGTAGGGATACTGTTTGCATGACGTTCCGTCGAGACGGTTGACTCCTCCCCCAACCCTGATTCATCAGACTGAACCCTGGGGTGGTTAGGATTTATATTCACACTATTAGATAGTATATTGTTTGTATTTTCTTCTATTTGTTGTGTATTTTCTTGATGATTGGAGTTACTACGATTGGGCCGCTCTTCTGATTGACCCGGCGGTTCGTTCTCTATGATCTCCACATCTTCCTCCTCCTCCTCTACCTCTGAGTGGGAGGAGCTTGTTAAGCCCGGAGAGCTGGCGGGAGCAAAGAAAGTCCTGATCCATACCTCCATAGGGACGTTCTGACAGCCTCTGTACCACAGTTTCAGCTCGTTACTTGAGAAGGGAGGGTCTACATTACAAGGTGCTCCAAACAGCGTCAGCGCCTCAGACCCTCCATTAGGTCGATGTGACTTGGTACCCAAATCAGGAGTCGACAGCAACATTGTACTCTTCACTTGCTGCAAATATAGAAAAAGTTTTTGACGGTGAAAATATTGTAGGATGTAAAGATCAGGCAGAAAGAGTAGGAGGGCAAGCAGTAGGTAACCTGTCTGCACCTTTATAATAGTGAGGCCACATCAAACAGTTTCCAATTTAAAGTAAAATTGCTTCTGGTCGTGGTATGAAAAGGCGGACACCATACACTTTAAATTAACCCAAAAAAAGAAATTGTTGCCATTTTTTCTTTCATTTACCGCAGGTAAGTTCCTTCTTGGAAATATTATCAACCTGACAACAAACTTTTGGGCGTAAAGTCTAGATTTCGAGTTAGCTTATGTGTAAGAGTAGTACTTAGGTGAAATGCGTACCTGGAAGGCGTCGATGCTGCACATATGTGAATGGTCCATACGAGTCCAGTGATCAGTGAAAGTACTCAGATAGGAATACTCATTCTCCTTACCAGAGGCGAATGCATACACGTTATCGTGGTAGTCTGACTTCCTGTAACAGAAAACGACAGGAGTGATAGCGCGTCTCCAACAATCACAAAGTCACATTTTTTGATTTTGGTTATCCTTCTCTAAAACAATTAAGCTGAAGACCAAAGGAGATTTTGGCTCTTTACTCCAGGCATTTTAATAACAATGACTGATCAAAACATAGAATCTGAAGACTCGGCAAACTTTTAGACAGCTCCGCCCCTAAAAAAAACATTGTGAGCACTCATCAATGGATGCTATCGCTTTTGCCAAAAGATTTTTTCGTTGAAAATGATATAACCTTACCTAATGGCGCGGCTGATTTCACCAGAGAAACTTTGGTCCGCTATAATCTGTATACTTCTGGCCTTACAGCTCTTTATATCAGATAACAACTCATCCACTGTATACTGTTCATCGTCCTCAGCCTAAAAAGCGAAAAAAATGAAATAAGCACACAATAAAAAATGAAAGTATTCAACGGAAGACAAAGTTCAATTTGTGTGCTAAGTCACTAAATACAAGAAATGATTTTTATCAAGATCCCACAGGTGAACTCAGGTCAGTTTGAGGAGTTTACCTGTATCATAGAGGCAAAGAAATCATATTTGATAACAGGCCCGTAGTTCTAGGGGAGGCAGCGAGGCACTGCCTCCCCTAGAATGCTAAATACAGGGGCCTAAAACATTGTAATCGAATAATTCATGTCAGAATCAGCTCCTCTGGGATTTCCAATCGCTTAATATAGGCCTTTGATTGCTTGGGGAGCTTACTGCCCCCTCCCTGTGATGCTTAGGACTTGTCTCGGACTTTTGCTTCCCCTACCGTTTTTTCTAAGCTACGTCCCTGGATAATGAATCTGATTTGCACCTCTTTGCCTTTTGATTTGTCACAGTTTACAAGTAGGGTTTCGTTACCCCTCGAAGAGGTGTGGTATTAAAAAGAGAAACCAAAAGAATGTTGTTATTGCTAAAATAATAAACGTGGCTAAATAAATACTGTAATTAAGAACTTGTTCAAATATTTAATGGAAATGAATTGGTGATTTGTTATTCTCTAGCTTTCACACCGTATACAGCGGAGGTATTGTTTCGAGATTACTCGAGGGTGCTTATTGTAGCCTAAGCTAATGAGCTAACTTCCGATAACTCTCTCACTCAGTCAAGATTGGACTCTCGGGTGGTTCTCAAGTTCATAATCTTAAGACTAAGGCTGACGATGGCTGCAGTGTGGGGGGGGTTGCTGACGGAGGACACGGCGGCAGCGGCGACTTGAAACGCTGCTGAGTACGCGGTGTGAATAATCAAGATTAGAAAGTGTGAATATAATTTAGAGATCAGCGCGGGACGAGAAAGGCCACTTGACAAAGGATATAATAGTTAAAAGCTACATCAGTAGCCTCTTGAAACCCCTCAGACCCAGGGCAGAGAGCGAAATTGAATCAATTAGGGATATTGCACTTATCATTTAATTCATACATGATTGAGAGTAGGTTCGAGGATTAGGCCTCTTGATGGAGCTAAACTGTGACTGGTTTTATGGTGATGAAAGTTGATTCAGTAGGTTAGAGACCCTGCGACGGATTTACAAGACAAACATAGCGGCTGATTAGCGCAGATCAAAGAAACTGAAGAGCCCTACATCACTAATTGACCTGGGAACTCAACGTCGAACGCACCGTCTCCACTGTCTCCCGCCTCGACTATAATCCATGATCATTCTGATAATTTTGGCGACGAAAATATCAACAGATTTAGATTCAATAGAAAGTTTAATAGATATAGATTACGTTTATGTATTGTGCCCGAGCATTGTGCAAAATCTCATATAATGCCGAAATTGAAAGGCAATGAGTACACTGCTTCACACTTTGGCATAAAATGAGCGCTTTGAAATAAGAAACCTTATCTCTCTCAACCAGTCCTCTTAACTCTGGAGGGCATCTTACAGGGCCGTAGTTCTAGGGGAGGCACTGACACCCCTAGAAAGCTAAATACAGGGGCCTAAAAACACTATAATCGAACAATCCATGTCAGTATCAGCTCCTCTGAGTTTCCATTTGCTAGTTGTATGCCTTTAAATTGCTTAGAGAGGAGCTTACAGCACCCCTCCTGGTGGACACGTCTCGGACTTTTGCCTCCCCTACCATTTTTTCTAAACTACGGCCCTGTCTTAGGTTTGTCCATCTCTCACTGCTGTTTTCAAATTGACTTAAAACCCTTGAAAAATTTGCAGGTGTGTCTTCTAAATTTGGTCGCAATTTAATTATCCTGTATATTAATATTTTCCAACAGAAATGGATTTAATATGTGATGCACTAGTAAATGGAGATCACAGCTCAAATTCCCTTACACTGCAGTTTGAATAAGATTGAAGGGACAGGATGACACATCACCAAAAAATCCGTAAACATGTAATCGTCCAGTGAAGATGCTCAATGCTGAATTGTTTAAATCCATTCAACATTAGCGCGTGAGTCAGAGGCAAAATTCAACAACTGGAGACAGCTAGCCAACCCTGATGGAACATTTAAGAGATGAGGGGGTGGGTGCATGGAGATAGGAGGGGTGAATGTGGAGGGACGTATAGAGAGAAATCTAACAGACACAAATAAGAACAAACGAGTAATCACCTTGCCGTTCTTGTTGACATCCCAGAGAAGCATTGTACCGTCTGTTTTAGAAGGACTGTTGAGGTAAAGCACTAGACTATCCACACAGTGACTCGTCTGACATAGACGCTGTATGTGTAATCTCATTGCTGTCTTCATAGCTGCCGGGAAAACTTCAGTGTTGACACTATCAGCACCCGTCTCCTCTAAAAGGACGAAGTTAGAACTAAGGTTACGAAAGAGAAAAACTTCATGGACTGTATCTGGCCATGGACATGAAGTTGAAGATGATTATTTTTGGTAATTACTTCATAGGCAAATCACAATTTGTGGGGCTGAAAAGGCTCTGTTATTGGACTGTCATACTGACATATTTAAAACATTGATACATGAAAAGCGCACTGGCAGCCAAAACTTTATTACATCACATTCATAAGCTGGCAATGGTTTGCTCGGCTGGGCTTCTCAGGAAATTCTGTTTTTGTTTTGTCTCCAATTTGGATGATGAACTGACAACAAATTTTTCATCATGACTTAAAATATGGGGAAGAATCCTTTGAAGTTTAGATAATCCTAGCACAGGAGATAACCTAGCTATGAAAAGCCACCTGGTTAAACAACAACCAAAAATAAAAATTAGTAAACATCAAAGGGATTTTGTCATCACTGTTGCTTGATAAAATTCAATTGCAGAGGTTACTTTTTATCAATTCAGATCTTCTATCGTCCAAATCCTTTAGATATTTGAGCAAAACATGTCACCATGATAGGTAAAAGCATGCCTCTGCATCGATATTGCAAAGTGCCAGGGTGTCGCATCACATTGGTATGCATTTGGTGCCCTCACATCTTAGCGAACATCAATAGTGATAAAAGTGAAATAATTACAGGCCGAGAAACATCCGTGTTTCAAACAGGAGCTCCATGCTCTAATGAAACCAATGTGGTTCCAAATAGCTTTTAGTTGTAACCAGATGTTGTGACAATATGAACCTACTCAAATGCAGTCTCAAAGACAGGCCGGCATGCCAAGATGAGATGTGATTCAAAGTAAATTGCAGCCTAGATGGTCTCCATATTGTCAGACAGGTGACATGAAATTAGAGGGGAGCGCATTTGAAAATTATCTCAAATGGTTATTTAAGTCTTTGAATTAAATTGTTATTAATATAGCTAATGTACAATGCTAATCTATTATTTGCTCTCTAAGACAATAAGTTCAAAGGGAGCTCTCAAGATGCAACTTGAGAGAGATGTATCAAAGAGTTTTGCAAATTGCAACAAGGCGCTTTCTGTAGCTGAGCTGTAGCTATTCAACAGGGTTTTAAGCGAAAGCAAAAAGTCATCAGGTCACCTTCTAAAACTTTTAAATTCTTTAATTTTTTAACTGCGATGAGCAGAAGGTACTTAGCTCTCTGTTTGGTGAGAGCGAACAACAACATGGTCATCATCATCAAAAAATCAGAATTCAAAGACAGTTTTTTTCTTAGATCCTTCACTTTGTTGGATCGTAAATGTAAAATTGGAGTTTTGAGCTAAAAATAGTTTTGGCAGTTGGCTGATTTATGTTAACTAGTGTGTTATGATTTAAGGACCTGATTTATGATAAAATCCAACCTGCAAAAGTTTGAATCAGGTAGTGGATTATTGGTCAAATTAAGAAGCAGTAGCTATCAAAAAGTTTACGTAATGAAAAATGATCAATTGGTGGGGTACTCAAATCATATTTATCTATATAGTGCAAAACAGCTGATTAAAGTTCACAAAACACTAGCTGGGTTATTTTGACACAGCTGCGAGGAAGCGTGAATGAGCGTAGGGCACATGGGATGGACAGGCGACTATCCACAGAAGCTCTATTGAAGCCACCTGCAGACTACCTTTCAAGTGTGAGCATCTGCACGATTAGATCTGTTCTACTTTGCCTGCAGCTTGATTGGGAAGTTTTGTAATCGGGATGTCTTTAGAGCCGGGAGGCAAGGGGGACATCTTCAACTAATGTACGTCAGGGGAAAAGCATACTTGGAGATGGGAGAGGTTAAATTAAAAAGCGCAAATTAATATAAGCGTAACAACATTCACCTTGGATACCTCGATGCATCCCATTGGCGAAGAAGATTTTGGTGCCTCGCTCTTGAAAGCCATTACGTCGTAGAAGGTGGTACATGTTGACGATGTTTTGACTGTGTCTTGTGACGCTTGTCTGTCTGTTCCATCCTCCCGAGATGAGCACGGCCTGGTCACATGTCTCAAACATACCACATGTGGTGCCGACAGCCTCATGGCTCGTCTCACAGCGGCGTGTATTGTCTCTGATTGGATTACAGACGAGATTAAGAGTCTCATTAGCGGGTCTGAGCTCGGGGCAGAGTGAGAACTCGACCAGGTCCTCTCTACACAGGAGGTGCTGCTCATATCCCTGAGAGATACCGTCTACGATCTCAGGCTCCACCTCAGTGTAGGGGTGTACAAGGGGTAGGAAATTAATCTCACATCTTCTGACCATCTTACGACGTAGCCGGGCTGACATGACTGCTTCGCTTTCATCGTTACGCCGCCTTCTCTCTATCGCGTTCTTACATCGATGCTTTAGAGCCAACTTCATACATTCTCCATTACCTAGAATCATAAAAAAATAACAGGCTGGTCAAACTATGTCGGCTGTCGGCACCTCAAAGGTCTGCTTCATCACTATATACAGGAAGTCCACATAGTGCAAGCAAACTCTGTTTGGATTATTAGGCATAATCACTTTTGATGTAACACAAGCAATGCAAAACACATAGTGTGACTGTTTATAAATATAACATTTGCCTATAGCCTTTTAGCTGCTTATTGTTGCCAAAGTACATACCAAATCCCTTTGATCTCAAACATAACAATACAATTAGTGCAAAAAAACTATCCTAGCTCATATCAACAGGTATAATGGCTTATAGTTCAGGCAAGTACAATATCAATAGAGGGTGAGATACAATTTTAACACCATTTCACTTAGCTTATCAAGTCGCATGTCTTTGATGTCATGTTAGCAACATTTCATCTCGGGTTTCTCTCGGTACACACCATGTAAATTTAACATCATCAAATAAGACCTCGCCTACTCTAAACTGCTTCAACTCTTTTAATGTTGTGAATAAAACAGTTTGGCTTGCCACTCAAAGCCCTTTAAAATTGGGCGTTTAAACTCCTACATGGTTTCAATGAAGAATAAAATCACTTATAATTCTTAGAATCCTTTTCTAGAATTGTCTGGGAAGCATATGAAAAGAAGGTGATTGATGTCTTAAATAGTTTGTACATACCAATATATATTCCTTGTCTTCTTTCACACTGAATGGTGTTGTGGCTCTTGTCGATAAAAAATACAACAACCAGATGTCCAAAGTTTGCATCAGGGTGAGGGTCGAGGGCTATAACCCCGTGATGTGTCCCTCCGCGTGATAGGCCACTGTCTGGTAACATTGCTACAAAATTTCCCATCTGCTCGGCGCTAGATGTCTGTGCAGTATAAACAGCAACATTGCGCTTACGAACATTCAATAAATGATTGCATTCTCGCTGTGAAGTAAAATACATCTCACTACAGTTGAGAGATTGAATATAGTCAAAGGCACTGTTAGCCCAGTGAAGGCGAGTTAAATGTTCCTCTGTGTGTTGCTGTGTGTTTGTAGAGGTTGTTGTACTGTTGAATATTGTCTGATGGCCGCTGAAACTTTCTAATATGAAGCCAGAGGCAATGTTTTTGATGAGTATTACATGGAAGGTCCATGACATGAGCCACGCCATGGTTAAGATTGTCTTCTTCAACTGCTAGAGAGAAATAAAATAGTCCAAAGCTTGGAGAGTGTACTAAATATCCTGTCTTCCTTCGGAGAATGCTACGGTGAAACTGAGAAGCTCTGAGATTGTGCCCTCTCACATAAATAATCACTTCAAAGCACCATCAAATAGAAATTCTTCCTGAATTCAATAATTTGAAGGGTTTATAAATAATATCAAAAGGACCGCTTCTGCACAGATCATTGATACAAACACACGTGCAACCCATGCTTTGTTTTGATTTTCTCAAGATCAAAGCAAAACATTTTTCTAATTGGACACAGGCTTGGCTAATGGACTCTTGTGATTGGCTAAGGCAGGAAGGATATGATTGGCTAGTGGCACACTTCTTGAGGCTAAAGCACAGACTATTTATTCACCCGTAATTTGTCTATCACCTGATCCATATTTATAAACAAAAGAAGACCACCTTGTTATGATATTGTCTTTTCAACCCTCTATTTAACTCAAAATAAACCACAGGTGATGAAAAGTAGCATAAACACTGAGAAAAAATATGCAAAACCCGTTGCGAAAGAGGGAAAGCCTTAGCAGAGGCTATTCAGTGAAAGTTTGGATAAACAGAAGTTTAATTGCCAGACATACGCTTAAGATATAAGCACACCCTGGATTAAGCTCTTAATCCCCTGCATACGTAAAACACTTAACAATTTTAACATGTTATCTATGGGGCCATGAAATATAACCAGCGAATTAACCAGCATTGCCAATTACGAGCCACAATACAGCCTGATCAAAACACAGCTCACGCCATGGTTCACTTTTCAATATCTCGTAAAAAAGGGTGGAGCTGCAAGAGATCTTGATCCTGCACAAGAAGATCAAAGTAAATGGTACCAAAATGATCGCTATCCGTCAATCTCTTTGATGCATCAATCCTAAGTAAGTTGCTAACAAATGTTTGATGGCAGAGCTGCAGTGTTTCAAATTTTACCACACTTGTACTTCATGTCGGGTCTAATATCTTATTCTAATCCTCAACATCATAGGAATAGAGCGACAAACACTAATCTTCAACGAGGCCTGCAAATCATGAATGATATACACTCAAAGTAGCCAGCTGGGTGAATGCATGATATCAACACTTGAGAAATAAGATATAGGAAACTCAACGAAGATACCTTGTAATAAATAAAACGCAATTCAAGTCTTTGAATTGGCTTTACAACAGTTAAACTGGCATAGATTTCAGAGATGATTGCAGGTGGACCAAAGGTACAACAGCTGTGATTGGAAAGACAATCCGATGATCATCGATCGATGTAACGGTGATCAAAGTGGGAAGCCCCGGACAGGAGGAGGACAACCAGGCCAGCCGAACCTCCGCAGTGCAGAGTGTGGCACTCTAGATTTATATCGATAGTCTGACGGTCTCCAAAATCAAACACAAACCTGGCCCAGTGCAACAGATCTACAAAATAGATACACCGTAGCACTCCAATTCTCAAGAGCAGGATGTGAAGTTCTAAAGAACGAACCGTGAACAAGCGACAAATATAAACATTGCAAAAAAAGATGATCCCTGTGTGAATGGATCTGGCTCGCGCCGCCGTATGATCATCACAGCCAACTTCTACATCAAATGATGAGCAAACATACTTCAACAGCAAAAAGTTCTTTGATCAAATTTTCATCATATTTGGAGAGGGGGCTGAGCAAACAGACTTAGTGTGACAGTCAGGCAGCTGGGTAGAATATCAATCACGCTGACTGTATGTGGACTCTACAACAGCGACATGAACCCAGCTCAACAAGGAATTTTAGAGCGAATGAATAATTTAAAACATTTCAAGGAATATATCCAAGTGATTTCTTTATTGATTAAGAAGCCCGATGAAGGAAAAAAGTCTTTGATATTTCACTTAGCAATCAGTGGTTCAAAGTGCGAGTTGAAATGTCTACGTACTTCAAACGCCCATCCGTGTCATGTGTTTATTAGGATGGAATTGGTAAAGATGAGAGGTAATTGCAGGCCCGTAGTTCTAGGGGAGGAAGGGAGGCACTGCCTCCCCTAGAGCGCTAGATACAGTGGTCTAAAAACACTATAATTGGATAATCCATTTTAGAATCGGCTCCTCTGGGATTACCATTTGCTATTTATATGCCTTAAGTTGTTTGGGAGGCAGATTACAACACTTCTCCTGGCGATGATTTGCACTCACCTCGGACTTTTGCTTCCCCTATATTTTGTTCTAAACTACGGCCCTAAATTGGTCTGGCTATGATGATTAGAATTACTTACAATCCAGCCAGATGCAAGAGAAAAAGAAAAGCAGATCTAAAAGTTCTGAGATAGTTGGTCGTCTCACAACTTACAGTACATCAAAGTTGCGATGAAGCTATAGAAGATATCAAACATGGCCTTTCCATTTGTTCAGAAGAATATCTTTCATTCTTGGGCCATGTTTCAGACGCTGAAACCAGTGATTAAAAATCTGTAGCCAAACATCAAACCTTTCTAGTCTTCTGATGCCAGCTCACATGAAATTGTTATGATTTTAAAGTTGAAAACGTTTTGAATATATTACAACAACATACATAGCTGGTTCTTTCAACTCAAAAAATACTACTGGGTTTAAACGATCTAAAGTCTTGCCATGTGGTGTGAAGGCAGGGAGAATGGATGCAATTGTTTACATATATATATATATATATATATATATATATAGGGATGCTATGCTTTATGCCCTATGCTATGCTATCTATGCTGCTATCTATATAGCTGCTATACTATCTTTGCTATGCCCTATGTTTAGAAATGCGGCAATCATAAAATAGAATCCATTCTCCCTGGTAAAGGTGAGATGAGATTGTCGACCATATTGATGATGTCATCAGACAGTGTACTTTGGCTCTGTAGGTACAACATAAACAGACCACCGCAGATCAATGAGACTGTGTTTCCATTGATAATGTACTGAGCTGACATGACTTAACGCGATCAATGAACTGTGGAATATTAGGTAATGACCTCCACGCTAAAGACGACGCCAAGGGCATACAACTCAGGACCGTAGGTTAGGAAAAATGGTAGGGGAGGTGGACATCCTTGAGGGTGTGAAGTAACACCAGGTTGGGTTTTGTAGGCTCCTCCAAAACGTTTTAATGATATAAATAGTATATGGAAGTCCCAAAAGAGCTGATTCTGACATAGAATATTCAATTATAGCATTTTTAGGCTACTCTATTGAGCGTCCCTGCCTCCCCTAGAACTACGAGCAAACAACTGTCAGATTCTGCAGCCACCACAACTCTATTTTTGTACATATTTATGTATTTAACGGACTTGTGTGGGCATAAGTGTTTGCCATTACCAAACCACCGAATAACGCCTCTCCAGACGGCCAAGCATTTCGTTTTATACATGAAGTATGTATTATAGGTTGATATTACTCTATTCAATGTCTCTGCAACTCAAGACATAATCTTGATACCGGAGTAAACAAACGCATGAGGTGCCTTGAACCACCGAACATCAATCACCTCAAGATATTTACAGCTTGACCATAAACCGTTTTGAACTTTTACCAGGTATTTTCTAATAAAAAATCTAACAGGTATTTGAATAAACCAGCCATAAAAATCAAAATTCTAATACAAGCATTGTAGTAGTAAGAGCCATTAACTGCTACTAACATTTGTGAAATGTAACCAGGTATTTTAGTAAAAAAACTCTTAAATTAAAGATATTTCGTTATAACAAAAATAATTTATAACACACGTTGGACTTGTTACAGGGATTTTTCAGACTCTGGTATGGCTGAGGTAATAAAAAAATGTACCAGACTGTTCAGGGACTGAAAATTAATTGTTAGAGGTGTGTGTCAGCTTTGATATAACACATATATCAATAGTACAGAGAGTTTTTATCAAACCGCATACTTCGCATACCTTATAATATACATTTTTTCATCCGCCTAGTCTGAAAAAAACTTTTCCATCAATTTTTAAAGTACAAAGCCTGGATATGAAAAGAAATTGGGAATATATGGGGACGTTTTGAAAGGATAAATGTCTCTATGGCGCTTTTATCGCAGTGGAGGTGTCAAGCTCAAAGAACTTGTGAACTCCAAGTGCAGAATACAGTGAGGTCATTGTATAATTTGTAAACGTGTTACTGTTCTTCCCTCAGCAGATTCAACATTTCTGACAATTTTCAACCTCATCTCATATTTTGAAACAAAAGGAATGATTTTTGAAAATAAATCCCTGAAATAATTGTCCCTAATATTCTATTATTGTGGGTGGCTAGGATGTAAATTGATATCAAAATTATTTTTTGAACATCTAACACACTGTCGTAGATTATGAGTGAGTTATATCAGGGAGGTACTCCTTGGTTATATCTACATTGTCTAAAGTGAGAATGTATGTTCTTGACTAGAAGTTGTTTATTGTTCATTTCATCAACAGGCAGACGCTGTCCTGCGGATTTCATAGTTACAAAATATTTATGAATCCATGATGATCATTCATAAAATATATATATAAGAGGCTAGATCACTGTCTCCAAGATAAAGCATTGTGCAGTGTGTCTACACATATAACTAGGGTATACAATATACACTCTTTCTGCTTGCATTATGAACAAATCGCGACAACTCAAAAGTATACAGTATTACAGTACCACCAAATGTTACCTTGAAAGTTAATATTGGTTCATGTGACGGTAAACGTCAACTCCATATCGCCTGATTTGACGCTGTATTCACATGTATACTGTAGCTTTGATTTACTGGACTCGACAGCGGTAGACGATAAAGGTAAATACACTCCTACAAATAGAAAAATCAATTAACGGGAAAATTTTGTAAACGGTTCTGCATTCCTGCCTTCACAGTTTAGACAGGGAAATGTGCATAATCGTGAGCCTCAAATCTGAATAGATCATACACAGCGGTGAAAACATCCTAGTTCATATGAATCAAAGAGCCACAGCTCTATTTTTCCATAAACAAGAAAATCTAATATAAAAACAGGTAAACATATGACTCAACACAGTGATGTCATTGCAGATCAAGCAGATGTTTAATTAAAGCTGAGATGCTTACCTTGTTTGCGCTCCATATGCCATGTTACATAATCCCCTGGAGTGATCTGACCCTGGGAGCCGAATGACACAGAATTTGTATCATCTAAATCATAAACCATCCACGCTACCACTCCATTGTATTCTCCATCACTGCAATAACATAAGTTGATGAAATCAGTTAACTGAACTAGAAGTTATGTCCCTACAGCAAAAGAGGGTACAACTCCTTAATAATTTTGCCGAATGGGTTTTGCCGGGGAGGGCGATAGTTTAGCCGGTCCCGAATTCCCTGATTAAGCGTGTAACAAATTACAGCTGTTTAAATAATGTGTATTAAATTGGCTACAAATATCTCTTGGAATATTGGAGATGGTTCTAGAATAACATCATGCATGCATATTCAAGCCGTGAAAACCATCTCAATCAATGCAATCGTTAAGAGTCTGAAGGGACATCTAGATGAAGAGTTTAACTTGATCTAGCTGATAATTCCAGATTAAAGTTACACTGTGGCAATTTTTCCCACACTCCAAGTGTATATATGTGCGGTTAGATGGGTTTGATCCTTAATTCAAGCAGTCAGCATGACTGAGACTTACAATGTAAAAAACTTCCCATTTGTAATAAACCTACTGTAAGATCGATATCTCTCCTTTTGATGATAGTGACTCCGGCTCAACGCTATCCATGCTTTTTGTAAGGTCAAAGGTTATAATCTGAGAGGATTGACTGAGAGCTTTACAGGGATATTCCCAAAGAGAGTGTGGCTCCCACTGATCATCCGACTTCTCTCTTGCTGTCTGCAAGTAAAAATAATCAGCTATTGGATTTAACACAAAAATATGGTGAGCCTAGCGTTAAAAATCTACACTGTAAAATTATTGATTAGGAGGATGGAGGATTGGAAGATAGGCAATGATACGATCAAATTCGATAAGATCGCTGTGTCGGCATTCAATGAAGAGGGAGTTCATTGCTGCATCTGCAGTTGTTCTTGTCAACTGGTTATACTGCGAAGTGATCAGCCAAGGGGTAGCAACTCCAAAGTCAGATAATGCGATTAAATTTGACAAGGGAGTTGTGGACTGCTGGAGAATGAACTTCAGCTGTCTCGACATTTGTCCTAAACTCCCTGAGTTGACAAATGAAATCACTATGACCATTTTTGAATTGATGATGTTTATACAATCAAATCATGCCCGTCAAAAAGATGTACAAGCAATAACAGTAACACGCACCTCTATCATATTATCGTATATAGATAGATCTAATCCTTCTATAGTACCCAGAGGGGAGCGTATCTTATGTAGATTATCAAACTGTACAGGTAACGCTACTAGATGAGCTCTGAGTGGACACACTGTGATGTTAGGTTGTGTAAGCGAGGAGCGGATATACCACAGCTGTAGATCATCCCAGGGTAAGTGTGATACAGAGAAATATGGCTCAGCTACTACCAAAGAAACCTGGAATATACAATCATACCATGAGTGAAATGGTTAAAGCGCACAAGGATATGCTACCACCAGCTATCCCGGCAGAGTTTGAGGCACTTAAACTCTGATAACACAAATTCAAGTTAGAAATGTTGGCAGCTATCACCTTGACTTGGTACATCACCACAGAGAAAAATACTCACATTCAGATTAATAGACGCGCTATCCCTCAAATATGGTATAATTTTGAAAGGCTCAGGCGAACTTGGAGAACACAGATGCACCCATATAATAACATTTGGATACTGATGAAGCTAGTACAGTGTAAGCTTGTTAATTCAGACTTAATAATACAGAACTCTTTTTAATTCAGACAAGGAAAATTGGTCCCTTCATCCAGATCACAATGCATTCTAATGTCACTTAATTCAGACTGCTTTATTAGGTCAATTTTTTGTGGTCTTAGGAGGTTTGAAAATTATACCTGACCTCAAAAGCTGTCCCCTGAGGAAATTGCTCAAAATTAAAAATGTGTTCCCCTGAGGTTGGTGAACATATTATTTGAAATATTTGGTTATGATGTTCATGAGACTTGCCATTTATTCTTACCACACCGAAAATCTATAACCTCACACATCTAATGGCTTCCCAATATATATATATATATATATATATATTATATAAACTGCATGTGAAAGCTCTCTTCGAATATCTCACAACAAATGACATTACAGAGCTAGGTTTTACATATATTACCTGTTGTAGTTGGGCTTGTGGTATGCTGTCATAACCATTGTATAGTTGTATTACTTCTGTGAGATTATTATGATCAATGATTGACTGTGTGATTTTCCTGGCACCGATAAAGTTTGACTCCAAGACGAGCACCTGTAATGAAAGTTGCAGAGGGCAAAGGTCAGTGATTTTAAAAATTATGTCCAAGACAAAAAGCTAGCTGTGTTAGTTGGACTACAGATATGTTGGTTGCACAGAATCCCACGAGGAATTTCTCCAAATATACTTTTGACTGTAGAATGTACTCCTGTGAACATTAGGAATAATCTTTAAACAGTACGATAGCTATTGTTAAACCATCGGTTGGTATGCATGAAATATTGAATGATATTACATTACAAAATAAATTTCCTAGATCAGAACACCAAGTTTCTTCTTCACGGAAAATTATTCCCGATAAATTTTCAATTCTTTGTTGTTGTCCATGGACTTACATCTACGGAGCAACTTAACAGGCCTTGTAAAACAAATTATTACCTTTTTGACCCCATGTCTTGCCAATAGAAAAGGCAAAAATGAACTCTCGCTGGCACACAGCGCTACTGTTTCTTGTTCCTGCTTGCTGCTGAGTGTTTTGTTGAGAGCGGCAGCATATTTGGACACATAAGCCTTATCACTGAGCATGGCCAGCCTCGATCGAGTATATACACAATGTAACATATCTGTAGCGCTGTCTGGGGGAGTTATAAGAGCGAGGAACTGCTTATTGACTGGAGTGTCTCCCTTAGAGCCAAATCTGAAACAAGTATGTTGTTCATGGTATATATACAGTTGACATAGGGTTATTTTAAATTAGAAAGCCCACGCTGAATTCCAGCTTGTGTTTTATAGAACGAATTAGCTGGCTGTAATCAAACTTTACCTCAAATTGCTGATATTGTTACCATGACATCAGCCTAGTCAGGTCAGTTCTTTTAGAAACATTGGTATGTGGGTTAGTATATCAAGTCTTGCGAGTTCATAGGACCAAATCAAAAATCAATTTATGGAAAGTCAAAGATTAAGGGGAGTTTTCCCCTCCTAATGTTAAATCATATTATAAATATTGGTGAGCAAGAAACACGAGAAGAATGAGTTTAACTCTGGTAGTTGATAATGAAATGCTACTACCAGTACCAGCTAACCCGACATGGTTTGAGAGCTTAAACTAGAGAAGAATATATTCATGTACTTATGTGGAGCTTACTTGGACGCCTCAAGGATATCAAAGCAGAGGCTGTATTCATCATGGGTAGATCTGATCATATACTGAGAACCTTTGACTACACTAAGAGGTCGGGACGGGTAAAATATAGCCTGCATCCAGTGGTCTCTCCACTAAAACAAAAAATCATAGGAGTTTAATTGTAATTCAAGTTTAGTATTAAGTCTATGGCGTACACTCATAAAATCAATCCTTAGAAACTGGCAAATTGGTGATAAACTCATGCCTGAGATCATGTCAATCAGGCCAAGTCCTATCTTTCACTTTGTTTTTTGCTTTTACGTCTTTGATTTTTTTCCATTGGTAAAATAAACAAGGCGATAAAATATTACAAAAACTGTTGAAGGTTACAAAATGTTCAACTTTAGCTCTCCGCCCTGTCCAATATTACAGACCATTTCATACCTGCATTGTGTCTCTAGGATCAGGATGATCCCAGTGCGGTGCGCAAGATAGCACAACGTCCCCGTCCATATCCATATCTAAATCCCACCACATAAAGAAGGCGTGACAAGTACCTGAGGCTGTAGCGTCAAACCAGCTCACTGTCTTATCTTCTACTGGCAGAGGTTCTCGGCCACAAAAATCAAATCTGATCAATGAAACAGAATATATTCATTAAATGGATATCAGCGAATGGTGGGGGTAGGCAGTCTTCTTACCACGTCAGCTCGCAGGACGGTAAGTGTTTTCATAGTACACAGCGAAAAAACATATTTTTGTTATCTGTTAGCAGTAATATTAATTAAACCCTAGTTAAACCATGAAAGGTGCTCCCATAGACTTAATATACTATATTAAGCCTATTAGTGTTTCTAATTCTGGTTATAGTTATAAATGTGACATTCTGGAAGAGTTGCGAAGAGGGAAGAGAAACAAGTAAATGTGTGCATACTTAATTCACAAAAAAAAACATTTCATTTAAGAATGAGTCGGTATTCGAACGTCATTCGTATATCAAGATTATTACTCTATTATTTATTTACTTATTACACATAATTTTGTTCCTGCATGAATTAATACTGACTTGAATACTAGAGATGGCGGTGCAAGTGTTTTGAAGAGATCTGAAGGCAGCTCACTCAGCTGCAGGTCAAACAGAGGAGCTGCAAGACTATTATTATATCTCTCTATACCATCAGGCATGTCGACAGGACTGACATCTGGTGGCAGGTGGAGTGACAGCTGGTTACGAGAGTTGAGGTAGGGCGACTCCACAGGTCTTATGTACATACGAGCTAAACTAGGCACCACTATACAATCTGGCTACAATGCAACAAAGAAATGTGAATGAAAGTAACAGGATAGAGATAGTAGTTCTGCTCAGTGTTTATGGTTTATAGTTTGATAGCCTGGTATTAGAAACTCAAATGGTATACATGAATGTGAAAGCTAAATGGTAGCAGTGTGTCCCTAAACACGACAAATGTTAAGTTCCAAGACGTCAGCCAACCAAACAACCTTGTCATGAACCAGAAGGAGTTATGATCAATATGGTTTGCGTTAGATGCCCTCCTTATATGATGTGTTCATTCATAATGTGTTAAGACAGAATTGCCATTTTCACCAGCACACAGAAACGATTTTAGTCGTGAAAGCAGGCAAAAATGACATGGCTTGGATGATTTTTATGAGGAAAAACTTTCCTTTTGCTGATAGCAAGTCAAAGCTTTTACACACCTCTAGAAGATACTCCAACGCATGTCTAAATGTACCGATGGCTCCTTCTCCTATGAGCTCTGTATCAAATACTTCTGTTATAAGTATATTAGCTTTGATAGGCATATCCTCTGGTACTAACATATCTGTAGAGCGCTTACGTATAAGGTTAATCTTTCCTGTCATACCATTAGCCTCTATGATCTTCTCAGCACATACTGCAGCGGGGTCAAAGGCCTGACAGAGAAGGAAATATGTTAAACAGAGTTCACGCCAATATCAATATGCCAACGCGTGGTAATGATTGAACATCTTGATAACATTTTTTTATTAATAGCGCTAGTTCTGTTAAAGGGCTTGATAATAATTAGGTGCTGGTTTAATTTGAGAGTATGATTACAACAGCAACATCAACAACAACGACGACAACTCCCAAATGGGAAAACAAACTCAACCATCACCAACTAGCCATGTCACGCGGCCATGGGTTTTGGTTTGTTTGGTGACCGAACAAACCAAAACCTGTGGCGGGGACAATGCTAATCACCAACACATATACCTCCAAGGTCAATATTGATATATGATCATTTGATACCAGAAAGTAGTAGATCAATCTTTAACCAACCATCCAACCAACCAACCAACAGAAACAATTTCAAATTTACAAATATGAAATGATTTAGTGTTGGTATAAGTTCATGAACGTTACTCACATCACATGCATGTACAGTATCCGCTCCGTTCCTGACAGCCATCATAGACAGTAACCCAGTACCGGTACCGATATCTAATACATTACAAGGTCTGCCCTGCTTCCTCATTGACTTCACCGCAGCTATTAACCCAAGTTCATACTTCTTATTCTGCAAAGAGACGCTATAAGCTATACATGGTGGCATACACACAAATTTAACATAAGATATATGAAATGTAAATTAGTTCAGCCAGTTCTTTTATTCAGTTACCAATATTACTACTTTATTTAATTTGTTGTTTTACAACTTGGCGGCTACCCAGTATACAAATCTAACTTGTGATGATTTCTTCTGACAAAGCCCAACAAGACAGCTAGCTGCTTCGCATGCATCCGCTTGTTGTTGTGGGTCCTAGGCCAATGAAGGTAAAATTTTGGGTGAATGAGTATATATAGGAGAAATCATCAGTAAGTTTCATCAACCAAATCTTTTGAATCTGGTTGTATCACAAAGCATTTTCGAGTAAGCAATACATTTACAGCCAAATGCTTGCAATCCCTTACCTGACTAGCAGATAATGAAAAGAATTTTTATCTAATTCAATTTTTAATTCACATGGAGGTCAAGACCAGGAAACTCACCCGTTCTGTATCATGAAGCATATCAGCATAAGCAGATCTACAACATTATATATACTTAAATTTTTTCATAACATGGAGGCGTTACATAGGTGCCTGTCAAATAATTAGAGAGTCATATGCAGTTTCTCTAGGGTTTAAAAAGCCCAATACCAGCACTTGGACTTCTCTGAGAAGCTGTATATCGTAATACCGTTAGATGCTGATTGCACTACAAATTACTGATTGAATGTCTTATGGCAGACATATTCATCTTCTCGCCGATTTTTACAAATCAATGAGAGACTATAGTATTTCATTTTACCTGGCGATTTCCTGATTGTAATCATAGTCCTCATCTTTGCATATCCAGTCAACTTTTCCTGTTGAGGCATTCACTTTAGACACAAACACACTCATAGTCAATGTTGACAGCCTTCTGTCAATATTACTGAAACATCAAGAGTATGACCGTAAATACATTCAAGATCTTGTCTCATAATAGCCTAGGGGGTAAATTGTAGATAAAATTGTCTCCACATGATTGGCACTATGCAAATGTATTGCTGTGATCATTGACATTATAATAAAATATAATATAAATCTAATAATATAAAAATAAGTATGTATCATTACTTTATAGTCTCTCTTTGATGCGACAGGTTGCAAAGTATCTAATAGACATAGTACATCATTAGCCTTTCCCCTCCCCCCCCCACCTTCACTCAAAGCTTTTCAAATAAGCTAGACAGGGGTATAGTAACAGCAATGAACTCCCTCATTGGTAACAGTGAGTAGCCAGCAGGTATGATTGTAAGCATATAATAAATATGGCATATCCCATATATGTGGTCGTTTAGATCCATCACATATGTTTCTTCGTTATTCATGTAGCAGGTAGGTATAAGTGTAGATAGATCCAGAGAGAGGTCCTCTTGGGATAGATAGTACACAACAATCACTGGATTGAACTAAGTAAAAGTAAAGCTTTGGACTAGCTCCCTCCTACTGCAGTTTTCACTCATCACTACTACCAATAATGTGAAAAAGCTATTGCATGCTACTAACATCACTACTCTACTCAGTTAAGGGACAGCTTGGGTAAATCCCCTAAACCCCCCCCCCCCCCTATTCCAGTGATTAGCCACTGCCAGCCTGCACAGGCCAAGTCCTTCTCAGTTAGCCTTCTACACTTCATTAACACATGGATCTTCCAATTATTATACCACTTTTTACCACTCTTATACTTGACATCGAGATTTGCACAAAACATAGAGTCCTTAACTCATTGTCTAGTGGTAACAATGGAACTAATTTTAGCAGTTATTATTTTTTATCAGCTGGCAGTGGGTGGATATTATGTGTATCATTTTTATCAACTTTGGATTTTACTACATGCTTATGCCATACAGCGGCTCCTGTTGTCGCTACTGTCTTTTGATTGGTCAAATCTAGCTGTCTAATAAAATGTCCATAAAGCACACAAAACCACTGTCAGATTACCGACTCTAAACTGGCTGAAAACTTATGATCAGATAAAAAGGTGTGTTTGTTTACATTTTCATCACTTTATTTCCTGTTACAGTAAATATCAGAAGCGTGATGAATCTCTTTAGTGTGCTATCAGCAATTTTACTTACTAACCTGGCAGCTGGGTTTGACTTGGACCTAGGAATAAACATGGAGGAGCTAGGAGATGCTATGAAGGAGATCCAATCTGTGATGAATATGTTTGGGGGTGCTGATGGAACCTGTGGGAAAAAGTGTGCACCAGGTAAGTTAAGTGTATGTTACATAAATATCAAAAGAGTAAAAACTCCTTCATTGATTATGTAGTATGTATGCCTATCACTCCAGGAATCTTACTGATATTCATTATTCTAACGCATGCTGTATATTACTGTTGAAAGTTACCGTATCTTGTATTTCGGCCGACAAGTTTGATACCATCCGTAATCCTTGCTGTAATGTTTGTCAATATGGTACATGAAAAGGAGTTTCTGCGTATTGTTCAGAAAACCAGAGAATGGGAACTGCCTTGTCGGCGCTCTGGTTATTTTGCGTTATAGAATGAAGGTTTTGTTTTGAAGTATAGAAAGACTCTTTTGTTTTTCTTTATTTCGTATCAACGGAATTGATCTTGAATTTTTTCTCATTATGGAAAATCCAGTCCGTTATTGGACCCATCTTAAAATTATAATGGAAAGTACGGGTAAAGTTAGAGAAGGATATCATGTAGAGTATCTTGACAGGCTAAGTCCCATGTTGGAAACACTGTCCATTCCCTAGACAAGCTACACTTACCCTCGTGCATACGTCATAATAATGCTACCAAACGCCAAAGAATTTGTCAACAGATTAATCACGTACTATTACTTGCTTACCATTTGACACAAGCAAATGTTGTTTGAATATGAGGGCTTTCGCATAATTAATAGACATACATAATTTTGAACATGTGTGTTGTTGTTGTTTCAAGTCATATATATATGAGCTGGGCAATCTCTTGTGTTGAGGCTAATTGAATCGCAAGGCCATCTTTGGTCATAGGGTATGTTATACCAACGTAGTGACTGTCAAAATCACACAAAACACACCTTAGATAAATCGAGATAAGTGAGGTGTTCGGGTCAATAAAGCAGAACCATGGAACATTGGTTTAGTTTTATCTAAATGTCCCTCTTGTAGATAAATCAAGCAGAATCAAAATCGAACTACAGCGTGGGTAGTAAATGGGACAAGAAGGCTACCCACCTACTACTGTACAATAATTTGATAACCCACTTGTTCTTCTTGGAAGTGCCACAAGCGTAGTTCGTTTTAATTCTGAATGAATACTTAGGTACAGATTTTAAAGCCGCAGCTCTTGATGATAAAATGAAGATAAACAGAGCACGAAGCTGAACATAAATGTGGCTTTCTCACATGCAAACAAGATTCTACAGCTCACTGAATAAGGAGCAGTAAATAATATTTGACTCAAATTTGCAATGCATGGTATTCTTATTCTCTTCTCATAATTATTCAGGGATTAAAGATCAAAGGTTTCTCAAATTTTTGTTCATGACCAGCACAAGTATTCTCAGAATAATAATGGATTATCATAGCCAAATGAATTCCAGGAACTTTTAAAACTGTGTATTTACGGATGAGGTAATTTGCGCAGTTTCACAACATGATTTGTGATGCTCGTTAATTTGTTTTAGACGCTTGCATGGCTTGACAAATGTGATTTATTATTCTACACCATCACCCTCGCTTTATCTGTCAACTTTGTTGCAACAAAATTTGCGTTTGCATCATATTGCTAGCATTTATTTACGTTGCTTTGTACCATTCCATGAGCTCATCAGAGCACTTCCAGGTATAAACAACGCTACTAAGCCAGGCTAAATCTAGGAGTCTTTAAATTGTGCTACTATACACACGTGTACATAACTGATTTGTTGTATGATGATGCAATAGCATAAAGATTGATAGATATTACACGCATCCCTTGTTGTATTTTGGCCATCATACCACCATCTTCAAATGACATTTAGGAAACTGATTACATAGTTGTATAGTTGTAGCAAAAATGTTTAGAGATTTAGCTCCTTCTGATGTATATGAAGGCAGGTGAAGATGGCGAGTATTTGTATTGTCGCATGACATCATGACATTACCACATTTTGTTCCAATTATTTGAGTGAGACAATCAAGCCCCTCATATATATATTTAGGAAAGTTTTATTGCCTAAGTGACAATAGAATTTGAGGTTCACGTAGCAGTGAAATCATGCATTCACAGGTTTTCATGACAAATTACTGTTATTTTGATAATAACCCTTTAGTTAATCCTAAGATAAGATGTGGCGGCCTTTGTTTTCTCTCACGGCATGTGTTTATTGATGGTAACAACTCCATTCTTCATGACATAGCATGGGATGATATATGATGTAGATGTTACAATATAGAGATATAACCTATTGTCAAGCAGTTTACGACGGTTCACGATGAAGATTTCAACCTGAAAACGCGATTGTTGTTGCAGTTATTTACGATAGCATGCCGCTAGTAGCACTTCATGTCATATTCAAACAGACATACCATGATGCCAGTTGTGATTTGCAGTATTAGATAAGAATTTGAGAAAACAACATGATTTTTACTGGTAGGCATATACAATAGCCCATCAGTCAAACGGCTCAAATGTGAAACACATCTCCATTTTACAAATTTGAATCTATGCTCGAATGTTTTAAGCTTGTGGAACAAGACAAATTTACTGTTCTTTGGTTCTTTCTAGTTGATTGCATATTCGTAAAGCTAAACCTGCCTTCTAATACACGATAGTGTTTGAGGTCATGGGTTAGAATCCTGCTACAGTCTACTGACTAATGGGTTCATTTGACACCCCAGGTGTGCTCCGACCTGCCTGCAAACTGAGAGCAACTTGGCGCCGAATATGGCGGCCGCGCCCCTAAGGCACCCTCATTTCTCAGTTTTTGTCCTGAGACAGAACTTACGATTTTAACCCCCTTTTAACCCACACATGAGACTTAAAAAAAAATTCATTCCAGGGGATTGGTTAGGTCAAATCTTTGTGTGGCTCAGTAAACCTCTCCAAACACTCTAGCTCTACCATCAATCATAACATCTGCCCTGGGAAGATCAATTAGCACTTGGAATAGGCTGCTTGTCATAGTATATTAGACTTGACAAAGGTTGATTATCTATTATTACAGGTGAAACCCTTATAGACCGAGAAGGACATGTTCCGTCATTCAATGGCTGTGGTTCAATGGGAGCTGAGGTATGTATACACCCACATATATATAATATATATATTAGTATATACTAATATTATGATGAAGCGACATTGTGGCAGTGTTGCCAATCGCACTCTTATATCAGGGAGGGTTACATTGCTCCAGACTTGTTAGACTACCAAGTTGCGTTATCTTACCTTAAAGGAGATAACTCCCAAAGTATTTGTCTGCAAGTAAATTATAGATCTCCTAATGTGTTAACTACAGGGGCTTTCAGCCTGGTATGGCACCTTGCACCAATTCACTATGTTTGAGTGCAAATAGTGATAGTTCTACAAACATTGGTTTATTCTGTATGAAAAAGATTAGTTTATTAGGAAGGCAGGCTTTCCAAATATGTATGTTTGTTGTTTGTTTGTTGAGGTTTAGAGGTATCTAAATGATGTGGCCAAAGATTATAAATACTGTCTGATGTGGCTGTCGTTGATAAATATACCCATTGATAAATAATACTGATAAATACTGTCATTGATTTGGCTGTACCTCAAGACTAGTTCTTGTAAGTAAGTAGGTAAGCGAGTCAAATTCAAGTGTCAGTCGCTAGCTCCCCATATCTCCTAGAGAAAAGTATGGGTGATACCATCATTTAACCATCACAAAATCTCTTATCTTCTTTTCATAGATAAATCTGACAGATTTGCCACAGATCAGTGGGTGTTGCAATGATCATGACATATGTTATGATACGTGTAAAGCTAACAGAACATTGTGTGATGTGGAGTTTCAGCAGTGTATCAATAATATGTGCGCTGAAGCTGCCGGTAAAGATGTCGCGGAGTCACATGACAGCAGCAAGATAGAAGAGGCATTACAAGGTATAATAGACATTTTTCAAACTCGGCAACCCTGGGAAATGTAACAGAGTTATTTATACCAGATAATTTCAAAGAGACATCAATATTTTTTATAGATTTGTGAATAGGAAAAGCTTTCCAAGTTCATTATTTGTTTTGAAATTTTTTCTAACAAATTATGTTGAAATTTATGCCTGTTACACACAAAACTCACAGCACCAGTCCTTGTTCTAAACTGATATGTTATCAAAATTTCATACCTATAGCATTTAAATATTGGTTCCTTTTTACCATCCTCCCATGCCAATCGTACCAATTATTAAATCATGGTATTGGCACATCTCATAGACAGACAGCTGATGTGTCCTTGCCAAGCTATCTCTTAATACTGAGTGTCAATGCGAAAGTTGTTTAAATTGGACCACAGGCTTTTTTTGGCGTCTCTTCTTATGTGATTTAGTTATTTAAGCTAAGGCATACTTTGCTATCCTATTTCGAAACACAATTACAACTCATTTCCATTTTAGCATGCCAAGGCATTGGCACTATGATGTATCAGAGTACAAAGCTATTAGGCTGTGAACCCTTCAAGAAAGCACAGGAACAAGCTTGTGTATGTGTGAGAGATGATGATTTAGATGGAGACGATCATGATGAGCTATAGTCTTACAACAGGGAGACCCTGCTTACAATAAGAGCCATTTTTATAGGTATATTTTCTAGCTATGCAATAAGATTTTTATGCTTACAAAGCTGTAATGTGTTCAACCACAAATCTTTCCAATCTAGTCAGCCTACATGGTGTGTTATGTCACCTTAGCTCAAATTAGAATAATTTCAGTTTTTTTTCAAAAATATTCGCAATACAATTTTTCATTCAAATTAGAAATGTGATTCTCTACCACTGAGTGTTTTAAAATCTCTATGTTATGGGCAACTTTTAATGTAGACAAACCATATTTATTGAGTCTATGACACAAACTTGAAACGTTTCTGTGACAATTTGTTGCATAATAAGTGGAGCTGAGATAAGAACGCTTTAAATTCTAGTCATGATGATCTGTTATATTTTATACACGTGTACATCTTACATAATAAATAAATACTATGATTTTCTGCAACCAGCATATCCTTTTGATGTCAGCATGGAGTAAGAGACACTAAATCTAACTCCTTGATGTCAGTCAGTGACAGTCTAGCTTGCTGTCCATCCATTTTTAGTTTGAATTGGCATAGTTTCTCAAAATATCCCTACCGGGAATGCCTCCAGTACCAGGCGTGAATTCCAACTGATTCTCTATGACAACTAGTTCAAATCTGGTTTTTAAATGAAAAAGGGGATTGCACCTTCATTATCCACTAGTCGCAATGGATGAAGTGCAAGGCTGCTCAGAAACTTAAGCTAAATCGTCAGAAATGTGTAACTGTTTGTAGATTATGGTGTCTCTGTTCTAAAAACTGCAACCAGAGAATTGAGGGAATCACTCTGGATTCCCAGCCCAGTGCTTGATGACTGGATATAGTTATCCGCTTTTTGTGAATGGGCAGACAAATCCTACTTTGGTTGTAAAATGTGCTTTACTGTATCAATTATTGTGTCTTCGCATGTGTAATATCACACGAAGCTGTCCTGATTGTTATTTAATTTTTATTGATACACTTAACATGATAAATCACAAGCAGTGAGTGAAAACTACATGAACTGCAATTGTCATTGAAAACTGTAATCAAGCAATAGAAATTAGACAAAACAAAAAATGTACAAAGAAATACCTATGCGGGCCTTTGGCATGTTGGTAGAAGTTGATTACAAAAGTCAGCTAGAAAATGGAATGTACACTTATGTCAAAACAAGTTGTCGCAGTGAAGGGTAAATATCCTCCTCGCTATGATTGCTATAATTCCTCCTTCCGATCCGATTCCCACTCAAGAGGGATTCTCTTGCCTTTGGCATCCCACAGTTGTATAACTTCATTCATTTCCTCATCGTCCCAATAACCGTTAGGTACTGAGTTGGGCGGTGAATGCCTCCAATCCCATTTCTTCACAGGGCTAAACCAATTATCTCCGTAGTTAGCTTTAACATATTGCTCTGTCTCACATGGCACTCTGAACTTCATCCCAAAGAACTCTGTCCAGCAGAGGGTAAACTTATCAAATAGATATCTATACTTGGCCCCACTATCATAGTCTGTTCCCCCGTTCCAGTATTTTTTAAGAAACTTGTCTTCGTAAAAGAAGAAAATGTCCAGTTTTAGTTTACCCATGTGGAAAGCGTATTGAAGGCTATCCTCATATCTTCCAAACTTATGTTCTAGTGATAATGAAGACTTCAGTAGTTTATGAAGCAGATCCTGATCGTGATCTTTGATGAAGACTCCTACATCAACATCACCACTATATACAATAAAGTCACACTGCCTGTACCAGCCTAGCAGTGTACCGCTACTCAGCCAAAAGGGCACATCAAAGTCATCAAGACGTGATTTGATAAGTTGTAAAACCTTGGCACCATTCTCCCTGAAAGCTGTCGCATTTTTCTTTTCATCCTTAGGATAAAGTTTATGAAACTCTGCGGCTCTTGTTGCGTTACAAGGAATGAATCGAGAGTTGTCATACATCTCTATGAACTTCTTAGGGTAATGTGGCATATAAAGATCTATCCCGTCCAGGGTGGCTCTGAACTCGTACTCAAACTCATCCAACGCTCCTTCATGTTGAGTGAATTCTTTACCGTACTGATCATCAGGATTAGAACCATACCACCACCAGCCCTTTGATTGAGGTAGAGTCCCCTTTCTGTGATGTAAGATGACCAAATGGATTGCGTGATTCTCATGATCTCGTAAGTTGATGTGAGTCGGAACGCCACCTCCCATTTCATCTTGTTTGCTCGCATACCTTACAAATACTTTGAATCCATTTTCGATCATTTTACGCAATACTATCATTTTTATATCGTCATAGTCTCTATCTCTTACTGCGAAGGTGTAGATGTGATTCTTGCACATGAACCTGCACGGACTCTTAGCGTCTTCCCAGGTCTCATCAACTATACCCTGCAGTATATACGTATCTGCTAAGATGCAGGGTACTCCTGCAGCATCACAAATCTTTAGAAAGTTAGCGACAGTGTTGTAAGCTCGGGACTTGACTCTTGCCTCATCTATTGGATGAAGCTTTGGAGCACTCAAGTATATGTATACTTGTACAGTTAGTGAGATGGTAATGAATAGAGCGAGACAGCCAAGGATGCGCTTTCGAGTAAACATACATTTACTCTTTTTCTTCTCCATATCGCCTTATCAACCTACAAAACAAAGAATGATCACAATAATATTTCATTGTTATTCGGCGTTGTGAGAGCTTTGTTATATCTAGATCTTATATATTAAACCACTGCTGCCACAGCTGGGCTTTGCCCAGCATAGCCACCCAGTAAAAAAATTAAATAGAGAATTGTGGCATCAAAACATCTAGCCAGTAGCTTTGAATGGAGCTATATGTTAATTTTAATCTCAGGCAACTTCTCATGCATGTTTTTCTATGAAAAGATTGCAGAAACTGTGAACTGTAAGGTAGGAGTTATTAAACAGATTCACACGAATCCTTCTACAGGATTTATTTAGCATTTAATATTGACACTTGTCCAGTTCTTTCCCTTACTTCATTTACTTAATAGAAACGTCTGCAACTGTTGGGCTCATACATGAGTGTTGTTCATTGAAAAAAAATGTCTGTTTCCATCAAGTTTACACTATAGGAGAAGCCAAAGATATGCCTATGGTTTAACATCTCTACAGCAGGGGGTTGGTCACAAACTCCCCGCCTATAATGACATAAGAGAGTAATATGGGAGTTGTGATCTCACTGCCTCTGTGACGACAACCCTGCGAACTGTTTGTTTATACACAGTTATGAATATTTAAAATTTGATTTTGAAGTGCAATTTCAGTTGGCCTCAGTCAACTCAGGATGTGACAGCCTTAGGCCTATGTGATTTCTTAATGAACAAAGTGGTTCTGGAAAATGTCTGACGTGGCGTGACTCACTAGAATGTTGCAAACTAATTGATGCTGAGGAATTGTGTAAACGGTAAATGGTGAATTTTCAGCCACCCAGGTTTTTTACCACTGAGACAACAAGCGGAGCATTTAATTTGCAATCTTATTCTGTAAGCTGAAAGTGAGTAGATTTAGGAACACCATGCAGAACATGTTTGTATGGTACGGAAAGTTCAACAAAGTTTGCCAAGACAGCCTATCATCACTATTCACCAAGCATACAACTATACATGCGCTCCATAAGGTTAGGTTTTTGTTTAACCGTCTCAATGGTTGGCATACAGATTTAATTGAAGCAAGGAATTAGAGACAACTCTAACTCCTTGCTTGAAGACAAAAACTTCTAATCAATAGCCACTGATGTAAGAGATGAAAAAAAGTAGGTCAAAATATAAATCGAGAATGGAGCAACCGGATAGGGGTAAGCACATAACTTGAGGATGTCACTCTCTATACCCAAATGTAATATGTCAGTGGATAGCAAACGGCATTTGTTCCACTTGACCTTTCTCCTTACATTTAATTAATGTCTTCTTGCACAAATAATCTTAGATAGTATAAAAGCAATTTCAATTTTTACCTGACCACAAATGTAGACTTTTTATCCGGATACATTTATATATTATACAGTAGAGTATTATGAAAACTACGCTATACATATTATGCTAACCACCTATGAGTATGAAACATTATCAATAAATAATATATTTAATTAATTTTATGATTCTAAATTCCTGTTGAAGAACATATCTATAATGAAGAAATAACTAAGAAATTCCCTGCTTCTTGCATATCATTGACTGACATATCCATGGAGAGATATATGAGCATGTTTTCCTAGCATGATTTCTTTTCCAAATCCGACTACAAAGCCTCTTAAGAACATCCTTCTGGTCATACACTTACCTGTTCTTCTGTCAAACTTAAATTGTTGTCTTGATTAGTCCTGTGACTATATGCCACATTCAAAGAGTCAATTCCTTTTGCATTAATCTAACTATATTACCTGCATCTGTATTATTTTTGGCTAATTTATAATGTGCTTTATTTTACCTCACTTTACCAAGATAGATTAATAGTCTGAAATTTTTAATAAACAAATGGAAACTCATACATGTATTTCCAAAAGCAGCTGAAATGTGAGTAGACTAGTTTTACTGCGCTACACTTAAAGCACTCCCAGGATTTTTTTCCAGATAGAAAGCACAAAGCATTCAAATAAGCACAGCTAGATCAGCCTTAGGCAGACCACTCTAGCTTTTGATAGGTACATATGACCCATGTATCCAGTTAGTTTTGATCTTTGCACTAGGTGGTACTGTTGCAACATGCCAAAATGATCCCCTCTGGACCTTGTGGGCTGGGGCTTGCTATCATACTATTCATAGGCATCTGCCTGGAGTTACAAGCATGTCCAGTATCAACCACCATACTGGACATGCTTGTAACTCCAGATGCCTATGCTTGCTATGCTGCATGCAAGCAAGCAAGCAGCATCATCATGATGTACCACTCCACTACCAGCCAGGTCCTGTAACTGAGTATGAGTAAGTAAGTACTATTGAGTACAGCATTCATTAGTATGTATCATCTATCTGGTTGTTATTGCTGAAATTAATTGGAGTAAGACAAGGTGGTGCATGCTAGCAGAGAGCCCCTACTCAATCAAGGCCAACTTCAAGCATCCAGACCACATCATCATGTAGAGGTGCACTGTCTGTGCTGTTACAGTAGGTAGACTGTTGCCAGCTCTTGTGACTGTGATCGTCTTGTCCTCCTAACTTTTGTTGGCAGTCCAGTATTAACTGATGGCTAATCGAATCATCAACCCTTTCCCAACAGTTCAACCGAGGACGTTTTCACTCCTGACATGTACCCTGCCCGGGCTAGTGTGTATGTGTGCATCCAATATTGCATATACTTTTGAGAGGTCAATTTGAGCAGGGAGGATTCTCCCTGTCTTAAGTCTCTGGTTCTTGCTCACTAAATTCAATGATGTTTGACAAATTCTCTGCTGAAGTGCTTGCAATGTGTGCTGCTGTGATTCATCCTCACCTGCAAGGTAATACCCAAATCGGAGGTGGTGTGTATTGGATCATCTAGGATTTGAGAGTTCCAACTAATCGTTTGACACTTGAAGGAACCCAGGATAGTAGTGGAGTGTTTAACTCTCTTCCATGGTCTGGTAAAAGAAATATTTTCGACATCATTAGAACAACTTTGGTCATTGTCCTCTCGCATAATTAATTAACAATTCACATACAAAGTACACCCCACAACACCATAAGTTTAGTTCTTAGCTGTAAAACCTGGCTTATAGGGTGGTGAGAGATTAATAAGTCAAATATCCTATATTCTGTGGGCGCAAGATTTGGCCGGAACAAATTTCGAGCCATGTACATGATAGAGAAAAATGTCCTTAGGTTGTCATTTAACTCCTTGAACAAACTTATTCAGCAGAGGTGCAGTATTCGAAAATAGCTACTGCTCTGCGGTTGTGTTCACACTCATTGCATTATTTGTGTTTAAAAATGAAATATAGTATTTCACTTTTGCTGATTATACAAGAATAATGTAGCTGATAGAATTTGCAGACCCATGCACTGTACATTAGGGGCAAGAGCTTCAATTCACCGTTTAACGATATTTATCGGAAACACTCAAGTTAGCGTGTATGTTTGTATTTTGGTGATCAGCTGATGCTGGGGTTGCGTATGGCCATCAGCTGGCATGGAGCATGTTCACCTCATGCTCTACACATTTGTGTGGCTTAATGCAAACAATGATGATAATTCGGGGTATAATAATGCCTTGATTTGATATTGCCTTATCATTTCTGTTAGTAAGCTGTAAATGCAACAAAGGGGCACTCCCAGCCTTTGTCAGGCTCAAGAGCTCAATTTTCACTCTTCACTTTTGCCTGTAGTAGGTGGTTTACACATTTATCTGAATTAACCAGCAGCTTAATGCTGTAGTGATTGATGGGTTGTTTTTATGGCTACGATGATAGTAGTTGGTGAGAGGGTGGGCTTCTTAGTTACCACTGGCATGCATTAATTTATTTCTGCTGGTTGTTATTTTCTGCAGTGGAGAAACTTCAAAAGTCTTATAGCCTTCTTATCTGGCTTCTCATTTCATGCCACTATTTGTCTTTCTGCTGTCAGTTTTCAAAATTTTTAATAAAATACCCTGGAGAGTAGAGTGAAGATCACAATTGTGTGCAGTGGAGAAACTTCACCACTGTTACACTAGCTTCACGTTTCATTCCCTGTTTCGCATTATTTGTGTTTTTGCTGTGTTCTCATAATATTTTGATCCAGTAGGATTTAAGATTTTTTTCATGCCCCAGAGGAGCAAAATGAAGATGGCCATTTGCACTCGCTTAAAATATTGATATTTAAGACTAGCTAACATTCACTCAAATTCATAACTTTATATCAACACATCAGCTAGTGAAAATTGGTGCTAGCTGCTATAAAAATCGCCCACAGACTAGCTAAACTATACCCTAGCTGATGGTTACTTCTCTAGGGTAGATAGGTAGCCTAATCTCTTTTATTACAATGGCCAGTCTTTCAACAGATCAAAGATATTTTTTGAACATTTAAACTGTTGGAAATTGTAATTTTTAAACCACAGCATTCCACCACTATCATGTACTGTGATTTGATAGAGAGCACCGGCTATCTGTCAGATCTGAGTTTTTGCTCAGCACGCTTTCCACAAATCTGCTGCAATTATTAACATTCCAGTTTGGATACGCGTCCCAATGTCCAATCAGCAAATTGCTGGTAGTACCACAGGCTATTTGGACTTGAATCACTGCTGCTCAGTTGTTATTATTGCCATTTAGTGAAATGTCCTTTTCAATGGTGATAAAAGTTCAATAGCTTCCGAATATCAACCAAATGATGAAATCATAATAATCCAGGGACTTATTTAATTGCAGATCAGTTGTTGAGCGATGGTGTTGGTGCACGGTCCCTCTTTTCATAACTCCTGATAGGCTGCCGCACATTTCAAGGTTATTGGTGCTGTTCCTGAGTAGTAGTTGTTAACATGCCTGAGACAGCAACGGAGGTAGATGGAGACAAATATGACATAACTAAAGCTCTCAGTCAGGTCACATACAATATGTCAGGAGTATCACTGAAACTTGGCTCAAAGGACAATGGCGATCCAAAACATGGTGAGTACCTACATTATTTTTGCTTTTTACAAGCCGTCAGATCAAGTATTCATGTAAAAATGACTTTGATATGCTAGCTGCTGAAATACAATTCTGATGAGTACAGAGTATTTATTGAGATAGGAGTTGTTGCAACGAACCCTAATCATACAGCAGAACAGCATTGAACACAGAATGGAGTAAGCGTGGTAATGAATTTAGCATACATTGTGTTGTGTCCTGCTAGCATTTGGTGTGTAAAAATAAAAAAAGACGAGGCTTTGAACACCATCTATGCTAAGAAAAGCAGTTACTTCCTAACTCAATAGCAACTGGTTCCTAAAATCAAATGATTCAATGACCGGGCTATCCATGGCTGTATCAATCATATATCGGATAGCTAGTACATCTACAAACTCCTAGGTTTTCAATCTCAGCATGTAAAGCAGCAAATTATTGTACTTTAAAAAAATATAGCATTACGCAAACACCATTGGGAAATAAAGGCACACCTACTTGCCTAGCATTGTCACACAGCCACCACAAAAATGGCTGCATGACAATGCTTAGGCGTGTTGCTGACTATTATATATTTTGTAATATTTTGTTGTGCTGCTTCAGATAAGTGTGAGGATCTGTCGGATCTGCTGTCGATACCAGCTGTTCACAGATCGAGGAGGAGTAACAGTCTAACGGTAATATCTGATGCCGAGAGGTCATTCAAGTCCAAGAGACGTCTGTCCTGTCAGCAACCCCCCAACACTATTATGTACACGGTAAGTAATATAATGTACGTGTATGCATTTATGTATATATGCATTTATGTATATATGCACCTTTATTATCTCAAAGGGGTGATTGAGAAATAAAAAGCTGGTTTGCCGGCAGTAAAAATTGTTAACAAAAATGCTGATGTCTAAAACTGTTAATGATTGCATAAAAACGATTTGTAGTTTACACAGTAAGTAAATAAATTTACACAGTAAGTCTCTATATCACTGGAGTAGATACAATCTGAGACCACAATGACATCAAGACTACACTATTATCATGTGTAGCTCTGATCTGATCTGCAAGAACCTAACATGTACCCACCCCTAATTAGTAAATTTGGACTTGGATCGTAACATCAAATTCTTTGTGATGGTACTTATGCTAGCTGAATTATAGTTCACTCTCTATCAATCAGAGATATACATGGAATAGTATATCACGTCATCAGTGTGATCTGAGACACCGCCTCAGTGAGGCATAGCGGTATACAAAGGGCAGTCATTTAAAGGTGAAAGCCCCGGAGAGGGTGTATAAAATTTGTAACAACCCCAACACTTTTAATGATTGCACCCTTGCCGTGTGACTGACTATTAGGTGCCGTACTCGAGCGGTGGAAGAGAGTGATATATATCTCGTTTTCTTATGCTGAAGTGATACTTCTCTCTATTCATATACCTACTAAATGTTGGCTGTATTCTGTTATCAAAATCTGTCTCATCAGTGGGGAATTTTGGTCTACCAGTGAATTGGCATTCTGGGAAGGGTGATGGGGATTAAAAACAGCACTTATTTCTGTCGGTTAAAAAAAACTTGAAGAAAAATAGATGGGCAGTCTCTAATTTTGAGGCACCTGCACAAATACCCGAGTTCGCTGGAGTTCTTTTTTCTCACCAATAATGTAGTTGCAATAGGAACCGGATGTGGGCATATCTTTCCAAACCCACGGGCTATTTTTTTGTGCTCAGTTCATTTTGGTACATCAATGGCTTCATTACTTTATAGATATTAAACACCATAACTTAGGTGAGTGCAAGTAGTTAATTAGCAACATATTACAAAATTGTATTTTTAGAAATTTGCGTTTCAAATTCATTTTAAGTCATAGGGATTCTGTCAAGTGTTTCTGATGCCTTTTCCATGCCAGACTGGCAACTGAGTGAATCAACACTAAGAATACTGTAACATCAGCCATTTTTTGTCATGACTGTCCTGCAATGGCAGGATATGAAATAATGGTACCGTCATTCTTTGTCATATGGAGTCCATTCATGTCAAGCAGAACATTCTGGTAGCTGACAGTAGCCCTATCTTACTTGTGGTTATATAACAGAGTAAGGACAGTATGTCCTTACTCTGTGGTTATTGCCAGTGTTATGTTTTTGCAGACAAGGTGCATAATTTAAGTTTCTAAGTTGATTTTGTTGGCTGTAGGTAGCATATTTTAGTTTGCTTTCCTAGTCATTAATTTTACTGCACAAACAGTTTTAAGCAGCAATAAGAAGCAAAAAATCAAAATGCCAAGTTTGGAAAAGTTCCTCCTTGTCTGGAGCGGTTCTAAACTCCACCATAGCACGCTGTTATAGACTGCCCAGGATGGCTGGCTGACTTGCACCGAGAGCACAGCCTTCAAAAGTCCATCCAACGTAAACCGATAGCGGTACCACCATTTATCAAATCTAGCTTTCCGATACTATATTCAGACTAATTTGCCTAATTTGCTATCAGGGTAACATCAGACATTGAATCAGTACTACCAGGGTTATATAATGTGTTCCATGATAAACAGTTAAATGGACTTTTGACTTGGTATGTAATACATACGTACCATTGATGATCTTAGTCAGTCACAGGAGGCCTCTGTACTTTGTCTGTAACTGAAAGTCCAGAATATTATGACTTTGTGGGGCCTTCAAACTGATGATTTGCCTGTCATCTACATACTAATCAGCCCCACCCCTCCAAACCACCCATCACCACAAGGTTACTCGTATGTGTGATGATGAGTAGTACTACCCCTATGTTTGGCCAGACATGTAGAGATTTTTTCTGTGATTCCTAGAATCAGCTATCTTTATTTACTAATGCCAGCTTGCAGGGTTAGATCTTTAAAATGACTACTCATTTTGTTTTCTGAAGTAAAATTCTGTGTGAAACTAAAATATAGGACCCGGTTTTTTCAGACTTTGATTGATATTTGGGCTTACGTTTATGTTACAGGTAAAAGCTAATGACAGCATGGCAAGCATAGCAGCATTCTACGACACAACGCCATCGGTGCTGAGGAAGATTAATCGTCTAACTGTAGATTTCCTTCACACAGACCAGGTAACATTGGTCATAGATCAAGGTTAATCCAATTGCCTGCATTCCAGTTGCTCCCCTCCTCTGTTCACGCCATAGTCTTTGCCTGGGGTATGACCAGTGGATCCGGAGCAACTCCGAATGCAGGCAAATGGACTTGGTCAACTTTGGTTATTATCTGCATATTCATGGCGTAACCTAGCTGTCTTAACGGGGAGAAAGTAGTAATTTGTTAGCTGAATGATACTTGAGAAAGTTTTTAGAATTAGACTCTTATGAGAGTTTACATAAGACAAAACTTGCTCTCTTTGGTAGCGCCCAGTACCCGTCGTTTAGGAACGTAAACCTGGTTATTTAAGGATCATGGGATTAGACACAGGGGGGGGGGAGGTCACAGCTGTTGTTACCAGTCTGAAGCATGAGCAGAAACAATTATGTGTAGTTTAAATATCTACATTCTGATATCATTTAGTTTCTAAGAGTTGCAAGTTTCAACTGGTGGAATTCGAAACAATGCCAAGTGTGAAGCCGGTTATTTGCAAAAAAATACAAGCTTTGATTAATAGTAGGGCTTCCCCAACAAAAAAATAGCTGTCATAGAGTGCATTCAAGTTGTAATGTGTTGGTTTAAATAAACCTCAATTTTCGTCATTAAACCTCAAATATTGGCCTTGGTGTTTGAGATCAATCCTTTCAAGTTATCAAAGAGTAAGGATATATCCTGACTCTGTGAGGATATCCTTATCCAGTGACTATTTAGTTTTTAGTATCTTTGGCTTCACTTATCCTGTGTTGTGTTTATTGATATGAATATATATATATATATATATGTCAGTGATTGTGTTCCTCCCATTCTGCTAAATAACTCCAAATCCATCTCAATACATCTAAGCTTGTCAAATATTATTGATAACCCGAGTGCTTTTCTCATCTAGCAGCCGGGATGCCTGCATGATAATCCAGATATCCATGTGGCAGCGTATTGGTATTGTTGTTGTGCTGTCAGCAATTACAATTTCAGCTGTTGCCCCAACTCATCCATTCACTAATGTGTTGTTGCTGAGAAGCGAAAAATTTATTATTGGAAATGTGATGGTATTAAAATTGACTGATAATTATCATGCTACTATCACCTTCTTACCATTTATAATCTATGATGTTTGTGACACCTAAACCTGCATCGAGTCATGTTCGAATCATTCGGCCCAATGTATGATAGCTAAGGGCCAATGGTTGGTAGATAATGAACTTTTTTTGGTAAAAGACAGGCCAGTATCGCTATGAATATATTAAGAACTTTATTTTACACTGATCAATGCAAGAGGCAAATAAGACTACGTGTTTGAAATCATACATATCCTGAAATTTTAAATATTTATTTAAGTCATATGGGACTCAGCCTTGTGTCACTGAACCACATAATGAAGGATTTGGAATTCCCCAGGAGTAAATTTTTAACCAGTTTTCAAAATTGAATTGCTGATTTTGGTATAATATTTGGTTCCCTAGACTACTTAGTATGTATTTGTTTCCCCTACTGATTCCTATCACTTCATTATCAGTATTTTTATTCATCTTTTCCAGTGGTTTTTGTTTGGCTGCATTATAGTACCAGGATTTGTAGGATAAGACTTTGACCTTCTGGTATGCCAGGAACGCTACAAACCACCCTATTATTATTATTATTATTTAGACTGGATTTATCATGTGATGGTGCACAGGTGTAAGTAAGGAAACCCACTGAAAATTGCTGACAAGTTCTGCCTCGTGGTCAGTCCTACAGTAGCTAATTCTGCATCACCACATCTCAGCAACTATCCTGGAAAAAAACAAATATTGGCTATTAGTTGTTAACTTACGCTAGTTTGGGGTGAATTAATTTGATCTAATATTTTGTGTGTGTAATGGCGAACTTCGTCTCCTGCAAATATGTAACGTCTAGGGTATTCATGTATCATATAATATGTATGTACCTTTATTGATTCACATGTGAATAATAAAAAACTTTACAGCCGTACTGTCTAAAAAACTGTGAAAAATATGAGCTCTTTTCAAATAAAACAAAAGTTATTTCTTTCTAGACTAAGGTTTGGTCCATTTGCCTGCTCCTCTCCATTGGTCAGGCTTGCGGCGTGACCAGTGGAAGGGAGCAACTGGAATGCAGGCAATCGGATTACAATTGATCTATATTCATTTCAATGTATTGTGACTATTTCCCTTTTTGCAGATATTATATATACCATTATTAACACAGAGTGAGATGCTCACATCCAGCAGCTCATCCAGTAATGAAGACGAGAGATCCTCTCTTACCAGCACCATTGTAAGTTATATATGAGGAGATCAATAAAAATATTCCCACAATGCAATTTCGGCCTAAAATTCTCCAGGAGTTTAGGTAAAACTGTGTTGGCTCTGATATGATTGGCTGTTGCGTGGGAATCAGCCAATCAGATCCAAAGCATTGGCTAAATCAGGCTTTCCTTTAGTTATGTTCGCATTTGGTATAAATGCTGAAATTTGCATTGTGGGATACATGGTAAATATTATTCTTCTTTCTAGCCAAATTTGAGGTCATAATTCCATCAATTCTTTTGCTAATTTCTTCGCTGACAACATGCTGGTGTTTGTTGGAATGATCCCAAAGACACCATGTGCTCATATCTATTGTTGTTTACCTTCCTATGTTTGATACTTAGGTTTGCTTGAAAATTCTTTGTGATTCATCTTTCATTCCAATGACCCCTGTCAGTTTTTGTGGTGGCCATACTGATATAGTGATAGGGTTTCTCACTCATCAAAACACCATTCAGTTCACCAATCTTAGAAAACTAATTATCTGTTATGGATGAATGTCACCTCAAAGGGTTGGAAGTCTCATGGACATCCTTGTAGGCTCCCTACCTAATCATTTTTCACTAGCCTGATCAATCTGAGCCTTTTGTTTAAACAAGTTTCTCTCTTTGCTCCCTTTACTTTACTTAAAGAGTTCCACCGCATTCTTTTTCTTCTTGTTTTATGTAACTCATCCTCTTGTTGACAGAAATCCTATTGAAGAAGAGTTCAATGCTTCCTGCTATGATGGGGCCTTTAGGGACAAGTTTCTATTTATAACTAATCAGGAGTTATCTCTCACTGTTTTCAGGTACCGCCCAGCCTCAAAAAACCTTATCCTGGATTAGCACACAGAGTGAACAGTAAGACTCCACCCGACTCTGCGGACTCTACACCTGAGAACTCCTGTCTCCTCACTGAGCATAAGGTATGAGTCTCAGTTACATTTCTATAGTACAGGGGCTCCCTGCATACAAAGATGTATTGAATTTCTTCAGAGAAAATACAAGCAATAATCGAATTTTAGAACTGTCATCTTCAGAATAAATTCTTCAAACAACTGATTGACAGGACATAAAACTGAACCTAAATCTGAAGAACTGAGCCAGCATTGGGCATAAGTTTAATAGGAAATGAAGGTGATTGTATCTTCAATTTTGCCTAAAAATTGAGAAATCTATTCTTCAGGTTTCATTCAAACTGCCCAAATCTTTTCTTCAACATTAAAACACCCAATCTTCATTTTTCAGTAAAACAATAGTGGGGAGCCCCAGTATAAGCTGGTATGCTAAAAATCACCAAAGTTTCAGTAAAATAATCGGGAGCCACAGTACAAGCTGGTGTACTGAGAATCAAGCACCTGGTAGTAAACATTACAACAAGCTGTGTTGATAAGTGATGTAGAGTGTATTGTTAGGGCAAACAGATCCCCTTTATTACAATACAACAGTCCCAATCACTGGGGGAGCCTTTATCACTACCCAATTGATACAGACTCTCCTAGTAAGACTAACCACCCTTTATATCTGGGATGGTTGTCATAACCTCATATGAGTTTTCATGATCTCTCATGTGCAGGCTCTTTGATTTGTATGAGTAGAAGTAAAGTCTTCGCAGGCTGGAAAGTTTGCCTTTATCCAAAGACATGGTGAAATCAATGACTAGCTAACATTATCTCCAACCTAAGCTTGTGAAAATTGGTGTTAACTATCATTAAGTCACCGGCTAAGTAGCCTAAACTCTAGCTAATATTTTCACATTTAGGGTATGTCACAGTACTATTACTATTACTATTACCATTACCATTACCATTACCATTACCATTACCATTACCATTACCATTACTATTACTATTTCTATTACTAATCTTATTACTATTAATTGTATCTTCCTTAGGTGTTTACAATTTTTCTCTACAAACGTGTATAACATATTGTTAGGAGCTTCAGTCTGATGAAGATACCTTGAGAGAAGAGACAGATAGAGAATCTACTACAGGTGCAGATAAGATAAGATACACCAGTGGAGGAGTAGGAGCTGACAAAGTAGATCAATGTCCACCTCAGATGTACATCAAAGTCAACTCTAAATACATACTGCCTGATGATCAGGTATTTGATGTCAAATGTGAACGAAGCGCATATCTTGGCGAGCGAGCTCTGTCAATTGATTGGGAAGCCATGTTTGTGCGTCTATGCTGAAAGCTGATTCATCTTCGTCCTTTTTTAATATACTCACAGTCAGAAAAGAGTGAATACTACTATGTCCAGCGCCCTTTACAATATGGGACAACTCCTGACACAACCTCATTCTCATCAGGGAGTTTGGTCCCAAACTCCCTGTTCTCATGTTAGTCCAGTGGCAGCCTACCAAAAAAGTGGCTAGAAATGCAACTTCATTTACGAAATTGGATGGATAAATTCTAAGAGTGGAATCTAGGGTAGTTTTTTGAGGCGGTCGCAATGGTGATGATGTACCTTACACAAAGTTGCACAATAGGCAGCAAATTGCCAACAACGCTGCCGAAAATGGCCAAAATTGCTGTTTTTTTGAGATTTCAAAGGTCTGTCCTGTGCTCACCTTCTAAGTTGGGCTACTCAAACTCTGCAATCAGATTTATACATACCTTGGTCAGTTTTTGGTATAATATCAGCATGATAGCTCAAATATTGAGTGATAACCCCGCAAAAAAAGGGAAAGTGATCAAAAAATGATGATATGGTTTCAAAACATCCAAAACGTGAAAGAGCATGTCATAATTAGTGGATCTACAAGTTTACATGGATCTGCTATCATAAATAGCTGAGATGTGGCCAACAACGATTGCAATACCCCCTTATATCACCTGTATATAACTATCATTGAAACAACACTACTTTTTCAAACTTTTTCAATTTTGCAGGCGTCTCAAAAACTGACTTCGACTGTTCGTATCGATCTGATTGTTTTATGGTGGTTTTGTATTGACTCAATCAATGACCAAAAAATTTTTTTCAGCACTACGCACCTTTTTGATGATACTTGAAGGAGTTTTGCTTTTGTTTTCCACGCTATATAACCTTATACAGACGATTTTTATCATATTATAAAGGAAACCAAAGAATACGCACTATTTGAAAAACGACACACTCAGAGCATTAAAAACTGGTCTTATGCGATGGGAGGGTCAATACACAGTCACCATAAAAAAATCAGACCAATACGAACATTCGAAGCCTGTTTTTTAAGCAGCAGGATAATTGAAAAAGTAGTTTCGCTTTAATGATAGTTATACACAGGTGATAGAAGGGGTATTGAAACCGTTGTTGGCCACATCTCGGCTTTTTATGATCGCAGACCCATGTAAAGTTGTAGATCCACTAATTATGACATGCTCTTTCTGATTTTGGATGTTCTAAAACCATATCATAATTTTTTGATCACTTTCCCTTTTACAGGCAGTGTTTTTGGCAATTAGCGGCCGATGGTGCAACTTGGTGTAAGGTACAATATTACCATTGCAATCAGCATGAAAAACTGTACCAGAAACAACTGACAAACCTTATCCATCCAAAAGTGAAAATGGAAGTGATAAGATAGGAGGGGGCTGCCACCGGACTATGTAGATATCAATCATCTTCTGGTAGGCTAGCTATAGTGAAATTGTGTCATTTGGCTCCCAATGCTTTCCAGTTGTGTGCCAATGATGCATGAACCAAAACGGGATAAGAACTATTTGCAATAGAAGTTTTCAATGTAGATGGTGTACCTGTATATAATCTCATAAATGACAACACACTCATGACTTTGTACATAGTATGTCGTCCACCTTGTCAGATTGGTACAATATTGTGTACTTCAGAGTCATCTGCTCTCTGAGCACAAGTTCTCAAAAGAAGACAACTCCAAATTAGATCTTCTGCGACTGTTTTGATAGCAGCTATCATAGTCTTCCATACCATTGATATGAGTTTGATAATTTAATATATATCAGTGCCATACCTTACAAGTGATAACTTGTTGATTACAGTATGTTGATCTCCTGCTGCTACCTGATCGGTTTATAGCCCCCGTTTTCTTCTTCTTTCTCCCAGGGAGAAATTGATGGGACACTGCTGGTTACCCCCAATGCTGTGATGTTTGATCCGTATGTATGTGACCCACTGGTTATCGAGAATGGAGTGGATGAGTATGGACTAATCGCTAAGCTGGACACTCTCATCTCGCTCGCCATATACAGAGACAGTGAAGCTATGCACACTCTGCATAAGAATAAGTGAGTACCAACACAACATGAGCTCAATTTCATTGAAAGCAGCGAAACAAGTCGAAGAAATAGAAGTTTCTGTTGCACGGATGTACAATGTGAGAGACAGGGACATGACTAGGCAAAACATTTTTATAAGCCTATTTATCTCAATCATTATAAGGTTTGTCCACTTTTTTTATTTTCAGGGATTTTGTCACCAAGATTGCGATAAATCAGCTTTTAAATCCCTTGTGACATAGGAGACAATGTGTTTATGAATTGTCATTGGTGCAGATGCCGAATAAGAGTTTTTCCCTGATGACGCTATTTTAACATGTCATCTTTCTATGTCGCACGTGCGGAAAAGTAACTAAATGGAGAGAGGACAACTTTTGAAGCACAGCTTGGAAACTGTCTATAGTGTGTTAATATTCTGTTACTGTTTTTGATTATCTAATATTTAAGATTGTATATGTATTCTATCGCAGAAAGGACCCTAGTATCTGTAAGCCTCAGATCTACCACCAACATGAGTGCAATCTGAGAACTGAGGCTAGTCAGACTGAAAACTCAAACTCAGAGGACAGCTGTGGTGAGGGGCGCGACTTAGACAGACTAAGTGCTGCTGAGAATTCACAGCTATCATGCTCTTGTGGTGCTTCTGACCGGGCATTCGAGCACTCTCTTTCTCAGTGAGTCATTATCTTTACATTTCCTGCGGATGATCTGCCTTGACAGGTTCCTGCTGTGTTTTTATATACGGGTCCCATCATCACCACCATTTAACTTCAACACTGCAGGAGATATATATTTAAACTATAATAAGTCAAAGTAATCGGAATGCTGGTTCTTAGTAAGGAATATGACATAATTACAAAGCCACTTCGCTGCAATTACTTTCCAGCTGTCTCATAGACAGGTAGCTCAAATTATTGTATTGTTCGCTGATGGTGGCATCATCAAACAATGCCCTACCAGTCTGTTCTGACCTGCTCCAGTGATGGTTGATAATGGAACTCCACCATCAACATACCAGACAAAAGCTTGAATGCTTGAACCTAGGCAGCGCAAACATTCTAAGATCCTCATTAACGTGATATATCGCTTTTTAAAACTTTTTAATATTGTATTGGTGATCATGTCATAGTTATTTTCACAGTTGAAACCTCCCAAATATTTGACGTTGAGTCGCAGTGACCTCTGGAAGTTCATTTTGGGGCAAAAAGTGTCCTTTTTAAATTGAGCCCTCTGTGCCTTGTTTTTGAGGTATTTGATTAGTTTATTCTTTCACCATATAGAGGAGGCATGGCAATAACTGGAGGAGTTAAATTTTTGTGAAACATTATGATTTTAGGCCTCCTGTCTTTGAGACTTGAAATTGATTTTTGCAATAGTAATAGGGCCATTTCTGACCCCTCATAACATGTGACCCCAATGATGCAGAAACTAAAATTTCCAATTTATTTCACCATTTTGGTCTTGGACTGTCACTTCCATCAATAATCTTACCAGCTTACAGATCCTGGTTGTCACAACTTTAAGAGATAATAACCCAAATTTTAACTAATTTAGGTCAAAATTTTCCAGCCAAAATCCAGAAATTCAGAGAGATGTCAGTCAAATTTGTTGTCAGCATGATAAACAGCAGGAGATTGTCTAGATTTTGATCAAAGCGATTATTAATTATGGCTTTACGTCTTGAGATATTTGGATTTTTGTGGCTAAACCAGCCTTATATCAAAGATTATAAATTGCTTATATGGTCCAACACATGCACTCCTCTCCAGCCAAAAAAACTGAAAATATGTTAAACAACATGTTATACACATTAGCTTCCGTTAGACTAGAGAGTATTTCCGAGGTTTTGATCGTAGCGTTTGATGATTGATTCAATAGCTGAGAAGTTATGAGCATAAACATTTCTCTTTTGATGCTAAACAATCACCCAAAAAGGGTGATCCATTGTTGTACACAATGTGCTTTGCATGTAATACTGCATAGATTTTCATCACGATTTTGCATAACGTAATTTGCTGCATCATTTTGCCCATTGCTGCCTATATGTTTTCAATGTATTTTAGTTAACGTACAATTAATCAAGTAAGTAACATACGGTTTAAAAAAAATTGCGATATTAAACATAAGTCTGACTACTAGCAACTTGTCAGTGAAGGAATTTTTGAGATTGGACAAGTAGTTCCTCAGAAACTGAAAAGGCGATATATCACGTTAATCCAAGATATTGTTGGTTCACATCGCTATAGGTATAGAAGATGTTATGTTATGTTCTAGATCCAAAGAAGGTATCACCATACATGATGAAAACAAGATTCTGAACGCAGAAACTATTACACGTGATAACAATTCTGACACTGTAGACTGGGATGACAATACCTGGATCAACAAAGACTTATCCAATCGGGAGTCCTCTCGGGTCACTTTTGACCTTGACACGGAGGCTAAATCTACACCAATCAGCTGCCGACCTATGACTGTTAACTCCGCCTCTAAACTCGCCCAATTTTCTCCTGACTCTGCTGATATAGACTATGATCTGGGTGATGAGAAAGTTAGTCAAAGCCTGGAAAATAGGATAAAATTGTGTCAGTCGCGGAATCTGTCACAAGTACGCAACGCCTCCTGTGCATCCAGTATATACAGCGTGGGTGTAACTTCCAATACTGAACTGTACGTTGACTATGGTTGTGGCATGTTCGCTCATGGCAGTGTGTCATCAAACTCAGAAACCAAAGACTTACATCATCCACATCCTAACCCTACTCATGTGACTGCTAGCGCTGATGGACCTGCCCATACTTTAGAAAACCCGTCAGTGACTAAACTGAAGGCAGAGGATGATTGTGATGGTGCTAATCGCAGTAAATTAAAACTTCACCTAGAGGGAGTCGTTACTAAAGAAGATAAACCTGGACTATTCTCACCTATTACTGGTATGATTTCACGACTATCGATTCGTGAATTAAACTGAAACCTACTGAAAGGCCATTCTAGTTCCCTAATCAACTTGCATTGCCATTTTACAATACTGATAAAAAAAAATATGAAACTTGAAATATGAAGTCTTGTCATGTCATTCATGCCACATGTCTGATGACTGGCACAAAAAAAACTATTTTTGGTAAGACAATTTTTCCTTTTTTCTTGGTTTAACATGGGGGAGGGTTTATGCCAAGATCTTGGGCATGACGAATCAGAATTCCACTCAGAAACAAGTCAGAGTAACCTGAAGAGATAAACTGTCATTGAAACGTGGTAGACTTCTAAAAACCAAGTATCATAACTCCACGTTTGAATCTGTTACGTGGAGTTATGATTGTGTCAGATCAGATCAATCTCGCAGTCTCTCTCTTTGATGGCACATGGTAACATTTGTGCGAGTACTTGTGAACACTCACTAACCCCTGCATTTTGGACTGTATTTATTTCGTCCAAGTAGCTTTTTCAGTCGATAGGTCAAGCAGTGAGTAGGGAAAGAGCTATATATACCATAGCATAGAGTATATGTAACGAAAAGTCTAAACATGCTTATTCTAAGACACTGGGGACCTGTACTTTTTTGTGTTATTGTTTACTCTACGATATATTGGATGTGCTGTGGTTTTAGATCTCATAGCTGGTACTGGAAGCCAGGAGGAGCACGTGAACTCTTTTTATTTGTGCCTACAAGTCGGGAGGCGTATCGACAATCAACATAAGTCAAACACCTCATGCCCAATCGACTCTTACCAAAAATCTCATAAGCCTGAATACTGGTTTACCATTCCAGCCGACAAGTAAGTTATTATAATAATGAGACGTGGTAATAATTAACTATTATTTTGTGTTTGTTTCAGAAGTCTTGTCATATTACTTCAGTGGCAGCTGGCCTTGTACTATTTAATATCTATTTAGCTTCTAGTTTATTGACATAAAAATCCCCTGTAGGACGTCTATACAACATATATACAACCTCTAAACAACCTCTAATCAACCTCTACACCAATGGGACCGTTAGCCTTCAAAATATTTGGAAATCAAAGTTTGATCTTTCTTTTATTCTATATTATTAGAAGATGGAGAAATTATCTTTGAAAATGATTAATTTTTACCGATAAAAGGTAAATGATGTTGATGGTAATTTGTTACTGCCATGTTGGGTTATCGAAATGCTCAGTATTGTCAACTATTTAGATGCTTCAAATTCTGCAACCCACAGTATTTCTTATGTTGCAAAAATATATAATTTCCTTATGTCTTTTTTTTTAGAGCGGACAGCTTGTACATGTTTTTTATTGAGTGGGGGCCGGAGATTTACGGAGAAGAGATAGCAGACGATGATATACTGAACAGTAGAGGATTCATGGCCATCACTGAGGAGGACAGCTTTAACACTGAGAATAATAAAACTAAACTACCCTGCTCTCCTCTAGTTAGACAACTCTCAAGGAGCCGTGTGTTCAAAGATTGGGAGGTGAGATATTTAAATCACATATATATATTATCCTACAGGAATAAATGTTACTAGGAGGAAAAAAGGAACGGCAATCTCTTCACGCACACTTAGAATATGAAATTCATTGCAAGCTAACAATTATTGAGACTCCAAAATTAGGTCAACCCCAAACTAGCTAAACTAGCTGATATGTACTCCTAACAGGAACAATAGGAATATTTTTAATTGGGAATGGGCAGTCAAGTGCCCTGACCAAACCAAAGCACATCTGATAGCTCTATCTATCCACATTGTGCAGGCCCAACTTTACCCTATTATTTCACTGCACTCATTTTTTGGCATATTTGCAAGGGAAGAAAATCACCAAACACAAGAAAAACTAGATGCAATATATGTCAACATTATTGTTCACCTCTTTACTGATGTCAAAGGAGTATCAAACTTTCAACTGATGAATGTCCAAGTATTGTCGAACTCTTAAAATATGTCGAAGTATTATCAAACTTATGACCTATGTCCAAGTATTATTCAACTCTTTTTATGTTGAACAGGGGAGGGGTAATGCGTTCAACTTTTTGCCCGCTAACCTCGCTCCTGAGTTGAACAAGTCATCCACCATCAAATTGTCCATGTGGTCTATATAACCCCATGTAACTGTGTTCTGTTCTCTGATTGGCTAGTTGAGACTAAAGCTATCTTATAGAGGAAAGATAATGAGTGGCTATCAAATTGTGGTTTGCAGGTTCATTTCAAAGTCACAGACCAATCATATTACTGAACACTGTTACCTTTGTAATGTTTGCCTTCAATGTAGAAGTTTTCATTGGCCTAGCATACTATGACGCAGGCTTTACTGAGCTGGCGCTATATAGGTGCATAAACTTCAGTTTGCCCTGTCAAAGATGAATAACCATTAAATCTTTGTTCGCCCTGGGGTTAGATTTGTTTCTCACAAGCTCAACAAAAGTCAACATGAGAGGTTTAGACAAAATAAAGCGCAAGTTCTCCAAAAGAAAAAAGGCAAGATCGGATTTCTATGTGAACAAGTACTCAATTCTTTGAAACAGAATTTCTTTCAGAATTCATGTTGAAAAGAACATTGGCGGGAGCTAATGTGCAAACTTTTAGCTAATTTCGAACATGAATTATGACATAATTTTTGTGTTTGATGGTTGTCATCAATTGCTTAGCTTTGCTTTTTTGGCCAATGCTTGGATAAACATAAACATAAACAGATCAAAATAGACAATGATGATTAATTTGTAACTAAACGATGATGTTATTGTTACTTACTATTTTACAGATTGTAAGTATAGATGAGATATTGAGACAGAAGTCTTTACTGGATATAGATAAGTACTTACCTCTACCTGAATTACAAGGAAACAGCGTCCTGCTCTCTGAAGAGCACATCAAACAGGTAAGTAACGTTATTTGTTGGTAAGAATAAAATCGCAAGTTTTTGTCTCTGTCCATATTCAGCGCCAAGTTGCTCTCAGTTTGCAGGCAGGATGAAGGACATCTGAGGCCTCACTGGACCTCCAATGCTTGCACGTCAGAGGGCAGGCGCTCTTACCAACTGAGTTACGTCCTATACCTATAAATATACGGGACATGAACTTAATTCTTCTCATGGAGCGGAAATATTGGCATAACCCTATACAGTTAGAAAACACACCACGGGGAGGGGGGGCTGACACACTACGGGGAGGGGGGGCTGACACACCACGGGGAGGGGGAGGGCGCTGATCTGACATCGGTCTGATTGGCTGCCCTACTGGAATGATAATATAGCCTGGGAAATTGCCTTGTTTACAAAACCGCAAACAGTAATAAAATGCCCTTAGCGTCGATGACTTGAACATTCCTAGAATGCTACCAGGGACTGGCTTTTTTTGCAAGCGCTTTGTTTGGCAAAAGAAAGCTAATAATGCCATTCCAGATATGTAATTCAATGGTATGTGGTCATTGAGGTGAATTCTCGAATGTATAAAGCTTGATTTTGGTATCGCTTGTGCATCTCCATTCGTAAGCTTTCCAAAATTAATCCATTTCAATCATTTTGCGATTTGTCCTATTGAAAACAGATTTACCAAGAAAATCAGAATTTTGCCCAACTTGAACGTATGAATGCAGCTGGCTAATTGTCATTTCATAGCTGGAGGGGTGAATATCTCATCTCTTCGTGTCAACATGGTTCCCACCACCAACAGGCTTCATAATTTTCCAATAGATAAGTACTGAAAATTAAGCCCACCTATTTCCAAGATTTGGCTTTGCTCTCCTGATGCGGTCAATTTTGAAATGAAGTTTCTTCGAATGATTAGATTGGCCCCGATGGTTGGCCCGCTACATTAACTGCTTTTAAGACCAACCTAGAAACGTGGAAAGAAAAACATAGCAATGATTCATTGTAGAAAATTTAAATGTTGTAGGGATTTTATTCTCATACCACAGTAGGGTACTTGTACATATCTCATATATCAATCTATCATTGAATTCCATACCTGGAACAGCTTATTTAGCTTTCTCTTGCCAAACAAAGGGGTTCGCAAAAATAGCTAGGCCATAGTAGCATTCTAAAAATGCCAAAATTATCCATTCTGCGCATGCTCAGCTCTGGACATGAGCTGATCTCTGCAAAATTGAGTCTCGGAATTCCGAAGCCATCTGATTGGCTACCTGCTCTGGTGACATCCTCCCAAAGCGTGCGGATTTGTTATTAATAGTTATCCTCTCTTGTCTTTATTAGCTGCTTTTGATTGACAGTTTATGCAGGGGGTATCCCATTTACCTTTTCCAAAGTTGCAATCAGAACCCAAACTAAACTCATTGTTCTTGCACATGCGCAAATTCAAGTCACGCATGATGCATACTTAGCCTTACGACACCTGCTTTGTGGTAATGATAGCCTAGTTTATCAGTGAACTACATGCCCAGTCAGATCACGAGAGTCAGTATGAAAATTATCAAAGGTGAAAGCATTATATTACTGCTTGCAGTTTTGTAAACAAGACTATTTCCCAGGCTATATTTTTCATGCTAGAAGGGACAGCCAATCAGTTCAATGTCACACATGTCCCTGTGTTTAATGTTCAAGTTGTTTTAGGTTGTGTCGATAATTCTGTTCCACGACAAGATCTTCAGTCAGTTGATACAATATAAATTCTACCAATTAAGCCATAAATGGCTATGAAATGTTAAACCATGGAAGAATACATCTTTTAACGAAACGATACACAAAAGTCTCACCTGACTAATATGCTACCAGGCAGTCATCAATAGAATACAATTTTAGGGAGACCTCACCAAACATGGATTACATATATCATGGCAGCGGATTTGCTTAGTGATAGATTTAGTCCATTATATTCAAATTTAAGAAGTTAAAATGAGATAAAAATGTTGGCAGTTAGACAGTTCAAGGAGACAACTCCTTGGACAATTCAACACGCTTGGCTAATTTTTAATGTGGAAGTGTATTATTGTCATCTAATGTGTCATTTAAAAAAAAAATTTTTACCTGACTGACACAAACAATTATTCATGCATATCTTATGTACACCACAACCTAATTGGTATCACATGATATATACTGGTTGAATCAATAAAGTATATAATATTATTATATGATTATATTGTATGATGTATTACTCGCAGATTGCTACCTCCATGCCACCGAGAGTTGAAGGACATAGATGGCGTTTAGCTTACAGTCACGCTGAACACGGATTTAGTCTGAACACACTCTACAGAAACATGTGTGAATTTGACTCGGCCACGCTAGTCGTCGTCCAAGATGACAATGATAACGTAAGTATATGAGATGAGTTACACAGGGTGAGTAAAATATTCACAGACGGTAAGGTTTGCGGTTTCATGTATCCTTGAAATGCCTAACTTTGAGACTAGTAGCTAACATTTGCTTACAATCTATAGACACCTTTCTAAAGCATTCCCGATTATGTCTCTATCCATCTAAGAATAAAATGACATAAAAGGATGCAAATATAATTAAGCTTCTCTGAATATCTGAATAAGTTCACAGGTTACTTTTTATGAACACTTTGTGTTAAAATGTTTGACCAGTTAAATTGTATAGTGCATGACTATAATGTATCAATGCTTGAAAATGTTGTCTTCACGTACTGGTATTGGGGGCTGCTTGTTCTAATGTTTGAGGGTTTTAGAGATGCCAATTCACTTTTCGCCACTCATTATACCAAGATATACCATACACAATGTGAAGTGAAGTATGTTGACTTTAGTTATTTCGTTGATTTGATTGTAGTTGTTTGGTGCATTTTCCTCCTCGCCAATTCATCTGTCGGACCATTTTTACGGCACAGGGGAATGCTTCCTCTACTCTTTTGATTCTGGGTATAAGACTTATCCGTGGAGTGGTAGGAATATGTTCTGTGTGCGCGGAGGTCTACAAGGCATTACTTTCGGCACAGGGAGGTAAGGCATAGTCAACTCTCTGACTTCTCCTCCTTCCTATTCTGGGTGGTCTTTCAACCTAGTATGCTTGAATACAGGGTGGTCTTTCAACCAAGTGTGCTTGTATTCTGGGTGGTCTTTCAACCAAGTGTGCTTGTATTCTACTTGGTCTTTTAACCAAGTTTGGTGATATTCTGGGTGGTCCTTCAACCTAGTGTGCTTGTATTCTGGGTTGTCTTCCAACCGGATCAAGCAAGATTTTTTTAATCAAATTGGAAACACTTCACTGAAAATCAACAGTTTTTTGGCCTTTAAAATGAGGGAAATTAGATCCAGAACCGTTAACACAGGAGTTTTTGTTCGAGCATCAAGCAGTGAATGATTTGAGAATGAGACTTAGCTCAAACAGACAGTTTGTTTCAGTGTCTATGACATTTATCTCTCTTGACTGTATTCTGAAATTCAAATCCAAGTTCAACAATCGCTTAAATAATTGGCAATTGGTTGAGCCTCTCTATCTTAGCATAGGAACTCAGTCTATTAGGGACTTAGCCACTACTTATCTGTCTTGGGCTAATAGTGGAAAAGTTTGGATGAATTGAATCAAGGATAAGCCGCTGTCTGCAGTTTGTGCGCGGACATAGAGCGGATAAGTCTCTAATTTGAACCATCCCATTGCATAATTATAGTTAAGTTCTCTATTGAAAATTGTAGACAGGAAGCTCCAAATCTTTTTCGCGGTGTTTGTGTGCAATTTTTAAGCTTTGTATATATGTTTGCATACAGATGTCGCCATAGTGTACAGCAAATGTCAATTGAACCATCGTCAAACTTTCATTCCATACAAATGATTAATGACGGAGTTGGTTCAAGGACAACGCTATGAGACGTTATAAATTTCAGCTCCAAATGCTGACTGACTGGTATTCTTCAACATCAATAGATGATCACATTTAATGAACCATAGGGCATATGCTAGCCTAGATTTAGTTCCTCTCAATCCATCACGAGCCTCAAAACTTTATTCTACAGGTTGTATTTTATCATCGTTTTTATTGTATTATATGATATACATATACAATATGTGTATATAGTGTATATAATTAAGTAAAAATATATATATAATATTTCATTATAGGCCTGTTTTATTTCTGTATTGTAGCGCGACATGCGGGTTGTGGCTGGACTCTAATCTTTACCGCGGTAGGACGCAGCACTGTGATACATACGATAATGAGCCACTCACAGGAAAGAACGAAGACTTTTTAATACGCGGTGTTGAAATATGGAGTCTAAACGATGAAGAATATGATTAGGCGATGTTTATCGGTCACTATTTTTGTATATAATGTAATCACCTGTATAACAAGGTGTTTACCATTACCAGTATTTACCTGGGTTTTTTTACTCTGTAAGTTTTACCACAATTTACTCGGTCATTTTTATGTATAATAATTAGTCATACGTGATGCAAATAATATAAGATATTAGGCATATACTCAACTTATGCTTCCACTAACACTTTAAAGTCATTGTCTTACCTAGGAGGAAGAGCATTATTTAACCATGGCTATTTGTTTGGCTAATATACAACAGTGCAATCCATTTCTCAGCTGACTGCTTCCAAAGTATATAAAATACAAACAAGAACTTGGTATAACCTTTCGCTAGCTTAGGTGGGAGATTATAAAATGTTATGAGGTTGAACATATTATGTAAGCTAGCAATTTGTTTTGGTATTTCAAAAGCACACCCTGAGGTAGCCTGTCTTGACAAGCTGTCTTCGGTTTGTGGTTTGGGGTGTTAGTTCCGCTCCACAACAAGACAAGCTAACTTTGAGGCAAAATCCTGCAAACACATTATTCCTATGTCACAGACCATATTCTATGACCATAACTTTATGACCAATCATAAAACAAATTGGAACTAAAGCTATCAATTCACTTGGGCTGTAAAAGTGGATACCATACCATACCATATATTTGTGGTAGGTACTAAGCCGAAGCTATATTCTTCTGGATTGAACATCACCATTTATTGTGACAATTTCATCAGCTATTGTCACTATTTGATGACCATCTGTTCCGTCACTTTTCAACAATATTGATGCATCGATGAATTGTGGTCTCATTTTAAGCTTAAAATAATACAGCTAAACCTAATAACAAGTCATCTGCGTGACTAAGCAGAACTATTTAGAAATCTGCAAGGGAAAGCCAGGCCAAACATGGAGAGTAAGGATTCCTAAGGTCATATTTTCATATTCAGTCACAGCAGGGAGTTTGGTCCAGAATGACTTAGGTGTTATATACTCCGAGTTGTGTACCTACACAAGAAGATGGGATAACTCCTAATTTAGGTATATCTCTTGCCTTGAAGGGTAAAACCTACTGAGGATGTTGGTCTAGTTCACAACATGTATTAGCTTGTTGAATCACAAGGTCATTTTTTGCATCCTGCAACGAATCCTCTGTTGATTTGATAAAGATCAAATGCACCTCAAAACGAGGCTGAGTCTGTAAGTTTCATATCTACAAACTTATAATTTGTGACTGTCGCTGTGTCAAGTCTTCAGATTGAAGATTAAAAGTCTCTTATTCTCAGAGGAAGTTTGTATTAGTGTGTCACCGGCTACACACATAGAGTAGATTTCTCCTGTTTCTACTCCAGGTACGGCAGCTTTAATATCACCATAAGCCGTATAAACATATAAATAAGTATACCATTGTGTGACTGAAACCTAGCTATAAAATACAGATCTCATGGCATGAGATCTGTATTTTTTTTAGCTAGGTATTGATCAATGCATAACAGGAGACTCATGTTACACAGAAGCTTCTATACCTTCAATCGAACATTGATCAACACCATGTTAACTGCCGGCTCACACTCTGCACGTTTTCAAACTGTTCTGGCATATGTTTGTTGTCTCAGCAGGATAGGTCTTGAATTAATTGAAGGATCTGATTCACTCCCCTTACCCATGCACATGATATATCAGTTGATCGGTCGCAATCTCATTAAGAAAATATTAAGCTATGCTTTCCTCTACATTGGATGAACCCTTCACCACAGCTAGATGTTGAATACAAAGGTAACATATATATCTGTATTTTAACTGCCTCATGGGTCTATATTACAAGTAGGGAGTACAGCAAAACCACCTCCCCTTGCAAGACCCTTAGAGGAAAACACAACTTCAAGTGTAACTGTGTGAGTGAATCTTTTCAATCGAACATATTGCCACACATAGTTCTCATCTCATTTATTTGCAATTGATCTAGTTTAAGCGCTCAAACTGTGCCGGGACAGCTGGTAGTTGCATTCCATTATCGACCAAAGTGGTTGATAATAAATGCTACTACAGGCTGTCCCGGCACAGTTTAAGCGCTTAAACTACAGTTGATCATGACTTTCATATTGCTTGTCCTCATGCGTTCACGGGCAGACAACTACTAAACATTTGACAACGTAATTATTGTTACTAAGTTTGACCAGGGAGGCTACACACAGACCGACTGACTTGAAGTTCAGTTTTGTGCTGTTGAGAATGGCAACCCAATATACGTTAGAGGGATCAGCAATAGCTCGAGTTTGGGGGTTTGGGGGTGATTGTGAATGTTAGGAAACGCCAACTTTCTCTTCTCTTGCCAAGGTGGAAGTTTATGAAAAGTAAAGAAATAACGTACTAACAGGATATCAAATCTAGTCTGGACTAGAGTTATAATACAGAGCAGGGTGGCTCTGGCCCAGTCTGTCCCATACTTTCTGTTGTAAGACATGCTTATCATTTCCCCCAGCGGGGGGCGTCGGCCGGGGGACAAAAGCCTGCGGGCTCACACTAGCTTATCATCATATTCCTCTTCATGATGGTGCCTTACTTGGCAGTCTCATTTTTCCATCAAGTGAACCTGCTTATGATGTATTTGCAATATTTTTAATGTGGTTAACGCATTGAATTCCATATCGTACAATTCAATGGGTTAACGTCTCAAATTGAATTGATTGAATTATTTTCTGGAGATTTGGTTAACTTTTATTATGGGAAAACAAACTGGAATGAGATTTCGAAAAAAGAATTTTTCAACTTTATTGGCGTAATTTTCATTTGATGAGAATGTGATATGAATGTGATCTGATATGAAAATAGTGATATGAAATTGTCTAAGTCTTAGCAAAATTACGGTTGTCTGTGTAAAAAGTCTAAAATTTGAGCCTTGCGTGTCGGAGGAATTTGATGTAAAAAATAAAATGACATGGCACACATCGATAGAACAGATTGTATCAGAATAAAGATTGTCATCACATCAGGATAGAACAAATATATGGTCTCGTGCGAAAAATAAAAATACATTTATGTTAATATGAAAAATTTCCTTAACTATACTCAAATTGTGAAGCGCGACTAAAATGTATATTTGTACTTTTGTTTTGTGGGAGATCCCTATCTTAATTTTCATAGCAAATTTAAGAAGTTGTCTTTTCATGGCTTCTCACTTGGAACCTTGCTATTTTGTTCTCCCAGTTTGACAGACTTTGGATTTGGAGGGCTTAGGGGAGCCGATGGTGTGCATCGTGAAGTCTGATCCTCATCCTTTGCTGCAGTTGGCGGCTCGGCTTTCGTTTCCTGTAACACAAAAATACAAGATAATTTAATAAATTATTGGTTCAGGGGTTAAAGTTTACCAGAATGGGTAAGGAACAAGTTTCTGTAGAATTTACTCAACTGCTTCCCAATCCTATCAGATCTTAGGAAAATTTGCCTTTCAAAGACTCATATACATGTGTTATCATTAAGGTTTTAGAAAAAAAGAAATTGCTTGACTCAAATTCTGATGAACCATATGCTGTCTATTGCTTGATAGGGTGATTTAAAAAAATAGGGTTTTTGGACCATTTCCTTTCTGATGTCACCACAGCCAGCCCTTAACAGTGTTCGGGATGGCGATGACCGCCTACGTCTGTGATCACCATCCCGAACACTGAGCTGAGGATGTCAAAGGTAGTTTGGGACAGCTTACCTGGTCAAACCTGGTCAAATTGACATTCCCGTTAAGTAACGGGAGGAGTTATTCTCTCATGAGTGATTAAGATTAGTGATGACACCCATACTTACCATTAGGACACTACTTTTTGGAGCTTCACTAGATGGCCCGCCGGATCCATAAGCATTACTCTGTGAAGAGCCTGTGGGTTTCTGTAACAAGAGTTACACAGTCAAACATCAACGCTGGAGAGGATAGTCTAATTGCTGTGTCAGGGGTCATTAGGGAATTGTAAATTAGTGAATACGGTCTGGTAATAGCTTCGATTTGGCTAAAAGATTGTAACACCGTAAAAGAGATTCCTTCTTCTTCTTTATTGACACTAGGTCCTTTTTGACGGCCATATATGAAGGGCCCCCTCAAGCCCGGAGCTAAGCTAGGATGGATGGCTTGCCAGTGACAAATCGTAAATGGGATTTGTATCTGGATCACTCGATCACAAGTCCTCACACTTAACAGCCAGACCATTCCTACAACCTCAATTGCTCACAGACCATAACAAGGTTCTGTGATAGGTTTAAAGATACACAATGTAGGATTTCCAAATTGAATGATTTAGGTCACAGGTCATAGCTCCCTGTAAAGTAAATTATATGAGACCAACCTTGACTGTGACCCTCATCTTGGATTGTTTCACTCATCTTCATTTTTATTGGCTACGCTATTATAACTTCACTTTGGTTTGCTTGACCTGTTTGGCAGGTATACCATACTGATTTCATAAATATGTGTGAAATCATAGATCATAGATCTGCTTCTAGTTTTTGAGGATATGCGATGAAGATATGCGATGAGAAGGTAGCAAACACTTACGCAACACTCAGAAATTTGATCCAATAGTTCCTCGTTTCTCTCGTTGAGTGAGCTACGATCAAATTTATCCACAAGGTTGCCGATATTTTCTTTCAGCTCGTCCTTTTCCTTCTCAAGCCTTCAAGTCAGAATATATTATTATTATGATACCAAGATCGGTGAGCTGTAATTTTTTAAGACACACAGCAGGCATGTCTGCTAAGGTGTTTGGTGGTCATGCCTAATTAGTCAAGCTCACTGTATTATTATACTACATAGTACATATCCTCAGCTAAATGGCTGCATTGTGCACCAGCTGAACGAAAATATTCACACGAGGTGATATATTGCACATTCAAATTTGAATATTTTCAAGTATGAAGGGCACCGATATAGGTATTATTGATTTTGATAATGCTGAAAAGCAAGAATATAAAAAGCATGTTCATGATACAATCACGGCTTCGTGTTGATAAAACATTCATTAGATTCACTCAAATTGTGAGCATTCCTTTTCATTTTGTTTCATTGAATCAAACGTTATAAATACATTTATTGATTGAATCAACTTGTGTGGAAAATGTGCTATAAAGGAGTCTCTTCCAGTTCATAGAAACTTGTCAGATTGACCTTGATTCTTTTGTTCTCCCAAGCTGATTACACTGGTTCGGACTGCTGATGAAATGCAGTAAGAAGCCGTAAGTGAAGGATGATAAATTCACCCAACCAAATAAACTAACAAACAACAAAATTAATGACAACTGAGCTCAGATGATATATATACTTAGATGATTGGTCAAGTCTCATTTGATAGGTCTCCACTAGTTCATCGATATCCTCAACAGTCGGCTCGAAAGACACAAGTTCTTCCACTTCTTTTGTCACCTACAAACAGGTGTTGCAAATTATTATTACCAGAATAAGATATTGATGCAAAACCCCCAAAGAAAGATCAATGTATCATCATGCTTAATTTGTAAAATTTCAAATAATTCATAGAAATACATAGCCCAGCCTTACACCCAATCAAATCAATCAATACAGAGCTAAAGTCAATAGGGAGCATTATGCTTGTAATGAATTGAGTGGGTTCATGTACTTTTGAATACCCAGACAAAACCTGGAATTGGATTGATTTGTGTGCGGTATAAGGTATATGCAAGGTGTGAGGTTACTTGGAGCAGGATAATGCGGAAAGAGACAGTCAAACTTATAGCGTACAGGAATGTAAAAAAATAAAATAGTAAGAGGAATTTCTTCTGTAAGAACAGCAATGTGAGCCTATTACTTTACACATTATAATACTACCAATTCTGGTCTTCTCGTTTTATCATCATATTCTATACTAGAACTGATAAGATCAGAGACCACCGAAAAGGAGCAAAACTATTCGGCTCAGTTGGACAGATCATAGCTTAGTTCACTCATGGTTCACTGGTCAGAGTGAACATATATACGATTCATTTGTCTGTATTCAGAGTTGCTCCCCTGTCCATTGGAGGAAAAACAACTCCGAATTTAGGCAAATGGATCAATATTGATCTAGAGCATAGGTGGGCAACCTTTTTTTGAAAAAGGCCACATTTTAGGCAGGCTCAGCTCAAAAGGCCTCAAGACATATTTCATACATAAATTTGGAATGTGAGGTATATTTTGGTTCTGTATATTTTGTACAAACTAAATCAGAATATGTGTCAATAAAAACTGTAGTATGTTGCGAAAAAAATTGACTGGCATGAGCTCAAACAAAATACTAATATTTATCTAATCTTCTGAAGTTTTGTGACATTAAGCTACCATTATAATCTTTCATGTGTTTGAGCAAAGGACAAGGGGAAAATTTTAATTAGGCTTGTCGAATGAAGGAACATTTCAGATAAAATTCCGGAGCACTTGTAACATGACAACTTTTTGTTACAAAGCTGACTGCATAAGCTAAAACTAAATAATTAAATATTTATCTAATCTTCTGAAGTTTCATGACATTAAGTTAAATTTTCAATTAATCTTAGTTACAAGTGGTTGAGCAAAGGGCAAGGGGAAAATTTTCATATATGCCTGTCTAACATTCTTGAGCACTTGTAAGATGACATCTACAGCCAAAAGTTACGAAAGGATATTTTTGTTGTCACTGTTTTGGGTTTATTCTTTTGCGAATTGAAGCTCTTGTAAATGTAGTCTACACTAGGTTGATTAAAAAGGTTGATTAAAATCAGATGACATATCACACGCCACATCTCGAAGCATGGGCGGCGAAATACTAGTTGCCTAAGGGGCTAGGCTGCAATATCTGCGCCCATTTGCTCTCAGTTTGCAGGCAGGTCGGGGCACACCTGGGGGTCCAACCAAACCCCAGCAGTCAGTAGACTTCAGTGGGATTCGAACCCACGACCTTCAACATTTGCATGCTGAAGGGACGGCGCTCTAACCAACTAAGTTACCTCCTACTCCTAGTACTGTTATGATGTTTTGTAAAGTATGGCTTGGGAATTCCCTTGATATGATAACATGTATGTATCCTAACTACATGCATGATGCAGAAAGGCAAATATTATGAAACTCAAACTAAGGATTGTGCTTACAGAGGGGTATGCATTAGTCTCATCACCCACATTTTTCTTCTTTTTTTTAAAAGTGGCGTTATGACAAAGCCTGCTATGCATGCTTTGACATCCACACCAGGAAAACAAATGAATAAGTAATATTTTTTTTAGACAAAAGGCCGCAATAATGCCGCAAAAGATTACTCATTAGGTCGCACTGGCAAAAAGGTCGCAGGTTGCCCACAGCTGATCTAGAGCATGGGTGGGCAACTTTTTTCTAAAAAAATTCCACATTTTACACAGGCTCAACACAATTAGGCGCAACATATATTTCAGGTATAGAATCGGAACCGGAGTAACAACTATGTACAAACTAAAACAGATTTATTTGTAAAAGCTGTGGTATGTTGCAAGGAACTTCAGCTCAACAGAAATACTAATTTAAAAAATCTTGTGAAGTTTTGCATGTGTATGGAAAAGGGCAGGGTGGGTGTAGGAGGGGTGCTGGCACCCCTCCGCAATGGGGAAGTTTTTTGCGAATGCCTGTAAAATTAGATGCAATCTGGAACATTTCAGCAATAAAGCAGGAGCATTTGTAACATGAAAACTTGTTAATACTTATCTGCATTTCTTGTTCAAGGTGACAGATTTGCTAAAACAATTAATTACTATGATATGAACGAAAATTTTTATTCGAATTTCCAAAGGTCACCGTTCTGGGTTATTTTGAAAATAAAGCACTTGAAAAAGGAGTTAACACCAATACAGTTAAAGAGGTAGGAATCGAAGGGGGTGCACGGGGATTAATCATGTGAAGTGACAGGCAAGACCATTGGCTGATCAATGTAATTAGAGGCGGAGAATGGCCTTGGTCTCCGCCTCTAACAGCCAGTCCACGTTGCATTCTCAAGTGGTCAAGTGTGTTATATAAGAAATTGTGATTCGCAGACACCCATAAATAAAGTTGAATAGAAGCTATGATATAGCTATTGTTGTGTTGGCTCATCACACTTGGGATTATAGGGTTTAATTACAACGGTCAATTTCAATCTTGACAACGGTATCTAGGCAACCTCTAAAACCATAAATCATAACGTCAAAATTGACCAATAAGAGCTCGTATATTTTGAAGCGGATGATTTGAAATCATCGGAACTGGGCAATTTCGTATGACATCAGTCATATTTTCACCACTTTCCAATGCCATTATTGGAATGAAAATTTATTGGGCATGTGTATCACACAATTCCGCATCAGCTTGTCTGATTCCCATTAAAAATAATTCACTGCTTCTCCTCTTAATTCCGAAAAAGCAGGAGGAATTTGAATGCTGCTAACCCCATTTGAATTTGATATGGCTGGCTGATCGCTTTACATTGACTGGCCCTTATATACCGGTCGAGGCACTTTAAGATGATTATGTCTAGAAACGGCTTTGGAAGCTACATGCTTAATGCTGAATGGCCACTATTTTGAAATATATTGTGCCTACATACTTGAATCTCAAGATTACAAAATGCGAGATGGGAATCGAAATTAATGTTTAATATATATCTTTTCAGGCATAAGGCCACAATCAGCCCGCAAAATATTGTTCATTAGGCCACACTGGAAAATAGGCCGCAGGTTGCCACAGCTGATCTAGAGGTATGCGGGACTTTTACTTCTACCCAATAGGAATTAGCGGTGTAAAATTCTAAAATCCGACAATATCTGACAAACACAACTATGTCTGAGAATTAAACTCACAGCTTTTTTTGCAGCCCATTAGGTAATTGTTACTGAGACATAATTCATCTCATGTCATGATATATGCTGTGCCTGGTAAAAAAAGAACTGTGGCAAGCTTTTAACGAATAGGAATATCTATGATTGGTGTTACACGTCACAAATACAACGACACAACAAATTATACAGGCGATTTGGTCTAGATAAAAAATTAACATAATAAGGAGATTGCAATTGCAGCTATCTGAACTTATGACAGGCCGTACATGGGCAGCTACTATAAGAGAACTGAATAATAGTATAATCTGTGACAAGTTTGCATGAATGAATGAAAATAATTAAGAAATGATAGCAATAGCTGCTGTTATGTAAACTCACATGGGAGAAGTGTAAAGCAGATTACATGACAATTATTTTATAAGATATCTCCTAGGAGCACAGAGTTTAACGATGGGTATCTCTGCCCCCTTTAGTGATTAGCCTTTGAACCTTGGAAATTTCTATCAAAGCAGATAGCTTTGAACCATTGATAATACTATTAAAGCAGATTTTAAACGCTTTGCCCAGGCACTAAGGCTTAAATGATTTGCTCAGGTATGACTGTTCTTTTAGATATTAGCCTTTGAACCATAGAAATTTCTATTTGAGCAAATTTTAACGAACGATATTTCTATTGAAGCAGATTTTACACATTTTGCCCAGGCACTTAGGCTTTATTAACTTGCACTGATGATTGATTGAGGATTGCACATAGACAAAACATTTTTATGCAATCTCATAGACATAGACAAAACTATGTCTATGGGATTGAATATAAATGGCTAGAAAAAGCCAAAAAACCTGTGCTGGCTGTTGCAAGTTTTCTATGTCATAGCATCACCTGCTGTTTTTCATACTACTCCCAAAGAGAAGATCAGGTATGCATCTAGTTATCTTGACAATAATTGAGGATGGATAGGCAAAACTGTAGGTGTTTATTGTGTGCAAAAATAGGGCTCAGCTGCCACATAAGTTGTCAGAAGTCCCCTATGAGAACTGCTTCATGGGCATTGCCATAATACCACCTCAAACTTCTTTTTCGGTGGGATCATGATTGTAATCAAAGTATGTGGTGTATTCACGAGGAAAGTTCCAGTGCAAACAACTGTGGATAATTGGTTCGCATCCTGAGACAAAGTAAGCAAAAGCTTGATAAAATCCCGTATCATAATGCTAGAAACAGGAAACTTTAAAGTCTCCTAGCTTATCCTCCAGTGATAGCTGAGGATCAGTTTTGTATGTAATGTATAGCATTTTTTTATGTGTGCGGAGTAATTAAATACACCCCTTGATAAAGAGACCACAAATCACTTAGTACTAACCACATAATTGTCTGGCTGGGGTTTGGTATTGGACGTGTATCTGTATCTTATCATTTGGCTCGCCAGTATCTTTATGGTGGCTGTGAAAACCTTGTAGTGTACAGGAGTCATTTGTTCTTGGTCTTTCCGTTCTTCAGGCGAATGAATTTCATGATTCCTTATCTCGAGTAGTTTCTTGATGGCCTCTTTAAGTTTATCTGCATTGGATTCACCTTGGATGTCCTGTAAACAAAGACATTGGCTTTATAACACTTTCTAGATGACAGCAAAACAACTTAAAAGATGAGCATTCGAACATATTTCAACTCATTCTCATATCACAATACTACACCATGTCATGGAGCTTACATTGATTGCCTCCATGTCTGCTTGAAGCAGATTAGTGAATGGGTGGTCTTTGTCGTCCAACCAACTCCGAATGACCCTAAGGTAGTCACCAAAAGTCAGCACCGCAGAGCGCATCATCTCATCCAGACACCACTGTCGACAACTTGCAGGTACCTCAATGAGTACATCGAATATGAACTTTTTGCGATTTTCCTCATTGAATTTAGCTTCCAGTGCTTGGGTTATTGCTATCTGGTCATCATCCAAAAAGCTATTAAACTTTTTTCGGAATCGCCAAACTTTCTTATATATCAATACCATATCAATCCCTTCCAATGGCAACAATACATCACAAATTTTGCCGTGACCTCTCTTTTTTTCTATCTCATTTGAATGTGGACTAAGAAATTTGGAAATAGGCTCCAATTGTTTTGCAACAGATTTAAATTTTCCATCTTTTTTTAAAGTTTCATCTCCCTGAGTCATGAGGACACAAAATGTATCTCTGCACAACTTTGTCAGTCTGGCAACTAGAGTTCCCATCATGGTGTACTCTCGTTGATACTTGAGGTCGGCCCTCAATGTTATCGGATCCATTGTCATTGTGTGCTCATCGGATGAGCTCACCACCAAATCCTATAAATGAACAATAACTTATATATTAAGTCTTGTAATGATTGAGCTGTGATTTCATAACACTGATATTGGCCTGTCCGAAGACATGAGATGGCCGAAAAACAGGCTCGCAGTGGTCCCTACTCCCTATACAGTTTTCTATAGTTCTTTTTTTGGTCATAATTCCCATCGTATAGACAGTTTGAATTGTTAGATATTCATTTGATTTTGCAAGTTGCATCAGTGAAGCTGATGTCCACACATCATTCAGTGGTTGCCAAAAAAACATCCAGTTGCAACTGCAACTGCCAAGCATAAAAGGCATCCGGAGCCAAATTTGACAGAAGCGGATGGATTCTTAACAAAGGATGATGGGTTGTGGACATCATCATCATCAGGGCGACCAACCCGTCTGATTGGGGTGGTTACAGCAAGTATTACTGCTAAAAAAACCATCTGGGTGTCTCACAATGGCTGATGACTACATTAAAAAATAAAGTTCAGTTGTGAAATTCCTGTTTCCTAGTTTCAGGCTTGAAAGCCAGTGGGTTTTACAGGATCAGTAAAAATAAAAATGTGAATGATCTAAGATTCTTGGGCCTTAGTATGTATATAACCTCTCTAATAACCTCAGCAGTACAAGGCGCTCCATCTGGAAGCGACATTGCTGAGGAGCCATTCATCTACATCAGAAGTGCAAAATGAATGTTAATGGTAAGTTAAAATCTGCTGGGGCCGCCCTAGAGCCGTGTCCTGCCACTTCTAGACAGTAGCTTCTCGGTCTATTGGCTAAGATCAAAGTGTCACTGCCAATAGCTGATTAGTGCCTGTTTCAGTTTCTGGCAGCTTGCACACTCAGTAGCATCGCTGTGTGTGTTGTTGGGCACCCCAGCATGTTGTATGAACATTGTGTTGGACAGTGAACCAGAAAACTGCTACTACTTACTACAAGACTTAGATTCACCACTTGAGAGTTAGTCAGACAGACAGTCACAGTGAGTGATTGTAAGTGTGTACCATATGATTATCAACTTGTTAACTACAGGAGGTCACTCACTGTCACAGTCAAGGAATCTTTTTTTTTTAAGTATCATGTCTAAACAAAACTGGCATTTTCAGTTCCTACTACAAGAACACAGATATACATGTGCTATTGTTTTATTGTTGGTAATAAACAACAGGCAATATGATTGGCTATTTGGTTTTCTTTTGAGCAATTTCATTGGCTGAAAAATTCTCATGACCGGGAAAATATTTTGAGTGCTCCCTATGACACAACTTTTGTTTAAGTATTATAATCATAATACCTGGTATCACACACAGTAATTTTGCATACCAATATGTTCACAAGACATTAAGCTTCAATTTGAGATATAATTTGAGAATGTTCCATATGTCTGTCATAAGTTATGAGTCAAGACAAAATTGAAAGAAGAAAAAAATCAACTTACCAGATCAGGTGAAATGAGCAGAAGGGACCACTAGGGGTCGCTATAGAGAGGAGGTAATATGCAGCAATTTGGTAGTTTCACTTTCGTTTTGAGTGAAATAGAAAAGAAGTTACAGGAATTTAAAAAATGGTCTAATAACCATTTAATAGCGCTTTTTTCAAATTAAGAAGACAATGGTAATTATTAATTATTACGTGGAATTACGTAATCGGGATTATCTTCTCGCTAATTCAGCCAATGGGAGCGCTGAGTGTCGGAATTCCATAAAATTATTTTGAGACTAGTTTACCAACTTCTTTTATTGTATAAAAGTACGAAATCAGAAGGAAACTATGATTATTAAAAAAATGATAGTTTACTAGGAGCTTAAAAAGACTGAATATAATTTCTTTCCCTTTTATCACATAACAATTAAATAAAACTTGTGAAATTTTAGCATGCCTGCAAATAGAGGCTTTACAATTCATGATATCTATCATGAAAAGTCATTTTTATCAGAATTATTATTATTATTATAAGAAATCATATATGAGTGTAAAAAGAAGCAATTAAGTGCAATAAAAAAATTGTACAATAATCATGTTGGATTGTCACATGATTGTGAGCATTAACTGCAGTCTTGTGCTGACCTTTCTGCCATTAAGGTTTTTGTGAATACTGTACAGGTAGATTTTTCTCTGGTCCATAAAGTCAGCTCTGTTTGTGCTAGAACCTTCAAACCTGAAGCAAATGAAAGAGGAAGGAGGGCTGAGTTAGTGTGAGAGATTTCAAGGTAGGTTGTAAAAAATTTTTTTTTTGTGTCTTACCCTGTTTGGTGTTTTTTGGGTGGTTGATAGTGGACATTGGCAAAGTAAAGACATGCAAGTCCCAGGGGCCCATGCATATTTTGTCCCTTGGTAAAGCTAAAATCTGTTATTCTCAGTATTTAGCTGTCATCATTACAGAAAAAATCCAGTTCTGTATTGGGCAGTCGCTACTTTAATGACAAACACTAATAGACATAGTAGAGTAGTTCGTCACATGACCATACAGACATTCTTTGGGAAATCCTAATATACTAGCAGCCCGGTCTTTTTGAATGCTTAGCTATTGTCTAAAAGTAACGTCACGGTTCTTGCAAAAAATGTACTTGATTTTTAATTGAAATGGCTTATAAGAGACAACAGAGAGATAAGATATCTGTCAAACACTGGTAAGATATAGAAACTAGTTAGTAATTGTGCTACAATCCTCAAGCACAGCTGCACAAAGGGCTGATAAATGGCAATAAGTAAATAAACTCTCAGCTGGTTAATTAATTTGACAGCTACAAGTACATAACATATATATAGAAATTACTCCTTAGCTATACAACCAGGCAATATATAAACAGGTATATATATTTTTTTTTATCTGTTTACTGTTAACACCTGTAAACGGTGATCTAAGTGGACCTCTTTCATTGTGGGTGTGGATGCAGGCTGCGCTGGGGAGGGTGCGCCTTTGAAGTTGTTTGCACTGTCCATATCAAACCATCCAAATCTATGCATGTTGAGCATAACGTTATCACAAAAAAAAAGATTTCTTTGTGGTATGCAGTTCTCACCAGTTCCAACTTGGCCTTTTGTTGAGATTTGTTGATGCATATTAGAAGAATACATGCTATCTATAATGATACCGGGTTACATGGTGACGGATGATGAAAGATATGGTGGAATATTGATTGATTTTTTGTGACTGTCACTGTGCGTCTCTAGTGATTGCAAAATCCTTTCTGTAGGCTTAACAAACACATTGAGTTTCGGGAGCCACTGGCTGCCTATGAGTTGAAAGCGTCCGACTTGTATGAATCGTATTGTCAGCACCGGGGACATGACAGAGCAGTGGCGATCGGGGTCTGCGGAAAGATTGTTACACAGGTAAGCTTCACCTAAGGCTTTCTATTGAGAAAAGAAACACGTTGCTCAAGATAGCAAATTACTTGCAACATTCAAATTATCCCCGTACCCTTGAACCTGCTCGATGCGACCGACGATGAGATGTCATACCATGCTTGCAACCATTAAATGTGTGATCACACGCTATCGTAACAAATCAGTCAATGACCAATGCAGGGTTTCTGGCGATGCAATTGGTTTTTTGTCTGGGTTTTTGTTCAATTAAGGCAGACAAGTCCAACTTTGCCTGAAATCTAGGTTTGGCAGGAGATTTGTGGCTCAAATGCTGCATCTTCCCTTATTGCTGCATTACCATTGAAGAATAAAGCAATATGCATTGTTCAGCATAAATAAATTGGTCATTCATTCTACTGCTGTAAACAGGATTCTTGCAAAGAGGGCTTCTCAATAATCACCGCCTGCTCAATTTTTTTCCCCACAGGTGTTTCCAGAAGTTGTCAGGGTGCAGAAAAATGGATGTAAATTTTACACCGGCCTGACACAAAAGTTGACACTATCAGCTGTCGATCATAACTCCTACGTAAGTGAAAAGGCTTTAATTATAAAATATCTCTAAAATAGTGTTGCGAGGCAAATAATTTTACTTTGCAATGTGAGTTTCAGTTTTATTGGTTTGTACATGCAGCATAGGACATTGAATTTTGAAAGAAGTCCATGTTTTGATACAGGTTGGAATAACAGTTTTTAGGTCTTACACCTTACAACTCGCACTAAGTGGTATTCCATGAGAAGTCATATTTTTTGTAGTGTAGTCGTCCAGCACTAGGAGAGCTAACTAACAAACCCCCCAGTAAGGAAAGACGGGAGCCAATTCCAGTAGATTTTGAGCTAGAGCAGCCACCAGATGAGCATGATCCTACCTATACACCTGACGATGAAGAAGAAGAAGAAGAGGAAATCCCGCCCAGCACTCCTCCCCCTAGAGCAGAATGGTCTGGTTTGTTACCAGAAAGTTTAAAAAGTGACAAGGTGTGGATAGAGTTTTTCCAACAGCAGCTCGAAAACTCTGGCAAGTTCAGAAGATGGGAAGTAAGGTATGGTTTTCTCTAGTCATACATCACTCTTGGATTTTGTCAGAAGCTGATTGTCTTTGTTGACACCAATTGTCTCATCTGCATGGTCAAATAGTATTCCAGTGTTTTGTGTTCCGTCTAATGCTGTAAAAATCAACATGACAAAATTGCCTATCACAGCAACAAACATGGTTATGTGTATAACATTCAATATGGTACAGGCTTGAACCATTGCTAGTCAAGTAATAACTACAAACGAATATCGTCAGAAAATCCCTCACACTAAATATAGCGAAGCATCAAATATTACCTGGTCAGAAACTTTCTCCTGGTGTGTCTTCAAACACTACTTTTTTGCTTATTTTAGCGTTATCCAGATTGCTATGGATCTATATACTAGATCAGCGACAGCTTACCTCAACCTCGCAAAGGTGCTCAAACTACCAAGCCCTAGGCAGCTTACAAGGTATAAGAACTTCGTCAACCAAAGTCCAGGACTGTGTGCAGAGAACCTGCACTGGATGCTCCTCGGAGCAGACCGGAGAGGACTTTCTAAGAGAGGCAGAAGCGGCTTCATTGTATTTGATGAAATACAGATTCAGGTATTTATTATCATTTTACGCTGTATTGTATATGTATAGTCTACAAACAAGTGAGATGATTATGAAGCTGTCCTGATAGTAATCACATGTATATGTGATGATACTCTGCCCAATTTATTCCCGTTGGCCTTTCTGTGTTGATCATTACATTACCAGTATATTGGCTGTTGTAGGAAGACCTTCAGTTGGAGTCAGCCGCCCCAGACAGTAAACTTTGTGGGATGACAGATTACGGTGAAGCGCAAGGTCTTCACAGACTAAGGAAATATGGTGTGTTTGTAACATATGGCAGTTGCCTCAAAACAAGCGTGTAGGGTTTATCATGGTCATCAAACTTTTTTCACAAAGCATTGCATTATAGGCTTCAATGGTTTACAATGAGGAGCAACCACGAATTTTAATTTTATTTTCATAAGACCGTTGGACTCTTATAATTCAAGCATTTTTCTAATCACAAATTGATCAAATATTGATTGTAATTGTAATGCTCCAATATCTATTAAACTATTTAATCCTTTTAGGTGGCTTGAACACTCTTGCGACCCACATTCTTCAGTTTATTTTTCTGGGGCACACTGGTTTTAAGTGGCCGGTAGCCTACTATCCGACTACAGAAGCTCATGCTGCCGAGTTGATGATTATCGTGTGAAAGGTCATCAACACCCTGGAGACATATGGATTCGAGGTAATAAAGAAATTAATTTGTGCTACTGAATAACTCATAACAGTTAGGTCAACCACTGACCTGACCTCACTTGGAGTGCCAAAAAATTGCATTGTGGGATACACCTTAAAGGTGATAGCAAAACCTAATTTATGTTTTACTGTTTATGTCTTGGCTTTTGCATGTTTGTCATGTTTTGCCATCTGAGATCCAGTGATACATACAAATATACTAGCTGTTGTAATAATTGCAGTGTGATGGAATGCTAATGGATGGGGGCTCAAACAACAGGAAGTTCATCAAGCTCCATGCAGGACCGGAAGCACATCTAGATTGGAAAGTTAAGAACCCTATGAAAGCCAACAGAGAAGTTATCTGCATGATGGATCCTTGTGTAAGTTAGAATACTGAGTTTGTAAACCTTTTGATGATTTGGATTCGTGATGGTGCTGTGGCGTTATTTATTACGTTCGATATATATATATATATATATTAACTTACACCAAAGATGAACTGCAAAAATTAAATGAGAATGTTCATTACACCACTGTATATCTGGTATGAATTATTTATTTTTAACTAATTAATGAAGCTTGTACAACAAAATTCACAATGTGACTATTATAATGTAGAAAGCTGCAGCTATGCAAAAAATATTAGACAATTTTGTGCCCATGAAATAAATAACTTTCCTGTCTTTGTACTTGTAGCATGGTATTAAAAAAATCAGAAACTCATTCTTGGCATCAGCCAAGGATTATGACAGCAAGAGAAGAGTGCGATTAGGAAGGGAGTTCAGCTTCTGGTCCCACTGGGAGGATGCTTACAGATAGGACCACATGTTCAACTCCCTTCCTATCCATCGGAAGCTGACTGACGACCACATCTCTCAGACTCAGGGACGATGAGGAACCATCTGGCTTTCGAAGTGATGAATGACGAAATGCTTCATCTGATGACAGTGAGTTCATTCTATAAAAAAATAATATGTTAGGATATAGGGAAAGAGATGTTTTTCCAAGAAAATACAAGGTTCCCAATCCCATACACACATCCTTTCATAATTTAGGGTGAACAGATGGTAAAGCAGGCAGAACGAATTGCTATCGTTTAGATAACTTCAACTTGTTTGCATCCTTCTTAAAACAGGTAAACAGAGGTTTCACAGGGTAAACCATCTTCTTTGGCAGGTCATTGCAGAGCTTATATACTGCTACCTTCACTGAATGATTCAATTGACCATTACAGGAATATCAGAAGGAAGTTGGCCGGACCGATCTAGGATTGACCATCAAAATCCTCACCAACATGGCTATCCTTACACGGAACCTTTTGTCTTTCCAACCCTATGCCACAGCAGATGATACCAGACTAGCAGAAAATATGGCCGCACTGAACTTCTTCCAGGAATGGCACACACGCTCAAGACCAGATCCGAAGTAAGAGTCCACATAAACTTCATTTCAATTGTTGTGGACAGTTGCTATAAGAATGCTCCAAATTATGCCAAGGAAAATCAATGCATGCGTAAACCTAAAATCAGCTGTATAAAAATTAAACTAGTCTAGTTAAACATGATAAGACGCCATTAGTATAACGTTGCTTGCCAATCTGGTCTTAGTTATTAGACTAATAACCATTGTTGCATTTGATGTCAAAATGACATAATAATAACAAAGACAATTTTTTTACAAAATGATGTGCGATCTGCATATCAACACTGCTCAGTTAGTTCCTAAATATTTACATGTTCAATTTATAATTTTGCAGGACGTTCATCACTAAGGAGGCCTATGATGATCTCAACTCTACTGTAGTCGCGTTCGAGAATACCATCAAACTCATCTTACAGAAATACCCTGGTGCCAGAGTAGTAGGAGGCCTGCTGAACTCAGATGTGATAGAGAACATGTTCTCTTCACAGCGATCTCGCTGTAATGGGGCCAACACCAACCCAACAGTGCTAGCATACAGCAAGTCGATCAACACTATCATCATGACGACGGACTGTACGAGATCAAGGAAGAGGAATGCGGGCACAGACTCTGCTGTTGGACATGCTCAGCCGTATAACATCTTAGCTGACAAGAGGTTCAGAGAAAAGAAGATGACTGATGTCTAATCCATATCTATCAACGAAGCTGAAGTTACGCAGAGTGTCAGCGCGTGAGCGCGAGTCGACTGTCAGTCCGCCCTCTGGTAACTCCCTTCACAAATCAGCCTTTTTCAAGGCCACCAAACAAGACCAAAGAGTCGCTGTTCAGGTTCCTCAATAGTTCATAATCCTAATGACCATATTGTGATGTGGCACAAGGTAGGTTTGAGGATATTGTATACCTGGAAGGAAGGAAGGAAAAATTGTCTTTTCATTAATACTTGAAATGGCTAAATTAAAGGCTATGCAAACATTAACTCGCCCTCTTTACTTTATACAGACCTCAGCTAGCCAAAATTAGGTGCCAGCTAACATTGAGACACAAGCCAAAATGAATTAAGGAAATTAATAGATAGACGAGCTGTAACAGTTCTAACAGGTAGACTAGCAGTCTTATGTTGGTAATTTGAGGTATGATTTGCATCACTGACACCCATTCAACCTTGATTTTTGCCATCACACATGTGTAGGTAATTCATATAATTTCAGCTATGGGATGAGCTGTTACGGCAAATAAGATTCACATGCCATTTTAACTAGGTTCTCAATGAAGAGATACAAAGAGAACACAATTACTGAATCAAACCAAAGTGGAAAATAACTCAGCATCAGACTTAACCAGCTCTACAAAAAGGTTTGGGGGGGGGGCCTCTCATCTTACTTTTCTTGTAGAGATATCCAGAAATCCTTCTCAGTTCAATCATTGCTGTAGGGCATTACAGGATAAAATATCATGTAGGGCACAGGTTTGTCTCCAGGCAATTCAGATCAATCACTGAATAGCCCGATATTAAAATTTTCATTCAAGATGTTCTGCCTATCCTGTGAGTACAAGTTCTGTGTAACATGATCTTATGTCTGAGCAAGCAAAGTTATATTATTTTCAGCTCACCCTTGTTGCTGGTATCCTGGTCGCAAAAGATGCAGTACCATGTCAGTTTTTCAATCTCATCTGTCGTCAAGCCCTTATCCAAGCTGGTGCACACCACATGATACCACTCCTCACAGTAATCACAACAAATCCAGTCATACTCAGCTGCTTTCTTAGATCTGCGCACAACACATGATCTAGACCTGCATTCCTCATCTTCATCCTTGGCCTTTTGTGGAGCACCCCCGGTGGTTTTCTGTATGTTTAAAAGAGATAAATATGGTTGACTAACACGAAATAAGTTATATTAAGGTAGCAGTGCGAAAAAATGATAGAGGCTTTTTTTTCCCCCTAAAACTAAATGAAAATGTGTTCGAGCAAAATCATTGTCAATATTGTTTCATCTGCCAATTAAGCATACGTGTCTCATTTTATGGACGTAGCTCGCCCACCTTGCGTTTTTTAGATGTTGATTCCTCAGTAGCAGCTATCTGCGGTCTGTGCGCAAGCTTTTTGCACTTCTCAAAGTGCGTAACGAGAGTTTTTCTATACTGATTATTGCCCACGGGCAGGTATTTCTTAATTAAGAGTTTGTTCATTTTTTCCAGCAGTATCTGGTCAGCACCTGGCATCGCATCCCGCAACTTCTGCTCTATCTCAATATTCAAAAGAAGCGAATGGTATGTGTTTTTGGTGACCTCATCACCATGCAAGAGGCATTCACCTACGGTATGGCAGGCATCACGGCTTTTTTCTAACACATGAAAATACTCATAAACCTCATCTGTAATTTGCATAAGATTGGTGTTTCGCCTATTTCTCCTGGAGGTATCAGCTGATGTTTCCGGGTATATTGCCAAGAGAACTTCCTCTTCCGAAGCCATCATGGCTTGCAGGCATTTGATTGTACGTTTCAGATCCTTGTACTCAGGGCTCAGGGTTTGGTTTTTTTTGACAAGGGTGCTGATCTTTTTTGTCTGTTCTTTGATTGCCAAATATACTGCTCTGCCACCTACTCTTCTTATCACACCTCTCCCAGCATCAGATGAAATGTGAAATTGTTCGGAGCTGTATAGATCAGCTATAGCCTCAGTTCCAGCCTTGGCAGCTTCTGCTTCGAACAGATCTGTCATCATGTCCCCCATCATCTGCCTAATGTAATTATGATACTTCTCAGGTAGAGATTCTTCTTGCAGGTAAGAGGTTAGTTCCTTGTCTAAAAACTCGTTTATATGCTTGGAAAGGCTGCTGAATATGATTCCATTTGCAGCATTGTCTGGTTTGATTTTGTTAGCTATAGTGTCTGTATAGAAGGCATTCAGCCGTTGGTTGAGATAGGAGTGGATGCCGTTTAAGTCAATATCATTCTTTAGATAAAAAACTTCCCGATTGATAAGTTGTTGCTCTTGTCTTACAGGAGCAAGAATTGTCTGTTTAAGAAGGAGATCCTTGATAATAACGGAATTAGGGGATGAGGTTGACATATTCGAAGTTGATGGCTGAGGGTTTTCGGGAACTTGGCTTTTGTCTGGAAACAAACTCTTCATCTTCGCTGTCCGTAAAACCATAGTCATCAGAGATGTCAAATTCTGTCTGACAGCATTCAAATAACGAACTGGAAACAGGATGCCCCGGATTGCTGATGGCGTTGAGAAGCATATCTGCTGGCTTCAGAACTGACTTCCTGGAGAAACCCGTCACATAAAGGCCAGAACGACTCGTCACTCTGCTGACAGCTACAGCCAATAATGCGGGGTACAACATATATTCTGCATGTACCTCAACATAGTCAGCTGACAGGCCTTGTGACTTGTGAACTGTTGTGGCGTAACACAGTAGAAGGGGTATTTGCGTCCTTGAGATCTCCTTCTTATGGATATGGTCATACCTAAAAGTATAAACAAAATTGAATAACTTTCTCTCAGATCATCTGTTGTTTGTACTTGAACAATATGTGGTCTTTGGCTACCAACAGTATTTACAACTCATTCTGCTGCATTTTCCTCATTGACCACAGCTTCATATTTATCATAACCTATGTAATGTGCATGCAACTCCGACCTTACATATAATCGACAGTACTGATACCCAACTTCACAATAATAGATGGCACCTATTATGATTTTTCAGCATGGTTCTTGGTATATTCTGATGTGGGTTGGTGTTGTTGTGATATTATGAGAGCAAATAGCTAACATAGTAAACTTTTCAGCCTTAAAAGTATGACTCCTGGAGAGACTTGGGAAGTGAACTATCACCTCTTCTTGTTTTAATTTTGCAACTTTTCCTCGGAGCCCATTCACCAGCGTATCAGAAAGATTTTTTATCAGCATAACCGGTGCGCCAACCTTCAGCATTAGTCTCTAAAGAAATAGAAATATTAGTACATACATTAGTCATGGCACTGATTGGCATGACAGGATATGGATATTATGGCCTTTGCACTTTACTGTTGTTTGAAAAATGGGAGCAGCCTGGAAGGTCTTATCATGTGGCAAGTTTTTTTTTGCAGCTGCATTACAAGGCTGGCTGGAAGGGGGGTACAATTAAAGTGTTCCATGGACCATCACACTATGAAATTTATATCTTTTTACAAAAAAATCTGCCTTCGGCCGGAATTGAACTGGGGTCTCTTCCGCTGGGATGAACAACTTAACAACTGAGCTATGTGGGATTTGATATCAACAGTAATACACTGATATTGAATGTTGTGCAGAATGTTTATCTAAGATTTACGCTGCTTCGTGTTAATAATCACATCATGCAATGGACAGTGGACAAAGACAATTGATGTAATTAACTAGCTCCAGGGATTTCATTGCTTGATGCAAGCAGGGAGTTACAAACAGTTTTCAAACTCCTTGATGCAAGCTACCATTCTCAAAGATACATAGCTGTGCCAGCTGTGCCAATTGTGCCCAAGTTGACAAAGCAGTAAAATGATGTATTATCACATTTTCTTTTGAGCTGCACCATGGCTTCAAATGATCTGACAGGAATAAAATAGTATAAATCACAGAGGATATATGTGTTTATATTATTGGATTGCTTATCTACTGAGAATCAGGATGGTTATTTTGTTCAGTAAACAAAGAAAACATGCACCAACATATCGAAACTATGTAGCTGCTGGGAGTTGGATGTATGCAATTATTCCATTACATCAAGGGCAAAGAAATACAAATTTATATAGTAAAAATTCCAGGTCTGTAAATCCATAATGACATATGCATACCACATAGGATGTTTTTCTCTCTATGATTAATAGCTTTATCAAGAGGTGGGGATAAACCTGGGTGGTTGATAGTGGACATTGGCAAAGTAAAGACATGTAAGTCCCAGGGGCCCATGATACTACCCACTAATTCAATTGACTGAGTCCCTGTGATGACCACTGCATGTATTAATTATATGTTGCTTATATGGTGATCGTACCTGCTTCAATTCAGGCATTTACTTGGCCCTCTATGCTTCGGTGAAACACTGGAGGGTTTAAACAGGGAAAAATTGGAGAATTCTCTCACTGGTTTAGTGGGAGATGAAATTTATACTCACCACAGCTAATAGGAAATGTTTACCTTCCTGTACAAATGCTTACAATTGAGTCTCTAAAATGGATTTTTAGCATTCACTATTATAATTGTGTTCTTCTTACTTTTGGTGACACAACTCCTCCTATCATTCAATAAATACTCATTACAAAAACTTTTGATCCGCATTCTTCGGGTACAAAATCAAGCTCTAATTTAAATCTCATTATTATTTGCCTCTGAAAATTGTCCACTCTTCCTGTAGAATGCAGTCAGCTACTGGTGAATGCTTTTTTTAACATACAAAACAGCATCCCAGAATATTTTGACATAGCACCTCAAAAATAATGTGGTATCCATGCCTCATATCTCGTGACCATAATGCCATGCTGTAGCTCTTGTCAGGTGACCTAGCTAGGGGTGTATATATACTTAAAAATATATATATAATCTTCCATTTTTTATTTTAAAGCAATAGCGGCCCCCAAAAATAGTTTTATAACACCGCAGAGCATAAAAGCAGATGAGAGGAAACACCAATTCGGGGACATCTGCTCATACGTTGGGATGTGATAAACCACCACTTTGACAATTTCCAATTTTCATGTCAATTCATATAACTCTGCGCCTATGCAGCTCCTACCTCTAGCATCTTTGGAATTTGGTTAAAACCTTTATTCCAATGACAAAAAACACTACGCAATCAACTGGCTGCATGCAAGTTAGTTAGTTAGTTAGTTAGTTAGTTAGTCATAAAATACACGAGATAAGAATGAACAAATTGTTGTGTTTACCCGAGTGTATTGAGAAAAATTGTTGGGTGAGAGGGAACACTCAACACATCGCCGTGGTGCTGAAGCTTTGGCCGCAAATTCCGCCATGGTTGAGGTTTTTGTCACTATAATGCATAAGACTTAATAAAATATACCAGAGGCAGTAATTTGTCCAACCGAACAGAAAGTTTATAAAAAAAATTGAGCATTCATCTGGTCTGTACCCTTTTCTATCTTAATACGTGATAAGCATAGTCAGGATAAAAATGTCCTTCTATTTCAGTACGACCACATGTGATAAGGTGTGAGGTGAAGAGATCAAAGTTAGATGTTAACAGACCTCTGGATGAGGGTACATTAGGTAAAGAAGAGCTCAGGGCGCCATGGCAACAATCCATGACTTCATCGACCAAGACAAAACAGCTGCTACTGCAGGTGGTAGGAAAGCGTTATACATCGACCTGCATGGGCAGGTAAATAATGAGACAGATCAGTTGTCATTATTTCGCTAGGATGCTTCTTTTGATCAACTTTTAATTAAAAGCTCCTTGAAAGCTCTATAGCTCTACGTGCTTGTAATATGATTTGAGTCTAATCCGCTGTCAACTTCTATTGACATCTTTGTTTTAATCTATTTCAGGGGGCAGCCAAAGGTTGGAATGTCATAGGATATTTATTACCTAAGAGAAAGGCCATTAGTAAGTTGGTGATACCAGAGCGGTTAGCTCCCGAATCCTCGCTCATGCAGATTCATGTTGACTCTGGAGTCCCACTAGAATATCTGGTCCATGGTCCTAAGTCTATTGGAGCTTACCTACAGAACTCATGCTACGACACAGTCCCATCTCCTACTAATGTTAATGCACAGGAGGAGCCGTATTATGATGGTGGCTATAGTCTCAAAAGGAGGGATCTACTTTTCCTATTCCGCAGTCAATTATCTCTACATGCACTACATTCGATAGCTGACAGTAAGTTGCTTGTGTAGTTTTGTCCAATATCCAGACTTTTGTAAACAATTGTCTTGTAAGAAATTAATATGAGTTGTCTAACCGCATTAAAGTATAGGATAACTCCCATTTTCATAATATTTTCATAAATTGCAGACACACTGGCTGGATGGTAACTGGGTTCCAAATGGAGGTACATACAGCTTACTGGAAGCCCAAATCAAAGAGACGTGCATTCGCTCAGAAGCTTGCAGAAGGAATATCCCAATGGGCCACAAACTATTTGAATGAATAACGTGATGGGCGTAATCTGTCTTGATCATTTTTATAATTTTACTTTCCACCAGCAGAACATCAACTATTAGTCGGAGTTATCAATTACATAACATTCAGCCATTGACATTAATTAAACCCTACACCAAAAATCCTTAGACTTGGTTGTACTATTGTGATTTATTCGTCCATTTCATAATCATCTGATGTATTTTCTGACCAGCGAACAAAAATCTGAATAATACAAGCCAACCCCCACCAGCTCTGCCGCTATGTATCTCAATGTTGGTAAAAGGAAATATTATTTACAAGGAAAGATCACTGGATCTGAATTTTAGGCAAGTGAATTATATGATTAGAAAAATGATTTACCTCAGAGGTTATTAGATAGGAATAATTATGATATACTTTGTACATATTACATCCATTTAGTAAAATCGGAATAACACAACTAAACTGTAAAAAAATCAAAAGTGTAAGCTAAAAAGTTCAATGATGGCAGGTTGCCCACATTTCCTCTGATATGTCTCATCACAGCCTGTGTGCTCTCTTCTTCTTCCTTCAGCCAATTCACTTTACATCAAGTCGCCTCTCACAGCATCAGACCATAGAACTAGGTGTTACTTGCCTTGATAACTTTCTGTTTGATCTATATGAAAGGCGTACCCCCACCTGGTGTCTTATGTTATTTGTAATAGGTCAGGACAGAAATACCTTCAACAGCCGGACCATTGTAAGGTGCGCATGTGCTCTGACTTTCCTGGAAGTCGTGAGATTAAGTAATTACTGGCTAGAGCGTGCTTTCGCAACACTTTATGAATCAGCTCTTTACCGTATCCCTGAAAACAGAAAATGAAATATATCAAATTTGTTTGTTATAAAACAAAGAACTTGAGAACACCACCCAAACGCAGGCTTGTAAAGGATGCCAACATAAACTTCAATAAAGCAACTTATTTTCAACGTTTGGTTACTGGCTAGGGTTTCCAAAAGTTAATGCGTTTTAATCATTTTAAAAATCAGCACAATTGATGTATAGGAAGCTGAGATAATTTTAAACAGATGCTAAGGACAGAAGTGAAAGGTTTGAGTATGTTTAATACCTCAGGTAAAGTTTCCAGCCTCTCATGAGCAGACGATTCCTCTTTAATGAGCAGTAAACAGTTCCATGGAGACCATTCTCTATGTTTGTCCCACCTCACGAGTATAAGGTCATACAGATCCTCCCACGCAATGACGATACTCTGGCTGTTCCATATTTTCTCAACAAGATAACGCAAATCATTCTCCTGTAAAATTAATTAATACAATGTTAGACGTTAGAATAATAAACATAAAATGGCAAATTGTTTCAAAGGTACAAATGAATTCTTTTAGAACACCATGTCAACTCAAGTAAAATATACCATAACATTCTACAAAACAAACCTTTGGATTGAATGTTGGAGTCTTGATGTAGTGTAAGAATAAAGTGGATATTCTCTTTCTGAGGCCCTCAATGTTCCCGTCCCTCACTCCTCTCATCAATAAGCCAGCCTCTTGGTCTATCAGCTCAATAATCTCTTGTACCAACTTATAATCATGTTCCTGAGTAACACAGAATTAATATTACATTGCATTGTAGTAAAATTGATGCAGAAGTTGAATGTTTGATCACAGATATATATTTTGGATCCAAATAGTTTCCCAACTAAGCTCAGGATATCATCTATCAAACGGAGATTAAGGAGGAAAAATGCAGTTATGACCGCTGCAGAGGATATATTAAATCTCATGGGATTATTAAACTGACCTTGACGGTGTGCTTGAGAGTAAGAAGCACATCTAGTCTCTCGTCTTGAGTGAGATATTTCATACATATACTGTTGTATATATCTCTAAGCTCCTGAGCTCTTTTGGTGTAAGGTGTATCCATCTCAGGGTAACACCCATCAGGTCCTCTCCACTTCTTAGCTGCCGCTGCCTAATAACGGGCACATGCATACATTAGTCAAAACATGACAGCCTAATGCCTGATAAAGAGTACCTATGTACTGTCAAACTATAATCAGATCCTGACAATGACGGAATTCCAGCAGGTGTTTTAGACAAAAATATAAACACTGGTGAAACAATTGGAGGTAAGATTCATATTCACAACTAATATGATATTGATGTATATGACACCATACCTTATCAAAGAAGGACTGAACAGTCTTGACTTTGTTCTCATCGTCAGCGTCTATCTTGTGTCGTCCGGCGGGCGCTATGAGTTGTGTCTCCTGATCTAGAAGCTGACACAATGCTGCTTTCCTCTCAGCACCACTCAATACTCTGTCTATCTTCTCCATCTCCTCAAGTCTCCATTCTGATCAATAGAAGTAGAGCAGAATTACATAAGATCACAAAAGTTGAAAAATTAAGCTGGAATTGTCTTCTGACCGCAGTTGTGCACACAACCCTAAAGACAACTTTGAGTTGATGTGACAGTAAAATGTAGAATTTCCACAATCTGGAAAACAGTGATCTTTTTCTAAGAAGATTGGGCTCAAGCATAAAACTTCTGTTTTTCCTGTTATATGAACTCACTCCCTAATGCTGCATAGAGAAGATCGAAATCTTCTTTAGTTTCAGGATTCATCCTCCTCTCGAATTCTCTCTTCATCCGAAGCTCTTTCTCTTCTCTCTTTTTGATCTCTTCTTGCTTCTCCCTGTCGAGTCTCGCCTGTCTGTCTGTTTTCAGTTTGGTGACATATCTCAGAGCCAACCATCTCCTTCAATATTTTTGCAGAATGATAACCTGAGGGGAGAAATGATGACTTTGCTAAGTGGCAATGGTAAATAGTCGGGAAGTGATACTTGTTGCGGGGTTACATAATCAAGGTTGTAGCTTAGGAAAAATGGTAGGGGAGGCGGAAATCCGTGAGTGTGTGAATTTGCATCAGGCTGGGTATGGTAAGCACCTCCTGTGTAGTCTGGGGTTAATCCCCAGCCTCCAAAGCGTTTTAGTGATATGAATAGCATAGGGAAGTCCTAAATGAATAGTTCTCAGGCAATGATAATGAAACTAATACAAACACGCGTTGCAAAAAAAAGAATATTTACCTTCTTGAGAATCATCCTTTGATGTTGCTCAGCTGTTGTGTACTTTCCTGGTACAATAAGCTTATCACTCATACTGATGTCATAGACACCAATCTTTGTCATCTGTGAAGACGTGCCTTTGCTTGTATGTTGTCTAATGTGCGTCATATGGTAAGTCTGAGTGTTTCGGCAATATCTAATCAAGTTAAGGGATTTCCGATATAGATGTGATACGCTCCAGAAAGATGTGGTATGCTCAATCAAAATATTGTTACTGCCCTATCATGTTATCAGGTTATTGGCGCATTTGGTTAGATTTACTTTTTTAGTGGTGAACTGAGTCATTACTAGGAATACAGGATCAATAAAATTCTATCAGGATTGATCCTGGCCCTGCTGGAAATCCTTAGCTCAGTCTCATTAATGAGGAATAAGCTAAAGATTTCCACAATATTGTTGTTATCATGAAAGCAACAATCAGCATGTTATCGTGTGAACATTTTAACAGTACAGTCTAATAAAGCGTAATTTCTATACCTGAGCGGGAATGATCAGAGGTCAGTCCTGTACTGGACCCAAAGCTCCTTGTACTAGTATGGAATTGTGCTCCATTGGTACGCAACAACATTCAACATCATTCAACATCATTCAACAACATTCAACAACATTCAACCTCATACCCGGTGTGCCCGGTGTGCCCGGTGTGCCCGGTGTGCCCGTTGTGCCCGGTGTGCCCGGTGTGCCCGGTGTGCCCGGTGTGCCCGGTGTGCCCGGTGTGCCCGGTGTGCCCGGTGTGCCCGGTGTGCCCGGTGTGCCCGGTGTGCCCGGTGTGCCCGGTGTGCCCGGTGTGCCGCATGTGCCGCGTTTGCCCAGTGTGTTGCGTGTGCCGCGTTTGCCCAGTGTGTCGCGTGTGCCAAGTGTGTCGCTTGTGCCTGGAAGTTATCATATAATAGGTTTAGTCCGGCAAAGTAATCCTCCATACAGTTTTGATAAATGTGCAGTCCCGAACCAGTGTATCTGGAAACAGCAAAATTGTGTCAGATAGCTTCTTGATGTTGCCAGATTGAAGAATACAATGTCATCTAATGTAGGTCTATGTGCTGAGACGGTGTGCAGCGTGTGCCGCCTGAGCCGCGTGTGCCGCCTGTGCCGCCTGTGCCGCGTGAACCCGGTGCGCCCGGTGTGCCTCGTGCGCGCGGAAGTTATCATACAGTAGGTATAGTCCGGCAATGTAATCCTCCATACAGTTTTGTTAAATGTGAAGTTCTCAACCAGTACATCTGGAAACAGCAAAGTTGTGTTAGATAGCTTCTTGATGATGCCAGATTACAATGTCATCTAATGTTGGGCTATGTGCTGAGACGGCTGCAAGTTCTTGTAGGTGGCATTGTCGACCATTATCAGAATTAATACCTTACCACAAAAGGCACTTGACTAATCGATTGCATGTCTACAGTGTCTCCCTGTTGTAAAAAACGCCCATTGCAACATTCTTGACCTTGATAATATTGATAAAGGTCTAAGACATGGAATGAATGAGTGGTTTTGAACTGACAAGTTAAAGAAACGTTACATGTTCTAAGTGTAGCTAACTATTCAAGTTGTCACAATGTTCCCATGGGACAGCACCACTTTCAATGTAGATTCAATCAGGGAGTTTGAGTCAATCGGGGAGTTCGGTTCCAAACTCCCTGATTCAATGTAATATTAAACTGAGAAACTATGGGAGTTAAGCCCTCATGTCATGAAAGCGGACAAATCTATTCTTAGATGTCAATTTCAACAGAGTTTGGTAATTTTGATTACAAAATGCGTATAATTCCAATCTGAAAATCTATATCCTTAGCTTTTCTCCTTGTTTGAAAAGCCTTGTGTACACTGTACCTGGATAATGATGATTAATATCCAACAGGAGAGCCTCTTCCTCCATATCCCTTAACATTGCAGCATTCATCTTAAGAGAAGGTGTCTTTCTCTCCAACCAGAAACAAGTTTTGTAGCTGTCACCTCATTATCCAGTTCTATCATTAGTTTGGGAGAGTCAGATCTAAATTTGTATCTGCTAACTTTCTTGATAACGGTTGGACCATGGATTATATTCAAATCCCTTTTGATGGTGTCTATGTTGTACTCTTTAAAGTCATCAGATGTCTTGGCAATATTTACAACTATGTAGATTTCAGGATTTAAGTTGGGGTCACACTTTTGTTTTCCATATTGTTTAGCTTTATTGTCTTTTGAGCTGCGCCTGGACATAAATCATGATGCTGGCGATCTGATGGAGTTTGTTTAGCTCTATCCATTCCTTGATCATTCCATGGTTTATATTCCCTAGCTGAGGATTTGCTAAGAGTCATGATAATTGTTACGTTCATTTGTCTGTGTGCCTTTGTGTTTAGTGAGCTGAGTAGCTTTGGTTCCACTGTTTAATGATGTGACAATTTGTTCTGTTTGAAATTCCAGTCTACTTTTTACAGTAGTCGCTATCCATTTTGTTAGAACAGTGAAATCATCCCATACATGATCATGTATGGCATCTTTGGTCTTGGTCAGTCGATTAAGTAACTTTGATTGAGTCCTCGCGGTGTCCCAATCTTATCTAGAAGATTGTTGATTGTGTTACAAAGGAGGTGACAGTTATTACAGTCACTGCGACAGGTGTTTGTGTCCATGTGATTACTTGTTAGTGAGCGATATATTTTCTGGCTGGTGAGGGATTGCTAGTAGTGAGGTATTATACTGGGGACAGAATGTAATGAACCGGTTGAGGAATGGTTCCTATTGTGAGCGGCTTTGTACTGCTCCTGGATTGTGCAACTCATTGCACTGGTGTGATTGGAATGGCTGGGATCAAGGAGTCTCTAACTCCTTGTTTGGATACACCGTCAATGACAAGCGGGCTATATTGAAGAAATGATTATACATAGTTTAATTCACTTGACAAGAATTCGTGATGGGGTGTTGAAGAAATTCACAGTAAACGATTCATTGTTACCTAGACCATTAACTGCTAGAACAGAGCTGACATGAGCACCAGATATTTTGGTTTTATTTTTTACTCTAAGTAATGGATTTGCCGCTGCAAGTTGTTTTGGCAGAACATTCTTTAGAATTTCAATCTAGCAGTATCTTGACTGATTACAACTTGTGGATTACTCACCGAGCCTTTGATTTCAATCGCTGACTCCTTTCGGTATGAGCTGTCAAGTTTTTCTGAATTGCTTTCATACTTTTCAGCGCATACGGCAGAGTTGTGGTTTCAGAGCTCTCTTCCTCTTCAGGTAGGCTAAAGGATGACTCACTGCTATCATTTGGGTTCAGTGTGGTCTTCATACGGATACATTTAGGCATATTTTCAGCAATCTTTTTATCGAAATTTCAGAGATAACTTTTGTTGAGCAGCTTGGCTTCTCGGCGTCACGCTCAACAATCCTTTTACATAACTGATGATGTAAAAGCTTGCAGTCTCAATGGTTGCCGACATGATTTTGATAGTATTGTTGATAACGTGTTGGGCAATATATATATACTTTTATTGTCAGCAACAAATCACTATATTGTGCAAGGCAATCACTATATAGCAAGGCAATCACTATATTATTATATTTATATCAAACCATATGGTACAGATGGTTTCTTGGATACATCAAACTCCTTGACTTCGAGATTTCAAAGCAAAAAATCAAATATATTGACCCCAACACCGAACCCCATCCTAATCCAATGGTTTTTGATGTACTAGCAGAATATAGAGTGGCTACATAACAGCAGCTATCCGATCGTCAGACAAACTGCTGATATTAGTTATATACCTGACCCACCTACTCATTGAGAGCAATTATCAGCCTTGTACTTAAGGCACTTTTATTACTCAGTTTTCAGGTCTTGAGACTTTCACCAGCACTCTTTTAGCCAATATTTCGTTCTGACTCATGTGAGAATGCTATTCATTGATTCAAAATCATGGCACACTTCATTATGTGTGTCCTAATCGTTCTATTGGGATTTGTGTCACCTTGTGTTGTGATGTAATGTTATATATTGCTAGTTGCGCCACTGCTTTAAATTTATGTGAAAATCTGCATATAAATATTTGCTGTAAAACTCACATTCCATCTATTACCATTTTATCTGTTGTTGTTTTTGTTCTTTCGACACTTGGTACATGACATTTCATAACAGATCACTTATGTATACCCAAATAACCTATGTATCTATGCTGCTAAGAGTGGCATTCTGGGTAAATAACACATCTCACCAATTTAACCCCCCCCCCCCCCCCATCCAAAATCATTGAAGAGGGCGATATGGATTCGATTCTGGTTGTTACATTGTCCTGATTATCATAAGTTCAATAACAAAGAGGCGCTTAGGACCATTATTTTTTCAATGCTCTGGAATAACACGTCTATACAATTAGATCTTTCATCGGCCATGATCAGATCAATATAACTGTAATGTACCTCTTTCTCCTCTGTAACTTACCTAATGTATTATGTATTTTGATTCCCGGATACAATAGCACTGGTAAAGAATTGGATGTAGTTATTCGTCTGTCGCCTTACTGTCAGCTGTCAATTCCAGTCTTGGTCAGGATCTGGTCTTGACTTTCTCATACAGATGTGACGATTAATCTGTTAATTATTGCTATTTTCATCTAACATTAATCCTGTGGCTCAGTAGACATTAGACATTTGTCCGGGTCTGGTTGAAACGTCAACCTAACTATCATGAGTTTGATGACAAAGAGGCTCTGTATACCGTTATATTTTGTCAATGTTCTTGCGTGCCTGAAATATGGCATAATTTATGTTAGGGTCACGTAATTTTACTTCTTTCTGTAAAATATAATTCTGTCAAGGGAATGCGAGTTAGCTAGCGATTGCAGAGTGTCCTTGGAAGGTTTGTCTCTCAGCCTAGAGAGCCAGTTGACCTTTCTTTCAAAAGCCAACCTGTTTAACAGTATAGTTTTTTGAGGAGAACTGAAGATTTTGGTCGGGCCCGCCTCTATAGAGGGTCAAAAGTTGCTCAAACACCTCATTTCAAATGTGTGACACAACCTAGAAATTAGGATGCATCCTAGAGGCGAGGCCTGAATTGGAGTGTGCAGCAAGCTGCATAAATACATAATAACATGCAATATTCGCCTATTGCCAGTGACACCTTGATCCTGTTTAAGGCACGCCAGAACATCGACAAAATACTGGTCTAAAAAGCCTCTTCGTTATCAAAACTTTGATAATCAGGACGACGTTTCAACCAGAAACTCGGAAAAATGGAGATTGAACCCATATCGCCCTCTTCAACTGTCTACTGAGCCACGGGAATAATGTTTATGAAAGGCAGGAAAATTAATGAGATGATATTTAATTAAGGTTTTTGTATGGTATTAGGTTTTGCTAGGTATGCTGTGACCGACTCACCACAAATTCTCATGCAGACAGCGATTACAAATACCTTTAATACTAACATTTAAGATTTTTGCACAATTTCAATCTGAGTCTCTGAGTGGCATGTTCAAACTACACCAAACTTCAAATACCTCTTTAGATAATATGATAGCATCTAATTTTGACAATATACCATTTACTTTACGTTCAATAATCGATTATAAATCATTCAAACATAGTTTTTCTGATTATCTTTTTCAATATCTTGATCGAATATTTTTTTTCCCCTTTTTCTTTCTTTTCTCGATGGCTGATTTGGTAAAACATTCTCATCGATCGAAAAATTATGCCAATAAAGTAAAAAAGTGGAGTTGTATAATATAAGGTGCTGTCCATACAGATACATTGTAAACCGAAATGGCAATTCAGCAAACATACATATAAATATTGAATATGGATATTATATTTTTGTCAATAAAAACGGATAAGGAATGTAACCCTGAACCAACATAAATCAACAAACCAACCAAAATGGCGATTCAAACTGAGATTGTTCTCCCCTGTATAATAAGTGATGTGAACAAAATACGATCATACTCGTATTTAATTGTATGTCCAGCACTAACCTATACAATAAAACTTCTCAAAAATATCTGATTCAATATTGATATTGTGTATATAATACTTTTATACATACCTCAATACAGACCTCAATATAGACCTCAATACAACAAGGCCATAGTCACATGCTATGATATAAATTGAGTTTATATTTCAATTGAGTAACACCAAAAGTTTTGCATGACCTTATATTGCTATCACTGTTAATAATAGCGCTAAAGTGCTCAGCAGAAGTTCTCAAGGATTCAAGTGTAAGACTAGATATGTATCAAAAGTCACCCAAAATAATGGAGATCAGTGGGTATGAAAAATTTACGTAACTGATCATTTATTATTCAGATAAATGACAGGATGTCAGAATATGGATTTTATTTAGAGCTGTTGCTGTTTGCAAAAAAGAGACAATATATAGATTAAGAAATTTTTAGAATAAATTCATTTATTTTATTCATTGTAGTATCTGGGTGACATGTTCTACACCACACAGCATTTGGACACACAGTTTTGCGCTTTACCAATCCATTCATGCGTGCCATAGAAACATGAAAGATCCATATTTGTGTGCAGTGAGATATAACTGGTTGTCTTATTTTTTATTGTTCCTAGCTTCAAGTGTTCGTTGTACCGCTATGATAGCAGTCAACCCTCCGCACAGCATAAGACATGCTCCGCATGCGTAAATTCCATATTTGATATTGATGCTCTCTTGAAGATGACCTTTAACAAACGAGTAACGGTCACAGTCAATGATACGAATCGGCGGTTGTAATATTGTATCTCACTCTTGAACCTAAATATTCTTTAATAGTGTCCTAAAAACCTTCAAATAAGATTTGCTATCACACCGGTTTTGTTAGCATTGCAAAGAATTAAACCTCATATTCACATTTAAATTTATCAACTCAATGCATCTAATTGAAGGGTCAACTCTGTATGAGTATGTGCTAGGGAAGGGTTTATGACAGGGCTGTACCACGGCCATAGTTTAGAAACAATGGTTGGGGACGTGAAAGTCTGAGGCAAGTCGGAATCATCACCAAGAGTGGTGCTGTAAGCTCTTCCCCAAGCAATTTGAAGCATGAAATAAGAAAATGGAGCTTATTCTGATATGGATTATTCAGTTACAGTGGTTTTAGGTCACTTTATTTAGCTTTCTAGGGGAGGCAGAGCATCCCTGCCTCCCCTAGAACTACGGGCCTGTTTACTTCTGTCTGTATGATACGTAGTGGTACAGAGACCACAAACAAAGCACTTCTTATAATTTCTAACTGTAGACTTTTTCGGTGTTTGAGAAAATAATGGGTTGCTAGGTATGGAGGTATGGTGTCACTATTAATTTTCGGGTCTAATAAATAGACATGGAACTCTATCAATTGAAAACAGTATGTAATGACAATAGGATTTCAACCAGAGCACTTTCCTGAATAAATATAACATAATTTTGAAAATTGGCTCACATTTATGCAAAAAACCAGAAAGATGATATAACACATTAATCCAGCAGCGATTGCCTTCCAAAGTTTCAAAATCAACCAATACATTTAATTGTCACAGCACACACTAGTCCGAGGTACTCACTCATAACGGGTGGTGCATAAAGGCAAACTTAAATTGTGTAATGATGCTTACTATTGCCTTGTGTAAGCATCATAAACATATAAATACTCTTTATGTTTATGGTAAGCATTGACCGTTCTCAAAAGATTCCATTTTGTTTACATTGTTTCCAGTTTTAGTAAGGATATGTTGTGGGATTCCGGGTTATGGAGTCACCACATTAACTCTCCGCTACTGAGATCTGTGCTCACGAGCTCGGTATGATGATTCTCACTATGTGACACTGACTTATTTACATGTGACCTCAAGAGCATGCCTTTTAATTCTTATCAAGTTTAACATCAAACGCAATTCAACTTAAACAATGCATGTCTTATTTCTAGTCAATGATGCCATGCATGTTGGATTTAATTCATTTAACTCAATTAGTTGATGGTATAGATAATCCAACCAAATGTTATACTGTGCCATTATTAAATAATAAGGCGAGTTCTATTTCCCTATAAATATCACTCACGTACAATAAATGAAAATATTATGATAACAACTCGTAAAACTTTCATGTTTAAGAAACTGACCTGTCTCCAAAAGAAGTTGCAAACAAAGAGCGCTGCTTGTCGACCAGAGGGTCGCCAAACAGATCATGAATTTCAATAGACAACAATGTTCTTAAATACTATGAACCCAGACAAATTACAAAACTGCTGACGTCAATAAGCAAAAAAACAGGTTTTAAACACAATTTTCAATTACCGCAAAAAGAGGGTTGATCGGCCGCAAGAGTGGGTTGATCCAGGGTTGATCGGCCGCAAGTGTTGGTTGGTGTAAGTTAGACATCATGCTAATCCTGGATTATGTCTGTTGGCGCCACCTTCACTGCATTGTCATGGTTGTCATGGTTCTGGCGTTAAGGTGGCACCGGTGTTAAGAATAGAATTTAGATTTGAATATATTTGCACGTCTCCGATTCGAGGTGATATGCACCGGCTGGTAACTGCGTGTCCTCAAGTCAAGGTTTGAGTGTACTGATGATGATGCTGGCAAGGATATTGGATGTTGTTATTGTGTCGGATGTTGGTATAGACAATTCTCCTATTTGCTGCTGTGTATGCGACATCTGCACTCCCTTAGTTGCAATCGTCCTCGATTGTTATGACATGCTATCCGCTCCCTGCTATTGATGCGACATCGTCAGCTTTTGCTAGTTTCACCAACATTATTTTTCAAGGGATGTTGTCACTCAAGCTCATGGTACGGCATTGACAATTCTTGCAATTACTTCTACAATTTATTTAATTGAAGACGGAAGACCTCCATAATATGCTTGTCATGGCTAATAGATCTTAATGAAGTTGCTTCTTGCTATGAAATAGGAAGAAGAAGAGGTGCTCAATATTTTTGCTTATATGAAGGGGTTGACTCATTCTCTAAAGATTAATTATAAGCATTCATCCAAAAATTGAACGCTTTTAAAATGTCTTTCATTCAGCGAACAAGAGTATAGCACATCGGCTTTTTACACTATTGGTGTTAACTAAGGCAGAGGCAGTTTTTTATGTAAGCTATAAAGGACAATATGATAGTGTTGACTGATTATCATTGGTTCAAACTCATTCAAACACTAAATGCCTTTTTAAATAGTTTGTTATTACACAAATTCATTTAGCCAGTAGGCGGTCTCCCTAGCTTTGAATAAGGAAGTTAGGTGATGAATGACTGTCACTCGATATCTTGATTACAATTGTAGTAATCACCTTATGAAGCAGCAGATTTTACATCCTCATTCACACACAACTAGTTCATATCTAAGCAAGGTTGATCCAATATGATTACAGTATTGCTCACTGACAGGATAGCCAGCTAAATTTTGCACAGGATAATACAAAGAGGACCAGATCATGGTGAGTGTCTTAGCAGCATGATAGATCAAGTCAGTGAAGCTGGTACATAAATCTATGTGAAAACTTAATCCCATTTCTCTTCTGCTGGCATCGTATCAAGAATCCTACTGATTCCTTGGTAATAATAGTGCGTCTTTGAAAACCTTTGCGTCTGACATCCAGTGATGCAATAAAATAAGTTGGACATATTTCAAATATATCATTTGCATGCTAGGCTTGTTTTGAGATGCAAAACTGCAAACATTGAAACTCCCTCATCTCTAAATGATTGCGCCTTCATACTGCTGTTGATAAGGTGTGTGATATTTGTGAACACCTATTTCCACTTTACAGGACTCTGCATGAATATCACAAACCAATATGCTGGAGCTTACTACTATATTAATATTTCTGGTGGGATTAATCAGTACTCATTCTCAGAATATACAGTCGTACGAAATTTGTCCAAGTAGAGATATCACAATCCCAATTCCCATCACCAATGTAGTCATCACACATAGACCAAGTGGAGATGGCCAAAGCTCCACACAATGTACTCTTCATGTCAAAGGACTAAATGCTGGTGGATACATCGCACTCAAGGGTGCTAGCGAGGGTGTGGGTGGACGGACATGTGACGCCACTCTGAATATTGAAGGCGATGGATATTGTGTAGCAGGGTACGCTGTAGAACCCGCTATTCGCATTGAGAGTGATGGTGTTATGGATATCAAGGTTGATAGTGCAGCCAGCGCGTTTGATATCGAGCTTGTTACAAACTGTGAGTATATTGTGTAGTTCCTGTAACAATAATTAGTTTGGCACCGCAATCTCCTACATCTATCGAGGTTTGGGCCTATCAACAACTAGACTTCTGTGGAATTATTTTTGATTGCTTTGAGCTGCTTATTGGAATGGTGGCTGGTTCTTTGATATCGAACTTGTTACCAACTGTGAGTTTATATATTGGATAGTGTCTGTAACGAATATCTGGGTTATATGATGCCCAACATCCCCAAAAGTTTGAGCATAGCAAAAACTAGACAGTTGTGGAGTTATTTTGTTTGCGTTAAGTTGGTTATTTTCAAAAGCAGCTGGATCATAAAGCATATTTGTCGAAATGAATATGCTCAATGCTTGTAATGTACTATCGAATATCTTTGCTTCATAAATACGGGAGATGCAATTTCCGGACAAAAACAGTGGGGTCTATCTCACAATTTGGCAATCTCTACACGCCTAGTTTCATTAATTTTTCATTAAATTTAAAAAATCATTTTGGCACTTTTAAGCTCCATCTTTGCTGCCTTTATCTACACAGATGTACCATGCCTCAGTGCCCACCAGAGTATTACCCTAGGGGCAGGTGAGTCTGGAGTAATCAGCTTGAGGTATCCAAAGCGCCCCGACTTAGACCCGGCGCCTGATCACTGTGCTGTAGTCCTTTCAGGGGTTCCACCAGGAGCTATGCTCGGTGTATATCCGCTTGTAAACATTATTAAAAAAGAAGGTCCTGACCGTACAATCCTCATGTACATATCTGAAGGTGGATTCAGCATTGTGAATCTGTACAACGCAAATCCTCCTCTCATTGTTCCTTCATCAGGAAATGGAGTCCTTAATTTTAACTACCTACCAGAGGATGACGATGACATCACTCAGTTGCAATTCATCATTCAAATTACAGGTAATAACTGGACTGGTTTCTGCCATTTTTTTCTTTTCATAAAAGTTCCAACCATGGTCATCACTTTATCTTTCTGCACAAAACCAAAACAGGGGAATTTAGAAAAGACTGAAACTCGGTTTGTTGAAAAATAGTAATTACATGTTCTCATGAAGTCTAATTCATTGTTTACTGTAGTACTTACCTGCAGTCAATCACCGCCATTTGTGGAGAACTCCGCTCAGAGTAACTTGGCTCCATATCTAGCTGGATCAGCTGTCAAGGAATATCAGTGTAAAGACCAATATCAGTTTAAATCATCGGAATTCACCTCCACAATATGTGAAGCTAAAATAGTGAAAGGCATCATCATGACGGGATGGAATGACACTACTGATGTGTTGTGTATACCAGGTACAGGAAATTATATATCAATACTGAGCTTGTTGTTCTATCCGATTTGTGTAACTATTTCTTGTCCGAGACATTCATGAGCCTGAAGGCAAAAATGAGGACTTTCCTGACTTGGAGCTCAGTAAACACAATCGAGGTGTATTGAATGTGATCCCACCTCTTGACCTGGTCAGAACTTAAGAGTATGATACCACATGGATTCATTACATATCATTTACACAACATAACTTTGAATACAAATTGCTGTAATTTCCTTGCTTGCATCAAAAGGGTTTTCGACAAAGGAGTTGATTAGGAATAGAAATATGCCACGTCAGTTGGTTTATTCCAAGTAAATTGGTGACAAATGTGACCCAAAAAATGTTCTCTGCGCATGCACCATAAGATCACATGGTGTGAATGCTTTAGAGAGGCATCGATGAATCATATATCTATTGATGACATACATTGTCATCTCAACTGGTTATAAAGTGAACGCATTGTTAAAACTAGATCTTAAATATGAACTAATCTACGGATCCCTGGAATTTAGGGCGCCCTGTTCCGGTATTCTTATATAAACATTTCCCTGTATCAGAGACAAAACACAAAGAGGATGCGGCAGCCATCTCACTACTAGGGTCTAATTGACAACACTAATCAAATGCTACGCAGACCTGTGATCTTTAGTTAAACAAACAAAGGCAGCGCAGCGACTTCTGAGTAATGATAAAGTTATCTATAGTTTGGACGTCAATGATGTGAGATAATGGAACAAAGATTTAAACAGCTTATGACTTGCAATTGGAGGAGTAAGGCTTTCCACACTTGATTAAAAAAGCCAGTTTGAACTATTTTGGTACCAGCAGAAATGGATATTCATGCATTGTAATATGATAAGCTTGATATTGATATATAAATCTTTTACTTGATGTTATATGGTATATAGGGCCTATCTGGGCAGGGAATTTAAACCTAGTGTTATGAAATGTAGTCAAGTATGACAAAACTTCATATCCCCCTCCCTGAGCAAGGCTTGTAAAACAGGCTGAGAAACTTACTTCAAGACATACTGGGTAAACAAACGAGATACTGATCATAGTTTAATTTTGTAGTGTTAATTTTTTTCAGAGCCAAAATGCTTCAATAATCCAATAACCATACAGAACACTGACAAAAAGCGCATTGATGACAAAACCTACATCTATCAGTGCAGCGAAGGTTACACAGGAGATACGGCTAATGTTACAGTGAAGTGCACATCTCCTGACGAAGACAGAATACCCTGGAGCTGGGACGCAAGTGCTGTGAATACAACATTGAATTGCAAACCTGGTATGTAATGACTTATTTTTCAAAATAACGCCTGCTTATAAAATTTATGTGTAAACCTGGGAGCACAGAGCATGGTTTCTAGTGATGGCAACGAGACGAGACAATTCCCGGTCTCGCGAGACTTGTCTCCTCGGGACAGTATCTCGTCTCGTCGAGACAGACAACTCTTACTACAGGTCGAGACCACTGGCATTGTAAATGGTAGTAGCTGGTCAAAACATTGCCTTAACCTAGACTCGAACCAGTGACCTACTGATCAGCAGTCCATGCTCTTACCCACTACACCACGGTTATTATATGATGTCACATGTAATTCTGACTATGATATAATGGAATGATAGTTATTAGTCATGCTTTTGCTGCAATTATTTAACGGAAATGTTATCTGATTGGCTGTCAGATTTGATTGATTGGCTGTCTGTTTTGATTGATAAGTCAAGGCCATATCTATGTAAACAACTTCTGTTAAAAAGATGGAATGGATGATCAATGTGGAGCTTTCTCATTGATTTGGACCTGGGGCAAGAGGGAGAAGGGATACAATGACTAATGGGGTATCAAATTGTATAAATATGAGGAGATAGTTGAGCCTAAGCATATCCAGAAGCTGGATCACTTGACTGGTTGGTATAATAAACAAGAAGAAACAGCTTCTCCTTGGTTTTACTATTTTATTTAGTTATCACTATAGATAGGCCTATGTTTTAGATTGGCTGAGGAGGATTACAGTAGGATTACACCCATAAATCATGAGTATAAATTTGGGCAATGACAATCATGTGTGGCAGGCTGATACTCATACAAAATTTAATTTGCAAGAATTAGTGGAAATCTGCACGAGCGTGTGGCTTTCTATAATTCAATAAATACTTGACAGAATTTGATGAAACTGTTTCAACATAGATCCTTATTGCTATAGATCATAAGTTACAACTTGAATCAAATGTACTATAATCTGATTGCACTAGTGATAGTGAATGAATATCCACCATTCTTTTAAATTGTGATATCTGAAGAATGTTTTATCGGCATCGTTATATGTCTCGGTCTCGTCCCGGTCTCGTCCCGAATTTTCTTGCTGTCTCGGTCTCGTCCCGTCTCGCCAAAATCTGACAATTTGCCATCACTAATGGTTTCAGTATGGATTTTCTTGCAAGTCTTAAAATCACCTTTGATATCTGTCCTTCTCAATGTACAGGTAATTACTATATTTAATACATACATTGTAATATATATATATATATATGTAAATTTTATTTGCTGCTCAAGTCATAAATGATACATTAAATCATGCATCACACAAATTTCGTAATGTATCAGCAGGTGCATTCGATCGAAACATTGTTATCAAGGAGGGCATTTCTATTTAATGGGCACTCTAGCAGTGGTATGTTAAGTTTATCTCCATATAAGCCAATCGCTCATGCAGGCTTTGTTCTCCTGCCTTAACTCATAAATTGAAAGTCCACAAACTGAGGTGAACTCCTGAGTCTGAAGCTTTTCTTCTAGTAGATGTCCTTTGCAGTAACTTTATCATCTGTAGGGTTGCCAGGAGTTTCTTTGTGCATTGTACTAGGATTATAATTTAGTAAAAAGTTCTGACATAGAGTAGTGATTTATTTGCTTCAAATTCATCTTAGTTTTAGTTGTGATGAACATCGATTGATGAATCTATTTCCAGTATCATGCGAAGTCCCAGACGATTTTGTGACAGTCGAAAATGGACAGGTTGAGTTCAATAAAAGTTACAGTTTCAATGAGCATCTGTTGCTGACATGCGACAGTGAATATTCGCCCACATACGAGGTAAAATGTAACAGCAGTGGTTACTGGTCAGCAGAACCCGAATGCATCCAATCAGGTGAGAGTGAGAGCCACAGATCAATTTTTTCCTCTAAGTGTATACTCAGAGTAAGATCTGAGTCAGATGTAGGAGCTACAAATATGTTCCCCTTGTGTTGTATGGTCTGTATAGGTCACACATTGCAAGATGTTATCAAATCATAGAACTCTGTCTAACTAATTTGATTGGCAAAAAAAACAACTTTAAAGATCCGGCACACGGGGATCAATCATGTTTAGTGACAAGCAAGACCATTGATTGACCAGTGTAATTAGAGGCGGAGCCAGTCCACATTGCATTCGGATTTTACATGTAAAGCACTTGATAGTTTTCTCAAGTGGTCAAGTGTGTTTTTTTATGAAATTGTGTTTTGCAGACACCCATAAATAAAGTTATCTAGCAGCGTATGATATAGCTATTATAATGTTGGCTCATCACACTTGGGATTATAGGATTGTAGTACAACGTTCAATTTCAATCTTGACAACGGTATCTAGGCAACCTCTAAAACATAAATCATAAACGCCAAAAGGGACCAATAAGAGCCCGTATAATTTGAAGCAGATGATTTGAAATCATTGGAACTGGGCGATTTTGATGAATTTTCATCACTTTCCGCTGCGATTTTTGGAATAAAACTGTATTGGGCATGTGTATCACACAATTCTGCTTCAGCAGATCCCATTCCCATAAAAAAAATTCACTACTGCTCCTCTTTTTTCCGAAAAAGCAGGAAGAATTTGAATTTGATATGGATGGGTGAGCGCTTTACGTTGACTAAGCCTTTTATACCCCTCCTCCCACTTTAATCATTATAAATTTCCCAGGGGCAGTGCTACTCTATTGAAATTTTAGTTGCTTTGCTCTGTTGAACATGGGGGAATGAAAACTTGAGTTGTAATTTACTTTTTGATTGAATATAAAATCTGTTATTCTCTTTTCCCTAACCAGATATGCCAGTGAACGTTATTTGGATAAGTGTTGGGGTTTCCTCTGCCATCGTGTTGGTTGGACTGACAGTTGCTGCAGTTGCTCTTATCGTGAAGCTAAGGAACAGGAATCAAGAAGATATTAAAAGAAATGGGTATGCGTATGCGAAATTAATTTTGAGATGTTGAATGTAGTGAATAGACAACACTGACATTAATTTGTGATGCTATTTTTTTTTTTTTTTTTTTTTTTTTTTACACTTTTATTGGCAGTCTATTTCATTCCAGTAGTGGAATGTTTTCCGAATAGTGCCGAAAAAAAAAAGGAAAAGGAAAAGAGAAAAAAAAAGGAAAGCTTGAGACTGAAGATGAGTTAAAATGTTTCAGTAGTGAGGTGGAAATAGATAGGATGACTTTGAGAAGGGAGAAAATAAAAATGTTAAGATAATTTCATTATAGTATTGTGCAGAGGCAAAACTTGTTGCAGAGATAAAAAGATAATGTTATAATTGAAACAAAAGATATTTGAATACGCCAGATTTAAATGATGTTACTTTGCTCAGTGAGCGTATTGACAAAGGAAGATTATTAAAAGATGAAGCAATTGCAATGTTTAGTTTATCATTAGGAGGTAAAATAAGAAAATTATCTCGCTTGGGGTATCTTCGATTTCTAGAAAGAAAAAGATCATTAATATAGCTAGGTGTGTTGTTATACATTATTCTGTAGGCATAGAGAGAACTAAAATATATAAGAAGACTAGGAAGTGGCAATATTTTTAAAGTACGACATAAGAAAAACGTATTTGATAATTGAACTGGATTGTAATGAATATTTGCAATAATTCTTAGCGCAGCTTTCTGATAAACATAAAGTGAATCTAGCTGATATTTTGGACTGATATTCAAGAAAAATTGTATTCCATTTATGATGTGGCAATGTATGAATTGAAAGTAAAACTGTCTGGCTGATTGTGTGGTCAAAAATGTTCTGCATAATTGTAACAAATTGGTATTTTTTTGTATTTTATTTTTTATTAATTCAATATGATTATCAAATGACATCGAATCACTAATTGTAAATCCGAGTAGTTTAGTGGTAGATGATTGTAACAGGGTGGTATTGGAGAATTTTAAATCAAATTTATGTTTTGCATTGCCAAAAACAAGGTAATGGGATTTTTTTATATTTATTGTCATCCGATTATTATAGCACCATTCTTGGATGACACCCAAGTCACCCCTACAATGTTGCTCCAGAGACTGTGGATCTTTCTGATGGCATATAAATACAGTATCGTCTGCATACGCATAAGCAGTTGAGGACAGGGGTAAATTTAACATATCATTTATGAACACAAGAAATAAAGTTGGAGCTAAAATTGAACCCTGTGGGACACCTATGTTAATTGGTTTTTTTTCTGAAGCAATTTGATTATAAAATACATATTGTTGCCGGTCATCAAGAAATGATTTTATCAACTTCAATGAGGGACCAATTATTTTATAAGAAGCGAGTTTATTAAACAAGATATCATGGTTTACACAGTCGAAAGCCTTACAGAAGTCCAAGAACATTCCTATAACACACCTATTTTTTTGCTTTTGGTGGAGCACATCTGACACCACTTTATGTACAGCATCAGAGCAAGAGTAATTACTTCTGAATCCTGATTGAAGAGGGTGAATAGCTTTTATGTCAGTCAGGAAAGTCATTAAACATTTATTTATATGTTTTTCAAAAATCTTTGACAATATAGGCAGAATCGATATAGGTCTGTAATTTGATGGATCATTTGGATCTCCACCCTTAAAAACAGGGGTTACTCTAGCTGTCTTCCAACATTTGGGGAAATCACCCTCAATAAGAATCTGATTGAAGATGTCGGTCAATATATAAACGACAAAAGGGAGCGTCTTTTTAAGCATCATAACTGAGATACCATCAGGACCAGTCGATTTCTTATCAGAAAAAGATTTGAGATATAGGCAAATTGATGCAGGAGTAAATCTTTTAAAGTTAGACAAGAATTTTTCCTGAGAGTTTGTAGGTAGTAGATTATCTCTGATTTCAGGGGTATTTTTTGAATGATTTTCCTTTTTAAACCCATGACCTAGTATATCAGCGATTGTTGAGAAATGATTGTTCAGGTCTTTGCTGGTAAGAGTTGAAGAAGAACTAGAAGACTTATTCTTTGTCTTTCCGATGTTGAGGGCGTCCCAAATTGGTTTTGTATTATTATTTGCTGAGTTTTTAACCAAACCAGAACAATACGTCTTCTTTTTTTTGTTTATAAGATTTGTAACTAAATTTCTCTGCTTTTTGTAATCATCCCAGTTTTGAGAGCGTTTTAGTGAATCCCTTATTTTCATTTGTCTAGAGACTTCAATATCAAGCCATGGTGGTAAAACTTCTGTCTTTACAAAACGAACTTTCCTCCTAACATTTAGACTAATTTTCTCCAAAAACAACTGATTGAAACTTTCTATCATCTCACTAGATGACCTGAGATATCGAATGATATCCCAATTAACATCTGAAAAAGATCTGCGTAAATTTTCTGGGGTCATTCTAGAAAAGTCATTGAAGCTTATTTTGAATTTTTTTACACTTGGGACAACACCTATTTTTCTTATGCTATATGTGAGATAGTGATCACTTACAGCTGTTTTTAATACTGAGGTATGTCGTAAGTTACAATCCTTATTTGTGTAAATATGATCAAGCAGGCTAGATGAATTTTCGCTGACACGTGTTGGCTCATTCACCATTTGTTTGAAAGAGAATCTGGAGAAAATTGGTAGCCATTTTTTCTTTCTGCTATTTTCCAAGAGATTTACATTAAAGTCACCAAGAATGATGACTTCCTCTGTGTGCTTGGTGCAACAATCTAGGTAAAGTCTCAAAGAGTCATTCCAAGAAATTAATGAGTTCGGAGGACGATAAATGAAGGAAATTAAGAAAGCATGAGATGCTTTATGGCGAATTTTGATGGTAATAGATTCATCAATTATGTGATTGAAATCATTGATTAATTCATATTGAATACCCTGCTTTATATAACATATTATACCACCTCCAGGTCGAGGTTTCCTATCTCTTCTTAACATATCATATGATGGAATTTGATAAAAAGAATCTGGTTTGTTTCCATCCAGAAAAGTCTCGCTTAAACCAAAGATTGAAAAATTGTAAGTAGACAATATGTGTCTCACTTCATCAATTTTTGAAGTGATTCCACGAATATTCAAATGGGCAAAAGAAAAACGATTTTTGATCACTTTTAAAGTGTCAAAATTAGGTTGAGAAAAATTTGTATTGAAAGGTTGGCCTGTTGTTTGGAGCTTACTCATCTATATGTCTTGTGGTGTTCCTTTTATCTCCTGGTGTTTTCAATGATAGTATAATATTGTACATTGAAGGGAATTTGATTTTCCCTATCTCCATAGCTTTCTTTGTCTCATTCTCCGACTGGAACTGGATACTGATGGCACGTAGTGGTCTGTCATCTCTATCCCTCAGTCTCTTGACGCAAAGTGCTCTAAATTCATGGTTGACATCTCTCAAAATGTCCTCTTCTCCAAATGCCAATGGCACATTAGGGACAATCAGGATGTTTGTAGGTTTTGCTACAGTGTGCCTCATTGATGATCCACCAAGGAAATTAGTTTTCCAGCCTTCAATTATACGTGTTCTCTGTGTATCATCTTCAATTTGTATGATAAACTTACACCTATCCGGGTATTCTCTACTAAATTGATATTTGTTTATAATTGTAATATCCATTGGTCCAAAAACTTTGCACAAGTGCAATCTTATTTCATCTTTTTCTATTTCTTGCGGTCGTGCCAAGTTATGAAGAACAATACATTTCTTCCAGTTGAAGATAGATGTTGTTTTATTTTGGTTGTTATATTTCGTTTGTTCTCTCCGCCATTGGATTGGCTCATCTTTTTTTTCGGTGTTGCTCCTGGTGTTCTGGTGTACGATATTACGTTTGAGCACATCAGAGGCGAGGACTTTATGATTTTTCAACTCATCTGTCATGCTCTTCATCTCTGTAGAGAGGACTTTTATGTCCTCTCCTAAACATGACATTTTTTTTTCTATGTTTATGGTGTTATCACTGTATTTCCCTTCTAAGAGTTCCAATGTTTTTCGCAAGTATGCGACATCACTCGTTAAGGTTTTGACTTGGAGTGCCAGGTACTTACAATTAGTACACTCCGATGTAGTCATTGTTGGTGCTTGATGAGATGATTTACTAAAGGTACAAATACCAGTGTCTGAGGTACTATTACCAATATCAAAGTTTTTGTTGATGATACCCTTCAATGGCGATCTACTTCTTGACTTGCTGCTTTCTAGCTCGTCCAATGCGTCAACGTACTCCTGCTCAAAATCTACCCAGGTACATTGTACTCCTGCCTTGTTCAAATATCGCTCAGCATTTTCAAGGGTGCGAAAACCCTTGAATGATGCGCCACTGACCATTCACTGAGTCGTTACATTTAAGCCAGTTTTTAAAAATACCTGTTGTCTTTCCTGTGGCAACAGCATAAAATGCGTATCCTTTCTTCTTCTTAGTATCACTCATGTAAGGTGTTGTTATTGTCAAATTTTGGTTATTTATGAGAAAATTCTGAAGAGAACTTTTCACACCCAACTGTCTAGCATGACGTCACTCACAACAATCCTGATCATTTTTGAGCTATTGATCATTTCTGAGTAGGATTTAATGTGTATGTTATGCAACTTTTATTGTTTTAGTAGCCAGAATTAGTCTTGGAAGATAGGAAAGATGTGATACACCAAAGGTGCTGAATGTATTCGTAACTCAGTTATTTAAAGTCAAAAATGCTCAGTTGTAGTTATCTCCTCCTTACTTTTCCAAAAGCTATCTCCTTCCTACAGTTTTTAATTCAGAATAACCACATTTGGTCACCTGGAGCGTTAGTCAATCAGCTAACTATTCATTTATCTTTTGCTGCAAAAAACTCCAAATCTGACAAAAAATCTCCAAGTTCGTGTTTTTCTGTTTGGGCAGAACTACATTTCGACATGGTAACTCACAGAGATCTAGTTTTTTTTGGAGCATCAGTTCATCACATTATCTAAATGAGTTTTTGAGGGCATGTTTGAAATATTTTTTTAACATATTTAAAATTGCGATTTACTTTTTCATTACAGTGTTTATTTCATCCATCAGTGCAGTGGCAATGTTGCGCAAGGCAGTGCAAAGAGCCTATATATTTGTAGTTTCTATATGCCATTGTGTACAGTTTCAAACAAATTCTAATTGCCTTTTATCAAAGGAGTGGAGCAATTTACAAATGACAATGGAGATGCTATACTGAACTTAAACAAAAGAATGTTTCTGTTGGTTGATATAAGTTTTCAGTATAGATCGTGGTGACCCATCAGTCACCCATCAAATTCTATCAGAATGACTATAGACCTCAAAATAATTAATATTATTAATATTCCGAAACATGGTTTGGATCTGGCTTTTTCAGTGGATACTGTTCAATGATAGCATTTTCAAACTACACCCAAATGTTTGAGCTTAAATTTTACTCGAATGTCATCCCAATATTTTTATTATTGAAAAACACTAATGTAACTATGCTGGATGCGTATAGGATTATGATAACTGTGTGTCTGGAGGGCTCACCCTTAATAACACACATGATTTTCTATATGAAATATTCTGCTGCATTTTCAGTGAGCTGGTTTCTGTATGTTCGACCTTGGGGTATTTATCACCATTAAGGAATTGCAGTCCTGAGTTAACCATTGACAGCATTCATGTTACGGTTGAATTTGTACATTTTTTTTAAAATCGTGCCCTGGGACTGTATCTATACTGCAACAAGTTATAATGTTGTTACTTTTGAGGATTCGGTTAGCCAAACAGGTGGGCTGCCTCAATAAACAACAAATCTGAGATGGCCTCCAAACAAAATTGGAAGCAATTCTTCACGCAGTGTATTGAAACAATCCAAGTACAATTGAGACCTCTGCTGGATGAAGATATCAGTTAGAGCAATTACAGACATTGTTTTCTCGGAGTAAATTTTCTAATCCCTCAAGAAAATCTTATTTGTAAACAACCAGTTGTAGTGCAGTCTCTGTCTTTCATTACAGGGAAAGAATTTGTTACTGTTGTGCCTTGTTTATCCAAAGGATTTAAAGGCAATGTAACTTTAGAATATCAAAACCTGAGGATTACCTTTGTGTCTCCAGACTTGTTGCTTCTTATGATATTTATGTATTATAGCATTATTACATCAGATTAAAATTGAAGGTTGAATTAAATCAGATGTCTTGTCGCAAGCAACATCCTGGAGCATAGGCGGCAAAATTTGTTGCCTTAGTGGCCAGGCCGCAATATCTGCGCCAGGTTGCTCTCTGTTTGCAGGCAGGTCGGAGCACACCTGGGTTCCAACCAAAGCCCAGTGCTAGATAATTTGTAATTCCTGCTCAGTCCAAATAAATTTTCCAACCAGCATTCCAAGCCCGAAACCCCAGTTCTGATACAAAAAATTTAGCCCATATTGAGTGCCCCGTTTTTTTATACCAATTTTATTGCATCTAAAATATCATATCATATTATGTTGAATCAATAGGCTCTAGTGGCTGGCTACTCATATATTTACATTTTTGCGATCGACCATGACACCTTGTCGACATTCAATTATCCACACTCTCTTTACTCAACAAAAACATGGTCCATGCTTCTAAAAAGTTATACAAGGTTGCGATCACTTCACTCTTGGTTAGCCGGGTAAACCTTCTTCCGGGAGTTATTGCACAATCAAGTAGAGGGTGCCCTCGGACTGCATCTATACTGCAACAAGTTATAATGTTGTTACTTTTGAGGATTCGGTTAGCCAAACAGGTTGGCTGCCTCAATAAACAACAAATCTGAGATGGCCTCCAAACAAAATCTGAAGCAATTCTCCACGCGGTGCATTGAAACGATCCAAGTACAATTGAGACCTAAGCTGGATGAAGATATCAGTTAGAGCAATTACAGACATTGTTTTCTCAAAGTAAATTTTCTAATCCCTCAAGAAAATCTTATTTGTAAACAACCAGTTGTATTGCAGTCTCTGTGTTTCATTTCAGGGAAAGAATTTGTTACTGTTGTGCCTTGTTTATCTTTTCCAAATGATTTAAAGGCAATGTAATATTAGAATATCAAAACCTGAGGATAACCTTTGTGTCTCAAGACTGATTAAAATTGAAAGTTGATTTAAATCAGATGTCTTGTCACAAGCCACATCCCGGCGCATAGGCGGCGAAATTCGTTGCCTTAGTGGCCAGGCCACAATATCTGCGCCAGGTTGCTCTCTGTTTGCAGGCAGGTCGAAGCACACCTGGGTGCCAACCAAAGCTCAGTAGACGATGGACCGCAGATACATTTGAAATGAGGCCCTTTCGATAAATTTAAGGTTCAATGATTGCACAGACCAGGGTACATTGTGGCAGCATCATTCAAGGATTGTAATAATTAATCCTATTGTAAAAACTGCCACAATACTGCCTTCCTAGCTATACCCACCATATCAATTTAGCTAGGATAGTTAGGTGTAATTTAAGCACAACACTTAATGTCTTATTGTGGAGTAAGGCTGTACAAAGAGAATTTTTTACGGGGGAGCCTGCATATTCTATTTTTTACTGTAATCAAAAACTTTGAATTCAGTTCATTCTCCAGAACCCTATAATTGTGACAAATAGATGAAAGGAGTTTTTGGCATCAAGCTTCCCATAACTTTCCCCTTGACGCAAAGCTTGCAGGTACCTTGACCAAGGAGTAAAAAAATCTTTCCTTGACTATTGTTAAAAAATTTACTCTGAATCCCTTTACTCTGTGAAGCAGTCTTCCACATGCTTGAAACTAAAATGTTTTACACAGATAGATAGATGGGGTGATAACTCTATACTGCAAATGAGCCACCAAATTTCAACAATAAGAGAAGACAACTTCTTAGCCTAAGATTTGCCCAAATTGACTTTAATGAACTGAGAACTTACTCATATCCTCTAAACTGATTATAAACTGATTTCTGATCATTACAGGGGTATTGAAGAACTGAGAAACTTTGGTGGTGGTAAGTTAACTATAGTTTCTAAATTCATGATAATAATTTGAAGGTTAAAGGGTGACATCATCCGGTGCTTTTAATATCTTTAGTCCGATCTCTGTTCAAGCTTTGCCATTGTCTTAGATATGTATTGTCAATCTACTTTACCACACAGTTTACAATTTGAAGTGTTCCTGATCATGCAATCAGATCTTATGAATTGAGAAAACCCCTTCGCCTTTTTTTAAAAATGTAGATTGGTCACGGGCATGCATGGATTAAGAGCTGGGCATGAGTTATTTTGGTCGCAGTACCCGTACCCGATATAGGATAACTCTCTGCGCTTCAAAATTTATCACAGTACTGTCCCTTTTACTGCTTGCTAGGAGAAATAAACTCATCTGAATATGAGGATGTGGTTGTTGAGCCAGAATACCTACAGCCATTGACATCCCAGCCTGTGGGTCCTCCTCGATCAAGAAGTGGAACAAACAACCTTTATGAAAATCAACTAGTCACTCACCAGTCTTCTACTGACCAGATGAATTCAGAGCTGAATGAATATGAGATGATTGACAGGGGTAGAGAAACTGAGGAATGCCATGTCTACACTCCTGTAAGAGTATCCATTAGCCCTGGTTATGTTGATATGAATCAGAGGTTTTAGATTTGGGAATTATGCGCTTGTTATACTTTTGAGATGTTAGCGTTTTATGCATAGTAGAGTGATTCAAACCAAACTTAGTACCAAACTTACAAACATTAACTATAAACAATAACATGTTATAGCACATTTTACGATAAGAAACTACCAATCTGAAGTTATTTATGCACACTAAATATTATACTTGTCAGATCAAATCAGGTCAAATGCTATCTAGGTTCTAAAAACAAATTTTATATAGCTGGTTTGTCCATGAGTGTGCCATCAGCTTATAATCTTGGAGCGATGTTATGCCTTTAGCTATGTTATTCAATCATTTTTTTAGAAGCGAAATCTGTTGATTTATTTTAAGTTCCAATTAAATGGATAATATATATGTAATTCAGTTGTATCTGATTTTTGGTTACAAATGTCTCCCGAACAACGACAGTCATGTCAATTGTAATAAAATACTACCAAAACTTTTTGGCCATTCACAATCCACTTGATATTGAGTATTGTCTTTTCTACTGTCTGTTTTGAATATGTGCTTTGAAATCTAAAGCATTCCGGAATATAAAAGACAGTTTACAAACATGTTACAAATGTACACGTGTTTCGGTTGGATGACAGTAGGATTGCAATAATACTGCTAAGTTTGTCTGAGACAACAAGACACACATGGGGAAGGAATTCTTGCTCTCCTAGAGTTTTTGTCATAACATATAGATGAAAGCTTGAAAATAATTTAGTATAAAGTATTTAGATGTTAAACCTTCCATATATTAAGAGTAGAAAATATATTATTGACCAGTGGAGTGGAGCAATTGAAATTGCAGGCAAATGAATCAAATCTGATCTAGGATGATAATGGGTGGACCCAGTTTGATAAAATGTCCTTGCATTCCGGATCACTCCCCTTCATCTGGATGCTAGGGGTGAATAGCTCCAAATGCAAGGACATCTGATGAAACTTTAGCAAGTCTATCATGTTATTGGGTCGAATGATGCCTCAAAACCAAGTGTGGGTCGGGTAACCATGTATAGCTAAATATTTTGGATACTGATCACTGATCAAGAACGGGATCGTCTGCTTCTGAACCAGGTGTAAAGATTCATAAACTCATACCACACCTGACCAGCACCCTTTTCCATAAGGGACACCTCTTCAAAGATTCTGTTGTAAATGGCTAAGTAACTGCTGCATTCCAGAGATGTCAATTTTTATCTAACAAGGAAATTCATTGCACCAGTCTATCTGTGAATATCATCCGTCAAAGATTGTCCGTTAGGCAATGATGGACCCAGGTAACTATGGTTTCGCATCAATGCATTAAGGGTAAGAAATAATATGCTAGGCAGCATCAGCTTTCTGCATTACGCGATGCAAAACTCAAAGTAGTTGCTGACTCTAATCTGGGGAACACTTCAACTTACGGGAGGTTCCACGACATTGCTGTAATGATGATAGAGCACAGGCTAAATAATAACAGGAACAGGAAACTGCTCTGTGGTATTCTATTTAAAGGGCAACCAAGGTTTCGCAGCAATGCATTGATGGGTAGTAAATAATGTGCTAGGCAGCATCAGCTTTGTGCATCATGAGAGAAATTAACCTGCATGGAAAATCGAAAATAGACCACTTTCTTGCTCACAATACATGACCCACAGTTTATCAGTACCTGATTGCAAAGAAAAATTACTGCCCCATAATTCATAGAACAGGGCTCACTAAAGGAGTTATCTCAATTAAATTCAGGTATTTGCACCCAGAGAACTGACCCCGCACCCAACGCATACGACCATGTACTATTCATATTAAAGAGGAGAGGGAGGACCTTTTTATTGGGTGTTCAAACACGCAGTGGAAAACCCATATCTCACTTTCTCGCTTCAGAAGGGCATCGCTTGGATGTATGGCATGCAAGTGGTCACTAAGGAGTGACTGTAGGCACCAAGAGAGTGTTGTTTCTCACCACAAAAAAAAGAAAATTTCTATCAGAATATTTTTCTGTAAGATACTGAATGAGCTCGCAGGCCATGGATATTCATCCATTTCTTTTTCCTGTCTGGTGTCATAGTTCAAAATTTTACGTATCACCATTTTATCCACAGAAGGAGCAACCTAGCTTTTAATAACATAGAGTGTTGCTGAGAACTCAAAAGCTTATATCTCGCCAGTGGTTAAAACAGCCATCAGTTATGAAGAGAAAATGGTTAAAGCAAAATGTTATTCATACCTGAGAACCTACACTTAATCTTGTGTACCTATTAACACAAATTATTCTTATCAGAGAAGGAGCAACCTAGCTTATAATAACATAGGGTGTTGCTGGGAACTCAAACCTTATGTCCCGCCGGTGGTTAAAAACAACCATAAAGTTTTAAAGAGATAAAGGTTAAAGCAAATTATTTTTCATACCTGAGCAGCCACAATTAATGGTAAATTTCTCATGTCAGAGAAGGAGCAACCTAGCCTATGATATCTTAGGGCGGTGCTGAGGACTGTTTATTCAATTTTTTGTTCTGCTGATCAGACTGGTTTGATATACTTGTTGAGTTGTAGAGTCAGTACATAACAGCTGTACCTTGCAGACGGATATATGTGTGAGCTTGTGGCCTTTGATCATCATCTTCATAATTGGAAGATTTTTTGCTGTATCCTGCTGTAAAGAACCATTGTAGACTAGGAGTAATAAATGTTCTAAAGAGTAATCAAACTCTGGGGTCAGCTAGAAAGTCTGTGATTAGAGTTGCGACCAACCCTCCAACTTATTACAAAAACACCACATGAACACCATGAAGAGCCTAGACAAAACATGCCCACCGTACCATCTATGCACCAACAGTGAGATCGCACCTTGGCCCTGTCCAAACTCACAAAACGTACTTGTTGAACAAGGCTATGCCATTGCTCAACAAGTACATCCCTCCCCGCTTGTTATTGGTTTTAAAAATATCAAATTGTTGGATTTAGTTTTGTATTCATAGTTTGTTTTCAAATTTGAAGTATCTTAAATTGAGTATGATATTAATAAAAGTTTGAAAGTTCTGGATATAAAAAGCATTTGTAATGGCATGAATTTTAGCTTTTCAAAATTATCCAAAATGTGACCCCCTGGTCTCATTCCCTTGATGATATGCAGAGCAGTACTTTGTAGAGTCTGTATCATACGTGACAAGTTGGCCTATTTCTTAGGGTAACACCAGATATTCGAGCTAGTTATCCTATGATACCAGATGACCCTACACCAATCTCACTTTTGCATCAAGGACTTAGACCAATATTTTGCTTGTATTTACTGCGAAAGGTTATGGGATTCTAACTGATGTGCACTGTTCGGGCAGTATGCCCTTTATGTCCTAACTGACTCATGTTAAATAAACTTCACAAAGCTTGTATAGAATTAAATTATCGATATATTGTTTAAAGGAGTTTATCTGTTTCTATAATATATAACATTATAGCAGTCCTAGATAGCTTTGTCGAGGAAACAGTCAGTGTAACAGCTGCGAGTTGGTTGTGTCAAGACACTCTCTCTATGTGCCACAGCAACCCCTGCCCCTCTCCCCGCTGATGGGTCAATTTATATTTAAATCAAAATTCACCCATAACAACAGCCACGTCATCTAATTGCCATCGTATCATATTAGGTACAAAAACATATTATATTATAATTACTTCTCAAACCTTCTCAACAACACCCATCAACTAAGCATATCAAAATTAGATACTGTAACCACAACCACATCCTTGAGGCTCTCTCATTTTGTAACACTAAAATATATCAGATCACACCGGTGAGGCTACATCCTTGAAGAGCCATCATCTTATTAACAACTACCCTCACCTCAACATACCGCAATTGATGACTTTCACTCAACGCTACATTCTTGAGGCTCTAACGTTTCATGAGACTAACACATATCAGACCATACTAGAAAAGGGCCACATCCTATTCCAATCGTACTTTGTACCCTTAGGGTGTTTGACGAGACGCCCTACTCCATTTAATATGTCTTACATTTCTACTACCAACACCATTGATCTGCCCTGAATTTAAATCCTGTATAAGGTTGTCAAAGAAAACAAGAAACCATATTTATGTTCTTGGCAAGCTGTCTTTAAGTCCGGTATTCAATCAGTTAAAACCGATTGCTTTAATTTTACACGTTTTTAACAAAATTGTACTCTTCAAATCGCTTCTGGGTCACACAATATGCACCACTTTCTTTGGCAGCATGAGGTCACTTCGAGCCCAGACAGGAGGTTTACAGTGTCCCCGGACACACACGATGGGTGGGCGACACACCACCAGATATGGGCCCTAGCCAACTTGTCATGTATGGTCTGTATAGGTCATAGCTAGCAATCACGTGTGCGGCCCCAGAACTTCGATCAGATGATCATAATAATGATGATTAAAAAAGCCAACCATCAACTTTTGGTCAATGGATAGACAAAGTGCTCGCCTCATCATCTGGGTTGAATTTAATTTCTTTTTCAGGCTTTATGAAATTTTCATGGAAAATAACTCAAGTACCTAAAATTACATGTTCCCTTTTCTTTCAAAATATGAGCTGGTATTCTTCAGGGTTATAAATTTTGTTTGGGGCTTTGAAAAGGAGTTGAAAGGATTACTCTTACTTTATCACATGGCGGCTGGTGATACACCATTCATTTATCAGAGGTAAATTTTCATATCTTCAGGATCAGTACTAAAAATTTGGCCGGTATGGTCAGCAAAAAGTATATGACTTAGATCGGATGCTGCATTTTAAAGGTGATTTTGCACCCCAAATACTTTCTCTGATTCGCACCGAGTAGAATTTAAAATTGAAATTCGTCTGTAATTATTGCATTTAGTTTTACTCCCTTTTTTAAAAGCGGCTTTAATTTACGTCGATGAAATCGGAAAAACATTGTTTGATCTTACCATAGTAAGTCATGGACCCTAACGTGGCAAATAAATCAGATACATTACTTGGAATTGTCCCCTTAAAAACGAAGAGATGATAACCCCTGATGTGACATCGTTATGTCACTCATTTAACATCAGAGGGTTGTGAGGCTTAATTTCCACTATCTGGATTGGTGATAATGGATGCCCTACATTTAAAAAAAACCACTTCGATACTCAAGCTAGCTTATTCTTTTAAATGACCTCCACAGTTCTGTGAATAGCTGTTATATGAACATTTATTTATACTGGGGGTCATAAGCTATGATACTAATATCTGATAATCATGTAAACCACCTCAGACCTTTGTAATGCCCTAGTTAGAAAGGTGGTATTGTATCGCAACAAAGCTATATAAATAAGGGCAAGGGGTGATCTCAACTGTGAACACCCCCAAAAGCTGCTTACATGTGCCGTGTTACAAAATATTCTGAGGTTTCAAATGTGTTTGTGGGTTGGGTATACTTCCCTCCCTGGTATGACAAACCTCCACATCTCAGCCTTATTTGGAGTTACCTGCTCTGTGTACGATCAAATTGTCTTCTCACTATTAAGACCAGGGATGAGGCATTGTGGGAGGCTTAAATAAGTTTTATCAATCTGGTGACAGGAGAAGATTTTAAAAGCTGAGCAACAAGATACCGCATTATGTGCATTTTCAAAATACCACTCTGTCACCAGAGGGAGCAACTTGATCCAGGGGGCAGCTGAAGGCATGACTAGCAACATTTCAAGTACTACAAGACTTCAAAAAAAGGAATCATTTGCAATTTTGAAAAAAGATAAATTGGTGTGAGTTGTGGCATATGCTAATTTGTCTAGTTCTAACTGGTAGAAATTATATCAATAATGTACGTCATAATTGGCACTAAATAAAAGTGAATGAATAAAACAGGTTTTTAAACTTGGCTACACGCTTAACAGATGTCAAAACTCTATGAAAAGAACATATTTATAAGCAACACAACATTTTATTTTTAGCAAAAGAAATTTCAATTCCCTACGCAATCTGCAATCTCTACCATATCAATCTAGCTATTAAGAGACGGCAGCCTTTGACTGCTGCCGACCTTGATTGGCTAATGGAAATATTGTGAAGAGGCTGATATAAACCTACTCAAGGAATATCAATGATTGTTTGTTTTGGAATCGAATTGCTCTACAATTATTTTGAGCCTTTCCAATCATGTTGCTAACCATTGATTGTAATGGCCGCAACCACATCGTTTAAATATTGATTAGACAATTTCAATTTGATGGTAGAAATTTAATAGTGGGAACGTTAAGCTCAAAGCCCCATCGATGACACTATGGCCGTCTAATACACAGCAGCTGCACTCACTAATACTCAGCTCGGATTTATAAAATCTTTGGATATTTTATATGAACTCTAAAAAGGTGAGTTTTTCTATCACAGTGGCGCAACTATGCTCTTTTTTGTGTGTTAATTATCATTCAGTAAGCAGCCAAAAGAAATTCTTGCGAAAGATTTATTAGATTATATGTAACTAAAAATGTTGTTAGCTTTCAATACAGAGGAGCCTCCTAAATGTTACTTTCTACATGTAAATAGTTATGATGGCATTCCCCCCTACCTTCTCCCTCCCCGAATGGGTTTTATATTCACCTGATTAAATTTACACCAAGGACAAACTAAATGAGACAGAGTAGACACATAATTTTACCTTTGAAGAAAATATTAGGACACATATAGAATTATAGACAGGATCCACTGAGGTTGCAACCTTAGTAGTGTGTTCAGACCATTAGAGGACCAGATTTGCTGCCCAAGAAAAGTTTGCAACGGGAGATGACCACAACTTTGCTAGATATTGGGAAATGAAGCCTCTAGGACACATACGTTAATAGGTTAACCATTTATTAAATTTTTTTGGAATTCAATAAACGCGCTATAGCATTACATAACCGCCAGAGAATTCCTATTTTGATAGCGTTGGTGGTCTATATATCTTACCTTGAGAAATTTGCCTGCGGCAAGCCTGATAGCAGCTTTTGCAGGTCATAATGTTGATGTGTTTTATTGAAATTAAATCAGTGTGTATATGACATGACGCTCATACCTTGAATAATTTTAGCTAACATTACTTTTCTCAAATCAATGATGCGAAAGGATAGACAAAGTGTAATGACCAACAGCTAAGATAGAAATGTTTAATTTGTCTGCTAAAGCTAGTGTGTCTACACATAATAGATTTCTGTGGGAAAAACAGCATTGTGAAAATGCAGCCTACGACGTTGTGTACAATCTTTAATTTGAAATTCCAGCCTTTAGATGCAGAGAATACGCTCACATAGAAGGATGTAGCTGGACTAACAACATATAAGACTGCTGCGATATTATTCATGAAGATGTTTTGCTGTCGGGGAAAGAGAGATGATCCAGATGCACAATGGCACAACAGAGAAAGGGTAAGGCATCCTCTTGTTTAGCTTAACATAATTTTGAGAGTTGCTGTTGGGTTGTGAGATGTTGCAAGACAGCAAGTCTCTGTCTGAAGACTGATGATAAATAGAGGTGTCATCAGAGCGAGGCTGGTTACTGGTAAGTATATTTGGTAACCAGTCTTTTTGTTAGATGGGGGTATTTTGCCGCCGAGCTATGTTTCTAAGTAGTAGCATGAGACCAATGGAGGTCTACAATACTATTCCGTTTGGAATCGATCTCCTAATGGAACAAGCAGTATATTCCGTACTTGTCAAACTAAATACGTTGCTGGAGATAAACATCCGCACCACACCCAACCTTCCTAGGCACTAGATACATACATATCACTGCCCCTCTTTTACTTTCCTTGTTTATGGAGTCGACTGTCTTTTCTGATTCAATTGCCAAATAAACCCAATAAGTTCTTTTGAATGCTATTATTATGATAGGAGATGCGAGAGAGCCCTATATACAAACTCCTCGATGTTAAGATGGGCGGTAAAATGGTGGAGGTGTTTGAGGAAGAGGGGGTGGAAGCACTGAAATTGTTCTGCAGAGAACATTTTGAAGACGAGTTCTTGTACTGCAGTGGTGAGGGGAAGTTGATTACTCATACTCAGTATGCTAGCTGGAGACACCTTCAAGACTGCAAAACCAAAGAGGTAGGTAAACCTTTGCGCAAGCATCCAATTTGCCTGCAATTAGAGTTTCGAGCCGCCGCTGGCTCAAAAGTATCTAGGATATGCGTGCAAATTGGCTCAAGACTGATTTAGGTGAACTTTATCTGCTGTTATTTGATGCTCGAACATAGGAGGGAGTCACAAGTGTGAAACGTTCTGCATACATCCTAAAGACTAATTCAGCCTGCCTATATCTGCAACAAACATTGCTAGAGATAGTGACTGGAAGAAAAATTGTGAGAGTTATACTACCAGTACCTAAATATAGTTGGAATCTGAAATATTTATAGAAATTTTGTGATTTACACATATCAGGATCTTCAGTGATGAGATTCATCAATTTAAAAATGTGAGTTACTCTTTTGCTCAGTTATATAACAAATAACAATTAAAATTACTAAAATTAGTCTCAAGGGAATTGAGTCAACTGAAAGACAAATTAGAACACTACATAGGCCTGATAAAGAATAAGCCAGCATAAACTTACAAGGCTGCCTGCGGAAACAGAAAATGATGAGGAAGACTTCAGGAATGGCAGCTTATAAAAGCGCCATGACATTCTCGACAGTGGAAACCTGATACCTTATAGAAGTAAATTCTAGCCAGAGCACCAATCTTTGCTAGCTTAGACGAGGGTTTATAAAATAATGAGGTTGAATGAAATGCTTGTTTGCCATAAATATTTCTCTTTCGAGCCTGTGTGTCGAAACCTATTTTATCCTAGAGGGGTAAATATATACTAGGGTGCCAATGGTTGACAGCTTAGGGAGAGTTCAAAAACCGTATATTGAGGATGGGCATATGTTAGTTAGCCAATTATATTACCATACAAAAGGCAATCTTTTACTCTTGCAAAACTCACTTCGCTTAAGTAAACTTGAACACTGTTTGCAGACTCTGAGCGTGGTGGGTGGATATTAAATACACCAGTGACAGCCTGAAGACTGGCAGCTGAGTGCGGAAGTACTTGGGTCACCAAAGCTGCCATATTTACATTATCCTCACATCCAAGGAAGACATTATGTTATAACTAAGCCAATCTTATCCCACATTTCATCCCGATTGATTAATCAATGCATCATACATCAGTCATTTTTAGACGTAGAGCATGATTAGGAATTATGAATTAATAATTCAAATTAGTAAACAAACCTGCCTATGATGTCCTACACTATCTATGCTGTGAGAGTGTCAATTATTGATGATAATTTTGTATAAAAAGCTTCTTTTGACCTGACCTGATGAGTGAACTTGCTTCTGTTACCAACTGAGACAAACACATGGACTACAATGGCATGCTCCTGCCTTCTATAGCGGAATGCTCATACTTGTAGAGAATTTTATATTCTCGAGTAAACAACACGGCACAAGATCAGAACAATTTATTTAGCAAACCTCGGAGACGAGTTTTTATCAGTCCAGTTAGATCTTACCATAACCTGATTTGAACCTTGTAAACACTTAACCTTCAAACAAATATAAGCTATTAGTGGCTCATCTGATGTGGGTAACTAGTTATAGTCTGCCCTAAGTATTAAGTCACACCTACAGGAAAAAGAAAAGGCCTACACCAGCTGCAATGCTTTTCTGTTGTGTTTTTATTTTGTCTTAGCAAGGAATTATTTTTAGAGGCAGAATAACCAGCTCGAACCAAGGAGCTAGAGACTCTAACTTCTCGCTCAAACCCTGCATGTTTATTTACATCAATGTTAAATGACATGTACAGAATAGTTATCTCCACATGCTGCAAAAATATTATCAAAAATTGAACAAATTGCAGCAGGCCACCGGGCGATTAAGCCAATGTTCAGCGCCTTTTTCTGCCTTGTGTAAAGCCTTCAAGTTAGATATCTTGGTTAGATTCAAACATCTTTGCCCGACCCCTTAGAAAAACAGTATTACTGCAAATCATAACACACTTGTTTTTACAGTTTGATGGCGGTTACATGGAAGGGTCAAAGGACTTTGCACAGGACAGATTTATCAGGTTCAAAGAGCATATGGCGTGCTCTAAGCTAGAGAAGCGTGGAGTCTCAGGGGAGACAATCCTCCATCTGTGCTTTCAAAATGATACTCCTGTCCACACGGAAATAGCCAAACTTCTCCTACATCTGTACCCAAAACTAGCTCTGGATATGCTAGAAGGGGAGGAACATCACGGTATGTTGATGTGATATTGGCTAGGGTTTAGTTTAGCTAGTTTTTTTGGTGACTTAATTTTAGCTAGCAACCTATTTTTTCTAGATAAGGCGGGAGCTGGAATTTTCCTCTTGCAAATACTTAATTTCCCAGTGTATTCATTCTTTTAAATGACTTGGCCAAATACAAAATTTGCTATGGCTTGCTTAGACAGGCAGCAAGAGTTGTACTTTTATTGTAATACATTATCAATTCACACTAGAAGTGAATAATATTGCTAGATAATGGATGTAAACACTCTGCAAGTGCTGTTCAAATATATCGGTAGAAATATAGTGTTTGTTCTGGTGCTAGTTGGAACCATCCTACTGAAGACCCATCGGAATTTATTCCAGAGAAGCACAAAAACACTCCTCAGTCAGTCTTCCGATCGTTTGAATAATTCTTACCCAATTTCCTATGATATTTTATATCGTACCTAGTGTCCATATTAGGAGAAACAGGTTTTTAATGTAAAACACTGCTATATCATTTGACATGAACATTTCAAACAAACAAAGTATGCGTAATAAAATTTAATTCGCTGCCAAAAAAAGCTTATAAAATTTGAATTTGATGTCACAGGTCAAACAGCCCTGCACCAGGCTATAGTAAATGGTGACCTAGACTCAGTGAAGTTACTAGTAGATAAAGGTGCTGATATAAACCAGCCTGCTACGGGCTCCTTCTTCCTACCTGAAGACCAGAAGAGAAAACGAAAGAAGAACACAGACTATAATGGTGATTACTTATCTCAACTCCTGATGTTTTACCTGTTTTCAGGGTGTGAATATGTGAGATAGTAGTAGAATTGTTAACACCATATACTGTAAGCCAAGCCAAACAGCCTCAAGCTGACAGTGCTTGTCTCAAGAGGTGCCTTTGGTTGGTGCACCAGACTTGTTATCAAATTAATTGTTATGTCGCCACCTAGTCTAGGAGCTGTTGTGTACTATTTCACCACATAAGATTGTGTTTCCTGTTATGCTACATGAAAGTGGGGGTCTGTTTGAGAGCCAACTAATAGCAACATTCCCACAATGCAATTTGATGATGTAGTTTTATCCATTAAATTAAATGGGGATTCCCAGAACAGTGCATTGTGGGAAACTCTTTGTTGGTAACTCAGTGTGTACTATTTTTCTACACAGGTTACGCTTATTATGGCGAGTTCCCTCTGTCGTTTGCTGCGTGTTTTGGACACGAGTCAATCTACGATTACCTGCTTCGAAATGGTGCTGATCCCGACCGCCAGGACTCAAATGGCAACACAGTGCTGCATATGATCGTCATAAACAATCAATGTGATATGTATTCATACGCCGTAAGGCATCATGTCAAGCCCGCTAACACTTGGATAAAAAATGGAACTCCAGGGGCAGTGGATAGACTGAGCCCGCTAGCGTTAGCCAGTAAGTTAGGCAGGCAGCAAATATTCAATGAAATCATGGAACTACACAGGATAGAGCTATGGAGATACAGTAATATAGGCTGTTCGCTGTATCCACTACATGCTGTAGACTCTATAGGAATAAATGGACACACAAGTATGTATTCCTTGGAATTTTTGTCTTGTTTTTGTCACTCACCACATTCTGAAGAATAGGCGGCGAAAAACTGGCTGCCTTAGGGGCTAGGCTGCAATGTCTGAGCCAATTTGCTCTCAGTGAGATTCGAACCCACGACCTTTAACATTTGCATACTGAAGGTACGGCACTCCAACCAGCTAAGCCAATTCCATCTAAAAAAAATTCTATCAAATTATAACAGAAGTTAGGGCCTGATGTTGCATAAAAAAATTGGTCATTAGAAGCTCAACTCATATTATAGCATTCAGGTTGAATTAATGATATGTTACATCGACCGGATCATACAGCACCCGGAAAAAGTACAATGTCATAGTCATGCCTTAGACCAGCGCCGTTAGATTTGGTCCAGCAGTAAACTATTATTATTCCAGTCAGCCATCATGTCCAGTTACAAAGTTTCTTCAGATGCTTTTGAAGTCAAAAGTTATAGGACCAGTCAACTTGAATTTTTTCAAGTTTCTAAGTTTTTATATTTTGTAGATTGGAACTCAGCACTGATGGTTATTGTCAATGGTGAGACTGATGACCATCTCGAGCTGTTACAAGGTGGTGTCATCAGACAGCTTCTTGATGAAAAGTGGAAAACTTTCGTCAGGGTAAGAATAACATTATGATAAAAACTATTATTTAAAATGAGATGGATTATATCTATTTATTTATTTATATTTATCCATTTATTTAATTTTGTTGGATAACGTTGCAAAACCACTCAACCTACCACTGCCGTAGCACATTAATTCTTGGTCAGTGGATAAGCCAAATAAACTTTGGTTTGTGGTTATGATAAAATTTATAACATCTATCTGTTAATGTATAGTGTAATACATTATAATATAATATATTATAATGTTTATAGAAGCAGTTTTTTATGAGAATGTTGCTGGTACTGATTCATTTGCTCTTCCTAACTATCGCTATATATATGAGACCACACCATGACTTAGTACACTACGAGAACGCATCGGACGGCTTCAGATTCACCTGTGAGATCCTCACAGTACTCAGCTCCATAGCTAATTATCTCATGCACATAGAGGAAGTTCGATCACTTGGCATGAGACTGTTCTTTGTCAACCTGGTAAGTTGATGATAAGCAATGATCGGTCTGATGTTTGATTTGGTGGAACAGGTTAGCCATTTTGAAAAGTTGACAGTGAACATCAGACTGAAAACCGCCTACACCACTACATCAAAGGCTTAGCAAAATAGCCTTAATTCTTAGATGAATCAAATGGGGTAAACTTTGCGCGACTTTGTCAATCAATATAGTATGGTGCATACAAGATCTTTTGTCCATGACATATAAATCCTTTTTTGGATTCCCTCCATGTCATCCACGACAATGCTCTCCTAATGATTATTACAGCTCTGATGCTCAGCCACTTATTTGCCTATAAATCTTGAATCCTGATGTCTGGGAGAAGTGAGATATCAGACATCTATGATAACTTCTATCGAGAGATTAATCATCAGGAATCACAATTTTCTCTTTCATTTCTCTGTAGAAAAATGCTCCATCAAAAGCTCTATACCTGATCTCGAGTGCTCTGATTATACTGTGTGTACCTGTGAGGCTGGCTCACTTCGCCTCAGAGGGTAACCACTACACTGTAGAAGAAGGGTCAGCGGTCCATATGTTACAGACAGTCGAGGAGACTATGCTCGTTATAGCTGTTCCCTGCGCTTGGTGCATGCTACTCTTTTTCGCAAAGTGAGTGCTCTAGACTAGTAATTGTATCATTCTTTCTATCATTCACCATGCAGCATTTTAAATCCTACCAGATGGCGACAATGCAGCCTGTGATATCACAGGTTTGCTCAGGGTTTGACGTTTGTAAGTTCTCAAACATAATTTTAGTTAAAAATGGGAAAATTTGCACCATGGATCCTTATAAGATATTAGAGAGTTTTTTTTTACATGCAAGAAAATGAATCCATTTTTTAAACACATTGATATTTCATTTTTTCATCTAAAGAAATTTCTATTGAAAATGCTTGTCCTGAGTCTTTTGGTTGCGTTTTTAACTTAGAACGCTCAATTTGCAACCTTTGCATCTGACACTACAGCCTGCTTGAACTTGTGAGAAAATAGATCTTCATGTCAAAGCATTAATATGTTTACAAACCAGCTATGCACAGGAAATAAATCCTTGTTAAATCAAATTGACATTGACGTAATACAATCCAGATGACAATATTCTTGATATTGATTTAATTGCAAGGAATTTCTGATTTAGGATATTCTTGTGGATTAAACCGATATACCACTTCAACATATTTATCAATATAATAAAAGGGTAGATATCAAAGTTAAACATGAGTATCCGCAAATGATACATACTGACAAACATAGGACTGCCATTTCGCCCATACAACTGATGAGAGCCTCATGAGACCTTCTCAATACTTGTTAGGTGGAAAAAAATGACTGCACATGTCTCATGATTACCATGTGAGTGAGCGAATAGTGCTGTCAAGACAATTATAGTCATGCAATATAATATTCATATTAAACGGTATGTTAGGAACAACATGAGAACGACAAGGAACCATCCATGACTTGTCACCAAATAAAGAATAACAGCATTGCATGTTCAAATCAAAATGAGATTTCTCACAATATGAACTATCAAATCAATAAGATTAATAAAGGACAGTCAAGATAAGTGATATTTTCACACTGGCTCTGCTCAATCTTTGTTTGCTGCCGTGTGGGTGGATGTCAATAAACTGAAAAGTGAGAACTGATAACACAACAACAATGCAGGCCTACCTGAGACCTCAATAATGATCTTTAAAGAACAATGCATGTTATATATAGTTAGGCAATTATTTATGATAAAGTTTTGTCAGATTTCCATGGTAAAAAATTCAATACTCTACTTGGCACGAATTATTGATGGTGGAAAACCTTTATCATAAGTAACTGCCTGACTATAACCTGCGCAGGTCTTTGGGTAGTCTTTAACTATTCATATATGAGCTTTGAGCTCTTATTGTCAACGTAATGTTAGCTTCTCCAATGCTAAACGACTTGAGAATGTTTATTGGATGTTATTTATAGAGGACACAGCCTGACAGGAACATCTGTTATGATGTTCTACAAAATACTGATCGGTGATATTGTTCGTTTTCTTGTCATCTACATCGGCTTCCTCATATGTTTCTCCCAAGGTACCAGTCGTGTAGCCACTGTCTTAGTTGTTGTTGCTGTTTGGTGTTGTAACTGTGTGTAAACATTCTTCATGTATCTTTGTTGAATGTTCGAGTCAGGATAAAAACACGATAGCATTACCAGTGTTGAAGTTGAGAAACGGTATACAACACATTATATAGCATGTAGAACCAGTACCTGATTTTTGATTATTTATAATGGAGCTGGCCGATCCAGTTAGGTAGCTCCCTATTTATTTCTGTTATCTTGTTGTCGCTGCTGTAGTTTCTTCGATGTTGTAAACTCAGCGAGTATTTGTGAAATCATTAGTAAAATTAGTATACTGTCCATTTATTTGTCTGAGCTTAGGCCATGGTTTGGATTTCTATTCAGCCCACCATACATATCTGAAAAAAAACTGCAAACCCTAGGATATGAAAATGACTTCAACGCTCAAAACTGATTACAAACTCGATGCAGAGAGTTTAAAAACCTAAGAAGAAAGTTACTGTTTCGTTAAGTTGAGCTTCTGCTGGATGGCTGTGCAAAAAATATAAATAACTATGAATAATAAATAATAATAAACAAATAAATTATTTTTTTAGCGTTTTATTTCCTGTATAAGGATGTTCGTACGATGCCAGATGGAACACCAATCGAAGACTTCAAAACCTTTGGTGGATCAGTGATGAGCCTTATTCACATGACATTTGGAGATTTCAATGTGAGTGGTTTTTACGAGAAGTTGTACGTAACTACTTAGTTTATAATCTGAAATTATTGGGTGGGCTTTTTGAGAAAAGGCTCTTCTTGTCAACAAAGAAAACATATGTGAATGCGATTAACATGTTTGATAACATTTTCTAAATTTTGTGTAGGCCTTATACATATAAACATATCGCCAGGATAGATTTACTAAGATGGAAAATTATTGAGGATCGACAAGACCAAGTGATTGATGCCAGCCAATAATGGGATTTCTTCTTGTCAGTAATGCATGTTAACCCTTTGGCATCATTTTATTTCAGTACAACCAGTTTGATCACACAATCTACCCAGAGGTGACGATGATCTTCTTTGTAATATTCATGTTACTGATGCCCGTTCTACTGCTGAACATGCTCATAGCCATGATGGGAAACACTTACACCGATCTAACTGCAAACTCTGAGAAAGAGTGGATCCGGCAGTGGGCTAAGATTGTCATGGTTTTGGAGAGGGCGTTCTCTAAGGACGCCCTCATTAAGTATCAGGAGCTATACTCAATACCAGTGGATAATCCAGCTAAAAATGAGGCAGAACACATGAGTGAGTAGAATGCAGAAACCATGTCATAGAAATCTACTCAGTTACTGTGTCAATGGTTACTTATTGAGGCTGATGTCAGCGTTAGTTTATCAGTGGCCTGACCTTCGGCTGACCTTCAGAGTTTCCTCAATGATAGACTGATAATGCTACCACTGCCTTCAATGAATAGAAATTTGAGTAGTGAGCCAACCTTCTTGGATGTGCCATGTGACTCTCGCCGAACATCAATAGCCATATTGTGCGATGAAACAGAAGGAATATACGGCAGAGTTATAAACCAAAACATAAACATAGACAATCTAGTTAACCATTAACCAAGCTCTTTCTTCTCAACAATGACCCTCAAAATTTTAAGACAATTTGTTACAAGGCATTGCCTGAAGAGATTTTCTTTCAAATATTGAGAAAAGGGAGTTAGTGATTAGCCTTGCAGAGGTTTTAACTTTTCCACTAACTAATTTGAGGGCTGCATTAATTATTAACTATCATTAACACGTTATGTCACTAATTAAACATTCGGATCTAATGACGGGAGTACTTTTACTTTCAGAAGCAGAATATGGGGAAGAGAAGATCAGTTACAGGGCTCTTATGGTAATCAAAGCATCAAATAAAACAATGGCCAAACAGAGGAAGGACGCTATATCAAACTGGAAGGTTTGTCTGTTTTTCTATTTTTTATTTTTTTATCAGTTTGTCATCATAATTTACGAACGCATATATAAAAATTGTTTACCAAAAAGCAACAAGGGGCTAGTCTGATAGTTCAAAACTAGAGTTGTGACAGTCCCATCAAACTGTTCATCAGGCCAGAGAGCGGAGACACGCAGCAGCCAGCCCGACTGCCACTGATCACTGGACACCAAGCTCTTTGTGTAGATCAATTGACAGTATAAGGCTATGTGGGGTTCTATTGACATATACCAACCTTCTGTTTGCCTACTATTGATTGTAACTCCGGTCACCAAAGGGGCACTGCTAACCAGATTATTGGATAATTCTGAAGTTTAAGATTTAGCATGCAATTTTCGACAAATCACCCGTAAGATCCAATTTTTTTTAACAGTTTGCAATTAGATATTCTGTTCATCTGATCATCAGACTTTGTTAAATTTACAGGGCTTTTTATTTATTAGCTTTTCCCAAAATTGTTAAACTTTAATGGCAATTTTCAATTACATTTTGCAATACATTGCCTTCACAATTCTATGAAGTAGAGTTGAAGCCGTCCACAAAAATTACATAAAAATATCCCCTCTGCGCTCAGTACGGCTGGCATCAAATTATGTAATAAAAAAAACTAACCTCCAGAACATTATCGTTGGCCCTCATCAATCAGTTCACCCTGAGACAAATTTTCTGGTTCTCACTGTACGAAACTACAGTTATCAATTATAACTACTTCTTGTGTTTTACATATTTCAATGTAACCAGGTTCTTTCAGTCAATTAATGTGTAAAAAAGTAGTAATTCAACACCTAGTGGAGATGGCGCAAATTGACAGCGGGTAAATTTGAAATAACATGATATCCAGACTGCCCAGATGAGGGGGAGGGGTCATCAGGAGCAAGGAGAGCTGGAAATATATTTACACATCAATTTGTGATTGTAGTGGATGCTGAAAGAAACGATGCGTCTGATCAAAGACCTAAAGAAGAGCGGATATGATGGAAAGATTGACTTCAAACGAGTTTTCCCAGATGAAAATGAGTTCCTCCTTTACGAGAACGCACTGCAGAGAAAAGTTCCAAGTAGTGAGTTGTATTCGATCTCATAAATGTCCTTTATATTTTCTACGTCCAATTTATGTTCGATGAGTATTGTCAGATGAGATTCAAGGTTTTTTATTCAAAAAAGCAATACTGTTTATCGAGACAGACCCACATATTCACCTTAGGCATTTCTGACATTTCATGGCAAGTTTAAAAAGGCGGTACAAGGTTTATTACTGTCGGCTTTTAGTTTATTCTTGATGACGACCTGGTTATATTATTTGTGTACCTGCAGTACGCCTCCAGGATATTCATCACAGGGCTGTAGCTTAGGTAAAATAGCAGGGGAGCCGAAAATCAACACCAGGTTGGGTATTGTACGCTCCTTCTGAGTCCCCAACCTCCAAAGCATTTTAATGATATAAATAGCAAATGGAAGTCCCAAATGAGCTGATTCTTACATGGAATATTCAATTATAGCATTTTTAGGTCACACTATTGAGCATTCTAGGAGAGGCAGAGCTCCTCTACCTCCCCTAGAACTACGGGCCTGCGTATAATCTTATCAATTGCAGGAAATAGTGCAAGATGCTATTTCATCACATGGTTGGTTTAATGTTTCCAAAGAGATGCGCTCTTGTTGATATCTATTTAGCCGATATATTCTAGACTAAGTATGTCAAATAATTCTCATTGATTGATATAGGACCCATAAGGCTGCGATGCATGAGATGTTTATGAGGTTGCTATGAGCTTCATCAACTTAAATATTATTTAATCAATAGTCTAGAAAATTTAGCTATAATTATTGTATTCCATGAAAGACTTTCACCACAATTTCAAATCACGGTGAGAGGAAATGAAATTCAACACTCCACAATATGGCAGCCTTATCTTGATAGTATCGCCTGCGACATTATCAACTAACTCAGTGTGTGTGTGACCTAAAGTTTGCCTTTCAGGTCAAAATTAGTGCTAAGTTACACTTGTAACTCCATAGACAAAACACATATTGTCTATGTCAATGTGTATCACAGAGTTTGTATGCTGGTGAGGAAATGTCTTGGAATCTGAATGTTTGAACGAAATTTTATTTTTCGTACCCAGCGTTTCATGTACATCAAGGGGCCAATCAATACACCAGTGGTTTTGCAGTTTTCTAAATTAGACTGAGAACTCTAGAATGAGACCAAAAACCTGATTCCTTCACGAACACCTAATTTTGCTGATAGTCTGAGTTTTCGTACTCATTTGATACGTACTTGACATTCAGACACTTGAATAGGGCCTGTTATTTGATAGCCCTTTGACAGCTTGTGAAATTTTTGTGTTTAGTCAAAAAGTACAGCAAGTACGCTATAAGATTGCGACCACTCATGTCTGCCTTATCTGAAGGCAGAAAGTGGCGAAGGTTAAGTAAGTATGGAGTTTTAGAATGTATAGCTTTTATGTGTTCCATACATTTAGGTGTCCATTAACAAATAATTTTTATTGCATATCATTTTTCTCAGTTTTTATCATCTTACAACAAGCACGACCTTATATGTTGGATTTTTGAGCTTCAGACTAACAAACTTGCTTCTGAATAGATGTGTTTATGTGGTAGTTTATGGCGGAAGATCGCTTGGTGTCCCAGCCACAAGTGGAGCTGTCATAAAGCATGACAAGGTTTGTTTTTGTTACTCAGCCATCGGTGTTTGCTAGTGTTGTTAACGTGTTGTTGTTTGATTGCATTAGGTTTGGGCCTCAAAAAAAGGTCATCAGGCTTGTTTGGAGGAGGGGAGGCCGAACCTGATTGGACAGCTGCAGTCGAGCAGTTAGCCTGGGAGAAAGATCTGAATCTGTCCACAAGTGGAGCTTCAGCTATGAAGATGGATGGCGAAATGGCACCTCTAGACCAGGTAGATACTCCGCCTGACAGTCGTCAACAGGTGTCTGGACCCCCTACTGAGAGCACTATGGTAAGTAGTCATATCATAAGAAAATATGGAGAGACTGGGTATTCTAAAATGTTTCACCACTCGCAAACCATACTCCATGCTCCTGGTTCAATGATTGGCGCCTCTCTTGAGAGTATATTTTTGCTAGCCATTCTCTGTCATGTTCATTATGTCTCGGACTTTGAGGTTGATCAACCTTCCCAATGTTTATTTTATTGTAGATTTAAAGATAAAATAGACCTGATCACAAATTAAAATTTCTAAGTGGTGTCTAATTTTCTCTAAACTTTCAGCACTAGACTATACTATCTGTACTCAATTTTGTATCTTTACATATAAGTTTGGCATTCAAATACATAACTGACCGTGTAACTACCCTCAGTAAGTGGAAAATGACATCTCAATGGCATCTACAAAAATATTACAGCCCCTCTCTGCTGCTTAATTGAGTTGTATAAAAGTTCATTGACACTTGTTATTGCAGCCAATTAAGCCTCCAGACATCCTAGTAGTGGAACATGACGACCAAACTGATGGTAAACAAAGTTTGAATCATGTGGCACCGTCATTAATATGGTTTAGAGTGTTGGCATGTCAGTCAGTGTTAGTGAACATTGCATGGTTTTGTATTGGTTTCTATGTTATTATTATATAGCCTCTGACTCTACTGAATTTTTTGCTGGGACCCAATCATGATTTCCATGATGAAGGTAACGCACAATCCAAACCTTTAGCAGCAACCATAGATAGACCTCTTACAATTAGCGTTAACTGATGAATGGCCTTCTAAGTGCATGATGTGCCAATCCTCTTCTGAGTATTTCACACATCTTTCCATATACCCATATGCTAGAGCATCTATCAGCTATCTTCTTATAGAAATGACTTTGTACACTGTTTACTACTGAATGTTGCTGTTGTTATCATACTAATTATATAATATCTGGTTGTCTTATTGTTCGTAGGGTCACTTGATAGCTCTGTCGCATGGTTTTATCTATCAGGAGTTGTCTGCCCTGTCATAGTGTTTGGGCAACTCCTTCACTAGTTTAAATTTTGTGCTGTACATTGGACTTCCCAGTATTGAAACCTTGGACACTTTCTTTTGTTCCTAGAGAGACATTAGAAAAAGATATGCCTCTCAGTTCTTCTTGAAATAATCGCAAATCGTATTAACTTGCACACCATTCAAATCTGAAAATTCAATTTTAAAGGTTATACTATCTGTATAGGTCTTGCACAGGTACCCGTGTAGCTTTGTAGATAGAATGCAGTATGTTAGGTGATACTGTTGAGCACTTTTCAGCTCTCTCCATATTGAACCTCGTTTAAATAAACACATTCTCCTAATACTCCTCTGATAGCACGGACTCCAAATGGATTAAGCGGCATGTTTGATTTAATAACACTGAGCGCCTTCCACATGATAGAACTCCTCGTGGGAACTCAAGCTAGCCCACTGTTATCTATATGTTTCAGGTTGATTATATAAATGACGAGGAACTTGAAGCCATCATACAACAGGCTGAAGATTTTGACTGTGGAACGCCAAACTCTAAGGCCAGTAGTAGAAATACAAGATCTTTGTCTAACAGACAGAGCGACATCAGCAACAGGACTATCGATGCTATACTCAGACCTCAGAAATAACTGCTCTATACGAAATTCATCATCACAATAATAGCAAACTCTGCTTTTCTGAACTCTTACAGGCAAGCTGACACATACCAGATGCTGTCGAATTAACTTAGCATTCTCCGAAATATGCTATCTCTAACATAGTGACAGGTTATAAGACACATACTCAAATATATCATGTACGTCCTTATTATTCGAACTGCTCGTGAAACCTCAGTCAATCATTAATTGCACAAAATATGTGACCAATAGGCTGTATATATGTAACAGTTATGCTGCCTCATATTATTTTTAAATTACATCTAAACAAATTGTTACGCTTATCATAGCAGAAACTCAGCTGCCCGAATTCATTGATACTATATAAGAGCAGTAACAAGGCTATGTCCATAGAACAGATCTATCTTAGAAAAGTCCATCAGTATTGGTCACTGCGCTTTATGTCATATTTTCATACAAAAATATTTTCTTTCTCTCCGTCCACAAAAATCATCTAAGATTACGTATTTTTTTATTTACTTGTTCAAATAAATCTGTATTTTCACAAGCGTCAAAACGTATTTATATGTTATGTACTCTTTATAAGATTAGATATATATTATGCGTTTTTGATGATAATATGAAAAGACAGCACCATGGGTAAAACCTACAAAGAAGAGAAACCTTTTAAAAAATGATTGAGAATAATGCTAAGTTAAGATATTAGACCTAAGTTTCTTATATATGTTATAACTAATCTACTGACTACTGAGAGAAAATACTGCATGCATGGCGGGTGAGATTGTCAAAACATTATAGAAGACAAATGTACATGGAATAAAATGGTAAACAACGTCTTTGAGATTAAAAAACTACCAATTTCTAAATGAGAAGAACTGCTTAAATTATTAAAAAATCTCCCATCCAAGCATAAATAGATAAAATGGGACCAGAAAAGGTATAAGTTGTTCATGATTTGGTCAGACTCTGTATTGTTTATAGCAAACAGACGGCAGTGCGGCCGACCTCCTGCTTATTTGAGTCTGGTTTATTAATCCCATCATATCTCGATTCCATCAATTTGTGAGAGATGAAAATACTGGAAAATGTAAAAAATAATTGGTAATAAGGGTCCTTAGGAGGAACAATGGATGCTTATAGACGTGACCATGAAATTGAGTTATCAGATTAAATCTTTGAACATGGCGTCTTTTTTACGTGACAAAACAATCCCTTCATTTGTAATGAAAGTATAAATTTCTACACAGAGTACCTAATGTTCTGTAATTTTGATTTAAAAGATAAACTCGAAGATATTACCAGGAACATAGACATAGAGCTATAACTCATCCTTGTAGTCTTTGCTATCGTTCTCAGATGTTTTCTGTTTTTCTAGATTCTCTCTTTTCGCTTTTTCTACCCACTCGTAAGCTGCCTGTCTCGATTTCTCAGCTTTATGTCGATCCAGTGTAAACCACACAGCTATGGCACATCGACGTCCTGAGGTCACAGCCTTAACACCGTGATACTCTCCGGCATTGAAAGCTACCAGCCTTCCACACTGTGGCTTCACTGATGACTAAGAGGCAGGGAAAGAGCAACATGTATTACCACTAATATACAGTAGTGTAGTATAGGCTCAACGGGTATATTTTGGACATAGTTAAAGATGAAAGACTACCCAAAGACCAATGCATGTTATAGTCAGGCAGTTACTTATGACAAAGTTTTGTCATATTTGCATGGTTGCTTGACTATAACATGCATTTGTCTTTGGGAAGTCTTTAAAGGCTTTGGAAATAAAAGCTCTTCATCCACACAAAGATCCAGAATCATTGAACCACACATATCTAAATGATACCCATATTAAATCAGGTATTAAGGGAGCATATAACGTAGGCCTTAGTGTCATATGATATCCTTTTTCACTAAGGCTAGGCTTGAACCTATATACAGCAAGATGACATAAAATGCCGACTTGACTATGTCACTTTGTCACCGTAAAAAACTGAAAATACGACCAGGTAAGGTAGAACAAGCATGTTCCAATATGACCGCGTGTAAGGTTTGACTCACCAGTAGAATGGGGATGACAGGACTGCTGGCAAATTGGATCAAACTTGTTACCTGTTGTAGCCTTATGGTATATCAGTCTTACCTGTTCATGTTCATGGTTGTCTGCAAAGAAGAACTCTCCTCCTTCAAAGTCACCATTGAGGTACAGTAAAGCGCTAAAAGTACATACATCAAAGTTAGAATCTATATCAGCAAAACACAATGCAGAATCAGCGGTGCACTGGCCCAGATGTCAGTCATAGTCATAGCCAGAGGATTGACATTTGATTGGACAGCTTCTAGAGTATGCTTCTTGTGCTTCAAGTTTACATGGTTCAGTTGTTAGTTCAAACCTGAAATCACATGAACAAGGATTAGGGAGCGTTCTAGCCTTTGACCAACAGCGTATGATATCAACCTAGCCATAATTATTTTCATCAAAGTTATTTAAGTTGTGCCATTGTCATTCAAATCTCAAGCAACTTGAATTAACGTAGGTATGTGTAGGTGTGTCAAATTGCATCAGAGTTTTTAAGGGTTCTAAGCAACACACTCAAGACTAAGACCATGACCTGAATGTATGTAAGACATCTCTCCATCAACCTTTTCCTAAGCCCCATGAAACGTCCTTCATAAAACCAGCGTGGATTTAAAGTGTGTTCCCTACCTGTAATCTCTGTGAGTGAAAGCTGGCGTCGTTCTGGGACAAGTTCCGTCGTTCTTCAGTATACAATTATCTGAATGTACTGGATGACTTAAATCTGTCCTCTCTACTGTCTTATCTTCAAGATACAAATGATAATCATTAAACTTTTATCGTGAGGACTAAAGCTAAATTAAGTCATTGCATTGGTCCAAGGTTATCTTCTTTTTATGGCTTAGTAGACAACTCCCAGAATAAACTGAATGTATAGAAACATGTCTCCCTTATTAAGTCTATGGCTACAGCAGGAAGTTTCCCAAATACTCTGATTACAACCAGTTACGAGTCCATACCTACAAAAGCACTGCAATACTGGGGGGTCTGGACTGGGATGCTTTAATAAAACAAGTTATCACTATCACATCACTCATTTGTTCTTTCAAATAGAGAAAATCGCTAACAAATTACTCACTCAGAGTGTACATAGTAACATCAATGACTGAGCGATTTCTGAGCAAGACCCTAGCAGGAATCACTCACCCATTGAGTAATTAGATTGCGATTTTGGCTGTTTTTAATTGAAAGACACCCCTGAGTAAGAAACATACCCAATGCTGTCCTGCAGACCAGATGAGTGAAATCAAAGTAGAGATCATGAGTTTTAAAGTACAACTCTGTATAACTTCTAGCTGCCTCGCTGAGCTGGAGATACAACTCCATAAGGCCCGGATTTAACAAACCACCGGCAGCAAGCTGTGCAAATATAAGGTAAATACAAGGTAAATAAGGTATAAGGAAAATAAGCTAGAGGACTAACCCAACCCTAACCTAAAAGGGTGAAAATTTTAATATAACAAGCTCGCAATAACACCAACTGGTAGAGAATTAAAGTGGTATTTCCATTCTCAACACTTCTTGGCTCATCAATATATCCATATGCGTATATCCGCTTGCACTGAAGGTCACATCACAAATGACGACACATAGAGCAATTTAGAGCACGCTATGAGTTTAGATGGCTATATAGTCCTATGAATCTATGTGAGATCTATCACGGATCTGTTGTTTTTTGTAATCATAGAAGTTCCGATGCAAATTTTGACAGCAGACAAACCTGTTTTGTTTCGTTGATGCCTATCCCATAGATGAGCTCGTGTTCTGTGAAGGGAGAGGGAGACCCACCAAATGTGTGCCCTGTTATTCCGTTTCTCTGTGGTCAAAATACTCGGAGCTACAGAGTCTAATACTCAGAGACCCTAAAGACTCTGGGTAGTAATAGACTCGCTAGCTCTTCATAGGCAGCAAGGGCCATCTTAAATTTAGTATAGTGGCATTCTCTAAGCAGGTTTCGGCTTCAAAACTAGCAGGGTTGGGATAGGCAGTTGATAAAATGCGGGTAACTTGTTATCAAACAAACGATTAGTACTGCTTGGCATCCAAATGCATAAACTCATTTTCTGATAATTCATAAGGATGTTTTATCTAATGTAGACTAAGACCACTGCACTCCTAATTCCAAGGCATACCAGTGGTAGTTAGGCTCAGCTCAGATTAAATGTCCCGCTTACCTTTCAATCAGCAGTGAGTCGAACCCTGGCTTCAATAATCTCATATATTGACAACAATCACATTTTTTTGTCTTCTTATGTTTTACAGTAGAAGCACCAAACTAGTTTTCTAATCTTCCAGCATCCACGGCATGGGATTTTTCCAAAACAGATATATATTTTCAATTGCAAGATAACTAATCATTTCTTTACCTCCAATGCATCCTCTATGTCAAGCCCTCTGAAGTCCTCAAACTTTGAATGCGGGGATTTTCTATCATACCCATCGCCGGTATGACCAACTTCCTACAAGTGGGAAAAGCTTGCATGCAGGCTCTTTTCTACAAAATGGTTACTGGTAAAACACGATAATACTTATACATGCTCAGGACTAAATTGTTAAGCCGCAGGTATATTTGTCAAAGCAAGTAGAGCAAAATCAACAAACAATTTGATATGGACTGTGTGATAGGATAATTTAACTATTATCATTGATAACATGCAATGCATCGGTAGTATCAATCTATTCATGTCAGGTCTTGAGCTGTAACAGTTTAATGATTAGATTGAGAGTAAAGGAAAGTCAATGGGTTGTAGGTTGGGTGGGTGGATGAGGGTCACACACATGCAAATGGTTAGAATCAAGGTTTCCAGGTTATTCCTCATTAGTAAACATAAAAATAACTTTAGCAGTAAGGCTTCCATTTTTTTTCATTAGGCAAGAAGGATAACTCCAAATGCTTTGAGCATAGACAATTCTTGGCATGTCAAGTGACTGATCTAGTTGTCCAGCATTTGTCATTGCTCTCTCGCTACAAGCCAGCTTACCAGAACTAAGGGAGCAACTGAAAATACTGGCGAATTTGATCTAATGGCAATCAAATGGATAGCAAGGCGATAAAATAATCACAGACACAATTTTGTGTTAACTAGACACTTTGAGAGCATAAGTGATTTTGTCAAAAAAACAAGAACAAGCAGCAGAATAATCTATCTGTCCCCGAGCATAGCAAACTGACCACATATATTAACATACTCCAGAAGAAAAAGATCGCCACACTAAAAGTAATGAGAGAGTCATAACTGAACACTGCTTAAAACCATTACACTAATCTTGCGATACACTGATCCAGGTGTGTCTATGTAGCCCATGTGCTGGCTCTAAATTGAATACCAGATCTAATTGTAATTTACCTAAAAGTGTATATCAAGATATAGTGAAAGTGAAAGTGTATTTTTTTCACTTGTTCTTACACTGATGTGGCGCTTGATCTCTCACCCTATCCAACAGCAAATCGAAGAGAACGCATCAGCTTTGTTTGGTTGTCACTTATAATTAGAGTCAATAGTTAAATCCCTTGTAAGGATACTATTATGCTACATGTATCCATAAGAGATACAATAATACAATATAATGCCATTTTATCAGTGTGAGAAACCAGGGCTCTAATAGACTTGACACCAGATTTGTATATGATGTGCAAAGGAATATATTCTCTCCAGTACCAATAACTTTGTGGTGGTGCCAGGAACAACACATAACAAGATACACATGCCAAACTTGTAGCAGAAGTATCCCAAATAAACCTCAAAAAGCCCATGCACTTGATGAATAACTATGGAAAATGTGTCCCTAACTCTTGAAAGAATGTTTTACCAAGACTAAGTGTGATCTAGTTTACACGCATTTGAAGTTGCTCCCCATCGAGTTGTTGGTGAATAACTCCCAATACGAGCAGACTTGATCAAACATGATCTAGGCATTCATAACTTCATCTGTACAATTAGATTAATGATGTACCAAGCTCATTAGGGGATACATACCTTACACAAGTTGATCAGAAGTTGACATTGAGCAGGGGAGGCAAATCCATCGGCTACGACCCTCTCTCTGCCACCTAGTGCCATCCCAGTGGCATTCACCTAAAACCATAAATGAAATATGAGACTCCAACAGATGAGACGATTCTCAGTTTATAGCAAAATAGGAATATGATTTCCCCAGCCTCAACCTACTTTTTGGCGAAGAGGTCCCTAATTATTTCAGCAAGACAATGAGTTTCTAGCGGATTGAAGTCTTAAGACAACTTTTGCTGGTATGACCAGTTTATGGAGCCAACGTGGGCCTAAGTCATCCAATAAAAAGAGTTGAGACCAATATGATTTATATGAATGTACCGAATTTGACAAATCAACAAACCTGAATTGCGCCTTCCAGAAATCCCTCTAATTTCTTATAGTGCTCAGCTTTCTAGAAAAAGAAAAAAGCTCAATCTAAAGATGATTCGATTTCATACTAACAATCGGGCTGGCCGGTTGTGTCTGTCACTAGCTCACTTTTATTCAATACCTCGTAACCTGATTGGCAGAAGGAAAGTTGAATATATTACATATACACATATGTATGTAAGTATATATACAAGCGCCCTGCATATTTTGCCACAGTCAAACATGGAGTTGACTCCTCTTGTTTGAGGAGATATAAGCGAGAAGAATAAACTGGTTAGGAATAAGTGTATGTGTACTGGTTAGGAATAAGTGATGTGCTCAGTACCTAATTAATATTGTAAACATTCTATTAATTCTATATCTGCAGCTAAAATGGTTATCTAAAAATTTAAATTCAACAATTTGGTTCTATAGACAACCTGTCGATAGAAACGATTATGTTGGTGTTCAACAATATAAGATATTACCATGGGAGGTATGAAGCATGATAAATAGTGACTAGAGAGTTATTTTTGGGATTTATGAGCTGCTTCAGCGTGATAGCGACATCATTCCTAAGCCTTGTCCCTAAACCCGCAAGACTTCGCAAATTAACCAGTCTAGACTTGTGTTTAGTTGAGTACCACTTAGCAGAGAAGAAAATCCGCACATGTGTCAACTGGCTCTACATCAGGATGTGTGCAGATTTCAAGTACTTGTATAATATTACATTATATTATGAATAGTAATATATATGAACAATTAATGTACATAAACCCTGTGGTTGAACACCAGGATGTTGGTGATGGCAATTTTCAGTTTAGTGATTTAGTTGTGAAGGGGTGGAGAAAAGTATCAAAACCCTCAGGAGGGGGTCAAAATTCAGAAGGGCTTTTGATAAGACTGATAAATTGGGTCACTGTCAAGTAGGTGTTGTGTGTTCCATGATTGGGGCTACTACAACATTTTCATCGATCTCAAAGGGGAAATTTCTTTTTATTCATTGTTAAATTCCCATTCAAGAAATACCATGAGGTAATATCTTCATCACAGAATTTTAGATCTGTGCGAATCTAGATCAGATTAGGGCGGATTACATGATTTTATGATTTGACACAATGGAACAAACCTGACATCAGTAATAATATTGTTATGGCAGCTCTTTGATAAAACATGATTTCACAACTTAGCTATGCCAGAGAATCAAAACTACACAATTGGAAAAGTCACATATCTAATTTAATTTCACAATTTTAATTCTCAACTATACTTGAGACATCTCTGGTATAAATATAGCAATTTAATCCAACAATGGTGTCAATAATATTTGTAGTACATTTAATTCTCTTTTGTATTCTGGTGACCTTAAAACTTACATGTTTTTATATCATGAGTCATACACAAGTCATGCTTATAAATGTGTATAGAATTTGTCAGGTTGGACTTTATACAACCAAATGTGATGTGATGGTATTTTAGTACCTTTGGTAAGAAGAATTAACCAATGCTGTGAAATCACCTGTTTGATCTGTCCATCCTTTACTGGATAGAAAATGTTGGGTTTTTTTTATGAATGAAATGCAGAATTGCAGAGTTGACACGTAACTTTACTTGTATAAATGCAAAACATTAGATGTAGACCCGATTGAATTTCATAAATCCCCTGTGTATGTTCCAAGTATCAACAACCCTGATTGAAAAGATCAAAAGATAGCAGGAGGGGATTTGAGCAAAGTGATAGCGAAAATTTGCGTCCAAAGCTCACACATAAATTCATATTCTATCTTGAGCCATGTGCGTATAACTAGGAGAAATATGTAATGTATGTTTTTCTCTCATCTCAGATTGACAGGTTATGAATTCATACCATATATGAGGAAATAATATTAGCTAGAGTTAAGTTTATCTAGTTTCGGGACTGACTTAATGTTAGCTAGCCATATACATGGATACTTTATTCCTCCGAGGGAAATTGTAACTTACAGCGGTCCCAGCAGCGTGTTGTGATATATACTCTTCATCTAGATATTTGACTAATTCAGCTAACTCATCTATCATCTGTTTGTATTCTACAGCTCTCTGTCATCAGAAGGAAAATATCATTATACAAGTTCAATATAGGCCTAGAATACAAATTATAAATTAACTCATTATTATTTTCAAGTACAGGTTGTGTGTGTATGTTAGGAACAATCACTGTTGTGTGCTTATTGGCAGTGGGTAAAAATATCGTATAACAGAAAGCTGCACTTCCATAAAAAATGTCATGAATGAACAAACAGCATTCGTGGCACAGAATTTTGGACGGCCAAATCAAGATGTATCATTGTCATTGATGCAGATAACAGATTTAATGCGTTGCATGCCCATCGATGACTTCTGAGTATTTTAGTATCTTTGTTGCCATTGACATTATATTGCTTTCTAAGTTACGTAAATTAATACATCATAAAAATATCACTCCTGCAAAGTGAGATGCAATAAAATTTCATTGACCGGCTTAGAGACTAATTGGTCCAGCCCAAGATTATAATAGTCATTGGTCCTACTATTAATTTTCTGATATTATGAAAGAGCATAGTCACTCAGAGGTCAATTTGAACTCACATCATAGACAACCGTGTTATCATCATGTAGCCCTGTTCACACGGCCCCATGTGAACAGGGCTAATCATCATGACAGTATGCTAAGATGAAGCCACAACTTATTTTCTTTTATTCAAACTGAGCAGCCCATCTGTGTAACAATCTCCCTAAGCATTGTCTAACATGTTAATGTGATGAAAGTATTTGATTCTAACACCAGATAAAGATGAAAGAAAACAGAAAAGGTAGAGGCTACATTTTTATTGGCTTAAACCTGATACCTGTGCCTTGATCAACTTTTTTCATACCAGAAAGACTGGAACAAAAAAACCCATACTACATGTTTTAAACAGAGAGTTTGGGATACCCTGTTTTCACTTTATGGGTAAAAGAAGTTACCTCCCCTCCCATTATGTAAGTCTTAACCAGTGTGTCCCCTCCTAGACCAAGTTTGATCCATTTGCCTGCACTCGGAGTTGCTCCCGAGTCACTGGTCACGTCGCAGTGCCCAGTGGAAGGCAGTAACTGGAGCGCAGGCAATTGTGTAAATCTTGATCTTGTTCCCCTGTTAGGGAAAGTCAACCTTACTGGTAATAAATAAGTTTTTTCATCAGCTTGGCTTACCTGAGGAGGGAAGAACCATTCCTCTGGAGTACTCTTCTCTTTGATGAGGTATTTTTTATTCTGCAGCATCATCTTATCCGCTGGACTGTGAAGTAGGAAGGCCGCGGCGTACTCAGCGCCTTTCTGAAGATAACCAGCTGTAAACAGAACAACAGCGCGCTGGGAAAAGCTTCAATGGCAAAAATTAAAAATAAACATAAATCTGCCGTCTTATTCTGTGTTGTACCATTGATATAATATTTAAATATGTTTATACTATAGCAATAAAAAAAAAAAAATCTCAGGGGTTGAGGCTACCAATATTTATTTAAATCTTTTTTTAAAACACCTGGTTGTTGTTGTTTTTTCATAGCCAATTTGCAAAAAAATTAATAATAACAGGGATTAAGCGATTATATCACTGAAGTATAGATTAATGGAGAAATGCCATAATATTAGCAGATGGCCCTCCATGACAGTCCAAAACATTCAGACGGCAAGATTCCAGTTATGTGATAAACAGATTATACCTTCAAAAGAAGATTTACGATTTTGCACCTGATATTTGTATAATCTTATGCTACATGCCCAGCTACTGGTTAAATATGAACACTGATTCAGCCTGAATGCATCAAAACTTACATCAGTGTCTACATAACTACATCCATAACATTGAGTGTATCAGTTGTTTGGGTTGAGGGTACAGGTTGAGTGGGTACATGGATCATAGGAAGGAACTAAAGCTTGGATCATAGTGGTCAGGTGGAGGCAATTAATCACTATGATCACAATTTTCAGACTTCGCAGCAGTTTTGCCGCAATTTGGTTCACAAGCTCTTTTATTTCATCTGCCCTAATGACTTTTCAGACTGAGATCTTTAACACCATACCAAACATGGCCTAGTAGAACTGTCACTTTGAGCGCTCAAACTGTGCCTGGGAAAGCTGGTTGTAGCATTTCATTATCAACCACTTTCCCCCCCCCCCCCCCCAGTGGTTGATAATGAAATGCTACTACCTGCTATCCCAGCACAGTTTGAGCACATTTTGAGCGCAATTTGAGCTACTACATCCACAATAATCAGTTGATGCTCATCATTACCTTTACTATAAGCATATTGAAGATGATGATATATGTTGGCGACGATATCGTCTACTGGTTTAAGATCTAGTTTTGAGAGCTTCGTTCGGCATTGATGCTTACACGGTATGACCCTCTCCATCTGATCTGAAATGGGATGAGGAATTCCTTTCACAATGCATTCAAGACTAAATGTAATGAAAATTGCATTTATATACCACTGACTAATACTGCACTATGTACCGCATTTCATAGCAATTTTAATTACACCAACAGTTGGTACATGTGCACTGATAAATACTGGTTGCTATCTTTCTTTCCTAGTGACTGAGGTATTTCTAAAACGAAAACTCAAAACTGAAAAACCACACCTGCTCACAATTGGAAACAGTCAGGTTATCATGGAAACATACAAATAGATAACTTAGATTTCTTTGCGGTACTGTGGGTACGGTGCAAAGAGACTCGTATCACAGACATTATATATTATGATTGCAGTGTAAATACAATCATGATGAAAGTAGGTGCATCATCCATAGCCTTCATCAACTGAGGCATGTTTTTGCGGCTGCAGCTAGACATGGGTGTATTTGAGAAGCAACCAAGGGCCCTATTTTTTCAAATGCGAAGCAAATTTGTGTAAGTATGTGAAAGACTCGACTGCACAGCCTGGTGTTAATAATTTGTCTACTTTGGTGAACTGTTGAGATCCACCCTCTATAACCAGATACCTATAACCTGTCACTCTTATCTACCACTAGAGGCATCTCAATGGCCATGAAAGCTTAACTACAAACAACCGAATTATTTACCTGCGATGGCTCCAATAGCTTCATGGTTGTGATCACCTTCTCTGAGCACATCATATCCTACCTCACACATCAAAGAGCAGTTATTGTAGTTGTCATGGTAACTGTCCAGGGCTGCTCCCATGTAAACAATCTGTTCAGACCATTGATATTTTTCGTATGAATCTAGACCTCGCTTATATAGGCTCTGAAATGTCAACAAGCAATGACGGTTACAAAAATATGCCACCTACCATATCATGGTACCCCATTGTCGACAACTTGTACTACTCTATTCATACAAACTGCAGATATTAGTAATTTCATGATTTTTAGAAAGAGAATAACATTACCCTATGCTCAATTTTCCTAAACAGTATACCAAACAATTAAACGCCCTCTACTTTTAGCTAGCCCGATCCCAGCAACTGTCTGACATCTGTGGCCCAAATTGCTGCAAATATTCTATGGTCTCTAGACATCTTTAGTCGGTGGTCCCATCTCCGATCAATGGAGCTATGGTTCACTCGCAAACCACACTGATCACATGGTACACAATTGATAATGACGCCCAAGTATCTTTGGGACGGGTTTGGTTTGACAACAAGATATTAATTTATGTAATTAAGAGAAGTAACAAGTATTTTGGTGCTTAAAATTTACTATCAGAGATACACATACAGTGTAATTAGTGTCAGAGTGTGAACAGAGACTACTAACCTCGTATTCTCCCGCCTCCAGATCGACAAAGTGCTCCGCCGTCACATTGAGTATATTCTTGTAGTTTTCCTTATTGTTATTCATGTAGCTGTGTTTAGGATTCACCGCTAGGAATGTGGTGGCTGCAGCTGCCGCTCTAGGATAATCTTGAAGCTGAGAAAAGAGTGAATTTTCATGCACTGCACATCTAGAATATGTTTCTTTTCTCAAGCAAAGTGTACAATATTTGTTGTACCAAACTTGATTATTGTCGTCTCATATATGAAGACGCAGGCACTATGTGGCATACCATATATCTGACGTCTCACAGACAATATAACTACCAAGATGTTCTGATTGATATTGGAATCAGTACGGTTGAAATAGTTTGAAACAAGAAAGATGCAAAACACCCGCGAAACACATCATAATATAAAATACGCTGCAAATTTTCAATGCTCAGCGAGCTTACCTTGAAGTAGCAAAGTTGAATGAAGTCGTAGGGCTCTCGCGACATAAAGTTTTGCTGCATGTTGTCTCCGCTCTTTTCCTGTGGAATGCAGCGCCTTATACATGTGATCTCACGGAGGCTGTCACTGCACCTACTCACAAGCTGGTCTTTGGAAGCTTTCCCAGTGGGCTGCTTACATGAAGAGCGGCATCCCAGAATATATTGCATGTGGTTGTTGTACTGTGTCACTGCAGCAAGACCATGATTAACACAATTTTCCCAATCTTCTTCAAAGTATGCATTCTTCATCAACTCATATGACAGTGTGTACTCTAACCGTGTTTCAGCATTTTCAGACCCATTTGCAGAAGTGTTTTGCAGTCTTGTCAAGGCAATAAAAGAGGCTTGAAGAGTTATATGCAGCCAAAACATGGTAGACATTCTGCTCAATGAATGAAGTTGTCATCAACTTAATTACAAAAAGATGCTTTGATATAGCTGAGTGTGATTGCGAGGTAGCGTTTGGGCAGTCAACACGTGCCCCATGTTACAGGTATCAATTTTTAGTAAGAACTGTGCTAAACTTTGATACTCTCTAAAACTCATTAATTCACATGTTTATTTGAGACTACAAATAAACAACTGTATATAAACATCATATGGCGGGAGTATTGGCACACTGATTTTGACACACCCCTTTTGTCTAGCCAATGCCTTCTTGGCATGTCTAAACTGTTGTACTCATTCATATCAATTATTATACATGATGATATCATGCCACACAAAAAATCAAGCAGTGCTTATATAGGATAGCATACAATTATAGTAAACATTCACTTACGTGTGAGACGTTGAACCAAGTGATCACATGCACATTTAGCGGAGACATTAGACCCTCTAACTTCTCGATTAAACCTGTGAAGGAAGGAGCGAAAATTTGGCAGATCAGAATCAATCTTACAACACAAAGCTGTTAAGTGACAACATCCGGAAGGGAAAGATACAAAACAAAAACATACAGGAAAATGGATACGATACTAGCAGACATATGTAACACATGCCTTCGAGCTCAGAAGCTGACTTTTATTTGGATAGTATCTACTGCTGCTTTTATATCATTGGCATCAGCAAGCAATGAGCCTGTCAGTGTTGATGTTTATTGGAACAAATCAAACGAAATGTGAGTAACGATACAAGTTTTATTGTAGCAACTGATACTACTAATTAATTATCTTTCTTACATATGCTGCAAGTGACATTTGGTATTGCATAATTTTATAAATTTCGGCAATACCATGTCAAAGCAGCAGAAGAAACTGTGCAGGTGTTTGAAAGAATAATGTTCAGATGGGTTACGGGCTGTAGGTATTAGAATTGGCCATGAGGAATGACTGTTCTGATAACTTGTCACCCTAATAGCTGCACATATATTTCTGCAACCTCCGAAAAGATAGGTTTTTTTCTGCCAATGATTTAACATGCACCTCGAGAATTCGCACCCATCATTTCTCGATGTGAAAGAGTAGCATGGTTCTATGAGAAATTATTTCTAACCTCATAATAATAGCCTCTATTTACCATAACTATTACCGCCCCCTCTCCTGTGATCTCATAATTGCATACACCAGGGTGTAATTTTGTATGCTGATATCTGCATGCATAAACAATTCTCACCCATGGATTCGTCAATATATGCATCATAATGATAAGTCATTATTGATGCTAATACCTTGCTCTGTCCACTTAGCCTATAAGCTGCTTCCCTTACTGTCTCATCTTCTGGCCCTAGAGGAGCTTACACTAGGCTAGCTTACAATAAAAATTACTAATTAATTTATTGCTTTGGGGGATGTGCTGCACCCTTTGGTCTATCCACCGATAAAATATGTACTGATATCCTGACTTCTGACTTTCTGCTTCACATTTTTTATACCTTAGCCAATATGTAATGTAATTACCGGTGCTTTACTGTTCATGAATATTTATTAGATCCTAATTCTTTGTCATGTCCCTACCTGTTCCTTTCTGTGAGTCAGGTGTAGTCCCTGAATTTCCTGCACCAGCCGCCAGCAGGGGTCACCTTTAGGTAGTCAACCATGGACACACACAGATCGAGCATTTTCCAATATGCCTGCATTTAGGTTTGAGCCTCCGACCTTTTGCCAGGAGAAAGGAAATGACCAGACTGCAGGCAATTCGGATCAAACTTGGTCTTGGACACACACTACCTATCTGTGGAATTCGTTTCAAGCCATTCCCTGTATAATTGAGCAAGTTTTGACCTTTATGCCCAGGGGAGAATATTTGTTGGGCTCTTATGGAAATCAATCGTAGAATAGCATCTAACCAGATCTGGAAATCATCGAAGGTTAGCTGTTTAATATTCAACATGAGGCAGCATTTATAAGTTTTCTACATCAAATTGAAGCCTGTAAGAGAGTGAGTTTGGGGGCTGATTTCATCTCATAATTGCTCAGATTGAATTTAACAATGGAAAGTAAACATCTAATCTGAACACAAACTATACTTTAATTATAAAATAATCTCATAGCAAAATAGTGACAGTTCCATCTATTGTTATTTATTGTTATGCTTCTAGTTACGATAAAATCTTTGCAATTTAATCATAGTGTCACTTGAATGGGAATTTAGTTGTCATTACAATACATAAGATCGAGGCACTGATTTTAATCAGTTTACATTTTCCAATTCTATTCACAAACATTAGGATAGCAGTTCCGTCACTGTTGTCAGTGTCAGTAAGCACTATATCATTAATTAAAGGTTATGGTGAGGATGGGGCAAGAAACCCTCAAAGCGCATTATCAAACCCACCTACAAGATATACTTCGGTCAACATTTCTACCGCCTTGCCTTTTTTAGACCAAGCGAGTGTTATGAATCACTGCGCAAAACAAAGTGGAAAAAATTTTTGTATCTAAATTCCTTACTTCAAATTCAAAGCCTCCTATCTTGTTACTAGATTTTTAAATTCAATTAGTTTCTGATGGTATCAGGTTAAATACCCATTATTATTGTGCCGCTGGTGATGATACACACCTAATGAGTGAATACGTGTGATCTTACAAACCGTGACTCATGTTTTAATACTATACATTACATCCTTTGACATGTTTGGTTGACCCTAAGTACTTACTGTTGGAGTAGCGAATTCCATGTAGTTGTTTGGAGAAGCGACTTCCAGGCTCGTCAATCCAGGCTTTGAAACTAAGCCAGATGGACACACGTACTTATCTACTCTCGACTTGTGACAAAGAAAGGAGGGATAATGTTGGTCAAGTCGACACTTACATACTTTATTATTGAGTTGGGAGGTACTGTTGGGCCCATTGACTTTGTATTTTGGGGTTCCTAGATCAACTAAGGATTGACATGGAGGATTTTGTTCAATCTATGCCCCAGCAGAATAACTGTGGTATTTACCAAATTGCGGGGATGTTATCTTTTAAATCGGTGCTTTGTAGAAAAGAGTACGGCACATAACGATTTGAACATATTGAGCAGGAGTACTAGGTATTGGTATTGAGTTTGTAGAACATTACAGGCTGATACCGGAGAGGGACAATGAATAATCTTTCACAATCACATCTACCTTATTGAAATAAATCACAAGTTTGATTGACAACCTGCCCAGATGACCATAATTTAGTCCGATGTGTCCATCCCAAGTGGCCGCATTTGTCATCTTTTTGAATGAGCTAAGCACTCAATCTTGTTTTGTTGTGTTTAGTGATTTATTTTTCTTTATTGCAGATTCGCTGGCAACAACGATGATCACAGACTCGAATTAGCATTAAAAGATCAAATCCGCTTTCACTGTCCGCTTTACGATAATCACTGGACAAATACTCAGCGCAGAGAATATTATGTCATCTATAGGGTAAGTGTGTCTGAGACTATTGTGATCTAGATCTTAAGCCAGCTTTATCAAGCAGCCTTGTCACACGGCCACCTTTGTTGAAATGCTGATCGCTCATTCGTCCTATCTAGGGTTGAGAAACTTGACATGAGTTGTCTGCCCCTGTATGAATATGTAAGATCTGAATCTTTGCTAAGTGATTACAATCGGAAAACCATTTTTGTATAACCGCTCGAAAAAATTATAAACATGCATGGTAATTTCTCTAGAATAAGACTTTTTTCTTCCGACCCCCCCCCCTCCTTTCTCTCAACTGAGACTCAGTCCTAAAATAATAGCGTTTAGATATTTGACTTACACTAATTAGAGTCTATAGAAAAAAGTCATTCCTAGGAAATCTTAGTCTGAGCCCCCCAGACTTTTGCCCCCCCCCCCGCGGAAATCTATGCCCTGGTATGAATGCACTGTGTTAGTTTTTTTTTATGGACCACACATTCCAGATTTTATGGGACAATGTGCACCAGCCTTTATCTGCCAAAAAGATCATAGCGAGTACCAAACTCACCATGCAGGTGCAGTTGCTTCCTCAACAGCGTGATACGCACTCAAATGTATGCTTTATTACTAAATTATGAAATTTATTGCCGGTCCACACCAGATTATTTTGTTATTCATCGAAAATTATGATGTTATTTACGTGTCTATACCTAATATTGGTAGTTGCGAAATTACACTAATTCATCAGCATTAGTTTTTAATCAGACTGACCACTAAGCTTTTGGACATACGCTTTTTTCTCATGACATCCTGTGAGCTGTAGGGGTTCAGAAAAGCTTAGAATAATCTAAGCTGAAAAATGGCCTTCATCTTCCCCTAACATTAGGGCAAATTACGTCATCAGCATACTTGTTGATAGACTTAAATGACTTAAGTTTCTCGTTTAAAACCTCAAATCGGCTCTACCAATATGCCATGATGTGTCAAAATTCAACCTAATAGACCAGACTACTTCAATAATATTTTAACTATAAAGCCTGGTTCCCATCATAACCAGAGATAATCTTTTCAAATCACAGCTCCACATAACCTAACAATTAGCACATCTTTGATTATCAGAGAGAAGCGTGCCTCTATTTCTTTTTGCATTTGGCACTGCTGTCACTATTATTTCTTCTGCATAGGGTTCACATATTCCCCTGAAGTTTCTTTGGCAATATTTGATGTGGTAGGTGAACCAGGCTTAGCACGGAGATCTTTCTTTTTTTAATTTTTAATATGCGATTGTGTTTCAAATCTTTACACCTGTGTTTGTAGGTGGCAAAGCAGTACTATGACACATGCACGCTGCCTGATCTATCCGACCAATCAGCAGTCTCCAGCATCAGAAGAGTCCTCACATGTAATACTCCAGAGAGCGACAAATTCTTCAAAACTGTACTAGAGAGATTCTCACCGCTGCCTGGCAGTCACGGAGGCCTGACCTACCAGCCCGGCAGTAAATACTACTTTATCTGTAAGTATATAGTTTGAGCCAGCAAACACCGGCCCCCAAAGGGCTACATCATATACAGTTTTTGCTGGTTTATTGAAACTGAAATTCAAAACTCCTGTCAGTTCAGACAAGGAAAATTGGGCCCTTCAGCCAGATCTCAATGCATTCTAATGTCACTTTATTCAGACTCTGCTCAATAAGAACAATTTTTCATGGTCCCCAGAGGTTTGAATTAAGTAGTGAACTGCACTGTAACAAGAGAATAGCCTAAGTAGAAATGGTGTTGAGACTTACGATAACAAACTATTATGGTATGGTGCTTCTTCTCAAATCTGAAAAACAGCTGATGGAAGTGAGCCCTGTCAACTTTAGCAGTGTCCGCTTCTCACAATAATGAGATTTTTATTTTTAGCTGTGTCCAGCGGAACTTTAGAAGGACTCGAAAATCGACACGCCTTAACCAGCTCATGCCTCAATCACAACATGAAACTCCAACTTAAAGTCCTACAAACAGGTAGGGGAATTGGGTGGTAGAAAATAAACATATATATATATATGTGACCAGCGTGTAGAATGTAGAAGAATTATGCATAAAGTGTGTGGAAGAAACATCCTTTTAAATGTTCTTGGTACCTGTTGTATCTAACATAAATTGTCCTATAGAGCTGTTCAATTGGGGGTATAAGAAATTTAATCTTGGTTTGGATGTGGCTGTTACATTAATTTTTTTTCATTTTTCGTGCAAAATATTCAAAAGATTTACCAACCATCATCCAAGATTATTACCACAATCTTGGGGCAATCAGTGCACATGTGTGCATATTCTCACAAAACTTTGATTGATGGGCAGACCTCAAATTTATCCATTAATGTGGTAGTTGGTTGCGTGACAAGTATTAAAAAATGATACTGCAATTGGATCATTTCTTGTAAACATGATCATTCATCATTTTAGCCTGTCAATTGACAAGCTTCCAACTGCAACCAGTGTATTAGATCACAGGGCCGTAGTAGAGAAAAAAGATAGGGGTGGGAAAAGTTCAAGGCGAGTCCAAAGCATCACCAGGAGCGATGATAGAAGCAATTTAAGGCATTTATTATTAGCAAATGGAAATTCCAGATGAGCTGATTCTGAGATGGATTATTCAATTATAGTGTTTGTAGGCCACTCTATTGAGCATTCAAAGGGAGGCAGTGCCTCCCTGCCTCCCTAGAACTACTGGTCTGAGCAGGGAGGGTGGGATCCCACCCTCCCTGGTCTGAGTAAGGATATATCCTTACTCTGTGATTAGATGGTTCCCTGTTCAATATGTGGTCAAAGTACAAACATAAAACAACAGGCATCTACCACACTGATCTGTGTCATATTGTGTCCTGTTAGTATCAAACACACCTACATTTTAATGGATCTAATGGTCTTTTAACTGTCTGAAAACAATGCGGACCAGCTTATATGAGGGTAACCTCCTAAATTGATAAAACTTATTTTTATACCACAGAGAAACATTACGGCCATAAAATCAACCCTGTCTCAATGTCTAATCATATCCCTTTCATTTATTAGGCAAGGGTCCAAAGGCACGGAGTTATCCGACCTCAGGTTCACATAACAGTACGTCTAATGATGCTGACAGGCGATTGACATCAACACATGCGTCGTCACATGTGAGACGCCACAACAACAATAACCTACCTAGACAGCCTGGTGTAGAACAACTTACTACAGGTAAAAACATATTTCTGCTATATTAGCACTAACTTCATATGGGTGGCGTAGATTGCATTCAGAGATATTCCATACCCTCCCCTTTCAAACTTTCGACCCTTACTTCACCCAAAGCCGTAAAGTGAAAATTGTGCAAGCAATGAAACTATTATGAAGAATGATTTGTCCAGAGTTGTACCAAACTGATAGGCAAGGGATGAAATAGCGCGATGTGTAGCTCAAAGGCCTGGTTTTCCGGTCGGTTTTCAGCTTTGTGTCAGCATTGGCATGAGGAGCTAGCATTAAACAAGATTGGAACCATTTATACTCCCTAAATATGCAAGCCTCTTGATGCCAATATTAGCTCATACTCCAGTTCTCTGAATAGACCTTATCAGGTCACACAATCTTGTGAACAGTTGTGAGATAATTGGTTTAATGTGTAAAAAATATCACACCATTAGTGCTAATTAGGAGAAGACAGCAGTTAATAAAGGCGTATGTCCACTCAGCAGAGACAAGGGGCCTGAGTATCGTCTCATGTTACAAAGAACCATCAACAAAAACAGGGCCGTAGTTAAGAAAAAATGGTAGGGGAGGCAAAAGTCAGGGGCTAATCTGAAGCATCACCAGGAGGGGTGCTGTAAGCTCCTCCCCAAGCAATTTAAGGTAAATAATGAGCAAATTAAATCCCAGAGAAGCTTAATCTAACTTGGATTGTTCAATTATAGTGTTTTAGGCCACTGTAGTAAGCTTTCTAGAGGAGGCAGTACCTCCCTGCCTCCCCTTAAACTACGGGCCTTACAAAGAACCATCAACAAAAATATGATGAGTAAATTGGGCTGATTCAGCTTCTAAGTATTTTGATGATGCCGTGAGGACTGCTGCCATGCCCACTAATTTTTATTTCCTTTGGGAAGGTTAATAATTGAAATTAATCTTTATAAATGCACGGAAGAATTTAGATTAAGTAGATAGAGCATGTGTGCATAATTAACGTGATAAATCCCTGACTGAGTGCTGAACTAGTTGAGTTGGCTTGTGGGGCTCCATTTATTGCCGGTCCGTTCGCTGTGAAAACCAGGACAAAACTTAATGGATCATTTTCCCGAATATATAAATTCTCCTCTGTGGCGCAGTTATCAATAACCACCACCCCCAGAGTTATAGCATTTGAGTTATATTCAATGACCCGCAAATATTTCCCACGTTAGAAAATACCAGGGCCCCTAAACATCACCATTTATATTCAGGCCCCAACCTGTGCCACCACCACAGAATTGAGATTTTGAAATAGTTAGTGGCAGATTGACTAAACCAGCACCTTATTAGAGACATAATAATAGGCAATGGTTAACCATCAATGGGGTATTCATTGCAAATACCACCAATATCGAAACCTTTCCCCAAACTGTCAGAATTAAAACCAGCAATAAAACTTGAATATCATTATCGGTAACCGGTAGCAATTATTATCAGAAGATCCTGGTGTATTGGCAATTTAACTTCCTATAAGTTGCACCATACTTTCCAAAAGTATGAGTCAAGATGCAGGCCCGTAGTTTTAGGGGAGGCAGGGAGGCACTTCTCCCCTATAAAAGCTAAATAAGGAGGCCCAAAACCAATTAATTGAAAAATCCATGTCGTAAACAGCTCCTTTGAGATTTCCGTTTGCTATTTATATAACCTCATGTGCTTTGGGGAGGTTGCAGCACCCCTCCTAGTTTTGTTTTGGACCTGTCTTAGATTTTTGTCTCCCCTGCCATATTTTCTAAACTACAGTCCTGAGATGTTATCCATCTTTATGGCAACCTGCCGATGTCCGTATCCACAAAACACACACCTGACTTGCCTTGTCATACTGTGAGACAAACAAGTGTTGAGCAACTGTACTCTTACACCTAGGACTGTCGGATTAACCACCACAGTATTATTTTTCTGGCATTTATCTTAATTTCTCATGACCGCTTGCTAGGGGATGAGCACTAAAATTTGGCTACATATCACAAAATAGGATTAAGCGGTATATGTGAATCATGTCGAGTTTCCACAGGGTCGTTTAAAGACTGTAGGTATCATTCTGTACTTTCTCGTTTTTTAGATTCCATATTTGAGAAAACTACCGAGCTAAAACGCCAGCCTTATCCACAGGCTATAATTAATGCAGAAGTTGTGTTGAACTCAGCAGCCTCCCTACCAGCAGTGTCAATACTCACTGTGACTCTCAGTCTTTTTATCAATCAGCTAATGACTTGAGGACTGGCAGGGATGGACAGGAGATCAAAGAGCGGACAGCTGTACTTTGACAGCGCAAAGGTTAGAGGCAGAAATATGCACCCAGAACTGCCTAGCCACCTGGCGCATTGTTGTTTGAACTAACTCTACAAAACTGACTTCGACTGTGTTTTGTACACAACTCATACAGTTACAAACAAGCATTATAACATATTCCATGATGTAATATATCATACTTTATTTATTTCCCATACTATGTGTTCGGGAATACTCATCATTTCCGTTTGTTGGCTTAGAGCTGTAACCTCAAAAAATTACATAAAAAAGTTATTCTCTCACCATTATGCAACGGTAAGTCTGTTAAGTGCGTTCTATATAGATCATAGTTGGGAGCTTTGGATTCAAGTGTTTTCATAAGTTTTTAATAACGGTGCTAACTCACTATATACCACTAATATATTATCATAAATAAAACACCAAGCAAACATTTATTATACAAATAAATTCTGCAGGGAGCATCTTGATTGTTTGACCTTGAACATTGAAGTTGAAGTGATCTAAGCTTCACCTAACCATAGACTTATCTTAATAAGTGCTGTGTTGTTGGAGGGGCCTTTTAGTTGTTCAGAGTTTCATGAATTCCACACTTGTAACCATATTCTTCCCAAAAGATATGGTGCACAATACAGTAAACTATAAAATAAACATATATCAATGTTGTGATATTCTTTGTTGCACACGAAGGAGAACATCTCTGGATGATTGTGAATGCAGATATATGTATATACATATACATATACATATACATATACATATACATATACATATACATATACATATACATATACATATACATATACACATATACATATACATATACATATACATATAATGAGAACCTACCATGGGATCATTGATATATTCATGAATTAGGGAAACATATCAGACCCTCCACAAGCTCATGGTATTATTTTATGTGTTGTTACAGTTACTGGTTTCTCATATACAAGCTATTGGTGTGAATTCAATCGACTCCCATGAGCATTTTTGGTTTCTAGATATCTTTATCATTGGTATATAACCATGAATTCATATCAGCAAGCAGTTTAGGAAAAACTCCCTGATGACAGTAGGAAGTTTGGGATATAACTCCCAAACTCCCTGATAACAGTGCCTCGGATATTATAATTTCATAGGATTGTCTTCTCGATGCTCATGGAGAGATAGCTGCTAATTTCAACACACTCCGTGTAACGAATATAGAAGCAGGAGATAACAGGTTAATTGATCGGTTGGGATTATTTATGTCGCCATGAGTAGGCTGTTATTTCAGGAAGAGAACTTGAACTGGCTGTTGCAACAATATAATAGTATTAAGTTGGAAGTTTGATAGTTTGTCTAGCAATGGATCACATTGAAAAAAAGGAGTGGTTAGGAGTACCTTCAGGCAAGAGAAATAAGTAAACAAAACTATCATGTGAAATATGTGAAGACAGGCCTGAGATCATCGGCAATCGACTATTGAAGATTCATTCAGTTACAACTTTCAACACTGTGGCTATTGAGAACTTGTTCAGCCACTCCAAGGATGCACTAAGTCTAAGTCTTCATTGAGGAGAAGGTTACCCATCTAGAGTACAGGTACTGGGACCCACAGTACTCAAGCCGCACCCTATACCCTTCCCCACCAGAATTCCGGCTATTCTTTTATCAAAGGCAGAGGTGATCTTTTTACTGCATGTGGGATGTTCAAACACACAGTGGACCTCCGGTAGTTTTAGCCCTGTTCCACAAGGACCGGGCTAGGATGAATGGCGCACCAGTACCAAATCCGAAGTGACTGACTTTGCAACAACCTTAAGCCGGCCAGACTAATTTTCAAATTTTTTTTACAGAAAGAATTCAGAGGCCATTTATGAAAAAAAAAATCATTGAATACTATATTACCTTGTCAGGCATACTTTGCAACTGGAAAACCTGTTTGACCAGGGAGTCCCAAACTCCCTGGTTTGACTGACGGTCTCGCGATTGCATGGTAAGTTATGCCCTCACAACAAAAGAGAAGACAACCACACCAACAGGTAGAAAATATTGACTATATGCAGGAAATTATACACATAAAAAGTATTTTTATGTTATTCAAGTATGTTAGTTTTTCAAGCTGGAATACTGCTAGGTGTTTCTTTTAGAGAATCATTTCGGTAATGGCATGTGGGTAGAAACAATCAGGCATCAGATTAATAATTCAAATTTGCAACAATCAGATGCCCTGATAATATTTAAAACAAAACTTACATTGTTAGCGAGGGCAAGCTGCCTCTTGAGGGTTTTTCATTATTGTTTGCATCATCCAAGAAGAAATATAATTATTTTCAAACCCTAATCCCCTTTTATTTGTAAACATCTCAGGAGAAAGATTATTAATTCAAACAAACAAGCCAATCCTGAGTTACTGATAGAATGAGGACCACAATCAAAGACTTTTATGTAACTACTTGCTAATAATTGTCAGATGGATGAGGATAGCCTAAGCACAGCTACCAATGTTTGTTTTTAACTTTTAGTATACATAAAAACGGGGAAAATCTGAATATAGGATAAAGGGAAGTTCAATTGTATCAATTTCTCAAGACCCAACTTTACTATTTTCGGACTTGCTATCGGCATACGATGCTAAAAGGTCGAACAAACTGAACATTTTGATCATTGCAATAATTATATTTTGATTAAAATAGCAAAAAATCAGTTTTCGATTCACAATAGCTGACCACAGATTTACTCCATAATAAAGGTAGAACCATATATTAAAAAAAAATGCCTCAACTCCATTTACTTCAAAATTATTTTTCAAACTTGGCTGCCTTTTTACCTGGCACTTTAAAGCATGAAAAAAACAATTTGATTTCTTTCAACTCAGAAAAGAAGATATTTTTTTTCATAGATTTCTTGTAACATTCACTCAACTTTGTCTCGAAGTATTAATGATTCAAAGAGTACACTTAGTTGGTAGATTGCAGCAATAAAAAATTGCATCATTTAACGCAGTGTCATCTCCATTGCCTCCTTGGTCTCTCTCTACTTTTGTCTTTAATCCACAAACAGCTGTACCCTTAGGGCACTCTCTCCATGCAGCCCAGGTTCCCCAGGGTCCGCTGACACCATACAAAGGGCATGTCAACCATGAATTGGTTATGAAACGACACCTGAAGTTGTAACCGTTAGCTGCAGAAAAGATATAAGAGAAGATGTAGTTATGATACTATAGAATGATGAACGATTTCGCTGACAATGTGAATAATATGTACTACCAGTTTCATTTTCTGTATGATTCTGTTATATTGGTTAAAATCAAGTTGTTATAATAAATCACTCATCACATTCCAAAAAGGGGCGGAGGAGTAATCGCTGCAAAATCTGGGACGATCTTTATACAGTTTGCAGGCAGGTCATAGCACACCTGAGAGCTTAGCTAACTAAAAGACCTAACAAAGCTTGTTAGCCAGTGACTTCAAAACTTGATGCTTTTCAACTTGTCCACCTCCTGCACCAAATTTTAGTACTTCGATATTCAGAACTTAGTTCTGGTTTAGGCCGTAGTGACTACTTACCGGCTGAATTATCGCCGTTAATAGGAGGCTCAGATTTGGCTTGAGCACCGACTATCACATAACCTGTCGGGCAATGTTGTTCACCTGTGTAGCCTCCCCAGGGTCCTTGTGTGGACCGGATCCAACAATCAGCAGCAGTTGACTCATCACAGGGCAATGATCTAAAGTGAGTAATAAATTATTTTTTTACAAATTTGTTCGTCAACTTTTACATTATTTTGTATTAGCCTTTTCACGGGGATTTTTTCCTTATACCCCAAAAACCACAAAAAGTAGCCGCTTGACAAACATAACTTTATACCATTCACACAAATACTAGATATAAAAATCTCTCTACCGTAATTCCTCACCTATAGATCGAGCGACTTATAAGTGAAGGCGGCTGTAAGAGAGTAACATATAGGCGCGACTATCATTTGAAGCATTTTTTTATATTTACATTGGACTACTAAATCCTCTTGATATCACTGGAGCTGAATAGCCCAGTGGTAAAGTGTGTGACTTGAAAGCATGAAGTTGCGAGTTCGAAAACCTGCTGGGGGCAGTTTTTTTCCCAAAACTACTTAGTTCATTTGTAGTGAGTCCACTATAACATTTATTGTCATGTGAATGTGTGCCACAAAATTCAAATTTTTCAACAATCAGCATATCATATCTCTCTCACAGTCTTTCAAAATAAATAAAACATGCCAAAAACCTCATACACCATTCAGCAGAAACTGGAAGTATTGAGAACAGTTGAAAAGAATAACAACCTTGACAAGACTGCAAGGGAATTGAACATTAATAGACGCTTGATTCAAAGATGGAGAGCTTCCAAACATCAACTACTCAGCGAATATGATTCACTTATAAGACACGGCGTCTTATAGCTGTGGGGTGTCTTATAGCTGTGGGGTGTCTTATAACTGGAGCATTTTAATTTTTTCTGAGGGGGGTGATTCACTTATAAGTCCTGTGACTTATAGGTGAGGAATTACGGTATATTATAGGTAATCAGCATCAGATAACATCATTAAAAATATTCATCAATAACTCACCTGCAAAGTAGTGCAATCGTATTCAAAGCTGTATCATCACCATCTCCTTGTCTCCCCTCAACTTTTAGGTTGAACTTCTGAGCAAAGGTTCCACGAGGGCACCACTCAGTGACCCCCCAGGATCCCCATCCTGTGTTGACATGTGGACTGAAAGTATGGCCACTGAAGTCATGTCGTGAAGAAGAGGCAAGACAACTTACAAGTAGAGATGTAATTACTACTACTTGAAAACACATCATCAGATCTGTCTGGAAAAACAACAATTTGCATTTGTATAACAAAACGCATTGTCAATATCAAATGTAGGCAAATACTGGTAAAATTATAACAAGTAGAACATATTCGTTTGGGACTAAATGAGTATTAGCCTCCTGAGTTTGAAACAAACCAATTATAAAATGGTCACGCTTGCTCCCCTAAAGTTGAGCCCAACCCCTGATTACCATGTGTGTTCATAACAGAATCAAGTTGTATAGACAAGAAATGCAATTTTGAAATGAACTGAAATGCAGCACAGTGAAATGCTTTAGCCTTGAATAAGAACCAACATTTAAACATAGCAACATGATGTTGATAATATAATTTAATTTAATTTTAAAACAGAGCTGACTCCCTTCTCAAGCATAAGCAAAGTTTCTGCTACAAATTATCTCACCTGAATGTCAAGTTCACCACAGAGCAATGCAGCAAGATCAGTAACTGATCTTCTTTTATATGACAAATGAACCCAAGTCAACCGTGATATGCGTTGTTTGGATCAGTATAGCCATCATATGAAGGAAACAAATGTTCATGTCTTAACCTTCTGTGAGTAAAGATGAGAGGCATCAATCAATTATCAATAAGAGAGTTTTTATTGAATCCTAAAAAAAGCTTTCTGATTTCCTTAAAACATTGTCATCGTGGTCGTGTGAAACTTGAACAAGAAGGAAAACCTCAATGTAAGACGATGCCTAATCACATAAAGTGATTTAGTGATCTATCAATGATGTTCCTTTGCAATAAGAGTGTTGTGCCGAAACAAGAGCTGTGATTTTCCTCATAATATCCGTCAGGATTTTGCCAATAGCCTTGTCTCAGCTTAGCACTATTTTACAAAGCAAGGATTTTATCAGTTTTATCCTACGCTGCTACCTGAAAAAGATATAAGCGAAGATGATAGTTATTATTATACAGTACAATGTATGTTTTTCTCTGCTGCCGCTCAGTGAAATGTGTATGGTTCAAAGATAACATAATGAGGGTTAAATCTCAGCATTGTCACTTATCATTACTATTATCATACAGAAATTGATCGTCAACATTAAGGATTGAAAAACTTGATGAACACTATGATTCCATGAATCTAATTTGTGGTTCACTCCAATTCCGAATTTTGAATCCTAACCATTCCCATGATGGAAAAAACATGAAAAGAATCTGCCGTGGCAGGGACTTGAACCCCGGCCTCCCGCGGCAATGCCCTTTGAAGTCATTGTGTGCAAGCGCGCTAACCATTCAGCCACCCATTCAGCCTCGCCGCTGAGTCTACACAGTATGTGTATTGGCGTCCAAAAAGTCATTCGTCACAATCGAAATTTGACTTTAATGCCATTTCCATGGGGCGATTACTCCCGAAATCCTTACAAAATCGACACATGGATCATAGTGATAGTGATGACCTCATTATTTTTAGCTAGTAACGCGTATACGTTGTATGCGTATACGTCATCACGGCAACTAGTTCATTGCCTGATTTTTGAGTTTGATCAAATTTTTTGCTCATAATTTGAAAGCCCCTATTATTTATCTCTGAGCTATACCAAGTTTGATGAGGACACATTTCCCTCAGTGGTGGCAGTCACCCACCCGTCCCCAACAGCCTAGCCTGGGCAGTAGTTTAAAGATCAGGTCAGTACAAAAAAGGATGCATTATTTCCTTAAATTTACAAACCATCCGTCTATAGAAAACATCATAGTGAATGTCATGGTGAGTCTACTCCTGTGCTGTGAGCTGCTGCAGCATTGATTGTCTGGTTACTGGCTCTTCACTGATTAACCTGACCTATGTCCAAGAGAGGTGATAGTAAGAATAAGAGGTGGTCTAAGGGATTTGCGGATTCAGAATATTGTGAGAGATAGAGATAATGAGTTTATTTTTCCACCGTAAGAAATGTCAAAAAAAATTGATATAAAACGATTGGTTTAAAAAATGGTCTCAGATAAAACTATGAACTGCAAAATTCAAAAATGTATTAAAGCACTTGCTGGTCCTGGCTCTGGCAATGAAATAATCCTTGCAGCAAGCGGAATGTCTGCGATTCAAAGACTGCCTCTCAGGTATAAAAAAAGAGTGTAAAAAAGTGTTTAGGGTTACTAAAAATCTTCAAGAAGTGGCAACAATATTGTTAAAGAGCAAAAACAATAAGCTTGAGAATAGCTAAAACTTGCAATCGTTCAGTATAACTCTCTATATCTGGTCAAACGATTTTACTGCATAAGTCTTCAATTCTTCAAAGGAGGTCTATTTGCCTCCCGACTCTTGCCCCCTGTCCGACGGCCCTCCGGGATTAATGTATAACAGAACTCTGTTGCTACAAAGTTCAAGACACAAAACCTTTATAAGTGGAAAACAACTTTAATATATTTTTTAATATACATAATGTATGTAAAAGAGGCACCCATGGCTACTTTAGAACATTATCAACATCGGCCGACTTTTCAAAAATATATATTGGGTACTAAAAGAACTAAATTTTCTAAATCTGTTTCAGATGATTGGATAACTTGAAAAAAAATACACTAACTTGAAATTCAATCACTGCAGTTTAGGCACCGAGCCAAATGCCTTTAGAGACCTACTTGCTCCGCATTAATTAATATACCCCAAAGATGCTAAGTAATGCAGACAGAAATTTCTTCCATTTCGCTCAGACTTGAAGTATATTGATTTTTATAGTGGACCAACATTAACTTAAGCTCATAACTTGATACTTTTCAGTATATATATTGAATTTTATTTTGCCGATCAATTTATGTGTGGCCCAAAAGGTCTGCAAGACAATAGCCTACACTGTTATTTACAGGGCAACCATGGGTTTCAAACAAGTTCTCATCGATTGATAGCAGATTGCACCTTATGCATATGGATAAAGACCTAATCTAAGTCAGATGGTTATTCAGTGAGAATTCTTTTTAAACATCTCATCCATCAGGTGCTAGAATGATGCTCAAATTCAACTAATATGGAACCAAATTTAGCCTGTGCTCTATTATTATTACAGCTATTCGTTTTTTACCTCACCTAAACTGAAGTGTAACTCAGCTAAGAGTCAGCACAAAGCTGGTGCGGCATAGCATATTTTTTACTACCCATTAATGCATTGCTGCGAAACCCTGGTTGCCCTTTAAAGAATGACAACAAACGAGGCGGGATGGTTGGAGATATTATTGACTAATAAGGTGGTCCGTTGGAAAATTAGTGACTTTTTGCAAAACCAATGGTGAAATTGATCCTCAACGCTGGTTCTGGCCTTTCATTTGAACCAAATGCAGACAAGATCTAAATGGATAGTTAGTTCACCGATATTCAGTAGGGCTATCAGGAATTTGTACATTTCATATAAAAGGAACTATGATTCATGTACATAGTTACTAGTGATGGCAACGAGACAGGACAATTCCCCGGCGGGACTTGTCTCCTCGGGTCAGTAACTCGTCCAGTCGAGACAGACAACTCTTAACACAGGTCGGGAATACTAGCATTGTATATGCGAGTAGCTGGTCATAATATTGCCTTCACCCAGACTCGAACCAGTGACCTAGTGATCAGAAGTCCGCGCTCTTACCCACTACCACTACGCCACGTATTTTTTCAGAAATTTAGTTTATCATATGATTGAAAGACAGTTATTAGTCATGCTTTTGTTGCGATTATTAAACGGCTTACAACACTACATGAAGCTTTCTTTAGACATCTATAATCCAATAAATACTTGACAGAATTTGATGAAACTTGGTCTCAACATAGTTCCTTATTGCAAGATGACAAGTTACAAATTTAATCAAATGTACTATAAGCTGATTGCACTAGTGATAGTGAATGAATATCCACCATTCTTTAAAATTGTGATATCTGAAGAATGTTTTATCGGCATCGATATATGTCTCGGTCTCGTCCCGAGTTTTCTTGCTGTCTCGGTCTCGTCCCATCTCACCAAAATCTGACAATTTGCCGTCACTAATAATTACTGATATTTTTTCCAGCTTTTCCTTGTCATCCTGTGCAAGGAGTTAAAGACTTTAACTCCTTGTCCAGTGTTACAAGAGGAAATAATATGGGGCAGCATAAGAAAAGATGGACAAAATTCTTGCCTTGCATAATGAAGACAGAGAATAAGGGTTGACACCTGCCTTTTCAAATATAACTATGGCATGAACAGCTGGTTCAGTTTGATATTATCAACATGAGAGTGGTTGTATTTCGCTGGCCAAAGAAGAATGATGTTTGTATGGTAGTCTATTATTTTATATACTCCCACCTTAGATAGCTTGTGGAAATTTGTGCTATCTTATGTAAAATTTCTCCAAACTAGATATACTTAACTCTAGCTAGCAATTTTTACTAGGATAGCAGATGGGTCTGGTAGCGATCAAAGTTTGGGTTTTGCTATTGAAAATAAGTGGAAAATGCGCTGGCGCTCAACTGTTCTGGTATCATCGAGATCAGTATAGCCATCATATGAAGGAAACAAATGTTCAATGTCTTAACCATAGACAAAACACACAACACTAGACTGGACACTGTGTAGTAAATATCCTATCAAAAAGTGTCCTCATTAAATAAATACTGTGACGCAACGACATCTCACTGTGGTAGAAAAAGCAATGATGCATGTGTTTTTCGGAGTAATCTCCCTTTGATGCAGATATTTTCATAGATTTTATAGAATTTGATACAGAATAGCAGCAGCAATCTTCTGCAGCACAGGTCACAGCTTTGTCTATATTCTGTCTAGCTCATCACATATTTCGATTAAGCAAAAATGGCATAGAAATATTAGTTAAACAGCATATCATACTTGCCAAGTAATCTAAATTCAAAAGTGGGAGATTTCAATTTATAGTGATACCGCACGTCATCGCAATGCTCCGAGGGTGCGAAATACCGAGCGATCCACATGGGGGTTTGAGGGCATTGTGATCCCCAAACAGGGTCCGGGATAGAACCCGGCCGCTGATGCTCTGAGAGCGTTTCTAGCCACTAGGAAAGGCTAAAAATGCATATTTGATCCCAAATAATTTCATCTCGAAGGCCATGATAACATATATAGCTATTTGCACTTGGAATCAACCCGAGCATCGTTTCTCTAGGGCTAGCTTTGTTGTTTTGTGATGGCTGGGAATCAGAGCATACCGCAGAATAAGAGTTTTAAAGAGTGAAGTACAGTGGCATGCACATTTAAAGTGATACGTATGATAATGTACGGGTGACAACCATATTAGTCAAATTTCGCGCAAGCACTACGGTACCAATAGAGTGTTGGACTCCATTTCTGCTGCATAAAAATTTTTATCTACAACTGGGTTAGTGAGTTGAGCACTCCTTGGTTTGAGGCCTCCCGATTCTTGCGGCCGAATAGAGAGCAGTCCGCTGCTGAGGGATCACGAGTTGCATTTAAAAAGTCTGCACACTCAGAGCAGTTTAGTTTTTTGACTTCTAAGAATGTATTCACCTTAAAAAAAATACGTATACTAAGAACTAATAATGAGCAGCCAGCCTGATACACTTAAGGATATCAATACAGGCATATACCAACCATACAAATTATATTTTTGCTGGTAACAAATAGCATGTGGTGGTCTAGCCTGTTATCTCGCAAGCTTTGTTGTGGGGTAGGTGGTTCAACAAGTTTATCAAGACAGTCGGGTGTCATTCAAACATAATTGGCTTAATTAAACTGCTTGACTAAACTGATGCATAAACTAGTCCAATGCACAAGATGATCATGTAAAATTGTATGGTGAAAGATGGATTCCCACAATGCAATTCTAGATTGGAATTTCTAAAGGGGATCAGAAGAAAATCCTAAATCCTATTATAATACTGCTGGGAACCAAACCACAAAGCATTATTGGATATTGCTGCAAGGTGATTGTGACCCTGTTCTCAGTGTTGTTTTAGGAAATGTAGAATTCATGGCTAATGATTATTACCTAACATCTATTATAGAATTTTAGCAGATCAAATCCTTTACAACAAAACCTGAAAATTAACCCATGAAACAATTGGAGCATAATATGGGAAGATGACATTCTTCCAACAATACAAAATAGAGTGCTTTGAGGGGGTTCGGAGAAAGTCTTTATGATATTATATACTGATGAGAATTAAACCACTATGTATGTATTATGGTATATTTCAGCAAGGTTTTTGTGACCCAGTGATCAGCAGTTGTCTTATAAAATGAAGAATTCATACCAAATAATTTTTTTAAGGCATTATGTCAAAGGATTCTTCAAATCATTGTATTTGATGGATAACCTTGGATATTCTTAAAAAAAAAATTGCTCGGTTTGATTCCAAGTGCAAATAGCTATATATGTTATCATCGCCTTCGAGATAGACAGTGTAGCGTGCAGGTACATTCATTTTCAAAATGTTCAGTACCATGATTTAGGCTCCAATGGGTACTAAGTATCAGCATTATATTTACAATCACTGTTTAACTGATATTTCTATGTATTTTTTGCTCAATCAAAATAAGTGATGAGAAAAACAGAATATAGACAAATGTGTCAGATATGCGTTTTTAGCCTTTCCTAGTGGCTAGAAACGCTCTCAGAGCATCGGCGGCCGGGTTCTATCCTGGACCCTGTTGGGGGATCACAATGCCCTCAAACCCCCATGTGGATCGCTTGAGTATATCGCACCCTCGGAGCATTGCGATGACGTGCGGTATAGCTGTAAATTGAAATCTCCCACTTTTGAATTTAGATTACTTGGCAAGTATGATATGCTGTTTAACTAATATTTCTATGCCATTTTTGCTGAATCAAAATATGTGATGAGTTAGACAGAATATAGACAAAGCTGTGACCTGTGCTGTAGAAGATTGCTGCTGCTATTCTATATCTAATTCTATAAAATCGATAAAATTTTCTGCATCAAAGAGAGAAAACTCCGAAAAACACATGCATCATTGCTTTTTCTACCACAGTGAGATGTCGTTGCGTCGCAGTATTTAATGAGGACACTTTTTGATGCTCAGTGTCCAGTCTTAGTGTTGTGTGTTTTGTCTATGGTCTTAAACTTCTGTGAGTGAAGATGAAAGGCATCAAACAATTATCAATAAGAGAGTTTTAATGGAATATCCTTTTACCTGCAAAAATAGCTTTCTGATTTCCTTTCACATTCTCATGGTGGTCGTGTGACACCTGAACAACAAGGAAAACCTCAACGTCAGCCGATGCCTAATCACATAATGTGATGCAGTGATCTATCAATGCTTTCCAATTGCAATAAGAGTGCTGTGTCGTAACATGAGCTGCGATTTTCCTCATAATCCGTCATGATATTGCCAATAACCTTGTCTCAGTTCAGCACTAGTTTGCAAAGGAAAGATATTATCAGTTTTGATCTACGCTGCTCCCTGCTGGCTTCCCTATCAATTTAAAAATGACAAGGAGAGGCTAGAAAACCATCAGGAGCTTTGTTTACGTGTCCTCGAACCCAGCTATGGCAACTATGATGAGCCTCAAAATATGCAAACTGAAGCTGTACCTCGAGTTAAAATGTCTATGATATTTAGAGAAGGTAAAACAAAACTCATCACACCATCTACATCAATACATTACCAACCCACAAACGGGCAGAAACCATCGACAGCTCGTACGCCCCACACATTGAACGGCATTGTTAGGGAGAAGTTTGTTTTTTAAATATTTCTGATTAGGAATATTTAGTTTTACATGACCTAGTCAGCAAATAATTTGCATTGATTATTATTGTGTCCGGTGGCGGTATGGTATCAAAGTTTATTTGTTATTATATTTGAATGACAGAGTAGGTGTAGTGTAGGGTGCTGTTCTCATGCTTCCATCTACCCCAGAGGAGTAAATGTTAGGATCCCCCCTCCCCCCCCCCCAATTTTACCACTGGCCATTTTCCAGGTAGCCAGGAGATATCCCCGCCTCTTTTGATCCCTCCAAGCAGTTTTCTTATCAGGACAACTTCCCACTGCGCCATCTTCCCGCCAAGGCGTTTGCCCACCTAGACAATTTCTTCTCATGCCTTCTTCAAGCTATTGCTTATTTTAAAAGCCAAGCCATCTAGTCAATGGTATTGACAATGTTTTTATTTGTCTTTTTTAATCAATGTTTGATGAGAGCAAATTTTTCCATTTTACAGCTATAGTACACCAAAAACGTGTATGATTATTGCGGGAAAATCTAGTAAGTTGCGTTTTAGGGTGTTTTGCAACCGCTTCAATTTAATAAGTAAACTATGCCTGTGATGATATGTTAAAGATATGAAAGAATTATAAGCAGGTAAAAATAATAATCACTATCAATATGTCATTGTGGGATCAATTTTAGGGCGAGCCAACATATGGGAATAGCATTTAGGTCCACTTCCGCTCACATTGGTTTGTGTTTCTTCATTCGAATCAGGGAGTTGATTCGCATTGGTGGCAGAGGGCGGCGCAGATGAATGGATAGCAACAAAAGATCTCAATGCGGGAGGCTCAGGCTGATTTTCTTTAAAGTTTTATCATCATTGGAATCATAGGCATTCTTCTTTCGAATCAGGAGTAGGCAACTCATTCAAAGCATTGGACCATAGTTGATGTGCCATGTTTATAAAGTATATTAAAAGTAGTTGCGGCTCAGTAAGTCTAAGGTGTGCATCAGAGGAATGCTGTCCTAATGAAATATGTCTTTGGCTGCTGCTGACATTTTGCAGGTTATTTCTATATACAAAATAACTACTAAATAATTATGTCTGAACATTAGCTTTCATGGTAGCCTGGTAGCTATGGACTTGGTTTGCTTTAAAGATCCCAATAGATGATGGCCCAGCGCCAGCCAATGCAGAACGATTGAAGTCCAGGCTGCTGATCCTTGAATGTCTCAATAAACTCAACTACATTATAATAATTATAATAATTTTATTTTTCGCTTGAAAATGGTAAACACGTGTTTTAAATTCTCAATAGATAGCAGCATAAAATGTTTTTCAGTGGATTTCTTGTAACATTTATATTTTTTGTTTCATATCATAAGATAAATTAGTGCGAGCACTCAGCAGGTAGGGTACAGCAGTAAAATATGGCATCATTTAGGGCAGTATGATCCCTTCCACCATCTTCCTCCACTCTTGTCTTTAATCCGCAAACAGCTGTACCCTTAGGGCACTCCTTCCATGCAGAACAGGTGCCCCAGGGTCCGCTGTTACCATACAATGTGTACGTTAACGGTATGCTGGCTACTAGCCGACATTTAAAGTTGTAACCATTAGCTGTAAAAAAGATAGATATAAGAGGTCATGTGAGTTACTCCTATACAATATTGATGTATTTGGCCTAAGATGTTGACAATGTGTAGCCTAAAATTCATCTCTCTTTCATACCTCCGTTCACACTTCCTTCATGATTTTGTTCCTCTGAAATGTTTGTTGAATCTGTGACTAAGATGAACAGGTCATATCACTCAGCACATCCAAAAGAATGGGTGAGGAATTTTCTTATAATTGTTGGATTAGCTGGAAGTGGGAGCTCATCCAGAAACCCGACACATCCCAACAGTCAGGAGACTAAAACTGAAACTTGATACTATGAACTTCAACAATTGCCCTCTAGTTAATTGATCCCACCTTATGCTCCTAAATTTAATATTTGAATCACTGCTGACACAGCTGGGCATTGCACAGCAGAGCCACCAGTCAAAGATTTAAATAGAGAGTTGTGGCATCAAAACATCTAGCCAGTAGCTTTGCATGGAGTTCTCACAAAGTAGGGAGTATCTTCTTCCCGGCCCAGCCATCCGCCGTAAGTGATGACAAAAGTTGACTCTGACCAATCAGGTGCATTTAAAGTCTAGCTGAGATCCAACACTGATAAAACTGTTGGATCTCAGCTAGTTGTGATTACTTACCCGCAGTATCATCGCTGTTGATAGTATCTGACTCAGACTTAGCTTGAGCACCGACTATCACATAACCTGCTGGGCATTGTCGTTCTCCTGAGATATTTCCCCAGCAGCTTTGTTTGGAATAGATTACGAAAGCATGAGATCGCTTAGGGGTGGACTCATCACAGGAAAGTGTGCTGCACACAAAAATAAATAAAAAATATTACGAACATATAACTGTTTTGTAATTTCGGAAAATACAATAAACAATAGATACAAAAGTCTCTCTACGCTCAACTGGCTCACAATTTCAATCATGGAGACGTGCTTATGTCAGTATGTAGTATTTCATTATCAACCACTTTCCCAACCCATACTGACTCTCGTGATCTGACTGGGCATGTAGATCACTGATAAACTAGGCTATCATTACCACAAAGCAGGTGTCGTAAGGCTAAGTATGCATCATGCGTGACTTGAATTTGCGCATGTGCAAGAACAATGAGTTTAGTTTGGGTTCTGATTGCAACTTTGGAAAGGGGATATGAGACACCCCCTGCATTAAACTGTCAATCAAAATCAGCTAATAATGACAAGAGAGGATAACTATTAATAACAAATCCGCACGCTTTGGGGAGTATGTCACCAGAGCAGGTAGCCAATCAGATGGCTTCGGAATTCCGAGACTCAATTTTGCAGAGATCAGCTCATGCCCAGAGCTGAGCATGCTCAGAATGTTCCCAACCTAGTGGTTGATAATGAAATGCTACTACCTGCTATCCCAGCACAGTTTGAGCACAGTTTGAGCGCAATTTGAGCTACTACATCCACAATAATCAGTTGATGCTCATCATTACCTTTACTATAAGCATATTGAAGATGATGATATATGTTGGCGACGATATCTTCTACTGGTTTAAGGTCTAGTTTTGAGAGCTTTGTCCGGCATTGATGCTTACACGGTATGACCCTCTCCATCTGATCTGAAATGGGAAGAGGAATTCCTTTCACAATGCATTCAAGACTTAATGTAATGGAAAATGCATTTATATACCACTGACTATACTGCACTATGTACCGCATTTCATAGCAATAATTACGCCAACAGTTGGTACATGTGCACTGATAAATACCGGTTGCTATCTTTCTTTCCTAGTGACTGAGGTATTTCTAAAACTAAAACTCAAAACTGAAAAACCACACCTGCTCACAAAGGAAACAGTTAGGTTATCATGGAAACATACAAATAGATAAGTTAGTTTCTTTGCGGTACTGTGGGTACGGTGCAAAGAGACTCATATCACAGACATTATATATTATGATTACAGTGTAAATACAATCATGAGGAAAGTAGGTGCATCATCCATAGCCTTCATCAACTGAGGCATGTTTTTGCGGCTGCAGCTAGACAGCTGAAGCAAATTTGTGTTAGTATGTGAAAGACTCGACTGCACAGCCTGGTGTTAATAATTTGTCTACTTTGGTGAACTGTTGAGATCCACCCTCTATAACCTGTCACTTTTTGCTATAACTAAGGTTACTTATCTACCACTAGAGGCATCTCAATGGCCATGAAAGCTAAACTACAAACAACCGAATTATTTACCTGCGATGGCTCCAATAGCTTCATGGTTGTGATCACCTTCTCTGAGCACATCATATCCTACCTCACACATCAAAGAACAATTATTGTAGTTGTCATGGTAACTGTCCAGGGCTGCTGCCATGTAAACGATCTGTTCAGACCATTGATATTTTTCATACGAATCTAGACCTCGCTTATATAGGCTCTGAAATGTCAACAAGCAATGACAGTTACAAAAATATGCCACCTACCATATCATGGTACCCCATTGTCGACAACTTGTACTACTCTACTCATACAAACTGCAGATATTAGTAATTTCATGATTTTTAGAAAGAGAATAACATTACCCTATGCTCCATTTTCCTTAACAGTATACCAAACAATTAAACGCCCTCTACTTTTAGCTAGCTAGATCCCAGCAACTGTCTAACATCTGTGGCCCAAATTGCTGCAAATATTCTATGGTCTCTAGACATCTTTAGTCGGTGGTCTCATCTCCGATCAATGGAGCTATGGTTCACTCGCAAACTACACTGATCACCTGGTACACAATTGATAATGACGCCCAAGAATCTTTGGGACGGGTTTGGTTTGACAACAAGATATTAATTTATGTAATTAAGAGTAGTAACAAGTATTTTGGTGCTTAAAATTTACTATCAGAGATACACATACAGTGTAATTAGTGTCAGAGTGTGAACAGAGACTACTAACCTCGTATTCTCCCGCCTCCAGATCAACAAAGTGCTCCGCCGTCACATTGAGTATATTCTTGTAGTTTTCCTTATTGTTATTCATGTAGCTGTGTTTAGGATTCACCGCTAGGAATGTGGTGGCTGCAGCTGCCGCTCTAGGATAATCTTGAAGCTGAGAAAAGAGTGAATTTTCATGCACTGCACATCTAGAATATGTTTCTTTTCTCAAGCAAAGTGTGCAATATTTGTTGTACCAAACTTGATTATTGTCGTCTCATATATGAAGACGCAGGCACTATGTGGCATACCATATATCTGACGTCTCACAGACAATATAACTACCAAGATGTTCTGATTGATATTGGAATCAGTACGATTGAAATAGTTTGAAACAAGAAAAGATGCAAAACACCCGCGAAAAACATCATAATATAAAATACGCTGCAAATTTTCAATACTCAGTGAGCTTACCTTGAAGTAGCAAAGTTGAATGAAGTCGTAGGGCTCTCGCGACATAAAGTTATGCTGCATGTTGTCTCCGCTCTTTTCCTGTGGAATGCAGCGCCTTATACATGTGATCTCACGGAGGCTGTCACTGTACCTACTCACAAGCTGGTCTTTGGAAGCTTTCTCAGTGGGCTGCTTACATGAAGAGCGGCATCCAAGAATATATTGCATGTGGTTGTTGTACTGTGTCACTGCAGCAAGACCATGATTAACACAATTTTCCCAATCTTCTTCAAAGTATGCATTCTTCATCAACTCATATAACAGTGTGTACTCTAACCGTGTTTCAGCATTTACAGACCCATTTGCAGAAGTGTTTTGCAATCTTGTCAAGGCAATAAAAGAGGCTTGAAGAGTTATATGCAGCCAAAACATGGTAGACATTCTGCTCAATGAATGAAGTGGTCATCAACTTAATTACAAAAAGATGCTTTGATATAGCTGAGTGTGATTGCGAGGTAGTGTTTGGGCAGTCAACAGGTGTCCCATGTTGCAGGTATCGATTTTTAGTAAGAACTGTGCTAAACTTTGATACTCTCTAAAACTCATTGATTCACATGTTTATTTGAGACTACAAATAAACAACTGTAAATAAACATCATATGGCGCGAGTATCGGCACACTGATTTTGACACACCCCTTTTGTCTAGCCAATGCCTTATTGGCATGTCTAAACTGTTGTACTCATTCATATCAATTATTATACATGATGATATCATGCTGTGGGATTCCGGGTTATGGACTCACCACATTAACTCTCCGCTACTGAGATCTGTGCTCACGAGCTCGGTATGATGATTCTCACTATATGACACTGACTTATTTACCTAACGGTGATCTCATTTGTTCGAGGTTACACACTTGACTCAAGAGCATGCCTTTTAATTCTTATCAAGTTTAACATTAAACGCAATTCAACTTAACAATGCAGTCTTATTTCTACAAGCCATGCTCTCTAGTTAATGATGCCATGCATGCTGGCTTTAATTCATTTAACTCAATTAGATGAAGGTATAGGTAATCCAACCAAAAGTTATACTGTGCCATTATTAAATAATAAGGCAAGTTCTATTTCCCTATAAATATCACTAACTTACAATAAATGAAAATATTATAATAATAACTCATAGAACTTTCATGTTTAACAAAGCTGACCTGTCTCCAAATGAAATTGCAAACAAAGAGGCCCTTACATTGGTGTACCATGCTCTTATATAGCATGGTTCCAGACACCTTAGAAAAACTGCTGACGTGCACCAGCAAAAAACAAGAATAAAACACATTTCTCAATTGCCGCAAAAAGAGGGTTGATCGGCCGCAAGCGTGGGTTGATCGGCCGCAAGAGTTGCTAATTCTGAGTTGTCTCTGTTGGCGCCGGTGTTTAGAATAGAATTTAGATTGGAATATATTTGCATATCACGGATTCGAGGTGATATGCACCGGCTGGTAAATGCGTGTCCTCCCGTCAAGGTTTGAGTGTACTGATGATGATGCTGGCAAAGATATTGGATGTTGTTATTGTGTCGGATGTTGGTATAGACAATTCTCCTGTTTACTGCTGTGTATACGACAATGCTAATTCTGAATTGTCTCTGTTGGCGCCACCTTAACTGCATTGTCATGGTTGTCACGGTTATGGCGTTAGGGTGGCACCGGTATTAAGAATAGAATTTAGATTTGCATATATTTGCCTGTCCTCGATTCGAGGTGATATGCATTGGCTGGTAACTGCTTGTCCTCAAGTCGAGGTTTTAGTGTACTGTTGTTGATATAGAAATTATCCTGTTTGTTGCTGTGTATGCGACATCTGCACTCCCTTACTTGCAATCGTCCTCGATTGCTATGACAATCCTTTGATCTGATGTGTGGATGCGACATCTGCACCCCTTAGAAGCAATCGTCCTCGATTGTTCTGACATTTTATCCGCTCCCTGCTAATGATGCAACATCTGCATTCCCTTAGTAGCAATCGTCCTCGATTGTTCGGACATTTTATCCGCTCCCTGCTAATGATGCAACATCTGCATTCCCTTAGTAGCAATCGTCCTCGATTGTTCTGACATTTTATCCGCTCCCTGCTATTGATGCAACATCTGCATTCCCTTAGTAGCAATCGTCCTCGATTGTTCCCGATCGCCGTGACATGTCACATGATTCGACAAGTCGTCTGCTTCCTGCAGTCCGTAACATTATGGCTAGCCTGGGTACTGGAGGTCGCCAACCTCTCCCAGTGTTCTTTCTCCTCTGTTTCTGCTTGTCCTGGCGCTACAGATTGGTATGGTACATCTGACGCTTCACTGCTTCTGCTCTCTCACACAGAAAAATTTCAGAGTTATTTCCATTCTAAAATGAATTTTTCCAAGGGTGAAGTGGGGGAACTATCTAGGAATCAAGATAGAATCAAATACATATCACAAAGCTTCTAACAATGAATTGAAATCACCCTAAGAATTTATCATCTTTCTTTTGTCATGCACAGTATAAGCTGATAGTCTGGTATAACAGTTTTGCTATGTGTGATTGATCAAAATGATTCTAAGGATAGACCATTATCCTGCTCCTAGATGCCATAGCAATTGCTCAAATACATCAAATGGACAGGTGAAAATCACCCCAAGTTCTCATCAGTGTCATTTTAGGCATAGATCATTTTAATCGCCCCAAATATTTCATAGGATTCTTACATGTGATAGCAAATGCTAAAATACATGATCGACACCAGTGAAAATAATCTGAATGTATCATCAGTATCATTCTATGCATATGTCAATTTAAATCCCTCTAATAGTAGATAGGATGCTTAGATGTGACCGCTAAAACTCAAATGCATGATCCAAATCAGTGAAAACTACTCTTATTAACAGCGATCCCATATCAGAAACCTGTTGGCATTTAAATGGCTACTGCTGATCAGCTATTGGAATCAAGCGAAGATTGTGAACCAAATACAAATTATTTATTTTTTAATAGACTCGTGAATAATACAGATAATATAATGATGAAAAATCGGACTATAATTGCGAAGTTTTCACAAAAAATTAAGCTTTATACAATAAAACATAAGTATCTGCAATAGAATTGATACAAAAATCTCTGAACTATCGTGTAATAATGAAGCAAACATCAAGGCTTTTTGGCCTTTGCCACACCAAGGATCTCTTTCTGGGTCTTCGAAAGGGTAATATTTCGGCTCCTCTCGCCAAAAACATAACACAGAAAATTAAACGTACTCTTGGCTGATTCGGGGAAATTGATGTGTAGAATGTACCGCATCAGTACGATGGCCATGAGGAGAGTGGCCACATCCGGTACATCGACCACAAACCCTCCATGGACGCAAACATACAGCCTCTCCGCTTGAGATACCCCCACAACATGTCCCGTCTTATTAGCTATTTCTTCTGGGCTGCCTTGCTGCAGAATGTGTTTCATCACAGTCTGAGGTTTCGGGTTTCCTATCTTTTTGAGTAGCCCGCTCACGGAGTCTGCTGCACCTATAGAAAAAGCCAAAAGTTTAGCAACTGTGTAATAGCTAAGTTTATGGTTTGATGGTAGAAATCTGAATATTTTGACAGACTAATCTTCCATTTCCAATCAATAGAACTGTACCTAGAATTGATATATTCCGTTTATTACCCAAAATGCATCGCAAATAAGGTTCATTGCAAAGCAGCGATAAGAGGTTGAGATGAGGGTGATACCATCAAATTTATGTGTTGCTGATGGTGTCTGAATTAATTGATAAATTCATATCTCAGTTCTAAAATAGCACCACACATGATGATTTCTATCCGTCGCGAAAATAATAGCATACCCAGAAATGATGTTATTGTGTTTATAGATTGCATTTTAAATGAGGTTCAACACAAAGCAGTGGTAAGAGATTGAGATGAGGTGAAACATTTTTATCCATTATTCATTGAGGGCCTACTTACTAGGTTTGTTGATTTCACTGAGTAAAGCCTGTAAGATGTTGAGTCCTTTTCCTGGCTGGCCATCCCCGATAATCCTTCTGTATTCCTCTTTAATCTATTGGAAAACAGAACAAATTAATGTAAAGGATAATTGGGTGGGGTGAAAGTAGGAAGCTTTGTACATCTATGACTGGCAGTGCAGTCGCTAGGAGTCCCTTCATCATAACAAGATATCAAGCCAAAGGATGGCAAATTATAGTTTATAATTTTTTTTAAAAAGTTGATTGAAATCGGATGTCTTATCACTTGCCGCATCCCGAGACATGGGAAGAACATTCGTAATTAACTCCAGCTAGCATGAATATATTAAAGCCAATGTAGGTTATGGATGTTTAACCATTAAAGTCGATGGAACTTCAACGTTGGTATCAAGTTTGCATCTAAGATCCAAGTGACGAGGACACGGAAAAGGGATTCAGGTAATGCCAAGACTTATATTGGTAAACACCTTACCTCGGTCAGGTCAGTGTGTAACACTGGAAACTTTGTCAAGATGTCGCAGATCTGTGGTCCATTTTCTGATGTAACCCATTGCCTTCTCTCCTGATATGTAAGCTCCATTATAGCCTTCCTTCTCTCTGGATCAGCAGTCTCCAACTCTTTCACTAATAAAAACAAAGATAATTACTACATTGACCCTAAATAAAAGGAAGTCTGTTTACTATTTACAAGTGGCAGGCGACAACCAATCCCTAGAAATACGATTGCGAGCTAGCACTGTTGAGCTCATAATTCATCATCTGGAGTCAATGGACTAACTAACTGCCAGCACCATAAGGCCTACACTGATTTGATTAATTCAACACGCACATCAGTTGTCCAACAGTCAGCTTCAAACTCTTACTATACACCATCCCTACAGATTATGGGCAGATCAGACATTGAATAGCAGACAACCCTCCATAAAAAAAGATCATTACCTTGCTCAGCATAAGTGTCAGGCAGCTTCTGGGGAGGCTCTTCTACCGTCACTGTTGTAGACTTTTCTCTTCCTCATTCTGAACTCCTCAGGCAGTCCTCGAATGGAGTTCTTGAAGCACTCATATACTGATCCTCCTAGCGGGTGTCGTAAGAAAAGCTCATCCTAAATAAAGAAATCAAATTTACATGAGATTTTACTCAAGCCCAGTACTAACACATATTTTAACAGGGTTTCCTACTCTTAAAAACTTGCATAGAAATTTGAGTGTTATTGAATTTTAACGAAGTTTAACTTAGGGCGCACATATTTCACATTTATTCTATTCTAAAATTTGAGGATACATGACACATTGGGGTAGTTCCAGGGTTTATCTGCCTGCAGAAACCAGAAGAGCAGATAATGAATATGAAAGACATTGCCAACAAAAAAGAGACCTATCATACAAAAGCGCCGTATAATACTATGTCACTTGAGATTGGATATGATTACTAAGCTAACCGCCCCCACTGCAGACTTGCAGCCTATGGTTGAGGGGCAACTTCAAAATCAAAAATCAATTTTCAAAAACTTCTTAAAATTTCAGAGAGTTTGTCAATGAGGTATGATCTCGCTTCCATAGTTAGCTTGTCAGTTGTTAACTGGTAAATACGAAAGTCTAAAATAAAACTTTAATTCACCGAGTGACTTACAAAGGTGGGTGACTCAGCTGTCGATTCAAAGTCTCGCATGGCTGGGAAGTGCTCAGCTAGCTTGTTGGCTGTGAAAGCAATAACTTCAGCTATTGGATGAGACGATTCAAATCTCTTGATGTTTTCTGTGAAGACATGTCTCACATAGTATCGAGTTATTCTGATTCGATCTTTTTTCCCCATACGTTCAGCAGTGTTCTCACGAAGCTGTGTGATTTGACCGGAGCTATACTGACCCCGTAGTCTCTCGTTGGGGTTTAGGTCAAGGCCTGAACACTAAAACGAAACAATATTTATGTCAAAATAATACCCCATACATGACTCTTCAGATTTCAACTGAGCTAGGCACACTGACCACCTTCAGTCAAGACAAGCATTGCTAGTCATTGCACAAGACCTAGAAGCATGGTTTACATGTACATGAGAGTTATTATAACAGCACAAATTCGGAGTCACACACTTATTGGTTGTTCCATATGAGCGATCCAATGCTTATGCAGCTGAATTACTCAAAGATATAATAAGATGTGGAAGCATTGGATAAATTCAAGTTCAAAAACTCTTTAACCTAGCAGCTTGCGACTTATCGACTTGCGACAGTATCACTTACAAAATGCAGAGTTGCAGCTGCTGAAGGAAATTGAGCCTGTCTTTTCTGTACAGCTGAGAATAATGTAGGCAGCTTTGGAACTTTGGGTGTCATCTGTTGTGTAGGTACAGATGGGAGCTCTTGTGTACATGGTAATATGTTTTCCTTATCAGCGAGTGATTGAGTCTAAAATATTGGAACAACCAGAAATTAAAAACACTTCAGGGCACCGATATAATATTCACTCAGCACCATAGTAGGGATAAGAAAGTGACATAATTCGCACACTTTGTCTAAAATGCAACTCAATGCCGATAATAATAAGCCTTGTAAGCACTCATGTATTTTGTGGTTCCAAGTGACTGTGCCTGGCAACTACTTAACAATAGCAATCCAGCCAACTAACCAGATACACAAGCTTAAATCCTGAGTGGCAGAATAAATGTCAATAAGAAAATTGAGGATGTATGATGGATTAGCGAAAGGCATTGATTTAATACAGCTTAATTCTATTCATGATTATTACTCAGGAATTAGTGCAGTTAGTTACTATGGTGAAAACTTTACTCGCTTACTGACATTCTCAGGAAACAAGAACTGAGTGGATTATACATCGGCAATAACTGTATAACCAATTATACTGTTCAACTACTTGACAATGGTGATCCCGCCAACTAATCAGATGCACAGACTCAAATACCAAATGTCAAGAATAAAAGCCCATTACAAATTGACGTAGATATAACCTGCCCAGGAACGATATATCTGGGAATTTACGTAGTAATTTTTTGTCATGTCAGGTTATTAACGAACAATATGATATTTACACTACTTATTTTCCAAATGTCAGAGTGGTTTAAGTCCAACAGCATGACAACAGAGCCCGTGTAGAATGATACAGTCCTAACCAAGCCAGGGCTTATTCCCCGCACAACATTGGAGAAATGTAGATCAGAGTATGCTGGGGGCTGAAACAAACAACCTTGAAAGTCGAACCCACAACTCCTGCGGCATCAATCGCCTGGCATTGAATAGCAAGCACCAATCGGTTGCACAACATTGGCATTGTGTAATGGAAGTTTTAATTGGTGGAACAAGAAAATATGATTTCAGGATCGCAAGATTAATATAGGCCTAGTGATTCTAATATAAGACTATTTAAAATTCCCTTTATGTCGAGGAGATTTTAAGCATAGTATTGACACAAGCCTAGGTATCATAGTTACCCTTTTCAAGTCACGAAGATCCCGTAAGTCGAATTGCACGGACATAGATGGGTGCAAGCCACGTAAATCATCATCTGTCATGCGATGAAAGTTCTGTTCTGTTATACCAATATCTGAAATAGAGAGCCAATGCCAACCAGGTAAAATTTTGAAAATAAAGGATCAGAACGTAAAGTACAGCATGAATATATAGTATATGCGCAAATGCACAATAAACAGCCATGAAGTTTTAACATGGGAACAGGTACCTCGGCAGTTTCTATCTCAACCTAAGTTATCCAATGAATTCGGGTTGTAATTAGGATTATCTGTGCCAGTGCAATGAGTAAGCTGGCCTGAAATGGATAATTCTTGCATCCAATATAGGCCTATTTACCCAAAACTCAGTCTTGTGAGGTTTTAAGGCTCAGCTCAGGCAGGCATTTTCAACTGGTCAAGTTATATACATTGGGCAAGCTTAGCCCTCAGGTCCCATAGACAAGAACTAGGCTTCAAACATAGTAGAAGTACGATACATGCCAAGCCATAAAAATTCAACATGGGAACAGGCATTTCATTGACAGACTATCTATTGTAACCTAAGTAATTCGACAATTTTTTTTTATAATTATGATTATCTGCGCCAGTGCATTGAGTAAGCTGGCCTGAAATGTCAGTCACGTTAGGTTTCTTAGGGAAGAAAAAGTTTATAGAAATTGTCAAGCTAGTAAGTACAATATATGCCAAGCTTCACCTACATCATAAATCAAAGCCCAATCAATTTGAGGATAACAATTTTTGTAGTACATTACTATAGCAATTAAATAGCAAGTTATATTTTAGCACCCACTTAGGCCTACAAACATCCTATAATCGGCCAGGCCTACAATCGAAGTTAACATTGGACATATGGCTCATGGTTGCTATGTAGAGTCAAGTAACGAATGATAACAAGCTGATCCAGATTCCGGACACACAGCCTTAGAATTAAACTTCTCTTAGCACAGCCACAAATACACAAATACAAATTAACATAGAAACAGTCAAAATGACAGCATCTATTGTGACCTAGGTAATTCAATTCAAGTTATACATGCTGAGGGGGCTAAGCCCTTAAGTATCATAAACTTTTAGAAAACCTCAATAAATAAATAAAGAAGAACTAGGCTTCAGACATAGTAGAAGTACAATTATACACGCCAAGCCCAAATAAACTCAACATGGGAACAGGCACGTCATTGACAGTATCTACTGTAACCTAAGTATCTCAATGAATTTGGTTTATAATTATGATTATCTGCGCCAGTACAATGATTAAGCTGGCCTGAAATGTCAGTTAGTCAGGTTTCTGGGCTAAGGCAAGTATTTTCTAACGACCTGTTAACACATAGCGGGAAACTAAAGGTGAAATAGCAGCAATAGGTTTTAGACATAGTCTAGCTAGATATTACAATATATGTCAAGCTTCACATAGATCGTAAATCTAAGCCCAATCATTTTAAGGTTAACCAAAAGTTTGGTAGCAACTCCTTTAGTGTCTGTTACTTACATATCAAAAGACATGGTCCAATATAGCATAATATTAATGATAGCTAGTATCCAGTAGTAATATTTTGAGGACCAATAATCAAATTCATGATTATGAATGGTGCATTTCCATTTGACTTCTTTCTAACCACTAGATCATCATGCCACACATTTACTTTTCTTACCTTTAGCTTTATCCTGTAGTGCTTTTCCAAATTTCGAGAGGAATTCGTGGGTAGTTGTAGACATCGATGTCTCTGCATTTTGTGGTGCTTTGGTAGTAGTTGGCAGGTCTGTTGCTATACATGATGATGAAGAGGGTGTATCCAAACCAGGTATTGACCTCCAAGTGTCCATGATAGATTCATATTCCGGTGTTGTAAACTTGACATCTAGTAAAGGTGTTAGAGCGGGAGATTGGATACTGTTTGATGCCATATTAAACTAGCTTCTCAAGGATTTATAGTAGAGCTGAATTCTGGTGTGTAACCAATTTGTAAATGAGCTGCTGAGGTAGGAACCCTCCATATTCATAGGAAAAACCGACATAGCTTAGACAGAAACTAGCCCTTTGCTTGCTTATTGGAGCTAAAAATTCAAATATAATAATAGCCTGTAACAACATAATTGGGAGGGCATATTACCTTGATAATGTAGATAATCCCCTTTACAAACTCAAATTATAAGAATTACAGTCTATATAATAATAGCCAATGAAATGAAAGCACAATGATAACCCAACTTTTGAGCATAATTATGTGGTGGAGCTCATTGTTCTTTTGCTGGATACTAGTGCTAGTAGTAAATCTGGTTAGTAGATAAATAATAAGAGTGAGCTGGTAATAGTGACACTACTAGTACTAGTAAGACTGATTGAATTGAGAGCACTATGGGAAACTCAACAACTCGAAATTCAAGCAAGCTATGAAAGGCAGTGTGATATGTAACTACTGTAGCTTTAAGGTTAATAAACAGTATGCTGGCAGAGTGATTCTAAGGCACATCCAGCTCTTCCACAAAACAGTCTGGTTACAATTCCAGAGTAATTCTTCCTCTCATCCCCTGGTGAGTAGCAGTTTTGTTTTTTCTTGCATTCACTTGTTCATGAGAATAAGAGTATCTTAATCTGCCAAATATTGTTTTTCCTCTTTGGTCTAGCCAATTGACTTCTAGTTGTACCTAGCTATAACAAAACCTACTCCTATACTGTAATAGTTATTTGGTGGGTAGGCCTTATACTATAGTGCTAACCAATATAATAGTGACACTATTATAGTGTGTATGGTGCAATACACATAATACTGCATCAAACTTTGACATCACTTATAGTGACATAATAAGAGTAACACATGGCCCAAATTAGGATTAGGAAAAATGGTTGGGGAGTTGGAAATCCTTGAGGGTTTGAATTGACACAAGGTTGGGTTTTGTAAGCTCCTCATGTGGAGTCTGGGGTTGACCTCCAACCGCAGCGTTTTAATGATAGAAATTACATATGGTAGTCCTAAATGAGCTGATTCTGACATGGAATATTCATTTATAACATTTTTAGGCAACTCCATTGAGCATTCTAGCGGATGCAGAGCATCCCTGCCTCCCCTAGAACTCTGGGTATGCGCATACATGCATCGTATTATATCTCATTTTTTTAGACTTGTGGACAGTGCAAATGGGAATGTTCCACTAACGGCAGAGACTTCTCAAAGCATCTCAATCACCATGTTAGCAACGTAATAAGTGGCGGCAATAGAACATCTAATTCTCTGAACTCGGATAAATCCAGTACTTTGGATCAAAGTGAGTCTGCTCTTCGGGTCAAAAGTTAGATTTTATAAGATATTTGCTTCAGATTTGACATCTCAAGATTTAACATTCATCCTGTATCAGCCTTCATCAACATTTCGATGTCTGAATTCGGAAGGCCTCCTATAGTAAAATTTATTGAGTTTGTTTTCTTTTTGCAGCCAGAACAGGACATGGATTTGACGATGTCAATCAATTTAGAAGTGATGACATACAAGATGATTTTGATTCAGAAGTATTTCAATGTGGAGATGTTAATGAACTTGGTTCCCAGGAAGAAGATGATGGTAAGATCAGTGACAGAACTTTTACATGCTGCCAGCCAAGATATAATTATTAAAAAATTAAATGGTGTGACTAGGAGTAGGAGGTGGCTCAGTTGGTTAGAGCGCCGGACTTCAACACGCAAATGTTGAAGGTCGTGGATTCGAATCCCACTGCAGTCCATCTTCTACTGGGGATTGGTTGGTCCCCCAGGTGTGCTCCGAACTGCCTGCAAACAGAGAGCAAATTGGCGCAGATAATGCGGCCTCGCCAATAAGGCAATAATATTTCGGATTTTAATCAACCTTTTTAATCAACCCATGACTTTAAAGCAACAAGTAACCGATAGCCTTAGTCCATTCTGGTTGGTCATTTGTATTGCTATTGTTTGTAGACACACAGCCTCATACGGAAGACGAAACTGGCTCAGGTGACAGTATGATGACCCGGCAGGCTTATAGCAAAGACACCAATCCGGTACTGAGGTAAGAGTCCCGCTAGTCAATGATAGAAACCATGCTAAAACCATCTATGTAAACAGTGCATTACTCTAAGTAGTGCATTACTCTAAATATAACCATTTGTGACATAGCAGGGTTCATTATTTGGTATTTTACCCTGAATACGTGACATACTTAGCAGAGGAAATAACGCTCTATCGATATATACACATAGACCCACACTTCTACTAGCCCAAATCGAGTGCCTGTTTACATTTATTCACAAACTAGCTAACTTATCCCAAGGAAACATTTACTCGACTAAGGTGAATCAACATACAGCATTTGTCATCATTATCAAAGTACATTGCATTCATTTTATGATTAGTATTGACTTGAACTCTTTTGATAGATACGTCATGGAACTCTATACCAAAGGAACTATAACGACCAAGACCATACAAACTGCAGTCAGTGGCTCACAGTCTATTCTAGAGTCGTCGATATCTGGTCTAGATACCCATTTTTCAACCCTGCTGAACATGCTACCCAACGATCTCTCTCCCCAGATCCAAAATCAACTACAGACTATTAAGTGTTCATTGGGACAATCAATGAATCTGTTCAAAGGCCTTGAGACAGAACACCATCGTCTGAACTACCTCAAAAGACATGGTCTCGTTCTTCCCACGTCATTCAAAATTGGTCGGATAGAGACAACTAAATCAGATGGCGGTAGAGTGTACTCCAAAGCTACAGCTGAATATGTATCCATCATTGACACACTAACACTCTATATAGATAAAATAGCTGATAAAGCACCCTATCGGCCACAAGTCATGCAGTCGTTTGCGGATTCCTCCTCATTCAAGACTAACAGTTACTATGATCACCATCCAAATGCACTGCGACTCATCTTGTACCATGATGACATAGAGGTAGGAAATGCCCTAGGGTCAAGAGCAGGTGTGCACAAGCTCACCATGTTCTATATTGTGGTGGATGACTTTAATGATGGGAAACTTAACAGTATTCACCTCTGTCTTGTTAGCCATGCTTCAGATCTCAACAGATTTGGCTATGGCCCCGTACTTGCTCCTCTATTCAAAGACCTTGAACAACTCTATCAAGGCGTTAGTATCAAGCTACACGATGGTACGGAGGCTGTCATCCATGCAGTGCTGCAACACATAGCTGCCGATAACCTAGCTGCCAATCAAATCATGGGGCTGAACCGGAGCTTTAGTAAAGGACATTATTGTAGATTCTGCTATGTCAAAGGTAATGATTGTGCCACAATGGTTGTTGCTGATCAGTCACTGCTCAGGTCCACTACAAACCACCAACTAGATGTGGAGTTTGCTGAGGTAGACCCATCCTTCTCAAAACGCACAGGCGTCCGAACTCGATCCGCACTTGACCATCTATCTTACTTCTCTCTCCACGACAGCACTGTTCCAGATCTAATGTAAGTTGGATTGGATGTTGTGACGTATAGTTAATGTTTGTGAACAACTCATTTGGGTCTATGATGAGTGCTAACTAAGTCTAAGTAAGTCTAAGTCGTCATTGCGGAGAGGGTTACCCCTCTAGAGTACTGGTACCCATGGTACTCAAGCCGCACCCTATACCCTTGCCCGTCGGAATTCCGGCTTCTCTTATAACCGACGAGGCAGAGGGGGATCTTTTTACTGCATGTGGAGTGTGCAATCACATAGTGGACCTCCGGTATCTTTAGCCCCGTTCCCCAAGGACCTGGCTAGGATGAATGGCGCGCCAGTTCCAAATCAGAAATGACTGCTGGCTCCAGGAATCGAACCTGGACCTCACAGATCACAAGTCAGCATCCTTAACCATCAGACCACTCCTGACTGAGTGCTAATTTAACGTAACTTAATTGTTTTCAGGCATGATTTCTTGGAAGGAGTTGGCCCGAAAGAAGTCAGATTAGTACTCACTAGGCTAGTTGCTGATAGATTTATCACATTGGAAGAGCTGAATTCTCAGATAAAGACATTCAATTACGGGTAAGTTAGAAAGCAATACTCTGTTTGTATGATAAATTGACTTTGATTAGTCGGCCTATGAGCTGAGTTAGCTCTTGATTTCTCTTTTTTCTACAGGGAAACATCAGCTAATGAGATAGCCGGTTACCAGTTTCCATCCAAACTGAAAAATATATTGATATCTATGTTATAAAATGTCCTTTTCAGCGAGCTCGATAAACGTAACAGGCCTTCACTGCAGCTGAATCTGGATGCCATGAAGCAGACGGCCTCTCAGATGTGGTGCCTGATAAGATATTTGCCCCAACTCATCGCTCACAAGGTAAATATATTCTCGGCCTGACTTGTATATTATGAAATCATCACTTGATTTTTTATATCAACATCTTATCAGTTATGTAACCTGGAATAATGCGTGTTGCAGCATAGGTTCACCATATCTATGGGTGTGCAGATCATGTCATTGTTTTTGACACAATGTGGATGTGATATACCTTTAAAAAACTATATTTTATTTGTCTTTTCTATGAACAGGTACCTCACGACAACCAGCCATAGCAAGTATTCCTCCGTCTGAGGGCAATCATGGACATGGTTTTCTCACCAACCATCACTATGGCCGCCACGTACACCCTGTCAGGCATGCTTGAAGATCACCACTCATTATTCCTGGAGGTGAGGCGTGTGAATATTATGTATGATACAGATTATGTATTTCTCTATGGAGTTATTCACTCTTTGACATTCATGTTCAATAAGTGGGCAACTCCTCATACATCTCATGTTGATATTATTTTTATAATCTACAGGTCTTTGAAGATTCCAAGCTGTCTCCCAAAGCTCATTGGTTGTTACACTACCCTGATTTAATCAGACGTCACGGTCCATTGGTGCGTTTCTGGTGTATGAGGTTTGAAGGAAAACACCGTCTTGCTAAGGGTGTGTCTGCTGTCACATGTAAGTTGCCTCAGATCCACTACCTTTTAATTTACACGAATGCATGTCAACAACATTATGTTGTGAATTGAAAACAGAGTGATGACAGTGTCAATCTCTTGTTGTAACAGCCTTTTATTTGACTGGGAATCATTTTACATTATCTGATTTATAGTGATGGAACCTTACAGACCAATTGTCTCCATTATCTGCCTGATCAACAAAGCTTTTCTTTGTGCCGTCATGGCTAATATCTGAGAATTTAGATATGCTTGTGTGTTGACTGTGTTCATCATCAATGTTTTCAGGTAACCGTAGGAATGTACCAAAGACTATTGCAAAGCGCTATCAGATCAAAGATCATGCCGAGAGAGACCCAGAGATTACCTTATCTGAACCATCAGAAACTTATAATGTCTGTATAAAAGCAGGAGACACCATAGTAGCAGCAATATGTCCTGTGATGGGTGAGCCCATTTTTGCTATCGTGGACAGATGTCCAGATGCCGAGACGTTCGTCTGTCGACTGTATGACACTGTATTTGACAGGCATTTTTATGCCTACAGAGTGCGCCACATAAGCCAAGATCAAGTGACAATGAAGTCGCGTCCTTTATTGTACAGGCTACCAGTTAGTCGTGTTAGGACATCACTTAATATACAATATCTGTGTCTCAGGCATGCTATAGTGTAATATCATTATATTGAAACTTTCATTATTTCTTTTTATATTCTACTGTTATTACTACCAGCTGAATAGTCCTTAGTCATCCATTCAAGAGAACCCAGTGATTTTGTGCTTTATTATAGTGCATCTTAAATTGACTCTGAAATGACTCTTCAGAAACCATTGATAGACTCATCAGGTTATTTTCACCCTAATAAAATTGGTCAAAATCCCAAGCATGACTCTCAACCGTTTGATTAATTCTTAGAGTAATTTTAATCTGAAATCACTCTAATATGATTCCTACTTGACCCTAATATTGAAATGATCTTCTCAAGAAATCAATTTGATTCCAACTTTTCTTTGAGCATTCAAAGGGAGGCAGTGCCTCCCTGCCTCCCTAGAACTACTGGTCTGAGCAGGGAGGGTGGGATCCCACCCTCCCTGGTCTGAGTAAGGATATATCCTTACTCTGTGATTAGATGGTTCCCTGTTCAATATGTGGTCAAAGTACAAACATAAAACAACAGGCATCTACCACACTGATCTGTGTCATATTGTGTCCTGTTAGTATCAAACACACCTACATTTTAATGGATCTAATGGTCTTTTAACTGTCTGAAAACAATGCGGACCAGCTTATATGAGGGTAACCTCCTAAATTGATAAAACTTATTTTTATACCACAGAGAAACATTACGGCCATAAAATCAACCCTGTCTCAATGTCTAATCATATCCCTTTCATTTATTAGGCAAGGGTCCAAAGGCACGGAGTTATCCGACCTCAGGTTCACATAACAGTACGTCTAATGATGCTGACATGCGATTGACATCAACACATGCGTCGTCACATGTGAGACGCCACAACAACAATAACCTACCTAGACAGCCTGATGTAGAACAACTTACTACAGGTAAAAACATATTTCTGCTGTATTAGCACTAACTCCATATGGGTGGCGTAGATTGCAATCAGAGATATTCCATACTCTCCCCTTTCCAACATTCGACCCTTACTTCACCCAGAGCAGTACAGTGAAAATTGTGCAAGCAATGAAACTATTATGAAGAATGATTTGTCCAGAGTTGTACCAAACTGATAGGCAAGGGATGAAATAGCGCGATGTGTAGCTCAAAGGCCTGGTTTTCCGGTCGGTTTTCAGCTTTGTGTCAGCATTGGCATAAGGAGCTGGCATTAAACAAGATTTGAACTATTTATACTCCCTAAATATGCAAGCCTCTTGATGCCAATATTAGCTCATACTCCAGTTCTCTGAATAGACCTTATCAGGTCACACAATCTTGTGAACAGTTGTGAGATAATTGGTTTAATGTGTAAAAAATATCACACCATTAGTGCTAATTAGGAGAAGACAGCAGTTAATAAAGGCGTATGTCCACTCAGCAGAGACAAGGGGCCTGAGTATCGTCTCATGTTACAAAGAACCATCAACAAGAACAGGGCCGTAGTTAAGAAAAAATGGTAGGGGAGGCAAAAGTCAGGGGCTAATCTGAAGCATCACCAGGAGGGGTGCTGTAAGCTCCTCCCCAAGCAATTTAAGGTAAATAATGAGCAAATTAAATCCCAGAGAAGCTTAATCTAACTTGGATTGTTCAATTATAGTGTTTTAGGCCACTGTAGTAAGCTTTCTAGAGGAGGCAGTACCTCCCTGCCTCCCCTTAAACTACGGGCCTTACAAAGAACCATCAACAAAAATATGATGAGTAAATTGGGCTGATTCAGCTTCTAAGTATTTTGATGATGCCGTGAGGACTGCTGCCATGCCCACTAATTTTTATTTCCTTTGGGAAGGTTAATAATTGAAATTAATTTTTATAAATGCACGGAAGAATTTAGATTAAGTAGATAGAGCATGTGTGCATAATTAACGTGATAAATCCCTGACTGAGTGCTGAACTAGTTGAGTTGGCTTGTGGGGCTCCATTTATTGCCGGTCCGTTCGCTATGAAAACCAGGACAAAACTTAATGGATCATTTTCCCGAATATATAAATTCTCCTCTGTGGCGCAGTTATCAATAACCACCACCCCCAGAGTTATAGCATTTGAGTTATATTCAATGACCCGCAAATATTTCCCACGTTAGAAAATACCAGGGCCCCTAAACATCACCATTTATATTCAGGCCCCAACCTGTGCCACCACCACAGAATTGAGATTTTGAAATAGTTAGTGGCAGATTGACTAAACCAGCACCTTATTAGAGACATAATAATAGGCAATGGTTAACCATCAATGGGGTATTCATTGCAAATACCACCAATATCGAAACCTTTCCCCAAACTGTCAGAATTAAAACCAGCAATAAAACTTGAATATCATTATCGGTAACCGGTAGCAATTATTATCAGAAGATCCTGGTGTATTGGCAATTTAACTTCCTATAAGTTGCACCATACTTTCCAAAAGTATGAGTCAAGATGCAGGCCCGTAGTTTTAGGGGAGGCAGGGAGGCACTTCTCCCCTATAAAAGCTAAATAAGGAGGCCCAAAACCAATTAATTGAAAAATCCATGTCGTAAACAGCTCCTTTGAGATTTCCGTTTGCTATTTATATAACCTCATGTGCTTTGGGGAGGTTGCAGCACCCCTCCTAGTTTTGTTTTGGACCTGTCTTAGATTTTTGTCTCCCCTGCCATATTTTCTAAACTACAGTCCTGAGATGTTATCCATCTTTATGGCAACCTGCCGATGTCCGTATCCACAAAACACACACCTGTCTTGCCTTGTCATACTGTGAGACAAACAAGTGTTGAGCAACTGTACTCTTACACCTAGGACTGTCGGATTAACCACCACAGTATTATTTTTCTGGCATTTATCTTAATTTCTCATGACCGCTTGCTAGGGGATGAGCACTAAAATTTGGCTACATATCACAAAATAGGATTAAGCGGTATATGTGAATCATGTCGAGTTTCCACAGGGTCGTTTAAAGACTGTAGGTATCATTCTGTACTTTCTCGTTTTTTAGATTCCATATTTGAGAAAACTACCGAGCTAAAACGCCAGCCTTATCCACAGGCTATAATTAATGCAGAAGTTGTGTTGAACTCAGCAGCCTCCCTACCAGCAGTGTCAATACTCACTGTGACTCTCAGTCTTTTTATCAATCAGCTAATGACTTGAGGACTGGCAGGGATGGACAGGAGATCAAAGAGCGGACAGCTGTACTTTGACAGCGCAAAGGTTAGAGGCAGAAATATGCACCCAGAACTGCCTAGCCACCTGGCGCAACGTTGTTTGAACTAACTCTACAAAACTGACTTCGACTGTGTTTTGTACACAACTCATACAGTTACAAACAAGCATTATAACATATTCCATGATGTAATATATCATACTTTATTTATTTCCCATACTATGTGTTCGGGAATACTCATCATTTCCGTTTGTTGGCTTAGAGCTGTAACCTCAAAAAATTACATAAAAAAGTTATTCTCTCACCATTATGCAACGGTAAGTCTGTTAAGTGCGTTCTATATAGATCATAGTTGGGAGCTTTGGATTCAAGTGTTTTCATAAGTTTTTAATAACGGTGCTAACTCACTATATACCACTAATATATTATCATAAATAAAACACCAAGCAAACATTTATTATACAAATAAATTCTGCAGGGAGCATCTTGATTGTTTGACCTTGAACATTGAAGTTGAAGTGATCTAAGCTTCACCTAACCATAGACTTATCTTAATAAGTGCTGTGTTGTTGGAGGGGCCTTTTAGTTGTTCAGAGTTTCATGAATTCCACACTTGTAACCATATTCTTCCCAAAAGATATGGTGCACAATACAGTAAACTATAAAATAAACATATATCAATGTTGTGATATTCTTTGTTGCACACGAAGGAGAACATCTCTGGATGATTGTGAATGCAGATATATGTATATACATATACATATACATATACATATACATATACATATACATATACATATATACATATACATATACATATACATATACATATAATGAGAACCTACCATGGGATCATTGATATATTCATGAATTAGGGAAACATATCAGACCCTCCACAAGCTCATGGTATTATTTTATGTGTTGTTACAGTTACTGGTTTCTCATATACAAGCTATTGGTGTGAATTCAATCGACTCCCATGAGCATTTTTGGTTTCTAGATATCTTTATCATTGGTATATAACCATGAATTCATATCAGCAAGCAGTTTAGGAAAAACTCCCTGATGACAGTAGGAAGTTTGGGATATAACTCCCAAACTCCCTGATAACAGTGCCTCGGATATTATAATTTCATAGGATTGTCTTCTCGATGCTCATGGAGAGATAGCTGCTAATTTCAACACACTCCGTGTAACGAATATAGAAGCAGGAGATAACAGGTTAATTGATCGGTTGGGATTATTTATGTCGCCATGAGTAGGCTGTTATTTCAGGAAGAGAACTTGAACTGGCTGTTGCAACAATATAATAGTATTAAGTTGGAAGTTTGATAGTTTGTCTAGCAATGGATCACATTGAAAAAAAGGAGTGGTTAGGAGTACCTTCAGGCAAGAGAAATAAGTAAACAAAACTATCATGTGAAATATGTGAAGACAGGCCTGAGATCATCGGCAATCGACTATTGAAGATTCATTCAGTTACAACTTTCAACACTGTGGCTATTGAGAACTTGTTCAGCCACTCCAAGGATGCACTAAGTCTAAGTCTTCATTGAGGAGAAGGTTACCCATCTAGAGTACAGGTACTGGGACCCACAGTACTCAAGCCGCACCCTATACCCTTCCCCACCAGAATTCCGGCTATTCTTTTATCAAAGGCAGAGGTGATCTTTTTACTGCATGTGGGATGTTCAAACACACAGTGGACCTCCGGTAGTTTTAGCCCTGTTCCACAAGGACCGGGCTAGGATGAATGGCGCACCAGTACCAAATCCGAAGTGACTGACTTTGCAACAACCTTAAGCCGGCCAGACTAATTTTCAAATTTTTTTTACAGAAAGAATTCAGAGGCCATTTATGAAAAAAAAAAATCATTGAATACTATATTACCTTGTCAGGCATACTTTGCAACTGGAAAACCTGTTTGACCAGGGAGTCCCAAACTCCCTGGTTTGACTGACGGTCTCGCGATTGCATGGTAAGTTATGCCCTCACAACAAAAGAGAAGACAACCACACCAACAGGTAGAAAATATTGACTATATGCAGGAAATTATACACATAAAAAGTATTTTTATGTTATTCAAGTATGTTAGTTTTTCAAGCTGGAATACTGCTAGGTGTTTCTTTTAGAGAATCATTTCGGTAATGGCATGTGGGTAGAAACAATCAGGCATCAGATTAATAATTCAAATTTGCAACAATCAGATGCCCTGATAATATTTAAAACAAAACTTACATTGTTAGCGAGGGCAAGCTGCCTCTTGAGGGTTTTTCATTATTGTTTGCATCATCCAAGAAGAAATATAATTATTTTCAAACCCTAATCCCCTTTTATTTGTAAACATCTCAAGAGAAAGATTATTAATTCAAACAAACAAGCCAATCCTGAGTTACTGATAGAATGAGGACCACAATCAAAGACTTTTATGTAACTACTTGCTAATAATTGTCAGATGGATGAGGATAGCCTAAGCACAGCTACCAATGTTTGTTTTTAACTTTTAGTATACATAAAAACGGGGAAAATCTGAATATAGGATAAAGGGAAGTTCAATTGTATCAATTTCTCAAGACCCAACTTTACTATTTTCGGACTTGCTATCGGCATACGATGCTAAAAGGTCGAACAAACTGAACATTTTGATCATTGCAATAATTATATTTTGATTAAAATAGCAAAAAATCAGTTTTCGATTCACAATAGCTGACCACAGATTTACTCCATAATAAAGGTAGAACCATATATTAAAAAAAAATGCCTCAACTCCATTTACTTCAAAATTATTTTTCAAACTTGGCTGCCTTTTTACCTGGCACTTTAAAGCATGAAAAAAACAATTTGATTTCTTTCAACTCAGAAAAGAAGATATTTTTTTTCATAGATTTCTTGTAACATTCACTCAACTTTGTCTCGAAGTATTAATGATTCAAAGAGTACACTTAGTTGGTAGATTGCAGCAATAAAAAATTGCATCATTTAACGCAGTGTCATCTCCATTGCCTCCTTGGTCTCTCTCTACTTTTGTCTTTAATCCACAAACAGCTGTACCCTTAGGGCACTCTCTCCATGCAGCCCAGGTTCCCCAGGGTCCGCTGACACCATACAAAGGGCATGTCAACCATGAATTGGTTATGAAACGACACCTGAAGTTGTAACCGTTAGCTGCAGAAAAGATATAAGAGAAGATGTAGTTATGATACTATAGAATGATGAACGATTTCGCTGACAATGTGAATAATATGTACTACCAGTTTCATTTTCTGTATGATTCTGTTATATTGGTTAAAATCAAGTTGTTATAATAAATCACTCATCACATTCCAAAAAGGGGCGGAGGAGTAATCGCTGCAAAATCTGGGACGATCTTTATACAGTTTGCAGGCAGGTCATAGCACACCTGAGAGCTTAGCTAACTAAAAGACCTAACAAAGCTTGTTAGCCAGTGACTTCAAAACTTGATGCTTTTCAACTTGTCCACCTCCTGCACCAAATTTTAGTACTTCGATATTCAGAACTTAGTTCTGGTTTAGGCCGTAGTGACTACTTACCGGCTGAATTATCGCCGTTAATAGGAGGCTCAGATTTGGCTTGAGCACCGACTATCACATAACCTGTCGGGCAATGTTGTTCACCTGTGTAGCCTCCCCAGGGTCCTTGTGTGGACCGGATCCAACAATCAGCAGCAGTTGACTCATCACAGGGCAATGATCTAAAGTGAGTAATAAATTATTTTTTTACAAATTTGTTCGTCAACTTTTACATTATTTTGTATTAGCCTTTTCACGGGGATTTTTTCCTTATACCCCAAAAACCACAAAAAGTAGCCGCTTGACAAACATAACTTTATACCATTCACACAAATACTAGATATAAAAATCTCTCTACCGTAATTCCTCACCTATAGATCGAGCGACTTATAAGTGAAGGCGGCTGTAAGAGAGTAACATATAGGCGCGACTATCATTTGAAGCATTTTTTTATATTTACATTGGACTACTAAATCCTCTTGATATCACTGGAGCTGAATAGCCCAGTGGTAAAGTGTGTGACTTGAAAGCATGAAGTTGCGAGTTCGAAAACCTGCTGGGGGCAGTTTTTTTCCCAAAACTACTTAGTTCATTTGTAGTGAGTCCACTATAACATTTGTCATGTGAATGTGTGCCACAAAATTCAAATTTTTCAACAATCAGCATATCATATCTCTCTCACAGTCTTTCAAAATAAATAAAACATGCCAAAAACCTCATACACCATTCAGCAGAAACTGGAAGTATTGAGAACAGTTGAAAAGAATAACAACCTTGACAAGACTGCAAGGGAATTGAACATTAATAGACGCTTGATTCAAAGATGGAGAGCTTCCAAACATCAACTACTCAGCGAATATGATTCACTTATAAGACACGGCGTCTTATAGCTGTGGGGTGTCTTATAGCTGTGGGGTGTCTTATAACTGGAGCATTTTAATTTTTTCTGAGGGGGGTGATTCACTTATAAGTCCTGTGACTTATAGGTGAGGAATTACGGTATATTATAGGTAATCAGCATCAGATAACATCATTAAAAATATTCATCAATAACTCACCTGCAAAGTAGTGCAATCGTATTCAAAGCTGTATCATCACCATCTCCTTGTCTCCCCTCAACTTTTAGGTTGAACTTCTGAGCAAAGGTTCCACGAGGGCACCACTCAGTGACCCCCCAGGATCCCCATCCTGTGTTGACATGTGGACTGAAAGTATGGCCACTGAAGTCATGTCGTGAAGAAGAGGCAAGACAACTTACAAGTAGAGATGTAATTACTACTACTTGAAAACACATCATCAGATCTGTCTGGAAAAACAACAATTTGCATTTGTATAACAAAACGCATTGTCAATATCAAATGTAGGCAAATACTGGTAAAATTATAACAAGTAGAACATATTCGTTTGGGACTAAATGAGTATTAGCCTCCTGAGTTTGAAACAAACCAATTATAAAATGGTCACGCTTGCTCCCCTAAAGTTGAGCCCAACCCCTGATTACCATGTGTGTTCATAACAGAATCAAGTTGTATAGACAAGAAATGCAATTTTGAAATGAACTGAAATGCAGCACAGTGAAATGCTTTAGCCTTGAATAAGAACCAACATTTAAACATAGCAACATGATGTTGATAATATAATTTAATTTAATTTTAAAACAGAGCTGACTCCCTTCTCAAGCATAAGCAAAGTTTCTGCTACAAATTATCTCACCTGAATGTCAAGTTCACCACAGAGCAATGCAGCAAGATCAGTAACTGATCTTCTTTTATATGACAAATGAACCCAAGTCAACCGTGATATGCGTTGTTTGGATCAGTATAGCCATCATATGAAGGAAACAAATGTTCATGTCTTAACCTTCTGTGAGTAAAGATGAGAGGCATCAATCAATTATCAATAAGAGAGTTTTTATTGAATCCTAAAAAAAGCTTTCTGATTTCCTTAAAACATTGTCATCGTGGTCGTGTGAAACTTGAACAAGAAGGAAAACCTCAATGTAAGACGATGCCTAATCACATAAAGTGATTTAGTGATCTATCAATGATGTTCCTTTGCAATAAGAGTGTTGTGCCGAAACAAGAGCTGTGATTTTCCTCATAATATCCGTCAGGATTTTGCCAATAGCCTTGTCTCAGCTTAGCACTATTTTACAAAGCAAGGATTTTATCAGTTTTATCCTACGCTGCTACCTGAAAAAGATATAAGCGAAGATGATAGTTATTATTATACAGTACAATGTATGTTTTTCTCTGCTGCCGCTCAGTGAAATGTGTATGGTTCAAAGATAACATAATGAGGGTTAAATCTCAGCATTGTCACTTATCATTACTATTATCATACAGAAATTGATCGTCAACATTAAGGATTGAAAAACTTGATGAACACTATGATTCCATGAATCTAATTTGTGGTTCACTCCAATTCCGAATTTTGAATCCTAACCATTCCCATGATGGAAAAAACATGAAAAGAATCTGCCGTGGCAGGGACTTGAACCCCGGCCTCCCGCGGCAATGCCCTTTGAAGTCATTGTGTGCAAGCGCGCTAACCATTCAGCCACCCATTCAGCCTCGCCGCTGAGTCTACACAGTATGTGTATTGGCGTCCAAAAAGTCATTCGTCACAATCGAAATTTGACTTTAATGCCATTTCCATGGGGCGATTACTCCCGAAATCCTTACAAAATCGACACATGGATCATAGTGATAGTGATGACCTCATTATTTTTAGCTAGTAACGCGTACACGTTGTATGCGTATACGTCATCACGGCAACTAGTTCATTGCCTGATTTTTGAGTTTGATCAAATTTTTTGCTCATAATTTGAAAGCCCCTATTATTTATCTCTGAGCTATACCAAGTTTGATGAGGACACATTTCCCTCAGTGGTGGCAGTCACCCACCCGTCCCCAACAGCCTAGCCTGGGCAGTAGTTTAAAGATCAGGTCAGTACAAAAAAGGATGCATTATTTCCTTAAATTTACAAACCATCCGTCTATAGAAAACATCATAGTGAATGTCATGGTGAGTCTACTCCTGTGCTGTGAGCTGCTGTAGCATTGATTGTCTGGTTACTGGCTCTTCACTGATTAACCTGACCTATGTCCAAGAGAGGTGATAGTAAGAATAAGAGGTGGTCTAAGGGATTTGCGGATTCAGAATATTGTGAGAGATAGAGATAATGAGTTTATTTTTCCACCGTAAGAAATGTCAAAAAAAATTGATATAAAACGATTGGTTTAAAAAATGGTCTCAGATAAAACTATGAACTGCAAAATTCAAAAATGTATTAAAGCACTTGCTGGTCCTGGCTCTGGCAATGAAATAATCCTTGCAGCAAGCGGAATGTCTGCGATTCAAAGACTGCCTCTCAGGTATAAAAAAAGAGTGTAAAAAAGTGTTTAGGGTTACTAAAAATCTTCAAGAAGTGGCAACAATATTGTTAAAGAGCAAAAACAATAAGCTTGAGAATAGCTAAAACTTGCAATCGTTCAGTATAACTCTCTATATCTGGTCAAACGATTTTACTGCATAAGTCTTCAATTCTTCAAAGGAGGTCTATTTGCCTCCCGACTCTTGCCCCCTGTCCGACGGCCCTCCGGGATTAATGTATAACAGAACTCTGTTGCTACAAAGTTCAAGACACAAAACCTTTATAAGTGGAAAACAACTTTAATATATTTTTTAATATACATAATGTATGTAAAAGAGGCACCCATGGCTACTTTAGAACATTATCAACATCGGCCGACTTTTCAAAAATATATATTGGGTACTAAAAGAACTAAATTTTCTAAATCTGTTTCAGATGATTGGATAACTTGAAAAAAAATACACTAACTTGAAATTCAATCACTGCAGTTTAGGCACCGAGCCAAATGCCTTTAGAGACCTACTTGCTCCGCATTAATTAATATACCCCAAAGATGCTAAGTAATGCAGACAGAAATTTCTTCCATTTCGCTCAGACTTGAAGTATATTGATTTTTATAGTGAACCAACATTAACTTAAGCTCATAACTTGATACTTTTCAGTATATATATTGAATTTTATTTTGCCGATCAATTTATGTGTGGCCCAAAAGGTCTGCAAGACAATAGCCTACACTGTTATTTACAGGGCAACCATGGGTTTCAAACAAGTTCTCATCGATTGATAGCAGATTGCACCTTATGCATATGGATAAAGACCTAATCTAAGTCAGATGGTTATTCAGTGAGAATTCTTTTTAAACATCTCATCCATCAGGTGCTAGAATGATGCTCAAATTCAACTAATATGGAACCAAATTTAGCCTGTGCTCTATTATTATTACAGCTATTCGTTTTTTACCTCACCTAAACTGAAGTGTAACTCAGCTAAGAGTCAGCACAAAGCTGGTGCGGCATAGCATATTTTTTACTACCCATTAATGCATTGCTGCGAAACCCTGGTTGCCCTTTAAAGAATGACAACAAACGAGGCGGGATGGTTGGAGATATTATTGACTAATAAGGTGGTCCGTTGGAAAATTAGTGACTTTTTGCAAAACCAATGGTGAAATTGATCCTCAACGCTGGTTCTGGCCTTTCATTTGAACCAAATGCAGACAAGATCTAAATGGATAGTTAGTTCACCGATATTCAGTAGGGCTATCAGGAATTTGTACATTTCATATAAAAGGAACTATGATTCATGTACATAGTTACTAGTGATGGCAACGAGACAGGACAATTCCCCGGCGGGACTTGTCTCCTCGGGTCAGTAACTCGTCCAGTCGAGACAGACAACTCTTAACACAGGTCGGGAATACTAGCATTGTATATGCGAGTAGCTGGTCATAATATTGCCTTCACCCAGACTCGAACCAGTGACCTAGTGATCAGAAGTCCGCGCTCTTACCCACTACCACTACGCCACGTATTTTTTCAGAAATTTAGTTTATCATATGATTGAAAGACAGTTATTAGTCATGCTTTTGTTGCGATTATTAAACGGCTTACAACACTACATGAAGCTTTCTTTAGACATCTATAATCCAATAAATACTTGACAGAATTTGATGAAACTTGGTCTCAACATAGTTCCTTATTGCAAGATGACAAGTTACAAATTTAATCAAATGTACTATAAGCTGATTGCACTAGTGATAGTGAATGAATATCCACCATTCTTTAAAATTGTGATATCTGAAGAATGTTTTATCGGCATCGATATATGTCTCGGTCTCGTCCCGAGTTTTCTTGCTGTCTCGGTCTCGTCCCATCTCACCAAAATCTGACAATTTGCCGTCACTAATAATTACTGATATTTTTTCCAGCTTTTCCTTGTCATCCTGTGCAAGGAGTTAAAGACTTTAACTCCTTGTCCAGTGTTACAAGAGGAAATAATATGGGGCAGCATAAGAAAAGATGGACAAAATTCTTGCCTTGCATAATGAAGACAGAGAATAAGGGTTGACACCTGCCTTTTCAAATATAACTATGGCATGAACAGCTGGTTCAGTTTGATATTATCAACATGAGAGTGGTTGTATTTCGCTGGCCAAAGAAGAATGATGTTTGTATGGTAGTCTATTATTTTATATACTCCCACCTTAGATAGCTTGTGGAAATTTGTGCTATCTTATGTAAAATTTCTCCAAACTAGATATACTTAACTCTAGCTAGCAATTTTTACTAGGATAGCAGATGGGTCTGGTAGCGATCAAAGTTTGGGTTTTGCTATTGAAAATAAGTGGAAAATGCGCTGGCGCTCAACTGTTCTGGTATCATCGAGATCAGTATAGCCATCATATGAAGGAAACAAATGTTCAATGTCTTAACCATAGACAAAACACACAACACTAGACTGGACACTGTGTAGTAAATATCCTATCAAAAAGTGTCCTCATTAAATAAATACTGTGACGCAACGACATCTCACTGTGGTAGAAAAAGCAATGATGCATGTGTTTTTCGGAGTAATCTCCCTTTGATGCAGATATTTTCATAGATTTTATAGAATTTGATACAGAATAGCAGCAGCAATCTTCTGCAGCACAGGTCACAGCTTTGTCTATATTCTGTCTAGCTCATCACATATTTCGATTAAGCAAAAATGGCATAGAAATATTAGTTAAACAGCATATCATACTTGCCAAGTAATCTAAATTCAAAAGTGGGAGATTTCAATTTATAGTGATACCGCACGTCATCGCAATGCTCCGAGGGTGCGAAATACCGAGCGATCCACATGGGGGTTTGAGGGCATTGTGATCCCCAAACAGGGTCCGGGATAGAACCCGGCCGCTGATGCTCTGAGAGCGTTTCTAGCCACTAGGAAAGGCTAAAAATGCATATTTGATCCCAAATAATTTCATCTCGAAGGCCATGATAACATATATAGCTATTTGCACTTGGAATCAACCCGAGCATCGTTTCTCTAGGGCTAGCTTTGTTGTTTTGTGATGGCTGGGAATCAGAGCATACCGCAGAATAAGAGTTTTAAAGAGTGAAGTACAGTGGCATGCACATTTAAAGTGATACGTATGATAATGTACGGGTGACAACCATATTAGTCAAATTTCGCGCAAGCACTACGGTACCAATAGAGTGTTGGACTCCATTTCTGCTGCATAAAAATTTTTATCTACAACTGGGTTAGTGAGTTGAGCACTCCTTGGTTTGAGGCCTCCCGATTCTTGCGGCCGAATAGAGAGCAGTCCGCTGCTGAGGGATCACGAGTTGCATTTAAAAAGTCTGCACACTCAGAGCAGTTTAGTTTTTTGACTTCTAAGAATGTATTCACCTTAAAAAAAATACGTATACTAAGAACTAATAATGAGCAGCCAGCCTGATACACTTAAGGATATCAATACAGGCATATACCAACCATACAAATTATATTTTTGCTGGTAACAAATAGCATGTGGTGGTCTAGCCTGTTATCTCGCAAGCTTTGTTGTGGGGTAGGTGGTTCAACAAGTTTATCAAGACAGTCGGGTGTCATTCAAACATAATTGGCTTAATTAAACTGCTTGACTAAACTGATGCATAAACTAGTCCAATGCACAAGATGATCATGTAAAATTGTATGGTGAAAGATGGATTCCCACAATGCAATTCTAGATTGGAATTTCTAAAGGGGATCAGAAGAAAATCCTAAATCCTATTATAATACTGCTGGGAACCAAACCACAAAGCATTATTGGATATTGCTGCAAGGTGATTGTGACCCTGTTCTCAGTGTTGTTTTAGGAAATGTAGAATTCATGGCTAATGATTATTACCTAACATCTATTATAGAATTTTAGCAGATCAAATCCTTTACAACAAAACCTGAAAATTAACCCATGAAACAATTGGAGCATAATATGGGAAGATGACATTCTTCCAACAATACAAAATAGAGTGCTTTGAGGGGGTTCGGAGAAAGTCTTTATGATATTATATACTGATGAGAATTAAACCACTATGTATGTATTATGGTATATTTCAGCAAGGTTTTTGTGACCCAGTGATCAGCAGTTGTCTTATAAAATGAAGAATTCATACCAAATAATTTTTTTAAGGCATTATGTCAAAGGATTCTTCAAATCATTGTATTTGATGGATAACCTTGGATATTCTTAAAAAAAAAATTGCTCGGTTTGATTCCAAGTGCAAATAGCTATATATGTTATCATCGCCTTCGAGATAGACAGTGTAGCGTGCAGGTACATTCATTTTCAAAATGTTCAGTACCATGATTTAGGCTCCAATGGGTACTAAGTATCAGCATTATATTTACAATCACTGTTTAACTGATATTTCTATGTATTTTTTGCTCAATCAAAATAAGTGATGAGAAAAACAGAATATAGACAAATGTGTCAGATATGCGTTTTTAGCCTTTCCTAGTGGCTAGAAACGCTCTCAGAGCATCGGCGGCCGGGTTCTATCCTGGACCCTGTTGGGGGATCACAATGCCCTCAAACCCCCATGTGGATCGCTTGAGTATATCGCACCCTCGGAGCATTGCGATGACGTGCGGTATAGCTGTAAATTGAAATCTCCCACTTTTGAATTTAGATTACTTGGCAAGTATGATATGCTGTTTAACTAATATTTCTATGCCATTTTTGCTGAATCAAAATATGTGATGAGTTAGACAGAATATAGACAAAGCTGTGACCTGTGCTGTAGAAGATTGCTGCTGCTATTCTATATCTAATTCTATAAAATCGATAAAATTTTCTGCATCAAAGAGAGAAAACTCCGAAAAACACATGCATCATTGCTTTTTCTACCACAGTGAGATGTCGTTGCGTCGCAGTATTTAATGAGGACACTTTTTGATGCTCAGTGTCCAGTCTTAGTGTTGTGTGTTTTGTCTATGGTCTTAAACTTCTGTGAGTGAAGATGAAAGGCATCAAACAATTATCAATAAGAGAGTTTTAATGGAATATCCTTTTACCTGCAAAAATAGCTTTCTGATTTCCTTTCACATTCTCATGGTGGTCGTGTGACACCTGAACAACAAGGAAAACCTCAACGTCAGCCGATGCCTAATCACATAATGTGATGCAGTGATCTATCAATGCTTTCCAATTGCAATAAGAGTGCTGTGTCGTAACATGAGCTGCGATTTTCCTCATAATCCGTCATGATATTGCCAATAACCTTGTCTCAGTTCAGCACTAGTTTGCAAAGGAAAGATATTATCAGTTTTGATCTACGCTGCTCCCTGCTGGCTTCCCTATCAATTTAAAAATGACAAGGAGAGGCTAGAAAACCATCAGGATATTTGTTTACGTGTCCTCAAACCCAGCTATGGCAACTATGATGAGCCTCAAAATATGCAAACTGAAGCTGTACCTCGAGTTAAAATGTCTATGATATTTAGAGAAGGTAAAACAAAACACATCACACCATCTACATCAATACATTACCAACCCACAAACGGGCAGAAACCATCGACAGCTCGTACGCCCCACACATTGAACGGCATTGTTAGGGAGAAGCACACTGACCACGTGATATACTATTGCATGTATATCTCTGATCGATCGAGAGTGAATTAATTCACTTAGCTTGAGTGCAGCTGAAATTCAGTATTTAGGAGACGTGTGGATGATTACCCAAACTTTTGGATATACACTTATCATTTTCTCATTCTTTGTTAAAATATTCTAATTTATATTTAGAAAATCTGATATCACCTTTTAACAGTTTTAGAAGAGCATTTAGCACATGTTTTTGACAAGAAAAGTGACATCGAAACTGTGTATTGCTAGCCTAAGCTCAGAAGAGAGAACTAACAATGCAGAGCTAGGTAATTCTGTTTCGATCATGTCTGTTTGATAAAAACTAAAGTTGTCCTCTCTTTCAGCCAAATGTAGGTGCTCAATATTTGCGACAGAAGCTCTATCGATCAGAGATACACATACTAATAGTGTAATCTCGAAATCAGTGTGAGGGAGAAGTCTGTTTTATAAATATTTCTGATTAGGAATATTTAATTTTACATGACCTAGTCAGCAAATAATTTGCATTGATTATTATTGTGTCCGGTATGGTATCAAAGTTTATTTGTTATTTTATTTGAATGACAGAGTAGGTGTAGTGTAGGGTGCTGTTCTCATGCTTCCATCTACCCCAGAGGAGTAAATGTTAGGATCCCCCCTCCCCCCCCCCCCCCAATTTTACCACTGGCCATTTTCCAGGTAGCCAGGAGATATCCCCGCCTCTTTTGATCCCTCCAAGCAGTTTTCTTATCAGGACAATTTCCCACTGCGCCATCTTCCCGCCAAGGCGTTTGCCCACCTAGACAATTTCTTCTCATGCCTTCTTCAAGCTATTGCTTATTTTAAAAGCCAAGCCATCTAGTCAATGGTATTGACAATGTTTTTATTTGTCTTTTTTAATCAATGTTTGATGAGAGCAAATTTTTCCATTTTACAGCTATAGTACACCAAAAACGTGTATGATTATTGCGGGAAAATCTAGTAAGTGGCTTTTTAGGGTGTTTTGCAACCGCTTCAATTTAATAAGTAAACTATGCCTGTGATGATATGTTAAAGATATGAAAGAACTATAAGCAGGTAAAAATAATAATCACTATGTTTCAATATGTCATTGTGGGATCAATTTTAGGGCGAGCCAACATATGGGAATAGCATTTAGGTCCACTTCCGCTCACATTGGTTTGTGTTTCTTCATTCGAATCAGGGAGTTGATTCGCATTGGTGGCAGAGGGCGGCGCAGATGAATGGATAGCAACAAAAGATCTCAATGCGGGAGGCTCAGGCTGATTTTCTTTAAAGTTTTATCATCATTGGAATCATAGGCATTCTTCTTTCGAATCAGGAGTAGGCAACTCATTCAAAGCATTGGACCATAGTTGATGTGCCATGTTTATAAAGTATATTAAAAGTAGTTGCGGCTCAGTAAGTCTAAGGTGTGCATCAGAGGAATGCTGTCCTAATGAAATATGTCTTTGGCTGCTGCTGACATTTTGCAGGTTATTTCTATATACAAAATAACTACTAAATAATTATGTCTGAACATTAGCTTTCATGGTAGCCTGGTAGCTATGGACTTGGTTTGCTTTAAAGATCCCAATAGATGATGGCCCAGCGCCAGCCAATGCAGAACGATTGAAGTCCAGGCTGCTGATCCTTGAATGTCTCAATAAACTCAACTACATTATAATAATTATAATAATTTTATTTTTCGCTTGAAAATGGTAAACACGTGTTTTAAATTCTCAATAGATAGCAGCATAAAATGTTTTTCAGTGGATTTCTTGTAACATTTATATTTTTTGTTTCATATCATAAGATAAATTAGTGCGAGCACTCAGCAGGTAGGGTACAGCAGTAAAATATGGCATCATTTAGGGCAGTATGATCCCTTCCACCATCTTCCTCCACTCTTGTCTTTAATCCGCAAACAGCTGTACCCTTAGGGCACTCCTTCCATGCAGAACAGGTGCCCCAGGGTCCGCTGTTACCATACAATGTGTACGTTAACGGTATGCTGGCTACTAGCCGACATTTAAAGTTGTAACCATTAGCTGTAAAAAAGATAGATATAAGAGGTCATGTGAGTTACTCCTATACAATATTGATGTATTTGGCCTAAGATGTTGACAATGTGTAGCCTAAAATTCATCTCTCTTTCATACCTCCGTTCACACTTCCTTCATGATTTTGTTCCTCTGAAATGTTTGTTGAATCTGTGACTAAGATGAACAGGTCATATCACTCAGCACATCCAAAAGAATGGGTGAGGAATTTTCTTATAATTGTTGGATTAGCTGGAAGTGGGAGCTCATCCAGAAACCCGACACATCCCAACAGTCAGGAGACTAAAACTGAAACTTGATACTATGAACTTCAACAATTGCCCTCTAGTTAATTGATCCCACCTTATGCTCCTAAATTTAATATTTGAATCACTGCTGACACAGCTGGGCATTGCACAGCAGAGCCACCAGTCAAAGATTTAAATAGAGAGTTGTGGCATCAAAACATCTAGCCAGTAGCTTTGCATGGAGTTCTCACAAAGTAGGGAGTATCTTCTTCCCGGCCCAGCCATCCGCCGTAAGTGATGACAAAAGTTGACTCTGACCAATCAGGTGCATTTAAAGTCTAGCTGAGATCCAACACTGATAAAACTGTTGGATCTCAGCTAGTTGTGATTACTTACCCGCAGTATCATCGCTGTTGATAGTATCTGACTCAGACTTAGCTTGAGCACCGACTATCACATAACCTGCTGGGCATTGTCGTTCTCCTGAGATATTTCCCCAGCAGCTTTGTTTGGAATAGATTACGAAAGCATGAGATCGCTTAGGGGTGGACTCATCACAGGAAAGTGTGCTGCACACAAAAATAAATAAAAAATATTACGAACATATAACTGTTTTGTAATTTCGGAAAATACAATAAACAATAGATACAAAAGTCTCTCTACGCTCAACTGGCTCACAATTTCAATCATGGAGACGTGCTTATGTCAGTATGTAGTATTTCATTATCAACCACTTTCCCAACCCATACTGACTCTCGTGATCTGACTGGGCATGTAGATCACTGATAAACTAGGCTATCATTACCACAAAGCAGGTGTCGTAAGGCTAAGTATGCATCATGCGTGACTTGAATTTGCGCATGTGCAAGAACAATGAGTTTAGTTTGGGTTCTGATTGCAACTTTGGAAAGGGGATATGAGACACCCCCTGCATTAAACTGTCAATCAAAATCAGCTAATAATGACAAGAGAGGATAACTATTAATAACAAATCCGCACGCTTTGGGGAGTATGTCACCAGAGCAGGTAGCCAATCAGATGGCTTCGGAATTCCGAGACTCAATTTTGCAGAGATCAGCTCATGCCCAGAGCTGAGCATGCTCAGAATGTTCCCAACCTAGTGGTTGATAATGAAATGCTACTACCTGCTATCCCAGCACAGTTTGAGCACAGTTTGAGCGCAATTTGAGCTACTACATCCACAATAATCAGTTGATGCTCATCATTACCTTTACTATAAGCATATTGAAGATGATGATATATGTTGGCGACGATATCTTCTACTGGTTTAAGGTCTAGTTTTGAGAGCTTTGTCCGGCATTGATGCTTACACGGTATGACCCTCTCCATCTGATCTGAAATGGGAAGAGGAATTCCTTTCACAATGCATTCAAGACTTAATGTAATGGAAAATGCATTTATATACCACTGACTATACTGCACTATGTACCGCATTTCATAGCAATAATTACGCCAACAGTTGGTACATGTGCACTGATAAATACCGGTTGCTATCTTTCTTTCCTAGTGACTGAGGTATTTCTAAAACTAAAACTCAAAACTGAAAAACCACACCTGCTCACAAAGGAAACAGTTAGGTTATCATGGAAACATACAAATAGATAAGTTAGTTTCTTTGCGGTACTGTGGGTACGGTGCAAAGAGACTCATATCACAGACATTATATATTATGATTACAGTGTAAATACAATCATGAGGAAAGTAGGTGCATCATCCATAGCCTTCATCAACTGAGGCATGTTTTTGCGGCTGCAGCTAGACAGCTGAAGCAAATTTGTGTTAGTATGTGAAAGACTCGACTGCACAGCCTGGTGTTAATAATTTGTCTACTTTGGTGAACTGTTGAGATCCACCCTCTATAACCTGTCACTTTTTGCTATAACTAAGGTTACTTATCTACCACTAGAGGCATCTCAATGGCCATGAAAGCTAAACTACAAACAACCGAATTATTTACCTGCGATGGCTCCAATAGCTTCATGGTTGTGATCACCTTCTCTGAGCACATCATATCCTACCTCACACATCAAAGAACAATTATTGTAGTTGTCATGGTAACTGTCCAGGGCTGCTGCCATGTAAACGATCTGTTCAGACCATTGATATTTTTCATACGAATCTAGACCTCGCTTATATAGGCTCTGAAATGTCAACAAGCAATGACAGTTACAAAAATATGCCACCTACCATATCATGGTACCCCATTGTCGACAACTTGTACTACTCTACTCATACAAACTGCAGATATTAGTAATTTCATGATTTTTAGAAAGAGAATAACATTACCCTATGCTCCATTTTCCTTAACAGTATACCAAACAATTAAACGCCCTCTACTTTTAGCTAGCTAGATCCCAGCAACTGTCTAACATCTGTGGCCCAAATTGCTGCAAATATTCTATGGTCTCTAGACATCTTTAGTCGGTGGTCTCATCTCCGATCAATGGAGCTATGGTTCACTCGCAAACTACACTGATCACCTGGTACACAATTGATAATGACGCCCAAGAATCTTTGGGACGGGTTTGGTTTGACAACAAGATATTAATTTATGTAATTAAGAGTAGTAACAAGTATTTTGGTGCTTAAAATTTACTATCAGAGATACACATACAGTGTAATTAGTGTCAGAGTGTGAACAGAGACTACTAACCTCGTATTCTCCCGCCTCCAGATCAACAAAGTGCTCCGCCGTCACATTGAGTATATTCTTGTAGTTTTCCTTATTGTTATTCATGTAGCTGTGTTTAGGATTCACCGCTAGGAATGTGGTGGCTGCAGCTGCCGCTCTAGGATAATCTTGAAGCTGAGAAAAGAGTGAATTTTCATGCACTGCACATCTAGAATATGTTTCTTTTCTCAAGCAAAGTGTGCAATATTTGTTGTACCAAACTTGATTATTGTCGTCTCATATATGAAGACGCAGGCACTATGTGGCATACCATATATCTGACGTCTCACAGACAATATAACTACCAAGATGTTCTGATTGATATTGGAATCAGTACGATTGAAATAGTTTGAAACAAGAAAAGATGCAAAACACCCGCGAAAAACATCATAATATAAAATACGCTGCAAATTTTCAATACTCAGTGAGCTTACCTTGAAGTAGCAAAGTTGAATGAAGTCGTAGGGCTCTCGCGACATAAAGTTATGCTGCATGTTGTCTCCGCTCTTTTCCTGTGGAATGCAGCGCCTTATACATGTGATCTCACGGAGGCTGTCACTGTACCTACTCACAAGCTGGTCTTTGGAAGCTTTCTCAGTGGGCTGCTTACATGAAGAGCGGCATCCAAGAATATATTGCATGTGGTTGTTGTACTGTGTCACTGCAGCAAGACCATGATTAACACAATTTTCCCAATCTTCTTCAAAGTATGCATTCTTCATCAACTCATATAACAGTGTGTACTCTAACCGTGTTTCAGCATTTACAGACCCATTTGCAGAAGTGTTTTGCAATCTTGTCAAGGCAATAAAAGAGGCTTGAAGAGTTATATGCAGCCAAAACATGGTAGACATTCTGCTCAATGAATGAAGTGGTCATCAACTTAATTACAAAAAGATGCTTTGATATAGCTGAGTGTGATTGCGAGGTAGTGTTTGGGCAGTCAACAGGTGTCCCATGTTGCAGGTATCGATTTTTAGTAAGAACTGTGCTAAACTTTGATACTCTCTAAAACTCATTGATTCACATGTTTATTTGAGACTACAAATAAACAACTGTAAATAAACATCATATGGCGCGAGTATCGGCACACTGATTTTGACACACCCCTTTTGTCTAGCCAATGCCTTATTGGCATGTCTAAACTGTTGTACTCATTCATATCAATTATTATACATGATGATATCATGCTGTGGGATTCCGGGTTATGGACTCACCACATTAACTCTCCGCTACTGAGATCTGTGCTCACGAGCTCGGTATGATGATTCTCACTATATGACACTGACTTATTTACCTAACGGTGATCTCATTTGTTCGAGGTTACACACTTGACTCAAGAGCATGCCTTTTAATTCTTATCAAGTTTAACATTAAACGCAATTCAACTTAACAATGCAGTCTTATTTCTACAAGCCATGCTCTCTAGTTAATGATGCCATGCATGCTGGCTTTAATTCATTTAACTCAATTAGATGAAGGTATAGGTAATCCAACCAAAAGTTATACTGTGCCATTATTAAATAATAAGGCAAGTTCTATTTCCCTATAAATATCACTAACTTACAATAAATGAAAATATTATAATAATAACTCATAGAACTTTCATGTTTAACAAAGCTGACCTGTCTCCAAATGAAATTGCAAACAAAGAGGCCCTTACATTGGTGTACCATGCTCTTATATAGCATGGTTCCAGACACCTTAGAAAAACTGCTGACGTGCACCAGCAAAAAACAAGAATAAAACACATTTCTCAATTGCCGCAAAAAGAGGGTTGATCGGCCGCAAGCGTGGGTTGATCGGCCGCAAGAGTTGCTAATTCTGAGTTGTCTCTGTTGGCGCCGGTGTTTAGAATAGAATTTAGATTGGAATATATTTGCATATCACGGATTCGAGGTGATATGCACCGGCTGGTAAATGCGTGTCCTCCCGTCAAGGTTTGAGTGTACTGATGATGATGCTGGCAAAGATATTGGATGTTGTTATTGTGTCGGATGTTGGTATAGACAATTCTCCTGTTTACTGCTGTGTATACGACAATGCTAATTCTGAATTGTCTCTGTTGGCGCCACCTTAACTGCATTGTCATGGTTGTCACGGTTATGGCGTTAGGGTGGCACCGGTATTAAGAATAGAATTTAGATTTGCATATATTTGCCTGTCCTCGATTCGAGGTGATATGCATTGGCTGGTAACTGCTTGTCCTCAAGTCGAGGTTTTAGTGTACTGTTGTTGATATAGAAATTATCCTGTTTGTTGCTGTGTATGCGACATCTGCACTCCCTTACTTGCAATCGTCCTCGATTGCTATGACAATCCTTTGATCTGATGTGTGGATGCGACATCTGCACCCCTTAGAAGCAATCGTCCTCGATTGTTCTGACATTTTATCCGCTCCCTGCTAATGATGCAACATCTGCATTCCCTTAGTAGCAATCGTCCTCGATTGTTCGGACATTTTATCCGCTCCCTGCTAATGATGCAACATCTGCATTCCCTTAGTAGCAATCGTCCTCGATTGTTCTGACATTTTATCCGCTCCCTGCTATTGATGCAACATCTGCATTCCCTTAGTAGCAATCGTCCTCGATTGTTCCCGATCGCCGTGACATGTCACATGATTCGACAAGTCGTCTGCTTCCTGCAGTCCGTAACATTATGGCTAGCCTGGGTACTGGAGGTCGCCAACCTCTCCCAGTGTTCTTTCTCCTCTGTTTCTGCTTGTCCTGGCGCTACAGATTGGTATGGTACATCTGACGCTTCACTGCTTCTGCTCTCTCACACAGAAAAATTTCAGAGTTATTTCCATTCTAAAATGAATTTTTCCAAGGGTGAAGTGGGGGAACTATCTAGGAATCAAGATAGAATCAAATACATATCACAAAGCTTCTAACAATGAATTGAAATCACCCTAAGAATTTATCATCTTTCTTTTGTCATGCACAGTATAAGCTGATAGTCTGGTATAACAGTTTTGCTATGTGTGATTGATCAAAATGATTCTAAGGATAGACCATTATCCTGCTCCTAGATGCCATAGCAATTGCTCAAATACATCAAATGGACAGGTGAAAATCACCCCAAGTTCTCATCAGTGTCATTTTAGGCATAGATCATTTTAATCGCCCCAAATATTTCATAGGATTCTTACATGTGATAGCAAATGCTAAAATACATGATCGACACCAGTGAAAATAATCTGAATGTATCATCAGTATCATTCTATGCATATGTCAATTTAAATCCCTCTAATAGTAGATAGGATGCTTAGATGTGACCGCTAAAACTCAAATGCATGATCCAAATCAGTGAAAACTACTCTTATTAACAGCGATCCCATATCAGAAACCTGTTGGCATTTAAATGGCTACTGCTGATCAGCTATTGGAATCAAGCGAAGATTGTGAACCAAATACAAATTATTTATTTTTTAATAGACTCGTGAATAATACAGATAATATAATGATGAAAAATCGGACTATAATTGCGAAGTTTTCACAAAAAATTAAGCTTTATACAATAAAACATAAGTATCTGCAATAGAATTGATACAAAAATCTCTGAACTATCGTGTAATAATGAAGCAAACATCAAGGCTTTTTGGCCTTTGCCACACCAAGGATCTCTTTCTGGGTCTTCGAAAGGGTAATATTTCGGCTCCTCTCGCCAAAAACATAACACAGAAAATTAAACGTACTCTTGGCTGATTCGGGGAAATTGATGTGTAGAATGTACCGCATCAGTACGATGGCCATGAGGAGAGTGGCCACATCCGGTACATCGACCACAAACCCTCCATGGACGCAAACATACAGCCTCTCCGCTTGAGATACCCCCACAACATGTCCCGTCTTATTAGCTATTTCTTCTGGGCTGCCTTGCTGCAGAATGTGTTTCATCACAGTCTGAGGTTTCGGGTTTCCTATCTTTTTGAGTAGCCCGCTCACGGAGTCTGCTGCACCTATAGAAAAAGCCAAAAGTTTAGCAACTGTGTAATAGCTAAGTTTATGGTTTGATGGTAGAAATCTGAATATTTTGACAGACTAATCTTCCATTTCCAATCAATAGAACTGTACCTAGAATTGATATATTCCGTTTATTACCCAAAATGCATCGCAAATAAGGTTCATTGCAAAGCAGCGATAAGAGGTTGAGATGAGGGTGATACCATCAAATTTATGTGTTGCTGATGGTGTCTGAATTAATTGATAAATTCATATCTCAGTTCTAAAATAGCACCACACATGATGATTTCTATCCGTCGCGAAAATAATAGCATACCCAGAAATGATGTTATTGTGTTTATAGATTGCATTTTAAATGAGGTTCAACACAAAGCAGTGGTAAGAGATTGAGATGAGGTGAAACATTTTTATCCATTATTCATTGAGGGCCTACTTACTAGGTTTGTTGATTTCACTGAGTAAAGCCTGTAAGATGTTGAGTCCTTTTCCTGGCTGGCCATCCCCGATAATCCTTCTGTATTCCTCTTTAATCTATTGGAAAACAGAACAAATTAATGTAAAGGATAATTGGGTGGGGTGAAAGTAGGAAGCTTTGTACATCTATGACTGGCAGTGCAGTCGCTAGGAGTCCCTTCATCATAACAAGATATCAAGCCAAAGGATGGCAAATTATAGTTTATAATTTTTTTTAAAAAGTTGATTGAAATCGGATGTCTTATCACTTGCCGCATCCCGAGACATGGGAAGAACATTCGTAATTAACTCCAGCTAGCATGAATATATTAAAGCCAATGTAGGTTATGGATGTTTAACCATTAAAGTCGATGGAACTTCAACGTTGGTATCAAGTTTGCATCTAAGATCCAAGTGACGAGGACACGGAAAAGGGATTCAGGTAATGCCAAGACTTATATTGGTAAACACCTTACCTCGGTCAGGTCAGTGTGTAACACTGGAAACTTTGTCAAGATGTCGCAGATCTGTGGTCCATTTTCTGATGTAACCCATTGCCTTCTCTCCTGATATGTAAGCTCCATTATAGCCTTCCTTCTCTCTGGATCAGCAGTCTCCAACTCTTTCACTAATAAAAACAAAGATAATTACTACATTGACCCTAAATAAAAGGAAGTCTGTTTACTATTTACAAGTGGCAGGCGACAACCAATCCCTAGAAATACGATTGCGAGCTAGCACTGTTGAGCTCATAATTCATCATCTGGAGTCAATGGACTAACTAACTGCCAGCACCATAAGGCCTACACTGATTTGATTAATTCAACACGCACATCAGTTGTCCAACAGTCAGCTTCAAACTCTTACTATACACCATCCCTACAGATTATGGGCAGATCAGACATTGAATAGCAGACAACCCTCCATAAAAAAAGATCATTACCTTGCTCAGCATAAGTGTCAGGCAGCTTCTGGGGAGGCTCTTCTACCGTCACTGTTGTAGACTTTTCTCTTCCTCATTCTGAACTCCTCAGGCAGTCCTCGAATGGAGTTCTTGAAGCACTCATATACTGATCCTCCTAGCGGGTGTCGTAAGAAAAGCTCATCCTAAATAAAGAAATCAAATTTACATGAGATTTTACTCAAGCCCAGTACTAACACATATTTTAACAGGGTTTCCTACTCTTAAAAACTTGCATAGAAATTTGAGTGTTATTGAATTTTAACGAAGTTTAACTTAGGGCGCACATATTTCACATTTATTCTATTCTAAAATTTGAGGATACATGACACATTGGGGTAGTTCCAGGGTTTATCTGCCTGCAGAAACCAGAAGAGCAGATAATGAATATGAAAGACATTGCCAACAAAAAAGAGACCTATCATACAAAAGCGCCGTATAATACTATGTCACTTGAGATTGGATATGATTACTAAGCTAACCGCCCCCACTGCAGACTTGCAGCCTATGGTTGAGGGGCAACTTCAAAATCAAAAATCAATTTTCAAAAACTTCTTAAAATTTCAGAGAGTTTGTCAATGAGGTATGATCTCGCTTCCATAGTTAGCTTGTCAGTTGTTAACTGGTAAATACGAAAGTCTAAAATAAAACTTTAATTCACCGAGTGACTTACAAAGGTGGGTGACTCAGCTGTCGATTCAAAGTCTCGCATGGCTGGGAAGTGCTCAGCTAGCTTGTTGGCTGTGAAAGCAATAACTTCAGCTATTGGATGAGACGATTCAAATCTCTTGATGTTTTCTGTGAAGACATGTCTCACATAGTATCGAGTTATTCTGATTCGATCTTTTTTCCCCATACGTTCAGCAGTGTTCTCACGAAGCTGTGTGATTTGACCGGAGCTATACTGACCCCGTAGTCTCTCGTTGGGGTTTAGGTCAAGGCCTGAACACTAAAACGAAACAATATTTATGTCAAAATAATACCCCATACATGACTCTTCAGATTTCAACTGAGCTAGGCACACTGACCACCTTCAGTCAAGACAAGCATTGCTAGTCATTGCACAAGACCTAGAAGCATGGTTTACATGTACATGAGAGTTATTATAACAGCACAAATTCGGAGTCACACACTTATTGGTTGTTCCATATGAGCGATCCAATGCTTATGCAGCTGAATTACTCAAAGATATAATAAGATGTGGAAGCATTGGATAAATTCAAGTTCAAAAACTCTTTAACCTAGCAGCTTGCGACTTATCGACTTGCGACAGTATCACTTACAAAATGCAGAGTTGCAGCTGCTGAAGGAAATTGAGCCTGTCTTTTCTGTACAGCTGAGAATAATGTAGGCAGCTTTGGAACTTTGGGTGTCATCTGTTGTGTAGGTACAGATGGGAGCTCTTGTGTACATGGTAATATGTTTTCCTTATCAGCGAGTGATTGAGTCTAAAATATTGGAACAACCAGAAATTAAAAACACTTCAGGGCACCGATATAATATTCACTCAGCACCATAGTAGGGATAAGAAAGTGACATAATTCGCACACTTTGTCTAAAATGCAACTCAATGCCGATAATAATAAGCCTTGTAAGCACTCATGTATTTTGTGGTTCCAAGTGACTGTGCCTGGCAACTACTTAACAATAGCAATCCAGCCAACTAACCAGATACACAAGCTTAAATCCTGAGTGGCAGAATAAATGTCAATAAGAAAATTGAGGATGTATGATGGATTAGCGAAAGGCATTGATTTAATACAGCTTAATTCTATTCATGATTATTACTCAGGAATTAGTGCAGTTAATTACTATGGTGAAAACTTTACTCGCTTACTGACATTCTCAGGAAACAAGAACTGAGTGGATTATACATCGGCAATAACTGTATAACCAATTATACTGTTCAACTACTTGACAATGGTGATCCCGCCAACTAATCAGATGCACAGACTCAAATACCAAATGTCAAGAATAAAAGCCCATTACAAATTGACGTAGATATAACCTGCCCAGGAACGATATATCTGGGAATTTACGTAGTAATTTTTTGTCATGTCAGGTTATTAACGAACAATATGATATTTACACTACTTATTTTCCAAATGTCAGAGTGGTTTAAGTCCAACAGCATGACAACAGAGCCCGTGTAGAATGATACAGTCCTAACCAAGCCAGGGCTTATTCCCCGCACAACATTGGAGAAATGTAGATCAGAGTATGCTGGGGGCTGAAACAAACAACCTTGAAAGTCGAACCCACAACTCCTGCGGCATCAATCGCCTGGCATTGAATAGCAAGCACCAATCGGTTGCACAACATTGGCATTGTGTAATGGAAGTTTTAATTGGTGGAACAAGAAAATATGATTTCAGGATCGCAAGATTAATATAGGCCTAGTGATTCTAATATAAGACTATTTAAAATTCCCTTTATGTCGAGGAGATTTTAAGCATAGTATTGACACAAGCCTAGGTATCATAGTTACCCTTTTCAAGTCACGAAGATCCCGTAAGTCGAATTGCACGGACATAGATGGGTGCAAGCCACGTAAATCATCATCTGTCATGCGATGAAAGTTCTGTTCTGTTATACCAATATCTGAAATAGAGAGCCAATGCCAACCAGGTAAAATTTTGAAAATAAAGGATCAGAACGTAAAGTACAGCATGAATATATAGTATATGCGCAAATGCACAATAAACAGCCATGAAGTTTTAACATGGGAACAGGTACCTCGGCAGTTTCTATCTCAACCTAAGTTATCCAATGAATTCGGGTTGTAATTAGGATTATCTGTGCCAGTGCAATGAGTAAGCTGGCCTGAAATGGATAATTCTTGCATCCAATATAGGCCTATTTACCCAAAACTCAGTCTTGTGAGGTTTTAAGGCTCAGCTCAGGCAGGCATTTTCAACTGGTCAAGTTATATACATTGGGCAAGCTTAGCCCTCAGGTCCCATAGACAAGAACTAGGCTTCAAACATAGTAGAAGTACGATACATGCCAAGCCATAAAAATTCAACATGGGAACAGGCATTTCATTGACAGACTATCTATTGTAACCTAAGTAATTCGACAATTTTTTTTTATAATTATGATTATCTGCGCCAGTGCATTGAGTAAGCTGGCCTGAAATGTCAGTCACGTTAGGTTTCTTAGGGAAGAAAAAGTTTATAGAAATTGTCAAGCTAGTAAGTACAATATATGCCAAGCTTCACCTACATCATAAATCAAAGCCCAATCAATTTGAGGATAACAATTTTTGTAGTACATTACTATAGCAATTAAATAGCAAGTTATATTTTAGCACCCACTTAGGCCTACAAACATCCTATAATCGGCCAGGCCTACAATCGAAGTTAACATTGGACATATGGCTCATGGTTGCTATGTAGAGTCAAGTAACAGAATGATAACAAGCTGATCCAGATTCCGGACACACAGCCTTAGAATTAAACTTCTCTTAGCACAGCCACAAATACACAAATACAAATTAACATAGAAACAGTCAAAATGACAGCATCTATTGTGACCTAGGTAATTCAATTCAAGTTATACATGCTGAGGGGGCTAAGCCCTTAAGTATCATAAACTTTTAGAAAACCTCAATAAATAAATAAAGAAGAACTAGGCTTCAGACATAGTAGAAGTACAATTATACACGCCAAGCCCAAATAAACTCAACATGGGAACAGGCACGTCATTGACAGTATCTACTGTAACCTAAGTATCTCAATGAATTTGGTTTATAATTATGATTATCTGCGCCAGTACAATGATTAAGCTGGCCTGAAATGTCAGTTAGTCAGGTTTCTGGGCTAAGGCAAGTATTTTCTAACGACCTGTTAACACATAGCGGGAAACTAAAGGTGAAATAGCAGCAATAGGTTTTAGACATAGTCTAGCTAGATATTACAATATATGTCAAGCTTCACATAGATCGTAAATCTAAGCCCAATCATTTTAAGGTTAACCAAAAGTTTGGTAGCAACTCCTTTAGTGTCTGTTACTTACATATCAAAAGACATGGTCCAATATAGCATAATATTAATGATAGCTAGTATCCAGTAGTAATATTTTGAGGACCAATAATCAAATTCATGATTATGAATGGTGCATTTCCATTTGACTTCTTTCTAACCACTAGATCATCATGCCACACATTTACTTTTCTTACCTTTAGCTTTATCCTGTAGTGCTTTTCCAAATTTCGAGAGGAATTCGTGGGTAGTTGTAGACATCGATGTCTCTGCATTTTGTGGTGCTTTGGTAGTAGTTGGCAGGTCTGTTGCTATACATGATGATGAAGAGGGTGTATCCAAACCAGGTATTGACCTCCAAGTGTCCATGATAGATTCATATTCCGGTGTTGTAAACTTGACATCTAGTAAAGGTGTTAGAGCGGGAGATTGGATACTGTTTGATGCCATATTAAACTAGCTTCTCAAGGATTTATAGTAGAGCTGAATTCTGGTGTGTAACCAATTTGTAAATGAGCTGCTGAGGTAGGAACCCTCCATATTCATAGGAAAAACCGACATAGCTTAGACAGAAACTAGCCCTTTGCTTGCTTATTGGAGCTAAAAATTCAAATATAATAATAGCCTGTAACAACATAATTGGGAGGGCATATTACCTTGATAATGTAGATAATCCCCTTTACAAACTCAAATTATAAGAATTACAGTCTATATAATAATAGCCAATGAAATGAAAGCACAATGATAACCCAACTTTTGAGCATAATTATGTGGTGGAGCTCATTGTTCTTTTGCTGGATACTAGTGCTAGTAGTAAATCTGGTTAGTAGATAAATAATAAGAGTGAGCTGGTAATAGTGACACTACTAGTACTAGTAAGACTGATTGAATTGAGAGCACTATGGGAAACTCAACAACTCGAAATTCAAGCAAGCTATGAAAGGCAGTGTGATATGTAACTACTGTAGCTTTAAGGTTAATAAACAGTATGCTGGCAGAGTGATTCTAAGGCACATCCAGCTCTTCCACAAAACAGTCTGGTTACAATTCCAGAGTAATTCTTCCTCTCATCCCCTGGTGAGTAGCAGTTTTGTTTTTTCTTGCATTCACTTGTTCATGAGAATAAGAGTATCTTAATCTGCCAAATATTGTTTTTCCTCTTTGGTCTAGCCAATTGACTTCTAGTTGTACCTAGCTATAACAAAACCTACTCCTATACTGTAATAGTTATTTGGTGGGTAGGCCTTATACTATAGTGCTAACCAATATAATAGTGACACTATTATAGTGTGTATGGTGCAATACACATAATACTGCATCAAACTTTGACATCACTTATAGTGACATAATAAGAGTAACACATGGCCCAAATTAGGATTAGGAAAAATGGTTGGGGAGTTGGAAATCCTTGAGGGTTTGAATTGACACAAGGTTGGGTTTTGTAAGCTCCTCATGTGGAGTCTGGGGTTGACCTCCAACCGCAGCGTTTTAATGATAGAAATTACATATGGTAGTCCTAAATGAGCTGATTCTGACATGGAATATTCATTTATAACATTTTTAGGCAACTCCATTGAGCATTCTAGCGGATGCAGAGCATCCCTGCCTCCCCTAGAACTCTGGGTATGCGCATACATGCATCGTATTATATCTCATTTTTTTAGACTTGTGGACAGTGCAAATGGGAATGTTCCACTAACGGCAGAGACTTCTCAAAGCATCTCAATCACCATGTTAGCAACGTAATAAGTGGCGGCAATAGAACATCTAATTCTCTGAACTCGGATAAATCCAGTACTTTGGATCAAAGTGAGTCTGCTCTTCGGGTCAAAAGTTAGATTTTATAAGATATTTGCTTCAGATTTGACATCTCAAGATTTAACATTCATCCTGTATCAGCCTTCATCAACATTTCGATGTCTGAATTCGGAAGGCCTCCTATAGTAAAATTTATTGAGTTTGTTTTCTTTTTGCAGCCAGAACAGGACATGGATTTGACGATGTCAATCAATTTAGAAGTGATGACATACAAGATGATTTTGATTCAGAAGTATTTCAATGTGGAGATGTTAATGAACTTGGTTCCCAGGAAGAAGATGATGGTAAGATCAGTGACAGAACTTTTACATGCTGCCAGCCAAGATATAATTATTAAAAAATTAAATGGTGTGACTAGGAGTAGGAGGTGGCTCAGTTGGTTAGAGCGCCGGACTTCAACACGCAAATGTTGAAGGTCGTGGATTCGAATCCCACTGCAGTCCATCTTCTACTGGGGATTGGTTGGTCCCCCAGGTGTGCTCCGAACTGCCTGCAAACAGAGAGCAAATTGGCGCAGATAATGCGGCCTCGCCAATAAGGCAATAATATTTCGGATTTTAATCAACCTTTTTAATCAACCCATGACTTTAAAGCAACAAGTAACCGATAGCCTTAGTCCATTCTGGTTGGTCATTTGTATTGCTATTGTTTGTAGACACACAGCCTCATACGGAAGACGAAACTGGCTCAGGTGACAGTATGATGACCCGGCAGGCTTATAGCAAAGACACCAATCCGGTACTGAGGTAAGAGTCCCGCTAGTCAATGATAGAAACCATGCTAAAACCATCTATGTAAACAGTGCATTACTCTAAATAGTGCATTACTCTAAATATAACCATTTGTGACATAGCAGGGTTCATTATTTGGTATTTTACCCTGAATACGTGACATACTTAGCAGAGGAAATAACGCTCTATCGATATATACACATAGACCCACACTTCTACTAGCCCAAATCGAGTGCCTGTTTACATTTATTCACAAACTAGCTAACTTATCCCAAGGAAACATTTACTCCACTAAGGTGAATCAACATACAGCATTTGTCATCATTATCAAAGTACATTGCATTCATTTTATGATTAGTATTGACTTGAACTCTTTTGATAGATACGTCATGGAACTCTATACCAAAGGAACTATAACGACCAAGACCATACAAACTGCAGTCAGTGGCTCACAGTCTATTCTAGAGTCGTCGATATCTGGTCTAGATACCCATTTTTCAACCCTGCTGAACATGCTACCCAACGATCTCTCTCCCCAGATCCAAAATCAACTACAGACTATTAAGTGTTCATTGGGACAATCAATGAATCTGTTCAAAGGCCTTGAGACAGAACACCATCGTCTGAACTACCTCAAAAGACATGGTCTCGTTCTTCCCACGTCATTCAAAATTGGTCGGATAGAGACAACTAAATCAGATGGCGGTAGAGTGTACTCCAAAGCTACAGCTGAATATGTATCCATCATTGACACACTAACACTCTATATAGATAAAATAGCTGATAAAGCACCCTATCGGCCACAAGTCATGCAGTCGTTTGCGGATTCCTCCTCATTCAAGACTAACAGTTACTATGATCACCATCCAAATGCACTGCGACTCATCTTGTACCATGATGACATAGAGGTAGGAAATGCCCTAGGGTCAAGAGCAGGTGTGCACAAGCTCACCATGTTCTATATTGTGGTGGATGACTTTAATGATGGGAAACTTAACAGTATTCACCTCTGTCTTGTTAGCCATGCTTCAGATCTCAACAGATTTGGCTATGGCCCCGTACTTGCTCCTCTATTCAAAGACCTTGAACAACTCTATCAAGGCGTTAGTATCAAGCTACACGATGGTACGGAGGCTGTCATCCATGCAGTGCTGCAACACATAGCTGCCGATAACCTAGCTGCCAATCAAATCATGGGGCTGAACCGGAGCTTTAGTAAAGGACATTATTGTAGATTCTGCTATGTCAAAGGTAATGATTGTGCCACAATGGTTGTTGCTGATCAGTCACTGCTCAGGTCCACTACAAACCACCAACTAGATGTGGAGTTTGCTGAGGTAGACCCATCCTTCTCAAAACGCACAGGCGTCCGAACTCGATCCGCACTTGACCATCTATCTTACTTCTCTCTCCACGACAGCACTGTTCCAGATCTAATGTAAGTTGGATTGGATGTTGTGACGTATAGTTAATGTTTGTGAACAACTCATTTGGGTCTATGATGAGTGCTAACTAAGTCTAAGTAAGTCTAAGTCGTCATTGCGGAGAGGGTTACCCCTCTAGAGTACTGGTACCCATGGTACTCAAGCCGCACCCTATACCCTTGCCCGTCGGAATTCCGGCTTCTCTTATAACCGACGAGGCAGAGGGGGATCTTTTTACTGCATGTGGAGTGTGCAATCACATAGTGGACCTCCGGTATCTTTAGCCCCGTTCCGCAAGGACCTGGCTAGGATGAATGGCGCGCCAGTTCCAAATCAGAAATGACTGCTGGCTCCAGGAATCGAACCTGGACCTCACAGATCACAAGTCAGCATCCTTAACCATCAGACCACTCCTGACTGAGTGCTAATTTAACGTAACTTAATTGTTTTCAGGCATGATTTCTTGGAAGGAGTTGGCCCGAAAGAAGTCAGATTAGTACTCACTAGGCTAGTTGCTGATAGATTTATCACATTGGAAGAGCTGAATTCTCAGATAAAGACATTCAATTACGGGTAAGTTAGAAAGCAATACTCTGTTTGTATGATAAATTGACTTTGATTAGTCGGCCTATGAGCTGAGTTAGCTCTTGATTTCTCTTTTTTCTACAGGGAAACATCAGCTAATGAGATAGCCGGTTACCAGTTTCCATCCAAACTGAAAAATATATTGATATCTATGTTATAAAATGTCCTTTTCAGCGAGCTCGATAAACGTAACAGGCCTTCACTGCAGCTGAATCTGGATGCCATGAAGCAGACGGCCTCTCAGATGTGGTGCCTGATAAGATATTTGCCCCAACTCATCGCTCACAAGGTAAATATATTCTCGGCCTGACTTGTATATTATGAAATCATCACTTGATTTTTTATATCAACATCTTATCAGTTATGTAACCTGGAATAATGCGTGTTGCAGCATAGGTTCACCATATCTATGGGTGTGCAGATCATGTCATTGTTTTTGACACAATGTGGATGTGATATACCTTTAAAAAACTATATTTTATTTGTCTTTTCTATGAACAGGTACCTCACGACAACCAGCCATAGCAAGTATTCCTCCGTCTGAGGGCAATCATGGACATGGTTTTCTCACCAACCATCACTATGGCCGCCACGTACACCCTGTCAGGCATGCTTGAAGATCACCACTCATTATTCCTGGAGGTGAGGCGTGTGAATATTATGTATGATACAGATTATGTATTTCTCTATGGAGTTATTCACTCTTTGACATTCATGTTCAATAAGTGGGCAACTCCTCATACATCTCATGTTGATATTATTTTTATAATCTACAGGTCTTTGAAGATTCCAAGCTGTCTCCCAAAGCTCATTGGTTGTTACACTACCCTGATTTAATCAGACGTCACGGTCCATTGGTGCGTTTCTGGTGTATGAGGTTTGAAGGAAAACACCGTCTTGCTAAGGGTGTGTCTGCTGTCACATGTAAGTTGCCTCAGATCCACTACCTTTTAATTTACACGAATGCATGTCAACAACATTATGTTGTGAATTGAAAACAGAGTGATGACAGTGTCAATCTCTTGTTGTAACAGCCTTTTATTTGACTGGGAATCATTTTACATTATCTGATTTATAGTGATGGAACCTTACAGACCAATTGTCTCCATTATCTGCCTGATCAACAAAGCTTTTCTTTGTGCCGTCATGGCTAATATCTGAGAATTTAGATATGCTTGTGTGTTGACTGTGTTCATCATCAATGTTTTCAGGTAACCGTAGGAATGTACCAAAGACTATTGCAAAGCGCTATCAGATCAAAGATCATGCCGAGAGAGACCCAGAGATTACCTTATCTGAACCATCAGAAACTTATAATGTCTGTATAAAAGCAGGAGACACCATAGTAGCAGCAATATGTCCTGTGATGGGTGAGCCCATTTTTGCTATCGTGGACAGATGTCCAGATGCCGAGACGTTCGTCTGTCGACTGTATGACACTGTATTTGACAGGCATTTTTATGCCTACAGAGTGCGCCACATAAGCCAAGATCAAGTGACAATGAAGTCGCGTCCTTTATTGTACAGGCTACCAGTTAGTCGTGTTAGGACATCACTTAATATACAATATCTGTGTCTCAGGCATGCTATAGTGTAATATCATTATATTGAAACTTTCATTATTTCTTTTTATATTCTACTGTTATTACTACCAGCTGAATAGTCCTTAGTCATCCATTCAAGAGAACCCAGTGATTTTGTGCTTTATTATAGTGCATCTTAAATTGACTCTGAAATGACTCTTCAGAAACCATTGATAGACTCATCAGGTTATTTTCACCCTAATAAAATTGGTCAAAATCCCAAGCATGACTCTCAACCGTTTGATTAATTCTTAGAGTAATTTTAATCTGAAATCACTCTAATATGATTCCTACTTGACCCTAATATTGAAATGATCTTCTCAAGAAATCAATTTGATTCCAACTTTTCTTTGAGCATTCAAAGGGAGGCAGTGCCTCCCTGCCTCCCTAGAACTACTGGTCTGAGCAGGGAGGGTGGGATCCCACCCTCCCTGGTCTGAGTAAGGATATATCCTTACTCTGTGATTAGATGGTTCCCTGTTCAATATGTGGTCAAAGTACAAACATAAAACAACAGGCATCTACCACACTGATCTGTGTCATATTGTGTCCTGTTAGTATCAAACACACCTACATTTTAATGGATCTAATGGTCTTTTAACTGTCTGAAAACAATGCGGACCAGCTTATATGAGGGTAACCTCCTAAATTGATAAAACTTATTTTTATACCACAGAGAAACATTACGGCCATAAAATCAACCCTGTCTCAATGTCTAATCATATCCCTTTCATTTATTAGGCAAGGGTCCAAAGGCACGGAGTTATCCGACCTCAGGTTCACATAACAGTACGTCTAATGATGCTGACATGCGATTGACATCAACACATGCGTCGTCACATGTGAGACGCCACAACAACAATAACCTACCTAGACAGCCTGATGTAGAACAACTTACTACAGGTAAAAACATATTTCTGCTGTATTAGCACTAACTCCATATGGGTGGCGTAGATTGCAATCAGAGATATTCCATACTCTCCCCTTTCCAACATTCGACCCTTACTTCACCCAGAGCAGTACAGTGAAAATTGTGCAAGCAATGAAACTATTATGAAGAATGATTTGTCCAGAGTTGTACCAAACTGATAGGCAAGGGATGAAATAGCGCGATGTGTAGCTCAAAGGCCTGGTTTTCCGGTCGGTTTTCAGCTTTGTGTCAGCATTGGCATAAGGAGCTGGCATTAAACAAGATTTGAACTATTTATACTCCCTAAATATGCAAGCCTCTTGATGCCAATATTAGCTCATACTCCAGTTCTCTGAATAGACCTTATCAGGTCACACAATCTTGTGAACAGTTGTGAGATAATTGGTTTAATGTGTAAAAAATATCACACCATTAGTGCTAATTAGGAGAAGACAGCAGTTAATAAAGGCGTATGTCCACTCAGCAGAGACAAGGGGCCTGAGTATCGTCTCATGTTACAAAGAACCATCAACAAGAACAGGGCCGTAGTTAAGAAAAAATGGTAGGGGAGGCAAAAGTCAGGGGCTAATCTGAAGCATCACCAGGAGGGGTGCTGTAAGCTCCTCCCCAAGCAATTTAAGGTAAATAATGAGCAAATTAAATCCCAGAGAAGCTTAATCTAACTTGGATTGTTCAATTATAGTGTTTTAGGCCACTGTAGTAAGCTTTCTAGAGGAGGCAGTACCTCCCTGCCTCCCCTTAAACTACGGGCCTTACAAAGAACCATCAACAAAAATATGATGAGTAAATTGGGCTGATTCAGCTTCTAAGTATTTTGATGATGCCGTGAGGACTGCTGCCATGCCCACTAATTTTTATTTCCTTTGGGAAGGTTAATAATTGAAATTAATTTTTATAAATGCACGGAAGAATTTAGATTAAGTAGATAGAGCATGTGTGCATAATTAACGTGATAAATCCCTGACTGAGTGCTGAACTAGTTGAGTTGGCTTGTGGGGCTCCATTTATTGCCGGTCCGTTCGCTATGAAAACCAGGACAAAACTTAATGGATCATTTTCCCGAATATATAAATTCTCCTCTGTGGCGCAGTTATCAATAACCACCACCCCCAGAGTTATAGCATTTGAGTTATATTCAATGACCCGCAAATATTTCCCACGTTAGAAAATACCAGGGCCCCTAAACATCACCATTTATATTCAGGCCCCAACCTGTGCCACCACCACAGAATTGAGATTTTGAAATAGTTAGTGGCAGATTGACTAAACCAGCACCTTATTAGAGACATAATAATAGGCAATGGTTAACCATCAATGGGGTATTCATTGCAAATACCACCAATATCGAAACCTTTCCCCAAACTGTCAGAATTAAAACCAGCAATAAAACTTGAATATCATTATCGGTAACCGGTAGCAATTATTATCAGAAGATCCTGGTGTATTGGCAATTTAACTTCCTATAAGTTGCACCATACTTTCCAAAAGTATGAGTCAAGATGCAGGCCCGTAGTTTTAGGGGAGGCAGGGAGGCACTTCTCCCCTATAAAAGCTAAATAAGGAGGCCCAAAACCAATTAATTGAAAAATCCATGTCGTAAACAGCTCCTTTGAGATTTCCGTTTGCTATTTATATAACCTCATGTGCTTTGGGGAGGTTGCAGCACCCCTCCTAGTTTTGTTTTGGACCTGTCTTAGATTTTTGTCTCCCCTGCCATATTTTCTAAACTACAGTCCTGAGATGTTATCCATCTTTATGGCAACCTGCCGATGTCCGTATCCACAAAACACACACCTGTCTTGCCTTGTCATACTGTGAGACAAACAAGTGTTGAGCAACTGTACTCTTACACCTAGGACTGTCGGATTAACCACCACAGTATTATTTTTCTGGCATTTATCTTAATTTCTCATGACCGCTTGCTAGGGGATGAGCACTAAAATTTGGCTACATATCACAAAATAGGATTAAGCGGTATATGTGAATCATGTCGAGTTTCCACAGGGTCGTTTAAAGACTGTAGGTATCATTCTGTACTTTCTCGTTTTTTAGATTCCATATTTGAGAAAACTACCGAGCTAAAACGCCAGCCTTATCCACAGGCTATAATTAATGCAGAAGTTGTGTTGAACTCAGCAGCCTCCCTACCAGCAGTGTCAATACTCACTGTGACTCTCAGTCTTTTTATCAATCAGCTAATGACTTGAGGACTGGCAGGGATGGACAGGAGATCAAAGAGCGGACAGCTGTACTTTGACAGCGCAAAGGTTAGAGGCAGAAATATGCACCCAGAACTGCCTAGCCACCTGGCGCAACGTTGTTTGAACTAACTCTACAAAACTGACTTCGACTGTGTTTTGTACACAACTCATACAGTTACAAACAAGCATTATAACATATTCCATGATGTAATATATCATACTTTATTTATTTCCCATACTATGTGTTCGGGAATACTCATCATTTCCGTTTGTTGGCTTAGAGCTGTAACCTCAAAAAATTACATAAAAAAGTTATTCTCTCACCATTATGCAACGGTAAGTCTGTTAAGTGCGTTCTATATAGATCATAGTTGGGAGCTTTGGATTCAAGTGTTTTCATAAGTTTTTAATAACGGTGCTAACTCACTATATACCACTAATATATTATCATAAATAAAACACCAAGCAAACATTTATTATACAAATAAATTCTGCAGGGAGCATCTTGATTGTTTGACCTTGAACATTGAAGTTGAAGTGATCTAAGCTTCACCTAACCATAGACTTATCTTAATAAGTGCTGTGTTGTTGGAGGGGCCTTTTAGTTGTTCAGAGTTTCATGAATTCCACACTTGTAACCATATTCTTCCCAAAAGATATGGTGCACAATACAGTAAACTATAAAATAAACATATATCAATGTTGTGATATTCTTTGTTGCACACGAAGGAGAACATCTCTGGATGATTGTGAATGCAGATATATGTATATACATATACATATACATATACATATACATATACATATACATATACATATACATATACATATACATATACATATACATATACATATAATGAGAACCTACCATGGGATCATTGATATATTCATGAATTAGGGAAACATATCAGACCCTCCACAAGCTCATGGTATTATTTTATGTGTTGTTACAGTTACTGGTTTCTCATATACAAGCTATTGGTGTGAATTCAATCGACTCCCATGAGCATTTTTGGTTTCTAGATATCTTTATCATTGGTATATAACCATGAATTCATATCAGCAAGCAGTTTAGGAAAAACTCCCTGATGACAGTAGGAAGTTTGGGATATAACTCCCAAACTCCCTGATAACAGTGCCTCGGATATTATAATTTCATAGGATTGTCTGATGCTCATGGAGAGATAGCTGCTAATTTCAACACACTCCGTGTAACGAATATAGAAGCAGGAGATAACAGGTTAATTGATCGGTTGGGATTATTTATGTCGCCATGAGTAGGCTGTTATTTCAGGAAGAGAACTTGAACTGGCTGTTGCAACAATATAATAGTATTAAGTTGGAAGTTTGATAGTTTGTCTAGCAATGGATCACATTGAAAAAAAGGAGTGGTTAGGAGTACCTTCAGGCAAGAGAAATAAGTAAACAAAACTATCATGTGAAATATGTGAAGACAGGCCTGAGATCATCGGCAATCGACTATTGAAGATTCATTCAGTTACAACTTTCAACACTGTGGCTATTGAGAACTTGTTCAGCCACTCCAAGGATGCACTAAGTCTAAGTCTTCATTGAGGAGAAGGTTACCCATCTAGAGTACAGGTACTGGGACCCACAGTACTCAAGCCGCACCCTATACCCTTCCCCACCAGAATTCCGGCTATTCTTTTATCAAAGGCAGAGGTGATCTTTTTACTGCATGTGGGATGTTCAAACACACAGTGGACCTCCGGTAGTTTTAGCCCTGTTCCACAAGGACCGGGCTAGGATGAATGGCGCACCAGTACCAAATCCGAAGTGACTGACTTTGCAACAACCTTAAGCTTAAGCCGGCCAGACTAATTTTCAAATTTTTTTTACAGAAAGAATTCAGAGGCCATTTATGAAAAAAAAAAATCATTGAATACTATATTACCTTGTCAGGCATACTTTGCAACTGGAAAACCTGTTTGACCAGGGAGTCCCAAACTCCCTGGTTTGACTGACGGTCTCGCGATTGCATGGTAAGTTATGCCCTCACAACAAAAGAGAAGACAACCACACCAACAGGTAGAAAATATTGACTATATGCAGGAAATTATACACATAAAAAGTATTTTTATGTTATTCAAGTATGTTAGTTTTTCAAGCTGGAATACTGCTAGGTGTTTCTTTTAGAGAATCATTTCGGTAATGGCATGTGGGTAGAAACAATCAGGCATCAGATTAATAATTCAAATTTGCAACAATCAGATGCCCTGATAATATTTAAAACAAAACTTACATTGTTAGCGAGGGCAAGCTGCCTCTTGAGGGTTTTTCATTATTGTTTGCATCATCCAAGAAGAAATATAATTATTTTCAAACCCTAATCCCCTTTTATTTGTAAACATCTCAAGAGAAAGATTATTAATTCAAACAAACAAGCCAATCCTGAGTTACTGATAGAATGAGGACCACAATCAAAGACTTTTATGTAACTACTTGCTAATAATTGTCAGATGGATGAGGATAGCCTAAGCACAGCTACCAATGTTTGTTTTTAACTTTTAGTATACATAAAAACGGGGAAAATCTGAATATAGGATAAAGGGAAGTTCAATTGTATCAATTTCTCAAGACCCAACTTTACTATTTTCGGACTTGCTATCGGCATACGATGCTAAAAGGTCGAACAAACTGAACATTTTGATCATTGCAATAATTATATTTTGATTAAAATAGCAAAAAATCAGTTTTCGATTCACAATAGCTGACCACAGATTTACTCCATAATAAAGGTAGAACCATATATTAAAAAAAAATGCCTCAACTCCATTTACTTCAAAATTATTTTTCAAACTTGGCTGCCTTTTTACCTGGCACTTTAAAGCATGAAAAAAACAATTTGATTTCTTTCAACTCAGAAAAGAAGATATTTTTTTTCATAGATTTCTTGTAACATTCACTCAACTTTGTCTCGAAGTATTAATGATTCAAAGAGTACACTTAGTTGGTAGATTGCAGCAATAAAAAATTGCATCATTTAACGCAGTGTCATCTCCATTGCCTCCTTGGTCTCTCTCTACTTTTGTCTTTAATCCACAAACAGCTGTACCCTTAGGGCACTCTCTCCATGCAGCCCAGGTTCCCCAGGGTCCGCTGACACCATACAAAGGGCATGTCAACCATGAATTGGTTATGAAACGACACCTGAAGTTGTAACCGTTAGCTGCAGAAAAGATATAAGAGAAGATGTAGTTATGATACTATAGAATGATGAACGATTTCGCTGACAATGTGAATAATATGTACTACCAGTTTCATTTTCTGTATGATTCTGTTATATTGGTTAAAATCAAGTTGTTATAATAAATCACTCATCACATTCCAAAAAGGGGCGGAGGAGTAATCGCTGCAAAATCTGGGACGATCTTTATACAGTTTGCAGGCAGGTCATAGCACACCTGAGAGCTTAGCTAACTAAAAGACCTAACAAAGCTTGTTAGCCAGTGACTTCAAAACTTGATGCTTTTCAACTTGTCCACCTCCTGCACCAAATTTTAGTACTTCGATATTCAGAACTTAGTTCTGGTTTAGGCCGTAGTGACTACTTACCGGCTGAATTATCGCCGTTAATAGGAGGCTCAGATTTGGCTTGAGCACCGACTATCACATAACCTGTCGGGCAATGTTGTTCACCTGTGTAGCCTCCCCAGGGTCCTTGTGTGGACCGGATCCAACAATCAGCAGCAGTTGACTCATCACAGGGCAATGATCTAAAGTGAGTAATAAATTATTTTTTTACAAATTTGTTCGTCAACTTTTACATTATTTTGTATTAGCCTTTTCACGGGGATTTTTTCCTTATACCCCAAAAACCACAAGAAGTAGCCGCTTGACAAACATAACTTTATACCATTCACACAAATACTAGATATAAAAATCTCTCTACCGTAATTCCTCACCTATAGATCGAGCGACTTATAAGTGAAGGCGGCTGTAAGAGAGTAACATATAGGCGCGACTATCATTTGAAGCATTTTTTTATATTTACATTGGACTACTAAATCCTCTTGATATCACTGGAGCTGAATAGCCCAGTGGTAAAGTGTGTGACTTGAAAGCATGAAGTTGCGAGTTCGAAAACCTGCTGGGGGCAGTTTTTTTCCCAAAACTACTTAGTTCATTTGTAGTGAGTCCACTATAACATTTATTGTCATGTGAATGTGTGCCACAAAATTCAAATTTTTCAACAATCAGCATATCATATCTCTCTCACAGTCTTTCAAAATAAATAAAACATGCCAAAAACCTCATACACCATTCAGCAGAAACTGGAAGTATTGAGAACAGTTGAAAAGAATAACAACCTTGACAAGACTGCAAGGGAATTGAACATTAATAGACGCTTGATTCAAAGATGGAGAGCTTCCAAACATCAACTACTCAGCGAATATGATTCACTTATAAGACACGGCGTCTTATAGCTGTGGGGTGTCTTATAGCTGTGGGGTGTCTTATAACTGGAGCATTTTAATTTTTTCTGAGGGGGGTGATTCACTTATAAGTCCTGTGACTTATAGGTGAGGAATTACGGTATATTATAGGTAATCAGCATCAGATAACATCATTAAAAATATTCATCAATAACTCACCTGCAAAGTAGTGCAATCGTATTCAAAGCTGTATCATCACCATCTCCTTGTCTCCCCTCAACTTTTAGGTTGAACTTCTGAGCAAAGGTTCCACGAGGGCACCACTCAGTGACCCCCCAGGATCCCCATCCTGTGTTGACATGTGGACTGAAAGTATGGCCACTGAAGTCATGTCGTGAAGAAGAGGCAAGACAACTTACAAGTAGAGATGTAATTACTACTACTTGAAAACACATCATCAGATCTGTCTGGAAAAACAACAATTTGCATTTGTATAACAAAACGCATTGTCAATATCAAATGTAGGCAAATACTGGTAAAATTATAACAAGTAGAACATATTCGTTTGGGACTAAATGAGTATTAGCCTCCTGAGTTTGAAACAAACCAATTATAAAATGGTCACGCTTGCTCCCCTAAAGTTGAGCCCAACCCCTGATTACCATGTGTGTTCATAACAGAATCAAGTTGTATAGACAAGAAATGCAATTTTGAAATGAACTGAAATGCAGCACAGTGAAATGCTTTAGCCTTGAATAAGAACCAACATTTAAACATAGCAACATGATGTTGATAATATAATTTAATTTAATTTTAAAACAGAGCTGACTCCCTTCTCAAGCATAAGCAAAGTTTCTGCTACAAATTATCTCACCTGAATGTCAAGTTCACCACAGAGCAATGCAGCAAGATCAGTAACTGATCTTCTTTTATATGACAAATGAACCCAAGTCAACCGTGATATGCGTTGTTTGGATCAGTATAGCCATCATATGAAGGAAACAAATGTTCATGTCTTAACCTTCTGTGAGTAAAGATGAGAGGCATCAATCAATTATCAATAAGAGAGTTTTTATTGAATCCTAAAAAAAGCTTTCTGATTTCCTTAAAACATTGTCATCGTGGTCGTGTGAAACTTGAACAAGAAGGAAAACCTCAATGTAAGACGATGCCTAATCACATAAAGTGATTTAGTGATCTATCAATGATGTTCCTTTGCAATAAGAGTGTTGTGCCGAAACAAGAGCTGTGATTTTCCTCATAATATCCGTCAGGATTTTGCCAATAGCCTTGTCTCAGCTTAGCACTATTTTACAAAGCAAGGATTTTATCAGTTTTATCCTACGCTGCTACCTGAAAAAGATATAAGCGAAGATGATAGTTATTATTATACAGTACAATGTATGTTTTTCTCTGCTGCCGCTCAGTGAAATGTGTATGGTTCAAAGATAACATAATGAGGGTTAAATCTCAGCATTGTCACTTATCATTACTATTATCATACAGAAATTGATCGTCAACATTAAGGATTGAAAAACTTGATGAACACTATGATTCCATGAATCTAATTTGTGGTTCACTCCAATTCCGAATTTTGAATCCTAACCATTCCCATGATGGAAAAAACATGAAAAGAATCTGCCGTGGCAGGGACTTGAACCCCGGCCTCCCGCGGCAATGCCCTTTGAAGTCATTGTGTGCAAGCGCGCTAACCATTCAGCCACCCATTCAGCCTCGCCGCTGAGTCTACACAGTATGTGTATTGGCGTCCAAAAAGTCATTCGTCACAATCGAAATTTGACTTTAATGCCATTTCCATGGGGCGATTACTCCCGAAATCCTTACAAAATCGACACATGGATCATAGTGATAGTGATGACCTCATTATTTTTAGCTAGTAACGCGTACACGTTGTATGCGTATACGTCATCACGGCAACTAGTTCATTGCCTGATTTTTGAGTTTGATCAAATTTTTTGCTCATAATTTGAAAGCCCCTATTATTTATCTCTGAGCTATACCAAGTTTGATGAGGACACATTTCCCTCAGTGGTGGCAGTCACCCACCCGTCCCCAACAGCCTAGCCTGGGCAGTAGTTTAAAGATCAGGTCAGTACAAAAAAGGATGCATTATTTCCTTAAATTTACAAACCATCCGTCTATAGAAAACATCATAGTGAATGTCATGGTGAGTCTACTCCTGTGCTGTGAGCTGCTGTAGCATTGATTGTCTGGTTACTGGCTCTTCACTGATTAACCTGACCTATGTCCAAGAGAGGTGATAGTAAGAATAAGAGGTGGTCTAAGGGATTTGCGGATTCAGAATATTGTGAGAGATAGAGATAATGAGTTTATTTTTCCACCGTAAGAAATGTCAAAAAAAATTGATATAAAACGATTGGTTTAAAAAATGGTCTCAGATAAAACTATGAACTGCAAAATTCAAAAATGTATTAAAGCACTTGCTGGTCCTGGCTCTGGCAATGAAATAATCCTTGCAGCAAGCGGAATGTCTGCGATTCAAAGACTGCCTCTCAGGTATAAAAAAAGAGTGTAAAAAAGTGTTTAGGGTTACTAAAAATCTTCAAGAAGTGGCAACAATATTGTTAAAGAGCAAAAACAATAAGCTTGAGAATAGCTAAAACTTGCAATCGTTCAGTATAACTCTCTATATCTGGTCAAACGATTTTACTGCATAAGTCTTCAATTCTTCAAAGGAGGTCTATTTGCCTCCCGACTCTTGCCCCCTGTCCGACGGCCCTCCGGGATTAATGTATAACAGAACTCTGTTGCTACAAAGTTCAAGACACAAAACCTTTATAAGTGGAAAACAACTTTAATATATTTTTTAATATACATAATGTATGTAAAAGAGGCACCCATGGCTACTTTAGAACATTATCAACATCGGCCGACTTTTCAAAAATATATATTGGGTACTAAAAGAACTAAATTTTCTAAATCTGTTTCAGATGATTGGATAACTTGAAAAAAAATACACTAACTTGAAATTCAATCACTGCAGTTTAGGCACCGAGCCAAATGCCTTTAGAGACCTACTTGCTCCGCATTAATTAATATACCCCAAAGATGCTAAGTAATGCAGACAGAAATTTCTTCCATTTCGCTCAGACTTGAAGTATATTGATTTTTATAGTGAACCAACATTAACTTAAGCTCATAACTTGATACTTTTCAGTATATATATTGAATTTTATTTTGCCGATCAATTTATGTGTGGCCCAAAAGGTCTGCAAGACAATAGCCTACACTGTTATTTACAGGGCAACCATGGGTTTCAAACAAGTTCTCATCGATTGATAGCAGATTGCACCTTATGCATATGGATAAAGACCTAATCTAAGTCAGATGGTTATTCAGTGAGAATTCTTTTTAAACATCTCATCCATCAGGTGCTAGAATGATGCTCAAATTCAACTAATATGGAACCAAATTTAGCCTGTGCTCTATTATTATTACAGCTATTCGTTTTTTACCTCACCTAAACTGAAGTGTAACTCAGCTAAGAGTCAGCACAAAGCTGGTGCGGCATAGCATATTTTTTACTACCCATTAATGCATTGCTGCGAAACCCTGGTTGCCCTTTAAAGAATGACAACAAACGAGGCGGGATGGTTGGAGATATTATTGACTAATAAGGTGGTCCGTTGGAAAATTAGTGACTTTTTGCAAAACCAATGGTGAAATTGATCCTCAACGCTGGTTCTGGCCTTTCATTTGAACCAAATGCAGACAAGATCTAAATGGATAGTTAGTTCACCGATATTCAGTAGGGCTATCAGGAATTTGTACATTTCATATAAAAGGAACTATGATTCATGTACATAGTTACTAGTGATGGCAACGAGACAGGACAATTCCCCGGCGGGACTTGTCTCCTCGGGTCAGTAACTCGTCCAGTCGAGACAGACAACTCTTAACACAGGTCGGGAATACTAGCATTGTATATGCGAGTAGCTGGTCATAATATTGCCTTCACCCAGACTCGAACCAGTGACCTAGTGATCAGAAGTCCGCGCTCTTACCCACTACCACTACGCCACGTATTTTTTCAGAAATTTAGTTTATCATATGATTGAAAGACAGTTATTAGTCATGCTTTTGTTGCGATTATTAAACGGCTTACAACACTACATGAAGCTTTCTTTAGACATCTATAATCCAATAAATACTTGACAGAATTTGATGAAACTTGGTCTCAACATAGTTCCTTATTGCAAGATGACAAGTTACAAATTTAATCAAATGTACTATAAGCTGATTGCACTAGTGATAGTGAATGAATATCCACCATTCTTTAAAATTGTGATATCTGAAGAATGTTTTATCGGCATCGATATATGTCTCGGTCTCGTCCCGAGTTTTCTTGCTGTCTCGGTCTCGTCCCATCTCACCAAAATCTGACAATTTGCCGTCACTAATAATTACTGATATTTTTTCCAGCTTTTCCTTGTCATCCTGTGCAAGGAGTTAAAGACTTTAACTCCTTGTCCAGTGTTACAAGAGGAAATAATATGGGGCAGCATAAGAAAAGATGGACAAAATTCTTGCCTTGCATAATGAAGACAGAGAATAAGGGTTGACACCTGCCTTTTCAAATATAACTATGGCATGAACAGCTGGTTCAGTTTGATATTATCAACATGAGAGTGGTTGTATTTCGCTGGCCAAAGAAGAATGATGTTTGTATGGTAGTCTATTATTTTATATACTCCCACCTTAGATAGCTTGTGGAAATTTGTGCTATCTTATGTAAAATTTCTCCAAACTAGATATACTTAACTCTAGCTAGCAATTTTTACTAGGATAGCAGATGGGTCTGGTAGCGATCAAAGTTTGGGTTTTGCTATTGAAAATAAGTGGAAAATGCGCTGGCGCTCAACTGTTCTGGTATCATCGAGATCAGTATAGCCATCATATGAAGGAAACAAATGTTCAATGTCTTAACCATAGACAAAACACACAACACTAGACTGGACACTGTGTAGTAAATATCCTATCAAAAAGTGTCCTCATTAAATAAATACTGTGACGCAACGACATCTCACTGTGGTAGAAAAAGCAATGATGCATGTGTTTTTCGGAGTAATCTCCCTTTGATGCAGATATTTTCATAGATTTTATAGAATTTGATACAGAATAGCAGCAGCAATCTTCTGCAGCACAGGTCACAGCTTTGTCTATATTCTGTCTAGCTCATCACATATTTCGATTAAGCAAAAATGGCATAGAAATATTAGTTAAACAGCATATCATACTTGCCAAGTAATCTAAATTCAAAAGTGGGAGATTTCAATTTATAGTGATACCGCACGTCATCGCAATGCTCCGAGGGTGCGAAATACCGAGCGATCCACATGGGGGTTTGAGGGCATTGTGATCCCCAAACAGGGTCCGGGATAGAACCCGGCCGCTGATGCTCTGAGAGCGTTTCTAGCCACTAGGAAAGGCTAAAAATGCATATTTGATCCCAAATAATTTCATCTCGAAGGCCATGATAACATATATAGCTATTTGCACTTGGAATCAACCCGAGCATCGTTTCTCTAGGGCTAGCTTTGTTGTTTTGTGATGGCTGGGAATCAGAGCATACCGCAGAATAAGAGTTTTAAAGAGTGAAGTACAGTGGCATGCACATTTAAAGTGATACGTATGATAATGTACGGGTGACAACCATATTAGTCAAATTTCGCGCAAGCACTACGGTACCAATAGAGTGTTGGACTCCATTTCTGCTGCATAAAAATTTTTATCTACAACTGGGTTAGTGAGTTGAGCACTCCTTGGTTTGAGGCCTCCCGATTCTTGCGGCCGAATAGAGAGCAGTCCGCTGCTGAGGGATCACGAGTTGCATTTAAAAAGTCTGCACACTCAGAGCAGTTTAGTTTTTTGACTTCTAAGAATGTATTCACCTTAAAAAAAATACGTATACTAAGAACTAATAATGAGCAGCCAGCCTGATACACTTAAGGATATCAATACAGGCATATACCAACCATACAAATTATATTTTTGCTGGTAACAAATAGCATGTGGTGGTCTAGCCTGTTATCTCGCAAGCTTTGTTGTGGGGTAGGTGGTTCAACAAGTTTATCAAGACAGTCGGGTGTCATTCAAACATAATTGGCTTAATTAAACTGCTTGACTAAACTGATGCATAAACTAGTCCAATGCACAAGATGATCATGTAAAATTGTATGGTGAAAGATGGATTCCCACAATGCAATTCTAGATTGGAATTTCTAAAGGGGATCAGAAGAAAATCCTAAATCCTATTATAATACTGCTGGGAACCAAACCACAAAGCATTATTGGATATTGCTGCAAGGTGATTGTGACCCTGTTCTCAGTGTTGTTTTAGGAAATGTAGAATTCATGGCTAATGATTATTACCTAACATCTATTATAGAATTTTAGCAGATCAAATCCTTTACAACAAAACCTGAAAATTAACCCATGAAACAATTGGAGCATAATATGGGAAGATGACATTCTTCCAACAATACAAAATAGAGTGCTTTGAGGGGGTTCGGAGAAAGTCTTTATGATATTATATACTGATGAGAATTAAACCACTATGTATGTATTATGGTATATTTCAGCAAGGTTTTTGTGACCCAGTGATCAGCAGTTGTCTTATAAAATGAAGAATTCATACCAAATAATTTTTTTAAGGCATTATGTCAAAGGATTCTTCAAATCATTGTATTTGATGGATAACCTTGGATATTCTTAAAAAAAAAATTGCTCGGTTTGATTCCAAGTGCAAATAGCTATATATGTTATCATCGCCTTCGAGATAGACAGTGTAGCGTGCAGGTACATTCATTTTCAAAATGTTCAGTACCATGATTTAGGCTCCAATGGGTACTAAGTATCAGCATTATATTTACAATCACTGTTTAACTGATATTTCTATGTATTTTTTGCTCAATCAAAATAAGTGATGAGAAAAACAGAATATAGACAAATGTGTCAGATATGCGTTTTTAGCCTTTCCTAGTGGCTAGAAACGCTCTCAGAGCATCGGCGGCCGGGTTCTATCCTGGACCCTGTTGGGGGATCACAATGCCCTCAAACCCCCATGTGGATCGCTTGAGTATATCGCACCCTCGGAGCATTGCGATGACGTGCGGTATAGCTGTAAATTGAAATCTCCCACTTTTGAATTTAGATTACTTGGCAAGTATGATATGCTGTTTAACTAATATTTCTATGCCATTTTTGCTGAATCAAAATATGTGATGAGTTAGACAGAATATAGACAAAGCTGTGACCTGTGCTGTAGAAGATTGCTGCTGCTATTCTATATCTAATTCTATAAAATCGATAAAATTTTCTGCATCAAAGAGAGAAAACTCCGAAAAACACATGCATCATTGCTTTTTCTACCACAGTGAGATGTCGTTGCGTCGCAGTATTTAATGAGGACACTTTTTGATGCTCAGTGTCCAGTCTTAGTGTTGTGTGTTTTGTCTATGGTCTTAAACTTCTGTGAGTGAAGATGAAAGGCATCAAACAATTATCAATAAGAGAGTTTTAATGGAATATCCTTTTACCTGCAAAAATAGCTTTCTGATTTCCTTTCACATTCTCATGGTGGTCGTGTGACACCTGAACAACAAGGAAAACCTCAACGTCAGCCGATGCCTAATCACATAATGTGATGCAGTGATCTATCAATGCTTTCCAATTGCAATAAGAGTGCTGTGTCGTAACATGAGCTGCGATTTTCCTCATAATCCGTCATGATATTGCCAATAACCTTGTCTCAGTTCAGCACTAGTTTGCAAAGGAAAGATATTATCAGTTTTGATCTACGCTGCTCCCTGCTGGCTTCCCTATCAATTTAAAAATGACAAGGAGAGGCTAGAAAACCATCAGGAGCTTTGTTTACGTGTCCTCGAACCCAGCTATGGCAACTATGATGAGCCTCAAAATATGCAAACTGAAGCTGTACCTCGAGTTAAAATGTCTATGATATTTAGAGAAGGTAAAACAAAACTCATCACACCATCTACATCAATACATTACCAACCCACAAACGGGCAGAAACCATCGACAGCTCGTACGCCCCACACATTGAACGGCATTGTTAGGGAGAAGTTTGTTTTTTAAATATTTCTGATTAGGAATATTTAGTTTTACATGACCTAGTCAGCAAATAATTTGCATTGATTATTATTGTGTCCGGTGGCGGTATGGTATCAAAGTTTATTTGTTATTATATTTGAATGACAGAGTAGGTGTAGTGTAGGGTGCTGTTCTCATGCTTCCATCTACCCCAGAGGAGTAAATGTTAGGATCCCCCCTCCCCCCCCCCCCCAATTTTACCACTGGCCATTTTCCAGGTAGCCAGGAGATATCCCCGCCTCTTTTGATCCCTCCAAGCAGTTTTCTTATCAGGACAACTTCCCACTGCGCCATCTTCCCGCCAAGGCGTTTGCCCACCTAGACAATTTCTTCTCATACCTTCTTCAAGCTATTGCTTATTTTAAAAGCCAAGCCATCTAGTCAATGGTATTGATAATGTTTTTATTTGTCTTTTTTAATCAATGTTTGATGAGAGCAAATTTTTCCATTTTACAGCTATAGTACACCAAAAACGTGTATGATTATTGCGGGAAAATCTAGTAAGTTGCGTTTTAGGGTGTTTTGCAACCGCTTCAATTTAATAAGTAAACTATGCCTGTGATGATATGTTAAAGATATGAAAGAACTATAAGCAGGTAAAAATAATAATCACTATCAATATGTCATTGTGGGATCAATTTTAGGGCGAGCCAACATATGGGAATAGCATTTAGGTCCACTTCCGCTCACATTGGTTTGTGTTTCTTCATTCGAATCAGGGAGTTGATTCGCATTGGTGGCAGAGGGCGGCGCAGATGAATGGATAGCAACAAAAGATCTCAATGCGGGAGGCTCAGGCTGATTTTCTTTAAAGTTTTATCATCATTGGAATCATAGGCATTCTTCTTTCGAATCAGGAGTAGGCAACTCATTCAAAGCATTGGACCATAGTTGATGTGCCATGTTTATAAAGTATATTAAAAGTAGTTGCGGCTCAGTAAGTCTAAGGTGTGCATCAGAGGAAGCTGTCCTAATGAAATATGTCTTTGGCTGCTGCTGACATTTTGCAGGTTATTTCTATATACAAACTAACTGCTAAATAATTATGTCTGAACATTAGCTTTCATGGTTAGTTATGGTAGCTATGGACTTGGTTTGCTTTAAAGATCCCTCTAGATGATGGCCCAGCGCCAGCCAATGCAGAACGTTTGAAGTTCAGGCTGCTGATCCTTGAATGTCTCAATAAACTCAACTACATTATAATAATTATAATAATTTTATTTTTTGCTTGAAAATGGTGAACACGTGTTTTAAATTCTCAATAGATAGCAGCATAAAATGGTTTTCTGTGGATTTCTTGTAACATTTATATTTTTTGTTTCATATCATAAGATAAATTAGTGCGAGCACTCAGCAGGTAGGGTACAGCAGTAAAATATGGCATCATTTAGGGCAGTATGATCCCTTCCACCATCTTCCTCCACTCTTGTCTTTAATCCGCAAACAGCTGTACCCTTAGGGCACTCCTTCCATGCAGACCAGGTGCCCCAGGGTCCGCTGTTACCATACAATGTGTACGTTAACGGTATGCTGGCTACTAGCCGACATTTAAAGTTGTAACCGTTAGCTGTAAAAAAGATAGATATAAGAGGTCATGTGAGTTACTCCTATACAATATTGATGTATTTGGCCTAAGATGTTGACAATGTGTAGCCTAAAACTCATCTCTCTTTCATACCTCCGTTCACACTTCCTTCATGATTTTGTTCCTCTGAAATGTTTGTTGAATCTGTGACTAAGATGAACAGGTCATATCACTCAGCACATCCAAAAGAATGGGTGAGGAATTTTCTTATAATTGTTGGATTAGCTGGAAGTGGGAGCTCATCCAGAAACCCGACACATCCCAACAGTCAGTAGACTAAAACTGAAACTTGATACTATGAACTTCAACAATTGCCCGCTAGTTAATTGATCCCACCTTATGCTCCTAAATTTAATATTTGAATCACTGCTGACACAGCAGAGCCACCAGTCAAAGATTTAAATAGAGAGTTGTGGCATCAAAACATCTAGCCAGTAGCTTTGCATGGAGTTCTCACAAAGTAGGGAGTATCTTCTTCCCGGCCCAGCCATCCGCCGTAAGTGTTGACAAAAGTTGACTCTGACCAATCAGGTGCATTTAAAATCTAGCTGATCCAACACTGATAAAACTGTTGGATCTCAGCTAGTTGTGATTACTTACCCGCAGTATCATCGCTGTTGATAGTATCTGACTCAGACTTAGCTTGAGCACCGACTATCACATAACCTGCTGGGCATTGTCGTTCTCCTGAGATATTTCCCCAGTAGCTTTGTTTGGAATAGATTGCGAAAGCATGAGATCGCATAGGGGTGGACTCATCACAGGAAAGTGTGCTGCGCACAAAAATAAATAAAAAGTATTTTGAACATGTAACTGTTTTGTAATTTCGGAAAATACAATAAACAGTAGATACAAAAGTCTCTCTACGCTCAACTGGCTTACAATTGCAATCATGGAGACGTGCTTATGTCAGTGATGCAAGCTGTTGTATCAAGCCAGCTTAATTCACAAATGATATAAATTTCCATTTTCAACTCACTCACAAATTAGAGCGATCCCATTCAAAGCTGTGTCGTCACCTTTATATTGTTTCCCCTGAACTCTTTGGTCAAATCTGAGTGCAAAGGTTCCATGAGGGCACCATTCAGCGACACCCCAGTCCCCCCAGTGTGTGTTGACATCTGGTTGTATGGTATCGCCACTGAAGTCATGCCGTGGAGACCAGGCAAGACAACTTACGAGTAGAGATGTAATAACTGCTACTCGGAAACACATCATCAGATCTGTATGGAAAAATAACATGGATATTTATTTCTGAATAGCATTTTGTAATGTCAGTAATAATCAAATTCTTTTCTTGAAAAATCATTACAAGCAAAGCTTGTTTAATTTCAATCAAATATGTATAAGCAGCTTCTGAGTTTGTATAAACTGAACATGAAAATTGTAAAGAATTTTTTTATATTAAGTAAATAAGATGTCCACAACTTACTTAGTTTTATTTCCTGATCACACTTGATAATTGTGTTGATGATATAATGAATCAATTACAGGCCACTAGTCTCCTTAGATAGTGGAACATTACACTATCTCTAGTCTATACTGTTAAGTGCAGCTGTGAAATCTCAAAGTGTTCCTATCAGTGGTTGCTGAGGTACAGGGGGACTATTATATTTAACCTTGGAATTTATTTACGGACGAGTTCTGACTTCTCACCTAGACTTACTATATTATATATAATTATATATAATATTAAATCTGGATGCAACTGATAGTTTGTTGAAGAGAGGTCAACTTTTATCCACAAAACTTCAGTTTTGTGTTTATGATAAACGCATGTGTATATAAAAACCCATATCCAGTGCCTCATATCACTCTTTCAAAAAGTGTTTTGGAGAAAAATAGAAGAAACGGCTGAATCACAGTCCTGTGTTCTACAGCTTACTTTTACCATATATTTCCAATATATATCAATGAAAATCTGTAAGCTTCAGCGGGTTGGCGGGCCGAGTGGCTAGTGTGCTCAATCACAGTTATATATTATACACAATTATATACAATAATACAATATAGAATTATATATAAATATACCACAATTATAACATGCTTGTTGCACGAGAGGCCCGAGTTCAAATCCCGGTGAAGACAGATTTTATTTACATTTATCATCTCTTTTACTACTTGGTGGTTTAACTTGTTTTGTTTTGGTACCTATTTATTACTACTTACACCCACTACATTATTAAATTAAACACCTGGATTATTTCACTCTGAGCTTTGTAAGCTTCAGCGGCCCAGCATGGCTGAGCGGTTGGAGCGTTTTGATCTCAGCCCGAGTTCAAATTCTGGTGAGGCCAGATTAAAAAAGAAGAGGGAGCATGGGGAGGACCTCTTTAATTTTATATAATATATATAAATATACCACAATTATAACATCTTTGTTACGCTATATTCTATGGCTGTATTCACTGAAAATAATTGTGGGGGGAGTTCCGCCACATTATAGGACAACGATACTCAGGCTGTCTACCTCATAGGTGGCATGGAAATGACAGCCATTTTACTATGCACTTATAATGACATCGCCAATTGTCCATCCATCATAAACTGAATCGAGTGTATATCATCCATATTCCACACCCCTGAAGGCATTTCTAGTTATTATTTATGACATATGGACTTTATATCAATTTCAACTGAGGCAAATCAGATAAAGTTTTACATATTACATATTTACATATTTTAAAAAAGATGGCAGATGGTTATAATTATGATACATCATGACACAATCATACAGGCATTTGACGCACAATACAAATTTAAGACAATTTAACAATAAGACGTGGGATTGATCTAAAAATTGTATCATAGAAATACTTTGGTCTAGTGGTCCTGTGTGGTGTCTTGGACGAGCTAGATATCTGTGCTTTCGTCCAGTGACTGGTCCGTGGCTTGAACTAGGAACTCTTTGTAATCTGTCCATATGGTAATTTAAATTATTCCTTATCTTTACAACAAGGATATGAGGAAAGGACTGTTGATGACGAATTTACAAAGTGAATAACCATAATACTGCATACAATGGAAATTAAAAACTACAGACCCAGATTGTTGATGTGCTGCCAACAGCCCATGTCAAAGTCATAACCTTATATTGAGTTTTTGTGGTTGTCATCACAAAATTGTATTTACAATTTATCATGGGCTTCGCTGTCAGTTAAACTTAATCAGTAGAATATTTTTGACAAGAAATATAGAGGGGGAACGCTTAGAACATAGTTCCCACTGAATTCTGTGCACAAATTCAGTGAAAAATGTCTCTTTTTTACCAGATTCCAACCACATTATCAATCATACGATCACAGTTCTATATTTCTGCAAAAATTTGATGCTCAACATGCATGTATTTGCATAATTTGACATGGGTATTGCAAAAAAATTTCTGAGGGCTGCATTGCGGCCAGTTGGGCTGCTGTCGAGTGTCGACCCAGAGAGTAGAGTACCCATAAATAAAATAAAAACCCATTTAGAACACTGGTATTGTGCCACCAGAGAGCCTCTCAATCATTGGTCAAAAATTATTGTACATTTGGTCTCTTGATTAGACGATGGTCGCCATTGCATCCTTTACACAGAATGTGTAATAGTTCCATCTATGTGTGAGAGATTTTGGCACGAGACCTCTAGCAGATTCTGCTCACTGACTGGGTGAGCAATCAGATGGTGATTTGGGCTTTTTGTAGCTGGCAGTACCCCATGGATCTCAGGTGAGACAAGACTAAAGTAACGATCAACAATCATGAGATTGAGCCCCTTCCCCTCCATAAGAAGGTTTTGGGTAACATTTTAACTTTTTATGCAATGAATACCATAAACTATCAAATAATATAGTAAGGGAATATCGAGTTAAAAACAAATTCAAATGTGTAAACTTCTCATTTAGATACGGTCTGGATTTGTTTAAAGATAGTTCAATTGTGTAAATTCTCATCTAGCTAGAGCCAAAGCCTGGTTTTGTATTCAACTTATTGATAACACGATTTACAAACTTGTAACCAATTATCCGCACATAATATCCTTGACATAATGATAAGGGATAATGTATATCACCAATGGACAGTTGGGTGGCTCTTAATCTTGAGCCTTGATAAAACAGTTTAACATTTAGAATTTACAACAATCACACACAATACTGTCAGTAATTGCAATTATTAGATGGCAACCATAAAAAATCAATGTACGGTTATGGGCTGTTGGCAGCACCTCAACAATCTGGGTGAGTAATTTTTAATTTCCATTAAAAGGCATCAGGATAAGTTGTTGGATTGTTAGGTCCTAATATTGACAGCTTTTATCATAAATTAAAGATACTAATAGATGTACTTATAGGGTATAAAACTTGTCCACTCTGTTCAACATGAGCAAAATTACATGAATTGCTATTTCCTGTTGGCAGACTACAAAAATTAATTGCACTTCTACTAGAGAATGTATGGAAATCTACATTTTTAACAGGAATTTGACCGGGATAACTGACTTTCTGAATGAATGCCTGGCTGTGTATGCAGTATTATGATAATTCACTTTGTAAATTCGTCATCAATGGACATTTCCTAATAATATCCTTGACATAATGATAACGGATAATATAAATTACCATATGGACAGATTACAAAGAGTTCCTTGTACAATCAACGGACCAATCAAACTGGATCCTCTGAACTGATGTTTGTAGCCTATGGTTACAGTTGAAGCTGTCAATTCACTCGTCTAACCCGAAGACTCCTATATTGACCAAAAGAATATCAGTAACATTGCCCACTAGGATGTTAGATTAGGCAACACGAATAAAATCATCAACAATTATGACCCCCACCCGAAAATTCATAAACCTAAAATCCTTAAAACATAAGCTATAAAACTAGAAATAATCAAATAGTAGTACAGGGAATATTGAGTTGAAAACAAAATTCAATTGTGAAACTTCTCATCTAGATTCAAGACCACCGGCCTGAATTTGTTTGAATTTATAAGGAATAATATTAATAACCAGAAGGTGATCTGCAATTGAGCAACAAGCCAATCAAATTAGCTGTGTTGCTGTGTACAGTTGGACTCATGTTATTTTACTTATCGTTGTTGGTCTTTATTTACGTGTCAGTTATGACTTATCACCTAGGATTATTATATACATATATAATTATATATATCATTAAGTCTTGATGCAAGCAACTGATAGTTTGTTAAAGAGAGGACAATTTTTATTATTTTTTATGACATATGGACTTTATATCAATTTCAACTGAGGTAAATAAGATCTATTTTACTTAACATATAAAAAAAATAGATTGCGAATGGTCATAATGATGATACGTCATGATACAATTACACAGGCATTTGATGCAAAGTACACATTTTAACCACTGCTGACACAGCTGGGCTTTGCCCGGCATAACCACCAGTCAAAAATTTAAATAGAGAGTTGAGGCATCAAAACATCTAGCCAGTAGCTTTGAATGGAGTTATATGAGCTCTCAAAATGTAGGGAGTATCTTCTTCCCCAGCCATCCACCATTAGTGATGACTAATGTTGTTGTTGACCAATCAGGTACCTTTAAAATCTAGCTGAGATCCAACAGTTTTATTAGTGTCGGTGTTGTTCAAGTCATGAAGGAAGGGAGGAAGGTATGCTAAAGCAAGTCTGCTAACACAACAATGGGCATATTCCATGGCGGGCAGTTAGTTACCAAGGCTTTTGCGTCAAGGATTTCTAGGCTTAGCCTTAGGATTTGCCAACCGGATGCCCATCGGGCAACCACTGGATGCCACGCGGACATCCGGCGGTTGTCCGATAGGCATCCGGATGGGTTCATGGCGCAGCACACCCTGTGGTAGGCTTTATGTACAGCTTTTAATTTGTTAGCAACAAAGCTACCTTAGGTGTGCAACCAGTTCTGGACGGGCAAGAACGGGCGGACAAAATCTTTTGATGGACAGACAGAAAATACTGGATGAACAGTTTTGGCATGGCGAGCAGGGACAGACAAGAATTTTTACTCTCTGTTGGACCGGGATGGAAGGCAATCCATACTCTACCTCTACTGGCTGACTGATATAAATTTACAATTTTTCAATCAAGGATGGCACCTAGTGGATATTATCTCCGATTTACATAGTATTATGAAAAAACCCAACATCTAATAACATCATCTTTCTTTTAAAAAAATCTGTTGCGTAGTTAGTCAGTTCTTATATGTAAGGTCAATCCGGAAATATGTATCGTTGATTCAGAAATCTAATGTTGGTAATTTTGGCTTATAATCAAACATTGCCCCTGGTGGACCTAGTCCCTTTCCAACCAGAGAGGGTGAGCCAAGCTGGGCAGTACAAGCTTCAGGCAAAAAACTCAACTCTATGACAAAATTGTTGAGCATTCTCAGTTTAATGTGTGGGAATCAAAAGCAAAAAGAGTCGGATGTAGTGAAAGGCTGGTGATAGGAATATCTTATAAGCAAATTTATAATCAGCTCTTTGAAATTACAAATTCAAATAGTTTATTTGCATTTTTATTGAAGTTGTCATTTCTTTCTCAAACAGAAGACAACTTGTCACATTGAAATAATTAATACCATAGAATTTTTCAATCAGCAAGATTTATAGACTGATATAAAACTCTTTTGACATAAGGTTCAAGGTCATAATAAGGTGCAAGTTTGATTTTGGCCATTATCATAAATTTTCCCATTTGGCCATTTTAATCATTTACGCTACTGGTCATAAGCACCAGGTAAAAACAGCGGCTAAGTTTATACCTAAATTGAATTAACCGAGATATCTTTTTTTTCTATATTATTCTGCTACTCTTATGAATTCTTAAGACTGTGAGCAGCTATATTTGAAGACAGATGTTAACCATTTTCAAACAAAATATAATAATATTGTTATGATTAAAATGAATCAGGTTTTATTGTGTAACATCTTGATGGGATATTCAGCCTGGACTACAATTTTTCTGCAATGGCAATACCTATGTCAAACGATGCAAATCCAGGAGACATTTTTCACTGATTTTTGCACAGAATTTAATGGGAAACGTTCCCCACCTCTCAGTTCCCGACAGTTTCTACTCATGTCTAACACTGAACAATACAACACAAAAAAGTGTCACCATAGATATAAAATCTATGAGTGTCATCCACTTCATAACATTTTTGTAGGCTATGCATGAAGTCCAATATGAGCAATGGAGTGCTCTGTTTTGCACTGTGCAGGCTGGTGTTTAATAATTCGTTTGAGCTTTGATAGGCTGCGCTATGTAGTTTTTTGGCCCCATGTCTCACACAGTGTTTGATGAGCTAGTAAATATATGCTTTTTAAAACTTTTCAATATTGTATTGGTGATTATGTCTAATAGTCATTTTCACAGTTTAAACCTCCCAAATATTTGACGTTGAGTCGCAGTGACCTCTGGAAGTTCATTTTGGGGCAAAAAGTGCCCTTTTTAAATTGTGCTTTCTGTGCCTTGTTTTTGAGGTATTTGATTAGTTTATGCTTTCACCATATAGAGGAGGCATGGTACTAACTGGAGGAGTGATATTTTGGTGAAACTTTATGATTTTAGGCCTCCTGTCTTCGAGACTTGAAATTGATTTTTGCAATGGTAATAGGGCCATTTCTGACCCCTCATTACATGCAACCCCAATAATGAAGAAACTAAAATTTCCAATTCATTATACCATTTTGGTCTTGTACTGTCACTTCAATAAATAATCTTACCAGCTTACAGATCCTGGTTGTCACAACTGTAACAGATAATAACCCAAATTTCAACTAATTTAGGTCAAAATTTTCCAGCCAAAAATCAGAAATTCAGAAAGATGTCAGTCAAATTTGTTGTCAGCATGATGAACAACAGGAGATTGTCTAGGTTTTGATCGAAGCGATTGTTGATTATGGCTTTACATCTTGAGATATTTGGATTTTTGTGGCTAAACCAGCTTTATTTGGTCCAAAACATGCACTTTTTTCCAGTCAACAAACTGAAAATAGGTTAAACAACATGTTATACACACTAGCTTCCATTAAACTAGAGAGTATTTCCGAGGTTTTGATTGTGGCGTTTGATGATAAATTCAGTAGTAGAGAAGTTATGAGCATAAACATTTCTCTTTCCATGCTAAACAATCACCCAAAAAAGGTGATCCATTGTTGTACACAATGTGCTTTGCATGTAATACTGCTTAGATTTTCATCACGCTTTTGCATAACGTAATTTACTGCATCATTTTGCCCATTGCTGCCTATATGTATTCAATGTATTTTAGTTAATGTACAATTAATCAAGTTAGGAACATGAGGTTTGAAAAAATTTGCGATATTAAACACAAGCCAGACTACTAGCAACGTGTTAGTGAAGGAATTTTTGAAATGGGACAAGTAGTTGCTGAGAAACTGAAAAGGCGATATATCACGTTAATGAAGGACGGTGTTTTAATATAGGATGTGATACCTTGTATGACTTGGCAATGGTTGATAATGTGGAAGGAAATTCATGTGGGGTTTTGCATCTACCTAGGATTTCAACAATAAACCTTCCACCAGACTACTTAAACACCGCCGCCCGAGTCGATTGTTGTTTGCATTTCATTATCAACAACATTCCCATCATATTGGTGGAATGGGGTTGATAATTTGATGCCAATACCAGACTTCTGGTTTACACATTATTACACTGTTCTACCTAATTTACGATCCCAGCATTTACGATCTATGCTGTGTTGCATAGGGTGGCAATGGTGGAGTGGAATGAGCTGTGGGAAGAGAGAACACAACTCTGAGTAGTGAATAGCGGGCACGCTTATTAGCACCATCGACCCATTCTTTTTTGGGGACGGTGAGATGGCGCAATCGGTTAGTGCGCTTGCTATTCACTGCCAAGCGATTAGTGCCGCAAGAGTTGTGGGTTAATTCCCATTGGGGGAGCTTTCAAGGTTGATTGTTCCAGACCCCAGCACCCTCAGGTGTATACCTCTTCTCATTTACGATCCTCTCTAGAGTCAGCCGTTGTAGAAAAATTGTAGTCCAGACATTTCACTATCTCATCAAACATTACTCAATAAATTCGATTTCATTTTATTCATTGCAATTATTATTTCATTTTGTTTGAAAATGGTAAACATCAGTTTTCAATTCTAAATTACAAACCACAGTTTAACTCAATTGAGAAGGTTGTAGGACAAGCCCTGAGTTGGTAGAGTACAGCAGTAAAAGATGACTTCATTTAATGCAGTATCATCTCCATTACTAATAGTGGATTCTCCATTTTTGTTTTTAATCCACAAACAGCTGTTCCCTTAGGGCACTCTTTCCATGAAGACCAGGTGCCCCAGGGTTCGTTGTTACCATACAATGGGTATGTCAACGGTATGATGGATACAAGCCGACATCTGAAGTTGTAACCGTTAGCTGCAGAAAAGATATAAGAGGTGATGTAGTTTATCCTACACAATAATGATGGATTTCTCCCAAGATACAAATATGTTAGATTGAAAAATGTTGATTAAAATCAAGGAGTTATATCACTCACGATATCCCGAAACTGGACAGGAAATGTTGGTTGCCTTATAATGCAAGTCTGTAATATCTGTGCCCTTTTACTCACAATTTGCAGGTAGGTAGGAACACATCCGTCAGACACCTTATACTCCTAAAGTTAGTATTTCAGTTTTAATTACCTATTTCACAATTATGTTATTAGTGTAAGGCCATAGTGATTAGTTACCTGCTGTATCATCACCGTCAACAGGAGGCTCAGATTTAGCATGAGCACCGTCTATCACATAACCTGTCGGGCATAGTCGTTCTCCTGTGTAACCTCCCCAGGGTCCTTGTTTGGAATGGATCCATGATCAGGCTTCGCTGTTGACTCATCATCGGCAAGCGATCTGCATGTAGACAACAAAACATTTATGAGTTGATGTATTTATTTGGTAATTTTTGTTTAATAATAAATATAAAACTCTATGTTATCAATTGGATCATTATTTCAATCATGCAGTGTGTATGTCAGTGGCACAAGCTGTTGTATCAAGCTTTTGCACAAATTATGTAAGTTTCTATGAGCTAGTCCTATAATACCTCTGTTCCTCTATATGTCAATCACTTTAATCATTGCGGATAGAGTAATCCCCTCATTTAGTACAGATGCTGGAACCTATGGTACTCAAGCCGAGCCCTATACTCTTGCCTACCGAATTTCGGGTATTTCTTCATATCGTAGAGGCAGATGGGGACCTTTTTACTGCATGTGTGCTGTGAAAACAGATAGTATAGGCCTCGGGTATTTTTAGTTCCTTTTCGCAAGGACCTAGCTAGGATGAATGGCGTGCCGGTACCAGAATGACTTCCAGAGTCGGGAGTTGAACTTAGAGCTTACAGATCACCAGTCTGTACCCTCAACCATCAGACCACTCCTGACTCCTAATTAACTCACTTGCAAAGTAGTGAAACTCCGTTCAAAGCTGTGTCATCACCTTCTTCTTGATACCCCTCAACTTTTAGGTCGAAACCATGCGCGAAGGTACCATTTGGACACCGATCAGCCAACCCCCAGTCTCCCCAGTGTGCGTTGACCGGTGGTTGTATGGCATCGCCACTGAAGTCATGTCGTGGAGACGAGGCAAGACTACTCACCAGTAAAGATGTAAAAACTACTGCTAGAAACCGCATCATCTGATGTGTATGGAAAAACAACATAAAGTTATATTTGAATAATATTTCGTACTGTCAGTAATAATCAAGCAGTGGCGAAATGCTAAGCAGAGCTTGTGTCTCTTGGAAGCAATCATGCATTAGGCTCCTGAGTTTGTATCAGCCAAACAAGGAAAGCGTACGGATTTTTTAAAACAGTGAGTAAAATATTCAATACTTACACTTACACTCTATGGTTTTATTTCCTGACCACACTCGATATGTGCTCATGATATAATACAGGCCACCAGTCTTCATATATATAGTGGAATATTACACTATTACATAGCTTAGTGCACCTGTGAAATCTCGGAGTATTCCTATTAGTGGTTGCTGAGGTACAGGGGGATGCATGTTATCATTTCAACCTTGAAATCTATTTTGTGATGGTATGACATTTACACTGAGGATTATTTATCATATGAAAGAGAGAAGGGTTTTAGATTCAAGCAATAAATAAAAATCTTTGGGGACATCATTCCCTATTGTATAGGAATTACTAATACCCTCATTAAGACAGTAGATTTGAAGTATATGGCTTGGCGCCTTGACACCCAGCAATGGCAATATCACTCCCCTATCCAAGAGATCAGCCTTGCTCAATAATCTACCTTTTCTTAAGATTGAAGATTTGAATGCAGCCATATTGAAGTCTTAAGATTTAAAAAAGTGCTTAACATGTGCTAGGACACCCACAATCCAAAACTTACAGCCTTTAGTCTGACTGTACAATTGCATGAAGGCTCGAACTCATTGAAGTTTTTTGACAAAATAATGTGCTAAAACTCATTTAAGCCACCATACCGAGCGCTTTTGCTTTTAAAGTTTGAATATCGGTAGATTCTGATTGTTCAGAAAATGCCTGGGTATTTGGGTAAACAGGAGTAAACAGGAATAAACAAATGAGAGAAAGAAATTAATCTATTTAGCAATTTAAAAATCAGAAAATATGGATCATTATTTTTTGCCTGCATGACATAATAGTAAAGATTGATCTTGTTAGCCAATAAAGCCTCATTATTTTGCTGGGAGACTGAATGAGAGAATAATGTTTTATTAAATCTAGTTACCATAATATGGTAACTAGATTTAATAAAACATTATTCTCTCATTATTGTTAAATATTGATAAAAGGACTGCACATGTTCAAAATAAATGTTTATGTGACAATGATCTATTTTGATTTAATTTTGTTTCCTCTAGATACAAGTATGTCAGCACCTTTTGTAAAGAACCTTCAACTATCGATTTTCAGCTATATATAAATTCAAGATTTTGCATACATTTCAGCATATTTTCATAAATATTTTATAAAATATATCCACACGGGATATGATTAACAGGATACTATACATATTAGATTACCCTTACGTTCAGTAACCAGGACTCTTTGACATCATTTTAATATCATTATCCAACCTGAATCGACCAGATATCAGTGAAAATGATGGTCACATTTTATCTTGTGGGTAAGTTTTCGTTTGATTTTGCCTGTTGTTATTTTATTTAAATTATGATAAGGAAATATTTGTTGGAATTGCTATTGTATTTTCTAAGACTGAATAACTACTACATATACTCATTTCTGTCTCAATAGCCACTAGAGATAAATTTTGTCATCTTCGTCATCATTTTTCATTCAAGTAACTAATTTCTGAATTTATATTTTGTTTTAAGATGCCTACCTGTAAACGAATTTGTCTAGTTTCATGATGCCCAAGAATCATGCCTACTTGGCTTTTCAACAACCTTTAATTCTGTCTTCAAAATATTCCATGTTTGCCTAGTCTTGTCACGTCGCAACGGGTTTAGGATTTTTTGGTTTTTAATCCCAAAACCAAAAAAGCCAAAACCCGTGACCATGTGACAAGGCTAATGTTTGCCTAATTTAAAATATTTTCTCCATATCAGGATTAGCGCACTGCATATGGGTAGTGGTGGGATTTGAGCCGGCAATACAGACAGTAATAACCAGGTCCGCTGATCCTGATGTATCACCTCCTAGCTCTGCGGTCTACCTGGACAGCGAGCAGATACCGTTTCTGGCAGAGTTTACCATTTGTGTTTGGTACAAACCTTTCTCAGTCGATCAGCAGGTAGGGCACATTGTCATTCAAACATTTTTGCCATTTTTGTTACATCATGAAAAAAATTGGAAATAATGAATTGTTGCTGACAATAAAAGTGTTATGTATCAAAAAAACTTAGAATAGCCGAAGAGGGTCGGCATCCTGGTATTTGATTGTAGTCAGAAAATGAATTTCTTACAAACCCCCTAGCTCAACATCAACATTTAACATTGTGAAACATCTTGGACCAACAAGAAATGGTATGTTAGCTACTTACAAACCCCTAGCACAACATCAACAATAACATAGTGAAACATCTTGGACCAAAAAGAAATGGCCTGTAGCTACTGCGTAGGCAGAATGACTGTTTATCCACAGTATAAGCAAGGATCATAATACTCCTGGGTGAAAGATTGTAATTTGATTTCTGAAAATTCATATTTGCTTAGAGACCTGCAAATTCTTGCTGGTAGCTCATTTCATGAATGGATTTTAGAAATATAAATTATATGTTATTTAAGTTTGTCAATTATATAATGACAGGCCATGTGACTAAATTTAGCTCTTTACATATATATATATAATATATATATTTGTACTGTAGGTATTTGTATTGAGTAGAATGTATTTTGAGTTGCCTTTCCTTCTTGTGTTTTTTAAACTGCAGGTGGCTAGCGGAGCAGGTGACGCATTGTATATTCACCATCTACACCTAGAGCCAAACGACAATGAGTATGTGTGGATGTACTATCTCTTATCCTCCGGCAAATTATCCTTCGTTGTAGATTGGGTGGCGTAAGTTTCTATTGATGCAGTTTTAATCTGAAAGCACGTATTTGTGAGTTTCATCGAAAGCATATGCAAAACTTAGGTTCTCAGGGAGTTCCGACAAGGAGTACAAACCCTTAATTTCCATATTTGTGCTGAAAATGAGAATATGCAATGATGCCCTTTGGCACACCCTATAAACAAATTGTCGCACAAAAAGAAAATCTACAATGTTTGATTTTTGCTGCTTCTGGAGCTACTTTTAAAACATGGAAGATAAAAGGCAGGTCGATTAAGTTTTTGCCACTTATACAATATAGGATAAAAGAACTCAATTGTCGCTGAGAGGAGCAGTTTTTCATAGACCGCATTATAATAAAGATTTTCATGGGAAACAAAGTATTTTTTATAGCAGTGGAACCTTTTTTTTGTGAAATTTAAAGTATAACCATGTCCTAACAAACAAATTTATAGATGGTTATATATTACAGACTTGATATCGATGTTGCACAGAGCATATTCTTCAATGGAAATTGGAATCACATTTGTGCAGCATGGACAAAAGCAGTTGGGCAGATGAGTTTATACTTACTCAACACAGCAAATGGTACATTTTTGTTTTAATCATGATGAATGATATATATATATAGATAAAAAAATTGATTTGCTTAATTCTAAAAAATAATATCAAATCTAAGCTGCATTTCATTAGTTCATGCTAGAAGTATGATGACTGATAATTTATTTATTTTCCATGGTAATTGTTATTATTGACCCCTTATTGACATGGCCAGTTAAGATAAACCAAGGGCTGTTGCTCCTTGCATAAACATATTTTATAAACTTATAACAGCTATGCAAATAAAAATAACCTGGCTGGACTTCCTTTGACATGATTGGGCTCTAAGTCTAATATTGAGATGATTCATTGTTACTTCTCATCTCTTTATATCACAGGAGGGGGAGAATACCAGACCGCACACCGTACAGGAAGCCGGGTCAGCGAACTACCTGCTGGTGAACCAGGAGCATCCTGGGTTTTGTTTCATGAGATGGACGGACACAGCAGTGGTGCTCCAGTGGGTATGTTATAAATTCCAGATAGGTTAGGTTATTATAGGAGCATAGACAGTGAGTTCAAATTTTAGTTTTGAGTTGTCCTCTCGCCTTTGCCTACGCCGCACAAAAGGAAAAGGGAGCTGAAAATGAATTATCTTAAAAACCAATTACTTGTTAATGCCAATGCCAATGCAGAATAAATATCTGAACCCACACTATAGTCAAGTTAACAGAACAACTCAAACAAAGAGGTTACTTTTATTTCTTTCAGTACAACAACGTACACAAAACTGCATCCAAAATAAGTGTACTTACTATCATTAGATCCAAAGGTAAGGTAAGGTTGACGCTATATTTTTCATTATTTACTCTTACCGTCCTTCGTATAAGAATTTGATAAAAATAACCAATAGTTGCTGCTATTTTTTTCAGGGAATATTAACAACGCACAAGCATCTGTTGGGCAGATATCAGGCTTTCAACTTTTCTCTAAATATCTCTCAATAGACGTCATAGCGATAACGGGCTGCGGGCTGCGGGCTGATCTTTGGGACTCATTTTATGTTGCTCTTGATGTATATGGAGCAGCTAATGACTATCTGATTGAGGATGTCGCCACTTCTTTCTGCTCTGAAGAATCAGGTAAAATTTCATTCAATAATTATTTATAATGTGTAAAAAAATAATTAATAATTAAATCCATAAATATTACAAATTTGAATAAATCGTTATATTTCAGCGAATTTGATCCTCAACTAAGTTCATACCTCCATAATGTAGTGAATCAAATTGACACTTTTAAAGCACTTTGTATAAAGGACGACGGTGATGTTTGATAAACAAGATATCCCAGGACTAGCAACTGGAGGCAAATATATGTTGTGACAATTCGGAAGAGCTATTTTTTGTTGGAGGGCCAAAAACAGGCAACTTCATTGACAATGATTGTTATTCTTGTTGGAGTTCTCTCACTTTTACAGGACGATGGATGATGCCCAATGAAAGTGGTGGATTGACTTTTGTCATCACCCCTGGGTATAAGTTAACCCACGGCACTGCCAGCATACCCACAAAACCTGCTGACAATCTGTTCCAATGCTGTCAAACATGTCTCCAACGCCCAGGCTGCGTAACATTCAATTATCAGCCATCTTTAGGAACATGCGAACTATCACCCATACTATTTACTGAGTTGCATATCTTCACATTGATCTCAAATATAGCTATTGAAGCAGACAGCTCTTATGTACTCGGTACAGCAACTAAGAATGTGAGGAGAGAGGGATTTCTTATGTTTTTACAAGCACGTCCGTCCGGATAGTGATTAGCCTGGGATTCAGGCCAAAAATGAGGTTGTGTGCCCCCCCCAGACTTTTGCCCCACGCCCCCCCCCCCCCCTGGCGAGGAAAGTGAGTGAAATGAGGCCTTGTCTGTATTATTGTTGCTCCTGTGGTTTTACCTTCTCATACATCATTCATTTATGAATAGACCCATGTGCTTTTATCATGATTTTGTTTTGACTGGCTGATGGGTTTTGGTTTGCTGTTGTGCGAAGTTGTCTTTTGAGTAGAAAAATAGCTCCAAATTATTGGACTGGATCCCGGTCTATATAGTGATTGAATACACAAATCTTTGTTGTTTGAACCAGCTTAGCTATTGCTCTAGAAGAGTAAATATCAGCTAGCACTGATATGGAATAAGGCCTCAGTGTTAGATTGTGTTTAGCTATAGTTTTAGAAGTGACTTATTGTTAGCCACCACCAATCTTAATGAGCCAGTGTAGGAGTTTATATAAAGTTAAGGAGGCTGAGTTAATGTTGGCTAGCTGAACAGTACAATATTTTAAGAGTGGACAAAAGGGCAGATTTTTCCTCACCTATAGGAATAGTTTACTGCATATTTGGAGTAAGATGTTTGTTTTGTAGTTTTAAAATGGTAGCAATTGTTGTTCGGTGGATGAAATGACTGATTTATACATGCTTTATTTGGTGTTGAACGTATTTGTAATTATAATAATTGATACAGTCAATTGTTTAGCATTATCAAATTCATTATGAATTTAATATTGTAGGCGGTTCAATGCTTCACTTTATTTTTACTTACGTATGCTTACATATATACATGAATTTATTCATATTATGTTATACTTGAAAAAACTGTCTGTAAATCACAGTCTATCTAACACGAAAAAAGAAATTCTAGCTTCAAAATAAGTGGATTTTGAGATGAACATGAAGTTGAGAACTTAAAGAATTGTCCTTGCGCAAGTTATACAAGGATGGTTCGGGATCTTGATTGCTCCGCAACGAACGAGGTATTGAAGGCAAGGAGTAATTGATATCCTTAATACTTCTTGGTGTAAAAATCAATGACTCTCCTGCTTACAAGAATCCGGATAGGTTGATATTACAGAGCCAATGCGCGATATATATCTCTGGATAACCAAACGGTAAAATAAAACTTATAGAACAAAATTTCAAAAAATGCATTTTGGCCGATGTCTGATTCGCTGTACGGTTGAAGGAGTACAAATTCCACATCTGATCATGCTACCTTCCAATTATAGCCGATTCATTGGCTAGATCCACTGTATTCGCCTTGTCTTGTAATCCAGTGTCATTTCAGCAAAGAGGTACACTCATCAATCAGACTCAAATGTCATGCTTGGATGTATAGAAAATGTACAAGGAAAAATTTCAGAATAACAGCCCAACCCGATCAGCTACGGGAAAAGGGCTATAACAAGTTTCCCCCCTTTGTGGTGGTGATATAAGAAAATTCTGATTTGCAGAAGGGCTGAACATGTTCTAAAAAAGAGTATGGCGGCAGGGTGGTACACTCGCCCTGATCAATGCCCAATATTTATTATTACAAAATTTGTTAATTGAGTTATCAACTTTCTCTATAAATGTAAAAGAGTTTTCCTCTCCTGTTTAAAACCTTGTCCACTAGGGGGCGTAATAGGTCATTAATAAACATACAATGTACTGTCAGTGTCAATGTTGAGTGAGCAAGTGCTATCAGGTGCTCTACTACACACCAAATAACTTTTACTTACTACCACCAGTTGTCACTCTCAGAGTGGATCACAAGATGTAGAGATACTTAATAACAAGGTAAGACATTGCAACCAGAGGCTGACATAGCACAATGTTGATTTATTTTACGGGGATAGGCCTGTTAGTAATTGAAGAAAGGAATAGAAGTACAGCTTGCAGTCATAGTCATACATACTCATTGAATTGATTGAGTCAATCATGCAATCAATCAAGAACTAGGAATACTCCTTGCTTCAATCATTTCAAACACCAATAAGCATCATCATTATCAAGACTCAAGCAAGGTGTAATACTTATCAGGCTACTCCATGACTCAAATCAACCATTATCATAATCACAATATCAACTTAAAAGTCACAAAACATTCAAATATCGATGTTTGACAAGATTAGAACTCAGAAGAATAGGTACATTAATAATCTTAAAATGGTGTTAGCCTACCTCAGGTATCTTTCACTCTGGTTCACTCCATGGGCCCATAGGACTTACATGCTTTTACTTTGTCAATGTCCAGTATCCGAGTCCCCAGGCAATTCTTACCTCAATTCTTACCTCAATTACTTTAGAACACTCGTAGACTAGACGTAGACTAGCAAAGAACAAGCATTTAATTCACAGGTGCCCATAGCTGTAGAGTAGGGAGTGCCAAGCCAAACAGGGTCATAGGAGCAAGGAGAATTTGCAATATTTGCGCTAGTGATTTGATTTAAGATAAATTTTGTGGTTACCACCATCATAGGACAATGAGTTGAACAACATCGATTGTCTGTTGTTGTCTATCAAACCTGGCACTGAAATTGGTGATACCCTAGTGAATGTTGTTGCGACGGTTGAACTGATATTCTTACCTTTTAACTCATTATTTTTCAGGGGGATCTTTCAATTAATCGAGAGCCCCACCATCTGATCATTCAGTGAGGGAGACATGACTAGGGTTCTTGTCGCCAAATCCCTCATGCATTCATGGAACCATATGATATCTGAATGAATGATCTGGGAACAAATCCGTCATATTGAAAGACCAAATGGAGTAGGAGGTGGCTCGGTGGTTAGAGCGCCGGACTTTCATCATGCAAGTGTTGAAAGTCGTGGGTTCGAATCCCACTGCAGTCCACTGACTACTGGGAGTTGTTGGACCCCCAGGTGTGCTCTGACCTGCCTACAAACTGAGAGCAAATTGGCGCAGTCATTGCAGCCTCGCCCTTAAGGCACACTATTTCGCCGCCACGATGTGGTGAGTGACCAACCATTGGGATTTTAACCAACAACCAACAAATGAGCAATTTTTTTAAGCAAAGGGATGGTGATATATTGCTTTAAAAATCACTTTACCGAAAGGGCCCCTGGCCTCTCCGCTATGGGCCGGTTTGTGTTTTTATTTAGTTACCATAATATGCATAGCTAGGCCTCGTCACCTAATTAAGAATCTGTACCATAAGATTCTAGAACTTGCGAGTAATGGCAATTTGTACTTTGTAGTTTGATATCAGGTTGGTTGATACTTAAGGATGAGTGGGGAGGCAGACATGCAAACCAAGGTACCTTGACCATGATTCGTCTGTGGGAGGCTCTTGCTCCACTCATGAAAAATGCTTCCCAAGGCAGGCTTTATCGGGTCTAACCAGACATCACATCTGACATCCACATATTTGAATCTATATTTTGTTTTATAGATCTGAGCTATAGAATACAGGATTAATAGAAGATAGATTCATCATGGCAGGATTAGATTTTCTCAGCAGCAGGCCTGCTGCCCTTTGGATCAAACTCTCATGGATAATAGTCATAGTTCTCAGTCTGAGCCATGGAGCTAGCAATTCATCCACAGAAGAACAAAAGAGTCAGGCATATAAAGAAATTAGTGAAATCAATTTCAACATGAAACCAGAAGGTCTTGTTATCCCTGATATGCGTAGTGATGACCAGGACAGTGTTGACTCTCGGCTATGGGGAGGTGTGAATCTCAAGCGTGAAGCTTCAAGCATTGCTAACAAACTTCGTGAATTGGCAAATAAAGAACTTGGAGTTACCTCTTTGCAGGTTAGTAATTTGAACTTGCAGAAAGGTCTAGGTTACATAGGGTCTATACAGAAACATTGTATTCTAAATTCTATTTTCCATCAACTCACGTCCGATGCGATTTTCCATCATGGTAATAGAACGAGTTGGGTTTCAAATCTGAAAGTTAATGCAGGAACCCTGGTTACTATGTAGCTACTTGCCAGGCTGCGCCATAACCAACAGCAATATCATAATTCAACATGAGACTCAGACTGTCAGCTAAGTGCGTATCATTGCTTGTGGCGTATTTGTTGCTTTTCACCCTCGGAGAAAAGTTCAGTCCTTGCTACTGCTGTTTGGGTGTCCCCCACAGCTAATATGTATGTGGACAAGCCAAGCCGCAGGCAAAGTGAGTATAATATCCTGGCGGTGTGGCCTAAGCTATACCGGCTCAAGGTCAATAGATATAATTCAAACACTTAAAAATGATGAAAATATCACGACCCATAGAATTCATAAAAGCAAGGCAGTCTTTATCTAACTCACAGGATGTGTATTGGCCTGAATTTGTTCAGGAGAATGTGGATTTACTGAGCGTGTCTTAATAATGCACTGAGGGGCTGTTTGCTAACATGTATCTGAAGTATCCAGCTAGGCATTCTGTAGTATCTTATATTACAAGAGCTCGCTGTGTAAATATCACTTGTTTGCCCAGTTGATATGTAGCCAAATAATGTTTTTACCTGTTATAAACTCGGGAGCTCGGACAACATAATTATAGCTGAGGAAAAAATTCAGGTTGCAATCTCATAATAGATATACATTCAAAAATTATAAACATATTTTTGAAGTAGGTACTGAGTTGACTTGACTTTTGTACCATTATTGTGAATTTTGGGGTGCTATATGATGCTGGAAACAGGTTGGGTGGAAAACCATATTATTATGCATCATGTAAAAATCCAGCCAACAACGAAACAGCTACAACCTTTAGTTGGTGGAGAGTTTGCCATCTGATGTTGTAGGTTTTTGCTTAGTCTAAAAAGCTAGCTAACCCTATTATATTGAAGATTGCTTGAACCTCATTCATTGTGGAAACTGGTGCTGGCAAGAGGCTATTTGGAATCGAGGCGGAAGAGTAATGAAAACAAAGACATTGCCTTGGGTATTTTGGTCTACATGTATGACTTCATAAAATGATCACCTGGTCAACATTATAGCCTAACTCCACTCTACCTAATCACCAGGGTCCAGTATAGCCTGTCTGGTGGAGGCGTTTCCCCCCCCCCCCCCACCACGAACAAAGCTTGTCATGACAGGCTAGGTTCAGTAATGCTGCATGTTTGATGTAGATGTTTATGTATGTCTTCAGTTAATGACAGGATGGTTTATTTTTCTCCTTATATCTTCTCACTACAGGGGGTATTTGATGGCATGCAGTATTCCGAAGAGGATGAAGACCTACAAACTAAAGTATCTCGTGTGAGTGGCCTCTATGATTTAACATTGAAGACTCATCAAGTCTTCTTGAGTAGCCTAAAGGCCAGAATCATGTCTCTCCATAGCCTATGTGAATTATTCCACAGAATGAAACAAAGGCAATCTCTTCTCTGTATTTCCAATCTTTTAGTGGTTTGAATGGCCATTGTACAATTAATGCATAGGACAGTAACCTAAATGCAGGACCTTGTCTTAGTCCTTCAGCTGAACATTTTTTGTCTTCACCTTGAAAAGCTTGACTAGACATACAGCGCCATTATATTGGCATGATTATGCTTTTCTCCTGTATTGAGATGAAATGAAACAGAACCCTAAGTCCAAGATAGGGGGGGAAATAATGTCTGCCTATCAGTCATTACTATTACCATAGTCTGAGCCCCAGACTCTTGCCCCTTCCTGTCTGACGGGGGGGGGGGGGGGCTACCACAACATTATTATGATATTTAGAGTACAACACATTATTGGCATGGTATTATAATAAATTTTTGTGGTCATAGGTGATTAAAATGAAATTTAAATTATTCATTGTGTCAAGGTGTAAGTAAGTTATCACAGCTCTTATCAGTAATCGTTTCTCCTCTGTCTGTATACAGATTGGGAATGCACTGGAGTCTAAGCTCTCAGACTACAGGAATGTTCTGATGAATAATAAAGCTCTCATACAGAGTCTGTACAAGTTTCATATGAGGAGTCCGATCTCACAGAACCTCTCATGCTGTCAGCTAAACAGCTCCATGTTAAGGTAAGCTAGGGATAGATACAGAATACAGTGGTGCGCATACCACTGTATAACACACAGTCTTCAGCTATAAACCATGTTTCAGGGCCTCTAGTACAACCTCCTCATGGACGGCCCCAGCATCATGAAGCCACCCCTGTGCATTGATGAGCATCTCGATCCAACTCTTCCAGCCCTCGGTGCATACTGATGATGTACTCCCCGTAGTGACCGGCACAGCACTTCAGTGGTTTAGTAGCAAAATTTGCCATTGTTACGGGCTTGTGTTCTACAATCGGTGCTAGCGTGTCTTAGACTTGCATCATACCATATCCTAGAACTAGAGGATGAATATATAAGCTTGAGTTAGGTTTGGCTAGTTAGCGGTGACTTTATGTATTTGGCTAACACGAAGTTGGTTATGGAGGCGAGAGTCTATATAAAGTAAAGGGGGTAGCTTTATATTTAACTATTCAAGGCGAATTTTTTGTAGGGTTTTTCAGACCAATAGAGAGTCTTCAAGGCAAGGCCAGATCCGGTCTAATGGAATTGCCCAATGAAGTCAATAATGCGGTTAGGTAGTCTTTTGATAATTTTGCTTGTCATTTGCTTCGTTGAGTGTTGGCCTTGCCATTTTAACAAATTATCAAAACCTGCCCTGATTCCTTATCATTGTTCCGTCGAATCTTCGGTGATTTGGCTGCAATAAGCCCTGATTTTTTTGTATATACAAGTCGCAGTAGAATATTGGATTTGATCACCCACAGGTTGATAGGAGGATTGAAGATAAGCCTATGTGCTCAGGTGCTACCAGCTGTGAAATTATAATCCACTGTCCAGTGAAAAATATAATAATAAAACTGTGAAAGTATAATCCCCAAGTCTTGAGACATTCATAACAAATTTTAATCCACTTCTCGCTACTTACGACAGCAATCAACACAGACCATGATTACTCAACGCCATTCTCTGCTGCAGCACTTTATGATATACACAATAAAGGCAGTCGAGATAAAATTGAGTTTTGATAGCTGCGATTGATGATGGCTGAATAATGTATATAGCTGTATATAGCAGTGAACAAGAGTGGATATTAGTTTTTGATGAATGCAGACTGTTAGGACGCTGTGTGTCAGTGACCAGTTAAAAGCTTTCCTCACTCATGGCTGAAAAGCAAAAGCCGATAAATGTCAGGGCTTGAAAATCTTTAAGAACTACAAGTGGCCGAAGCTGGACAGAATGGCGTTGTTGTGCAGGGCCGTAGTTTATAGAAAATGGTAGGGGAGGCAAAAGTCCAAAGCATCACCCGGAGGGGTGCTGTAAGTTATTAAAGGTATCAAATTCGCAAATGGAAATCACAGAAGAACTGATACTGACTTGGATTATTCTATTATAGTGTTTTTAGGCCACTCTATTAAGCTTTCTAGGGGGTGCCCCCCTGCCTCCCTAGAACTACGGGCTCATTGTGATTGTTACGGGACAGCAAAACCTTCTCACGAAATCATTCATTTCTCCTACAATCATTTCACAAACATTATTGTGATGTACTCAACACCTCAAGTAAACTAACTGCTTCAACAATTTAATTTAGGTGATTTCTATTGAACCGCAAAAGCCCTGAAAATTATTGTAAAAAAAAGAGAATATTTAGGTATATATCGCGTTATCAATGAATTTTTAATGGCTAATAGACAAAACCACTTTTCTAGGAATGACCAAAGAGCTTTTCAATGGCCAAATAATTATGTGTAGAGTTCATAAACATGGACTAAGAATATTCATCTGTGAGCGATTCCATGTATTAGGCAAATTTAACCAGAAGTTTCATCTTTTAGGGCCTCTGATAACCGCAGGTCATCTAAAAGGCCACCAATTAATTCACACACTTTGAGTATTTCACATGTTTATTTCAGTGACCAGACTAGTAAGGAGGGAACTAGCGGATATAAGACTAAGACCTCCCTACATACAGTGTGTGATCTACTACCCAGTGACTTCACACCCGCTCACTTCAACCCGGGACGCAACCTGACGGCAAAACGTGAGTTGACCCTGAACTTGGGAATAATGCTTGCAATGATTTATCACTGCCTACTCAGAAACCTCTGGCTCGAAACAATGCTTAGCATAATATTTGATTCAGTTCTATGTGTCTCCTTTTCAAAGTTTTAGTGTGTTGAAATACAGTGTACTCCGTTTAATGGGGTTGTGTCGGGAGTTGTCCCTTATTATTGAGGTCAGAACAGATGAGACCATAAATTTGCGTACTCCTGACTTAACAATTCACATGTTACTCCTGTTAATTCAAACACAGAATATCAGCAACAATTCATCAAACCTCAATACATTCTAATGTTCCTCTTTTAAAACTTGCTATAGTCTTATTTTGAATTGTGTGCTATCGGAGTTGCCTCCTATCGGATCATGTTGACATCGTGTCATAAAGTCTTTTGTCTGTGAAGGTCTGACTGATCTGACTGAACTTGACTGACTAAATTGGAGTGAAATTATGTAGATTAGCTACTAAAAATTCAGATCACCAGGCCACTGAATGATTTCAACTCCTGTGACCGCCACGGCCCAACTACAGAAACTTTACACCAATGTGTGTATTACATATTTAGATCGTTCTGCTAAAATCAGATATTGTTACACTATCAGTTTCTTAGCGAGTTCCCTGACCTGCTCACTGTAACACTACCTGGCCAGCTAATGTGTTATTGATTGTGACTTTCACCCGACTCTGTCTTATTCATTTCAGTGTCACAGAATACGCAGCGCTTTCCGGTGCTGAAGTGGCAATATTTTATATCGAGTACCGGTGTCCACAATGAGTTTCCTGCACACGAGATGAGCTCACTAGGTTTACAATGTGCTCAGGCTCAGAACTATCGTCACAGGTAAATATTGAGGAGCGTCTGACAGAGAGGGGGGCAATAGTTTGGGGAGCTCAGACTAGTAAATAATAAATATCAAATCATATCACTGGGTAAAACACTCGGAGCAGATCTATAGAAAATCAAAATACACTTCTCACTATTGTTTTCATCATAAACTTCATATTAGATAACGATACCACACACAAATTTACCAACGTTTGTTTGATACATTTATTGCAATTCAGAGAAACTGATGAGAAAATGAAGTGCTGTAATTTGTATGCCTAGTTTGTGAATATGTGTTCGGTTAACAGTTAAATATGTTAGTATTTGAAAAAAATTTCCTACGGTTCCGAATATCGTTATTAATGAAAAATTCGTCAGTTTTAGAAGCTGGGAATTTACTCATATTCTTTCAATTCATTTCGGCCAGTGAAAATTTTCTCGCTTTTGGTTTATTTATTATTTCTACCAATAACCAGGCTGATTTGGCTCAATCTGTACAGCAGACCAATAATAGTATAATAATAGCTAGCTGTGATAATAAACTCTGAGATCTATATCTAATTATATGTAACCAGGTTTTAGTTTAACACTTGACCTATAATTTACTCTGTGTTGGCTTTCAACCAGCTCTCAGCGCAGCGCAATAATTTCATCATATACCTGCACAGTCGTGTAACATGCTGTCAGATGCCAGATTTGAATCGCTCTGCTTTCACAATCGAGTTTCAAAAACTAATTTAGTTATTGTTGGTGCGAGAGCAAGGTTATGAGTGCGGGTACTTGCTGGTACAGGTCCGTCTTGCCCTGACAACAGCAGTAATTTAGAAAGATACTGGTGAAGTGGATGTAGTGACAATATCGTTATCGGTCAACTGTGAAGTATGATCAAACTACTGAGTTTATGAGGAATATTCTTTCACACCTAGACTGGCCTTGATCCTCAAGGTTTAGATGACAGAGTGCTTTCATAGTTCTTTTACATATTGTATAAAATTACGAAGTCTCACAATTTAGAACTCCGAAATGGCTCTTTATTTTCAATTTCCTAAATAAAACTGATGCTTATCTTAAAGTGCAAAGCATTGTTTTTCTCTTAAATAGTGTCCGGAAATTTAACCAGCTGTAAATAAAATTAACCAATTTTAATTCCAATCTGTTAATTTTTTTATTTTTTGTGAGAAACTGTTTTTTAATCCAATGTTGAGTTCAGACATTCACATATCAGACTGGAATACAATTCTACCATTATTTATTTTACAACGTGTAGCTAAAAAGTAATCAGCCTGTATTCCTTGTATTTGTAGAGAAGTATTTGTCGGGACTGTTTCGCCCCAGCCTAAAAACGTCGTGATTATGGTAGACATATCCTCAGTGTTAACTCCAGAACAGATGATGACAGCTAAAGAACTGGCTAAGCAAACACTGCTGTCTCTCTCCGAAAGTGACCTGGTATGTTGAATTTATAATCCTTACTCCGTTTTAAGTGACTGGTAAAAACTTGCTGAGATCTTAGTTGTCCTTTGTAATTTCATTTACAGTTATGCTAATGTTATGAAAAGGGAATCTTACAACAAGGCCTAAATGTGTAGTTTATGTGTCGAGATAGCTGGTGGTAGCATTTCATTATCAACCACGCTCCCCACTCACAATTTAAGAACTTGCCCCAAAAGCATGGGAGTAATGGTCTAATGTGAAAAGCTAGCCTGTCTGGTGGTGGGTAGAGTGGTTGATAATGAAATGCTACTACCGACTAGCCCAGCCCAACTAACACAGTCTAAGTGCTTAAACTGCCTAATGTGCAGCCCGCTATTAAAACCAATTCAACCATCGCCAATCAAGGAAATGCTGCTGTTAGCAGATAGCTGATATTCCATATTTCCTTGAGACATTTTAGCATGAGTTGTCTTCTCTTTCAGGTTACGGTGTTAGCTTTGTCACATACTGTTGAGGCCCCGCCTACAAGATGTGATGCAAACAGTCTAAACCCCGCCTCTCAAATATCCAAATACTACTTAGTGGATTACATTGATAGTCTGAGTCCAGCACAATCACTGGCGAATCATTCACTTGGACTACAGGCTGCGTTCTCCGTTATTCCTCAAGGTATTTCAGTGCTGACCCTTCTGGCGGCCATAGTGATACTTGGTACTTTCGACCATAACAGTTTTTATCTATCCTATGAGGAATCAGTTTTCTAAACACCATCTGTATCATTGAGGAAATCCCAACTCAAAGAAATCTGTGATGGTTGTTTTTGTCTGTTATGTGTAATCAAGTTGAGTCGAGTCAATGTCAGCGATCAAACAATAAACATCTGGGCGCTCGGAAATAACACAAGGGTGCAAGGACTTTATATAGTGACATCATTTCTTCCATATTTATTATATTGTATGTATTATATTATTCTATATTAGATACAGTATATCATTATATCTTTTAGGTGAGCCAGGTGTAATTGTCTACATCAGCAGGGGACTGATGAACATAATAACAGAAGCTCAGGATGTGATCGGGATCATATCCAGGGCTAATGTACAGCATAATGGAGAAGTCGTCATACACACCTATGGGTTAATTGATGGTAAGTCTATATATATATGAACCTAATTTAGACAATACTCATTTGTTGAGAATGTTTTACAGAATACCCAAAAAAAATGAATAGAAAAATAAAGTCACAAAGATGTTAATGCATAATTGATAAACATCATTGGTAATCAGACTGTGTTAGAAGCAATACTGGACATTGACAATGCCCATTAAACTGTATGATTATTATTGTTTACTACCTGTCTTCACAAACACACACAGTTCTAGCAAAGGTACTAAACTAGTTTTATTGATAGTAACAGATGATTTGACTATTTTGATGATTGATTTAATGGACCACAAATCTAACTGTTCAGTATTTACTGGATCAACTGGTGCTTCACTGAAAGAGGTAGCCAAAAAAGTGTGTGCAAGGTTTATTAGAGATAATGAGTGGAGGGGGGTTGAGGGGAGTTGTGTTAACTTTTTCTGTAATTAATGACACTTGATCTCATATCCCTTTTCTCTACTAACATGGCTGCTACTCCTTCAACGTATGAGTGCCCTGCATTCTCTCAGTTACTTGATTCATCTCACTCTATTTGCAGAAGGAACACCGGTGATGTACGAGAAAACTTTTCTGACTGACATAGCTTCACAGAACTTTACTAAATATGGTGTCGACTACACAGGTGCTCCTGTTACAGTGAGTTCTCACTATTATCCTCCAGATTGCCTGTTACTTTGCTATACAAGACCATGGGTCAATATCAGCACAGTTCTGAGATCTCTTAGCTTGGAATGGTGGAAGCATTTTTTCTTTGCATTGCAGAAGTTGTGTGACCTTGCAACATTATGGGATCTGAATCTTTGTTTTTGGCACATAAAGCATGAAACTCCTTGCCTCAGTTATTAGTAAAAGTTTACCTTTATAATCAGTAGTCAATGTTCATTCCTTTTTTGCTTGTAGCCGGGGACCTATCAGGCTGTCTGCTGCGCAGATAAGGCGGCTGCTGCTCTGTCCAAACTGTTCTTACCGACATCCATATCAGGCTCTGAGGCTTCAGATGTGAGGATTTCTAAACCTTACAATGATCTGATAGATCAGGGTGAGTGATATTTGACATCGCTGTTGTATTGTGGGTAGGTGATTGTACAGTGAGCATACATAATATGCGGGTTAAAATCTCTAATTCTGTCTCTGTCCTAAGACTTAGGGGCACGGCCGCCATATTCGGCTCGAAGTTGCTCTTAGCCTGCAGGCAGGTCGGAGCACACCCGAGGCATCGATTGATGCCTGGTAGTCAGAAGACTGCAGTGGGATTAAAACCCAAGACCTCCAACATGCGTGTTTGAGGGCAGGTGCCCTAACTAACTGAGTTACCTCCTACTCCTTACATACTGTGTTGTCCTTGTACAAAACAATATTTACCAGATAAAACTCAGTCAGCACCATTCAACTCAGAGCTAAAAGTAGGCAGTATGTGTGAAGTATTACTAACTGTCGCCAGGGTTGAAATTGTTCATTCTAAGTCCAGGATTAAAGATTTCAAGGTGTTATAATCATGTTGATCACTTGTAGTGTTTTACTCATCAATGATCAACCTGATTATTTTATTCACTTAGGAAGTTATTGATTACTCAAACAAATGGTTCTAAAGGTTGACATAGACCACTTGCAAAATACTAGATCTTGATATTAGAAATTTTGTTGTTTGTTTTACAGGTTTAGTGGTCAGTATGTCTGTACCATGTGTGACAGGGGATGATGAGGTGATTGGTGTGACTGGTATAGACTTATCACTAGAAGATCTCACGGCCAGAGTTACACACACTAATAGTGAGGGTCTCTACGCCTTTCTTACAGATATGCAAGGTACCAACCAGCATTACAAACTCATATACTTTGCAATTGATTGCCCAAGTTCAATGCTGATTCTGAGTCATGATTCTTTCAATTTACAAACAAATAAGTTTCTTTCAAATTCATTGTGCTTATTTTCAAGTTTTCTGTGAATAATGCCATAATAGCTGACACACATGACACATATCTTCTCAGAATACTGAAGTTGCAGTTTTTATTTAAATATTTGAGTGGAATCGATAAGTTTCAGTCTGGATCCCATTGTTCGCAACAAAACAATAAACTCTTGCTTTGCAGGCCATGTGATTATGCATCCAGATATTGAGAGGACAATGGCTCTTAGAGATACTCTGACACTGATTAATCTCACACACTATGAGAATCTGCCAGGATTCCCTTCTGTGGCTCGGCAAATACTATCAACAAGGTATACTCTTTTGATATAGATTTTGTTCAGTATTTAGAGAGTTGTCTCCTCAATAAACGGTAGTAGACAACTTCTTTAAAGGGGAGTACACCACACCTGAATTCCTTCATAGCTGCCCGTTGCAACACCTTCCATAGATTCTGAGAATTTTTGTTTACCTATGATTTTATTTAAGTTTCCATGTGAACAAAGACTTACAAAAACTGAATAATATGAGCACAATATTCTTGTAGCTGATTGAAATTTTTTTGTCATATACATTGTTTGGGAAGGATTTGTCAGCAGACAACCAACTTTTTGTAATGGGCAGTGGTGAAAATGTCATAGTTGCTATTAAAATATGTTGGTGTATTCAAACTTAAATTACTACCTGCACATCATGGCTCATTATATTTCCTCGTTGTCAAAGTTGAATATGTTGCAAACAGTTTATTCATTCTTACCTATACAGTAATGGTACAGCCGAGTTGGTAGTGAGTAACACCAGTTATGCTATATACCCGACATATATGATGACTTATGTGTACTCGTGGTATAGAGTTAAGGAAACTCCCTATGTTGTCGTCATGCGACAGGCTAAGAGCAAAGATTCTCGCAATGAAATATCATCTATAAGTGGTAAGTGGTAGTCTTATTTTATTGACCGTATGTAATAAAAGTGAGTCATGAGTGAGTGGGTATGACACTTATTCAGGCCGTGTTGCCCTAACATTGTCTTCAATCATTGACTAACCGTTGTCTGATTTGGCTAGATTGGTTTATGATATGTCGATCAACTCGGTCATCAAAAATTATGTAAAAGCTATAGATGAACACAGTGAAATGAACAAAAGCTTCAATTTCGGTGCCGAGTGTGATGTATAAACTGTTTTATAAAGTTTTGTGTGAACACTTTTTCATATATATCCATTATGTTTCTTGCTTAGATACAACAAGGCTTGTGACTGACTCTGAAATAATTATGTGATATTCATTTTTTAGGAGATTCTGAAGAGGATGGTATGGTTTATCACAGGCTAGACCTCGGTCAGCTACCCACTGATGATACATGTCTGCACTTCCAGCAGTTAGCCTCATTTTCTACCTCTGCGCTCTTTCTCTCAGCTCGGGCATTCGACAAACCATTCGAACATATAAGTCAGCCTGAAACGAAAAAGATGGTGTCCAATTACCTAGCTTATATCGCAGATGGCTCCAGCTACATCAGCAAACCTGGTCAGTTATATTTTGTATAACAGGACTGTTTATGAAATCCCACAATGCATTATTCAGGAGTTACATAGGTTTTGGGGTCAATAATAAAATTCAGTATTGTGTTTTCCCTGTTTTTCTGTATATCACATGCCATAGCCAATCTTGGTCATCACTGTCAAATATACAACAGGATATTTGAAAGGACAGCTTTTTATTTAAAGACCTGTTTAAAAATTCCTTAATACTTTTTTTTATCCTTCGATCAGGGGCCTGATATTAAATTAATATCCGTCCATCTTTTATCATAGCCATTATACAGTAGAGGGTTGCTTTGAATCTGCCTAACCTTACTTGCTCTTTTCTTGATCATGAGTTTTTATTCTATGGAATGTTCATCTACTATACAGGTCTGAAGGAGGGAGTGAAGAATGATGCCATAGCTATATCTAAAGTTCACAAACTGTGGCTGAAACAGTGGAAGACTTCTACCTACTCAGAGTTTATTATCAGAAGGTACGTGTAGTTTACCCACTGGTCATGTCTCAACCAACCAGCCAACCAACAAGGTTCTTCCAGAGGAGCTACTGCTTTTTTATACACTAAGCTCTATTGTAAAGTATTTACTGATGGCCAGAAAGGCTTGGTTTTTAGATAAGCTTTGATTCCGTGTAGTATACTGAATCACACAATATAGATTTTCCAACCTACCCAATTTTCAATTGAAGGATGAAGTAGGGCTAAACGCTATTTTGCTTGAGATCAAGGAGTTAGAGACATCTCCTTGTCTGTAACATTTTGTATGAGACTGTACACAGTCATTTTATTATCCATAAGCAACCGCTCTCATTAGTTTTGTTATCTCCTATTGTTACAGGTACATAGCGACACCTAGTGGAGTATTTAGGATGTTTCCCGCCACACTGACTCGTAAGCTTTACGACCCGACACAGAGTCACTGGTATAAGCAGGCTATGAGACTACCTGGTAGGATCATGCTAACCAGACCTTATGTAGACTCTGCGGGGTCAGGATACATGGTTACACTGAGTCATAGCATCTATGAGGGCAGGTATGTGTTATCGATGATATATTAATATGTGACGGTTAATGATCAACCTCCCCATTGAGTGGCTTATGAGCCATTTGAATTACAAGTTAATAACTAATTTGGAGAATCTAAAAAACACTGCTGCTGGCACAGGAGTGAAATGAAGAAAATGCTGAAGGATTTTGGAAATAATATTGATTTCTTAGTCTGAATACAACAAATGTTAGCAGTATGTGATGCATGTGGTCTCGTATAAAAAGACATGATGTGCTATAAGATAGCGGAATTGTGTTGCTGTTATGAGGGGTTTTATGTTAATTTTACCACCAGCTCACGCAACCAAATATTTTGGTCAATTCAACATCTATTTAGGTGGGCTTGCCTGAGATTTGACTAAGTCTGGGCATTCAAGTCTTGTGATTAAATGGTTTATCGTTCTGTGTTTTAGATCTGCAGCTCTCCACACTCCTAGAGACCCTATAGCAGCTGTTGTAGGACTAGATTTACCTGCTAACTACATTCAGAGACTTCTATACGACCTGATACCTACCTGCTCAGTTAAGGGTATCCGATGTTTCATGCTCGATGATAAGGGATACATCATCACTCACCCTAACCTCAAACTCTCCAGTAACCAAAGGGCGTTAGAGCAGCAACATCTCACTCATATGGTTAGTTTAGACCAATCAATTTAAATTAGCTCATTTTTTATTTGTGTGAACCTGCTATATGTCACATAATTTGAGTTCAAACTTGCTGTTTTACCGGTAGGATATTCACAACAAAAAAAGACCTAGTTTAAGCAGATGATATTGCTTATCATTTATCTATGCATAAGACAATTGGTGGGGGAGGCGCAAAACTTTGAGGATGTGCCATGGCAATGGTGTGAAGTGGAGTCTGGGGGTAATCCCCAGCCTCCAAAGGGTTTTAGTGATAAATAGCAAATGGAAGTTCCAAATGAGCTGATTCTGACATGGCCTATATTCAATTTTAGCATTTTTAGGCCACCGTCCCTGCCTCCCTTAGAGTTCTTTGGGCCTGCTATGTACACCTAATTTACATTACCATCTTCCTAACTAGTACCATAATTATTACTTACAGGAGCCTCTAGTAGCCAATGATATACTTGGACACAAAACTCTGGTCAATAAGAAGCAATGTAACAGCTTTGCTGATAGGACAGTGCAGAGATACTATCATGTGAGTGACTTGAAATTTAGCTATTTATATTAGAGAGCTGTTCTATTGCCCAAAACTCCCTGGTATTATACGCTGCATCCAGGGAGTCCCAAACTCCCTGCTGCATCTAAATTATGAAGTTATAGTTGTCTTCTATCTTTCGGCGGTCAGACAACTTGCTTCATCCGGCTTCACTCGTGAAGCTACGATGATTTCCTTTTATTCAATTATTATGAACTTGTGTATCTGCATACCTCTCCTTAGTTTGTTACATACTTGTCCGTAATACGATTTCCCTACTCTGTGATGACTGAATGTGTATTGTTTATTACAGTTTAACACCAGCCTGACTACCAATGTCACAAATCTAAAGGTGGGAGAGCAGTGTGTCCGTTATCAGATGAGACTCGTGCCCGGTACTAACTCATTCATCGTCATGATCAACGAGACATGTGATATGAGAATGGCTGCCTTCTGCCCATGTAGTATTGTAAGTCTAGAATTATCTTTAACCAACAAATAATAAATTTCTATGCAATGTCATGTATATGTATTCATGAATTGGAAATTTGTATCTAATCATAGAAAACTTATATGGTAGAACCACGGATATATATATATATATTATATGGATGAGGGGAACATATCTATCCCTGAACAAGTGTATGGCTATTTATGTATGGTTGCTAGACAGCATTTCTCATCTTTGATTGATCTGCAAGTTCAGGATCTATTCATTTCAATAGGTAGATCCAAAGTAAAGCACATCGTTCTAATGTTCCCTTACTTGCAAGATAAACAAAATAGTCCCGAGTTAGCCTTTCGTGTTCATTCATACTGAATATTATTACTGTTTCTCATATTGAGGTCTTGTATTCGTTTTCACAGACTGATCGTCTGTGTCTAAACTGTCAGCGTATGGAGCAGTCTGAGTGTGAGTGTCCATGTGAGTGCCCCCTGGTGTCAGATATATGTACAGGGGAGCTCGACTCCAGTGAGGTCTCTCAGCCCAGCTGTGATCTGTTCACTGAGAGTAATGTGCTGTTTAAGCTACCTAAGGCTCTCACTCAGAGGGTACATCAGTGTGTGGAGCCTAGATGTGACAAATATACAAGTAAACGGTGAGTGTGATCATAGATGGTATCCCTATCTATGTCAGATAAAGGCGTGTGCTGTGGGCAGATCATAGACGATAACTACTCAGCTCAAATGATTATGTTTTGCACAATAATAATAGACAGTTTTCTGAGCTCTGATTTTAGGCTCTATTAGGAGTTGTCCCCAACTCTGAATATAGGCATAAAATAGAGCTCAGAAAACTGTTTATATAAATGAACCACAACTAAGCGCTGTTTGTGAAAATCCTGGAATATGTCCTATCATTACAAGTGAAGGCTGTGTAGTTGATCATCTGAAACATGTTTTGAGGAAGTAGCTTACAAATGATATATATATATATATTTCATTACCGGTCTTTATGTATCAATGCTATGTCAAGTATCAAATTTATTACTTATCAAAACTCATACGATCATGTTTACAGTATGGGAGATGCACAAGGTTGATAATGCAAGGCATACAATACTTGAATATCTGATACATTGATACATGTACATGAGTAAACATGTGTACACTAAATAATGGTGAAAAAATATTGAGTAACATTATAAATATTGAATAACATTATAAATAACAAAAATCTTGGAAATAGTGACTTAGATCGCAGTGCTGTTCTTTAACTGTGAGTTTTCTATATGACTGTAGAACTTGTATGGGAGTAGTAGGATGTTCGTGGTGTGAGACAGCCAGCGATGGGACGACTTCCCTAGATGAGGGGTTCTGTGATATCCATCAGATATGCTTTGGAGGCATACTCGGTGCTCGAACACCTTATAACGATCAGATATCAAGTGAGTAATAGAAGTCAATATCTCAACTTCAGCATGATCATTATTCACTGAGTCAAGTGTTTGAAAAGAATATTTGCTCCAGCATGGAGGTTTCTGGCAGTCTAAGTTACTGCGTCGATCAAGAATCTTTTACATATCAGCAGCAATATTGTTGTCGCCAATTATTATGCATTACAAATAATATGCATTATGAAATATTGTTGATAGTAAGTCTTTACTCTTTACCCGTTAAATATATTCTACTGGCCCTTTACTATAGTATAAATATCCCCATAAAGTTTACAATGTATTGTAATATTCAGTCAGGAGTGGTCGGAAGGTAAAGTATGTGGAGTTTTGATTTTTGGGATCCGATTGCAATTCCTGGTGATGAATGTCATTCTTGATTAAGTAGATGCCATTCATCCTAGCAAGGTCCTTGCGGAACAGGACTAAAAAATACCGGAGGTCCGCTATGTGATTGCACACCCCACATGCAGTTTAAAGATCCTCCTCCGGCGTTACCCTAAAGGGATAACTCGCTCTGCATTGAAGACTTGTAATTTGTAGTATAACCACATAACTCACAATGCCCTCACATATAATGATGACAATTATGTTCTCACCTTTTCTCTGCTGATAGTCTCAACGGTATTAGAAACTAAAACTTATCACACATCTTAACGTTTATGTTGCAGTGGCAGAGAGTACCCATCAGAGTAGGAATCCTTTCTTGAAGAACACACCAGTAGGACCAGTTACTGGAGCTATTCTAGGCTTAGTACTGATAATAGCACTCAGTGTCTACTGCTACAGACATAACATACACCGGCAGCCTCTCTCCGACTCTGACGCTCATGACTCCAGTAATTGTAGTGGATATAATCAGGAGACTGACGGAGCGTACGTGTATCATGAGCTTCCAGCTGTACCAGGGCCTTCTGGAGTCGCCGCAGGTAAACAAACTATATTGGTATTCTGTTGAGCCTTGCAATTAGAGGGAGCGATGCTTTTAAAAAACGAATTGTCACTGTCATGTTGCTCAAAGTTGGAGTAATTCGTTCCCAAATCGTTTACTCCGAATTTATACAAATTGAGTGATTGAGATCACTCTCACTAACTGAGCCAGCATAGTCTTTTAGGCTGTTCTTAATTGAAAGAACCCTGGTTAGCCCTGTTCACACGCCCACAGGTTTTGGTTATTATGGTTTTGTAGGTGCCTACACAACCAAAAAAACCAAAACCCGTGGCCGTGTGAACAGGGTTACCCCCTGGTTAGCGCATGTTGAAGCGCTACATCTGCAGGTAATTCTCTCTAAATCGACCCAAAAATCATGTATTATAACTACATGTAGATATTAAAAGAAATTGCAAATCATTGTCTCCGTCTGTTCAGCTCCCTCTTATTATTCCTGATACAACCCATTTACAGCTGTTTGAGCTGACTGTGTTGGGCCCTGTCATTCTGTGCCACTACATCTCAATTTAAATATTATAATATAAATAAATACATATATATTACATTCATATATTATTATATATTATCAGCTCATGTGAATCTTGTGGAGATGGAGGTTCCCCCAGCGGCCCACATTTCTCCGTATCATGTCAACGAGAACTACAGGCCACCGCGTCCCGTTGTCACAGCTACTGAGAGCAGCGACCACGGCTACAGTACAATGACGGCACAGGAAGAGGCGGAGACCTCTTCTCAATCAGCAGCGTCCTGTCGAGATTCTCTCGTCTCAGCGCAGTCCACTTCAGCAACAAGCAGTAAAAATGGCAGCAGTGCAACTTCAAGTAAACTGGTGAGCTAAATAAAGATAAAAGAAAACATTTTTTCTGTAGGATTTTGTTATGTCCTGTTTGTCTTAATTATTGAACACCGTGGGAGGGTGGTATATCCCACCCTCCCTGATTTGTATCGTGCGATAAGTTTATTATTCTGAGCTGTCCTCCCAACAGCTCACCGTCACCTGTAAATATCACTGAGGATTGCTTTTCTCTATGTTACAGCCTAATATAAAAATACTACCTCCTCCAAAAATGTCTCGTAACAGCAGGTTAAAACTTCACGACAGCGAAATGAAGAAATTATTACCTACAGACATATCATGTCGGACAATTGATGAACAACCGGAAACAGAAAGGACTTATGCACTCAATCAGTTATAGTGTAGTTAGTCATAACTTTTTTATGTATATACATGTAACTGGTATTGTACATGGATGATGTACCAAAGAGTCAAAGATCATAATATTGTAAATAGCTTACTATTTAAAAATCTTCCCGCTCTCGGCCATGTTGAATATATAAATGGCTCCTAACAATTATCTATTCTTTGCAAGTGCGATGCTCTTGAATTGCAAATTTTTTAACGAAATAGACCACTTACTTTTGTTACGCAGTTTAGGGACTTTCACTTTTATAACCAAAAACTTTTTTTGTCTGAGCCATTCATGACAAGAGTTTGAAAGCCTGACTGATATATTGTCAGATTGGGACAGCTTCTTGCAAGTGTTGTCTTAGATTTACACAAGGTGCATATTATGACAACCCATGACGAACCTGAGAATAATAATTGACGTTTACAATCGCACTGATACGGATATATATATATCAGTGTTCACAATATAATATAATTTAGAGTAATGCAATGCAAAAATTTTGTTGTAAGTAGGAGCTAACTTTTTCTCATGTGAGTAAATGTTTTCAAATTGTTTGTTGACGTTTGGTGCCAGTTTCAAGTTGACAGTTATAGTGTAGATTTGGAGGAAAAGTCCTGTTTTTTTCCAAATATTTTACAGCCTAACCTCCAAGTATTTGTTCACATTCGTTGCTGACTTTAATAAACTTTGAACAAAATCTGATATGCGTATGTGTCATGGTTTTTTTTTCTAACCAGTCTACACTGGTTGTGTTCTCTTAACAATGACAGGTACCTGCTAAATGCTGTGTACAATTCTGATAATAGCTAGTTGTATCGCGTACCGCCTCTCACCCTTTTTCCAAGTTATTGGCAAGTTATACACATTCTAACTAGAAAGTTCCCAGTTCCTACCATCAGGGAGATTGTCCAAAACTCCCTGCTTCATCAACAACATTTCCATAGGCTCAGGAGTTGTCAGTCCGACAGTTAGATTAAGAAAAGATAGCACAACCCTACGAAGTTCTTTGGTGAAGAGACTGAGATGCTACATTTTCATAACATGAGACGGGTATACAAAACTATCAGTATTCGATTAGATTGAGATGATGTCTATGTCAAGGTCATATGTCGAAATAGAATTTTGTGAGAAAGAAATGTTTAATTGACAGGACAAGCTTGGAAAGAAGACAAAGCAAAGGATTATTTTGAATGATTAATAAGCAAACGCCAGCAGTAGACATCATAATTCTTGTTCATAGTACATTTGACTTCAACTAGCTAGTCACTAACTAAGCCTAAGGGCCTTGATGAGTGAGTCCAGTCAATCCTTCAGTTCAGCAACCAGTAGAGTAGGAGTAGAGTAATCACTCTTGTTTGATTGATATGAATGTGTGTATGTATGTTATTATTAATTATAGATAATAATAATAATAATGGATACATAGGACTATTTTTGTAAAGCAATTTCGGAGGCCAGGGGTTGGTTGTGTGTCATCATTTAATCTACTCCAATTAAATCTTATCCAAAGGCCCCTGGGCCCTTGGGTCATCATAGTTAGTATATCTAATACCCTTGCCCAATTCAGTTGAGTCGGCCATGGGCCTTGGGACTTACAACATCCCTTTACTTTGCCAAGTCCAATATCCAGGGGGGTCTTTCAGTTAGGAAGAGTGATCCTTTACTAAAGCAAGTTATCACTATCACATCGCTCAAAATTATCACTCACTTGGTGTTTCAATTAGAGAAAATCGCCACCAAATCGCTCACTCAGAATTTATATAGTTCCATCAAGTGACTGAGCGATCTGAAAGCGAGACCTCTAGCAGGTATCGCTCACTCACTGAGTGAGCGATAAGATTGCGATTTTGGCTGTTTCTAATTGAAAGACCCCCCCCCCCCCCTCAGTATCAACCACCCAAAAGAAAGGGTGGTTCGATACTGGACATTGGCAAAATAACGGCATATAAGTCCCAGGGGCCCATGGAGTCAGCCTGCCCTCATTACAGAAAAATCAATCATTAGGGGAAGGCGGGGTACGTTGAGCCAGTTTTTACATATTTAATTGTAACATGCAGTTGAATAGTGCCAGATTAACAAAAATTGGCACTGAAATTGGTCTTCATGTCTTCCATCAACAGGAGTGAGGTCAGAAACCCATTGCAGCAAGAAAAGGAAATATTGCTGTTTCAAAAAAAATCGGGAAGCGGCTCAACGTGCCCCAAGCACGGGGCACGTTGAGCCGGGTCCGCATTTTGTATGGGGCACGTTGAGCCACTCTGTTATGGTCATCTCTTTGCTGGTAATAACTTTTCAATTCATTGCAACCATAAGAAATAAAGGAAAGGAACCAAATTCATTGCAACAGCGCATTTTTTTCATCACTCAAGTGAACTATAAAATATAATTCGCAACACATAAATCTCTGAATTTTTTGCGGTAGAGGAATACTTGCACACGGCAAACTTGATCATAAGTGAAGGGAAAAGTGAGCGCCGAGTAATTGCTGATTTCATTGAAGAAACATCAATTGCGATGTTTTTGTTTTTGTGTACATATACTTCATATACACTTTCATCATGTAACATTTATATACTGCGTTGCATGGCTCAACGTGCCCCAACGGGCATGGCTCAGCGTGCCCCAACAGCCTGTTTTTCACTTTCAATTCGAGTTCAACAAAATCTCTCCATCAGAGATAAGTTTAGATTATGTGATTTTGAGGCTAAATATGATGTTATCACATAATAAAAGTTGCAACTTCTCAGTCACGCCTTGTTGGGAATAAATGACATTGCCGTCGAATGGCGCATTATTTACTTTTTACGCTAAAAACGATGAAAAACTAAATAATTATCTTCCCTTAGTAGCTATCTTTCTTTTTGTCTGCTCAAAAAGGGGGCCTTTGGTCACATGACCTCTGATGGAGGGGAAAACTCAAAACATAAAATGGTATTTGAAAAAAGTGGGGTTGATCAACGTGCCCCATGGCTCAATGTGCCCCGCCTTCCCCTACATTACGAAACAAACCCAGTTCTGTATATAGGCCTGTATACAGAGATCTATGAATATTAGGTCTAATATAGAATAGTATCTGCCGCTGTCTCTACATTATTGTGTGTGCATAGACCCAACAACAGCAACATGCTGAATTCGACCCTTGAACGCCTTGAGGTGCTCAGCTTTGCGACCTATAGGCATTTGAAGTTGCCGGCATGTTCACTTTGCCAAGTATACATGCTTGTAACTCCTGATGCCTATATGAAAGACATCCCTGGCTGTAACTCAAACATTAACCATGATCTTGACTTGAATAGTTTTTTAAAGCGGTTGACTATTATTTAGTGACGATGAAAGCGCTGTGTAAATGAGTAGAATCAGCCATTACAGAAAAAAATCCAGTTCTAATGGGCAGGAGCCAGTCTCATGAAAAAATTCAATTCTAAATGTATACAAGAGTGATAATTATTTTCCAGGCCAATTGATACGCAATATACCCTCACCAAGTGATGTCAGTCGTTGGGAATCTGGAGGCAGAAGCGAAGAAAAGAAAACAGAGACTGCTTGCTTTGAAAGCTAAGAAAGAAGGCAAAACAGTCGAGGAACTATCAGACAACGATAAAACAGATGCTGCACTTCCAAAGTATGTATTGATTATATGTTTACAATCTGTGTATAAAGTTCCCAACGAACTTTAGATTAGTGTCTTGGTCGTAAAGAGCATATTAGGCACAACGGGGAAGCGAATTGGAGAAATAATATCTGTCATTTCTCCAATTCGCTTCCTCGTTGTGCCTAGTATGCTCTTTACGACCAAGACACTAATCTAAAGCTTAGAAACGAGTAAAGAATAAGTAAAGATAAATTTAAGCTTGGTCAAGAGACTGTCAAGGTTTCACTATGTTCACTATAATAACTGTTATTTGTCACGTTTATTTCTCTGTCTATGATCCCCGTTGTGTCTAATATGCTCTTTACGACCAAGACACTAATCTAAAGTTCGTTGGGAACTTTATACTGTGCTAATCATTTTAGTAATATTCTAAGTAAGGAGTCTCATCCTCTGTACAATCGTATAGTTTTTGACACTAATCTAATGGTATCCTCTCGTAATGCCTAAAATTCAGGCCCAAACGCTGCTGTACCACTAAACGCCAGTGCAGTTTCTTTGATTATTTTATGACATTTTACAGCTACAATTTTATGTACAACTGAGTTTCGATGAGACATTATAACTTTTTATCATGCCCATTTATATAGCTATAACTATGGCTCAAATGTTGCCATGCCCTATAACCAGATCCCTCAATAATTTATCAATGTCATCTCAACAATCTTCTGAGAAATATGTCACTTACAGTGGCTAACAGCTGAACTATAATTGTAAGTACAGAGTTGTTCTGTAATAATATACTTATACCCTAATATAAATATTATTGATGTGATATTTACAGGCCGATATTTCGAAGCTATAAGCCGACTGATGATGCACTGAAAGAGAACACACTACCTAATCCTGACACTGTGGAGGGTAAGCTTACACTGTGAATATTCAGCCCTAATATACATAATGTTGTCCTCACCCTCACCTTTCAGCAAATCACCGCATCGACCGAAGCAGACATAAACCTTCTAAACATCATAATGATAACACTTTCTTTCCTTGTAAAACATTGCATTGCATCATATCTGTTATAAAATTAGAGCTGGCTTTTAGATAATTTCTTCTTGGTAACATACATAGACTTAATATACTACAGTACATTTAGTCTATAGTAACATATCTTTTAATGCCTAGTTTCACTTCTGGACATAACTCACATGATTGTTGATTGTCATACATAGAGATAACTTTGAGAATCCGGTCATTTATTCATCATGTCATATAGAGGATTTATTATGATTTGTTCAGTGTCAGAGCATGTAAAGGATCAGTTAGATGCTGGTAAGCCAGCTCCTATCATCGAGGAGGTAGACTTAGCTTCCCTAGCACCTCGTAAGCCTGACTGGGATCTGAAGCGTGATGTATCTAAGAAACTGGAGAAGTTAGAGAAACGAACACAGCGAGCTATCGCAGAACTCATCCGTAAGTCTGCTCCATCTCATGCTGAATTTGGTTAGAAAACAGATTAGGTGTTAGTCGATGGGTTGAATTAAAATGTTTAGTTTTAAAACAATCCGCATAGGTTACAAGTCAAGGCCATGATAAGGCCATTTGATAATTTTGGATCTAGTTCAAGCAAAATGTATTAGAAATGACAACTTGTAATGATACACAAGTCCAACAATTTTGTGTTATCCCCCAAGGTTGGGTGTAACAAAACCCAACATGAACAGACAACTCCACACAATAACAAACCAAAACCCATCAGCCAATAAACAACAAAACCAAAAAACAAGCACACTATTTAGAACTACACAATAGTGATGCATGAGTAGATAACGCCACAGAAGTAAAATCCATCGCAACTCATAATACATTGTTGGCCTGAATCCCAGGCTGGGGTTAGACCTGTTAAACCAATATCTGATATGAATTTTAGGTGAGAGATTACAAGGAGAGAGAGATGGAGAAGACCTGGTCAGAGCTGTCAGTACAGCAATGCAACATAAAAACGATGATGATGAGGATGATTGAATATCAATATGTTATGTACATATATATAATCAAAACAACTGAGCTGTAAATGAAGCTAGATTTGTTGTTTACCACATTTTAAAGGCTCCAAATTGTCTTGCACATGAAGAGTAAAGGCAAATTATGGTTGTAACATTTGTTTATTACAACTAGACAATACACTTTTGACTCAATAAATTTACATAGTATGCTTTTCATTTTTTATGGAAGATGTCTTCACATTATTATTGATACAATTACATCACATTACAACTATGGAACTAGTTTCAGAAACGCATTTCTGAGATGAGTTACGTAAAATAGGTCATCCCACCAGGTGGATTATTTAAAATTTCTGTATATGTATGTCAGTTCTTTATTTACACCTAATATAATACAGATTATACAGTTGAAAACTTCATCCTCTTTGCAGACTAGAGACTTTCCTTACATGCTTCTTTTTCTTAGGATTGATGAAGTGAATATCTATGATGGCGCAGTCACTAGTTCAGGAATTTTACCAGTTAACAATTTAAGTCCTTGTTTTAGTAGATCCCTGTCCACGTTCTGTGTATTGTATGATGGTAATGTCACCAAGTTCTCAGTCTGCAAGAAAAAAATACTGTCTGGTTATTACAGGAAGAGATCAGTCAAATGTCAGAAGCAGCCTGTGGACTGTAACCGAGACAACATTTGTGCAGGCATTACTTTCCAGTTTGAATTTCTCATACTTTGAGGCCTATGGCAGGCATTTACCAAATCAGGAAGACATGTGTTTAAGCCTCATGCACGATTTTCTTTCATTAAGAGGTAACTCCTGATAATTTAACTGTGAAGATTGGATAGGACCTCTCAATAGCAACAGAGCTTGTGTCATGGCAACTGGTCCAACCAGCCTTGTAACCGTATTGCTTTTCGTTTGAACTGACTTCGATCTGGTCAATACAAAACAATACAGCGACACTTCAAGTTGAGGGCAGATAGTTTTAGAGTGAGTTGTGTTTTTTAACTTCTAGTAGTTATTTCAAATGAGTTTAGCATAACATACCAGAGACATGTTGTTAAATCCTTAGTCAGAGATATAATAGAAGAACTTATGTGTTAATTGAGGCTGCAATATTTACTCACAGGGTTCATATAGTTAGCCAGCCTTCTCATTCTGATATCTCGGCTGGCTATTAAAGCTTTTCTATACGAGCCGATAGACTTAAACAGATCACTCCTCTGGGTCTCCTCTCGTACCTTACGTATGTGTAACTCTCCTAAATCATCTCTCAGGCTTCCGGCTACGACACATATACAATCATATATGCAACTATAAAACTTTCTCAGATGGAATGGCAATCGCGGTGTATGCAATTTGAAGCAAGTGGGAAGACGTTTTCCAATAACTGCAAATCAAACATGTGAGCGACATATGTTTACCGCAATTACCAAACCATGTGAACAGATACAAGAGCTGATTGGGTCTAAAAGGGATATGGCAATCCCTAAGTACTAAACTGGTAGAAGCTGCACATATACTCGAGTCTGGTAAAAGTTATAGCCATAATTTGGATGTACAATATGCACCTGATACTTATTGTACCATTTAGATGACCTTGAATACAATGGACCAACAGTAAATCATGTGGTCTACTATACATTATTGTTAAATGCTGATGTCTGTGGTGATAGTGACCCACCATTGTGTTGGTTTAGAAGATTCTGAACCTTGTCTACTCTTTCCTGGCCTGCATATTTCTTCGATATTCCTATTCTACTGAGTATATTAGCAGGCGAGAATCGCTCGAGGGCGTCTGTGGACGAGGAGGGTTTGGGCTTCATCGCTGTGTTCGTAGACATAAGTGACTGCCAATCAACATCCAGAATACCCACTACATCTGTCCAATAAGAATCAAGCATGTCAGGATGCAGTAAACAACTGATGGTATTCACCATAGACTCAGATATGATATCAGGTAGATGCAGAGGAAGATCATAAACAAAATATCATGTCAATACCAAAAAACTCCCTTCTTTCAACTGCTGTGGAGTTCCACAGTGCCACTCCTAGTCAAATGACTTTTTTTAACATACAAGGTCGTGCAATCAGATCAAAGTCTCATAAAACACAACAAAATGGGTGCACAATATAAGAACTTACCAGTGACAGCCACCTCCTCCTTGTTTTGCTCCAGGTCCTCAGTCTCTGCCGATGTTGCGGCTGTATCAGCGGTTGGTTTCTCCTGCGAGTCAGCATCTGTCACGACAGTGTCAGGCTTATTCTGCTGCTGATCGGCACTGTCGTCTTTAGCTGACAGAGAATCTCTCTTATCTCGATTTCTACCTTTCTCTAATTGTAGAGAAAAATAGTCTTTGTTAGTATACTCAGCAAGTATTGTTTTATAACTTTATTGCACCATCTGCTCACAAGATATGGGCTTTACCGAATAGACAACCTATGATGCTTCGATTGTGCAATCACAGTGCACACAGCAAGCTGTCGAATATCTAGTTTTGCTACCTTGGATTAGGTTGGGACATTCTTGAAATGATTTTATAGAGTAATTCAATTGTTTCAGAATAAAATCTTTATTATAATGGTGTTTACTGAATTGGTATGTGAATGATAAATTTTGTGAGGAAAGCAAATCGTACAGAACACAATAATTACTGACCAGGTGTTTCGGTCTCCCTGCGAGTTCTCAGTGAGTTCTCTGGAGCGACTTCTCCTGTCTGACTCATTCCTCTGTCTCTTCCTGTCTGGTGAGCCGACCCTCTCCACCCTATCAGACTCCCGATCACGAGGGGGTGGACTGCGGTCCCTCTTATATCGAGGACCTCTGTCATCAGCGGGGTGACGATCATCGTAGTGTGGTGGACCATCAGGATACCCTGGTCCATCATGCCCACCATATCCTACAGAAAATATTTGAAACATGTGTAAGCGCCTACAAACTGAGAGCAACTTGGCACCATATATGGTTGGCAACGGCCTCAAGGCACCTTTATTTGACAGTCTTAGGACGAAGCCAACCATTGTGATTCTCACTAACTCCGAAAAGAAAATGTAGTAGATGGGCTGCCAAAATAATTACAAAAAAAAAATCTGTTCCACTATAGAAAGGAATGTATATGACAAAACATCATAGCAACTGAGAATTAAAATAAACATATTTTTACCTCCTCTTCCTCTGCCTCGCCCCCTCCACGTGCCTCTGCCTCTGTATCCACCTCTGTAACCCCCTCTATCGTCAGGGCCGCCATATCTGTCATCATGAGGAGGGGGTGGACCTCCGTAGTGGTCTCCTGGAGGGGGTGGTCCTCCACCATACCTTCCATATGGCATGCGATCAGGGGGTGGCCTGTCTCCATATCCGCCCCTACCTCGACCTGAAATAATTTACATCATAACGGAATAATTTCATAATATGACATAATATAACATAATATAACATAATATAACATAACATAACATAATATAACATACATGCATAGAGACTTTCATTTAGTTAATAAAGCAACTACAAATTCAGGAAAACTTGATAAAATGTTAGACTTACCTCTAAATCCACCCCTGTCAGGGCCATCAAAGTGAGGATAAGGAGGTCTTTCTCTGTCATAATAACCATCAGGGCCGGGTCCAGGCATTCCAGGAGGGGGATAATCTCTACCGCCCCTATAATCACCCGGGCCCCTACAAGGATTAGTACATAAGCATTCCAGATTCAGATAATTTATTTGGATTTGATGTCTGTTAGCCAATTGTGGGAGTCAAATGAAAAAGAAGGTGATTTGATGCAGAAATTTCTATTGGACAAGTGCCCTACCCATGATGAAAGTAGAACTTTTTTTAGCGCTGATAAAGAAAATTCCCTCAATTAGAAACAAATAATATTATCCATTTATTTCAAAGACATTTTTTTGTGCTCCCACAGAATTTATGACAAAAGGTTGATAATGAGCAAATTTCGAATTCAGCTAATTATCTAATTGCAAAAAAGTATAATCCAAGTTTCAACCTAACTTATTTGCCAGTATTGTAAGCATGGATGAGAGTGGTTTAAATTTGATTTTCTAGCTCACCTGCCTCTTTTGTCACCTGGTGACCTTGTTCTCGGCGGGGTTCTCCTGTCTCCTCTTCTATCACCTGGACTTGGCGGGCGTCCTCTATCATCCTTGTGATGTGGACTGTGACCAGAAGGCCTAGGGCTAGGTCGGCCTCCTGCAGCAAACTTCTCCTCCCTTTCCCGCCCACGATCTGCGTACATTCTCTATGTAACATAATATAATAATAATGAAATATTAATAATAATATCATCAGAAAAAAATTGGAAATTGATTGTGCATGATGAAACCACACCTTTGGGAAGTTGTAGATTTCATTATTATTTTGGAGTTATTCTTCATTAGAATTTATCAGCTTAACATTCATAAAGATCACAAAAAAATGCATTTAATCAGATTCCTGCATGCCATGAATGTTTACTCACATATGGATGCACAGTGATCACATGATACCTGTATACTGTTGCATGTATATCTCTGATCGATAGAGAGCGAACCAATTCCTTTAGTATGAGTACCATCACAAGGAATTTGGTGTAACAGCCCGTGTTCAATTTGATCAGTTAGGGGTGGGTACATAATTGGCACTGATACTGAATTGACACTAACAATCAGAGATACACATCATGATAGTGTAATATTGATGTCAGTGTGATATGGATGTCTATATGCTACCTCCTACCTTTTCCCTGTCATCTGATATCTGTCTCTTCTCTCCTGTCGTCACGCCTGTCATCGCGCCTGTCGTCGCGTTGATCGTCACGTCTGTCGTCGCGTCTTTCATCACGTCTATCGTCGCGTCGCTCATCTCTTTTATCTCTGTTGTCATACCTCTCCCTATCATCTCTTCTCTCTCTCTCCCTCTCACGATCATCCTCACGCCCTCCTCGTGGTGGTCTGTAAACACATTAAGACAATATATCATTTTGGAAGCCCCAAGTTTGAAGCTTGATGTCACATTAAGCCAGCAGGACAGTAATTTATCGGTTAATTTTTTTTATATTATTACCATACCTGGTCTCATCATCACGACCTCTTGTTGCTGAAGGGTATTCCCTCCTACCATCTCTGTCATCTACTCGAGATCTTTCCTCCCTTCTCTCATCTCGCCTGTCATCACGTCTTTCTTCTCGTCTTACTTCCTGGCGCTCACCAGGAGAACGCTCTTTAGGCCTAAAGATCAATGCATGTTGCCATTTATAGGACTGCTGATAAGAATTTTAAGTATCATACATACATAAAAGTCAAGCATATTGGTTCTTTGTGACTGATTTCGAAGCTACTCACCCTCTGATTGTTACTAGATGCATGATTTATCATTTAATGATATCACTATCATTATCAATATCAACAACGACAACAACACCAATACATGATCAAGGTGCAGCACACAAGCTTATATATACCTGTTATCCCTGTCCCTCCTCTCATCTCGAGATCGATCGTCCCCTCGTCTCTCCTCCCCGCGTCTATCCTCTCCTCGTCTACTGTCTGACCTTTCACCCCTTTCATCTCTGCTGTGATCATCTCTACGCCCCTCTTCCCCCCGCTACGATCCTGCTCATCCCTACCCCGATCTGGCTCAGCCCTTGCACCTTCATCTCGATGTGATCTGCGGTCAGCGGAGGGGGAACGAGATCTTCTATCTGCATCTAGGATCGGACAAAAGTTTTAGAGTTACTGCTGATTGGTTGTCCAAAGAGACAGGCGTACATTTGTTCAAATGAGTCCGATGATTGGGATTCTATTTAAAAAAACTGTCTCAGTACTGGTTGATTAAAACAAAATGGTTCTTTAATATCAACTTGCCACATCCCAAAGCATGGGCCAAGTTGCTCTCTGTTGGCAGGCAGGTTGGATCACACCTAGGGGCCAACCAAACCCCTGTAGTCAAACCCGCAACCTTCAACATTTGCATGCTAAAGGAACGGTGCTCTAACCAGCTGAGCCACTCCTACTCCTGCATGAGTTTCAGTTGTCTAAGTATATTCCAGACAGCACAGCAACCCAATAGCAGTATGCCAAAATATAACACATCAAATCAGGAAAATGAACAAATTGATAGGGGATAATTCAAACATGTGTTAGTAGTGGATAATATTTATCTGATAAAACAGAATGTAAAAAATTACCCAAGTGACGTTTAGTAGATCTGGATGGTTTCTCTTGAGGAGTTGGAGATCTGGATGCACTCCTACTAGAGCCTGATGAGGAGCTGCTAGCAGAGCGGGATCTCTTCTTCTCACTGTTAGCGGCCGGCTCTCTGCTCTCTGAACGCCTACTTATAAACATTTGTTGTTTATTCAATTGTGGATTGAGAAGTTTTTGATAAAGCTGAATATTTGGAGAACTATGAGCACTTTAACCTGAGTCAAAATTTGAATCAATAATACAACCAAGGAGTTCGACCTAGATTGCTGAGATCCTATTTGTTGTTGGAGAGGAATCACTATTTGACAGGAGGGGATAACTCTCTACTAGTGCGATAACATAAATTTGTAAATATAAGGCTGTTGCATCTCCTTGTCGCCTTGATTCACTCGTGTAGCGATTGCAGCACAAGTCATCAAAAGCTTGAATTCGATCTGCATTTACTTGCAACTTTTCCCCTCATTCCCTGTTTAAATTAGTATTCCATTAATCTCAACCCTTCTTATGTCTTATCATATTAGTAAACATAAGCTTGATCTACATTTACTTGTAACTTCTCCTTTCATTCCCTGACTGAATTTGTCTTCCATTACATTACTCACATCCCTCATATTACTTAACTAAAAGTCTTAGTGATCACCTTTTAGACTGAGTTTCGTCCGATCTGGACTTTCTCTCTTCTGGGCTTCTCTCCACTCGAGTCACCTCTGACTTCCCTTTACCTTCAACTCTATAAAATGAAATTTATAAAATAAAGCTGACATTTCCAGAATAATACATGATCATCATAACTCAACTCCAGCCTTGGATTGTCTATCATATACATACTGATTCACGCCTGATAACTTCACTGTGAAATATCCAATATTTTATTGCGATTGTCTTCTCCTGCACTTTTATTTAGTTGGAGATAACTCCTTATTACTACGAGTAGAAAACCTGTCGATAGGCAATTAAAAAAATAGTTTGTGTTCGGAATATAATGTGTCACAGGCCACATATTATTTTTTTTTAAAATCCTGTTTAACAAATCATATCCATCTCAAAATACAATGTTAAGATGGGTCGATGAAGCGAAACTTACTCAGCTTTTGATTTAGATTTTTTCTTCATCACTTTAGAACCTGCTTTGACCTTTTCACTATAATAAAAGAAACATTCCGATGTTAGCATATCAATCATGTCGTCATATCCAATGACCTACATTCAAACAAAGGGTTGTGCTTAGGATTGACAGCAAAGATGTGCCAAAGCAGTGCCCAAGACAAATTCAAACTCCCATCTGTATCCGGCATGAGAGTAACCACTACTAGTTAACGACTACCCCAAAAACCAAAGCATGTTATAGTCAGGCAGTTATTTTTGATAAAGTTGTGTCAGATTTGCATGGTAAAAAAACTCAATGCTCTACATGAATTATTAATAGTGGAAAAGTGCCTTCCATAAGGGAAGGTAACACCCATTCTCTGCATTATGATGTCACAGTCTACCGCATGTGCAACACAGGAAGCAATCACTTCCGGGAGACTGTGACACAACTTTATCATAATTAACCAACTGCCTGACTATAATCTGATTTGGTCGTTGGGTGGTCTTAAATATTCCAAGCTCTGTATCTGAAAAACTGAGAAATAAAAGTACCTCAAACAGCATATTCAGCACTAAGTTGCTCTCAGTTTACAGGAGACTGCAACATGATTTAATCTTTAGATTTCTAACACATTTAGAGTGCAAGCGCACTTACAAACTGAGCAATTTTCTATGTCGTAAATCAAGCATTTGTCTTACTTACCCTGACTTAACCTTCTTTTTCTTTTTATCTACACCCTCTTCAGTCTGATTTGATTCTACTGATGAACTTCTCTTTGCTTTCTTCTTAGTCTCCACGGCCCTGTAAAATACATTAGTATATGTCTCATATTAACAGGGAAGCAGCGCTTGGATCGCAACCAGACATTTCTCTACTGAACTAGCACTTTCCTTTTATTATTTCACACACATGGTAATCAGTAAGCGGTTAAGGTTATTAATTTAAAACTGAAATTGGTCCGGAGCAAGCTGTTTGTTTTCTACAATTGATGGTAACATCTGTTTGTGAATAGTGACTCAATCGCCTGAGCATCGAACAAAGTCATAGATAGAGGACGGATGCCTTTTACCAAAAGTTAGAACCAATAGATTTTCAAATAGCTTCATACCGGTTAGCATCAAGATTTTAAACAACAGAGACATTCCTACTCCATCATTGTAATATGTCATTGGCTATTTTACCAAATAAATCAATCTTATCTTACTTTTTCTTCTTTTTAACCGGCTCCTCTCCACTAGATGGCGCTGGCTTCTTTTTCCCCTTCTTCTTCACAAGTTTGGGTTTACTCTCAGAAGGTTCTGGTTCCCTTTACGATAAAATTTAACATGGCATAGCATCAGAAGCGCTAGAGCCTTAATTTGTAATGGCATGATAAACCAGGGCTTAGAGCAAGTGGACACAATGCAAAATTCAAAAAGTCAATGCGATAACGGCATGAGATATTCACAAATAATTAGGAAAACTTCAATAATGGTCACATATTTCCACACAACAAATGCAATAGAAGAGATACAGCGGGGAGTATGTATCATAAACTTACGGTTCAGGAGAAGGGGTTCTGGGTCCTGATCTTTTAGAGGTGGATGGATTCTATAAATACAAAGGTAAGATATATGTGATGCAATTGGAGCTTGTTTTCCCAAATGAAATGATTTTAAGAATTTATGTCGCTTATTTAAGATATTTCCATATGCATACATGCAACCTTTATTCAACGGTTGACCTCATGCGATGTGCTAATATTGATGCACTTTGTCATCCTGTGAGATTTATGGATATGTTTCTGTCACTTGTCAGTATTAGGCAAACTAAAACACCATAACAATCAGGTCAATCAACATATGACACCCTTACACAAATTTCACTAGCTCAGATATGAGCGGAAAGGCTAACTTATCCATAATTCAAATATGTAAGGCCACCACAGAGAGTTTGATGAGAGCTTACCCCATAGAGATATTATATATATATATATATACATATAATATAATATATGATAACTATATGGCTTACCCCGATACTCTGTTTGCTTGCCAGCTCTTTGTATCTCTGCAGTTTCTCATCCAGTGTTTGAAGGTCAGATGCATCGACATCTGTTAGCTCATCACTGCTATATCTGTCTTCCTTAGGAGCGACTGTGATAGTAGATTTTATAGCTCTGTCAGCACTAACTTCCCTCTGTGACCACAAGTAAAAAATGTGGAGTGTTTTAATAATAAACAATAAAGTAACATATTACAAGTAATAAGTGATATAATAACATATTATGTTATATATTATAATCTATCATAACATAATAACATATTATAAGTGATTAAAGAACAAATTACAAGCTTTAATATGGAGATTGTTTGATATTTGGCTGTTTATATTTACCACATGAAGTCAAAGTTTATATGCAGCTCTGATACATACGGGGAACAGGAAACGAAATTAATAAATACGCACCCTTTCTGGAGATGAGGAGTAGTCCCTCCTGCTCCTGTCCCTATCATCTCTCCTGTTTTCTTCTCTTGGTCTGTTGCTATCTCTTCTATCACTCCTACTAGGTGCTGAGTCTAACTCTCTGTGTGGTCTGAACAGGAAAATATAGACAGGACAAAGAATGACAGTGTTAATTTCTTGTGAGCAAGCTGCAGTATACATATCAGACAGCATATATGGATGATCCCAACTCTGATGCTCAGCACAGGTGAACAAACTAAGCAAAAAAAAAATATAGGCTTTATTGCTATTCATTGCTCCTTTCGGGGCTAATGAGAATATGCTTTCATTAATTAAATAATTAAGATCTCATCTAATAAGCGCGCCCTCGTACAATGTAAGGGTGGGCAAGCTAGGCTATTTTCCGGAGAGCTCACCTCCTTCAGCAGGATGAGAAGTGACTGGGATTCGAACCTGCAATTCTCAGATTGAGAAGCTTGAATCCTAACCACTACAACACCCTGCCTGCCCACCCTACTATCAGTCCATGTGATAGCAGCATGTTTATCCATCCTTAATGTCAAACATTCTAGTCTAGAGAATTAAGCATACCTGGTTTCAGCATTAGGGAACTCTTTCTCATATCTCTCCCGATCATGGTAGAATATACAGTTTGGTCCGTAATTACAATATCCATTCTTGAATAAAAATTTGCACGGGTCTCGCTTGTCTGATTCTCGCTGCAATAAGATGTTCAAGGTGCAAACCAGTTTTTCGTTACATTGCTGCCATTTAAAATCCATTATTAATACTCAGTAATGGATCTCTGTGCCTCATGTTCTTATAAAACCATTCTAGATGCTGCAGTTTTCTTGATGTGACCATTTAGCTCAATATGGAAAACCAACTGAATTAAGCCGCACGATTGAGCGTCTAAGCACTTTGAAGGCAATCTGACTTGTGTTGTTTGTAGAAAACTGTTACCGATTATGAAGTACGGACGAACCTTTGGTTGTGGTCTATCGAATCTTCCTCTATGTTCAAACCTCGATCCACCCCTGTTTTCATATCTACCCCTATCTCCGCCTCTTTCTCCACTCCCGACCCGGTCATCTCTGTAATCTCTTTCTCGGTCTCTCCTCTCATAGTCTTCTCGCTCTTTTCTCTCTGATGATTCATGCTTACTGCCTGAACTCGTCTTGTGATCTGAAATGCAGATACATTAGATACAATCAACTTTTCAAGATGGAGGGAACTCAATCCTAACAGGAGATCTTAAATATCATGGTCACAGTTTTCTAATCATATTTACCTGTAGCAATGAACGTGTCATGGTAAATATTTAGTTTTCACAATATACTGCACAAAGAGCAAATGTTTCACACTACAGGACAGGGTTTGCTAGGTTTTACACACAATTCAATGGCCGAAATAGATGCATTACTGGGACTTAAAATTACTCACTAAAACATCCGCATGAAGGTCTCACCTTTGGATGAACCTCCTAGCCTCTCAAACACGGATGATTTAGATGTCCTCCTGTCCTCATCGTCGCTATCTGAGTGGTGTCTCCTGGACTTACTCTTACTAGATGACATCTGCAAGGGGTCACTTATATTAGAAACCATATACAGATATGAATAGGGTGATACACCTAGATGTAATCAATGTCGCTGCTCAGTGCAGCTAATCCAGCGACAGTAAATATTTACCTACTTGTAGGGACCAGACTAGGACTAGAGCCTTAGGCCAGTGACTGATCTTTGTAGATTTTGTTACATTCATTGATCATGAAGACTGGTGAAGTAAACCAATTTGGAATTCATACTTGTAACTGATGCCTATTTTGACGAGAAAAATATGGGCATTTGGGCTTTTAAGCCTGCATTTTGCCTATGATACAGGACGGGTCTTTCAATTAGAATGAGAGATGCTTTACTAGAGCCAATTATCACTATCGCCTTGCTCAAAATTGTCACTCACTTGGTCAGTTAGATAATTTCATTCCCAAATTTCTCCACTGAGAATGTATATCGTCCCATCAGGTCTCGTTTTCTCAGTGAGCGAGTGCTACATGGGACATGTATTACAGCACTCAGGCCTATAACGTATTGTTGTTTGTGCTGTAGGGGCCGCATGAGCACTGTAAGACATGTCCCATACAACGCCTGCCACACATCTCACAACACTAACGTTTTGGATGGACTAAGTACCTCAAATATGTCTTAGCATGCAACATGGGCTGTACAAAAAACCCTATGGCATGTTTTTTTTCGTAAAACTGGCTACTAGAGTTTCAATACAAAACTGAACTTTTTCTGTCATGTTGTTTATAATTGGAAAACCCCCTGACTGACATACCCAAGCATCATTAGAGCCTACTGTATGAACTCTGCAATCAATAATGACATCTAGATAAAATACTTTAATGACCCTTTAATAGCTGTGTGCAAGTTTCCTTCAGTCTCCCCACCATCCCTCCCATACACTACAGGCATCTAAACATTACAAAAGTTTATGCAGTTCTGAATGGGCACAAAAAAACCGTCGCTGGCAACAGGTGATGTAAGACATGTTGTAGGACAGGTCTTACAGCGCTCAAGGCCTCTACAACATAGTTCTTAGATACAACACAGCATTGCTATACAGTCTATATGGTGAACAAATTCCATTGTTCTTGAGTGCTGTAAGACAAGTTGTACCGTTCCAGAAAAAGTCCAGTTCTAAATGGCCAATAGCCAGTTTTATGAAAAATTCATAGTAGAGGGTTTGTTGGTGCAGCCCATGTTGCATGTTAAGGCATAGTTCATTACAAAATAAAATACAGTTGTAAAATACCCTTTACCAGTGGTTCCTACATATTGTAGCAGCGGGTGGATTGAGTATACCCACAAATGAGTGTATCAAAAGTGGGGAATTGATGCTACCATACACATTCCCCAGCATGCAAGCACACACATCCAACATGTAATCAGACATGCAAACTTTGCCTGCTATTGTACTCCTTTGTTTACCAAACAAAAGGCCTTTTGTTATACAACTCTCATAGGTCTCTTGGGACATGTCTCCCTGAGATCGGCCCCCAGGGCCTATCCAACATCCTACTGCATAGGTGTACTTTATTTTGTAATGTTAGGTACTTAGTCTGATCCAACAAAGGATTTCTAACGATATTGACTGTATAACAATGCTGTATTGTATTTAACAATAATGCTGCCATTCATGCAACACCCGTCGCCAGCGACGGTTTTTATTGCTCATTTAGAACTGCACTTTATTTTGTAATGACGACATGTCTTACAACACTCCTGTGTTGGATCAGACTAAGTACCTAAACGATGTCTTACATTGCAAGATGGGCTGCACATACAAACCCTCTACTATGATTTTTTCATAAAACTGGCTATCGCCAATACATATACAGAACTGGACTTTTTCTGCAATGAAAGCTAGAGTAGATGACTGGACTGTCCAGTCACCACAACATCAAAAGCTTGTATGTATGCCAATCCAATTCCAAGTCCCAATGTCCATGGACATTGGTGGCAAAGTAAACATGCTTGCAAACCCTATGTTTCTTCTAGGCTATGTGATTTATTGGACACTATTACATACTAGAACGAAACTGTACTCAAACACTCAACAAACAATCAATGCAAATAAGTATGACGACCCTACTACTCAGGGGCTACTCAGTAACATAACATAATCATAACTATTAAAACTTTGTTGTATGAGATGAGTTCTCATCATGTAAAGGGCAGTACTTCATGTACCTTAATCATTAACAGCTGTGTAGGTAATTTTCTCTCAACACAGTGTTTGAGATCCTTTTCCTGAGAAATTTTTTTTTAAATGCAAATAATATATCCGCTGTGATATTTAACAGGAAGTATAGCCTAATTTCATCCACTCTGGTCATTATTTCCAAAAACTTTCGAGTCAAGAGAGGATGACTACCATGAAAATTGAAGCAGATCCCCTATCCCTGCTATCACAACTGGTCAGAGCAGGTTTAGTTCATTGGTCAGAGCAGGTAGGATGGTCAGAGAGTGTGGAAGGTATCCCATCCTCGCTGATCAATCGAACAAGAGAGGATGGGATATTCCCTCACCCACACTGCTCTTGCTAGTAAAAGTCGGTTTGTAAAGTTCGGCAAATTGTCATAATTATGTTTAATTAGTTTTATAATCAATTTTTATGACAACACCGAATGTTTATCAACTGTATACATTTTCAATGTATTCAGATCGATTAATAAAGTAATCATCAATCGATCAATCGCCCGGGTGAACATAATGATACAGGAATTTTTAATGTGATGTTTAAAGACGGACGTTGTATCACTGAACTCAATGGAGAGTTCATTGGTTTTATTGTCAAATTAGCCAAATTCCCACAGCCATCACATAACATTTACGTGTTTCCCGCTCACACATTGGAGAAGGCAACTCCCTTGTTGAATATAGTTTGAGCAGGGAGGATTTCCAGCTTTCAGTTGTGACCCTGCCATCCCTGACCATCCAGTGCAGCATGGCCGCACACCGAGGGCAAAGCCCCGGAGTAAACATAGCTGGGGTTATGGGAAGAAGGGCCAAAGGGTATAAGCCCGCCTGCCCAAGCCTGAGCAGTCTAGGGCCCTTAAAGATTAATTGACTGGGTTTTGGAGGGATGATATTACGCAGGGCTTTATAAATGTGCACAATGTTGAAAGATGTAGAATTGAATAATATATTCCAACTTCTAACTGACATCATGCCCACTCTCACATTATAAGCACTAGTTCACTCTAGTCAGCCCCATGGTAGGAACCAGATAGTGCAGACTGGAACCCTATGATATTTTGTAGGCCTACTGAGGGATCATACTTTATCTTTGGACATACTACATCATAATATTCATATACTCCACCTGCCACAATATGGACCCTTAAACAAGAAAAGCCAGCAAAAAAATTACAAAAAATAAGTCTACAAAAACAAGAAAGCAGGATCGAAAACAGTTGTATACTGTTCAACATTTATACTCGGGAGGACAGCTAGGTTAAAACTTTAGACTCCATTGATAGATTTGTACCGAGACAGAGCTTGCTGGAGCAGGTAACAATATTATTGAACAGTCCTCAAAGATCGAAGACGGGTATAAAAGACCAGTAAATGTAAAGCGATCAAACAGCCATATCAAATTCAAATGGGGTTAGCAGCCTATTTTTTCGTAAATAAGAAGAGTAGTAGAGAGATTTGTTAATGGGAATGGTGTAGCGGCAGCCGTGGTTAAGTTGTTGAGTTATTTATTGAGCCGTAAGTCTCGAACTGATGCCATTAAGACACCGTGAAAACTACAAAGTTTGAACAACAAGTTGGTAAAAATGTGTTTCTAAAAGTATAAAATTAGCAGGTATAACATCAAATACAGTTGAGACTTTTACATTATTTCACATCAAAGATATTAACGGTTCAGATTCACAGAAAAAGTAAAGTTATTAATTACCTGATTGGCTCTATAAAACGGCTGTGCTAAGTTGGTGGAACATGACATGACCTTCCATGGCTAGGCCAAGCATAGAACAAATCTCTATGATCAATACACAAGTATTTATAGTCAGTTAAATTGTTTACAAAAACATCTGAATGATTCATATAGCTTCATAGCGGGCAACAGCAAACCACTGAACAGGTGGATATCTGATTAATAACCACAAAAGGTTACCAAATATTTACTGGTTGGTGACAAAAGCATGGGTTTATGAATCACTTTCTTATGAAAATATTAGGCTTGATACAGTGCAAAATAGACAAACGAGATGAACTAAAATTAGGCCATGCTGGCCGTTACACTCCCACCTAAAACCACTTTGGTTTTAAAATAATTTAGGGCCAGCTGATGGCCATTAAAACAATGTTTACTGGTACGCATTATGTACGGTCTGATTTGAGTTTGTGTAGTAATGCTGACATGTGAAGATTCTTAGGCTATAGGTTTGGTTTGAGTGAGTAGGTACTCCATGAAGGTTGAACATAGTTTGTTCACAAGGGTGGATGTGGCAGCTTCACTAAACTGCGGTAATCCCAATTGCGCATGACAGCGGCGTTGTGTTCCCAGTTGGAACTTGTGAGTTGCTTCACAAGACGTTACTCTCAGTGGTTAGCGTAGGCGCACCCGTCCACTGTGTCAGATTACAGCTTTGAGTTATTGTCGTTTTACATGAGGGTTTTTAACTTAGGTGGAACATTACGGCATATCCGCTTTCAGACATGTAGTACAGAAGGTACATAGTTAGGAGACAATAGTCCAAAATGTCGTTAGAATTTGATGTAGGTTCAAGAACGAGTTGACAGGACCTGCTGAAGAAGGCTGATTTATGTGTGCAGGATTATCTCAGACTACCAATCTTGAGGCTTTACGTAACTGAGAAATCTAGTAGCAGAACCCATATTTCGTTCGTAACTACTCCCTAATCCAGTGTCCTGAAAACTCTGACTGCTAAGCCCTTGGCATACTTCGTAGGTTTTCCTAGACAGCTGACTTGAAGATCCAGCAGCATTCTCCCGTAGTTTGGAATGAGATCTCGCTCCCACCGTAGCTCGATACAACCATGTCCATCAGCATCAAGCCTCAGTTTTCACTGTAGCGGCAGCCGTGGTTAAGTTGTTGAGTTATTTATTGAGCCGTAAGTCTCGAACTGATGCCATTAAGACACCGTGAAAACTACAAAGTTTGAACAACAAGTTGGTAAAAATGTGTTTCTAAAAGTATAAAATTAGCAGGTATAACATCAAATACAGTTGAGACTTTTACATTATTTCACATCAAAGATATTAACGGTTCAGATTCACAGAAAAAGTAAAGTTATTAATTACCTGATTGGCTCTATAAAACGGCTGTGCTAAGTTGGTGGAACATGACATGACCTTCCATGGCTAGGCCAAGCATAGAACAAATATCTATGATCAATACACAAGTATTTATAGTCAGTTAAATTGTTTACAAAAACATCTGAATGATTCATATAGCTTCATAGCGGGCAACAGCAAACCACTGAACAGGTGGATATCTGATTAATAACCACAAAAGGTTACAAAATATTTACTGGTTGGTGACAAAAGCATGGGTTTATGAATCACTTTCTTATGAAAATATTAGGCTTGATACAGTGCAAAATAGACAAACGAGATGAACTAAAATTAGGCCATGCTGGCCGTTACAAATGGGTTATGCTGATTCGGATTGTGTGATACACATGCCCAATCGATTTTTATTCCAAAAATCACATTCGAATGCATGGGGTTATATTACCATACACGACTCACGACAAGTCGTGGGTTCAATTAGAATTAAAAATAAATTTAATTAAATTTTTTTATTTCGGATTTTCATCCTTAAAACATCTTCTAAGGGTAGTTTTTCATACTCTTTCCATATAAAACACCCATTTCTGGGTATAAATTGGATTTAATGGGTGAAAAACCAGTTGTGTCTGGGGTGAAAGGTGGTGGGTCAGATTGCACAAATCCACATTATTGTTATCCAAAATCCGAATCAAATGTGTCCACCAATAATAGTACACTTGAAGAGTCTAACCATGATGAAATTATTCTTACCTTCGGTGTGCTCATGGATAGATCATTCACTGAGCTGTCCACCCTTCCTTACAAACCTTGAAGCAGAACTTACATCTGCAAAAAGCTGACTTCTGGCGGTGGCGATACTAACTATTGTCTGCTATAAAATCTAGTAAAACAACATGGAGAGACCATCACTGTGGCTAGGTGTACCAGTAGGTGTAAAAATATCGGACAGACACAAAATAACTCGGTACAAATCCCTGTCCGATAAAGTTTTAAAAATCTATGAATGAATATCTCGATGATGTAATTCAGGTTCTGTGTGTGTGTAAATTTGGTAGCACTCAATCAATGAACTCCCTCTTAACCTTGGCAAAATTTCAAGAGACGGACAGCTGGCTTCCCATTCCAGGTTTAGAGAAACCCTTAGAATTGTTTATAAGTCTGACCACTCTTGAACTAAGGAGAAGTTGGCTCCTTAGTCATTCAAAGGGCAGCTCCTGCCAATCAACCGCAGGTATCCCTAAATTGGGCTAGCAGAAAGCTTGTTATAAGCTTGAGACAATACTCATGCACCACAAAGCGATTGATAACTGTATGTGGTTTATGAACTCGTGGCAATAATAAATATTAGCCTGTGGTTTGTAGTTTAATATATATATTGCGTAGTTATCTATAAATAATCTCACTTATTTGTGGAGATTTGACTTCCAACAAGGTTGTTGGACTTTGTTTAGTGCCTGGAAGTCCAATTAGGTGACACCGGCAGTTGTATTAGAATCACAGGCCTTGTAACCAATTGATAGGTTTCAGACTTCAGTTCACTTCTCTGTTTGAAATGAGAATAGCTCTAGGTCACTTCAAATTTGGCTTTAATTATAGCTTGATACTTTAATTGACCTATCACAATTCTAGTTCAAAATATCTTTGACTACTCAAAGGTAATAAAATTCTTGATGCTTTATTAGGATGATAATTTTGCAAGGTCAAAGACTGTGTTAATGACTCTTGAATCCTGATACTCGGAGGTTGTTTACAACTCAATAATTTAATCAAGCGGATGCTTAGTTGAGGTCAATACAACTATTTATTTTGTTCTAAATTTAGAAGTGAATACAAAATGTCAATTTAAAAATGTAGAAGTATAAAATTAGTAATAAAGAAATGATAATAATCCTTTTCAAACTAAAATATAATTACCAATATATCCTGGGTCCTCTTGCTTATAATATATCCAGTCTCCAAAGTGTGAATAATCCAGAGTAAAAATAATTCATGGTAAAATTAATTCTCAAAATATTTATCTGAATTAAAATCAGATCTATAAAAAAAATATGAAGTGCTTTTCTACATGTTTCTACTGTTATAATGTGTTTTTGTATCCGGTGAGTACTTGTCCTTTTTCACTCGAATTTTCCTCCTTTTATACCCTCCGGTGGTGCTTGCTGAAATCTTGCATCATTCCCAAGACTCTGAACCTTCATCCTTGTGCTGCTTTATCGCGGGTGTGGTGATGTTCTCCCTGTAAAAAAGATGTTTTGCTCTCAGTCTTTCTTACATCAACGATTGCACGATTGCACCTTATGTGGAAATTCTTATCCTTCATCCTTGTGCTGCTTTGTCGCGGGTGTGGTGATGTTCTCCCTGTAAATGAAATGTGCTGCTCTCAGTCTTTCTTACATCATTGATTGCACGATTGCACCTTATGTGGAAATAGTACACAAGACAAACTCATTGGCTGAAGCACTATGACACGTAGTCTATTTTAAGCCAAACCATCATGTTGGCTTAAGATAATTATGATACGCAGTCTGTTTTAAACCAAACATTCTCATTGGCTGTCTTTACTTTAAGACAGTGGAAATTCCAGTGTCCTATAATAATACGTGATCCAGTAAAGTCAGGAGTTATCCTGCACTATAAAAGGGAAAGACAACTTGAGAAACAGCAGTTAATGGAACTGATATCTAGCTTGTACTGCTGCTGTCACGATAGCTAATAGTGAATGAATATGTGATGCAACTTTCAGGGTCAATTATAAAGAGCAAATATTTGCCATTAACCATGGATGTCATTTGTAAAGGCTGTTCTATATTCTAGCTGAGCTAATGGCATCTGCGGTAACCAAGTGTGGCAGTTTTGGGTTGCTCCCTGTTTTTTCTCTATGCAATTTGGTTCATACTTTAAACAACATGCATGACTTAAATCTAAAAATTTAAAAAGGAAAAGAAAAGAAACTGACAAAAGCCAAAAACTGAAACTAAGATTAAATTTTAAGTATCATTCTTCCGGAAATGACATGTTTAATGCTATAGCAGATGACGCCATTGTTTCAACAAGTCTTTAAAATCCTTGGAGTCACTATGTATGTATATTTCCCAAACAGTTCAAGTAGATATTACAGACCATTACGGAACCATCGTCAGAGGCTATTGTCTCCAGACGAACGGCTGGAGAGGAGGCTTGGGTGTATACCAAGGGTGTTGCCTCCAATGTGTTTACTGCATTTTTGCCTACTTCGATACACTTGCCCAGTGTGTCAAGGTTTGAAAACTGTATGTTAATTAAAAGTTCAAGACTCAAAACTCATTCTTGCAAATGGTCAAGGACTGTATATTATCATGATTATATAGTTTGATGTCAAACCAAAAGGAAAGAGGAAGGATGTAAGGTTAACGTTTATTAATGTGATAATGATATATATATATTATGTAATTATAGGTGGATGAAGTTCGCTCTTATACTGAACTGAAGTGGCTTTGATCTTCAAAAGAACATCAATTATCAATTATATTCATACATATTTTATAACTGCAAATATATGTAGAGAAACTCAAAGAAAAGCGTAATATTTATAATAATTCAAGCTGGGCTGAGCTTGGAGCTGTTTCCTTTTTTCTGTGCTGACAGTAGTATGTGCATCTCAGTGCCTCAATTTTAGAAGCCTATATCGTTTCTAAAAAAGGTTGATTATATTAGTCTATCTATGTTATCAATATATACATGTAAAACTTGAATAAAAACTGATGAATTAATGATGTCACACAAACACTACTCCTATCAGCGCAAGCCACAATTTATCTTTAGCCTTGAGATCACAAAACATTCACAACAAAATGGAACTTGTAAGATGATGTCATACACACATAATATACAAAATGTACAATAGTGGCTACCACATTTTTGATAAAAGTGAAATTAAATGAAACTATATACATAGTTATCATCGGTATCCAGATAAAATTAATGATGCATTGTAATAACCTAGAGAGCATGTGTTGTCCAATCACTACTTTGAGAGAATTAAAAACTCAGACGACATTATGTGAACAAATAAACTCTACATCATGTGATCAAAATGACGCACATCCACCCAGCATGAGCGGATATAGTAGAGTGAGACTTCTTGGGTGTTTATCAGAAGCCTACTGTACACCAAGCTTCCTCAGGAGGCTCTCTTTAGAAAGTCTCTCTTGACTTTGAGGCAGATCTGTGCTTACCACACCTGGTGGTAGCACTAGACTTTTCTGAAGAGTATTTCGTGACTCTGGAGACAGATTGTGCCCGTCTGTTTCTTTCTTCTTCATGTCGATTATTGCATTGGTGACCATATCATTGATATTTGTTTTACCATCAGCATTAGCAAACTGTTGAGCCATTGCTCCTGTGAATGCTCCTCTGACAGACATCCCTCCAACCACTGTTGACATGAGTAGCAGGGTATGTGGCCTTTCAAGCACAATGTAAGGTTTCTTGGAAGGATCTACGGCACCAGCATCATTTTGTTTACGGTGAGCAGCTGGACGATATGGTTGACAGGCCTGAATCAGAAGAATCTGAAAAGCAAAACCGACCGATTATTTAACATTATTTATTTTACATGCTCGGAGGAAAAAGACCCCTCCGACCAAATTTCAATTCTTAGATTTTGCTACATGGAATTCTTTCTTTCTTTGTGCTCCATATTGAGTCTGTGTCTGTGTCATCAATCTCGAATCTTGAACAAAGAAATGTAGGAAAACTTTGTCTTAAAGACTATGCGAACAAGACCAGTCAACTTACCAAAGGGACATGCTCAGGGAGGATAGCTCTCAGCTCCTGCAGAATATCAGTAATAGGTATTTTGCAGTCGTGATTCCCGGTCAGTATTCCTGCTTGACCATGAGACCTTCAGTGAACTCATCATACCTATATCATCAGGTAATGCTTGTAGCTTCTGGTTATAGTTTATATGTAACTCCTCTAGTGCTGTCAGTGAACAAATACTGAAATATAAATATAATCAAGGTGAGGTAAGATGTGGATATAACTGTCTGAAAGATAACAATTTGATATCACAAATAGAATTTGTATTACTCTCATCAAGAAATCTAAAGCTAGATAGTTAAATGGAAAATATACTCTTATCTGCTACGATGATACCACTATCTACATAGTATGATATAATCACTCACCGAAATCCGATAACAAAAAATTAACTCACCTGTCAGGTATATGAGACAGATCACAGGCCCATGCCTTTATCACTTTCAGTGATTTCATGATACCTATATCATCAGGTAACGTTTGTAGCCTCTTGTTACCGTTTATATGTAACTCCTCAAGTGCTGTCAGTGAACAGACACTGAAATATAAATATAGACAAGGTGAGGTAAGATGCGGAGAAAACTGTCTCAAAGACAACAATTTGATATCACAAACAGAAATTGTATTTCTCTTATCAAGAAATCTAAAGCTAAATAGTTAAATGGAAAATATACTCTTATCTGCTACGGTGATACCACTATCTACATAGTCTAATATAACATATAAGGTAGCTATAATCACTTACCGAAATCTGATAAAAAAAAATTAACTCACCTGTCAGGTATATGAGACAGATCACAGTCCCATGCCTTTATCACCTTCAGTGAACTCATGATACCTATATCATCAGGTAATGTTTGTACCCTCTTGTTACCCTTTACATCTAGCACCTCTAGTGCTGTCAGAGAACAAATACTGAAATATAAATATAGACAAGGTGAGGTAAGATGTGGATATAACTGCTTCTCACAGATAACAATTAGATGTCATAGTTAACAATTGTATTACTGACATCAACATACCTATAGGTATATTATCAACGGGTAAATAGATTTCGCTGATAACTGATTATCATAGAAAACAATTCGATATCACACTTAAAAATATTATTAATGATTACAGAGAAATGACTCACCTGTCAGGTATATGAGACAGATCACAGTCCCATGCATATAACTTTGTCAGTGTACTCATCGTACCTATATCATCAGGTAATGCTTGTAGCTTCTTGTGACCGTTTATATGTAACTCCTCTAGTGCTGTCAGTGAACAAATACTGAAATATAAATATACACAATGTGAGGTAAGATGAGGATATTGCCGCCTCTGACAGATAACAATTTAATGGCATTGCTATAAATTATATCACTGACATCAAGATACCTATAGGTAAATTATCAAAGAGAAAATAGAATTCGCTGATAACTGATTATCATAGAAAACAATTCGATATCACACTTAAAAATATTATTAATGATTCTATCACCGTCATCACTCACCAAAATCTGATAACAGAGAAATGACTCACCTGTCAGGTATATGAGACAGATCACAGTCCCATGCATATAACTTTGTCAGTGATCTTAGCATACCTATATCATCAGGTAATGTTTGTAGCTTCTTGTTACCTCGTACAGATAACTCCTCTAGTGCTGACAGTGAACAAATACTGAAATATAAATATAGACAATGTGAGGTAAGATGAGGATATAGCCGCTTCTGACACATAACAATTAAATGGCATAGTTATAAATTATATCACTGGCATCAAGATACCCATAGGTAAATTATCAACGGGTAAATGGGTTTCGCTGATAACTGATTATCATAGAAAACAATTCAATATCACAGTTAAAAATATTATTTATGATTGATTGTATCACCGTCATCACCCACCAAAATCTGATAACTGAGAAATGACTCACCTGTCAGGTATATGAGAAACATCAAAGTCACAGAGGTAAATTATCAAAGAGAAAATAAATTTCGCTGATAACTGATTATCATAGAAAACAATTCGATATCACACTTAAAAATATTATTAATGATTGATTGTATCACCGTCATCACTCACCAAAATCTGATATCTGAGAAATGACTCACCTGTCAGGTATATGAGACAGATCACAGTCCCATGCATATAACTTTGTCAGTGATCTCATCATACCAATATCATCAGGTAATTTTAGTAGCTTCTTGTTACCGTTTATATATAACTCCTCTAGTGCTGTCAGTGAACAAACACTGTAATATAAATATAATCAAGGTGAGGTAAGATGTGGATATATCTGCTTCTCACAGATAACATTTTGATACCACAATGAAAAATCGTACTACTGGTATCACGGGAAAACGGAAAAATGACTCACCTGTCAGGTATATGAGACAGATCACAGCCCCATGCCTTTATCACCTTCAGTGAACTCATCGTACCAATATCATCAGGTAATGTTTGTAGCTTCTTGTTACCCTTTATACGTAGCTCCTCTAGTGCTGTCAGTGAACAAATACTGAAATATAAATATACACAATGTGAGGTAAGATGAGGATATAGCCGCTTCTGACAGATAACAATTAAATGGCATAGCTATAAATTATATCACTGACATCATGATACCTAGAGGTAAATAATCAACGGGTAAATGGATTTTGCTGATAACTGATTATCATAGAAAGCAATTCGATATCACACTTAAAAATATTATTAATGATTGTATCACCGTCATCACTCACCAAAATTTGATAACAGAGAAATGACTCACCTGTCAGGTATATGAGACAGATCACAGTCCCATGCCTTTATCACCTTCAGTGTACTAATCATACCAAAATCATCGGGTAATGTTTCTAGCTTCTTGTTACCGTTTATATATAACTCCTCTAGTGCTGTCAGTGAACAAATACTGAAATATAAATATACACAATGTGGGGTAAGATGAGGATATAGCCGCTTCTGACAGATAACAATTAAATGGCATAGCTATAAATTAAATCACTGACATCAACATACCTATAGGTAAATTATCAAAGAGAAAGTAGATTTCGCTGATCACTGATCATCATAGAAAACAATTCGATATCACACTTAAAAATATTATTAATGATTGATTGTATGACCGTCATCACTCGCCAAAATTTGATAACAGAAAAATGACTCACCTGTCAGGTATATGAGACAAATCACAGTCCCATGCCATTATCACCTTCAGTGCACTCATCATACCTATATCATCAGGTAATGTTTCTAGCTTCTTGTTACCGTTTATATGTAACCGCTCTAGGGCTGTCAGTGAACAAATACTGAAATATAAATATACACAATGTGAGGTAAGATGAGGATATAGCCGCTTCTGACAGATAACAATTAAATGGCATAGCTATAAATTATATCACTGACATCATGATACCTAGAGGTAAATAATCAACGGGTAAATGGATTTTGCTGATAACTGATTATCATAGAAAGCAATTCGATATCACACTTAAAAATATTATTAATGATTGTATCACCGTCATCACTCACCAAAATTTGATAACAGAGAAATGACTCACCTGTCAGGTATATGAGACAGATCACAGTCCCATGCATATAACTTTGTCAGTGATCTTAGCATACCTATATCATCAGGTAATGTTTGTAGCTTCTTGTTACCGCCTATATCTAACTCCTCTAGTGCTGTCAGTGAACAAATACTGAAATATAAATATACACAATGTGAGGTAAGATGAGGATATAGCCGCATCTGACAGATAACAATTAAATGGCATAGTTATAAATTATATCACTGACATCAAGATACATATAGGTAAAATATCAACGGGTAAATAGATTTCGCTGATAACTGATTATCATAGAAAACAATTCGATATCACACTTAAAAATATTCTTAATGATTGATTGTATGACCGTCATCACTCGCCAAAATTTGATAACCGAGAAATGACTCACCTGTCAGGTATATGAGACAGATCACAGTCCCTTGCATATAACTTTGTCAGTGAACTTATCATACCTATATCATCAGGTAATGTTTGTAGCTTCTTGTTACCTCCTACAGATAACTCCTCTAGTGCTGACAGTGAACAAATACTGAAATATAAATAATGTGAGGTACGATGAGGATATAGCCGCTTCTGACAGATAACAATTAAATGTCATAGTTATAAATTATATCACTGACATCAACATACCTATAGGTAAAAATTTGATATCCCATTTAAAACATGTGTAATATAACATATGGGGTAGCTATAATCACTCACCAAAACAGGTTGTTCATCCTCATTCACCAAAATTTGATGACAGAAAAATAACTCACCTGTCAGGTATATGAGACAGATCACAGTCCCATGCATGTAACTTTGTCAGTGATCTCATCATACCTATATGCTCAGGTAATTTTTGTAGCTTCTTGTTACCCTTTATATATAACTCCTCTAGTGCTGTCAGTGAACAAATACTGAAATATAAATATACACAATGTGAGGTAAGATGAGGATATAGCCGCTTCTGACAGATAACAATTAAATGGCATAGCTATAAATTATATCACTGACATCAAGATACCTATAGGTAAATTATCAACGGGTAAATAGATTTCGCTGATAACTGATTATCATAGAAAACAATTCGATAGCACACTTAAAAATATTATTAATGATTGTATCACCGTCATCACTGACCAAAATTTGATAACCGAGAAATGACTCACCTGTCAGGTATATGAGACAGATCACAGTCCCATGCCTTTATCACCTTCAGTGTACTAATCATACCAAAATCATCGGGTAATGTTTCTAGCTTCTTGTTACCGTTTATATATAACTCCTCTAGTGCTGTCAGTGAACAAATACTGAAATATAAATATACACAATGTGGGGTAAGATGAGGATATAGCCGCTTCTGACAGATAACAATTAAATGGCATAGCTATAAATTATATCACTGACATCATGATACCTAGAGGTAAATAATCAACGGGTAAATGGATTTTGCTGATAACTGATTATCATAGAAAGCAATTCGATATCACACTTAAAAATATTATTAATGATTGTATCACCGTCATCACTCACCAAAATTTGATAACAGAGAAATGACTCACCTGTCAGGTATATGAGACAGATCACAGTCCCATGCCTTTATCACCTTCAGTGTACTAATCATACCAAAATCATCGGGTAATGTTTCTAGCTTCTTGTTACCGTTTATATGTAACTCCTCTAGTGCTGTCAGTGAACAAATACTGAAATATAAATATACACAATGTGAGGTTAGATGAGGATATAGCCGCTTCTGACAGATAACAATATAGATGGCATAGTTATAAATTAAATCACTGACATCAACATACCTATAGGTAAATTATCAAAGAGAAAGTAGATTTCGCTGATCACTGATCATCATAGAAAACAATTCGATATCACACTTAAAAATATTATTAATGATTGATTGTATGACCGTCATCACTCGCCAAAATTTGATAACAGAAAAATGACTCACCTGTCAGGTATATGAGACAGATCACAGTCCCATGCCATTATCACCTTCAGTGCACTCATCATACCTATATCATCAGGTAATGTTTCTAGCTTCTTGTTACCGTTTATATGTAACCGCTCTAGCGCTGTCAGTGAACAAATACTGAAATATAAATATACACAATGTGAGGTAAGATGAGGATATAGCCGCTTCTGACAGATAACAATTAAATGGCATAGCTATAAATTATATCACTGACATCATGATACCTAGAGGTAAATAATCAACGGGTAAATGGATTTTGCTGATAACTGATTATCATAGAAAGCAATTCGATATCACACTTAAAAATATTATTAATGATTGTATCACCGTCATCACTCACCAAAATTTGATAACAGAGAAATGACTCACCTGTCAGGTATATGAGACAGATCACAGTCCCATGCATATAACTTTGTCAGTGATCTTAGCATACCTATATCATCAGGTAATGTTTGTAGCTTCTTGTTACCGCCTATATCTAACTCCTCTAGTGCTGTCAGTGAACAAATACTGAAATATAAATATACACAATGTGAGGTAAGATGAGGATATAGCCGCATCTGACAGATAACAATTAAATGGCATAGTTATAAATTATATCACTGACATCAAGATACATATAGGTAAAATATCAACGGGTAAATAGATTTCGCTGATAACTGATTATCATAGAAAACAATTCGATATCACACTTAAAAATATTCTTAATGATTGATTGTATGACCGTCATCACTCGCCAAAATTTGATAACCGAGAAATGACTCACCTGTCAGGTATATGAGACAGATCACAGTCCCTTGCATATAACTTTGTCAGTGAACTTATCATACCTATATCATCAGGTAATGTTTGTAGCTTCTTGTTACCTCCTACAGATAACTCCTCTAGTGCTGACAGTGAACAAATACTGAAATATAAATAATGTGAGGTACGATGAGGATATAGCCGCTTCTGACAGATAACAATTAAATGTCATAGTTATAAATTATATCACTGACATCAACATACCTATAGGTAAAAATTTGATATCCCATTTAAAACATGTGTAATATAACATATGGGGTAGCTATAATCACTCACCAAAACAGGTTGTTCATCCTCATTCACCAAAATTTGATGACAGAAAAATAACTCACCTGTCAGGTATATGAGACAGATCACAGTCCCATGCATGTAACTTTGTCAGTGATCTCATCATACCTATATGCTCAGGTAATTTTTGTAGCTTCTTGTTACCCTTTATATATAACTCCTCTAGTGCTGTCAGTGAACAAATACTGAAATATAAATATACACAATGTGAGGTAAGATGAGGATATAGCCGCTTCTGACAGATAACAATTAAATGGCATAGCTATAAATTATATCACTGACATCAAGATACCTATAGGTAAATTATCAACGGGTAAATAGATTTCGCTGATAACTGATTATCATAGAAAACAATTCGATAGCACACTTAAAAATATTATTAATGATTGTATCACCGTCATCACTGACCAAAATTTGATAACCGAGAAATGACTCACCTGTCAGGTATATGAGACAGATCACAGTCCCATGCCTTTATCACCTTCAGTGTACTAATCATACCAAAATCATCGGGTAATGTTTCTAGCTTCTTGTTACCGTTTATATATAACTCCTCTAGTGCTGTCAGTGAACAAATACTGAAATATAAATATACACAATGTGGGGTAAGATGAGGATATAGCCGCTTCTGACAGATAACAATTAAATGGCATAGCTATAAATTATATCACTGACATCATGATACCTAGAGGTAAATAATCAACGGGTAAATGGATTTTGCTGATAACTGATTATCATAGAAAGCAATTCGATATCACACTTAAAAATATTATTAATGATTGTATCACCGTCATCACTCACCAAAATTTGATAACAGAGAAATGACTCACCTGTCAGGTATATGAGACAGATCACAGTCCCATGCCTTTATCACCTTCAGTGTACTAATCATACCAAAATCATCGGGTAATGTTTCTAGCTTCTTGTTACCGTTTATATGTAACTCCTCTAGTGCTGTCAGTGAACAAATACTGAAATATAAATATACACAATGTGAGGTTAGATGAGGATATAGCCGCTTCTGACAGATAACAATATAGATGGCATAGTTATAAATTAAATCACTGACATCAACATACCTATAGGTAAATTATCAAAGAGAAAGTAGATTTCGCTGATCACTGATCATCATAGAAAACAATTCGATATCACACTTAAAAATATTATTAATGATTGATTGTATGACCGTCATCACTCGCCAAAATTTGATAACAGAAAAATGACTCACCTGTCAGGTATATGAGACAGATCACAGTCCCATGCCATTATCACCTTCAGTGCACTCATCATACCTATATCATCAGGTAATGTTTCTAGCTTCTTGTTACCGTTTATATGTAACCGCTCTAGCGCTGTCAGTGAACAAATACTGAAATATAAATATACACAATGTGAGGTAAGATGAGGATATAGCCGCTTCTGACAGATAACAATTAAATGGCATAGCTATAAATTATATCACTGACATCATGATACCTAGAGGTAAATAATCAACGGGTAAATGGATTTTGCTGATAACTGATTATCATAGAAAGCAATTCGATATCACACTTAAAAATATTATTAATGATTGTATCACCGTCATCACTCACCAAAATTTGATAACAGAGAAATGACTCACCTGTCAGGTATATGAGACAGATCACAGTCCCATGCATATAACTTTGTCAGTGATCTTAGCATACCTATATCATCAGGTAATGTTTGTAGCTTCTTGTTACTTCGTACAGATAACTCCTCTAGTGCTGTCAGTGAACAAATACTGAAATATAAATATACACAATGTGAGGTAAGATGAGGATATAGCCGCTTCTGACAGATAACAATTAAATGGCATAGTTATAAATTATATCACTGACATCAAGATACATATAGGTAAAATATCAACGGGTAAATAGATTTCGCTGATAACTGATTATCATAGAAAACAATTCGATATCACACTTAAAAATATTCTTAATGATTGATTGTATCACCGTCATCACTGACCAAAATTTGATAACCGAGAAATGACTCACCTGTCAGGTATATGAGACAGATCACAGTCCCTTGCATATAACTTTGTCAGTGAACTTATCATACCTATATCATCAGGTAATGTTTGTAGCTTCTTGTTACCTCCTACAGATAACTCCTCTAGTGCTGACAGTGAACAAATACTGAAATATAAATAATGTGAGGTACGATGAGGATATAGCCGCTTCTGACAGATAACAATTAAATGTCATAGTTATAAATTATATCACTGACATCAACATACCTATAGGTAAAAATTTGATATCCCATTTAAAACATGTGTAATATAACATATGGGGTAGCTATAATCACTCACCAAAACAGGTTGTTCATCCTCATTCACCAAAATTTGATGACAGAAAAATAACTCACCTGTCAGGTATATGAGACAGATCACAGTCCCATGCATGTAACTTTGTCAGTGATCTCATCATACCTATATGCTCAGGTAATTTTTGTAGCTTCTTGTTACCCTTTATATATAACTCCTCTAGTGCTGTCAGTGAACAAATACTGAAATATAAATATACACAATGTGAGGTAAGATGAGGATATAGCCGCTTCTGACAGATAACAATTAAATGGCATAGCTATAAATTATATCACTGACATCAAGATACCTATAGGTAAATTATCAACGGGTAAATAGATTTCGCTGATAACTGATTATCATAGAAAACAATTCGATAGCACACTTAAAAATATTATTAATGATTGTATCACCGTCATCACTGACCAAAATTTGATAACCGAGAAATGACTCACCTGTCAGGTATATGAGACAGATCACAGTCCCATGCATGTAACTTTGTCAGTGATCTCATCATACCTATATGCTCAGGTAATTTTTGTAGCTTCTTGTTACCCTTTATATATAACTCCTCTAGTGCTGTCAGTGAACAAATACTGAAATATAAATATACACAAGGTGAGGTAAAGTGAGGATGTAGCCGCATCTGACAGATAACAATTAAATGGCATAGTTATAAATTATATCACTGACATCAAGATACATATAGGTAAAATATCAACGGGTAAATAGATTTCGCTGATAACTGATTATCATTATCAAATATAAATAATGTGAGGTACGATGAGGATATAGCCGCTTCTGACAGATAACGATTAAATGGCATAGTTATAAATTATATCACTGACATCAAGATACATATAGGTAAAATATCAACGGGTAAATAGATTTCGCTGATAACTGATTATCATAGAAAACAATTCGATAGCACACTTAAAAATATTATTAATGATTGTATCACCGTCATCACTGACCAAAATTTGATAACCGAGAAATGACTCACCTGTCAGGTATATGAGACAGATCACAGTCCCATGCATATAACTTTGTCAGTGATCTTAGCATACCTATATCATCAGGTAATGTTTGTAGCTTCTTGTTACCTCGTACAGATAACTCCTCTAGTGCTGTCAGTGAACAAATACTGAAATATAAATATACACAATGTGAGGTAAGATGAGGATATAGCCGCTTCTGACAGATAACAATTAAATGGCATAGCTATAAATTATATCACTGACATCAAGATACCTATAGGTAAATTATCAACGGGTAAATAGATTTCGCTGATAACTGATTATCATAGAAAACAATTCGATAGCACACTTAAAAATATTATTAATGATTGTATCACCGTCATCACTCACCAAAATTTGATAACCGAGAAATGACTCACCTGTCAGGTATATGAGACAGATCACAGTCCCATGCATATAACTTTGTCAGTGATCTTAGCATACCTATATCATCAGGTAATGTTTGTAGCTTCTGGTTACCATGTACGGATAACTCCTCTAGTGCTGTCAGTGAACAAACACTGTAATATAAATATACACAATGTGAGGTAAGATGAGGATATAGCCGCTTCTGACAGATAACAATTAAATGGCATAGTGATAAATTATATCACTGACATCAAGATACATATAGGTAAAATATCAACGGGTAAATAGATTTCGCTGATAACTGATTATCATAGAAAACAATTCGATATCACACTTAAAAATATTATTAATGATTGTATCACCGTCATCACTGACCAAAATTTGATAACAGAGAAATGACTCACCTGTCAGGTATATGAGACAAATCACAGTCCCATGCATATAACTTTGTCAGTGATCTTAGCATACCTATATCGTCAGGTAATGTTTCTAGCTTCTTGTTACCGTTTATATCTAACTCCTCTAGTGCTGTTAGTGAACAAATACTGAAATATAAATATACACAATGTGAGGTAAGATGAGGATATAGCCGCATCTGACAGATAACAATTAAATGGCATAGTGATAAATTATATCACTGACATCAAGATACATATAGGTAAAATATCAACGGGTAAATAGATTTCGCTGATAACTGATTATCATAGAAAACAATTCGATAGCACACTTAAAAATATTATTAATGATTGTATCACCGTCATCACTGACCAAAATTTGATAACCGAGAAATGACTCACCTGTCAGGTATATGAGACAGATCACAGTCCCATGCATGTAACTTTGTCAGTGATCTCATCATACCTATATGCTCAGGTAATTTTTGTAGCTTCTTGTTACCCTTTATATATAACTCCTCTAGTGCTGTCAGTGAACAAATACTGAAATATAAATATACACAAGGTGAGGTAAAGTGAGGATGTAGCCGCATCTGACAGATAACAATTAAATGGCATAGTTATAAATTATATCACTGACATCAAGATACATATAGGTAAAATATCAACGGGTAAATAGATTTCGCTGATAACTGATTATCATTATCAAATATAAATAATGTGAGGTACGATGAGGATATAGCCGCTTCTGACAGATAACGATTAAATGGCATAGTTATAAATTATATCACTGACATCAAGATACATATAGGTAAAATATCAACGGGTAAATAGATTTCGCTGATAACTGATTATCATAGAAAACAATTCGATAGCACACTTAAAAATATTATTAATGATTGTATCACCGTCATCACTGACCAAAATTTGATAACCGAGAAATGACTCACCTGTCAGGTATATGAGACAGATCACAGTCCCATGCATATAACTTTGTCAGTGATCTTAGCATACCTATATCATCAGGTAATGTTTGTAGCTTCTTGTTACCTCGTACAGATAACTCCTCTAGTGCTGTCAGTGAACAAATACTGAAATATAAATATACACAATGTGAGGTAAGATGAGGATATAGCCGCTTCTGACAGATAACAATTAAATGGCATAGCTATAAATTATATCAATGACATCAAGATACCTATAGGTAAATTATCAACGGGTAAATAGATTTCGCTGATAACTGATTATCATAGAAAACAATTCGATAGCACACTTAAAAATATTATTAATGATTGTATCACCGTCATCACTGACCAAAATTTGATAACCGAGAAATGACTCACCTGTCAGGTATATGAGACAGATCACAGTCCCATGCATATAACTTTGTCAGTGATCTTAGCATACCTATATCATCAGGTAATGTTTGTAGCTTCTGGTTACCATGTACGGATAACTCCTCTAGTGCTGTCAGTGAACAAACACTGAAATATAAATATACACAATGTGAGGTAAGATGAGGATATAGCCGCTTCTGACAGATAACAATTAAATGGCATAGCTATAAATTATATCAATGACATCAAGATACCTATAGGTAAATTATCAACGGGTAAATAGATTTCGCTGATAACTGATTATCATAGAAAACAATTCGATAGCACACTTAAAAATATTATTAATGATTGTATCACCGTCATCACTGACCAAAATTTGATAACCGAGAAATGACTCACCTGTCAGGTATATGAGACAGATCACAGTCCCATGCATATAACTTTGTCAGTGATCTTAGCATACCTATATCATCAGGTAATGTTTGTAGCTTCTGGTTACCATGTACGGATAACTCCTCTAGTGCTGTCAGTGAACAAACACTGTAATATAAATATACACAATGTGAGGTAAGATGAGGATATAGCCGCTTCTGACAGATAACAATTAAATGGCATAGTGATAAATTATATCACTGACATCAAGATACATATAGGTAAAATATCAACGGGTAAATAGATTTCGCTGATAACTGATTATCATAGAAAACAATTCGATATCACACTTAAAAATATTATTAATGATTGTATCACCGTCATCACTGACCAAAATTTGATAACAGAGAAATGACTCACCTGTCAGGTATATGAGACAAATCACAGTCCCATGCATATAACTTTGTCAGTGATCTTAGCATACCTATATCGTCAGGTAATGTTTCTAGCTTCTTGTTACCGTTTATATCTAACTCCTCTAGTGCTGTTAGTGAACAAATACTGAAATATAAATATACACAATGTGAGGTAAGATGAGGATATAGCCGCATCTGACAGATAACAATTAAATGGCATAGTGATAAATTATATCACTGACATCAAGATACATATAGGTAAAATATCAACGGGTAAATAGATTTCGCTGATAACTGATTATCATAGAAAACAATTCGATATCACACTTAAAAATATTATTAATGATTGTATCACCGTCATCACTGACCAAAATTTGATAACAGAGAAATGACTCACCTGTCAGGTATATGAGACAAATCACAGTCCCATGCATATAACTTTGTCAGTGATCTTAGCATACCTATATCATCAGGTAATGTTTGCAGCTTCTTATTTCCTTTTACAGATAACACCTCTAGTGCTGACAGTGAACAAATACTGAAATATAAATATACACAATATGAGGTAAGATGAGGATATAGCCGCTTCTGACAGATAACAATTAAATGGCATAGTTATAAATTATATCACTGACATCAACATACCTATAGGTAAATTATCAAAGAGAAAATAGATTTCGCTGATAACTGATTATCATAGAAAACAATTCGATAACACACTTAAAAATATTTCATGGGGCATGGGTATAGGGTGCGGCATGAGTACCATGGGTCCCGGTACCTGTACCCAAGAGAGGAAAACCTTCTCCGCTTCAAAGATGATGATGATGATGTGACGAGGTTTGAATGTAGGTAATGGTGAAGTGGATGTCTGGTGTGCTCTGTTACATGCGGTTGAACTGCATCCTCACTCCAGGATGCAGAGCGGTTCTCCAGGTTTGGAGTTCGTCCGCGGGAACCTCCTGATTTCTGGGTCAGGCATGTATGTGTGGACACAGCATATGAGTTATATTCAGGCTGATTGGTCATACCGTGGATTAAAAACCTCACTTCTATAGCATTTCATGGAAAATTTCATACTTTAAACTAAACCAATTTAATTTACTATACTATAATAGTAAACAGTGAATTTACAGGATACTCAAGAATCTACAAACAGGACACATTACTTTGGAGTTATCTCTTCATACAACGAGAAAAGATAACCCCCAAGCCAATCGTTTGTGACAATTCAGAGTCCTCATGTACGTTTACCTGTAGACTGATTTAAACTCCTTGCACGGTATAATATATGTCAAGGTCAACTTAAGTTTATTTTCATTCTCAGGTCATTTTCATCAGGTCATTTTCATTCTGGGTCATTTTCAATGTTTTCCGGAAATGTTCAACCGAATGAATTATTCATCCTTGTTTTTTTTGGACATGAGGGCGACATGAGGGAGAAAAGCAAAAGTGGGCAGTTCTTTTCAGAGAACCCTCAAGAGCACATCACGCTACTCTGGTGAGTGTGATCACACCTTATTTGTACTGCTGTGCACAGGAGATTTTGATTTTGATTGAAAATATGAGGAAATAAACAAAGCACTTTTTTGTATGGAGTTGACCCCTTCAAACCAATGACCCGCAAACAAAATGTATAAATACAAAAGGAAGACAATAACCAAAACACAGGAGTCTGTGTGAATGATATAATTGTAGGTGTATATATATTTTGGCAATATGGTCATCAAGAATATACGCGGTATGAGAGTATTGTCTGGCTCTGAATGATGAAGTAGGGTGCTCCACAGATCAGCCCAGAAACTCCAACATGGAGGCAATAACGCCTGCAGGTCAAAGTTCCCGCCCAAATAATGCTTATATACATGAACCTCAATAGTCAGAGAAACTATGTGTAACATCTATCAGGTTGTCATTGAATCTCGACCAAATAATCAATCATCAATCTCATCCTGTCTTACCAGGCTAGCATTAATCCATATCAATTGATTTAGTCAATAATGTTCACCTTAGTGCTCCATTTATAGGTGTTACATATATTCATGATATTGTTACAGTTATCGATTTGAGAAACATAAAATGCATGTATTTTCAATTAACATGCACAATTTTGGTCATTAAAATCACTGGAGAAATGGCCTAGCCTCTCATCACCTAAATCTGCACTGATGAGCAGTGCCACATATCACACAAAATACCCCATACAGAAAAAAATCCAACCACTGTCAGAAAAATGCAACTGATAGCAATTGCAGAAAGCCAGCGAACATTCCACGGCAATGAGTAGACCAGTGCAGCTACAAGGCCCAAAGGTTATGCAGAATATTATTGTTGATGAAGCGCCCAAGATGGAAGAGGAGAGCCGCCAGACACAAGCTTTAGGCCAAGCCAAACAAGGCAAGTGATCAGGAGTGGGCGATGAAGATACCACTCAATATCGCCACTCACCTAAAATCGGCAGAGGATACACTACTCACCTGTCAGGTATATGAGACAGATCACATTCCCATGCATATAACTTTGTCAGTGAACTCATCATACCTATATCATCAGGTAATTTTTGCAGCTTCTTGTTACCGTCTATATGTAACTCCTCTAGTACTGTCAGTGAACAAATACTGAAATATAAATAATGTGAGGTACGATGAGGATATAGCCGCTTCTGAAGATAACAATAAGACGGCATAGTTATAAATTATATCACTGACATCAACATACAGGTAAATTATCAAAGAGAAATTAGATTTCTCTGATAACTGATTATCATAGAAAACAATTCTATATCACACTTAAAAACATTATTAATGATTGATTATATCACCGTCTTCACTAACCAAAATTTGAAAACAGAGAAATGACTCACCTGTCAGGTATCTGAGACAGATCACAGTCCCATGCATGTAACTTTGTCAGTGATCTCATCATACCTATATGCTCAGGTAATTTTTGTAGCTTCTTGTTACCAAATATATAAAACTCCTCTAGTGCTGTCAGTGAACATATACTGAAATATAAATAATGTGAGGTACGATGAGGATATAGCCGCTTCTGACAGATAACAATTAGATGTCATAGTTATAAATTATATCACTGACATCAACATACCTATAGGTAAATTATCAACGGGTTAATGGATTTCGCTGATAACTGATTATCATAGAAAACATATCCCTATCACACTTAAAAATAATATTAATGATTTTATCACCGTCATCACTCACCATAATCTGATAACAGAGAAATGACTCACCTGTCAGGTATATGAAACAGATCACAGTCACAGAGGTAAATTATCAAAGAGAAAATAGATTTCGCTGATAACTGATTATCATAGAAAACAATTCGACGTCAAACTTAAAAATTTTATTAATGATTGATTGTATCACCGTCATCACTCACCAAAATCTGATAACAGAGAAATGACTCACCTGTCAGGTATATGAGACAGATCACAGTCCCATGCATGTAACATTGTCAGTGATCTCATCATACCTATATGCTCAGGTAATTTTTGTAGCTTCTTGTTACCCTTTATAACTAACTCCTCTAGTGCTGTCAGTGAACAAATACTGAAATATAAATATACACAATGTGAGGTAAGATGAGGAAATAGCCGCTTCTGACAGATAACAATATAGATGGCATAGTTATAAATTAAATCACTGACATCAACATACCTGTAGGTAAATTATCAAAGAGAAAGTAGATTTCGCTGATCACTGATCATCATAGAAAACAATTCGATATCACACTTAAAAATATTATTAATGATTGATTGTATCACCGTCATCACTCACCAAAATCTGATAACAGAGAAATGACTCACCTGTCAGGTATATGAGACAGATCACAGTCCCATGCATGTAACATTGTCAGTGATCTCATCATACCTATATGCTCAGGTAATTTTTGTAGCTTCTTGTTACCCTTTATAACTAACTCCTCTAGTGCTGTCAGTGAACAAATACTGAAATATAAATATACACAATGTGAGGTAAGATGAGGATATAGCCGCTTCTGACAGATAACAATTAAATGGCATAGTTATAAATTATATCACTGACATCAAGATACCTATAGGTAAATTATCAACGGGTAAATAGATTTCGCTGATAACTGATTATCATAGAAAACAATTCGAAATCACACTTAAAAATATTTCATGGGGCATGGGTATAGGGTGCGGCATGAGTACTATGGGTCCCGGTACCTGTACCCAAGAGAGGAAAACCCTCTCCTCTTCAAAGATGATGATGATGATGATGTGACGAGGTTTGAATGTAGGTAATGGTGAAGTGGATGTCTGGTGTGCTCTGTTACATGCGGTTGAACTGCATCCTCGCTCCAGGATGCAGAGTGGTTCTCCAGGTTTGGAGTTCGTCCGTGGGAACCTCCTGATTTCTGGGTCAGGCATGTATGTGCGGACACAGCATATGAGTTATATTCAGGCTGATTGGTCATACCATGGATTAAAAACCTCACTTCTATAGCAGTTCATGGAAAATTTCATACTTTAAACTAAACCAATTTAATTTACTATAATAGTAAACAGTGAATTTACAGGATAAACAAGAATCTACAAACAGGACACATTATTTTGGAGTTATCTCTTCCTACAACGAGAAAAGATAACCCCCAAGCCAATCGTTTGTGACAATTCAGAGTCCTCATGTACGTTTACCTGTACCTGTACCTGTCCTTGCACGGTATAATATATGTCAAGGTAAACAAATCATAGCTTTTCAACTTAGTGCAGTTTATTACAGCCTTTGGGGTTTGAGGGCTGCTGACTGCCCTGGGGTGCACAACCAAGGCTAATATCTTGAATATTCAATGGTGAGTATGTTGCCTACCTGTGAAGGCAAATTGCAAGTTGATTCATATTTAGTGATTCCAGTGTTGTGATCTACTTTAAGTTTATTTTCATTCTCAGGTCATTTTCATCAGGTCATTTTCATTCTGGGTCATTTTCAATGTTTTCCGGAAATGTTCAACCGAATGAATTATTCATCCTTGTTTTTTTTGGACATGAGGGCGACATGAGGAAGGAAAGCAAAAATGGGCAGTTCTTTTCAGAGAAACCTCAAAAGCGATCATCACACTATTCTGGTAATGTAGCTCTATTTGTTTTTTGTTGTTGCGATGACTGCTGTAATTGAAGTTAACTATTTATAAAATATAAAGTCTGATTTCAATGTCGAAAAGGCATCTCAAATATGAGTCATTGGTTTAGTGAGTTAAGATCCAAGGTAACAAAGGTCAAGTCAAAAACAAATCAATTGAAAATATTGGGAATTAATCAAAGAACTTTTTGTATGGAGTTGACCCCTTCCTCAACAGGATGGGGTAACTCCATACAAAATAAATATGGGCTATAATGAGTAAAAGAGGGGCACCTGTTCTGCTTGGGTATCCAGTGTCAAATGGGTTACATACCCGACAGAGTTGGTCATCGTCACTCACTTGATTCTGGTAATTGAGGGTTACTCACCTGTTGGGTACATGAGACAGATCACATTTCCATGCATAAAGCCCCTTCAGTGACATCACCATACCTATTTTGTCAGGTAATGTCTGCAGCTTCCTATTACCTCCTACATGTAACTCCTCTAGCGCTCGCAGTGAACAGATACTGTGATGAAAGTAAGGTAAAGGAAGAGTATAATGAGCGGATAACTGCTAGTCATAGATCAGAGGTGAATTCTTTCATAATGAGCAAAGTCTGCATTTTTATATGGTAACAAACATCAGGCAGCATATTTACAGGAAAATAATATTTCCCTTTCATAAACCTTAAATTCAGTACATGACTTTTGATGACTGCAGAACTAGCTGCCAGACCATATCTTCCTTTGACCTTTACGTAGTCTTTCAGATTAAAATGATAAATTAGCCTGATACTGATAAAAGAAAAATGACTCACCTATCAGGTATATGAGACAGATCACAATCCAGTGCCTTTATCACCTTTAGTGACCTCATTGTATCTATATCATCAGGTAATGTTTGTAGCCTCTTATTGCCGCTTATATCTAACTCCTCTAGTGCTGTCAGTGAACAAATACTGTATAAAAAAATAAGACAAGGTGAAGTCAAATGAGGAATTACCAGCCTGTCACAGGTGATATGGGTACTAAAGCTCTTCCATGATAGGCAAAATCATAGAATTTAGCATAACTCGCAATGAGGCGCGTTGTACTATATAATTCATAAACAGTGATAAGATAACCATAAATTATAAGCCTCAAGGCCAGGTTAAAGTTAAACATTTTTTCAATGTTTTACCCAGTACCAAATCATCGAAACAACCGAACCTTGTCACCATTGCTTTTAAAGCAATGAGTTCTTAAGGTGTTAACAAGTTTGTATTTTTTATTTATTTGCTACTAACAAATTTTTCCCTGTTTGCTTGTCTTCTAGACGCCTCTACCTACACATTACAATATCACTTATCATGTTACTTGGGAGCTTACCTATCATGCACTAAAACGCACACATTGTACCAAGATCTCCAACATGACTCTAAAATCCTTTGCAAACCTACGGTACACTCACCTTTGTAGCTGATAAGAATGTGGCATCTCTCTCGGTTTGAGGCATCTTAGATCAGGAGCTAACTGACTTAGAGTTTGTGGGATATCACCTCTGATAATCATATGTGTGATATGGAGGCCACTTGTAGCAGCTGTCAGATCGGACAAGGATAACCGGGTAAGCACGTTCTCATCATCTTGCGGGAAGTCGATGTTCTCAGGTTCCAAACTATGTCTATACCAGACACTGTAATCTGAAAACATAATAATTATAATTAAGGTTATGATACCAATGTTAACCAGTCTATTTCCATCAATAACATTTCCAGCGTCATCACTAAAAAACTGTGCAAAATTTATTTGCTGTACCTATTTCGGAGCAGGAGATAGAGGGTTGATATTAGATGTCTATGGCTTTATGATACAAATGTTTGGCTCAGCGATCTGTGAAATCTAGAGGAGACATACAGCACAATAAGCACAGAGGCTGAGTGAAAAAAAAAGAGTATTCAAACTACTGCTTCAACTCAGGCAAATTTGTGCTCATTGAATTCAGTGTAGTCTAAGATAACTAATTGAGGCTTTAATCTCAGAATTCTTACCTCATTGGGCAAATAACTTGCACAATTTTCAAGATCAGGGTATGAAATTAATGCAGTAGATGATGACATCAAAAGTGTCAACTAGTAAGCCGGTAACTACGTAGATATCGCTAAGATTGCAGCCCCATAATACTATGCTTTGAGCTATACGGAATTCAATATGCACACTTTTGCCTGTGAGGTCGCTGTGGTTTCAACTTTTTTTCCAATTGCTTGAAAGAATTTCAATCATAATACATTTTTCACTATAAGTTGATGAAGTTCATGGCTACAGTGTCAGTGGTATCACCATAGACCATTTTGTCTATGGGCGCAACGCCATAAGTTCTTGTTAAGAATTGTCTCCTCATACACACTGAGCGAACAACACTGTTTGGTGGAGGTGCAAGGCAAAGGAAAAATGATTATAAAAATTAGGGTAATGATACCAAAGATCTAGCTTGACATGAAGCCTCTATTAGATATTATCACAGAAATCACTGAGCGTAATTTCTCTGACTGGCAGTAGTATTTGAGTGTTATAATATAGGTCACTGAAATCTCTACAGTAATACCAAAGAGCTATGCCAACCACTCTTGTGTGACAGATTTTGGCCTTTTTGACTGCTCACAAATTATTACTGTAAAATTATTGCTACACGTAGATAACTATGTTAGATCAGCTGCACTAATCTTTTGATAACAGACCTTTCAAACTAAATTGGCACCTCAGTGTCTGCTTAGAACTTACTGATAAGGAAAAGTGGCGTGATGGTTCAACAATTCCGATAACTCATTGTGTATTAATGAAACAATAAAAAATTATAGCCATATTGTTAAAGCTGTTATGCGCTGGTTGTGTGATATATTTTTATCGCTGAACACATGTGCGGATACTGGAGAAGGCACAACAGTCACAATCTGATCGCATAACTTTACAGTACGACTACTTCCATACTTGAGGAGACTTAGGTCTTCATATCAAGCATCATAAAATGTGGGTTTGAAACCGCAAACATTATAATACCAAACGCATTCGGAGAGGAGCGCTGCGATAAAATCCAACCGGAAACCTATTTTTGCAATTGCCAGTGAGCGCACAAGCACCCAGTTGACTTTTAGACAGCAAAATTAACTTTCACAAGTCCATCTAGATGGAGTCACTGTTGGTATTTCACGCATTACAAGCCATTCTGGATGGGTTTGTAATATGAATGCTTGCTGCCACAAAGTCGTCAGGCTGTGATATATTCAACCGGATGGGTTTGTGACAGTTTGAAACAGATACAATGTTGGCGTTCGAACTATAAAATGCGTCACCGGGTCATTTGAGCATCAGACACAAGTTTAACTTTGTGCATGAGAATAGCAATAATACCCAAAATTTGTGAAGGTTTAGGTGAATGTGTTTTGTGTTTCAACTTGCCTTGCAATTATTGTAAAGCTTCATCAACCCAACTAGGCAAGTTGAAACAAAAACTGTCTGTGACTAAAATATACTTACAAGCTTCTTTTTGAGATGTGACTGGTTTTTCATCTGAAGACATTGTCAGGCTATCTGCTCCATCGTGAACCTCCAGATCAATCTCGTCTCCCACACCAGCCATAGTCTCATCACTCACAGCCCTCACCCTGTATGAATAATGAAAATACACTCAATCAGTCTATAAAGTACTGACCGTTCCTGCTTGTTAGCCCTTCTATCATGAGGATTTTGATGTTTTTCCAGACTGTCACTAGTTGTGTTGACCAGTTGATTCACTTCAAGCTATATGTTCTTTCTCAGTATTATAAGTCAGGTAGAGTCATGAAATTAGCAATACATTTATGTTATCAGGTCTGGAATGGCGCGATGCCCATTACTTGGCGACGGTGCTCAGAGGACATCACAAAATAGCTTTGTAATACCCTGTGAAGGGTTTTCAGGCTGTCAAGAGGGCTCGTCAGGATCGTGGTAAGATTCCAAACCTTACGATGTCGTAAAAACACATTAACTAGATAATACTATAGGAAGGGAAAAGGTACTATCTATGACGCTGCCCATTCAACGCCCAATCAGCGCCAGCACCTTGCATGCACCTATTTTCAAGACTTGCCAGGGAGTGATTTTTTCAGAACTGGTAAATAAATAATCATTGGTTGTGATCACGGATCAAGAAGGTGCATCACTGCATCCAATTCAATCAACCAGCATTGGTATGGTTCAGTTTATCCCATTTTGTACAATTTACCAGAATAGCTTGTCTTCAAACCAGGCTACCAGTCAAAACTTAATTATACGCTTATGTTTTATTATACAATGACTTACCAATGACACAGAGGATTATTAGCATGCGTCTAAGCTTGTATGCCAGCTATCATGAAGTCTCAATAAGTTAGACTGCCGTTATCAGCAGGATGTAAACGAAGGTACAGTAAAAGCCTGAATTACAACCTTTTAGATTGTGACAGTGTAAAATAAAATAGTGATGATAAATTTGTGAGGCATCCAGCTAATACTGCAGCCAATGACTTTACCGAAGATGTCCTAGTAGATCCCTCCCGCGGCGTTTTGCGCAAACTTCATTATCAACTAGATAAACATACACTTGTTCGCTTGTATCAATACTGTATTTTTTAGACCTGCAGATCGGGTCAGGAGTGGTCTGACGATTTTGGATAAGGACTTGTGATCTTAATAAGATCCAGGTTCGATTCCCGGCGTCGTCCGTCATTTCTGATTTGGCAGTGGCAAGCCAATCATCCTAGCCAGGTCGGCTCGGATCAGGACCGTAAATACAGGTCTACTGTGTGTTTGCACGAGGTATAAAGATACCCCTCTGCCTCTTCGAAATAAAAGTGTAGCCAGCAACGCGGGTAAGGGTATTAGGTAACTACTCCATACAAGCCACCTGCGCTCGTGTTGTCCTGATAAATAGGGCGGTCAAATAAGCCCTAGTATAGAGAAAGAATTAAAAACGAATCCTGACAATAAAACTTACTAAGATTTAGGAATAAATTACAAAATCTCGAATCAGATATTGGACATAACTACATGAAATCTGACACAGTGTTAAAAAAATATTCATTCATCCCAGATAGGACTCAACATGATACTATCTAAAACTGAGTCCATTAAAGGCCAATTTTTGAGCAATACTTTTAGATCAGTCCCTCTCTATCCATACAATCGTGCTTGACACTCTTTAAGGCAGAACTTGAGAACTGTGCGAAATACTCACCCGAGTCATGCACAATAATGGCATACTACTACTACTACGCACCATATAACACAGAGTTTTTTTAGGTATCATGAGGCTTTCTTTGGCCATTTTCAAGTCACAGGTCACAAGACCACACATTGAACCAATCTACAAACTTTTAAATACTCATGTACTCATAAAGCACTTATACGAGCCTCACTTTGGAATGTCTCATGTATCTCATCTTCTTCTCCAACATTGTCTACTCAATCCCTGAATCTGTATGAAATAAAAAGAATCATCAACGTTATCGCTGTGCTACTGTGAGAGAATGGGGATGTCTTCTGCTGTCCGACAGTGACCCGCCCTCATTAGCAAATTTTTTCTTGTCCATTCTCACGGTGTTCATCAATGAAACGCTGAAGTGCTCTGTATATACTCATTGTGATTTAGGTATAGTGCATTGCACAATGAACTCAGCTCTTTGGGTATTGAGAAGTTGTTTTTGTTTGTTTGCCCTACTGCTACACTACAGTCATGTACACTAGCCATTGAATTGTACTATTGTACTATTCAGTGACACTAGCATATTAAAGATTGATACACATGCTAATTTCTTAAGTTTACTCACAAAAACAGCCACGAGCACTCCATGAATTCAGTCTCAGTCAGGCAGTTGATGTCATGGGCGTCAGTAGGGGGGTTCGGGTTCAGCCTGTGCAAACGAACACCCCTGAGCACATCAAAAAAAAGATTTTTTTTAGAATCTTTTGAAGTTGATAGAGTTGTCTTTCCTAATTCAATTGTCATGCTAAAAAATACAAATGTGCATAATGCACTCACTGTAATAACCCATGTTTTGGGTTTGATAAGATAATAATTAGGTTGGGGGTGTTCACAACTCCCATTCATTCACAATGATTTGACTTTGACTTGTTTGGCTAACAAATTCATCACATCTGAGAAAACACAAAAAAGATGGGGAAAAGAAAGGACCAACAAAGGGCTTGGACCAACAGAACAGGAAAGCTCCTGTTAAAAACAAGAACATACTAGAATTCTTCTTCCAGCCCCAGCCAAAGAGACAGAACACCAAGTATGTAGCAAATTCTTGAACTCCATATCTCTTTGCTGATTGGTACAACAAATAAAGAAATGTTGATCATCATTATTTTGTATCATGTGTTTTGTTCTGATCTGACTGTGATGATGCCTGCTGTGTGTACCATGTCACTCTAGTAGTACTACTAGTAGATGACTCAGTCAGTCACTGCTTCAGTCGGTCACTGCATTGCTGTTTCTTACAATATGCACTGTGACTCTATCTGACTGCTGTGAGTTTTACTCTTGGTTTTGACAATTATATCAGTGTTTCTTTTGGATTGATGTAGATGATAAACATGTGACAAGCTGGTATGAAATAGCGATAGGTCTCTCTGAGATGGCAGGGGTTTCCCCCACAGTACCGAGGATTTGCGGGCGGATGGCTAACCGGAATAACACCCCTAGTACCTCACTCCTAACTTATTATCAGATCAATGTGTACACTCCCTTCCTGGACCACCTTCTCTCGGAGTTAGACAGCCAGTTCACTCGTGAGTTATTCCCGACTTTACTGACCAACATACCAGCTAGTGCATGTATTTCTCACACTGACATACCTATCAAACTTGAGTAATGAGTTATTAAAATGGTTTCAAACATTAAGATAGATGATTTATTTATTTGGTATTGTATGTTGATAGGAATGTCAGAAACTGCAGCCTCTCTGCTGAAACTGGTTGAGGGAAGTCTTACCAGTCAGGAGCTAAGAGACCTGACTGAGCTCTATGTGGAGGACCTCCAATCACCTGTATTCATCACCAATGAATACCAAAGGTGGGAGATGCGGTCCCAGGTAGGTCCGAGTAATGTCACAAATGCTCTGCACCAGGCCGACCCTGATATATATCCTAATATAAATACCCTCCTACAGATCGCAGCCACATTGCCAGTAACTACATGCGAGTGTGAGCGCTCCTTTAGCACTCTCCGGAGGCTCAACACCTACCTACGCAGAACTCAGATGCCAGAAAGGCTCGACTCTCTGGCTCTGATCAACATCCACTGCGACCTTGCAATAGATATTGATCAGGTCTATGATACATTCACTAGGCTGCAACCACGACGCATGGAGCTGGCCTCTCTATTAATGTAGCTGATAACAATGACTGAAACTGGAATCTTTAGGCAATTTACTGACTGATCTATATTGCAAAGTTCACAATAATTTCACTAAATTTAATATAAAGGTGCCATTTTGTTAAATTTCAGAAATAATAATATCTGTTGGCTTGGCCAGATTCCAACTTACTCCCTGATACATGTATCTGCTTATCAATCTTTGTTTCTGATGGATTTCACTGCAATCGGCTAAGTTCCAACACTTCTGAACATTTTTGAGCTCTGTGTTCGATTCAACCACTAGTTTGAAGCTTTATTGCAGGTATGTTATTTATGAGAGCCTCAACGCAATCTTTCGGCTGAATAGAATTCTCAAGCTGGACAAATTATTGCTTATACAACCCCCAGATAGCCTGAAACAGTTGAATTAATTGCCATAGTTCCTACTACCATTTTGGGCACACTTCATGTTTTCTTTTAGTCAGATGTGTTCGCCTGTTGGGTATATTGGTTGATATTTCTGGGTAGGCTGGGTGAAAACTATGATACAAAGCTGCAGGGTTGGTTGGGTGGAAAATATAACACTAACTTATTAAGACTCCAAAAAAATTTCCCCTGCGGCGGGCCCCACCTCCTCTCTCACTGAACACCCCTGAAAATTCCTGGTGTGCTGAGCATGCGCAGAATGGTCACAAAGTCAAACACCATTTGTCAATCTAGAGAAGTAGGGATGACAGAGCAAGCGACTGTGATTGAATCTTTGTTGGGTCGTGTAAACTACACTGATTATTACAGATCGGTAAACTACAATATATCGCAAAAAAAGGGACCGACGGAACTGAACGCGATCAAGAACTCTGATGAAACTGGGTCAGCTTCTCACCCCTGACAATGATGTCATCCGAAAGGTATGCTTTTCAGACACAGCTAAAGCCCCTAGTAATCTTGATTACTAATTTCATAGCTATATTCAGTCAGGTGATTTTTTTGTTATAGTGAATCGAGTTTTTAGTGTGTCCCATCAGATCAATTCAAGTCAATCAATCAACAACAGCCTGAGTTGAAGTTGAGTATGACAACAGGATAACTAAATGGAATGAGTCTGTGATTCACAACCTACACCCAAACTAACAGTATGATTAGTCTGGATATGGTCATTCTCTCTGTGCTTTTCAAACAAAAATGGTTTGCTAATTTCTCTGCCTGGCTGGGCACTTATAGAAATAGATGCCATCTTAGCAGCTATGGTATGACAATATTGTATGTGATAACAAATGACTGAGTATAAGAAGCAAGGAGGAACAGAGTGTTACTCCTTGATGAGAGCATCAGCAAACAAGTGTCATACTGTATTGTATAGAGAAAGAGGGCTAGTATATTATAACACGTAGGCTATGGTTCCTTAGGTTATGTGCATATCTATTGCGCTAGAGTCAAACCCCACTCTCTAACTTGGAAAATACATGTTATTCCCTTGACCTAGGATAAGGGCTGTCAGAGGTCTTATACCCAATCTGTACACTGATTGATGGAAAGGTAGATCTTCTCTGATAAAGATTTGGGAGCCATTTCTATTACAAAAGTTTGAGCCTTAGACTTATCTTTTTGATGTTTCAAAAATTATGTTTGTGATTGCAGTAACAGAAGGCTTGTACCTGAAACGCCATGGTATATCCCCCAACGATGGTGATGTGTTTCATCAGGTGAGAAGCGATGAGCCTGATTATGTCCTGCTCAGTGTCTCATTCCTTAGTGTCAAGAATTCCCCTACTTGACTTTGATAGTGGTAGGTATAAAACTACGTAAAAATCTTTGGCATCCTGTATAAGAAACTTATGCAGGATGCCAAAGATTAAGACAGAGTTTTATACCTACCTGTATCAAAAGTTTTAGATGTTATGCCATTATAAACACAGGGCCTTTTTAAACTGTCTTTGATGGATTTACCAATAGACTGCTATCTTATTTAGTCTGTTGTGGGTTTGCTTAGACTACAAAGTACATACCAATAATGCGATGGCGTGCATGTGATGTCCTACATCTCAACAGAATTGATTTATTTAATGTTGTGAAGCATCTAATACTCTCTTCACTTTTAGAGCCCTATTATGCTCAGTTTTGTCGACTATTTGGAGCAAGGATGGAATAGAGTTGTACCCCAAATATTTGTGGTGAGTATGATTTCCGCATACCCAGGTAATTAAAAGAGTCTGAGTCTATATAACTACTTGAGCACCCGAATGGCTGTCCAGCTTGCCCCCTCTTCCCAATGCTTTATTTCAGACTGATCTATCGATCCTCTGAATAGTAGATAGATCAACTTTAGGCCCCTGCCATTACTTTGAAGGTCAGTAGTTTGTATACTAAGTGATCATTACAAACACAGTCCTGTTAGCATTAATATTGAGTTCCCATAAAGAATCAGATTTAAATATGGGAACCTCTGGTTTAGAGAGTTTGATGTCCTAATGACGATATGACTAATATACTAGAACATCTGAAAATTTGTGTAGTTGTTTGACCTGATAGCTGCTGTGATGATTGGTTTGGCTGCCAGGGAGACAGGCAGATCTATGGTAAGCCTCATGGAGTGAATTGTTTTTGTATAATCATCAACATCATTAAATGATTGTTGTATCTTGAGAAATGAGTGATTATCCCTTGCCTTGACCCTACATGACATATTACACTCATTATCCTGCTAGGTCTAAGAGTTCTAAGAAACCAATATCGAAGAACCCAATATCGAACTGGTCATTGGTATTAATCAAGTTTTATAACTTCCTGTTTTAGGTGTTATTGATTAATAATTGTGCTCCTGTGAAGACCTAGATCAAGTTTAATCCGATCGCCTGCATTCCAGTTGACTCCTAAATGATAACGCCTTCTGACAGTCACTATAATTTTGCTTCATCATTGATGACAAGCAATAAAACAACCTCTCTCTCTCCTTCCACTGGTTACTGCGGCGAGACCAGTGGATTGGGAGCAGCTCAGAATGCAGGCAAATGGACCAAACTTGGTCTAATGAAGACCAGGTATTTAATTACCCAAGTCCTCGACTTCTAAATGTGTTCTCTATTTTTCAGCTATTGCTGCAGCAGAAAAGCCGTCCAAATTACCACAAAAACTGTGGTGAAGAAAAACTTCTAACAGACAGGTCTTTTAGATGTGTATTTGTATATACAGCTGCTATGTACCTCTTCAACCCCTACTCACTCGCTGCTTGTATTGCGAAATCCACTGCAGTGTTTGATAATATCATCATGGCCTACATGATCATTCTCACAATAAAAGGTAGGAATGATTCAGCTATTTGTGTTGTGCTCACTTCTTTTATGATATTTTATTGACATGACAGTCCTTGATAGGTGTGAAAACACTGACAATGGTGATGATGACCAATTATTTAATAGTTAAGTTTTTGGGACCCACCATTAGTCTATATTCACATTCAGGTTATAAGGTAGTTTTTTTAGTCCGCTTCATATAAGCACCTGAAGACATTGACCATTCTCATAACTTGCTTTATAAAATAGTTAACAACTATTTGTATTGTTTTATAAGGGCTGATCGGTATTATATTTTCAGGTTGGAGATTTGGGTCTACTTTGCTGCTCGCATTGTTAGCTTATCAGAACTTTAACTCCATCATGCTGATTGTGCCAGTCGCTCTCTGCTTGGTGCAGGTAACTCTACCTCTACTGTTTGTTGGCTGAAGTCATCATAAAATCACTGTGTTTCCATGGAGTTAAGCCGTGCAAATTTTGGAGTTGGGCGTAACATGGGAATGAGATTAACCTCCAATATAGACAAACATATGGTCATCATGGCCCTGCAATGTGACACAAGAACTCCTTGCATTACTAAGTCATGTCATGACATGACTAACAATATGACAAAGTAATTTATGTCATAATGTTTGAGAAAGGCGTGTCCTTTCCCTTATGAGTCCAATACGAAAAAATATAAAATTTGTGATGTGTTAATACCAAATATGGTTATATTAGATCAAATTTCCTCCTTGGTTTCGACCTTCGTTTTAGTTCACCCGCGTGTGGGTGCTAAATCAACAATAGCTGACCCAGCCTCCCAATTTTGGTTTTTTTGCAACATATAATGCCAATGATGCAATTATTTTGAATTAAATTTACAATTTACTAGCCCAAAATATTGGTCCGTGATAGGCCAGTTTTCAAATGTTTATGGTAGCTATATGTATGTAGGTTTAGGCACAATTTTTGTATTCATCACAGAATGGCATATGATGTTTGTAATTTTTCTGGCACACAGAGAGATATGTTAGGAGTGGTACGTTACACCAGCAGGAAGGCTCTCTCCTCCATCTCACTGACTGTTATCCTGACTGCTGCATGGCTCGCCTCACTGTTATATTACTCACAGACTCTGCATGGCTCCTGGGATTTCCTCGGATCTACTTATGGTTTCATGTAAGTCACAAAAGTTCTGTCAGCTGGAAAATTCGCAAGTTCTATCACTCATCTCCAAACGATGTTAGGATAAGATCATTTCTTTTGGAGAGGTTTCACTTCCGTAGCTTTCAGATTTTAGCACACATTTATCACTGCACCGCAATAGGATTCTAACCCGATGTGTCTGGATACTTGTGTGCTCCTAACAGCTGAATCCCCCCCCCTCCAGATTAACGATATCAACAGGTTCTCTGTTACTCAAATAAACCTAAATAAACTTGAAATTCAATCAAATGTACCATGAAATCACTGGATATCTGTAAAGCTGAATATTTGTTTAATACTTGATCATTTCAATTGTCATATTCACAGTCGAGCAGACATGCCAGAATGACAGTACAAAGAAGACATTATTTAGAAATAGTTAACATCACATGCATATCTTAGTACTTCAGCCTAGCCTTGGCAGGCTGTCAGGGGTGGGTGGGGGGGACACCACCCACCCCTGACAGCCTGCCCAGGCTAACTTCAGCCACCGTATGAAATAACTGGGGTCATCTATTTGTTTATAAGCTAAGCGTGCCGGAGCTGACTCCTAACATGGGAGTATTCTGGTATTTCCTCACTGAAATGTTCACACATTTCGAGCAGTTCTTTCTCATAGTATTCCAAGTGAACGCATTCATCTATACCATTCCACTTGCCATAAAACTAAGGTCAGTAACAACAAAGCAATCTGTCATGACACAAACATTGTATGAATGGATAGCAACCGGTGTTTAGTTGAGTGTAAGTTTGCAATCTATGTACTCTTATCATTATCTATCGTGTCAAGGATCTTGTCATATCATTTTATCACATGTCCTTCTAAACTCATAATACATTGTATCTCATGCTGCAGGGTTAATAAATGCCCTTGGACAGGTCCCAGTCCTGCTATAATAATCATTTGATAAACTCTAAAATCCTATACAAGCAGACTGATATGTCTAATTAGAAATTGGTGGAGCAAATGGGAGTTGTCAACTCTCTGAACCTTAACCTCAGAGAGATGACAACTCCCGTATTTGAGATAAACTGTATAATTTGTATGTAATCTGAATTGATTCCTTGTCATAGCCAACTTCTACCTACCATGATAATGAGTTTCCCTATTTTATGAACTTTTGAAATGTCAAAGTGTCTTCTTTTGCGATTATGTTCATTTATTTGATGCTGGAATACAAAACACAGTCTCAGTTCTGTTTGGTACTGCAGTTACAGGATCAGATGTAATATGGACTGCAAAAAATATGTGACAGATCAGAATTTACACATTAGAAAGAAGGAAAATGTCTTCATTTGGATGTAAAAAACTATGATAAAAAGCTTTACAAAAAAATAGATAGAACATTCCGAATTCACTCAATAATTACTGTTTGTATGACATCTATGTATTAAATGACGAGTCATTATCACATTGTTTATGTTTTTTTTGCAGCCATCATCCAGCATTCCTGTTATACACTCTCATAGTGATTGTGGCGATATTTAAATCCTATCCCGAATATGCAGATGTAGGATTTTATCTTGCCCTTTTGCCTTGCTGGAGTTTTGCTACAACATGTAAGTATGTTATGCTTTGTGAGCTCATGTCAGTAATAACTTTCTTTTTTTGCATCCTTTGTAGTGTAATTTCCCTGTTATGCATGAGATAATATCTAAGTACTTTTAGCTAAGTTAATTAAATCATGATAGTTGTGAAATTCATGGAAATTGAATCATTATAACTGTGAAATTGTGATAATGATGGCAATTTGGATATAAGTTCTGACATTTATTGTCATTGGACTGTGTAAAAATGCTTGGCAGGTTGTCAAATTCCTATGAAATCAAGTAAAATTATTGCTTTGTGTTGATCAAATTTTTTTTTATGCATCATATAATTGCAAAAACTCAAACAAAGAACTAAGTGTGACATCACTTACACAACAGGCAGGAATCTGACTCTAATGTTGGCAAAATGTAACATCAGAATAATCAGGATTTTCCTCAAATTTAAATTTGATCTATTTATTATCTACCCTGACAAAACTTTATGACTTGCACTCATGAAAATATTGACTAGTATATTATGAGGAGGAATGATAATAAAGCATGCATACATTACATACATCATAATGGTATATTTGTTTTTAATTTTAGATATGAGGATCACATTTATAGTAACTAACATGTACATCTGGTGCGTGATCCTATCACCTATATTCTATCATCTATGGATCTACTCTGGATCAGCTAATGTTAACTTCTACTCTGCTCTCTCACTCGTCTCGCTGGTAGCTCAGGTATAATACGTATAAGTGGTTATCTCCTCCTGTATCATCCTCGGCGTATCACTATAATAATATGATAATATATAATATTATATCATAATTATGATAATATCCTTAGACTATTAAGTGGTGTCTTATTAACATGAGGTGCTGAATTGGTAAGTCATGTTTGTCAATGTATGACATAGCCACTTCACTGAGTAATATCATTCTAATTTTTTTATTTTATAAATGTCACCAGGTTTGATATGAAATGTAAGAGGATTTAGATTTGGAATGAAATTTTGTATTTGTTCCGAATGCAATCCAGAGAGATCCACTTACATTTTTCTCCAATATTCATATTGATGTTGTGAGAACTGAGAACCCTACTTAACCAGTTTGGTTACGGTTTGTTTTGTAGATATTCTTTATATCTGACTTGATATGTCATGTAGTTGTCTCAAAACAAAAGTGTACAACAAACAGCATCCATAGTGATTCAAGCGAAAAATATGATAATGATGTTGATGATATACTCTGGACTTTGGTGATGTTAGCGGCTTTTCATTGTGATGTGTTTAGTAATGAATGCCACTGACAGCAACCCGGGCCAAAGTTCAAGCGAAGAGTAGTTTCTTCTTGGTAAAAACCGAGGAGTAACTAGGTTTTCACACAAAAATGGTGTTTTGTTACAAATTTGTAGGCTATATGTCATAAATGTAAACACTTCTCATATTTTGATGGTTGTAAATAATAGTACAGAATACATCTCCAATGTAATATAATTAAATCTTACAGTTGTTTTATATATCTCTCCCTCAAAATTATACCAATATTGGGCTGCGCAATGTTCATGTTTACGTGTTAACAATATTCATAAAAATATTCTTATGCTCATGGTTTTTACTAGTCTAAGCACCCCAGATTTTTGCCCCCATCTGACCCCCCTGCCGGAGGTTTTCACCTTTTACTTGCAGATTTCCAATTTGATGGATGACATTGGAATTACGTGTCATACACTAATTAATGACAATAAGGGGAAGTTGGGCTGTGAGCTTATTATGGTCGAACATCACATTTAATGTTCTTTACATGATCAACTCTCCAATGGAAGGTCTGGAGCAACAACGTTAGCTTTAGATGATCGAGTGCATTCATAGGTCTAGTGTGAGGAGTTGTGTAGCCAATAATAAGTTATCTATGTTATATACTCATAGATAATAGAAATGATATGTCCATTCTCCATGAGTATGTAAAATAGAAAATGTTCCATTTTTGTAATATGTTTACTTATTTTGTTTAATTTCTGCTCTTTATTTCTGACTTTATTACAGCTAAAATGAGTGGTGTTGATGAAGAACAATCTTTAATAAAGGATAGAACCGAGACATACCCCTGGCTGCCTGATGCTATAGAAGAATGTACACATATATATCTCAATATCTGTATAGAAGTGATGGTAAGTTGAGCTTAACCACAGCCTTAAAATAAATACACAGCACTGAATGTCATGTGACATTATAGAAAATTATAAGTTATACAATTATGGACCAATCAAATCTTTTTTTCTTCCTCTGATGTTCAAAAAAATGCACTTCCAGCAGCAGGAAAAATAAAATGGCCTTCTCCCTGTCTCTGAAACTTATAGTTTTTTTTAAATGTTATTGACTGAGGGTAACATAACAGTACAATGTGCCAGTTGCAGTGCTGTATATAAATATTTATGCTGTGATTTTACCATTCAATTGCAAATCGGAGAATTTTGAATAAGTTTTGTCGTGAAAGCTATGGAGTAAATAAGGTAAAGCCATGCTTAGTGTCAGTTGAGTAGTGTTAACACTAGCATAACGTTTTTGGTTCATAGTGAGATCAAGTTTGATCCATATATTCACTGTTCCTTATATATACATATCACTTTACTTGCAGAAGGAACACCGGTGATGTACGAGAAAACTTTCCTGACTGACATAGCTTCACAGAACTTTACTAAATATGGTGTTGACTACACAGGCCCACCTGTCACTGTGAGTTACTACTATCCTCCAGTTTGTCCGTCACCTTGTTATATAATTGTCTAAACACACTGTAAGGGGTTGTAAGGGGTTGCAGCCTCAGCGAAACCTCAATGGGTTTTTATTAAATCCTCTCAGGGTCAGCTGGGTGATATGTTAGTAATGTGGCGTCATGCAAACCGGTCTGCACTCTGAAGTTGCAACCGCTGGTCAAATCTCTGAGGATCAGCTGAGGCTGCTGTCAGCATATATGTTAACAATGGTGGCATTTTTTTTGCAGTATGTGCGCAAATATTACTACCTGTTGAGGGGTTGAAATTGTTCTAATTAAATCCAGGATTAAAGTTATCAAGGTGTAATTATTTTGATGATCACTTTGTAATGTTTTACTCATCGACAATTCTTTTTATTCACTCATAAGAGTTATTGATTACTCAAATAAATATCTCTGAAACTTGGCGTAGACAACTTGCCAAACACTAGGCCTAGATTTTAGAAAATTTATGGTTATTTCACAGGTCTAGTGGTCAGTATGTCCGTACCATGTGTAACAGGGGATGATGAGGTGATTGGTGTGACTGGTATCGACTTATCACTAGAGGATCTCACCGCCAGAGTAACACACACTAAGTGAGGGACTCTATGCCTTTCTTACAGATATACAAGGTTCCAACCAGCTACACAAATTCATGACTTTTACAATTGATTCTGAGCCATAATACTTTCAATCCACAAAGAAATAAGTTTCTTTGGAATTTGCGCTAAAGCCATTGTGTTCATTTTCAATTTTTATGTGAGTTTTGCCATGATAGCGTACACATATATCTTTCAAAGGGCTAAAGTTGCAGTTTTTATTTAAATGTTTGAGTGCATTTGATAAGTTTTAGACTGACTACTGTTGTGAGTTACGAAACTTTTTGTGTCGTCCGTTGCAGGCCATGTGATTATGCATCCTGATGTCGAGAGGACAATGGCTCTTCGAGATACTCTGACACTGATTAACCTCACACACTATGAGAATCTGCCAGGATTCCCTTCTGTGGCTCAGCAGATATTATCAACAAGGTATACACTTTTGATATCTTACAGATTTTGTTCAGTATTTAGAGAGTTGTCTCCTCAATAAACGGTAGTAGACAACTTCTTCATAGCTGCCCTTTACAACACTTTTATTGAATCTGAACATTTTGAATTACCTATGATTGGGTTTATTTTTTCCATGTGAACAAAGCCTTACAAAAATTGAATAATCAGAACACAATATTCCTGGAGCCGCATTGAACATTCTTAGGGCCAACGGCACTGTTATGCGAGCCTTTTCAGCAGCCATTTCAGCAGCCATCAAACTTTTGTAATGGTCAGTGGTGTACATTTCATAGTCGCTATTAGAATATAACAGCGTATTCAAACTCTCTTTAATACCTGCTCATCATGGTACATTCCTCCTCTTAAAGTCGAATATTTTGCAAACAGTTTACTCATATCATATATACAGCAATTGTACAGCCGAGTTGGTAGTGAGTAACACCAGTTATGCTATATACCCCACATATATGATGATGTACTCGTGGTATAGAGTTAAGGAAACTCCCTATGTTGTCGTCATGCGACAGGCTAAGAGCAAAGATTCTCGCAATGAAATATCATCTATAAGTGGTAAGTGGTAATCTTATTTTATTGACCGTATGTAATAGAAGTGAGTCATGAGTGAGTGGGTATGACACTTATTCAGGCCGTGTTGCCATAACATTGTCTTCAATCATTGACTAACCATTGTCTGATTTGGCTAGATTGGTTTATGATATGTCGATCAACTCGTCATCAAAAATGATATAAAAGCTACAGATGAAATAAAAACATGTAATAAAATGATGAATATTAATAACAGATGAAATAAAATGATATAAAAACACAGTGAAATGAACAAAAGCTTCAATTTCGGTGCCGAGTGTGATGTATAAACTTTTTTGTAGAGTTTTGTGTGAACACTCTTTCATAAATATCTATTATGTTCCCTGCCTAGATACAACAAGGCTTGGGACTGACTCTGAAATAATTATGTGATATTCGTTTTTTAGGAGATTCTGAAGAGGATGGTATGGTTAATCACAGGCTAGACCTCGGTCAGCTACCCACTGATGATACATGTCTGCACTTCCAGCAGTTAGCCTCATTCTCTACCTCTGCGCTCTTTCTCTCAGCTCGGGCATTCGACAAACCGTTCGAACATATAAGTCAGCCTGAGACGAAAAAGATGGTGTCCAATTACCTAGCTTATATCGCAGATGGCTCCAGCTACATTAGCAAACCTGGTCAGTTATATTTTGTATAACAGGACTGTTTATGAAATCCCACAATGCATTATTCAGGAGTTACATAGGTTTTGGGGTCAATAATAAAATTCAGTATTGTGTTTTCCCTGTTTTTCTGTATATCACATGCCATAGCCAATCTTGGTCTTCACTGTCAAATATACAACAGGATATTTGAAAGGACAGCTTTTTATTTAAAGGCACTGCTCAAAAAATTCCTTAATAATTATTTTATCCTTCGATCAGGGGCCTGATATTAAATTAATATCCATCCATAATTTTATCATAGCCATTATGCAGTAGAGGGTTGCTTTGAATCTGCCTAACCTTACTTGCTCTTTTCTTGCTCATGAGTTTTTATTCTATGGAATGTTCATCTACTCTACAGGTCTGAAGGAGGGAGTGAAGAATGATGCCATAGCCATATCTAAAGTTCACAAACTGTGGCTGAAACAGTGGAAAACTTTTACTTACTCAGAGTTTATTATCAGAAGGTATGTTTAGTTTACTCACTGGTCATGTCTGAACCTAGCCTAACTTGACAAGCTTTGTCAAGACAGGCTAGTCTGAACCTTGTTTACATGATTCTTCCATAGTAGCTACTGCTTTTTTATACACTTACCCCTATTGTAAAGTATTTACTGATGGCCAGAAAGGCTTGGATTTTAGAGAAGCATTGTTTCTGTGGCCAGCCTTAACTTTATTACATGTGAACCACACAGTATGGATTTTCCAACCTACCCAATTTTCAATTGAAGGACAAAGAAGGGCTCAACCACATTTTGCATGACACTTTACAAAGATATGAGCCATTTTAGTATCAATAAGCAACGGCTCTCATCAGTTTGTACTCTCCTATTGTTTCCCAGGTACATAGCGACACCTAGTGGTGTATTTAGGATGTTTCCTGCCACTCTGACTCGTAAGCTCTATGACCCGACACAGAGTCACTGGTACAAGCAGGCTATGAGATTACCTGGTAGAATCATGCTGACCAGGCCTTATGTAGACTCTGCGGGATCAGGATACATGGTTACACTGAGTCATAGCATCTACGAGGGCAGGTTTGTATTATCAATGATATCATGATATACTATGGTTAATAATCAACCACCCCTTTGAGTAGTTTATTTAGTTATTTGAACTACAAATAAATTGCAATATTGGAGTATCTAAAAAACACTGCTGCTAGCATAGCAGTGAAATGAAGAAAATGCTGAAGGATTCTGGGCAATACTGACTTCGAATGTGAGCAGTATGTATTTGCTTGTGTAATCGGATAAAAACACCTTCAAATTGAACAAGCCCACACGTTGATACATATACTCTGTTCTGTTGAACAATAGTGTTTCTGATCATGGTTGCGATTATCTTGGTCAAACAGTTGTCTATTTGAGCCTGAGTTCCAGAATTTTGAATGATATCTAAGTTGTGAGATTAATTGATTTATTGTTCTGTGTGTTAGATCTGCTGCGCTCCACACTCCTAGAGACCCTATAGCAGCTGTTGTAGGACTAGATCTACCTGATAACTACATTCAGAGACTTCTATACGATCTGATACCTACCTGCTCAGTTAAGGATATCCGATGTTTCATGCTCGATTACAAAGGATACATAATCACACACCCTAACCTCAAACTCTCCAGTAACCAGAGGGCGTTAGAGCAGCAACATCTCACTCATATGGTTAGTTAAGATCATTGAACTTCAATCAGCTCATATAAATTTGTGTGAACCTGCAATATATCACATAAATTGCGCGTTCTGTTTTTGTTTGGAAGGCCATTCAGAATGGCATAAGACCTAGTTGGAGTGAATGATAGTGCTTCTTGATTATCTATGTTCTTGTTATTTATGTGTGTGACGTCAACAAGTTATTTTAAAGTTACTTTAATTATAAACTTTCAAAAAACCTCAATAAATAAATTAAATAAATAAATAGATTTACGCACCATCTTCTACACTAGTAACATCTTTATTACTTACAGGAGCCTCTAGTAGCCAATGACATCCTGGGACACAAAACTCTGGTCAATAAGAAGCAGTGTAACAGCTTCGCAGACAGAACTGTGCAGAGATACTATCATGTGAGTGACTGGAAGTTAAGCTATTTGCATTGTAGTGCTGTTCTTTTGTCCCAAAGTCCCTGCTATTATATACACTGTATACACAGCATCTAAAAAGGAGGTTAGAGTTGTCTTCTATCTTTCCGCGGTCAGACAACTTCTTTCATTAGGCTTGACTTGTGAAGCAATGGTGAATTCCTTTTATTTAATCAATTCATTTATCACGAACTTGTGCAGCTGCATACCTCTCTCTAGTTGGTTAGATACTTGTTTATAATATGAACCTCCTACTGTGTGATGACGGAATGTATATTGTTTATTACAGTTTAATACCAGTCTGACTACCAATGTCACAAATCTGAAGGTCGGTGAGCAGTGTGTCCGTTATCAGATGAGACTCGTGCCCGGTACTAACTCGTTCATCGTCATGATCAACGAGACATGTGATATGAGAATGGCCGCCTTCTGCCGATGTAGTATTGTAAGTCTAGAATTATCTTAAACCAACAAATAATAAATTTCTATGCAATGTCATGTATATGTATTCATGACTTGGAAATTTTTATGTTAGACATTTATGTAATCATAGAAAACATATATGGTAGAAACACGGATATATATATTATATGGATGAGGGGAACATATCTATCCCTGAACAAGTGTATGGCTATTTATGTATGGTTGCTAGACAGCATTTCCCATCTTTGATTGATCTGCAAGTTCAGGATCTATTCATTTCAATAGGTAGATCCAAAGTAAAGCACATCGTTCTAATGTTCCCTTACTTGCAAGATAAACAAAATAGTCCCGAGTTATCCTTTCGTTTCATACTGAATATTAATACTGTTTCTCATATTGAATTCTTGTTTTCGTTTTTAAAGACTGATCGCCTCTGTCTAAACTGTCAGTGTATGGAGCAGTCTGAGTGTGAGTGTCCATGAGAGTGCCCCCTGGTGTCAGATATATGTACAGGGGAGCTCGACTCCAGTGAGGTCTCTCAGCCCAGCTGTGATCTGTTCACTGAGAGTAATGTGCTGTTTAAGCTACCTAAGGCTCTCACTCAGAGGGTACATCAGTGTGTGGAGCCTAGACGTGACAAATATACAAGTAAACGGTGAGTGTGATCATAGATGGTATCCCTATCTATGTCAGATAAAGGCGTGTGCTGTGGGCAGATCATAGACGATAACTACTCAGCTCAAATGATTATGTTGCACAATAATAATAGACAGTTTTCTGAGCTCTGATTTTAGCCTCTATTAGGAGTTGTCCCCAACTCTGAATATAGGCATAAAATAGAGCTCAGAAAACTGTTTATATAAATGAACCACAACTAAGCGCTGTTTGTGAAAATCCTGGAATATGTCCTATCATTACAAGTGAAGGCTGTGTAGTTGATCATCTGAAACATGTTTTGAGGAAGTAGCTTACAAATGATATATATATATATATATATATATTTCATTACCGGTCTTTATGTATCAATGTTATGTCAAGTATCAACTTTATTACTTATCAAAACTCATACGATCATGTTTACAGTATGGGAGATGCACAAGGTTGATAATGCAAGGTATACAATACTTGAATATCTGATACATTGATACATGTACATGAGTAAACATGTGTACACTAAATAATGGTGAAAAAATATTGAATAACATTATAAATATTGAATAACATTATAAATAACAAAAATCTTGGAAATAGTGACTTAGATCACAGTGCTGTCCTTTAACTGTGAGTTTTCTATATGACTGTAGAACTTGTATGGGAGTAGTAGGATGTTCGTGGTGTGAGACAGCCAGCGATGGGACGACTTCCCTGGATGAGGGGTTCTGTGATATCCATCAGATATGCTTTGGAGGCATACTCGGTGCTCGAACACCTTATAACGATCAGATATCAAGTGAGTAATAGAAGTCAATATCTCAACTTCAGCATGATCATTATTCACTGAGTCAAGTGTTTGAAAAGAATGTTTGCTCCAGCATGGAGGTTTCTGGCAGTCTAAGTTACTGCGTCGATCAAGAATCTTTTACATATCAGCAGCAATATTATTGTCGCCAATTATTATGTATTACAAAAAATATGCATTATGAAATATTGTTGATAGTAAGTCTTCACTCTTTACCCGTTAAATATATTCTGCTGGCCCTTTACTATAGTATAAATATCCCCATAAAGTTTACAATGTATTGTAATATTCAGTCAGGAGTGGTCGGAAGGTAAAGTATGTGGAGTTTTGATTTTTGGGATCCGATTGCAATTCCTGGTGATGAATGTCATTCTTGATTAAGTAGATGCCATTCATCCTAGCGAGGTCCTTGCGGAACAGGACTAAAAAATACCGGAGGTCCGCTATGTGATTGCACACCCCACATGCAGTTTAAAGATCCTCCTCCGGCGTTACCCTAAAGGGATAACTCGCTCTGCATTGAAGACTTGTAATTTGTAGTATAACCACATAACTCACAATGCCCTCACATATAATGATGACAATTATGTTCTCACCTTTTCTCTGCTGATCGTCTCAACGGTATTAGAAACTAAAACTTATCACACATCTTAACGTTTATGTTGCAGTGGCAGAGAGTACCCATCAGAGTAGGAGTCCTTTCCTGAAGAACACACCAGTAGGACCAGTTACTGGAGCTATTCTAGGCTTAGTACTGATAATAGCACTCAGTGTCTACTGCTACAGACATAACATACACCGGCAGCCTCTCTCCGACTCTGACGCTCATGACTCCAGTAATTGTAGTGGATATAATCAGGAGACTGACGGAGCGTACGTGTATCACGAGCTTCCAGCTGTACCAGGGCCTTCTGGAGTCGCCGCAGGTAAACAAACTATATTGGTATCCTGTTGAGCCTTGCAATTAGAGGGAGCGATGCTTTTAAAAAACGAATTGTCACTGTCATGTTGCTCAAAGTTGGAGTAATTCGTTCCCAAATCGTTTACTCCGAATTTATACAAATTGAGTGATTGAGATCACTCTCACTAACTGAGCCAGCATAGTCTTTTAGGCTGTTTTAATTGAAAGAACCCTGGTTAGCCCTGTTCACACGCCCACAGGTTTTGGTTATTATGGTTTTGTAGGTGCCTACACAACCAAAAAAACCAAAACCCGTGGCCGTGTGAACAGGGTTACCCCCTGGTTAGCGCATGTTGAAGCGCTACATCTGCAGGTAATTCTCTCTAAATTGACCCAAAAATCATGTATTATAACTACATGTAGATATTAAAAGAAATTGCAAATCATTGTCTCCGTCTGTTCAGCTCCCTCTTATTATTCCTGATACAACCCATTTACAGCTGTTTGAGCTGACTGTGTTGGGCCCTGTCATTCTGAGCCACTACATCTCAATTTAAATATTATAATATAAACAAATACATATATATTACATTCATATATTATTATATATTATCAGCTCATGTGAATCTTGTGGAGATGGAGGTTCCCCCAGCGGCCCACATTTCTCCGTATCATGTCAACGAGAACTACAGGCCACCGCGTCCCGTTGTCACAGCTACTGAGAGCAGCGACCACGGCTACAGTACAATGACGGCACAGGAAGAGGCGGAGACCTCTTCTCAATCAGCAGCGTCCTGTCGAGATTCTCTCGTCTCAGCGCAGTCCACTTCAGCAACAAGCAGTAAAAATGGCAGCAGTGCAACTTCAAGTAAACTGGTGAGCTAAATAAAGATAAAAGAAAACATTTTTTCTGTAGGATTTTGCTATGTCCTGTTTGTCTTAATTATTGAACACCGTGGGAGGGTGGTATATCCCACCCTTCCTGATTTGTATCGTGCGATAAGTTTATTATTCTGAGCTGTCCTCCCAACAGCTCACCGTCACCTGTAAATATCACTGAGGATTGCTTTTCTCTATGTTACAGCCTAATATAAAAATACTACCTCCTCCAAAAATGTCTCGTAACAGCAGGTTAAAACTTCACGACAGCGAAATGAAGAAATTATTACCTACAGACATATCATGTCGGACAATTGATGAACAACCAGAAACAGAAAGGACTTATGCACTCAATCAGTTATAGTGTAGTTAGTCATAACTTTTTTATGTATATACATGTAACTGGTATTGTACATGGATGATGTACCAAAGAGTCAAAGATCATAATATTGTAAATAGCTTACTATTTAAAAATCTTCCCGCTCTCGGCCATGTTGAATATATAAATGGCTCCTAACAATTATCTATTCTTTGCAAGTGCGATGTTCTTGAATTGCAAATTTTTTAACGAAATAGACCACTTACTTTTGTTACGCAGTTTAGGGACTTTCACTTTTATAACCAAAAACTTTTTTTGTCTGAGCCATTCATGACAAGAGTTTGAAAGCCTGACTGATATATTGTCAGATTGGGACAGCTTCTTGCAAGTGTTGTCTTAGATTTACACAAGGTGCATATTATGACAACCCATGACGAACCTGAGAATAATAATTGACGTTTACAATCGCACTGATACGAATATATATATATCAGTGTTCACAATATAATATAATTTAGAGTAATGCAATGCAAAAATTGTGTTGTAAGTAGGAGCTAACTTTTTCTCATGTGAGTAAATGTTTTCAAATTGTTTGTTGACGTTTGGTGCCAGTTTCAAGTTGACAGTTATAGTGTAGATTTGGAGGAAAAGTCCTGTTTTTTTCCAAATATTTTACAGCCTAACCTCCAAGTATTTGTTCACATTCGTTGCTGACTTTAATAAACTTTGAACAAAATCTGATATGCGTATGTGTCATGGTTTTTTTTTCTAACCAGTCTACACTGGTTGTGTTCTCTTAACGATGACAGGTACCTGCTAAATGCTGTGTACAATTCTGATAATAGCTAGTTGTATCGCGTACCGCCTCTCACCCTTTTTCCAAATTATTGGCAAGTTATACACATTCTAACTAGAAAGTTCCCAGTTCCTACCATCAGGGAGATTGTCCAAAACTCCCTGCTTCATCAACAACATTTCCATAGGCTCAGGAGTTGTCAGTCCGACAGTTGGATTAAGAAAAGTAAGCACAACCCTATGAAGTTCTTTGGTGAAGAGACTGAGATGCTACATTTTCATAATATGAGACGGGTATACAAAACTATCAGTATTCGATTAGATTGAGATGATGTCTATGTCAAGGTCATATGTCGAAATAGAATTTTGTGAGAAAGAAATGTTTAATTGACAGGACAAGCTTGGAAAGAAGACAAAGCAAAGGATTATTTTGAATGATTAATAAGCAAACGCCAGCAGTAGACATCATAATTCTTGTTCATAGTACATTTGACTTCAACTAGCTAGTCACTAACTAAGCCTAAGGGCCTTGATGAGTGAGTCCAGTCAATCCTTCAGTTCAGCAACCAGTAGAGTAGGAGTAGAGTAATCACTCTTGTTTGATTGATATGAATGTGTGTATGTATGTTATTATTAATTATAGATAATAATAATAATAATGGATACATAGGACTATTTTTGTAAAGCAATTTCGGAGGCCAGGGGTTGGTTGTGTGTCATCATTTAATCTACTCCAATTAAATCTTATCCAAAGGCCCCTGGGCCCTTGGGTCATCATAGATGATAGTTAGTATATCTAATGCCCTTGCCCAATTCAGTTGAGTCGGCCATGGGCCTTGGGACTTACAACATCCCTTTACTTTGCCAAGTCCAATATCCAGGGGGGTCTTTCAGTTAGGAAGAGTGATCCTTTACTAAAGCAAGTTATCACTATCACATCGCTCAAAATTATCACTCACTTGGTGTTTCAATTAGAGAAAATCGCCCCCAAATCGCTCACTCAGAATTTATATAGTTCCATCAAGTGACTGAGCGATCTTAAAGCGAGACCTCTAGCAGGTATCGCTCACTCACTGAGTGAGCGATAAGATTGCGATTTTGGCTGTTTCTAATTGAAAGACCCCCCCCCCCCCCCAGTATCAACCACCCAAAAGAAAGGGTGGTTCGATACTGGACATTGGTAAAATAACGGCATATAAGTCCCAGGGGCCCATGGAGTCAGCCTGCCCTCATTACAGAAATATCAATCATTAGGGGAAGGCGGGGTACGTTGAGCCAGTTTTTACATATTTAATTGTAACATGCAGTTGAATAGTGCCAGATTAACAAAAATTGGCACTGAAATTGGTCTTCATGTCTTCCATCAACAGGAGTGAGGTCAGAAACCCATTGCAGCAAGAAAAGGAAATATTGCTGTTTCAAAAAAAATCGGGAAGCGGCTCAACGTGCCCCAAGCACGGGGCACGTTGAGCCGGGGAAGCGAATTGGAGAAATAATATCTGTCATTTCTCCAATTCGCTTCCTCGTTGTGCCTAGTATGCTCTTTACGACCAAGACACTAATCTAAAGTTCGTTGGGAACTTTATACACAGATTGTAAACATATAATCAATACATACTTTGGAAGTGCAGCATCTGTTTTATCGTTGTCTGATAGTTCCTCGACTGTTTTGCCTACTTTCTTAGCTTTCAAAGCAAGCAGTCTCTGTTTTCTTTTCTTCGCTTCTGCCTCCAGATTCCCAACGACTGACATCACTTGGTGAGGGTATATTGCGTATCAATTGGCCTGGAAAATAATTATCACTCTTGTATACATTTAGAATTGAATTTTTTCATGAGACTGGCTCCTGCCCATTAGAACTGGATTTTTTTCTGTAATGGCTGATTCTACTCATTTACACAGCGCTTACATCGTCACTAAATAATAGTCAACCGCTTTAAAAAGCTATTCAAGTCAAGATCATGGTTAATGTTTGAGTTACAAATACTAGGCACAACGAGGAAGCGAATTGGAGAAATGACAGATATTATTTCTCCAATTCGCTTCCCCGTTGTGCCTAATATGCTCTTTACGACCAAGACACTAATCTAACGCTTAGAAATGAGTAAAGAATAAGTAAAGATAAATTTAAGCTTGGTCAAGAGACTGTCAAGGTTTCACTATGTTCACTATAATATCTGTTATTTGTCACGTTTATTTCTCTGTCTATGATCCCCGTTGTGTCTAATATGCTCTTTACGACCAAGACACTAATCTAAAGTTCGTTGGGAACTTTATACTGTGCTAATCATTTTAGTAATATTCTAAGTAAGGAGTCTCATCCTCTGTACAATCGTATAGTTTTTGACACTAATCTAATGGTATCCTCTCGTAATGCCTAAAATTCAGGCCCAAACGCTGCTGTACCACTAAACGCCAGTGCAGTTTCTTTGATTATTTTATGACATTTTACAGCTACAATTTTATGTACAACTGAGTTTCGATGAGACATTGTAACTTTTTATCATGCCCATTTATATAGCTATAACTATGGCTCAAATGTTGCCATGCCCTATAACCAGATCCCTCAATAATTTATCAATGTCATCTCAACAATCTTCTGAGAAATATGTCACTTACAGTGGCTAACAGCTGAACTATAATTGTAAGTACAGAGTTGTTCTGTAATAATATACTTATACCCTAATATAAATATTATTGATGTGATATTTACAGGCCGATATTTCGAAGCTATAAGCCGACTGATGATGCACTGAAAGAGAACACACTACCTAATCCTGACACTGTGGAGGGTAAGCTTACACTGTGAATATTCAGCCCTAATATACATAATGTTGTCCTCACCCTCACCTTTCAGCGAATCACCGCATCGACCGAAGCAGACATAAACCTTCTAAACATCATAATGATAACACTTTCTTTCCTTGTAAAACATTGCATTGCATCATATCTGTTATAAAATTAGAGCTGGCTTTTAGATAATTTCTTCTTGGTAACATACATAGACTTAATATACTACAGTACATTTAGTCTATAGTAAAATATCTTTTAATGCCTAGTTTCACTTCTGGACATAACTCACATGATTGTTGATTGTCATACATAGAGATAACTTTGAGAATCCGGTCATTTATTCATCATGTCATATAGAGGATTTATTATGATTTGTTCAGTGTCAGAGCATGTAAAGGATCAGTTAGATGCTGGTAAGCCAGCTCCTATCATCGAGGAGGTAGACTTAGCTTCCCTAGCACCTCGTAAGCCTGACTGGGATCTGAAGCGTGATGTATCTAAGAAACTGGAGAAGTTAGAGAAACGAACACAGCGAGCTATCGCAGAACTCATCCGTAAGTCTGCTACATCTCATGCTGAATTTGATTAGAAAATAGATTAGGTGTTAGTCGATGGGTTGAACTAAAATGTTTAGTTTTAAAACGATCCGCATAGGTTACAAGTCAAGGCCATGATAAGGCCATTTGACAGTTTTGGATCTAGTTCAAGCAAAATGTATTAGAAATGACAACTTGTAATGATACATAAGTCCAACAATTTTGAGTTATACCCCCAGGTTGAGTGTAACAAAACCCAACATGAACAGACAACTCCACACAATAACAAACCAAAACCCATCAGCCAATAATACATTGTTGGCCTGAATCCCAGGCTGGGGTTAGACCTGTTAAACCAATATCTGATATGAATTTTAGGTGAGAGATTACAAGGAGAGAGAGATGGAGAAGACCTGGTCAGAGCTGTCAGTACAGCGATGCAACATAAAAACGATGATGATGAGGATGATTGAATATCAATATGTTATGTACATGTATATAATCAAAACAACTGAGCTGTAAATGAAGCTAGATTTGTTGTTTACCATATTTTAAAGGCTCCAACTTGTCTTGCACATGAAGAGAAAAGGCAAAATATGGTTGTCACATTTGTTTATTACACCTAGACAATACACTTTTGACTCAATAAATTTACATAGTATGCTTTTCATTTTTTATGGAAGATGTCTTCACATTATTATTGATACAATTACATCACATTAAAACTATGGAACTAGTTTCAGAAACCCATTTCTGAGATGAGTTACGTAAAATAGGTCATCCCACCAGGTGGATTATTTAAAATTTCTGTATATGTATGTCAGTTCTTTATTTACACCTAATATAATACAGATTATACAGTTGAAAACTTCATCCTCTTTACAGACTAGAGACTTTCCTTACATGCTTCTTTTCCTTAGGATTGATGAAGTGAACATCTATGATGGCGCAGTCACTAGTTCAGGAATTTTACCAGTTAACAATTTAAGTCCTTGTTTTAGTAGATCCCTGTCCACGTTCTGTGTATTGTATGATGGTAATGTCACCAAGTTCTCAGTCTGCAAGAAAAAAAATACTGTCCGGTTATTACAGGAAGAGATCAGTCAAAAGGTCAGGAGCAGCCTGTGGACTGTAACTGAGTGCAGGCATAAATTTGTGCAGGCATGAATTTCCAGTTTGAATTTCTCATACTTTTAGGCCTATGGCAGGCATTTACCATATCAGGAAGACATGTGTTTAAGCATCATCCACGATTTTCTTTCATTAAGAGGTAACTCCTGATAATTTAACTGTGAAGATTGGATAGGACCTCTCAATAGCAACAGAGCTTATGGCAACTGGTCCAACCAGCCTTGTAACCGTATTGCTTTTCGTTTGAACTGACTTCGATCTGGTCAATACAAAACAATACAGCGACACTTCAAGTTGAGGGCAGATAGTTTTAGAGTGAGTTGTGTTTTTTAACTTCTAGTAGTTATTTCAAATGAGTTTAGCATAACATACCAGAGACATGTTGTTAAATCCTTAGTCAGAGATATAATAGAAGAACTTATGTGTTAATTGAGGCTGCAATATTTACTCACAGGGTTCATATAGTTAGCCAGCCTTCTCATTCTGATATCTCGGCTGGCTATTAAAGCTTTTCTATACGAGCCGATAGACTTAAACAGATCACTCCTCTGGGTCTCCTCTCGTACCTTACGTATGTGTAACTCTCCTAAATCATCTCTCAGGCTTCCGGCTACGACACATATACAATCATATACGCAACTATAAAACTTTCTCAGATGGAATGGCAATTGCGGTGTATGCAATTTGAAGCAAGTGGGAAGACGTTTTCCAATAACTGCAAATCAAACATGTGAGCGACATATGTTTACCGCAATTACCAAACCATGTGAACAGATACAAGAGCTGATTGGGTCTAAAAGGGATATGGCAATCCCTAAGTACTAAACTGGTAGAAGCTGCACATATACTCGAGTCCGGTAAAAGTTATAGCCATAATTTGGATGTACAATATGCACCTGATACTTATTGTACCATTTAGATGACCTTGAATACAATGGACCAACAGTAAATCATGTGGTCTACTATACATTATTGTTAAATGCTGATGTCTGTGGTGATAGTGACCCACCATTGTGTTGGTTTAGAAGATTCTGAACCTTGTCTACTCTTTCCTGGCCTGCATATTTCTTCGATATTCCTATTCTACTGAGTATATTGGCAGGAGAGAATCGCTCGAGGGCGTCTGTGGACGAGGAGGGTTTGGGCTTCATCGCTGTGTTCGTAGACATAAGTGACTGCCAATCAACATCCAGAATACCCACTACATCTGTCCAATAAGAATCAAGCATGTCAGGATGCAGTAAACAACTGATGGTATTCACCATAGACACAGATATGATATCAGGTAGATGCAGAGGAAGATCATAAACAAAATATCATGTCAATACCAAAAAACTCCCTTCTTTCAACTGCTGTGGAGTTCCACAGTGCCACTCCTAGTCAAATGACTTTTTTTAACAGAGAAGGTCGTGCAATCAGATCAAAGTCTCATAAAACACAACAAAATGGGTGCACAATATAAGAACTTACCAGTGACAGCCACCTCCTCCTTGTTTTGCTCCAGGTCCTCAGTCTCTGCCGATGTTGCGGCTTTATCAGCGGTTGGTTTCTCCTGCGAGTCAGCATCTGTCACGACAGTGTCAGGCTTATTCTGCTGCTGATCGGCACTGTCGTCTTTAGCTGACAGAGAATCTCTCATATCTCGATTTCTACCTTTCTCTAATTGTAGAGAAAAATAGTCTTTGTTAGTATACTCAGCAAGTATTGTTTTATAACATTATTGCACCATCTGCTCACAAGATATGGGCTTTACCGAATAGACAACCTACCGATGCTTCGATTATGCAATCACAGTGCACACAGCAAGCTGTCGAATATCTAGTTTTGCTACCTTGGATTAGGTTGGGACATTCTTTAAATGATTTTATAGGGTAATTCAATTGTTTCAGAATAAAATCTTTATTATAATGGTGTTTACTGAATTGGTATGTAAATGATAAATTTTGTGAGGAAAGCAAATCGTACAGAACACAATAATTACTGACCAGGTGTATCGGTCTCCCTGCGAGTTCTCGGTGATCTACCAAAGTCACTTCCACCGCGTCTCTAGAACATTCAACATGTTCATGTTCACACGAATGACATATTATGAAATCATAGGAAGCACAGCTGAAGCTTTTGACAAATGAAAAGTGAGAAAATTGGCATTTAGTCTTGGTCTGCTGACGATGTACTAGTGACAAAAGTCTGAATGCACATGATAGCCTAAAAATATCAACAGCTACCCTACACCGGATCTTTCATCAAGCCACTGACCTATAACTGTGAGAATAGAGCAGCACAAAAGCACATGATAGTAACAACTACCCTACTCTAAAAGTTTCATCAACGTCTGCTGACAATGATCCTGTGAACAATAAACCTGAATGAGCATGATAATCTACAATGTTCACAAATCTGAGTAACCTGGTTTAATATTGTTGAATACACGGAATTGGAAATCCTAACAAATTCAAATATTATGAGTTGCAAGTATAATTTCCTGCTTGTCGCATTAGAGCACGGCACAAACCTCCCTATCTCGTTCCCTCTCTCTGGAGCGACTTCTCCTGTCTGACTCATTCCTCTGTCTCTTCCTGTCTGGTGAGCCGACCCTCTCCACCCTATCAGACTCCCGATCACGAGGGGGTGGACTGCGGTCCCTCTTATATCGAGGACCTCTGTCATCAGCGGGATGACGATCATCGTAGTGTGGTGGACCATCAGGATACCCTGGTCCATCATGCCCACCATATCCTACAGAAAATATTTGAAACATGTGTAAACGTCTACAAACTGAGAGCAACTTGGCACCATATATGGTTGGCAACGGCCTCAAGGCACCTTTATTCGACAGTCTTAGGACGAAGCCAAACATTGTGATTCTCACTAACTCCGAAAAGAAAATGTAGTAGATGGGCTGCCAAAATAATTACAAAATAAAAATCTGTTCCACTATAGAAAGGAATGTATATGACAAAACATCATAGCAACTGAGAATTAAAATAAACATATTTTTACCTCCTCTTCCTCTGCCTCGCCCCCTCCACGTGCCTCTGCCTCTGTATCCACCTCTGTAACCCCCTCTATCGTCAGGGCCGCCATATCTGTCATCATGAGGAGGGGGTGGACCTCCGTAGTGGTCTCCTGGAGGGGGTGGTCCTCCACCATACCTTCCATATGGCATGCGATCAGGGGGTGGCCTGTCTCCATATCCGCCCCTACCTCGACCTGAAATAATTTACATCATAACGGAATAATTTCATAATATGACATAATATAACATAATATAACATAATATAACATAACATAACATAATATAACATACATGCATAGAGACTTTCATATAGTTAATAAAGCAACTACAAATTCAGGAAAACTTGATAAAATGTTAGACTTACCTCTAAATCCACCCCTGTCAGGGCCATCAAAGTGAGGATAAGGAGGTCTTTCTCTGTCATAATAACCATCAGGGCCGGGTCCAGGCATTCCAGGAGGGGGATAATCTCTACCGCCCCTATAATCACCCGGGCCCCTACAAGGATTAGTACATAAGCATTCCAGATTCAGATAATTTATTTGGATTTGATGTCTGTTAGCCAATTGTGGGAGTCAAATGAAAAAGAAGGTGATTTGATGCAGAAATTTCTATTGGACAAGTGCCCTACCCATGATGAAAGTAGAACTTTTTTTAGCGCTGATAAAGAAAATTCCCTCAATTAGAAACAAATAATATTATGCATTAATTTCAAAGACATTTTTTTGTGCTCCAACAGAATTTATGACAAAAGGTTGATAATGAGCAAATTTCGAATTCAGCTAATTATCTAATTGCAAAAAAGTATAATCCAAGTTTCAACCTAACTTATTTGCCAGTATTGTAAGCATGGATGAGAGTGGTTTAAATTTGATTTTCTAGCTCACCTGCCATATCCCGGGCTAACAGGTAATCTTTTGTCACCTGGTGACCTTGTTCTCGGCGGGGTTCTCCTGTCTCCTCTTCTATCACCTGGACTTGGCGGGCGTCCTCTATCATCCTTGTGATGTGGACTGTGACCAGAAGGCCTAGGGCTAGGTCGGCCTCCTGCAGCAAACTTCTCCTCCCTTTCCCGCCCACGATCTGCGTACATTCTCTATCTAACATAATATAATAATAATGAAATATTAATAATAATATCATCAGAAAAAAATTGGAAATTGATTGTGCATGATGAAACCACACCTTTGGGAAGTTGTAGATTTCATTATTATTTTGGAGTTATTCTTCATTAGAATTTATCAGCTTAACATTCATAAAGATCACAAAAAGATGCATTTAATCAGATTCCTGCATGCCATGAATGTTTACTCACATATGGATGCACAGTGATCAAATGATACCTGTATACTGTTGCATGTATATCTCTGATCGATAGAGAGCGAACCAATTCCTTTAGTATGAGTACCATCACAAGGAATTTGGTGTAACAGCCCGTGTTCAATTTGATCAGTTAGGGGTGGGTACATAATTGGCACTGATACTGAATTGACACTAACAATCAGAGATACACATCATGATAGTGTAATATTGATGTCAGTGTGATATGGATGTCTATATGCTACCTCCTACCTTTTCCCTGTCATCTGGATATCTGTCTCTTCTCTCATCTCTCCTGTCGTCACGCCTGTCATCGCGCCTGTCGTCGCGTTGATCGTCACGTCTGTCGTCGCGTCTTTCATCACGTCTATCGTCGCGTCGCTCATCTCTTTTATCTCTGTTGTCATACCTCTCCCTATCATCTCTTCTCTCTCTCTCTCTCTCCCTCTCACGATCATCCTCACGCCCTCCTCGTGGTGGTCTGTAAACACATTAAGACAATATATCAGTTTGGAAGCCCCAAGTTTGAAGCTTGATGTCACATTAAGCCAGCAGGACAGTAATTTATCGGTTAATTTTTTTTATATTATTACCATACCTGGTCTCATCATCACGACCTCTTGTTGCTGAAGGGTATTCCCTCCTACCATCTCTGTCATCTACTCGAGATCTTTCCTCCCTTCTCTCATCTCGCCTGTCATCACGTCTTTCTTCTCGTCTTACTTCCTGGCGCTCACCAGGAGAACGCTCTTTAGGCCTAAAGATCAATGCATGTTGCCATTTATAGGACTGCTGATAAGAATTTTAAGTATCATACATACATAAAAGTCAAGCATATTGGTTCTTTGTGACTGATTTCGAAGCTACTCCCCCTCTGATTGTTACTAGTTGCATGATTTATCATTTAATGATATCATTATCAATATCAACAACAACATCAACATCAACATCAATACATGATCAAGGTGCAGCACACAAGCTTATATATACCTGTTATCCCTGTCCCTCCTCTCATCTCGAGATCGATCGTCCTCTCGTCTCTCCTCCCCGCGTCTATCCTCTCCTCGTCTACTGTCTGACCTTTCACCCCTTTCATCTCTGCTGTGATCATCTCTACGCTCCTCTTCCCCCCTGCTACGATCCTGCTCATCCCTACCCCGATCTGGCTCAGCCCTTGCACCTTCATCTCGATGTGATCTGCGGTCAGCGGAGGGGGAACGAGATCTTCTATCTGCATCTAGGATCGGACAAAAGTTTTAGAGGTACTGCTGATTGGTTGTCCAAAGAGACAGGCGTACATTTGTTCAAATGAGTCCGATGATTGGGATTCTATTTAAAAAAACTGTCTCAGTACTGGTTGATTAAAACAAAATGGTTCTTTAATATCAACTTGCCACATCCCAAAGCATGGGCCAAGTTGCTCTCTGTTGGCAGGCAGGTTGGATCACACCTAGGGGCCAACTAAACCCCTGTAGTCAAACCCGCAACCTTCAACATTTGCATGCTAAAGGAACGGTGCTCTAACCGGCTGAGCCACTCCTACTCCTGCATGAGTTTCAGTTGTCTAAGTATATTCCAGACAGCACAGCAACCCAATAGCAGTATGCCAAAATATAACACATCAAATCAGGAAAATGAACAAATTGATACGGGATAATTCAAACATGTGTTAGTAGTGGATAATATTTATCTGATAACACAGAATGTAAAAAATTACCCGAGTGACGTTTAGTAGATCTGGATGGTTTCTCTTGAGGAGTTGGAGATCTGGATGCACTCCTACTAGAGCCTGATGAGGAGCTGCTAGCAGAGCGGGATCTCTTCTTCTCACTGTTAGCGGCCGGCTCTCTGCTCTCTGAACGCCTACTTAAAAACATTTGTTGTTTATTCAATTGTGGATTGAGAAGTTTTTGATAAAGCTGAATATTTGGAGAACTATGAGCACTTTAACCTGAGTCAAAATTTGAATCAATAATACAACCAAGGAGTTCGACCTAGATTGCTGACATCCTATTTGTTGTTGGAGAGGAATCACTATTTGACAGGAGGGGATAACTCTCTACTACTGCGATAACATAAATTTGTAAATATAAGGCTGTTGCATCTCCTTGTCGCCTTGATTCACTCGTGTAGCGATTGCAGCACAAGTCATCAAAAGCTTGAATTCGATCTGCATTTACTTGCAACTTTTCCCCTCATTCCCTGTTTAATTTAGTATTCCATTAATCTCAACCCTTCTTATGTCTTATCATATTAGTAAACATAAGCTTGATCTACATTTACTTGTAACTTTTCCTTTCATTCCCAGACTGAATTTGTCTTCCATTACATTACTCACATCCCTCATATTACTAAACTAAAAGTCTTAGTGATCACCTTTTAGACTGAGTTTCGTCCGATCTGGACTTTCTCTCTTCTGGGCTTCTCTCCACTCGAGTCACCTCTGACTTCCCTTTACCTTCAACTCTATAAATGAAATTTATAAAATAAAGCTGACATTTCCAGAATAATACATGATCATCATAACTCAACTCCAGCCTTGGATTGTCTATCATATACATACTGATTCACGCCTGATAACTTCACTGTGAAATATCCAATATTTTATTGCGATTGTCTTCTCCTGCACTTTTATTTAGTTGGAGATAACTCCTTATTACTACGAGTAGAAAACCTGTCGATAGGCAATTAAAAAAATAGTTTGTGTTCGGAATATAATGTGTCACAGGCCACATATTATTTTTATTTAAATCCTGTTTAACAAATCATATACATCTCAAAATACAATGTTAAGATGGGTCGATGAAGCGAAACTTACTCAGCTTTTGATTTAGATTTTTTCTTCATCACTTTAGAACCTGCTTTGACCTTTTCACTATAATAAAAGAAACATTCCGATGTTAGCATATCAATCATGTCGTCATATCCAATGACCTACATTCAAACAAAGGGTTGTGCTTAGGATTGACAGCAAAGATGTGCCAAAGCAGTGCCCAAGAGAAATTCAAACTCCCATCTGTATCCGGCATGAGAGTAACCACTACTAGTTAACGACTACCCCAAAAACCAAAGCATGTTATAGTCAGGCAGTTATTTTTGATAAAGTTGTGTCAGATTTGCATGGTAAAAAAACTCAATGCTCTACATGAATTATTAATAGTGGGAAAGTGCCTTCCATAAGGGAAGGTAACACCCATTCTCTGCATTATGATGTCACAGTCTACCGCATGTGCAACACAGGAAGCAATCACTTCCGGGAGACTGTGACACAACTTTATCATAAGTTATTAACCAACTGCCTGACTATAACCTGATTTGGACGTTGGGTAGTCTTTAATATTCCAAGCTCTGTATCTGAAAAACTGAGAAATAAAAGTACCTCAACAGCATATTCAGCACTAAGTTGCTCTCAGTTTACAGGAGACTGCAAAATGATTTAATCTTTAGATTTCCAAAACATTCAGAGTGCAAGCGCACTTACAAACTGAGCAATTTTTTTTGTCATAAATCAAGAGTGATAGATTCATTTTTCTTACTTACCCTGATTTGAGCTTCTTCTTCTTTTTATCTACACCCTCTTCAGCCTGATTCGATTCTACTGATGAACTTCTCTTTGCTTTCTTCTTAGTCTCCACAACCCTGTTAAATACATTAGTATATGTCTCATATTATCAGGGAAGCAGCGCTTGGTTCACAACCAGACATTTATCTACTTAACTAGCACTTTCCTTTTATTATTTCACACACATGGTAATCAGTAAGCGGTTAAGGTTATTAATTTAAAACTGAAATTGGTCCGGAGCAAGCTGTTTGTTTTCTACAATTGATGGTAACATCTGTTTGTGAATATCGACTCAATTTATTGAGCACCAAGTAGACTCATATATAGAGGATGGAAGCTTAAGATTGCAATACCTTTTACAGAAAGTTAGAACCAATAGATTTTTAAATAGCTTTGTACTGGTTAGCATCAAGATTTTAAACAGCAGAGACATTCCTACTCCATCGTTGTAATAATATGTTATTGACTATTGTTACCAAATAAGTCAATCTTAAAGGGTCAGTCCTATTAGAAAAGTGGATATATTACCCCAGTAAATCAAATATTGTGAGTTCATAGGGCAAATAAAAATAATAAAAAAATGAAAATTGTGGAAAATTATAATTAGTTTTTTTCAATTATTTTAGCAAGGATCATAGTGGTCAGGGGGAGGCAATGGATCACTATGATCTACTATGATCCAAATTTTCAGACTTTGCAGCAGTTTTACTGAAATTAGGTTCACAGGCTGTTTTATTTCATATGCCCTAATGATTTTTCAGCCTGAGATCTTTGAAACCATACCAAACATGGCCTAGTAGGACTGTCACTTTATCTTATCTTACTTTTTCCTCTTTTTAACCGGCTCCTCCCCACTAGATGGCGCTGGCTTCTTCTTTCCTTTCTTCTTCATGAGTTTGGGTTTACTCTCAGAAGGTTCTGGCTCCCTTTACAGTAAAAGTAAACATCATAAGCGTTAAATCCTTTGTTTGCAAAAGACATGATACACCAGGGCTTCGAGCAAATATGCGCAACGCAAAAATCAACCAATGATATGATGGCATTAGGAATACACAAATATTTAGGAGTCCTCAACGTCACATATTTATACATAGTACATGCCAATGAAGAGACACATTAGGGGAATATTGAACAATAGCTTACGGTTCAGGAGAAGGGGTTCTTGGTCCTGATCTTTTAGAGGCGGAGGGATTCTATAAAATAAAAAGCAAGATATATGAATATAATATGTGATACAATTGGGGATGGTTTTCCCGAATTCACAGATGATATGATTTTGAGAATTCATGTCACTTATTCAAGATATTACCGTACATGTAGCCTTATTCAATGGTTGACCTCATGTGATGTGCTAATGATGATGCACTTTGTTATCTTTTGAGACTAATGGATATGTTTCTGTCAACTGATATTGTAATATTAGTTTCGTCACTTATCAACATATGACACCCTTACACAAATTTCACTAGCTCAGATATGTGCGGAAAGGCCAACTATTAAATAGTTGAATACTCCGAATATGTAAGGCCATTACAGAGAATTTGATGAGATCTTACTCCATAGAGATTTATTATATATATATATATATATATTATATATATAATATAAGTTATAAATATAGATGAAATAAAAAAAGTTATATATATATATAAAAAATATGATAACTATATGGCTTACCCCGATGCTCTGTTTGCTTGCCAGCTCTTTATATCTCTGTAGTTTCTCATCCAGTGTTTGAAGGTCGGATGCATCGACATCTGTTAGCTCATCACTGCTATATCTGTCCTCTTTAGGAGCGACTGTGATAGTAGATTTTATAGCTCTGTCAGCACTAACTTCCCTCTGTGACCACCAGTAAAAAAGTAACATATTACAAGAAACAAATGATACATAATAACATATTATATTATATATTATAATATTGATTGATTTTTTGTATTACTATTATTAACTGTAAAAGTTGTGAGAAAAAGGTTGCTGGTACACATACTCTGCTAAAAAATTATGAAGTTGCCTTGCATGTTAAATTAGGGTTAAAAAATAGTATTATTAATATAAATGAACATGCACAATATATTGTATATTATAACATAATAATATATTATAAGTGATAAAAAAACAAATTACAAGCATTAATAAGGAGATTACTTGATATTTAGCTGTTTATATTCACCCCATGTAGTCAAAGTTTATATGCAGTACTGATACATATGGGGAATAGGAAACGAAATTAATAAATACGCACCCTTTCTGGAGATGAGGAGTAGTCCCTCCTGCTCCTGTCTCGATCATCTCTCCTGTTTTCGTCTCTTGGTCTGTTGCTATCTCTTCTATCACTCCTACAAGGTGCTGAGTCTAACTCTCTGTGTGGTCTGAACAGGAAAATATAGACAGGACAAAGAATGACAGTGTTAATTTCTTGTGAGCAAGCTGCAGTATACATATCAGACAGCATATATGGATGATCCCAACTCTGATGCTCAGCACAGGTGAACAAACAAAGCAAATAAAAAAATAGAGGCTTTATTGCTATTCATTGCTCCTTTCGGGGCCAATGAGAATATGCTTTCATTAATTAAATAATTAAGATCTCATCTAATAAGCGCAACCTCGTACAATGTAAGGGTGGGCAAGCTAGGCTATTGTCCGGAGAGCTCACCTCCTTCAGCAGGATGGGTAGCCACCGGGATTCGAACCTGCAATTCTCAGATTGAGAAGCTTGAATCCTAACCACTACAACACCCTGCCTGCCCACCCTACTATCAGTCCATGTGATAGCAGCATGTGTATCCATCCTCAATGGCAAGATTCTAGTCTAGAGAATTAAGCATACCTGGTTTCAGCATTAGGATACTCTTTCTCATATCTCTCCCGATCATGGTAGAATATACAGTTTGGTCCGTAATTACAATATCCATTCTTGAATAAAAATTTGCACGGGTCTCGCTTGTCTGATTCTCGCTGCAATAAGATGTTCAAGGTGCAAACCAGTTTTTCTTTACATTGCTGCCATTTAAAATCCATTATTAATACTCAGTAATGGATCTCTGTGCCTCATGTTCTTATAAAACCATTCTAGATGCTGCAGTTTTCTTGATGTGACCATTTAGCTCAATATGGAAAACCAACTGAATTAAGCCGCACGATTGAGCGTCTAAGCACTTTGAAGGCAATCTGACTTGTATTGTTTGTAGAAAACTGATACCGATTATGAAGTACGGACGAACCTTTGGTTGTGGTCTATCGAATCTTCCTCTATTTTCAAACCTCGATCCACCCCTGTTTTCATATCTACCCCTATCTCCGCCTCTTTCTCCACTCCCGCCCCGGTCATCTCTGTAATCTCTTTCTCGGTCTCTCCTCTCATTGTCTTCTCGCTCTCTTCTCTCTGATGATTCATGCTTACTGCCTGAACTCGTCTTGTGATCTGAAATGCAGATACAATCAACTTTTCAAGATAGAGGGAACTCAATCCTAACAGGAGATCTTAAATATCATGGTCACAGTTTTCTAATCATATTTACCTGTAGCAATGAACGTGTCATGGTAAATATTTCGTTTTCACAATATACTGCATAAAGAGCAAATGTTTCACACTACAGGACAGGGTTTGCTAGGTTTTACACACTATTCAATGGCCGGAATAGATGCATTACTGGGACTTAAAATTACTCACTAAAACATCCGTATGAAGGTCTCACCTTTGGATGAACCTCCTAGCCTCTCAAACACGGATGATTTAGATGTCCTTCTGTCCTCATCCTCGCTATCTGAGTGGTGTCTCCTGGACTTACTCTTACTGGATGACATCTGCAATGCGCCACTTATATTTGAAATCAGATATAGATAGCAACTGGTTGATAGACCTAGATATGATCCTAGTTAATACCCAGCGCAGCTAATCCGGTGACAAAATATTTACCTGCTGATACGGACCAATCTCGGGGAGACTCAGGCCAGTGACTTTGTAGACACTTTTGGATCATGAAGATTGGCAAAGTAAAACAATTAGAAACTCATGCTTGTAATTTATGCCTATTATGATGAGAAAAAACTCATCACATATGGGCTTTTTGGGCTTGCAAGCCTGTATGCAGGGGGGGGGGGGTCGATTAGAATGGGAGATGCTTTACTCAAGCCAATTACCACAATCAATTTGCTCCAAATTTTCACTCACTCATTTGGTCAATTAGACAATTTCATTCCCAATTTGCTCACTCACTCAGAATGTATATAGTCCCACCAGGTCTCGTTTACTCAGTGAGTGAGTGGTCCATCGTGGGATATGTGCTACATGGCACATGTATTACCGCACTCAGGCCTATAACGCATTGTTGTTTGTGCTGTAGGGGCTGCATAAGCACTGTAAGACGTGTCCCATACAGCACCTGCCACACATCAACAGCGTGTTAGATGGACTAAGTAGGGCCTACCTAAAATGTGTCTTAGCATGCAACATCGGCAGTACAAAAAAAACCTCTAGTATGTGCTTTTTCACAAAACTGGTTACTGTCCATTCAAGACTGGATCTATTACTTTCTGTCATGTTGTTTCATTGTAATTGAAAGACATATCCATACCCATTCAAGCTAGATACATGATGACGTATCTAGACTGTCACAATAACAAAGCTTGAATGCCAATCCAAGTCCCTATGCCTATGTCCATGGAAATTTGGTGGCAAAGAAAGAATACATGTTTACAACTCCATGTGTCTGTGCTTCCTAATAGGGTATGTGATTTATCAGAAACAATAACATACTTAACTATACTCAAACAAAGCACAAAAGTATGTTGACCCTATTCACTCAGTAGTAACTAAACTAAAACTTTGAGTTTGTTGTATTAGTAGATGAGTTCTCATTGTTTCATTGTTCTTATTGCTCAGGTTATCTGTTAATAATAATAAAGGTCTATGATAGACCTTTAAAATAAAAGCCTTTATTATTATTATAATAATAAAGGCTTTTATTTTAAAGGTCTATCAAACATAACCTGAGCAATGAAACAATGAATTTACTTAATTGGGAATACCCTCTTGGCAAACAACAGTGTAGTTATTTTATCTCAACCCAGACAGTGGTGTTTGGGCCAAGCATAAGACTGCCCAAAATCAGGAACTGCGGCAGTCCTATGGAGCCAAGGAGTTAAACTCCTTGTTTAGCTAAGTTTATTTCTGAGAATAAAGTTTCTAAAATGCAAATAATAGATGGACTGTGATAGTTAACAGGAAGTATAGCCCAAATTCTTACACATGGAGATTATTTAAAAATACTTTCGAGTCAAGAGAGGATGACTACCGCGAGATTGAAGCAGATCCCCTATGAGGGCAGGCAGGGGGAGTGGAATGTATCACACCCTCGCTGATCAAGTGAACCAGAGAGGGTGGGATATACGCTCTATGGGGCACATGATGCGGGACAATTTAATGTGATGTTTAAAGATGTGTATTGAATCATATTAGCCAAATTCCAACAGCCATGACAAAATATTCAGAGTTGCCCACTCTCACATTGAGGAAGGCAACTCTCATTTACATAGACTTTGTGCAGAGGGAATTTCTAGTTTTCAATCAGGGAGGGTGGGATATATGGAGAAAGCACTCAACCTTTTTTGTATAATTTTATGTAACCGCCACTTTCTAACTGACTACTGACATCATATATTACTTTGGGGTTCCCCAGTCTCACATTGAGCACTGGTTCGCACTCTAGTCAGTCACCTAGCGGTAACCAGATAGTGCAGAAACTTATGACATTTTGCAGGCCTACTGAGGGATCATACTTTATTTTGAACATACTACATAATAATATTCATATACCCCACCTGCCACAATATGGAACATTAAACAAGAAGATCCAGCAAACAAAATTACAAAAACAAAAAAGCAGGATCAAAAATAGTCGTATACTGTTCAACATTTATACTCGGGAGGACAGCTAGGTAGGGACTTTAGACTCCATTGATAGATTTGTACCGAGACAGATCTTGCTGGGGCAAGTAACAATATAATTCAACAGTCCTCAAAGATCGAGGATATGTATAAAATCCCCTGTCAACACAGGGTGATCACCCAGCTATATCAAATTCAAATGGGGTTAGCAGCATTCATAAGTTTTTTCATAAATAACAGGAAAAGTAGTGAACTTTTTTAATGGGAATGGGATGTGCTGATGCGGATTGTGTGATACACATGCTTAATCGATTTTTATTCAAAAAATCACATCGGAATGTGGTGAAAATACACCTGATGTCATACAAAATACTTGCTCCTAACATTAACGTAGGTATCACCCAAACTTCTACCTTCAGGACTTATACAGAATTAAACATATAATTTAAAGAGATAACTTTCACCAATTTTTATGCTTGGAAGGTTTCTTCATTACAATTTACATTTACAGACTCTGACGATAGAGCACTGAAGACTGCACAAAATCTACATCATTGTTATCCAAAATACGGATCAAATGTGTCTAACAAATAGTTGACTCGCAGAGTCTAAGAAACCAATGAAATTATTCGGTGTGCTCATAGATAGATCATTCACTGATCTGTTGGCGTCGACCCATAGAAATAGAGCCCAATAGAAACCTTAGCCGCTCTTAGGAGTCGCTCCATTTTTCGTTAATCTCCTGTATATAAGGAATCAGTGGTGGTCAACCAGTAATAACAAAAACCGCAAAAACAGAGTAGGCATCTATTTATCGATGTCTATGCGTCCACCCCTCCCTACAACCCTTGAAGCTAACTGCTGGCGATACTAAAATATTACCACATGTCTAAAACTTGTAAATCACATTGAAAACTATAGTTCAACAGTGGTTGCTATTTGTTACATATTCGGTTATGGTCTGTTGTGGCTAGTTTATACTAGGAGGTATTTTGACGGTTTTTATCGGTTTTAACGATTTTGAATAGTTGTTTGCAAAAAAGTTTAAAAACAGTTAAAACTGCCAAAAACTGCCCTAAATGGTCTTGTATAATCTAACCTTTACGATATGTTGGGTAGCATGTGCAGCTCTGTGCCTCAATTTTAGAAGCATATCGGTTTTTGATAAGGTTGTTTATATTAGTCTATCTATGTTATAAATATATACATGTAAAACGCGAATAAAAACTGATGAATTAATGATGTCACACAAAACTGTTCCTTTAAGAATAAGCCACCATTATTCTTTAACCTTGAGATCACAAAACATTCACAACAATCTAAAAGTTTTGAGATGCTGTCATGGGTAGCCTACATCATTTATAGAAAATTTACAAAAAGTCCAATAGTGGCCACCACATTTTTGATAAAGGTGAAACTTAATGAGCGTATATACATAGTTATCATCGGATGCCAAATAAAATTAATGACATATTGTATTGACTTATAGAGAGCATGTGTTGTCCAACCACTACTTTGAGAGAATTCAACACTCATGTAATCATTTACTACACCGCCACACAGCATTGGTCGACATATGAGAGTGAGGCTTCTTAGTATTCATTAAAGCCTACAGAACACCAAGCTTTCTTAGGAGGCTCTCTTTAGAAAGTCTCCCTTGAGTTTGGGGCAGATCTGAGCTCCCAATACCTGGTGGTAGAACTAGACTTTTTTGAAGAGTATTACGTGATTCTGGAGCTTGATCATACGCATCATCTTCATCCTTCTTCATGTCGATTACTGCATCGGTGACCATATCATTTATGGTTGTCTTTCCATCAGCGTTGGCAAACTGTTTGGCCATGGCTCCAGTGAATGCTCCTCTAACAGATGTTTCTCCAACGATTGTTGACATCAGTAGCAGAGTATGCGGCCTATCTAGTGCGACGTAAGGTTTCTTTGACGGATCTCCACAAGCAGCATCTTCAAGACGTCCTGAATGTGCAGCTGGGTTATAAGCTTGACAGGCCTGAATCAAGAGAATCTGAAAATGCAAAAATGCTGATTACAGGATGTTCTGGTAAATAATTATTTGGCATTGATTTGAGCTCTTGTAACAATAATGTATTTATATAGACATTTATTCATAAATTTATAAAACATGTGTATGATTATTAACCGAAATTATTGTGCTGATCAATCTGGAACAGTCTGAGAAAGCGAGTTATAAATGTCAACTTACCACAGGGATTTGTTTCGGCAGTTTCCCTTTTAGCACCTGCAAGATATCAGAAATGGATATCTTGGAGTCGCTGCTTCCAGTGAGAATTCCTGCTGCACCATGTGACATGATTGAGATGACAAGCAATGATAATCCATCAGAAATTAACTCATCAAGCTGCGCATCGAGTTGACCAAACAGATGATAGTCCATCTTCCATTCCAGTGTCTTAGTTTTGAACCCAGATATCGCGAGGCTCTCATCCATAGCATGAGCTTCCTCTATAGCCCCCTCTCTTCTCTCAGGATTGAACAGCACTAGTCCACATCTCTTCACATGAGTTTGATTATATGGTATGATGTATTGATCAGTATGTTTGAACAGCTTCTCGATGTTATCAGTGTCTAATGGATGTTTCTCTATCAGCTCCTTGAGCGTCTGTGCCTTATCTGTTAATAGATTAAAGACAACAGTCTTCGGTGATGGGGGAAACTTACAATCAATAGATCAGCTTCGAGAATTCAATTAGGTCTGACCTTCAACCAACTGCTCTAAACCATGCATCACATATTTTGTCATTCTAAAGGTAAGGGTTTTACAAGGTGTTCATTGACTTCCTTCATATAAATTTAACCCTTTTTTTTCGTTTTCCAAACTGTCTTTTTGCTACGGGAGGAAAATTTATAGTTTGAGGAAAAATTATTCCGTCATAAACATCTTGCCTGACATAACTCTGAGATTTGATATGAAATCTTGGAGAGCATCATATCCAGGAGCGGATATTTCGGTACCTGCAAAGAAAACAAAATGAAATAATGTAGGTTGGCATCTCATCGGCTCGATATCAACAAGATACCAGGGCAAACAGACTTATCAATGTGAGGTTACCAACACAATGAGCAACCACACCCGTTAACAGCGGAAAATGCTTTACTGTTGATATTTGCCATTAGTTTGTACCAATTTCCTGCATCTAATTATACTTACATGGATACATCAGTGGTTTTGGAACGGATTCCCTCTCAGCAGTGCCAACCTTTTCCCTGCAAACACAACTTTCGTTTCCAGTGTAACAGATATTGCCAGCACTTCCTGCATTTTCTAGATTGAACCAATCAGGATCAACGGATGTTGTTGGAGTCGGATTATTAGAAAGTAAGCAATGAGCGCAAACAAAGCCAGTCTCATACCGAACGCCTTTCCAAACAGATTTCAGTTCTGAGATGATCTGTCGCAGTGAACTTAGTTGATCTTGCCAAGCTTCACATATTCTTCTCAGAGGGGTGAGAGCGATTAATGTAACACGCTGCTCCTTAGCTTGATGAAGGAGGTATTTCACTCTTTTGTTCCCCTTTGTTACTGTTGCACCATTCATACCAGCCTGAGGAATGTTGTAGGGATCTGAGTTCATGTCTAGGTAAGCTGCAGTGATGAGGGAATATACGTAGTTGGGTAAAGGGAGACCGCGTAGGAACAGATCTACCCTTAGCGGGATCAGGTGATCATACACTTCTGGTGCCTCTATCCTCTGCTTTGCAAAGTAGGGTATGATGTACTTCTCATTTCTTAGCTCATCAGATGGTCCGCATGAATGAATGAGATGAAACAACTTCAAGATTTCCAATGAGATGTCAGTTGGGAGTATTGTTTCTTTCTCTAGCAGATTAACAAGCAAAGGACCCTCCATTACTCCAGTCTCATTGAAATTGTCAATCATGTCAGCGTATTTACTTTTGGTGAAGGTTCTTCCATTACGGGTGAACGGAGAAAAGTGATGTAGCCGTTGATCCCAGGTATCATCTATCGTGTGACTATATAGCACCTCTATGAGGCCTGTCAGAACTTCCGCTCGGTGGAAAATGTAACTTGAGAGTTTGTCTATTTTCCCAAACCACATTATACGTCCTGACCTATGGAGATACTCGAGGGCTACATGGTCTTTATCATCAGGAAATTCCTTATCTACCTCTGACAGGGTGATGAACAGTTTATCACTTTGCTGAGTGATTCTGATGAATATTTTATACCAGTTGCCTGGTATTTTTGTTACTAGTTCTGAACCAGTGAGGGCAATTGCGTTTTTCACAGCATCAATGTCACACTGATCTGATGTTTCTGATAACACAAGAATGTTACTCTTTCCTATAAAAGTTTCTGAGGGATCAGTAAAGCTTGTCATTGTGAAAGCAGAATTTGATGTTGGAGACACACTTCTCTCAGCTTCGATGATGTGCTGACGTAACACTTCAGTGACCTCTATCAGTTGCTCTCTTCTGCGTTCAAAACACTCATCACTAACTTCGTCACGGTGAGTGAGGACTACTACTGGCCGTTTGAGTTGAGGAGATGAAATGTAGAGCTGTGACAGCCATTGTATACACAGCTCTTTGCAGGCCATCTCCAACCCATTCTTACCAACTAACCTGTCAAACTCAGCAATGTCTATCACCAGCAGTGGGACACACTGAGTCTTAAAGGTTAGCTGATAAGAAAACTGGTATATTGTTTGTCCTCCAAAGTCAGTAAAGACAAGTTTTGTGGTCTTATCAACATCAGCCTCAGATACTTGGAAAACTTTAGTAGCCGCGTCCAGCGTGTTTTCATCAGAATTTCGCTTAGTCAACACTCTTTTGTTCTGTTGGATGCTCTTAACAAGACTTGTTTTACCAGCCCTACTCTGTCCAATTACAGTGACTGGGAGTAGCAGTTGATTACTTGGTTCATCCACGCGAAGGGCGGAGAAATATTTTCTCACAGCTTCAACTCCTTGTTTGCAGACAGCCAGAGGTGGAAATGTTAACGCATGACAGCCTTTACATTTGACTTCTTCTAATGCGCCAAGTTGGAAAAGACTCTCAGGTATGGTGGTTAACTTGCGATTGTGCTCGACATCCAGGGTGATAAGATTAGTCAGTTCTCCAATGCTGCAAGAGATGAGAGATCAGTCTACAGTTAAAATTACATGAGAACCAACACAAAACAGGGAGCCTTGTCAATCGTCCACATGTGTTTTGTTCCAGTTGGAGCGCCACTGACTATATGCTGGAGCTAGTAAAGCAGAGACTCTTTGATCATATAGGCAAATGGAATGATATATCTAGGTTTCCCATCTAGCTTGACAATACTTTCTAAACTTCATACAAATCACAAGCTTTTGTCAACATACTCTTGTTATCATCAGTAATTTTTTTGGTCCCCCATGCACACTATTTGTCAATGAGTTTAAAGTAGCCCCATTCAGATAATAATGACTATGGTTTTCAGGCTGTGTTTTCACATTAGATTGATATCAATCTCTGGCTGACTTTGAGAAAAATGTTGATAATTTAGCCAATGTGTCAGAAGAATTAAATTAAATTAAAGCTAGCAGCCAATTTTAGTGCAAACTCGCCCTAGTTAACATTAGTATAAAATTAAGTCGTTCACCTTAGAGTAAATGTGAAAATAAAAGGTGAAAGTATTTACCTGGTATGTAGATGAGTTAAATTGCAAGAACCCATATCCAACTTTCTCAGTGATTTCATCTTGCCTAAGTCATCAGATAATACTTTTAACTTCTTATTTCCGTACGCGGATAACTCTTCTAGAGCTGCCAGTGAGCATATACTGTAACGATTGTGTTAAGTTTTAAATTTGATGTATGATAAAACATAAGCACATTGTCAAGGCTGACTTTACTTGCTGGCAAAGCATATATAAGTTATCAATGCCAGATGTCGTGTAGGCCAAATATTGACTGCTTTGGTCCTTGTTGTATTAGTACACGGAAGAAAGGCGAAGCTTTTATTTAGCTTATATACAACAATCACTCATTCACATGCCTGCAATCATACATGCCATTTGTACACTGGTGTACACCACTGCCTGACATACGACCAGAATTAAAAATGAGCTATGATTTGTAATGTTACTAACCTGGCAGGTATTTGAGTCATACTACAAGAGCTAAAATCTAATTTCTTCAGCGATCTCATCATGCCAATATAATTTGGTAATGCTTTTAGCTTTTTGTTACTTTGTACAGCTAACTCCTCTAGAGCTTCCAATGTGACGACACTGTGAAGTACACAAGTATATTGTTAGGGAAAATGAGGCAATAACTGTAATGATATTATGTGATTGATGTGATAACCACATCGTTGTAACATCAGTACATCCTCATCATCAGCATCATATTCCAATGCGATCAACATGACATCACCGTCACCACCATAACACATCACATTAGCATCACATAACCAGCATCATCACCATGGCATAACCAATGCAACACCAATCACCATCCCACGACATCAAAAGACCATGATGTCACCATCATCTTAATCACCGTCATTTTCATCACCATCCTGTCACTCACCTGCCAGGTAAATGAGTCAAACTGCAGGAACTGGCATCTATCTTCTTAAGAGATGTGAGCATTCCAATATCATCAGGTAATGTCTTAAGTTTCTTATTACATTCTACAGCTAATTCCTCTAGTGCTGACAGTGAGCAGATACTGTAACATAAATAGAGATATGTTGAGGAATCGATAGCGATAGCTTAAAGTAGCAGACAACCATAAAAGGGAAGCGCGACAACTTGGCCCGAGCAAAACTTGGCCCCAAATATATAACTTGGCCCGATGCAATGAAACTTGGCCCCAATTAGTAAAGCTTGGCCCCATGCAATGAAACTTGGCCCCAATTAGTAAAATTTGGCCCCAAGTACTGAAACTTGGCCCCAATTAGTAAAACTTGGCCCCAAGTACTGAAACTTGGCCCCAATTATTAAAACTTGGCCCCAAGTACTGGAACTTGCCCAAATATAAAATTTGGCCCGATGCAATGAAACCTGGCCTGGCCCCAATTAGTATAGCTTGGTCCCAATTAGTAAAACGTGGCCCAATGCAATGAAACTTGGCCCCAATTAGTAAAACTTGGCCCCAAGTACTGGAACTTGGCCCAAATTAGTAAAACTTGACCCCAAATATAAAACTTGGCCCCAAGTACTGAAACTCGGCCCCAATTAGTAAAACTTGGCCCCAAGTACTGAAACTTGGCCCCAATTGGTAAAACTTGGCCCCAAGTACTGGAACTTGGCCCAAATTAGTAAAACTTGGCCCCAAAATAAAACTTGGCCCCATGTACTGAAACTTGGCCCCAATTAGTAAAACTTGGCCCCAAATATAAAACTTGGCCCGATGCAATGAAACCTGGCCTGGCCCCAATTAGTATAGCTTGGCCCCAATTACTAAAACTTGGCCCCAATTAGTAAAACTTGGTCCCATGTACAAAACATGGCCCAAGGTAATGAAACTTGGCCCAAATAACTAAAATTTGGCTCCAAATATGAAATTTGGCCCCATGCAATGAAACTTGACCCCAATCAGTAAAACTTGGCCCAGTGAGATGAAACTTGGCCCCGATTAGTAAACGCAGCCGGCAAGGTTTAGCCAGCAACCTTCTGTAGAGGTTGCCAATGGGTCGCTTTATTGTTGGCCAATATCCTCTGACTTCACCTGTCTTTGATAGGTTGGCCAGAGGGAGCCACATATCCCCATTTCCCAGCAACAGATATAAGTGGTTGTAGATGCTTCTGCTTTTACACACTATTTTCTTGCCATTGGTGGTTGCAGAAATAACTTTTTGGACTGACAACACATAGCCAACACTTAAATATTAATGTATCTACCATCCATTAGTGTGGCTCCAGCATGAGAGCAGTCTATGTTCGGTGGTATACATTTACTGCGGTACCAACCCTAGAGGTCTAGGCTGGGTGTAAAAATGGTTGTCACAGCTAGGTCGATGTAATTTGTAGACCAAAGTAGCATTTGTCTCCCCTAGCGAGTTGCTTAGTTATAAGAATTATTTACATCCAGACACAAAGCAATCAAATAAGAAATGAGCATCCCTATTTACTTCCTGTGAATCTGCATCACATCCAGGAAATTTGAAATAAGTCAATACGTGGCCATTGATTGAATAAACTGCCCTTGGCACCACCTCATACTCAACACAAAAAGTGGTGGTCAGGAAATGTTACTAAAGGTACTACATGAATCAGCAAATCCGGCTTGGTATCTGAATACTTAACTGGCACAGGGGCATCTTGGATCAATGAGCAATTTGCATTCGAAGAGGAAGGTTGTGTTCATATATTCTCTCTCTTTAAAGGATGACTGACACCTTGGAGGTTTTGGTATCGTTTTGAAGCTCTTAGCTAACTAAGATAACACTGGCAAGGTCTAAATTAGACTGTGGCCTCATTTCAAGGAATAAGCCATTGAGGGAGCAAAATTCTTCTCATATACTCTCATATACTCATATTGTCTCCCCTCACAGATCTTAGAGAAGACAACTCATCTAGTAAATCCCTTATGAGCAGTAGCCTCATTTCCTGAATTCTCAAATACACAGCCCCATCTAAATGTTTATGATTCACATTGATTACTATGACTATGTAAACAAAGGCACGCTTAACCGCAGTTGATGTATTTTACGTGTTGTCATTATGGGCATTCCATCACAAGTGTGATTCATTCAATGGGCATACAGACAAAATAGAAAAATATTCTAAAGTCAATGATGGTATAACCAGAGACTATAGATATCTATAGTCTCTGGTATAACATCAATCTTTGTTACAACATCACAGTACATAGCAAACAGCAATTGTAAAGGGTGCTTGTTCAAAGAGACCACATTTAAAGCCTGGCCCTTTGATCTCTGCCTTCTCAGTGAAGCCCAGTGAGGGCAGATTTACTAAACATAACAAAATAAACAGCTGACTGATGACTATGACCAGAAATTTGTTTGGCGATTCGTTTCTATTTCATAAATTGAGTGCACTTATGCCACACACACTTGCTGGGCAGAATTCTCAACAAATGGCTGCTAACTATAACATTCCATCAGACTCTGAGGACAGTGAAGAGGATTATTTTTCAGCAGTGGAGGACATTAATTATGAGAATGGCAATATTTTAAAATGACGATGACACAAATATGCTCTTTCCTGTATTTTCTTAGCAGGAAAATTTGTGTAAACAAATGCAGTCCATTGCCATACTCTGGATCTTGTGGCCAAGGGTATGCCGGGAATCCTGGACAGAGCATGCAAATTCTAGATGGTCCCATTACTAATTTTATGTGCGTTCAGGCCAAAATTTGCAAGGCAAATGAGACTATAAAGCGGTGTCCTCAGATCATTCTGCATTGCTCATGACAGTGGCCCATACCAAAGCTCATAATATGTAAACCTCAAAACTATTGTTTCCTTTAGCTGATTTTGCCTCGAGTTATTCAGCGGTCAGGTCAGTATGTTCATTCTAGCTAACCAACAATAACACCAGTTTGCAATGATGATCGGTGTATACAATGATGTTCTACAGTGTATACAATGATGATCGGGCTATTGAATAGGGTCCTTTGATGTAGGATTAATTGGAATAGTTACCTAACCACAACCTAATGTTTGTTTTACAAACATTGATATTTATTAGCGAGAGCATCATAATAGCTGGCAAACTCATTCATGGTTATCAAGTTGGCCCTCAGACTTGAATCATGACTGAGCTGGTTCTTGACTGAGAGGGCAACTTCCAATTTAATTTTAAAATGTGCTGTATTCAGCAGGTTTTCAGTTTGTGGCCAACTCAGAAACTGGTGCTACATCCAAAAAGATGCTATTTTTCATCATTTTTTTCATATTTTTTTACCCCTGCAAGGTCCAGAACCTCCAAGGTGTCGGTAATCCTTTAACTGCAACAATTGAGTTTGTGTAGCTAAGCCCTTGCAGATTATAGATTAATTCTTGAAATCTGTGATTATTTGGACTTGGATATAAAAAGCTCCCAACCCCAATAGCCCTTTTCAGGGCTGACTTGTGTGAGGTGTGTGTGTGTGGTGCGTGATGGCTGGACCTGGGAAGAAATCTGAGCGATCTGTGGAGTTCAATCATGTGGATGGATTTACTTCTGTTAAAAATTTGGTGAGTTTTTTGAGTAGCTATTGTATTAGTGTGGAGGATATTGATGGTCTCAGTAAAGGGGTCGAAGTCACTGTGAAGTCTGTGTCAAAGTACAATGAGTTGATGCGAAAATTGATGAATGTTGAAGAGGTTGAAATAATAAGGAGCAGTGAGGTTTACACTGTGGTTACACTGCATAATGTGCCTTTTGAGTTTGACTTGAAGATTGTGTACGCAAAGATGGGGGAATACGGCAGGGTTCTGGACCATGTCAAATGTGTCCATGAAGATTTCCCATCCATTTATAATGGTGTATACAAATTCAAGATGGATTTGAAGAGCTTTCCCCCGTCAAACTTTAGCTTTGGCCGCCGTAATGTGATGGTGAATTTCCCAGGCCAATCTCATAAAGGCCTGAAGTGTGGTGAGGGGGGTCATATGATCAGGGACTGCACATCCGACCCAAAGTGTAGAAACTGCGGTGAGATAGGCCACAGGGCAAGGGGCTGTTCCTCCGAGATTGTTTGCAGTGTATGTAGTGAAACTGGTCATAAGTACGAAGATTGTCTTAAGGCAAGTTCTTTGGCTGAATTGCCAGTGTCCCAGGGCGGTAACTGGGCTAAAATAGCGGCAAGAAAACCGAAACGGGGCCCAAATAAAAAAACAGGGGGAATGGGTAGTAGGAGAAAGCAAGGTGGTAATACAGGAAGCGATAAAAGTTATGTCATCGGCCAGCCAGGGTCAAGTGGGGGAGCAAAGGGGAGTGGTAACACGGGAAGTAAGCCAGCGACCCTCCATTGCAGGTTTCAGAGCCACCAAACATAGACCCGAATAAAGTCAAGTCCTCCTCGGTTGAGATCTGCAACTCAGGTTTCAAATGTATAGAGTATGTTTTCTTCTTTCTGTTTAATATAAGGTTTATCTAGCAGAGTTTTCTGGTTCCATACACTTAACAACTATATGGAATCAACAAAAACCGTGTCTCGTTCTACAAAGTTAAAGTTGATGACTATTAACGTCAATGGTATTGGCAATCAGGCTAAAAGGCAGAATGTCTTGTTTTTTCTCAAAAACCTTGATTGTGATATTGTGTTTGTCCAGGAAACTCACTGTTTTGAGTTACCTGAATTGAAGGGGGAATATGTTGCTAGTTATGGGGCTAGTAACGCTCGAGGGTGTGCTATTCTCATGAAGCGTAACATTGCTGATGGCCGTTTATGCTATGTGGACATTGATATCAATGGTCAGAAGATTAGGCTAGTTTGTGTGTATGCTCCTAACCATCCCACTGGTAGACAGAGATTCAGATCAGATGAATTGTCAGCCTCGCTTTCTCAAACTAGCAAAAACATTGTGGCTGGAGATTTCAATTGTGTCCATTCTTTCGTATCAGACACTCAAATTGGCTCAGCTCAAAGTGAGGTTGGGTCTTCCGAACTTGAAGATATGTGCACAACTTTCGGTTTACATGATTCTTGGAGGGTAACTAATCCCCAGGCTGCAAGGTTTACATGGAGGCGGCCGGGAAACGATGGAAATCAAGCTAGCTGCATTGACCGTATCTATTTCACTTGGGATATCCCCATTGTGTACGATTATTTGTCTTGTCCTTATAGTGACCATGATTGTGTTTGTGCATCATTGGATCTGGCACGGTTAGCCGGTGACTAGACTCCTGTTACTGGTAAATCATACTGGAAACTTAATTGTTCAGTCTTGAGTGAAAGTGGATTTAGAGACAGGTTCATTGAGCTGTACTCAATGTGGCAAACACTAAATCCAGCTTATGATAATCCTTTAGACTGGTGGGAAAGTGTCAGATTAAGAACAAAAGATTTTTGTATTAAATACTGCTAGAGCGTAGTTTAGAATTCAAAAACAGGATTAAAAATCTATCAGATGAGCTACACTTGCTTATATCTATCTCAGCTGTCAAAGCTGAGGTGGAAAGAGTAAAATTAGAGATTAAAAATTTGAAAGAGACAAAGCTTCAAGCTCTTAGTGTTAGGTCTAGAATTAAAATCTTTGAGCAGGATGAGAAGAACACCGCTTTCTTTTTCAGAAGAATCAAGCAGCATAATAAAACTAATATTGTTGAATCTGCCCAGGAAAAGGGCACTGGTCAACTGATTCATGATTGCCAGGGTATTGTTCGTGCGTATCAAGATTTTTATTCAGATTTGTATACTGCAGTGCTGACTGTTCGATCAGAGGTAGATTTCTTTTTAGATTTCTTGGGTCCTTCAGACTACGTAAATACTGATTCCACAGAAGATGGCAATAGTCCGTTTTCTATCCCTGATATTAAGCAGGCTATCATGTCAATGGAACACAATAAAACTCCGGGCCCTGATGGTCTTCCAAAAGAGTTTTATGCTACTTTTTTTGACGCTCTAGCGGTTGATATGTGTGAGGTTTTTAATAATGCTTTTGAGTCAGAGGTCTTGCCTAAGGCAATGACTGAGGCTGTCACCATCCTGCTGCATAAAGGCGGCGATCAATCCAATCCCAAAAACAAAAGACCAATATCGCTACTTAATGTCGACTACAAGGTATTAGCAAAGGTTGTACACAAATGGCTGGGTAAACTTTCACCATCCGTAATAAGTGAAGTACATACATGTGATGTAAGCGGTCGTAACATTGTAGACAATTTAATATGTTTTAAGGACTCTACTGATTTTACCCGTAAGTTAGGTAATAGCGTCACTGTATTCGTCTCTCCAGATCAAAGCAAGGCGTTTGATATGGTTGACCATGAATTTTTGTTGGCGGCTCTGTCAATGCTTGGTGTGGAAAATAAGGTATTGCGCCTTGTTAAGACTATGTACCAAACCATTTCCACTAGGGTTCAGGTGAATGGCATGTTATCAGACCCAGTATCTATCACAAGAGGGGTTAGACAAGGGTGTCCTTTGTCCCCATCCTTGTATGTTATATACATTGAGGCGATGGTGAGAGCTATCACACAGTGCAGGCTTCTGTCTGGCTGCCCTGTGCCTGGCCCTGACAGTTGGAAGTGTTTATGCCCAGCGCCAGTTGGCCCCAAATATAAAACTTAGCCCCATACAATGAAACTTGACCCCAATCAGTAAAACTTAGCCCCAATTAGTAAAACTTTGCCCCAATAAATAAAACTTGGCCCCATGCATTAAAACTTGGCCCCAATTAGTAAAACTTGGCCCCATATACAAAACATCGCCCCAGGTTATAAAACTTGGCCCAAATAACTAAAACTTGGCCCCGAAAGGAAACTTGGCCCCAATTATTAAAACTTGGGCCCATGTACTGAAAATTGGACCCAGTAACTAAACCATGGCCACATACAATAAAACTTGGCCCCAATTAGTAAAACCTGGCCCCAAATATATAACTTGGCCATATGTACTGAAACTTGCCTCTACACACTAAAAGATAATATGAAGTCCAGCCAACTTTTAATGTATAATGTAAGGTGAAATGATATGTAACATTACAATCATATTGTGCTATTCTATGAATAACCAAACTTTTAAGCTGCAAATTACTTTCATCTTTCCTTAGGTTGTTTACAAATCACCATGATCATTTATTTTAGGACACATGAAATTTTCATTTCACCATTGACCATAGAAGTCTTAGTTAGAACCCATTTAGCTTTAATTCCTGCATGAGTAAGCATGGTGGTGGTGGAGCGAAAGATGACATAAGAAACCAGGAGCTGCCACCATGTGTGTGATGAGGATGTAAAATACAGACTCTGCATACCAAGACTGGACTGGACACAATGCTAATCAGATGGGGATCTTTGGGAGAACAAACCATGAAAATAAGCCAGGAGCGTGACAACCTGTAAGGGCAATGTGTATGTAAGCCTACAGCATATCTGGCCGGTCATTGTGTGTGGGTAAAAAAATGTGTAGTATAAATTTATCATCATTGGAATATCTAAATATGGTCTTATAGAACGCATGAGCAACAGTATAAAATTGAGCTTTTTACAAATTTGTACAATATGAGGTTTAAAAGTTATGTTACTGTCAAGCTCAATCCCTAAGAATTTTGTATTTAATTTATTATCAAGCTGGTTTCCACCCATATTTAAATTGTAGTTTTCCGGAGTTTTAATCAGTTTATTTGGAGCTTTAAAAATGACCTGGAAAGTTTTAGAGGAATTCAAAATGAGCTTGTTTGCAATACACCAAGTTTCTACTTTGTGCAGATTTTCTTGCACTAAATGGGAACCTGTTGAAAAAATGTTTGTGTCATCTGCAAATAAAATATATTCGAGGTCAGGAGCTGCTTTTATAAGATCATTGATAAATATAAGAAATAAGATGGGGCCTAGAACTGAGCCTTGAGGTACCCAAATTTTAATCGGCAGCCATGATGAACTGTGCGAATCCAGCTTCACATACTGGTACCTCTCGGATTAATATGTTTTTACAAGATTACAAGTAACAGGGGTGAAATTATAGTAAGGTAGTTTTGCGATTAAAATTTCATGGTCTATGGTGTCAAAAGCTTTACTGAAATCTAGAAATATTCCTTGGGTTATGGCACTATTGTTAAAATTCTTATAGAGTTTCTCCATTAAGCGTGAAATAGCTAATGAAGGTTGTGGTTTTCCCGGAAACCAAACTGGCTGTAGCTAAAAATATTGTTATTTTCAAAGTGGAAACGCAGCTGCAAAAGTCTTTTCTACAAGTTTGGATAATGCTGTTAAAATTGAAATCGGCCTATAGTTATTAGGGTCTGACTTATATCCTTTTTTGTGAAGTGGTGTTACACGGGCAATCTTTTGGCTATCCGGGAATTTCGAGGTGCGCACTATTAAGTTAATCATGTGGGTTAAGATCGGTGAAAGTGTGGTTTTATTTTCTTTTATAAGGCTGATGGGTATTCAACGTAGCCCGTAGCTTTTCTTTCCGATGAACAGTTGATTACAGACTCAGTTATCTCATTAGAAATCTCTAAAAAGTCAAATGCTGGCAAATTATTGTCATTTATTAAATATGAGTCATAGCTGATTGTTGGAGTTGGGAGATCACCTGCTAAAGCTTTCCCCACACTAGCAAAATGAGTATTAAAAGCTTCAGAAATTTCTTGAGTCGAAGTAATTTTTGTGCCCTGAGATTCTATGTACTGTGGTGGAGTATTTGCTTTCGAATCCCTATGTAACATTTATTTATAAAATTCCATCTTTCATTTTGGTTGGATTTACAATTTTCAAATTCAGATTTATAGAACTCCTTTTTAGCACTTTTGATTGCCATTGTCACAGAATTACGAAGCTTTATATATTTATCCGGAGTCACCTTGTTAAATGGCTCTTCTTGCGTTTGCTTATAAAATTTTAGGCGTTCCTCCATCAGTTTCTGAATTTTATTAGTCATCCAGGGCTTTCTAAATTTCAGCTTTTTAATTTTCTTTCCAGTTTTGATTGTTGTTGCCTCAGATAGCTTTTCTTTAAAAGTGTTTGTAAATAATGCAAAAGCTGTATCTGGATCATTACATTCAAGTATGTTTAACCAGCACTTCCGGTCATCAATTTTCCGTTTGAAAAGACTCCTATCAAGCCTAGAAACTGTGAACTGTGGTTGCGGCTTTGCTAATTTTAATTGATCACATGAGATCTTATTTTTTACATGAGATGGTCGTCACAGGCATAAAAGGTCTATCTGTATTTTTTTATATTATGTAATAATGAGTTTTTTCTGAGTTAACAATGGTTTTCAATTATTCATTTTTTTATTTAAAAAAAATTCAACTGCTAGTCTATTAAGCTTTTTTCAGGCTTTCATTCAATACCAAACTTGTGTGGATCAGTAAAGGCACTTGCGCGTAACGCGCAAAAAACGAAAATACCCCCAAAGTTACAAGCGAGAATGGTCTATCTGCATGCAAACAAACCTTTTTGCCTTGAGTCCAACACAGCAGCTGGCCAGAATTGACAAACAAAAACAGTCTATGTGTCATTTTATTGCAGCAACACACCACCTTGTCCATTTATGCCAACCTCATCAAACTTTTATCAACTCATAACCATCCCGCACAGGGGAGACAATCCCAAAGGTGCAATTACCAGATCTATTTACTTGTTCTGAGTCAAACCACAGTCAGAAATACTACACAATGTTTGAAGTAAGGGTGTCATTTTCCATTTTATTTTTCTTTCAACTGGAAATTTAAACATAGCAAAAAAACAAAAAACAAAACAAAGGAAAATCAGCTAACCAAGCAAAAAATTCAATAGAAAACAACAATACTGTAAAAAATAATCATTATCAATAAAAATGCAACTCTTAGCGATGCTAGTACACAGGCTACTGTACACCATGAACTTTGGTTCCGTCAATTCCGTATACTATTCCAGAACCAGGGGCTAGGATGACATCAGATGTCATCCTCCTGAGTCTGCTCTGCCACAGCAGGATACAGGCGCTCCTGGTCCCTGACAAGCCCCTCAAAGAACTGCCTGGCTACACGATGATTAGCAAGCTTATCAACAAGCTCCAGGCAGTCTTTGAGCTTTAGCCTTGACACAAGCTGGGGCTTATCATAGGCAGCTGACCTGTCTCAGATCCGCCTCGTAATTCTTACTGACAGCCATAGAAATGGCCTTCCCAGCCTTTACGAGTCGGATCGTATGCCACTGCGATATACCGGTCAGGGAGGTTTCACGGATTGCCCTTTCAGAAAGCTCTCTGAAATTTAGGAAATCTGTGAAATCCATCACCTTCACGGTATATCTAGGCGGCTTGACTTTCGCTGTCTGGAAGAGCGTGTAGTAGCTGTCTGGAGTGCCAAGCTCAACACCTCTCCCTGCTCTTTCAATGAGACCATGCATGCCATCGGCCTCCATCATGCTATGGCCTGTCTCAAAGTACTTGATGGCAATGCTGATCTCACCATCAAGAGCAGGTCGAGTGGAGATGGCAGCTAGCAGAGCAGCTACAACCATCTGGTTTTTGTTTTGTCCCACGCAAACGTCTGACCACAGAATGATTTTTTTTATGTGATCAGGGACGGTACTGTGGTTAGGAAGTGGAAGAGACACGAGGCAATTTCATTGCCTCCCCTCATGCCTTCCACTTCCTTCCGGGTGTAACAGTAACCATGTGTGCTGGCATCACTTAGAGTTGCATGAAAACAAAGGTTAAAAAGTGTTAATTTTCGTTTGTAAAAGGCAGAGCCCGCTGCCAAGCGTGGCACCTGCATGATCTGCTGGAGATCGAAACTTACGTTGTTGGTATTCGGCTTGATTCGATCTCCAGCTTTCTCGATCTTACTCAGCTCTTTTCTGTCTTTATGGATCTGATGGGCTGCCGCGTCACCCCCTACCCGCTCGTATTGGATACATCAGTCACAGCTAAAACAAAAACAAGGTTGGATTTTTTTGTTTTTTTCCCGGTTTCTGTTTGTGTTTATTTGTAATAAAAGGTTCTTCTAAAAGAAAATGATGACAGCGGAGCGATCAGGTAGTCAGAGACTAGAATGGCGACCGCCCGATTAACAGTATGACCAAGAACTATGTGGCCAAAGACAGCCCAAGGAACCCCGCCCGACTACACCACACCCCCACAGGGCCCTGGTCAGCCGACCACGCAGACCAAGGGGCTCACAAACCCTTTCACCAGGAAGGTACCTGTTGAGCAGGTTTACACCTGTCGTCAACAGGGACCTTGCCCCCCTGCAGTTTTTGGCTCTTTGAGGGACAACTCCAAGTTTACTTCTTGTGAAACTAACATTTGGTGAGCTCACACAGATCTCACAATTTGCAATTGTTTTTGAATATAATATTAAAAAGCGATATTTAAATAGCATTTGCACCGGCATAATTTTAAGGTGCTCAAAGAATGAAGTTACATGGCCTTGTGGATGAATTTTTAAAATGACACGGAGTGCTGATTTTTGTAAGAGTAAAATTTGGTTTATCTCTCATTCAGCTGCATGGCCGCAGAACTCGATGCCGTAAATTAAGTGTGGGTAAAAAAATGTGTAGTATAAATTTATCATCATTGGAATATCTAAATATGGTCTTATAGAACGCATGAGCAACAGTATAAAATTGAGCTTTTTACAAATTTGTACAATATGAGGTTTAAAAGTTATGTAACTGTCAAGCTCAATCCCTAAGAATTTTGTATTTTATTTATTATCAAGCTGGTTTCCACCCATATTTAAAATGTAGTTTTCCGGAGTTTTAATCAGTTTATTTGGAGCTTTAAAAATGACCTGGAAAGTTTTAGAGTAATTCAAAATGAGCTTGTTTGCAACACACCAAGTTTCTACTTTGTGCAGATTTTCTTGCACTAAATGGGAATCTGTTGAAAAATTTTTTGTGTCATCTGCAAATAAAATTTATTTAAGGTCAGGAGCTGCTTTTATAAGATCATTAATAAATATAAGAAATAAGATAGGGCCTAGAACTGAGCCTTGAGGTATCCCAATTTTAATCGGCAGCCATGATGAACTGTGCGAATCCAGCTTCACATACTGGTACCTTTCGGATAAATATGTTTTTACAAGATTACAAGCATCAGGGGTGAAATTATAGTAAGGTAGTTTTGTGATTAAAATTTCATGGTCTATGGTGTCAAAAGCTTTACTAAAATCTAGAAATATTCCTTGGGTTATGTCACTATTGTTAAAATTCTTATAGAGTTTCTCCATTAAGCGTGAAATAGCTAATGAAGTGTTGCGGTTTTCCCGGAAACCAAACTGGCTGTCGCGAAAAATATTGTTATTTTCAAAGTGGAAAAGCAGCTGTGATGCTAAAGTCTTTTCTACAAGTTTGGATAATGCTGTTAAAATTGAAATCGGCCTATAGTTATTAGGGTCTGACTTAGATCCTTTTTTGTGAAGTGGTGTTACACGGGCAATCTTTTGGCTATCCGGGAATTTCGAGGTGCGCACTACTAAGTTAATCATGTGGGTTAAGATCGGTGAAAGTGTGGTTTTATTTTCTCTTATAAGGCTGATGGGTATTCCATCATAGCCCGTAGCTTTCCTTTCCGATGAACAGTTGATTACAGACTCAGTTATCTCATTAGAAATCTCTAAAAAGTCAAATGCTGGCAAATTATTGTCATTTATTAAATATGAGCTATAGCTGATTGTTGGAGTTGGGAGATCACCTGCTAAAGCTTTCCCCACACTAGCAAAATGAGTATTGAAAGCTTCAGAAATTTCTTGAATCGAAGTAATTTTTGTGCCCTGAGATTCTATGTAACTGTGGTGGGGTATTTGCTTTCGAATCCCTATATAACATTTTATTTATAAAATTCCATTTTTCATTATGCAACTTTGCTCAAGAGCATTGATAACTGAATAGCATCCAATCTATTGAAGCGCACGATACAGACTCTATCTCAGTTTACCATAAATCTACAGTGGAATGGACTACTTACAGATCTGACTTGGGTATAAAGAACCCGATGTTGGTGTTTGTGTTGAACCACTCTCTGTACCAGCTGATTGATGGAGGATGGCTTGGCAGTGGCTGCGGAAATCGTCGTATAGGATACGGATAGTGAGTCCATGCTCAAGATAAAACTTTCTCGTCTTGGCTCGGCAGTAGTGAGCTGGTATCCTGGGGAATAAAAACAGAACCGATGGTAAGCACAAGCTTCACATAAATCATGAACAAGCTACAGCTACTGAACTGATGTACCAGCTTAATCCACCAATGAGTCAATTGCGTCTAACTTTCAATGGGTAGACTTAATTACCTGTTAAAAGTCCTGAGACGTTCCTTGGCAAGCCGTATGGTGATCTCAAAAATTTTGTTGGCTGGTTTGTGAGGGGTTGGTGGCGTCCGGATGTTATTGACGCACACCTTCTTAGTTCTTGCCGCCTGAAAGAGATAAGTGAAGAGTTACAAACGCTGTTAGTGGAGAAGCTAATCAACAGCAGCTCTGACTTTATTCAAAGACACAGTTACCCATAATTCATAGCTCATTCCCAACAGAAACTATCGAAGGCAAAAACCTTGTGATACGACACATCGAGTGTACAGTTGTAAAACTCCTTACAAACACGTCTCTGTGTGTTGTCTGCCATTGTGATATAATACTGGTTGGAGACAGACTTTCTCCTAGATGTTTTCGCGGTACATACAAACAAGTTTGAGAAAACAAAAGCAAACATACTGGCAGAGATAAGATTGTAACAGTTAGAACATATGAAACATGGTGGTACTTACTGATCTTACTGACTGGGCCTCGTAGGCCCAGCGGCCTTCCTGTCTTCCTTGTCCCCAATAGGCATCTAATGCCTGCTGCCTTTCAGGTTCTGTGATGGTGTGACATTTAAAAACCGGGCTGAGATGACCCTCTGCAGGGCAAGGCTTCTGGCGTAACTGCCTTGGCACTGACTCCTGAGCTGATGAGCTGATGTTTTTGGCTTGGCCAGTATTCACCAACCGCCTCTTTTCTGCCGGCTTAGTGGCACTGGGGTTTGCCCTCATGATACGCGCTCCCTCACCAAACTCACCCTGCTCTGCTAAGTCTACAATGTAGATTGGAGTAGTTTAGGATAGATCAATTAGGACAGGGTTACGAGATAGCCACAACTTTGGAAGACAGAATGATAGGTTGATGTCAATAACTTGTAAACTTCAACTGACGTAATAAATGTGTGTCTGTAACTTACCAGTTTGGTCTATTCTCGTGAACGAGATAGAAAGAGTTGGGAGGGAAGAGGCTGAGCTGCTTGATGTCCCTGCAGGCTGGCAAAAAAATCTGTGACTGATGGTGCAACGTCCACAACAGCAGTTTGGAATCATTTTAAATTTAATAGAGGTCTTTCCTGGTTGATGGCTGTAAAATAAATGGCAGATCGTAACAGATGCTCTCTCAATAGTGGGCGGAGCTTATTTCGAGAATTCTCATTGGACAAAAGAGTGGTCACATGCATGCGGAGAGGGAACTGAATAATCATTACATTCTGATTGGGTAATAGGCGATGATGTCGTCTTACGCCAAAGGTTATAATTTTTTAGCATCTTCTGACTTAGCATGTTTAAGCTCGGCATTCACATGAAAAATACACTGATGCAATGTCCAATATTGGTACTAATCATGAAAATGAGAGAAACTACTAACCTTTCTTCTTGATGAGTCTGTTTAAATGACTTTTGAAGAGCTTTGTGCAAATAAAGTGACAATGTGTTTTACCTCTCGAGAAAGCAACAAATAGATCATTTTTACCTGAACAATGGTGCATGGTGCATGGTGCATGGTGCAAATAGACCGTTTTGTAAGGGTTGTATCTTTTGAACCGCTAGGCGTAGGGGGGTAATTCTCGCAGATTTGGACTCGCCATGGTCTATTACGTCTGTTTTAATTTACATTGCAATATCCGTTGAAAATACATATAGACCTTTTTTGCCCGTGACGACCGTTGGGCTTTATCCATGGGCACTGTTGAATACAGTATTTCTCATTGATGTTGCAGACAAGCGGCCACAAATAAACACTATTCTTATCGATCATTTTGGGAGTTTGTGAGGGTTGTAATGACCAAAACTCTATTTATCTCATCTAAGAGATTAGTATGATAAAGTATAAAGGATTCGAGAAAACATGAGTATGATGATGTCATGTATTAGTGTATATTGTGAACAAAACAATATATATACTGTTATTGTCAGCAACAATTCATTATTACTAATGTTTTTCATGATGTGACATAAATAAACAATCACTTCATTTATAATTGGTTGTCGCACATTGTCATCCATGTATACCGGACATATGGAGGATAAGGGCACGCATCACCAAAATTTTTTCTGGAGATTGGCTATTTTTTTTGGGAGTATACCAAGTAGCCGCAACAATCTTTATGCAACCTTTTTTTCGACCTGTCTTTTCCATGAATGTTACATGTAGTGGGATCTGCTGCAATAGAGCAACAACTAGAAATTTCCTGAATTTCAGATGCGACAATAATGAATATATTGTATACAAAATTTTGAACACTGTGAGAAAGTGCGTTTCAACTTTTCTCTGTGGTGAGAGTGCAACTGGCCAAACAAAGTGACCTTTTCGGCAAAACTCACAATCGACCGGAGGTTGGCTATGGCCGGATTATCACATACTTTCACACCACAGTCGAAATGACTTCCCTTCGGATGTTCACTTTACCACGGACATCCTCCGTCTTTTGCATTTATCTTCATCTGCCCATAGGCCTCTAATGTAACGCATACCATTAAAAATTTGTACCGCAAATTTTTCCGTAACAATTTTTTTCTAGAGGAAGGTAATGCAGCAGCATCTCTAAAATTCACTTTTATTTCTGCAAGATTATTTTTATTATCATTGTGTCAAAGATTATTACAATTATACCTCTACGATAGTTAGAATTAGTTTACACTATTTATTGTACAGGACCGTAGTTCTAGATGAGGCACTGCCTCCCCTAGATAGCTAAATACAGTGGCCTAAAAAACACTCCAATTCAATAATCCATGTCAGAATCAGCTCCTCTGGGATTTCCAATTGCTTATTACATGGCTTTAATTTCTCGGGGAGGAGGTTACTGGTGATGCATTGGACTCATCTCGGACATTTGCCTCCCCTACCATTTTTTCTAATCTACGGCCCTGTTATACAGTGGAATAGCAGGTCGCTTTCTTTCAACATCACATATACATTGCAGTCGGCTGCAAAGCTGCAAGGGCAAAGGTGTTGCTTGATTTCTTGCATAACACACTTGAGCACTTGAGAAAACACTTGAAACATGCAAGCTCGATTTCTGCAAAACTCAAATGCCACGTGGACTGGGCTAAAATAGGCGTAACTAGGTGTGACATTACACTCATTATCCAATGGTGTTGCTTGTCAATAGCAAATACTAATTATGATTAATCCCCATGCACCACATTTGGCGCGTAGGACTTTAAGCACAAAGCTAGCAATAAAAACACATGGATGCACCGGAGGGCTCAACATTGGCACCTGATTGACTTCATTGTCAACCGCCAATGTGAATTGTGTGACATCAGTAATACTAGAGCTAGTGCCAACTGCAGCACTGATCACATCATCAACAGGTGTTACACCAGGCTCAGAGTGCGGAAGCTCATGTGTAAATCTAGTCAGCGTCCTAGAAAGCTCAATGGTAACACTATGTGGTCTGATACCATCGGGAGTGAATTAGAAACTAACATTAATGAAAAGCTCCCTGCTCTGGCAGGCTCAGTTGAAGAGAATAATGGTCCGCATTCAAGTCAACGGTGTATGAGGTGTACAAAGAGATCTTGGAATATGTGGAGAGAAATCATGCAGACTGGTTTGAGGAGAGCGATAAAGAACTGTGTGAACTGATAGCTGCTTGTAACCATGCCCTGAATGAAATGTTGAATCGTAATACCAGATCCATCAAAATCAGGTTTAGACACTACTCATGTCGTCTGCAAAAGAAATGTCGTGAATTGAAAAAAGAATGGTGGCAGAGTAAAGCTGCTGAACTACAGGAGCTGGCAGACATGAATGACACTAGAGGTTTCCATCAAGGACTTTGGGCAGTATGGGGTCCGAGAGTTGATCAATCTGATTAGCTACTTTCTTCCCACAATCAGACTTCACTTACTGAGAAAAAGACCTTCTCCCTTGTTGGACAGAACATCTCAACACCCTTCTCAATGAAAGCAATGAGATCGATGATGCTCCTGACATGGACGAAGTGAACAATGCTATGTATATGCTCAGCAATGGAAAGTCACCCGGTGCAGATAGAATACACCCTGAAATTATCATATTCAGAGTGGCTCTACTAGTGCAGCACCTGCAACACCATGAGATCATTGTTGACTCTTGGAAGAGCGGAGAGCCTCCACAAGATTGGAAGGATGCTCGGCTTATAACTCTGTTTAAGCAAGGTGATCGACGTCTCTGTGGGAACTTTCACGGCATCTCACTTCTATCAACACCTGGTAAAGTATTAGCCTGTGTGTTACTCAAAAGATTGAGCTCTTATCCAGAGGACCTACTCCCAGAGGCACAATGTGGATTTTGTGCAGGCGAAGACCCTGTAGATATGATATTCTTCCTGAAGCAAATTCAAGAAGATTGTGTTGAGCCGAGGATGTAATGGTGTTTTGACTTTTGGCTTTGACACTGTGAACAGAAATGCCTTGTGTGCTATTCTAGAGAAACTTGGTTGTCCTGCCAATTTCACCAATCTTGTGTCGGCCCTACACAAAGGAGTGAATACATCAGTCAGCAGGTGAAAGGTGAACTATCGGAGGGTTGAGAATGGAGTGACACAGGGCTAGGGGTGGAACGACCTCTTGAGGTTGGAGTTGAATTTCGGATATTTGACCTCGGATCCAACCACAAACCGGGTCGGATATGTGTTATGTCTGATCCGAGATGATGCGTTTTTTAATCAACACTTACTTAGCATCATTTATCTCACTGAAAATGACAGGGGAGGAAGTATGATAGTCATTAATTTGTAGTTCAGATATGACAATTGAGTTTGGCTGAATGCACTCAGTGGTGATCAGTAGGCATTCAATACCTATCTCATTTTCATAGCTATCTATATTGTTGCTGATTAAATTTGATGGATGTGTTATTTCTGCTGAAATTGATAGAAGCATCTTTACTCAGATCGTTGTGACATAAGACAAAATTTTGTCCAATGATGTTCCTTGTAACAAAATGTCTAGGTTGATGAACAAAGTAATTTTCCTCTTCTGCTTTTTCAAAGTAGGAGGACAATTCCTATCCCTAATCACAACATAGAGTTTGGGACGAGGGAGGGTGGGATATACCTCCCTGTTGGGACATAAGAGCAGGGAGTTTGTTCAAACTCAGTGATTTTTAACATCGGGGTTTGAGTGATCCTGGCAAATTGAGTGCCTATGCACAAATTCTCGTCAAGAGATCTTAGAACTCATTAAATGATCTTTTCAAATAATCTGTTTGCGTGATCTTTGCGCTGTTTGAGTGATAAGTTGCTCCTGTAAAGAATTATATCCAAGCTGATATGTGCACATTTGAATTAGGGTAATGGTTCAGGGAAGAGATTGTTGACGGTGTTTATCCAAGTATTCAATGACCTTAATTGTATATTATGGTGCAATAGAAGAGCTGCTGTGACTGGTAAATTTAGCGTTTTTACGCGTTATCCGGGTCCGGATCCGATCCGAGGTTGAATTTATAGACCGATCCGATATCCGATCCGAGGTTGCCCAACCCTTATCCGTTCCACCCCTACGCAAGGCTGTCCGCTTGTTCCCACACTTTTCTCCTTCTAGTTGTCAGCGGTGCTTCAAATCTGTCAGAAGCATAACAAAGGCTTTGGTACGTGAACTTATATTTGCAGATGATACTCCATTTGTTGCTCAAGACCATGCAGATGCACAGGAAACTATATCTGATTTTGCCCAGTCAGCCAAACAGTTTGGGTAAAAGATTAGCATAAAAAAGACTGAGGTGATGTACCAACCTTCACCGGGCATATCTGACGCAGGAGATGACATCCATATTGATGGTGAAAACCATGCTATGGTTAGCAGGTTTAAGGTATAGTAACGGTGTCGGTGAATTTTTATAATACCTTTATGGTCGGATGGGTAATTTGAAACTATTGCTTATACAAAATTTTTTTTTGCAATATCGTCATCGGTTTATTTTTTATTGCTATATAATTACAGTATTTACTACAATTACTACGAATACTATGAAACAGAGCGTGAGAAAATTATTTATGAATGATATTATTCACACTTTGCGCATGACGCAACGAGCTATATCAGCAGTGTGTGAAATCAGCTATCAGCTGGAAATGGTGGTGTAATAGCTGCAGTCTGATAACACAAACAACTGCTTAGGGCATGACAATCTGAGGATAATGACAGCATTGATCGTGAAACAATAGGATATTTGAATATGACAGAAAAGGCTAAAAAATGCACAAAGTTGTCTTTTCAATGTCAGGAAGAAGACAATTCACTCTGTCTTTTTTACAGCTGATGTTGTAATATCCTGCTGATTCCCAAATTATTGGTCATCAAATTAGGTCAACCGGAAACATCTCTGTTTCATTCATAGCATAGCGCGAAAAAAATTTAGGGGGCGTTTTCTGGTCATTTGAGGCACCCTGGAGTTTTGCAAGCGTTTTTAGCTCGGGCCAAGTTTGGCTCGGGCCAGGTTTGGCTCCGGCCAAGTTTGGCTCCGGCCAAGTTTGGCTCGGGCCAAGTTTGGCTCGGGCCAAGTTGTCGCGGATTCCCATAAAAGTTATATTTTGATATTTGATGCGTAATGATTTACTCTTTCTAAACTTGCGTGTTAGAAACAAATAGTAAATTAGAAAATTTTAATTATTTTAATAGCAAACTCTCTTCCACCATTTTGTTTCAGTATCAGGCATACCCAATATGATTGGACAAGTGTTAATACTCTCAAAATAAATATATTGCTGGAAAATGTTGATGTAGAAAACTATTTGTTTCTGGAATTAAAGCAGCTATCTTTCGTTTGTTTTAATCTAATACATAAACAGGCATGTCAATTGAAAAATCATCTACAAAAACAATGTTTTTGCCTTCAATAAAAAGCAATTACGCTTTTCTATGAGATTCTAAACAAAACATAGCTTCCCAATTTAATTCAGTTTTTTTGAAGCCATAGGGGTTTAGGGGCTGCTGACTGCCCTGCGGTGCAGAACCGGAGCTTATACCTAAGATTTTCATTGTTGAGTATGCTGCCTATCTGTGAAAGTAAATTGCAAGTGGATTCATAACTAGTGGTGCCAGGGTTGTATGCCACTTTAAAGATTCAAGATCCAGTAGGAAAGATGTACACCTTGTGTAACATATAAATCATATCCTGGCAAACATTGGTATATGACCGCTGATTTTCTCAAATAACATGTCACGGAGAAAGCTTGATACTTTAAAATATTTACCAAAAGCATGCCAAGCGGATTTGTTATGGTGTTCCCGTGATTAAGACATGAAAACAACAGTCAAAGAATGCGGTTGATTTGCTGACGTTTTTTAACAGCAGGTTATAAAAGCACTGGAGATCAGAGTTGCACAAGCTTTCGAGAACTTATGCTTGTTGAAAACAGATTAAAGTTTGTTTTCTCTTAAGTTGACAAAGACCCTGTTAGTTAGAATTTGATGATTACCATGTTGTATATATAAACCAATACACTAAAGTTATACGTCCTCCCCTCTGACCTTGGATGGCCTGGATGGAGTACAGAATCCACTCAAATGGATTATGATAAATGATGTGGCAACTGATACATAAATAGAACTCAGGATAAAATTTTAGGATGTTAGCTCTGTTTATTTGTTGCGCATGCCTCATACACATACGTCCTCTTCTGCCTCCGCTTTCTGCAGAGGAGATAAACCCTATATTTATCCCATATTTATCCCATAAATTCTAGAACTTTCATACTGCTTTAATTCATGGCAGATATGGCGCTCATAAGGTACCTCTGGTTCCAATAGTCTGATTGTGAGCTTTACAATGATATAAGAAAAAGTACAGCTGTCATAAAGCCTTTAAGAAATTTCACCAAAGTAACGTCATAAACAAATATTAGTGTCCAATATTGTATCAATTGAAAGCTTTCAACTCAACACACAAGGATCACGAGGAACTAACTTTTAATTACGTGATAATAAATACATGATGAAATATCACAACCATCATAAATGCTGAAGATGCAATACTGTTTTAGTGATAATTTTTTAAAAGTTGCTGACAGGATCATAATGATTTTAGCGGTTGAGAATGCACTATGCTACAGTTTCTTTATTCTAGGGCGTATTCTTACTGATTTTGCGTAATCGGGACATTATCTTCTAAATTAGGTATGCACCAATGACACAATAAACTCCAAAATGTGTCATCCTGCTATGACAAGGTGACGCATGATAAATACCTCTGGACATCATATCAGATAAACAGAACACATCATCGCCCCAAGAAAAACCATAACTTAACAGATAAGAATAACACACCTGTTCGGTAATTGAGACAGCTGACAGTTCGAGACTTGCAATATTTTCAGTGACCTCATCACACCTATATCATCTGGTAGTTTTTTTAGCTTCTTATTATGTGATATACGTAATTCCTCAAGAACTGTCAGACAACGGACACTGCAATATATAAAAAAAAGTATGATTACAATATAGCTGTCACATAACTACTTGCCGTGTATATCAATACAGATATTAAAATTAACAAAGCTCAATTTATATCATAAAGATACCTTACAGGAAGCAAATATTTAGTAATGGGGGAAAATAATATTTCATTATAATTATGAACTTTAGGCCTGGCTGTGTACTGAAGGTTCAATTTTCCTACGCGAGATAAGATAGTTATATTAAAGGTTTCCAAGCAGGGTTCCATACAAAACAAATCAGCAACACCATGTTGTGCGTTGGGGTCTTTTACACACCTGGTCAAATTCTCATTGCATTTGAACAAATAGGGGCCCCTTAGCAGATTCTCAAATACACCAATGTCTATCAGCCGCCTCAAAAACATGCCTCAATTGATGAAGGCTTTTGATGATGCGTGTTGTTTCCTCATGATTATATATAACATTCATACTGAGTTCCAATTGGCTAATAACTAAGTATAACTCATGTGACGTTTGGGGTATAATGGCTGGTTAAAATCAGATATAATTTGATTATTTCATCATCCAGAATGTGTTGGTGAATTTGAAATGAGAATACAGGCATATATGTTGAGGATTAAATCGACTAATGTATTAAAAATACCATAGTTTAATGCAAACTTCAATTGTTAATGTGAGATGATAAGCCATAATGTCACATGACTTATGATTAGTTATTAGCCAATTAGAACTCAGTATGAATGGTATAAATAATCATGAGGAAACGACACGCATCATCAAAAGCCTTCATCGACTGAAGCATAGTTTTGAGGCGTCTGATTGGCATTGTGTATTTGAAAGGCTACCTATCTGTTAAAATGGAATGAAAATTTGACCAGGTATGTAAAAGACTCTCTCACACAACATGGTGCTGCTGATTTGTCTTGTATGGAACCCAGCTAGGAAACCTTTACATCGCCTTTAATCACTCTCTTACAATTGACTCACCTGTCAGGTATATGAGACAGATAACAGTCCCATGCCTCTATCACCTTCAGTGAACTCATCGTACCAATATCATCAGGTAATGTTTGTAGCTTCTTGTTACCCTTTATACGTAGCTCCTCTAGTGCTGTCAGTGAACAAATACTGAAATATAAATATACACAATGTGAGGTTAGATGAGGATATAGCTGCTTCTGACAGATAACAATAAAATGGCATAGTTATAAATTATATCACTGACATCAAGATACCTATAGGTAAATTATCAAAGGGTAAATGGATTTTGCTGACAACTGATTATTATAGCAAAAAATTGGATATCACACTTGGAAATATTATAAATGATTGATTGTATCACCGTCATCACTCACCAAAATCTGATAACAGAGAAATGACTCACCTGTCAGGTATATGAGACAGATCACAGTCCCATGCATATAACTTTGTCAGTGATCTCATCATACCAATATCATCAGGTAATTTTAGTAGCTTCTTGTTACCGTTTATATATAACTCCTCTAGTGCTGTCAGTGAACAAACACTGTAATATAAATATAATCAAGGTGAGGTAAGATGTGGATATATCTGCTTCTCACAGATAACATTTTGATACCACAATGAAAAATCGTACTACTGGTATCACGGGAAAACGGAAAAATGACTCACCTGTCAGGTATATGAGACAGATCACAGCCCCATGCCTTTATCACCTTCAGTGAACTCATCGTACCAATATCATCAGGTAATGTTTGTAGCTTCTTGTTACCCTTTATACGTAGCTCCTCTAGTGCTGTCAGTGAACAAATACTGAAATATAAATATACACAATGTGAGGTTAGATGAGGATATAGCTGCTTCTGACAGATAACAATAAAATGGCATAGTTATAAATTATATCACTGACATCAAGATACCTATAGGTAAATTATCAAAGGGTAAATGGATTTTGCTGACAACTGATTATTATAGCAAAAAATTGGATATCACACTTGGAAATATTATAAATGATTGATTGTATCACCGTCATCACTCACCAAAATCTGATAACAGAGAAATGACTCACCTGTCAGGTATATGAGACAGATCACAGTCCCATGCATATAACTTTGTCAGTGATCTCATCATACCAATATCATCAGGTAATTTTAGTAGCTTCTTGTTACCGTTTATATATAACTCCTCTAGTGCTGTCAGTGAACAAACACTGTAATATAAATATAATCAAGGTGAGGTAAGATGTGGATATATCTGCTTCTCACAGATAACATTTTGATACCACAATGAAAAATCGTACTACTGGTATCACGGGAAAACGGAAAAATGACTCACCTGTCAGGTATATGAGACAAATCACAGTCCCATGCATATAACTTTGTCAGTGATCTCATCATACCAATATCATCAGGTAATTTTAGTAGCTTCTTGTTACCGTTTATATATAACTCCTCTAGTGCTGTCAGTGAACAAACACTGTAATATAAATATAATCAAGGTGAGGTAAGATGTGGATATATCTGCTTCTCACAGATAACATTTTGATACCACAATGAAAAATCGTACTACTGGTATCACGGGAAAACGGAAAAATGACTCACCTGTCAGGTATATGAGACAAATCACAGTCCAATGCATATAACTTTGTCAGTGATCTCATCATACCAATATCATCAGGTAATTTTAGTAGCTTCTTGTTACCGTTTATATATAACTCCTCTAGTGCTGTCAGTGAACAAACACTGTAATATAAATATAATCAAGGTGAGGTAAGATGTGGATATATCTGCTTCTCACAGATAACATTTTGATACCACAATGAAAAATCGTACTACTGGTATCACGGGAAAACGGAAAAATGACTCACCTGTCAGGTATATGAGACAAATCACAGTCCCATGCATATAACTTTGTCAGTGATCTCATCATACCAATATCATCAGGTAATTTTAGTAGCTTCTTGTTACCGTTTATATATAACTCCTCTAGTGCTGTCAGTGAACAAACACTGTAATATAAATATAATCAAGGTGAGGTAAGATGTGGATATATCTGCTTCTCACAGATAACATTTTGATACCACAATGAAAAATCGTACTACTGGTATCACGGGAAAACGGAAAAATGACTCACCTGTCAGGTATGTGAGACAGATCACAGTCCCATGCCTTTATCACCTTCAGTGTACTCATCATACCTATATCATCAGGTAATGCTTGTATCTTCTTGTTACCGTTTATACGTAACTCCTCTAGTGCTGACAGTGAACAAATACTGAAATATAAATATACACAATGTGAGGTAAGATGAGGATATAGCCGCTTCTGACAGATAACAATTAAATGGCATAGTTATAAATTATATCACTGGCATCAAGATACCTATAGGTAAATTATCAACAGGTAAATACATTTCGCTGATAACTGATTATCATAGAAAACATATCCATATCACACTTAAAAATATTATTAATGATTGTATCACGTCATCACTCACCAAAATCTGATAACAGAGAAATGACTCACCTGTCAGGTATGTGAGACAGATCACAGTCCCATGCCTGTATCACCTTCAGTGAACTCATCATACCTATATCATCAGGTAATGCTTGTATCTTCTTGTTACCGTTTATACGTAACTCCTCTAGTGCTGACAGTGAACAAATACTGAAATATAAATATACACAATGTGAGGTAAGATGAGGATATAGCCGCTTCTGACAGATAACAATTAAATGGCATAGTTATAAATTATATCACTGGCATCAAGATACCTATAGGTAAATTATCAACAGGTAAATAGATTTCGCTGATAACTGATTATCATAGAAAACAATTCGACATCAAACTTAAAAATATTATTAATGATTGATTGTATCACCGTCATCACTCACCAAAATCTGATAACAGAGAAATGACTCACCTGTCAGGTATATGAGACAGATCACAGTCCAATGCAAATAACTTTGTCAGTGATCTTAGCATACCTATATCATCAGGTAATGTTTGTAGCTTCTGGTTACCATGTACGGATAACTCCTCTAGTGCTGACAGTGAACAAATACTGAAATATAAATATACACAATGTGAGGTAAAATGAGGATATAGCCGCTTCTGACAGATAACAATTAAATGACATAGCTATAAATTATATCACTGACATCAAGATACCTATAGGTCAATTATCAACGGGTAAATAGATTTCGCTGATAACTGATTATCATAGAAAACAATTCGAAATCACACTTAAAAATATTTCATGGGGCATGGGTATAGGGTGCGGCATGAGTACCATGGGTCCCGGTACCTGTACCCAAGAGAGGAAAACCTTCTCCGCTTCAAAGATGATGATGATGATGTGACGAGGTTTGAATGTAGGTAATGGTGAAGTGGATGTCTGGTGTGCTCTGTTACATGCGGTTGAACTGCATCCTCACTCCAGGATGCAGAGTGGTTCTCCAGGTTTGGAGTTCGTCCGCGGGAACCTCCTAATTTCTGGGTCAGGCATGTATGTGTGGACACAGCATATGAGTTATATTCAGGCTGATTGGTCATACCATGGATTAAATACCTCACTTCTATAGCATTTCATGGAAAATTTCATACTTTAAACTAAACCAATTTAATTTACTATAATAGTAAACAGTGAATTTACAGGATAAACAAGAATCTACAAACAGGACACATTATTTTGGAGTTATCTCTTCATACAACGAGAAAAGATAACCCCCAAGCCAATTGTTTGTGATAATTCAGAGTCCTCATGTACGTTTACCTGTACCTGTACCTGTCCTTGCACGGTATAATATATGTCAAGGTAAACAAATCATAGCTTTTCAACTTAGTGCAGTTTATTACAGCCTTTGGGGTTTGAGGGCTGCTGACTGCCCTGGGGTGCACAACCAAGGCTAATATCTTGAATATTCAATGGTGAGTATGTTGCCTACCTGTGAAGGCAAATTGCAAGTTGATTCATATTTAGTGATTCCAGTGTTGTGATCTACTTTAAGTTTATTTTCATTCTCAGGTCATTTTCATCAGGTCATTTTCATTCTGGGTCATTTTCAATGTTTTCCGGAAATGTTCAACCGAATGAATTATTCATCCTTGTTTTTTTTGGACATGAGGGCGACATGAGGGAGAAAAGCAAAAGTGGGCAGTTCTTTTCAGAGAACCCTCAAGAGCACATCACGCTACTCTGGTGAACGTGATCACACCTTATTTGTACTGCTGTGCACAGGAGATTTTGATTTTGATTGAAAATATGAGGAAATAAACAAAGCACTTTTTTGTATGGAGTTGACCCCTTCAAACCAATGACCCGCAAACAAAATGTATAAATACAAAAGGAAGACAATTACCAAAACACAGGAGTCTGTGTGAATGATATAATTGTAGGTGTATATATATTTTGGCAATATGGTCATCAAGAATGTCCGCGGTATGAGAGTATTGTCTGGCTCTGAATGATGAAGTAGGGTGCTCCACAGATCAGCCCAGAAACTCCAACATGGAGGCAATAACGCCTGCAGGTCAAAGCTCCCGCCCAAATAATGCTTATATACATGAACCTCAAAAGTCAGAGAAAATATGTGTGACATCTATCCGGTTGTCATTGAATCTCGACCCTATAATCATTCATCCATCTAATCCTGTCTTACCAGGCTAGCATTAATCCATATCATTTGATTAAGTCAATAATGTTCACATTAGTGCTCCATCTACAGGTGTTAAATATATTCAGGATATTGTTACCGTTATCGATTTGAGTAACATAAAATGCATGTATTTTTATTTAACATGCACAATTTTGGTCATTAAAATCACTGGAGAAATGGCCTAGCCTTTCATCACCCAAATCTGCACTGATGAGCAGTGCCACATATCACACAAACGACCCCATATAGAAAAAAAGCCAACCACTGTCAGAAAAATGCAACTGATAGCAAATTGCAGAAAGCCAGCCAACATTCCACGGCAATGAGTAAAGTAGTGCAGCTACAAAGCCCAAAGGTTATACAGAATATAATTGTTGATGAAGCGACCAAGATGGAAGAGGAGAGCCGCCAGACACAAGCTGTAGGCCAAGCCAAACAAAGCAAGTGGACATGAGTGTGCGATGAAGGTACCACTCAACATCACCACTCGCTTAAAACCGGCAGTGGATAGACTACTCACCTGTCAGGTATATTAGACAGATCACAGTCCCATGAAGCAATCTTTTTCAGTGACCTAATCATACCTATATCATCAGGTAATGTTTGTAGCCTCTTATTTCCTGTTACATCCAACTCTTCAAGTGCTGTCAGTGAACAGATACTGTAATATCAATTAAGACAAGGTGAGGAAAGATGAGGAGATAAATGCTATTCATGGATAAATTGAAATGATAATTAAATATTTTATTACTGTGCTTTGAAGATACCACTTTCCAGTTTTAATATTACAATTTATTATAACATGATGAGCTGTGAGATCTCAATCTCTCACAGCTCCTCACAGCCAGGAGAGTGCATTATCTTAACGAATTGAAATACACTTTGATTTTTCAAGATATTATGGTGGAAATGTTTGATCTAATTAAATCACTCGTTGTATTTTCTAATTGTTGAAATGTTTTAACCGAATGAATTACTCATTGATTTTTGCAAAGGTACATTTTTTATTCGTAATTTGGAACACCCGGCGAGATAAGGGAGGAAAGCAAAAGTGGGCAGTTCATTTCGGAGAACCGTCAAGAGCGATCATCACACTATTCTGGTAATGTAGCTCTATTTGTTTTTTGTTGTTGCGATGACTGCTGTAATTGAAGTTAACTATTTATAAAAAATAAAGTCTGATTTCAATGTCGAAAAGGCATCTCAAATATGAGTCATTGGTTTAGTGAGTTAAGATCCAAGGTAACAAAGGTCAAGTCAAAAACAAATCAATTGAAAATATTGGGAATTAATCAAAGCACTTTTTGTATGGAGTTGACCCCTTCCTCAACAGGATGGGGTAACTCCATACAAAATAAATATGGGCTATAATGAGTAAAAGAGGGGCACCTGTTCTGCTTGGCTATCCAGTGTCAAATGGGTTACATACCCGACAGAGTTGGTCATCGTCACTCACTTGATTCTGGTAATTGAGGGTTACTCACCTGTTCGGTACATGAGACAGATCACATTTCCATGCATAAAGCCCCTTCAGTGACATCACCATACCTATTTTGTCAGGTAATGTCTGCAGCTTCCTATTACCTCCTACATGTAACTCCTCTAACGCTGGCAGTGAACAGATACTGTGATAAAAGTAAGGTAAAGGCAGAGTATAATGAGCGGATAACTGCTAGTCATAGATCAGAGGTGATTTCTTTCATAATGAGCAAAGTCTGCATTTTTATATGGTCACAAACATCAGGCAGCATATTTACAGGAAAATAATATTTCCCTTTCATGAACCTTAAATTCAGTACATGACTTTTGATGACTGCAGAACTAGCTGCCAGACCATATCTTCCTTTGACCTTTACGTAGTCTTTCAGATTAAAATGATAAATTAGCCTGATACTGATAAAAGAAAAATGACTCACCTGTCAGGTATATGAGACAGATCACAATCCAGTGCCTTTATCACCTTAAGTGACCTCATTGTATCTATATCATCAGGTAATGTTTGTAGCCTCTTATTGCCGCTTATATCTAACTCCTCTAGTGCTGTCAGTGAACAAATACTGTATAAAAAATTAAGACAAGGTGAAGTCAAATGAGGAATTACCAGCCTGTCACAGGTGATATGGGTACTAAAGCTCTTCCATGATAGGCAAAATCATAGAATTTAGCATAACTTGCAATGAGGCGCCGTTGTACTATATAATTCATAAACAGTGATAAGATAACCATAAATTATAAGCCTCAAGGCCAGGTTAAAGTTAAAATTTTTTCAATGTTTTACCTAGTACCAAATCATTGAAACAACCGAACCTTGTCACCATTGCTTTTAAAGCAATGAGTTCTTAAGGTGTTAACAAGTTTATATTTTTTATTTATTTGCTACTAACAAATTTTTCCCTGTTTGCTTGTCTTCTAGACGCCTCTACCTACACATCACAATACCACTTATCATGTTACTTGGGAGCTTACCTATCATGCACTAAAACGCACACATTGTACCAAGATCTCCAACATGACTCTAAAATCCTTTGCAAACCTACGGTACACTCACCTTTGTAGCTGATAAGAATGTGGCATCTCTCTCAGTTTGAGGCGTCTCAGATCAGGAGCTAACTGACTTAGAGTTTGTGGGATATCACCTCTGATAATCATATGTGTGATATGTAGGCCACTTGTAGCAGCTGTCAGATCGGACAAGGATAACCGGGTGAGCACGTTCTCATCATCTTGCGGGAAGTCGATGTTCTCAGGTTCCAAACTATGTCTATACCACACACTGTAATCTGAAAATATAATAATTATAATTAAGGTTATGATACCAATGTTAACCAGTCTATTTCCATCAATAACATTTCCTGCGTCATCACTAAAAAACTGTGCAAAATTTATTTGCTGTACCTATTTCGGAGCAGGAGATAGAGGGTTGATATTAGATGTCTATGGCTTTATGATACAAATGTTTGGCTCAGCGATCTGTGAAATCTAGAGGAGACATACAGCACAATAAGCACAGAGACTGAGTAAAAAAAAAGAGTATTCAAACTACTGCTTCCACTCAGGCAAATTTGTGCTCATTGAATTCAGTGTAGTCTAAGATAACTAATTGAGGCTTTAATCTCAGAATTCTTACCTCATTGGGCAAATAACTTGAACAATTTTCAAGATCAGGGTATGAAATTAATGCAGTAGATGATGACATCAAAAGTGTCAACTAGTAAGCCGGTAACTACGTAGATATCGCTAAGATTGCAGCCCCATAATACTATGCTTTGAGCTATACGGAATTCAATATGCACACTTTTGCCTGTGAGGTCGCTGTGGTTTCAACTTTTTTTCCAATTGCTTGAAAAATTTCAATCATAATACATTTTTCACTATAGGTAGATGAAGTTCATGGCTACAGTGTCAGTGGTATCACCATAGACCATTTTGTCTATGGGCGCAACGCCATAAGTTCTTGTTAAGAATTGTCTCCTCATACACACTGAGCGGACAACACTGTTTGGTGGAGGTGCAAGGCAAAGGAAAAATGATTATAAAAATTAGGGTAATGATACCAAAGATCTAGCTTGACATGAAGCCTCTATTAGATATTATCTCAGAAATCACTGAGCGTAATTTCTCTGACTGGCAGTAGTATTTGAGTGTTATAATATAGGTCACTGAAATCTCTACAGTAATACCAAAGAGCTATGCCAACCACTCTTGTGTGACAGATTTTGGCCTTTTTGACTGCTCACCAATTTTTACTGTAAAATTATTGCTACACGTAGATAACTATGTTAGATCAGCTGCACTAATCTTTAGATAACAGACCTTTCAAACTAAATTGGCACCTCAGTGTCTGCTTAGAACTTACTGATAAGGAAAAGTGGCGTGATGGTTCAACAATTCCGATAACTCATTGTGTATTAATGAAACAATCAAAAATTATAGCCATATTGTTAAAGCTGTTATGCGCTGGTTGTGTGATGTATTTTTATCGCTGAACACATGTGCGGATACTGGAGAAGGCACAACAGTCACAATCTGATCGCATAACTTTACAGTACGACTACTTCCATACTTGAGGAGACTTAGGTCTTCATATCAAGCATCATAAAATGTGGGTTTGAAACCGCAAACATTATAATACCAAACGCATTCGGAGAGGAGCGCTGCGATAAAATCCAACCGGAAACCTATTTTTGCAATTGCCAGTGAGCGCACAAGCACCCAGTTGACTTTTAGACAGCAAAATTAACTTTCACAAGTCCATCCAGATGGAGTCACTGTTGGTATTTCACGCATTACAAGCCATTCTGGATGGGTTTGTAATATGAATGCTTGCTGCCACAAAGTCGTCAGGCAGTGATATATTCAACCGGATGGGTTTGTGACAGTTTGAAACGCTACAGATTTTGTTCGTGACGAACAAGGTATCGTTTGTAAGAGTTATATTCCCAAATTGCTATAGAATTCATTCTATTGACTGTTAGGATAAATAGAGCTGAGCCAATAATATAAGGTAACAGTAGCTACTGCAAACACTCAACACTCTCATTCTTAACATGCTCTATTGTGCAATATTATTCCTGTCATCCAACTTGACAAGGTGTCCATGTTGCCTCAATGGCCATGAATTGGGACTACTCAAGATCGACATTGCAGACAATAATATAAGGTAACAGTAGCTACTGTAAACACTCAACACTCTCATTGTTAACATGCATATTGTGCAAGATTATTCCTGTCATCCAACTTGACAAGGTGTCCATGGTGCCTCAATGGCCATGAATTGGGACTACTCAAGATCGACATTGCAGACATGACTGCCCAACAAAAACCGGCAGCAGTTGACTGAAGGGGTATCAAATCCAATAATATTAGCTTAGCGATGACCTTGCACTCTAACATATATGGGAGGGTGATAGAGGTTACTCAAAAGTAAGCACTCTCTAACAAAGGTTCAGTCTGAGCTAAAAATTTTAATCGATGCTTGTGGCTTGATATGGGAATCCACAAGCTACCTTATCGATTTAATTTTTGGAAGCAGAATTAGAGAAACAACATCATTTCAATCAATCCTCAAGATTATTGCCTATGTAATTGGGGATAATCTTAATTTGAATGTGATATTGGCACCAGTTTAAACTCAAAGGTATCATTCATTTTTTTGGATAATGAGTTAGTTACATTGTTCTGAAAGCAATCCTAGAATCATCTCTTTTGGGAAGAGTATGAGGTGGCTCAGTTGATTAGAGCGCCGGACTCCAGCATGCACATGTTGAAGGTCTAGGGTACGAATCCCACTGCGGTCCATCACCTACTCGTGCATTGTTTGGCCCCTAGATGTGCTTCGACCTGCCTGGAAACAGAGAGCCTCGCCGATAAGGCACTAAAATTTCGCCGCCCATGCTTCGGGATGTGGCAAGTGATAAGACATATGATTTGAATCACTCTTTTTTGATCAAGACTTAGTTAGGCTTGCCTACAAATCCGTGCAATTTTTGTTATGTTTGAATTATGCGCTGTGTATCAGTGTTCCCATACAGAAACACCATTAGAATATAAATAACAACAGGGAATCACAATAAAATCAATTATTTCATCATATTTTTGATATTCTGTAATTTCAAAGCAGCTTCCATTCAATTACGAAAAAGGCATACCCATGTCACCTCAATGGCAAGGAATCGCAACACAACATGCGATATAAATTTTTATTTTAATGGGACCATGCATGTAAATGTAGGTATGTAATGATGAGAATGGCAGCGTAATCCGAATAACAGAGTGCTGGATCCGCTCTAGTCTTGTTTTTACAATGTCCGAGAGCAGATTGTACCATGCAAGGCGGGCGTGGGCGATTACAGACATGATATTAGCTACATACAAGGCTTTCAGGCCATCGCTGGAGGCTTGATATGAGAGTTTTCAATTTGGCTAGGAATCCCAAAGCTACCTTTTCTACTGACAAATTAATTTTTGGAAGCTGAATTACAAAAACATCTTCATTTCAATCCATCGTCAAGATTATTGCCTATATAATAAGGGATAATGTTGATAGGAATGTGATATTGGCACCAGTTTAAACTCAAACGTATCATTCATGTCTTTGGATTATGAGCTAGTCACATTGTTCACATGGTCACATTGGTCACATTGTTCTGAAAGCAATCCTAGACTAATCTGTTTGTCAAATAGTAATTTGGGAGTACATAGCCAGATTTGCTTTCAAATCCATGCAAAGGATGCTATGTGTGCAATTTGCACTGTATATCAGCGTTCCTGATACAAAAACAGCGTAAGAAGATAATTAACAACAGAGAATCACAATCAAATAAAAATTTCCATCATATTTTGGATATTCTGTAATTTTAAAACAAAGGATAACGGACACCTTGGAGGTTCTGGACTTTACAGGGGTAAAAAAATATGAAAAAAATGATGAAAAATAGCATTTTTTTTGGATGTAGCACCAGTTTCTGAGTTGGCCACAAACTGAAAACCTGCTGAATACAGCACATTTTAAAATTAAATTGGAAGTTGCCCCCTCAGTCAAGAGCCAGCTCAGTCATGATTCAAGTCTGAGGGCCAACTTGATAACCATGAATGAGTTTGCCAGCTATTGTGATGCTCTCGCTAATAAATATCAATGTTTGTAAAACAAACATTAGATTGTGGTTAGGTAACTATTCCAATTAATCCTACATCAAAGGACCCTATTCAATAGCCCGATCTTCATTGTATACACTGTAGAACATCATTGTATACACCGATCATCATTGCAAACTGGTGTTATTGTTGGTTAGCTAGAATGAACATGCTGACCGCTGAATAACTCAAGGCAAAATCAGCTGAAGGAAACAATATTGGGATGATTATGATGTTTTGAGGTTTACATATTATGAGCTTTGGTATGGGCCACTGTCATGAGCAATGCAGAACGATCTGAGGACCACCGCTTTATAGTCTCATTTGCCTTGTAAATTTTGGCCTGAACGCACATAAAATTAGTAATGGGACCATCTAGAATTTGCATGCTCTGTCCAGGATTCCCGGCATACCCTTGGCCACAAGATCCAGAGTATGGCAATGGACTGCTTTTGTTTACACAAATTTTCCTGCTAAGAAAATACAGGAAAGAGCATATTTGTGTCATCGTCATTTTAAAATATTGCCATTCTCATAATTAATGTCCTCCTCTGCTGAAAAATAATCTTCTTCACTGTCCTCAGAGTCTGATGGAATGTTATAGTTAGCAGCCATTTGTTGAGAATTCTGCCCAGCAAGTGTGTGTGGCATAAGTGCACTCTTATGAAATAGAAATGAATCGCCAAACAAATTTCTGGTCATAGTCATCAGTCAGCTGTTTATTTTGTTATGTTTAGTAAATCTGCCCTCACTGGGCTTCACTGAGAAGGCAGAGATCAAAGGGCCAGGCTTCAAATGTTGTCTCTTTGAACAATCACCCTTTACAATTGCTGTTTGCTATGTACTGTGATGTTGTAACAATGAATGATGTTATACCAGAGACTATAGATATCTATAGTCTCTGGTTATACCATCATTGACTTTAGAATATTTTTCTATTTTGTCTGTATGCCCATTGAATGAATCACACTTGTGATGGAATGCCCATAATGACAACACGTAAAATACATCAACTGCGGTTAAGCGTGCCTTTGTTTACATAGTCATAGTAATCAATGTGAATCATAAACATTTAGATGGGGGTGTGTATTTGGGAATTCAGGAAATGAGGCTACTGCTCATAAGTGATTTACTAGATGAGTTGTCTTCTCTAAGATCTGTGAGGGGAGACAATATGAGTATATGAGAGTATATGAGAAGAATTTTGCTCCCTCAATGGCTTGTTCCTTGAAATGAGGCCACAGTCTAATTTAGACATTGCCAGTGTTATCTTAGTTAGACTAAGAGCTTCAAAACGATACCAAAACCTCCAAGGTGTCAGTAATCCTTTCATATAATCACGAACATATATGACAGGCACTGTGTCACCTCAATAGCAGGGAATCGCGACACAATATGCGATGTGAATGAAGCGACAGCAGCTGGTCACGGACAACAAAGGGCGCGTAAGAATGATAATGCTAGGGCTTTATGCATTTCTGGGCCTTGCACCAATTCAAGAGTAGTGCAGCTTTTCAAACACCATTCTTTATCACCCAAAATCACCTACAAAAACTCATGAACTTCAACAGTTGTGTGCTTATTAGCTACACCACCCTACCCCTGCCCGCCCTCAGATTTCAGTTTTTAATGTTGTATGGTGGAGAAAAAGGTTGCAATAGCAGCACTATTGTGCCACTTCATTATATTGTACAATGCCGAATGGTGAGATTGCGCAATCGGTTGGTGCGCTCGCTATTCACTGCCAGGCGATTAGTGCCGCAGGAGTTGTGGGTTCGGGTCTCACTGGGGGAGCATTCATTGTTGACTGTTCCAGCCCCCAGGACCCTCCTATCGTACAAGAAAGCAAATTCTTTTGATTCAAAATTCTACTGACAGGCATCAAATTACACCCAATAGTTGAAGCCGGTTGAGATAAATATCCTGCCCTGATCCCGACTGTTCTTAACAGCATTTTTAATTTACTGGTCTATTATCACACCATAAAGTGATATAATCCCGCAATTGATAAGTTTGATCAAATTCTTTTGTAACTAAATGCTTGCAAGGCGAATTTTTGGGCAAAATGTTGCAATTACAGGAGAAAATGTATTCAGAAATGATTTTTTGGGTCATTATTCCCTGTTGACATTAATATTCTAATGGTTTTTCTGTATTGGTAACGCTGATATACAGTGCAGATTGCACACATAGCATCCATTGCATGGATTTTAAGGCAAATCTGGCAATGTCTTCTCAAATTACTATTTGACAAACAGATTAGTCTAGGATTGCTTTCAGAACAATGTGACTAGCTCATAATCCAAAGACATGAATAGCGAAAAGCGAATCCTAAATGCTGCGAAAACTAAACTCCTATAGGGTATTACGATACACTAATAAATATGTTGATGATCAAAATGTTCAGATCTGTAATGGTCTCGAACCAGGTAGAAATGGCTTTGCAGGCAACGCCGCTAACATTGAGCTATATTGTCTACAAGTTCACCTAGTTGGTCCAGGTGGGGAGATGGTAGCATCGTTGCCTATAGATGTACCCCAGGGGAAACATCCGCTTATTCCCAATGCCGATTGAAGGCAATCACCCTGGAAGTTCCCCAATATTTGGATTCTAAAGCTGAAAATTGCTCACATGATAGAATAAAATATGGAGAATAAGATGTGATACAAAAGAGCAGCCTCAAACTAAGTCTTTAAAACAACATGGACACCTTGGCAAGATGGCTGAAAGGGATAATATTGCACAATTAACAATGGGAGTGTTGATTGTTAGCATTTGCTACTATTATCTTAAATCATTGGTACAGCTCTATTCATCCTAACAGTCAATGTAAGGAATTTTATAGCAATTTGGGAAGATAACTCTTACAAACAAAACCTTGTTCGTCACGAACAAAATCTGTAGTGAAACAGATACAATGTTGGCGTTCAAACTATAAAATGCGTCACCGGGTCATTTGAGCATCAGACACAAGTTTAACTTTGTGCATGAGAATAGCAATAATACCCAAAATTTGTGAAGGTTTAGGTGAATGTGTTTTGTGTTTCAACTTGCCTTGCAATTATTGTAAAGCTTCATCAACCCAACTAGGCAAGTTGAAACAAAAACTGTCTGTGACTAAAATATACTTACAAGCTTCTTTTTGAGATGTGACTGGTTTTTCATCTGAAGACATTGTCATGCTATCTGCTCCATCGTGAACCTCCAGATCAATCTCATCTCCCACACCAGCCATAGTCTCATCACTCACAGCCCTCACCCTGTATGAATAATGAAAATACACTCAATCAGTCTATAAAGTACTGACCGTTCCTGCTTGTTAGCCCTTCTATCATGAGGATTTTGATGTTTTTCCAGACTGTCACTAGTTGTGTTGACCAGTTGATTCACTTCAAGCTATATGTTCTTTCTCAGTATTATAAGTCAGGTAGAGTCATGAAATTAGCAATACATTTATGTTATCAGGTCTGGAATGGCGCGATGCCCATTACTTGGCGACGGTGCTCAGAGGACATCACAAAATAGCTTTGTAATACCCTGTGAAGGGTTTTCAGGCTGTCAAGAGGGCTCGTCAGGATCGTGGTAAGATTCCAAACCTTACGATGTCGTAAAAACACATTAACTAGATAATACTTTAGGAAGGGAAAAGGTACTATCTATGACGCTGCCCATTCAACGCCCAATCAGCGCCAGCACCTTGCATGCACCTATTTTTAAGACTTGCCAGGGAGTGATTTTTTCAGAACTGGTAAATAAATAATCATTGGTTGTGATCACGGATCAAGAAGGTGCATCACTGCATCCAATTCAATCAACCAGCATTGGTATGGTTCAGTTTACCCCATTTTGTACAATTTACCAGAATAGCTTGTCTTCAAACCAGGCTACCAGTCAAAACTTAATTATACGCTTATGTTTTATTATACAATGACTTACCAATGACACAGAGGATTATTAGCATGCGTCTAAGCTTGTATGCCAGCTATCATGAAGTCTCAATAAGTTAGACTGCCGTTATCAGCAGGATGTAAACGAAGGTACAGTAAAAGCCTGAATTACAACCTTTTAGATTGTGACAGTGTAAAATAAAATAGTGATGATAAAGTTGTGAGGCATCCAGCTAATACTGCAGCCAATGACTTTACCGAAGATGTCCTAGTAGATCCCTCCCGCGGCGTTTTGCGCAAACTTCATTATCAACTAGATAAACATACACTTGTTCGCTTGTATCAATACTGTATTTTTTAGACCTGCAGATCGGGTCAGGAGTGGTCTGACGATTTTGGATAAGGACTTGTGATCTTAATAAGATCCAGGTTCGATTCCCGGCGTCGTCCGTCATTTCTGATTTGGCAGTGGCAAGCCAATCATCCTAGCCAGGTCGGCTCGGATCAGGACCGTAAATACAGGTCTACTGTGTGTTTGCACGAGGTATAAAGATACCCCTCTGCCTCTTCGAAATAAAAGTGTAGCCAGCAACGCGGGTAAGGGTATTAGGTAACTACTCCATACAAGCCACCTGCGCTTGTGAGGTCCTGATAAATAGGGCGGTCAAATAAGCCCTAGTATAGAGAAAGAATTAAAAACGAATCCTGACAATAAAACTTACTAAGATTTAGGAATAAATTACAAAATCTCGAATCAGATATTGGACATAACTACATGAAATCTGACACAGTGTTAAAAAAATATTCATTCATCCCAGATAGGACTCAACATGATACTATCTAAAACTGAGTCCATTAAAGGCCAATTTTTGAGCAATACTTTTAGATCAGTCCCTCTCTATCCATACAATCGTGCTTGACACTCTTTAAGGCAGAACTTGAGAACTGTGCGAAATACTCACCCGAGTCATGCACAATAATGGCATACTACTACTACTACGCACCATATAACACAGAGTTTTTTTAGGTATCATGAGGCTTTCTTTGGCCATTTTCAAGTCACAGGTCACAAGACCACACATTGAACCAATCTACAAACTTTTAAATACTCATGTACTCATAAAGCACTTATACGAGCCTCACTTTGGAATGTCTCATGTATCTCATCTTCTTCTCCAACATTGTCTACTCAATCCCTGAATCTGTATGAAATAAAAAGAATAATCAACGTTATCGCTGTGCTACTGTGAGAGAATGGGGATGTCTTCTGCTGTCCGACAGTGACCCGCCCTCATTAGCAAATTTTTTCTTGTCCATTCTCACGGTGTTCATCAATGAAACGCTGAAGTGCTCTGTATATACTCATTGTGATTTAGGTATAGTGCATTGCACAATGAACTCAGCTCTTTGGGTATTGAGAAGTTGTTTTTGTTTGTTTGCCCTACTGCTACACTACAGTCATGTACACTAGCATATTAAAGATTGATACACATGCTAATTTCTTAAGTTTACTCACAAAAACAGCCACGAGCACTTGATGAATTCAGTCTCAGTCAGGCAGTTGATGTCATGGGCGTCAGTAGGGGGGTTCGGGTTCAGCCTGTGCAAACGAACACCCCTGAGCACATCAGAAAAAAGATTTTTTTTAGAATCTTTTGAAGTTGATAGAGTTGTCTTTCCTAATTCAATTGTCATGCTAAAAAATACAAATGTGCATAATGCACTCACTGTAATAACCCATGTTTTGGGTTTGATAAGATAATAATTAGGTTGGGGGTGTTCACAACTCCCATTCATTCACAATGATTTGACTTTGACTTGTTTGGCTAACAAATTCATCACATCTGAGAAAACACAAAAAAGATGGGGAAAAGAAAGGACCAACCAAGGGCTTGGACCAACAGAACAGGAAAGCTCCTGTTAAATCAAGAACATACTAGAATTCTTCTTCCAGCCCCAGCCAAAGAGACAGAACACCAAGTATGTAGCAAATTCTTGAACTCCATATCTCTTTGCTGATTGGTACAACAAATAAAGAAATGTTGATCATCATTATTTTGTATCATGTGTTTTGTTCTGATCTGACTGTGATGATGCCTGCTGTGTGTGCCATGTCACTCTAGTAGTACCACTAGTAGATGACTCAGTCAGTCACTGCTTCAGTCGGTCACTGCATTGCTGTTTCTTACAATATGCACTGTGACTCTATCTGACTGCTGTGAGTTTTACTCTTGGTTTTGACAATTATATCAGTGTTTCTTTTGGATTGATGTAGATGATAAACATTTGACAAGCTGGTATGAAATGGCGATAGGTCTTTCTGAGATGGCAGGGGTTTCCCCCACAGTACCGAGGATTTGCGGGCGGATGGCTAACCGGAATAACACCCCTAGTACCTCACTCCTAACTTATTATCAGATCAATGTGTACACTCCCTTCCTGGACCACCTTCTCTCGGAGTTAGACAGCCAGTTCACTCGTGAGTTATTCCCGACTTTACTGACCAACATACTGATAAACCAGCTAGTGCATGTATTTCTCACACTGACATACCTATCAAACTTGCGTAATGATTTATTTATTTGGTATTGTATGTTGATAGGAATGTCAGAAACTGCAGCCTCTCTGCTGAAACTGGTTGAGGGAAGTCTTACCAGTCAGGAGCTAAGAGACCTGACTGAGCTCTATGTGGAGGACCTCCAATCACCTGTATTCATCACCAATGAATACCAAAGGTGGGAGATGCGGTCCCAGGTAGGTCCGAGTAATGTCACAAATGCTCTGCACCAGGCCGACCCTGATATATATCCTAATATAAATACCCTCTTACAGATCGCAGCCACATTGCCAGTAACTACATGCGAGTGTGAGCGCTCCTTTAGCACTCTCCGGAGGCTCAACACCTACCTACGCAGAACTCAGATGCCAGAAAGGCTCGACTCTCTGGCTCTGATCAACATCCACTGCGACCTTGCAATAGATATTGATCAGGTCTATGATACATTCACTAGGCTGCAACCACGACGCATGGAGCTGGCCTCTCTATTAATGTAGCTGATAACCATGACTGAAACTGGAATCTTTAGGCAATTTACTGACTGATCTATATTGCAAAGTTCACAATAATTTCACTAAATTTAATATAAAGGTGCCATTTTGTTAAATTTCAGAAATAATAATATCTGTTGGCTTGGCCAGATTCCAACTTACTCCCTGATACATGTATCTGCTTATCAATCTTTGTTTCTGATGGATTTCACTGCAATCGGCTAAGTTCCAACACTTCTGAACATTTTTGAGCTCTGTGTTCGATTCAACCACTAGTTTGAAGCTTTATTGCAGGTATGTTATTTATGAGAGCCTCAACGCAATCTTTCGGCTGAATAGAATTCTCAAGCTGGACAAATTATTGCTTATACAACCCCCAGATAGCCTGAAACAGTTGAATTAATTGCCATAGTTCCTACTACCATTTTGGGCACACTTCATGTTTTCTTTTAGTCAGATGTGTTCGCCTGTTGGGTATATTGGTTGATATTTCTGGGTAGGCTGGGTGAAAACTATGATACAAAGCTGCAGGGTTGGTTGGGTGGAAAATATAACACTAACTTATTAAGACTCCAAAAAAAATTTCCCCTGCGGCGGGCCCCACCTCCTCTCTCACTGAACACCCCTGAAAATTCCTGGTGTGCTGAGCATGCGCAGAATGGTCACAAAGTCAAACACCATTTGTCAATCTAGAGAAGTAGGGATGACAGAGCAAGCGACTGTGATTGAATCTTTGTTGGGTCGTGTAAACTACACTGATTATTACAGATCGGTAAACTACAATATATCGCAAAAAAAGGGACCGACGGAACTGAACGCGATCAAGAACTCTGATGAAACTGGGTCAGCTTCTCACCCCTGACAATGATGTCATCCGAAAGGTATGCTTTTCAGACACAGCTAAAGCCCCTAGTAATCTTGATTACTAATTTAATAGCTATATTCAGTCAGGTGATTTTTTTGTTATAGTGAATCGAGTTTTTAGTGTGTCCCATCAGATCAATTCAAGTCAATCAATCAACAACAGCCTGAGTTGAAGTTGAGTATGACAACATGATAACTAAATGGAATGAGTCTGTGATTCACAACCTACACCCAAACTAACAGTATGATTAGTCTGGATATGGTCATTCTCTCTGTGCTTTTCAAACAAAAATGGTTTGCTAATTTCCCTGCCTGGCTGGGCACTCATAGAAATAGATGCCATCTTAGCAGCTATGGTATGACAATATTGTATGTGATAACAAATGACTGAGTATAAGAAGCAAGGAGGAACAGAGTGTTACTCCTTGATGAGAACATCAGCAAACAAGTGTCATACTGTACTGTATAGAGAAAGAGGGCTAGTATATTATAACATATAGGCTATGGTTCCTTAGGTTATGTGCAAGAGTCAAACCCCACTCTCTAACTTGGAAAATACATGTTATTCCCTTGACCTAGGATAAGGGCTGTCAGAGGTCTTATACCCAATCCGTACACTGATTGATGGATAGGTAGATCTTCTCTGATAAAGATTTGGGAGCCATTTCTATTAGACCTTAGACTTATCTTTTTGATGTTTCAAAAATTATGTTTGTGATTGCAGTAACAGAAGGCTTGTACCTGAAACGCCATGGTATATCCCCCTACGATGGTGATGTGTTTCATCAGGTGAGAAGCGATGAGCCTGATTAAGTCCTGCTCAGTGTCTCATTCCTTAGTGTCAAGAATTCCCCTACTTGACTTTGATAGTGGTAGGTATAAAACTACGTAAAAATCTTTGGCATCCTGTATAAGAAACTTATGCAGGATGCCAAAGATTAAGACAGAGTTTTATACCTACCTCTATCAAAAGTTTTAGATGTTATGCCATTATAAACACAGGGCCTTTTTAAACTGTCTTTGATGGATTTACCAATAGACTGCTATCTTATTTAGTCTGTTGTGGGTTTGCTTAGACTACAAAGTACATACCAATAATGCGATGGCGTGCATGTGATGTCCTACATCTCAACAGAATTGATTTATTTAATGTTGTGAAGCATCTAATACTCTCTTCACTTTTAGAGCCCTATTATGCTCAGTTTTGTCGACTATTTGGAGCAAGGATGGAATAGAGTTGTACCCCAAATATTTGTGGTGAGTATGATTTCCGCATACCCAGGTAATTAAAAGAGTCTGAGTCTATATAACTACTTGAGCACCCGAATGGCTGTCCAGCTTGCCCCCTCTTCCCAATGCTTTATTTCAGACTGATCTATCGATCCTCTGAATAGTAGATAGATCAACTTTAGGCCCCTGCCATTACTTTGAAGGTCAGTAGTTTGTATACTAAGTGATCATTACAAACACAGTCCTGTTAGCATTAATATTGAGTTCCCATAAAGAATCAGATTTAAATATGGGAACCTCTGGTTTAGAGAGTTTGATGTCCTAATGACGATATGACTAATATACTAGAACATCTGAAAATTTGTGTAGTTGTTTGACCTGATAGCTGCTGTGATGATTTGTTTGGCTGCCAGGGAGACGGGCAGATTTATGGTAAGCCTCATGGAGTGAATTGTTTTTGTATAATCATCAACATCATTAAATGATTGTTGTACTTGAGAAATGAGTGATTATCCCATGCCTTGACCCTACATGATATATTACACTCATTATCCTGCTGGGTCTAAGAGTTCTAAGAAACCAATATCGAAGAACCCAATATCGAACTGGTCATTGGTATTAATCAATTTTTATAACTTCCTGTTTTAGGTGATATTGATTAAAGTATCAGATAATAGTGCTCCTGTGAAGACCTAGATCAAGTTTAATCCGATCGCCTGCATTCCAGTTGACTCCTAAATGATAACGCCTTCTTACAGTCACTATAATTTTGCTTCATCATTGATGACAAGCAATAAAACAATCTCTCTCTCCTTCCACTGGTTACTACGGCGTGACCAGTGGAACGGGAGCAGCTCAGAATGCAGGCAAATGGACCAAACTTGGTCTAATGAAGACCAGGCATTAAATTACCCAAGTCCTCTACTTCTAAATGTGTTCTCTATTTTTTAGCTATTGCTGCAGCAGAAAAGCCGTCCAAATTACCACAAAAACTGTGGCGAAGATAAACTTCTAACAGACAGGTCTTTTAGAGGTGTATTTTTATATACAGCTGCTATGTACCTCTTCAACCCCTACTCACTCGCTGCTTGTATTGCGAAATCCACTGCAGTGTTTGATAATAATCATCATGGCCTACATGATCATTCTCACAATAAAAGGTAGGAATGATTCAGCTATTTGTGTTGTGCTCACTTGTTTTATGGTATTTTATTGACATGAGCGTTCCTTGATAGGTGTGAAATCACTGACAATGGTGATGATGACCAATTATTTAAAAGTTAAGTTAAGGATATAAGGTAGTTTTTTTAGTCCGCTTCATATAAGCGCCTGAAGACATTGACCATTCTCATAACTTGCTTTATAAAATAGTTAACAACTATTTGTATTGTCTTATAAGGGCTGATCGGTATTATATTTTCAGGTTGGAGATTCGGGTGTACTTTGCTGCTCGCATTGTTAGCTTATCAGAACTTTTACTCCATCATGCTGATTGTGCCAGTCGCTCTCTGCTTGGTGCAGGTAACTCTACCTCTACTGTTTGTTGGCTGAAGTCATCATAAAATCACTGTGTTTCCATGGAGTTAAGCCGTGCAAATTTTGGAGTTGGGCGTAACATGGGAATGAGATTAACCTCCAATATAGACAAACATATGGTCATCATGGCCCTGCAATATGACACAAGAACTCCTTGCATTACTAAGTCATGTCATGACTAACAATATGACAAAGTAATATATGTCATAATGTTTGAGAAAGGCGTGTCCTTTCCCTTATGAGTCCAATACGAAAAAATATAAAATTTGTGATGTGTTAATACCAAATATGGTTATATTAGATCAAATTTCCTCCTTGGTTTCGACCTTCGTTTTAGTTCACCCGCGTGTGGGTGCTAAATCAACAATAGCTGACCCAGCCTCCCAATTTTGGTTTTTTTGCAACATATAATGCCAATGATGCAATTATTTTGAATTAAATTTACAATTTACTAGCCCAAAATATTGGTCCGTGATAGGCCAGTTTTCAAATGTTTATGGTAGCTTTATGTATGTAGGTTTAGGCACAATTTTTGTATTCATCACAGAATGGCATATGATGTTTGTAATTTTTCTGGCACACAGAGAGATATGTTAGGAGTGGTACGTTACACCAGCAGGAAGGCTCTCTCCTCCATCTCACTGACTGTTATCCTGACTGCTGCATGGCTCGCCTCACTGTTATATTACTCACAGACTCCTGGGATTTCCTCGGATCTACTTATGGTTTCATGTAAGTCACAAAAGTTCTGTCAGCTGGAAAATTCGCAAGTTCTATCACTCATCTGCAAACGATGTTAGGATAAGATCATTTCTTTTGGAGAGGTTTCACTTCCGTAGCTTTCAGATTTTAGCACACATTTATCACTGCACCGCAATAGGATTCTAACCCGATGCGTCTGGATACTTGTGTGCTCCTAACAGCTGAATCCCCCCCCCCTCCAGATTAACGATATCAACAGGTTCTCTGTTACTCAAATAAACCTAAATAAACTTGAAATTCAATCAAATGTACCATGAAATCACTGGATATCTGTAAAGCTGAATATTTGTTTAATACTTGATCATTTCAATTGTCATATTCACAGTCGAGCAGACATGCCAGAATGACAGTACAAAGAAGACATTATTTAGAAATAGTTAACATCACATGCATATCTTAGTACTTCAGCCTAGCCTTGGCAGGCTGTCAGGGGTGGGTGGGGGGGACACCACCCACCCCTGACAGCCTGCCCAGGCTAACTTCAGCCACCGTATGAAATAACTGGGGTCATCTATTTGTTTATAAGCTAAGCGTGCCGGAGCTGACTCCTAACATGGGAGTATTCTGGTATTTCCTCACTGAAATGTTCACACATTTCGAGCAGTTCTTTCTCATAGTATTCCAAGTGAACGCATTCATCTATACCATTCCACTTGCCATAAAACTAAGGTCAGTAACAACAAAGCAATCTGTCATGACACAAACATTGTATGAATGGATAGCAACCGGTGTTTAGTTGAGTGTAAGTTTGCAATCTATGTACTCTTATCATTATCTATCGTGTAAAGGATCTTGTCATATCATTTTATCACATGTCCTTCTAAACTCATAATACATTGTATCTCATGCTGCAGGGTTAATAAATGCCCTTGGACAGGTCCCAGTCCTGCTATAATAATCATTTGATAAACTCTAAAATCCTATACAAGCAGACTGATATGTCTAATTAGAAATTGGTGGAGCAAATGGGAGTTGTCAACTCTCTGAACCTTAACCTCAGAGAGATGACAACTCTCGTATTTGAGATAAACTGTATAATTTGTATGTAATCTAAATTGATTCCTTGTCATAACCAACTTCTACCTACCATGATAATGAGTTTCCCTATTTTATGAACTTTTGAAATGTCAAAGTGTCTTCTTTTGCGATTATGTTCATTTATTTGATGCTGGATGACAAAACACAGTCTCAGTTCTGTTTGGTACTGCAGTTACAGGATCAGATGTAATATGGACTGCAAAAAATATGTGACAGATCAGAATTTACACATTAGAAAGAAGGAAAATGTCTTCATTTGGATGTAAAAAACTATGATAAAAAGCTTTACAAAAAAATAGATAGAACATTCCGAATTCACTCAATATTTACTGTTTGCATGACATCTATGTATTAAATGACGAGTCATTATCACATTGTTTATGTTTTTTTTTGCAGCCATCATCCAGCATTCCTGTTATACACGCTCATAGTGATTGTGGCGATATTTAAATCCTATCCCGAATATGCAGATGGAGGATTTTATCTTGCCCTTTTGCCTTGCTGGAGTTTTGCTACAACATGTAAGTATGTTATGCTTTGTGAGCTCACGTCAGTAATAACTTTCTTTTTTTGCATCCTTTGTAGTGTAATTTCCTTGTTATGCATGAGATAATATCTAAGTACTTTTAGCTAAGTTAATTAAATCATGATAGTTGTGAAATTCATGGAAATTGAATCATTATAACTGTGAAATTGTGATAATGATGGCAATTTGGATATAAGTTCTGACATTTATTGTCATTGGACTGTGTAAAAATGCTTGGCAGGTTGTCAAATTCCTATGAAATCAAGTAAAATTATTGCTTTGTGTTGATCAAATTTTTTATGCATCATAAAATTGCAAAAACTCGAACAAAGAACTAAGTGTGACATCACTTACACAACAGGCAGGAATCTGACTCTAATGTTGGCAAAATGTAACATCAGAATAATCAGGATTTTCCTCAAATTTAAATTTGATCTATTTATTATCTACCCTGACAATACTTTATGACTTGCACTCATGAAAATATTGACTAGTATATTATGAGGAGGAATGATAATGAAGCATGCATACATTACATACATCATAATGGTATATTTGTTTTTAATTTTAGATATGAGGATCACATTTATAGTAACTAACATGTACATCTGGTGCGCGATCCTATCACCTATATTCTATCATCTATGGATCTACTCTGGATCAGCTAATGTTAACTTCTACTCTGCTCTCTCACTCGTCTCGCTGGTAGCTCAGGTATAATACGTATAAGTAGTTATCTCCTCCTGTATCATCCTCGGCGTATCACTATAATAATATGATAATATATAATATTATATCATAATTATGATAATATCCTTAGACTATTAAGTGGTGTCTTATTAACATGAGGTGCTGAATTAGTAAGTCATGTTTGTCAATGTATGACATAGCCACATCACTGAGTAGTATCATTCTAATTTTTTTATTTTATAAATGTCACCAGGTTTGATATGAAATGTAGGAGGATTTAGATTTGGAATGAAATTTTGTATTTGTTCCGAATGCAATCCAGAGAGATCTACTTACATTTTTCTCCAATATTCATATTGATGTTGTGAGAACTGAGAACCCTACTTAACCAGTTTGGTTGCGGTTTGTTTTGTAGATATTCTTTATATCTGACTTGATATTCGCCTACCTAAGGAGAGGTTTTGATCTGTATCATCCATCACCAGAGGAGAATAAAGTGGAGAACGATAAAGACTCATCAGAACAAACAGAACAAAAATACAGCCCAAAAAAAACAGTAGATAATGTCATTCTACAGTGAGGCAGTCGAGCCTCTCTTTGTCTAAATGATGGGATTTTGAGCTGCGTTTCCAAAAATAGCAATGATCGCTCGTACGGCAATAAAGCTATATTACTGCTGTACAGTGGCGTATATTAGCAATCACTGACCACGGATATCCCTCTATCAACATCCTTGATTCCTTTTGGCAAGCCAGGCTGAATAGCTCAGTGCGTAGAGCGTCTGCCTGATAATAATTGTTTATTAAGAATGTTCTGGGTTCGAATCCCAACAGTGACAGATTATTTCAAATGAGTGCTTTATAACTGGAGCATTTTTACTTTTCCCAAGGAGGGATGTCTTATCAGTGAGGAATTACGGTACATACAGAGTTTGACTTTTGACCTTGAGCTGGACAAGCCAATCAAAAGCCCGGTGTATTGACACACCCACACCCTCCCCGCCACGCCTACGGCGTGTGGATCGGGCTGCGCCCGATCATTATGCTCATCTCTAAAAAGTCAGTGAGTGAATTTTTTTAGAATATACGCCCCTGCTGCTGTAAAATGACAGATCCATATGTTGTATCTTGGGATGACATTGGAAAGATTTTTTGGCTATAGATTTAAAATCTGAAACATTTTCATCACATCTGATGTACACTATGCCAAAGGTTTCTCATCTAGTTACTCATATTCATAAATGTAGTTGTCTCAAAACAAAAGTGTACAACAAACAGCATCCATAGTGATTCAAGGGAAAAATGTGATAATGATGTTGATGATATACTCTGGACTTTGGTGCTGTTAGCGGCTTTTCATTGTGATGTGTTTAGTAATGAATGCCACTGACAGCAACCCGGGCCAAAGTTCAAACGAAGAGGGTAAAAACCGAGGAGTAACTAGGTTTTCACACAAAAATGGTGTTTTGTTACAAATTTGTAGGCTATATGTCATAAATGTAAACACTTCTCATATTTTGATGGTTGTAAATAATAGTACAGAATACATCTCCAATGTAATATAATTAAATCTTACAGTTGTTTTATATATCTCTTTCCCTCAAAATTATACCAATATGGGGCTGCGCAATGTTCATGTTTACATGTTAACAATATTCATAAAAATATTCTTATGCTCATGGTTTTTACTAGTCTAAGCACCCCAGATTTTTGCCCCCATCTGACCCCCCTCCCCTCCGGAGGTTTTCACCTTTTACTTGCGGATTTCCAATTTGATGGATGACATTGGAATTACGTGTCATACACTAATTAATGACAATAAGGGGAAGTTGGGCTGTGAGCTTATTATGGTCGAACATCACATTTAATGCTCTTTACATGATCAACTCTCCAATGGAAGGTCTGGAGCAACAACGTTATCTTTAGATGATCGAGTGCATTCATAGGTCTAGTGTGAGGAGTTGTGTAGCCAATAATAAGTTACCTATGTTATATACTCATAGATAATAGAAATGTTATGTCCATTCTCCATGAGTATGTAAAATAGAAAATGTTCCATTTTTGTAATATGTTTACTTATTTTGTTTAATTTCTGCCCTTTAAAATTGACTTTATTACAGCTAAAATGAGTGGTGTTGATGAAGAACAATATTTAATAAAGGATAGAACCGAGACATACCCCTGGCTGCCTGATGCTATAGAAGAATGTACACATATATATCTCAATATCTGTATAGAAGTGATGGTAAGTTGAGCTTAACCACAGCCTTAAAGTAAATACACAGCACTGAATGTCATGTGACATTATAGAAAATTATAAGTTATACAATTATGGACCAATCAAATCTTTTTTTCTTCCTCTGATGTTCAAAAAAATGCACTTCCAGCAGCAGGAAAAATAAAATGGCCTTCTCCCTGTCTCTGAAACTTATAGTTTTTTTTAAATGTTATTGACTGAGGGTAACATAACAGTACAATGTGCCAGTTGCAGTGCTGTATATAAATATTTATGCTGTGATTTTACCATTCAATTGCAAATCGGAGAATTTTGAATAAGTTTTGTCGTGAAAGCTATGGAGTAAATAAGGTAAAGCCATGCTTAGTGTCAGTTGAGTAGTGTTAACACTAGCATAACGTTTTTGGTTCATAGTGAGATCAAGTTTGATCCATATATTCACTGTTCCTTATATATACATATCACTTTACTTGCAGAAGGAACACCGGTGATGTACGAGAAAACTTTCCTGACTGACATAGCTTCACAGAACTTTACTAAATATGGTGTTGACTACACAGGCCCACCTGTCACTGTGAGTTACTACTATCCTCCAGTTTGTCCGTCACCTTGTTATATAATGGTCTAAACACACTGTAAGGGGTTGCAGCCTCAGCGAGACCTCAATGAGTTTTTATGTACACATAAATCCTCTGACGGTCAGCTGAGGGTCAGCTGAGGGTCATATGTTAGTAATGTGACGTCATGCAAACCGGTCTGCACACTGAAGTTGCAACCGCTGCTCAAACCTCTGAGATCAGCTGAGGCTGCTGTCAGCATATATGTTAACAATGGTGGCATTGTGCAAACCTCTGAGGTTGCAACCGAAAATTGTGTTTTGACCATTATACTATTGGGTCACTATCAGCACAATTCTACTATCTTTTCCGTTGGAAGTATGGAAGCATTTATTCTTTTTCTTTTCATTACAGGAGTTGTGTGATCTTGCAATTTTGATGATCTGAATCTTTGTTTTTGCCACAAAAAGCACAAAACTCCTTGCTCCAGTTGTTAGTCGAAGTTTTCCCTAAAACAATTATGATCACTAGTGTTCCTTCTTTTGTTGCTTGTAGCCTGGGACCTATCAGGCTGTCTGTTGTGCAGATAAGGCGGCCGCTGCACTGTCCAAACTTTTCTTACTGACATCCATATCAGGCTCTGAGGCTTCTGATGTTAGGATGTCTAAACCATACAATGATCTAATAGATCAGGGTGAGTTATATCTGACATCACTGTTGTATTGTGGGTAGAGGTCGACTATACAGTGAACATTCAGCATACCAAAAATGTTGTCCTTGTATAAAACCTTGTTTACCAGATAAAACTCACCCCACACCATTCGAATACTGTTTTTAGCGAACCCAGAGCTAAAAGTATGCAGTATGTGCGCAAATATTACTACCTGTTGAGGGGTTGAAATTGTTCTAATTAAATCCAGGATTAAAGTTATCAAGGTGTAATTATTTTGATGATCACTTTGTAGTGTTTTACTCATCAACAATTCTTTTTATTCACTTATAAGAGTTATTGATTACTCTAATAAATATCTCTGAAACTTGGCATAGACAACTTGCCAAACACTAGGCCTAGATTTTAGAAAAATTTATGTTCATTTCACAGGTCTAGTGGTCAGTATGTCCGTACCATGTGTAACAGGGGATGATGAGGTGATTGGTGTGACTGGTATATACTTATCACTAGAGGATCTCACCGCCAGAGTAACACACACTAATAGTGAGGGACTCTATGCCTTTCTTACAGATATACAAGGTACCAACCAGCTACACAAATTCATGACTTTTACAATTGATTCTGAGCCATAATACTTTCAATCCACAAAGAAATAAGTTTCTTTGGAATTTGCGCTAAAGCCATTGTGCTCATTTCCAATTTTTATGTGAGTTTTGCCATGATAGCGTACACATATATCTTTCAAAGTGCTGAAGTTGCAGTTTTTATTTAAATGTTTGAGTGCATTTGATAAGTTTTAGTCTGACTACTGTTGTGAGTTACGCAACTTTTTGTGTCGTCCGTTGCAGGCCATGTGATTATGCATCCTGATATCGAGGGGACAATGGCTCTTAGAGATACTCTGACACTGATTAATCTCACACACTATGAGAATCTGCCAGGATTCCCTGCTGTGGCTCGGCAGATATTATCAACAAGGTATACACTTTTGATATCTAACAGATTTTGTTCAGTATTTAGAGAGTTGTCTCCTCAATAAACGGTAGTAGACAACTTCTTCATAGCTGCCCTTTACAACACTTTCTATTGAATCTGAACATTTTGAATTACCTATGATTGGGTTTATTCTTTCCATGTGAACAAAGCCTTACAAAAATTGAATAATCAGAACACAATATTCCATGAGCCGCATTGAACATTCTTTGGGCCAACGGCACTGTTATGCTAGCCTTTTCAGCAGCCATTTCAACAGCCATCAAACTTTTGTAATGGTCAGTGGTGTACATTTCATAGTCGCTCTTAGAATATAACAGCGTATTCAAACTCTCTTTAATACCTGCTCATCATGGTACATTCCTCCTCTTAAAGTCGAATATTTTGCAAACAGTTTACTCATATCATATATACAGCAATTGTACAGCCGAGTTGGTAGTGAGTAACACCAGTTATGCTATATACCCCACATATATGATGATGTACTCGTGGTATAGAGTTAAGGAAACTCCCTATGTTGTCGTCATGCGACAGGCTAAGAGCAAAGATTCTAGCGAAGAAATATCATCAATAAGTGGTAAGTGGTACTCTTATTTTATTGACCGTATGTAATAGAAGTGAGTCATGAGTGAGTGGTTATGACACTTATTCAGGCCGTGTTGCCATAACATTGTCTTCAATCATTGACTAACCATTGTCTGATTTGGCTAGATTGGTTTATGATATGTCGATCAACTCGTCATCAAAAATGATATAAAAGCTACAGATGAACACAGTGAAATGAACAAAAGCTTCAATTTCGGTGCCGAGTGTGATGTATAAACTTTTTTGTAGAGTTTTGTGTGAACACTCTTTCATAAATATCTATTATGTTCCCTGCCTAGATACAACAAGGCTTGGGACTGACTCTGAAATAATTATGTGATATTCGTTTTTTAGGAGATTCTGAAGAGGATGGTATGGTTAATCACAGGCTAGACCTCGGTCAGCTACCCACTGATGATACATGTCTGCACTTCCAGCAGTTAGCCTCATTCTCTACCTCTGCGCTCTTTCTCTCAGCTCGGGCATTCGACAAACCGTTCGAACATATAAGTCAGCCTGAGACGAAAAAGGTGGTGTCCAATTACCTAGCTTATATCGCAGATGACTCCAGCTACATTAGCAAACCTGGTCAGTTATATTTTGTATAACAGGACTGTTTATGAAATCCCACAATGCATTATTCAGGAGTTACATAGGTTTTGGGGTCAATAATAAAATTCAGTATTGTGTTTTCCCTGTTTTTCTGTATATCACATGCCATAGCCAATCTTGGTCTTCACTGTCAAATATACAACAGGATATTTGAAAGGACAGCTTTTTATTTAAAGGCACTGCTCAAAAAATTCCTTAATAATTATTTTATCCTTCGATCAGGGGCCTGATATTAAATTAATATCCATCCATAATTTTATCATAGCCATTATGCAGTAGAGGGTTGCTTTGAATCTGCCTAACCTTACTTGCTCTTTTCTTGCTCATGAGTTTTTATTCTATGGAATGTTCATCTACTATACAGGTCTGAAGGAGGGAGTGAAGAATGATGCCATAGCTATATCTAAAGTTCACAAACTGTGGCTGAAACAGTGGAAGACTTCTACTTACTCAGAGTTTATTATCAGAAGGTATGTGTAGTTTACTCACTGGTCATGTCTGAACCTAGCCTATCTTGACAAGCTTTGTCAAGACAGGCTAGTCTGAACCTTGTTTACATGATTCTTCCATAGTAGCTACTGCTTTTTTATACACTTAGCCCTATTGTAAAGTATTTACTGATGGCCAGAAAGGCTTGGTTTTTAGAGAAGCATTGTTTCTGTGGCCAGCCTTAACTTTATTACATGTGAACCACGCAGTATGGATTTTCCAACCTACCCAATTTTCAATTGAAGGACAAAGAAGGGCTCAGCCACATTTTGCATGAGACTTTACAAAGATATGAGCCATTTTAGTATCAATAAGCAACGGCTCTCATCAGCTTGTTCTCTCCTATTGTTACCCAGGTACATAGCGACACCTAGTGGTGTATTTAGGATGTTTCCTGCCACTCTGACTCGTAAGCTCTATGACCCAACACAGAGTCACTGGTACAAGCAGGCTATGAGATTACCTGGTAGAATCATGCTGACCAGGCCTTATGTAGACTCTGCGGGATCAGGATACATGGTTACACTGAGTCATAGCATCTATGAGGGCAGGTATGTGTTATCGATGATATATTAATATGTGATGGTTAATGATCAACCTCCCCATTGAGTGGCTTATAAGCCATTTGAATTACAAGTAAATAACTAATTTGGAGAATCTAATAAACACTGCTGCTGGCACAGGAGTGAAATGAAGAAAATGCTGAAGGATTTTGGAAATTATTGATTTCTTAGTCTGAATACAACAAATGTTAGCAGTATGTGATGTATGTGGACTCGTATAAAAAGACATGATGTGCTATAAGATAGCGGAATTGTGTTGCTGTTATGAGGGGTTTTATGTTAATTTTACCACCAGCTCACGCAACCAAATATTTTGGTCAATTCAACATCTATTTAGGTGGGCTTGCCTGAGATTTGACTAAGTCTGGGCATTCAAGTCTTGTGATTAAATGGTTTATCGTTCTGTGTTTTAGATCTGCAGCTCTCCACACTCCTAGAGACCCTATAGCAGCTGTTGTAGGACTAGATTTACCTGCTAACTACATTCAGAGACTTCTATACGACCTGATACCTACCTGCTCAGTTAAGGGGATCCGATGTTTCATGCTCGATGATAAGGGATACATCATCACTCACCCTAACCTCAAACTCTCCAGTAACCAAAGGGCGTTAGAGCAGCAACATCTCACTCATATGGTTAGTTTAGACCAATCAATTTAAATTAGCTCATTTTTTATTTGTGTGAACCTGCTATATGTCACATAATTTGAGTTCAAACTTGCTGTTTTACCGGTAGGATATTCACAACAAAAAAAGACCTAGTTTAAGCAGATGATATTGCTTATCATTTATCTATGCATAAGACAAATGGTGGGGGAGGCGCAAAACTTTGGGGATGTGCCATGGCAATGGTGTGAAGTGGAGTCTGGGGGTAATCCCCAGCCTCCAAAGGGTTTTAGTGATAAATAGCAAATGGAAGTTCCAAATGAGCTGATTCTGACATGGCCTATATTCAATTTTAGCATTTTTAGGCCACCGTCCCTGCCTCCCTTAGAGTTCTTTGGGCCTGCTATGTACACCTAATTTACATTACCATCTTCCTAACTAGTACCATAATTATTACTTACAGGAGCCTCTAGTAGCCAATGATATACTTGGACACAAAACTCTGGTCAATAAGAAGCAATGTAACAGCTTTGCTGATAGGACAGTGCAGAGATACTATCATGTGAGTGACTTGAAATTTAGCTATTTATATTAGAGAGCTGTTCTATTGCCCAAAACTCCCTGGTATTATACGCTGCATCCAGGGAGTCCCAAACTCCCTGCTGCATCTAAATTATGAAGTTATAGTTGTCTTCTATCTTTCGGCGGTCAGACAACTTGCTTCATCCGGCTTCACTCGTGAAGCTACGATGATTTCCTTTTATTCAATTATTATGAACTTGTGTATCTGCATACCTCTCCTTAGTTTGTTACATACTTGTCCGTAATACGATTTCCCTACTCTGTGAGGACTGAATGTGTATTGTTTATTACAGTTTAACACCAGCCTCACTACCAATGTCACAAATCTAAAGGTGGGAGAGCAGTGTGTCCGTTATCAGATGAGACTCGTGCCCGGTACTAACTCATTCATCGTCATGATCAACGAGACATGTGATATGAAAATGGCTGCCTTCTGCCCATGTAGTATTGTAAGTCTGGAATTATCTTTAACCAACAAATAATAAATTTCTATGCAATGTCATGTATATGTATTCATGAATTGGAAATTTGTATCTAATCATAGAAAACTTATATGGTAGAACCACGGATATATATATATATTATATGGATGAGGGGAACATATCTATCCCTGAACAAGTGTATGGCTATTTATGTATGGTTGCTAGACAGCATTTCTCATCTTTGATTGATCTGCAAGTTCAGGATCTATTCATTTCAATAGGTAGATCCAAAGTAAAGCACATCGTTCTAATGTTCCCTTACTTGCAAGATAAACAAAATAGTCCCGAGTTAGCCTTTCGTGTTCATTCATACTGAATATTCTTACTGTTTCTCATATTGAGGTCTTGTATTCGTTTTCACAGACTGATCGTCTGTGTCTAAACTGTCAGCGTATGGAGCAGTCTGAGTGTGAGTGTCCATGTGAGTGCCCCCTGGTGTCAGATATATGTACAGGGGAGCTCGACTCCAGTGAGGTCTCTCAGCCCAGCTGTGATCTGTTCACTGAGAGTAATGTGCTGTTTAAGCTACCTAAGGCTCTCACTCAGAGGGTACATCAGTGTGTGGAGCCTAGATGTGACAAATATACAAGTAAACGGTGAGTGTGATCATAGATGGTATCCCTATCTATGTCAGATAAAGGCGTGTGCTGTGGGCAGAGCATAGACGATAACTACTCAGCTCAACTGATTATGTTGCACAATAATAATAGACAGTTTTCTGAGCTCTGATTTTAGCCTCTATTAGGAGTTGTCCCCAACTCTGAATATAGGCATAAAATAGAGCTCAGAAAACTGTTTATATAAATGAACCACAACTAAGCGCTGTTTGTGAAAATCCTGGAATATGTCCTATCATTACAAGTGAAGGCTGTGTAGTTGATCATCTGAAACATGTTTTGAGGAAGTAGCTTACAAATGATATATATATATATATATATATATATATATATATATATATATATATATATTTCATTACCGGTCTTTATGTATCAATGTTATGTCAAGTATCAACTTTATTACTTATCAAAACTCATATTGAATAACATTATAAATAACAAAAATCTTGGAAATAGTGACTTAGATCACAGTGCTGTTCTTTAACTGTGAGTTTTCTATATGACTGTAGAACTTGTATGGGAGTAGTAGGATGTTCGTGGTGTGAGACAGCCAGCGATGGGACGACTTCCCTGGATGAGGGGTTCTGTGATATCCATCAGATATGCTTTGGAGGCATACTCGGTGCTCGAACACCTTATAACGATCAGATATCAAGTGAGTTCAACAATCAATATCTCAACTTCAGCATGATGATTATTCACTGAGGAAAGTTTTCGAAAAAAGCTGTTTTCCAGCTTGAAGGTTTCTGGCAGACAAAGTTACTGCGTCGATCGAGATTCTTTCACATATTAGCAGCAATATTATTGTCTCCAATTATTATCTATGACAGTGCTGTCATAAAATATTGATGATAGTTAGTTTTCACTGTTTACCCACCGAATATATTTTACTATAATATCAATATCCCCATAAAGTTTGCAATGTATTGTAATATTCAGTCAGGAGTGGTCTGGAGGTTAAGGGTGCGGATTCATGACTATGGGATCCGAATGCAATTCCTGGTGATGAATGTCATTCTTGATTAAGTAGATGCCATTCATCCTAGCGAGGTCCTTGCGGAACAGGACTAAAAAATACCGGAGTCCGCTCTGTGATTGCACACCCCACAGGCAGTTTAAAGATCCTCATCCCGCGTTACCCTTAAAGGGATAACTGTCTGTGCATTGAAGACTTGTAATTTGTAATATAGCCACATTACTCACAATGCCCTCACATATAATGATGACAATTATGTTCTCACCTTTTCTCTGCTGATAGTCTCAACGGTATTAGAAACTAAAACTTATAACACATTTTAACGTTTATGTTGCAGTGGCAGAGAGTACCCATCCTTTCCTGAAGAACACACCAGTAGGACCAGTTACTGGAGCTATTCTAGGTTTAGTACTGATAATAGCACTCAGTGTCTACTGCTACAGACATAACATACACCGGCAGCCTCTCTCCGACTCTGACGCTCATGACTCCAGTAATTGTAGTGGATATAATCAGGAGACTGACGGAGCGTACGTGTATCATGAGCTTCCAGCTGTACCAGGGCCTTCTGGAGTCGCCGCAGGTAAACAAACTATATTGGTATTCTGTTGAGCCTTGCAATTAGAGGGAGCGATGCTTTTAAAAAATGAATTGTCACTGTCATGTTGCTCAAAGTTGGAGTAATTCGTTCCCAAATCGTTTACTCCGAATTTATACAAATTGAGTGATTGAGATCACTCTCACTAACTGAGCCAGCATAGTCTTTTAGGCTGTTTTAATTGAAAGAACCCTGGTTAGCCCTGTTCACACGCCCACAGGTTTTGGTTATTATGGTTTTGTAGGTGCCTACACAACCAAAAAAACCAAAACCCGTGGCCGTGTGAACAGGGTTACCCCCTGGTTAGCGCATGTTGAAGCGCTACATCTGCAGGTAATTCTCTCTAAATTGACCCAAAAATCATGTATTATAACTACATGTAGATATTAAAAGAAATTGCAAATCATTGTCTCCGTCTGTTCAGCTCCCTCTTATTATTCCTGATACAACCCATTTACAGCTGTTTGAGCTGACTGTGTTGGGCCCTGTCATTCTGAGCCACTACATCTCAATTTAAATATTATAATATAAATAAATACATATATATTACATTCATATATTATTATATATTATCAGCTCATGTGAATCTTGTGGAGATGGAGGTTCCCCCAGCGGCCCACATTTCTCCGTATCATGTCAACGAGAACTACAGGCCACCGCGTCCCGTTGTCACAGCTACTGAGAGCAGCGACCACGGCTACAGTACAATGACGGCACAGGAAGAGGCGGAGACCTCTTCTCAATCAGCAGCGTCCTGTCGAGATTCTCTCGTCTCAGCGCAGTCCACTTCAGCAACAAGCAGTAAAAATGGCAGCAGTGCAACTTCAAGTAAACTGGTGAGCTAAATAAAGATAAAAGAAAACATTTTTTCTGTAGGATTTTGCTATGTCCTGTTTGTCTTAATTATTGAACACCGTGGGAGGGTGGTATATCCCACCCTCCCTGATTTGTATCGTGCGATAAGTTTATTATTCTGAGCTGTCCTCCCAACAGCTCACCGTCACCTGTAAATATCACTGAGGATTGCTTTTCTCTATGTTACAGCCTAATATAAAAATACTACCTCCTCCAAAAATGTCTCGTAACAGCAGGTTAAAACTTCACGACAGCGAAATGAAGAAATTATTACCTACAGACATATCATGTCGGACAATTGATGAACAACCAGAAACAGAAAGGACTTATGCACTCAATCAGTTATAGTGTAGTTAGTCATAACTTTTTTATGTATATACATGTAACTGGTATTGTACATGGATGATGTACCAAAGAGTCAAAGATCATAATATTGTAAATAGCTTACTATTTAAAAATCTTCCCGCACTCGGCCATGTTGAATATATAAATGGCTCCTAACAATTATCTATTCTTTGCAAGTGCGATGTTCTTGAATTGCAAATTTTTTAACGAAATAGACCACTTACTTTTGTTACGCAGTTTAGGGACTTTCACTTTTATAACCAAAAACTTTTTTTGTCTGAGCCATTCATGACAAGAGTTTGAAAGCCTGACTGATATATTGTCAGATTGGGACAGCTTCTTGCAAGTGTTGTCTTAGATTTACACAAGGTGCATATTATGACAACCCATGACGAACCTGAGAATAATAATTGACGTTTACAATCGCACTGATACGAATATATATATATCAGTGTTCACAATATAATATAATTTAGAGTAATGCAATGCAAAAATTGTGTTGTAAGTAGGAGCTAACTTTTTCTCATGTGAGTAAATGTTTTCAAATTGTTTGTTGACGTTTGGTGCCAGTTTCAAGTTGACAGTTATAGTGTAGATTTGGAAGAAAAGTCCTGTTTTTTTCCAAATATTTTACAGCCTAACCTCCAAGTGTTTGTTCACATTCGTTGCTGACTTTAATAAACTTTGAACAAAATCTGATATGCGTATGTGTCATGGTTTTTTTTTCTAACCAGTCTACACTGGTTGTGTTCTCTTAACAATGACAGGTACCTGCTAAATGCTGTGTACAGTTCTGATAATAGCTAGTTGTATCGCGTACCGCCTCTCACCCTTTTTCCAAATTATTGGCAAGTTATACACATTCTAACTAGAAAGTTCCCAGTTCCTACCATCAGGGAGATTGTCCAAAACTCCCTGCTTCATCAACAACATTTCCATAGGCTCAGGAGTTGTCAGTCCGACAGTTGGATTAAGAAAAGATAGCACAACCCTACGAAGTTCTTTGGTGAAGAGACTGAGATGCTACATTTTCATAATATGAGACGGGTATACAAAACTATCAGTATTCGATTAGATTGAGATGATGTCTATGTCAAGGTCATATGTCGAAATAGAATTTTGTGAGAAAGAAATGTTTAATTGACAGGACAAGCTTGGAAAGAAGACAAAGCAAAGGATTATTTTGAATGATTAATAAGCAAACGCCAGCAGTAGACATCATAATTCTTGTTCATAGTACATTTGACTTCAACTAGCTAGTCACTAACTAAGCCTAAGGGCCTTGATGAGCGAGTCCAGTCAATCCTTCAGTTCAGCACTAGAGAACACGCTAGACCTTACAATGACCAACATCCCTGACAGAGTGAACAGAAGCAAAGTACTACCCGGTATAGGCGACCATCACATCCCCTTCACGGAAATATCACTTAAGGTTAACCGCAGAAGAGAAGCCGCAAGAACGATCTGGCTGTACAAACGTGCAGACTGGGAAGGACTTGCAGACCACCTACAACCGCTGATGGAGAAGATAACCCAAAGCTATAGTGATGTTAACTCCCTATGGTGTACCTTCAGAAGTACACTATTAGAGGGAGCAAGGAAGTTCATCCCCACCAGGAGAAGTAGCACACGCCCTTCTCAGCCATGGATCAGCTCTACCCTTGACAAGAAGATGCAAAAGAGGAATCGGCTCCATCAAAAGAGTAAGAAACATGGGAAAGCAGATGTTGAACTACGATTCAGACAACTAAAAGCTGAATGTCAAAGAGAACTGAGACAAGAGCACAACAAATACGTCGAAAACATACTCACTGACACAGACGGTGATGGGGACCCCAACAAGAGATTTTGGAAATATGTCAAGCACAAAAGATCAGAAGCTGCTGGCATTGGTACACTACGTGTAGGATCTCGTCTCCTCACCTCACCAAAGGAGAAAGCTGAAGCTCTCAACACATACTTTCAGTCTGTGTTCTCTGAGCCACACACTTCACAGCCCACCCCAAGAAGTCACCATGCCAGTGAAATGCCAACCATCACCGTTGATGAGAAAGGGGTGCTATCTCAACTAATGAAACTAAACCCACACAAAGCTACCGGACCTGATGACCTGTCCCCTCGGCTCATGAAGATGATGGCTAAAGTCATCGCCCCCGCTCTCACACACATATACCAGATCTCCCTGGACTCTGCCTGTGTCCCAGAGGACTGGAAGATGGCTAGAGTGTGCCCAGTTTTTAAGAAGGGTGACAGATACCAGCCCTGTAACTACCGACCCATTAGCCTCACATGTGTGTCTAGCAAGATCCTAGAACACATCGTTACCAGTAATCTAACTAGGTACATAGAGAGCAACAACAAACTCACCTCCCGTCAACATGGCTTCCGGAGTCGCAGGAGCTGTGAAAGCCAACTCATCGAGCTGACCTCAGATATATCACAACTCCTCGACGACGATAAAGAAGTTGATGCTTGCTTTCTCGACTTCAGTAAGGCTTTTGACAAGGTAGACCACTCTCACCTCATAAAGAAGCTTGTCAACATTGGTGCTAACAGCCAGATCACGAACTGGACACTAGACTTCCTGGCCCAACGCTCCCAGGTTGTTGTTGTTGATGGTTATCCATCTTCAGCGCAACCTGTCACCTCAGGAGTGCCCCAAGGGTCTGTGATTGGCCCCATCCTATTCTTAATCTACATCAATGACATGCTGAACGACATCAAATCTGAAATCCGGTTGTTTGCAGATGACACAGTTATCTACAACACCTCTGACAACTATGACATTCTCCAAGAAGACCTCAGGAAACTTGAACTTTGGGAAGCAGCATGGAGCATGGAATTCAACCCTAGCAAATGCGAGCACCTGAAGTTCACCCGAAAACTGAAGAACACCTCAAACAACTCCTACACTCTCCACAACACTGAGATGTGCAAGGTTTCATCCGTGAAATACCTAGGGGTTAAACTTCAATCAAACTTACGCTGGAACGAGAACACAGCATTCATCACTGGGAAAGCCTCTAGCAGACTTGGGTATATCAGGCGAACAATTCCACCAAGCCTACCCTATCTGCGAGAAAAGGCTTACAAACAACTAGCTAGACCGATCCTAGAGTACTCATGTACAGTTTGGGATGCGGCTATCACCAAAACCCAGTCCACCCAGCTTGAGTCCGTCCAGAGAAGAGCAGCACGGATCACTAAAAACATACCAAGAACAGACCATGTTACCAGCACCACCAAGCTACTGGAAGACATGGGATGGGAAGAGCTCCAATCCAGGAGAGTAAATCGACGGATAGGGATGTTCAGGGCCATGCACTTTGGCGAAGTCGCAACCAACATCTGTGACTACATTCCAATCCAGCCCCCATCAACTGTACAAACCCGAAGACACAGTCAGCAGTACTTGACACCTCACTGTCGGACTAAGGCCCATCTAAACAGCTTCTTCATCAGTTCAGCGAAGCTGTGGAATGCCCTCCCACCATCGAGTTCCCTCCTGGTCGGCCCCCCTCTGGCAGGTTAAGACATCGGCGGTACTCCTGACTGGCACATGTTGACGACTGGAACGATTATGGACTGACGATTATGCCATGTTGCTGAAACCTTCAACAGAAGTTAGCGACTACACAGCAAGTAGCAAGTAAGTAGCAGCAACCAGTAGAGTAGGAGTAGAGTAATCACTCTTGTTTGATTGATATGAATGTGTGTATGTATGTTATTATTAATTATAGATAATAAAAATAATAATGGATACATAGGACTATTTTTGTAAAGCAATTTCGGAGGCCAGGGGTTGGTTGTGTGTCATCATTTAATCTACTCCAATTAAATCTTATCCAAAGGCCCCTGGGTCATCATAGTTAGTATATCTAATACCCTTGCCCAATTCAGTTGAGTCGGCCATGGGCCTTGGGACTTACAACATCCCTTTACTTTGCCAAGTCCAATATCCAGGGGGGTCTTTCAGTTAGGAAGAGTGATCCTTTACTAAAGCAAGTTATCACTATCACATCGCTCAAAATTATCACTCACTTGGTGTTTCAATTAGAGAAAATCGCCCCCAAATCGCTCACTCAGAATTTATATAGTTCCATCAAGTGACTGAGCGATCTGAAAGCGAGACCTCTAGCAGGTATCGCTCACTCACTGAGTGAGCGATAAGATTGCGATTTTGGCTGTTTCTAATTGAAAGACCCCCCCCCCCCAGTATCAACCACCCAAAAGAAAGGGTGGTTCGATACTGGACATTGGCAAAATAACGGCATATAAGTCCCAGGGGCCCATGGAGTCAGCCTGCCCTCATTACAGAAAAATCAATCATTAGGGGAAGGCGGGGTACGTTGAGCCAGTTTTTACATATTTAATTGTAACATGCGGTTGAATAGTGCCAGATTAACAAAAATTGGCACTGAAATTGGTCTTCATGTCTTCCATCAACAGGAGTGAGGTCAGAAACCCATTGCAGCAAGAAAAGGAAATATTGCTGTTTCAAAAAAAATCGGGAAGCGGCTCAACGTGCCCCAAGCACGGGGCACGTTGAGCCGGGTCCGCATTTTGTATGGGGCACGTTGAGCCACTCTGTTATGGTCATCTCTTTGCTGGTAATAACTTTTTAATTCATTGCAACCATAAGAAATAAAGGAAAGGAACCAAATTCATTGCAACAGCGCATTTTTTTCATCACTCAAGTGAACTATAAAATATAATTCGCAACACATAAATCTCTGAATTTTTTGCGGTAGAGGAATACTTGCACACGGCAAACTTGATCATAAGTGAAGGGAAAAGTGAGCGCCGAGTAATTGCTGATTTCATTGAAGAAACATCAATTGCAATGTTTTTGTTTTTGTGTACATATACTTCATATACACTTTCATCATGTAACATTTATATACTGCGTTGCATGGCTCAGCGTGCCCCAACAACCTGTTTTTCACTTTCAATTCGAGTTCAACAAAATCTCTCCATCAGAGATAAGTTTAGATTATGTGATTTTGAGGCTAAATATGATGTTATCACATAATAAAAGTTGCAACTTCTCAGTCACGCCTTGTTGGGAATAAATGACATTGCCGTCGAATGGCGCATTATTTACTTTTTACGCTAAAAACGATGAAAAACTAAATAATTATCTTCCCTTAGTAGCTATCTTTCTTTTTGTCTGCTCAAAAAGGGGGCCTTTGGTCACATGACCTCTGATGGAGGGGAAAACTCAAAACATAAAATGGTATTTGAAAAAAGTGGGGTGGATCAAAGTGCCCCAAGGCTCAACGTGCCCCGCCTTCCCCTACATTACGAAACAAACCCAGTTCTGTATATAGGCCTGTATACAGAGATCTATGAATATTAGGTCTAATATAGAATAGTATCTGCCGCTGTCTCTACATTATTGTGTGTGCATAGACCCAACAACAGCAACATGCTGAATTCGACCCTTGAACGCCTTGAGGTGCTCAGCTTTGCCACCTATAGGCATTTGAAGTTGCCGGCATGTTCACTTTGCCAAGTATACATGCTTGTAACTCCTGATGCCTATATGAAAGACATCCCTGGCTGTAACTCAAACATTAACCATGATCTTGACTTGAATAGTTTTTTAAAGCGGTTGACTATTATTTAGTGACGATGTAAGCGCTGTGTAAATGAGTAGAATCAGCCATTACAGAAAAAAATCCAGTTCTAATGGGCAGGAGCCAGTCTCATGAAAAAATTCAATTCTAAATGTATACAAGAGTGATAATTATTTTCCAGGCCAATTGATACGCAATATACCCTCACCAAGTGATGTCAGTCGTTGGGAATCTGGAGGCAGAAGCGAAGAAAAGAAAACAGAGACTGCTTGCTTTGAAAGCTAAGAAAGAAGGCAAAACAGTCGAGGAACTATCAGACAACGATAAAACAGATGCTGCACTTCCAAAGTATGTATTGATTATATGTTTACAATCTGTGTATAAAGTTCCCAACGAACTTTAGATTAGTGTCTTGGTCGTAAAGAGCATATTAGGCACAACGGGGAAGCGAATTGGAGAAATAATATCTGTCATTTCTCCAATTCGCTTCCTCGTTGTGCCTAGTATGCTCTTTACGACCAAGACACTAATCTAAAGCTTAGAAACGAGTAAAGAATAAGTAAAGATAAATTTAAGCTTGGTCAAGAGACTGTCAAGGTTTCACTATGTTCACTATAATATCTGTTATTTGTCACGTTTATTTCTCTGTCTATGATCCCCGTTGTGTCTAATATGCTCTTTACGACCAAGACACTAATCTAAAGTTTGTTGGGAACTTTATACTGTGCTAATCATTTTAGTAATATTCTAAGTAAGGAGTCTCATCCTCTGTACAATCGTATAGTTTTTGACACTAATCTAATGGTATCCTCTCGTAATGCCTAAAATTCAGGCCCAAACGCTGCTGTACCACTAAACGCCAGTGCAGTTTCTTCGATTATTTTATGACATTTTACAGCTACAATTTTATGTACAACTGAGTTTCGATGAGACATTGTAACTTTTTATCATGCCCATTTATATAGCTATAACTATGGCTCAAATGTTGCCATGCCCTATAACCAGATCCCTCAATAATTCATCAATGTCATCTCAACAATCTTCTGAGAAATATGTCACTTACAGTGGCTAACAGCTGAACTATAATTGTAAGTACAGAGTTGTTCTGTAATAATATACTTATACCCTAATATAAATATTATTGATGTGATATTTACAGGCCGATATTTCGAAGCTATAAGCCGACTGATGATGCACTGAAAGAGAACACACTACCTAATCCTGACACTGTGGAGGGTAAGCTTACACTGTGAATATTCAGCCCTAATATACATAATGTTGTCCTCACCCTCACCTTTCAGCAAATCACCGCATCGACCGAAGCAGACATAAACCTTCTAAACATCATAATGATAACACTTTCTTTCCTTGTAAAACATTGCATTGCATCATATCTGTTATAAAATTAGCGCTGGCTTTTAGATAATTTCTTCTTGGTAACATACATAGACTTAATATACTACAGTACATTTAGTCTATAGTAACATATCTTTTAATGCCTAGTTTCACTTCTGGACATAACTCACATGATTGTTGATTGTCATACATAGAGATAACTTTGAGAATCCGGTCATTAATTCATCATGTCATATAGAGGATTTATTATGATTTTTTCAGTGTCAGAGCATGTAAAGGATCAGTTAGATGCTGGTAAGCCAGCTCCTATCATCGAGGAGGTAGACTTAGCTTCCCTTGCACCTCGTAAGCCTGACTGGGATCTGAAGCGTGATGTATCTAAGAAACTGGAGAAGTTAGAGAAACGAACACAGCGAGCTATCGCAGAACTCATCCGTAAGTCTGCTACATCTCATGCTGAATTTGGTTAGAAAATAGATTAGGTGTTAGCCGATGGGTTGAACTAAAATGTTTAGTTTTAAAACGATCCGCATAGGTTACAAGTCAAGGCCATGATAAGGCCATTTGATAGTTTTGGATCTAGTTCAAGCAAAATGTATTAGAAATGACAACTTGTAATGATACATAAGTCCAACAATTTTGAGTTATACCCCCAGGTTGGGTGTAACAAAACCCAACATGAACAGACAACTCCACACAATAACAAACCAAAACCCATCAGCCAATAAACAACAAAACCAAAAAACAAGCACACTATTTAGAACTACACAATAGTGATGCATGAGTAGATAACGCCACAGAAGTAAAATCCATCACAACTCATAATACATTGTTGGCCTGAATCCCAGGCTGGGGTTAGACCTGTTAAACCAATATCTGATATGAATTTTAGGTGAGAGATTACAAGGAGAGAGAGATGGAGAAAACCTGGTCAGAGCTGTCAGTACAGCAATGCAACATAAAAACGATGATGATGAGGATGATTGAATATCAATATGTTATGTACATATATATAATCAAAACAACTGAGCTGTAAATGAAGCTAGATTTGTTGTTTACCACATTTTAAAGGCTCCAACTTGTCTTGCACATGAAGAGTAAAGGCAAATTATGGTTGTAACATTTGTTTATTACAACTAGACAATACACTTTTGACTCAATAAATTTACATAGTATGCTTTTCATTTTTTATGGAAGATGTCTTCACATTATTATTGATACAATTACATCACATTACAACTATGGAACTAGTTTCAGAAACGCATTTCTGAGATGAGTTACGTAAAATAGGTCATCCCACCAGGTGGATTATTTAAAATTTCTGTATATGTATGTCAGTTCTTTATTTACACCTAATATAATACAGATTATACAGTTGAAAACTTCATCCTCTTTGCAGACTAGAGACTTTCCTTACAAGCTTCTTTTTCTTAGGATTGATGAAGTGAATATCTATGATGGCGCAGTCACTAGTTCAGGAATTTTACCAGTTAACAATTTAAGTCCTTGTTTTAGTAGATCCCTGTCCACGTTCTGTGTATTGTATGATGGTAATGTCACCAAGTTCTCAGTCTGCAAGAAAAAAATACTGTCTGGTTATTACAGGAAGAGATCAGTCAAATGTCAGAAGTAGCCTGTGGACTGTAACCGAGACAACATTTGTGCAGGCATAACTTTCCAGTTTGAATTTCTCATACTTTGAGGCCTATGGCAGGCATTTACCAAATCAGGAAGACATGTGTTTAAGCCTCATGCACGATTTTCTTTCATTAAGAGGTAACTCCTGATAATTTAACTGTGAAGATTGGATAGGACCTCTCAAAAGCAACAGAGCTTGTGTCATGGCAACTGGTCCAACCAGCCTTGTAACCGTATTGCTTTTCGTTTGAACTGACTTCGATCTGGTCAATACAAAACAATACAGCGACACTTCAAGTTGAGGGCAGATAGTTTTAGAGTGAGTTGTGTTTTTTAACTTCTAGTAGTTATTTCAAATGAGTTTAGCATAACATACCAGAGACATGTTGTTAAATCCTTAGAGATATAATAGAAGAACTTATGTGTTAATTGAGGCTGCAATATTTACTCACAGGGTTCATATAGTTAGCCAGCCTTCTCATTCTGATATCTCGGCTGGCTATTAAAGCTTTTCTATACGAGCCGATAGACTTAAACAGATCACTCCTCTGGGTCTCCTCTCGTACCTTACGTATGTGTAACTCTCCTAAATCATCTCTCAGGCTTCCGGCTACGACACATATACAATCATATACGCAACTATAAAACTTTCTCAGATGGAATGGCAATCGCGGTGTATGCAATTTGAAGCAAGTGGGAAGACGTTTTCCAATAACTGCAAATCAAACATGTGAGCGACATATGTTTACCGCAATTACCAAACCATGTGAACAGATACAAGAGCTGATTGGGTCTAAAAGGTATATGGCAATCCCTAAGTACTAAACTGGTAGAAGCTGCACATATACTCGAGTCCGGTAAAAGTTATAGCCATAATTTATATGTACAATATGCACCTGATACTTATTGTACCATTTAGATGACCTTGAATACAATGGACCAACAGTAAATCATGTGGTCTACTATACATTATTGTTAAATGCTGATGTCTGTGGTGATAGTGACCCACCATTGTGTTGGTTTAGAAGATTCTGAACCTTGTCTACTCTTTCCTGGCCTGCATATTTCTTCGATATTCCTATTCTACTGAGTATATTAGCAGGCGAGAATCGCTCGAGGGCGTCTGTGGACGAGGAGGGTTTGGGCTTCATCGCTGTGTTCGTAGACATAAGTGACTGCCAATCAACATCCAGAATACCCACTACATCTGTCCAATAAGAATCAAGCATGTCAGGATGCAGTAAACAACTGATGGTATTCACCATAGACTCAGATATGATATCAGGTAGATGCAGAGGAAGATCATAAACAAAATATCATGTCAATACCAAAAAACTCCCTTCTTTCAACTGCTGTGGAGTTCCACAGTGCCACTCCTAGTCAAATGACTTTTTTTAACATACAAGGTCGTGCAATCAGATCAAAGTCTCATAAAACACAACAAAATGGGTGCACAATATAAGAACTTACCAGTGACAGCCACCTCCTCCTTGTTTTGCTCCAGGTCCTCAGTCTCTGCCGATATTGCGGCTGTATCAGCGGTTGGTTTCTCCTGCGAGTCAGCATCTGTCACGACAGTGTCAGGCTTATTCTGCTGCTGATCGGCACTGTCGTCTTTAGCTGACAGAGAATCTCTCTTATCTCGATTTCTACCTTTCTCTAATTGTAGAGAAAAATAGTCTTTGTTAGTATACTCAGCAAGTATTGTTTTATAACATTATTGCACCATCTGCTCACAAGATATGGGCTTTACCGAATAGACAACCTACCGATGCTTCGATTATGCAATCACAGTGCACACAGCAAGCTGTCGAATATCTAGTTTTGCTACCTTGGATTAGGTTGGGACATTCTTTAAATGATTTTATAGGGTAATTCAATTGTTTCAGAATAAAATCTTTATAATAATGGTGTTTACTGAATTGGTATGTAAATGATAAATTTTGTGAGGAAAGCAAATCGTACAGAACACAATAATTACTGACCAGGTGTATCGGTCTCCCTGCGAGTTCTCGGTGATCTACCAAAGCCACTTCCACCGCGTCTCTAGAACATTCAACATGTTCATGTTCACAGGAATGACATATTATGAAATCATAGGAAGCACAGCTGAAGCTTTTGACAAATGAAAAGTGAGAAAATTGGCATTTAGTCTTGGTCTGCTGACGATGTACTAGTGACAAAAGTCTGAATGCACATGATAGCCTAAAAATATCAACAGCTACCCTAAACCGGATCTTTCATCAAGCCACTGACCTATAACTGTGAGAATAGAGCAGCACAAAAGCACATGATAGTAACAACTACCCTACTCTAAAAGTTTCATCAACGTCTGCTGACAATGATCCTGTGAACAATAAACCTGAATGAGCATGATAATCTACAATGTTCACAAATCTGAGTAATCTGGTTTAATATTGTTGAATACACGGAATTGGAAATCCTAACAAATTCAAATATTATGAGTTCCAAGTATAATTTCCTGCTTGTCACATTAGAGCACGGCACAAACCTCCCTATCTCGTTCCCTCTCTCTGGAGCGACTTCTCCTGTCTGACTCATTCCTCTGTCTCTTCCTGTCTGGTGAGCCGACCCTCTCCACCCTATCAGACTCCCGATCACGAGGGGGTGGACTGCGGTCCCTCTTATATCGAGGACCTCTGTCATCAGCGGGATGACGATCATCGTAGTGTGGTGGACCATCAGGATACCCTGGTCCATCATGCCCACCATATCCTACAGAAAATATTTGAAACATGTGTAAACGCCTACAAACTGAGAGCAACTTGGCACCATATATGGTTGGCAATGGCCTCAAGGCACCTTTATTCGACAGTCTTAGGACGAAGCCAAACATTGTGATTCTCACAAACTCCAGAATGAAAATGTAATAGATGGGCTGCCAAAATAATTACAAAATAAAAATCTGTTCCACTATAGAAAGGAATGTATATGACAAATCATCATAGCAACTGAGAATTAAAATAAACATATTTTTACCTCCTCTTCCTCTGCCTCGCCCCCTCCACGTGCCTCTGCCTCTGTATCCACCTCTGTAACCCCCTCTATCGTCAGGGCCGCCACATCTGTCATCATGAAGAGGGGGTGGACCTCCGTAGTGGTCTCCTGGAGGGGGTGGTCCTCCACCATACCTTCCATATGGCATGCGATCAGGGGGTGGCCTGTCTCCATATCCGCCCCTACCTCGACCTGAAATAATTTACATAATAACGGAATAATTTCATAATATAACATAATATAACATAATATAACATAATATAACATAACATTATATAACATACATGCATAGAGACTTTCATTTAGTTCATAAAGCAACTACAAATTCAGGAAAACTTGATCAAATGTTAGACTTACCTCTAAATCCACCCCTGTCAGGGCCATCAAAGTGAGGATAAGGAGGTCTTTCTCTGTCATAATAACCATCAGGGCCGGGTCCAGGCATTCCAGGAGGGGGATAATCTCTACCGCCCCTATAATCACCCGGGCCCCTACAAGGATTAGTACATAAGCATTCCAGATTCAGATAATTGGATCTGATGTCTGTTAGCCAATTGTGGGGGTCAAATGAATAAGAAGATGATTTGATGCAGAAATTTCTATTGGACAAGTGCCCTACTCATGATGTAAGTAGAACTTTTTTTAGCGCTGATAAAGAAAATTCCCTCAATTAGAAACAAACAATATATGCATTTTTTTCAAAGAAATTTTTTGTGTTCCCATAGAATTTATGACAAAAGGTTGATAATGAGCAGACTTCAAAATTCAGCTAATTATTTATTTGCAAAAAGTATAATCCAAGTTTCAACCTAACTTTTTTGCCAGTATTGTAAGCATGGATGAGAGTGGTTTAAATTTGATTTTCTAGCTCACCTGCCATATCCCGGGCTAACAGGTAATCTTTTGTCACCTGGTGACCTTGATCTCGGCGGGGTTCTCCTGTCTCCTCTTCTATCACCTGGACTTGGCGGGCGTCCTCTATCATCCTTGTGATGTGGACTGTGACCAGAAGGCCTAGGGCTAGGTCGGCCTCCTGCAGCAAACTTCTCCTCCCTTTCCCGCCCACGATCTGCGTACATTCTCTATGTAACATAATATAATAATAATGAAATATTAATAATAATATCATCAGGAAAAAATTGGAAATTGATTGTGCATGTAATTATGCTGAAACCACACCTTTGGAAAGTTGTAGATTTCATTATTATTTTGGGGATATTCATCATTAGAATTTATCAGCTTAACTTTCATAAAGATCACAAAAATATGCATTTAATCAGATTCCTGCATGCCATGAATGTTTACTCACATATGGATGGACAGTGATCAAATGATACCTGTATACTGTTGCATGTATATCTCTGATCGATAGAGAGCGAACCAATTCCTTTAGTATGAGTACCATCACAAGGAATTTGGTGTAACAGCCCGTGTTCAATTTGATCAGTTAGGGGTGGGTACATAATTGGCACTGATACTGAATTGACACTAACAATCAGAGATACACATCATGATAGTGTAATATTGATGTCAGTGTGATATGGATGTCTATATACTACCTCCTACCTTTTCCCTGTCATCTGGATATCTGTCTCTTCTCTCATCTCTCCTGTCGTCACGCCTGTCGTCACGCCTGTCATCGCGCCTGTCGTCGCGTTGATCGTCACGTCTGTCGTCGCGTCTTTCATCACGTCTATCGTCGCGTCGCTCATCTCTTTTTTCTCTGTTGTCATACCTCTCCCTATCATCTCTTCTCTCTCTCTCCCTCTCACGATCATCCTCACGCCCTCCTCGTGGTGGTCTGTAAACACATTAAGACAATATATCATTTTGGAAGCCCCAAGTTTGAAGCTTGATGTCACATTAAGCCAGCAGGACAGTAATTTATCGGTTAATTTTTTTTATATTATTACCATACCTGGTCTCATCATCACGACCTCTTGTTGCTGAAGGGTATTCCCTCCTACCATCTCTGTCATCTACTCGAGATCTTTCCTCCCTTCTCTCATCTCGCCTGTCATCACGTCTTTCTTCTCGTCTTACTTCCTGGCGCTCACCAGGAGAACGCTCTTTAGGCCTAAAGATCAATGCATGTTGCCATTTATAGGACTGCTGATAAGAATTTTAAGTATCATACATACATAAAAGTCAAGCATATTGGTTCTTTGTGACTGATTTCGAAGCTACTCCCCCTCTGATTGTTACTAGATGCATGATTTATCATTTAATGATATCATTATCATTATCAATATCAACAACAACATCAACATCAACATCAATACATGATCAAGGTGCAGCACACAAGCTTATATATACCTGTTATCCCTGTCCCTCCTCTCATCTCGAGATCGATCGTCCTCTCGTCTCTCCTCCCCGCGTCTATCCTCTCCTCGTCTACTGTCTGACCTTTCACCCCTTTCATCTCTGCTGTGATCATCTCTACGCTCCTCTTCCCCCCTGCTACGATCCTGCTCATCCCTACCCCGATCTGGCTCAGCCCTTGTACCTTCATCTCGATGTGATCTGCGGTCAGCGGAGGGGGAACGAGATCTTCTATCTGCATCTAGGATCGGACAAAAGTTTTAGAGGTACTGCTGATTGGTTGTCCAAAGAGACAGGCGTACATTTGTTCAAATGAGTCCGATGATTAGGATTCTATTTAAAAAAACTGTCTCAGTACTGGTTGATTAAAACAAAATGGTTCTTTAATATCAACTTGCCACATCCCAAAGCATGGGCCAAGTTGCTCTCTGTTGGCAGGCAGGTTGGATCACACCTAGGGGCCAACCAAACCCCTGTAGTCAAACCCGCAACCTTCAACATTTGCATGCTAAAGGAACGGTGCTCTAACCGGCTGAGCCACTCCTACTCCTGCATGAGTTTCAGTTGTCTAAGTATATTCCAGACAGCACAGCAACCCAATAGCAGTATGCCAAAATATAACACATCAAATCAGGAAAATGAACAAATTGATACGGGATAATTCAAACATGTGTTAGTAGTGGATAATATTTATCTGATAATACAGAATGTAAAAAATTACCCGAGTGACGTTTAGTAGATCTGGATGGTTTCTCTTGAGGAGTTGGAGATCTGGATGCACTCCTACTAGAGCCTGATGAGGAGCTGCTAGCAGAGCGGGATCTCTTCTTCTCACTGTTAGCGGCCGGCTCTCTGCTCTCTGAATGCCTACTTAAAAACATTTGTTGTTTATTCAATTGTGGATTGAGAAGTTTTTGATAAAGCTGAATATTTGGAGAACTATGAGCACTTTAACCTGAGTCAAAATTTGAATCAATAATACAACCAAGGAGTTCGACCTAGATTGCTGACATCCTATTTGTTGTTGGAGAGGAATCACTATTTGACAGGAGGGGATAACCCTCTACTACTGCGATAACATAAATTTGTAAATATAAGGCTGTTGCATCTCCTTGTCGCCTTGATTCACTCGTGTAGCGATTGCAGCACAAGTCATCAAAAGCTTGAATTCGATCTGCATTTACTTGCAACTTTTCCCCTCATTCCCTGTTTAATTTAGTATTCCATTAATCTCAACCCTTCTTATGTCTTATCATATTAGTAAACATAAGCTTGATCTACATTTACTTGTAACTTTTCCTTTCATTCCCAGACTGAATTTGTCTTCCATTACATTACTCACATCCCTCATATTACTAAACTAAAAGTCTTAGTGATCACCTTTTAGACTGAGTTTCGTCCGATCTGGACTTTCTCTCTTCTGGGCTTCTCTCCACTCGAGTCACCTCTGACTTCCCTTTACCTTCAACTCTATAAAATGAAATTTATAAAATAAAGCTGACATTTCCAGAATAATACATGATCATCATAACTCAACTCCAGCCTTGGATTGTCTATCATATACATACTGATTCACGCCTGATAACTTCACTGTGAAATATCCAATATTTTATTGCGATTGTCTTCTCCTGCACTTTTATTTAGTTGGAGATAACTCCTTATTACTACGAGTAGAAAACCTGTCGATAGGCAATTAAAAAAATAGTTTGTGTTCGGAATATAATGTGTCACAGGCCACATATTTTTTTTTTTTTAAATCCTGTTTAACAAATCATATCCATCTCAAAATACAGTGTTAAGATGGGTCGATGAAGCGAAACTTACTCAGCTTTTGATTTAGATTTTTTCTTCATCACTTTAGAACCTGCTTTGACCTTTTCACTATAATAAAAGAAACATTCCGATGTTAGCATATCAATCATGTCGTCATATCCAATGACCTACATTCAAACAAAGGGTTGTGCTTAGGATTGACAGCAAAGATGTGCCAAAGCAGTGCCCAAGAGAAATTCAAACTCCCATCTGTATCCGGCATGAGAGTAACCACTACTAGTTAACGACTACCCCAAAAACCAAAGCATGTTATAGTCAGGCAGTTATTTTTGATAAAGTTGTGTCAGATTTGCATGGTAAAAAACTCAATGCTCTACATGAATTATTAATAGTGGAAAAGTGCCTTCCATAAGGGAAGGTAACACCCATTCTCTGCATTATGATGTCACAGTCTACCGCATGTGCAACACAGGAAGCAATCACTTCCGGGAGACTGTGACACAACTTTATCATAAGTAATTAACCAACTGCCTGACTATAATCTGATTTGGTCGTTGGGTGGTCTTAAATATTCCAAGCTCTGTATCTGAAAAACTGAGAAATAAAAGTACCTCAAACAGCATATTCAGCACTAAGTTGCTCTCAGTTTACAGGAGACTGCAACATGATTTAATCTTTAGATTTCCAACACATTTAGAGTGCAAGCGCACTTACAAACTGAGCAATTTTCTATGTCGTAAATCAAGCATTTGTCTTACTTACCCTGACTTAACCTTCTTTTTCTTTTTATCTACACCCTCTTCAGCCTGATTTGATTCTACTGATGAACTTCTCTTTGCTTTCTTCTTAGTCTCCACGGCCCTGTAAAATACATTAGTATATGTCTCATATTAACAGGGAAACAGCGCTTGGATCGCAACCAGACATTTCTCTACTGAACTAGCACTTTCCTTTTATTATTTCACACACATGGTAATCAGTAAGCGGTTAAGGTTATTAATTTAAAACTGAAATTGGTCCGGAGCAAGCTGTTTGTTTTCTACAATTGATGGTAACATCTGTTTGTGAATAGTGACTCAATCGCCTGAGCATCGAACAAAGTCATAGATAGAGGACGGATGCCTTTTACCAAAAGTTAGAACCAATAGATTTTCAAATAGCTTCATACCGGTTAGCATCAAGATTTTAAACAACAGAGACATTCCTACTCCATCATTGTAATATGTCATTGGCTATTTTACCAAATAAATCAATCTTATCTTACTTTTTCTTCTTTTTAACCGGCTCCTCCCCACTAGACGCCGCTGGCTTCTTTTTCCCCTTCTTCTTCACAAGTTTGGGTTTACTCTCAGAAGGTTCTGGTTCCCTTTACGATAAAATTTAACATGGCATAGCATCAGAAGCGCTAGAGCCTTAATTTGTAAAGGCATGATAAACCAGGGCTTAGAGCAAGTGGACACAATGCAAAATTCAAAAAGTCAATGCGATAACGGCATGAGATATTCACAAATAATTAGGAAAACTTCAATAATGGTCACATATTTCCACACAACAAATGCAATAGAAGAGATACAGCGGGGAGTATGTATCATAAACTTACGGTTCAGGAGAAGGGGTTCTGGGTCCTGATCTTTTAGAGGTGGATGGATTCTATAAATACAAAGGTAAGATATATGTGATGCAATTGGAGCTTGTTTTCCCAAATGAAATGATTTTAAGAATTTATGTCGCTTATTTAAGATATTTCCATATGCATACATGCAACCTTTATTCAACGGTTGACCTCATGCGATGTGCTAATATTGATGCACTTTGTCATCCTGTGAGATTTATGGATATGTTTCTGTCACTTGTCAGTATTAGGCAAACTAAAACACCATAACAATCAGGTCAATCAACATATGACACCCTTACACAAATTTCACTAGCTCAGATATGAGCGGAAAGGCTAACTTATCCATAATTCAAATATGTAAGGCCACCACAGAGAGTTTGATGAGAGCTTACCCCATAGAGATATTATATATATATATATATATACATATAATATAATATATGATAACTATATGGCTTACCCCGATACTCTGTTTGCTTGCCAGCTCTTTGTATCTCTGCAGTTTCTCATCCAGTGTTTGAAGGTCAGATGCATCGACATCTGTTAGCTCATCACTGCTATATCTGTCTTCCTTAGGAGCGACTGTGATAGTAGATTTTATAGCTCTGTCAGCACTAACTTCCCTCTGTGACCACAAGTAAAAAATGTGGAGTGTTTTAATAATAAACAATAAAGTAACATATTACAAGTAATAAGTGATATAATAACATATTATGTTATATATTATAATCTATCATAACATAATAACATATTATAAGTGATTAAAGAACAAATTACAAGCTTTAATATGGAGATTGTTTGATATTTGGCTGTTTATATTTACCACATGAAGTCAAAGTTTATATGCAGCTCTGATACATACGGGGAACAGGAAACGAAATTAATAAATACGCACCCTTTCTGGAGATGAGGAGTAGTCCCTCCTGCTCCTGTCCCTATCATCTCTCCTGTTTTCTTCTCTTGGTCTGTTGCTATCTCTTCTATCACTCCTACTAGGTGCTGAGTCTAACTCTCTGTGTGGTCTGAACAGGAAAATATAGACAGGACAAAGAATGACAGTGTTAATTTCTTGTGAGCAAGCTGCAGTATACATATCAGACAGCATATATGGATGATCCCAACTCTGATGCTCAGCACAGGTGAACAAACTAAGCAAAAAAAAAATATAGGCTTTATTGCTATTCATTGCTCCTTTCGGGGCTAATGAGAATATGCTTTCATTAATTAAATAATTAAGATCTCATCTAATAAGCGCGCCCTCGTACAATGTAAGGGTGGGCAAGCTAGGCTATTGTCCGGAGAGCTCACCTCCTTCAGCAGGATGAGAAGTGACTGGGATTCGAACCTGCAATTCTCAGATTGAGAAGCTTGAATCCTAACCACTAAAACACCCTGCCTGCCCACCCTACTATCAGTCCATGTGATAGCAGCATGTTTATCCATCCTTAATGTCAAACATTCTAGTCTAGAGAATTAAGCATACCTGGTTTCAGCATTAGGGAACTCTTTCTCATATCTCTCCCGATCATGGTAGAATATACAGTTTGGTCCGTAATTACAATATCCATTCTTGAATAAAAATTTGCACGGGTCTCGCTTGTCTGATTCTCGCTGCAATAAGATGTTCAAGGTGCAAACCAGATTTTGGTTACATTGCTGCCATTTAAAATCAATTATTAATACTCAGTAATGGATCTCTGTGCCTCATGCTCTTATAAAACCATTCTAGATGCTGCAGTTTTCTTGATGTGACCATTTAGCTCAATATGGAAAACCAACTGAATTAAGCCGCACGATTGAGCGTCTAAGCACTTTGAAGGCAATTTGACTTGTATTGTTTGTAGAAAACTGATACCGATTATGAAGTACGGACGAACCTTTGGTTGTGGTCTATCGAATCTTCCTCTATTTTCAAACCTCGATCCACCCCTGTTTTCATATCTACCCCTATCTCCGCCTCTTTCTCCACTCCCGACCCGGTCATCTCTGTAATCTCTTTCTCGGTCTCTCCTCTCATAGTCTTCTCGCTCTCTTCTCTCTGATGATTCATGCTTACTGCCTGAACTCGTCTTGTGATCTGAAATGCAGATACATTAGATACAATCAACTTTTCAAGATGGAGGGAACTCAATCCTAACAGGAGATCTTAAATATCATGGTCACAGTTTTCTAATCATATTTACCTGTAGCGATGAAAGTGTCATGGTAAATATTTCGTTTTCACAATATACTGCACAAAGAGTAAATGTTTCACACTACAGGACAGGGTTTGCTAGGTTTTACACACTATTCAATGGCCGAAATAGATGCATTACTGGGACTTAAAATTACTCACTAAAACATCCGTATGAAGGTCTCACCTTTGGATGAACCTCCTAGCCTCTCAAACACGGATGATTTAGATGTCCTTCTGTCCTCATCGTCGCTATCTGAGTGGTGTCTCCTGGACTTACTCTTACTGGATAACATCTGCAAGGGGTCACTTATATTAGGAACCATATATAGATATGAATAGGGTGATAGACCTAGATATAATCAATGTTGCTGCTCAGTGCAGCTAATCCAGCGACAGTAAATATTTACCTACTTGTAGGGAGTCAGGGACCAGACTAGGACTAGAGCCTTAGGCCAGTGACTGATCTTTGTAGATTTTGTTAATTTATTATTCATGAAGACTGGTGAAGTAAACCAATTTGGAATTCATACTTGTAACTGATGCCTATTTTGATGAGAAAAATATGGGCATTTGGGCTTTAAGCCTGCATTTCGCCTATGGTACAGGACGGGTCTTTCAATTAGAATGAGAGATGCTTAACTAGAGCCAATTATCACTATCACCTTGCTCAAAATTGTCACTCACTTGGTCAGTTAGATAAATTCATTCCAAAATTACTCCACTCAGAATGTATATCGTCCCATCAGGTCTCGTTTACTCAGTGAGCGAGTGCTACATGGGACATGTATTACAGCACTCAGGCCTATAACGTATTGTTGTTTGTGCTGTAGGGGCCGCATGAGCACTGTAAGACATGTCCCATACAACGCCTGCCACACATCTCACAACACTAACGTTTTGGATGGACTAAGTACCTCAAATATATCTTAGCATGCAACATGGGCTGTACAAAAAGCCCTATGGCATGTTTTTTTCTTAAAACTGGCTACTAGTACTTCAATACAAAACTGAACATTTTCTGTCATGTTGTTTATAATTGGAAAACCCCCTGACTGACATACCCATGCATCATTAGAGCCTACTGTATGAACTCAATCAATAATGACATCTAGATAAAATGCTTCAATGACCCTTTAATAGCTGTGTGCAAGTTTCTTTCAGTCTCCCCACCATCCCTCCCATACACTACAGGCATCTAAACATTACAAAAGTTTATGCAGTTCTGAATGGGCATAAAAAACCGTCGCTGGTAACAGGTGATGTAAGAAATGTTGTAGGACAGGTCTTACAGAGCTCAAGGCCTCTACAGCATAGTTCTTATATACAACACAGCATTGCTATACAGTCTATATGGTGAACAAATTCCATTGTTCTTGAGTGCTGTAAGACAAGTTGTACCGTTCCAGAATAAGTCCAGTTCTAAATGGCCAATAGCCAGTTTTATGAAAAATTCATAGTAGAGGGTTTGTTGGTGCAGCCCATGTTGCATGTTAAGGCATAGTTCATTACAAAATAAAATACAGTTGTAAAATACCCTTTACCAGTGGTTCCTACATATTGTAGCAGCGGGTGGATTGAGTATACCCACAAATGAGTGTATCAAAAATAGGGAATTGAGGCTACCATACACATTCCCCAGCATGCAAGCACACACATCCAACATGTAATCAGACATGCAAACTTTGCCTGCCATTGTACTCCTTTGTTCACCAAACAAAAGGCCTTTTGTTATACAGCTCTCATAGGTCTCTTGGGACATGTCTCCCTGACATCGGCCCCCAGGGCCTATCCAACATCCTACAGCATAGGTGTACTTTATTTTGTAATGTTAGGTACTTAGTCTGATCCAACAAAGGATTTCTAACGATATTGGCTGTATAACAATGCTGTATTGTATTTATCAACAATGCTGTATTGTATTTAACAATAATGCTGCCATTCATGCAACACCCGTCGCCAGCGACGGTTTTTATTGCTCATTTAGAACTGCACTTTATTTTGTAATGACGACATGTCTTACAACACTCCTGTGTTGGATCAGACTAAGTACCTAAACGTTGTCTTACATTGCAAGATGGGCTGCACCAAAAAACCCTCTATGATTTTTTCATAAAACTGGCTATCGCCCATACTTATACAGAACTGGACTTTTTCTGCAATGAAAGCTAGAGTAGATGACTGGACTGTCCAGTCACCACAACAACAAAAGCTTGTATGTATGCCAATCCAAGTCCCAACCAATGTCCATGGACATTGGTGGCAAAGTAAACATGCTTGCAAACCCTTTGTTTCTTCTAGGCTATGTGATTTATTGGACACTATTACATACTAAAACGAAACTGTATTCAAACACTCAACAATCAATCCAAAAAAGTATGATGACGACCCTTACTTACTACTCTACTCCTCAGTAACTTAACATAACTATTAAAACTTTGTTGCATGAGATGAGTTCTCATCATGTAAAGGGCAGTACTTCTTGGACCTTGATTATTAACAGGAAATTTGAGAAATTAAACGATGACTTTACTTTATTGGGAGAACCCTAATGCCAACAGCTGTGTAGGTATTTTTCTCTCAACACAGTGTTTGAGCTTTTTTTCTTCTCAGAATTTTTTTTAATTGCAAATAATATATCCGCTGTGATATTTAACAGGAAGTATAGCCTAATTTCATCCACTATGGTCATTATTTCCAAAAACTTTCGAGTCAAGAGAGGATGACTACCATGAAAATTGAAGCAGATCCCTATCCCTGCTATCACAACTGGTCAGCAGGTTTAGTTCATTGGTCAGAGCAGGGAGGATGGTCAGAGAGTGTGGAAGGTATCCCATCCTCGCTGATCAATCGAACAAGAGAGGATGGGATATTCCCTCACCCACACTGCTCTTGCTAGCAAAAGTCTGTTTGTAAAGTTCGGCAAATTGTTATGATTACTTTTAATTAGTTTTATAATCAATTTTTATGACAACACCAAATGTTTATCAACTATATACATTTTCAATGTATTCAGATCGATTAATAAAGTAATCATCAATCAATCAATCGCCCGGGTGAACATAATGATACAGGAATTTTTAATGTGATGTTTAAAGACGGACGTTGTATCACTGAACTCAATGGAGAGTTCATTGGTTTTATTGTCAAATTAGCCAAATTCCCACAGCCATCACATAACATTTACGTGTTTCCCGCTCACACATTGGAGAAGGCAACTCACGTGTTGAATATAGTTTGAGCAGGGAGGATTTCCAGCTTTCAGTTGTGACCCTGCCATCCCTGACCATCCAGTGCAGCGTGGCCGCACACCGAGGGCAAAGCCCCGAGTAAACATAGCTGGGGTTATGGGAAGAAGGGCCAAAGGGTATAAGCCCGCCTGCCCCAGCGTGAGCAATCTAGGGCCCTTAAAGATTAATTGACTGGGTTTTGGAGGGATATATTACGCAGGGCTTTATAAATGTGCACAATGTTGAAAGATGTAGAATTGAATAATATATTCCAACTTCTAACTGACATCATGCCCACTCTCACATTATAAGCACTAGTTCACTCTAGTCAGCCCCATGGTAGGAACCAGATAGTGCAGACTGGAACCCTATGATATTTTGTAGGCCTACTGAGGGATCATACTTTATCTTTGGACATACTACATCATAATATTCATATACTCCACCTGCCACAATATGGAACCTTAAACAAGAAAACCCAGCAAAAAAATTACAAAAAATAAGTCTACAAAAACAAGAAAGCAGGATCGAAAACAGTTGTATACTGTTCAACATTTATACTCCGGAGGACAGCTAGGTTAAAACTTTAGACTCCATTGATAGATTTGTACCGAGACAGAGCTTGCTGGAGCAGGTAACAATATTATTGAACAGTCCTCAATGATCGAAGACGGGTATAAAAGACCCAGTAAATGTGAAGCGATCAAACAGCCATATCAAATTCAAATGGGGTTAGCAGCCTATTTTTTCGTAAATAAGAGGAGTAGTAGAGAGATTTGTTAATGGGAATGGGTTATGCTGATGCGGATTGTGTGATACACATGCCCGATCGATTTTTATTCCAAAAATCACATTGGAATGTGGTGAAAACACACCTGATGTCATACAAAATACTTGCTCCTAACATTAACGTAGGGATCACCCAAACTTCTACCTTCAGGAATTCTACAGAATTCAACACATAAAATTAAAGATAATAACTTGAAAGGATTCTTCATTACATTTACAGACTCTGACTATAGAGCACTGAAGACTGCACAAATCCACATCATTGTTATCCAAAATCCGAATCAAATGTGTTCAACAATAATAGTACACTTGAAGAGTCTAACCAATGAAATTATTCTTACCTTCGATGTGCTCATGGATAGATCATTCACTGAGCTGTCCACCCCTCCCTACAAACCTTGAAGCAGAACTTACATCTGCAAAAAGCTGACTGCTAGTGGTGGCGATACTAACTACTGTCTGCTATAAAATCTAGTAAAACAACATGGAGAGACCATCACTGTGGCTAGGTGTACCAGTAGGTGTAAAAATATCGGACAGACACAAAATAACTCGGTATGAATCCCTGTCCGATAAAGTTGTCTAGTATCTCTACAATCTTAAGTCAACACATCATTGCGTCATCGTCAACTATCAGTACTGTACTCGCTCCCACTGAATATTTTTCAGTCTATTCGAAACAAAATTTGACTACTCCCAATCGAAGTTATAATGATGTTCTGCTCTAATTGGATTAGACTATTACCAAATATCTAAAACTCGTAAATCACATTGAAAACTATAGTTCAACAGTCTTTGCTATTTGTTACATATTCGGTTATGGTCTGTTGAGGCTAGTTTATACTAGGAGGTATTTTGACAGTTTTTATCGGTTTTAACAATTTTGAATAGTTGTTTGCAAAAAAGTTCAAAAACGTTAAAACTGCCCTTAATGGTCTTGTATAATCTAAACATTACGGACTGTTGGGTAGTATGTGCATCTCAGTGCCTCAATTTTAGAAGCCTATACCTTTTCCTGATAAGGTTGATTATATTAGTCTATCCTTGGTCTATCTATGTTATAAATATAAACATGTAAAACTTGAATAAAAACTGATGAATTAATGATGTCACACAAACACTACTCCTATCAGCGCAAGCCACAATTTATCTTTAGTCTTGAGATCACAAAACATTCACAACAAAATGGAACTTGTAAGATGATGTCATAGACACATAATATACAAAATATACAAAAAGTACAATAGTGGCCACCACATTTTTGATAAAAGTGAAATTAAATGAACGTATATACATAGTTATCATCGGCATCAAAATAAAATTAATGATGCCTTGTAATAACCTAAGGAGCATGTGTTGTCCAATCACTACTTTGAGAGAATTGAAAACTCAGACTACATTATGTGAACAAATAAACTCCACATCATGTGATCAAAATGATGCACGTCCACCCAGCATGAGCGGATATAGTAGAGTGAGGCTTCTTGGGTGTTTATTAGAAGCCTACAGGACACCAAGCTTCCTCATGAGGCTCTCTTTAGAAAGTCTCTCTTGACTTTGAGGCAGATCTGTGCTTACTACACCTGGTGGTAGCACTAGACTTTTCTGAAGAGTATTTCGTGACTCTGGAGACTGATTGTGCCCGTCTGTTTCGTTCTTCTTCATGTCGATTATAGCACTGGTGACCATATCATTGATATTTGTTTTACCATCAGCATTAGCAAACTGTCTAGCAATGGCAGATGTGAACGCTCCTCTGACAGCCATCCCTCCAACAACTGATGACATCAGTAGCAGGGTATGTGGCCTTTCTAGCTTGATGTAAGGTTTCTTGGAAGGATCTACGGCACCAGCGTCATATTGTTTATGCTTAGCAGCTGGACGATACGGTTGACAGGCCTGAATCAGAAGAATCTGAAAAGCAAAATCGACCGAATATTTAAGACCCCTCCGACCAAATTTCAATTCTTAGATTTTGCTACATGGAATTCTTTCTTTTTTTGTGCTCCATATTTAATCTTTGTCTGTGTCATCAATTTAGAATCTTGAACAAAAAAATGTAGGTAAACTTTGTCATTAAGACTACGGGAACAAGTCCAGTCAACTTACCAAAGGCACATGTTCAGGGAGAATAGCTCTCAGCTCCTGCAGAATATCAGTAATAGGTATTTTGCAGTCGTGATTCCCGGTCAGTATTCCTGCTTGACCATGAGACATGATGGAGACGACGAGCAGTGACAATCCATCAGTAAACCTGCTGATCTCAGATTTGAGCTTATCAAACATGTCATAGTCCATCTTCCATTCCATGGACTTAGACGAAAATCCAGATTTGGCAAGACTTTGTTGCATTGTATCAGCTTCTTCTCTGGCCCCGTCCCTTTTCTCAGAGTTGAACAGCACTAATCCACATCTCTTCACATGAGATTGCTGATAAGGTATGATGTATTGATCACTGTGATTGAACAGCAGCTTGATGTCATTCGCCTCTAGTTGATGTTTCTCTATCAGCTCCTTTAGCGTCTGTGACTTATCTGTGAACACATTAGGAAAGATATGTCTCAGTTGCAAGCTTTAAAATAATGTGTAACTGTCAAACGATTTTCCCCAGCTCCCACAAAATGCTGTGATTGAATTGTGAGATTCAGTGAAACAGATTTACAATGTCGTTCTTATTAGGTCTCTACATTCTAATAAACAGTTTTCTGAGCTCTTATTTATGCCTCAATTCGGAGTTGTTTGGTACTTTTAACCCACGCCGCATAGGAAAAACCTGTTAAAAGAAGGCTATCTTGAAAACCGCTTATGATAGGATGAAAATGATTTTTGATTCTGAGTCTGCTCCACTGAAAATCCTGTGAGACAGGGTTTCCAAATCATTGGAGGCTTGAATGTTGATAAATCTTAATTTATGTGACGAAATTCATGAAAAATTCTGCCAAATTGTCCGCAAAACAGGCAGAAAATGCTGTAATTGACTATCCAATTACTGAAATTATTTCCCAAACTATGTCCATATGAGTTTTTAATGTTGCAGATTCAGAATCAAAAACAATTTTTATCCTTTTATAAGCGGTTTTCAAGATAACCCTCTTTTCAGCACGTTTTTCCTATGCGGCGTGGGTTAAAAATACCAAACTGAAGAGGAGGACAACTCAGAATTGAGGCCTAAATCAGAGCTCAGAAAACTGTCTATTCTATCAGAGAGATTTCTTACACAATTATGTGCTTCATAGTTAGGGTTTTTAGTTGCAATCGAAGAGTCCTCCCCAAGCTAGAAGCAAAAGGTAGTTCTGATATTAATTTTTTGGAGAACAAGGTGATATGGTGATAAAGTTCTTGCCTGACAAAATTCTGAGGGCTGAGATGTAATCTTGGAGAACATTGTATCCAGAGTCAGATATTTCAGTACCTGCGAAAACATGAAAAAATATTATCTCACCTCTTGATACCAACTGCCTACTTTGGTAAACAATGTATATGGGGAGGAAACTCTAACAATACTCATAGAATGTTTGGTATTTTCCACTGCTGGTAGATGCTCATTTTTTGTTACACCATTTTGTTGTGTGTTGTTTTACTTACATGGATTCATCAGTGGGTACGGAACAGATTCACTCTCTATAGCACTGAGGTCTTTCCCGCAAACAGTTATTTCGGTTCCCGTATAGCAGATATTTACATCACTGGCTGCATATTCTAGATTGAACCAATCAGGATCAGCAACTGTAGTTGGGGTTGATTTATTTGCAAGTAAGCAATGGGAGCAAACAAAGCCAGTCTCATACCGAACGCCTTTCCAAACAGATTTCAGTTCTGAGATGATCTGTCGCAGTGAACTTAGTTGATCTTGCCAAGCTTCACATATTCTTCTCAGAGGGGTGAGAGCGATTAATGAAACACGCTGCTCCTTAGCTTGATGTAGGAGGTATTTCACTCTTTTGTTCCCCTTTGTTACTGTTGCACCATTCATACCAGCCTGAGGAATGTTGTAGGGATCTGAGTTCATGTCTAGGTAAGCTGCTGTGATGAGGGAGTATACGTAGTTCGGTAGAGGGAGACCGCGTAGGAACAGATCTACCCTTAGCGGGATCAGGTGATCATACACTTCTGGTGCCTCTATCCTCTGCTTTGCGAAGTAGGGTATGATGTACTTCTCATTTCTTAGCTCATCAGATGGTCCGCATGAATGAATAAGATGAAACAACTTCAAGATTTCCAATGAGATGTCAGTTGGGAGTATTGTTTCTTTCTCTAGCAGATTAACAAGCAAAGGACCCTCCATTACTCCAGTCTCATTGAAATTGTCAATCATGTCAGCATATTTACTTTTGGTGAAGGTTCTTCCATTACAGGTGAACGTCGAAAAGTGATGTAGCCGTTGATCCCAGGTATCATCTATCGTGTGACTATATAGCACCTCTATGAGGCCTGTCAGAACTTCCGCTCGGTGGAAAATGTAACTTGAGAGTTTTTCTATTTTCCCAAACCACATTATACGTCCTGACTCATGGAGATACTCGAGGGCTACATGGTCTTTATCATCGGGAAATTCCTTATCTACCTCTGACAGGGTGATGAACAGTTTATCACTTTGCTGAGTGATTCTGATGAATATTTTGTACCAGTTGCCTGGTATTTTTGTTACTAGTTCTGAACCAGTGAGGGCAATGGCGTTTTTCACAGCATCAATGTCAAACTGATCTGATGTGTCTGATAACACAAGAATGTTACTTTTTCCTATAAAAGTTTCTGAGGGATCAGTAAAGCTTGTCATTGTGGAAACAGGATTTGATGTTGGAGACACACTTCTTTCAGCTTCGATGATGTGCTGACGTAACACTTCAGTGACCTCTATCAGTTGCTCTCTTCTGCGTTCAAAACACTCATCACTAACTTTGTCACGGTGAGTGAGGACTACTACTGGCCGTTTGAGTTGAGGAGATGAAATGTAGAGCTGTGACAGCCATTGTATACACAGCTCTTTGCAGGCCATCTCCAACCCATTCTTTCCAACTAACCTGTCAAACTCAGCAATGTCTATCACCAGCAGTGGGACACACTGAGTCTTAAAGGTTAGCTGGTAAGAAAACTGGTATATTGTTTGTCCTCCAAAGTCAGTAAAGACAAGTTTTGTGGCCTTGTCCACCTCAGCTTCAGATACTTGGAAAACCTTGGTGGCCGCGTCCAACGCGCTTTCATCAGAATCTCGTTTTGTCAACACTCTCTCATTTTGTTGTACACTACGGACAAGACTTGTTTTACCAGCCCTACTCTGTCCAATTACAGTGACTGGGATTAGCAGTTGATTACTTGGTTCATCCACGCGAAGGGCGGAGAAATATTTTCTCACTGCTTCAACTCCTAGTTTGCAGACAGCCAGAGGTGGAAATGTTAACGCGTGACAGCCTTTACATTTGACTTCTTCTAATGCGCCAAGTTGGAAAAGACTCTCAGGTATGGTGGTTAACTTGCGATTGTGCTCGACATCCAGGGTGATAAGATTAGTCAGTTCTCCAATGCTGCAAGAGATGAGAGATCAGCTTACAGTTAAAATTACATGAGAACCAACACAAAACAGGGAGCCTTGTCAATCGTCCAGATGTTTTTTGTTCCAGTTGGAGCGCCACTGACTATATGCTGGAGCTAGTAAAGCAGAGACTCTTTGATCATATAGGCAAATGGAATAATATATCTAGGTTTCCCATCTAGCTTGACACTACTTTCTAAACTTCATACAAATCACAAGCTTTTGTCAACATACTCTTGTTATCATCAGTAATTTTTTTGGTCCCCCATGCACACATCTTTTGTCAATAAGTTTAAAGTAGCCCCATTCAGATAATAATGACTATGGTTTTCAGGCTGTGTTTTCATATTTGATTGATATCAATCTCTGGCTGACTTTGAGAAACATGTTGATAATTTAGCCAATGTGTCAGAAGAATTAAATTAAATTAAAGCTAGCAGCCAATTTTAGTGCAAACTCGCCCTAGTTAACATGAGTATAAAATTAAGTCGTTCACCTTAGAGTAAATGTGAAAATACAAGGTGGAAGTATTTACCTGGTATGTAGATGAGTTAAATTGCAAGAACCCATATCCAACTTTCTCAGTGATTTCATCTTGCCTAGGTCATCAGATAATACTTTTAACTTCTTATTTCCGTACGCGGATAACTCTTCTAGAGCTGCCAGTGAGCATATACTGTAATGATTGTGTTAAGTTTTAAATTTGATGTATGATAAAACATAAGCACACTGTCAAGGCTGACTTTACTTGCTGGCAAAGCATATATAAGTTATCAATGCCAGATGCCCTGTAGGCCAAATATTGACTGCTTTTGTCCTTGTTGTATTAGTACACGGAAGAAAGGCGAAGCTTTTATTTAGCTTATATACAACAATCACTCATTCACATGCCTGCAATCATACATGCCATTTGTACACTGGTGTACACCACTGCCTGACATACAACCAGAATTAAAAATGAGCTATGATTTGTAATGTTACTAACCTGGCAGGTATTTGAGTCATACTACAAGAGCTAAAATCTAATTTCTTCAGCGATCTCATCATGCCAATATAATTTGGTAATGCTTTTAGCTTTTTGTTACTTTGTACAGCTAACTCCTCTAGAGCTGCCAATGTGACGACACTGTGAAGTACACAAGTATATTGTTAGGGAAAATGAGGCAATAACTGTAATGATATTATGTGATTGCCACAGCGTTGTAACATTGGTACATCCTCATCATCAGCATCATATTCCAACGCGATCAACATGACATCGCCGTCACCACCGTAACAGATCACATTAGCATCACATAACCAGCTTCATCACCATTGCATAACCAATGCAACGCCAATCACCATCCCACGACATCAAAAGACCATGATGTCTCCATCATCTTAATCACCATCCTGTCACTCACCTGCCAGGTAAATGAGTCAAACTGCACGAACTGGCATCTATCTTCTTAAGAGATGTGAGCATTCCAATATCATCAGGTAATGTCTTGAGTTTCTTATTACATTCTACAGCTAATTCCTCTAGTGCTGACAGTGAGCAGATACTGTAATATAAATAGAGATATGGTGATGAAGCGATAGCTTAAAGATTCAAGATCCAGTAGGAAAGATGTACACCTCGTGTTATTGTTTATACAGTAGTTTGATGTTGTATTTTGGTTTTACCTGAAAAACTCACATGTAATTAGGAGTTATGTTCACACTGTTTGTGGAATTATGTTCCCATTGTCTTTTGTGAAAAAGTCAATTAAAGGATTCTTCTTGTTCCCTGAAAAGATTCTTGGTGGTTGTGCCTAAAGTATAGTTCTAAAGAAATCCATGACATCCTACAGGTTATGGGCCCAGTATCTCTATCCCACTGTGACAGAAATATAGCTTAACTTCCAGCAATCAAAATGGAAGAGAAGTGGAGTATAGATAGACTGACTGCTTCTAACTACACTACATGGAAGTTTAAGTTTAAGCATTTTCTGATAGCTAGAGAACTATATGGCTATGTGGATGGATCAGTTACACAGCCCACTGAAGAGCCAGCCAAAGCAAATTACACCAAGAAACTTAATAAAGCACTTTCCCTCATAGTGCTTGCAGTGAGTGATGAGTTGCTGTATCTCATCACTGAGTGTGACTCTCCAAAAGCTGCCTGGGAGGCTTTATCGAAACATTTTGAGAGAGACACTCTGGCAAATAAGATGTTCCTCAAGAAGCGCTACTTCCGTTCCATGATGAGTGAGAGTTCAACTATAGAGCAACACCTCAAGTTCATGAAAGACTTGACTGATCGTTTAGCGGCGATTAGGGCTCCTATTAGCGAGGAAGATCAGGTGGTTACTCTGTTAGGTTCGCTTCCTGATAGTTATTCAACAGTCGTGACCGCTCTCGAGACTCAGCAAGACCCACCTACGCTCGAATTCGTTCAACAAGCACTTCTTAATGAGGAACAAAAACGCAGGGAACAAGTATTACCGGCTTCGGTCGGCGTCTCTGGTGCCAGGAGTAACAATGCTAATCCTCCTGACACCGCTATGAAGGCTGGTCGCCCCAAACCCAAGTGCTGGGATTGTGGGAAGGTTGGACATATGCAGAGACAATGTCCAAACCGCAAGCAGCACTCTAACAGTAACAATCACAATAGATCTCAGCACAAAGCCAAACATGTAGCTGATGATACAGAGTCTGCTTTTGCTATCAACAATGATGATGGTGAGAATAGTACGAGTCAACGCTGGCTCATAGATTCAGGTGCTACTAAACACATGACACCCTATCGGTCACTGTTTACTGACTACCAGGAGTTTGAGAAGCCTGAGAAAGTAGCGATCGCTGACGGTAAAACTGTAAATGCCTTAGGTGTAGGCCGTGTCATGGTATCAGTCAGTGCTAACCGTAGTGTAGCTCGTAAATCTACGCTGTATGATGTGTTGTATGTGCCTGATCTCAGTTCTAACCTGTTCTCCGTGAGGGCAGTAACATCCAGAAATATGACGGTGCAGTTTGGTCATAGTCGCTGCTGGGTTAGAAACAAGTGTAATCAGTTATGTGCTCGGGGCACATTGGTAGATAAGTTATATTACCTAGATCTGGAGTCGTCCGACCACGCAAATGCCGCTGTAGCTAAATCTGATTCTCTGTGGCACAGTCGTTTAGCACATGTACATGAAGCCGCTATAAAACGTATGTGTCGTGAAGGGCTTGTGAATGGAGCCGAACTATTTGAGACTAAAGTCGGACTGTGTGAACCGTGTGTGAAGGGTAAGATGAGTTGTATGCCATTCAAGGCCAGGTCAGAGATCAAGTCTACTAGAGTACTTGAGCTCGTACACACCGATGTGTGCGGGCCCATGAGAACGACGTCGTTAGGTGGTAGTAGGTATTTTGTCACATTTGTTGATGATTTTACTAGATATACACATGTTTATTTTTTGCATGATAAATCTGAAGTGTTTTCTAAGTTTCTAGAGCTTTCTGCTCTTGTATCAAATCAGACAGGTCAATCGATAGGAACGCTGCGTTCAGACGGAGGTGGCGGGTATATATCCAACGAGTTTGAAACTCATCTGAAGTCATGTGGTATACGTCACGAGATCACTGTACGTTATTCTGCTGAACAGAATGGTGTGGCGGAGAGATATAATAGAACGGTATGTGAAGCTGCCCGTGCTATGATTATTGAGTCTAGGCTACCCAAGTTCTTGTGGGCTGAAGCCATAGCCACCGCTGCCTATGTTAGAAATCGTGTGCCCACACGTGCTCACTCAGAACCGACCACACCATATGAGCTTTGGCATGGCAGCAAACCTGACATAAGTAATCTCCGAGTATTTGGATGTCTAGCATACTCTCATATTCCTGATCAATTACGTGGGAAACTAGATGATAAGGCTGAATCAATGTTACACGTTGGATACAGTACCAGGTCCAAAGGCTATCGTCTATATGATATCAAAACTAAGTCTGTTGTAGTTCGTCGTGATGTTGTATTTGACGAAGCAGTTTGTGGTGTTACCAGTGATGGGTCGTGCCATGTACCGGTTGTCCGCCCTTCGCCGTGTGCAGACAACTCCAGCTCAAAACTCATCGTTGATCTCGACACCGCCGACGACAGTCACCCTCTAAGACGATCAGAACGCCAACGCCGTGAGCCTGACCGCTACCAGGCTGCCTCTACAGCTGATCACGTTGCCTGTCACGCTAGTGAGATCATTGAGCCTCAGACCATTGATCAAGTCGAGAACAGCCCACAGAGATCTGAGTGGATCGCAGCTGCAGAGCGTGAGTATGAAGCTCTTATGAATAATGAGACGTGGTCACTAGTAGAATTACCTCCAGGTCGTAAAAGTGTAGGCTGTAAATGGGTCTTTAAGGCCAAGTACACCCCTGATGGTAATGTAGATCGCTACAAAGCTCGATTAGTAGCCAAGGGCTATGCTCAGAAAGCAGGTGTGGATTACGATGAGACATATTCACCTGTTGTTAGCTTTCCATCATTGAGAGCAGTCTTAGCTGAGGCCGTGGATAGAGGCATGCGCATTCATCAAATGGATGTTGTGACCGCATTCTTGAATGGCAGCCTCGATGAGGACATATATATGGATCAGCCGTCAGGTTTTGTACAGCCAGGAGATGAAAATCTGGTATGCAAACTCAGTAAATCACTATATGGCCTCAAACAGTCACCACGATGCTGGAACATTGTGTTAGATAACTTTCTCAAATCGTTGAACTTTGTGAACTCCAATGCCGATCAGTGTGTCTATGTGCGTGAGTTATCTGGCTCTAAGGCTATGATTGCAGTGTACGTCGACGATTTAGTGTTTATGACAGATACTGAAGATCAGATGCTTGACATAAAGCAGGCTCTCGCAGCTCAGTACAATATGAAAGATCTCGGGCCCCTTCATTTCTGTCTGGGTATCTCTGTAGAGCAAGAACAGAGCTCAATCACACTCAATCAGAAACACTATGTCAACCAGATTCTTCACAAGTTCGGTATGAACAACGCTAATCCAGTCTCAACTCCTATGGCAACCGATGTCAAGTTTGAGAAAGAAGACGGGAGTAAACCCGCCGACCAATCTACCTATCAGTCTATTATCGGCAGCCTTCTCTATGCTGCATCAGCTACTCGCCCTGACATAAGTCATGCAGTGGGAGTTCTGTCCCGCTTCAACTCGTCTCCAACTGAGACTCACATGTCTGGAGCGAAACGTGTACTCCGATATCTGAAAGGTACCTCAGATCGCGGTATCAAGATGGTCAAGTCTGATGGTAAGTTAGTAGCTTATTCTGACTCGTCATGGGCTGACAATTCTGATAATCGAACATCCACCTCAGGCTCTGTGTTTATGCATGGTAGTGCACCGATCTACTGGTCCAGCAAATCACAGAGTGTCGTAGCTGTCTCTACTGCTGAGGCGGAGTATATCGCTCTATATGATGTCGCCAAGCAAGCTGCTTGGTTGAAGCAACTCTACAATGACATGAGAAGTCTCGACAACCCCGCTATTCTCACTCATGTTGACAATCAGTCGGCAATCTCAATCGCTCAGAATAACACTAGCTCTAAACGTACACGCCACATGGATATCAAATACCATTACTGCAGAGAAGCGATAGAGAAAGGTATCATTCAGACAACCTTCTGTCCCTCCGAATCCAACGTTGCCGACATGTTCACCAAACCACTCGCTCGTCCCTTGTTTGGCAAAATGCTCGCTATGCTAAACGAGTGGGAGTAGGTAAACGCGTAACCATATGATGTGACGCTCTTATATAACATACATGTACAGTTCGTTTGTAATTCATGTTTCATTTTTATCTTTTATCAAACTAAGTGGGAGTATTGTTTATACAGTAGTTTGATGTTGTATTTTGGTTTTACCTGAAAAACTCACATGTAATTAGGAGTTATGTTCACACTGTTTGTGGAATTATGTTCCCATTGTCTTTTGTGTTCTTTGGTGAAAAAGTCAATTAAAGGATTCTTCTTGTTCCCTGAAAAGATTCTTGGTGGTTGTGCCTAAAGTATAGTTCTAAAGAAATCCATGACATCCTACACGTGTAACATATAAATCAGATCCTGGCAAAAATTGGTATATGACCGCTGATCTTCTCAAAGCTTGATACTTTAAAATATTTACCAAAAGCATGCCAAGCGGATTTGTAATGGTGTTCCTGTGATTAAGACATGATAACAACAGTCAAAGAATGCGGTTGATTTGCTGACCTTGTTTAACAGCAGGTTATGAAAGCACTGGAAATCAGAGTTGCACAAGTTTTTGAGAACTTCTGCTTGTTGAAAACAGATTTAAGTTTATTTTCTCTTAAGTTGACAGAGACCCTGTTAGTTAGAATTTGATGATTACCATGTTGTATATATCAACCAATACACTAAAGTTATACCTCCCCTCTGACCTTGGATGGCCTGGATGGAGTACAGAATCCACTTAAATTGATCATGATAAATGATGTGGCAACTGATACATAAATAGAATTCAGGATAAATTCCCACGGGACCAGATTGGTTTGCATCAAATCGCTGTCGAATATACATAGAAAAACCCATATTAAAATAACAAATACAACAGCAAATGAAAAAAACACTGCAAATCAAAGACAAAAAAAAAGAAAACAGCAAACAGAACAAAATTGAATGTGCGATCAATGTTCTAGGCCTTTAATTATTTTTTGTTTGATTGTATATTTATTTTTCACTATCAGAAACTGAGAGGCAACATGACAAATGCAGGGTCACCATATTTTAACATTTTAAAGAGCTCGAAAAGTTACATAACCTCATAGGCTCTCAAGATTCTGACATATTTTCGGTAATTTTACAAATTTAAAAAAAAATTGAAGTTGCCCCTCAACAATAGGTGCCAAGTGTGCAGTGGAGCCACTAAGCTTATAAATCATATCCAATCTCAAGATTATTAAGGTATTTTATGATGTTAGCTCTGTTTATTTGTTGCGCATGCCTCATACCCATACGTCCTCTGCTCTTCTGCCTCCGCTTTCTGCAGAGGAGAAAAACCCTGGATTTACCCCATATTTACCCCATAAATTCTAGAACTTTCATACTGCCTTAATTCATGGCAGATATGGCGCTCATAAGGTCCCTCTGGTTCCCATAGTCTGATTGTGAGTTTTACAATGATGTAAGAAAAAGTACAGCTGTCATAAAGCCTTAAAGAAATCTCACTAAAGTAACGTCATAAATAAATTTTAGTGTTCAATATTGTATCAATTGAAAGCTTTCAGCTCAACACACAAGGATCACGAAGAACTAACTTTTAATTACGTGATAATAAATACATGATGAAATATCACAACCATCATAAATTCTGAAGATGCAATACTGTTTTAGTGATAAAGGGTGTATTCTTACTGATTTTGCGACACAATGAAATGACACAATAAACTCCGAAATGTGTCATCCTGCTATGACAAGGTGACGCCTGATAAATAACTCTGGACATCATATCAGATAAACAGAACATATCATCGCCCCAAGAAAAAGCATAACCAAACAGATAAGAATAACATACCTGTTTGGTAATTGAGACAGCTGACAGTTCGAGACTTCCAATATTTTCAGTGACCTCATCATACCTATATCAGCTGGTAGTTTTTTTAGCTTCTTATTTTGTGATATACGTAATTCCTCAAGAACTGTCAGACTAAGGACACTGCAATATAAAAAAAGAGGTATGATTACGATATAGCTGTCACATAACTGCTTGCCATATATATCAATACTGACATTAAAATTAACAAAGCTCAATTTATATCATAAAGCTACCTTACAGGAAAGAAATATTTAGTATTAGGGGAAAAAAATATTTCAATATAATTATGAACCTTAGGCCTGGCTGTGTACTGAAGGTTCAATTTCCCTACGCGAGATAAGATAGTTATATTAAAGGTTTCCTAGCAGGGTTCCATACAAAACAAATCGGCAACACCATGTTGTACGTTGGAGTCTTTTACACACCTGGTCAAATTCTCATTGCATTTGAACAAATAGGGGCCCCTTAGCGGCTTCTCAAATACACCAATGTCTATCAGCCGCGTCAAAAACATGCCTCAGTTAATGAAGGCTTTTGATGATGCATGTTCTTTCCTCATGATTATATACCACTCATACTGAGTTCCAATTGGCTAATAACTAAGTATAAGTCATGACTGTGACCATTGGGGTAAAATGGTAAGATGAGGATATAGCCGCTTCTCACAGGTACCAATTTGATATCGCAATGAAAAGTTGTATTATTGTCATCACTCACCATAATCTGATAACAGAAGAATAACTCACCTTTCAGGTATATAGGACAGATCACAGCCTGATGCATTTATCACCTTCAGTGATCTCACCTTACCTATAAGATCAGGTAATGATTTGAGCATCTTATTACCTCTTACAGATATAACCTCTAGTGCTGACAGAGAACAGACACTGAAATATAAATATAGACAATGTGAGGTAAGATGAGGATATAGCCGCTTCTGACAGATTACAATTAGATGTCATAGTTAACAATGGTATTACTGATATCAACATACCTATAGGTAAATTATCAACGGGTAAAAAGATTTCTCTGATAACTGATTATCATAGAAAACAATTCGAAATCACACTTAAAAATATTATTAATGATTGATTGTATCACCGTCATCACTCACCAAAATTTGATAACAGAGAAATGACTCACCTGTCAGGTATATGAGACAGATCACAGTCCCATGCCTTTATCACCTTCAGTGAACTCATCATACCTATATCATCAGGTAATGCTTGTATCTTCTTGTTACCGTTTATATGTATCTCCTCTAGTGCTGTCAGTGAGCAAATACTGAAATATAAATATACACAATGTGAGGTAAGATGAGGATATAGCCGCTTCTGACAGATAACAATTAAATGGCATAGCTATAAATTATAACACTGACATCAAGATACCTATAGGTAAATCATCAACGGGTAAATACATTTCGCTGATACCTGATGATCATAGAAAACAATTCGACATCAAACTTAAAAATATTATTAGTGATTGATTGTATCACCGTCATCACTCACCAAAATCTGATAACAGAGAAATGACTCACCTGTCAGGTATATGAGACATATCACAGTCCCATGCCTTTATCACCTTCAGTGAACTCATCATACCTATATCATCAGGTAATGCTTGTATCTTCTTGTTACCGTTTATATGTATCTCCTCTAGTGCTGTCAGTGAGCAAATACTGAAATATAAATATACACAATGTGAGGTAAGATGAGGATATAGCCGCTTCTGACAGATAACAATCAAATGACATAGTTATAAATTATATCACTGACATCAAGATACCTATAGGTAAATTATCAACGGGTAAATAGATTTTGCTGATAACTGATTATCATAGAAAACATTTCCATATCACACTAAAAAATATTATTAACGATTGTATCACCGTCATCACTCAGCAAAATCTGATAACAGAGAAATGACTCACCTGTCAGGTATATGAGACAGATCACAGTACCATACATATAACTTTGTCAGTGATCTTAGCATACCTATATCATCAGGTAATGTTTGTAGCATCTTGTTACCGTTTATATGTAACTCCTCTAGAGCTTTCAGTGAACAAATACTGAAACATAAATATAGACAAGGTGAGGTAAGATGAGGATATAGCCGCTTCTGACAGATAACAATTAAATGGCATAGCTATAAATTATATCACTGACATCAAGATACCTATAGGTAAATTATCGAAGAGAAAATAGATTTCGCTGATAACTGATTATCAAAGAAAACAATTCAATATCACACTTAAAAATATTATTAATGATTGTATCACCGTCATCACTCACCATAATTTGATAACAGAGAAATGACTCACCTGTCAGGTATATGAGACAGATCACAGTCAAACGCCGTTATCGCCTTCAGTGAACTCATCATACCTATATCATCAGGTAATGTTTGTAGCTTCTTGTTACCGTTTATATATAACTCCTCTAGTGCTGTCAGTGAACAAATACTGAAATATAAATATAGACAATGTGAGGTAAGATGTGGATATAGCCGCTTCTGACAGATAACAATTAAATGGCATAGTTATAAATTATATCACTGACATCAAGATACCTATAGGTAAATTATCAACGGGTAAATAGATTTCGCTGATAACTGATTATCATAGAAAACAATTCGATATCACACTTAAAAATATTATTAATGATTGTATCACCGTCATCACTCGCCAAAATCTGATAACAGAGAAATGACTCACCTATCAGGTATATAAGACAGATCACAGTCCGATGCATATAACTTTGTCAGTGAACTTATCATACCTATATCATCAGGTAATGTTTGTAGCTTCTGGTTACCCCGTACAGATAACTCCTCTAGTGCTGTTAGTGAACAAATACTGAAATATAAATATACGCAATGTGAGGTAAGATGAGGATATAGCCGCTTCTGACAGATAACAATTAAATGGCATAGTTATAAATTATATCACTGACATCAAGATACCTATAGGTAAATTATCAACGGGTAAATAGATTTCGCTGATAACTGATTATCTTAGAAAACAATTCGATACAACACTTAAAAATATTATTAATGATTGTATCACCATCATCACTCACCAAAATTTGAGAACAGAGAAATGACTCACCTGTCAGGTATATAAGACAGATCACAGTCCGATGCATATAACTTTGTCAGTGAACTTATCATACCTATATCATCAGGTAATGTTTGTAGCTTCTGGTTACCGTTTATATGTAACTCCTCTAGTGCTGACAGTGAACAAATACTGAAATATAAATATACACAATGTGAGGTAAAGTGAGGATGTAGCCGCTTCTGACAGATAACAATTAAATGACATAGTTATAAATTATATCACTGATATCAAGATACCTATAGGTAAATTATCAACGGGTAAATGGATTTCGCTGATAACTGATTATCATAGAAAACAGTTCGATATCACACTTAAAAATATTATTAATGATTGTATCACCGTCATCACTCACCAAAATCTGATAACAGAGAAATGACTCACCTGCCAGGTATATGAGACAGATCACAGTCCCATGCCATTATCACCTTCAGTGCACTCATCATACCAATATCATCAGGTAATGTTTCTAGCTTCTTGTTCCCGTTTATATGTAACTCCTCTAGTGCTGTCAGTGAACAAATACTGAAATATAAATATACACAATGTGAGGTAAGATGAGGATATAGCCGCTTCTGACAGAAAACAATTAAATGGCATAGTCAAAAATTATATCACTAACATCAAGATACCTAGAGGTAAATTATCAATGAGAAAACAGATTTCGCTGATAACTGATTATCATAGAAAACAATTCGATGTCACAATTAAAAATATTATTGATGATTGTATCACCGTCATCACTCACCAAAATTTGAGAACAGAGAAATTACTCACCTGTCAGGTATCTGAGACAGATCACAGTTGTGTGCATATAACTTTGTCAGTGAACTTATCATACCTATATCATCAGGTAATGTTTGTATCTTCTTGTTACCGTCTATATGTAACTCCTCTAGTGCTGTCAGTGAACAGACACTGAAATATAAATATACATAATGTGAGGTAAGATGAGGATATAGCCGCTTCTGACAGATAAAAATTGAATGGCATAGTTATAAATTATATCACTAACAACAAGATACCTATAGGTAAATTATCAACGGGTAAATAGATTTCGCTGATAACTGATTATCATAGAAAACAATTCGATGTCACAATTAAAAATATAATTGATGATTGTATCACCGTCATCACTCACCAAAATTTAAGAACAGAGAAATGACTCACCTGTCAGGTATATGAGACAGATCACAGTCCCATGCAGTTATCACCTTCAGTGATCTCATCATACCTATATCATCAGGTAATGTTTGTAGCTTCTTGTTACCGTTTATATGTAACCCCTCTAGTGCTGTCAGTGAACAAATACTGAAATATAAATATACGCAATGATAGGTAAGATGAGGATATAGCCGCTTCTGACAGATAGCAATTTTATGGCATAGTTAAAAATTATATCACTAACATCAAGATACCTAGAGGTAAATTATCAATGAGAAAATAGATTTCGCTGATAACTGATTATCATAGGAAATAATTAGATATCACACTTAAACATATTATCGATGATTGTATCACCGTCATCACTCACCAAAACTTGATAACAGAGAAATGACTCACCTGTCAGGTATATGAGACAGATCACAGTCCCATGCATGTAACTTTGTCAGTGAACTCATCATACCTATATCATCAGGTAATGTACGTAGCCTCTTGTTACCTCGTACAGATAACGTCTCTAGTGCTGTCAGAGAACAAATACTGAAATAAAAATATAGACAAGGTGAGGTAAGATGAGGATATAGCCGCTTCTTACAGATAACAATTAATTGGCATAGTTATAAATTATATCACTGACATCATGATACCTATAGGTAAATTATCAACGGGTAAATAGATTTCGCTGATGACTGATTATCATAGAAAACAATTTGAAATCACACTTAAAAATATTATTAATGATTGTATCACCGTCATCACTCACCAAAATTTGATAACAGAGAAATGTCTCACCTGTCAGGTATATAAGACAGATCACAGTCCGATGCATATAACTTTGTCAGTGAACTTATCATACCTATATCATCAGGTAATGTTTGTAGCTTCTGGTTACCTCGTACAGATAACTCCACTAGTGCTGTCAGTGAACAAATACTGAAATATAAATATACACAATGTGAGGTAAGATGAGGATATAGCCGCTTCTGACAGATAACAATTAAATGGCATAGCTATAAATTATATCACTGACATCAAGATACCTATAGGTAAATTATCAACGGGTAAATAGATTTCGCTGATAACTGATTATCATAGAAAACAATTCGATAACACACTTAAAAATATTCTTAATGATTGATTGTATGACCGTCATCACTCGCCAAAATTTGATAACAGAGAAATGACTCACCTGTCAGGTATATAAGACAGATCACAGTCCGATGCACATAACTTTGTCAGTGAACTTATCATACCTATATCATCAGGTAATGTTTGTAGCTTCTGGTTACCGTCTATATATAACTCCTCTAGTGCTGTCAGTGAGCAAATACTGAAATATAAATATAGACAAGGTGAGGTAAGATGAGGATATAGCCGCTTCTGACAGATAACAATTAAATGGCATAGTTATAAATTATATCACTGACATCAAGATACCTATAGGTAAATCATCAACAGGTAAATAGATTTCGCTGATTACGGATTATCATAGAAACCATTTCGAAATTACACTTAGAAATATTAATAATGATTGTATCACCGTCATCACTCACCAAAATTTGATAACAGAGAAATGACTCACCTGTCAGGTATATCAGACAGATCACAGTCCCATGCCTTTATCACCTTCAGTGCACTCATCATACCAATATCATCAGGTAATGTTTGTAGCTTCTTGTTACCCTTTATACGTAGCTCCTCTAGTGCTGACAGTGAACAAATACTGAAATATAAATATACACAATGTGAGGTAAGATGAGGATATAGCTGCTTCTGACAGATAACAATTAAATGGCATAGCTATAAATTATATCACTGACATCATGATACCTATAGGTAAGTTATCAACGGGTAACTAGATTTCGCTGATAACTGATTATCATGGAAAACAATTCGATATCACACTTAAAAATATTATTAATGATTGTATCACCGTCATCACTGACCAAAATTTGATAACAGAGAAATGACTCACCTGTCAGGTATATGAGACAAATCACAGTCCCATGCATATAACTTTGTCATTGAACTTATCATACCTATATCATCAGGTAATGTTTCTAGCTTCTTGTTATCGTTTATATGTAACTCCTCTAGAGCTTTCAGTGAACAAATACTGAAATATAAATAATGTGAGGTAAGATGAGGATATAGCCGCTTCTGAAGATAACAATAAGACGGCATAGTTATAAATTATATCACTGACATCAACATACAGGTAAATTATCAAAGAGAAATTAGATTTCTCTGATAACTGATTATCATAGAAAACAATTCTATATCACACTTAAAAACATTATTAATGATTGATTATATCACCGTCTTCACTAACCAAAATTTGAAAACAGAGAAATGACTCACCTGTCAGGTATATGAGACAGATCACACTCCCATGCATATAACTTTGTCAGTGTACTCATCATACCTATATCATCAGGTAATGTTTGCAGCTTCTTATTACCTCGTACAGATAACTGCCCTAGTGCTGACAGTGAACAAATACTGAAATATAAATATACACAATGTGAGGTAAGATGAGGATATAGCTGCTTCTGACAGATAACAATTAAATGGCATAGCTATAAATTATATCACTGACATCAAGATACCTATAGGTAAATTATCAACAGGTAAATAGATTTCGCTGATAACTGATTATCATAGAAAACAATTCGATAACACACTTAAAAATATTATTAATGATTGTATCACCGTCATCACTCACCAAAATCTGATAACAGAGAAAAGACTCACCTGTCAGGTATATGAGACAGATCACAGTTCCCTGCATATAACTTTGTCAGTGTACTCATCATACCTATATCATCAGGTAATGCTTGTATCTTCTTGTTACCGTTTATATGTAACTCCTCTAGAGCTTTCAGTGAACAAATACTGAAATATAAATATACGCAATGTGAGGTAAGATGAGGATATAGCCGCTTCTGACAGATAACAATTAAATGGCATAGCTATAAATTATATCACTGACATCAAGATACCTATAGGTAAATTATCAACGGGTAAATAGATTTTGCTGATAACTGATTATCATAGAAAACAATTCGAAATCACACTTAAAAATATTCCATGGGGCATGGGTATAGGGTGCGGCATGAGTAATATGGGTCCCGGTACCCAAGAGAGGAAAACCCTCTCCGCTTCAAAGATGATGATGATGATGTGACGAGGTTTGAATGTAGGTAATGGTGAAGTGGATGTCTGTGTGCTCTGTTACATGCGGTTGAACTGCATCCTCACTCCAGGATGCAGAGTGGTTCTCCAGGTTTGGAGATCGTCCGCAGGAACCTCCTGAATTCTGGGTCAGGCATGTATGTGTGGACACAGCATATGAGTTATATTCAGGCTGATTGGTCATACCATGGATTAAAAACCTCACTTCTATAGCATTTCAAGGAAAATTTCATACTTTAAACTAAACCAATTTAAAATACTATAATAGTAAACAGTGAATTTACAGGATACACAAGAATCTACAAACAGGACACATTACTTTGGAGTTATCTCTTCATACAACGAGAAAAGATAACCCCCAAGCCAATTGTTTGTGACAATTCAGAGTCCTCATGTACGTTTACCTGTAGACTGATTTAAACTCCTTGCACGGTATAATATATGTCAAGGTCAACTTGAGTTTATTTTCATTCTCAGGTCAATTTCATCAGGTCATTTTCATTCTGGGTCATTTTCAATGTTTTCTGGAAATGTTCAACCAAATGAATTATTCATCCTTGTTTTTTTTGGACATGAGGGCGACATGAGGGAGGAAAGCAAAAGTGGGCAGTTCTTTTCAGAGAACCCTCAAGAGCACATCACGCTACTCTGGTGAAAGTGATCACACCTTATTTGTACTGCTGTGCACAGGAGATTTTGATTTTCATTGAAAATATGAGGAAATAAACAAAGCACTTTTTTGTATGGAGTTGACCCTTTCAAACCAATGACCCGCAAACAAAGTGCATAAATAAAAAAGGAAGACAATAACCAACACACAGGAGTCTGTGTGAATGATATAATTGTAGGTGTATATATATTTTGGCAATATGGTCATCAAGAATATACTCGGTATGAGAGTATTGTCTGGCTCTGAATGATGAAGTAGGGTGCTCCACAGATCAGCCCAGAAACTCCAACATGGAGGCAATAACGCCTGCAGGTCAAAGTTCCCGCCCAAATAATGCTTATATACATGAACCTCAAAAGTCAGAGAAAATATGTGTAACATCTATCAGGTTGTCATTGAATCTCGACCCTATAATCATTCATCCATCTCATCCTGTCTTACCAGGCTAGCTAGCATTAATCCATATCATTTGAGTAAGTCAATAATGTTCACCTTAGTGCTCCATTTATAGGTGTTAAATATATTCAGGATATTGTTACAGTTACCGATTTGAGTAACAAAAAATGCATGTATTTTCATTTAACATGCACAATTTTGGTCATTAAAAACACTGGAGAAATGGCCTAGCCTTTCATCACCCAAATCTGCACTGATGAGCAGTGCCACATATCACACGAAAGACCCCATACAGAAAAAAATCAAACCACTGTCAGAAAAATGCAACTGATAGCAAATTGCAGAAAGCCAGCAAACATTCCACGGCAATGAGTAGACCAGTGCAGCTACAAGGCCCAAAGGTTATGCAGAATATTATTGTTGATGAAGCGCCCAAGATGGAAGAGGAGAGCCGCCAGACACAAGCTGTAGGCCAAGCCAAACAAGGCAAGTGATCAGGAGTGTGCGACGAAGATATCACTCATTATCACCACTCACCTAAAAACGGCAGTGGATAGACTACTCACCTGTCAGGTATATGAAACAGATCACAGTCACGTGCATATAACTTTGTCAGTGAACTTATCATACCTATATCATCAGGTAATTTTTGCAGCTTCTTGTTACCGTTTATATGTAACTCCTCTAGTGCTTTGAGTGAACAGATACTGTAATATAAATATACACAATGTGAGGTAAGATGAGGTTGTAGTCGCTTCTGTCAGATAACAATTAGATGTCACAGTTAACAATTATATCACTGACATCAAGATAGCTATAGGTAAATTATCAACGGGTAAATAGATTTCGCTGATAACTGATTATCATAGAAAACATATCCATATCACACTTAAAAATATTATTATTGATTGTATCACCGTCATCACTCACCAAAATCTGATAACATTTTTTATTCGTAATTTGGAACACCCGTCGACATAAGGGAGGAAAGCAAAAGTGGGCAGTTCATTTCGGAGAACCTTCAAAAGCGATAACTGATAACTATAAATTAGCCTTATACTGATAAAAGAAAAATGACTCACCTGTCAGGTATATGAGACAGATCACAATCCAGTGCCTTTATCACCTTAAGTGACCTCATTGTATCTATATCATCAGGTAATGTTTGTAGCCTCTTATTGCCGCTTATATCTAACTCCTCTAGTGCTGTCAGTGAACAGATACTGTATAAAAAAATTGTGAAGGTGAAGGTGAAGTCAAATGAGGAATTAACCGCCTGTCACAGGTGATATGGGTACTAAAGCTCTTCTATGATAGGCAAAATCATAGAATTTAGCATAACTCGCAATGAGGCGCGTTGTACTATATAATTCATAAACAGTGATAAGATAACCATAAATTATAAGCCTCAAGGCCAGGTTAAAGTTAAAATTTTTCCAATGTTTTACCCAGTACCAAATCATTGAAACAACCGAACCTTGTCACCATTGCTTTTAAAGCAATGAGTTCTTAAGGTGTTAACAAGCTTGTATTTTTTATTTATTTGCTACTAACAAATTTTTCCCTGTTTGCTTGTCTTCTAGACGCCTCTACCTACACATTACAATATCACTTATCATGTTACTTGGGAGCTTACCTATCATGCACTAAAACGCACACATTGTACCAGGATCTCCAACATGACTCTAAAATCCTTTGCAAACCTACGGTACACTCACCTTTGTAGCTGATAAGAATGTGGTATCTCTCTCAGTTTGAGGCGTCTCAGATTAGGAGCTAACTGACTTAGAGTTTGTGGGATATCATCTCTGATAATCATATGTGTGATATGGAGGCCACTTGTAGCAGCTGTCAGATCGGACAAGGATAACCGGGTAAGCACGTTCTCATCATCATGTCGCGGGAAGTCGATTTTCTCAGTTTCCAAACTATGTCTATACCAGACACTGTAATCTGAAAATATAATAATTATAATTAAGGTTATGATACCAATGTTAACCCGTCTATTTCCATCAATAACATTGCCAGCATCATCACTAAAAAACTGTGCAAAATTTATTTGCTGTACCTATTCCGGAGCAGGAGATAGAGGGTTGATATTAGATGTCTATGGCTATACGATACAAGTTTTTGGCTCAGCGATCTGTGAAATCTAGAGGAGATATACAGCACAATAAGCACAGAGACTGAGTTAAAAAAAAAGAATATTCAAACTACTGCTTCCACTCAGGCAAATTTGTGCTAATTGAATTCAGTGTAGTCTAAAATAACGAATTGAGGCTTTAATCTCAGAATTATTACCTCATTGGGCAAATAACTTGCACAATTTTCAAGATAAGGGTATGAAATTAATGCAGTGGGTGATGACATCAAAAGTGTCAACTAGTAAGCCGGTAAATATGTAGATATCGCTGAGATTGCAGCCCCATAATACTATGTTTTGAGCTATTCGGAATTCAATATGCACACTTTTGCCTGTGAGGCCGCTGTGGTTTCAATTTCTATCTCAATTGCTTGCAAAATTTCAATCATAATAAATTTTTCACTATAGGTAGATGAAGTTCATGGCTACAGTGTCAGTGTTATCACCATAGATCATTTTGTCTATGGGCGCAACGCCATAAGTTCTTGTAAAAAATTGTCTCCTCATACACACTGAGCGGACAACTCTGTTTGGTGGAGGTGCAAGGCAAAGGAAAACTGATTATAAAAATCAGGGTAATGATACCAAAGATATAGCTGGATATGAAGCCTCTATTAGATATTTTTTCAGAAATCACTGAGCGTAATTTCTCTGACTGGCAGTAGTCTTTGAGTGTTATAATATAGGTCACTGAAATCTCTACAGTAATACCAAAGAGGTATGCTAACCACTCTTGTGTGGCAGATTTTTGCCTTTTTGTCTGCTCACAAATTTGGCTGTAAAATCATGGCTACACATGGATAACTATGTTAGATCAGCTGCGCTAATCTTTTGATAACAGAACTTTCAAACTAAAGTGGCACCTCAGTGTCTGCTTAGAACTTACTGATAAGGAAAAGTGGCGTGATGGTTAGGGGTGGAACGACCTCTTGAGGTTGGAGTTGAATTTCGGATATTTGACCTCGGATTCAACCACAAACCGGATGGATATGACATGTGTTATGTCTGATCCAAGATGATCGTTTTTAATCAACACTTACTTAGCATCATTTATCCGCTAAAAATGACAAGGGAGGAAGTATGATAGTCATTAATTTGTAGTTCAGATAAGATACTTGAGTTTGGATGAAAGCACTCAGTGGTGATCAATTGGCATTCAATACCTATCTCATTTTCTTAGGTATCTTATCGTTGTTGATTAAATTTGATTGATGTGTTTTTTCTCAGTCTGCGCATGTGCGAACTGTTGAGGCACACGTTCGTCTCCACACTGATTTCGAGATTACACTATTAGTATGTGTATCTCTGATCGATAGAGCTTCCGTCGCAAATATTGAGCACCTACATTTGGCTAAAAAAGAGGACAACTTTAATTTGATGAAACAGACATGATCGAAACAGATTTACCTAGCTCTGCATTATTAGTTCTCTCTGCTGAGCTTAGGCTAGCAATACACAGTTTCGATGTCACTTTTCTTGTCAAAAACATGTATTAAATGCTCTTCTCAAACTGTTAAAAGGTGATATCAGATTTTCTAAATATAAATTAGAATATTTTAACAAAGAATGAGAAAATGATAAGTGTATATCCAAAAGTTTGGGTAATCATCCATCTGTCTCCTAAATACTGAATTTCAGCTGCACTCAAGCTAAGTGAATTAATTCACTCTCTATCGATCAGAGATATACATGCAATAGTATATCACGTGATCAGTGTGGTTCGTCTCTGCAGCATAGGGCTTGAACTAATTCACCTAGTCTGAGTACCAAAATTGGGAAAACAATGGAAACCCGTAATTTGGAAATATTTGAGCCTAAATGGAACACTGGTTTTGATATCTCATAACCTTGAACCCTGGGAATTGCCTTTCTTGATGGAAGGCAGCGCCACCACTGCTGTGTTGCAGAGATAGACTATGTCACAAGGCTATCCTGCAAGCAGAATGGTTTTTTTCTGCTGAAATTAAGAGAAACATCTTTACTCAGATCGCTGTAAATAAGACATTATTTTTTGTCCAATGATGTTCCTTGTAACAAACTATCTAGCTTGATTTGCAAGGTTATCCTCTTCATCAAAGTAGGAGGACAATTCCTATCCTAATCACAGCAGAGAGTTAGGGAAATAGGAGCAGGGGGTTTGTTGAAACTCAGTGATTATAAACATCGGGGTTTGAGTGATCCTAGCAAATTGAGTGTCTAAGCACAAATGCTCGTAGTCAAGGGATCTTTGTACTCATTAAATGACCCTTTCAAATAATCTGTTTGTGTGATCCTTGCGCCGTGGCTGTTGGAGTGATTAGTTGCTCCTTGTAAAGTATTATATCCAAGCAGATATATGCACATTTAAATTAGGGTAATGGTTCAGGGAAAAGATTGTTGACGCTGTTTATCCATGTATTCAATTACCTTAACCGTATATTATAGTGCAAAAGTACAGCTGCTGGGACTTAGCGCTTGTACGCGTTATCCGGATCCGATCCGAGGTTGAATTTAAGGACCGATCCGATATCCGATCCGAGGTTGCCTAACCCTGATCCATTCCACCCCTAGTGATGGTTCAACAATTCCGATAAGTCATTGTGTATTAATGAAACAATCAAAAATGATAGCCATATTGTTAAAGCTGTTATGCGCTGGTCGTGTGATATATTTTTATCGCTGAATACATGTGTGGATACTGGAGAAGGCACAAAAGTCACAATCTAATCAACATAATTTTACAATACAACTACTTCCATACTTGAGGAGACTTAGGTCTTCATATCAAGCATCATAAAATGTTGGTTTGAAACCGCAAACATTACAGTACCAAACCCATACGGATAAGAGCGCTGCGATAAAACCCAACCGGATGCCTATGTTTGTGATTGCCAGTTGTCGCACAAGCACCCAGTTGACTTTTAGACAGCAAAATTAACTTTCACAAGTCCATCTGGTTGGAGTCGCTGTTGGCATTTCACGCATTACAAGCCATTCTGGATGGGTTTGGAATATGACTGCTTGCTGCCATAAAGTCGTCAGGCTGTGATACATTCAACCGGATGGGTTTGTGACAGTTGGAAACAGATAAAATGTTGGCGTTCAAACTATAAAATGCGTCACCGGGTCATTTGAGCATCAGACACAAGTTTAACTTTGTGCATGAGAATAGCAATAAAATACCCAAAATTTGTGAAGGTTTAGGTGAATGTGTTTTGTGTTTCAATTATTCAATTATTGCAAACCTTCATCAACAACAACTAGGCAAGTTGAAACAAAAAGTGTCTTGTATCTAAAATATACTTACAAGCTTCATTTTGAGATGTGACTGGTTTTTCATCTGAAGACATTGTCATGCTATCTGCTCCATCGTGAACCTCCAGATCAATCTCGTCTCCCACACCAGCCATAGTCTCATCACTCACAACCCTCACCCTGTATGAATAATGAAAATACACTCAATCAGTCTATAAAGTACTGACCGTTCCTGCTTGTTAGCCCTTCTATCATGAGGATTTTGATATTTTCCCAGACTGTCACTAGTTGTGTTGACCAGTTGATTCACTTCCAGCTATATGTTCTCTCTCAGTATTATAAGTCAGGTAGAGTCATGAAACTAACAATACATTTATGTTATCAGGTCTGGAATGGCACGATGACCATTACTTGGCGACGGGTGCTCAGAGAACGTCACAAAACAGCTTTATAATACCCTGTTTTCAGGCTGTCATGAGGGCTCGTCAGGATTGTGGTAAGATTCCAAACCTTACGATATCGTAAAAACACATTAATTAGATAATACTATAGGAAGGGAAAAGGTACTATCTATGACGCTGCCTTATCAACGCCCAATCAGCGCCAGCACCTTGCATGCACCTATTTTCAAGACTTGCCAGGGAGTGATTTTTTCAGAACTGGTAAATAAATAATCATTGGTAGTGATCACGGATCAAGAAGGTGCATCACTGCATCAAATTCAATCAACCAGCATTGGTATGGTTCAGTTTATCCCATTTTGTACAATTTACCAGAATAGCTTGTCTTCAAACCAGGCTACCAGTCAAATCTCAATTATACGCTTATGTTTTATTATACAATGACTTACCAATGACACAGAGGATTATTAGCATGCGTCTAAGCTTGTATGCCAGCTATCATGAAGTCTCAATAAGTTAGACTGCCGTTGTCAGCAGGATGTAAACTAAGGTACAGTAAAAGCCTGAATTAAAACCATTTAAATTGTGACAGTGTAAAATAAAATAGTGATGATAAAGTTGTGAGGCATCCAGATAATACTACAGCCAATGACCTAAAGAGAGAGGTCTTGTTGGAGCGCATTTGGACAGGATTTTTTGGTTAGTGCTTTGGAAACAGAGAGAACCTACACTCGTCTCAGACAATACATAATCTGGTTTTCAAAATATACCTTGACAATTTCAAATAAATTCAGCTTAACACTGTTTCTAAGGAGTTGCCCGCTTCCTCAACAGGAAGGGGTTACTCCTAACAGTAACAGTGGGGTTACTGTTCCGCTTGGGTGTTTGGCCCCTAGTGGTTCAAAAATATCTGACAAGCTTAATGTTTTATTGTATCAATATACAATTATCCATAGATTTCAAGAATATATCATAGATTTAAATAGTGGACTGACGATGAAATTTTGATATCGCCTTTTCAGTTTCACAGGAACTACTTGACCCATCTCAAAACAATTCCTTCCTGACAAGTTGCTAGTAGTCTGACTAAAGTAAACTGTTGCAATTTTTTTTAAACCGCATGTTTCTAACATTGATCAACACTGATTAATTGTACATTAACTGAAATACATTGAAAACATTGAGGCAGCAACGGGCAAAGTGATGCAGTAAATTATGTTATGCAAAAGCGTGATAAAAATCTATGTTGTATTACATGCAAAGCACATTGTGTACAAAAATGGATCACCTACTTGGGTGATTGTTGAGCATTTAGAGAGAAATGTTTATTCTCATAACTTCTCTACTATTGAATTTATCATCAAAAGCCACGATCAAACCTTGAAAATACTCCCTACTTTAATGGAAGCTGGTGTGTATTACATGTTGTTAAACCTATTTTCAGTTTTGTAGAGTGAGATGAGTGCTGCTTTAGACCAATTATAGCTAGTTTAGCCTCAAAAGTCCAAATATCTCAAGATGTAAAGCCATAATCCATCAATAGCTGCTTCGATTAAAATCTAGACAATCTTCTGCTGTTCATCATACTGACAACAAATTTGATTGACAGCTTACTGAATTTCTGAATTGTGGTATGAACAAGACCCAATTGGTATATTATGTTGAAAATTTTAGTTCCTGAATTGTTGCGGTCAGAAATGGCCCTATAACTATTGCAAAAATCAATTTCAAGACTCGAAGACAGGAGGCCTGAAACCAATTATAGTTTGACTAAAATGTCACTCCTCCAGTTAGTGTGATGCCTCCTCTATATGGTGAAAGCATAAACTAATCGAATACCTCAAAAACAAGGCACAGAGGGCTCATTTTAAAATTGGCACTTATTGCCCCAACGTCAAGTAAATGAGACGTTTCAACTATTATGAAAACAACTACTAGACATGATCGCCAATACAGTACTAAAAACTTTTACAAAGCAATATATCACGTTAAATCTAGCATTATTTACACAGAGTTAGAATGTTTAGAATCACTTACCTTGCAACTGTTGAACCGACTCACAGCAGTCCGTTTGTTTGATTCAGTTTCTGCAGCTCCTATAATATTGAAAAAAGAGGCATTATATGTCAACTCAAGCCAGTATGATAAAAGCCTTTTAGTAAGACATTACGCATAAGCTAGTCTTGAGCTCACCCCCTGCCTGTCCGCCGGCCCCGCACAGCGGGTCAATAAGCCAGCGTGCGTTGTGGAAAGGAAAGTGAGTATTAATAATAAATTTTCTTTCCAAAGTGCATGCCAGGCTTTTGCCTATCATAACATAGAAGATTTATTAATCAAAATTTTAGGTATATTGTTTAAAAAATTTCTATTCTTGTCAGCACAAATTTGAAATATCAACACAATAGGTTTGTTGGTAATATTAATGTAATAACTGTGTAATGAATACTCGTCAATCAAATGTTTTGTTTTACGCTCATTTTTCGCTTGCTGGATATTTCTTCGTGCGTTTAGACATTTGAGCCATGTTTAGTGTTTACACAAAACTAAGATCCTTGTATCAAATACCCTTAAATCAATCACTTAATCAATGTAGGATATGTTTTGACAGTTAGGGCCTAGCTACTGTGCATTAGCTGTGTTGGATGTTATCGCCCCCTGTTCACTGTTTACACAAGACTAGGAATGTGTTGTCTCTTAGCAACAAAAAGCAACACAATCTTGGTTTCAAAGCAGACATAGATTTTCCGTTTGGAGGAAACTCCTCCCTGTGAAACAATCTGTAAAAAGAGGATGTGAATTCACAAGTCCTCGTTCCAGGGAAATCATCTCGTTACACGTTCAACATGGAATGAAAACCTTTACATTTCCTGATAAATTATAATTCATTATAAGAAATTGTTTTTTCTTATCTCCAAATCGCCTTAAAGTCAAAAGGTAGAAGACAATTACAAAACTTTGCAACATCTCTAATATCACTATCTCCAGCTCATAATCATCATCATTGGGGTTTGGGAAAGCTGCGGCCACTGCAACCACCACGGCCACTGCGGCTTTGACCTATTAACAAAGTTGTGTCACCTTAGATTGCAGCATATAATAAAAGTAATATTGATGTCCATCACTGCCGAAAATTCCTGCACCTCATAGGAAGTGCCAATAAAGATTTGCAGCAATACCAATTAATTAGACCAATCCCGCTAGCACTTTCAATCTTAATCAGCAGGAAGCATTATAAGAATGCATCAAAACTTTGGGCTTTGTCTTTCTTTTCCTGGGATTGGCAGTGCAGTGTAATTGTTTCGTACCAAGGAGGCATCAGTTACCAGTGATCATCAACGTCAGGTTATGAATTAAGTATCCAGCATACGTCTTACTATTGGACAATAATGACGTCATCAGTAAGTGCGTTTAATTTCATACCCTGATTTTGAAGATTAGATTGTGCAACTTATTTGCCCATTGGATGGAAATTCTGCGATTAGCCTCAGTTAGTTATCTTGGAATTTCATGATTTTACCTTAGTGGCAGCAGTAGTTTAAGCCAAAATAATTTTCAGCAACAATTTGAAGAGTGTTGAGTAATGTTAGCTTGCCATAAGTTTCACCATTTCAAGCATGTGAACATTGTTGAACTTTTATTCCTGTGAATACTTCACTTGTCTTAACTGCGCTTCCGAAATACCGACAGTCAATGAAAATCCAAATTTTATAAAACAAAGATCCCGAAACAAACATTATTTGCCTTGGGAGTTGGAACACTCGGACTTACCTCAAAACTGTTTAACCGGCTCACAGCAGACTGATGGATGTAGTTTCCACTGCTCCTGCAAAAGTATTGTGTTATAAAAGGCTTTGGCATACCTCAATATACATTTAATCCAAATTTATTTGAGCCTTAAACAGCCAGTAATAAATAATCAATATCTCTTGTTTTGTTAAATATCAGACACATAATAGGCCTACTTTCTATTCTTGTTGACACAAGACTAAACAGGTTTGACGTAATACAAAACTAAGCTTGTGTTGTTTCGTAGCAACATAAAATAACACAATCATGGTTTCAAAGCACAGACATAGAATGCACTGACGGGGGGGGGGGGTGGGAGGGGGATTCCCCTTCTAGTGACTGAATCAATAAATCAATATCACCATCTCAAGCTCATAGCAGGGCCATATTTTAGGAAAAATGCTAGGGGAGGCAAAAGTGCAGGAGGGGTGCTGTAAGCTCCTCTCAAAGCATTAATTAGCAAATCGAAATCAAGAGGAGCTGATTCTGACGGGTTTAATGAGTAGGAAGTTTTCATCACACCAGGAAGGGATGTTGGTTATCTCAGCTTGTATATGCATCAGTGTATTTTAGTATGGAGAAAGAGTTAAAGTGTTGTTTTCATTGTCTCAACATACATGGAAAACAGAATAATAGAGAGTATGCAGCCCTGAGTTGATACATTGCTACCAGAGGTTACAGTTTGCGTTCTATGAGTGAGGAAGCTTTAAATCCATGTAGTAATGTCAGGGTTGCCGATTTTTGTAGTCTCCACAGTTGACTCACTCACATGTTAGTTAAAAGAGATTAACTTTGACAACAACAGGTTTGTTCACATACTTGAACCAAGGATTTAAAAGTTTTGATCTGAGCAGAGAGAATTCTCTTTGCTCAAATCAGTGATCTGAGCAAGATTGCGTCAACGACAGAAGTTCCATCATAAACTTTGGTGGACATGTTTTAGTTTTGGCTGTCCCTTATACTCCTTGATTGAAACAAGGAGTAACAGTTCGCTATTACTCCTTGATTGAAATTTTCTAGGTTTGGTTTAACAATTAGTTGTCTGAATTTATTGTGAAAACTGAAAAAATCATTCCCTCTCCCTTATTATTGATATGAAAGCATTTTCTAAATTTGAAATTTCCTACCCATGCATATAAAGAGGACAATCCCCTCTAATCATAAATTGCTTTTTGGGATAATAATACTGATCACAGCATGAAGTTTATCACCCACCCAGTATTATAGTTAGTTAAGAACTAATGAAATAGCTGGGACTCTTTGGTAACAAGTATTCAACCAATGAAAACTTTGGGCTTAGCTGGTTTGTGGGAAAAGATAGAGTAAAAAACATGGCCAATCAGGAAAGAGCTTTTATGAGAGTATAGACTTGATTTTACCAGGGAGTTGGTCCAACACCTCTATTTATTTCCCCATTGCTTTACATGCAAACTATGTTGACTTGTCACCTCAATAGGCCTGCTTCAGGTTCTTTCAATTCTTTAACCAGACCACTCAAAATGATGGTATGCTCCTGGTCTTCCATATTGGTGACTATGGGTTGAAAAACGGTTGTCAGAATTTTTTAGTGGCCCCATATATAAGACCATTGCATTTTGCACACATTTCCGGTTTAGTTTACATTAGCCAATCCGTATGCATTGATCTTCCAAAAATGATTTTGCAAAAAGATTTTCAAACTTTAATTCAATAAATTCCCATTGCAAATGCACCTGAAAATATTAACAGGGTTCAATATCACTGATAACAGTGCTTTTGAATTGGCTACACCCTCATTTGTCATCAGCATACTTATCATTTTATTTTGGAGGATGGTGCAACAAGTTCACCTTCACCCAATTACAGGTGTATTACCGTTACAGAGTTTTCAAACTCCTTGGTTTGTAGTGGGTTTATTTTGTATTGGGTCTATTTTGTAGTGGGTCTATTTGGTTGGGTCTAAATTGTTGGGTCTAAATGTCGTAGATTCGATTTGTTGTTGACTCCCCCCCCCTTGAGTTTTTGTTGTTTTGTTGTTCAATTCAAGTCAATCAATCAACAGCCTGAGTTGAAGTTGAGTATGACAACAACATGATAACTAGACTCATAGAAATAGATGCCATCTATCTATTTCTATGTTGCCCCAGCAGGCAGAGAAAATAGCAGTCCTATTGTAGATAGGACAGGAGTCAGGACTAGGCTGCTAGTACTATACTCTACCTACTACACTACAATACTCATAGTAGTAGTGCCAGAGACTATAGATAATCTATATCTATAGTCTCTGGTAGTGCTAACTAGCTAGTCCTAGTATATTTCTTCAAATTTTTGCTTTGCTGTTTGTTGTGTGTGGCAAAGCCCAACATTAGCTAATCTTGCTCTATTACCTGCTACTAACTAGGCATCTCTCTCACAGACTTTAAATAGGAATAACAGCCTCACTAAAACCCCTTGTTTACAGCCTCACAGTGGAGTGGAGTGGCAATGCTTCACGACAAGCCACACAACTAACTTACTCCTCAGAAGTCGAACCGCCTAACATCCCAGGCCCTGCTATGGTAATTGTGCCACATATAGAGGGGCTTAGGAAAATTATGCCTCATCCAGCAAATACTGTACTGCTAGTGTAGTGTTCCTAATATACTGGTTGTAATCTTTACACTTTACATCATTACTCAAATATTCTGCTCTTCCTTTACAGGCCACAGAAGAACTGAAAAAATCTCACCAGATCCTAGCTTTGTCCCAGGACTCTGCGTCGTGCTGACTTCCTCCCAAAACTCTCAGGTAGATATATGAATTAAATCACATCTTAATTTGAATATTTCAAAATGGGGGATCATCAGCAACTTTTGGTGCTCTGATAGCTCAGCAGAAAGGATAAAATATCTATCATCTGTTAATGGAGCCAAGTTACCCACTACGTTGTGGATAAATTGAAACTCAAAAATCATTTCTTTGTGTTCTGGAATACCTTACTGGGAAATTGTCAAATATATGGGAAGCCAATATGTAATATCTGATGTGCTCTACTATTACAAGCTAACCTGCTGTCTGATGTAGCCAAGCAGACAATAATGCAACAAGCTGTCATAGACCTGCGCAGGAGTAGGACCAAAAAAATGTAGTAAACAATCTCTGTCTTATATATTATATTTAGAGTTTATGTTGAATATTTATTAGGTTAGGCAGTATGCTGCAGTGCTGCTCAGAAGTAAGATATCCAAACACAGACAGTGGATAATTCTGGCAGATGAGGTCAATGATGGGTGAGTCCAGGGAGAATGGACTGGTGAGTCTATGTGTTTGTTTTGTTTTGAGTCTGTTTTAATCTGAGTGTAGGCATATACAGAACAAACATAAATCATACCAAACATGCAAAATTTTTAGAAAATAAACCTGTCAAATGCTCATCTTAGTATTTCTTGGAAGGCTGACTCATGACTCATGAGATTAATCCCTCGGCAAAATTTGTGGAGCTTTCCAACTGATAGTAGTAATTTACATCTGGTATGTTAGTACATAATATTCTGAACAATAGTCGCTACTTGGATAAGTCTAGGATATTAAGTTTTTTTTACACTTTTATTCTTTTGAGTCACCTGCGGTTTTGTATGAATGATTTTTACTTACATTTACTTCATGCAGGATCAGATGTTACATATGTTTTGTCTTTTTCAGACTGAAAGAAAGTATCTTTCAGACACTAGTGAAAGAAGAACAGTAAGTTATGATTATTACAGGACGACTTTCGTGGATCCCCTTGAGAATAAAGGAAATTGTTGCGTAATAATTGTTGGTCTACAAAAATCTTTAGGCTATAGACCAAAAGGACAAGTATTGTCCCTTTGGTCTATAAAGATTTACCAACAGGCATTAGCGTACATAAAGAAATATTATCATACATGCTGGGTCTTACCTAGTCTTTATAGCCCAGATGGCCTTGTTCTGTTGCTTGGCATCTCTCATCACTGTGTTGATGGCAACGTTCCATAAAATATCCCTTTGAGTGTTTAAGCCCCAATCTCTTTGTACACAAATACTAATAATTATATTGGGTGACCCGCAGCTAATTATATGAAGTAATTTGTCGAAGTTTTGTGTTACAACTTGGTTTACATGTAATGCCATATTTAGATCACCAGTGCGGAATTCTCTAGCCCAGCTGATCCGGACGGTGGCACACCACTGATGATATTAATGAATGGCCGCAGCTTCTGGCCTTCCCTGAGACGTTTGTGAAGAGTGAGAACCCGCTGGAAAGACAGGTAGGTCTCAAACTCGGTTTGCTTGTCTGGTTGAATGGTTTATGCTCTTTTTGTCTATGTCAAATCGATTTTTGTTGTCATGTTTGGGCACTAGAAGCTGGCGTTGCGTGTGATGTTTCATATGACACTCAATTCTTATTGCCCTAAAAGCTTTTTTCTGGTATCAGGGCACGAGTTGCTCCCAGGTGATTGGAGGAGTACATCCTAGATAGATTTTTCCAGCCCTCCAGGTGTTCATTTTCCTTCCATTTATCACATCCTTACTGGGGAAGTCACATTCTAATTCCAGCACACATTTTTTTCCTGAGTGCAGAATTGGAAAATTTGAAACTCCGCCATTGGGAAGACAGCTGTTGTGCATTCAACTAAAAAATAAATCATCACCTATTATTTCATACTATGATATTCAAGGTGAAGTATTGATTACCATTTAAATATGTTGTAGATATCAATGCTGGTGTTGAAGACTGTATCATCAGAAGCACCTGAGAACTTTCAGCCTCTACTGGCTACCATACTCGGATTGTGTGCTCAAACAACATGGTATTTGAAGTTTCCTCAGTAGAAATGGTAGGTTTAAAAATCAACAGTATATCGCTATTTGATAATCTTAATGAACAAACTTCATCGTAGTAAGAATGCTGGCTGGCACTACTTTCAGTTAGATTGTCAAAAGTTTGGCGAATCTTTAGCGAATTAATTGTCTCAAACTAGCCTTTGATTGCATTATGACTGCTGCAGGAGTTTACCTTTGCTGTATTATGAGAACTTATCAAGGTTATTATATATCCATCTATTTCTGTTTGATTGCATTGATTAACTCTAAAAATTCTTCTCACTCTTCAGAAGCAGTAGTCAGAACTTATACCCAGAGTGCTGGAAGTGATCAAACTGCTAGCTCTTCATGATGAGGTTTGTGAGAGTCAAACCCTGGTCCAACTAGAACAAGTTTGATCCTTTTGCGTTTGGAGTTGGCCCCCTCCACTCGTCACGCAGCATGACCAGTGGAGGGGGCAACTCCAAACGCAGGCAAATGAATCAAACTTGATCTAGGGGTGGAACTACTGAATTTTGTGTCGGTTGAAGTTTCTAAAGTTAATGTACCTTGCAGGAGAGGTTTGTAGTAGGAAATTTTTGCTCAAAAAAGTGAAACTTTTGGTTAGCTAACATTTACTCACCCTCAAAATCTTATAGGACTGACTACTTGATGTACCATGTCTTATATGTCTTATATGCACAAGTCATTGCCGTCAATATGCTTGATTAGTGAATAAAGTGGAGTATTAACAAAAATAACTAGTGAAGATTGGGCTAGCTAAGATAAAGATTCCCCCAAACTACCAACTCTTTCTAATGTCTCCTCCTCATCGGTATTTGGGATAACTAGTTTATAAAGAATAAATATTGTTGTCTCTTATAATCTTCTACTGAAGACTCGACAATAGTTGCACAAACAACTAATAATAGTAAATGAGAATACAATGAAAACATTATGGTGTTGATAAGTTATGTGCACCCAAAGATCGATCAATTAAACTGAGGTATTTTGTAATTTAATTTTGCCTAGTTTTGATGAACTTATATTTGCCACAGGAGCAAGCATGTGAAGCTATGGAGATATTTGACTCCCTGCTGAATTGTGAGGTGCCGATACTCCATCCTCATGTCAAAACTATTGTAGATTTCTGTCTGGGGGTAAGTAAATAAACTTATATGCAAACCGTAGCTCTAAAAACTTTAGCATTCAAATTTCTGTCCTTTTGCATTACAAAGTGACTGGCAGCTTCATTATTTTAGCAAATATAGCAATATGGACTCCTTCAATATGTAGCTATTTGTTTGCTCTCAAAGTGGTCCCCCTCCAATGTTCTACCAGCAGAATTAAACAACGTCAAAGGCAAGAAAATTAAATCCTATATTATATCTTTCGTCGCACAAACATTAAGTGTAGCTAGCTATGTCTGATAATGATTATTATAAGGATTATTCCCTATTCACCTGGAATTCCCTGTACTATCTGGTCAATCTTGTACCTGTTATCACTTAATCTATTTCTATCTGAATCTAGGAAGTCTTCAAAATTGCATTGTGAGATACTCATTAACATGCTTTGTGTGGTTGTGCTGGTTGCATAAAAGTCTATACCAAATATGCCTATTAACGATAGTGTACTTGATATACAGTTACCATGTCATATAATATATCTGCATTGTGGGATGTTCAAAAACACGCCACATCAAGTCACCACCTTATTATATAATACACCATCTCTGACATCATAGCATTATTTGTCTAGCTGGCAACCACAGAGGAAGAGCCCAACTCAGTACGAGTGAAGTCATTAGAAGGTGTGAGCTGGCGGGTTAGTATGAAGAAGAAGGCTATACAGAAGATGAATATGATACAGCCGATACTAGACGTGGTCTTCTCTCTCATGTGTCACTGTGATGATGATGAGGAGGATCTGGAGGATAGTGAGGAGACTGAGAAAGCTGCCTCTTATGCTGCCAGGGTAAGTGTTTTAAATAATTTAGTTTTTAATAATTTAATTTTTAATAATTTGATATATTTTTTAATTTATTCAATTAGCATTTTTTTAGTCATCCTTTTCATCTTTTATTCTGGGCAATAGTCCCTGGACGACATTTAATAAGTATTATTTATATAACTATATAACTTACTGATATTGCGAAAGGTTACAATTTGGCAATGAATCTGATATTCCAGGCTACTCTCACGTTAGATTACTCTCACCTACTTTCACCTTCATAAGATGTAGCTCCCACCTTAGGTTCACTACATACAAAACAACAATGGGGTCGAATAAAGTAATTGTTCGCTAACTATTTTCAGCTAACAAAAAATAACAGATCCTCTCATCAGTGAATAATTGTAGTTTGGAATATCAGATACCGTGAACCTGATTGTTTGGAGTTGTATGCCCTTACATGTATCTCCGTAAAACAACACTGTTAGAAGTATTGGATAACTAGGGGTGTCAATCACCTGTTCTCTTGAGGGTACGGTCTCACACCACTACCCTCCCCCCACATAAGACAAGACGTAATATCTTGTCATGCATTCAAAAAAAGTTTTACCGATATTGTATTGTTTGAAAATGAATAAAAGTACGAAGCTTGCATTAACACCATAATATGATATTGCCTATGTTCTGACTGATTTACTCAATCATCTAACTCCGTCCTCCTCATAAGACAAGACAAGTCACCATAACCTAATTTTAATTCATCAGATAATGCACTCGCTGGCGTTACACCTACCTCCAGAGAAGATAGTGACACATGTAGTAAAGAACTCTTCACAAGCTCTGACTAGTGATAAACCTAGTGAGAGAAAGGCTGGTTATGTGGCATAGCAGAGGGCTGCTCGGATCATATCACTAACAAGTAAGTGTAACATTTTATGGATGCTATGTACCCAATTTAGGTAAATGCTGTCCCTCAAGAATCATTTTGATTTAGAGATAAAATAATATTATGTTGTTACTTTTTTTTTTGCAGAGAAAGACGTGTTCCCATTCCTTCCAGAACTGATGACACATTTACTAAGTCTGTTAGATAATGCAGATACATCAGAAATCTCGATGAAACTTAAAGAGTTCTCATTCAGTTGTATAGCATCTATAGGTGAGGACAAGTCACACTTTACTATACTGTAGTTTATTCACTAAACAACGCACAGTTTTCCCATATAACTTCCGTTTTAAGGATGGTCTCCTCTTCATCAATGGGCAAACAACTTCTTTACAAGAATTAAATCTATACAATTAATTAATATAAAATGTAGGCTGAGCTGTTAGTCTAGTTTGCTCAAGAACGGTAGTTTAAATGCCGTTGGAACTGTCACTTAGTCACATACTTTCTTCTCATTTTAAAGCATGTGCAGCAAAGACAAATCTCAACCCATACTTCACACAAATAATGGACCACTTCAATTTGTGCCTCTCAGGATTCGACTCCACCGAGATGAAAGAGATTCAGCTACAAGCTCTCGGTGAGTCCGATACTTTGATTTCTGAAACAAATCAAGCTTCAACAAAACTATGACTAGAAGGCTGATTCAATCGCTTTCATTTGAGATATGCAATAATTTGTTGCTTGCACTCGATATCAAGTAATGTTATTACGGTGGCACTCAGGCTGTATTGGTGCTCTTTTGCTAATGGTTATACCATTAATACCTGCAATGCAATAGAGGCCTGAGGTTCCACTTAGCAGAGCCCTACTAGGACTTGCCTCAGGGGTAGACAATTATACTAGTAGTAACGTTATTGGTGACGACCTATATAACACCGGATTTTCATCTGGTGAAGCCCAGGAAGCCCGCTGTCATCGATGGCATCATGTCCTATACCAAAACTATGAGTAAGACCCCTTCCCTACAACTGATACTTATACTGAAAGCCTAATTTTTCTGAAGTATCCAACTAGGCATTCTGTAGTATCTTATATTACAAGAGCTGGCTGTGTAAATATCATATGATGCCCAGTTGATATGTAGCCAAATATGTTTTTACCACATATACTGCAGCCTGTTATAATCAGTCAGGAGCCAGGGACAGCATTAATTTTAAGTAAGGGAAAAAATCGCAAAATAGAACAGATGTTCATTCAAAAAGTACACAGATTTTAGAAGTATTAACTTGACTTTTGTACGGTAATTGTCAATTTTGGGGTGCTTTATAGTGCTGGAAAAAGGTTGGGTGGAAAACCATATTATGGACCATGTAAAAATCCTCCCCAAGTACAAAACAGCTACAACAGTTGTCCCCCCCCCACCACCGAACGAAGCTTGTCATGACAGGCTAGGTTCAGTAATGCTGCATGTTTGATGTAGATGTTTATGTATGTCTTCAGTTAATGAAAGGATGGTTTATTTGTCTCCTTATATCTTCTCACTACAGGGGGTATTTGATGGCATGCAGTATTTCGAAGAGGATGAAGACATACAAACTAAAGTATCTCGTGTGAGTAGCCTCTATGATTTAACATTGAAGACTCATCAAGTCTTCTTGAGTAGCCTCAAGGCCCGAATCATGTCTCTCCAAAGCCTATGTGAATTATTCCACAGAATGAAACAAAGGCAATCTCTTCTCTGTATTTCCAATCTTTTAGTGGTTCGAATGGCCATCTTGCAAATGCTCAGGATAGCAACCTAAATGCAGGACCGGGTCTTACAGTTTTTCAGCTGAACTTATTTTGTCTTCATCTTGAAAAGCTTGATACTAGACATCCAGAGCCTTTCTATTGGCTCTATCATCCTATTTCTCTTATATTGAGATGAAGTGAAATAGAACCCAAAGTTTTGGGGGTAGAGATTGTCAGCCTAACAGACACTACTCCTACAATAGCCTGAGCCCCCAGACTCTTGCCCCTTCCCTTTGGCCGACGGGACCCCTACCACAACATTATTATGATATTTAGAGTACAACACATTATTGAGAAACTATGTCAGGCATGATATTAAAATGAATTTTTGTGGTTATAGGTGATTATAATAAAATTTAAATTATGCATTATGTCAAGGTGTATGTAAGTTATCACAGCTCTTATTAGTAATCGTGTCCTCCTCTGTATACAGATTGGGAATGCACTGGAGTCTAAGCTCTCAAACTACAGGAATGTTCTGATGAATAATAAAGCTCTCATACAGAGTCTGTACAAGTTTCATATGAGGAGTCCAATCTCACAAAACCTGTCATGCTGTCAACTAAACAGCTCCATGCAAAGGTAAGCTAGCAAACAAATTGATGCCATATTCACCCTGGAGGCAGTCCTCAGGGCTTTTACAGTGCCCCATTCTAAAGGGCCTATCGTTATTGGTATGATTGTGACTTAGACCTGTCTGATTCGTCTGAGATGCGCAAGAGCACAGAGTTCCGGAATCACAGAGGAATAAATATTACCTAAGTTTGCACACTTTATGTTGTTAAGCTAGCATATGAACTGATGCTGTACTGCTGTGACGACCGTGACAGTTAGCCTACTTCAGTGGTTTTACAGCAACATTTACCATTCTTATGGACTTCTGTTTTCCAATTGGTGTGAGCGTGTCTTAGACTTGCCTGATCCGTTAGAGATGTGTACACTGCACGGAATCCCTTTGTAAATATAAGCTTGAGCTAGGTTTGGCTAGTTAGGGGCAACTTTATGATGCGGCTAACAAGAAATTTCGTCTGTGAAGGCGGGAGTCTATATAAAGTAAAAGGTACATGTGAGTTAGCTTTGAATTTAACTATTCAAGGCGAATTTTCTGTCGGGTCTTTCAGACCAATAGAGGGCCTTCAAGGCCAGATCCGGTCTAATGGAATTCCCTAACTGTAGTCAATAACGTGCTTAGGATGTCTTTTTAACTTTTGATAACTTTGCTTGTTATTTGCTTTGTCGAGTGTTGGCCTTGCCATTTAACAAATTATCAAAACCTGCCCTAATTCCTTATCATTGTTCCAACAGTCATGTGGTGCAGTGGTGAAAGCTTCTTTTAAATCACTCTCGGATCAGCTGATTTTGACTCCCAGGCTTTTTCCGGTCCACTAAAATCCGCCATAAAAACACGGACTGTTTACCCGGATCTGAAAACCTATTTTCATCGAAGCTTCAGTTATTTGGCTGCAAAAATCATGCAGTGAACTCCTTCTAAAGTGCACCGGATGGGGGGGGGGCAGAGTCTGGGGGGCTCGAACTAGCTAAAAATGCATCCACAATTTTTTCTATAGGTAAAATCAAACTCTCCTGTGAGACGGTGCTCAGAATCTGTATGCTGTTTTTTGTTGTGTATGTACAAGAATAGCAGGAGAATGTCGGATTTGATCGCACCACAGGTTGATAGGAGGATTGAAGATCAAGCCTATGTGCTCAGGTGCTACCAGCTGTGAAATTATAATCCACTGTCCAGTGAAAAATATAATAATAAAACTGTGAAAGTATTATCCCCAAGTCTTGAGACATTCATAACAAATTTTAATCCACTTCTAGCTACTTACGACAGCAATCAACACAGACCATGATTATTACTCAACGCCATTCTCTGCTGCAGCACTTTATGATATACACAATAAAGGCAGTCGAGATAAAATTGAGTGTTGATAGCTGATTGAGGATGGCTAAATAATGTATATACTACACTGTTTGTAATAACTTTATGGGTAAAACACTTGGCTTGGACCTATAGAAAATCAAAATACACTTCTTATTATTGTTTATACTATGATTGTTTATGCCATATAGTAGTCAGAGCCCCCCAGATTTCCACACCCAGCAAACTGGCCTTAGTTTGTTTGAGGCATTTATTGGAATCTAGTGAAAATGAATTAAATATGAAGTAGAAATAGTGTAATTTGTAAGGTTGTGAATATGTTATTGTTACAGTTACAGTTTTAGTTAAATATTTATGTATTTGTAAAAAAACCTGTGTGCCTGCTACATAACTGATAGTTATCCCCCTCTAGGCCCCATGGTACTACCACATACTCAGCGGAAAAAAGGTTCACTGGGTTTTTTGATTACGTTGAATGAATGAATTGAATGAAAACCATATCACTATTTGAAGCTGGGAATTCAACAATTCAACAATTTCATTTCAGCCAGTGAAAACTTTCTCGCTTAAGGTTTATTTATTATTTCTACCAATAACCAGGCTGATTTGGCTCAATCTGTACAGCAGACCAATAATAGTGTAATAATAGCTAGCTGTGATAATAAACTCTGAGATCTATATCTAATTATATGTAACCAGGTTTTAGTTTAACACTCGACCTTTAATTTACTATGTGTTGGCTTTCAACCAGCTCTCAGCGCAGCAGCGCAATAATTTCATCATATACCTGCACAGTCGTGTAACATGCTGTCAGATGCCAGATTTGAATCGCTCTGCTTTCACAATCGAGTTTCAAAAACTAATTTAGTTATTGTTGGTGCGAGAGCAAGGTTATGAGTGCGGGTACTTGCTGGTACAGGTCCGTCTTGCCCTGACGACAGCAGTAATTTAGAAAGATACTGGTGAAGTGGATGTAGTGACAATATCGTTATCGGTCAACTGTGAAGTATGATCAAACTACTGTGTTTATAAGGAATATTCTTTCACACCTAGACTGGCCTTGATCCTCAAGGTTTAGATGACAGAGTACTTTCATAGTTCTTTTACATATTGTATAAAATTACGAAGTCTCACAATTTAGAACTCCGAAATGGCTCTTTATTTCGAATTTCCTAAATAAAAACTGAGGCTTATCTTAAAGTGCCAAGCATTGTTTTTCTCTTAAATAGTGTCCGAAAATTTAACCAGCTGTAAATAAAATTAACCAATTTTAATTCCAATCTGTTGATTTTTTTATTTTTTGTGAGAAACCTTTTTTTAATCCAATGTTGAGCTCAGACATTCACATATCAGACTGGAATACAATTCTACCATTATTTATTTTACAACATGTAGCTAAAAAGTAATCAGCCTGTATTCCTTGTATTTGTAGAGAAGTATTTGTCGGGACTGTATCGCCCCAGCCTAAAAACGTCGTGATTATGGTAGACATATCCTCAGTGTTAACTCCAGAACAGATGATGACAGCTAAAGAACTGGCTAAGCAAACACTGCTGTCTCTCTCCGAAAGTGACCTGGTATGTTGAATTTATAATTCTTACTCCGTTTTAAGTGACTGGTAAAAACTTGCTGAGATCTTAGTTGTCCTTTGTAATTTCATTTACAGTTATGCTAATGTTATAAAAAAGGGAATCTTACAACAAGGCCTAAATGTGTAGTTTATGTGCTTATACTGTGTCGAGATAGCTGGTAGTAGCATTTCATTATCAACCACGCTCCCCACTCACAATTTAAGAACTTGCCCCAAAAGCATGGGAGTAATGGTCTAATGTGAAAAGCTAGCCTGTCTGGTGGTGGGTAATATGGTTGATAATGAAATGCTACTACCGACTAGCCCAGCCCAACTAACACAGTCTAAGTGCTTAAACTGCCTAATGTGCAGCCCGCTATTAAAACCAATTCAACCATCACCAATCATGGAAATGCTGCTGTTAGCAGATTGCTGATATTCCATATTTCCTTGAGACATTTTAGCAAGAGTTGTCTTCTCTTTCAGGTTACGGTGTTAGCTTTGTCACATACTGTTGAGGCCCCGCCTACAAGATGTGATGCAAACAGTCTAAACCCCGCCTCTCAAATATCCAAATACTACTTAGTGGATTACATTGATAGTCTGAGTCCAGCACAATCACTGGCGAATCATTCACTTGGACTACAGGCTGCGTTCTCCGTTATTCCTCAAGGTATTTCAGTGCTGACCCTTTTAGCGGCCATAGTGATACTTGGTACTTTCGACCATAACAGTCTTTATCTATCCTATGAGGAATCAGTTCTCTAAACACCATCTGTATCATTGAGGAAATCCCAACTCAAAGAACTCTGTGATGATCGTTTTTGTCTGTTATGTGTAATCAAGTTGAGTTGAGTCAACGTCAGCGCTCAAACAATAAACATCTGGGCGCTCGGAAATAACACAAGGGTGCAAGGACTTTATATAGTGACATCATTTCTTCCATATTTATTATATTATATGTATTATATTATTCTATATTAGATATATTATAGCATTATATCTTTTAGGTGAGCCAGGTGTAATTGTCTACATCAGCAGGGGACTGATGAACATAATAACAGAAGCTCAGGATGTGATCGGGATCATATCCAGGGCTAATGTACAGCATAATGGAGAAGTCGTCATACACACCTATGGGTTAATTGATGGTAAGTCTATATATATATGAACCTAATTTAGACAATACTCACTTGTTGAAAATGTTTTACAGAATACCCAAAAAAAATGAATAGAAAAAATAAAGTCACAAAGATGTTAATGCATAATTGATAAACATCATTGGTAATCAGACTGTGTTAGAAGCAATACTGGACATTGACAATGCCCATTAAACTGTATGATTATTATTGTTTACTACCTGTCTTCACAAACACACACAGTTCTAGCAAAGGTACTAAACTAGTTTTATGGATAGTAACAGATGATTTGACTATTTTGATGATTGATTTAATGGACCACAAATCTAACTGTTCAGTATTTACTGGATCAACTGGTGCTTCACTGAAAGAGGTAGCCAAAAAAGTGTGTGCAAGGTTTATTAGAGGTAATGAGTGGAGGGGGGTTGAGGGGAGTTGTGTTAACTTTTTCTGTAATTAATGACACTTGATCTCATATCCCTTTTCTCTACTAACATGGCTGCTACTCCTTCAACGTATGAGTGCCCTGCATTCTCTCAGTTACTTGATTCATCTCACTCTATTCGCAGAAGGAACACCGGTGATGTACGAGAAAACTTTTCTGACTGACATAGCTTCACAGAACTTTACTAAATATGGTGTCGACTACACAGGTGCTCCTGTTACAGTGAGTTCTTACTATTATCCTCCAGATTGCCTGTTACTTTGCTATACAAGACCATGGGTCAATATCAGCACAGTTCTGAGATCTCTTAGCTTGGAATGGTGGAAGCATTTTTTCTTTGCATTGCAGAAGTTGTGTGACCTTGCAACATTATGGGATCTGAATCTTTGTTTTTGGCACATAAAGCATGAAACTCCTTGCCTCAGTTATTAGTAAAAGTTTCCCCTGGAACCTTTATAATCAGTAGTCAATGTTCATTCCTTTTTTGCTTGTAGCCGGGGACCTATCAGGCTGTCTGCTGCGCAGATAAGGCGGCTGCTGCTCTGTCCAAACTGTTCTTACCGACATCCATATCAGGCTCTGAGGCTTCAGATGTGAGGATTTCTAAACCTTACAATGATCTGATAGATCAGGGTGAGTGATATTTGACATCGCTGTTGTATTGTGGGTAGGTGATTGTACAGTGAGCATACATAATATCCAATTCTGTCTCTGTCCTAAGACTTAGGGGCACAGCCGCCATATTCGGCTCGAAGTTGCTCTTAGCCTGCAGGCAGGTCGGAGCACACCCGAGGCATCGATTGATGCCTGGTAGTCAGAAGACTGCAGTTGGATTAAAACCCAAGACCTCCAACATGCGTGTTTGAGGGCAGGTGCCCTAACTAACTAAGTTACCTCCTACTCCTTACATACTTTGCTGTCCTTGTACAAAACAATATTTACCAGATAAAACTCAGTCAGCACCATTCAACTCAGAGCTAAAAGTAGGCAGTATGTGTGAAGTATTACTAACTGTCGCCAGGGTTGAAATTGTTCATTCTAAGTCCAGGATTAAAGATTTCAAGGTGTTATAATCATGTTGATCACTTGTAGTGTTTTACTCATCAATGATCAACCTGATTATTTTATTCACTTAGGAAGTTATTGATTACTCAAACAAATGGTTTTAAAGGTTGACATAGACCACTTGCAAAATACTAGATCTTGATATTAGAAATTTTGTTGTTTGTTTTACAGGTTTAGTGGTCAGTATGTCTGTACCATGTGTGACAGGGGATGATGAGGTGATTGGTGTGACTGGTATAGACTTATCACTAGAAGATCTCACGGCCAGAGTTACACACACTAATAGTGAGGGTCTCTACGCCTTTCTTACAGATATGCAAGGTACCAACCAGCATTACAAACTCATATACTTTGCAATTGATTGCCCAAGTTCAATGCTGATTCTGAGTCATGATTCTTTCAATTTACAAACAAATCAGTTTCTTTCAAATTCATTGTGCTTATTTTCAAGTTTTCTGTGAATAATGCCATAATAGCTGACACACATGACACATATCTTCTCAGAATACTGAAGTTGCAGTTTTAATTTAAATATTTGAGTGGAATCGATAAGTTTCAGTCTGGATCCCATTGTTCGCAACAAAACAATAAACTCTTGCTTTGCAGGCCATGTGATTATGCATCCAGATATTGAGAGGACAATGGCTCTTAGAGATACTCTGACACTGATTAATCTCACACACTATGAGAATCTGCCAGGATTCCCTTCTGTGGCTCGGCAAATACTTTCAACAAGGTATACACTTTTGATATAGAGTTTGTTCAGTATTTAGAGAGTTGTCTCCTCAATAAACGGTAGTAGACAACTTCTTTAAAGGGGAGTACACCACACCTGAAATCCTTCATAGCTGCCCGTTGCAACACCTTCCGTGGATTCTGAGAATTTTTGTTTACCTATGATTTTATTTAATTTTCCATGTGAACAAAGACTTACAAAAACTGAATAATCAGAACACAATATTCTTGTAGCTATTTGAAATTTTTTTGTCATATACATTGTTTGGGAAGGCTTTGTCAGCAGACAACCAACTTTTTGTAATGGTCAGTGGTGAAAATGTCATAGTTGCTATTAGAATATATTGGCGTATTCAAACTTAAATTACTACCTGCTCATCATGGCTCATTATATTTCCTCGTTGTCAAAGTTGAATATGTTGCAAACAGTTTATTCATTCTTACCTATACAGTAATGGTACAGCCGAGTTGGTAGTGAGTAACACCAGTTATGCTATATACCCGACATATATGATGACTTATGTGTACTCGTGGTATAGAGTTAAGGAAACTCCCTATGTTGTCGTCATGCGACAGGCTAAGAGCAAAGATTCTCGCAATGAAATATCATCTATAAGTGGTAAGTGGTAGTCTTATTTTATTGACCGTATGTAATAGAAGTGAGTCATGAGTGAGTGGGTATGACACTTATTCAGGCCGTGTTGCCATAACATTGTCTTCAATCATTGACTAACCAATGTCTGATTTGGCTACATTGGTTTATGATATGTCGATCAACTCGGTCATCAAAAATTATGTAAAAGCTATAGATGAACACAGTGAAATGAACAAAAGCTTCAATTTCGGTGCCGAGTGTGATGTATAAACTGTTTTGTAAAGTTTTGTGTGAACACTCTTTCATAAATATCTATTATATTCCCTGCTTAGATACACCAAGGCTTGGAACTGACTCTGAAATAATTATGTGATATTCATTTTTTAGGAGATTCTGAAGAGGATGGTATGGTTTATCACAGGCTAGACCTCGGTCAGCTACCCACTGATGATACATGTCTGCACTTCCAGCAGTTAGCCTCATTCTCTACCTCTGCGCTCTTTCTCTCAGCTCGGGCATTCGACAAACCATTCGAACATATAAGTCAGCCTGAGACGAAAAAGATGGTGTCCAATTACCTAGCTTATATCGCAGATGGCTCCAGCTACATTAGCAAACCTGGTCAGTTATATTTTGTATAACAGGACTGTTTATGAAATCCCACAATGCATTATTCAGGAGTTACATAGGTTTTGGGGTCAATAATAAAATTCAGTATTGTGTTTTCCCTGTTTTTCTGTATATCACATGCCATAGCCAATCTTCGTCTTCACTGTCAAATATACAACAGGATAGTTGAAAGGACAGCTTTTTATTTAAAGACACTGCTCAAAAAATTCCTTAATAATTTTTTTATCCTTCGATCAGGGGCCTGATATTAAATTAGTATCCATCCATAATTTTATCATAGCCATTATGCAGTAGAGGGTTGCTTTGAATCTGCCTAACCTTACTTGCTCTTTTCTTGCTCATGAGTTTTTATTCTATGGAATGTTCATCTACTCTACAGGTCTGAAGGAGGGAGTGAAGAATGATGCCATAGCCATATCTAAAGTTCACAAGCTGTGGCTGAAACAGTGGAAGACTTCTACTTACTCAGAGTTTATTATCAGAAGGTATGTGTAGTTTACTCACTGGTCATGTCTGAACCTAGCCTATCTTGACAAGCTTTGTCAAGACAGGCTAGTCTGAACCTTGTTTACATGATTCTTCCATAGTAGCTACTGCTTTTTTATACACTTAGCCCTATTGTAAAGTATTTACTGATGGCCAGAAAGGCTTGGTTTTTAGAGAAGCATTGTTTCTGTGGCCAGCCTTAACTTTATTACATGTGAACCACACAGTATGGATTTTCCAACCTACCCAATTTTCAATTGAAGGACAAAGAAGGGCTCAACCACATTTTGCATGAGACTTTACAAAGATATGAGCCATTTTAGTATCAATAAGCAACGGCTCTCATCAGTTTGTTCTCTCCTATTGTTACCCAGGTACATAGCGACACCTAGTGGTGTATTTAGGATGTTTCCTGCCACTCTGACTCGTAAGCTCTATGACCCAACACAGAGTCACTGGTACAAGCAGGCTATGAGATTACCTGGTAGAATCATGCTGACCAGGCCTTATGTAGACTCTGCGGGATCAGGATACATGGTTACACTGAGTCATAGCATCTATGAGGGCAGGTATGTGTTATTGATGATATATTAACATGTGACGGTTAATGATCAACCTCCCCATTGAGTGGCTTATAAGCCATTTGAATTACAAGTAAATAACTAATTTGGAGAATCTAAAAAACACTGCTGCTGGCACATGAGTGGAATGAAGAAAATGCTGAAGGATGTTGGAAAATATTGATTTCTTAGTCTGAATACAACAAATGTTAGCAGTATGTGATGCATGTGGACTCGTATAAAAAGACATGATGTGCTATGAGATAGCGGAATTGTGTTGCTGCTATGAGGGGTTTCATGTTAATTTTACCACTAGCTCACGCAACCAAATATTTTGGTCAATTCAACATCTATTTAGGTGGGCTTGCCTGAGATTTGACTAGGTCTGGGCATTCAAGTCTTGTGATTAAATGGTTTATCGTTCTGTGTTTTAGATCTGCAGCTCTCCACACTCCTAGAGACCCTATAGCAGCTGTTGTAGGACTAGATTTACCTGCTAACTACATTCAGAGACTTCTATACGATCTGATACCTACCTGCTCAGTTAACGGTATCCGATGTTTCATGCTCGATGATAAGGGATACATAATCACACACCCTAACCTCAAGCTCTCCAGTAACCAGAGGGCGTTAGAGCAGCAACATCTCACTCATATGGTTAGTTTAGACCAATCAATTTAAATTAGCTCATTTTTTATTTGTGTGAACCTGCTATATGTCACATAGTTTGAGTTCAAACTTACTGTTTTACCGGTAGGATATTCACAACAAAATAAGACCTAGTTTAAGCAGATGATATTACTTATCATTTATCTATGCATAAGACAAATGGTGGGGTAGGCGCAAAACTTTGAGGGTGTGCCATAGCAATGGTGTGAAGTGGAGTCTGGGGGTTATCCCCAGCCTCCAAAGGGTTTTAGTGATAAATAGCAAATGGAAGTTCCAAATGAGCTGATTCTGACATGGAATCTTCTATTATAGCATTTTTAGGCCACCGTCCCTGCCTCCCTTAGAGTTCTTTGGGCCTGCTATGTACACCTAATTTACATTACCATCTTCCTAACTAGTACCATAATTATTACTTACAGGAGCCTCTAGTAGCCAATGATATACTTGGACACAAAACTCTGGTCAATAAGAAGCAATGTAACAGCTTTGCTGATAGGACAGTGCAGAGATACTATCATGTGAGTGACTTGAAATTTAGCTATTTATATTAGAGAGCTGTTCTATTGCCCAAAACTCCCTGGTATTATACGCTGCATCCAGGGAGTCCCAAACTCCCTGCTGCATCTAAATTATGAAGTTATAGTTGTCTTCTATCTTTCAGCGGTCAGACAACTTGCTTCGTCCGGCTTCACTCGTGAAGCTACGATGATTTCCTTTTATTCGATTATTATGAACTTGTGTATCTGCATACCTCTCCTTAGTTTGTTACATACTTGTCCGTATTACGATTTCCCTACTCTGTGATGACTGAATGTGTATTGTTTATTACAGTTTAACACCAGCCTGACTACCAATGTCACAAATCTAAAGGTGGGAGAGCAGTGTGTCCGTTATCAGATGAGACTCGTGCCCGGTACTAACTCTTTCATCGTTATGATCAACGAGACATGTGATATGAGAATGGCTGCCTTCTGCCCATGTAGTATTGTAAGTCTAGAATTATCTTTAACCAACAAATAATAAATTTCTATGCAATGTCATGTATATGTATTCATGAATTGGAAATTTGTATCTAATCATAGAAAACTTATATGGTAGAACCACGGATATATATATATATTATATGGATGAGGGGAACATATCTATCCCTGAACAAGTGTATGGCTATTTATGTATGGTTGCTAGACAGCATTTCTCATCTTTGATTGATCTGCAAGTTCAGGATCTATTCATTTCAATAGGTAGATCCAAAGTAAAGCACATCGTTCTAATGTTCCCTTACTTGCAAGATAAACAAAATAGTCCCGAGTTATCCTTTCGTGTTCATTCATACTGAATATTATTACTGTTTCTCATATTGAGGTTTTGTATTCGTTTTCACAGACTGATCGTTTGTGTCTAAACTGTCAGCGTATGGAGCAGTCTGAGTGTGAGTGTCCATGTGAGTGCCCCCTGGTGTCAGATATATGTACAGGGGAGCTCGACTCCAGTGAGGTCTCTCAGCCCAGCTGTGATCTGTTCACTGAGAGTAATGTACTGTTTAAGCTACCTAAGGCTCTCACTCAGAGGGTACATCAGTGTGTGGAGCCTAGATGTGACAAATTTACAAGTAAACGGTGAGTGTGATCATAGATGTTATCCCTATCTATGTCAGATAAAGGCGTGTGCTGTGGGCAGATCATAGACGATAACTACTCAGCTCAAATAATTATGTTTTCACTGTTTGTGAAAATCCTGGAATTTTAGCCTCTATTAGGAGTTGTCCCCAACTCTGAATATAGGCATAAAATAGAGCTCAGAAAACTGTATATATAAATGAACCACAACTAAGCGCTGTTTGTGAAAATCCTGGAATATGTCCTATCATTACAAGTGAAGGCTGTGTATTTGATCATCTGAAACATGTTTTGAGGAAGTAGCTTACAAATGATATATATATATATATATATATATATATATTTCATTACCGGTCTTTATGTATCAATGTTATGTCAAGTTTCAAATTTATTACTTATCAAAACTCATACGATCATGTTTACAGTATGGGAGATGCACAAGGTTGATAATGCAAGGCATACAATACTTGAATATCTGATACATTGATACATGTACATGAGTAAACATGTGTACACTAAATAATGGTGAAAAAATATTGAATAACATTATAAATATTGAATAACATTATAAATAACAAAAATCTTGGAAATAGTGACTTAGATCACAGTGCTGTTCTTTAACTGTGAGTTTTCTATATGACTGTAGAACTTGTATGGGAGTAGTAGGATGTTCGTGGTGTGAGACAGCCAGCGATGGGACGACTTCCCTGGATGAGGGGTTCTGTGATATCCATCAGATATGCTTTGGAGGCATACTCGGTGCTCGAACACCTTATAACGATCAGATATCAAGTGAGTAATAGAAGTCAATATCTCAACTTCAGCATGATCATTATTCACTGAGTCAAGTGTTTGAAAAGAATGTTTGCTCCAGCATGGAGGTTTCTGGCAGTCTAAGTTACTGCGTCGATCAAGAATCTTTTACATATCAGCAGCAATATTATTGTCGCCAATTATTATGTATTACAAAAAATATGCCTTATGAAATATTGTTGATAGTAAGTCTTTACTCTTTACCCGTTAAATATATTCAACTGGCCCTTTACTATAGTATAAATATCCCCATAAAGTTTACAATGTATTGTAATATTCAGTCAGGAGTGGTCGGAAGGTAAAGTATGTGGAGTTTTGATTTTTGGGATCCGATTGCAATTCCTGGTGATGAATGTCATTCTTGATTAAGTAGATGCCATTCATCCTAGCAAGGTCCTTGCGGAACAGGACTAAAAAATACCGGAGGTCCGCTATGTGATTGCACACCCCACATGCAGTTTAAAGATCCTCCTCCGGCGTTACCCTAAAGGGATAACTCGCTCTGCATTGAAGACTTGTAATTTGTAGTATAACCACATAACTCACAATGCCCTCACATATAATGATGACAATTATGTTCTCACCTTTTCTCTGCTGATAGTCTCAACGGTATTAGAAACTAAAACTTATCACACATCTTAACGTTTATGTTGCAGTGGCAGAGAGTACCCATCAGAGTAGGAATCCTTTCTTGAAGAACACACCAGTAGGACCAGTTACTGGAGCTATTTTAGGCTTGGTACTGATAATAGCACTCAGTGTCTACTGCTACAGACATAACATACACCGGCAGCCTCTCTCCGACTCTGACGCTCATGACTCCAGTAATTGTAGTGGATATAATCAGGAGACTGACGGAGCGTACGTGTATCACGAGCTTCCAGCTGTACCAGGGCCTTCTGGAGTCGCCGCAGGTAAACAAACTATATTGGTATTCTGTTGAGCCTTGCAATTAGAGGGAGCGATGCTTTTAAAAAACGAATTGTCACTGTCATGTTGCTCAAAGTTGGAGTAATTCGTTCCCAAATCGTTTACTCCGAATTTATACAAAGTGAGTGATTGAGATCACTCTCACTAACTGAGCCAGCATAGTCTTTTAGGCTGTTCTTAATTGAAAGAACCCTGGTTAGCCCTGTTCACACGCCCACGGGTTTTGGTTATTATGGTTTTGTAGGTGCCTACACAACCAAAAAAACCAAAACCCGTGGCCGTGTGAACAGGGCTACCCCCTGGTTAGCGCATGTTGAAGCGCTACATCTGCATGTAATTCTCTCTAAATCGACCCAAAAATCATGTATTATAACTACATGTAGATATTAAAAGAAATTGCAAATCATTGTCTCCGTCTGTTCAGCTCCCTCTTATTATTCCTGATACAACCCCTTTACAGCTGTTTGAGCTGACTGTGTTTGGCCCTGTCATTCTGATCCACTACATCTCAACTTAAATGTTATAATATAAATAAATACGTATATATATTACATTTATATATTATTTGAATATATATGTATATATATATTATTTCGATATATATTTTACATTTATATATTATCTCGATATATGCATATATTATTTGGATACATATATTACATTTATATATTATTATATATTATCAGCTAATGTGAATCTTGTGGAGATGGAGGTTCCCCCAGCAGCCCACATTTCTCCGTATCATGTCAACGAGAACTACAGGCCACCGCGTCCCGTTGTCACAGCTACTGAGAGCAGCGACCACGGCTACAGTACAATGACGGCACAGGAAGAGGCGGAGACCTCTTCTCAATCAGCAGCGTCCTGTCGAGATTCTCTCGTCTCAGCGCAGTCCACTTCAGCAACAAGCAGTAAAAATGGCAACAGTGCAACTTCAAGTAAACTGGTGAGCTAAATAAAGTTGAAAAAAATTTTTTTTTTTCTGTAGGATTTTGTCATGTCCTGCTTGTCTAAAAACCGTGGGAGGGTGGTATATCCCACCCTCCCTGATTTGTATCGTGAGATAAGTTTATTATTCTGAGCTGTTCTCCCAACGGCTCACCGTAACCTGTAAATATCACTGAGGATTGCTTTTCTCTATGTTACAGCCTAATATAAAAATACTACCTCCTCCAAAAATGTCTCGGAACAGCAGGTTAAAACTTCACGACAGCGAAATGAAGAAATTATTACCTACAGACATATCATGTCGGACAATTGATGAACAACCAGAAACAGAAAGGACTTATGCACTCAATCAGTTATAGTGTAGTTAGTCATAACTTTTTTATGTATATACATGTAACTGGTATTGTACATGGATGATGTACCAAAGAGTCAAAGATCATAATATTGTAAATAGCTTACTATTTAAAAATCTTCCCGCTCTCGGCCATGTTGAATACATAAATGGCCCCTAACAATTATCTATTCTTTGCAAGTGAGATGTTCTTGAATTGCAAATCTTTTCATGAACGAAATGTTCATTTTTTAACGAAATAGACCATTTACATGTTACTCAGTCTAGGGACCTTCAATCTTATAACCAAATACTTTTTTTGTCTGAGCCATTCATGACAAGAGTCTGAAAGCCTGACTGATATATTGTCAGATTGGGACAGCCTCTTGCAAGTGTAGTCTTAGATTTACACAAGGTGCATATTATGACAACCCATGACGAACCTGAGAATAATAATTAACGTTTACAATCGCTCTGATACGAATATATATATCAGTGTTCACAATATAATATAATTTAGAGTAACGCAATGCAAAAATGGTGTTGTAAGTAGGAGCTAACTTTTTCTCATGTGAGTAAATGTTTTCAAATTGTTTGTTGACGTTTGGTGCCAGTTTCAAGTTGACAGTTATAGTGTAGATTTGGAGAAAAAGTCCTGTTTTTTTCCAAATATTTTACAGCCTAACCTCCAAGTATTTGTTCACGTTCGTTGCTGACTTTAATAAACTTTGAACGAAATCTGATATGTGTATGTGTAATGTTTTTTTTTTAACCAGTCTACACTGGTTGTGTTCTCTTAACGATGACAGGTACCTGCTAAATGCTGTGTACAATTCTGATAATAGCTAGCTGTATCGCGTACCGCCTCTCACCCTTTTTCCAAATTATTGGCAAGTTATACACATTCTAACTAACAGATCATGAATAAATTTGAAATTGCCTTCCCCTAGTTAACTCTTGATGGAGTATAGGAAGTTCCCAGTTCATACCATCAGGGAGATTGTCCAAAACTCCCTGCTTCATCAACATCATTTCCATAGGCTCAGGAGTTGTCAGCCCGATATATATTAGCTCTGCTACGAAGTTCTTTGGTGAAGAGACTGAGATGCTACATTTTCATAATATGAGACGGGTATACAAAACTATCAGTATTCGATTGGATTGAGATGATGTCTATGTCAAGGTCATATGTTGAAATAGAATTTTGTGAGAAAGAAATGTTTAATTGACAGGACAAGCTTGGAAAGAAGACAAAGCAAAGGATTATTTTGAATGATTAATAAGCAAACGCCAGCAGTGGACATCATAATTCTTGTTCATAGTACATTTGACTTCAACTAGCTAGTCACTAACTAAGCCTAAGGGCCTTGATGAGTGAGTCCAGTCAATCCTTCAGTTCAGCAACCAGTAGAGTAGGAGTAGAGTAATCACTCTTGTTTGATCAATGAACTTTAGTTCATTGGTTTGATTGATGTGAATGTGTGTATGTATGTTATTATTAATTATAGATAATAATAATAATAATAATAATAATGGATACATAGGACTACTCAGTTATTTAAAGTCAAAAATGCTCAGCTGTAGTTATCTCCTCCTTACTTTTCCAAAAGCTATCTCCTTCCTACAGTTTTTAATTCAGAATAACCACATTTGGTCACCTGGATCGTTAGTCAATCAGCTAACTATTCATTTATCTTTTTCTGCAAAAAACTCCAAATCTGACAAAAAATCTCCAAGTTCGTGTTTTTCTGTTTGGGCAGAACTACATTTCGACATGGTAACTCACAGAGATCTGGTTTTTTTTGGAGCATCAGTTCATCACATTATCTAAATGAGCTTTTGAGGGCATGTTTGAAACATTTTTTTAACATATTTAAAATTGCGATTTACTTTTTCATTACGGTGTTTATTTCATCCATCAGTGCAGTGGCAATGTTGCGCAAGGCAGTGCAAAGAGCCTGTATATTTGTAGTTTCTATGCCATTGTGAACAGTTTCAAACAAATTCTAATTGCCTTTTATCAAAGGAGTGGAGCAATTTACAAATGACAATGGAGATGCTATACTGAACTTAAACAAAAGAATATTTCTGTTGGTTGATATAAGTTTTAAGCATAGATCGTGGTGACCCATCAGTCACCCATCAAATTCTATCAGAATGACTATAGACCTCAAAATAATTAATATTATTAATATTCCGAAACATGGTTTGGATTTGGTTTTTTCAGTGGATACTGTTCAAAGATAGCATTTTCAAACTATGCCCAAATGCTTAAATTTTACTCGAATGTCATCCCAATATTTTTATTATTGAAAAACACTAATGTAACTATGCTGGATGCGTATAGGATTATGATAACTGTGTGTCTGGAGGGCTCACCCTTAATAACACACATGATATTCTATGTGAAATATTCTGCTGCATTTTCAGTGAGCTGGTTTCTGTATGTTCGACCTTGGTGTCTTTATCACCATTAAGGAATTGCAGTCCTGAAATAACCATTGACAGCATTCATGTTACGGTTGAATTTGTACATTTTTTAAAAAATCGTGCCCTGGGACTGCATCTATACTGCAACAAGTTATAATGTTGTTACTTTTGAGGATTCGGTTAGCCAAACATGTGGGCTGCCTCAATAAACAACAAATCTGAGATGGCCTCCAAACAAAATTGGAAGCAATTCTTCACGCAGTGCATTGAAACGATCCAAGTACAATTGAGACCTCTGCTGGATGAAGATATCAGTTAGAGCAATTACAGACATTGTTTTCTCAGAGTAAATTTTCTAATCCCTCAAGAAAATCTTATTTGGGGGAGATACAACATACAGTGGTGCGCGTACCACTGCACAACACACAGGTCTTCAGCTAGAAACCATGAGTCAAACGCTGTTTCGAGGCCTTCTCTAGTACAACCTCCTCATGGCCGGCCCCAGCAGCATGAAGCCACCCCTGTGTGTTGCTGAGCATCTCAATCAATCTCATCGATCCCTCAGTGCATTTTGTCAGTTTCGGTGGTTTGACATAATTGGTGTGTTTACGCTGTTGCGCAACCAGGGAGGCTGCCAACTCTTCATTGTTTCAGTGCAACAATGTTCGCCCCATCACTCTCATGCTTATACTCTAAGCCAAACCAGTGCAGGGAGGTTTGCTTTCCATCAACTCATCGGCGCAAAGTCGCTATCGTCAAGGCACCCGCCCCTCGTGCCACTCGTTCGCTACTCAAATTCACCACATTGAGCATAGTACAACTCATACACAAGTCAGAGAGATGACTTGTTTGCGCTACAGCCAGTGGGCTGACTGTGATTTCCTGTCTCGCTCTGCCTGCCTTTTATGCGAGGGCCAAGCTTTTAATCCTATGTTTGTAAAACCTTAGATCTAACTCAGACTCACTTTGATTTTCACTCTGCAGAGATTAAACTACTTTAATTTGAGTATTAAAGGCATAATCTTGCTTAGCCTTCTACCCCAAGCAATTTGCTTATCATCACTTAATCCCCTCATTCTAATCCTTATTTGTAAACAACCAGTGTATTGCAGTCTCTGTGTTTCATTACAGGGAAAGAATTTGTTACTGTTGTGCCTTGTTTATCTTTTCCAAAGTATTTAAAGGCAATGTAATTTTAGAATATCAAAACCTGAGGATTACCTTTGTGTCTCAAGACTTGTTGCTTCTTATGATATTTATGTATTATAGCATTATTACATCAGATTAAAATTGAAGGTTGAATTAAATCAGATGTCTTGTCGCAAGCAACATCCTGGAGCATAGTCGGCAAAATTTGTTGCCTTAGTGGCCAGGCCGCAATATCTGCGCCAGGTTGCTCTCTGTTTGCAGGCAGGTCGGAGCACACCTGGGTTCCAACCAAAGCCCAGTGCTAGATAATTTGTAATTCCTGCTCAGTCCAAATATATTTTCCAACCACTATTCCAAGCCCGAAACCCCAGTTCTGATACAAAAAATTTAGCCCATATTGAGTGCCCCGTTTTTTTATACCAATTTTATTGCATCTGAAATATCATATCATATTAAGTTGAATCAATAGGCTCTAGTGGCTGGCTACTCCTATATTTACATTTTTGCAATCGACCATGACACCTTGTCGACATTCAATTATCCACACTGTCTTTACTCAACAAAAACATGGTCCATGCTTCTAAAAAGTTATACAAGGTTGCGATCACTTCACTCTTGGTTAGCCGGGTAAACCTTCTTCCGGGAGTTATTGCACAATCAAGCAGAGGGTGCCCTGGGACTGCATCTATACTGCAACAAGTTATAATGTTGTTACTTTTGAGGATTCGGTTAGCCAAACAGGTGGGCTGCCTCAATAAACAACAAATCTGAGATGGCCTCCAAACAAAATCTGAAGCAATTCTCCACGCGGTGCATTGAAACGATCCAAGTACAATTGAGACCTAAGCTGGATGAAGTTATCAGTTAGAGCAACTACAGACATTGTTTTCTCAGAGTAAATTTTCTAAGAAAATTTTTCAAGAAAATCTTATTTGTAAACAACCAGTTGTATTGCAGTCTCTGTGTTTCATTACAGGGAAAGAATTTGTTACTGTTGTGCCTTGTTTATCTTTTCTAAATGATTTAAAGGCAATGTAATATTAGAATATCAAAACCTGAGGATAACCTTTGTGTCTCAAGACTGATTAAAATTGAAGGTTGATTTAAATCAGATGTCTTGTCACAAGCCACATCCCGGAGCATAGGCGGCGAAATTCGTTGCCTTAGTGGCCAGGCCACAATATCTGCGCCAGGTTGCTCTCTTTTTGCAGGCAGGTCGGAGCACACCTGGGTGCCAACCAAAGCCCAGTAGACGATGGACCGCAGATACATTTGATATGAGGCCCTTTCTATAAATTTAAGGTTCAATGATTGCTCAGACCAAGGGTACATTGTGGCAGCATCATTCAAGGATTGTAATAGTTAATCCTATTGTAAAAACTGCCACAATACTGCCTTCCTAGCTATACCCACCGTATCAATTTAGCTAGGATAGTTAGGTGTAATATAAGCATAAAACTTCATGTCTTATTGTGGAGTATGGCTGTACAAAGAGAAATTTTTACGGGAGAGCCTGCATATTCTATTTTTTACTGTAATCAAAAACTTTGAATTCAGTTCATTCTCCAGAACCCTATATTGTGACAAATAGATGAAAGGAGTTTTTGGCTATACTGCAAATGAGCCACCAAATTTCAACAATAAGAGAAGACAACTTCTTAGCCTAAGATTTGCCCAAATTGACTTTAATGAACTGAGTATTTTTGTAAAGCAATTTCGGAGGCAAGGGGTTGGTTGTGTGTCATCATTTAATCTACTCCAATTAAATCTTATCCAAAGGCCCCTTGGGTCATCATAGTTAGTATATCTAATAGTAATACCCTTGCCCAATTCAGTTGAGTCGGCCTTGGGACTTACAACATCCCTTTACTTTGCCAAGCCCAATATCCAGGGGGGTCTTTCAGTTAGGAAGAGTGATCCTTTACTAAAGCAAGTTATCACTATCACATCGTTCAAAATTATCACTCACTTGGTGTTTCAATTAGAGAAAATCGCCCCCAAATCGCTCACTCAGAATTTATATAGTTCCATCAAGTGACTGAGCGATCTGAAAGCGAGACCTCTAGCAGGTATCGCTCACTCACTGAGTGAGCGATAAGATTGCGATTTTGGCTGCTTCTAATTGAAAGACCTCCCCAGTATCAACCACCCAAAAGAAAGGGTGGTTCGATACTGGACATTGGCAAAATAACGGCATATAAGTCCCAGGGGCCCATGGAGTCAGCCTGCCCTCATTACAGAAAAATCAATCATTACATTACGAAACAAACCCAGTTCTGTATATAGGCCTGTATACAGAGATCTATGAATATTAGGTCTAATATAGAATAGTATCTGCCGCTGTCTCTACATTATTGTGTGTGCATAGACCCAACAACAGCAACATGCTGAATTCAACCCTTGAACGCCTTGAGGTGCTCAGCTTTGCGACCTATAGGCATTTGAAGTTGCCGGCATGTTCACTTTGCCAAGTATACATGCTTGTAACTCCTGATGCCTATATGAAAGACATCCCTGGCTGTAACTCAAACATTAACCATGATCTTGACTTGAATAGTTTTTTAAAGCGGTTGAGTATCATTTAGTGACGATGTAAGCGCTGTGTAAATGAGTAGAATTAGCCATTACAGAAAAAAATCCAGTTCTATATGGGCAGGAGCCAGTCTCATGAAAAAATTCAATTCTAAATGTATACAAGAGTGATAATTATTTTCCAGGCCAATTGATACGCATTAAACCCTCACCAAGTGATGTCAGTCGTTGGGAATCTGGAGGAAGAAGCGAAGAAAAGAAAACAGAGACTGCTTGCTTTGAAAGCTAAGAAAGAAAGCAAAACAGTCGAGGAACTATCAGACAACGATAAAACAGATGCTGCACTTCCAAAGTATGTATTGATTATATGTTTACAATCTGTGTATAAAGTTCCAAACGAACTTTAGATTAGTGTCTTGGTCGTAAAGAGCATATTAGGCACAACGGGGAAGCGAATTGGAGAAATAATATCTGTCATTTCTCCAATTCGCTTCCCCGTTGTGCCTAGTATGCTCTTTACGACCAAGACACTAATCTAAAGCTTAGAAACGAGTAAAGAATAAGTAAAGATAAATTTAAGCTTGGTCAAGAGACTGTCAAGGTTTCACTATGTTCACTATAATATCTGTTATTTGTCACGTTTATATTTCTCTGTCTATGATCCCCGTTGTGTCTAATATGCTCTTTACGACCAAGACACTAATCTAAAGTTCGTTGGGAACTTTATACTGTGCTAATCATTTTAGTAATATTCTAAGTAAGGAGTCTCATCCTCTGTACAATCGTATAGTTTTTGACGCTAATCTAATGGTATCCTCTCGTAATGCCTAAAATTCAGGCCCAAACGCTGCTGTACCACTAAACGCCAGTGCAGTTTCTTTGATTATTTTATGACATTTTACAACTACAATTTTATGTACAACTGAGTTTCGATGAGACATTGTAACTTTTTATCATGCCCATTTATATAGCTATAACTATGGCTCAAATGTTGCCATGCCCTATAACCAGATCCCTCAATAATTTATCAATGTCATCTCAACAATCTTCTGAGAAATATGTCACTTACAGTGGCTAACAGCTGAACTATAATTGTAAGTACAGAGTTGTTCTGTAATAATATACTTATACCCTGATATAAATATTATTGATGTGATATTTACAGGCCGATATTTCGAAGCTATAAGCCGACTGATGATGCACTGAAAGAGAACACACTACCTAATCCTGACACTGTGGAGGGTAAGCTTACACTGTGAATATTCAGCCCTAATATACATAATATTGTCCTCACCCTCACCTTTCAGCAAATCACCGCATCGACCGAAGCAGACATAAACCTTCTAAACATCATAATGATAACACTTTCTTTCCTTGTAAAACATTGCATTGCATCATATCTGTTATAAAATTAGCGCTGGCTTTTAGATAATTTCTTCTTGGTAACATACATAGACTTAATATACTACAGTACATTTAGTCTATAGTAACATATATCTTTTAATGCCTAGTTTCACTTCTGGACATAACTCACATGATTGTTGATTGTCATACATGAGATAACTTTGAGAATCCGGTCATTAATTCATCATGTCATATAGAGGATTTATTATGATTTGTTCAGTGTCAGAGCATGTAAAGGATCAGTTAGATGCTGGTAAGCCAGCTCCTATCATCGAGGAGGTAGACTTAGCTTTCCTAGCACCTCGTAAGCCTGACTGGGATCTGAAGCGTGATGTATCTAAGAAACTGGAGAAGTTAGAGAAACGAACACAGCGAGCTATCGCAGAACTCATCCGTAAGTCTGCTACATCTCACGCTGAATTTGATTAGAAAATAGATTAGGTGTTAATCGATGGGTTGAACTAAAATGTTTACTTTTAAAACGATCCGCATAGGTTACAAGTCAAGGCCATGATAAGATCATTGATATTTTTGGATCTAGTTCAAGCAAAATGTTCTAGAAATGACAACTTGTAATGATACATAAGTCCAACAATTTTGAGTTATCCCCTAATAAGGTTGGGTGTAACAAAACCCAACATGAACAGACAACTCCACACAATAACAAACCAAAACCCATCAGCCAATAAACAACAAAACCAAAAAACAAGCACACTATTTAGAACTACACAATAGTGATGCATGAGTAGATAACGCCACAGAAGTAATAATAATCACAACTCATAATAAATTGTTGGCCTGAATCCCAGGCTGGGGTTAGACCTGTTAAACCAATATCTGATATGAATTTTAGGTGAGAGATTACAAGGAGAGAGAGATGGAGAAGACCTGGTCAGAGCTGTCAGTACAGCAATGCAACATAAAAACGATGATGATGAGGATGATTGAATATCAATATGTTATGTACATATATATAATTAAAACAACTGAGCTGTAAATGAAGCTAGATTTGTTGTTTACCATATTTTAAAGGCTCCAACTTGTCTTGCACATGAAAAGTAAAGGTAAAATATGGTTGTCACATTTGTTTATTACAACTAGACAATACACTTTTGACTCAATAAATTTACATAGTATGCTTTTCATTTTTTATGGAAGATGTCTTCACATTATTATTGATACAATTACATCACATTACAACTATGGAACTAGTTTCAGAAACGCATTTCTGAGATGAGTTACGTAAAATAGGTCATCCCACCAGGTGGATTATTTAAAATTTCTGTATATGTATGTCAGTTCTTTATTTACACCTAATATAATACAGATTGTACAGTTGAAAACTTCATCCTCTTTGCAGACTAGAGACTTTCCTTACAAGCTTCTTTTTCTTAGGATTGATGAAGTGAGTATCTATGATGGCGCAGTCACTAGTTCAGGAATTTTACCAGTTAACAATTTAAGTCCTTGTTTTAGTAGATCCCTGTCCACGTTCTGTGTATTGTATGATGGTAATGTCACCAAGTTCTCAGTCTGCAAGAAAAAAAAATACTGTCTGGTTATTACAGGAAGAGATCAGTCAAAAGGTCAGAAGCAGCCTGTGAACTGTAACCGAGACAACATTTATGCAGGCATAAATTTCCAGTTTGAATTTCTCATACTTTGAGGCCTATGGCAGGCATTTACCAAATCAGGAAGACATGTGTTTAAGCCTCATGCACGATTTTCTTTCATTAAGAGGTAACTCCTGATAATTTAACTGTGAAGATTGGATAGGACCTCTCAATAGCAACAGAGCTTGTGTCACGGCAACTGGTCCAACCAGCCTTGTAACCGTATTGCTTTTCGTTTGAACTGACTTCGATCTGGTCAATACAAAACAATACAGCGACACTTCAAGTTGAGGGCAGATAGTTTTAGAGTGAGTTGTGTTTTTTAACTTCTAGTAGTTATTTCAAATGAGTTTAGCATAATATACCAGAGACATGTTGTTAAATCCTTAGTCAGAGATATAATAGAAGAACTTATGTGTTAATTGAGGCTGCAATATTTACTCACAGGGTTCATATAGTTAGCCAGCCTTCTCATTCTGATATCTCGGCTGGCTATTAAAGCTTTTCTATACGAGCCGATAGACTTAAACAGATCACTCCTCTGGGTCTCCTCTCGTACCTTTCGTATATGTAACTCTCCTAAATCATCTCTCAGGCTACCGGCTACAATTAATATACAATCATATACGCAACTATAAAACTTTCTCAAATGGAACGGCAATCGCGATGTATGCAATTTAAAGCAAGTGGGAAGACGTTGTCCAATAACTGCAAATCAAACATGTGAGCGACATATGTTTACCGCAATTACCGAACCATGTGGACAGATACAAGAGCTGATTGGGTCTGAAAAGGATATGGCAATCCCTAAGTACTAAACTGGTAGAAGCTGCACATATACTCGAGTCCGGTAAAAGTTAAAGCCATAATTTGGATGTACAATATGCACCTGATACTTATTGTACCATTTAGATGGCCTTGAATAGAATGGACCAACAGTAAATCATGTGGTCTACTATACATTATTGTTAAATGCTGATGTCTGTGGTGATAATGACCCACCATTGTGTTGGTTAAGAAGATTCTGAACCTTGTCTACTCTTTCCTGGCCTGCATATTTCTTCGATATTCCTATTCTACTGAGTATATTAGCAGGCGAGAATCGCTCGAGGGCGTCTGTGGACGAGGAGGGTTTGGGCTTCATCGCTGTGTTCGTAGACATAAGTGACTGCCAATCAACATCCAGAATACCCACTACATCTGTCCAATAAGAATCAAGCATGTCAGGATGCAGTAAACAACTGATGGTATTCACCATAGACTCAGATATGATATCAGGTAGATGCAGAGGAAGATCATAAACAAAATATCATGTCAATACCAAAAAACTCCCTTCTTTCAACTGCTGTGGAGTTCCAATGTGCCACTCCTAGTCAAATGACTTTTTTTAACATACAAGGTCGTGCAATCAGATCAAAGTCTCATAAAACACAACAAAATGGGTGCACAATATAAGAACTTACCAGTGACAGCCACCTCCTCCTTGTTTTGCTCCAGGTCCTCAGTCTCTGCCGATATTGCGGCTGTATCAGCGGTTGGTTTCTCCTGCGAGTCAGCATCTGTCACGACAGTGTCAGGCTTATTCTGCTGCTGATCGGCACTGTCGTCTTTAGCTGACAGAGAATCTCTCTTATCTCGATTTCTACCTTTCTCTAATTGTAGAGAAAAATAGTCTTTGTTAGTATACTCAGCAAGTATTGTTTTATACCATTATTGCACCATCTGCTCACAAGATATGGGCTTTACCGAATAGACAACCTACAGATGCTTCGATTATGCAATCACAGTGCACACAGCAAGCTGTCGAATATCTAGTTTTGCTACCTTGGATTAGGTTGGGACATTCTTTAAATGATTTTAGAGGGTAATTCAATTGTTTCAGAATAAAATCTTTATTATAATGGTGTTTACTGAATTGGTATGTAAATGATAAATTTTGTGAGGAAAGCAAATCGTACAGAACACAATAATTACTGACCAGGTGTTTCGGTTTCCCTGCGAGTTCTCGGTGATCTACCAAAGTCACTTCCACCGCGTCTCTAGAACATTGAACATGTTCATGTTCACACAAATGACAGATTATGAAATCATAGGAAGCACAGCTGAAGCTTTTGACAAATGAAAAGTGAGAAAATTGGCACTTAGTCTTGGTCTGCTGACGATGTACTAGTGACAAAAGTCTGAATGCACATGATAGCTTAAAAATATCAACAGCTACCCTAAACCGGATCTTTCATCAAGCCACTGACCTATAACTGTGAGAATAGAGCAGCACAAAAGCACATGATAGTTACAACTACCCTACTCTAAAAGTTTCATCAACGTCTGCTGACAATGATCCTGTGAACAATAAACCTGAATGAGCATGATAATCTACAATGTTCACAAATCTGAGTAACCTGGTTTAATATTGTTGAATACACGGAATTGGAAATCCTAACAAATTCAAACATTATGAGTTCCAAGTATAATTTCCTGCTTGTCACATTAGAGCACGGCACAAACCTCCCTATCTCGTTCCCTCTCTCTGGAGCGACTTCTCCTGTCTGACTCATTCCTCTGTCTCTTCCTGTCTGGTGAGCCGACCCTCTCCACCCTATCAGACTCCCGATCACGAGGGGGTGGACTGCGGTCCCTCTTATATCGAGGACCTCTGTCATCAGCGGGATGACGATCATCGTAGTGTGGTGGACCATCAGGATACCCTGGTCCATCATGCCCACCATATCCTACAGAAAATATTTGAAACATGTGTAAACGCCTACAAACTGAGAGCAACTTGGCACCATATATGGTTGGCAACGGCCTCAAGGCACCTTTATTCGACAGTCTTAGGATGAAGCCAAACATTGTGATTCTCACTGACTCCAAAAAGAAAATGTAGTAGATGGGCTGCCAAAATAATTACAAAATAAAAATCTGTTCCACTATAGAAAGGAATGTATATGACAAAACATCATAGCAACTGAGAATTAAAATAAACATATTTTTACCTCCTCTTCCTCTGCCTCGCCCCCTCCACGTGCCTCTGCCTCTGTATCCACCTCTGTAACCCCCTCTATCGTCAGGGCCGCCATATCTGTCATCATGAGGAGGGGGTGGACCTCCGTAGTGGTCTCCTGGAGGGGGTGGTCCTCCACCATACCTTCCATATGGCATGCGATCAGGGGGTGGCCTGTCTCCATATCCGCCCCTACCTCGACCTGAAATAATTCACATAATAACGGAATAATTTCATAATATAACATAATATAACATAACATAACATAACATAACATAACATAACATAACATAACATAACATAACATAACATAACATAACATAACATAACATAACATAACATAACATAACATAACATAACATAATATAACAAACTATAACAAACTATAATATAACATAACATAACATAACATAACATAACATAACATAACATAACATAACATAATATAACATAATATAACATAATATAACATAATATAACATAACATAACATAACATAATATAACATAATCTAGCATACATGCATAGAGACTTTCATTTAGTTAATGGAGCAACTACAAATTCAGGAAAACTTGATAAAATGTTAGACTTACCTCTAAATCCACCCCTGTCAGGGCCATCAAAGTGAGGATAAGGAGGTCTTTCTCTGTCATAATAACCATCAGGACCGGGTCCAGGCATTCCAGGAGGAGGGGGATAATCTCTACCGCCCCTATAATCACCCGGGCCCCTACAAGGATTAGTACATAAGCATTCCAGATTCAGATAATTTTTTTGCTGCTGATGTCTGTTAGCCAATTGTGGGGGTCAAATGAATAAGAAGATGATTTGATGCAGAAATTTCTATTGGACAAGTGCCCTACTCATGATGAAAGTAGAACTTTTTTTAGCGCTGATAAAGAAAATTCCCTCAGTTAGAAACAAACAATATATGCATTTTTTTCAAAGAAATTTTTTGTGTTCCCATAGAATTTATGACAAAAGGTTGATAATGAGCAGACTTCAAAATTCAGCTAATTATTTATTTGCAAAAAGTATAATCCAAGTTTTAACCGAACTTTTTTGCCAGTATTGTAAGCATGGATGAGAGTGATTTAAATTTGATTTTCTAGCTCACCTGCCATATCCCGGGCTAACAGGTAATCTTTTGTCACCTGGTGACCTTGATCTCGGCGGGGTTCTCCTGTCTCCTCTTCTATCACCTGGACTTGGCGGGCGTCCTCTATCATCCTTGTGATGTGGACTGTGACCAGAAGGCCTAGGGCTAGGTCGGCCTCCTGCAGCAAACTTCTCCTCCCTTTCCCGCCCACGATCTGCGTACATTCTCTATGTAACATAATATAATAATAATGAAATATTAATAATAATATCATCAGAAAAAAATTGGAAATTGATTGTGCATGATGAAACCACACCTTGGGGAAGTTGTAGATTTCATTATTATTTTGGGGTTATTCTTCATTAGAATTTATCAGCTTAAAGGGCAACCAAGGTTTCGCGGCAATGCATTAATGGGTAGGAAATAATGTGCTGGGCAGCATCAGCTTTGTGCATTACGCGATGCAAAACTCAAAGTAGTTGCTGACTCTAAGCTGGGTAACACTTCAGTTTAGGGGACGTTCCAAGACTTTGCTGTAATAATTATAGAGCGCAAGCTAAATAATAACAGGAACAGGAAACTGCTATGTGATATTCTCTTTTAGCTGAGTTTGAGTGCCTGATGGAAGAAATGTTTCACAAGAATTCTGGCTGAATAATCGTCCGAATTATATATTGTCTTTTTTCCCCATGCAGAAGGTGCAATCTGCTATTAATCAATGGCCATCAATGAGAAGTTGTTCGAAACCTTGGTTGCCCTTTAACTTTCATATAGATCACATAAAGATGCATTTAATCAGATTCCTGCATGCCATGAATGTTTACTCACATATGGATGCACAGTGATCACATGATACCTGTATACTGTTGCATGTATATCTCTGATCGATAGAGAGCGAACCAATTCCTTTAGTATGAGTACCATCACAAGGAATTTGGTGTAACAGCCCGTGTTCAATTTGATCAGTTAGGGGTGGGTACATAATTGGCACTGATACTGAATTGACACTAACAATCAGAGATACACATCATGATAGTGTAATATTGATGTCAGTGTGATATGGATGTCTATATGCTACCTCCTACCTTTTCCCTGTCATCTGGATATCTGTCTCTTCTCTCATCTCTCCTGTCGTCACGCCTGTCATCGCGCCTGTCGTCGCGTCGATCGTCACGTCTGTCGTCGCGTCTTTCATCACGTCTATCGTCGCGTCGCTCATCTCTTTTATCTCTGTTGTCATACCTCTCCCTATCATCTCTTCTCTCTCTCTCCCTCACACGATCATCCTCACGCCCTCCTCGTGGTGGCCTGTAATCACATGAAGACAATATATCATTTTGGAAGCCCCAAGTTTGAAGCTTGATGTCACATTAAGCCAGCAGGACAGTAATTTATCGGGTAATTTTTTTTATATAATAACCATACCTGGTCTCATCATCACGACCTCTTGTTGCTGAAGGGTATTCCCTCCTACCATCTCTGTCATCTACTCGAGATCTTTCCTCCCTTCTCTCATCTCGCCTGTCATCACGTCTTTCTTCTCGTCTTACTTCCTGGCGCTCATCAGGAGAACGCTCTTTAGGCCTAAAGATCAATGCATGTTGCCATTTATAGGACTACTGATAAGAATTTTAAGTATCATACATACAAAAAAGTCAAGCATATTGGTTCTTAGTGACCTATTTCGAAGCTACTCCCCCTCTGATTGTTACTAGATGCATGATTTATAATTTAATGATATCAATATCAATAACAATATCAACATCAATATCAACATCAATAACAATATCAATAACAATATCAACATCAACATCAACATCAATAGCAATACATGATCAAGGTGCAGCACACAAGCTTATATATACCTGTTATCCCTGTCCCTCCTCTCATCTCGAGATCGATCGTCCTCTCGTCTCTCCTCCCCGCGTCTATCCTCTCCTCGTCTACTGTCTGACCTTTCACCCCTTTCATCTCTGCTGTGATCATCTCTACGCCCCTCTTCCCCCCTGCTACGATCCTGCTCATCCCTACCCCGATCTGGCTCAGCCCTTGCACCTTCATCTCGATGTGATCTGCGGTCAGCGGAGGGGGAACGAGATCTTCTATCTGCATCTAGGATCGGACAAAAGTTTTAGAGTTACTGCTGATTGGTTGTCCAAAGAGACAGGCGTACATTTGTTCAAATGAGTCCGATGATTGGGATTCTAGTTAAAAAAACTGTCTCAGTACTGGTTGATTAAAACAAAATGGTTCTTTAATATCAACTTGCCACATCCCAAAGCATGGGCCAAGTTGCTCTCTGTTGGCAGGCAGGTTGGATCACACCTAGGGGCCAACCAAACCCCTGTAGTCAAACCCGCAACCTTCAACATTTGCATGCTAAAGGAACGGTGCTCTAACCAGCTGAGCCACTCCTACTCCTGCATGGGTTTCAGTTGTCTAAGTATATTCCAGACAGCACAGCAACCCAATAGCAGTATGCCAAAATATAACACATCAAATCAGGAAAATGAACAAATTGATACGGGATAATTCAAACATGTGTTAGTAGTGGATAATATTTATCTGATAATACAGAATGTAAAAAATTACCCGAGTGACGTTAAGTAGATCTGGATGGTTTCTCTTGAGGAGTTGGAGATCTGGATGCACTCCTACTAGAGCCTGATGAGGAGCTGCTAGCAGAGCGGGATCTCTTCTTCTCACTGTTAGCGGCCGGCTCTCTGCTCTCTGAACGCCTACTTATAAACATTTGTTGTTTATTCAATTGTGGATTGAGAAGTTTTTGATAAAGCTGAATATTTGAAGAACTATGAGCACTTTAACCTGAGTCAAAATTTGAATCAATAATACAACCAAGGAGTTCGACCTAGATTGCTGACATCCTATTTGTTGTTGGAGAGGAATCACTATTTGACAGGAGGGGATAACTCTCTACTAGTACGATAACATAAATTTGTAAATATAGGGCTGTTGCATCTCCTTGTCGCCTTGATTCACCCGTGTAGCAATTGCAGCACAAGTCATCAAAAGCTTGAATTCGACCTACATTTACTTGCAACGTTTCCACTCCTTCCCTGTTTAAATTAGTCTTTCATTAATCTCAACCCTTCTTATGTCTTATCATTTATTAGTAAATATAAGCTTGATCTACATTTACTTGTAACTTTTCCTTTCATTCCCTGACTGAATTTGTCTTCCATTACATTACTCACATCCCTCATATTACTAAACTAAAAGTCTTAGTGATCACCTTTTGGACTGAGTTTCGTCCGATCTGGACTTTCTCTCTTCTGGGCTTCTCTCCACTCGAGTCACCTCTGACTTCCCTTTACCTTCAACTCTATAAAATGAAATATATAAAATAAAGCTGACATTTCCAGAATAATACATGATCATCATAACTCAACTCCAGCCTTGGATTGTCCTCCATATACATACTGATTCACGCCTGATAACTTCACTGTGAAATATCCAATATTTCATTGCAATCGTCTTCTCCTACACTTTTATTTAGTTGGAGATAACTCCTTATTTATATGCAAGTTACTATGGGTAGAAAACCTGTCGATAGGCAATTAAAAAAAGAGTTTGTGTTCGGAATATAATGTGTCACAGGCCACATATTATTTGCTTGAAAATCCTGTTTAACAAATCACATGCATCTCAAAATACAATGTTAAGATGGGTCGATGAAGCGAAACTTACTCAGCTTTTGATTTAGATTTTTTCTTCATCACTTTAGAACCTGCTTTGACCTTTTCACTATAATAAAAGAAACATTCCGATGTTAGCATATCAATCATGTCGTCATATCCAATGACCTACATTCAAACAAAGGGTTGTGCTTAGGATTGACAGCAAAGATGTGCCAAAGCAGTGCCCAAGAGAAATTCAAACTCCCATCTGTATCCGGCATGAGAGTAACCACTACTAGTTAACGACTACCCCAAAAACCAAAGCATGTTATAGTCAGGCAGTTATTTTTGATAAAGTTGTGTCAGATTTGCATGGTAAAAAAACTCAATGCTCTACATGAATTATTAATAGTGGAAAAGTGCCTTCCATAAGGGAAGGTAACACCCATTCTCTGCATTATGATGTCACAGTCTACCGCATGTGCAACACAGGAAGCAATCACTTCCGGGAGACTGTGACACAACTTTATCATAATTAACCAACTGCCTGACTATAATCTGATTTGGTCGTTGGGTGGTCTTAAATATTCCAAGCTCTGTATCTGAAAAACTGAGAAATAAAAGTACCTCAAACAGCATATTCAGCACTAAGTTGCTCTCATGATTTAATCTTTAGATTTCCAACACATTTAGAGTGCAAGCGCACTTACAAACTGAGCAATTTTCTATGTCGTAAATCAAGCATTTGCCTTACTTACCCTGACTTAACCTTCTTTTTCTTTTTATCTACACCCTCTTCAGCCTGATTTGATTCTACTGATGAACTTCTCTTTGCTTTCTTCTTAGTCTCCACGGCCCTGTAAAATACATTAGTATATGTCTCATATTAACAGGGAAGCAGCGCTTGGATCGCAACCAGACATTTCTCTACTGAACTAGCACTTTCCTTTTATTATTTCACACACATGGTAATCAGTAAGCGGTTAAGGTTATTAATTTAAAACTGAAATTGGTCCGGAGCAAGCTGTATGTTTTCTACAATTGATGGTAACATCTGTTTGTGAATAGTGACTCAATCGCCTGAGCATCGAACAAAGTCATAGATAGAGGACGGATGCCTTTTACCAAAAGTTAGAACCAATAGATTTTCAAATAGCTTCATACCGGTTAGCATCAAGATTTTAAACAACAGAGACATTCCTACTCCATCATTGTAATATGTCATTGGCTATTTTACCAAATAAATCAATCTTATCTTACTTTTTCTTCTTTTTAACCGGCTCCTCCCCACTAGATGGCGCTGGCTTCTTTTTCCCCTTCTTCTTCACAAGTTTGGGTTTACTCTCAGAAGGTTCTGGTTCCCTTTACGATAAAATTTAACATGGCATAGCATCAGAAGCGCTAGAGCCTTAATTTGTAAAGGCATGATAAACCAGGGCTTAGAGCAAGTGGACACAATGCAAAATTCAAAAAGTCAATGCGATAACGGCATGAGATATTCACAAATAATTAGGAAAACTTCAATAATGGTCACATATTTCCACACAACAAATGCAATAGAAGAGATACAGCGGGGAGTATGTATCATAAACTTACGGTTCAGGAGAAGGGGTTCTGGGTCCTGATCTTTTAGAGGTGGATGGATTCTATAAATACAAAGGTAAGATATATGTGATGCAATTGGAGCTTGTTTTCCCAAATGAAATGATTTTAAGAATTTATGTCGCTTATTTAAGATATTTCCATATGCATACATGCAACCTTTATTCAACGGTTGACCTCATGCGATGTGCTAATATTGATGCACTTTGTCATCCTGTGAGATTTATGGATATGTTTCTGTCACTTGTCAGTATTAGGCAAACTAAAACACCATAACAATCAGGTCAATCAACATATGACACCCTTACACAAATTTCACTAGCTCAGATATGAGCGGAAAGGCTAACTTATCCATAATTCAAATATGTAAGGCCACCACAGAGAGTTTGATGAGAGCTTACCCCATAGAGATATTATATATATATATATACATATAATATAATATATGATAACTATATGGCTTACCCCGATACTCTGTTTGCTTGCCAGCTCTTTGTATCTCTGCAGTTTCTCATCCAGTGTTTGAAGGTCAGATGCATCGACATCTGTTAGCTCATCACTGCTATATCTGTCCTCCTTAGGAGCGACTGTGATAGTAGATTTTATAGCTCTGTCAGCACTAACTTCCCTCTGTGACCACAAGTAAAAAATGTAGAGTGTTTTAATAATAAACAATAAAGTAACATATTACAAGTAATAAGTGATATAATAACATATTATGTTATATATTATAATCTATCATAACATAATAACATATTATAAGTGATTAAAGAACAAATTACAAGCTTTAATATGGAGATTGTTTGATATTTGGCTGTTTATATTTACCACATGAAGTCAAAGTTTATATGCAGCTCTGATACATACGGGGAACAGGAAACGAAATTAATAAATACGCACCCTTTCTGGAGATGAGGAGTAGTCCCTCCTGCTCCTGTCCCTATCATCTCTCCTGTTTTCGTCTCTTGGTCTGTTGCTATCTCTTCTATCACTCCTACTAGGTGCTGAGTCTAACTCTCTGTGTGGTCTGAACAGGAAAATATAGACATGACAAAGAATGACAGTGTTAATTTCTTGTGAGCAAGCTGCAGTATACATATCAGACAGCATATATGGATGATCCCAACTCTGATGCTCAGCACAGGTGAACAAACTAAGCAAAAAAAATTATAGGCTTTATTGCTATTCATTGCTCCTTTCGGGGCTAATGAGAATATGCTTTCATTAATTAAATAATTAAGATCTCATCTAATAAGCGCGCCCTCGTACAATGTAAGGGTGGGCAAGCTAGGCTATTTTCCGGAGAGCTCACCTCCTTCAGCAGGATGAGAAGTGACTGGGATTCGAACCTGCAATTCTCAGATTGAGAAGCTCGAATCCTAACCACTACAATACCCTGCCTGCCCACCCTACTATCAGTCCATGTGATAGCAGCATGTGTATCCATCCTCAATGGCAAACATTCTAGTCTAGAGAATTAAGCATACCTGGTTTCAGCATTAGGGAACTCTTTCTCATATCTCTCCCGATCATGGTAGAATATACAGTTTGGTCCGTAATTACAATATCCATTCTTGAATAAAAATTTGCACGGGTCTCGCTTGTCTGATTCTCGCTGCAATAAGATGTTCAAGGTGCAAACCAGTTTTTCGTTACATTGCCGCCATTTAAAATCAATTATTAATACTCAGTAATGGATCTCTGTGCCTCATGCTCTTATAAAACCATTCTAAATGCTGCAGTTTCTTGATGTGACCATTTAGCTCAATGTGGAAAACCAACTGAATTAAGCCGCACGATTGAGCGTCTAAGCACTTTGAAGGCAATTTGACTTGTATTGTTTGTAGAAAACTGTTACCGATTATGAAGTACGGACGAACCTTTGGTTGTGGTCTATCGAATCTTCCTCTTTGTTCAAACCTCGATCCACCCGTGTTTTCATATCTACCCCTATCTCCGCCTCTTTCTCCACTCCCGACCCGGTCATCTCTGTAATCTCTTTCTCGGTCTCTCCTCTCATAGTCTTCTCGCTCTCTTCTCTCTGATGATTCATGCTTACTGCCTGAACTTGTCTTGTGATCTGAAATGCAGATACATTAGATACAATCAACTTTTCAAGATGGAGGGAACTCAATCCTAACAGGAGATCATTAAATATCATGGTCACAGTTTCCTAATCATATTTACCTGTAGCAATGAACGTGTCATGGTAAATATTTCGTTTTCACAATATACTGCACAAAGAGCAAATGTTTCACACTACAGGACAGGGTTTGCTAGGTTTTACACACTATTTAATGGCCGAAATAGACGCATTACTGGGACTTAAAATTACTCACTAAAACATCCGTATGAAGGTCTCACCTTTGGATGAACCTCCTAGCCTCTCAAACACGGATGATTTAGATGTCCTCCTGTCCTCATCGTCGCTATCTGAGTGGTGCCTCCTGGACTTACTCTTACTAGATGACATCTGCAAGGGGTCACTTATATTAGAAACCATATACAGATATGAATAGGGTGATACACCTAGATATAATCAATGTTGCTGCTCAGTGCAGCTAATCCAGCGACAGTAAATATTTACCTACTTGTAGGGACCAGACTAGGACTAGAGCCTTAGGCCAGTGACTGATCTTTGTAGATTTTGTTACATTTATTGATCATGAAGACTGGTGAAGTAAACCAATTTGGAATTCATACTTGTAACTGATGCCTATTTTGATGAGAAAAATATGGGCATTTGGGCTTTTAAGCCTGCATTTCGCCTATGATACAGGACGGGTCTTTCAATTAGAATGAGAGATGCTTTACTAGAGCCAATTATCACTATCACCTTGCTCAAAGTTGTCACTCACTTGGTCAGTTAGATAAATTCATTCCCAAATTACTCCACTGAGAATGTATATCGTCCCATCAGGTCTCGTTAAATCAGTGAGCGAGTGCTACATGGGACATGTATTACAGCACTCAGGCCTATAACGTATTGTTGTTTGTGCTGTAGGGGCCGCATGAGCACTGTAAGACATGTCCCATACAACGCCTGCCACATGTCTCACAACACTAACGTTTTGGATGGACTAAGTACCTCAAATATGTCTTAGCATGCAACATGGGCTGTACAAAAAACCCTATGGCATGTTTTTTTCGTAAAACTGGCTACTAGTACTTCAATACAAAACTGAACATTTTCTGTCATGTTGTTTATAATTGGAAAACCCCCTGACTGACATACCCATGCATCATTAGAGCCTACTGTATGAACTCAATCAATAATGACATCTAGATAAAATGCTTCAATGACCCTTTAATAGCTGTGTGCAAGTTTCCTTCAGTCTCCCCACCATCCCTCCCATACACTACAGGCATCTAAACATTACATAAGTTTATGCAGTTCTGAATGGGCACAAAAAAACCGTCGCTGGTAACAGGTGATGTAAGACATGTTGTAGGACAGGTCTTACAGAGCTCAAGGCCTCTACAACATAATTCTTAGATACAACACAGCATTGCTATACAGTCTATATGGTGAAAAAATTCTATTGTTCTTGAGTGCTGTAAGACAAGTTGTATCGTTCCAGAATAAGTCCAGTTCTAAATGGCCAATAGCCAGTTTTATGAAAAATTCATAGTAGAGGGTTTGTTGGTGCAGCCCATGTTGCATGTTAAGGCATAGTTCATTACAAAATAAAATACAGTTGTAAAATACCCTTTACCAGTGGTTCCTACATATTGTAGCAGTGGGTGGATTGAGTATACCCACAATTGAGTGTATCAAAAGTGGGGAATTGAGGCTACCATACAAATTCCCCAGCATGCAAGCACACACATCCAACATGTAATCAGACATGCAAACTTTGCCTGCCATTGTACTCCTTTGTTCACCAAACAAAAGGCCTTTTGTTATACAGCTCTCGTAGGTCTCTTGGGACATGTCTCCCTGACATCGGCCCCCAGGGCCTATCCAACATCCTACAGCATAGGTGTACTTTATTTTGTAATGTTAGGTACTTAGTCTGATCCAACAAAGGATTTCTAACGATATTGGCTGTATAACAATGCTGTATTGTATTTATCAACAATGCTGTATTGTATTTAACAATAATGCTGCCATTCATGCAACACCCGTCGCCAGCGACGGTTTTTATTGCTCATTTAGAACTGCACTTTATTTTGTAATGACGACATGTCTTACAACACTCCTGTGTTGGATCAGACTAAGTACCTAAACGTTGTCTTACATTGCAAGATGGGCTGCACCAACAAACCCTCTACTATGATTTTTTTATAAAACTGGCAATCGCCCATACATATACAGAACTGGACTTTTTCTGCAATGAAAGCTAGAGTAGATGACTGGACTGTCCAGCCACCACAACAACAAAAGCTTGTATGTATGTATGCCAATCCAAGTCGCAATGTCCATGGACATTGGTGGCAAAGTAAACATGCTTGCAAACCCTTTGTTTCTTCTAGGCTATGTGATTTATTGGACACTATTACATACTATAACGAAACTGTATTCAAACACTCAACAATCAATCCAAAAAAGTATGACGACCCTACTTACTACTCCTACTGTACTACTCTACTCAGTAACTTAACATAACTATTAAAACTTTGTTGCATGAGATGAGTTCTCATCATGTAAAGGGCAGTACTTCTTGGACCTTGATTATTAACAGGAGATCTGAGAAATTAAACGATGACTTTACTTTATTGGGAGAACCCTAATGCCAACAGCTGTGTAGGTATTTTTCTCTCAACACAGTGTTTGAGCTTTTTTTCTTCTCAGAATTTTTTTCAAATGCAAATAATATATCCGCTGTGATATTTAACAGGAAGTATAGCCTAATTTCATCCACTATGGTCATTATTTCCAAAAACTTTCGAGTCAAGAGAGGATGACTACCATGAAAATTGAAGCAGATCCCTATCCCTGCTATCACAACTGGTCAGCAGGTTTAGTTCATTGGTCAGAGCAGGGAGGATAGTCAGAGAGTGTGGAAGGTATCCCATCCTCGCTGATCAATCGAACAAGAGAGGATGGGATTTTCCCTCACCCACACTGCTCTTGCTAGCAAAAGTCTGTTTGTAAAGTTCGGCAAATTGTTATAATTACTTTTAATTAGTTTTATAATCAATTTTTATGACAATACCAAATGTTTATCAACTATAAACATTTTCAATGTATTCAGATCGATTAATAAAGTAATCATCAATCAATCGCCCGGGTGAACATAATGATACAGGAATTTTTAATGTGATGTTTAAAGACGGACGTTGTATCACTGAACTCAATGGAGAGTTCATTGGTTTTATTGTCCAATTAGCCAAATTCCCACAGCCATCACATAACATTTACGTGTTTCCCTCTCACACATTGGAGAAGGCAACTCACGTGTTGAATATAGTTTGAGCAGGGAGGATTTCCAGCTTTCAGTTGTGACCCTGCCATCCCTGACCATCCAGTGCAGCGTGGCCGCACACCGAGGGCAAAGTCCCGGAGTAAACATAGCTGGGGTTATGGTAAGAAGGGCCAAAGTGTATAAGCCCGCCTGCCCAAGCCTGAGCAATCTAGGGCCCTTAAAGATTAATTGACTGGGTTTTGGAGGGATATATTACGCAGGGCTTTATAAATGTGCACAATGTTGAAAGATGTAGAATTGAATAATATATTCCAACTTCTAACTGACATCATGCCCACTCTCACATTATAAGCACTAGTTCACTCTAGTCAGCCCCATGGTAGGAACCAGATAGTGCAGACTGGAACCCTATGATATTTTGTAGGCCTACTGAGGGATCATACTTTATCTTTGGACATACTACATCATAATATTCATATACTCCACCTGCCACAATATGTAACCTTAAACAAGAAAATCCAGCAAAAAAATCACAAAAAATAATTCTACAAAAACAAGAAAGCAGGATCGAAAACAGTTGTATACTGTTCAACATTTATACTCGGGAGGACAGCTAGGTTAAAACTTTAGAATCCATTGATAGATTTGTACCGAGACAGAGCTTGCTGGAGCAGGTAACAATATTATTGAACAGTCCTCAAAGATCGAAGACGGGTATAAAAGACCCAGTAATAATGTAAAGAGATCAAACAGCCATATCAAATTCAAATGGGGTTAGCAGCCTATTTTTTCGTAAATAAGAGGAGTAGTAGAGAGATTTGTTAATGGGAATGGGTTATGCTGATGCGGATTGTGTGATACACATGCCCGATCGATTTTTATTCCAAAAATCACATTGGAATGTGGTGAAAACACACCTGATGTCATACAAAATACTTGCTCCTAACATTAACGTAGGGATCACCCAAACTTCTACCTTCAGGACTTTTACAAAATTCAACACATAAATTAAAGATAATAACTTGAAAGGATTCTTCATTACATTTACAGACTCTGACTATAGAGCACTGAAGACTGCACAAATCCACATCATTGTTATCCAAAATCCGAATCAAATGTGTTCAACAATAATAGTACACTTGAAGAGCCTAACCAATGAAATTATTCTTACCTTCGATGTGCTCATGGATAGATCATTCACTGAGCTGTCCACCCCTCCCTACAAACCTTGAAGCAGAACTTACATCTGCAAAAAGCTGACTGCTGGCGGTGGCGATACTAACTACTGTCTGCTATAAAATCTAGTAAGACAACATGGAGAGACCATCACTGTGGCTAGGTGTACCAGTAGGTGTAAAAATATCGGACAGACACAAAATAACTCGGTATGAATCCCTGTCCGATAAAGTTGTCTAGTATCTCTACAATCTTAAGTCAACACATCATTGCGTCATCGTCAACTATCAGTACTGTACTCGCTCCCACTGAATATTTTTCAGTCTATTCGAAACAAAATTTGACTACTCCCAATCGAAGTTATAATGATGTTCTGCTCTAATTGGATTAGACTATTACCAAATGTCTAAAACTCGTAAATCACATTGAAAACTATAGTTCAACAGTCTTTGCTATTTGTTACATATTCGGTTATGGTCTGTTGAGGCTAGTTTATACTAGGAGGTATTTTGACGGTTTTTATCGGTTTTAACAATTTTGAATAGTTGTTTGCAAAAAAGTTCAAAAACCGTTAAAACTGCCCTTAATGGTCTTGTATAATCTAAACATTACGGAATGTTGCGTAGTATGTGCATCTCAGTGCCTCAATTTTAGAAGCCTATACCTTTTCCTGATAAGGTTGATTATATTAGTCTATCTATGTTATAAATATAAACATTTAAAACTTGAATAAAAACTGATGAATTAATGATGTCACACAAACACTACTCCTATCAGCGCAAGCCACAATTTATCTTTAGTCTTGAGATCACAAAACATTCACAACAAAATGGAACTTGTAAGATGATGTCATAGACACATAATATACAAAATATACAAAAAGTACAATAGTGGCCACTACATTTTTGATAAAAGTGAAATTAAATGAACGTATATACATAGTTATCATCGGCACCAAAATAAAATTAATGATGCCTTGTAATAACCTAAAGAGCGTGTGTTGTCCAATCACTACTTTGAGAGAATTAAAAACTCAGACTACATTATGTGAACAAATAAACTCCACATCATGTGATCAAAATGATGCACGTCCACCCAGCATGAGCGGATATAGTAGAGTGAGGCTTCTTGGGTGTTTATTAGAAGCCTACAGGACACCAAGCTTCCTCATGAGGCTCTCTTTAGAAAGTCTCTCTTGACTTTGAGGCAGATCTGTGCTTACCACACCTGGTGGTAGCACTAGACTTTTCTGAAGAGTATTTCGTGACTCTGGAGACTGATTGTGCCCGTCTGTTTCGTTCTTCTTCATGTCGATTATTGCATTGGTGACCATATCATTGATATTTGTTTTACCATCAGCATTAGCAAACTGTCTAGCAATGGCAGATGTGAACGCTCCTCTGACAGCCATCCCTCCAACAACTGATGACATCAGTAGCAGGGTATGTGGCCTTTCTAGCTTGATGTAAGGTTTCTTGGAAGGATCTACGGCACCAGCGTCATATTGTTTACGCTTAGCAGCTGGACGATATGGTTGACAGGCCTGAATCAGAAGAATCTGAAAAGCAAAATCGACCGAATATTTAAGACTCCTGCGACCAAATTTCAATTCTTAGATTTTGCTACATGGAATTCTTTCTTTTTTTGTGCTCCATATTTAATCTTTGTCTGTGTCATCAATTTAGAATCTTGAACAAAAAAATGTAGGTAAACTTTGTCATTAAGACTACGGGAACAAGTCCAGTCAACTTACCAAAGGCACATGTTCAGGGAGAATAGCTCTCAGCTCCTGCAGAATATCAGTAATAGGTATTTTGCAGTCGTGATTCCCGGTCAGTATTCCTGCTTGACCATGAGACATGATGGAGACGACGAGCAGTGACAATCCATCAGTAAACCTGCTGATCTCAGATTTGAGCTTACCAAACATGTCATGGTCCATCTTCCATTCCATGGACTTAGACGAAAATCCAGATTTGGCAAGACTTTGTTGCATTGTATCAGCTTCTTCTCTGGCCCCGTCCCTTTTCTCAGAGTTGAACAGCACTAATCCACATCTCTTCACATGAGATTGCTGATAAGGTATGATGTATTGATCACTTTGATTGAACAGCAGCTTGATGTCATTCGCCTCTAGTTGATGTTTCTCTATCAGCTCCTTTAGCGTCTGTGACTTATCTGTGAACACATTAGGAAAGATATGTCTCAGTTGCAAGCTTTACAATAATGTGTAACTGTCAAACGATTTTCCCCAGCTCCCACAAAATGCTGTGATTGAATTGTGAGATTCAGTGAAACAGATTTACAATGTCGTTCTTATTAGGTCTCTACATTCTAATAGACAGTTTTCTGAACTCTTATTTATGCCTCAATTCGGAGTTGTCCTCTCTCCAGTTTGGTACTTTTAACCCACGCAGCATAGGAAAAACCTGTTAAAAGAAGGCTATCTTGAAAACCGCTTATGATAGGATGAAAATGATTTTTGATTCTGAGTCTGCTCCACTGAAAATCCTGTGAGACAGGGTTTCCAAATCATTGGAGGCTTGAATGTTGATAAATCTTAATTTATGTGACGAAATTCATGAAAAATTCTGCCAAATTGTCCGCAAAACAGGCAGAAAATGCTGTAATTGACTATCCAATTACTGAAACTATTTCCCAAACTATGTCCATATGAGTTTTCAATGTTGCAGATTCAGAATCAAAAACAATTTTTATCCTTTTATAAGCGGTTTTCAAGATAACCCTCTTTTCAGCACGTTTTTCCTATGCGGCGTGGGTTAAAAGTACCAAACTGGAGAGGAGGACAACTCAGAATTGAGGCCTAAATCAGAGCTCAGAAAACTGTCTATTCTATCAGAGATTTCTTACAAAATTATGTGCTTCATAGTTAGGGTTTTTAGTTGCATTCGAAGAGTCCTCCCCAAGCTAGAAGCAAAAGGTAGTTCTGATATTAATTTTTTGGAGAACAACGTGATATGGTGATAAAGTTCTTGCCTGACAAAATTCTGAGGGCTGAGATGTAATCTTGGAGAACATCGTATCCAGAGTCAGATATTTCAGTACCTGCGAAAACATGAAAAAATATTATCTCACCTCTTGATACCAACTGCCTACTTTGGTAAACAATGTATATGGGGAGGAAACTGTAACAATACTCATAGAATGTTTGGTATTTTCCACTGCTGGTAGATTCCCATTTTTTGTTACACCATTTTGTTGTGTGTTGTTTTACTTACATGGATTCATCAGTGGGTACGGAACAGATTCACTCTCTATAGCACTGAGGTCTTTCCCGCAAACAGTTATTTCGGTTCCCGTATAGCAGATATTTACATCACTGGCTGCATATTCTAGATTGAACCAATCAGGATCAGCAACTGTAGTTGGGGTTGATTTATTTGCAAGTAAGCAATGGGAGCAAACAAAGCCAGTCTCATACCGAACGCCTTTCCACACAGATTTCAGTTCTGAGATGATCTGTCGCAGTGAACTTAGTTGATCTTGCCAAGCTTCACATATTCTTCTCAGAGGGGTGAGAGCGATTAATGTAACACGCTGCTCCTTAGCTTGATGTAGGAGGTATTTCACTCTTTTGTTCCCCTTTGTTACTGTTGCACCATTCATACCAGCCTGAGGAATGTTGTAGGGATCTGAGTTCATGTCTAGGTAAGCTGCTGTGATGAGGGAGTATACGTAGTTCGGTAGAGGGAGACCGCGTAGGAACAGATCTACCCTTAGCGGGATCAGGTGATCATACACTTCTGGTGCCTCTATCCTCTGCTTTGCGAAGTAGGGTATGATGTACTTCTCATTTCTTAGCTCATCAGATGGTCCGCATGAATGAATAAGATGAAACAACTTCAAGATTTCCAATGAGATGTCAGTTGGGAGTATTGTTTCTTTCTCTAGCAGATTAACAAGCAAAGGACCCTCCATTACTCCAGTCTCATTGAAATTGTCAATCATGTCAGCGTATTTACTTTTGGTGAAGGTTCTTCCATCACAGGTGAACGGAGAAAAGTGATGTAGCCGTTGATCCCAGGTATCATCTATCGTGTGACTATATAGCACCTCTATGAGGCCTGTCAGAACTTCCGCTCGGTGGAAAATGTAACTTGAGAGTTTTTCTATTTTCCCAAACCACATTATACGTCCTGACTCATGGAGATACTCGAGGGCTACATGGTCTTTATCATCGGGAAATTCCTTATCTACCTCTGACAGGGTGATGAACAGTTTATCACTTTGCTGAGTGATTCTGATGAATATTTTGTACCAGTTGCCTGGTATTTTTGTTACTAGTTCTGAACCAGTGAGGGCAATGGCGTTTTTCACAGCATCAATGTCAAACTGATCTGATGTGTCTGATAACACAAGAATGTTACTTTTTCCTATAAAAGTTTCTGAGGGATCAGTAAAGCTTGTCATTGTGAAAACAGGATTTGATGTTGGAGACACACTTCTTTCAGCTTCGATGATGTGCTGACGTAACACTTCAGTGACCTCTATCAGTTGCTCTCTTCTGCGTTCAAAACACTCATCACTAACTTTGTCACGGTGAGTGAGGACTACTACTGGCCGTTTGAGTTGAGGAGATGAAATGTAGAGCTGTGACAGCCATTGTATACACAGCTCTTTGCAGGCCATCTCCATCCCATTCTTTCCAACTAACCTGTCAAACTCAGCAATGTCTATCACCAGCAGTGGGACACACTGAGTCTTAAAGGTTAGCTGGTAAGAAAACTGGTATATTGTTTGTCCTCCAAAGTCAGTAAAGACAAGTTTTGTGGCCTTGTCCACCTCAGCTTCAGATACTTGGAAAACTTTGGTGGCCGCGTCCAACGTGCTTTCATCAGAATCTCGTTTTGTCAACACTCTCTCATTTTGTTGTACACTACGGACAAGACTTGTTTTACCAGCCCTACTCTGTCCAATTACAGTGACTGGGATTAGCAGTTGATTACTTGGTTCATCCACGTGAAGGGCGGAGAAATATTTTCTCACAGCTTCAACTCCTAGTTTGCAGACAGCCAGAGGTGGAAATGTTAACGCATGACAGCCTTTACATTTGACTTCTTCTAATGCTCCAAGTTGGAAAAGACTCTCAGGTATGGTGGTTAACTTGCGATTGTGCTCGACATCCAGGGTGATAAGATTAGTCAGTTCTCCAATGCTGCAAGAGATGAGAAATCAGCATACAGTTAAAATTACATGAGAACCAACACAAAACAGGGAGCCTTGTCAAGCGTCCACATATGTTTTGTTCCAGTTGGAGCGCCACTGACTATATGCTGGAGCTAGTAAAGCAGAGACTCTTTGATCATATAGGCAAATGGAATAATAGATCTAGGTTCCCCATCTAGCTTCACACTACTTTCTAAACTTCATACAAATCACAAGCTTTTGTCAACATACTCTTGTTATCATCAGTAATTCTTTTGGTCCCCCATGCACACATTATTTGTCAATGAGTTTAAAGTAGCCCCATTCAGATAATAATGCCTATGGTTTTCAGGCTGTGTTTTCATAATTGATTGATATCAATCTCTGGCTGACTTTGGGAAAAATGTTGATAATTTAGCCAATGTGTCAGAAGAATTAATTTGAATTAAAGCTAGAACTGTAGTATGACTCAAATACCTGCCAGGTTAGTAACATTACAAATCATAGCTCACTTTTAATTCCGGTCGTATGTCAGGCAGTGGTGTACAGCAGTGTACAAATGGCATGTATGATTGCAGGCATGTGAATGAGTGATTGTTGTATATAAGCTAAATAAAAGCTTCGCCTTTCTTCCGTGTACTAATACAACTAATCTGCATAATTGAACAACACCGATATACCACAATACTGTCGGCGGTAAATGTCGGTGTAATATAGGTTATAACGATTTTGCTTTTACACTAGATTTGTCGGTCCAATAACTCTACCCTAACAACTATATTGACCAATCAGCTACCATTTTGCGACAATATTACCCCTGTACTAAAGCTACAGCTAGTAATATCTGTGTTTTAATTGGCTATGTATCAATGGAATCGGACCCTGTGTCCTTCATTCTGTGACATGATCACAGAGCAACAATTTCATTAAACTCCGATTAGTCTGCACGACACAATATTTACATTAGAAGATTTATCGGTGTTGAATGTCGGTGTTGTTCAAATAGGCAGATTAGTTGACAATGTAAACGCAGCTTTAGAGTAAATGTAAAAATACAAGGTGAAAGTATTTACCTGGTATGTAGATGAGTTAAATTGCAAGAACCCATATCCAACTTTCTCAGTGATTTCATCTTGCCTAAGTCATCAGATAATACTTTTAACTTCTTATTTCCGTATGCTGATAACTCTTCTAGAGCTGCCAGTGAGCATATACTGTAATGATTGAGTTAAGTTTTAAATTTGATGCATGATAAAACATAAGCACACTGTCAAGGCTGACTTTACTTGCTGGCAAAACAATTATAAGTTATCAATGCCAGATGCCGTGTAGTTTGTACACGGAAGCAAGGCGAAGCTTTTATTTAGCTTATATACAAAAATCACTCATTCACATGCCTGCAATCATACATGCCATTTGTACACTGCTGTACACCACTGCCTGACATATGACCGGAATTAAAAATGAGCTATGATTTGTAATGTTACTAACCTGGCAGGTATTTGAGTCATACTACAAGAGCTAAAATCTAATTTCTTCAGCGATCTCATCATGCCAATATTCTTTGGTAATGCTTTTAGCTTTTTGTTACTTTGTACAGCTAGCTCCTCTAGAGCTGTCAATGTGACGACACTGTGAAGTACACAAGTATATTGTTAGGGAAAATGAGGCAATAACTGTAATGATATTATGTGATTGATGTGATTACCACAGCGTTGTAACATCGGTATATCCTCATCATCAGCATCATATTCCAACGCGATCAACATGACATCGCCGTCTCCACCATAACAGATCACATTAGCATCACATAACCAGCATCATCACCATTGCATAACCAATGCAACACCAATCACCATCCCACGACATCAAAAGACCATGATTTCACCATCATCTTAATCACCGTCATTTTCATCACCCTCCTGTCACTCACCTGCCAGGTAAATGAGTCAAACTGCAGGAACTGGCATATATCTTCTTAAGAGATGTGAGCATTCCAATATCATCAGGTAATGTCTTGAGTTTCTTATTACATTCTACAGCTAATGCCTCTAGTGCTGACAGTGAGCAGATACTGTAATATAAATAGAGATATGGTGATGAAGCGATAGCTTAAAGATTCAAGATCCAGTAGGAAAGCTGTACACCTTGTGTAACATATAGATCAGATCCTGGCAAAATTTGTATATGACCGCTGATTTTCTCAAATAACATGTCACAGAGAAGGCTTGATATTTTAAAATATTTACCAAAAGCATGCCAAGCGGATTTGTTATGGTGTTCCCGTGATTAAGACATGAAAGCAACAGTCGAAGAATGCGGTTGATTTGCTGACCTTATTTAATAGCAGGTTATAAAAGCACTGGAGATCAGAGTTGCACAAGTTTTTGAGAACTTCTGCTTGTTGAAAACAGATTTAAGTTTATTTATTTTAAGTTGACATAGACCCTGTTTGTTAGAATTTGATGATTACCATGTTGTATATATAAACCAATACACTAAAGTTATACCTCCCCTCTGACCTTGGATGGCCTGGATGGAGTACAGAATCCACTCATATTGATTAAATTTTAGGATGTTAGCTCTGTTTATTTCTTGCGCATGCCTCATACACATACGTCCTCTGCTCTGCTCAAGCAGCTAAAGCCTGGATTTACCCCTTATTTACCCCATAAATTCTTGAACTTTCATACTGCTTTAATTCATGGCAGAAATAGCGCTCATAAGGTCCCTCTGGTTCCCGTAGTCTGATTGTGAGCTTTACAATGATATAAGAAAAATTACAGCTGTCATAAAGCCTTTAAGAAATTTCAATATCAGTATCAGTATCAATTGAAAGCTTTCAACTCAACACACAAGGATCACGAGGAACTAACTTTTAATTACGTGATAATAAATACATGATGAAATATCACAACCATCATAAATGCTGAAGATGCAATACAGTTTTACTTTTGAACAGTTGCTGATAGAATCATAATGATTTTAGCGGTTGAGAATGCACTATGCTACAGTTTCTTTATTCTAGGGTGTATTCTTACTTGTTTTGCTCAATCGGGACATTATCTTCTTAATTAGATATGCACCAATGACACAATAAACTCCGAAATGTGTCATCCTGCTATGACAAGGTGACGCCTGATAAATAACTCTGGACATCATATCAGATAAACAAAACATATCATCGCCCCAAGAAAAAGCAGAACCAAACAGATAAGAATAACACACCTGTTTGGTAATTGAGACAGCTGACAGTACGAGACTTCCAATATTTTCAGTGACCTGATCATACCTATATCATCAGGTAATGTTTGTAGCTTCTTGTTACCTCGTACAGATAACTGCTCTAGCGCTGTCAGTGAACAAATACTGAAATATAAATATAGACAAGGTGAGGTAAGATGAGGATATAGCCGCTTCTGACAGATAACAATTAAATGGCATAGTTAAAAATTATATCACTGACATCAAGATACCTATAGGTAAATTATCAACGGGTAAATAGATTTCGCTGATAACTGATTATCATAAAAAACAATTCGAAATCACACTTAAAAATATTATTATTGATTGTATCACCGTCATCACTCACCAAAATTTAAATAACAGAGAAATAACTCACCTGTCAGGTATATGAGACAGATCACAGTCCCATGCATATAACTTTGTCAGTGATCTCATCATACCTATATGCTCAGGTAATGTTTGTAGCTTCTTGTTACCGTTTATATGTAACTCCTCTAGTGCTGTCAGTGAACAAATACTGAAATATAAATATAGACAATGTGAGGTAAGATGAGGATATAGCCGCTTCTGACAGATAACAATTAAATGGCATAACTATAAAATATATCACTGACATCAAGATACCTATAGGTAAATTATCAACGGGTAAATAGATTTCGCCGATGACTCATTATCATAGATAACAATTCGAAATCACACTTCAAAATATTATTAATGATTGTATCACCGTCATCACTCACCAGAACTTGATAACAGAGAAATGACTCACCTGTCGGGTATATGTGACAGATCACAGTCCCATGCATGTAACTTTGTCAGTGATCTCATCATACCTATATGCTCAGGTAATGTTTGTAGCTTCTTGTTACCGTTTATATGTAACTCCTCTAGTGCTGTCAGTGAACAAATACTGAAATATAAATATAGACAATGTGAGGTAAGATGAGGATATAGCCGCTTCTGACAGATAACAATTAGATGGCATAGTTAAAAATTATATCAATAATATCAAGAAACCAAGAGGTAAATTATCAAAGAGAAAATATATTTTGCTGATAACTGATTATCATAGAAAACAATTCGAAATCACACTTAAAAATATTATTAATGATTGTATCACCGTCATCACTCACCAAAATTTGATAACAAAGAAATGACTCACCTGTCAGGTATATGAGACAGATCACAGTCCAATGCCATTATCACCTTCAGTGAACTTATCATACCTATATCATCAGGTAATGTTTGTAGCTTCTTGTTACCGTTTATATCTAACTCCTCTAGTGCTGTCAGTGAACAAATACTGAAATATAAATATAGACAATGTGAGGTAAGATGAGGATATAGCCGCTTCTGACAGATAACAATTAAATGGCATAACTATAAAATATATCACTGACATCAAGATACCTATAGGTAAATTATCAACGGGTAAATAGCTTTCGCCGATGACTGATTATCATAGAAAACAATTCGAAATCACACTTCAAAATATTATTAATGATTGTATCACCGTCATCACTCACCAGAATTTGATAACAGAGAAAGGACTCACCTGCCAGGTATATGAGACAAATCACAGTCCCATGCATGTAACTTTGTCAGTGATCTCATCATACCTATATGCTCAGGTAATGTTTGTAGCTTCTTGTTACCGTTTATATGTAACTCCTCTAGAGCTTTCAGTGAACAAATACTGAAATATAAATATACACAATGTGAGGTAAGATGATGATATAGCCGCTTCTGACAGATAACAATTAAATGGCATAGTTAAAAATTATATCACTAATATCAAGATGCCTAGAGGTAAATTATCAATGATAAAATAGATTTCGCTAATAACTGATTATCATAGAAAACGATACGATATTACACTTAAAAATGTTATTAATGATTGTATCACCGTCATCACTCACCAAAATTTGATAACAGAGAAATGACTCACCTGTCAGGTATATGAGACAGATCACAGTCCCATGCATATAACTTTGTCAGTGAACTTATCATCATACCTATATCATCAGGTAATGTACGAAGCTTCTGGTTACCGCCTATATATAACTCCACTAGTGCTGTCAGTGAACAAATACTGAAACATAAATATAGACAAGGTGAGGTAAGATGAGGATATAGCCGCTTCTGACAGATAACAATTAAATGGCATAGTTGTATATTATATCACTGACATCAAGATACCTATAGGTGAATCATCAACGGGTAAAAAGATTTCGCTGATTACTGATTATCATAGAAAATAATTCGAAATCACACTTAAAAATATTATTAATGATTGTATCACCGTCATCACTCACCAAAATTTGATAACAGAGAAATGACTCACCTGTCAGGTATATGAGACAGATCACAGTCCCATGCATATAACTTTGTCAGTGAACTTATCATACCTATATCATCAGGTAATGTTTGTAGCCTCTTGTTACCGTTTATATGTAACTCCTTTAGTGCTGGCAGTGAACAAATACTGAAATATAAATAAATATACACAATGTGAGGTCAGATGAGGATATAGCCGCTTCTGACAGATAACAATTAGATGGCATAGTTAAAAATTATATCACTAACATCAAGATACCTAGAGGTAAATTATCAAAGAGAAAATAGATTTTGCTGATAACTGATTATCATAGAAAACAATTCTAGGATTACGGAACAATAACTCACCTGTCAGGTATCTGAGACAGATCACAGTTGTTTGCATGTAGCTTTGTCAGTGATCTCATCATACCTATATGCTCAGGTAATGTTTGTAGCTTCTCGTTACCTCGCACAGATAACTCTTCTAGTGCTGTCAGTGAACAAATACTGAAAAATAAATATACACAATGTGAGGTAAGATGAGGATATAGCCGCTTCTGACAGATAACAATTAAATGGCATAGTTATAAATTATATCACTAACATCAAGATACCTAGAGGTAAATTGTCAATGAGAAAATAGATTTTGCTGATAACTGATTGTCATAGGAAAAAATTAGATATCACACTTAAATATATTATTGATGATTTTATCACCGTCATCACTCACCAAAACTTGATAACAGAGAAATGACTCACCTGTCAGGTATATGAGACAGATCACAGTCCCATGCATGTAAATTTGTCAGTGATCTCATCATACCTATATCATCAGGTAATGTACGTAGCCTCTTGTTACCCCGTACAGATAACTCCTCTAGAGTTTTCAGTGAACAAATACTGAAATATAAATATACACAATGTGAGGGAAGATGAGGATATAGCCGCTTCTGACAGATAACAATTAAATGGCATAGTTATAAATTATATCACTTACATCAAGATGCCTAGGTAAATTATCAATGAGAAAATAGATTTCGCTGATAACTGATTATCATAGAAAACAATTCTAGGATTACGGAACAATAACTCACCTGTCAGGTATATGAGACAGATCACAGTCCCATGCATGTAACTTTGTCAGTGAACTTATCATACCTATATCATCAGGTAATGTACGTAGCCTCTTGTTACCTCGTACAGATAACTTCTCTAGTGCTGTCAGTGAACAAATACTGAAATATAAATATAGACAAGGTGAGGTAAGATGAGGATATAGCCGCTTCTGACAGATAACAATTAAATGGGATAGTTATGAATTATATCACTAACATCAAGATACCTAGAGGTAAATTATCAATGATAAAATAGATTTCGCTGATAGCTGATTATCATAGAAAACAATTTGAAATCACACTTAAAAATATTATTAATGATTGTATCACCGTCATCACTCACCAAAATTTGATAACAGAGAAATCACTCACCTGTCAGGTATATGAGATAGATCACAGTTCGATGCATATAACTTTGTCAGTGATCTCATCATACCTATATGCTCAGGTAATGTTTGTAGTTTCTTGTTACCGCTTATATGTAACTTCTCTAGAGCTTTCAGTAAACAAATACTGAAATATAAATATAGACAAGGTGAGGTAAGATGAGGATATAGCCGCTTCTGACAGATAACGATTAAATGGCATAGTTATAAATTATATCACTAACATCAAGATACCTAGAGGTAAATTATCAACGGGTAAATAAATTTCGCTGGTAACTGATTATCATAGAGAAAATTCGAAATCACACTTAAAAATATTATTAATGATTGTATGACCATCATCACTCACCGAAATTTGATAACAGAGAAATCACTCACCTGTCAGGTATATGAGACAGATCACAGTCCCATGCATGTAACTTTGTCAATGATCTCATCATACCTATATCATCAGGTAATGTTTGTAGCTTCTTGTTACCGTTTATATGTAACTCCTCTAGTGCTGTCAGTGAACAAATACTGAAATATAAATATACACAATGTGAGGTAAGATGAGGATATAGCCGCTTCTGGCAGATAGCAATTAAATGACATAGTTATAAATTATATCACTGATATCAAGATACCTATAGGTAAATTATCAACGGGTAAATGGATTTCGCTGATAACTGATTATCATAGAAAACAATTCGATATCACACTTAAAAATATTATTAATGATTGTATCACCGTCATCACTCACCAAAATCTGATAACAGAGAAATGACTCACCTGCCAGGTATATGAGACAGATCACAGTCCCATGCCATTATCACCTTCAGTGCACTCATCATACCAATATCATCAGGTAATGTTTCTAGCTTCTTGTTCCCGTTTATATGTAACTCCTCTAGTGCTGTCAGTGAACAAATACTGAAATATAAATATACACAATGTGAGGTAAGATGAGGATATAGCCGCTTGTGACAGATAACAATTAAATGGCATAGTTATAAATTATATCACTGACATCAAGATACCTATAGGTAAATCATCAACGGGTAAATAAAGTTCGCTGATAACTGATTATCATAGAAAACAATTCGATATCACACTTAAAAATATTATTAATGATCGTATCACCGTCATCACTGACCAAACTCTGATAACAGAGAAAAGACTCACCTGTCAGGTATATTATCAAAGAGAAAATAGATTTCGCTGATAACTGATTATCATAGAAAACAAATCGACATCAAACTTAAAAATATTAATAATGATTGATTGTATCACCGTCATCACTCACCAAAATCTGATAAAACAGAGAAATGACTCACCTGTCAGGTATAGGAGACAGATCACAGTCAGATGCAATTATCACCTTCAGTGAACTCATCATACCTATATCATCAGGTAATGTTTGTAGCTTCTGGTTACCCTGTACAGATAACTCCTCTAGTGCTGACAGTGAACAAATACTGAAATATAAATATACACAATGTGAGGTAAGATGAGGATATAGCCGCTTCTGACAGATAACAATTAAATGGCATAGCTATAAATTATATCCCTGACATCAAGATACCTATAGGTAAATTATCAACGGGTAAATAGATTTCGCTGATAACTGGTTATCATAGAAAACATTTCCATATCACACTTTAAAATATTATTAATGATTGTATCACTGTCATCACTCACCGAAATCTTATAACAGAGAAATGACTCACCTGTCAGGTATATGAGACAGATCACAGTCACAGAGGTATTTTATCAAAGAGAAAATAGATTTCGCTGATAACTGATTCTCATAAAAAACAATTCGACATCAAACTTTAAAATATTATTAATGATTGATTGTATCACCGTCATCACTCACCAAAATCTGATAACAGAGAAATGACTCACCTGTCAGGTATATGAGACAGATCACAGTCAAACGCCGTTATCACCTTCAGTGAACTCATCATACCTATATCATCGGGTAATGTTTGTAACTTCTTGTTACCGCGTATATGTAACCGCTCTAGTGCTGTCAGTGAACAAATACTGAAATATAAATATACACAATGTGAGGTTAGATGAGGATATAGCCGCTTCTGACAGATAACAATTAAATGGCATAGCTATGAATTATATCACAGACATCAAGATATCTATAGGTAAATTATCAATGGGTAAATAGATTTCGCTCATAACTGATTATCATAGAAAACACATCGATATCACACTTAAAAATATTATTTATGATTGTATCACCGTCATCACTGACCAAAACCTGATAACAGAGAAATGACTCACCTGTCAGGTATATGAGACAGATCACAGTCACAGAGGTATTTTATCAAAGAGAAAATAGATTTCGCTGATAACTGATTCTCATAAAAAACAATTCGACATCAAACTTTAAAATATTATTAATGATTGATTGTATCACCGTCATCACTCACCAAAATCTGATAACAGAGAAATGACTCACCTGTCAGGTATATGAGACAGATCACAGTCAAACGCCGTTATCACCTTCAGTGAACTCATCATACCTATATCATCGGGTAATGTTTGTAACTTCTTGTTACCGCGTATATGTAACCGCTCTAGTGCTGTCAGTGAACAAATACTGAAATATAAATATACACAATGTGAGGTTAGATGAGGATATAGCCGCTTCTGACAGATAACAATTAAATGGCATAGCTATGAATTATATCACAGACATCAAGATATCTATAGGTAAATTATCAATGGGTAAATAGATTTCGCTCATAACTGATTATCATAGAAAACACATCGATATCACACTTAAAAATATTATTTATGATTGTATCACCGTCATCACTGACCAAAACCTGATAACAGAGAAATGACTCACATGTCAGGTATATGAGACAGATCACAGTCACAGAGGTATTTTATCAAAGAGAAAATAGATTTCGCTGATAACTGATTCTCATAAAAAACAATTCGACATCAAACTTAAAAATATTATTAATGATTGATTGTATCACCGTCATCACTCACCAAAATCTGATAACAGAGAAATGACTCACCTGTCAGGTATATGAGACAGATCACAGTCAAACGCCGTTATCACCTTCAGTGAACTCATCATACCTATATCATCGGGTAAATTTTGTAGCCTTGTATTACCTTTTACATCTAGCACCTCTAGTGCTATCAGTGAACAAATACTGAAATATAAATATACACAATGTGAGGTAAGATGAGGATATAGCTGCTTCTGACAGATAACAAATAAATGGCATAGTTATAAATATATATCAGTGACATTAAGATACCTATAGGTAAATTATCAATGGGTAAATAGATTTCGCTCATAACTGATTATCATAGAAAACACATCGATATCACACTTAAAAATATTATTTATGATTGTATCACCGTCATCACTGACCAAAACCTGATAACAGAGAAATGACTCACCTGTCAGGTATATGAGACAGATCACAGTCACAGAGGTATTTTATCAAAGAGAAAATAGATTTCGCTGATAACTGATTCTCATAAAAAACAATTCGACATCAAACTTTAAAATATTATTAATGATTGATTGTATCACCGTCATCACTCACCAAAATCTGATAACAGAGAAATTACTCACCTGTCAGGTATATGAGACAGATCACAGTCAAACGCCGTTATCACCTTCAGTGAACTCATCATACCTATATCATCGGGTAATGTTTGTAGCTTCTTGTTACCGTGTATATGTAACAGCTCTAGTGCTGTCAGTGAACAAATACTGAAATATAAATATACACAATGTGAGGTTAGATGAGGATATAGCTGCTTCCGACATATAACAATTAAATGGCATAGTTATAAATTATATCACTGACATCAAGATACCTATAGGTAAATTATCAAAGGGTAAATGGATTTTGCTGACAACTGATTATTATAGCAAAAAATTGGATATCACACTTGGAAATATTATAAATGATTGATTTTATCACCGTCATCACTCACCAAAATCTGATAACAGAGAAATGACTCACCTGTCAGGTATATGAGACAGATCACAGTGCCACGCCTTTATCACCTTCAGTGAACTCATCATACCTATATCATCAGGTAATGTTTGTATCTTCTTGTTATCGTTTATATGTAACTCCTCGAGTGCTGTCAGTGAACAAATACTGAAATATAAATATACACAATGTGAGGTAAGATGAGGATATAGCCGCTTCTGACAGATAACAATTGAATGGCATAGTTATAAATTATATCACTGACATCAAGATACCTATAGGTAATTTATCAACGGGTCAATAGATTTCACTGATAACTGATTATCATAGAAAACAATTCGATATCACACTTAAAAATATTATTGATGATTGATTGTATCACCGTCATCACTCACCAAAATCTGATAACAGAGAAATGACTCACCTGTCAGGTATATGAGACAGGTCACACCATGATGTATCTATCTCCTTCAGTGAACTCATCATACCTATATCATCAGGTAATGATTTGAGCTTCTTATTACGACGTACAGATATAACCTCTAGTGCTGACAGTGAACAAATGCTGAAATATAAATATACACAATGTGAGGTAAAGATGAGGATATGGCCGCTTCTGACAGATAACAATTAGATGTCATGGTTAACAATTGTATTACTGACATCAACATACCTATAGGTAAATTATCAAAGAGAAAATAGATTTCGCTGATAACTGATTATCATAGAAAACTATTTGATATCACACTAAAAAATATTTTTAATGATTGATTGTATCACCGTCATCACTCACCCAAACCTGATAACACAGAAATGACTCACCTGGCAGGTATATGAGACAGATCACAGCCCCATGCATATAACTTTGTCATTGTACTCATCATACCTATATCATCAGGTAACGTTTGTATCTTCTGGTTACCGCCTATATATAACTCCTCTAGTGCTGTCAGTGAACAAATGCTGAAATATAAATATAGACAAGGTGAGGTAAGATGTGGATATAACTGCTTCTCACAGATACCACAATGAAAAATCGTATTACTGCTATCACGGGATAACGGAAAAATGACTCACCTGGCAGGTATATGAGACAGATCACAGCCCCATGCATATAACTTTGTCAGTGTACTCATCATACCTATATCATCAGGTAATGTTTGTAGCTTCTTGTTACTGCCTATATCTAACTCCTCTAGTGCTGACAGTGAACAGATACTGAAATATAAATATACACAATGTGAGGTAAGATGAGGATATAGCTGCTTCTGACAGATAACAATTAAATGGCATAGTTATAAATTATATCACTAACATCAAGATACCTATAGGTAAATTATCAACGGGTAAATAGATTTCGCCGATAACTGATTATCATAGAAAACAATTCGATATCACACTTAAAAATATTATTGATGATTGTTTGTATCACCGTCATCACTCACCAAAATTTGATAACAGAGAAATGACTCACCTGTCAGGTATATGAGACAGATCACAGTCCAATGCCTTTATCACCTTCAGTGATCTCATCATACCTATATCATCAGGTAATGTGCGTAGCTTCTTGTTACCGTTTATATCTAACTCCTCTAGTGCTGACAGTGAACAAATACTGAAATATAAATATACATAATGTGAGGTAAGATGAGGATATAGCCGCCTCTGACAGATAACAATTAAATGGCATAGCTATAAAATATATCACTGACATCAAGATACCTATAGGTAAATTATCAACGGGTAAATGGATTTTGCTGGTAACTGATTATCATAGAAAATAATTCGATATCACACTTAAAAATATTATTGATGATTGATTGTATCACCGTCATCACTCACCAAAATCTGATAACAGAGAAATGACTCACCTGTCAGGTATATGAGACAGATCACACCATGATGTATCTATCTCCTTCAGTGAACTCATCATACCTATATCATCAGGTAATGATTTGAGCTTCTTATTACGATTTACAGATATAACCTCTAGTGCTGACAGTGAACAAATTCTGAAATAATATAAATATACACAATGTGAGGTAAAGATGAGGATATAGCCGCTTCTGACAGATAACAATTAGATGTCATAGTTAACAATTGTATTACTGACATCAACATACCTATAGGTAAATTATCAAAGAGAGAATAGATTTTGCTGATGACTGATTATCATAGAAAACTATTTGATATCACACTTAGAAATATTATTAATGATTGTATCACTGTCATCACTCACCAAAATCTTATAACAGAGAAATGACTCACCTGTCAGGCATATGAGACAGATCACAGTCCCATGCATATAACTTTGTCAGTGCACTCATCATACCTATATCGTCAGGTAATGTTTGTAGCTTCTGGTTACCGCCTATATATAACTCCTCTAGTGCTGTCAGTGAACAAATACTGAAATATAAATATAGACAAGGTGAGGTAAGATGTGGATATAACTGCTTCTCACAGATAACAATTTGATACCACAATGTAAAATCGTATTACTGCTATCACGGGATAATGGAAAAATGACTCACCTGTCAGGTATATGAGACAGATCACAGCCCCATGCATATAACTTTGTCAGCGAACTTATCATACCTATATCATCAGGTAATGTTTGTAGCCTCTCGTTACCGTCTATATGTAACTCCTCTAGTGCTGTCAGTGAACAGACACTGAAATATAAATATAGACAAGGTGAGGTAAGAAGAGGAGATAACTGCTACTCCCAGATAACATTTTGATATCACAAATAGTAATTGTATATCTGTCATAAAATTATTAACAGAAAATATGCTTTGCTGTGAAATAAATATACCACTTCCTGCACAGTTTGAGATTATCTATAAGGCGGCTGGCTCATAATCACTCACAAAAATCTGGTAACGGAAAATTAACTCACCTGTCAGGTATATGAGACAGATCACACCATGATGCATCTATCTCCTTCAGTGAACTCATTATACCTATATCATCAAGTAATGATTTGAGCTTCTTATTACCTCTTACAGATATTACCTCTAGTGTTGACAGTGAATAAATGCTGAAATAAAAATATAGACAATGTGAGGTAAAGATGAGGATGTAGCCGCTTCTGACAGATAACAATTAGGTGTCATAGTTAACAATTGTATTACTGACATCAACATACCTATAGGTAAATTATCAACGGGTAAATAGATTTCGCTGATGACTGATTATCATAGAAAACAATTCGATATCACACTTAAAAATATTATTAATGATTGTATCACCGTCATCACTCACCAAAATCTGATAACAGAGAAATAACTCACCTGTCAGGTATATAAGACAGATCACACCATGATGCATCTATCTCCTTCAGTGAACTCATTATACCTATATCATCAGGTAATGATTTGAGCTTCTTATTACCTCTTACAGATATAACCTCTAGTGCTGACAGTGAACAAATGCTGAAAAAAAAATATAGACAATGTGAGGTAAAGATGAGGATATAGCTGCTTCTGACAGAGAACAATTAATTGGCATACCCTATAGGAGTTTTGTTTTCGCGGCATTTAGGATTCGCTTTTCCCGTTGTTGCCTAGCTTGCGAAATTTAGTGTATCTTAAATTAAACTCACTCACCATAGTTTCATAAACGATGTAGAATTATACAGGAATACACCTTACCTAAGCATACAAGCTAGCGTGGTTTAGTGGTCTAAGTGTCTGCCTTGCAATTAGATGGAAAATTTTTAATTTTCACTAGTAAGCCTACTAGCGAAATTTAGTATGAGTGAAATTTAGTACCAGGTCCAGATAGCGAAATTAAACTCTAGCTAAATTAAACTCCTATAGGGTAGTTATAAATTATATCACTGACATCAAGATACCTATAGGTAAATTATCAACGGGTAAATAGATTTCGCTGATAACTGATTATCATAGAAAACATTCGACATCACACTTAAAAATATTATTAATGATTGTATTACCGTCATCACTCACCAAAATCTGATAACAGAGAAATGACTCACCTGTCAGGTATATGAGACAGATCAATTAAAAAATGTACTTCAGTCATAGAGGGACCTAAAGATAAATCTTTCAAAGGTGAAATAAACTTTGCTGTGCAACGAAGATTCCACTTCCTACATAGTTAATAATTATAAATAATGTCGTCACTCACCCAAATCTGATGACAGAAAATTTTCTCACCTGTCAGGTATATGAGACAGATCACAGCCCCATGCATATAACTTTGTCAGCGAACTTATCATACCTATATCATCAGGTAATGCTTGTATCTTCTTGTTACCGTACACATGTAACTCCTCTAGTACTGTCAGTGAACAAATACTGAAATATAAATATAGACAAGATGAGGTAGGATGATGATATAACTGCTTCTAACAGATAACAATTTGATTTCACACTTCAAAATCGTATTACTGACATCAAGATACCTAAAGTTAACTGCCATAAATGAGAATATTCTCTGCTGTTTGATGAGGATACCACTTTTTTACATATGGCAAGTAACACTCCTGGGTAAATCCGCCATGACATTTCCAAGGTCACAACACAGACCTGTCTATCATTCTAATAAATTCGGATTTACAATAAAGACCCACTCATCCCAAAAATCTTTGTTAGTTTGACTAAGGAGTAGTCCTCGGTTCGACTTATAGATTCTTCTTCTTATTCTATGTGATTTCTTGTCCATTTGGTATGCCATACTGTTTGTAAAACTACTACTTACTTAGGCTTAGCTAGTAGAGCCTGGCTGGAGTGAAGTAGAATGTATTTAAATTCAGCATTGGAATAAGTAGTCATCGAACATATGACCAATAGACCATAGAATAAAACAGGACAACTCTTATTTTATTCTGAACTCAACAATATTTCAATTTATTTTCAAGTTATCTTCTCTAGTCAAACGGATTTACCCAGGCTAAAAAGTCTTCAAAAGTTTGTTTGTCATCTGATCTTTGATGCAGAGAGAGCTCTCTTGACCTGGTCACAGGTTCCCCCTCCCCACTGTTGTCCTCACACAGAGCCCTTTACCCATACCTCATACATACATACATACATACCATAACTCATCTTTCCTATTTTGTTTTTGATCAAGTTTGTAGTTTGTTTTACTTTGAGCAGTGGTTCAACAGGCCCATCATTGGTCAAATAGGGGTATTGTACCAAAGATTGACAATCCACAACCTCCATCATGACTATATAACATCAGGTTATGCCTGCAGTTTCTCATTACCTTGTAATCTTAACACTTCTAGTGCTGTCAGAGACCAGACACTGTTATATACTTTTTTTTTTTAATTTTTCAAAGAGAAGCTGCTAGTCACCATCTTAATTGATATCATTGACAAGCGCTTGTCTTCATCCTCAAGACACCATACTGTAGGAAAATAGTTCTTAGTCCAGTCATTTTACTTGGAAACCCATGCATTCTACCCAGATTGCCAACAAGACTTTAAAATTCAATGTGAACCAACAGCGCACTCACCTCCCAAGCTGATCTGCATGCGATATCTCAGTCAGTCTGAGACATTTCAGATCAGGAGCTAACTGACTTAGAGTAGGTGGGATATCACCTCTGATGATCATGTGTGAGATATGGAGGCCACTTGTAGCAGCTGTCAGATCGGACAAGGATAACCGGTTAAGCAGGTTGTCATAAATTACTGGGAAGCCGATGATCTCAGGTTCCAAGCTATGTCTAAACCAGACACTGTAATCTGAAATATAACATAAACGCATATGAGAAAACAGAATGTAAATGGTAGATACCTAGAACAAGAGAGAATCGACCAATCTATTTTGTATATACTTTGTCATATACAAATGAAATTCGAAATATTCACCGATTATCTATCATGGGCGCGGAAAAGAATAAATCATTATTAATTCCATACTGATTATAAAAGTCGTGATGAATATAAATAAAACTATTTGAAGAAAAAATAAAATAGAAAAAAACCGTCTAAACAGCAAGGGAGATGCTACGGAGCCTAGAGTGACAACTGTCCGAGCATTTCTGCCAGTCTGAAGAAATATTCTATCACATCTGCTAACAACGCAAATATATGCAAGCTGCAATTCAAAAAGGGTCGTTGATGAGAGATAAAATGAGGGTTGTCGTGTGAAAAAGTCACAAATGAATATCTTTGTACGGTAGTCATTCTATGATAAATATCTGTGCCCTCTATTTGGACTGCCAGACAAGTTGTTTGATATAATGAGCGGCAATGGTTCACCATTGCTGCGCTGCTCTTTTGAAAGCAAGATAACGCTGTGTATTTGATTTGAGGATGTTACCGTCACCAAACAAATAGTCTGATATGAGGCAATTGTTTTGGGGAAGGGAAGACATCTACTGACTTGGAATGAATGATACTTGGAGTGGTTCAATTAGACACAAATTGATATTCTTTTTCCTAGTTGTTTAAATTAATATTCAATTATCCCAGAAAGGACTCAACATGATAATACCTAAAACTGAGTCCATTAAAGACCAAATTTTGAGCAATACTTTTAGACCAGTCCATCTTTATAATCCATACAATCGGACTTCAGATATGCACCATATAAAACAGAATTTTTTCTTGAGGTATCATGATGCTTTCTTTGGCAATTTTCAAGTCAGAGCAGAGGTCACAAGGCCACACATTTATCCAATCTGCAAACTTTTAAATATTCCTGTATTCATAAAGCACTTCTACAAGCCTCACTTTGAGATGTCTCTTGTATCTCAGGAGAGGTCTCATCTTCTTCTCCCGACATTGTCAACTCAATCACTGAATCTGTAAAAAATAAAAGGAATCAACAACTTTATTGCTGTGCTCCTGGGAGAGAATGAGGGTATCTTCTGCTGGCCGACAGTGACCCGCCATCATTAGCAATTTCTTCTTATCCGTTCCCACGGTGTTCATCAACAAAACGCTGAAATGCTCTGTATATGATCGTTGAGATTTAGGTGATGAACTCAGCTCATTGGGGATTGAGCATACATGCCAAGTAGCCCTATTTGGTAGGGTAACGCCAGATATTTAGACATATTACCCTGTGAGAACAGAAGACCCTACAACCACCCCACTTTTGCACCTAGTGAAACTTTATATGCTTCGTCCACTGTCATGAGGTCTAGTTTAAACGCTTTTAAATAATAACACTTTGCGTATCACTAGCTAGAATTATGCAAATTGTAGTCATCTCATATTATAAGAACAAAAAAATAAAACCTTGGCTTGGGGCCGCAGCATGTGCCGCAAGAGGGGGGGGGGTTCATGGTGGCCCTAGACGAACCCAGCCCGCAAGTGATATATCACCCCATATAGAACCCAACCAACATGTCATCTATGGTATTGAGAAGGTGTTTTGTTTGTTTGTACTACTGCTACATTTACACTGATCACTAGCAAATAAAGATTGATACACACATTAATTTCCTAAGTTTACTGCCAAGAACAGTTACTCACATTCAATGAATCTAGTCTCAGTCTGACAGTTGATATTCAGTTTCCTAATCGTCCAACCAGTCAGGCTAGCTTTGGATTTGTTGAATAGTATCCTCTTGAATCACACTATCCACACACAATATCCATCTCGTCATGCAGTAATTTTTTTATAGCTGCCGGTGCAGTGGTTAGAACAAGGAAGTGGCTTATTTATGAGCCTATTATTACTGATAAATCGTTACAAAGAATTTTACACATGAACAACCACGTCAATTTAACAGAATTGGACTGCTAGCTGTCATCTAGCTTTGATTTATGTTGGTTCAAATATAATGAGAGATCTAGTTTTAATGGGATATCAAGACTGAGTTTCTTAATCGATATAGGGTGTGCTCTATGTACCCTGTCCCTATGTAATTCCTGCTACAGACTTTGACAAGCACATATACACCCGGCTAACCTTGTGACAATAAATGAGATAAAATCTAGATGCAGATAACAACGGCAAGTCAAATTTGTTATGATATGATACGGCCACTGATATATATATATTCATATCGATGGATACGGCTGTATAGTCAAATCCTAAACTGCTGTAAGTGTTGTTTGTGGGCGAATGCTACTACACAATTCAACGACATCATTCACAATCAAATGTCTCAGTACATCAACGCTACTCCTCCATATAGTGTCCTGACAAGGTTAGGTTAGGTTGTTCAGTTTTCCCTATAGCCATGCCCGCCGTGTACGGTTGCTCCTACGAAGAGGCAGAGGGGGTGTCTATAAAGTGCTGCTCTAGGCACAACCCGGGCCCACATTGTTTTTGTAGTTCTCATCCGAAGGGATTGTGGTTAGCCAGAGAATTTCTTCTTAATTTTTCCCCCACCAGGAATCAAACCCGGGGCTGGCGAACAAGAGGCATAGATCCTACCACTGCGCCAAAGCGACTAATTATCGGCGCAACGCAAACCGTGAGACTCAAAAGCTCACCAGCTTGATCACTACAGACATATATAACAATTAGGTCACTTTCACATCCCATCTCCCAACAGTTGATTGTTAAATTGTTTTCTTTACTTCTTGAATAATATTTTTATTATTTCCTGTAGCGTCAGGGTGTTCTTACAAAGCATCATGCTGCTACTTAGGGAAATCTGGTTTCCTGTCAGCACATGCGTGTAAACATTAAGCCTCAATGTTTCAATGCATAGTAAAATATCACAGCAATTGTGAACCTGTTTTCAAAATGACTTTTCAGTCAACTTACATGCATGACTCCAGTGAAGCAAAGCTGAAACAAAGGGATTGCGTTGTTTCTTTCCTGATATTTGGTGGCATATCGATATTAGATTGGCTTTGATATAGTCAAGACAGATAAGGGCATTTTCATCAGGGAGTTTGAGTTCCTTTCCTAAACTCCCTGGTATAAACAGGAAGTACCATCAGTGGTGTATTCAGAGGCCAGGGCCCTACCACTTTTTCAGGAGGTCGGTATTGAAAAACTCCTGGAATTGCTGTAAGTGTTAAAAATACTCCCTGGCGGGAAGGTGCTAGAGCGCACCTCCCGCATTCACCTTGCCTGGCCCTACCACTTTTAAACCCGTGGATGCAGCCCTTGAGTACATACTCGTACACACATATAGCCGGAAAATATGCTCATTAGTTTAGGAGTTATCTCTTACAAGTCGCTGAGGGGACAACTCATTAATCTCATTGCATCATAACACAATGCTGAACTTGAGTTTGCGCATTATTTAGTGCTTATAAAATACAGTATTACCGTTTTGTGAGTGTTCACTTTATACCAGATGAGATTAAAGGTAAAGCATTGTCTTTCAGTCTACTGCTAATAAAATTGTAAAAACAAACATATCTAAGACTGGATTTTATTTAAGCGTATTTCACATACTGGCGTTTTGTGATTAGTTAACTCTTGGGATTAAAAAAATGAGATTTTGTGTAGGGAAATAAGAGAAAAGTGTGAATCTGATTGACGAGCATAACACCTACAGGCAAAGGAAAGACTCAGTGCTCATCTTCTATGAAAGGCTCAATGGAGCCAAGCTAAACCATGGAAGGGATACCGAAGATTAACATCCCAATCATGCTAAATTTACTTGTTTTGCAGTAAATGATTCTGGATGGCAGGGAATTGGATCATCAGTTACTGATCCTTTTGATCAGATTATAAAATACTCAATTTAGGATGAAAGATTATATACGGGTAAACTTGAATTTACCTGCTTGATCTGATATGCATTAATATAACATACAAACATATTGTTTACGCTGATGTTTGCAGGATAACACAATATATGTTTCTATTTTTTCTAATACCCATACACAGATATATGGACAACATTGAAAAAACACATTCGAAACTTTGATTGATCCCATCACGCATTACACAATCAACCCAGTTATACGCAGGCGGCATGCAACCAGATTCAGGGCGTATGAGGCACAAGGCATGTTCTTTTTGTGTGGGATGTGAGACGGAAATTCCCTTTTTAATGTATGGTTTGATCTGGCTGTAATCCTGTCTTACTATGAATGTATCCACAGAATAAAGCCCTAAGACTATTCAGTTCGATAATCATCCATGTGTACACAACTCCAAACTGTTAAGTCACCGTGGCGCATTGAATCATATTTCTGTTATTGGTCCCTTGTAAAATAATTAGTGTAACTTCTTTTTAAGACTGCCTTCCGATTTTTCGAGACTGCCTAACATCACTCCAAGACTTGTGTTGTTGATTTGGAGTAGTTCAGCCGAGGAGTGTTAAGAAAACCCTGCCATGGTTTTGTCTCAGTCCTGCCTTTGAAAACCCCATCCTATCTGTCAACTACTAGGCTGACCTGCGATAATGACATTATACATGAGTAATGACTGTCCCAGATATATGGTTATGAAATTACAATTTGTTTCAGATCACTATAAGCGGCGACTCAATATCAGCACCATACTAGAGCCACGTTTGAACAGTTCACTTATGAAAGACTGACCTCCTTAATATGATATTAAAAATATTGTTTGTTCATTATCATGATAAATAAGAATAAGAGGGAGACTGCATCTGCAGACAGCACTTTTGAGACAGTATTTATGAAGGCAAAAGGTAGAGGGGTTTCCAAAGGCATAGAAGAGGCATGGGATTCTTCACACCCCTGGAAGGTAGCCTGGGTAGGCTGTCTGTGGTGGGTGTGGTGGTGACACCACCCCAGTCCCCACAGGCGGCCTGCCCAGGCTACCGACGGGGTGAGGTAGACAAGATTAGGGACACAGCTCCTTGACATGAGATGAATAAAAGTCTCCAAATCACAAGTTGTCTGCTACTGTTGTAAAAATCTTGCAACATAGCCTGAGAAACTACCACCACAGACAACGCTAAGAATCTTTGATGAAGAATGTAATAAAAAATTATGTCAATTCACTTGCGTTGTGAAGGTCACAAAGTCAAACACCATTTGTCAATCTAGAGGAGAAGGCATGGCAGAGCAAGCGACTGTGATTGAATCTTTGTTGGCTCAGCTTCTCACCCCTGACAATGATGTCATCCAAAAGGTATGCTTTTCAGAAACAGCTAAAGTCCCCAGTAATATTGATGACTAATTTCATAGCTATATTCAGGTGATTTGTTGTTATAGTGAATTGAGTTTTTAGTGTGTCCCATCAATCAATCAGATCAATCGAATCAGTGTCAGTCACTGTCAGATCAATTCAACTCAATCAATGATCAACAGCCTGAGTTGAAGTTGAGTATGACAACAACATGATAACTAGTTTGAAAAAGTCTGTGATTCACAACATACACCCAAACTTACAGTATGATTAGTCTGGAAATGGTCATTCTAATCTGTGCTTTTCAAACGACGGTTTGCTAATTTCCCTGCTTGTTGGGGCAACATGTAGAAATAGATGCCATCTATCATCAGTCTATTTCTATGTTGCCCCAACAGGCAGAGAAATTAGCAAACCTATTGTAGATGGGACAGGAGTCTGGAATAGGCTGCTAGTACTACTCTACTACAGTACTAGTAGTAGTAGTGCTCTTAGACTTAAAGACTTTGTTTGAGGCTGCTCTTTTGTATCACATCTTATTCTCCATATTTTATTCTATCATGTGAGCGATTTTCAGCTTTAGAATCCAAATATTGAGGAAGTTATGGCCTCTCAAACTTCCAGGGTGATTGCCTTCAATCGGCATTGGGAATAAGCGGATGTTTCCCCTGGGGTATGTCACAACCATAGACATGTGACATCGACATTATGAATTATTAGTTAATACACTAATAATCACATAATAATTGATGATCAAAATTCAGACCTGGGTGGGAATCGAACCCGGGTCACCATACCTATAGGCAACGACGCTACCATCACGCCACTTGGACCAACTAGGTTAGCTGGTCGTGACGTACCCTAGGGATTGCCGACTGATTTTTACTGCCGATAAATTGCCGTCACCTTGGAAGTTTGAGAGGCCATAACTTCCTCAATATTTGGATTCTAAAGCTGAAAATCGCTCACATGATAGAATAAAATATGGAGAATAAGATGTGATACAAAAGAGCAGCCTAAATCAAAGTCTTTAACTAACTAGCTAGTCTTAGTATATTTCTTCAAATTTTTGCTTTGCTGTTTGTTGTGTGGCAAAGCCCAACATGAGCCAATCTTGCTCTATTACCCGCTACTAGGCAGATGCTTAAATAGGTAAAACAGCCTCACTAAAACCCCTCGTTAGTATACAGCCTCACAGTGGAGTAGGAGTTGCAATGCTTCACGACAAGCCGCACAACTACTCATCAGAAGTCGAACCGCCTAACATCCCAGGCCCTGCTATGGTCTATCATCCAGTAGCGGGGTTTGTGAAAATTATGCCTCATGCACCAACTCCTACTACTAGTGTGTCCAATAGAATCCTGGTTGTAATCTTTACTCTTTACATCATTACTCAAATATTCTGCTCTTCATTTACAGGCCACAGAAGAACTGAAAAAGATCTCGCCAGATCCTAGCTTTGTTCCAGCTCTCTGCGTCGTGTTGACTTCTTCCCAAAGCTCCCAGGTACATATATGAATTAAATCACATCTTAATTTGAATATTTCAAAATGGGGGACATCAGCAACTTTTGGGGCTCTAATGGCTTGGCAGAAAGGATAGAATATCAATCATCTGCGGAAGGAGCCAAGTTACCCACTATGTTGTGGATAAATTCAAACTCAAAAGACCTAGTTCTTTGTGTCTTGGAATTCCTTACTGGGAATATGTCAAAGATATAGGAAGCCAATATGTAATATCTGATGTGCTCTACATATTACAAGCTAACCTGCTATCTAGCTTTGTAGCCAAGCAGACAATAATGCAACAAGCTGTCATAGAAATGCGCAGGAGTAGGACAAAAAAAAAGTAATAAACAATTATCTATGTCATATATTGTCTTAAGAGTTTATGTCGAATATTTACTAGGTTAGGCAGTATGCTGCAGTGCTGCTCAGAAGGAAGATATCCAAACACAGACAGTGGATAAATCTGGCAGATGAGGTCAAGGATGGGTGAGTCTGAGTTTTTAGCTCGAGTCAGTTTGAGTGGAAAGAATCACACCGAGCATGCAAAATTTTTGGAAAATATACCTGTCAAATGCTCATCTTAGTATTTCTTAGTGGGCTCATGAGATTAATCCCTTGGCAAAATTTGTGTGAAGCTGTTCAAAGGAAAAGTATTTGGCAAAGGTAGTAATTTGCATTTGGTATGTTAGTACATAATATTCTGAACAATAGTCTTTAACCAAGTCGCTACTTGGATAAGTCTAGGATATTAAGTTGTTTTTACACTTTTATTCTTTTGAGTCACCTGTGGTTATTGTAATTGTATTGTATTACATTCTGCCATACTCAATATACTTGTATACGAGATGATATCGAATGTACGTAAGTGTGGGTTAAAAAACTGGTAGCTGCAAAAATAAAAATACATAACTAAAAGGATATACTGCAGTTAGGTACGGACATGTACGATACACAAGACCATTATCATGACATATCATATCGTGACATCATCATAAAATAGTTAAAAAAGCTTTGTACTAGTATATATGATTTTTACTTACATCTACTTCATGCAGGTTTGGATGTACATAGTTGTTGTCTTTTTCAGGCTGAAGGAAAGTATCTTTCAGATACTAGTGAAAGAAGAACAGTAAGTTATGATTATTACAGGATGACTTTCGTAAATCCCCTTGAGAATAAAGCAAATTGTTATCAAACAGTCCTTTTGGTCTATAAAGATTTTTGTGATGTTACCAAAAGGCATTAGGGTACATAGAGAAATATTATCCATATTCTGAAAGGGCTGAATCTTATCTAGTCTCTATTGCCCAGATGGCCTTGTTCAGTTGCCGGGCATCTCTGTCATCACAGTGTTTGATAGCCAAGTGCCATAAAATATCCCTACAGGTGTCTATGCGCCAGACTTTCTGAACCTAGATTCTAATACTTTGATTTGGTGTCCCACAGCTAATGATATTAAGTAATTTTATATTTTGTCACAACTTGGTTTACATGTAATGTCATATGTAGATCTCCAGTGCGGAATTCTCTCGCCCAGCTGATTGGGACAGTAGCACATCACTGTGATGATATTAATGAATGGCCGCAGCTTCTGGCCTTCCTTGAGACGTTTGTGAAGAGTGAGAACCCGCTGGAAAGACAGGTAGGTCTCAAACTCGGTTTGCTTGTCTGGTTGAATGGTTTATGCTCATTTTGTCTATGTCAAATCGATTTTTGTTGTCATGTTTGGGCACTAGAAGCTGGCGTTGCGTGTGCTGTTTCATATGACACTCAATTCTTATTGCCATAAAGGTTTTTTTGCTGGTATCAGGGCACGAGCAGCTTTTTACATGCTAGTTGCTACCAGGTGATTGGAGGAGTATATCCTAGATAGATCTTTCAAGCCCTCCAGGTGTTCATTTTCCTTCCATTTATCACATCCTTACTGGGGAAGTCACATTCTAATTCCAGCACACATTTTTTTCCTTAGTGCAGAATTGGAAAATTTGAAACTCTTCCAATGGGAAGACAGCTGTTGTGCATTCAACTAAAAAATGAATCATCACCTATTATTTCATACTATGATATTCAAGGTGAAGTATTGATTTTCATTTAAATGTTTTGTAGATATCAATGCTGGTGTTGAAGACTGTATCATCAGAAGCACCTGAGAACCTTCAGCCTCTACTGGCTACCATACTCGGATTGTGTGCTCAAACACTGTATGATGAAAACCTTATAGTGCCATACTACTCCATTCTGTGAGTGTATTATTCATTGAATTCCATATCTAGAATGGCATCGTTAGCTGTCTTTTGCCAAACAATGGGCTTGCAAAAATAGCCAGTCCCTAGTAGCATTCTAGAAATGCCCAAATCATCGACGCTGAAGGCATTTTATTACTTTTTGCAGTTTTGTGAACAAGAACAAGACATCTTCCCAGGCTATATATTCATGCTATTAGGGATAGTCAATCAGATCAATGTCAGATGAGTCCCAGTGTTGACTGTTCTAAGCGTATGACTATATGATACTATTTCCGTTCCATGAGAAAAATTTAATTCAGTGGTATTATTATATAGGATATGTCAACAACAATCCCACAATGCAAATTAAGCCAGGAATTTGTGGGATATTATCTCTTATGTGTTATCATTGACCTGGTCATACTTAGAAATTCAGATATTAACCCTATATAAAGCTTCTGAGATCTGATATGGTGATTATGTACATGTAAGCGCGTGATGATGATGAAAGGCGGGAAAAGTAGTTGGGATAATAATTGGGAAAGACGGGAATACTATCCCTTCCGCACATGACCACTGTCAAATCGCATGGTACCACATACCGCGTAACTCCAAATCATATAATTGTAGAATTTTTGTCATTCATAAGTTATTATGGCTTGTCTAAAAGTATGTCTCTCTATATGTAAGCTAACAGTATTGATCTGTCTCGCTATGTTAACTTAAATACTTATTATTAGTAAAGCTAAGCCAACCGTGAGGTCCGTTTCAAAATGTAAATCATAATCATGTGTAAACCAGCTGAAATTGCCCGGCTTTACATGCAAACCGCAACCTCACCCTATACATGCATATTACTACCCATGCAAACAGTTATGTAACATACAGTGAGCCTGGCCTTGGTTGTCTATTATAAATTTTTATAATATGTATTTCATCTTTATTTTACAGAGTTTTGAACAACATGGTTTTTGAAGTTTCCTCAGTAGAAATGGTAGGTTTAAAAATCAACAATATATTGCTAGTTGATAATGAAAAAACTTCATCAAAGTAAAAATGGTGAGCATGAGCTTTGAGAAATGTGCCTAATATATTGGCTGGCACTATTTTTATTTGGATTGTCTGAAGTTTAGCGAATCTTTAGCAAAATAATTGTCTCAAACTAGCCTTTGATTGCATTGTGACTGCTGCAGGAGTTTACCTTTGTGGTATTATTAGAACTTATCAAGATTATTATATATCCATTTATTTGTTTTTAATTGCATTGATTAACTCTAAAAATTCTTCTCACTTTTCAGAAGCAGTACTCAGAACTTATACCCAGAGTGCTGGAAGTGATCAAACTGCTAGCTCTTCATGATGAGGTTTGTATGAGTAGAACTAGATGAAGTTTGATCCATTTTCCTGTGTTCAGAGTTGCCCCCTCCAATGGTCACGTGCCATGACCAGTGGATGGGGGCAACTCTAAGCGCAGGCAAAAGGATCAAGCTTGATCTAGAGTGGAACTATTAAATTATATGTGATTGCTATACCTTAGAAGAGTAAAAGTTTGCACAAGATTAAACAAGTTAACCTGCTAACATTTACGCAAATTCCTAACATTATATTATAAACTCATACTCTAACTAATGAAAACTGGTTTATAAAAAAACAATTGACTCTTATCATTTTATCCAAATCGGTTGAACCAATACTTTAAAATTGTAGATGTGTATGCAAGAAAACATAGTATGTGATGCCCTAAAGTTATGACTACCCAGAGATCAAAATTTAGAACTCAAGTAAATTTTGACTGAGCAATTTTTATTATCAACTCACTTTGATTGATTAATTTATTTTTGCCACAGGAGCAGGCTTGTGAAGCTATGGAGATCTTTGACTCCCTGGTGGAGTGTGAGGTACCGATTCTCCATCCTCATGTCAAAACTATTGTTGATTTCTGTCTGGGGGTAAGTGAATAGTAAATACACTAACATGTTAGCCGCAGCTCTAGAAACTTTAGCATTCAAACATTTCTGTCCTTTGTAGAACTTATTGATTGGTAGATTCGCTATTTCGGCAAAAATAGCGATATGACCTCCTGCACTATGTAGCTATTTTTCTGCTCTCAAAGTGGTTCCCTCTACTACCAGCAAAATTGAACAACTTGAATGTGCAGAAAAATTAAACATTTTGTTGCACAAACATTTAGTGTAGCTCGCTATGCCTGATAAGCTATCGCTCAGATTATTCCCCATTCATCCGGGATTCTCAGTCTTGTATCTGCTATGTGGGAATTCCTCAAAATTGAATTATGGATACTCTTCAACATGCCTTATTTGGTTATGTAAGTTGCATGGAAGCATATGGTATACCAAAGCTAACATTAGTGGCAGCAAAAAACATGCCGGAGAGTTGAGAAAAAAAATACAGTACAGTTCATACTATACAGTTCAATTGTACTCAATATACAGTCACCACCTCATGTAATATAATTGCATTGTGGGATGGTCATAAACACTTCATAAAAGGGTGTGTTGGTTGCATGAAGGTTAATACCAATATCAACAATAATGAGCAATTAAACGTTACAGGAGGAGTATATGTAAGTCATAGTGGGCAGCAGTGCTAATAGTAAAGCCACCAACTTATTATAAAATGCACCATCTCTGATGTCACAACATATCCACCAAACTCCATCTAGATAAAGCCCATCTCAAAAAAGGGCAAAGAGCTTTCTTCAATTTTTTACGAGATTTTCTAACAACAGAAATATTTATATTCAATAGAGAGCATAACTTGTATTTTTAATAGACCACTCGATTCAATCTACATGATCTGCATGAGTGATACTGTGATGGTAGATATACCGTAATACCTCACTTATAAGCCACTTATAAGTGAAGCGCCCCCTCGGAAAAAAATTAATTTGCTCCAGTTATAAGGCACCCAACAGCTATAAGGCACCCCTTTGGGAAAAAACTGCCCGCAGAGGGATTCAAACTCGCAACTTCGTGTTAGTGATCTCAAGCCTATAGGTGAGGTATTACGGTAATAAACTCTTAACTCTATGTTTGCTCTAGCTTGCAGCCACAGAGGAAGCGCCTAACTCTGTACGAGTGAAGTCACTGGAAGGAGTGAGCTGGCTAGTTAGTATGAAGAAGAAGGCGATACAGAAGATGAATATGATACAGCCGATACTAGACGTGGTCTTCTCTCTCATGTGTCACTGTGATGATGATGAAGAGGATCTGGAGGATAGTGAAGAGACTGAGAAAGCTGCATCCTACGCTGCCAGGGTAAGTGTGTTAAATCAGCGCGCAATTTTATAATATTTAGATTTTATTTATAATTTATTTTATAATCTTTTTGTAATTTATTTTATAATCTTTGTATAATATATTTTATAATTTTTTTTACAATTTAAGTAAGGGTAAGTGTTTTTTAATCAGCGCTCAAATTTAACTTACCGTTATTGCATAAGGTTAAAATTTGGATATTAATCTGATATTCCAAGCCACTCTCACTTTAGGTTACTCTCACCTACTTTCTCCTTCTTTAGACGAAACTCTCACTACACCCAAAAAACTAATGGGGTGGAATCAAGTAAATATAAACTAGCCATAATTTTTACTATATTTCAGCCCACACAAAATAACAGATCCTCACTCCGGTGAATACTTGTAGTTTGGAATATCAGACACCATGCACCTGATTATTTGGAGTTGTGTGCCCATAATTGTATCAAAGTAAAACAACACTGCTACAAGTATATATAAGTTATTTACATGCATGATTTGAAAAGTATCAAAAGATGAAGCGTGCATTAAAGTGGATACCAAATGAGGTTCTAACTTACTGTAATTTTTTCATGAGGTTTTAAGCTCTCATTTGAGCCATTGGACAAAACTCTACACCTACCACAGGCAGATCTGTTGATGCTCAAAGCTGATGCTTGATGAAAACAGTCATGGTCCCAGCTCATGATGTCACAAGCGGTGTTTTCTTAAATTACTGTGATACCGGACGTGAATAAATGGACTCGCTAGAATGTAGGATTCTTTGGTGACCAATTACATATCTTAGCTCCATGTAAGGGCCAATGAGAAAATTTTAGTCTGAGCTCCTATTCATTAAAATACATTACGGCTGGCCAACTTTGCTTGCCAGTGGTATTGCTTCAATCCAAATATTAGGGGAGCGATGGTACAGATCCCCTCAAAAAACTTTGGAATGAGTGAATAAGATATCAGGCTACAATCACCTTAATTTTTATTGGATATTTTTGCTAGGAACAATCAAATAACAATGGAAATACAAACAGTAAAAACCATTAGTGGCAAATGTTAAACACTGTCTATGACGTCAGAAGGTCAAGGACATTTAAATGGTTTCTCAATATGACTGAATTTTTTTACTGTTTGATGGAGATGTCATCTTTGACCATCAGCAGATCTGGTTGTGGTAGGTGTAGAATCTTGTCCAATGGCTCACCTGAAAGCTCATCACCTAAAGTAAAACATGACAACACTTAGAACTTATTGGCATTGGCCTTTAACACCACACTTTGAGCATGTGCACAAATCAATTCAGGTTGGTTATCTTTGCACCATAGCAACTGAACTAATATAAATGTGCTCGAGTTCTCAATATCCAGTTCGGTTGGGGTGACTTTTCCTTTTGAGAACTCAAGCACATTTGGATTAATTCAAACACTACGATGCGGAGAGACTTGTATCACAGAGCTGATCTGCAAGCAGTGTGTAAACACCATAATGTAATTACCAGATAATGGACTCGCTGGCGTTACACCTACCTCCAGAAAAGATAGTGACACACGTAGTAAAGAACTCCTCACAGGCTCTAATCAGTGATAAACCTAGTGAGCGAAAGGCAGGTTATGTGGCGTTAGGTATAATAGCAGAGGGCTGCTCGGATCATATCACTAGCAAGTAGGTGTAACATTGAATCGATACGGAGATCAGTGAAATTTTACATAGTTTAAATGTGAAAAAAGTTTTCTTAGGTTCGATCTTCCATGAAGTAAATGAATATAGCTAAAAACTTGCACCTGTTTACATCAGGCTTCGATTGACAATCCAGTGGATATAAATGTGACATGCTCAAACGATATCATAGAATTGTAAGCAGTTCCATCTTCTGTAAATGCTGCATAGGAAAATATGAATGTTTTTCTAGATATCTGCAGGAGTTTTTGGAGCGGGTAATAAAAGGTTTCGAGGACCCACACTCTGGAGTCAGGAACGGAGCGATGTTTGCTTTAGGACAATTCTCAGAACATCTACAACCAGGGATCACTAAATATTCTAACGAACTCATTCCACTAATAGTCAACTACGCTGTCAAGGTGATCATCGCCCTCCATCCAGATGGGTTATACATAAATACTTAAAAATTGCATTCTCATCTACAGTTGTATGTAAATATCATAAGCATATAAGAAAACATGAATATAAAAAATCATATCAGATGAAATCTTAAAATAAAAATGCATATATTGAAATCATCATACAAAACGTAATTATATGTGTATGGTAAGGATAATATCTTAATAGTCTGTCAGTTCCGTTTTTGTTGTAGACATAGCGAGGAAAAAAACCTTTAGGGTACTTTACGGTATTTTACATGCATAAGCTACCGAGAGCAGGAATGCTACAAGTCAATAGATTGATTTAATCATACTACTTTCTATTGACAGGTGCGAGACAGCCCTAACCCGTCTCTAGCTACACTGACCAGAACATACTACGCACTAGAGGCATATGTAGAAAATCTAGGTATGATCTTTTTTACAGCCGGAATTAAATCAAACCTTTTTTATGACCGACTATATAACATGTAACTCTTGGAAAATTACTTGAAAAATTATTTATTCTCAATAACTCAAATTTCCATTATATTGTACAGAACCCTATTAATTCTATATTGTCCATTTTTGCTGAAACTATTCCTTTGAATCTCGGTAAGGTAAATGCTGTCCCTCAAGAATCATTTTGATTGAGAAATAATATGATATTATTCTGACACTTTTTTTCACTTTGCAGAGAAAGACGTGTTCCCATTCCTTCCAGAACTGATGACACATTTACTAAGTCTGCTAGATAATGCAGATACATCAGAAATCTCGATGAAACTTAAAGAGTTCTCATTCAGTTGTATAGCATCTATAGGTAAGAACAAGTTACATTTTTCTGTACTATAGTTTATGCACTGAACGGCGCACAGTTTTGCCATAGAACTTCAGTTTCAAGGATTGTCTCCTATTTATCATTGGGCAAACAACTTTTTACAATAATTTTATCTATACTTTGATCATTTATAATAAATTCTTAAGCAAACCAGACTCACAACACAGACTACAACATATGATATAGATTAATTATAATTATTATAATTAATCTGTACCATATATTGTAGTCTGTGTTGTGAGTCTGGTTTGCTCAGGAATATGTAGTTTAGATGCCGTTGGGATTGTCACATATTCACTTCTCTCTTTACTTCTGAAGCATGTGCAGCAAAGACAAATCTCAACCCTTACTTCACACAAATAATGGACCACTTCAAATTGTACCTCTCTGGATTCGACTCCACCGAGATGAAAGAGATTCAACTACAAGCTCTCGGTGAGTCCCTTACTTTGTGCTTCGAAACAAATCAGGGCTCAACAAAACTATGACTAGAAGGCTGATTCGATCGCTTGCATTTGAGATATGCAGTCAGTTGTTGCTTGCACTCGATATCAAGTAATCTTATTACAGTGGCACTCAGGCTCAAACTCAATATTACCCAAAGATCAATGCATGTTATAGTCAGGCTACTTATGATAAAGTTTTATCAGATTTGCATGGTAAAAAAATCATTGCTCTACTTGGCGTGAATTATTGATGTGGAAAAAGTACCTTTCATAAGGGGAGGTAACTCCCATACTCTCATACCCATTCTAAAACTTTATCATAAGTAACTGCTTGATTATAACATGCATTGGCCTTTGGGTAATTCTCTTCTCTTATATTGTTCAAACCTGCAATACAGTAGTTTTAGCCTGAGGTTTTGCTTAGCAGAGCCCTACTGGGACTTGCATCTAGGGCAAACAATAATACTAGTCATAAAGTTTTTGGTGACACTCCACCCTACCCATATTTCACCAGGTTTTTACCTGGTGAAATCCAGTAATGTGGTGTGCCACTGTCATCGATTGCATCATGTCCTATTGCAAAATCATAAGTAAGACCGCTTCCTTACCACTGATACTTATACTGGAAGCCTAATTTTACTCTTACCACAGAAACTCTGAGCTCGATGGCTAGGGAGATGGACGAGGAAACTTTCACACCAGAAATAGCTAACACATGTGTCAACCTAGGACTGTCTCTGATAACTCAGTTTGATGATCCGGATGTCAGGCGCTGTGTGTGAGTATTTACTCAGGCAACTAAGTCCACCCTTCTCCCACCCTATCCCCCCTCCGGCCCCCACCCTTCTCCCAGCCTATTCCCCCCGGGCCCCACCCTTCTCCCAGCCTATTCCCCCCACCCTTCTCCCACCCTTCTCCCACCCTTCTCCCACCCTTCTCCCACCCTTCTCCCCCTCACCCTTCCAGTTCTGTGTAACTGTTGCTTTGACTACAATCTGCGTGGAATGGACTGTCATATTGGTACTTCTCATCTTGCTCAAATCATAACGGCGATTTTTTAATATGCTCAAAATATTCACAGTTAAGATTGAACAACAGAAGTTAGACTTTGATTTTGATAGTACGATGATGAGCTGTATTGTTCAAGGTAATTGACTTAAGCTTTCAACTCAAAGAGTTTATGCAGTTAGAAAACCTCTGAAGGGATTCTTCCCATATAACTTTGAATGGGAGTCAAGGAAATGAGTGCAAAAATGATAATAAAATCAGAAATGTCATCAGTTTTAATTTTCAGTCTTTTCATCTTCATATTTGTTTATGACAAATAGAAGATTCAGAGGCGATTGACTGGTCGGTCGGTCGGTCGGTTCATTTGTCACAAACATTAGGTATGTTGCGAGATTGAGTGATAATACTGTTACATGAGTAGGGAATAACAAAAAGAAATATATAAAACGTGAGTAAAGTAAAGTCTGACTACTAGTGGATTAAAAAATATCTTGCAATATTAAAATCAAATGTCCGAGGAAGTAGTCTTTACCCCAGTTCTGTACTTCGATATCTGCCTGAGGGGCCATTGATCAGTCTAAGTTGTACAAATAACTGAGAAACCTGACTTCTTCTTCGTACTCTGGGCAAACTCCCTCATGATTGAGTTTGATATCTGCTCTCCACTGCTCCCTCCAATGACAGGCCGATAACTCCAGCGCACAGCTATTCCCTGAAAGGTAGCAAATTTCAGTCAGCAAGCAAGGGAGTGGTCGATCAAACTTGATATCTGCTTCACAAGGGACAGCTTGTAGTGGAAAAATTGCCATACTCTTCCAATTCACGCAACTTAGTGCAACTCATTGTCAGCAATAATGATTAAACCGACTGTTCACATTTGGACAGTCGGAACATTGCTAATCGAGCATCTCATACACAATTATGTGTTGTAGAGTGATAACTTAAGCGGTTGAGAAAAGTTGAGAAGAATTTTCTTTCCAGTGATCCTAATAGTTCGAACTGTGTCCATGGGCCATTTAAAAGGTTGCCACGGTGATGTTAATTAGCCTGAGACCTTCAATATGACACCAAATATGGGGAGGCGCAACTATAGCTTTACTAACAAATTTGCCAATAAGTAAACTCTAATTAAGCGATCTCATACTTACAATAGGTCGTCTTGTCACTGCCGCAGACAGGATTGAAGGCATCGGTGCAGGCAGAATGTTGTGGGCAGGCTGCATTGCAGTCCCCTTCGTGTAGATACTTCAGAAACTTGCCTTGTTTTATAGCACGGCATCGGGCAGCCTCATACAGGCAAAAGCTTGCTGCAACAAGATTTTTCAAATTTAAAAGTTTCACAAACATCGAAAAATTTTCTATTGTCTAAACAGAATGTTTTGAAAATTGGTATCTGAAAATATCTCCACCAGTTTAATAACCAATGCAAACTTGTACGCTGTTTTAGTAGGGCTGGCTCACTTGAAACCAGCTAACCTTCCTTACAGCACATTTGTAATAAACAAATTACCAATGTCTGCCCTCTAGTATGAGTTCCAGAAGTAATGCCATGTGATAGGGGCAGTGGTTGATAATGGAACTCATTTAACAGGAACCCAGACAACAAGATTGAAACAATTACATTACAGGTCTTTTGAATCAGTTCTCTTACTAACCGTAGGTTTTTCCATCACTCGCGCAGATTGGAGTTATGTTTGTCTGATAAAATTCATCTGTACAATCCTGACATTCCCCTGTCTCAATCCATCCGTAGACAGCTGCTGTCGTCACCACAACCAAATGTCATACTAGTAGATTAGCTAAAAAAAAGTTTTAAGATAGAATTATTACTAAAGGTAAAGGCTTTTCATTGTTCGATATCCGCTCTGAAATTCCCGTGCAAAAAATTATTGCAATATAATTTTCAGCTAAAATTTATCGAAATCATAGATAAAAATTAGAGTCACATAAGTAGAAGGATTGTAAGATAAAAAACTTCGAAATTATGCGACCAGTGAAATTTTCGGACTGACCTGAGTTCATGTCTGATTGCTGTTGCTCCTCACTGAGATGATTATTGTGCTATGTGTGTATTGTGATATGAAGTGGGGGATTTTATACTCTCTATCGGGGGGGGGGGGCATTGCTCAAACCTTATCTACGATCTAAGTACACATCGTTTTTTATATGGCAATAATATGTTTTGCAACGATCATGACACATGAACAAAAGCCCACATCCGTAATTTCAACACAATCCTATGTTCATTACCAGGATCCTTCATGTGGTATTGTAAATATTATGTTTCAAAATTCAGTGTTTATTATGTATATCTCAGAGATTTCGTGCATTTCCTCATCAGATAAATATTTTCCCCTTTTTTTCCTCATTCTAAAAGCAGCATGATGAAAGTTCAAAGTTATTATTCCTGTCAACGTGACAATCGTGCAACCCCTTCATAGAACATCTTCCAGTCATACCAAAAGTGGTACAACTTATTATGGGAAATCCTTGTTACATTTTACATTCGAAAATACCTATCTCAAACAGTATAGGCCTACTGTTTGATAATACTTCAATTTGATTTGATTACAAATTAATTTCGATTTAATTTGATTCGATTTTAATACTTCAATCGAATTTAAAATTTATTTACAGATACAGCCTCCTGTCGTCATTATCCACTCTTAAATCTACAGACATGGTACCTCAACTACCCAAAGTGGTCAACTACATGCTGGAGTCTCTACGCTCCACCGAGGGGGTCAAGGTCCATTATACGGACGAGGAATCTGGAGCTAGCGGAGTTCTAGCTCAGTTTGATGTCGATGAGACGGGGAACGGTGATGACGACGATGAAGACTACGGGTAAGACGCAGTTGGAGCTAGGGCTATTTCCAGATTTTGTTGTTGACAGGCGCTTTCAATGCAGATAAGATCTTATTAAAGGTCACTGTAGCATCTGATCATTTTCTCACACAAAGAATAATCTTATCATCACAAGCGAAGATCTATATCTAGTAGTTAGCCCCTACCTCTACCTCCCCATCTTCCTCAAATGTATTCATTGATGACAATCATTGGCAGTTTTAAAATTATTGTTTACAAATATCGGCGCCCCCTTTTGATACCAGCTAGAAGCACAACTGATTGACTGCCAGTGCCAGACATGCTAACGATATTATAGGGGCACCCTGCACAAAAAGCTGTCTTTAATTTTAAAACTGGCATTTTCAGAATGAATTCTACAAACAACATAAAACATAAACTGGACCTTGTTACACCCACAAATGTATTAATTTTCAAAACTTGTAATAACACCCACAAATGTAATAATCGCTTCCCTCAAATGTAATAACCAACCACAACTGTAATAACTTCTTCCCTCAAGTGTAATAAAATGCTTCACCCACAAGTGTAATAATCTGTTCCCTCAAATGTAATAAAAAAAAAATCACCCACAAGTGTAATAATCTCTTCCCTCAAATGTAATAATTTTATTCGCCGTTAATTGTATTGGAGAATAGAGAGGTAAGATCATCTGACAGCGCTATTACTGTGTTATATGCGCCTTTTGGTGTTTTTTTTGCACTCCAAATTGTCATAATAGGGCTTTAAATCATATGAAAATCCATCCGTTTGAGTTGTATATAGGGGAGACAACGTAATTGTAAATGGCTAAAAATTTAAATCCTATGAAAATCAATCCATCATTCATCCATCCATGTAATCATTTTTCACCATACCTATTCTGCAGCTAGCGGGCCATTTTTTTTCTTAGCTTTCAATAAATCTCCTAAATTTGACCTACAGTGGAGCACACCTAGTTAGTAGCACCGCAATGGGCCGGAGGAAAAGGTTATGAGTTATAGGCCTAACTCATTCTAGTTATAAACCTATTGATTTGTATCATAAGCAGGTGTGAAAATAACCAGATTTGTTTGGAATGTGTTGGAATAACATGGGCATAGGCTTAGTGCAAGGAAGACAAAGCTGATAAAAATTACACTACCCACTGTCAGTGGATGAAGCACAACTTGAGTTTTAGTGATGAGTTAATATGTCCACAATTTTTTATCAAAGGCTGCGCCGGCACCCAGTCATGGTCGTAGTAAGGCAAAAAGTCTCAACGGTACTTTTTTATATACTGCTCATTACCAATAACATTAATTTTGCAAATGCTTGCAATAGTTTTTAATCAAGCAATGGAACCTATAAATTTCCTAGCTATCTCTGCGCATGTCCTTGGTGTCAAGGGTAAGCGGTGACAAACCTGATGATTTAGAAATAGAATGAACATTATGTGCTGGCAGCTCACCAGACAGCACCACCGAAGACTATAAATAGACTAAAAATTCATCTAATAATTTATATATATATACATATGTACATTGTACCTTTATTGACATAAGACTGCTGCTTATAAAAATACAGGAATATAGACGAGTAGGTGTTGGACAGGCCAGTACAGAAATTTAACACATAATTTTTGATTATGGAACGGTAATAAGAGTATGAAAATAAATGCTACATGATGTATGAGACCTATGACCTGACTTCTATTTTAAAAGATGAACAGAAAGTCAGTACTACTAATAACTAATCTACAGTTTAATCCACACAAGCACACAGCATGATATAATGATTGAAGTAAGAAAGCTAAATGTATAGTATCGAATAAGGGAAAAAACATACATCGGATTTAATTAGATTAATTAATTCCAGTGTATGTTTATGACTCGATACCACCCGAATCTTAGTTTCTCCAAAGTAATGTAACCGTTTATCCAGCCAGTGCCGTAGCCCTGCAAAATTTCTCGCAATTCTATCGCCACTCCACTGCCTCTTCCACAATGTTGCATGATCGTTCTAACACCGATCACTGGGTTTAGTTCCAACTTCAGCGCTCTCTCATCCATTAGATTGAAATATACCTGTGGGCATGACTTACGGGATTCATACACACACACAGGAAATTGAGTTCCAAAGACGGTCTTTATATTGAGGAAATCATATATGCTGCCTCAACATGCGCCGGAAGCCTCATTGCAAGTTTTCCGACTTGAAATGTGCTGATATTGAGCGCATATTCCGGTATGCTGCTGCCTCTGGCAGCATACCGGAATATGCGCTCAATATCAGCACATTTCAAGTCGGAAAACTTGCAACGAGGCTTCCGGCGCATGTTGAGGGCTAAATCACGCCACAGCCGACACACACTTCGTATCCTTGTCAGACTTCTGAGATCGACGGAACACAACTGAAGTAGGAGCATAATCACTAGTAGAGGCAGTTCATCGATATGAAGTGGAGATCTATAAAATATTAGACAGAAAAGATGAATCACACTTTCATATCGTAATCAGATCGGTATAAATCTCCCTCTCAGTGAAATGCATTCTTATAACCCTAATCACAATGATGAAGTAGGCCCTACATACACACAAAATATATCACTTCCTACTATATATCTTCTTATTTCCCTGATGGTAATTTTAAAAGTAGCAATATAACATCAAGTGGATTCGGTATAGATATTGTAAATGAATAGTGCCATTTACGTACCGTTCCTCAGCTGACTCCTTTGATGATGGAGTTTCCTTATCACTGTCAGTGGTCTTTGGCAGACAGGTTGCTTTTCGCTTCACTTCTACAGTGCTAGTACTACAATGGTAGAAATCAAAATACATGTTATCAAGAACGTAATGCATCTTTGCCCTTGATCAAGAAACACGTATCGACAATATATAGGCAATGACGGTCAGAATAAATAGTCTTTACTTTGCTCTTTGACTTTGATAAGTATGTTTTCAGGGGCCGCGCAGCTTACCATATTTTCAAGCTCCTGTACCGAGCTTGATGAATTTATTCACTGTTATTCTGACTTGGCAAGGAAAACCTACCAAGATTTTGAACCTGAAAGCTGGAAGCGACAATAGGGGTTATCCTTCCATATATTTAGGCCTTACCTGATATGAAATGCTGAATTCTGTGCTTTAATGCGGCTGCTGTTAGACTCGATAATTGTATGATTGATGGGAATGTCTGTTGCTTCTGATGTACTGGCGCTACAACCATTCAAAGAAAAAGAAAACTTAATCATCGGTTCTATCACTGCCCCGGTTTACACAGTCTTAATTTTGCAACATTTTCATATAGGTGATTGAAGTTATTTGTAAACCAGGAAGCATCTCTAGTTTGTCTCCTGTCCACTACTCATTGTATCACATGCCATATATACTGTATAATTGAGTCATCGTGGCTTGCACAAAATAAGTTTTACTATGTTTGGGTTTGAACATTAATGATCATGCGATTAGAATGAATCAATGGAAACAAAATTAAATACCTGGTTGTAGGGGAGGGTCTTGTGGAATCTGTCGTAATCTGCCTTGAACTCTCAACGATTTGATGTATGTCCCTCATGTCATTCCTAAGGACTACATAATGGGTACCTCTTGTCTCGTCTTGATGGCCAAGTACAATCGTGGGCAGCGCTCTATTAAATGCTCTGCTTCCACTTGGTGTTAGTATTGTTGATCCATGTTGAATAGTAGAATCAATGAGTATCTGCACATTGAAGATTTCTGCAGCTACCTGGAGCGTTGGATGGTCGCCAAATTCCGCATTTTGGCTCATCCGTGTGATGTATTCGTTTTCATCCTCCCCAATTGCTTCAGTCCACAACACGCTGTTTTGGATTCCGACATACCTGTTTCTCATGAGATATTCAATAACCTCACTTCTGAGTGTGTCCGCCGAACGGTGTATTCCTAACTGTTGAATAGCGTACGCTATGGCTGCAAATCGACAGTTCCCATCCGGTGCTGGGTTGAAAATGGTCGGCGAGGCAAAGAGTTGAGAGCTGTTGCTTATCAGCACGTCCAATCTGGTTTGCTGCATTCGTTTCTTTTGGAGACTAAGTGTACTGCCAGTCAGGTCCCTGACTGAAATCCACTTTGTTTTGGCATTGTTATTTAAGTGATATTTTACTTTATACATGTACAGTTTTTCATATCTCTGGATTACATTTCCCATCACAACCTTTGCCTTGGATATTCTTTTGTTGCCTGTCCTTAGCCGTATCAGGACTCTGTCATTTATTTCATATGTCGGTGTTTTTAATGACTTGATTGAGCGTCTTATAACTCTCTCATTTTCCTTTCCACTGGCTATTCTTGCCTCACTTCGAATTCTCTCAGTTGTGTTCTCGGATGTTGTGAGGAACTTCTCCCGTCCGTAATACACATTTAGTGGACTCCACCAGGCTAGTTCTCCTCGTGGCATATCGTTCAACTGGAGTTCATATGTAGGAAGCTCATTTACCCAGTTTGTACCATTGGGATTCGAGATGAGGTCGTACTGCATTTTGTACTTCAACGTACGGTGGGACCTCTCTACTTTCCCCTGCAACTCTGGGTGATATGGGCTGCTGAATATTTGTCGAATGTCTCTTGCCTTCAGCAGTCTGGACACATCCTGCTTAAATTCTGTACCTTGGTCATTCTGGACTATCTTTGGGTTACCAAACGTGTCAAATATCGCCTTCAGCTCCTTTGCCAAATTTTTTGAAGATTTTCTGGTCAACGGTCTCAGCCAGGTGTATCTAGAGAAGACATCGAGCACAGTCAGAATATATCGATATTCTTTACCATTATGATACGCCGGGTTGTTACGAAAGTCAACTAAGTCGATTTGTACTCGCCACATGACGGTCCTACAGCATATCGGTGTAATGGGAGCCTTGTTGCTGAACCTAGCAGACAGTCTTTGCCGGGTGGTTGAGTGTTGTAACGCAGATGCAATAGTTGCCTCAGAGAATCCTACGTATGTGCCTTTCATTTTTAACTGCAAGCGTCGTGGTCCAAGACCCTTCTCAATATCAAAGTGTTTAGCAATCACCGGTGCCTTCTCGGATTGTCGTATCACTCGTAATCCATCTGCAAAAAATCAGTAAAATATGGCATTACAGTCTGAGACATATTGACAATGTAGTATGCAGATGCTTTGTGTTGTGTGATTAAACACCTAGGGACTCCAATCAAAGTCATGGAGATATGTTCTTGTTCAAATTCACACCAAATTTCATACACCTGGAGTTGTCTTCTATGTATTTTGATATCAATTGACTCCAACAAAAAGGGCGGACAACTCCAATATTCCACACAAACTACATTAGCTACTGCTATTGATATGAATGCAGTATGAATGAGTAAAGTCATAGTGTATGCACCAAGGTTATTTCAATTAAGTTTCATTGCCATCTTCTTGTTTCATGAATGAGGATGTGGAGACAAGAAAATTCATCACAATTGATCTTACTTCAGCGTAATAGCCAATTAACACTAGGGTTGGAATGAGACAGTTTTTGAAAGTCAAAACAAGATGAGAAGGGACAGCATGAAGTAAGGACAAAGTAGGAACAATTCTATCATTTTCTTCCCGCTTCGAAAATAAGAATGGGGAACTTAGTTTTGTGTCAACGAGACTGCGTCACCCCGCCTCAAAACCCATCTCGAAACGGAGGGGCCTCTCATTCCTAATGAAGACAATTAATAGTTATGCGTTACCAAAAATAAACATTACCCGGAGAGACAGGTAATTCGAAAATGCTGTGCTACAAATTGGGCTGTGTGTAATGAAATATTCAATGAGTACATTGTGAAATAGGCTCTGTTTACCAAGGAGAAGAATCTGTTCTGAGTCTTTGATTTCCACGCTCCAACGTCCCCTGTAACGCCAGTGATGAACGTATGCAGAACGCTCCAATTTACTGCGGTCCTTGACTGCGGATTTAAAGTTTCCACTCTCTATTTTCATAATCACATCATATATGCCATCATTCATCACAGTAGGCTTTCCCTTTCCTCTAGCATACACACTGTCGCAGCATATGGATATCGAAAAGACGAGTAGTAACATCACTCTGAAAAAGAATAAAGAAATTTCATTGATGACAATTCAAGTTATAGGTTTCATCAATGACTTAGATCATTGGTTTCATGTATAATACTATTATTTGTAGCCGAACCGCTTAACATCCGAAACCTGGTAACTATTGTCAGTTCCTTGCCAGGATTGATGATGGAATGCCAATGACAGGCAGTAACTTTAAAATGCTTGTAGAAACAATGAGATGTAAATGAGATGTAAATGAGATAGTGATTGTTTTTGCTCACCTGAGGAGTGAAGTTGACATCTTGGTCGCTGCAATGAATAGCAATAACTGATGAAATATTCTACTTTCTTTTACACTGTGATATATTGGGGTAATAATGTCCAGCTGTGTCTGTTTATTTTTGACTTCAAGCTTTTGTTCAAGTTATGAAACATTATGATTGATATTTTGTGCATAAAAAGAGAGGTAAAATTAACACGTATTTATTAATTGGTTGAATCAGGGAGAATGGAAGGGGGAGGAGCTTGCACTAGTAGTATTGGCCAATCACAGACAAGTACTGGTGAATAGATGTTGATTACGGCTGAAAAAAGTATTTTAATAGATACATCACACTCATTTTTTTATGTTATAGCCATGAAATATACCAATCCATTAAAAATTATTGTCACCAACTAATCCAGAACACTTGAATTATGTACTGGACAAGTTATTACAACACAATTGTGCTAATAACACTCATTAATCATCAATGAAAGGCCCATGCCGACATATTTTACTCCTTAAACCACCACATTCTGTAAGATTCCCAGCCTTCTAGTGACAGCAGGTATGTAAATGGGATATTGTTGGACAGCTCTCAACACCCCCTAACCACATGTGCTGAAACAATATTCAGATTCACAAGCTAAGTTTCTTTTCCTCAATGAAACAACTCGAAAAATTGATACTATTATGGGTACCTTGCCCTGTAAGATTTGTTTATCAAGATGATTGTTTTTAGCTCTTAGAATTGTTTCACTACCCTTTCACATGTGTTCTTCAGCCATAAGAAGAATAATAAAGAATAATTTCATTCTATAATACAACAAAAATGATATTTTATTTTTGAACTTTCCATTGGAAAGTCATAGATTTGTCACTTGAGAAGTTGTCAACCCACACTTTTCCATTCACTAATCATGGTTTCGTTGTGAGGGCACAACTCCAAAACGTAAGTAAGATCATGTTATAAAACGAGGTGTGGCCTTTCGAGTGCAGGCTCCTCCCCCTTCCATTCTCCCTGGTTGAATGTACAGTAGAATTAGAACGATCAAAGTCAACTGTGACTATCCTATGCTACAACGTTTTTCACACATAAGCTTGTATATCTCTTTCATTACAACTATTTGAAACTCTCTCCGTAAAAATAGTTCACATGATTGTCCGAGTTTATGTAAATCCTAGCCACCCTTAATGACGGCTCCAAAAAATAATAAGGTGGGAAGCATCAGTAATATCATAGTTTGACCATCGTGAATCTTGATGTGCTCTGGCTGGCTTAATCAATACCATGACTCTTCCTACTAGACATATAAAGTTTGGTAATATTGTAGAGTACAATGAGATTGATTGTTAATGCCCATATAAAATTTGTTAGAGATGATCTCTCTAAGTGGAAGCTTCTTATCAGTTTCAAAGTTTATAATTAAGTTGTCTCCCCTACACAACTCAATGCCTTTGCATGGATTTTCATAGGATTTACATTTAAAACCCTATTATGACAATTTGGAGTGTAAAAAAACACATATAGGCGCATATAACACATTAATAGCGCTGTCAGATGATCTGACCTCTCTATTCTCCAATACAATTGCCGGCAAGTAAAATTATTACATTTGAGGGAAGAGATTATTACACTTGTAGGTGATTTATTTTTTATTACATTTGAGGGAAGAGATTATTACAATTGTGGGTGAAGCATTTTATTACACTTGAGGGAAGAAGTTATTACACTTGTGGGTGGTTATTACATTTGAGGGAAGAGATTATTACATTTGTGGGTGTTATTACAAGTTTTGAAAATTATTACACTTGTGGGTGTAACAGACCTTTATCTGAAGAACTGGGCTAGCATTGGTCAAAATTTTAAAAATAAATGAAGATGATCTTCTCCTCAACTTGCCTTGAAATGGGGAAATCTTCAATCTTCAGTCAAATATGCAAATCCCAATGTATATCATGTTTGTGTTGTTGTAGGATTTCTATAGAGAATGCTTACTTGGAAGAGAAAGAAGATGCTTGCACAGCGCTGTCAGATCTGGCTCTACAGTATTAGTAAGATACAAGCTCACATTCACCTTATCAAATTATCGGAAGTGGAAAAATGAAAAAAAACAAGTTTTAAAACATCGAATATCATCAATCTCAGAAACTTTAAATCAACTGTCACGCATAACTAGCTCATATACAAATAAAACGATTGATACTTATTTTACAAATGTGACGGCAGACATTTGTAGTCTATGTTATGTGTGCATTTAGATAAGCTTGCATTAAGTGTTCTGATGGCGATAGAATTCTCTGTAAAGTAGATTTTAAACAGCATGACTGAGAAATAAGAATTGGTACATATTGCGTACTACATGGAAGGCTGAGGAGAATATTTTACTCTCGGAATCGGAGATGTATTCCTTTCATGGCCATTGACCATCTTACTTTATTTGTTGCAGTGAAGACTTTATGCCATACATTGAGGCATGTTACCAGGAAACGACAAAGCTACTGGACTTTGGATCTTCTGATGTTACTAAGAGCTCATTAAAAGCTTTAGCTAATTTCGCTATTGCTGTCTACGATTACAACTCAAAGATGAACGATCAACCGTCGACTGATGGTAGGGAGAGATCTTGTTTTTTGTGCCTCCCACAAGGGAAGGTAACTCCCATTCTCTGCATTATGATGTCACAGTCTCCGTGAAGTGCTTCAGTACCTTCAGTACCTTCAGTTACCTTCCCTTATGGGAGGCACTTTCTCCACCATCAATAATTTGTGCCAAGTAGAGCATTTAATTTTAAAACTGTATCATACGTAACTGCCTGACTATAACATGTATTGGTCTTTGGGCAGTCTTCAATGACTAAACTACAACGTATGGGATCAAACTCAATTTTTGATTCCTCGGTTTCTCACTTGCTGCTCTCTTGAATGTGAAATCGTCACTTGAATTGTTGAGTTACCTATATCTAGCTAAGTACATTACATTGACTGCACATTATTTTTTGGCGATTCTTGCTCTCTGCTGCATGATACTTCTAAATGCTGAGACGTGGAATGAAAGATTCTGGACTAGGTTTGCTATTGAGCCTAAAGAATGATATTGTGCATGCAAGGTTATTCTTTGCTTCCTGGCAGGATATCGTTCGAAAGTTCGGAGACGAGTGAGCAAGGCTTTGAATATAGTTTGCGCCCGTTGTCCTCCGTCCAATGATAAACATGGTGCGCTTGTCAAGACAGGCTAACAACTACTAGGCTTTGCCATACTCAACAAGACAATGTCAACTAAATTCCAACAATGCCGTTTGATCCAGGAATCCCCGGAGAGATCTGAAGTTATATATGACTCCATTGGCTAGATCTCCCTGGCGAATCCGACAATGACGAATTACATGCTCAGTTTCACCGCATGTTTCATTTTGGTGTCAAGTGGATTGGGGTGCATATTTACCATAGTATTGTATAGTATCGATTTGGTATAAAAGAAGGGTTGATCAATCATGAATCAATCTGTCAGCTCTATTTCTGCATGATACCAGTTTAAGCAAGTTGGTATGATCTCAAATCTTAAAGTTATGCCTTACTCTAGGCCAAAATGGCAACTTTCTCATAGTGACTGTCAGGGTTTTTTTTGGCGGAATCCCCTGCTCACCTCTAAAATTCCAGAAAATTATATTTTTACAACGTACACATTTAGCAACATCAGTGGTCAGACATGAAAAGTAGTGTATCAATTCCAAAGCCTACTGCACTTTCAAAGCTCATTGTCAAACACCACAGTCCAGACTTCATTTCTTTCATGCAGCTCTGAAGGAAATGTTGAAGGAGCTGACACCCAAATACATAGAGATTGTTATATCCGAGAAGGACCGAAGCTTGGCTATGACAGCCTTACACTGTATCCAGGAGATGTTAGATAGTATTGGAGAACCTGTTCTGGCTGTCAGTGATGACACCTTTACTAGTATCGTGTCAGCCGTCAAAGATGTTCTACGTGGCAAGGTTAGTAATGTCAGCAAGACATTCCCTTATATGTAATCAAGAAGTAACAGGAGTTACTTTTGTGCCTGCTCGGATTAAGATATGTACGTGACCCAGATTATCTAATTTGCCTGCTATTTGAGTTGCTCCCTTTTTCACAGGCGGCAGCTCTTTAGTGGAATGGTGGCAATCTGAACAACAGTGAGATTGGATTAAACTTGATCTCTACATGACCATTGTTTTATTGGAGCTTATACACATTGGCACCAATCCCAATATCTATTTGCGCTTCTCATTGTATTTGAGGTCTGGTGTTCGGTTTAACATTTTCATGACAGCCCTGACGGCTAATTTATTCTAGTTTCATATGATGTTTGTGGTATATGAGCAAGGCCTAAACTGGCTCTACAAGTTCTTTTTATGTTCGATGCATTACTTTTCTGTGCCATACTTCTTCATGATGAGCAGCTTCTGTTGTCCCTTGACAGTCAGCTCATTTTTTGTAATGGGCTTTGCTCAGCCTTGTTCACGCTGCCACGGGTTTTGGTTTTTTTGGTTTTTCACCAAAAAAACCAAAACCCGTGGCCGTGTGAACATGGCTAGGCTTTGCTTGTTTGGCATGGTTGAACTTTTGACCTATCTTTGACCTTTTGACCTCTCTGTTGACCTTTTGACCTCTGTGCTGACAGACAGCGTGTCAGGATGAGGAGGATGATGACGATGATGATGAGGAGCAGGCGGAGTACGACACATTCCTATTGGAGTACGCCGCTGGTACTCTACCTCTACTAGCTAAGATAACCGGACCTCAAGTCTTCACTCCTTACCTCAAAGAGTTCATGCCTCATCTGCTCAAGAAATGTGTAAGTTAGATTCTAACTGAAGAATGAATGAGGTGCCCTACTGTTCCCAGCCAGGTGACTAACAAAGATAGAGGCTCTTGGAGCCAAAAATTTACAATTATTTGTTTAACTTCCCTGCTGTTTTAGTTTTCCAGCATTCCTGATTGTTTACTATGAAGATAATGGCCTGAAAGGCACAGTCCCTCTGAAATAACTGATCAAACAAACGTTTTGGACAATTAAGAAACTCCTAATTTCAGAGCTATTGCCGTCATAATCATCAGGTTTGCTGACTGCAGTCAAGAACTAGTTCTAGAATTTTCAAAGTCACAAGGGGTAGTGCATAAAAGTGACGCCAGACATTTGGTGCAGTGTAAGCCTCCATCCACCCGCCAATTCTTAACTCTGCCACTAATATGATATAATACATTATTGTTAATGCGACGAATTGATAGATTGTTATCTCAAGAGAAACATAGTTCCATCAAGAAGTGAGCAAAGAAATGTCTATATCAAGACAATCATGTGGCTATTTCACCTTCTCTTTTGTCACAGAAAGGACAGTGTAGTCCGACGGAACGAGCCTACTCTATCGGGACTATAGCAGAGTGTCTTGATATGATGGGAGAGGATAGCGGGGCGCCGTATGTCTCCCAGCTGACGCCAGTGTTCACCCGAGGGGCCACAGACCAAGACGACGAGCTCAGGAATAACGCCGTGTTCGCTCTCGGAGTGCTTGTAACTACGAGTAACGGGGCTCTTGCATAGTATCCTTTCCTATGACAAGAATCAATAACACTGTAATTTGATTTTTTATTGCTCCGCTATTAAGCATCCAAGCGTGAGAGGAGTAGCTCTATCGTCGCTAACTAGCGTTTATAACTATGAATAATTTTAAAATCATTGTATGTGTTATGACCATTCTACATGTACAAGGGCTTTCAATCTGTAGCTTTTTTTGGTACTATGGCCGATGTATTACTTCATGTAAAAATGTTTTCTACAAAATCATCAGCCATTGTTTTTCATTGCCATGCCCATTTGCCAGGTGACAAGTGAGCGATCCCTCTAGCTTCTTAACCCCAACCATTGTTTGCACACTGTTTATAAAATTTAAGATATTCGTATTATTTTCTATCTAATTTGGTGATGAAATTGTTAATTGTAATTGCATCTGATAAAATTTAAATGAATCAAATTATTTTGGCTCCGCGACACCTTCTGTTTTCCCTTGACTGGTCGCTTCTCAGTAAATATGGAGAGATACTACAGATGTTTCATGACTTGGTGAAGGGAGAGAAATCAGCGAGAGTCAGAGATAATATCTGTGCTTCTACAGCCAGAATTCTGAATGCAGGACACTCCCAGCTACCCGTACAAGAGGTATGTCCTAATAGGAACCCCGATACCTCACACTGTGGGCACAACTTCCCTCATAGTTCATAGACAAAACAAGCAAATAACTAAATAACTTGGCAAGTTGAACGAGATATACCGCATCACCAAGCTGGTACCAAGTAAGCCTGGTCAAGTTATCAAGACCAAAAAAGGTGTAGAAAAGAGCGCAGGTACAGATAATTTGGAAAGCTAAGAGTTCTGGTGCAAAAGGTCGACTTTATTGTGCATATTATGTGTACATTGAAGTCATTGTGCATGGAGGTACATTAGGGCATTGGCTTAGTGTCTTAGATTTATTAAAATCGTTATCCTTGCTCCCAACTTCACATAGTTCTTACAAAGATTTGTGTTTTTGTTGGACAGGTTTATGCATTGCTGGTGGATCTATTACCAATCACTCAGGATTTAGGCGAATATGAAACTGTCATAATGTGTTATGTGGAAACGCTGTATCCCAACTATAAACAGATGGTGAGTATGTGCGCACTACCCATAGACATTTAAATATTTTTATGTTAATGGCACTGTTACTTGCCGATAGGCCGCTGTCTATATCCATATTAGCAGTATTGGTGTTTATTTGATGGTTAGGGCAAAAAAATTGTTCATCATCAATATTCAAACCCCTTTTCTCCTACTAATGGATTAATCATTTCATGTGCTTGAAATAGAATCAGCAGCAGGTTTTTTTTTTGTTCTCACTGTAGTTGGAATTGTCACCTACTATTCAGTAGAGAACAACTGCGAAATTATAACACACATTTTGTAGCACAACTATTGTCTACAGAAGAAGTTTGGTATTTATTATGATACCTTATTAATTTTAGGTTGTCGAAAGTTTACCACAATCGTTGATGATTATCACAGATGCACTCAAGACAGACAAACTCTCGTCTGGTGAGTTAACGTTAGCCATTTGAGCATTCTGCGCATGCTCAGCTCTGGGCATGAGCTGATCTCTGCAAAATTGAGTCTCGGAATTCCAAAGCCATCTGATTGGCTACCTGCTCTAGTGACATACTCCTCAAAGCGTGCGGATTTGTTATTAATAGTTATCCTCTCTTGTCATTATTAGCTGATTTTGATTGACAGTTTATGCAGGGGGTATCCCATTTCCCCTTTCCAAAGTTGCAATCAGAACCCAAACTAAACTCATTGTTCTTGCACATGCGCAAATTCAAGTCACGCATGATGCATACTAAGCCTTACGGCACCTGCTTTGTGGTAATGATAGCCTAGTTTATCAGTGATCTACATGCCCAGTCAGATCACGGAGTCAGTAAGCCATTGGAGTGCGCCATTTAGATCTCTCAATTAACCTGCAAGATGAGAAACAACTGCGCCATTCACAAAAATATTCCAGAATTTGGTAATTTGACTCTCACATTGAGGAGAAGGATTTTGTTAATAAACTGTGAAGTTGTTATGAATGGTTCTAACCTTAGGATGGTCAACTTTAAACTGATATCAGTTTGTATCATCTAATCACACTGATGACGTGATATACTATAGCATGCATATCTCTGATCAATAGAGAGTGAACTAATTCACTTAGCATTAGTACCATCACAAGGAATGTTTTTCGTGGCTAGGTTAGTAATGTCAGCAAAACTTTCCCTATTTTTTAATCACCAAATTGAAATGTATCAGTTATGATGAATTATGGTTTTTGATTTTATAGGCAGCTCAGCTAAGCTGGCACATATGATTAAAGATATGAGGGACACAGAACCAGAGAGATTTCAATCAGCCATGACGGCAGTGCCAGCTGAATCACAAATATGGAACCTGTTCCCTGACGGTATATAAAATATCCATCTCTGAGAACCTGTAATAGAGATGATCGATAAATTAAAATGGTTTGTGCAACGCAATAGCAACTAGGAAGGGCACTTTTCGTTTAGTTCTCACCTATAAAAGGAGGTTACCTTTTGGCCTTACCTTATAAGTCATGTCAAATAAACATCTAGTCAAACATTCTGTCTTTCGACAACTTATGAAGACTTAAAAACGCCTATTTGTGTAAGTGTGAGGAAAAAGATAAATTGTCACACATGTACCGTTTTTCCTCCTTCAATGTCTCAGTCACAATACACATTTATTGGCAAAAGATAGTTGGTATGTTGAAATATCAAGTTTTACGTATTTTGCGCTTACGTAAGAGTTGTTCTTGGTCTTTTATTTTGCTCAGTTCCACCTGTGTTTTGTTTCAGTTATTTATTCGCTTTCAAATAAAAGTTAGATCAGCTTAACCACGCAACCTACCGTCCTATTATGTGCTGTACCGTAAGAAATGTAGGCTGATAATGTTCTTATTTTATTTGGAGTTGCCCCCCCCCAAACTATATCAAAGGGGAGCAACTCAAAATACATGCAAACTGGATCGAATTTTACCCAATCTGGGTATATGCCACATGTCGACCAAGTTACTTGTTAATTGTAGTGAAGCTTGTTGGCTCTTGCTCTCTTCAAAGATAAAGTTTCCTGAACAGTTTTGCGAATTTCTGCAATTATTTTTAGACCTGAGGGCCTTAATCTAAACAAAAGTTTACAGTAGAAAAGCTGCTTACGCTCAAAGCGCTGTTCCAGATGTTTTGTGACCTTTACAAAACAGTTTGTTGATACATCATTTTAACATCAGTAGTACAGTACTGTTATATAATATGCTAGCTAACACTTAGGGGTATACATCTATGACGACAACACTGTATGTAATTGTTTGAGGTCTGTGGGTGAATTTTTACTTCCTTTCAATGCTCAAGAAAACAGCAGGGAGATCACTCATGGACAATGTTGATTAATGCTATCACGCATATTTTAAACTATGTAGTTGCCTGAGAAATATTATCGCATGAATCAGCAAATCTCCGAAATAGCCTCATCCGTGCAGCCAAATCTCAAAGTGAGTTAAATAAGTAAATCGCATCGCACAAGGTAAATAGAAGTTGAATATAAAATAATTGTGTGAAGTTTTAACAAATCATTTTATGGTCGTTCTAGGAATTTTGTCTTTTGAAATGATATACAGGGATTGGGGCCAGGTTTTTGGAGGGGCTCAAACTGTGTTTGTCCCAACATTAGATCTCTCTTTACGGTTGATACAAAGTGACTTGAACTAGATCCATCCATCTTCTGTGAATAAGCACCAAAATTTGCGATCCGAGCATAATTATGTTTTTATACAGTAACCGTAACTCAATTATCTTGCAGATGGTTGATAACTTGAATAGCGTTCAGGAGGGAAACTTCAATAACTTTCGAGAAAATGTGAGTGAGGAGTTAGGGAGGCTCCATGTAATGAACAAAACTTTGAGCACCCACACAATAGTTATACCGATAGCTGTGGCTGTGATCGTACTGCTTTTGGTTGCTATTTTCATCTTCCTCTTCAGATTTTTGACTGATAGATGCCGTTGCGTTCATTCGGTAGGTACTTACCTACATCAAGTTCAATCCAATTGCCTGAATTCCAGTTGCTCCCTCCCACTAGTCTACAGCTAGAGCAGCGGAGGGGGAACAACTCGAAGTGCAAGCAAATGGACCAAACATGGTCTAGTACATACCTATATTTAATGTAGTAATACAGCTCATTCAGTCTAGTTTGAATCGAAGCAGTACTATGTAAAAAGTCAAAGTAGGCGTGTTGATCGGCATCCCACAATGCAACATTCTGGAATTCCCAGCGAGGTCAGGGAAACAATTACAAAATCAAGAAATTGGAGTCGGTGTATCATCAGTTGTTGATTTACTGTGCTCCTTTTTCAGGATATGACGTAATGTTCTTTTCGGAAATTCATTATTTCGTCTTCACAGTGCAGGCTAGAATGAGGGGCAACTCCCAACTCCATCTAATTAAATCTCCTCTCTTGTAGGAAACGATTGCTGATGGATGAGCTGTACCCCATCAATACAGGGATTGAATTATGAACAGCAAAAAAAATTTCTGTTTATTAATTCATCTCATACACGTTTAATAATTTTATTGCCTGAAATGTTAAATTACCTGCAAAATAGATTTTTTGAGCTCATCCACGTTCAATAATTTTAATGCCTGAAATGTTAAATTACCTGCAAAATAGATTTTTTGAGCTACGTTATTTTTAATGAGACCTAAGCCGTTTGTGTATTTTTGGAAAGCCAACATTATGGATTAAATGGTATATACAACATGACCAGTTTATTTTGTGCTCAAAATTCTGGTAACAGACCAGACCTCAAGTAGTAACACATGGCTAGTCAAGAGCAGTGCTTAAACTTTTGACTGTAAAAGGTCCGTTTCAAACTGCGCAACATGTAAAATATCGAATTTTCACTTTTTCAGTGACCAAACACATCGAAGAGTCAATACACTCATTCCTGAGCAGTTTTTAATGGATTGCAAAAACCCAATCTCTAACCACACTGACATCGAGATCACACAATTAATGTGTATCTCTGATCGTTAGAGTCAATTAAGTAGCAGTACCTAACATGTACCCACCCCTAATTAATAAAAATTAACGCGGGTCGTCACACCAAATTCCTTGTGATGGTACTCTTACTAAATGAATTAATTCACTCTCTATCGATCAGATATATACATGCAATAGTATATCATGTGATCTGTTTGAATTAGAAGTATGATTCCGGCCTCATTTCGAGCCATCTCTTTATACTGTCTTGCTGTGTGACCGACTTGATTAGATTTGTGGCTGCTACGTCAGCTTCAATAATGTCTTGGTGTTCCTGTTCTCCATGATCATATAAGAATTGTGCGGCAGCAATATCTGCCACGGATAGCTAAAAATAGACAAGATGAGTACAAAGCGAAGGTTTTAGATTCTCTAATGGTCAATTAGAAGGGTAAAGCTGGAGTTGATACCACATCACCACATCGTTGCTAATCAAGAAACCAGCCTTCATGGTCCATTCGCTAAAGATTAAGGAGCAGCTAATGAGATAATACCCGACTTCACAAGAAGGTGGACTTACAATATTCTTCCCTCTACACTATCAGCTATATATCGGAAGATTAAAACTAATATATCTGCGATAGTCACAGCTTTCTTAAATATAGTATAAAATTCAAACACATGAACTAAGGGTAGTGTTACGCAAGTATCACTACCCCCGGTAATTAACCTGTGAACTGCCTAGGAACCCTGGTTAGATGTTGCTTTCCATACAGCAGTCTATATACAGCTGATGTGTTGGTTTTGATCTGATTGGGTTGTTGAGGGAGAAAGATAGCCGATGCCAGGTCCCTGAATGAAAGCACCTATTGAGATATTATAGTGAAAAAGAAACTGAATTACTTTCACATTCACCATATATCAGTAAGTAGTTCAAAAAAATAGACATCTTCTCTGGCATTGGCTCTCTCACACCACCAGCCAATCAGCTACCAACACATTGGCCTCCTATACATAGAATGAGGTATCTGTGGTAGAAAGGATTAAAATATGTGTAAAGTGGACTATATCTCCGACTAGCCACGTCCTATCACCCTGAAGTTGATTGCTGATAAATTTCAGTAGCCAGGGAAAGGCCTGGTCAGAGTATGATTTCTTCAGAATTTCCTGTTGAAAAAAAGCAAGGAATGTACATAATGACATGAGTTATCTTCACTTTGATAACAGAAGCATAACTCTCTGAATACGCCATTTATTAGAAAATTTATATATTACAATATAATATATCAATTCACACATACTACATATTATGTAGTATGTGTGAATTGTGAGAATACACTGTGCTCTTTTGAGGTAGGTCAAGCATTCATTCCATGTTGACTGGGCTCCATATCTTGTAGTGTTTTGCCCACCCAGTGCGGGGAACCAGCGCCCAAGCACGTCAAGCAGTACCAAAGCCACCTGAGCATACTTTGTATTTTGTAACTAAACCTAGCTGGAGCAATTTGAGAGCACTTTGAATCTTTGATTTATATTTTGTTATATTATGAAACAACTTTCAATTCTAACGAAAATTATAACCAAGAGTATTGTTAGGCAAAAATGTTGTTATTCTCGGATGAAAACCGGACCTTGTGGCAGCGAGCCTAGCAAATAGCCATCGTATCTTGTTTTCATTCTCATCCTGGTTCAGTTAATACAGTTTTTTAAATATCACTTGGGTGAAAAATTGGTGTGGTTATAGTGTCATCAGGCATCATAGAGTTGTTAGCCCATGTATCTTGTGTTGCCAAATAGGGGAACTTGTCATATACGATATCAAGTTAAAGTCATCCTATTTGAACAACTGTCAGGTACTCCATTTATATGGCAGACTGGATTGGTTTGCTCTAGTGCATGACGGGAAACCTAAAGGGCATGGAGGCCAGCTGAATTCAGATTTCAGTTTTATAACTGGTGAAAATATAGAACGTATTCCAGAAAAACAACCTCATTCCAGAAAAACAACCAAAAGAGATCCAGCAAAATTACCATTTGAATGGACAATCATTGAGTCACAATAAGTTTCACACAGCTCTCATCATGATAGATGAAATGTGGTCTATGGAGAACCTTTTAATGTGTCCTATTCTTAAATAAGCCTCTTGTCAAGGAGTATTTGGCACTGGCAAGCCGGTCGTCCTAGCCAGGTCTGTTTAGAGGAGGATCATAATTACAGGAGGTCTACTGTGTGTTTGCATGCAGTATATAGATCCCCTTCCGCCTCTTCAAAAAAAAAGAGTAGCCGACAACGGCGGGCAAGGGTATAGGTCATCTACCCCACACAAGCCACCCAAGCTAAAGGGGGCCCGTTAAGTGGGGCGGTCAAATAAGACCTGATGTACGGAGAGAAAAAAATCCTTGCTCTCGTGAAGTACTCAGCAAAAGTAAACAGTGAGGTGAGCTAACTTAAAAATAGGATTGTTTACGTAAACAGATATTTGCAGTTCCTGGAAAATCATGTGGTGGTCGTGGTGGTCATGGTGGTCGTGGTGGTTGTGGTGGTCGTGGTGGTCGTGGTGGTCGTGGTGGTTGTGGTGGTCGTGGTGGTGGTGGTGGTCGTGGTGGTGGCGACATAAATCATTGAGCCAGAGCCTATTGGAATGGAACATGTTGACAACATATCTCATCAAAATTCCTGGAACAGTCAACCAGGATTAGGGTAAGTGCACTTCAAACGAAGTAGCAGTTTAAGCACTCTGACGGTGGCGGGATGCTGGTAGAGGCATTTCAATATAATGAAATGCTACTACCAGATATCCCGACACCGTTTAAGCGCTTAAACTAACGAAGTAGCAGTTTTTGAGATATCCAGATATTGGCTTACTCTTTCCTCATCCTGTTTTGGCGAAATTCTTTTTATGCAAAAAGAATTTCGCCAGAGCGCTGACGGTGTCCAACACCACATCCATACACATGAGTACTTGACCTTCCTCCCACACATCAGACCCCATCATATCTACAAAGGATGAAATCAAATTCAATTGGGGCGTATGTACATCAGTTTCAAGGGGTCACTTTTAGGGTGGAGTGGATGGATGGATTTATTACTATCACTGACAAAAAAGCAGTGAAATTTGGTGTAGACCTAGGCAGAAGACAAAACAGGTCTCTGTGGTGGAAGTTAAAAAGGAATATTGTTAAGTGTGAGAATCAGATTTCGTAAAAATGCAGTCTCGGCCCCAAGCACCTCTGTATTTCATGGTGTGGTAATGTCCTGATTGGCATTTATTTGGAGTGGAGTGGATAGGGGAGGGGTCTGACAGAGACTGCTGTTGGCAAAGATTGTAGATTGTCGATACAAAATAGGTAGCAAGTATATTTTTAGTGTAAATGTAACCAGATTTTGATATCAACTGTGAAGAGATCGTGGTTAACTAGAATGATAATATCCCGGATCTTAGTCGCTCGAAATTCGAGGGTGCTTCAAATAGCTCCAGTCATTGACCTCAATCAATCATACTGTTTCGTAAAAACAGAAGATTTCGTAAGGCCCTCGAGAGGGTGCAAGGAGCACAAGTATTGATACTGAGAGAGTGATACATACCAAATATGAGAATGTAAGGCCCTCAACAATCGTATGGCTATTTATGTATGGTCGCTGGACCGCATTTCTCATCTTTGATTGAACGACAAGTTTAAACTTAATATAGCTAACTGTTGTAACTTTTTGACAAACAGCTTGCCTGAGTTTTTGAAGGTTGTTACAGCTATTTCAATAAATTCATAATGTAAAAGCTGCCAGATTTCTAGCTTTATTTAGCTCCTGCCACAAAATCTTATTCTGATGGTGGATCACCACAAATAGCCGGGCTATGTTTTTTACCAATGATCCATAAATTCATATTAATGACCCGATCTGTTTGTGCAGCAAGCTGTCAAAATACTGAAACTTGCAGTTATCATCCATTTGGGTTAGCCTTGTCAATTTAGCCAACATCTGTATGGCTACATACATACATACATACACAGTGTTAGAAGTGGCAAATATGAGGTGGGGGATGCCAAACAGGTCGGGGGTCTAGGGCCAGTCGCGTCCCTGTGGTGATTACAAATGAAAATGCATCTGTTACAGCCATATTTTGAAAAACTAATGGTTATGATATAGGGGGATGCATCCCCCTACACAAAGCAGGAAGGGGACACCATCCCCTTGCATCCCTCCCAAATTCAAACACTGTACATACATACCATAATTCTTTCCTATGTAGGCAATAATAGCTTGAGATGAGGCTAGTGTCTTGTCGTCAAACTCCAAAAACGGCGCCATAGATGTAGGGGATTCTGTAAATTATTGAGCGTAGCAGTAGCTGTTAACGTTGACAATCGTTATTTTACTAGGTTTAAGTAGAGCGTTTTCAATAAAGAATCTGCTTGAGTTTGTGTTGCCTAATTTTGCATTTTGCGAAAGCTTCCACTTTTCCAATTCTGGTTATGATCATACTCAACCATAGTTTGTTTAAATTCTGATGACAATGTCAGAATGCATCAGGAGGCATACTTCCAACGTATTTATCAAAATTCGTTTTATCTCATTTTACACTACTTTACAAAGTTTTGTAAGGTTCGGAGCACAGGTCTACTCCAACACCTGGGACCATGGCAATGTTTGACTGACCCCCTTGAGTTTTCGGGGGCAGTCAGACATTGCCAAAGTATAAGATATCAACAAAGATTTAAATGCCGGGAGAACCATAAAGAAGAAAAAAGGTTTAGTGGAACTTACTTTCATTTCCAGCAGTCTACGTTTCCAGATTCAGTCTTTAGTCTGTAACACTTCTGATAAACGTTGCAGTCTAGAACAGAGAGACAAATGCCCTGAATTCTCTTGTTCTGAAACTCCCTAATTGTTTTCCTACATTCAAGATTGCTACCAGACAACCTTGTGATAAGCTCATCTTACAACCGACCTGGCCAGCAAACATTATGAGTAGGTATATTGGCAATCTGAATGCTACTGACAAAGTGACCATTAGCAAAACCACAGCATAAACAAAAAAGTTGGAAGACAGTATGGTCTACAAATCACTACGGTTCCATTTATCGATTTAAGGGGTCATCACACCATGGAAATAGTTCAACTTCTGTTTAAATTTGGTTTGTGTTCCTTCGTTTGCTTTGGGGAACTTTGCTTAATCACTGTAAGGCGGGAGGCCCGGGTTCAATCCCCAGCCGTGGCAGATCTTTTTTTAAAGTTTTTTCACGGCATTCGTAAGCATCTGTTTGGGGAGCGGGAAACTCATTTGATGCCCTCAATTTGACACATCAAAACATAGTGAATATAATATGATGGTTTTGGTACGCATCCCATGTTCTATTGTAATTTTTATCATCAAGAGAGTATCACTCACAACAATAGATTAGCTTAAATCTCAGCACAGTCAAAATAACATCTTGGTTCCTGATCTATTAGTGCTCCATGATTAAGACCCAGCGAGTGATACATGTGATGTAGGTAACCTATTGCGGATGTGTATAATAACAAACAGCGAGAAAATACCACTCTCTATCAGAATTTGAGAAAAAGGTCGAAGGATATTGACATACTCGGCTCAATGGATGGCGTTGTAACTGAACAGCTCTCTTGAAACTTTCCTTGTGCAGCAAAGGCAGTGTATGCGTCATTAGCAATATTGCCACTTGGCTCACAGTTTGTAGAGAAGTCAAGAACTAATGCTTCGGCTCTACAACAGAAATTTACCTATTTTAGTCCGCAGCAAACCAAATATATTATAGATAAAAAAGTCCTCCCTATCTAGCTGGACAATATTACTTGATTGACATTAATTTCATGAGAAGAGGTTCACCTAAGCGATATTTTCGGCTCTGATCGGCCAATCAGAGCCAAGACAATAGCTAAGTTTACCCATTGATACAGAAATGTTTGATGTTTCGTTATTCTAGCTTCTACTTGCTTCCCTAGATTTGCAAGGTGTCAGCTTGTAACAGTCATCGTGAGATGTGGAAATGCTGACTGGGCTAGGGAGAGAAGGAAATATTCTCCAGGCATCATTATATCATTATTATTATCATCATCATCATTGTCATAGGATCTCACACAAACCCACAGTAGCCACAATATCCTTTCCTTTGTATCAAGCCCACATTATCCTGTGTATCAGCCCCACGATATCCTGTGTAAATCAGGCCCACAATATCCTGTGCATCAGGCCCACACTATCCTGTGATTAAGGCCAACACCCTTCAGTACAAAACGATGTAGATTGAAACTTGCACCCAGCAGAAGTTGTTAGGATGACAATTTTCCGGTAAACACCGTTCCTATCAAAAGCATGAATATCATCCTACGCAACTCTTATGGTCAGGCCAGAAATTCAAATATAATTTTATAAATCTTGCCTTTTGCATTAAATTTCTATCACAACTGACCCACATAGTTGCTCAGTTAGACCCAAGCTGCTGACAATAGTAAAATTTCTGAAGTGAGACTGTCCCGAATGTGCAGTTATCTACGGGCTTTCTGTTATGACTCAAAACTTTTTAAAGTATTTTATGTCTTTAATACATGCAACTCAAACGACCTTTTATCTAAACAGCAATCGGCTTAGAACAATATATCAATCTATCTAACCAACGGTAGACACACAAAGTAAACCAACCACGACAAGATGTCAGCTTTTCATATGTTTTTTTTTTTTCATCTAGTTGAACCGCAGTGTATTAAACAGCGAATTTCGCTACATACTTGTATGTGAGTGATAAATAAACCCATCAATCAATCAATCAATCAATCAATCAATCAACCAAAACCAGTTACATCATGTTAAAACAAAGTTCACAAAATATGATTTCTCAGAATATAAATTTTCACAGTATGTATGTGTATGCTACCTGATGACTCAATGTACCATAAAACTCAAAACAAAACAAAATCATAAAATCTATAAAGATGGGTTTGTGACAGAGACTATGGATGATTCCAACAGACAATTAAACAACAAGGCCTCACCTCACAGCACATTGTACCTATTTCATTATTGACTCGATTATGTTATTATATTATGTTATTATATAATATTATTATATTATGTTATTGTATTATGTTATTGTCTTATTAACTCGATTATATTATTGATATCAATATCCGTATTTTGTCTTGCACTGAATTGTCTTAGAAAGATAGTAATTTCCTCATAACTCATTGGTACTACATCCACTACTTTGTTTACAAAAACTCTTGTACCATTTCCATGTAATGATTTTGCACTAAAAGCCCAGTAAGTTAATAAAATAAAATATAACCACATACAAACAAAAATAGGTGTATTTTAAAATCCAAACTGGCAACGGTAAAACTACCTCCAGTCAGTGCTGTAACAGAACAGCTCTCTCGAAATTTTGCTTTTGCAGAAGAGACAGCTTCAGCGTCAGCAGCAATATTCCCTCTTGAATCACAGTTTGTTGAGAAGTCAAGAACTAGTGCTTCGGCTCTACAATAGATATTACAATTAGAAATATTGGTCAGCAACAAACCAAATTAATGACTAAATAGTCCTCTCTCTCCGAGTTAAACAATATTACTTCATTACATTCATTTCATGAGAAGAGGTTCGCCTTGACGATATTTTGGCCTCTGATTGGCCAATCGGAACCAACACATCGCTTAAGTTGAAATGTTGATAGAGAAAACACAGAAAGTTTGATGTTTCATGATTATAGCCTCTACTTGCTCTCCTGCATCAGCAAACTGTTAGCTTAAAATAATCATCGTAAGTTGAGAAGATTAGGGAGACTAGTCAAGTTCATGGACATAGTCATAAGTGTTTAAAAAAAATTTCAACTTAGCCATGTTTTCACATTATTATTTCACATTATTATAGTGCAATCAACATATTCATATTTATTTCGAATATGATAAATGACTATGTTAAAATCTATTTGCCTATGGAACAGAGAAAAAGTCAAAGTTCAAAGTGGTGAAGATTAGAGCTAAAACAGCAGAAGACAGCTATTCAAACTATACCGAGAGGTATAAGGCCACCAAAAAAAACAAAAAAACAAAAACCTGTGGCCGTGTGTCAAGGCTAACCCGGGGCATAGTAATTACTACTCACACGTCACATAGTCCCCCATTGCCGGCAAAGTCAATCAAATCCAGTAAGCGACTACTTCCTACCTCTGAGGCACAATCTGTGTAGAAACAAAGAGATGCTATAGATAAGATAAGATAAGATAAGATTTTATTGAAACTCTCGCAGAAACCATGGGGTTTATAATGGAGTAGCATTATGGGAATGTTGCATTGTGGGAATGTTGCATTGTGGGAATGTTGCATTGTTGGAATACTGCATCGTGGTCATGCTTTATTGTGGGAATACTGCATTGTGGGAGTATTGCATTGTGGGAATCTTGAATTTTGGGAATATTGAATTGTTATTGTATAACTATGGTGACATATTTATAGGCATTCAAATCAGAGGTTATGAAAAGTCGGTCAAGTAAAAAAAATGCAAATCTTACGTCATATTTCACATATGAAGGTCACTTACCTGGTTGGCAGGTCTCAGTAGCCAGTTTAGTAAGTCTCTTAACTATAGCTTGGGCTGAGGAGCACCCAGCTAGAGAATATTCTATGTAGCATTGCAGGGAGCTATACAGCTTTGAACTAAAATGATATAAGGATTCAAAAACTGATGGCAATGGCTGATTTTTCAGATCCACATTGATTGATTGATTGTTATTAGCTATCACAAACATTAAATGTTGCGAAAAAAGGATGCATATACTTTGTCATAATCAGAGCTTGCCACTAGTATATGGAACTTTGGTTTTTTTAAAAAAGAATCTCATTAAGTGTGATGCCCATTTGTGTCAGAAAACAGTCTTTGCCCCATGAGCTGCGATATTTAAAATGTCTAAGACGGCCAGAAGGGCAACATTCAAGAAAATTGTGTATATTTAGATATTGATTCTAATTTAGTTTATTTTAAATTGGAGAAAAGATTCGACTGTTGACAAAATCCAATTGAAAATATAGAAAGATCGTGACTCTTTGTCCAGCTTTTAACTGATACTATGTATGTCACACTTAGGCTAAAATGTCCAAGACTTGACACAAAGAAATTCATTCAGTGTTGCTTACTTCACACTATAAACAGGGCTGAGGCCATTCGTTGAGATCACGCCACATTCAATTTATTAACCATTTACAAACAAAAAGTAGCATTTGAACTTGTAATTGTGCTTGCATTTGCATTTACGCCTGGCATAAAATCAGCATTTGCATTTGTTGCGCATTTATAACAAGCAGACTTCACAGCATTTAATTCGCACTTGCATTTGTAAATCTATTTTACATTCACAGCATTAGTTAAATAAGACCATAGGATTAGGAGTTGTGGGTCCCTTTCATGTTCTTTTGGTATGATACTTTGAATAGAGTATGCCCTTTCATTCAGCCAACCGATTGTTTACATTCATTAAAATCACATTGTGTTAACCCGTCGGTCCATTCCCTTTTCAATGAGCCAATTTAGCAGCCCAAAATTTAAATTGTCATTATTCGACTAATGAAATTTATGTAATGTAGATTTTTGCCATTTTCATTTGCATTTGCATTTGTATCCATCCAAATTTGCACATTTCATTCGCATTTAATTTTATCGACATGGTGCATTTGCATTTATTGGAAGGGTCGTACATGCATTTGCATTTGTTATTCATTCTATGAAAAAGTTTTCAGCTATTCCCAAATATTTACGCCAAATTATGAACACACTCTAGTCTTATTTAGGACTAGCAACCATCTGAATAAAAAGTTATCTTTGTTGAACAACTAGATTGGCCCAAATGTGCTTCATTTTTGAGCAGTTGCATTATGATCCAAGAATTTTTTCCATTCTCATTTGCATTTATGAGCCAGGTAATCTGTCTTTTCCATTTCCATTTGCATTGCATTTAATAGCAAACCCAAATGCGCATTTCCGATTCATTTGATCTTTGAAAATGCGAATGAATGCAAATGCATATTTATTAATGGACCCTGCCCCGACTATAAGGATCGGTGTTTTGAGGGGGAGGTAGGGAATAAACTCACTTGTCAGCCCCGCAGTCCTCAAGTACATTATTATCTCCTTTTACACAAGAAGACACACCAGTACACTCTGAAAATAACACATTGATTTCTATAGCCAGTTTTTTATCAAACAACATCAAATTTTATCTACTATCGGCAACAATGTTCTTATCGACCCTTAATTGTCCCCTTTTCGAACGACTTACATTTTATCTACCACGGTAATAATTATCGATATTTTATTGAGGTTATGCGAAGGCTTGAAGACTAAGACAATACATATTTGTAAACATGTATATATTATATATTATATATATCTTATATATATGATATATACATTATATACATCCATTCGACAACTCTTTGTAAGCCTTTTACAATAATGGCCTGGTCACGAAGACAGGCCAGATGAGAACAGATTTTGAATATTGCTGAAAACTTATGGAAGAAATATTCACTTTTCATCGTGAATCTTGGGGTTATTCAGAAAAAACCACAAAATATTATGTTGAGGAATGTTTTCAACGGCAACATTGCTTTAAACAAATCATATTATGAGCTCTTTCATTATCAACGTAAAAGCTGCAGTTATACCAATTTTTCAACATATATAAGGGACAATTTTACAAATGTTTGAGGCATAATCAATCGGCAGTATTTCATACCTTGGCCGTAGCTAGGAGAAGTTGTGTTAAGTGGGCACATCGATAAGTACGCTCCACTGAGACCATAAATGTATTTTAGATCCACGGATCTATCCCCACTGCTCTCACAATTTGTATTGTACTGGACTAGCTCTTCTAGAGCGCTGAAACGAGAGAAGAATCTTTGCAAAACTCAGGTAGCGCATCAAAAGCTGTTGTGCAATTTATACTTTACTGAGCTTTTAAAGGCCTAGATACATAAAAAATTAAGCTAAACATAGCAATAATTACATGATAACTGTCTCTCTACAACCACTGCCAGCCCCTGCCTAGTCTGAGCCCCCCCCCCCAGACTAATGAACCCGCCCGCCCGATGCTCCCCTGCCCCCCTACCCCCCTCCTGGCACACCAAAGGACACAGTGACACATGACGGTGAGATAAAAAGAACCGATACAAAATATGTATATATATATACATATATAAAAAAAATAACTTACTCTGAACAATTTCCATCGTTGGCCTTTCCAATCACACTCTCTTTAACAGCTGTATTGTCACTGACACATCCTGTAAGATATTCCCATGTGATTGATCATTAAATGAGAGATGAGGGTAATCTGAACACACAATTTTGTAAATCTAATTAAAAATTAAAGGAAATGCCAAATATATAACAACTAAAACCAATCCTACGAGCTATACTTTCAGTGTTCTATAAGCATAAAGTCATAAACTAAAAGAGACCCGCCAACATCAAACAGCAAGGGATGGAAAAGACAGGAACTTAAGAGAGTGAACAGTTCAGTTAGATACACTCCTACCTTGTACAGGGGTGTGCTTAATAGATGTGACAATTTTTATTCTTCTGTGAGGTAATATTGTTATATCATATAAATATATATTTAAATTATATATGAATATTAAAAGTATATAAATATTATATACCTTGATGAGTTGAGACTACAGATGCAATAGCGAGTAGGAGAATTGTCTGAATTGTTGACGAGTTAATCATCGCTGCTCTGTCACTACAGGTTGTCACTGGGGGTTGTCACTGACTGAGAAGCAATCAACAAATAAAGCTCTCGCATCATGTCTAACTACATACATACTGTACCCATAACCAAAACCACGTCATCAGAGTGCCATCATATTATATACCTCAACATATTATATAATGATCACTTCTCAAACTTTATAATTGAACAACAACCATCACCTGTAAAGCCTACACATATCATAACTGCATACTGCACCCAAAGCCACATCCAGGAAGAGCCCTCATTTTATTAGACTAAAGCATATTTAGAACATTCCAAACAACAACCAACACCTGTAATGTTATACCATATTCCTATTGTACCTTGTACCCATGAGATGCTCACCGAAACAAGCCACTCCATTTAACTTGTCCAGAACTTCTCAAAACCAACACCTATGGGTAATACTGTTATCCAATCCGTCAAATGATGACCTCTCCCATCAAAGTACTAAACCTTTTGGTTCATTGCCCCCTCTTAAAATACAGATAGGTGTATCGTTAGAAGGCATATGGTACAAACAAAGGTAATAAAAGTAAGTAATGACAGTTCTATGTCCTCCTCCATTGAGTGGTTTTGAGAGTTGAGACCGCAGAGTCAAATATACTATACAGATTTGAAATACCATATAGATTCAGTATACCATATAGAGTCAATATCCAGTATAGACCCAATATACTATATAGACTTCCCCGGCCAAAAGAGTCTGGGGCTCAGACTGGACTAAGGCTTAGTATACTATAAAATATAGTACATTAAATATCAAAGACAGGTATAAAAGGTCCAGTCAACATTAAGCGATCATCTAAGGGGGGGTATCAGATTGTATTAACTATCCACAAATTAATATATTTTATTTGGGAAAAGAATAGCAAAAGGTTGGTTCTGCGCAACTTAATCTCACAAAAGGTGATTTTGAAAAAATTGTCGGAAGTATTCAAAATATTACAACCTGGCCGCAGTTGTAAAAATGCTAACAACACAGCCATAATCCTCTTCATAGGCTAACTATTTATTGATTATAAGCCTTCTCCCGACACATTAACATAACCTATATGCAGTCTGTCGGGATTTGTGTCTTGCTTCCATACTAATATGTTGACATGTGCTGGTAATGCCAGTACGTGTATGTGACATTCCTGTGACTTGAAAGTCTGCACACAGAGTTCCTCCTTTGAAAGGCAGTGCCAGCTTACTATACTCCATCAAGAGTTAACCAGGGGAAGGCAATTTCTAATTTATTCATGATCTGTACTACTCACCCTTGTAACATTTATTATTTGTCAATCTTGAATAATCTCGGCATTGAATAAGAGTGATGACAATGATAGTCACGGAAATGAGGGGGGTATTAGAGCAACTCTGATCTAATTTGCCTACATTTGTAGTAGCTCCCCCTCTACTGGTTCTGCGGCGTGACAAGTTGAAGGGGAGCAAATCAGAATGCAGGCAAACCGGATTAAGCTTGATCTGAGAGGGGAGGGGGGGGGGGGGCAATTAACACCTGATGCAGGCAAATTGTACATATACACCAGATTGTTATTTTTCATTAATTTGTTTGGGTATAAAATAAATAAAAGTTTTGTAATTTTATTAATTTGTATTGTTGGTAAAAAAGAACAATATGGGATTGTGCTAACTATACAATGGTAAACTTTAATGTAACATAGAGCAAAACTATTCTTTCCAGATAGAAAAGAGAGAGTAAAACTGTTTCCATAGCTTTAATCCTGCCTAGGTGCTAAGTAAGCCTCAACAAAACTAAATCCATCAAGTTAGAAGTTGAGCTCTCACAAAATTCAATGTCTTCAAGGCAACTACTTCCAGTTAAAGCAAGGAGAAACAGAAGTTGGTCCTTGGTTAAAGCAAAAGACCAGCCAATATAACTTAACCAGTTGTATCATCCGAGTTGGCCAAGTGAGTATAGAAAACACAGCGAGACCTATTGCTGGATCATATTTGGTTACAAACATAAGGAGCTATAAGACTTATTCTACCAGTTAGTTTATTCGGTGTCGTCCCAGCCTTGCTGAAGAAGGAAATTCGCGGCTAAATTTTCGTTTTTATCGCAGGCAAAGTAAGCCTGAACAACAAGGTTTTCCTCGAATCCGAGAGCTTTCAACTGTAAATAGAGTTGGAAAAACATTAGCAAATTTTTTTTATACAAGTCATTTCAGCTGTTAATTATCTTTTTGTTGGTACTTTTCCCACACAAACGACCTGAAATTGATGAAACACAGATTTGAGGTCTACGGCTATGATTTGCAGCAAAAAAGGATTCTAAAGATATTGTTAATTTACTAGTGCCTTTATAATGCAGATGATCACAACCCAGCAACCTGTATGCCGGTGGCTGCGAATTCAGTTGCTGGAAACCAAGTGACGCCTAAGCCAGACTCAAAACTAGTCAGCATATTAAGTCACAGGATTATGAAACTTATGTTTATGCTTATTACTCACTCTATCTATGGCTTCTCTTTCTTCAGGAGATATTTGTATATACGTGGTGCCTGGTGGAGGAGCAGGAAGCTCACCCGGTGCTCCGCCAGCAGCCGGGGCTGCCGAGTCATCCTCTCCTTCGTTCAACATTGCCACAAACCTGTCCTGGTTCTGAGTTATAAACTGTCAAAAAATCATATCGATACAGTAGATTAGTATAAGATTTATTATTGTAGTGTTGATCTGATACAAAATTCAAAACCTACCCAAAGACTGATGCATGTTATAGTCAGGCAGTTACTTATGATAAAGTTTTGAAGTTGCAAATCTGACAAAACTTTATCGTAAGTAACTGCTTCACTATAACATGCATTGGTCTTTGGTTAGTCTTTAAAGCATCCATGAAGTGAAGATTGGGATTATCAAAGCTGTTTCTCCAGCTAATCAGCTTCAAAACAAGCCCAAAATTGAACTTGTCGGACCACTACAAGCTTTGCTATGAGGCATTGAAGTTGGCCCTTTCAATAATTGCTCGTGAAATAGGAAAGCCTGGGTGTGAGGTCACAGCAGGGTTTTCGACCGATATTCGACATTTTTTGTAAATGGAACTATTAAAGTGAAACCAACTTTTTTCCCCAAGGAAATATGCGTTTATCTCCTTCAATTTTTTGATTTGGATTAATCTCTATGATGTCATGAGCTACGTTGGATTTCATCTCATTTCATCCAATTTTGACGAAATTACACGAGTCCAAAGTTTTTAATGGTAGGCATATACGCAAAATGTATGTCTATGACATCATATCCCCCTGCGCAAGGCTCGCGAGCGTCAGCGAGGACTAACTTTGATAAGACGTACCTTTAGCCCTAGTTGACCAATTGAGCTGTTCTTGGGCTCATTTTAACGCTTATAAGCTGGAGCAGTTCCTTTGATTATTTTAAGGTTCATTTCATGGATGCTTTAAGGCCTACTTCAGTTTTGTCAATGCGCTTTAGCTCTGTGGCATAAGGTGAGGGACAAATATCATTGGGTATTCAAACCAAGTTTGGAGGATTTCGTAAGCTTAGGGTAGCTTCAGTATCTACCCAGTACAGGGAGGCAATGCGGGTACTAGAACCTGTGGCTAAGCACAACACAAACATAAAGTAAAAGGTCACTTGAAAACTTTTCCGCTGACAGTTTCATGTCAAGTTTGTCAAGGTTAAAGGTTATTTGTAAATTTTGTAAATATTCAGTTTTACATAACCCAGACAAGCAACAAGATGGAGTTACAGTGTAGCAACATGTTATGATATAATTTATACTATGATTGTATTCGGAACACCAAAGATAATTTAGCGGTTGTCTCCTCATAAACAGATAGAAGACAACTTTGATGTGATGAGCTCATTCATGAACGCAGCTTTTCAAAAATTGTGCATCAAAACAAGCATGAACTCAAATCATGACTGCTCTGTGGGAATTAACTGAAAGGTCAAAGTCACCACATCTTCTCATAATTTAAAGGGCGACAAAGGTTTCAAACAAGTTCTCATCGATTGATAGCAGATTGCACCTTCTGCACCGGGAAAAAGACAAGATCTAATTCCGATGATTATTCAGTCAGAATTCTTGTGAAACAATTCATCCATCAGGTACTCAAACTCAGTTAAAATAGAATACCATGGAGCAGTTTCCTGTTCCTGTTATTATTTAGCCTGTGCTCTATCATTATTACAGCAATGTCTTGGAACCTCCCTAAACTGAAGAGTTACCCAGCTTAGAGTCAGCAACTACTTTGAGTTTTGCGCCGTGTCATGCACAAAGCTGATGCTGCCTAGCACATTATTTACTACCCACTAAGGCATTGCTGCGAAACCTTGGTTGCCCTTTAAGCCTTTTAACAGAACTAGTTTTAATACCGCAGTTTTTATCCCTAAATATTTATCCACTTTATTCACTGATCAAGCATGTGCATATGAGACCAGGGAGTTGGGAACCAAACTCCCTGATGAGACCATGTGGTCAGGCCCCTGTTCACAAAAGAGAGGAGAAATATCGTTTCACAGTCAAATTGATGGAAACAAAAATATTTTCTGGTCAGGAAGATTTCATGTAAAATCTCATGGTATCCTGTTTATGTCAAAAAAGACATGAATTGTTCGTCCTCATCAATAGGACTGACGGGATTCCGAGTAAACCACCATGCAGGCTTCAACTATGCTAAGAATGAGAATGATAGGTAAGTTTAATAGTTACTAATTAAGATTTGTATTTTACCTGCAGTAGTTCAGGGTTAGTTTGCCCGATAGACTGTACAAGAGAGGAGAGAAGCTGAGGATTAGATCTGACCAATCGTCTCATCTGCTGAAACTGAGGCTGCTGTCTCAAATAGTCTAACGGATCTCCTCCTTCTAACGAAACATAAATGGTCAGACTGATTAGTCGATGGCAGCTCACAAAATAAAGCTATACTATATTTAGATAGCGTTCAATGGAAAAATGTTCGGGGTTTACCTATGGCGTTAAAACTATACTTAAAATATGTAATAGATTTTTTCCATTGGTGTTAGTAGAGGGAAATTTCCGCACTTTTAAGTGCCTTGTCAACCAACACTCAACATTCCAGGATCTTCTGGGAAAGTTTACTATTTATAGCATATTGGTAGCAGGGTGATGTAGTGGTTAGGATTCAAGCTTCTCAATCTAAGAGTTGCAGGTTCGAATCCCGGTCACTACCCATAATGCTAATGGAGATGGGCTCTTCATACATTACCCTAGCTTGCTCCCCCATATCTTGTACAAGGGTGCACCAAATAGATGAGTTGATCTTAATGTAAACATATTATCTTTGGCCCCAAAATGGGCAGTGAATAGCAATAAAGTGTATATTATTATTATATTGTAGTATTCAACATTTAACCTCAGAGGTGGTCAGACAACTACAACTTACCAGCGGTTTCAGCAGATTGACCAGTGGAGGCAGGTGCTGTACCAGAGCTTCCACCTGTCGACGCTGCTGGAGTAGAAGGGGCACCTGTTGTACCCGTGGAGGGAGCACCTGCTGCTGGTGCCTCACTGGCAGGCTGCGCTGCAGGTGCAGGCTCAGCAATATCTGGAATTCCCTGAATTAACAGAAATATATCATAGATAGGAGTTGCAAACTCATGGTCATATTGGTCCAGCGTCCCTTTAGATGAGGAAAACTCCTGACACAATTCTAATGATGGAAACCACAAGGATAGTCATCACTCTATGTTGTTATGTCAAACAGTAAGTCAATGCTCATCTCACATAGAGGAAAAACAATGATCCTTGCTCATCTATTTTCTAGTGATATGAACGTCAGTTATGGGAAGATATTTCACAAAGTATGTGATGTGTCTAGGTGAAAATCTTTTTCTGCAGAAAAAAGAAACCATTTCTGCGCTTCTTGTCTGTAAAAGTATGTCAGGGTGACTGAACAACTGTCAAAGCCAAGCACCTACACATGCTCAAAGATAGGTTATGACATGTGTTCAAGCCTGCTCAGCCCATTAAATAAATTAATCAGACTTTTAATGTCAATTTCTTTTTAAGATAATGGGCATAGTAAATAGCGTGGCATCCCAAGAATATTGCTGAATGCTTAGCCAGTTCAAAATATCACGGAGTGCACTACAAATGATCTATCATAATTGTAGGCTAAGTGATTGTGTTTTTGCAGCCCCACATACAATTTGATGACCGAGATCAACTTGTTTTGGTGTTTTTCTTATCATATCATTCAGTATTTTTTCCCCAGCCCCAGTACTATAGTATGAAGGTGAATAATGTGTATAGCAGATACCCTCGGGTTCCATTCTGCGCATGCTCAGCTCTGGGCATGAGCTGATCTCTGCAAAATTGAGTCTCGGAATTCCGAAGCCATCTGATTGGCTACCTGCTCCGGTGGCACACTCTCAAATGCGTGCGGAATTGTTAGAAAGAGTTATCTTCTATTGTCACTATTAGCTAAATTTGACTGGCAATTTATGCAGGGGGTGTCCTATCTCCCCAGACCAAAATTGCAATTAGAACCCAGACTAAACTCATTGTTCTTGCACATGCGCAAATTCAAGTCACGCATGATACATACTTAGCCTTACGACATTCTCTTTGTGGTAATGATAGCCTAGTTTATCAGTGATCTACATGCCCAGTCAGATCACGAGAGTCAGTATGCTCGGGTTCCACTTCAACACAAAAAGGGCAGCCTTAGAACCTAGGCTAGGGTCGTGCATGTCTCAGTATAGATACCAACTAAGATCATTCTCACTCAAAACAAGGTACATGTGTACATACATAAATACAACAGTACTTACATAAATACAACAGTACTTACATTAATACATCCTACATATACTTACAGTCATAAGATACTCTACAGCTCTATCAGGATTATTGAAGCTCGCTCTCAGTGACCTTACGACCTGATCTCTCTCGAATCCCATACCCATTATCTCAGTAACCAATCGCTCATATTCACCACCCGTCGCCAACATGTTCTCTGCGGAGGTAAGGTCCAACGCTGAACTGGATACTCTGCGAAATAATATTGCTTTTATATTCGGTAGGTATAGATCAAGTTGAAACTATATCACATAATATTGACGCATAACTCCCTGACAATCAGTAAACTCAGGCATTGATACACAATATAATTTGTGGCATGGGAGCTGTCATCATGCAGGATAATCAGCCTTTTGATACGCAAGCTGTGCGCTATCCAATGCTCAACAGGCATATGCTCAGATTGAAAAATAATTCTTAGCAATACGGTAGCCTATGGCCTTAATCAATTTCATCTTTCATTCATGTCTTTTGACAAACTGTCACTCAAGCTCTTCCCCGCCCTGAACACGTGACTTTATATGGAAGTTGAAACAGTATGACACAGTTAGCTAGTGTACCATGCCTTCAGAGCCAACTACATAAGTGGTGAATGTTATGGGTTCAACTGCCACTTGAATCAATTGAGTTGACTTCGTGCAGGCCCAATGCGAGCTCAAGCCCACGTGAAAATTAAGTGCACATTGGCGCAGTGATTTAGTCCTTACCCCAAAGGCAACAGCGATTGATTTTCACCAAAAGCGTATTATCATTTCATGTAAGAAACACAGTAATGACATATCTGATTGGCTGGCTGTTCTTACGTGTCTTGTGATTGGCTGGCTGGAGGATTGGCATCAGATGTTAATGTACCAGTAGCAGCCGGACTTGCAGACGTAGTTGTAGCAGCTGATTGGGAGGCATCTGTGGTGGCCGCAGTGGAAGTTGTTGTGGGTGTGGCTTGTGCAGTAGTGGGCGGGGCTGTGGGTGTTGCCGCTGGAGGTCGATTAGTTGCTGCTGGAACTGCAGCAGGAGCAGGAGAGGCTGCAGCTGGCTCTGCTTTTTGCTGAAAAATGAGGCATGATAACATCAAAGCGCACCAATAAGTGAAGGCTCACCAACAGCACTGAGCAGACTATCAACATCACAGTCATACCAAGAGAAGCCACAATAAATTGATAAGTCAGAAGTTAGCAGTTGTGAGTTGAGTCATTATTATTGAATAATTGCCACAAATGATCAGCTGGCGCCTGCCATGTTATTAGTTTGACACTTTTTTGCAATTATCATGATGTCAATTCGGAAAGTGTGTTCTAGTTCGTGAGATATTTATTGACAGACTAGGCTTACAGTTATCCAAAAAAAATCATAGTAGTCTCCTATAAATATCCATTCATTAATGGCCCATTCATAGATTAATCTGCAGTATAGTAGATTATGATGACACAAAGCTTACCTTTGCCACTATACACACTAAGAAATTTTTCTCTTCTATCTTGCATTCTTCAACAGTTTTAGTGTTATCCAGTATCTGACCTGCAAAAGAATCATACAAATTAATCAGACTATGTATGTAAGGGATGCTAAGAAGAAGAGGTGGACTCCAAATTATATCAGGTCAGCTTCAAGTGCTTGCAGTTTTTAGGCCTTCTTTTCAGTTGGGATCATCAAAAGGTGAAACTGATGACAATCAGCAATAACGGCTCATAGGCAGCATTTAAAGATCTGCTAATGAGGCCTCAATAGACTAGGATATAAAAACATATTAAGATCCCAATGCCAGTCTGACCAACTTCATTATATACCAAAGTGCTTCCTGGGAGTGTGTAGAAATATCCTGCAAGATACAACAGCTATTTGGGCGTAGTGGCCCAACTAGATGCTTCTGAATTTGTGCTATCCTAGTGTATGATGAATATGCCTGATAAAATACATCTATGTATAAAAAATAATCCACTTGCCTGCGTAAATGAGTTTAAGTCGGTCCCAGGGATAGTCTTTACCTTTTACCTCCTCTATTTTTCTCTTCAAACCTTCGACCTGTAAAAAGTTTGTAAACAAAAATATCAGGACATCCGGTAGGAGACCCAGGGCAAATGATGATGATGTAGCATAGAAAGAATTAATGAAAAAGCAGACTTTACGTTCACTAGGGACAGGGGTGAATGTGGTCACTGAGCAACAAATGATAAATCCCTTTACTTAGCCATTTACAGCGCCATCGAAATTTTTGATCAGTATATAACACCAAGGAGTAGTTGTTTAGTAGTAGGAAGCGATAGACATATAACTGGTTCATGGAGACAATGGTGAGTTAGAAGAGATCACACATTGGTTGGTTGAGTAGAGCAGGATATGAAATGAATTATGATGAGGTTCTAAAAGTTACAGTGAGTAAAACATCAATAATAACAAGCTTGGATTCCATTAAAACAATAATTAAATGAACATAACACTCAGTATGAGGACCAGCTCAAACCACTGAGAGGGAGTTCATTGCTCAAACATATTAACCTTTTCCAATTCGTAGAATCAGTTCCTAGGTGTCGTACAGAGGCTGTTGGTGAAGATTATACAAAAAAATGAGTCATCAATTTTCTTTTGAGAAAGTGAAGCTGGTAGTGGCCAGCAACAAAATATCAACCCCATGGCTAAGTCTTACTTACAGTTGCTGAAGCTTCAACCTCAACTTTAAAGGTCTGGTTCTGTAGAGTCTTAACAGTGAGCTGCATTGTTGTGTATTGACAGCTATGACTAAATTGGAGTGGTAAATGATGACTTGGACATAAAGAAAAGTTGAAAAATGACCTTGTGAGAAAATAAGTGTGTAAATTGGGCTCACTACTTTTTCATCCCGGAAGTGATGGATACATGACATTGAAAGACTTTTCGAGTTGAGAGTTGTGCCCCCTATAGAATATGAACTACTAGACTGTGATCTACTGAAATTCATTGCCAATTTTTTGATTCCACCCATCTAGTGTCCACATGTTCTCAAGGCTACTCTACTTGATGAAGAAAGTAGAGTTATTTGCTGGTCACAAATGATTGTTCTGTGTCCCTACTCTGATGGGATTAGAAGGTAAGTGAAGCATTATTGCTCACACAAGTGTAAAGTATGAATGAGGTACTGATACTTGTTCTTTGACTGTCCATTTGACCTGTGAACTCAAAAATGTCACTTCCAACAAACAAATTGACTCTGTTTTCACATCAAGTTCATTTCAAGGAGTGAAAAACTCCTTGTTCACACCAATCATTCTCCCTGCATCAATCCACTCAATAAATACAACAGAATAGCATTACTTAAGCTACAGAAGAGTAGTGTAGCAAAAAAGGTAGTGGTCTTTTTGCCTCTGTACATACAGTAGTAGGTACTTATATACATATATTATTTATATGTTGAGAATTAGGGTGGTGAAGTGTTGCTATTTATTTGTTATAGCTATTAGATACCTATTAGTGTTGTGGCTGTTGTCGAGACAGGCCACCACACATAGTCTCGTTCTTGCGTTTTCTTCACTCCAAAAAGCACCCATAGCACTTCCAAGTGGGCACTCTATTTCGTCTTGTATGTGTCTGTCAAAATTGTGAGTGTTACAACCCCCACCAGTCAATTAGGGATACGCTCAGGCCTAAGTTATCGATAAATTGTTTGTACAAACCTATCATATGGAATTGTTATGAAGATGCTCTCCCAGATTCATCCAGTTGTAAATGTTGCATGCTTCCCCTATTTCTCGTCAGCGAGAATGGTATAGTACTATTCTTCATCTAATAAGAGACAAAGGGAGAAAAGGGATTACCGTGCTACGATTCTCTGAGACCCTTGCGCAGTACTAAATTACCCGGAGAGGTTCTATCAGAAATGCATGTTTAACTTGCGTCAACAAAGTATCCAATTGAGTGTCAATTGGTTTGCCCCTTATATTCAATAGTATAACATTGAATAGCGCATAATATAATATATTAATAATTATATTTTTATTGCATGTATATATATATATCATATCATATGATAGTTGAATAACAGTGTAGCCTCATAGTACAACGCATAAAATTTTAATAATAATGCTTATTTTACAGGTGTAGAATGTAATGTAGTCATCATATTTAAGCCGGTAAAAGTACCAGGGTAGGGGAAGATGCTGTCCATTGCTCGCAGGAGAAAGCGTTTAGCCTTGCTGACAGCTGCGCTTACAATTGGTTTTCTCATCTTTCAGCAACGACTGACGGGTAAGAAGTCCATCTGTGTATTGTTATTCAAACTCAGTGACCGCGATAGTTAAAGCTTGTTAAAACTCCGCCAGGGATGCTGTGGTTGGTTGCTGAAGTTTATCTAATGAAATGCTGCTACCAGCAACCAGCACAGAGTTAATGCTTGCCTTGTCACGGCTTTTGGTTTTTTCTCCCAAAAGCACCAAAAAAACGTGGCCATGTGACAAGGCTAGCATTAACTCTGTGCTGGTTGCTGGTAGCAGCATTTCATTAGATAAACTTCAGCAACGAACCACAGCATCCCTGGCGGAGTTTTAACAAGCTTTAACTATCGCGGTCACTGAGTTTGATGGGCCCAAGCCTATGATATTGGAACAGCGAACACCCCCACCGATTCTCTCTCAATAGCCTATTCTTGTATTTATTAGATATTTTAATTCAGCATATTAATATTTTATAAAAAAGTTATATCTAATTAATATAAAGGGCTTAGATATAGGCCTAATTGTGGAGGGAGTTTGCAAACCAATTCTGTATCTGGATTCAGTTTAATTTAGTCTTGCTCCAGATACTGAATTGACTTTGGAACTACATGTATATTCTTCACTTAGCACATAGCGACAAAACAAACGGATCAAATTTATGTTACCTTTTGGGAACAGCCATTTATCAACTCAAATCTTTTGTAAAATATGATAATAATGTATAAATGATCATAACTTTATGTCATTTTAGTAATGATTGACAATGAGGAAAACGAAGGTGACCTTGTCAGACCAAAGCGCTCAACTTTCATCGAAGACAAAATCTCCAACTATACAAAGAAGTTTAGAATTAACTGGTACTGCAAGCTGCCGGCTGATACCACCGCGTGGCAATTGGCTGAATCGTGGATCACGTTTAGACAAATCACCGACCCTAACGATAGCGAAAGTCTTGGCTGTGTGTTGGCGGCGTTACGTAAGGATCGCATCAAACACGCAGACACCGCATCTCAAGGAACGCAGCTCAAGGTAGCTATGACTCTTAGTGGTGGGCAACGAGTTGCTTTTAAACCAATGACTTATGAGCGAGACTTTGTGATGGTGGGAACACCCTATGCAGGTAGAGATCGCCATAACGCAGAAATAGCTGCATTTCATCTCAACCGAATCATAGGCTTGAATAGAGTTCCTATAGTGGTAGGCAGAAAAATTGATTTGGAGTCGGACATTAGACCAATAGCTCACAAGCAACTACTTAGCACTTACTTTTACAGAGATGGGAATACATGTTTTTATGGCAAATGCGCATATTGTAAAGGGCCTGAATATGGTGTCTGTGCCATGCGAACAATGCTAGAGGGCTCTGTAACACTATGGCTACCAGACTCGTATAGCCTTGGTTCCCCAATACCTCACCCATGGAGAAGAACATACCGTCCCAACAAACCGGCAAAATGGGAGAAAGATCCCGACTATTGTCAGAAAGTAAAAAATGTGCGACCTTATGAGACCGCTCCAAGACTTCTCGATCTCATAGACATCGCTATCTTTGATTTTATTATCTCCAATGCTGATAGACATCACTATGAAACATTTGAATATAGTAAAGATTCCATCGTCGTAGCTCTAGACAACGGCAAAGCTTTTGGTAACCCGTATACCGATGAATACTCAATATTAGCACCCCTATATCATTGCTGCATGGTTCGGCGTACGATGTATACGAGATTGTTAGATCTGAGAGGGGAAGTTCTAGGCCAAGTATTATTCAATGTCCTGCAATCGGAACCTTTACACCCTGTTCTTACTCCTCAGAATTATATAGCTGTCGATAGAAGACTCGAAAAAGTCATCAAAACAATCAGGGACTGTATAACCAATCACGGAGAGGCAGCGGTTTTGCTCGCTGACGCTTACGATTAGTATGTTTAGTTTATACTTTTACTATATTATACTATATATTATTATACATATATTACCATATTCTGGTTTACCATGTTGCCCTAATTTATTTTCCTTTGAGATCTGATTTTTCTTTGCATTTATTTTTTATTTCACTCGCCAAGCACACCAAGATACATTTCACATTGATGATCAGTAGTAGAAAACTTCCATATCAGTATAAATAAAATGTGCTACAAAGTAAAGGTTAAAACGAAATCAGAGCTAGTGATAAAAATTTTGAGTCATTAGAAAATCAAATAGGATCAATAAATAAAAATCTACAAATACATGATCGGGACCTTGAGAAACTGTACGGAGTAATTGTGCCAATCGTATGAAAAATGTTTTAGACAACACAGCCAATGTGTTATATTTAATATTTGATGGTGATGCTTATGACATCAGGTCAGCAACACTATTAGGAGTAATATTGAAAATTAGGAGATTAATTGATCATAAATAATATCTAGGATTTCGTGCAGACAACTTCCAAACTTTTGCCAGCAGGATTTTGACAATATTTTTCACAGGTAATTGGATGTTCATACAAGAACTGCTTCACGCAGCAAAAAATATGGATATTATAATTAGGCAATAAACAAACATCAAAAACCTCAAAACTCAACGTTCAGAAACTGCAAAGAAGCTTTGGCTATGGCACTATTCTAGCAAAATGGCTGCCCGTGGCTTGTTTCTCACGCACAATGGTTGAGACTATTGTGCTTTTCTCGTCCGGAAGAATTTGCTGAGAGGAATAAACAGAATTATCAGGGCATTTAGCAGGAACACGATACCACTGTATGCAAACACGGATCTGTAATCGTGTGTAGCATCGAACAACCAGCCTGCCAAATAAATGAAAAAAAGTATGGTTAACTGTGCATGCTGCAACATGCATTCTAGAAACAAGTTGTGCTAACATGTGACGGCTTTATTCAATGTAAAATTGCACCATTGTCATCAAAATATAAATATCGGTGAAGAGAAGGACTTTTCTATGGTCATGAATCAAAACATCCTTGCAAGAGTATAATCAACTCTGACAAGTGACACATGAAACTTTATGTAATCCCAGGTTATCTTAATTTTAATTTATTCTAAAGATTCAGTGAACAGCAGAAGTAACTAGAGGTTTCCAACTGATTCAGGGGATCTAATGAAAATAACCGTTCTTGTAATTTTATTCACACAAATATTACATTAGAAACATGTAGCTTTGTCTGTATTGGCAGCCAAAAGAGAGTCAGTGTTGATATTAAGATCAGATATCATCGCAGCATCGCAAAGTGCACCAATAGAATTTTTGTGAAATATGCTATTTAGTTTCACAATACTTTTTTTGAATTGTTTCCTTTTATTCATTTAAAACTACTCCATTATAAACCCCATGGCTTCTGTGAGAATTGCAAAAAGCTCTCATCTTTATCTTGTTGGATGGTTTCAATTTTTTCAGAAAGAAATTCACCTACCCGCTGATGCAGGGCCAAGAAAGACTCCAATAGCATCTAGGACACTCATCATACCAAACCCAGTCGATAACTTCTCATGGCCGATCATGTCTGCTAGAATCGTACACCTCATGCTGACTTGGCATCCTGTGGGGTTAAAAAGCAAATGTGTGACATCATTGGCTTCAGATAAAACTGGCTCGCTGCCGTAGTTGTGCCTTCTGCCTAGGCAAAACCACAACAGCATAAGCGAAATAGAAAACATGGAAGCAGCTTCCAAGTTTGAGCGCGTAGTATGGGTTAGCATCGCCTGTTTCGTTTTAGATCAATTTAGACCCAATTCGCCTCTTTTTGGTGTGGTAGCGGCCCAAAATACAGGCACACCGGATCAGTTTTGATCTAGTTTCTTACCAGGTAACTTACTCCAATATGGCCAAATAAAGCATTCAATGTAGCAAAATTATAAAACCATAACCACAGCCACATAATGCAATTATTGCAAACTGCAGTGTTTTAGGAGGACATCTAAATTACTAGCCTGGGATTCAGGCCAACAATGGGGCCGTATCTGTATTATGGGTTGTGTTGGATTTGGCTTATGTGGTGTTATCTACTCATGTATCACTATTATTGCGCCTTTTTGAGTAGACCCATGTGCTTGTGTTTTGGGTTTTTTTTTATTAGCTGATGGGTTTGGTTTGTTGTTGTACTGGATCCCAGTCTATCAAATTACCTAAACAAGCTCCATAGGTGACAGCATAGATGATCTGATGGAGATATTCTTCGCCGAAGTTGAAGGCCGTTATAAGCCCACATACAACGAAGCTGAACGCAAACAGGTACAGTCTATTATCAGTGTGTTTACGGAAAATCGGTCTATCGTTTATGAAACCAAAGATGAGTCGTCCTGCCATGTTGGCTCCACCAAGCATTGAAATCAACGACGCGCTTTCGACCGCCGTTATACCAAAAGAGATAGCCCTGTCTGTCAGGAACACCAGTGGCGTGACGAACGAAAGAAAATAAAGGCAGCTTGATATGCTGTACATGACGAAGGACGGGTTCCTTAACAATTCGATGTCTATTGATAACTTCACAGCTGCTATCAATCTTTCGAGCAATGCTTTCACTCTTCCATCTTTATTATCTTCAGTTTCTTCATTCGTAGTTTCACTTTCCAGCAGGCTTTTTTGTTCTTGCTCATTAGTCGTCATCTGCTCGGCAGAGTTTGACGGTACTTGCGCACCGTCACATTCCCGATCATTCACTCTCATTCGTCTTCTCTTCATCTCTAATGCCTTGGCTGGTGAGATGATCAGAGCCCCACAAATAACACCCAGTAACGCCACACCAGCTAAGACAAAAAATGTCCGGACAAAGCCGATATTGTCAAGCAGAAAAGTTATCAGAAGTGGAAACACAATTAACCCAACTCCACTTCCGCTAGCGACGATTCCGTTTACTCGCCCTCTTTTGTCTTTGAAGTAGGAGCTGCACAAGCATGCAGCTGTTTGGTAAAGAACGCCAAGTCCAACTCCTGGTAAAAAAAGAAAGTAGGAAATATGAACACGCAGTTGAGGCAAAAAGGAGTTGGCACAACGCCAGTTCACCTTTTCAACGTCAAATTTTTTATCATTCAAACAATATTCATTTGCTATTTATGACATTTTGATGCCAACAGGGCATAAAATGTTGGGCATTAATTGCAGCTTGTCCATCATAAACTACAGGAATTCTTTATCTAATCAAGTTGCTGGGTTGTTTATGAGAACTTAGAACTAGCACGATTTCAGGTTTCCAGGCCTTTCAGGTAGAAGGGCCCTCCATTTCATTTTTTTCGCAACCATCAAGAATATTTGAAATTTTACAGCACAATTATTGATAAAAACAGTAAAGCTTGTATTTTATTTATTATGATGCACACACCCCAAGTCAGGTTAGTTGATGATTGATTCATGACAATCATACTTTTCAGATCATGTTAATGCCATCAAAGAAATACAAAAGCATGCACGCGTCAACTGCCAACTATGTCTGATATGTCGTCTGCAATCTGACGCATTATCGGTACTGATAAGTGCATGCACGAGGAACTTTTGGTGACATGTCTTTGATCCAAGTCAAGTCAATACAACATATACGCATGTATAGATACATTTGCATACCTATATATGCATATTGTCTTGTTTGTATTTATATAAATGTACACTAGGATGATGTGTCTCGTCCAAACATTAGACAGTGCTGACACTGAAATGTTTATCGTCTGTAAATACTAATCATAATAAGTCCTGGATAGTTCTACACTGATGACAGAGTAAATTAATTCGCTTAGCATGAGTACCATCAGAAGGAATTTGGTCTCATTAATTAGGGGGGGGGGGGACATGTTAGGTACTCACTTTAAATTGGCTCTAACGATCAGAGATGCACATGTAAATAATGTAGTATTGATGTCAGTGTGTGGGATAGTCTACTATTGCATTACCTTAGCGGAGGAAACTATTCACGGGAGGGAAATTTTTCCATTTTGCACATTCTTGAAATAATTTAACATTCACTCGCCCTCTTTGATATATAAAGTCACCTAAACTAGCCAGATTTAGTGCTAGCTAACATTAAATTGCCTCAAATTAGCCAATTTAAACTCAAGTCAAGATAAGTTTACTTCGTATTGAAATTTTATTACATGTAAGTGTAAAGATTGCGATTGATAAATTTGGCCACATTTGCTTTGAACTGCTGCCTTTCTACATGTACGCTCTGAGAAGTCAGAGGGGGGCAACTCCTAATGCAGGCCACTTGAATCAAACTATTCCTAATCAATAATTAGTATTATATGTTTCGGACACAGACAGAAGGCATAACAGATTGCCATCAACCTGCCTAAGGTAAGCCTTGTGACACAATCTATCTCTGTAGCACAGGGGTGTGATGGCGCTGCCATCCATCAAGAAAAGTAACACCAAGAGATCAAGGTTACAACCAGTGTTTCGTTTAGGCTAAAATATTTCCAAATAATTAGTTTCCATTGTTTTTCGAATAAAGGTACTCAGTATAGGTGAATTAATTCAGGCCCCATGCTGTAGAGGTGATCGTATGTCTCAAAATGTGCAGAGTGGATTGCGATAACAAAGTAACGAATACGAGAGCTTACTAACCATTTCAATCAACCCTTACTGAGGCTGCACAGTATGTAGTCTTATTGCTCACAAGGCTGCATGTTTGAGTTTTTTGCATTCCATTATCGAACATTTACTTGTATGATAATGCTTCAGTCTGAGCACTTACAGTATATTCTAGCTGGCTTCGAAAATCTTTGAGGGTGTGAAGTAACACCAGGTTGGGTATTGTAAGCTCCTTCGGAGTCCCCAGTCCTGTGCCTCCAATGTGTTTTAATGACATTAAAAAGCGAATGGATGACCTAAATGAGCTGATTCTGACATGCAATATTCAATTATAGCATTTTTAGGCCACTCAATTGAAAATTCTAGGGGAGGAAGAGCGTCCCTGCCTCCCCTAGAACTACGAGCCTGCTTACCATTTATACAGCTGAATGTTAAGTAGAGGTATGAGATACTCGGGACGTAGGCGCTGCTCACGGTGCCTATGGCTATCAGTATAGATCCAAGTATTACCACCAGCCGAGTGCCGAGCTTTATTGATAGAGCGCTGACTATTGGTCCTACAATTGATTGATTGATTTATTAGCTATCACAAACATTAAATGTTGCGAAAAAAGGATGCATATACTTTGTCATCTTAAGTGATGCTACTAGTGTATGGAAATTTGGTTTTTTTAAAAAGAATCTCATTAAGTGTGATGCACATTTGTCTCAAAAAACAGTCTTTGCCCCATGAGCTGCGATATTTAACGTGTCTAAGACGGCCAGAAGGGCAACATTCAAGAAAATTGTGTATGAAATGATCTACATCAGAAAAACAGCACATTATAATGGATTTAGTTCTCTGTTCAAAGTTAGTCTCTGAAAAAAGTTAATATCTTCAATCTGCAATGATTAAGGAAACTTTTTTTAGTTTAGTAGTTTAGCTTTATTATCGGATCCAATATCACCATGTGATAATAAAAATTGGGTGCCTTGAATATTTTAGATTGATTGCGCGAATCTACTGGCGTTTGGTTGGCCCCCAGGTGTGCTCCGACCTGCCTGCAAACTGAGAGCAAAACTGGCGCAGACATCGCGGCCTTGCCATAAAGGTAAAATAATATTTCGCTGCCCATGCTTCGCGATGTGGCGTGTGATATGACATCCGATTTTAATCATTTTATTTAATCAACCGAATTACCACTATGACACTTCAGCCAGAGTATTGCTATCAATATTTAAAGGCATCAGATGTCCATTCTGTTCTGAATTCAGGTGAATATACTTTACTGGTCTGTTTTGGGCCCATTGCTCTTTATTGCTTTTATTAATGATCTCACTACTTTAGAAAATTGTTATCTGTTTGCCGATGACTGTCTTATGCTAGCCAGTGGAAATGACCCAAGCCAAGCCATTAAAAGCATGGAACATTCACTAGCATTAGCTTCCGACTGGTACAATTGTAATAAATTGATTCTCAATGCATCAAAGACAGATGTTATGGCTGTATCCAATTCCAATAGCACAGATTATCCCAAACTAAATTTTCAAGGCATGATGTTCAAACAGTCTGACAAATTAAAATATTTGGGAGTAAGTTTAGATGAAATTTGAATTTTAAATCCCATGTCAAAAAGATTAAACAAAAGTTATACCCATTCATATCAAATTTTAAGAGAAATCGTAAGTTTTTAAATGAATCATTAGCTGCTATCTGGTATACAGGTTTAATAAGACCAAAGCTTGAATACTGCGCACCACTACTTTATTGCTCTAATGATTATATTAAAAAAGATGTCCTAAAAATCGAGAACCGATGTTTGAAAATCATAAATCGAAATTGCCCGAAAGTTAAGACGAGGCAGAGGGAGAATATTCATTTTATCACCAACTTTATTTATACACTTTAACAATTTTTAAACTGATAAACAAGTAGGTCCCAATTATTGATGCCAGCCTTATGCCTTTAAAATTAAAAAGTGATACATGGCTTGGAAAAAGTGAGGGTTTGATGCTATCCAAGGACAAATACAGGTTCTCCCTAGCGAACTTTGGTGCCAAACTATACGATGACTTGCCCCCAAACATCAAGCTGTGCCATGATCTCAAATCTTTCAAGTTAGCCGTCAGAAGCCACATTTTTAGTGTATAAACCTTTCTACTTCTCAATACTTGCATTTTTATTCTTCATTTTCTCCATAAAATAGTAAATTTTTAATACTTGCGTTTTTATTTTTTATTTTTCTCCATAAAATAGTAAATTTTTTAATTGAGATAACCTCATTTACCTGTATTCTTTGTATTTGTATACCTTTGTGTGTACCTATCGTTTCACACACACTTTAATAACTTACTCAATTTGCATTTCTCTTTTAAAAGAAATTCTTATTATCTTTGTTTTCTGGACAAAAGTCCCTGGACTAATAATTCACCAGAATAAATATGTGATATATACATGGGTACACACTTATGTGCACACAGGTGTATACGCATATGTGTATGTGCTAGTGTTTTGTGTATACGCATATGTGTATATGCTGGTGTTTTGTGTATACACATATGTGTATATACTAGTGTTTTGTGTATAAGCATATGTGTATATGCTAGTGTTTTGTGAATACGCATATGTGTATATACTAGTGTCTTGTGTATACACATATGTGTATATACTAGTGTTTTATGTATATGCATATGTGTATATGCTACTGCTTTGTGTATACGCATTTGTGTATATACTAGTGTTTTGTGTATACACATATGTGTATATGCTAGTGTTTTGTGAATACGCATATGTGTATATACTAGTGTTTTGTGTATACACATATGTGTATATACTAGTGTTTTTGTGTATACGCATATGTGTTTATGCTAGTGTTTTGTGTATACGCATAAGTGTATATGCTAATGTTTTGTGTATACACTAGCGTTTTGTGCATACACTAGTGTTATGTTTATACTTTAGTGTTTTGTGCATACACAAGTAACTGGTGTATACCCAGGTGACTTATGTATACAGTAGTAATTGGCATATACAAAGGTAGCTTACATATACTCTAGTAACTGATGAATACACTAGTAACTAATGCATATACCAGTATCTGGTGTATACATTAGTTACTGCTAACTGAGGTATACACTTGTATCTGATGTATATATCATTATCTGGTCTATACAGTTGTGACTGGCGTATACACAAATAGCTGGTGTATACACCGAAATATACATTGTTGCTTTATACATGGTTATCGTCAGAGAATGCTGTATACACTAGTAACTGGCGTATACGCTAGTGTTTTGTATATGTACTAGTAACTAATGTACACATTAGTACCTGGTGTATACATTAGTTACTACTAACTGAGGTAGACACTTGTAACTGATCTATATATTATTATTTGGTCTACACAGAGTTGAGACTGGTGTATACACTGTTATCTGATACACGCTGTATCGTCAGGGAATTCAGCCGTTTACTGTCAATACTCACCAATACCACAATAGATGACCATTTGTATTGATATGACCCACGTAGCTCCGCTGCTATTTGTGTTGAAGTGCTTCATGAATTCCACATAAAGTACGCCGAACGACAGCATCATTCCGTCGGCAATGATATTTTGGATGAAACAACTTATAACAATAACCCAGCCATATCCTAAAAAAAAATACATATTTTATTGCTAATACAGTATTACCTAAATATGCTCGTAAAGTTGTTGCATCAATAAATATACATACTCCCTGCAAAGTATTGGCAATTTATAGAGATCAAATAAAATTCTTGGCACTCACATGACATGTGTCATTATTATGCTCAGATTACATCCAACAAATAAATTGCAATTTATATATATTTTTCATTTATTCTGGTGAAAAATGAGGGCACATTGTCGTAAACATTAAAAATTAACTGGTGAAAATTTTTGGACAGTTTTAAACTAACAATGACTATGAATGGAATATAAAGAACTTTCATCTTCCATCCAACAAAACTGCAACAACTTTGCATCCTTTATAATGGGAGAACACGGTCTGCGTAGGGTTCACACAAATTCAATTTGGCCAGTTTGAAAAATAGGAACAAAAATTATTTTCAACCCTAGAAGTCGATTCGGTTATAACCATAGACCTAATGCAATACACAAATTATTGGTAGCTTATATGCACCAATGTTGGGATGACACTACTTGCATTTTCAGGAAGGAAAACTTCAAAATATTATCTCAATTTTTCACAGTTACAAAAACTGAATCCTCAGCAATGCTGCAGAGTGCAGAGGGCATAAAAATACCATGAGGCGAAATTCAAACACTGTCAAAATTATAGCCGACACACTGCACGATATATGATTACGACAAACTTTGTTTGATCCGCCAGAAGATGCCACTGCGATGTAGCATTGCAAATTCAAGTTTAAAATTTGTTAAGCTTCCCAATCAGAGCAGAAATATTTAAAGCAGTACCTCCTTCTACAAATTCTTCTTCAGCATTGCTGTTTTGTTCTTTTTCAGGTTCTTCCTCGTGACTCTCTTCATCAACTTGTACAATATCCTCTTGTTCATCTCGCTTCTCTTGTCCACCCTCTACGATTGCTAAACCAGTCATCATGTCCAGTGCAACTTAACAAAAACTCCCAACCGAATTATTCAAAGGCTTGCAGCAGATTACATCATATTCATTTCAACAAGCCCTCTATATTTAAGGTCAGCTCTAATTTTAGCGTTGTATTATCATTGAATAATTTGTATAGCCAATGAGATCATTGTTTCATGCTATTTTGCTGTTTGATGGAAAAACCATAAACTATTCAGGGGCTGTAAACTATTGGCTCAGAACCTAGAACCTTGGACCTGGTATTTAATGGCCATGTTTATCCGTGAATTAATTTTAATAACACATGAGAAAATAGATCCAGGGATCAGGATCACTAATTGACCATTGTGTACAAGGAAATTTATCATCCACCAAAAATATTTTTAATAAATAAAATCTTCTTTCGAATTTTGATATCAATTATTATAGTCTATGGTAGTTGCACACATTCCACTTGCGCTACTCTAGTGTGATCAAATAATCCCAGCAGATGGACTATTTTTTTGTCAGTTTTGAAGTGGTTATAATTATTGATATCGAACTTCAACAGAATATTCTATTTATTAAATTTTTTTCGGTTGATTGCAACTAAATTTCCATAATTACAATTATTGATTTTGATCCCTGGGTCAATTGTCCAGTGTAGGCCTATGAATAATCATGTTTGATATAATTAATTATGTTCTCTGGTAGTTGCATACATTCCACTTGCGCTACTATAGTGTGATCAAAATATCCCAGCAGATGGACTGTTTTTTCTCACAGTTTTGAAGTGGTTATAATTAATGGTATTAAATCATCATCATTTCTCTCACTGCAGCCAACAATAGAATGACTCAAACTATGTTAACTCTCCTCCTCTATATGTAAAGTTAAAAAATTCTGGGGAAGCTGGGTATACAACTAAAACTATCTTTATGATAAGAAGATGTATTTTAATTCAACGAAATTCAAAGCAATTATCAAAAAAAATATCAAGATGATCAAGTAATACATTGTGGAATAGAAAAATGAGGAGTTCCACCAAACAATTTAGGAATGATTTGAGATAAGTATAGGTGAAGTGTAATCAGCTCCGTCCATTGTTTGACAATATTGTTTGACAATATTGTTTAACAAGTATTTTTCTGGTGCTATATGTGATTAATTCTCACATCTTTCACCATTTCTGTTTCTTGTTCCATGTTTGTACCTGCGTTCAAAGGCAGCTCACCCACTTTAGACTTTTGTTGTGCTTTGAGTTTTTGGGTAAGTGGAATAAGTAAAATTACCAAGGCGTTCAACAGGAACACTACTCCACTGTACATGAAGACTGAGTTGAAATCCTGCGTGGCGTCATAGACCCAACCTATAAAGACGAATCCAATATTGTAATCGATGGTTTGCATGTTGGAAATGTGCTTACCAAACATCAAATAAAGTTTAGACTGAGCCAAGTGAAAGCTTGATAGTCTGTCAGGTTTTAGTTGAAGATGGCATGACTTACAACTAAGCTCACAGGATAACAAAATTGTTTGTTGGTTATCTTCAGAGCTAGAGACCTCAACTCCTAGCCCTCTCTCCTGGTTTGTCAGATTATTGAAATGAAACATGGCTTAATCTCCCTTTTTTCTAAGAGAAGATAACTCCTTTTATGAACTCATTTGTTTAGTTGATCGGACAAAGAGATTTTGCTAATAAATTGATCTGCTAAGAAAAAGTGGCATTATCTAGAGATGGTTAAGCTGCCATTAAACATAATTTGGTAGAACAAGTTGAACAACTTTTAAAGGGCTGTCATGATATAATCATAATATAATACATATAATATAACATAATACATATAATATAATATAATATAATATAATAAAAGTCAACTACCTGCTGATGCTGGACCGAGAAAAACTCCAACAGCATCCAGCATGCTCATCATACCGAATCCTGTGGATAGATTCTCAACACCGATCAAATCTGCCAGCAGCGTGCAGCGAAGGCTTACTGTACAACCTGTGAGAGGTTAGAAAGGGGAACATGGTAATCAAGATTATGAAACTCTGAATTTTATACAACATTACATACTCAAAAACAGTTAACATGCAATTTGCATAGATAAATGGTGATCACTGCATGGCTAAAGGATTCCTATCTAGTTGTTGACCGAGGTTAATAACGTCTAATTTCTAAATTGGTACAGTGTTGGCGAAGAATTACTGCGGTTATAGCCATCAAAAATAGAAACCCACACAAAGCTGGATTCACAAATGAAATATTACAACTGACCCAGAAAATCATCATTAAAAATGATGATAATCATACTCACACAACAATAGTTTTCCAAATGTATTGAAAATAAAGTCTTGATTTTGGTAAACATTTTAGAATGTTGAGCTCAGGCTTCACAAAAACTGTTACTTACCTAGAAAAGTTCCGTATATTACAGAGTAGATAATTTGATGCTGCAGTGAAGTTCCGAAGTTGATGATGGTCGCAACACCGCAGGCGATAAAGCTGAATGAGTACAGGTACAGCCTATGTTCCCGGACTATAGGCAGGTCAATGACAAAACCAAACATAATTCTGCCCAACATGTTGGCTACACCTAGCCATGATATAAGCAAGGCGCCCATGTCCCGCGACATTCCGAATGATATTGCTCGGTCTGGTAGGAACACCAGGGGTGTAACAAATGACACGAACCACAGGGAACTTGATACGCTGTACAAAACATAGGATGGATTCCGTAGAAGTTTCATGTCTACAGATGATTTAACTAGACATTTGAGTTTGCCTATAAAGTTTAAAGTTGAAGCTTTGACACTTTTTCTTACATGATGCAAAACTTGGACGAGTGTCAAAGGAAGTAATATCAAAAATGGTCTATCTTGGCACTTGATGTAATTAATGTTTTGAGTAGAAATCAGCGCTTTGTCAATTACGACGTCAACCTTTATTTCGCTTTCACATTTTGTGTCAATTGCGGCTTTCTCAACAACCTTGACGGTATACTCTTCTTTCTTCTGTACACCTTCTTTCATACGCAGAGCTTTTTCTGGTGGTATAATCAACGATCCACATATCAGTCCTTGAAGCGCTACACCAGCTAACATGTAGAATGTACCGATGAATCCGAGCGAGTCAAGAAGATACGTCATGAGCGGTGGAAAAATCACCAAACCAAAGCCGCTGCCACTAGCAACAATCCCGTTTACTCTTCCTCGTCTTTCTTTGAAGAACGAGCTGCACAGTACGGCAGCGGTTTGATATAACAGCCCGAGACCAACGCCTGTAATCATAAAAAAAGAATTACTCTAAATACCATAATGCACTAAGATAACTTGAAGTCTTTTGGTTTTTTTTAATACAGTTGAAGGAAAAATGAGTAAGAGTTCCACAACTGAATCTAATAGATAATAGATATTCAAAAGAAAGAACAATGTATAGAAGGAAGAAAATCACAATATTTGAGAAATATTTAAATTCAAATACATTACCCAGTTGAAATAGTTTTTCGGTGTTAATTTGGATGTAGTAAATTTCTTATTCACGATTTAAACTTATGTACTAGCCACCTTGTATTAATTTATAAAATAAAAATAACTTAGTTTGGAAATGACTATCTCACCATTAACGACGCTGAACGTGAAGTAAAGGTAAGTTATGTTAGGTACGTACGCACTGCTGAAAGTACCCACTGCGATTAGTGTAGAGCCCGACATGACCACGACACGAGCCCCGTAATTGTGTAAGAGAGCACTAACCAGAGGACCTGGATAATGACAAAATGATTATTATTAAATGTTGAAATAGTATTTTATATAATATAATACAATAAATATATGACATAATATATAAACATATAATATTATCCTAAAAATTGCACAAATGGGATGAGAAAAATACATTAATTTCTGCTTGTGAATTTGCAACAACCCAAAAAGATTAATCAAGACAAGATGAGAGCAGTAATTTAATGTGGTACCACACCAGGGTGTTTTCTTAAATTTTCAGTACCCTATCTTTTAGATTTTAACGGCGTCTAAATTTCACAGGTATTTTACATCAAGATGTGAACAACTAATTTAGTATGAATCGCAAAAAGATTGTTGTTAAAAACATGTTTTTTATAAATACACCTAAACACATCAATACCCGCCTTCTTATGGCTTCGTTTTTTGTTGTTGTTTTCAAACACACGGGTTTTGCATGTATCAGTGTGAAGTTAAAGTTAAAGGGTCAGTCCTATTAGGAAAGTGGATATACTTTCCCAGTAATTCAAATATTGTGAGTTCATAGGGCAAATAAAAATAATAAAAGATGTAAATTGTGGAAAATAGCAATTAGTTTTTCTTTTCAATTATTTTAGCAAGGATCACAGTGGTCAGGGGGAGGCAATAAATCACTATGATCCACTATGATCCTAATTTTCAGACTTTGCAGCAGTTTGACTGCAATTGGGTTCACAGGCTGTTTTATTTCATATGTCCTAATAACTTTTCAGCCGGAGATCTTTAAAACCATACCAAACATGGCCTAGTGAGACTGTCACTTTAATAATAAGAGCTCACCAATGCCACAGTATATGACCATCTGTATTGATATTACCCATGTAGCTTCACTGCTGCTCGTGTTGAATCGTTTAACAAACTCCACATAGAGTACTCCATAAGAGAAAAGCATTCCGTCTGCTATGAGGTTCTGAACAAAGCAGCTGATTACGATAACCCACCCATAGCCTTAAAAAATACAAACACCTTTTTTGTACTGGTCAGCAAAAAGAGAAATTGCATTTCTAAAATCTGAATTTTTAAATTTTTCGTGTGTCTCAATGATTGATATATAATGGCACAGGGGAATATGGGAATTTTAAGGATGACTTTTAAAATAGAATTGAAAACTCATACATGTACTTCTTTCAAGTCAAACCGAACTATTCTTCAGGCTATATCATTTGAAACATAATTGTACATACATTTTGCCTGCAAAAAGAGGCGCAGTTGGTTTATTTTGTCTAAAGATAAAATAAAATAGATAACTAACTAACTAACAAACCCAAAGAAAAGTTAACTAATTATCGATCAATCTGTTTTTACCTCCTTCCACAAACTTCGAGTTCTCACTAGGCTTGGTAGTTTCAGCATCTGCTATCCTATCTCGACTTTTTGCCATGTTTTATTTCTTTGACAACCTCTCGAAGTTGCTCATGCCAACAAATAGAACCTGTACCAAACTAAACCAATTTGCCATCATGTATTTTGCTAATTCAAAGAATCGTTCCTCCCACATAAAATTTCTGATTTCAACCCTATGAAATGATTCGTCGAATATTGTGTCATAATATCAAGGTGCCAATGCACCCAGCTGAAATTATATAATGGGGGAGGCAATGATACTGATTTTATTTTAATGGAAAACGATCATGTTTGTGATACATAACGCATTAGTCTGCTTTCTGAAAAAGATCGGCGGAGATTTCACTCTATGACCTAATAAGAATGTCATGAGAATCAGGGATCTTCTCTATGCAAATTACAGGGTGCACAGTTTTCAGCAATGAGTAGATCAAGTCACAAATTGGGACGATCCACATTGTGTCTAGAAACTAGGTTATAACGTGTCATTATAGGTTATAACGTGTCAACTAGGTTATAACGTGTTATAACGTTGCTGCGACAAACACGCTACCGCAATCATAAATGCAAAACATGCAAAACATTATTATCCGTTATATCAAAAGTTCATTGGTCAGACACTGCATTTATACCAACTTAAATCCTTGATAACAGGTCATTATACGGTATGTCTGAGTATTTATTTTACAGGTTCGTTGTACTGTTTAACACAGATAATTTCATAAATTTTATCAAAACATGCTTAGATCAGACACTAGTTACATACCTCGAGGGTGCAACAAAGAAACAAACCATGCACGGTGTCACAAAACGAGCGCCCCGTCTTATCTCTTAAGACATTAGCGTGCATTTAATAATGTCTTATGTCTGCGATTTCTTTCTAAAGTTCAATGAGGATCATGTTTGCAGTGATTTGCTTCAGCTGTCTGAGCATGTTGGAAGGACAGCATTTTATGAGAAACTGCTGTTTAAAAAATTCATTTAATTCAATTCCTCCCTTTCTACATAGCCTCATTTGTCAAGATATATTATAATAAAGAATACAAAAAAAGCAGACCTGTTGCTGTCTGAGACTCTATGTTGTGATATCTATTAAGTACTATGTAGTTCACAGGCAATATATTATTATATATCTGCCCATTAGATGCTTGCATTCTATAGAAGAGATAAATATATATGTATACAACTATTTACAATGTTTATGGTAGAAGAAATTCTATCTCTTGGAAACCAAAAAACAGAGCAACACTAATTAATGTGATATATCAGGAGAAACTTTGCAGGTATTATTCTAGTGCCATCTTATGGAAAGCTGCCTAGCGGCAGCGCTACTACTTGCATCGTGAATTCTTTGTTGTTGTTATTGAAGATTCACTGTAAAGTTGTAATGGTGTAAGTTGCTTGTAAGTAGGCGTGTGGTACAGTGATGACAATGGCAGTCAAGATGCTTAAAGGCCTCGTCTGTCTGAGCGTTGTAACATCAGCCATCGTCAGTGATCCATTCTGTATGTATGTACCTACGTATACCTATATTGTGTCAATGATTACAAACAAAATGTCTCCTGCTGATAAAAGATGTGAGCTCCAAGCTTTAATGTGTATGCGCTCAATAATATAATTTAATTTCGGAAGTTCTAGTGTGGATAGTTTTTCTGCTGATTTTTTTACAGACACTAGATCTTTCATTACATGACATTCATTACATTCGCTGATAGGCAAATCAAGAGTTATCTAACAACTGTCGTCTCAAGAGCCATTTTGGTATAATATCTTCCAATTTTTAACAAGGTATCGGGTTCGAATCCCGCTGCAGTCTACCAAATACTTGGCTCAATTGACGCCCCAGGTGTGCTCTGACCTGCCTGCAAACTGAGAGCAACTTGGCCCTGAATATGGGGGCCGCGTCCTTAAGTCACCTGTATTTCTCAGTCTTGGGACAGAGACAAAAACTTTTGATTTTAACCAAGAGCTCGCTTGAAACCATCAATCTTCGGGATCGGTGAGATAGCGAAGTTGCTTAGCTATTCTCCCAAGTGGCACAACAGATCATACTAATAAATGACAGCCACTCTGCAACAAGTCCTCTTTCATTATCTTTACAGCTTGTTTCCCAGGCTGTTACTAATGTAAAATCACTGTGTGTCCCAACACAATCATGAGATCTTTGAAGATGGAAAGCCTCAAAATCCAACGCCCATAGCTATCATTGTGATCCTTGCAGAGACAAATAGCGCCCATTTCTTGCCGCTGATACAAATGTTCAGTTTAAATGCAAGCTTGCTTATCATCATCCACCATCGTCTCTTAAGATGTACGTTGGCGGTCGCCTCATTACTGCTAATGACCCCAGGGTGAAGCTGTATAATGACTCCATAGACTTCAATGTGTTTGGAGACTACAGAGGAAAATTTACAGCCAACCATATCGCAGGTAAAACCTGGATAATTATATATATCTATTTATCATTATTTTATTATTTATACGTATCTATTTATATATTTATTGCGGTTTTCTTAACATTTATAATTAAAGTAAAAGTTTAAAAATAACATGTTGACCTCACATACATTAACATATATATAGAAAAATGACTTGAATAATAAAGATATAAGTGAAGGGGTTATATGAATATATAATAAGTTTATTGCTCATATAAAGAATTTTTCATTTTATCTTATCTATTATATATTATAGAATATCTTTATTGACAAGGCCTTAGGCAAGAACAAACTTGTCCAAGGGCTGACTGATGTAAAAATAATCTTTGACAATCTGTTGATAGTCCATTGAGACTTGGTTACTTTTGGATTTTTTATATCCATGTTGAATTAGCATACTTATAGAATTCTTTCTTTGGTTATTTTATTATCTTAGGTCACTAGGAGGGCAACTAATTCACCATCAGAACAGTCAAGTGCTTCAATCTTTTTTCCGCCTTACTGTTCAGAGCTCTTCACCAATGGCACCGAGTTGAGCTGTCAGGTTGGGTATACGGAGGAGTATGGGGGAGGGGAATACGAAGATAAGGTGATCATATACGTGTATTAAGACATGATACCATCTACTAAAAGTATGACTCAATCGACATTTGACTACCCAGCTGCACCTTTAACTTCCCATGGTACTCAACAAAGAGGTTAGTCAGCCCGTCACATCCCCTACCTATTATCTAACATTTCCTCATTGCAGTTTTGTTCAACTTTGAAGTCATTATTGAGATTTCCAGGCAACAATTTCTTTTCACAGAGCACAGCTGTGAATCACACTTCAACATGTACAAACAGCCAACAACTGAACCGTAAAGCAGGCTTATGTCCATATGATTTATTATTTTTATTTTATAGCACCACTGATTATAAGTATATTGTGGTTGGTAGCTTGTGGGAGCAGAATAAGCTGGTGGTGTTAGCGGCACACTTCGCCTTCCACCTTAAAATGCAGATCAGGAAAAATATCAGGATGGTCCTCTGGTTCGTGCAGGTGCAGTAACCTTCTGAATGTATCACCTGATCTAAATTGAAATTTTTCGCTGACAGTACTAATAATTTAAGCACTGAACCTGAAATTACGAAGAGCAATTTACCTCTGATAAATGAATGGTGTATCACCAACTGTCTTGTCATAAACTATGAGAATACCTTTTTGAGACCTCGAACAACATTTTTAACTAGAAGATTAACAGCTCATATTCCGGAACTTTTTTAGAAGAAAGAGGAACAGCATAACTATCTATGAACATTTTAGAAGCCTGAAAAAGGAATTAGATTTAACCCTGATGATGATACAAGCACTCGGTCCAGCCGTTGAGCAGAATCTAGTATTAGAGTTCTGGGGCAACGCAAGTGATAGCCAGATAGGACTCTGTGTGACATCAAGGGAATTAAACCAGGGGTCACAGTTCTCATATTTTTGAAAAACTAAAAATCATGCCATTACAAATGCTTTTTGAATACAAAGTTTAGAAACTTTTATTAATTTCATACTCAATTCAAAATATTTTCAATATGATAACAAACCATGAATGCAACGCTTGATCCAACAAACTTGAATTTATGAAAACCAGTAACAAGTGAAGAGAGAGGTCCTTGTTAAGAAATTGCATAGGCTTGTTCAAAAAGTTCATACCGGGGGTGTTGGTAGGGCCAGAGTGCAATCATGCTAGCCTTCATGACGCCGGTAATAGCATCAGAAAAGACCAGTCAAAACCCTTCAAGCCAAGACATAAAGTTGGTCAAATTTAGAGAGTCAATTAACTTGCCATAACTGAACTGAACCACCCCCTACTCTGATCGAGCAATCCGCAGCTGCAATGTGACTAAAAAAAAGTACAACGTGGCTTGATCTCATTTGGTTATATATTTTGGCATTTTGGCAATGGTATTTTGGGATATGGTATGTTGTCCCGCATGGTATTATGTCCAATCTGGCTTTATATCCATTGGTATTTTGACACATCTGGCTTCATATCCACTGGTATTTTGACACAACTGGCGTTTTGTACAACTGGTATTTTGGCATTGGTATATTGTGCAGTGGTGTATTCACCTATGGCATTATGGCCATGGCATTATGACAATAGCATTATGGCAATGGCATTTTGTCCCAATGGCATTTTGGCCATGGCATTATGGCCGGGTACCCTGACCTGACTATACATATTTCACAAAAAAAAAGAAGAAAATTTGAGTCGCAACAGTTCTAATCAAATCACAAGATCAAATTTCAAGGTGATCTGAGATTGGCACATGTGGTCTTTTGCAGCATTACTTTGGGTACAAATACAGACAAATCATTTCTTACCCACCACAAGTTACTTAGACGGAGTTATGCCCCCTTGCCTGACAACAGGACTCCTTGCTGTCCATGCTGTTGCTCATATTCCACTCCTGTTCCAAATTCCAATCTTGTTTTGTGCACTGAGCGTTGGTTTTCAGAATGTATATGCAAACATTAGCGGATACATTATAAACCGATACTGCTGTTCCCGATAAATAATTAAAGGGCAACCAAGGTTTCGCAGCAATGCATAAGTTGGTAGTAAATAATGTGCTAGGCAGCATCAGCTTTGTGCATGACGCGGCGCAAAACTCAGAGTAGTTGCTGACTCTAAGTTGGGTAACACTTCAGTTTAGGGGAGGTTCCAAGACATTGCTTTAATAATGATAGAACACAGGCTAAATAATAACAGGAACAGGAAACTGCTCAGTTGTATTCTATTTTAGCTGAGTCTGAGTACCTGATGGATGAATTGTTTCACAAGAATTCTGGCTGAATAATGATCAGAATTAGATTTTGTCTTTTTCCCGATGCAATCTGCTATCAATCGATGAGAACTGTTTATGAATTGCCTTCAATATAATATGTATGGGAAGATTCAAATCTCAATTTTCAATTTATCTTTATGTCACACATCTTTATCAGCTGTGAATCAAAATCTCACTATACAATTTGTCAAGTGTATTGAAGTAAAAGTTTCAGTGTCTGTTTGCATTATTTTATTAGATCACAGTCAGGAGCTATGAATATCTCTAGATTGTGTCCTCTGGCAGTAAAAATCTGGAGATTAGATATTTGGTGACTGGAGATAGTCAGTGGCCATTGACATGTGTATTGTGTATATGACAAGTGGCAAAATAATTTTTAGTAACAGCTTCTGTGATAGTCAAGTGGTGATGTTGGAATACTGATTTTTGGTCTAAGACGCATAGAAGTTCATGTCTCTGACTTTGCTGTCAATTCAACATTTATCGCTCATTCTAGTCGAAAGAATCCCAGATCTTCTGTCTTCCAGCGATGCTCGCTAATAATATTTATAATTCTGACAGAACAGGTATTTTATTGTCATACACAATCAGAAAGAAAGTGCTCAAGGCAAAAAGACAGTCACACTAATACCAAATCACTTCACATACATTTCATTTTTACTTCCCCACAGCAATATCAAATAGCAAGAGGAGCAGGCAAGGTAACTTACATCAAATGACAATGAAAACTATCCAATTACGGAACTTATAAATATAGTATTTATAGCGATATGAATTGCAGATACAAACCGTTTTTAAAAATATGATTTCATATGATAACTGAAAGCTTACAACAGGGCATTACCTTTATCACAGCAAGCCCTTTTTTTAGTTTTTTTTAAAGTAGGGCCACTGTAACAAGGCTGGCTCTGTATAGCCTACAACACCATAATACAATCCATACAAAAATAGAAGTTCCAGTACAATGCCTTAGCTGTAGGATAATTAGTATTATTTACTAAAATAATAATTTTGTTCCCCAAAAACATCAACACGCAGTCATCAACACCACACAACGACACAGAGAATATTTTATGATTATATTAAAAGATGAAACTGTGTTACAACCAAAACACAAGCTAAAACAACACCCTTTGCTGGGACAATGGATGGTGATATGTTGTTTCCCTGTTGAAAGGCACCAACTATCTCTCCCGGGAAGGATGTAGCATTGCTCATGCTCAACCTGGCCTCAGGTTCTTCAGTAGTTACTGCTAAGGTTGAGGGGGCTGTGGCCATGGCCGTAGCTGCTGATGCGGGCACCTGTGTTTGCTTCTCAGTTCCTTGGTTTTCATCCTTCTGTGTTGTTTCTACTTTGGGGACACCACCATCTGGAAAATACATGGTCCTAAAATGTGTCATGGTATTTTAAAGAATATTCTATCCCATAATGCAACGTTTTGGAATTTCCAGGAATATAAGTTATGCTTCACCACACATAATTAAGAGTTTGGCCCCACAATGCAGTTTGTCAGTGCTCACAAAGAAATCAACAACATAATAATGAGAATAAAAGATGGGTCTGAGAACTGTAAAGTGAGATTTATGGGCTTAAGATGCATTGTGGGAAGCCTGTACAACAAGTCCTACAAAGCAGGGGATAAAGAGCAGCTTGGGTCCTGAGTCTGATATGTTTGGTATCACTTGCAAAAGTAATATATCCTTATTGCACAATACCATAGTATTTTGATTGATCAGATAAAGTTTTTGAGATGAGACAGTTTAATACATAAGACTAGCATTGCTAAACAGGAAACAGAAAGAGACAAAAAAGCATTGTACCCAGTAGGGGGAAATGCATCATCTATGGGTTGCTTATTAGCAAACATAGTTAGTCTGATATGGTAAAAGCGGTCTACTTTTAACGAGCATAAGGGACAAATACTGCTGGACAACTGCATGCTATAAAATATTGGCTGCTAGAGAACACAGAAGGAAGTTATTCTACCAACAGCTTACGGTACCCACCAGCCAGTAAAATACACCTTCTGCTTTTGCGCAAAAATTCCCATGGTAGGATAAACCTTATAATATAACCAAGAGCTAATCACTATGGTTCCATGGATCGATTATGTAAGGATTTCGGTAGTAATCGCCCCATGGAAATGGCATTAAAGTCAAATTCCGATTGTGACGAATGACTTTTTGGACGCGAATATCCAAACCGTGTTTATTCAACGCATTTCCTAATTGGCGTCGTGGCTGAATGGTTAGTGGCGTTGCACACAATGCCTTCAAAGGGATTTAATGCGGGAGGCCGGGGTTTAAATCTCGCCCGCGGGAGATTCTTTTCATGTTTTTCCCATCATGGGAATGGTTAGAATCCACTGGATTCTAACCATTCGAAATTGGAGTGAACCACAAAATCGACCCATGGAACCATAGTGAATGATGCTAGTAGCTAGCTATCAGGTACTCACAACACGAAGATAGTACATTCACATAAAATGTATCAGGTAGCAATGATATGTTTTTTCTTCATATTATTGTAAACGCTACAAAAAATGGGCAACTCCGATTTTGTTATATCCTGTTGTAGCCTGTCTTGACAAGCTGTGTTCGGCGGGGGGGGGGGGGGAGGGGACAAAGCTTGTCAACTCTTGCAGGCTCGATGTTGAGCTGTTTCGATTAAGGATTGTCCCCTCACCAGATCGAGTAGAAAACTTCTTTATCGCCCTAATCAAATTGTATAGGGAAAGCGGATTTGTTCCCCCTCCCTCTGAACAAAGCTTGTCAAGACAGGCTAACCCTATTGATGATCTCACCTAGCATGTACTCCTGTAAGAAGGCCAGCGGATCGATGTGTACATCAGTAAACTCAGTCAGCCCGGTAGTGGGATTCAGCAACATTGTAAATCTGGTGGAGGCGTACTCATCAAAAACAGGAAACCTGGCCCGGTAGGTCAGTACGCGCTCCGACGTGTTACCCATAAAACTTGAGTTCAGGTAATGTGGCATATCATCGGCAATCACCTTAAAGAGACATAAAAGGAGGACACAATATAGTTATTACCGAGACACTTCTGATGAATATACCAGTAAGATGTTTCTCACTCACAAATTAGTTGGGCTCGGGCCTAGTTTGGTTTGGGCCAAGTTCAGACGGGGCCAAGTTGGACTGGGCCAAGTTGTTGCGGATTCAAAAATGAAAAAGAAAATGTGTGCATTGGGAAAGAATAGTAAGAATGTCTGGTTTGAAGTTTGGTCCTTCTGTTGGAGGAAGGATATTAAAACAATTCAAGCTGTCGCTTCTCAATACCCACTTTTGATATATCACTTTGCCATTAGAGGCAAGAAACTTATGCTACAGACAACCCACTTTTCTTCTCTAACAGAATGTAATTTTGTCTTACCTCACGGTCCACAATAACTACCCCTTCAGAGCTAAAGAGGAAGTAGTTCTCTCCAGCTGCTCCGATAACCTCCGGAGATGTATCAGACTTGTTAACGTGAGCAGGTATTCCAAATGCCATGTCAAAATCGAGAGCCTCAGCTTCTTGCTGAATGATAAGAACAACGATGTCAACTTAACATAATGCAAAGTTTATTCGAACATGAGGAACTTGAAATACAACGCATCAATATGACAGGTATACAGTGTACCTGTCAATACAGGTAATTTCGCCTCAATGTCAAGACCCTCCTGTTTCAAGCGAGGAGTGTTTAAACATCTACTTTCACTATTATGGTTTATTGTTCTCGTTTTATTTTCTTCTGTTTTGGCACTGTATGAAAAACATTTTTCTCATGATGGTTTAGATTGTCAAATAAAGTATTAAATATAAAAAAGACCGATAAAATGGTGTATGTAGTTGAATGTTCCAAATACTCACATCATAACAAACGGTGCGAAATCCTCTCATCATTTCATCACAGAAGTGTTGGTCTCTTATTACAATGCTACCGATAATCATAGTAGGTACGGAGTGGAGCACTCTGCCATCGACGTCCATCTGTAAGTTTAATAAAAGATAAAAATAAAATTGGCTAAAACGGTGTGACATGATGGTTTTTTTCTGCACTTTCGAATTGTCTGCTCTTTACTATTGTTGGTAAACCCTGAGGAATTATTCCTAGCACAACCACATACATTATCAAAACTATGATACCTCATGCTCTCTGTGCTATTACTCAACAAAATGAGATGTCACTCAATCATATGCAAAACTTTGATTTGTGCTTCGGAAACAAAAGTGTGAAACTCCGCCAGAGTTTTCTAATAAATTATCATCTCAAGCAATTCAAAGAAAGAAAAGGTTATCTAGATTACCTGTTCATCGCTCTGTTTACTTATGATGTAGAGGTAGATTTTTATCTTGTTTAGGATATGGGCGCTTCTCATATGCGTTTGAACTTGACCCATGAACGCCAACCTATAAACGATAGTGCAATGTGAAAGAAGGCACTTGATCACAGGTTATATCCATTTTGTAGTCTGAGTTCTCTGACGGTTCCATTGCGAGTTAGTGGCATCACATTATCAACCACCTAGTGGAATTGGTTAGTATAATGTACTGCCACTAACTTGCAATAGAGCCGTCTGAACACTCAGACTATCGATTTTGCCACCATGACGCTCGGTAGCTTTCCTCCACAACTATATTTCAACATAGAAATGGGATCATGGACATTCAGTGGAGATTTTCTTTCCCTAGTGTAGGTACAAAGATATATTGGGTTTTCTATTTGATTATATGTGTAGCAATGAGTTTGCTATGCAGCGGGTGTGCAACTGAGAATCTTGCAAAGGTGAACAAAACCAGTCGATAAAAACTGAAACAAAAAGTCTAGATAGCATTTGCTGCTAGTGTCTCTCGGCATACGCCTAATACCATCTTCAAGCCATAATTCTCTGAGAGGAAAGAAACTTACTCTAACTTTTGTTTCACTTAATTAGACATGATAAGATTTTGTCGAAAATCTTGCAGAAACCATTGGGTTTATAATGATATTTTCACTTTGGTTGCTATCAATCACATAACCAATTGGATAAAACAAATTCTAATTGTTTTTAATCAATTAAAAATTTTCTTTGAATTTGTCCAGACCAATAAGAAAAAGGGCTCTGACATACCTTGTAGCGGGTATGGTAGTTCCTGGTACGGTGACGTTTGTGAGTTTCTCTGTACTCTGCATAGACAGACTGCTGAGTTCCTTCAGGAAGGCAGTGTGAAAGGCTGATGGTATAGTCATCTCATTACCTGAGTATAACGGTAACAAAAATTAAAAAAAACAGCTTACAAATTAATATGTTGCCAGTCAAATATATTTATCATTTTAATGAACCAGTTCAGGTTGGGGGGGGGGGGGGCAAAAGCAACTGTACACAATTCAGACTATGTTAGGAGGTAGCCCAGGTGATCTTAACCCCAGTTGACTTGATTAAAATAATAGATAGAGGATAGAGAAACCCATCAAATGCATTAGAGAAGTAAAGTATGTCCAAGAGCGAAGTTCGCCATCTCGCACTTGATTGAAGTAGCTGTATTTAATGTTAGATATCATTTACACATCCACTCTACTAAACTAAGTTCATATTTACTCATCCATTTATGTTTTCTAAGTTGGATTTCTCCATTTGTGTGACAGATGACAATAATTTTGAAAATTGAAAATTTATGGGAGGCCGAGTTCCCTGCTCAAACATTATCAGACAGAGCGGAGAAAACCTGTAGACCAAAGGCTATACAAAGGTGTTATAATTAACACCTCCGAATCTTACAGCTTCACACAGAAACTGATACAGGGGTCTTAGGGCTAGAATGAAGTTAGCAATTCACAGGCCATCATTACATAGCGATTCCGCAAAGCAAAATGTTTCCGTTAGATGAAAGACAATTGTTTCGCTGGCGAAAACGCTCAGCATCTAAATAAATTATTTTAAAATTTGGATCAAATCATCAGCGCCAAATGATAACCACCTCGTTAGATTGCTATATTCACTCGTTCTAAGCAGTTAGTTGCCAATATGTTTCTACCAGTTTTTACCTGTTTCTACCTGTTTCTACCTCCAACCTTCTTAATGTCCATAAATACTGATAATGATAAATACTGTCCCAGATGATATCAAACACAAGAATCCTGCAGCACAAATTGTCGACTGGCAGTGAATATCATAAGCATTAATTGATCACGCCATATCCCATAGGTCAGAAACGCCTGCTACATGCTAGGATCACTTGTAACGCTGCCCCCCCCCCCCCCCCTATCTAACAATTTGCCCTAGCAAAGGTATACCTCTTATTATTAACCTTAATATAATAGACATGGCAGAAGACCTGGGAGTCATATTATATTGAATTCATTTAAGATTGAGAATTGGATTTTCAAACGGTCCAGGCTAACAACTAACAATTGAGAGGCAAAGAAGAGGCTATCCATCGAATTTCAGCGCAATTATTGAAAGTATGTAACAGACAGTTATTTGACCCATATATTGAATGATATCTAACAATTATAATATTATCCTTTCATTCTTCATTTCATGCGTGTGCTCTGTTCCAAAGACAAGATCTTCGTCCCTTAGAATCTCTTTCTGATTATAACAGAAATGAGACACATGCAGCCTGATCCAAGCAAGGAGTTCGTTTCCAACTCCTTGATCTAAGTTTGACGACTAAAAATGTTTGACATAACCATTCTATGTCAGCTAATCATCAGAGTATCAATTTATTACCACGCATTACCTAGCTAAATGAGTTTTGCCTGAAAGGTAGGAGGCTGCCTTGTTATGAGGAGCTCAGTAACACTCGGAGTAAATTGGAGGTGTGATGGAAGGTTAATACGATATTCATTCTTTCACGAAACAAAATCAACTTCAAAACCTACAGCAACAATAACTGCACCACTGTTCGACAGCTGTACACAAACCGATACTCTAAGTAGTTTTAACATACCATTCTATGAGCATGAAAATGCAGACTAAGTTTATTGGTTTATTTTACATCTCAACAAAAATATTTGGCAAGACATGAAACTGGGTAATCTGCTTGTCGAATATTTGTTATTGATGTGATTACTATTTATTATTTATGGCCTACCTTCATCGTCGATGCTCTTTTGTTCGAAGGAGATGAAGTCCAGCCTTATTGTACCCGATGTGAAGTCTTTTGATGTGCTGAAATCCACATAACCACCAGTTTTGCATGCTCGGAACCACAGAATATCCTCAAAATTCTGAAATAATACATAACAATAACTTGCAGCTAGTATTTAATTTTAAAACACATGACATCAGCACTCAAACAAATTGGTCTAATAGAAATTTGATTCAGAGGTTTTGCTAAGATAATAACATTAGTATTAAAAAACTGGGAGCAACTTGGCGCCAAATATGGCGGCCGCGCCCTTAATGCAATTTTATTTCTCAGTTTTGGACAGAAAAAGACTTGAGATTTTAACACACATTTAAAGACTAAGTTTTAAAAAATGGCTGAAAAATATCATTAACTCACCTGATAGAGATACTTCACCTGTGGTCCGGTGGCAGGTATGGCTGGAGGTCCGGAGGCGGGTATTGATGGTGGTCCGGGGGCGGGTATTGATGGCGGTCCGGGTCTGAATGGTGGTTGGGGGGCGGGTAATGATGGTGGCCCGGGTGCGGGTACGAATGGTGGATCTGGAGCTGTTAATGATGGTGGTCGGGGTGCGGGTATGGATGGTGACCCAGAGTCAGATTCAGCTGGTGATCCAGGGACAGATCCAGTTGGTGGTCCGGAGTCGAGTCCAGATGGTGGTGGTAGCAGTGGTGGTAGATTCGGAGGTCCAGGTCTTTGTGTACTCGAGAAATAAATCAGCATGCAAAAGACGCAGCCTAAGCTCAGTGCAGCCATTACTCCTACGCAGGTAACAAAGAAATAAACAGGAATATAAGGAACATAACAAGTCTAACGGAAACGGGTATAAGCCACTTAAGTTGCGAAAGCTCGAAGTCTGATCGTAATTAATTATTTTTCCACATGCAATGGCACTGTTGTCTTTAGTACCTTCTATAACCACATCAAAATCAATAACAATCCTTCTGAGCAGCTCTTATGATGTGCCAACACCTAACACGAACCAAAGTATTTTATTCAAACAGTTTCAAAAACAAAAATAATTGGGTTTCGCTTAAATTTATATGAGCATTATAAAATGTGTTTGACCGTTAAATATTCCAGATTCAAAACATGGCATGTTGATAAGAAATCATGCGTCAAACAGTAAGATTTTTCCAAAACTATTGAATGAGAACCCTGGATTTAGTGAGCCCTGACGTCTAGAGAAACTTGTTATTCTCAGGGGCTTTACAGTTGAATCTTCTGTGACACCTGGAGTGCCCAGGCTGTCATATTAAAGAGCAATAAAGAGTTCATTCAGATAATGACACAGTGATGTAACCACCAACAAAGTAGCATTGGCAATCATACCTACCGGGATCCGCCTAAAAACTCTCCTTATTTCTCCTAGCATCAAACATGTGCGCAAAAAAACTTATAGTGTAGGATGGTAGCTAGTTGATCAGAAAGCGGTGCTTTTGTGGTGAGGTGGCAACTTTTGTTCAATGGTATAATACCAGGTGGCGAGCTAAGGTGAGAGAAGGAGTGTGAATTTGTAATGCATCGTTGGCCTCACACCTCTTTTCTCACCTCTACGGGCATAATATACTCTAGTTGTCAACACTCAATACTTGCCTGTCAAAAGATTAAATATTTTCAATACCCATTCCACACCTCTGAGAGCGTTGCAATAGTACTATCCCACCCAGTCTCAGCAAATGTGCAGTGAAACTTCTCAAAGGCCAAAACACAAACAAATTCAGCAGTAAGAAAGAAACCAACCAAGTGCTAGCAATATTATTCATGGGGAAATTAGTCTTAGGGCGACCATTTTGGTAAGGCGTGTCGTATTCCGCACAAGGTTGAGAACCTGGTGATCAAACTGTGAGCTAGCACTACACTTCCAGTATGAACAATATAAATCTTATTTTCTTCTAGTCAAAGAGGTAGTAGTTAACGATCCATACAAGCCACCCAATTGGAGGAGATAGCCCAATAGATTGGTGAGGGCCTAGTATGTACTCTAAAGGAGTAAATATTAGCTAGCGTTTAATTTAGCTAGCTCGAGAGAATGACTTAATGTCAGCTATCAGCAACAATGGCAGCTAGCTAAGGTGGTTGTTCATACTTTCCTACTGTTATCACCTCACTCGTCTGATCACAAGAAACACGAAAACTTAAAAGCGGATCCCAAGGACAATTCTATATACAGTCAGCTTTATTATTCAGTATCAATAAATATAGCAATCCGATAATAATTTATCTCTACTGGTTAAATATATCGAGATATCATTAAAATAAATACCATTCCTTCACATGCATTCAATACTGTCATCCGATAACTGATACACTCTGCAGTTAAGTATTGATTTGATTATCACAGCTAGGCCATTCTCTGCTCAATAATACCAAAACTCATCCATTTGTGTGCCAAAACCAGACCAAGTTTTGTCCATTAACCTGCATTTGGAGCTGTTCCCCCTCCACAAGCCACGCTGCAAGCAATAAGGTGTCTGCGGCGTGGAGCAACTGGAATGCAGGCAAATTGGATCAAAGTCTCGATCTAGCTTAGAACTGAAGCAGCAAACAATAAAGTGAACATGATCTACTATCTGTTCCCATCAAGCTCCTCGAATTGAGGGCGCTGAATTAATAAAAGTACTCACAAGCATTGACTAATGATAGCTGTTTCACAAACAGCTATCTCAAGCACAACTAATGGTAGCTATATGGAGGTGGGGGGATAACTCATAAACTAATATTTCAACTAAGATGCTGTATTTGATAACAACTGAACGAGATGGTAGAGAAATAAAATCTGCAACAAAAAAGCTAAATCAGTATGCGCTTATAATTATCTCAATATACACGGATTGGTGATGGCCAACAACATCAAGTATGCATTCACGTCGAGTCCTCAAGAGAAGAGAACTCTTAGTCATGAAGGCCTAACGTTTGATTGACATCATAGAGATTGCTTGTCCAATAAGACTGCCCGGCAACAGAAGAGAATTACTAATATGATATACTTAATAAGAAAAAAAAACTCATGATATAATAAATAACTAATTTGTATCGTCCTTTATACAATAGAATATTCTTGTCATTCTCCAATTGATCAGTTGGTAGGATAATATAATGTCTTTGGTTTCCTGTCCAATGGTTCAAAGTAGGTTAAGCAGGGCTGGACACGGCAGCCATCTTTACAGCCTCGTAACTCAAGAAATGAATTATTATACAATTGCTTTATGTGATTGTGATTGATTAGATCAATTTCTCCAGTGAGTCATTAGAGAGGGTCGTTCACCACTTATATACCATAGAACTGTTAATGTCTCCAAGAAGCTAAGTCTATCCTTTGACTCCCGATGTTGTTACCTGGAAATGAAGCAGAAATATTAATCAATGAATCATAGAGTGATTGAGCTACCAAGTTACAACCGTGTCAATAAATTACAACAATAAAAACGAAATGTCAAGATTGAGCAGTTTTGGTTTTTAATGATTCTTTCAATCTTGTTTGACAAGTTGTAGCAAAGTTGAGCAAACTAAACTCTTACAGCTTATTGTTGATTTGAGTTGAGGGGATAACACAACAATGTACAATTGGAAAGATGTTTGATTCCACAAGCTATAAAAGAAAGGATGTAAGTACTTACATATACTGCCACCACCCAGGTACTCCGGCAGCACTACCGGCAGCTTGTGGAGCGGCTTGTAAGGCAGCAGCTTGTGGTACCTGCTGTACTTGAGGCTGTACCTGTGGTTGCTGAGCTTGGACTTGCTGCGCTAGCTGAAGAGAGCCTGCACTTGCTGGGATACCTGTATGTACTGATGTGGGTATCTGTAGCTGGGGGAGGGCGGCAGCGGTGGGTGCTGTGGCAGCAGCGAGTGGGTTGTAGAATGGGTTTGTAGGCTGCTGTGTGGCAGCTGGCATCATACCGGTAGCGTCAAAAGGTGAGAATCTGTACAGTGAACTGAAATGTAAACAGTTATAAGTATGGAGTACTGTAAAAGCCTGAATTTGGGGTAAGATTTATTGTAATAAAGAGGGTACCACTTTTTTGCATCTAGTCAAGTTATCTCCCCGCTAACATTGACAAGACAACTACTCCAAATATCGATAGTTATGCAAAATTAAAAATGAGAATAAATAATTGCTAGCTAATGTGATGGTTAATAATAGCAGTTAAGTTGAAATTCTTTTCAGACAGATCAGGTAGTTGTCATGATGAATAATGATTGTAGTTGTAGTCTCAGGAAAAATCACCTGTATTACAGGCGTAGGTATATTAAAGAGTTGTTAAGTTTTCTTACCTGTAGCGTCCAGCGGCGTGGATTGGGCCGAGGACCTGTCTCACAGGAGAGAGATACGAGGCAGCTAGAGCCATTGGGATAGCTCCTGCTGCAGCAGCAGCAGCTGCAGCCTTACTGCTGGGTGTGTTAGCAAACTTGACAGTTATCTTCTCAGTAGAACCCTGTGGAATTGAGCCATTGTATTTCTCAATGGCCTTCTCAGCTTCCTGGCGGCGGTCATAGCGGATAAATCCTACGCCTTTTGAAATACCTATTGTTAACATTGCATAAGAAAAAACAGTCATGAGAAAACAGAAATGTGTGCAATGGAGCTGTTGTGTGATGTCAAGGATATTTATAGCATTTATGATTTGCGGAGCTTCGTTCGGACATGACAAGTACTTATAAAGTTGTTGAATATAGTACACAATTTGAATGGCAGAGAAAAGTATGATAGAGTTTTAAAGTAGTGGTAATATTGGCAGGCATATACATCAGGTGAAACTCAACTTATGAGGAAGCAAGTATTGAACTTAAACCATGGGAGACGATTACTCAAACGTAAAATATTATCTTCTGAGATGCCACGGATAAAAATGATCATGAAAAAATAGTAGTCTAACTTTGAAATGATAACTGATGATGGGGTTGTTTTGTACTCGGCTTTGTAGTAGAGAAATCAAACCATAAGTATAGTAATTCTAGCCAAACATATTATAACCATGTTCAAATTATGTTGAGCGGTACGGAGAGGGGGGGATTGTGGGATAGACGTTTTGTATTTTTGTTTATGAAAATTTTTAAATCAATGTTTTTCATGACATTTTAGATTGATGGCAATGTTAATGCCTAGGTTTGACCGTTAGAGGATAGTCTCGGAGTTGTCTACTGTTTGGTTTACCTGTAGCGGGGTCTGTGAGAATTCTAGACGAGATAATCTGCCCAGTTTCTCCAAAGAGTGTTTCCAAGTCTAGCTGTGTCATGCTTTTAGGCAAACCGCACACATAAACATTGGCACCCTTAATACTCTCACTACTGGGCCTAGCAAGGGACACCTAGACACATCAAGCAAAACCAAATGCAAATCATAATAGTATGTAGACAACAGAGCTGTTCAAAATAAAATGACGGACAAAAAAGATGAACAATGTAAGGGGTTGTGGGAGTTGTGCACACTCCCTAGTGTGAGTGAATTATTGAGTAGTTGAATAGCGGTTGCTCACGAAGTAAATATACAATAGGCATTGAAAACTCATATTATAATGTCTGCTGCAGTGGACAGTTTTGCCTCAAGATTATAGCAGACAAAATATTCCGTAATCATAATTATATAATAATTACATAATTATATATATAATAATTATATTATATGTAATTATATATTATATAATTATTATATTATATATAATTATATGATGATTATATACACAAGAGAAGTACAAACAAGTTGGAATATAATATGAAAATACATCCTAAAAAGTAACGCTCTGAGAATAATCATTGCCACGTTGCTTCTGAGAAAATAAAAGTAGTAAACAAATAACCATTGCCATAGTAACCATAGCATCGAGTAAAGAAATTTACTATGTAAAAACCATAAATGATGGGCAGGAAGTAGGGGACATTAGCTACTGACAGGAACTCGTACAATGTATGATTCTCCAAACAGTACACTATTAAACTAAATTTTTGTGTGGAAATTTTAGTGGAAGATTTTGAGTCGTAAGGGTGGCGCACTTTTTTAACTCCCAATGCAAGACACCTAATCCTGTGTAATCATACAGGATTCAATAGATCTAAGGTTCCAAGATAATGGTTGTGCGATTAATTTTATAGTTTTTTTTCCACAAGATTAGGGTGACAAAGCTCAAACTTCTAAGACCTTAGTTTATCAAAGATGCCAGTGAAATTTTGTGGGTCATCTAAAACAAGTTTACTATCTGTGCTATATTTTCAAAAGAATTAAGTTTGTTAAAAGAATACAGTTGGCTGATTGAAGAAATCAAATAGTGAGAACCATTATGTACGAGGGAGAAACTGATATCAGTCTAGATATGACTAACTTCTGGACATACCTTGATTGTTTTGTTTTGGATCTTCAGCTGATTAAGATTTCTTATAGCTTTCTCAGCATCTTCAGGGTTTTTGTAGTTGACAAAACCATAACCAAGACTTTGACCTGGTAAAATAAATAAGGTACATCAGTCAGCATTGTAAACTGGGCCGGAGTTGCATGCTACCATAAAAAAAAGAGACAACTCCTAGGGTACATCATGTACAAAAAATAGACAGTGGGTAAGGGTAGCCTTGGCAGGCTGTCGGGTGGGTGGTGTCCCCTCCACCCACCCGACAGCCTGCCAAGGCTAGGGTAACGGCACTCACATCATTAACTAATGCACTAGTACATTGAATGTGGACTAACTAAGCTGCATAGTTTTTGTTACAATACAACCAGGTAGCAGCATTACTGAAAACAGCTGACAGCGTAAGGTCAGGAATGCAGACAGTGTAAGCTTACCAGTCTGTTTGTCTCTGATAAGCTTACAACTCTCAACTTCTCCGACGTTTCCAAAAAGAGCTCTGATCTCCTCTTGGGTCATATTCTGTGGTAAGTAGTTAATAATTAAGTTAGTTCTATTCTCGTCGTCCGGTTCCGTTGATGGTGAGACGGAGCCATTAGTTGGTAGCGGTGAGAGCTTTGACTGTGACACAGATGAGGCTGAGACCTGTAGGACTGGATGATTGAGAGACACCATACTGGTGTTGTTGTTGTTCATATTGGTACTCTGAATGGTGGGTATCTGTTGCACACTGCTTTGATGCTGAGCTTGTTGCTGTTGTTGAATCATGGCTTCGGCCTGTTTCTGCAGATGGTAGCTCGACAGCGTATGTTGATGTGCAACCTGGAATTTAAATTGCATAGTTTGTGACAGATGCCATTATCATTTCACAGCCTATTGTTGAGGACAACATGTTACAGCTACATGTACTTACATGCTTGGAATGGTAACTTACAGCAAGCAAAAATATTAGGATTGTCGCACCAATGAAATTCCTATTGATTGGCGCATTGAGTAAGTAAACCCAAACTCTAAATAATTAAACTAGCAATCAAATTTCAAGCTGTAAATTTCTAGACCGTGTGAGGAATAAGAAAGTAATGTGGCTTATTCAAAATACATACATGCAACACACACATCTTTAAAATAACCTTAAATCTTTTTGACACTTTTTAGTGGATTTGTTTTTGCGTTGATTTGCAAGTACAAGAAAAAAGGGTGTGAAACTACCGCTGATGGCAAAAATAAATTTGCCTATCAAGGCTGTCAACAGGCAACATGCATGGCGAATGCCATACTCAGTAACATCGCTATGCCTTTACTTTTCTTCAAGTTAATGCTAGTTTGCGGGGGAATGACTCCACACAATGGGCAATGGATTCTTCTGTGTGTTTAATTTGGCAAATCTATACCTGGGGCGAACTGTTTCTTGGTAACAAATTGCCATCATGATGTGTGTTTGTCTACCTAAGCAGGAGAGAAGCTATATCATGGCAAATTTTGGCAGCACAGTAAAATATCAGCTAAAATGGTTAAATATTTGTTTGCACGCATGTGCCAGCTGGACTACCCGGAGTCAAAATCATGCATCAACGACGGTCATAATACTAGTGCAATGATGACCGTCATACAAAGATGGTCTCAGAGTTTTATTCTGAGACCAACTTTATTATGGCCTCCCCAAATCATGCACAAAATTGAGAGGTTGAACGAATGGACCAATGATTGGTCAGAAAAGCCACAGTCAAAAACAACGATAGATTATGCTTACATCTGCAGAGTACCACACTCCCATTGATCCATCTGGTATTTGATACATCACAGAAGTTTTCGCACCAACAAATTTGAGAAAAAAACTGAATCAACTTCACTTTGACTTTCCAGCAATAACTGACTGAGAATTGTTTTAACAATAGGCTGACTGAACAATGTGGGTTTTTCATTCCAATGTCTTAACTCTAGACATTCATGAATATACACCAAACATTCCAAAATTCAAGTACGGAATAAAATCATCGTCACCATCATCTTTTATCAATTTTTTACCCTTAGAGGGCTTACATATAGTTTACTTACAAAAATATTATTTTCGTGAATTTTGGATAACCCATTTGCTAATTGAATGTAGGCCTAAATAAGCATAAATAACATTGTAAGCACATGAGAGCACTTTTCAAAATGTCGAGTGCACTTTCAAACCTTCACCTTCTACATTTTACCATCAAAATGTACCATGTTATTCTTATTAGAAATGATATACCAGGTACATGTAACATGCCTTATACTGATAGTGTTTGAACATCAAACGACATGGATACTGTTCACCTAGCCTGCAGTGGCAGTAGTTTAGGCTGAAAGCAATGCAATGAGCATTTTATACTTATTCTAATTTTTGTAGCATTAATCATGATTATCAGCCAGCAAACAGCTGTTGCACCAGCAAATTTTGAGCAATTACATGAAATCTAAAGTATGGCAGCAGGCTTGGATTGTACTTATCTATGTAACATATGGCTTGATATTCAGCAATGATAAGGTCAGTGGTGTCATGTGGAGTTATTGAGATATCTGCCATCCCATATTGATATAGAGCAAAATATCCTATATGAAGCTAATTAAAGGTTAGGCCGAACCAGTCATTAGGGTGAAAAAAATGAAATAAAAAGTTAAGTGAATTTTTATGATTTTATAAGATTTTGAAGAAAATTTATAAACGCGACTGGACTAAGATTTATAAATAAAATTATTCCCGTGGCTAGTAATCTGATGAATTGGTTTTGAGGACAAACTTTTTAATACAACGGAAGCTGCTGAGTGGCCCGCGTTGTGTTTGGTTTCCTTTTTATCAGGTTCTCAAGGAAGACGTCGTTATGAACATCTGTGCAAGAACATTGTGCAAATATCGGCTAGCTACTTGACAAGCTCGAGTTTTCCAATAAATTTTCTCGAGACAAGTGGTTGAAGATGAATTTGAAACCACTAGACGCTTTTTGCAATTGATGCATTCTACCTCTTAACAAAATTGCAGTGGTATCCGTTCAGCTTGATAAATTGTGTTTTTTTTATAACCTACAGACCTGCAAGGTATCGCTATTTTCTTCAATTTCTGCGTGAAATTTGTTTTGGAATATTTTCAATACTAGCCTGTACTGAGTCTTAATTCATCTTGCAACAAAAAATTTGTGCAAGAGCCAAACTTTTCACCTGTGTCACTGTGTGTGATCATCATCTTGGTTGTCAATGAATGGAAGATAAAGAAAAGAAAAATTTTGGTGGTTTGTTGGATATACTTGAGCTATTGTGAGGACAAGGTTATTATTTGAGTTGTGGGGTCTTGTTTGTTGTTTAATCACTAATGGGGCATTTAATTGTTACAAAAGCAATTCAGTTGGCAGTTACTTTAGAATTGTGTTTATTGTTTGTTTGCTTAGATTGAGATGAATAGACAATTTTGGAACAGTCTGGCCATGTATTCAGTCAACACCTAGCTAGCTACTATTATCCTTTCTTTCTAATTTAAATACATTAGGAGTTAATTTGGTACTAAATGCCTTCTCATTTCTTATTCTGATGTGCCATGTGCCTAGTACCCAAGCTCAAAGCAAGACCATTTTAAATTGGGCATAATCATTCCTAGACTCTTTGCTAGCTCCATAATCTTAACATAGGGCATTCAGATGCAATTAAATTTTCTTGCAGCTGTGCGTAATACATGTTGAGACAATTTTCAACCACTATTAATTTTATAATTTTTTTCTGTAGTATTCAGAATGTGTCAAGTTCAGAAACAAGAAACTCAGTCATAAACTTTTAAGCTAGTCACTGACATGCTTAGGAACACCAGGATGTCATGTTGTCAGCGAAATTCAATTTCCCACAAGACATAAGGGGATTACGAGAAACGTAAACTTTAGATAGTGTATCACAAACTTACATACAATATTGACAAATCCATTAGACTAATTAGTTGATTATGGATATTGCTGCAGTGAGTAATCTTAACTTAATTTACAAATACTGAGCCGAGGCAGCAGAGGCAGCAAATCTGATTATGTGGAATCATCCCTTATGTTCTGTGGCTGTATTTAATACTTGTGACATGTATAATTCCCCTGTAGGGGGTATGTGGCGGTTTGATACGCTATTCTCCGAGGGTACGCCTAGCCACTAGCTAGAGTAAGATACAAAACCCCAACCACACCCCTATGAGACCAAGATATTTGGACACTGAAGAAGAACTATTATGTATGTAGAGGCTTATGGTTGATGTAATATGTCACAGTAAAATGAATACCATTTGACACCGATCACAAAACAACAAAAACTATTAAAACGAGTTGGGCAATATAAATGATGAATTTTTCACACCTCTACGTGTCTATGACCACTCATTAAAAATACTGTCCCCTTCCCCACCCCACAAATTCGGATGACTTGGGGTGGGGTACTGACCAGCCTCTCTTTTTGGAGGGGGGACCTTTAGACATTGTGTGTGGTTACTGGTTATGCAATCATATCTGGTCATGCTATTATATGGGTCATTTAATATAAGGGAAAGGGAATCTTATCCGTTACTGCTGGGGAAGGTGGTATGTTCAAACATTGTGTTACCTTATGCAAAAGTATTCCTAATCTACCAAATTCAGCCACAAATTAAAGGCAAAAATAGCTTATTGCGGTTAACCAAGCAATGAACTTAAAGTGTACTCAAAGTTTCAGGATATGAAAACAAAAAACAGCGAAATTAAAAAAATCACTAACCTGCATTCTGACGATTTTTGAGTTATTTTTTCTGATAGATGAGTCTCCTAGTCTGTCCGATACTCTTTGAATTTTCTTATGTAACTATTTGTAAACACTTGGCTGATAAAAACCTTAGAAAAATCAGGTATTTGTAGCTCAATCAGCTGGTGCTAATAAAAATTAAAGTTTTTCACGCAAGGTCTTGTGCTGCACAGTTGCGTTGATGAGCAGAGATAAAATGAACACTTAGTTTAATCAGGGGGTAACAGTGTACAAAACTTTCATTTAATCAATAGGAGCAATTCTTTTCTTTCTAAATTCGAGTATTTGCTCAGGCCACAAGGTAGTCACACTTCAGGGGTAGCATCATCAAATAGAATATCCCAAGCTACTAAAATGGCACGGTATCTTAAGACTGTCGCAAAGAGTAGAAATCTAACAACAAGAATGGTGAAATTTCAATATTTTTGCATTTCCCTTAGTTTTACTTATTTCAATGGTCCACCCTGTGTCAGAATTTATGGTAGTCTACCGAAAACATTACATAAGAAGTAGTGGTCTGTCTAAGCAACAAAGCTTGTAGAGACAGGCTACCATGCATAATAGAGTGTTTTTTAATAATACTGGCTTAAAATAGACATTTAAATAGCGCATTGAACCTATTTAAGAAAAAAAGTGCTTTATTCTTGTAAATTACACAAATTACACAAAGCAAATGCAGCCCTGTACTTGTATATTTTCCTGTACTGTACTGCACATATATCCTAACTCTGTGATTATATTATAAAAATTAGGTGATCTCTTTCATACATCGGACATAGAGTTGCCACCCCTGATGGAAGCATCACATCAATAATCCGATTGAATTAGATTCTGTTATAAGTGGCACATGCCTGAGCACAAGTAAAACAAAGGGACACGACTAAGCTGTAAAGTAAATATTACTACCGACCATCCAAGGAGCTGGATTGTCTCAATATTGATTGATAAATTAGTGCAAAATTAGCATCAATCCAAGCATCAATACAAACTATTCACCGATCATAATGAGGGAGTATAATATTACCTGATCACTTTTGAAAGTTACTATCTATTTTCATGCCTACAAAGTGCTAGGTTTATTGTTTGTCACTGTAATTTAAGATGGCTTCCAGCTTGGGCTTTCACAAGTTTGCATCAAACCTTTGTCAGTGCAAAAGCTGTCATATGTGTGATCTATGATTAGGGCACATCCATAAACATTGATCTTGATCTTTAACAAAGTTTCAAGTTTCTATTTTTTCTATTAAAAAAGTACAAGGTTAGAGACTCAGGCCAAAGTCCATCGGCCAAATAGTTGGTGATATTTCATTAATTATGACTTTGTAACCGCATGTGTCGACAGCCGAGGAGTTGTTCCTTAAAATAGCGGCCACAGTTCTCGATTTTACTTGGCCAAGATAACAGATTTTGTCTTTCAATTAACCAAAGTGAAAGCCGCCGTGACCTTCATTTTGTAATTTGGATACATGTATCCTGGTAATCATTTGAATTAAAACAAATTGCGGTTGACACAATTTATTCGCAAAAAATAATCTATATGGCTACTGTAAGATGGTATGAAGTTTGTTTTGTTATTGAGGGAAGGTCCAACAAGAAAAAAGGATAGTGCTGTTAGGTGAGAAACTAAATGATTGTCTCTTATTTGAGAACATTCCGCCTGGCTACATCTCAACAATGAAACAGTTAAAACCAATATTTTGGTGAAAACAGTAACCATTGAAAGCTGGCTTGTGTTTATGTATTCAATCAATGGTGAGAGCGACAGTATGCCCCTTATGTTTAGTATTGAATTAGGAGTGTTAAAACGGCCTTCTGTTTACCCTAAACAAACTGTGTATGTTTTCTCTAAATGCTCCCATTATTGTCTTTCTGTCTTTAATGGGTTATTTGGAAACAAAAGAAAGCAACAAGGTAGCCCTGCATTGTGAATGATTTTCATGACAGAGTGCTAGAAGTTTATTCTGTGAGCGCAGCAGCGTTGACCATATGGCCGATAATCTAATAAAGGGGCTGATCTTTCATCATGTCATGTTTTAACACATTGTATACCTATCTAAGCCCTTTATTAAATTTAGATTCTTTTCTTTTTGCTTATCAACTCAACACATGCCACATATAATAAGCTACCATAGCACCAGTAGAAAGATAAGCTGTGTCTGGACTAATTAAATAATGTCAAGTTTTAGGAAAATTATGACTCACTTTACATCATTGTCACCACAGAAGTGTGTAGGATTATCCTATTTATGTCTTTGTTTATATCCACAGTTGATTGCCGACCAATACTGATGGTGGAACCCAGAGCCGTATGATAACAAAACAAAGGTTGTGTCTGTCGTCTGATATCAAAACCAGTTCATAATAAACTGGGTGACGGAATTTGGCCGCTAAAGGGAAGAGACTGAAGGTGGGGACCTATATATGCCCCATCCTATTTTGCTCATTAACTTTTGGTAAGTAACTGGTAATTTTGCATTGAGTACTGAAAAAAACAGGGTCTAATTTTTGGTGACGCTTTTTCTGTGTTATGGTTTTCCAAATGATGCTAAATCTGTTAGAACAGCTTATTCCTCTGTGCATGTCTTAGTCCTGACTGCAGCGATGACTCTTGTTGAAATCATATCAGAAATGATTAAACAGAAGTTCAATATTTCAGAACGATTTTGGTTCCCTAATTAAAAAGTTGGCCAAAGTTTTATTAGTAGCCGATACTGACTGATGACAACAGCAGAAACTTGAAAAAAACTTTGATCAAATTAAAATAGTAATCTTCTGAATAAGACTTATTGTAGGGATACAGCTGTTGCACGTTCTATTGAGGCTATTGCCCTAGTCTGAGGTAGGTTGAAACGCTGATAGCGGGTCATCTCACTGATCAAAATTAGCAGCCAATTTTAGTATTAATGTTGATAGTTGATTTCTGCTTGTCAATATGATACAAGAGTTGAAGAAATTTCTTATACAATAATTTATGTTGGGCTAAGACAACAGGTAGATGTAAGTTTTACATCCTAAAGCACCTCTCAATCCCTTTGCTGACCTATGTGATTGGAGATGACAGGTTGTGAAGCATTTTGTTTCTGAGAGCTTAGTTGTCGGGAGTTATCCTCCTAAAATATGTTAGATGACAATTACTACATAGTTCACAAGCTAATTTTATTTCCATTAAACTTTCTTATACACTGGATAAGAATAGATTTGTGAGGCGACCAAAATGACAACAATGGATTTCTATCGAACAAGTCTGTTCCATCTGGTGGCGGATGTATACTTATCAAGGTGCGGATATACCTGTCATATCCTTTACAATATCACACCGTCACCAGATCGGACAAACTTGTTGTAGGCTTACTAGGATAAACAATAGCTGTTTCTATGTATACGTCCTAATGAAAATGGTCTCTTGATGTAACTTAGCTATGATTGGGTCGCTACGCCCCGGAAATAGAGATACATCAAAATTTGAGGCAGATGTTATTCATGATCATTTCGACTTCACTTTTCAATCCCGCAAAGGCACTCTTAACTGTAAGTTAGTCAATGATTCTTTCCATTTTTTTGTTCTGGAATTCAGTTGTGAGGAAAAAATGTAACCTCTGCATTCATTATCCTCTGATAATCCTGCTGTAGCTTCAAAGAATAAACTGTACTCAATGCTAGTATAATTATGATTTAGCTGAACTGTAGGGAAAACCTTCAAGAAACCCAATGAGAAAACTACTCAATTAAGTGTGCAATCAAAATTGAGATAATATCTGCAACCTTGACCCTCAGTCAGGGTCACGCCTACTTTGTCACTCTGCAGCAAAATTTTTGGAATTTATCTTGTAAGTAAGTAAGTAAGTAAGGTCAGTAGTAGTTTCTTTCTCACATGTTTCTTTTCACATACCTTGCAATCAAACAATGAATACTTAACAAAATCTTGCATAAGAAGTGACATATGCCCTTTTCAGTCCTAAGAAATGAAGCATTCACAGCAAATATAGGCTGTTGTGTTCTGGTAGTAGGCAATGCCAATGGCATGTCTGGTTGCCTGAGCACTTGAACTAAAGCAAGTACATTGGTCTGAGCTTCATTCAGGTATTCCTAGTCTGACCTAGTAACTCCTTGGAAGTAGTAGTTCTTTTCACTAGCTTTTGCATATCATACATGATTGGGTGTGCTTGCAACTCAATGGAGTAACAATCGCACATAATCATGTATGACATTGTCCCTGTCCGTATTATGATCCAACCATCCCCTTACTTACTTGCTTGGTACTTGAAGTTTAATCGCCAACTTCTGTAAGAAGGTTGTGGCAATATGTCATCTCGTCTGTCCGTCTCCGTTCCGGGTCTGCAACGTAGGGTCGGTAGATCGATCGCCATCAACCTTAGCCTGCCACTGGGGGTCCCTCGAGGAGGGTGCTGCGAATCGGTAGGGCGTTCCACAGTTTCCCCTTTGTTGATTGGACCAGTCAAAGTACTTGTAGCTCCAGATGCCTAGCCTACTCTACCATTAGAACACAATATAGTTTGTACAAGTTGAATGACCCAGAGGCCAGTCAGTGCTTCAACCATTGGGGCACTGAACTTGCATCAACTTTTATCCGGTAATTACAGGAATGGAGACGGACTGCCGGATCTTAAACCATTAGGGCCTACAGTTTGCGACTCAGAGATGAACCTTGGAACATAATCTGATTGCTCCCGGCTCCTACTCTTACTAACGACAGATCTCATGTTTGTCATTAGTAATCTATGGCGCTACGTAACATCATATTAAGTAAACAAGAAATGTACATGAGCTTGAGACATTTACAGGCACACAAAACTCTGTGACCACTCCACTCACCGAGCACCAGGTGTCTCATGATGTTGTAAGCAGGTGTAAAGATGTCATCAAACTCATCGCAGCATTGGCACGACACCATTATCTATCACTGGGCAATCACCATTGCCTGAACTTAAACTACTGCTGCCACTCATGCAAATTTGTGCTCATTGAATTCTGCATAGCCCCAATAATTAATTGAGACTTAAATCTCATAATTGTCACCTAACGGGCAAATAAGTTGCACAAACTGATCTTCAAAATCAGGGCATGAAATCTACGCACCAGCTTATAATGTGTACAGTTGGCACTAGTAAGACGGTAACTACGTCACCTGATGCGTAGATAATTAGTTCCATACCCTAATTTTGACGATCAGTTTGTGCAAATTATTTGCTCATTATGTGACAATGCTGAGATTGGAGCCTCATTTTATTAGTTTTGAGCTATACAGAATTCTATAAGCACACATTTGGCTGTGTGGCAGCAGTGGTTTAAGAGGTCTTGTTGGACTAGATCTAATCTAATATTTAGTTTAACGTTCTGTTTATGCAGCTAATCGAGATGGCTTCAAATCAAAAAGAAGTTTTGGTGGAGTATACAGATGGTGTGTGCTGGATAACTTTCAACAGGCCAGCAAAATACAACGCAATAAGCTACGATGTAAGTATGGCTTACGACAGGGGGATCCCCTTGATTCAATTTCCCTGCCTTCGGAGTTGCTCCCCTATAGCCACTAACGGCTTACCAGTAAATTGAGAGCTACCAAAATGCATGTAAATCGGATCTCATCCAGCAATAAGATTTGGATGTCTTAAATAACGGCATGCCACTTCTATCAACTCAAGCGTCAAGTTCACATACTCGCTGAAAAAAAGAGAATTTGGCATTGTTCTACTCACACATAAAGTGCTACTACCAAGCCTGAACATGACACGATGGGTGTATATTATATTATTGTATATTATCTTTTGCAGGTTTATGACATTTGGATGCCTGCGCTGAAGGCTGCCGAAGAGAGAGAAGATGTTAAAATCATCGTCCTAACTGGTAAACATTCATTATGACAGGAATCAATGATATATTGAGTTTATTTATACGCAGTAGACTTGTTAGGGTACCATTGTTCTGATCATCTGAGCTGTGGGCACCATCTTCATTATCCTCTGCCTGCAAATCTTTACCTTGTTTCTGTCTATACGTAGCTGACCGTCGGGGATATTTCAATTGAAGACAGCCAAAATTGCAATCCGATCACCCACTAACTCCTGGCAGGTCTCGCTCACCAATCGCTCACTCATTGATGGAACAATATAGTTTTAGAGTGAGTGATTTGGGAACGAATTTGTCTTATTGAAAGACCAAGTGAGCGATAATTTTGAGCCATGAGGTAATTATAATTCTTAATTGAAAGAACCCCTGATTGTATCTGTATCAAATGACCTTGCAGTAATCTGCCTTAACCACTTCAGGATATTTGATATTATTCACATAGTATTCCCAAACTTTTTTACAATCATCAAGAGTGAAAATATGTTTTTTGTTCGACCAGAATGACTGTTTGTGAATGTATGTATTTATCTTAATTTGGAGTTGCTCCCCCTCTTCTGAAAATCAGTTATTTATTTGTGTATTTATTGTATATAGGTAATGGAAAGTATTTCACTAGTGGCAATGACCAGAGTAACATGGTGAGATCGGATACATTCGAACACAAAGATGATTTCAAGTGAGTCCAATGGTCGTTCTGCTCCCCCTGGATAAAAAATGTGCAGTTATACCATTGCTGTGACAGTCCGTTTGCTCTATTACTCTGTTTTTGGAAACAAGACTAGCACAGATTTAGTTTGAGCAATACCTGGGACTAAGGGTTATCCACAGATTAAATTGATGAAGTGTAGATTGAGAAAATTATGCGTAGTGCATCAATCTTGTAATGAAATGTAACAAGTATGATTCGGGAGGGGGGGGGGGTGTGAACAACTTCATTGATCAGTGATAGATATATCAAGCTGTTTTGCAAACCGTTAAGAGGGAAGGGAAGGTAGTGGCTAGGGATTAATGAAGATTCATGGCCCCCATTGCTCTGTCCCAGAATCCCCTCCAAACTACTTCATTGTGTTCAATGTGTATGGTTGTCTATCCGTTACCCATTTGATGGGTAAAGCTTTACACAGTGTTTTAGCAGTGGCACAATTACCTTGTATGAACGTAGACGGTCAACCTCTCTATTGTGTACATAAGTTATATGATGTTGTTAAACATCCTCGAAATGTTATTATGGTGCCTCTTCTTAACCTAATTTGGATTCTTTTTATTATTTTGTGCACTTTCTGATTTCTTTAGAAACTTGATAGGTCAGCTTATAGATATGACGAAACCATTGATAGCCCTAGTGAACGGACCGTCTGTAGGGATGGGCGTGACTATACTGTCACATTGTGACCTGGTTGTAGCCTCTGACACGGTAAGAGTACTTTAAAGTATAATCGAAATGTTTTGGATGTGATTGCATAATTTTAATATGATAATATATGTCTTTGGTTGTAGCATTAGTACGTGAGTTGTCTGCTCATCATTCATGAGTAGGCAAATCCATGTGAAATTATCAGTGCACACTAGTTGCATCTGTGTAACGATTCGACAATGCCGCACTCACACATGCACCAAGATTGCCAATAATGCAGGTTGAATAAACATTCTGGGAACTTATTGAACTAGAATGAGGAGTTTTAACAGATTTTACAAAAAAAAAAAGTGTAGGCCTATATATTTAGTAAATGCGGTTATCCTATTGTCTTCGGTTTGCTGTTTTGATTGGCAAGCAGTAGGTTTCATTTATTGAATAATATGAAAATGAGAAAAGCCTACTGTCTTTGATTCAATCATCATCTTGTTTCTTGTTTGTAGGCTACCTTTACTTGCCCTTTTACGAGACTAGCCTTAAATGCTGAGGGATGTTCTTCATACATGTTTCCAAAGATTATGGGCTATTCTAAGGTAAGTGATGAAAACTTGATGTAGTCTGAATAACCGATAATTTTCCAAGAGAAACAAATACCCCTGAAGGTGCAGAGATCCGTAACAGTCCATTAATATGCAGGACCTGAACCCACAACTGCTATGACACTTATCAGCTGGCAGGGCTAACATAACAAACTCTTCTTTAAAACAGAGGGATCGGTGATCCTAATCGGTGTATTCTTCATGTATCTGGGCTTAGCACTCCACCACAGGCCCACATGCTTACCCATAGACAAAACACATAACGTGTGTTTTGTCCATGTGCTTACCATTCAACTTTTACCATGGCGTTACCACCTATTTGGGACAGCCTATGTGTAGTATGTTCGTAGAGCTTATATGACCCATTGTAGGAGTACATCATTTTAATTTATTGGATTGGTGCCATCTGTCCGAATTTTGTGTAGCAGGGTTACTCCCTGGCCTCAGAAAATGTATATGGAATATAAGGCAAAGTAAACAAGTAGCAGTTCTATCTCAAAGTATAAAAAGTTTGACAAAAAATACCAAGATAAAAGGAAACCCAGTCAGGGAGCTTACATGGTCATCGGTAAAAACTGGGTGCATCTGAAATTATTTACAATAGTACAACATATATCACGCAGATTATGTACGATACCTCAAACCTAGATCAAGTATGATCCAATTTGCCTGCATTTAAAGTTCCCTCTGCCCCTTCGAGCCACCAACAACTTTTTTGGCCATGTGACGACTGCCCAGCGGTAGAAAGGGAACAACCTGCAGGCCAATTGGATCAAACATAATCTACCTTTAATATTTAGAACAATGACAATCTTATCATATATTACTAGGCCGCTGAGATGTTACTTTTCAACAAGAAGGCTACCGCTGAGGAGATGTACGATTGGGGATTAGTATCGAGAGTTATCCCTCATGATAAGTTCATACAACAAACAAGAGCCATGATTGATGAGATGCGACAGCTTCCACAAAAAGTGAGTCTGTTATTTGTTACAGAGCATGTTTGTTATTCGCTTCAACTACACTGATGATTAATCCACATGCCCCTATTGGATGTTATTAACTTGATGATCCAATCTAGCCTGTCTTGACAAGATTTTTTAAATCCAAATTTTTTACCGAGACAGACAAACCTGAGAATTGTTGTACTGGCCACTATACTTGATTTTTTCACACAACCCGACTTTGATTCAGTGTTGCGATAACTAGCAATAAGCTATGCTGATATTAAAACACTTTTACAGAATCGCATTTGATGCGGTGACTCGGATATTTTGAGAACTCACTATAATAGAGTCTCTGAGACTTGCCCCCCCCTCTGTAGGGTGTACGTAATTCCTAGTTTGTCACAGCCTTGCCCCATGGTCACAATCACAGTGACTACTATGTCCGTCCTTGTAATTGTGTAATTGCTGAATGTTTGAATACTTGCTCAATTACCTGGAAAACATAAGTCTCAAATTTCCATGACTAAACACATTCCGATAAGAATTTCATTCTCTTACCTCAACATGTCTTGAGTTTTGAATAAACTTTTACCTGCATTGAATGTTCATAATTTTAATCGGCTAGTATTTTACCTGATCAGATCAATGTCAAGTTGGGATAGCAGATTAAATCATTTCATTGTAGCTGAGTTGACTACATGCACAAAAAATTTACACTCAACATCCACCAAAGCTACATTATTTATAACCACTGATATATATTTTAGCTAGATACGATTTCTGACACAAAGTTATATTTATAATGATTTTATTTCTCCACAATTCGCCATACTGCCTATTTTACCACTTATTAAATATTTATAACTATATATTTTGCAGTCTTTGATGGAAGGCAAAGCGCTAATCCGTCCAGCAGAGTTGAGGGCAAAACTTCATGAGATAAACCATAAAGAGAACGATGTATTAAGAACATTGATGGCCTCCCCAGAAGCCGTTGAAGTAATTATGAATTTCTTGAGCAGGAGTAAAAAGTCTAAACTTTGACGTGTCAGGTATGGTTTTCCTGATAGATCAAGTTTAATCCAATTGCCTGCATTCCAGTTGCTCCCTTCCGTTGTCCACTGGATTACCTTCCACTGCGGCGTGACCAGTGAAGGGGGAGCATCTCCAAATGCAGGCAAATGGACCACACTAGGGTTTTGATGGTCTGACTGCCAAAGTGCCAAGTGCTAGTAAGTAATTCAGTTTTTGCAAATTTTTATAAAATTTGACAGCTTGCATTTTTTATTTTTCTACTTTCTTTTTATAATTAGTTGCTGTTTACTCTCTGCATACATTTTATTAAGTGGCCAATAATTTATTATTTTTATTTCGTGATTATCAATCAATAGAATCAGACAAAAGATTGGCCATAATGTTGGTTAGCATGACACGCTATTGGATATTTCATACTGAGCAATATTGTCAACGACCTTCCGACAGTCTAGGCATGACAATGCTCTCTGTAGTATTAGCAGAGACTATAGAGATATTAGATATTAGATATAGATAGATTATCTATAGTCTCTGGTATATACCTGGTTATTGACGTCGCAATATCACGAATGCCCAATATTTGGAGAGTTATATAATCTTAAATGATGTCCCCTGGTCCATAATCAGTTGCAGCAGAGAATTATTTTTTCTGATTTCCTCTAAGTGGCTAGCCCTCTGCATGAATGATGATGCAGACTTAACAGGTGCAACGACTTATGTGCCAAGTATATTTTATGCTTGCGCTGAATAAATTTGAGCATGATTCAAATAAAAGAGAGATACAAATGGACTAAGTAGTAACTGAGGCAATGACCTTGATATAATGTCAAATTCTTTAATGCGGAATCTTGAGTGATGCCTCCTTCCACGTCAATAGAAAAATAGGACAGTATTAATAATGGTTGTGAATATTTCAAGGAAGACTTGAAATTGTGACATAATCTAATATTATCTGTGAAGCAGAATGGGACAGGTTTTTGAGGTCGAATGTCACTAAAGCCAGCCACATGCAGTCAAATAAATTTTATTTTGGAAACCCAAAAGTGAGATATTATTGTATTTATTTGGCCGAGAAAACGTCATCACAGCCGTTACATCACATTAACACAACATAACCGTCCATACTAAAGAAAGAGGTGACCAACACAGCACAACCAGCAGTGCTTAGCAATGAAAAGGCGTGTTCAGACTTCTTACGTACTCTTGGTACATCAAGCGGAGCTCAAAGTAAAACAACAAGGAAAATTAATAGAGCATTCTCCATAAAAACCCGGACCATTAATTGATCTAATGTACTCAAAGCTGGAAAGATTTGGTGATCACTTTCAAACACAAATGTACCGATAGCCCAGTGATAAGAATGACAAGGCTTTTTGACAGTAGGTGTAAATAACAAACCTAAATCAAGCTGTAGTTGAGTTTACCTGCTTTCAGATATGGGCAGTCATAGCTTGGATTGATCATGGGAAGCCAGTGAGCTGCATTGCAAACATCAATATTGTTCTGCTGGGATGAAGTGCAGTGCTGTGTGAGCACCATAGCTCTGGCTGGCTATACAAACCTAAATATCCGCAGGGTTAGCATTTAAGTAACTCTGGAGTTAGGGTACGAAGATGGCAGGGGGGTGTCGGGCAAGGGACAAGAGTTTAAGGGGGGTGGCTCAAACTAGGGTCTATGTAGCCTACATGCAAAATGGCCACATATAGATGGCTAGACCCCCTGGGCAGTGGACTGGCTGATCAATATTGCTGTTATAAGTACATGAGCACTCGGCTGCTCATATAACAAGCTTTGTATGAATGCTCTGGGTAAAATTTTTGCACAGTCATAGCAAAGATTATAAATACTCATTGGTCATGGTGCACATTGCAAATCTTACATAATCTGATGCCAATTAGACATATTTCATTCCACTGTTTGAAAGGAAATCTAGGCTGAGCTGTCTGCCTGCCTGACTCAGCAAATGTTTTTGGTGCATCTGTACCGACGTTAAAAAAACCCTATGGAACTCGGACTATGTTGGTCAAAAATGCATATTAACAATAACTGAATATGGCGCTCTTAATTTAAAATGATCAGAACTTTCCGATTTCATTTAAACTTAAATTTCAAAACTGATTTCGTATCAGAGCTCAACTTTCATTATCGGGCTGTCTAAAGGTTCGGAAGTCATTTGTTGGTATGTTAATCTTGGAAATAAATGAGGGTATAGTAATCACAATGTTTATTTGAATTTCCATGGGATTTAAAATTAAGTGCATTTTTCAGGTTAGTTATTTCCACTTGCAGTAAAGGTTGCTTTACCAACCCCTATTAAACGGGGGGGGGGGGGGGGGGGGGGGGGTCAATATGTGAAAGTCACCTTCTTAGTTTGGGTTTTTGTTTGTTTGATTGACGCTATGCAATCATTTGATGTTAATCTGCTAAAAATAGGCTCAGTTTCTACGCTGTGCATCATTATTTTGTAGGGTATTTCTGCTCCCCCTCCTGTTCCATCGCACCATGCAGCATCGTTAGCTGGTTTTTCCATCTGACTGTTTTGTGTGGTTTAGCCATGGTATACCTTTCTCTACAATGCTACGATAAAATAATCCAATACAGTCGTTTACCTGTATATAATATAGTTCGCTTTCTGCCAGCGGCTCAGATGCGTTGCTGCCTGTACAGTGTTTGCTAAAACTCAAATTCATAATTTGGCAATCATCTGAAAAGACTAATGCCGTTCACGACCTCGCAATTGAGAGCATCTAGTCTGAGCCCCCAGACTCTTACCCCTCCCGACGGCCTCCGTTCAGGGATCATGCCATCTCTCAATAGGGCTGTAAATTTGTTAATTTAAAGTTATAGATTTGGAATCTGCAGTATGCGCCTTATTTTTTTATGCGATGTAAGATGATGTTCCAAGAGAATTACAGGATCCAGGGAAAATAACATTTGTAATTCTATTTAGCACGCACATGCTATATAGAGCGACTGATCAAGCTAGGGTAGACAAGTTGTGCAGGGGGCAGACTGGAAACTCAACCCTGTATGTGGTGTTGTCCCAAATTTTAATGGAGAATAACAACATCACAAACTGTGTCAGATATTGATGGACTCTTGCACATTTTTCATCTCTGTATGCCGAATCACAAACCATAAGGTGTATTACACCCCTGTGTTTTGGGGATATTATAATAATGCTTAGTCATAGCCCCCCCCCCCCCCTCAAACTCTTGCCCCCACCCTTGCCTGACAGCCTCCTCCTTATGCCAGTTGAGTGGTCCAAATTATTGACCCCTTATGTTTCCAAAATTGGATTCAAAATTTGTTGGTCATGCTGCTATCAATGCGGCTATTGTGCTATATATTGATTTAAAGCCCGTGAGCTGCAATGCAGATATCAATATTGAGCTGTTTACGATATACTGCCTAAGTTTCCGCAACATAGTTCTGTATTAGGGGGGTTTGATCCCATACCATCAAGGCGGTGTAATGCCAATGTAGTTACAAGTCTATCTTGCTGTTGTGATAAGACACACACTTATGTTCATCTGACAAGCTGTATTGTTCGCATGCTTACGGCTGTATTGAATAAAATTCTGCACAGTCATTGTACAAATTTACTTATCATTTGCTGCTATTAGAATAATTTCATATAAAGTGCTTGATTATAAGGTTTATCCAGGTATTATTGTAGCTCAGTCTGTCACAAACTTGCTAAGTGAAAGGAGGCCACTGTTCGTAGATTCTTACACTGCAAATCACAGGTGAGAAAATATTTTCTAACCTTGAAGCGGGAATTGTGTTGCAATATATGCATGCATTTATATGCATGCTATAACATGCAGGCGCGTCTTAGTTGTTTTTATTTCGTCCAAAGTCCTCAGTCGTTGTGTCATTTGACTTGTGACATGTCCATCTAGACTGTGATTAGCTTGAGTTTCTGAGGTGTTTTGATGATGGGAGGGGTGGAAGTAATGGCATAGCCTTGATATTCAAACTAGGATGCAAAGAGATGATTATCTGATGACGGCACAATGATTTTCCCGTGTTGCGTCTTGTTGAAAAGCTCTGCACAACAATAACCAAATAGCAGAATTTGAATTTGATTCCTACTGCACTGCAAGTAAACAAAGAGCATCAGGATGTGATGTGTTGTGCACATTCTGATTCATCTCATGAGCTCCTCTAGTAGTCTAAGTGCTCAGACGGCTGCAAAGCGAGTTAGCAACATTACGTTATCAAACACTCACATTGCAGCTGTCTGAGCACTTAGACTAGAGCTCCAGATATGATTTCGCTGTTCGCCTGTTATGCACAGCGAATTTCGAGTACTAAAATGTTAGCGGGCTGAGGATATATCCTAAATCAATCTTATTATATTTTAAACAGCAAAACCACTGAAATAAAATGGCTGGCAAGAAAGGAGATGATTCCCTTCTGTACTTCGGTATCCGAGCTCGTGGTGAGGCCACTCGTATGCTGTACGCCATCGCCGGCAAGAAGATGGAGGACAAGCGAGTCACCTTCGAGCAATGGGCTGAGATGAAGCCATGTAAGTATCTGTGAAATCAATTTTTCTGCTTTAATACTTTATTTGGCAATCTAAATCATTTTTAAGAAAATAAGCTATCTTTGGGTTCTGTCTCAAGACCAGACAACTCCAACAACCTCCAATTAGCCTTATCTTTATCTATCTTTAGTATTTTTGGATAACGTTTATCAATAACTGTATAAGAAGTAATAGTAGCTACAATATTCTTTGTTTTAAGTTAACTTTTTATTTGATCACCTGTTATTGTGACCCAAAAAAGAAGAAAACTGACAAAATCAAAAAGCCACAGCTTTTACCCACAGCCAGCCCTTAAAAGCGTTCGGGATGGCGATCGCGGCCGTAGGCGGTCCAACGACCGCCTACGGCCGCGATAGCCATCCCGAACGCTTTTAAGGGCTGGCTGTGCTTTTACCCGCATCATAGATGACATGTTTTTGAAATAATGAAGATGAATTATTGCTGATTTGAGATAAATTGGAAAGTTTTAACCATATTTTACATTTGACTTATAATTTTACTCTTCTTATTTACAGCTCAGCCATTGGGTCAGCTGCCCACATTAACAACTAGTGATGGTCTCATCTGCTGCTCCAACGTCATCGCCAGACACGTCGCCAAGAAATTTGGTGGGTTCAATTCTCCTTGTACTCTTCTTAGATTAAACTGAGTACGATTTGATTGGCCACTTACTTGAGTAGTTTTCTCATTGGGTTTCCTAAAGGTTTTCCCATACAGTTAGCTTAATAATATACAGCGCCGTATACTTAATTCTAACCTCTGGGGAACACAAAAATGTGTTCTTATTAAGCAGAGTCTGAATTAAGTGATATTAGAATGCATTGAGATCTGGCTGAAGGGACCAATTTTCCTTAAAAGGAATTCTGAATTATGAAGTTTGAATTAACCAGCTTACACCGTAGTTTTTGGTATATTTTCAAGGCTGCACATCCTTCTCATTCGATTCATAACTTTCTAGTCCCCGAAAAGATGAATGAATTTGCCTTGAGTGTGGAGTAACGCTTGTGACATAGGTATACAGTGCTAACCTCGTCATGCAGCTAAAAAAAAGGTTGCCAAAAACAAGGTTGCTAATACAGTGCGCCAATGTCACAACAAATGATGCTACTTGATTCAAACAGAACTTCTAACCACTACACAGCGATCATGATGTTTGTTATAACTCATGTTCCCTACCTTTAATTTTAATTTAATTAATTTAATTTTAATCAACCTTGAATCAACCTTGAATCAACCTTGAATCAACCTTGAATCAACCTTGAATCAACATTTAATCAACCTTTAATCAACGTTTAATAAACGTTTAATCAACCTTTCACAGGTATGGCTGGAAAGACCCCATGGGAAGAGACTTTACACGATATGGTGCTCGAGACAGCTCAGGATGTAATGAACTCCTACGCCGTTCCACATATCTACGCTTGGATGGTGTTCAAGTCTGTCCCAGAGCCAGAAAACAAGGACGAAGTCTTGGAGAAAGCCAAACAGAGATGGGTCACCGCCCTTAACTTGGCTGAGAAGCTATCAAAAAGTTGCGGATCTAAGAAATTTCTTTTCGGAAACGAGGTAAGACAACTTTTACATATCTCTGCTAATCAATAGAATACAGTACCTGGGTCATAGTCAAAGTGTTTTCGTACTGTAGTGTACATTGGCCAGAATTCTTTGGGCGGATCAATTTTGTGTCCGAATTCTTGTTAACTGCTATTACATATAAGACGGGTGGCAATTGATAGACAATTTCTACAAATTGGCCTGAGGTATGGATCAGGACAAATGTGAAGTACTTATGAAGTTTTGTATTATGTGTTATTTGGCCTGTTTACCCAGGGCAAGTTCTATGGTAACAAATGCTCATGCCAAATATAATGGTTTGATATGCACAATGTGTCACTACACATCGCCACAAACCAGTTATTAGTCTCTTGATTATGTTTTCCATATTCTGACCCACAGTGCAAAAGGGATATGATTGCTTCACCTATATTACTAAAGCAAGTGAATGCAAAAATTTTTCTCCAATTCTTCCAGTGCATATCAGAATTTTCTTAGATTCACGCCTCTCTGCATGCAGAAGAATTATGCAGACAACATTATTTAATTTTGCAGATTGGTCTTGCTGATGTATGGTTATGGTGCGGTATGGACTTCGCTAAACTAGCCACACCAGATGTGATGAGCGTAACTCCTTTCGCTAAACAATGGTCGGCCAAGTTTGAGGCAGATCCGCGTGTAAAGAAATACCTCGCCGGTCGACCCGACTCCAATTTGTAAATTTGTCGGTGTTGTCTTGCATCTGATTAATTTTAGATCTGTCAAACAGCCGTCCGTATTTCTCTCAATAATATGAGTTATCATCCATTACATGCACTTTCTGTGATAAAGAGACCAAGTTATGTTTTTAGGTGCCCGAGCTAACTAAACATTGTGTTTACTAAATTGTTTTTTATTTTTGATGTTGTTCTAGTAATGTGTTTGCATTTTGACTCGGCGAAGGATTTAGATTTATTAAGCCTATCAATACATCATAGCAAGCATATCACTTACTGTCGATAAGTTTGATGTTGGTATTAGAAGTGAGTAGACTTTGCTTGCTTGTTTCTTGTTTGTTAAACTTGATCATAGGTTTAAATCGGGAGGTGTGTGCTCAAGTTATTGTTACAGGTGGTTTTCTATCACTAGGTTTTCAAACTTGAGCCGAGCAAAACAAACCTTGCAAAGCTAAAATTTATCTGCACCCCAAGCGCTCAGACTAAATAAATAATTCTTTGAAGTTGTGAGGTGATATATTATTGACCCTTGTGTTAGAGGATTGTAGATTTAATAATACAGCACAATATCGATCGAGTAATAACAGAACAGGTTTTTAGTTAAATGTCAACAATGCAACTCCCAGTAAAACTTTAAAATTATCTTTACCCTAGAACTAATGAGTTACACACTGTTAAGGACTAGGAGGTGGCTCAGCTAGTTAGAGCACGTCCCTCAGCATGCAAAAGTGTTGAAAGGCGTGGGTTTGAATTGAATCCCAATGCAGCCCACTGACTACTGGGACATGTTTGTGTGCTACGACCTGCCTACAAATTGAGAGGAAATTGCCGCAGACATTGGCGGCCTAGCCCCTATGGCACCCATTATGTTGCTGCCCATTCTTAAGAATTTAAATAACGTTTTTAACCAACATTTAATTAACTTCCTATAAGGTTACTTTAGCCTCTAGACACAATACTCCCGCCAACGATCTGAAAATTATAATTCATTTGCATCAAATAAATAATATGATTTTTCTTGCAATCTCAACGGTGGAAGGCCCAGTTAGTGGTTTTCCTAAGTCTGTGCTGAGAAATAAGAAGCTGAATTGGTGCACACTGGTAGCCTGGGATTCAGGCCAACAATGAAGCCTTGTCTGCGTTATTGGTGATGTTGGATATTGCTTCTGTGCTGTTATCTGCTCATGTATCACTATTATTGTACCTTTATAAATGGACCCATGTGCTTGTGTTTTGTTTTGATCGGCTGACAGGTTTTGGTTTGTTATTGTGTTATTGAGTTATCTGCAACCTGAAACTTTTAAATCTCCAGGTACCATCATGAAGACCCTACATGAACTGGATTGTCATACAAGAGTGTTGATCTCTTTGACAGGCCTGATAGGGCGTAAAAAGGCACATAAAGTTAGTCAAATTTATTTACCCGACATGTCCATCTATTGCTTGGCCGATTCCAAAACAATAGCCTGTGAATAATCTTGGTAGGCCTATTGGGTGGGTTTCTACATTATATCATTTGGGGCTTTAACAAAGACAATTTCAAATTCACCAGTATCCCTTACCATACTCATTAATCTGTAAATCATCGTGATATATATAATACACATGTATACTGGGTAGGCGATAATCCGACCCTACAAATATGGATCTAATACGTGCTCTGTCTCTTACAGTTAGTATTATTGCAATTTGGATGTAAACTCAGACTATAAAATGACAGTCTTTGTCACTGTTACTGTCACTTAGAAACTGACAGTCATAAACCTATGTTGACTAAACGCTGGATGTGGCTTGTTGTCCCAAATGGTGTTATGTCCAACCTGACTTTGATTCCACTGGGCTCTTGACTGTTGCAACAACTGGTGTTTTAACGAAAGTTTATTTGGGCCTTGGTATATTTCCTGGATTTTTTTTCATTGGCATATCATGCTCTCTGCGCATTTTGTCCTGATGGTATTTTGACCAGGCATTATGGCAAGGTTATGACCGTACTGCTGGATACCCCAGCACATGCTCGACAATAATGACTAACCTGAAAAAACGCACTTCAACAAATTACTCATGATGTGGTTTTCAATCAAATGGTCTGTCATCATGTCTGTGTAGCTAGTCTGAGCCCCCTAGACTCGTGCCCCCACATCTGACGCCCCCCTGCCGGGGCAGCACTTGTACTCATTACAACTTCAAGAGCTCATAAATAAAATCACTGTGGGTACTTTGATGAAGTTTTATTGTTTTGTAGCTAAGATTATGATAGAAAATGATGTGTTCAAAGGAATTCGTCATATTCATAGGTCAGAAGGGCATAGTGAAGTACTTGCGCAGCTTGTCCGTTCTGGTGATGGCGGATGTATCAACTACCTATAAGACACAAATAAAAATATACTTTAGTGAATTTGACAAAGCTAAGAAAGCAGTTCTCTACTTTGATGCTATCATAAGTCCTGGTGTAAATCATTTAATTTAAGTCACAGTGTCGCTATCATATTGTTTGGTATTGTTTTGAAGTTCTCAGTCTAATTTTACATGCGTCAGCAACCTTTGACATTCACTAAGTTGCCATTCATTGTGTTCACATCAACTTGAGGAGCTATGAAATCATGGCAAAAGCATGGGTTCAATTTAGTTGCGTATTGGTTTGTGTTCCTTCGTTCGATTAGGGCCGAGCACAGTGGATAGCATCAAAGACTGGTTCAATTCCCGACTGCGGTAGACCTTTTTGAATTTTTTTCAAGCATCCCATTTCAAATGGTGAGGGATTCGCTTCATTTTGAGTTCCAATCAATGCATGGGAACTTTGTGATTGCCTTTGAACACAGCTGAACCTTTAAGATTTACTGGGTCAAAAACATTCTTTGCATCTTGCCTAAGAGGTCATCTTCCATCAATTTAATAAAGGGTTGTTGCTGACAGAGACCAAGATAGACTTTTGCCACCCCTTTTGTCCGACGCCCCCCCCCCTTCTAAATTGTAATCAACAAAGAGATCTGACTCACGGAAATAAAAGAGAGGGAGTCATCAGTTATTCCAGAGAGTCAGAATTATATTAAATTACAAAGATTAAGAAACAAAAAATAATATCCTTTTGTTCATAATTAGACACAGCGTACTTAATAATTGGACACAACGTAACTTAATCAATTGGAGACAACGTTCTTAAGACACTCTAGACTCTAGAGTCTAGACTATCGAAATTCTGAAACCATATAGCCCTAGAATCAGTCACATATTAGACCATTAGGTATATACTTTCGGTTTGAGCAAATCTTCATAGTTGTAATCTGCTGAATGGGCAACATATGGAGATAAAAAAAATTGAAACTTTAAAATACTTACCGTCGGACCAACATTCATCATCAGGCATACAAGTATTAAATTTGCAATCAGTACAGCAGTATTTATTGCGGGTGCCGTAGCCGACGCAGTCTTTAGTTTGCACGCACTGTTCAAAACCCTCAGGGTTCAAACTCCTGCAGAATTTTTCTGTGACGAAGACAGTATCAACTGAAAAAATTAAAAGATTTTAATTAGCATTTAAACGATCATGAATTGTTTCATGTCACGCTTGCAATTTTGTTTAAATTCTCAACTAGTTCTTGACTTTGTTATCTCAAAGTCTGAGATTTCTTCTTTGTGTATTATCAATTTACTATTATTTATTAAGAAAATCACAGTTTTAATAGTTTGAAATATTCTTAATCGATAAACAGAACATAGTTCACATGAATAAATACTGTAGTCGTCATATTACAATAACTATAAATAATTAAAGTATTCTCACCAACAGCGGCCATGAACAGGCAAGCAATAACCACCAATATGAATCGTGCCATTGTGAAGAAGCTGAATTATGTCTATCTGCTCGACTGCTGATCTAGATGATGACTGTGTTGAGCCTGCAAAACCAGCTTATATAGTGCACAAGATCCCCCATCACAAGGCCAAATGTTAACTATTGAATATCCATTAATTAACTTCAGGGTTGTATTCATTTTGTTATGATCACTGTTGATAAAGCTAGTTATTATTGTTATTCTGGGAAAAATCATATTTTGATTATTATGGAGGGAATAATGAATGCTTGCCAAACTTGTAAAACTGTGGGAAACCACAACTGTCTGGCAAAATAAGGAATTGAAACACGTCACACCATCACGATGCGTCTTTCCAAATTCTTCTATAGCAATATATCACTAACCACTACCCATGGCAATAGTTGCATACAGAGCAAGCCAGTTTACCCAATACAGGTCCTGAAAGTGTCACTTACGTTATAGACCAGAATGCCTCGTATGCAATATGTGATGTTTACTTTTGGGACTTCTCATCTGCATTTAACACAATTCAATAGCAAACATCTTAAGCCAGAGTTGAAACATTTAGGGTTCTAGGCTGCCATGTCATAAACTTGTCACTGAATTTTCTTGTTAGTAAAACCAAAAGAAAAATCTGTCTTAAAGTGAAGTCATATGGGGTTGTTTTCTCACAATTAGGAGTAAATTTCATGTAAACTGTCGTTCGGATTGGGATTTCCACAATTTGTGGAACGCTGTATGTTAACAATGTACGTAACCAGATAGTATAAATTTTCACAAAATGCTATCTGAAAGTGGCTGCCCGTTTTGATTGAAAAGTCAAGGTCATATCTATGCAAACACAACTTTGGTAAAAAGATGGAGTGGATGATCAATATGTAGAGTTTCTCATTCAATTTTGGACCTGGAGTAAGAGGGGAAGGGATACAGTGAATTATGAGTATCAAATTGAAACAATTATTAGGAGATGGTTGAGGCATACATAGAAGCTGAATCACTGGGCGGTTGGTATAAACAACGAGTAACAGCTTCTCCTTGGTATAAATCTTTTTATTTCATATCACTGTTAGGGCTATGGTTCGTATTAGCGCAGAAGGATTGCGCTCATACAATTTTCGGAGATGAGAATCATGTGTGGCAGGTTGACATTAGTACGAAATTATATTTGCAAGAAGAAGCAGAAATTTGCATGAGAACGTGTGGCCTTACCTTAAATCAATCACCACAAATACTGGGCCCCTTCTTTATATAAATGCAGTAATGGAACGATACTCAAGTAAGCAGGACAAACCTTGCATAACAAGATGTATTTCTATGATGACGATCTGCAGCAGGGCTGTACCTATGACTTGTAAAGTGGCGGGGCAAGGGTTGTGTTGGTAGTATTATGTTGCAATGAGGGTGCAACAGGGGCTCGGGGGGCTCGGGGGTGGGAGGGCAACAGGGGCGCAGGAAGGCCTGCAGGAAGGTTTGTTACTGTAGAGATAAATATTCTCAATTGCTGGTAAAATGGGAGACAATCTGGAACATGTGAGCCCAAATGTTATAAGGATTGTAACATGACTCATTACTCTGTCACACTCAAACTCTCTATCAGGAAAAAGCACACGACAGAGGATGTAAAACTTGTCTGGTGTTGATTTGTGTGCATAAAGTACTTCGTTGACTGCTTTATATGTGTCAAAACTGTTATGTAAACAAAAAATAATACAATATAGTTATTGGTATATTTCATGAGAATATTCTTTATGACTATGAATGATTATATTGTATGTATTATATGTATGTTATGTTATATTTTTCAGAGTGACTTCCCTTGATCACCGCTGTAAAACTGCATTTGCTAACCTTATTTGGTTAACAAAAACTTGCCTCATATTTCCTAAGAAAAGTGAATCCAAAAATAGTAATTCCTATTACAAAACAAAATAAATTAAAATCTAGCTCTATCAAATGCAATGAAATTTGGTGTCAGGGACGAAGTGTCATGGAAAAAGCAGTCAATTTTTACAAATGATTACATAAAATGTCATAAAAATATCTATTCTTGTGACTTTTATCAACGTCAGAATACAATGATCTACGCCATTTGAGCTTCAAATATCTATGTTAGATGACACTGCACAATTTTTGCCAAGGTCCAAGGGCTAATCAAACCAATTGAAAATGATTACATAAAATGTCATAAAAATATCTATTCTTGTGACTTTTATCAACTTCAGGATACAATGATTGACGCCAGCTGTGGGCAACCTGCGGCCTTTTTGCCAGTGCGGCCTAATAGGTAATCTTTTGCGGCCTAATTGTGGCCTTACACCTGTAAGATTTATCACACATTAATTTTGATTCCTCTTTCATTATGTTGAGAAACAAGTATGCATAGCATTCTGTAAGTCCAAGATTTTTCAAAGTAGTGGCCATTCTGTATCATGCATGGAGCCAAGCGTCCCTAGCCACTCTACACAAAATCATCATAATATGATGATTTGACGAATGCCAGATAGACGATATACAGTAAAACTTAGCCGCTAATAATGGCAGAGCAGAGACCAAGTGGTATTGCGAGTCTACATCCAGATTCTGTTTACAAGGTCAGGGGAAAGTACCAACGACTGAGTTTAGTTCCAGCAAATCATAGATACAGCTTCTCAGTGACTTATATGGATTTCGTAGTTCAATAGCTGCAGGAATTATCATCTCCTTGTTTGTATAAATATTTAAACTAGAGTTATTACCCCACAAATTTTATATACATATAGAAAGTCTTTTGTTCTGCTAAACAAAATCCACAAGAAATTTAGAAGAATAGAAACAAAAGACAGTGGATATTCTAGTTTGTATCAACTGGTTTGTCTGTTGATTGAAAGCCCAGCAGTTTTGAATTTGACCTGCTATACTAAAATTAAGTGTTGATGCTAATTCCATGTATGGCACTCAAATGATGCCACACAAACATTTTGAAACATTGTGATTTTGAAATAGAATTCAATGCACACAAAATTTTGCTATACTGAACTATTACTAAGCAAAAGTAATGGAGAAATATTTATGCAGCAGCAGTGAATTTTTGTCAATTCTAACTCTAATAAGGTCCGGAAATTAACAAGTGATATTATCAATACACACAATTACTGATCAATTAAATTTGAGTTTGATTCTGCAAGGTTTTGGTAGCTTTGGTCTTAGCCTTGTATGGTATTTTTAAATCTGCCTATCGTATACCATGCTCACTGAGTTGGAACTTTATCGACAGAGGACTGGAGACTAGGAGGTATAAAGTTTCCTTAAACAAACTTGACAAATTGATGATAATCTAGAGCAGCAGCATTTAACTCACGATGGCAGCATTAGAGCTGCAACAACTTAGTATCCGATAGTTTCCTCTACTCTTTATTCTCTATGATACTTTTAAATTTCTTGCCACAAGTTGGTATTACAGGTATGTGGGGTAGAGTCAATAGTGTATTCGTCGGAACGGCTTTTAGTGGGCTTGACCCTACCAATTTTCAGCGTGTCAATTTTGAAAATCCTCTTGAAACCCCTTAAACTTTTAATAACCAGGCGCGCAGAGGGGCCATTGTGAGATTGGTTGGGATTATGAATGGATTAGGCTGGTTGATATGGTGTGGTTTGCCAATTCTTACATGTTTTGAGGTTAAGATGTCATCAATGAGTTTTAAACTGATATTTTTGACATAAGGTAGGCTATGGCCAGAAATGTGATATTGCCGCTGTCTGAATCATTTTCAAGCAAGTCTCAATTTAAGATGCCCGTCGAATGAAATAACACCCATGCATAATATTTGTTGCAGCAAAGTCAAAATCATCAAGCAGCTCATGAATGAGCTCCGTAATTCGATAAATTTTCCATGGATTGTTTCTGCAGCAAGCCGATCGATAATTTTCCTTCCAAAATGGGCTGGAACACATTAAACTACCTCTATTCCTCAGATAGTTCCTCAATATCCTTCCCTGCGGGAAGACTTTCCAACGCATTTCCTGTACCCAGCCTGGTTTGTCTATCGAAATCCATGGATACAGCCCTGGGTAGAATAGGCAGAGCAGTGCAATAGCCAATTACCATGATTTTTCCCTTGGACTGCCCTTAAACTACTGCTGCCACTCATACAAATTTGTGCTCATTGAATTCTGCATAGCTCCAAGATAATTAATTGAGACTTAAATCTCATAATTGTCACCTAATGGACAAATAATTTGCACAAACTGATCTTCAAAATCAGGGCATGAAATCTACGCACCAGCTTATGACGTGTACAGTGTGCGCTAGTAAGACATAATTAGTTTCATACCCTAATTTTGACGATCAATTTGTGCAAATTATTTGCTCATTAGGTGACAATGCTGAGATTGCAGCCTTATTTTATTAGTTTTGAGCTACACAGAATTCTATAAGCACACATTTGGCTGTGTGGCAGCAGTGGTTTAAAACAGGCTTGCATCATGAAATACCTGTGACACAGAATAAATGTCTTTCATATGTTTTTGCCTGCAATCTGAGCAAAAAGCTATAGCCAACGTCACTAGGCACTGATTTTCTTCATCCTTGATTTTGGTACACCAATCTACACATATTTAAAATTAATACCAATACAATGATGGTCTGAAATAACCAGGGAGGGTGGGATATACCCTCTGCCACCCTCCCTGAAATATCAAACTCAAGCAATTAAATTTGAGTCCATAATTGCAAACAATTTGATATTGTCTTCTACAATATAGCTAGTCTACAGGAGCAAGCTCTCACTGCAGGAGCCATTGAAAATTTTTGGCAATAACAGGATAATCTCATTCACTGAACCCACCTTACACAGACCATTTATAAGAGATTTTATCAAGTAACATTACATAGCACACTTTAATGTGTAAATACCTAGAGATAATAATCAGCCTTCACTCTATTGTTTCTTGGGGGATTAGGCTTCACATCCATTGTAAACTCAATATCGATGAAACTATTTCAAAGAGACAGGAGACACCTATCCTTGTTTAGGTGAACAAACTCAGAGTAGTTTTCACAATAGATGTTTCAATAACAAACCCAGGTGAAATCACCAAGCAGGGTTTATGGTTATGGTTAATAATCACATTGGGCCTATTTGAAAAGCTGGCAATACACAGTACTCAAAATATGTGAAAAATACGTAATCAAGTGTTTACAGCTGAGAAGAAATGTGTTTCCCTGATCTGACAAAACACTAGAGTCTAGAAGTTTTGAAATATTACAACATAACACAGTGGAATTGCTGTGTGTGCCCCTGTACAATGTAAAATGATACAATGCCTGGATGCTGCTTGAATTTGCTACTCTTTGACAGGGATTTCCGAGATCTTGTTACTATTGTCATTGCTAATAGTGTTGCTTGATGTGTAAATTTGCTGTAAGGTTATGATCTGGGCAAGCTCATAAGACTTGACAAATTATCTTATAGGTGTTAAAAAATGAAGAGTGTACTGTGGTCACATTAACCCCCATTCATGGGTACTGAAATGACTAAGGTAAAATATTGAATAAATCTGCCGGTCCCTGTTTTAGAATCCTAATATTCTCTGTCATGTGGAGGTTTCTAAAATTACTGGTTTTTCTATCATACCTAAGTAATTTTTATATTCTGATTTCAAAATTAAATAAGGGTTCCATCTTCATTTTAGGAACAATAATCTAAGTCAGCATTCGATGCTCATAATCTGTTATCATTTTAAGTGATGTCATGTTAGAAGACAAGACTACAGGTTCACATCAAACCTTCATTGTGATATTAATTTTGTAACATTGTATTGTGCTGAGTGTGAGGCCTCTATACGATTCAATACTTTTCATTGTTTCAACATTTGGTAAACAAAGGAATCCTTTATATGCTGTGCCTCGTGCTATTCAATAGAGGATAAATGTACCAGCTTGCATCAAAAGTTTATATGAGAAAACTGAGAATAAATTTTAAGAAATGCTGCATTAAATGAAGGGAAATAGCGATAGAGTGATCCAAAATGATTCATATATTGATATCATCATAATGTGGTTAGCAAAAAAATTTGACGCTTCTAGCATATGTAGAAGTGCATTTTAATTGAGTCATCTGGTTAAAAGACAACTTTTTGCCAACAATTCATGATTTTTTATGAAATTCATGATTTTTTGCATTCATTTCGTGGATTAAATGGTAATTCAACCACCAAGCCTGCACAATAACTTTCAATCAATTTGTGATGGTTTCTGCATCAAATTTAAAAAATGTAGGGGGAGATAACGAGGAAACCATATAAGTCACTGAGTTACAATGCCCACTCAGTGTCATCTTCTCACCGGCACATCTGCTCTTCATATTGTTGCCTCCCCTGTCAATTTTTCTAGTCAAAGACCATGCGTTTATAATATCATACCATTGAATATTTACAAGTTCCCTCGTACAAAGTTAGCTACTGTTTAATGTACCCAGCTTAATCGCAATTGTATCACAGATGTATTGAAGGTTAGTTCCACATGCCGGCAAGGGGAAAACAATTTCAAAAATACAGTACACTATTTGTTGTAGATCTTAAAACTTTAAAGGGCAACCAAGGTTTCGCAGCAATGCATTAATGGGTAGGATATAATGTGCTGGGCAGCATCAGCTTTGTGCATTACGCGATGCAAAACTCAAAGTAGTTGCTGACTCTAAGCTGGGTAACACTTCAGTTTAGGGGAGGTTCCAAGACTTTGCTGTAATAATTATAGAGCACAGGCTAAATAATAACAGGAACAGGAAACTGCTATGTGGTATTCTCTTTTAGCTGAGTTTGAGTGCCTGATGGAAGAAATGTTTCACAAGAATTCTGGCTGAATAATCATCCGAATTATATTTTGTCTTTTTCCCCATGCAGAAGGTGCAATCTGCTATTAATCAATGGCCATCAATGAGAAGTTGTTTGAAACCTTGGTTGCCCTTTAAGCTGTTTCAAGAAAACTGTGAAGTAGTTGGCAAGAGCTGAAAGGTTGACACTTTTGTACTTCTAAACCAACTTTGTTATTGAAAGTTGTCAAGCTTTATCCTACCACCCCCTTGATTGGGCGTCAATTGCCCCCTTCCCCCCCCCCCCCGAAATATAGCTTGTCAGACAGGCAAGTGTTGTTCGCATTGATAATTGTCTTCTCAATCTATCATTTCAATATAGATTCTCGGTAGCATCACATAGTGTAATAAGTGTAGGATATATTTGTTGTATTGAATATGATACAGAAATAAAGTATGGTAATGAATGAGAAATTTCCAAAGATAGCCAAATATCTGACTGGCTTAACTACCAGCAGGGGTGATGGAGAGAAGCATATTACTATGAAAGTATTCATTATTAGTAAATATATATTACATGTTATAGAAATAATACAGAATAGTTGTAGATGAACAATTACAAAAATTACAAGAACTCAAACATGGAAAAAAATTAGGGATGCGTTGTTATAATACGCTTAGTAATGATATTGAAATGAATAGATGAATAATATGTCTATACTACATCCTTGCATTGGCATTATATTTATACACACATTTCTATACATGCTTGTTGAAAGTCTATGAATTCAGGTTCCCCGAGTGATGGCCGATGAATGTAACTAAACTGAGAGAGATTGTTATGTGTTTGCGTTCTAAAGAACACCAAGCTTTTTGAGAAGACTGATCTTAGATGGTTTATTCAGGCTTTGTAGAGAATCAGATTTCTGCTCCCCTGGTGGAAGTACTAGACTCTTCTGAAGTGTACTTCTTAGTTCTGGTGTCTGATTGTACTGATCTGGTTCGTTCTTCTTTAGATCTATATTAGCCTTAGTCACCATCTCTTCTATAGTAGTCTTACCATCAGCTTTAACTATCTGTCTCGCGATAGCTCCAGTGAACGCCCCTCTGACAGACATCCCTCCATGTACTGTAGACATGAGTAACAAGGTGTGAGGCCTCTTCAGTTTGATCAGCTGGTTATCCTTTTCTGTTGAGCCCTGGGCATCTCTTAGGCTGCTTGTAGAGGTTGATCCAGAAGCTTTATGTTCACCCTGACAGGCCTGGATCATAATTATCTACGACGATAGAATACAACTACAAATCATCATGTTTTCAAAACAGTAAAGGGGCAGGTTACATACATACATGCTCTTGTTTGGGAATTGTAGTTGATACCCATTTCAAGCTGAAACGTATAACGTGTGGAGTGGATGCAAAGTTTGAATTTCTTTGTGTTCCACATCATCATCCTGGCGTTGTGTCTGTTCTCAGACTAACTCACATCATCATTTTTTGCAGAAATTTACAATGGTGGATGTGGTCACATGACTGGTACTGGTAGATCTCATGTAAACCCTGTGAAACTATTCCAAAAATGACATAAGTGAACAAAAGGTTAATAACTCTTTTTACCAACGGTATATGCTCTGGGAGTTGTTTCTCTGTTTCTTTGAGGATGTCAGAAATGATTGCCTGTGTGCGGTCACTTCCTGTTAGCATTCCAGCTATACCATGCGACATGATGGACATCACAAGTAGGGATAGTCCACATGAGACCAGTTCTGTGATTTGAGTTTCTATCAAGTCAAACAGCTGTATAGCACTAGACCATTCTGTCTTCTTCGTCTCAATGCCTGCTCTTGTGAGGCCGTCGTCCATAGCATAGGCCTCCTCTAGCGCGTTGACTCTACCATCTTTGTTGAACAGCACGAGCCCACATCGTTTCACATGAGTTTGTGTATAGGGTATGATGTACTGATCACTGAGATCACATAACAGTCTGATGTCGCTCATGTCTAGTGGATACTTTTCCACAAGCAGTTTCATCACTTGCGACTTATCTATGAGAATAAATTAATGTAGTTTTAGAGGTTGTCACTGCTACACCGATGTTGAAGCTATGCGCGAAAATAGGAATAAACACACCAAACGCTAATTTTTAAAGCAGATCAACCTGCTTTATAATGCATTCTCTTCCATTTGTGTCCAGTTGCTTTTGATTGGATTCAATTAGAGTATTCTTTGCAATTTTCCTAACCTAACAATCAGCCTGCGAATAAGTAATTTCTGGTAGTTCAAGAGGATTTTAATTAGAATCCATGATCAGATTGAATAATTGTGAAGCCCTGTCGGAGCTGACTTATCTGACTTACCGGACAGAGCCGTGAGATTTGTCACATAGTCTTGTAATCTATCAATTCCTAGCTCGCTGCTGGTCAAACCTGCAATGAGACCATCAAGTATAATAAACCAAATAAACTCATCATCTATCTATCATCTATCATCATCTGCTTGACTGTATTATGTTTGACCAAAATTTGTCTGCATAAAATGTGATTTTGACCCAACATCTGTGTCAAAAACCTGGTACTAGAAAACTACATAAAAAAACACTTCAGTAAAACATCCTAGTTTAGGAATAATGTCTTGCCATAAAAAGAATTGACATGAGCTGACAAAGATGAGCAAGAATAACACATCAAATGTGATCTGGATATTTCTAGAAAAGATAATGGTTTTGCTACTTACATGGATACATCAGTGGGAGTGGAATCGATCGATCAACCTCACTATTCTTCACATGTCGGCAGTAGCATGTCTCATCTCCTGAAAAACTGCTCTCTAGTTGTAGTGGCTTCTCGAGCCAAGCAGGATCAACATTCGTAGTTGGGTTTTGTATGCTGTTCAGCAGACAATGTGAGCAATAGAAAACACTCTCATAACGGACAGCCTTCCACACGGTTTTTAATTCAGTTGTTAGTTTGCTCAGCGTGTCCAATTGATCCCTCCACGCCTCGCAGATTCTCTTGGCCGGGCAGAGGATGGTTAATGTCACACATCTGGCAGATTCATCATGAACAAGGTATTTGAACAGACCGGTGATCTCTGTGACATCAGCGCCATTCCTTCCAGCCTCGACATGATTGACTGGATTCACATTGATGTCTAGATATGCCGCCGTAATGAGTGAGTAGACATATGTGGGGATAGGGAGACCTTGTAGAAACAGATCTACTTTCAGTGGGATGAGATGAGTATGAATGGCAGGAATTGAGACTTTCCTGGTAGCAAAGTAAGGGATAATACATTTATCTGCGAATTTGTGTATAAGGTGGAAAGTTTTCAGGACTTCAATTCCAATGTCAGGGTGAAGCTCTGATTCTTGTTCTAGTAAATGATGGAGCAATGCAGCTTCCATAACCCCTGTTGATTGAAACTGATTGACCATCTCCGTATATTTTCTAGTCTCGATTGTCTTTCCGGCCCAGATATATGAGGTAAAGCTAGCTAATCGTGTAACCCAGGCGGCATCTTGAGTGTGATTATACAGCGTCTCAATAAGAGCAGTGAGAACCTCAGGGCGATGGAATATAAAGGAGGCGAGACCTTCGACACTCTTGAACCACATTATTCTGCCTGAATCATGAAGATACTGAAGTGCCACATGATCAGTGTCATCAGGAAAGAGCTCGTCTATCTCAGAAAGGGTGAAGAACGGCCTGTCTTTGTCACTTGTTATTTTGATGAGTATTCGGTACCAGCTTGCCGGTAATTCTGTGATAATCTTAGATCCTGCAGCTTCAAGGAATTCTTTAAGTCTCTCAATGTCAGCTAGATTAGAGGTCTTTGATAGGTTGGCAATGTTTTCTGTCCTTACAAACAGTTCAGTGATATCTGCGAAGCTAGCCATGATAAAGAATGGGCTCAATGTAGATCCTACTTTGTTCTCCTCCTTGATTATCCTCATACGTAGAGTTTCTGTAGTGTTCACAAGTTGTTGCGTTCGATGTTTCAAGCATTCATTAGTAACTCTGTCACAATGTGTTAGGACTATTATTGGTCGGCCGAGACTCGGACATGAGAGATACAGGTGTGTCAGCCACTTTATACAAAGTTCTTGGCATGCTACTTCTTCTCCATCCAGTGAGGCTAATCTGTCAAAATCCGCTATATCTATTACAAGCAGCGGAAGGCAACGGGCTTTGAAGCTCAACTGGTATGAGAAACTGGAAATCTTTTGCCCTCCAAAGTCAGAAAATACCAATTTAGAACTTTCATTGACATCCGCCTCGCATACTTTGAAGACTCTTGTTGCCTCATCCAATTTGCTCTCAGCAGGATTACGTGCAGTTAGTACTCTTTTATTTTGCTGAACACTCAACACTAGACTTGTTTTTCCTGCTTTGCGATTCCCAATAACCGTAACAGGAATAAGATGCTGGTTACGCCCTCTCTCCAAATGCAAGTCAGAGACGTACCTTCTAACAGCAAAAATGCCCTGTTCACAGACCTCTCTAGGTGGTGATGTTAGAGAATAACAGCCATCACATCTGAGCTGTTGCAACGATATAATGTCGAAGATGATCTCAGGTATGGCAGTGAGTGAGCGGCTGCTGATAGTCAGTGAGGTGAGATTAGTCAGCTGACCAATACTCTCAGGGATGGTAGTGAGTGAGTTGCCGCTGATCTGCAGTGAGGTGAGATTAGTCAGCTGACCGATACTCTCAGGTATGGTAGTGAGTGAGCGGCTGCTGATACTTAATGAGGTGAGATTAGTCTGCTGACTGATGCTCTCAGGTATGGTAGGGAGTGAGTCGATGAAGATACTCAGTGAGGTGAGATTAGTCAGCTGACCGATGCTCTCAGGTATGGTAGTGAGTGAGTAGCCTCTGATATCCAGTGAGGTGAGATTAGTCAGCTGACCAATACTCTCAGGTATAGTAGTGAGTGAGTGGCTGTAGTGTACATTGGCCAGAATTCTTTGGGCGGATCAATTTTGTGTCCGAATTCTTGTTAACTGCTATTACATATAAGACGGGTGGCAATTGATAGATAATTTCTACAAATTGGCCTGAGGTATGGATCAGGACAAATGTGAAGTACTTATGAAGTTTTGTATTATGTGTTATTTGGCCTGTTTACCCAGGGCAAGTTCTATGGTAACAAATGCTCATGCCAAATATAATGGTTTGATATGCACAATGTGTCACTACACATCGCCACAAACCAGTTATTAGTCCCTTGATTATGTTTTCCATATTCTGACCCACAGTGCAAAAGGGATATGATTGCTTCACCTATATTACTAAAGCAAGTGAATGCAAAAAATTTTCTCCAATTCTTCCAGTGCATATCAGAATTTTCTTAGATTCACGCCTCTCTGCATGCAGAAGAATTATGCAGACAACATTATTTAATTTTGCAGATTGGTCTTGCTGATGTATGGTTATGGTGCGGTATGGACTTCGCTAAACTAGCCACACCAGATGTGATGAGCGTAACTCCTTTCGCTAAACAATGGTCGGCCAAGTTTGAGGCAGATCCGCGTGTAAAGAAATACCTCGCCGGTCGACCCGACTCCAATTTGTAAATTTGTCGGTGTTGTCTTGCATCTGATTATTTTTAGATCTGTCAAACAGCCGTCCGTATTTCTCTCAATAATATGAGTTATCATCCATTACATGCACTTTCTGTGATAAAGAGACCAAGTTATGTTTTTAGGTGCCCGAGCTAACTAAACATTGTGTTTACTAAATTGTTTTTTATTTTTGATGTTGTTCTAGTAATGTGTTTGCATTTTGACTCGGTGAAGGATTTAGATTTATTAAGCCTATCAATACATCATAGCAAGCATATCACTTACTGTCGATAAGTTTGATGTTGGTATTAGAAGTGAGTAGACTTTGCTTGCTTGTTTCTTGTTTGTTAAACTTGATCATAGGTTTAAATCGGGAGGTGTGTGCTCAAGTTATTGTTACAGGTGGTTTTCTATCACTAGGTTTTCAAACTTGAGCCGAGCAAAACAAACCTTGCAAAGCTAAAATTTACCTGCACCCCAAGCGCTCAGACTGAATAAATAATTCTTTGAAGTTGTGAGGTGATATATTATTGACCCTTGTGTTAGAGGATTGTAGATTTAATAATACAGCACAATATCGATCGAGTAATAACAGAACAGGTTTTTAGTTAAATGTCAACAATGCAACTCCCAGTAAAACTTTAAAATTATCTTTACCCTAGAACTAATGAGTTACACACTGTTAAGGACTAGGAGGTGGCTCAGCTAGTTAGAGCGCGTCCCTCAGCATGCAAAAGTGTTGAAAGGCGTGGGTTTGAATTGAATCCCAATGCAGCCCACTGACTACTGGGACATGTTTGTGTGCTACGACCTGCCTACAAACTGAGAGGAAATTGCCGCAGATATTGGTGGCCTAGCCCCTATGGCACCCATTATGTTGCTGCCCATTCTTAAGAATTTAAATAACGTTTTTAACCAACATTTAATTAACTTCCTATAAGGTTACTTTAGCCTCTAGACACAATACTCCCGCCAACGATCTGAAAAATATAATTCATTTGCATCAAATGAATAATATGATTTTTCTTGCAATCTCAACGGTGGAAGGCCCAGTTAGTGGTTTTCTTAAGTCTGTGCTGAGAAATAAGAAGCTGAATTGGTGCACACTGGTAGCCTGGGATTCAGGCCAACAATGAAGCCTTGTCTGCGTTATTGGTGATGTTGGATATTGCTTGTGTGGTGTTATCTGCTCATGTATCACTATTATTGTACCTTTATAAATGGACCCATGTGCTTGTGTTTTGTTTTGATCGGCTGACAGGTTTTGGTTTGTTATTGTGTGGAGTTATCTGCAACCTGAAACTTTTAAATCTCCAGGTACCATCATGAAGACCCTACATGAACTGGATTGTCATACAAGAGTGTTGATCTCTTTGACAGGCCTGATAGGGCGTAAAAAGGCACATAAAATTAGTCAAATTTATTTACCCGACATGTCCATCTATGGCTTGGCCGATTCCAAAACAATAGCCTGTGAATAATCTTGGTAGGCCTATTGGGTGGGTTTCTACATTATATTATTTGGGGCTTTAACAAAGACTATTTCAAATTCACCAGTATCCCTTACCATACTCATTAATTTGTAAATCATCGTGATATATATAATACACATGTATACTGGGTAGGCGATAATCCGACCCTACAAATATGGATCTAATACGTGCTCTGTCTCTTACAGTTAGTATAATTGCAATTTGGATGTAAACTCAGACTATAAAATGACTGTCTTTGTCACTGTTACTGTCACTTAGAAACTGACAGTCATAAACCTATGTTGACTAAACGCTGGATGTGGCTTGTTGTCCCAAATGGTGTTATGTCCAACCTGACTTTGATTCCACTGGGCTCTTGACTGTTGCAACAACTGGTGTTTTAACGAAAGTTTATTTGGGCCTTGGTATATTTCCTGCATTTTTTTTCATTGGCATATCATGCTCTCTGCGCATTTTGTCCTGATGGTATTTTGACCAGGCATTATGGCAAGGTTATGACCGTACTGCTGGATACCCCAGCACATGCTCGACAATAATGACTAACCTGAAAAAACGCACTTCAACAATTACTCATGATGCGGTTTTCAATCAAATGGTCTGTCATCATGACTGTGTAGCTAGTCTGAGCCCCCTAGACTCGTGCCCCCACATCTGACGCCCCCCTGCCGGGGCAGCACTTGTACTCATTACAACTTCAAGAGCTCATAAATGAAATCACTGTGGGTTCTTTGATGAAGTTTTATTGTTTTGTAGCTAAGATTATGATAGAAAATGATGTGTTCAAAGGAATTCGTCATATTCATAGGTCAGAAGGGCATAGTGAAGTACTTGCGCAGCTTGTCCGTTCTGGTGATGGCGGATGTATCAACTACCTATAAGACACAAATAAAAATATACTTTAGTGAATTTGACAAAGCTAAGAAAGCAGTTCTCTACTTTGATGCTATCATAAGTCCTGGTGTAAATCATTTAATTTAAGTCACAGTGTCGCTATCATATTGTTTGGTATTGTTTTGAAGTTCTCAGTCTAATTTTACATGCGTCAGCAACCTTTGACATTCACTAAGTTGCCATTCATTGTGTTCACATCAACTTGAGGAGCTATGGAATCATGGCAAAAGCATGGGTTCAATTTAGTTGCGTATTGGTTTGTGTTCCTTCGTTCGATTAGGGCCGAGCACAGTGGATAGCATCAAAGACTGGTTCAATTCCCGACTGCGGTAGACCTTTTTGAATTTTTTTCAAGCATCCCATTTCAAATGGTGAGGGATTCGCTTCATTTTGAGTTCCAATCAATGCATGGGAACTTTGTGATTGCCTTTGAACACAGCTGAAGCTTTAAGATTTACTGGGTCAAAAACATTCTTTGCATCTTGCCTAAGAGGTCATCTTCCATCAATTTAATAAAGGGTTGTTGCTGACAGAGACCAAGATAGACTTTTGCCACCCCTTTTGTCCGACGCCCCCCCCCCCCCCCTTCTAAATTGTAATCAACAAAGAGATCTGACTCATGGAAATAAAAGAGAGGGAGTCATCAGTTATTCCAGAGAGTCAGAATTATATTAAATTACAAAGATTAAGAAACAAAAAATAATATCCTTTTGTTCATAATTAGACACAGCGTACTTAATAATTGGACACAACGTAACTTAATCAATTGGAGACAACGTTCTTAAGACACTCTAGACTCTAGAGTCTAGACTATCGAAATTCTGAAACCATATAGCCCTAGAATCAGTCACATATTAGACCATTAGGTATATACTTTCGGTTTGAGCAAATCTTCATAGTTGTAATCTGCTGAATGGGAAACATATGGAGATAAAAAAAATTGAAACTTTAAAATACTTACCGTCGGACCAACATTCATCATCAGGCATACAAGTATTAAATTTGCAATCAGTACAGCAGTATTTATTGCGGGTGCCGTAGCCGACGCAGTCTTTAGTTTGCACGCACTGTTCAAAACCCTCAGGGTTCAAACTCCTGCAGAATTTTTCTGTGACGAAGACAGCATCAACTGAAAAAATTAAAAGATTTTAATTAGCATTTAAACGATCATGAATTGTTTCATGTCACGCTTGCAATTTTGTTTAAATTCTCAACTAGTTCTTGACTTTGTTATCTCAAAGTCTGAGATTTCTTCTTTTTGTATTATCAATTTACAATTATTTATTGAGAAAATCACATTTTAAATAGTTTGAAATATTCTTAAACGATAAACAGAACATAGTTCACATGAATAAATACTGTAGTCGTCATATTACAATAACTATAACTAATTAAAGTATTCTCACCAACAGCGGCCATGAACAGGCAAGCAATAACCACCAATATGAATCGTGCCATTGTGAAGAAGCTGAATTATGTCTATCTGCTCGACTGCTGATTTAGATGATGACTGTGTTGAGCCTGCAAAACCAGCTTATATAGTGCACAAGATCCCCCATCACAAGACCAAATGTTAACTATTGAATATCCATTAATTAACTTCAGGGTTGTATTCATTTTGTTATGATCACTGTTGATAAAGCTAGTTATTATTGTTATTCTGGGAAAAATCATATTTTGATTATTATGGAGGGAATAATGAATGCTTGCCAAACTTGTAAAACTGTGGGAAACCACAACTGTCTGGCAAAATAAGGAATTGAAACACGTCACACCATCACGATGCGTCTTTCCAAATTCTTCTATAGCAATATATCACTAACCACTACCCATGGCAATAGTTGCATACAGAGCAAGCCAGTTTACCCAATACAGGTCCTGAAAGTGTCACTTACGTTATAGACCAGAATGCCTCGTATGCAATATGTGATGTTTACTTTTGGGACTTCTCATCTGCATTTAACACAATTCAATAGCAAACATCTTAAGCCAGAGTTGAAACATTTAGGGTTCTAGGCTGCCATGTCATAAACTTGTCACTGAATTTTCTTGTTAGTAAAACCAAAAGAAAAATCTGTCTTAAAGTGAAGTCATATGGGGTTGTTTTCTCACAATTAGGAGTAAATTTCATGTAAACTGTCGTTCGGATTGGGATTTCCACAATTTGTGGAACGCTGTATGTTAACAATGTACGTAACCAGATAGTATAAATTTTCACAAAATGCTATCTGTGTGGCTGCCCGTTTTGATTGAAAAGTCAAGGTCATATCTATGCAAACACAACTTTGGTAAAAAGATGGAGTGGATGATCAATATGTAGAGTTTCTCATTCAATTTTGGACCTGGAGTAAGAGGGGAAGGGATACAGTGAATTATGAGTATCAAATTGAAACAATTATTAGGAGATGGTTGAGGCATACATAGAAGCTGAATCACTGGGCGGTTGGTATAAACAACGAGTAACAGCTTCTCCTTGGTATAAATCTTTTTATTTCATATCACTGTTGGGGAATGGTTCGTATTAGCGCAGAAGGATTGCGCTCATACAATTTTCGGAGATGAGAATCATGTGTGGCAGGTTGACATTAGTACGAAATTATATTTGCAAGAAGAAGCAGAAATTTGCATGAGAACGTGTGGCCTTACCTTAAATCAATCACCACAAATACTGGGCCCCTTCTTTATATAAATGCAGTAATGGAACGATACTCAAGTAAGCAGGACAAACCTTGCATAACAAGATGTATTTCTATGATGACGATCTGCAGCAGGGCTGTACCTATGACTTGTAAAGTGGCGGGGCAAGGGTTGTGTTGGTAGTATTATGTTGCAATGAGGGTGCAACAGGGGCTCGGGGGGCTCGGGGGTGGGAGGGCAACAGGGGCGCAGGAAGGCCTGCAGGAAGGTTTGTTACTGTAGAGATAAATATTCTCAATTGCTGGTAAAATGGGAGACAATCTGGAACATGTGAGCCCAAATGTTATAAGGATTGTAACATGACTCATTACTCTGTCACACTCAAACTCTCTATCAGGAAAAAGCACACAACAGAGGATGTAAAACTTGTCTGGTGTTGATTTGTGTGCATAAAGTACTTCGTTGACTGCTTTATATGTGTCAAAACTGTTATGTAAACAAAAAATAATACAATATAGTTATTGGTATATTTCATGAGAATATTCTTTATGACTATGAATGATTATATTGTATGTATTATATGTATGTTATGTTATATTTTTCAGAGTGACCTCCCTTGATCACCGCTGTAAAACTGCATTTGCTAACCTTATTTGGTTAACAAAAACTTGCCTCATATTTCCTAAGAAAAGTGAATCCAGAAATAGTAGTTCCTATTACAAAACAAGATAAATTAAAATCTAGCTCTATCAAATGCAATTAAATTTGGTGTCAGGGACGAAGTGTCATGGAAAAAGCAGTCAATTTTTACAAATGATTACATAAAATGTCATAAAAATATCTATTCTTGTGACTTTTATCAATGTCAGAATACAATGATCTACGCCATTTGAGCTTCAAATATCTATGTTAGATGACACTGCACAATTTTTGCCAAGGTCCAAGGGCTAATCAAACCAATTGAAAATGATTACATAAAATGTCATAAAAATATCTATTCTTGTGACTTTTATCAACGTCAGAATACAATGATCTAGGCCATTTGAGCTTCAAATATCTATGCTAGATGACACTGCACAATTTTTGCCAAGTTCCAAGGGCTAATCAAGCCAATTGAAAATGATTACATAAAATGTCATAAAAATATCTATTCTTGTGACTTTTATCAACGTCAGGATACAATGATCGACGCCAGCTGTGGGCAACCTGCAGCCTTTTTGCCAGTGCGACCTAATAGGTAATCTTTTGCGGCCTAATTGTGGCCTTACACCTGTAAGATTTATCACACATTAATTTTGATTCCTCTTTCATTATGTTGAGAAACAAGTATGCATAGCATTCTGTAAGTCCAAGATATTTCAAAGTAGTGGCCATTCTGTATCATGCATGGAGCCAAGCGTCCCTAGCCACTCTACACAAAATCATCATAATATGATGATTTGCCGAATGCCAATGACTTTTTCAAGTTGTTTTTCTTTCGAAATGACACAAAACAGTGACATTGGCATATTAAAAATTACAAAGTTCTCTAACATAATAGTAATTATTATTTTTTGCAAAACTGCAAAATTTTGGACGAAAGTGTTACAATTTGTCACAATTACTCCGGCATTATGCATTCATTTCACAACCATTTGCAAAAGATTTCCCCTGTTGCAGGAGGGCAGGCGCTGTCAGACCAAAATTATAACAGGGCGTCAAAATTATTTTTACGCTGCGCGAAATTATTTTTTCCCAATCGCCACTTTTTTACACTTTGGCTCCTGGGAGGAAACTACAGCACCCCTCCCACACACATCCTGCCCTTTGTCATACACATGAAACATATATGTACACAATAAAATCATGAGGTAAAACGACATCACAAAACTCCTGAAGATTAGATAAACCGGTATATCTGCTTGGTTGATGTTTCTTGCAACATACTGCAGTTTTTACAAAATAGAAGTGCCAAAATTGTTACTCCAGTTCCAATTTTATCCCTGGAAGATATGTTGCGGCCTTTTGAGTTGAGCCTGCGTAAAATGTGGCCTTTTTCAATAAAAGGGTGCCCAGCCATGATCTAGACTGTGATTAGCTTGAGTTTCTGAGGTGTTTTGATGATGGGAGGGGTGGAAGTAATGGCATAGCCTTGATATTCAAACTAGGATGCAAAGAGATGATTATCTGATGACGGCACAATGATTTTCCCGTGTTGCGTCTTGTTGAAAAGCTCTGCACAACAATAACCAAATAGCAGAATTTGAATTTGATTCCTACTGCACTGCAAGTAAACAAAGAGCATCAGGATGTGATGTGTTGTGCACATTCTGATTCATCTCATGAGCTCCTCTAGTAGTCTAAGTGCTCAGACGGCTGCAAAGCGAGTTAGCAACATTACGTTATCAAACACTCACATTGCAGCTGTCTGAGCACTTAGACTAGAGCTCCAGATATGATTTCGCTGTTCGCCTGTTATGCACAGCGAAATTCGAGTACTAAAATGCTAGCGGGCTGAGGATATATCCTAAATCAATCTTATTATATTTTAAACAGCAAAACCACTGAAATAAAATGGCTGGCAAGAAAGGAGATGATTCCCTTCTGTACTTTGGTATCCGAGCTCGTGGTGAGGCCACTCGTATGCTGTACGCCATCGCCGGCAAGAAGATGGAGGACAAGCGAGTCACCTTCGAGCAATGGGCTGAGATGAAGCCATGTAAGTATCTGTGAAATCAATTTTTCTGCTTTAATACTTTATTTGGCAATCTAAATCATTTTTAAGAAAATAAGCTATCTTTGGGTTCTGTCTCAAGACCAGACAACTCCAACAACCTCCAATTAGCCTTATCTTTATCTTTATCTATCTTTAGTATTTTTGGATAACGTTTATCAATAACTGTATAAGAAGTAATAGTAGCTACAATATTCTTTGTTTTAAGTTAACTTTTTATTTGATCACCTGTTATTGTGACCCAAAAAAGAAGAAAACTGACAAAATCAAAAAGCCACAGCTTTTACCCACAGCCAGCCCTTAAAAGCGTTCGGGATGGCGATCGCGGCCGTAGGCGGTCCAACGACTGCCTACGGCCGCGATAGCCATCCCGAACGCTTTTAAGGGCTGGCTGTGCTTTTACCCGCATCATAGATGACATGTTTTTGAAATAATGAAGATGAATTATTGCTGATTTGAGATAAATTGGAAAGTTTTAACCATATTTTACATTTGACTTATAATTTTACTCTTCTTATTTACAGCTCAGCCATTGGGTCAGCTGCCCACATTAACAACTAGTGATGGTCTCATCTGCTGCTCCAACGTCATCGCCAGACACGTCGCCAAGAAATTTGGTGGGTTCAATTCTCCTTGTACTCTTCTTAGATTAAACTGAGTACGATTTGATTGGCCACTTACTTGGGTGGTTTTCTCATTGGGTTTCCTAAAGGTTTTCCCATACAGTTAGCTTAATAATATACAGCGCCGTATACTTAATTCTAACCTCTGGGGAACACAAAAATGTGTTCTTATTAAGCAGAGTCTGAATTAAGTGATATTAGAATGCATTGAGATCTGGCTGAAGGGACCAATTTTCCTTAAAAGGAATTCTGAATTATGAAGTTTGAATTAACCAGCTTACACCGTAGTTTTTGGTATATTTTCAAGGCTGCACATCCTTCTCATTCGATTCATAACTTTCTAGTCCCCGAAAAGATGAACGAATTTGCCTTGAGTGTGGAGTAACGCTTGTGACATAGGTATACAGTGCTAACCTCGTCATGCAGCTAAAAAAAAGGTTGCCAAAAACAAGGTTGTTAATACAGTGCGCCAATGTCACAACAAATGATGCTACTTGATTCAAACAGAACTTCTAACCACTACACAGCGATCATGATGTTTGTTATAACTCATGTTCCCTACCTTTAATTTTAATTTAATTAATTTAATTTTAATCAACCTTGAATCAACCTTGAATCAACCTTGAATCAACCTTGAATCAACCTTGAATCAACCTTGAATCAACGTTTAATAAACTTTTAATCAACCTTTCACAGGTATGGCTGGAAAGACCCCATGGGAAGAGACTTTACACGATATGGTGCTCGAGACAGCTCAGGATGTAATGAACTCCTACGCCGTTCCACATATCTACGCTTGGATGGTGTTCAAGTCTGTCCCAGAGCCAGAAAACAAGGACGAAGTCTTGGAGAAAGCCAAACAGAGATGGGTCACCGCCCTTAACTTGGCTGAGAAGCTATCAAAAAGTTGCGGATCTAAGAAATTTCTTTTCGGAAACGAGGTAAGACAACTTTTACATATCTCTGCTAATCAATAGAATACAGTACCTGGGTCATAGTCAAAGTGTTTTCGTACTGTAGTGTACATTGGCCAGAATTCTTTGGGCGGATCAATTTTGTGTCCGAATTCTTGTTAACTGCTATTACATATAAGACGGGTGGCAATTGATAGATAATTTCTACAAATTGGCCTGAGGTATGGATCAGGACAAATGTGAAGTACTTATGAAGTTTTGTATTATGTGTTATTTGGCCTGTTTACCCAGGGCAAGTTCTATGGTAACAAATGCTCATGCCAAATATAATGGTTTGATATGCACAATGTGTCACTACACATCGCCACAAACCAGTTATTAGTCCCTTGATTATGTTTTCCATATTCTGACCCACAGTGCAAAAGGGATATGATTGCTTCACCTATATTACTAAAGCAAGTGAATGCAAAAAATTTTCTCCAATTCTTCCAGTGCATATCAGAATTTTCTTAGATTCACGCCTCTCTGCATGCAGAAGAATTATGCAGACAACATTATTTAATTTTGCAGATTGGTCTTGCTGATGTATGGTTATGGTGCGGTATGGACTTCGCTAAACTAGCCACACCAGATGTGATGAGCATAACTCCTTTCGCTACACAATGGTCGGCCAAGTTTGAGGCAGATCCGCGTGTAAAGAAATACCTCGCCGGTCGACCCGACTCCAATTTGTAAATTTGTCGGTGTTGTCTTGCATCTGATTATTTTTAGATCTGTCAAACAGCCGTCCGTATTTCTCTCAATAATATGAGTTATCATCCATTACATGCACTTTCTGTGATAAAGAGACCAAGTTATGTTTTTAGGTGCCCGAGCTAAATAAACATTGTGTTTACTAAATTGTTTTTTATTTTTTGATGTTGTTCTAGTAATGTGTTTGCATTTTGACTCGGCGAAGGATTTAGATTTATTAAGCCTATCAATACATCATAGCAAGCATATCACTTACTGTCGATAAGTTTGATGTTGGTATTAAAAGTGAGTAGACTTTGCTTGCTTGTTTCTTGTTTGTTAAACTTGATCATAGGTTTAAATCGGGAGGTGTGTGCTCAAGTTATTGTTACAGGTGGTTTTCTATCACTAGGTTTTCAAACTTGAGCCGAGCAAAACAAACCTTGCAAAGCTAAAATTTACCTGCACCCCAAGCGCTCAGACTAAATAAATAATTCTTTGAAGTTGTGAGGTGATATATTATTGACCCTTGTGTTAGAGGATTGTAGATTTAATAATACAGCACAATATCGATCGAGTAATAACAGAACAGGTTTTTAGTTAAATGTCAACAATGCAACTCCCAGTAAAACTTTAAAATTATCTTTACCCTAGAACTAATGAGTTACACACTGTTAAGGACTAGGAGGTGGCTCAGCTAGTTAGAGCGCGTCCCTCAGCATGCAAAAGTGTTGAAAGGCGTGGGTTTGAATTGAATCCCAATGCAGCCCACTGACTACTGGGACATGTTTGTGTGCTACGACCTGCCTACAAACTGAGAGGAAATTGCCGCAGACATTGGCGGCCTAGCCCCTATGGCACCCATTATGTTGCTGCCCATTCTTAAGAATTTAAATAACGTTTTTAACCAACATTTAATTAACTTCCTATAAGGTTACTTTAGCCTCTAGACACAATACTCCCGCCAACGATCTGAAAATTATAATTCATTTGCATCAAATAAATAATATGATTTTTCTTGCAATCTCAACGGTGGAAGGCCCAGTTAGTGGTTTTCCTAAGTCTGTGCTGAGAAATAAGAAGCTGAATTGGTGCACACTGGTAGCCTGGGATTCAGGCCAACAATGAAGCCTTGTCTGCGTTATTGGTGATGTTGGATATTGCTTCTGTGCTGTTATCTGCTCATGTATCACTATTATTGTACCTTTATAAATGGACCCATGTGCTTGTGTTTTGTTTTGATCGGCTGACAGGTTTTGGTTTGTTATTGTGTGGAGTTATCTGCAACCTGAAACTTTTAAATCTCCAGGTACCATCATGAAGACCCTACATGAACTGAATTGTCATACAAGAGTGTTGATCTCTTTGACAGGCCTGATAGGGCGTAAAAAGGCACATAAAATTAGTCAAATTTATTTACCCGACATGTCCATTTATGGCTTGGCCGATTCCAAAACAATAGCCTGTGAATAATCTTGGTAGGCCTATTGGGTGGGTTTCTACATTATATTATTTGGGGCTTTAACAAAGACTATTTCAAATTCACCAGTATCCCTTACCATACTCATTAATCTGTAAATCATCGTGATATATATAATACACATGTATACTGGGTAGGCGATAATCCGACCCTACAAATATGGATCTAATACGTGCTCTGTCTCTTACAGTTAGTATTATTGCAATTTGGATGTAAACTCAGACTATAAAATGACAGTCTTTGTCACTGTTACTGTCACTTAGAAACTGACAGTCATAAACCTATGTTGACTAAACGCTGGATGTGGCTTGTTGTCCCAAATGGTGTTATGTCCAACCTGACTTTGATTCCACTGGGCTCTTGACTGTTGCAACAACTGGTGTTTTAACGAAAGTTTATTTGGGCCTTGGTATATTTCCTGGATTTTTTTTCATTGGCATATCATGCTCTCTGCGCATTTTATCCTGATGGTATTTTGACCAGGCATTATGGCAAGGTTATGACCATACTGCTGGATACCCCAGCACATGCTCGACAATAATGACTAACCTGAAAAAATGCACTTCAACAATTACTCATGATGCGGTTTTCAATCAAATGGTCTGTCATCATGACTGTGTAGCTAGTCTGAGCCCCCTAGACTCGTGCCCCCACATCTGACGCCCCCCTGCCGGGGCAGCACTTGTACTCATTACAACTTCAAGAGCTCATAAATGAAATCACTGTGGGTTCTTTGATGAAGTTTTATTGTTTTGTAGCTAAGATTATGATAGAAAATGATGTGTTCAAAGGAATTCGTCATATTCATAGGTCAGAAGGGCATAGTGAAGTACTTGCGCAGCTTGTCCGTTCTGGTGATGGCGGATGTATCAACTACCTATAAGACACAAATAAAAATATACTTTAGTGAATTTGACAAAGCTAAGAAAGCAGTTCTCTACTTTGATGCTATCATAAGTCCTGGTGTAAATCATTTAATTTAAGTCACAGTGTCGCTATCATATTGTTTGGTATTGTTTTGAAGTTCTCAGTCTAATTTTACATGCGTCAGCAACCTTTGACATTCACTAAGTTGCCATTCATTGTGTTCACATCAACTTGAGGAGCTATGGAATCATGGCAAAAGCATGGGTTCAATTTAGTTGCGTATTGGTTTGTGTTCCTTCGTTCGATTAGGGCCGAGCACAGTGGATAGCATCAAAGACTGGTTCAATTCCCGACTGCGGTAGACCTTTTTGAATTTTTTTCAAGCATCCCATTTCAAATGGTGAGGGATTCGCTTCATTTTGAGTTCCAATCAATGCATGGGAACTTTGTGATTGCCTTTGAACACAGCTGAAGCTTTAAGATTTACTGGGTCAAAAACATTCTTTGCATCTTGCCTAAGAGGTCATCTTCCATCAATTTAATAAAGGGTTGTTGCTGACAGAGACCAAGATAGACTTTTGCCACCCCTTTTGTCCGACGCCCCCCCCCCTTCTAAATTGTAATCAGCAAAGAGATCTGACTCATGGAAATAAAAGAGAGGGAGTCATCAGTTATTCCAGAGAGTCAGAATTATATTAAATTACAAAGATTAAGAAACAAAAAATAATATCCTTTTGTTCATAATTAGACACAGCGTACTTAATAATTGGACACAACGTAACTTAATCAATTGGAGACAACGTTCTTAAGACACTCTAGACTCTAGAGTCTAGACTATCGAAATTCTGAAACCATATAGCCCTAGAATCAGTCACATATTAGACCATTAGGTATATACTTTCGGTTTGAGCAAATCTTCATAGTTGTAATCTGCTGAATGGGCAACATATGGAGATAAAAAAAATTGAAACTTTAAAATACTTACCGTCGGACCAACATTCATCATCAGGCATACAAGTATTAAATTTGCAATCAGTACAGCAGTATTTATTGCGGGTGCCGTAGCCGACGCAGTCTTTAGTTTGCACGCACTGTTCAAAACCCTCAGGGTTCAAACTCCTGCAGAATTTTTCTGTGACGAAGACAGCATCAACTGAAAAAATTAAAAGATTTTAATTAGCATTTAAACGATCATGAATTGTTTTATGTCACGCTTGCAATTTTGTTTAAATTCTCAACTAGTTCTTGACTTTGTTATCTCAAAGTCTGAGATTTCTTCTTTGTGTATTATCAATTTACTATTATTTATTGAGAAAATCACATTTTAAATAGTTTGAAATATTCTTAAACGATAAACAGAACATAGTTCACATGAATAAATACTGTAGTCGTCATATTACACTAACTATAACTAATTAAAGTATTCTCACCAACAGCGGCCATGAACAGGCAAGCAATAACCACCAATATGAATCGTGCCATTGTGAAGAAGCTGAATTATGTCTATCTGCTCGACTGCTGATTTAGATGATGACTGTGTTGAGCCTGCAAAACCAGCTTATATAGTGCACAAGATCCCCCATCACAAGACCAAATGTTAACTATTGAATATCCATTAATTAACTTCAGGGTTGTATTCATTTTGTTATGATCACTGTTGATAAAGCTAGTTATTATTGTTATTCTGGGAAAAATCATATTTTGATTATTATGGAGGGAATAATGAATGCTTGCCAAACTTGTAAAACTGTGGGAAACCACAACTGTCTGGCAAAATAAGGAATTGAAACACGTCACACCATCACGATGCGTCTTTCCAAATTCTTCTATAGCAATATATCACTAACCACTACCCATGGCAATAGTTGCATACAGAGCAAGCCAGTTTACCCAATACAGGTCCTGAAAGTGTCACTTACGTTATAGACCAGAATGCCTCGTATGCAATATGTGATGTTTACTTTTGGGACTTCTCATCTGCATTTAACACAATTCAATAGCAAACATCTTAAGCCAGAGTTGAAACATTTAGGGTTCTAGGCTGCCATGTCATAAACTTGTCACTGAATTTTCTTGTTAGTAAAACCAAAAGAAAAATCTGTCTTAAAGTGAAGTCATATGGGGTTGTTTTCTCACAATTAGGAGTAAATTTCATGTAAACTGTCGTTCGAATTGGGATTTCCACAATTTGTGGAACGCTGTATGTTAACAATGTACGTAACCAGATAGTATAAATTTTCACAAAATGCTATCTGAGTGGCTGCCCGTTTTGATTGAAAAGTCAAGGTCATATCTATGCAAACACAACTTTGGTAAAAAGATGGAGTGGATGATCAATATGTAGAGTTTCTCATTCAATTTTGGACCTGGAGTAAGAGGGGAAGGGATACAGTGAATTATGAGTATCAAATTGAAACAATTATTAGGAGATGGTTGAGGCATACATAGAAGCTGAATCACTGGGCGGTTGGTATAAACAACGAGTAACAGCTTCTCCTTGGTATAAATCTTTTTATTTCATATCACTGTTAGGGCTATGGTTCGTATTAGCGCAGAAGGATTGCGCTCATACAATTTTCGGAGATGAGAATCATGTGTGGCAGGTTGACATTAGTACGAAATTATATTTGCAAGAAGAAGCAGAAATTTGCATGAGAACGTGTGGCCTTACCTTAAATCAATCACCACAAATACTGGGCCCCTTCTTTATATAAATGCAGTAATGGAACGATACTCAAGTAAGCAGGACAAACCTTGCATAACAAGATGTATTTCTATGATGACGATCTGCAGCAGGGCTGTACCTATGACTTGTAAAGTGGCGGGGCAAGGGTTGTGTTGGTAGTATTATGTTGCAATGAGGGTGCAACAGGGGCTCGGGGGGCTCGGGGGTGGGAGGGCAACAGGGGCGCAGGAAGGCCTGCAGGAAGGTTTGCTACTGTAGAGATAAATATTCTCAATTGCTGGTAAAATGGGAGACAATCTGGAACATGTGAGCCCAAATGTTATAAGGATTGTAACATGACTCATTACTCTGTCACACTCAAACTCTCTATCAGGAAAAAGCACACAACAGAGGATGTAAAACTTGTCTGGTGTTGATTTGTGTGCATAAAGTACTTCGTTGACTGCTTTATATGTGTCAAAACTGTTATGTAAACAAAAAATAATACAATATAGTTATTGGTATATTTCATGAGAATATTCTTTATGACTATGAATGATTATATTGTATGTATTATATGTATGTTATGTTATATTTTTCAGAGTGACCTCCCTTGATCACCGCTGTAAAACTGCATTTGCTAACCTTATTTGGTTAACAAAAACTTGCCTCATATTTCCTAAGAAAAGTGAATCCAGAAATAGTAGTTCCTATTACAAAACAAGATAAATTAAAATCTAGCTCTATCAAATGCAATTAAATTTGGTGTCAGGGACGAAGTGTCATGGAAAAAGCAGTCAATTTTTACAAATGATTACATAAAATGTCATAAAAATATCTATTCTTGTGACTTTTATCAATGTCAGAATACAATGATCTACGCCATTTGAGCTTCAAATATCTATGTTAGATGACACTGCACAATTTTTGCCAAGGTCCAAGGGCTAATCAAACCAATTGAAAATGATTACATAAAATGTCATAAAAATATCTATTCTTGTGACTTTTATCAACGTCAGAATACAATGATCTAGGCCATTTGAGCTTCAAATATCTATGTTAGATGACACTGCACAATTTTTGCCAAGTTCCAAGGGCTAATCAAGCCAATTGAAAATGATTACATAAAATGTCATAAAAATATCTATTCTTGTGACTTTTATCAACGTCAGGATACAATGATCGACGCCAGCTGTGGGCAACCTGCAGCCTTTTTGCCAGTGCGACCTAATAGGTAATCTTTTGCGGCCTAATTGTGGCCTTACACCTGTAAGATTTATCACACATTAATTTTGATTCCTCTTTCATTATGTTGAGAAACAAGTATGCATAGCATTCTGTAAGTCCAAGATATTTCAAAGTAGTGGCCATTCTGTATCATGCATGGAGCCAAGCGTCCCTAGCCACTCTACACAAAATTATCATAATATGATGATTTGCCGAATGCCAATGACTTTTTCAAGTTGTTTTTCTTTCGAAATGACACAAAACAGTGACATTGGCATATTAAAAATTACAAAGTTCTCTAACATAATAGTAATTATTATTTTTTGCAAAACTGCAAAATTTTGGACGAAAGTGTTACAATTTGTCACAATTACTCCGGCATTATGCATTCATTTCACAACCATTTGCAAAAGATTTCCCCTGTTGCAGGAGGGCAGGCGCTGTCAGACCAAAATTATAACAGGGCGTCAAAATTATTTTTACGCTGCGCGAAATTATTTTTTCCCAATCGCCACTTTTTTACACTTTGGCTCCTGGGAGGAAACTACAGCACCCCTCCCACACACATCCTGCCCTTTGTCATACACATGAAACATATATGTACACAATAAAATCATGAGGTAAAACGACATCACAAAACTCCTGAAGATTAGATAAACCGGTATATCTGCTTGGTTGATGTTTCTTGCAACATACTGCAGTTTTTACAAAATAGAAGTGCCAAAATTGTTACTCCAGTTCCAATTTTATCCCTGGAAGATATGTTGCGGCCTTTTGAGTTGAGCCTGCGTAAAATGTGACCTTTTTCAATAAAAGGTTGCCCAGCCATGATCTAGACTGTGATTAGCTTGAGTTTCTGAGGTGTTTTGATGATGGGAGGGGTGGAAGTAATGGCATAGCCTTGATATTCAAACTAGGATGCAAAGAGATGATTATCTGATGACGGCACAATGATTTTCCCGTGTTGCGTCTTGTTGAAAAGCTCTGCACAACAATAACCAAATAGCAGAATTTGAATTTGATTCCTACTGCACTGCAAGTAAACAAAGAGCATCAGGATGTGATGTGTTGTGCACATTCTGATTCATCTCATGAGCTCCTCTAGTAGTCTAAGTGCTCAGACGGCTGCAAAGCGAGTTAGCAACATTACGTTATCAAACACTCACATTGCAGCTGTCTGAGCACTTAGACTAGAGCTCCAGATATGATTTCGCTGTTCGCCTGTTATGCACAGCGAATTTCGAGTACTAAAATGCTAGCGGGCTGAGGATATATCCTAAATCAATCTTATTATATTTTAAACAGCAAAACCACTGAAATAAAATGGCTGGCAAGAAAGGAGATGATTCCCTTCTGTACTTCGGTATCCGAGCTCGTGGTGAGGCCACTCGTATGCTGTACGCCATCGCCGGCAAGAAGATGGAGGACAAGCGAGTCACCTTCGAGCAATGGGCTGAGATGAAGCCATGTAAGTATCTGTGAAATCAATTTTTCTGCTTTAATACTTTATTTGGCAATCTAAATCATTTCTAAGAAAATAAGCTATCTTTGGGTTCTGTCTCAAGACCAGACAACTCCAACAACCTCCAATTAGCCTTATCTTTATCTTTATCTATCTTTAGTATTTTTGGATAACGTTTATCAATAACTGTATAAGAAGTAATAGTAGCTACAATATTCTTTGTTTTAAGTTAACTTTTTATTTGATCACCTGTTATTGTGACCCAAAAAAGAAGAAAACTGACAAAATCAAAAAGCCACAGCTTTACCCACAGCCAGCCCTTAAAAGCGTTCGGGATGGCGATCGCGGCCGTAGGCGGTCCAACGACCGCCTACGGCCGCGATAGCCATCCCGAACGCTTTTAAGGGCTGGCTGTGCTTTTACCCTCATCATAGATGACATGTTTTTGAAATAATGAAGATGAATTATTGCTGATTTGAGATAAATTGGAAAGTTTTAACCATATTTTACATTTGACTTATAATTTTACTCTTCTTATTTACAGCTCAGCCATTGGGTCAGCTGCCCACATTAACAACTAGTGATGGTCTCATCTGCTGCTCCAACGTCATCGCCAGACACGTCGCCAAGAAATTTGGTGGGTTCAATTCTCCTTGTACTCTTCTTAGATTAAACTGAGTACGATTTGATTGGCCACTTACTTGAGTAGTTTTCTCATTGGGTTTCCTAAAGGTTTTCCCATACAGTTAGCTTAATAATATACAGCGCCGTATACTTAATTCTAACCTCTGGGGAACACAAAAATGTGTTCTTATTAAGCAGAATCTGAATTAAGTGATATTAGAATGCATTGAGATCTGGCTGAAGGGACCAATTTTCCTTAAAAGGAATTTTGAATTATGAAGTTTGAATTAACCAGCTTACACCGTAGTTTTTGGTATATTTTCAAGGCTGCACATCCTTCTCATTCGATTCATAACTTTCTAGTCCCCTTGTGACATAGGTATACAGTGCTAACCTCGTCATGCAGCTAAAAAAAAGGTTGCCAAAAAAAAGGTTGCTAATACAGTGCGCCAATGTCACAACAAATGATGCTACTTGATTCAAACAGAACTTCTAACCACTACACAGCGATCATGATGTTTGTTATAACTCATGTTCCCTACCTTTAATTTTAATTTAATTAATTTAATTTCAATCAACCTTGAATCAACCTTGAATCAACCTTGAATCAACCTTGAATCAACCTTGAATCAACCTTGAATCAACCTTGAATCAACATTTAATCAACCTTTAATCAACGTTTAATAAACGTTTAATCAACCTTTCACAGGTATGGCTGGAAAGACCCCATGGGAAGAGACTTTACACGATATGGTGCTCGAGACAGCTCAGGATGTAATGAACTCCTACGCCGTTCCACATATCTACGCTTGGATGGTGTTCAAGTCTGTCCCAGAGCCAGAAAACAAGGACGAAGTCTTGGAGAAAGCCAAACAGAGATGGGTCACCGCCCTTAACTTGGCTGAGAAGCTATCAAAAAGTTGCGGATCTAAGAAATTTCTTTTCGGAAACGAGGTAAGACAACTTTTACATATCTCTGCTAATCAATAGAATACAGTACCTGGGTCATAGTCAAAGTGTTTTCGTACTGTAGTGTACATTGGCCAGATTTCTTTGGGCGGATCAATTTTGTGTCCGAATTCTTGTTAACTGCTATTACATATAAGACGGGTGGCAATTGATAGACAATTTCTACAAATTGGCCTGAGGTATGGATCAGGACAAATGTGAAGTACTTATGAAGTTTTGTATTATGTGTTATTTGGCCTGTTTACCCAGGGCAAGTTCTATGGTAACAAATGCTCATGCCAAATATAATGGTTTGATATGCACAATGTGTCACTACACATCGCCACAAACCAGTTATTAGTCCCTTGATTATGTTTTCCATATTCTGACCCACAGTGCAAAAGGGATATGATTGCTTCACCTATATTACTAAAGCAAGTGAATGCAAAAAATTTTCTCCAATGCTTCCAGTGCATATCAGAATTTTCTTAGATTCACGCCTCTCTGCATGCAGAAGAATTATGCAGACAACATTATTTAAATTTGCAGATTGGTCTTGCTGATGTATGGTTATGGTGCGGTATGGACTTCGCTAAACTAGCCACACCAGATGTGATGAGCGTAACTCCTTTCGCTAAACAATGGTCGGCCAAGTTTGAGGCAGATCCGCGTGTAAAGAAATACCTCGCCGGTCGACCCGACTCCAATTTGTAAATTTGTCGGTGTTGTCTTGCATCTGATTATTTTTAGATCTGTCAAACAGCCGTCCGTATTTCTCTCAATAATATGAGTTATCATCCATTACATGCACTTTCTGTGATAAAGAGACCAAGTTATGTTTTTAGGTGCCCGAGCTAACTAAACATTGTGTTTACTAAATTGTTTTTTATTTTTGATGTTGTTCTAGTAATGTGTTTGCATTTTGACTTGGTGAAGGATTTAGATTTATTAAGCCTATCAATACATCATAGCAAGCATATCACTTACTGTCGATAAGTTTGATGTTGGTATTAGAAGTGAGTAGACTTTGCTTGCTTGTTTCTTGTTTGTTAAACTTGATCATAGGTTTAAATCGGGAGGTGTGTGCTCAAGTTATTGTTACAGGTGGTTTTCTATCACTAGGTTTTCAAACTTGAGCCGAGCAAAACAAACCTTGCAAAGCTAAAATTTACCTGCACCCCAAGCGCTCAGACTAAATAAATAATTCTTTTGAAGTTGTGAGGTGATATATTATTGACCCTTGTGTTAGAGGATTGTAGATTTAATAATACAGCACAATATCGATCGAGTAATAACAGAACAGGTTTTTAGTTAAATGTCAACAATGCAACTCCCAGTAAAACTTTAAAATTATCTTTACCCTAGAACTAATGAGTTACACACTGTTAAGGACTAGGAGGTGGCTCAGCTAGTTAGAGCGCGTCCCTCAGCATGCAAAAGTGTTGAAAGGCGTGGGTTTGAATTGAATCCCAATGCAGCCCACTGACTACTGGGACATGTTTGTGTGCTACGACCTGCCTACAAACTGAGAGGAAATTGCCGCAGATATTGGTGGCCTAGCCCCTATGGCACCCATTATGTTGCTGCCCATTCTTAAGAATTTAAATAACGTTTTTAACCAACATTTAATTAACTTCCTATAAGGTTACTTTAGCCTCTAGACACAATACTCCCGCCAACGATCTGAAAATTATAATTCATTTGCATCAAATAAATAATATGATTTTTCTTGCAATCTCAACGGTGGAAGGCCCAGTTAGTGGTTTTCCTAAGTCTGTGCTGAGAAATAAGAAGCTGAATTGGTGCACACTGGTAGCCTGGGATTCAGGCCAACAATGAAGCCTTGTCTGCGTTATTGGTGATGTTGGATATTGCTTGTGTGGTGTTATCTGCTCATGTATCACTATTATTGTACCTTTATAAATGGACCCATGTGCTTGTGTTTTGTTTTGATCGGCTGACAGGTTTTGGTTTGTTATTGTGTGGAGTTATCTGCATCCTGAAACTTTTAAATCTCCAGGTACCATCATGAAGACCCTACATGAACTGGATTGTCATACAAGAGTGTTGATCTCTTTGACAGGCCTGATAGGGCGTAAAAAGGCACATAAAATTAGTCAAATTTATTTACCCGACATGTCCATCTATGGCTTGGCCGATTCCAAAACAATAGCCTGTGAATAATCTTGGTAGGCCTATTGGGTGGGTTTCTACATTATATTATTTGGGGCTTTAACAAAGACTATTTCAAATTCACCAGTATCCCTTACCATACTCATTAATTTGTAAATCATCGTGATATATATAATACACATGTATACTGGGTAGGCGATAATCCGACCCTACAAATATGGATCTAATACGTGCTCTGTCTCTTACAGTTAGTATTATTGCAATTTGGATGTAAACTCAGACTATAAAATGACAGTCTTTGTCACTGTTACTGTCACTTAGAAACTGACAGTCATAAACCTATGTTGACTAAACGCTGGATGTGGCTTGTTGTCCCAAATGGTGTTATGTCCAACCTGACTTTGATTCCACTGGGCTCTTGACTGTTGCAACAACTGGTGTTTTAACGAAAGTTTATTTGGGCCTTGGTATATTTCCTGGATTTTTTTTCATTGGCATATCATGCTCTCTGCGCATTTTGTCCTGATGGTATTTTGACCAGGCATTATGGCAAGGTTATGACCGTACTGCTGGATACCCCAGCACATGCTCGACAATAATGACTAACCTGAAAAAACGCACTTCAACAATTACTCATGATGCGGTTTTCAATCAAATGGTCTGTCATCATGACTGTGTAGCTAGTCTGAGCCCCCTAGACTCGTGCCCCCACATCTGACGCCCCCCTGCCGGGGCAGCACTTGTACTCATTACAACTTCAAGAGCTCATAAATGAAATCACTGTGGGTTCTTTGATGAAGTTTTATTGTTTTGTAGCTAAGATTATGATAGAAAATGATGTGTTCAAAGGAATTCGTCATATTCATAGGTCAGAAGGGCATAGTGAAGTACTTGCGCAGCTTGTCCGTTCTGGTGATGGCGGATGTATCAACTACCTATAAGACACAAATAAAAATATACTTTAGTGAATTTGACAAAGCTAAGAAAGCAGTTCTCTACTTTGATGCTATCATAAGTCCTGGTGTAAATCATTTAATTTAAGTCACAGTGTCGCTATCATATTGTTTGGTATTGTTTTGAAGTTCTCAGTCTAATTTTACATGCGTCAGCAACCTTTGACATTCACTAAGTTGCCATTCATTGTGTTCACATCAACTTGAGGAGCTATGGAATCATGGCAAAAGCATGGGTTCAATTTAGTTGCGTATTGGTTTGTGTTCCTTCGTTCGATTAGGGCCGAGCACAGTGGATAGCATCAAAGACTGGTTCAATTCCCGACTGCGGTAGACCTTTTTGAATTTTTTTCAAGCATCCCATTTCAAATGGTGAGGGATTCGCTACATTTTGAGTTCCAATCAATGCATGGGAACTTTGTGATTGCCTTTGAACACAGCTGAAGCTTTAAGATTTACTGGGTCAAAAACATTCTTTGCATCTTGCCTAAGAGGTCATCTTCCATCAATTTAATAAAGGGTTGTTGCTGACAGAGACCAAGATAGACTTTTGCCACCCCTTTTGTCCGACGCCCCCCCCCCCCCTTCTAAATTGTAATCAACAAAGAGATCTGACTCATGGAAATAAAAGAGAGGGAGTCATCAGTTATTCCAGAGAGTCAGAATTATATTAAATTACAAAGATTAAGAAACAAAAAATAATATCCTTTTGTTCATAATTAGACACAGCGTACTTAATAATTGGACACAACGTAACTTAATCAATTGGAGACAACGTTCTTAAGACACTCTAGACTCTAGAGTCTAGACTATCGAAATTCTGAAACCATATAGCCCTAGAATCAGTCACATATTAGACCATTAGGTATATACTTTCGGTTTGAGCAAATCTTCATAGTTGTAATCTGCTGAATGGGCAACATATGGAGATAAAAAAAATTGAAACTTTAAAATACTTACCGTCGGACCAACATTCATCATCAGGCATACAAGTATTAAATTTGCAATCAGTACAGCAGTATTTATTGCGGGTGCCGTAGCCGACGCAGTCTTTAGTTTGCACGCACTGTTCAAAACCCTCAGGGTTCAAACTCCTGCAGAATTTTTCTGTGACGAAGACAGCATCAACTGAAAAAATTAAAAGATTTTAATTAGCATTTAAACGATCATGAATTGTTTCATGTCACGCTTGCAATTTTGTTTAAATTCTCAACTAGTTCTTGACTTTGTTATCTCAAAGTCTGAGATTTCTTCTTTTTGTATTATCAATTTACAATTATTTATTGAGAAAATCACATTTTAAATAGTTTGAAATATTCTTAAACGATAAACAGAACATAGTTCACATGAATAAATACTGTAGTCGTCATATTACAATAACTATAACTAATTAAAGTATTCTCACCAACAGCGGCCATGAACAGGCAAGCAATAACCACCAATATGAATCGTGCCATTGTGAAGAAGCTGAATTATGTCTATCTGCTCGACTGCTGATTTAGATGATGACTGTGTTGAGCCTGCAGAACCAGCTTATATAGTGCACAAGATCCCCCATCACAAGACCAAATGTTAACTATTGAATATCCATTAATTAACTTCAGGGTTGTATTCATTTTGTTATGATCACTGTTGATAAAGCTAGTTATTATTGTTATTCTGGGAAAAATCATATTTTGATTATTATGGAGGGAATAATGAATGCTTGCCAAACTTGTAAAACTGTGGGAAACCACAACTGTCTGGCAAAATAAGGAATTGAAACACGTCACACCATCACGATGCGTCTTTCCAAATTCTTCTATAGCAATATATCACTAACCACTACCCATGGCAATAGTTGCATACAGAGCAAGCCAGTTTACCCAATACAGGTCCTGAAAGTGTCACTTACGTTATAGACCAGAATGCCTCGTATGCAATATGTGATGTTTACTTTTGGGACTTCTCATCTGCATTTAACACAATTCAATAGCAAACATCTTAAGCCACAGTTGAAACATTTAGGGTTCTAGGCTGCCATGTCATAAACTTGTCACTGAATTTTCTTGTTAGTAAAACCAAAAGAAAAATCTGTCTTAAAGTGAAGTCATATGGGGTTGTTTTCTCACAATTAGGAGTAAATTTCATGTAAACTGTCGTTCGGATTGGGATTTCCACAATTTGTGGAACGCTGTATGTTAACAATGTACGTAACCAGATAGTATAAATTTTCACAAAATGCTATCTGAGTGGCTGCCCGTTTTGATTGAAAAGTCAAGGTCATATCTATGCAAACACAACTTTGGTAAAAAGATGGAGTGGATGATCAATATGTAGAGTTTCTCATTCAATTTTGGACCTGGAGTAAGAGGGGAAGGGATACAGTGAATTATGAGTATCAAATTGAAACAATTATTAGGAGATGGTTGAGGCATACATAGAAGCTGAATCACTGGGCGGTTGGTATAAACAACGAGTAACAGCTTCTCCTTGGTATAAATCTTTTTATTTCATATCACTGTTGGGGAATGGTTCGTATTAGCGCAGAAGGATTGCGCTCATACAATTTTCGGAGATGAGAATCATGTGTGGCAGGTTGACATTAGTACGAAATTATATTTGCAAGAAGAAGCAGAAATTTGCATGAGAACGTGTGGCCTTACCTTAAATCAATCACCACAAATACTGGGCCCCTTCTTTATATAAATGCAGTAATGGAACGATACTCAAGTAAGCAGGACAAACCTTGCATAACAAGATGTATTTCTATGATGACGATCTGCAGCAGGGCTGTACCTATGACTTGTAAAGTGGCGGGGCAAGGGTTGTGTTGGTAGTATTATGTTGCAATGAGGGTGCAACAGGGGCTCGGGGGGCTCGGGGGTGGGAGGGCAACAGGGGCGCAGGAAGGCCTGCAGGAAGGTTTGTTACTGTAGAGATAAATATTCTCAATTGCTGGTAAAATGGGAGACAATCTGGAACATGTGAGCCCAAATGTTATAAGGATTGTAACATGACTCATTACTCTGTCACACTCAAACTCTCTATCAGGAAAAAGCACACAACAGAGGATGTAAAACTTGTCTGGTGTTGATTTGTGTGCATAAAGTACTTCGTTGACTGCTTTATATGTGTCAAAACTGTTATGTAAACAAAAAATAATACAATATAGTTATTGGTATATTTCATGAGAATATTCTTTATGACTATGAATGATTATATTGTATGTATTATATGTATGTTATGTTATATTTTTCAGAGTGACCTCCCTTGATCACCGCTGTAAAACTGCATTTGCTAACCTTATTTGGTTAACAAAAACTTGCCTCATATTTCCTAAGAAAAGTGAATCCAGAAATAGTAGTTCCTATTACAAAACAAGATAAATTAAAATCTAGCTCTATCAAATGCAATTAAATTTGGTGTCAGGGACGAAGTGTCATGGAAAAAGCAGTCAATTTTTACAAATGATTACATAAAATGTCATAAAAATATCTACTCTTGTGACTTTTATCAATGTCAGAATACAATGATCTACGCCATTTGAGCTTCAAATATCTATGTTAGATGACACTGCACAATTTTTGCCAAGGTCCAAGGGCTAATCAAACCAATTGAAAATGATTACATAAAATGTCATAAAAATATCTATTCTTGTGACTTTTATCAACGTCAGAATACAATGATCTAGGCCATTTGAGCTTCAAATATCTATGTTAGATGACACTGCACAATTTTTGCCAAGTTCCAAGGGCTAATCAAGCCAATTGAAAATGATTACATAAAATGTCATAAAAATATCTATTCTTGTGACTTTTATCAACGTCAGGATACAATGATCGACGCCAGCTGTGGGCAACCTGCAGCCTTTTTGCCAGTGCGACCTAATAGGTAATCTTTTGCGGCCTAATTGTGGCCTTACACCTGTAAGATTTATCACACATTAATTTTGATTCCTCTTTCATTATGTTGAGAAACAAGTATGCATAGCATTCTGTAAGTCCAAGATATTTCAAAGTAGTGGCCATTCTGTATCATGCATGGAGCCAAGCGTCCCTAGCCACTCTACACAAAATCATCATAATATGATGATTTGCCGAATGCCAATGACTTTTTCAAGTTGTTTTTCTTTCGAAATGACACAAAACAGTGACATTGGCATATTAAAAATTACAAAGTTCTCTAACATAATAGTAATTATTATTTTTTGCAAAACTGCAAAATTTTGGACGAAAGTGTTACAATTTGTCACAATTACTCCGGCATTATGCATTCATTTCACAACCATTTGCAAAAGATTTCCCCTGTTGCAGGAGGGCAGGCGCTGTCAGACCAAAATTATAACAGGGCGTCAAAATTATTTTTACGCTGCGCGAAATTAATTTTTCCCAATCGCCACTTTTTTACACTTTGGCTCCTGGGAGGAAACTACAGCACCCCTCCCACACACATCCTGCCCTTTGTCATACACATAAAACATATATGTACACAATAAAATCATGAGGTAAAACGACATCACAAAACTCCTGAAGATTAGATAAACCGGTATATCTGCTTGGTTGATGTTTCTTGCAACATACTGCAGTTTTTACAAAATAGAAGTGCCAAAATTGTTACTCCAGTTCCAATTTTATCCCTGGAAGATATGCTGCGGCCTTTTGAGTTGAGCCTGCGTAAAATGTGGCCTTTTTCAATAAAAGGTTGCCCAGCCATGATCTAGACTGTGATTAGCTTGAGTTTCTGAGGTGTTTTGATGATGGGAAGGGTGGAAGTAATGGATTAGCCTTGATATTCAAACTAGGATGTAAAGAGATGATTATCTGATGACGGCACAATGATTTTCCCGTGTTGCGTCTTGTTGAAAAGCTCTGCACAACAATAACCAAATAGCAGAATTTGAATTTGATTCCTACTGCACTGCAAGTAAACAAGGAGCATCAGGATGTGATGTGTTGTGCACATTCTGATTCATCTCATGAGCTCCTCTAGTAGTCTAAGTGCTCAGACGGCTGCAAAGCGAGTTAGCAACATTACGTTATCAAACACTCACATTGCAGCTGTCTGAGCACTTAGACTAGAGCTCCAGATATGATTTCGCTGTTCGCCTGTTATGCACAGCGAATTTCGAGTACTAAAATGCTAGCGGGCTGAGGATATATCCTAAATCAATCTTATTATATTTTAAACAGCAAAACCACTGAAATAAAATGGCTGGCAAGAAAGGAGATGATTCCCTTCTGTACTTCGGTATCCGAGCTCGTGGTGAGGCCACTCGTATGCTGTACGCCATCGCCGGCAAGAAGATGGAGGACAAGCGAGTCACCTTCGAGCAATGGGCTGAGATGAAGCCATGTAAGTATCTGTGAAATCAATTTTTCTGCTTTAATACTTTATTTGGCAATCTAAATCATTTCTAAGAAAATAAGCTATCTTTGGGTTCTGTCTCAAGACCAGACAACTCCAACAACCTCCAATTAGCCTTATCTTTATCTTTATCTATCTTTAGTATTTTTGGATAACGTTTATCAATAACTGTATAAGAAGTAATAGTAGCTACAATATTCTTTGTTTTAAGTTAACTTTTTATTTGATCACCTGTTATTGTGACCCAAAAAAGAAGAAAACTGGTAAAATCAAAAAGCCACAGCTTTACCCACAGCCAGCCCTTAAAAGCGTTCGGGATGGCGATCGCGGCCGTAGGCGGTCCAACGACCGCCTACGGCCGCGATAGCCATCCCGAACGCTTTTAAGGGCTGGCTGTGCTTTTACCCTCGTCATAGATGACATGTTTTTGAAATAATGAAGATGAATTATTGCTGATTTGAGATAAATTGGAAAGTTTTAACCATATTTTACATTTGACTTATAATTTTACTCTTCTTATTTACAGCTCAGCCATTGGGTCAGCTGCCCACATTAACAACTAGTGATGGTCTCATCTGCTGCTCCAACGTCATCGCCAGACACGTCGCCAAGAAATTTGGTGGGTTCAATTCTCCTTGTACTCTTCTTAGATTAAACTGAGTACGATTTGATTGGCCACTTACTTGAGTAGTTTTCTCATTGGGTTTCCTAAAGGTTTTCCCATACAGTTAGCTTAATAATATACAGCGCCGTATACTTAATTCTAACCTCTGGGGAAAAAAAAATGTGTTCTTATTAAGCAGAGTCTGAATTAAGTGATATTAGAATGCATTGAGATCTGGCTGAAGGGACCAATTTTCCTTAAAAGGAATTTTGAATTATGAAGTTTGAATTAACCTGGGGGGTCTTTCAATTAGAAAGAGTGATCCTTTACTAAAGCAAGTTATCACTATCACATCACTATCACATCGCTCAAAATTATCACTCAATTGGTGTTTCAATTAGAGAAAATCGCTCCCAAATCGCTCACTCAGAATGTATATAGTTCCATCAAGTGACTGAGCGATCTGAAAGCGAGACCCCTAGCAGGTATCGCTCACTCAGTGAGTGAGCGATAATATTGCGATTTTGGCTGTTTCTAATTGAAAGACCCCCCAGCTTACACCGTAGTTTTTGGTATATTTTCAAGGCTGCACATCCTTCTCATTCGATTCATAACTTTCTAGTCCCCGAAAAGATGAATGAATTTGCCTTGAGTGTGGAGTAACGCTTGTGACATAGGTATACAGTGCTAACCTCGTCATGCAGCTAAAAAAAAGGTTGCCAAAAAAAAGGTTGCTAATACAGTGCGCCAATGTCACAACAAATGATGCTACTTGATTCAAACAGAACTTCTAACCACTACACAGCGATCATGAGGTTTGTTATAACTCATGTTCCCTACCTTTAATTTTAATTTAATTAACTTAATTTTAATCAACCTTGAATCAACCTTGAATCAACCTTGAATCAACCTTGAATCAACCTTGAATCAACATTTAATCAACCTTTAATCAACGTTTAATAAACGTTTAATCAACCTTTCACAGGTATGGCTGGAAAGACCCCATGGGAAGAGACTTTACACGATATGGTGCTCGAGACAGCTCAGGATGTAATGAACTCCTACGCCGTTCCACATATCTACGCTTGGATGGTGTTCAAGTCTGTCCCAGAGCCAGAAAACAAGGACGAAGTCTTGGAGAAAGCCAAACAGAGATGGGTCACCGCCCTTAACTTGGCTGAGAAGCTATCAAAAAGTTGCGGATCTAAGAAATTTCTTTTCGGAAACGAGGTAAGACAACTTTTACATATCTCTGCTAATCAATAGAATACAGTACCTGGGTCATAGTCAAAGTGTTTTCGTACTGTAGTGTACATTGGCCAGAATTCTTTGGGCGGATCAATTTTGTGTCCGAATTCTTGTTAACTGCTATTACATATAAGACGGGTGGCAATTGATAGATAATTTCTACAAATTGGCCTGAGGTATGGATCAGGACAAATGTGAAGTACTTATGAAGTTTTGTATTATGTGTTATTTGGCCTGTTTACCCAGGGCAAGTTCTATGGTAACAAATGCTCATGCCAAATATAATGGTTTGATATGCACAATGTGTCACTACACATCGCCACAAACCAGTTATTAGTCCCTTGATTATGTTTTCCATATTCTGACCCACAGTGCAAAAGGGATATGATTGCTTCACCTATATTACTAAAGCAAGTGAATGCAAAAAATTTTCTCCAATTCTTCCAGTGCATATCAGAATTTTCTTAGATTCACGCCTCTCTGCATGCAGAAGAATTATGCAGACAACATTTTTTAATTTTGCAGATTGGTCTTGCTGATGTATGGTTATGGTGCGGTATGGACTTCGCTAAACTAGCCACACCAGATGTGATGAGCGTAACTCCTTTCGCTAAACAATGGTCGGCCAAGTTTGAGGCAGATCCGCGTGTAAAGAAATACCTCGCCGGTCGACCCGACTCCAATTTGTAAATTTGTCGGTGTTGTCTTGCATCTGATTATTTTTAGATCTGTCAAACAGCCGTCCGTATTTCTCTCAATAATATGAGTTATCATCCATTACATGCACTTTCTGTGATAAAGAGACCAAGTTATGTTTTTAGGTGCCCGAGCTAACTAAACATTGTGTTTACTAAATTGTTTTTTATTTTGATGTTGTTCTAGTAATGTGTTTGCATTTTGACTCGGTGAAGGATTTAGATTTATTAAGCCTATCAATACATCATAGCAAGCATATCACTTACTGTCGATAAGTTTGATGTTGGTATTAGAAGTGAGTAGACTTTGCTTGCTTGTTTCTTGTTTGTTAAACTTGATCATAGGTTTAAATCGGGAGGTGTGTGCTCAAGTTATTGTTACAGGTGGTTTTCTATCACTAGGTTTTCAAACTTGAGCCGAGCAAAACAAACCTTGCAAAGCTAAAATTTACCTGCACCCCAAGCGCTCAGACTAAATAAATAATTCTTTGAAGTTGTGAGGTGATATATTATTGACCCTTGTGTTAGAGGATTGTAGATTTAATAATACAGCACAATATCGATCGAGTAATAACAGAACAGGTTTTTAGTTAAATGTCAACAGTGCAACTCCCAGTAAAACTTTAAAATTATCTTTACCCTAGAACTAATGAGTTACACACTGTTAAGGACTAGGAGGTGGCTCAGCTAGTTAGAGCGCGTCCCTCAGCCTGCAAAAGTTGTTGAAAGGCGTGGGTTTGAATTGAATCCCAATGCAGCCCACTGACTACTGGGACATGTTTGTGTGCTACGACCTGCCTACAAACTGAGAGGAAATTGCCGCAGATATTGGTGGCCTAGCCCCTATGGCACCCATTATGTTGCTGCCCATTCTTAAGAATTTAAATAACGTTTTTAACCAACATTTAATTAACTTCCTATAAGGTTACTTTAGCCTCTAGACACAATACTCCCGCCAACGATCTGAAAATTATAATTCATTTGCATCAAATAAATAATATGATTTTTCTTGCAATCTCAACGGTGGAAGGCCCAGTTAGTGGTTTTCCTAAGTCTGTGCTGAGAAATAAGAAGCTGAATTGGTGCACACTGGTAGCCTGGGATTCAGGCCAACAATGAAGCCTTGTCTGCGTTATTGGTGATGTTGGATATTGCTTGTGTGGTGTTATCTGCTCATGTATCACTATTATTGTACCTTTATAAATGGACCCATGTGCTTGTGTTTTGTTTTGATCGGCTGACAGGTTTTGGTTTGTTATTGTGTGGAGTTATCTGCAACCTGAAACTTTTAAATCTCCAGGTACCATCATGAAGACCCTACATGAACTGGATTGTCATACAAGAGTGTTGATCTCTTTGACAGGCCTGATAGGGCGTAAAAAGGCACATAAAATTAGTCAAATTTATTTACCCGACATGTCCATCTATGGCTTGGCCGATTCCAAAACAATAGCCTGTGAATAATCTTGGTAGGCCTATTGGGTGGGTTTCTACATTATATTATTTGGGGCTTTAACAAAGACTATTTCAAATTCACCAGTATCCCTTACCATACTCATTAATTTGTAAATCATCGTGATATATATAATACACATGTATACTGGGTAGGCGATAATCCGACCCTACAAATATGGATCTAATACGTGCTCTGTCTCTTACAGTTAGTATTATTGCAATTTGGATGTAAACTCAGACTATAAAATGACAGTCTTTGTCACTGTTACTGTCACTTAGAAACTGACAGTCATAAACCTATGTTGACTAAACGCTGGATGTGGCTTGTTGTCCCAAATGGTGTTATGTCCAACCTGACTTTGATTCCACTGGGCTCTTGACTGTTGCAACAACTGGTGTTTTAACGAAAGTTTATTTGGGCCTTGGTATATTTCCTGGATTTTTTTTCATTGGCATATCATGCTCTCTGCGCATTTTGTCCTGATGGTATTTTGACCAGGCATTATGGCAAGGTTATGACCGTACTGCTGGATACCCCAGCACATGCTCGACAATAATGACTAACCTGAAAAAACGCACTTCAACAATTACTCATGATGCGGTTTTCAATCAAATGGTCTGTCATCATGACTGTGTAGCTAGTCTGAGCCCCCTAGACTCGTGCCCCCACATCTGACGCCCCCCTGCCGGGGCAGCACTTGTACTCATTACAACTTCAAGAGCTCATAAATGAAATCACTGTGGGTTCTTTGATGAAGTTTTATTGTTTTGTAGCTAAGATTATGATAGAAAATGATGTGTTCAAAGGAATTCGTCATATTCATAGGTCAGAAGGGCATAGTGAAGTACTTGCGCAGCTTGTCCGTTCTGGTGATGGCGGATGTATCAACTACCTATAAGACACAAATAAAAATATACTTTAGTGAATTTGACAAAGCTAAGAAAGCAGTTCTCTACTTTGATGCTATCATAAGTCCTGGTGTAAATCATTTAATTTAAGTCACAGTGTCGCTATCATATTGTTTGGTATTGTTTTGAAGTTCTCAGTCTAATTTTACATGCGTCAGCAACCTTTGACATTCACTAAGTTGCCATTCATTGTGTTCACATCAACTTGAGGAGCTATGGAATCATGGCAAAAGCATGGGTTCAATTTAGTTGCGTATTGGTTTGTGTTCCTTCGTTCGATTAGGGCCGAGCACAGTGGATAGCATCAAAGACTGGTTCAATTCCTGACTGCGGTAGACCTTTTTGAATTTTTTTCAAGCATCCCATTTCAAATGGTGAGGGATTCGCTTCATTTTGAGTTCCAATCAATGCATGGGAACTTTGTGATTGCCTTTGAACACAGCTGAAGCTTTAAGATTTACTGGGTCAAAAACATTCTTTGCATCTTGCCTAAGAGGTCATCTTCCATCAATTTAATAAAGGGTTGTTGCTGACAGAGACCAAGATAGACTTTTTCCACCCCTTTTGTCCGACGCCCCCCCCCCCCTTCTAAATTGTAATCAACAAAGAGATCTGACTCATGGAAATAAAGGAGAGGGAGTCATCAGTTATTCCAGAGAGTCAGAATTATATTAAATTACAAAGATTAAGAAACAAAAAATAATATCCTTTTGTTCATAATTAGACACAGCGTACTTAATAATTGGACACAACGTAACTTAATCAATTGGAGACAACGCTCTTGAGACACTCTAGACTCTAGAGTCTAGACTATCGAAATTCTGAAACCATATAGCCCTAGAATCAGTCACATATTAGACCATTAGGTATATACTTTCGGTTTGAGCAAATCTTCATAGTTGTGATCTGCTGAATGGGCAACATATGGAGATAAAAAAAATTGAAACTTTAAAATACTTACCGTCGGACCAACATTCATCATCAGGCATACAAGTATTAAATTTGCAATCAGTACAGCAGTATTTATTGCGGGTGCCGTAGCCGACGCAGTCTTTAGTTTGAACGCACTGTTCAAAACCCTCAGGGTTCAAACTCCTGCAGAATTTTTCTGTGACGAAGACAGCATCAACTGAAAAAATTAAAAGATTTTAATTAGCATTTAAACGATCATGAATTGTTTCATGTCACGCTTGCAATTTTGTTTAAATTCTCAACTAGTTCTTGACTTTGTTATCTCAAAGTCTGAGATTTCTTCTTTGTGTATTATCAATTTACTATTATTTATTAAGAAAATCACATTTTTAATAGTTTGAAATATTCTTAATCGATAAACAGAACATAGTTCACATGAATAAATACTGTAGTCGTCATATTACAATAACTATAAATAATTAAAGTATTCTCACCAACAGCGGCCATGAACAGGCAAGCAATAACCACCAATATGAATCGTGCCATTGTGAAGAAGCTGAAATATCTCTATCTGCTCGACTGCTGATTTAGATGATGACTGTGTTGAGCCTGCAAAACCAGCTTATATAGTGCACAAGATCCCCCATCACAAGGCCAAATGTTAACTATTGAATATCCATTAATTAACTTCAGGGTTGTATTCATTTTGTTATGATCACTGTTGATAAAGCTAGTTATTATTGTTATTCTGGGAAAAATCATATTTTGATTATTATGGAGGGAATAATGAATGCTTGCCAAACTTGTAAAACTGTGGGAAACCACAACTGTCTGGCAAAATAAGGAATTGAAACAGGTCACACCATCACGATGCGTCTTTCCAAATTCTTCTATAGCAATATATCACTAACCACTACCCATGGCAATAGTTGCATACAGAGCAAGCCAGTTTACCCAATACAGGTCCTGAAAGTGTCACTTACGTTATAGACCAGAATGCCTCGTATGCAATATGTGATGTTTACTTTTGGGACTTCTCATCTGCATTTGACACAATTCAATAGCAAACATCTTAAGCCAGAGTTGAAACATTTAGGGTTCTAGGCTGCCATGTCATAAACTTGTCACTGAATTTTCTTGTTAGTAAAACCAAAAGAAAAATCTGTCTAAAAGTGAAGTCATATGGGGTTGTTTTCTCACAATTAGGAGTAAATTTCATGTAAACTGTCGTTCGGATTGGGATTTCCACAATTTGTGGAACGCTGTATGTTAACAATGTACGTAACCAGATAGTATAAATTTTCACAAAATGCTATCTGAAAGTGGCTGCTCGTTTTGATTGAAAAGTCAAGGTCATATCTATGCAAACACAACTTTGGTAAAAAGATGGAGTGGATGATCAATATGTAGAGTTTCTCATTCAATTTTGGACCTGGAGTAAGAGGGGAAGGGATACAGTGAATTATGAGTATCAAATTGAAACAATTATTAGGAGATGGTTGAGGCATACATAGAAGCTGAATCACTGGGTGGTTGGTATAAACAACGAGTAACAGCTTCTCCTTGGTATAAATCTTTTTATTTCATATCACTGTTAGGGCTATGGTTCGTATTAGCGCAGAAGGATTGCGCTCATACAATTTTCGGAGATGAGAATCATGTGTGGCAGGTTGACATTAGTACGAAATTATATTTGCAAGAAGAAGCAGAAATTTGCATGAGAACGTGTGGCCTTACCTTAAATCAATCACCACAAATACTGGGCCCCTTCTTTATATAAATGCAGTAATGGAACGATACTCAAGTTAGCAGGACAAACCTTGCATAACAAGATGTATTTCTATGATGACGATCTGCAGCAGGGCTGTACCTATGACTTGTAAAGTGGCGGGGCAAGGGTTGTGTTGGTAGTATTATGTTGCAATGAGGGTGCAACAGGGGCTCGGGGGCTCGGGGGTGGGAGGGCAACAGGGGCGCAGGAAGGCCTGCAGGAAGGTTTGTTACTGTAGAGATAAATATTCTCAATTGCTGGTAAAATGGGAGACAATCTGGAACATGTGAGCCCAAATGTTATAAGGATTGTAACATGACTCATTACTCTGTCACACTCAAACTCTCTATCAGGAAAAAGCACACGACAGGGGATGTAAAACTTGTCTGGTGTTGATTTGTGTGCATAAAGTACTTCGTTGACTGCTTTATATGTGTCAAAACTGTTATGTAAACAAAAAATAATACAATATAATTATTGGTATATTTCATGAGAATATTCTTTATGACTATGAACGATTATATTGTATGTATTATATGTATGTTATGTTATATTTTTCAGAGTGACTTCCCTTGATCACCGCTGTAAAACTGCATTTGCTAACCTTATTTGGTTAACAAAAACTCGCCTCATATTTCCTAAGAAAAGTGAATCCAAAAATAGTAATTCCTATTACAAAACAAAATAAATTAAAGTCTAGCTCTATCAAATGCAATGAAATTTGGTGTCAGGGACGAAGTGTCATGGAAAAAGCAGTCAATTTTTACAAATGATTACATAAAATGTCATAAAAATATCTATTCTTGTGACTTTTATCAACGTCAGAATACAATGATCTACGCCATTTGAGCTTCAAATAACTATGTTAGATGACACTGCACAATTTTTGCCAAGGTCCAAGGGCTAATCAAACCAATTGAAAATGATTACATAAAATGTCATAAAAATATCTATTGTTGTGACTTTTATCAACGTCAGGATACAATGATCTACGCCATTTGAGCTTCAAATATCTATGTTAGATGACACTGCACAATTTTTGCCAAGGTCCAAGGGCTAATCAAACCAATTGAAAATGATTACATAAAATGTCATGAAAATATCTATTCTTGTGACTTTTATCAACCTCAGGATACAATGATTGACGCCAGCTGTGGGCAACCTGCGGCCTTTTTGCCAGTGCGACCTAATAGGTAATCTTTTGCGGCCTAATTGTGGCCTTTCACCTGTAAGATTTATCACACATTAATTTTGATTCCTCTTTCATTATGTTGAGAAACAAGTATGCATAGCATTCTGTAAGTCCAAGATATTTCAAAGTAGTGGCCATTCTGTATCATGCATGGAGCCAAGCGTCCCTAGCCACTCTACACAAAATCATCATAATATGATGATTTGCCGAATGCCAATGACTTTTTCAAGTTGTTTTTCTTTCGAAATGACACAAAACAGTGACATTGGCATATTAAAAATTACAAAGTTCTCTAACATAATAGTAATTATTATTTTTTGCAAAACTGCAAAATTTTGGACGAAAGTGTTACAATTTGTCACAATTACTCCGGCATTATGCATTCATTTCACAACCATTTGCAAAAGATTTCCCCGGTTGCAGGAGGGCAGGCGCTGTCAGACCAAAATTATAACAGGGCGTCAAAATTATTTTTACGCTGCGCGAAATTAATTTTTCCCAATCGCCACTTTTTTACACTTTGGCTCCTGGGAGGAAACTACAGCACCCCTCCCACACACATCCTGCCCTTTGTCATACACATGAAACATATATGTACACAATAAAATCATGAGGTAAAACGACATCACAAAACTCCTGAAGATTAGATAAACCGGTATATCTGCTTGGTTGATGTTTCTTGCAACATACTGCAGTTTTTACAAAATAGAAGTGCCAAAATTGTTACTCCAGTTCCAATTTTATCCCTGGAAGATATGTTGCGGCCTTTTGAGTTGAGCCTGCGTAAAATGTGGCCTTTTTCAATAAAAGGTTGCCCAGCCATGATCTAGACTGTGATTAGCTTTAGTTTCTGAGGTGTTTTGATGATGGGAGGGGTGGAAGTAATGGCATAGCCTTGATATTCAAACTAGGATGCAAAGAGATGATTATCTGATAGACACAATGATTTTCCTGTGTTGCGTCTTGTTGAAAAGCTCTGCACAACAATAACCAAATAGCAGAATTTGAATTTAATTCCTACTGCACTGCAAGTAAACAAAGAGCATCAGGCTGTGACGTGTTGTGCACATTCTGATTCATCTCATGAGCTCCTCTAGTAGTCTAAGTGCTCAGACGGCTGCAAAGCGAGTTAGCAACATTACATTATCAAACACTCACATTGCAACTGTCTGAGCACTTAGACTAGAGCTCCAGATATGATTTCGCTGTTCGCCTGTTATGCACAGCGAATTTCGAGTACTAAAATGTTAGCGGGCTGAGGATATATCCTAAATCAATCTTATTATATTTTAAACAGCAAAACCACTGAAATAAAATGGCTGGCAAGAAAGGAGATGATTCCCTTCTGTACTTCGGTATCCGAGCTCGTGGTGAGGCCACTCGTATGCTGTACGCCATCCCCGGCAAGAAGATGGAGGACAAGCGAGTCACCTTCGAGCAATTGGCTGAGATGAAGCCATGTAAGTATCTGTGAAATCAATTTTTCTGCTTTAATACTTTATTTGGCAATCTAAATCATTTTTAAGAAAATAAGCTATCTTTGGGTTCTGTCTCAAGACCAGACAACTCCAACAACCTCCAATTAGCCTTATCTTTATCTATCTTTAGTATTTTTGGATAACGTTTATCAATAACTGTATAAGAAGTAATAGTAGCTACAATATTCTTTGTTTTAAGTTAACTTTTTATTTGATCACCTGTTATTGTGACCCATTGTGCTGATTTGAGATAAATTGGAAGGTTTTAACCATATTTTACATTTGACTTATAATTTTACTCTTCTTATTTACAGCTCAGCCATTGGGTCAGCTGCCCACATTAACAACTAGTGATGGTCTCATCTGCTGCTCCAACGTCATCGCCAGACACGTCGCCAAGAAATTTGGTGGGTTCAATTCTCCTTGTACTCTTCTTAGATTAAACTGAGTACGATTTGATTGGCCACTTACTTGAGTAGTTTTCTCATTGGGTTTCCTAAAGGTTTTCCCATACAGTTAGCTTAATAATATACAGCGCCGTATACTTAATTCTAACCTCTGGGGAACACAAAAATGTGTTCTTATTAAGCAGAGTCTGAATTAAGTGATATTAGAATGCATTGAGATCTGGCTGAAGGGACCAATTTTCCTTAAAAGGAATTCTGAATTATGAAGTTTGAATTAACCAGCTTACACCGTAGTTTTTGGTATATTTTCAAGGCTGCACATCCTTCTCATTCGATTCATAACTTTCTAGTCCCCGAAAAGATGAATGAATTTGCCTTGAGTGTGGAGTAACGCTTGTGACATAGGTATACAGTGCTAACCTCGTCATGCAGCTAAAAAAAAGGTTGCTAAAAACAAGGTTGCTAATACGGTGCGCCAATGTCACAACAAATGATGCTACTTGATTCAAACAGAACTTCTAACCACTACACAGCGATCATGATGTTTGTTATAACTCATGTTCCCTACCTTTAATTTTAATTTAATTAATTTAATTTTAATCAACCTTGAATCAACCTTGAATCAACCTTGAATCAACCTTGAATCAACCTTGAATCAACATTTAATCAACCTTTAATCAACGTTTAATAAACGTTTAATCAACCTTTCACAGGTATGGCTGGAAAGACCCCATGGGAAGAGACTTTACACGATATGGTGCTCGAGACAGCTCAGGATGTAATGAACTCCTACGCCGTTCCACATATCTACGCTTGGATGGTGTTCAAGTATGTCCCAGAGCCAGAAAACAAGGACGAAGTCTTGGAGAAAGCCAAACAGAGATGGGTCACCGCCCTTAACTTGGCTGAGAAGCTATCAAAAAGTTGCGGATCTAAGAAATTTCTTTTCGGAAACGAGGTAAGACAACTTTTACATATCTCTGCTAATCAATAGAATACAGTACCTGGGTCATAGTCAAAGTGTTTTCGTACTGTAGTGTACATTGGCCAGAATTCTTTGGGCGGATCAATTTTGTGTCCGAATTCTTGTTAACTGCTATTACATATAAGACGGGTGGCAATTGATAGACAATTTCTACAAATTGGCCTGAGGTATGGATCAGGACAAATGTGAAGTACTTATGAAGTTTTGTATTATGTGTTATTTGGCCTGTTTACCCAGGGCAAGTTCTATGGTAACAAATGCTCATGCCAAATATAATGGTTTGATATGCACAATGTGTCACTACACATCGCCACAAACCAGTTATTAGTCCCTTGATTATGTTTTCCATATTCTGACCCACAGTGCAAAAGGGATATGATTGCTTCACCTATATTACTAAAGCAAGTGAATGCAAAAATTTTTCTCCAATTCTTCCAGTGCATATCAGAATTTTCTTAGATTCACGCCTCTCTGCATGCAGAAGAATTATGCAGACAACATTTTTTAATTTTGCAGATTGGTCTTGCTGATGTATGGTTATGGTGCGGTATGGACTTCGCTAAACTAGCCACACCAGATGTGATGAGCGTAACTCCTTTCGCTAAACAATGGTCGGCCAGGTTTGAGGCAGATCCGCGTGTAAAGAAATACCTCGCCGGTCGACCCGACTCCAATTTGTAAATTTGTCGGTGTTGTCTTGCATCTGATTATTTTTAGATCTGTCAAACAGCCGTCCGTATTTCTCTCAATAATATGAGTTATCATCCATTACATGCACTTTCTGTGATAAAGAGACCAAGTTATGTTTTTAGGTGCCCGAGCTAACTAAACATTGTGTTTACTAAATTGTTTTTTATTTTTGATGTTGTTCTAGTAATGTGTTTGCATTTTGACTCGGCGAAGGATTTAGATTTATTAAGCCTATCAATACATCATAGCAAGCATATCACTTACTGTCGATAAGTTTGATGTTGGTATTAGAAGTGAGTAGACTTTGCTTGCTTGTTTCTTGTTTGTTAAACTTGATCATAGGTTTAAATCGGGAGGTGTGTGCTCAAGTTATTGTTACAGGTGGTTTTCTATCACTAGGTTTTCAAACTTGAGCCGAGCAAAACAAACCTTGCAAAGCTAAAATTTATCTGCACCCCAAGCGCTCAGACTAAATAAATAATTCTTTGAAGTTGTGAGGTGATATATTATTGACCCTTGTGTTAGAGGATTGTAGATTTAATAATACAGCACAATATCGATCGAGTAATAACAGAACAGGTTTTTAGTTAAATGTCAACAATGCAACTCCCAGTAAAACTTTAAAATTATCTTTACCCTAGAACTAATGAGTTACACACTGTTAAGGACTAGGAGGTGGCTCAGCTAGTTAGAGCGCGTCCCTCAGCATGCAAAAGTGTTGAAAGGCGTGGGTTTGAATTGAATCCCAATGCAGCCCACTGACTACTGGGACATGTTTGTGTGCTACGACCTGCCTACAAACTGAGAGGAAATTGCCGCAGACATTGGCGGCCTAGCCCCTATGGCACCCATTATGTTGCTGCCCATTCTTAAGAATTTAAATAACGTTTTTAACCAACATTTAATTAACTTCCTATAAGGTTACTTTAGCCTCTAGACACAATACTCCCGCCAACGATCTGAAAATTATAATTCATTTGCATCAAATAAATAATATGATTTTTCTTGCAATCTCAACGGTGGAAGGCCCAGTTAGTGGTTTTCCTAAGTCTGTGCTGAGAAATAAGAAGCTGAATTGGTGCACACTGGTAGCCTGGGATTCAGGCCAACAATGAAGCCTTGTCTGCGTTATTGGTGATGTTGGATATTGCTTCTGTGCTGTTATCTGCTCATGTATCACTATTATTGTACCTTTGTAAATGGACCCATGTGCTTGTGTTTTGTTTTGATCGGCTGACAGGTTTTGGTTTGTTATTGTGTGGAGTTATCTGCAACCTGAAACTTTTAAATCTCCAGGTACCATCATGAAGACCCTACATGAACTGGATTGTCATACAAGAGTGTTGATCTCTTTGACAGGCCTGATAGGGCGTAAAAAGGCACATAAAATTAGTCAAATTTATTTACCCGACATGTCCATCTATGGCTTGGCCGATTCCAAAACAATAGCCTGTGAATAATCTTGGTAGGCCTATTGGGTGGGTTTCTACATTATATTATTTGGGGCTTTAACAAAGACTATTTCAAATTCACCAGTATCCCTTACCATACTCATTAATCTGTAAATCATCGTGATATATATAATACACATGTATACTGGGTAGGCGATAATCCGACCCTACAAATATGGATCTAATACGTGCTCTGTCTCTTACAGTTAGTATTATTGCAATTTGGATGTAAACTCAGACTATAAAATGACAGTCTTTGTCACTGTTACTGTCACTTAGAAACTGACAGTCATAAACCTATGTTGACTAAACGCTGGATGTGGCTTGTTGTCCCAAATGGTGTTATGTCCAACCTGACTTTGATTCCACTGGGCTCTTGACTGTTGCAACAACTGGTGTTTTAACGAAAGTTTATTTGGGCCTTGGTATATTTCCTGCATTTTTTTTCATTGGCATATCATGCTCTCTGCGCATTTTGTCCTGATGGTATTTTTACCAGGCATTATGGCAAGGTTATGACCGTACTGCTGGATACCCCAGCACATGCTCGACAATAATGACTAACCTGAAAAAACGCACTTCAACAAATTACTCATGATGTGGTTTTCAATCAAATGGTCTGTCATCATGTCTGTGTAGCTAGTCTGAGCCCCCTAGACTCGTGCCCCCACAACTGACGCCCCCCTGCCGGGGCAGCACTTGTACTCATTACAACTTCAAGAGCTCATAAATAAAATCACTGTGGGTTCTTTGATGAAGTTTTATTGTTTTGTAGCTAAGATTATGATAGAAAATGATGTGTTCAAAGGAATTCGTCATATTCATAGGTCAGAAGGGCATAGTGAAGTACTTGCGCAGCTTGTCCGTTCTGGTGATGGCGGATGTATCAACTACCTATAAGACACAAATAAAAATATACTTTAGTGAATTTGACAAAGCTAAGAAAGCAGTTCTCTACTTTGATGCTATCATAAGTCCTGGTGTAAATCATTTAATTTAAGTCACAGTGTCGCTATCATATTGTTTGGTATTGTTTTGAAGTTCTCAGTCTAATTTTACATGCGTCAGCAACCTTTGACATTCACTAAGTTGCCATTCATTGTGTTCACATCAACTTGAGGAGCTATGGAATCATGGCAAAAGCATGGGTTCAATTTAGTTGCGTATTGGTTTGTGTTCCTTCGTTCGATTAGGGCCGAGCACAGTGGATAGCATCAAAGACTGGTTCAATTCCCGACTGCGGTAGACCTTTTTGAATTTTTTTCAAGCATCCCATTTCAAATGGTGAGGGATTCGCTTCATTTTGAGTTCCAATCAATGCATGGGAACTTTGTGATTGCCTTTGAACACAGCTGAAGCTTTAAGATTTACTGGGTCAAAAACATTCTTTGCATCTTGCCTAAGAGGTCATCTTCCATCAATTTAATAAAGGGTTGTTGCTGACAGAGACCAAGATAGACTTTTGCCACCCCTTTTGTCCGACGCCCCCCCCCCCCCCTTCTAGATTGTAATCAACAAAGAGATCTGACTCATGGAAATAAAAGAGAGGGAGTCATCAGTTATTCCAGAGAGTCAGAATTATATTAAATTACAAAGATTAAGAAACAAAAAATAATATCCTTTTGTTCATAATTAGACACAGCGTACTTAATAATTGGACACAACGTAACTTAATCAATTGGAGACAACGTTCTTAAGACACTCTAGACTCTAGAGTCTAGACTATCGAAATTCTGAAACCATATAGCCCTAGAATCAGTCACATATTAGACCATTAGGTATATATTTTCGGTTTGAGCAAATCTTCATAGTTGTAATCTGCTGAATGGGCAACATATGGAGATAAAAAAAATTGAAACTTTAAAATACTTACCGTCGGACCAACATTCATCATCAGGCATACAAGTATTAAATTTGCAATCAGTACAGCAGTATTTATTGCGGGTGCCGTAGCCGACGCAGTCTTTAGTTTGCACGCACTGTTCAAAACCCTCAGGGTTCAAACTCCTGCAGAATTTTTCTGTGACGAAGACAGCATCAACTGAAAAAATTAAAAGACTTTAATTAGCATTTAAACGATCATGAATTGTTTCATGTCACGCTTGCAATTTTGTTTAAATTCTCAACTAGTTCTTGACTTTGTTATCTCAAAGTCTGAGATTTCTTCTTTGTGTATTATCAATTTACTATTATTTATTGAGAAAATCACATTTTTAATAGTTTGAAATATTCTTAATCGATAAACAGAACATAGTTCACATGAATAAATACTGTAGTCGTCATATTACAATAACTATAAATAATTAAAGTATTCTCACCAACAGCGGCCATGAACAGGCAAGCAATAACCACCAATATGAATCGTGCCATTGTGAAGAAGCTGAAATATCTCTATCTGCTCGACTGCTGATTTAGATGATGACTGTGTTGAGCCTGCAAAACCAGCTTATATAGTGCACAAGATCCCCCATCACAAGACCAAATGTTAACTATTGAATATCCATTAATTAACTTCAGGGTTGTATTCATTTTGTTATGATCACTGTTGATAAAGCTAGTTATTATTGTTATTCTGGGAAAAATCATATTTTGATTATTATGGAGGGAATAATGAATGCTTGCCAAACTTGTAAAACTGTGGGAAACCACAACTGTCTGGCAAAATAAGGAATTGAAACACGTCACACCATCACGATGCGTCTTTCCAAATTCTTCTATAGCAATATATCACTAACCACTACCCATGGCAATAGTTGCATACAGAGCAAGCCAGTTTACCCAATACAGGTCCTGAAAGTGTCACTTACGTTATAGACCAGAATGCCTCGTATGCAATATGTGATGTTTACTTTTGGGACTTCTCATCTGCATTTAACACAATTCAATAGCAAACATCTTAAGCCAGAGTTGAAACATTTAGGGTTCTAGGCTGCCATGTCATAAACTTGTCACTGAATTTTCTTGTTAGTAAAACCAAAAGAAAAATCTGTCTAAAAGTGAAGTCATATGGGGTTGTTTTCTCACAATTAGGAGTAAATTTCATGTAAACTGTCGTTCGGATTGGGATTTCCACAATTTGTGGAACGCTGTATGTTAACAATGTACGTAACCAGATAGTATAAATTTTCACAAAATGCTATCTGAGTGGCTGCCCGTTTTGATTGAAAAGTCAAGGTCATATCTATGCAAACACAACTTTGGTAAAAAGATGGAGTGGATGATCAATATGTAGAGTTTCTCATTCAATTTTGGACCTGGAGTAAGAGGGGAAGGGATACAGTGAATTATGAGTATCAAATTGAAACAATTATTAGGAGATGGTTGAGGCATACATAGAAGCTGAATCACTGGGCGGTTGGTATAAACAACGAGTAACAGCTTCTCCTTGGTATAAATCTTTTTATTTCATATCACTGTTAGGGCTATGGTTCGTATTAGCGCAGAAGGATTGCGCTCATACAATTTTCGGAGATGAGAATCATGTGTGGCAGGTTGACATTAGTACGAAATTATATTTGCAAGAAGAAGCAGAAATTTGCATGAGAACGTGTGGCCTTACCTTAAATCAATCACCACAAATACTGGGCCCCTTCTTTATATAAATGCAGTAATGGAACGATACTCAAGTAAGCAGGACAAACCTTGCATAACAAGATGTATTTCTATGATGACGATCTGCAGCAGGGCTGTACCTATGACTTGTAAAGTGGCGGGGCAAGGGTTGTGTTGGTAGTATTATGTTGCAATGAGGGTGCAACAGGGGCTCAGGGGGCTCGGGGGTGGGAGGGCAACAGGGGCGCAGGAAGGCCTGCAGGAAGGTTTGTTACTGTAGAGATAAATATTCTCAATTGCTGGTAAAATGGGAGACAATCTGGAACATGTGAGCCCAAATGTTATAAGGATTGTAACATGACTCATTACTCTGTCACACTCAAACTCTCTATCAGGAAAAAGCACACGACAGAGGATGTAAAACTTGTCTGGTGTTGATTTGTGTGCATAAAGTACTTCGTTGACTGCTTTATATGTGTCAAAACTGTTATGTAAACAAAAAATAATACAATATAGTTATTGGTATATTTCATGAGAATATTCTTTATGACTATGAATGATTATATTGTATGTATTATATGTATGTTATGTTATATTTTTCAGAGTGACTTCCCTTGATCACCGCTGTAAAACTGCATTTGCTAACCTTATTTGGTTAACAAAAACTTGCCTCATATTTCCTAAGAAAAGTGAATCCAAAAATAGTAATCCCTATTACAAAACAAAATAAATTAAAATCTAGCTCTATCAAATGCAATGAAATTTGGTGTCAGGGACGAAGTGTCATGGAAAAAGCAGTCAATTTTTACAAATGATTACATAAAATGTCATAAAAATATCTATTCTTGTGACTTTTATCAACGTCAGAATACAATGATCTACGCCATTTGAGCTTCAAATATCTATGTTAGATGACACTGCACAATTTTTGCCAAGGTCCAAGGGCTAATCAAACCAATTGAAAATGATTACATAAAATGTCATAAAAATATCTATTCTTGTGACTTTTATCAACTTCAGGATACAATGATTGACGCCAGCTGTGGGCAACCTGCGGCCTTTTTGCCAGTGCGGCCTAATAGGTAATCTTTTGCGGCCTAATTGTGGCCTTACACCTGTAAGATTTATCACACATTAATTTTGATTCCTCTTTCATTATGTTGAGAAACAAGTATGCATAGCATTCTGTAAGTCCAAGATTTTTCAAAGTAGTGGCCATTCTGTATCATGCATGGAGCCAAGCGTCCCTAGCCACTCTACACAAAATCATCATAATATGATGATTTGACGAATGCCAGATAGACGATATACAGTAAAACTTAGCCGCTAATAATGGCAGAGCAGAGACCAAGTGGTATTGCGAGTCTACATCCAGATTCTGTTTACAAGGTCAGGGGAAAGTACCAACGACTGAGTTTAGTTCCAGCAAATCATAGATACAGCTTACAATGCCCACTCAGTGTCATCTTCTCACCGGCACATCTGCTCTTCATATTGTTGCCTCCCCTGTCAATTTTTCTAGTCAAAGACCATGCGTTTATAATATCATACCATTGAATATTTACAAGTTCCCTCGTACAAAGTTAGCTACTGTTTAATGTACCCAGCTTAATCGCAATTGTATCACAGATGTATTGAAGGTTAGTTCCACATGCCGGCAAGGGGAAAACAATTTCAAAAATACAGTACACTATTTGTTGTAGATCTTAAAACTTTAAGCTGTTTCAAGAAAACTGTGAAGTAGTTGGCAAGAGCTGAAAGGTTGACACTTTTGTACTTCTAAACCATCTTTGTTATTGAAAGTTGTCAAGCTTTATCCTACCACCCCCTTGATTGGGCGTCAATTGCCCCCCTCCCCCCCCCCCCCGAAATATAGCTTGTCAGACAGGCAAGTGTTGTTCGCATTGATAATTGTCTTCTCAATCTATCATTTCAATATAGATTCTCGGTAGCATCACATAGTGTAATAAGTGTAGGATATATTTGTTGTATTGAATATGATACAGAAATAAAGTATGGTAATGAATGAGAAATTTCCAAAGATAGCCAAATATCTGACTGGCTTAACTACCAGCAGGGGTGATGGAGAGAAGCATATTACTATGAAAGTATTCATTATTAGTAAATATATATTACATGTTATAGAAATAATACAGAATAGTTGTAGATGAACAATTACAAAAATTACAAGAACTCAAACATGGAAAAAAATTAGGGGTGCGTTGTTATAATACGCTTAGTAATGATATTGAAATGAATAGATGAATAATATGTCTATACTACATCCTTGCATTGGCATTATATTTATACACACATTTCTATACATGCTTGTTGAAAGTCTATGAATTCAGGTTCCCCGAGTGATGGCCGATGAATGTAACTAAACTGAGAGAGATTGTTATGTGTTTGCGTTCTAAAGAACACCAAGCTTTTTGAGAAGACTGATCTTAGATGGTTTATTCAGGCTTTGTAGAGAATCAGATTTCTGCTCCCCTGGTGGAAGTACTAGACTCTTCTGAAGTGTACTTCTTAGTTCTGGTGTCTGATTGTACTGATCTGGTTCGTTCTTCTTTAGATCTATATTAGCCTTAGTCACCATCTCTTCTATAGTAGTCTTACCATCAGCTTTAACTATCTGTCTCGCGATAGCTCCAGTGAACGCCCCTCTGACAGACATCCCTCCATGTACTGTAGACATGAGTAACAAGGTGTGAGGCCTCTTCAGTTTGATCAGCTGGTTATCCTTTTCTGTTGAGCCCTGGGCATCTCTTAGGCTTCTTGTAGAGGTTGATCCAGAAGCTTTATGTTCACCCTGACAGGCCTGGATCATAATTATCTACGACGATAGAATACAACTACAAATCATCATGTTTTCAAAACAGTAAAGGGGCAGGTTACATACATACATGCTCTTGTTTGGGAATTGTAGTTGATACCCATTTCAAGCTGAAACGTATAACGTGTGGAGTGGATGCAAAGTTTGAATTTCTTTGTGTTCCACATCATCATCCTGGCGTTGTGTCTGTTCTCAGACTAACTCACATCATCATTTTTTGCAGAAATTTACAATGGTGGATGTGGTCACATGACTGGTACACGTAGATCTCATGTAAACCCTGTGAAACTATCCCAAAAATGACATAAGTGAACAAAAGGTTAATAACTCTTTTTACCAACGGTATATGCTCTGGGAGTTGTTTCTCTGTTTCTTTGAGGATGTCAGAAATGATTGCCTGTGTGCGGTCACTTCCTGTTAGCATTCCAGCTATACCATGCGACATGATGGACATCACAAGTAGGGATAGTCCACATGAGACCAGTTCTGTGATTTGAGTTTCTATCAAGTCAAACAGCTGTATAGCACTAGACCATTCTGTCTTCTTCGTCTCAATGCCTGCTCTTGTGAGGCCGTCGTCCATAGCATAGGCTCCAGCCTCGACATGATTGACTGGATTCACATTGATGTCTAGATATGCCGCCGTAATGAGTGAGTAGACATATCTGGGGATAGGGAGACCTTGTAGAAACAGATCTACTTTCAGTGGGATGAGATGAGTATGAATGGCAGGAATTGAGACTTTCCTGGTAGCAAAGTAAGGGATAATACATTTATCTGCGAATTTGTGTATAAGGTTGAAAGTTTTCAGGACTTCAATTCCAATGTCAGGGTGAAGCTCTGATTCTTGTTCTAGTAAATGATGGAGCAATGCAGCTTCCATAACCCCTGCTGATTGAAACTGATTGACCATCTCCGTATATTTTCTAGTCTCGATTGTCTTTCCGGCCCAGATATATGAGGTAAAGCTAGCTAATCGTGTAACCCAGGCGGCATCTTGAGTGTGATTATACAGCGTCTCAATAAGAGCAGTGAGAACCTCAGGGCGATGGAATATAAAGGAGGCGAGACCTTCGACACTCTTGAACCACATTATTCTGCCTGAATCATGAAGATACTGAAGTGCCACATGATCAGTGTCATCAGGAAAGAGCTCGTCTATCTCAGAAAGGGTGAAGAACGGCCTGTCTTTGTCACTTGTTATTTTGATGAGTATTCGGTACCAGCTTGCCGGTAATTCTGTGATAATCTTAGATCCTGCAGCTTCAAGGAATTCTTTAAGTCTCTCAATGTCAGCTAGATTAGAGGTCTTTGATAGGTTGGCAATGTTTTCTGTCCTTACAAACAGTTCAGTGATATCTGCGAAGCTAGCCATGATAAAGAATGGGCTCAATGTAGATCCTACTTTGTTCTCCTCCTTGATTATCCTCATACGTAGAGTTTCTGTAGTGTTCACAAGTTGTTGCGTTCGATGTTTCAAGCATTCATTAGTAACTCTGTCACAATGTGTTAGGACTATTATTGGTCGGCCGAGACTCGGACATGAGAGATACATGTGTGTCAGCCACTTTATACAAAGTTCTTGGCATGCTACTTCTTCTCCATCCAGTGAGGCTAATCTGTCAAAATCCGCTATATCTATTACAAGCAGCGGAAGGCAACCGGCTTTGAAGCTCAACTGGTATGAGAAACTGGAAATCTTTTGCCCTCCAAAGTCAGAAAATACCAATTTAGAACTTTCATTGACATCCGCCTCGCATACTTTGAAGACTCTTGTTGCCTCATCCAATTTGCTCTCAGCAGGATTACGTGCAGTTAGTACTCTTTTATTTTGCTGAACACTCAACACTAGACTTGTTTTTCCTGCTTTGCGATTCCCAATAACCGTAACAGGAATAAGATGCTGGTTACGCCCTCTCTCCAAATGCAAGTCAGAGTCGTACCTTCTAACAGCAAAAATGCCCTGTTCACAGACCTCTCTAGGTGGTGATGTTAGAGAATAACAGCCATCACATCTGAGCTGTTGCAACGATATAATGTCGAAGATGATCTCAGGTATGGCAGTGAGTGAGCGGCTGCTGATAGTCAGTGAGGTGAGATTAGTCAGCTGACCAATACTCTCAGGGATGGTAGTGAGTGAGTTGCCGCTGATGTGCAGTGAGGTGAGATTAGTCAGCTGACCGATACTCTCAGGTATGGTAGTGAGTGAGCGGCTGCTGATACTTAATGAGGTGAGATTAGTCAGCTGACTGATGCTCTCAGGTGTGGTAGGGAGTGAGTCGATGAAGATACTCAGTGAGGTGAGATTAGTCAGCTGACCGATGCTCTCAGGTATGGTAGTGAGTGAGTAGCCGATGATATCCAGTGAGGTGAGATTAGTCAGCTGACCGATGCTCTCAGGTATGGTAGTGAGTGAGTAGCCTATGATATCCAGTGAGGTGAGATTAGTCAGCTGACCGATACTCTCAGGTATGGTAGTGAGTGAGCGGCTGCTGATACTTAATGAGGTGAGATTAGTCAGCTGACTGATGCTCTCAGGTATGGTAGGGAGTGAGTCGATGAAGATACTCAGTGAGGTGAGATTAGTCAGCTGACTGATGCTCTCAGGTATGGTAGTGAGTGAGTAGCCTCTGATATCCAGTGAGGTGAGATTAGTCAGCTGACCAATACTCTCAGGTATAGTAGTGAGTGAGTGGCTGTAGTGTACATTGGCCAGAATTCTTTGGGCGGATCAATTTTGTGTACGAATTCTTGTTAACTGCTATTACATATAAGACGGGTGGCAATTGATAGATAATTTCTACAAATTGGCCTGAGGTATGGATCAGGACAAATGTGAAGTACTTATGAAGTTTTGTATTATGTGTTATTTGGCCTGTTTACCCAGGGCAAGTTCTATGGTAACAAATGCTCATGCCAAATATAATGGTTTGATATGCACAATGTGTCACTACACATCGCCACAAACCAGTTATTAGTCCCTTGATTATGTTTTCCATATTCTGACCCACAGTGCAAAAGGGATATGATTGCTTCACCTATATTACTAAAGCAAGTGAATGCAAAAAATTTTCTCCAATTCTTCCAGTGCATATCAGAATTTTCTTAGATTCACGCCTCTCTGCATGCAGAAGAATTATGCAGACAACATTATTTAATTTTGCAGATTGGTCTTGCTGATGTATGGTTATGGTGCGGTATGGACTTCGCTAAACTAGCCACACCAGATGTGATGAGCGTAACTCCTTTCGCTAAACAATGGTCGGCCAAGTTTGAGGCAGATCCGCGTGTAAAGAAATACCTCGCCGGTCGACCCGACTCCAATTTGTAAATTTGTCGGTGTTGTCTTGCATCTGATTATTTTTAGATCTGTCAAACAGCCGTCCGTATTTCTCTCAATAATATGAGTTATCATCCATTACATGCACTTTCTGTGATAAAGAGACCAAGTTATGTTTTTAGGTGCCCGAGCTAACTAAACATTGTGTTTACTAAATTGTTTTTTATTTTTGATGTTGTTCTAGTAATGTGTTTGCATTTTGACTCGGCGAAGGATTTAGATTTATTAAGCCTATCAATACATCATAGCAAGCATTTCACTTACTGTCGATAAGTTTGATGTTGGTATTAGAAGTGAGTAGACTTTGCTTGCTTGTTTCTTGTTTGTTAAACTTGATCATAGGTTTAAATCGGGAGGTGTGTGCTCAAGTTATTGTTACAGGTGGTTTTCTATCACTAGGTTTTCAAACTTGAGCCGAGCAAAACAAACCTTGCAAAGCTAAAATTTACCTGCACCCCAAGCGCTCAGACTAAATAAATAATTCTTTGAAGTTGTGAGGTGATATATTATTGACCCTTGTGTTAGAGGATTGTAGATTTAATAATACAGCACAATATCGATCGAGTAATAACAGAACAGGTTTTTAGTTAAATGTCAACAATGCAACTCCCAGTAAAACTTTAAAATTATCTTTACCCTAGAACTAATGAGTTACACACTGTTAAGGACTAGGAGGTGGCTCAGCTAGTTAGAGCGCGTCCCTCAGCATGCAAAAGTGTTGAAAGGCGTGGGTTTGAATTGAATCCCAATGCAGCCCACTGACTACTGGGACATGTTTGTGTGCTACGACCTGCCTACAAACTGAGAGGAAATTGCCGCAGACATTGGCGGCCTAGCCCCTATGGCACCCATTATGTTGCTGCCCATTCTTAAGAATTTAAATAACGTTTTTAACCGACATTTAATTAACTTCCTATAAGGTTACTTTAGCCTCTAGACACAATACTCCCGCCAACGATCTGAAAATTATAATTCATTTACATCAAATAAATAATATGATTTTTCTTGCAATCTCAACGGTGGAAGGCCCAGTTAGTGGTTTTCCTAAGTCTGTGCTGAGAAATAAGAAGCTGAATTGGTGCACACTGGTAGCCTGGGATTCAGGCCAACAATGAAGCCTTGTCTGCGTTATTGGTGATGTTGGATATTGCTTCTGTGCTGTTATCTGCTCATGTATCACTATTATTGTACCTTTATAAATGGACCCATGTGCTTGTGTTTTGTTTTGATCGGCTGACAGGTTTTGGTTTGTTATTGTGTTGAGTTATCTGCAACCTGAAACTTTTAAATCTCCAGGTACCATCATGAAGACCCTACATGAACTGGATTGTCATACAAGAGTGTTGATCTCTTTGACAGGCCTGATAGGGCGTAAAAAGGCACATAAAATTAGTCAAATTTATTTACCCGACATGTCCATCTATGGCTTGGCCGATTCCAAAACAATAGCCTGTGAATAATCTTGGTAGGCCTATTGGGTGGGTTTCTACATTATATTATTTGGGGCTTTAACAAAGACTATTTCAAATTCACCAGTATCCCTTACCATACTCATTAATCTGTAAATCATCGTGATATATATAATACACATGTATACTGGGTAGGCGATAATCCGACCCTACAAATATGGATCTAATACGTGCTCTGTCTCTTACAGTTAGTATTATTGCAATTTGGATGTAAACTCAGACTATACAATGACAGTCTTTGTCACTGTTACTGTCACTTAGAAACTGACAGTCATAAACCTATGTTGACTAAACGCTGGATGTGGCTTGTTGTCCCAAATGGTGTTATGTCCAACCTGACTTTGATTCCACTGGGCTCTTGACTGTTGCAACAACTGGTGTTTTAACGAAAGTTTATTTGGGCCTTGGAATATTTCCTGGATTTTTTCTCATTGGCATATCATGCTCTCTGCGCATTTTGTCCTGATGGTATTTTGACCAGGCATTATGGCAAGGTTATGACCGTACTGCTGGATACCCCAGCACATGCTCGACAATAATGACTAACCTGAAAAAACGCACTTCAACAATTACTCATGATGCGGTTTTCAATCAAATGGTCTGTCATCATGACTGTGTAGCTAGTCTGAGCCCCCTAGACTCGTGCCCCCACATCTGACGCCCCCCTGCCGGGGCAGCACTTGTACTCATTACAACTTCAAGAGCTCATAAATAAAATCACTGTGGGTTCTTTGATGAAGTTTTATTGTTTTGTAGCTAAGATTATGATAGAAAATGATGTGTTCAAAGGAATTCGTCATATTCATAGGTCAGAAGGGCATAGTGAAGTACTTGCGCAGCTTGTCCGTTCTGGTGATGGCGGATGTATCAACTACCTATAAGACACAAATAAAAATATACTTTAGTGAATTTGACAAAGCTAAGAAAGCAGTTCTCTACTTTGATGCTATCATAAGTCCTGGTGTAAATCATTTAATTTAAGTCACAGTGTCGCTATCATATTGTTCGGTATTGTTTTGAAGTTCTCAGTCTAATTTTACATGCGTCAGCAACCTTTGACATTCACTAAGTTGCCATTCATTGTGTTCACATCAACTTGAGGAGCTATGGAATCATGGCAAAAGCATGGGTTCAATTTAGTTGCGTATTGGTTTGTGTTCCTTCGTTCGATTAGGGCCGAGCACAGTGGATAGCATCAAAGACTGGTTCAATTCCCGACTGCGGTAGACCTTTTTGAATTTTTTTCAAGCATCCCATTTCAAATGGTGAGGGATTCGCTTCATTTTGAGTTCCAATCAATGCATGGGAACTTTGTGATTGCCTTTGAACACAGCTGAAGCTTTAAGATTTACTGGGTCAAAAACATTCTTTGCATCTTGCCTAAGAGGTCATCTTCCATCAATTTAATAAAGGGTTGTTGCTGACAGAGACCAAGATAGACTTTTGCCACCCCTTTTGTCCGACGCCCCCCCCCCCCTTCTAAATTGTAATCAACAAAGAGATCTGACTCATGGAAATAAAAGAGAGGGAGTCATCAGTTATTCCAGAGAGTCAGAATTATATTAAATTACAAAGATTAAGAAACGAAAAATAATATCCTTTTGTTCATAATTAGACACAGCGTACTTAATAATTGGACACAACGTAACTTAATCAATTGGAGACAACGTTCTTAAGACACTCTAGACTCTAGAGTCTAGACTATCGAAATTCTGAAACCATATAGCCCTAGAATCAGTCACATATTAGACCATTAGGTATATACTTTCGGTTTGAGCAAATCTTCATAGTTGTAATCTGCTGAATGGGCAACATATGGAGATAAAAAAAATTGAAACTTTAAAATACTTACGGTCCGTCGGACCAACATTCATCATCAGGCATACAAGTATTAAATTTGCAATCAGTACAGCAGTATTTATTGCGGGTGCCGTAGCCGACGCAGTCTTTAGTTTGCACGCACTGTTCAAAACCCTCAGGGTTCAAACTCCTGCAGAATTTTTCTGTGACGAAGACAGCATCAACTGAAAAAATTAAAAGATTTTAATTAGCATTTAAACGATCATGAATTGTTTCATGTCACGCTTGCAATTTTGTTTAAATTCTCAACTAGTTCTTGACTTTGTTATCTCAAAGTCTGAGATTTCTTCTTTTTGTATTATCAATTTACAATTATTTATTGAGAAAATCACATTTTAAATAGTTTGAAATATTCTTAAACGATAAACAGAACATAGTTCACATGAATAAATACTGTAGTCGTCATATTACACTAACTATAACTAATTAAAGTATTCTCACCAACAGCGGCCATGAACAGGCAAGCAATAACCACCAATATGAATCGTGCCATTGTGAAGAAGCTGAATTATGTCTATCTGCTCGACTGCTGATTTAGATGATGACTGTGTTGAGCCTGCAAAACCAGCTTATATAGTGCACAAGATCCCCCATCACAAGACCAAATGTTAACTATTGAATATCCATTAATTAACTTCAGGGTTGTATTCATTTTGTTATGATCACTGTTGATAAAGCTAGTTATTATTGTTATTCTGGGAAAAATCATATTTTGATTATTATGGAGGGAATAATGAATGCTTGCCAAACTTGTAAAACTGTGGGAAACCACAACTGTCTGGCAAAATAAGGAATTGAAACACGTCACACCATCACGATGCGTCTTTCCAAATTCTTCTATAGCAATATATCACTAACCACTACCCATGGCAATAGTTGCATACAGAGCAAGCCAGTTTACCCAATACAGGTCCTGAAAGTGTCACTTACGTTATAGACCAGAATGCCTCGTATGCAATATGTGATGTTTACTTTTGGGACTTCTCATCTGCATTTAACACAATTCAATAGCAAACATCTTAAGCCAGAGTTGAAACATTTAGGGTTCTAGGCTGCCATGTCATAAACTTGTCACTGAATTTTCTTGTTAGTAAAACCAAAAGAAAAATCTATCTAAAAGTGAAGTCATATGGGGTTGTTTTCTCACAATTAGGAGTAAATTTCATGTAAACTGTCGTTCGGATTGGGATTTCCACAATTTGTGGAACGCTGTATGTTAACAATGTACGTAACCAGATAGTATAAATTTTCACAAAATGCTATCTGAGTGGCTGCCCGTTTTGATTGAAAAGTCAAGGTCATATCTATGCAAACACAACTTTGGTAAAAAGATGGAGTGGATGATCAATATGTAGAGTTTCTCATTCAATTTTGGACCTGGAGTAAGAGGGGAAGGGATACAGTGAATTATGAGTATCAAATTGAAACAATTATTAGGAGATGGTTGAGGCATACATAGAAGCTGAATCACTGGGCGGTTGGTATAAACAACGAGTAACAGCTTCTCCTTGGTATAAATCTTTTTATTTCATATCACTGTTGGGGAATGGTTCGTATTAGCGCAGAAGGATTGCGCTCATACAATTTTCGGAGATGAGAATCATGTGTGGCAGGTTGACATTAGTACGAAATTATATTTGCAAGAAGAAGCAGAAATTTGCATGAGAACGTGTGGCCTTACCTTAAATCAATCACCACAAATACTGGGCCCCTTCTTTATATAAATGCAGTAATGGAACGATACTCAAGTAAGCAGGACAAACCTTGCATAACAAGATGTATTTCTATGATGACGATCTGCAGCAGGGCTGTACCTATGACTTGTAAAGTGGCGGGGCAAGGGTTGTGTTGGTAGTATTATGTTGCAATGAGGGTGCAACAGGGGCTCGGGGGGCTCGGGGGTGGGAGGGCAACAGGGGCGCAGGAAGGCCTGCAGGAAGGTTTGTTACTGTAGAGATAAATATTCTCAATTGCTGGTAAAATGGGAGACAATCTGGAACATGTGAGCCCAAATGTTATAAGGATTGTAACATGACTCATTACTCTGTCACACTCAAACTCTCTATCAGGAAAAAGCACACAACAGAGGATGTAAAACTTGTCTGGTGTTGATTTGTGTGCATAAAGTACTTCGTTGACTGCTTTATATGTGTCAAAACTGTTATGTAAACAAAAAATAATACAATATAGTTATTGGTATATTTCATGAGAATATTCTTTATGACTATGAATGATTATATTGTATGTATTATATGTATGTTATGTTATATTTTTCAGAGTGACCTCCCTTGATCACCGCTGTAAAACTGCATTTGCTAACCTTATTTGGTTAACAAAAACTTGCCTCATATTTCCTAAGAAAAGTGAATCCAGAAATAGTAGTTCCTATTACAAAACAAGATAAATTAAAATCTAGCTCTATCAAATGCAATTAAATTTGGTGTCAGGGACGAAGTGTCATGGAAAAAGCAGTCAATTTTTACAAATGATTACATAAAATGTCATAAAAATATCTATTCTTGTGACTTTTATCAATGTCAGAATACAATGATCTACGCCATTTGAGCTTCAAATATCTATGTTAGATGACACTGCACAATTTTTGCCAAGGTCCAAGGGCTAATCAAACCAATTGAAAATGATTACATAAAATGTCATAAAAATATCTATTCTTGTGACTTTTATCAACGTCAGAATACAATGATCTACGCCATTTGAGCTTCAAATATCTATGTTAGATGACACTGCACAATTTTTGCCAAGTTCCAAGGGCTAATCAAGCCAATTGAAAATGATTACATAAAATGTCATGAAAATATCTATTCTTGTGACTTTTATCAACGTCAGGATACAATGATCGACGCCAGCTGTGGGCAACCTGCAGCCTTTTTGCCAGTGCGACCTAATAGGTAATCTTTTGCGGCCTAATTGTGGCCTTACACCTGTAAGATTTATCACACATTAATTTTGATTCCTCTTTCATTATGTTGAGAAACAAGTATGCATAGCATTCTGTAAGTCCAAGATATTTCAAAGTAGTGGCCATTCTGTATCATGCATGGAGCCAAGCGTCCCTAGCCACTCTACATAAAATCATCATAATATGATGATTTGCCGAATGCCAATGACTTTTTCAAGTTGTTTTTCTTTCGAAATGACACAAAACAGTGACATTGGCATATTAAAAATTACAAAGTTCTCTAACATAATAGTAATTATTATTTTTTGCAAAACTGCAAAATTTTGGACGAAAGTGTTACAATTTGTCACAATTACTCCGGCATTATGCATTCATTTCACAACCATTTGCAAAAGATTTCCCCTGTTGCAGGAGGGCAGGCGCTGTCAGACCAAAATTATAACAGGGCGTCAAAATTATTTTTACGCTGCGCGAAATTATTTTTTCCCAATCGCCACTTTTTTACACTTTGGCTCCTGGGAGGAAACTACAGCACCCCTCCCACACACATCCTGCCCTTTGTCATACACATGAAACATATATGTACACAATAAAATCATGAGGTAAAACGACATCACAAAACTCCTGAAGATTAGATAAACCGGTATATCTGCTTGGTTGATGTTTCTTGCAACATACTGCAGTTTTTACAAAATAGAAGTGCCAAAATTGTTACTCCAGTTCCAATTTTATCCCTGGAAGATATGTTGCGGCCTTTTGAGTTGAGCCTGCGTAAAATGTGGCCTTTTTCAATAAAAGGTTGCCCAGCCATGATCTAGACTGTGATTAGCTTGAGTTTCTGAGGTGTTTTGATGATGGGAGGGGTGGAAGTAATGGCATAGCCTTGATATTCAAACTAGGATGCAAAGAGATGATTATCTGATGACGGCACAATGATTTTCCCGTGTTGCGTCTTGTTGAAAAGCTCTGCACAACAATAACCAAATAGCAGAATTTGAATTTGATTCCTACTGCACTGCAAGTAAACAAAGAGCATCAGGATGTGATGTGTTGTGCACATTCTGATTCATCTCATGAGCTCCTCCAGTAGTCTAAGTGCTCAGACGGCTGCAAAGCGAGTTAGCAACATTACGTTATCAAACACTCACATTGCAGCTGTCTGAGCACTTAGACTAGAGCTCCAGATATGATTTCGCTGTTCGCCTGTTATGCACAGCGAATTTCGAGTACTAAAATGTTAGCGGGCTGAGGATATATCCTAAATCAATCTTATTATATTTTAAACAGCAAAACCACTGAAATAAAATGGCTGGCAAGAAAGGAGATGATTCCCTTCTGTACTTCGGTATCCGAGCTCGTGGTGAGGCCACTCGTATGCTGTACGCCATCGCCGGCAAGAAGATGGAGGACAAGCGAGTCACCTTCGAGCAATGGGCTGAGATGAAGCCATGTAAGTATCTGTGAAATCAATTTTTCTGCTTTAATACTTTATTTGGCAATCTAAATCATTTTTAAGAAAATAAGCTATCTTTGGGTTCTGTCTCAAGACCAGACAACTCCAACAACCTCCAATTAGCCTTATCTTTATCTTTATCTATCTTTAGTATTTTTGGATAACGTTTATCAATAACTGTATAAGAAGTAATAGTAGCTACAATATTCTTTGTTTTAAGTTAACTTTTTATTTGATCACCTGTTATTGTGACCCAAAAAAGAAGAAAACTGACAAAATCAAAAAGCCACAGCTTTTACCCACAGCCAGCCCTTAAAAGCGTTCGGGATGGCGATCGCGGCCGTAGGCGGTCCAACGACCGCCTACGGCCGCGATAGCCATCCCGAACGCTTTTAAGGGCTGGCTGTGCTTTTACCCGCATCATAGATGACATGTTTTTGAAATAATGAAGATGAATTATTGCTGATTTGAGATAAATTGGAAAGTTTTAACCATATTTTACATTTGACTTATAATTTTACTCTTCTTATTTACAGCTCAGCCATTGGGTCAGCTACCCACATTAACAACTAGTGATGGTCTCATCTGCTGCCCCAACGTCATCGCCAGACACGTCGCCAAGAAATTTGGTGGGTTCAATTCTCCTTGTACTCTTCTTAGATTAAACTGAGTACGATTTGATCGGCCACTTACTTGAGTAGTTTTCTCATTGGGTTTCCTAAAGGTTTTCCCATACAGTTAGCTTAATAATATACAGCGCCGTATACTTAATTCTAACCTCTGGGGAACACAAAAATGTGTTCTTATTAAGCAGAGTCTGAATTAAGTGATATTAGAATGCATTGAGATCTGGCTGAAGGGACCAATTTTCCTTAAAAGGAATTCTGAATTATGAAGTTTGAATTAACCAGCTTACACCGTAGTTTTTGGTATATTTTCAAGGCTGCACATCCTTCTCATTCGATTCATAACTTTCTAGTCCCGAAAAGATGAATGAATTTGCCTTGAGTGTGGAGCAACGCTTGTGACATAGGTATACAGTGCTAACCTCATCATGCAGCTAAATAAAAGGTTGCCAAAAACAAGGTTGTTAATACAGTGCGCCAATGTCACAACAAATGATGCTACTTGATTCAAACAGAACTTCTAACCACTACACAGCGATCATGATGTTTGTTATAACTCATGTTCCCTACCTTTAATTTTAATTTAATTAATTTAATTTTAATCAACCTTGAATCAACCTTGAATCAACCTTGAATCAACCTTGAATCAACCTTGAATCAACCTTGAATCAACCTTGAATCAACCTTGAATCAACCTTTAATCAACGTTTAATAAACGTTTAATCAACTTTTCACAGGTATGGCTGGAAAGACCCCATGGGAAGAGACTTTACACGATATGGTGCTCGAGACAGCTCAGGATGTAATGAACTCCTACGCCGTTCCACATATCTACGCTTGGATGGTGTTCAAGTCTGTCCCAGAGCCAGAAAACAAGGACGAAGTCTTGGAGAAAGCCAAACAGAGATGGGTCACCGCCCTTAACTTGGCTGAGAAGCTATCAAAAAGTTGCGGATCTAAGAAATTTCTTTTCGGAAACGAGGTAAGACAACTTTTACATATCTCTGCTAATCAATAGAATACAGTACCTGGGTCATAGTCAAAGTGTTTTCGTACTGTAGTGTACATTGGCCAGAATTCTTTGGGCGGATCAATTTTGTGTCCGAATTCTTGTTAACTGCTATTACATATAAGGCGGGTGGCAATTGATAGACAATTTCTACAAATTGGCCTGAGGTATGGATCAGGACAAATGTGAAGTACTTATGAAGTTTTGTATTATGTGTTATTTGGCCTGTTTACCCAGGGCAAGTTCTATGGTAACAAATGCTCATGCCAAATATAATGGTTTGATATGCACAATGTGTCACTACACATCGCCACAAACCAGTTATTAGTCCCTTGATTATGTTTTCCATATTCTGACCCACAGTGCAAAAGGGATATGATTGCTTCACCTATATTACTAAAGCAAGTGAATGCAAAAAATTTTCTCCAATGCTTCCAGTGCATATCAGAATTTTCTTAGATTCACGCCTCTCTGCATGCAGAAGAATTATGCAGACAACATTATTTAATTTTGCAGATTGGTCTTGCTGATGTATGGTTATGGTGCGGTATGGACTTCGCTAAACTAGCCACACCAGATGTGATGAGCGTAACTCCTTTCGCTAAACAATGGTCGGCCAAGTTTGAGGCAGATCCGCGTGTAAAGAAATACCTCGCCGGTCGACCCGACTCCAATTTGTAAATTTGTCGGTGTTGTCTTGCATCTGATTATTTTTAGATCTGTCAAACAGCCGTCCGTATTTCTCTCAATAATATGAGTTATCATCCATTACATGCACTTTCTGTGATAAAGAGACCAAGTTATGTTTTTAGGTGCCCGAGCTAACTAAACATTGTGTTTACTAAATTGTTTTTTATTTTTGATGTTGTTCTAGTAATGTGTTTGCATTTTGACTCGGCGAAGGATTTAGATTTATTAAGCCTATCAATACATCATAGCAAGCATATCACTTACTGTCGATAAGTTTGATGTTGGTATTAGAAGTGAGTAGACTTTGCTTGCTTGTTTCTTGTTTGTTAAACTTGATCATAGGTTTAAATCGGGAGGTGTGTGCTCAAGTTATTGTTACAGGTGGTTTTCTATCACTAGGTTTTCAAACTTGAGCCGAGCAAAACAAACCTTGCAAAGCTAAAATTTATCTGCACCCCAAGCGCTCAGACTAAATAAATAATTCTTTGAAGTTGTGAGGTGATATATTATTGACCCTTGTGTTAGAGGATTGTAGATTTAATAATACAGCACAATATCGATCGAGTAATAACAGAACAGGTTTTTAGTTAAATGTCAACAATGCAACTCCCAGTAAAACTTTAAAATTATCTTTACCCTAGAACTAATGAGTTACACACTGTTAAGGACTAGGAGGTGGCTCAGCTAGTTAGAGCGCGTCCCTCAGCATGCAAAAGTGTTGAAAGGCGTGGGTTTGAATTGAATCCCAATGCAGCCCACTGACTACTGGGACATGTTTGTGTGCTACGACCTGCCTACAAACTGAGAGGAAATTGCCGCAGACATTGGCGGCCTAGCCCCTATGGCACCCATTATGTTGCTGCCCATTCTTAAGAATTTAAATAACGTTTTTAACCGACATTTAATTAACTTCCTATAAGGTTACTTTAGCCTCTAGACACAATACTCCCGCCAACGATCTGAAAATTATAATTCATTTACATCAAATAAATAATATGATTTTTCTTGCAATCTCAACGGTGGAAGGCCCAGTTAGTGGTTTTCCTAAGTCTGTGCTGAGAAATAAGAAGCTGAATTGGTGCACACTGGTAGCCTGGGATTCAGGCCAACAATGAAGCCTTGTCTGCGTTATTGGTGATGTTGGATATTGCTTCTGTGCTGTTATCTGCTCATGTATCACTATTATTGTACCTTTATAAATGGACCCATGTGCTTGTGTTTTGTTTTGATCGGCTGACAGGTTTTGGTTTGTTATTGTGTGGAGTTATCTGCAACCTGAAACTTTTAAATCTCCAGGTACCATCATGAAGACCCTACATGAACTGGATTGTCATACAAGAGTGTTGATCTCTTTGACAGGCCTGATAGGGCGTAAAAAGGCACATAAAATTAGTCAAATTTATTTACCCGACATGTCCATCTATGGCTTGGCCGATTCCAAAACAATAGCCTGTGAATAATCTTGGTAGGCCTATTGGGTGGGTTTCTACATTATATTATTTGGGGCTTTAACAAAGACTATTTCAAATTCACCAGTATCCCTTACCATACTCATTAATCTGTATATCATCGTGATATATATAATACACATGTATACTGGGTAGGCGATAATCCGACCCTACAAATATGGATCTAATACGTGCTCTGTCTCTTACAGTTAGTATTATTGCAATTTGGATGTAAACTCAGACTATAGAATGACAGTCTTTGTCACTGTTACTGTCACTTAGAAACTGACAGTCATAAACCTATGTTGACTAAACGCTGGATGTGGCTTGTTGTCCCAAATGGTGTTATGTCCAACCTGACTTTGATTCCACTGGGCTCTTGACTGTTGCAACAACTGGTGTTTTAACGAAAGTTTATTTGGGCCTTGGTATATTTCCTGCATTTTTTTTCATTGGCATATCATGCTCTCTGCGCATTTTGTCCTGATGGTATTTTGACCAGGCATTATGGCAAGGTTATGACCGTACTGCTGGATACCCCAGCACATGCTCGACAATAATGACTAACCTGAAAAAGCGCACTTCAACAATTACTCATGATGTGGTTTTCAATCAAATGGTCTGTCATCATGACTGTGTAGCTAGTCTGAGCCCCCTAGACTCGTGCCCCCACATCTGACGCCCCCCTGCCGGGGCAGCACTTGTACTCATTACAACTTCAAGAGCTCATAAATAAAATCACTGTGGGTTCTTTGATGAAGTTTTATTGTTTTGTAGCTAAGATTATGATAGAAAATGATGTGTTCAAAGGAATTCGTCATATTCATAGGTCAGAAGGGCATAGTGAAGTACTTGCGCAGCTTGTCCGTTCTGGTGATGGCGGATGTATCAACTACCTATAAGACACAAATAAAAATATACTTTAGTGAATTTGACAAAGCTAAGAAAGCAGTTCTCTACTTTGATGCTATCATAAGTCCTGGTGTAAATCATTTAATTTAAGTCACAGTGTCGCTATCATATTGTTTGGTATTGTTTTGAAGTTCTCAGTCTAATTTTACATGCGTCAGCAACCTTTGACATTCACTAAGTTGCCATTCATTGTGTTCACATCAACTTGAGGAGCTATGGAATCATGGCAAAAGCATGGGTTCAATTTAGTTGCGTATTGGTTTGTGTTCCTTCGTTCGATTAGGGCCGAGCACAGTGGATAGCATCAAAGACTGGTTCAATTCCCGACTGCGGTAGACCTTTTTGAATCTTTTTCAAGCATCCCATTTCAAATGGTGAGGGATTCGCTTCATTTTGAGTTCCAATCAATGCATGGGAACTTTGTGATTGCCTTTGAACACAGCTGAAGCTTTAAGATTTACTGGGTCAAAAACATTCTTTGCATCTTGCCTAAGAGGTCATCTTCCATCAATTTAATAAAGGGTTGTTGCTGACAGAGACCAAGATAGACTTTTGCCACCCCTTTTGTCCGACGCCCCCCCCCCCCTTCTAAATTGTAATCAACAAAGAGATCTGACTCATGGAAATAAAAGAGAGGGAGTCATCAGTTATTCCAGAGAGTCAGAATTATATTAAATTACAAAGATTAAGAAACGAAAAATAATATCCTTTTGTTCATAATTAGACACAGCGTACTTAATAATTGGACACAACGTAACTTAATCAATCGGAGACAACGTTCTTAAGACACTCTAGACTCTAGAGTCTAGACTATCGAAATTCTGAAACCATATAGCCCTAGAATCAGTCACATATTAGACCATTAGGTATATACTTTCGGTTTGAGCAAATCTTCATAGTTGTAATCTGCTGAATGGGCAACATATGGAGATAAAAAAAATTGAAACTTTAAAATACTTACCGTCGGACCAACATTCATCATCAGGCATACAAGTATTAAATTTGCAATCAGTACAGCAGTATTTATTGCGGGTGCCGTAGCCGACGCAGTCTTTAGTTTGCACGCACTGTTCAAAACCCTCAGGGTTCAAACTCCTGCAGAATTTTTCTGTGACGAAAACAGCATCAACTGAAAAAATTAAAAGATTTTAATTAGCATTTAAACGATCATGAATTGTTTCATGTCACGCTTGCAATTTTGTTTAAATTCTCAACTAGTTCTTGACTTTGTTATCTCAAAGTCTGAGATTTCTTCTTTTTGTATTATCAATTTACAATTATTTATTGAGAAAATCACATTTTAAATAGTTTGAAATATTCTTAAACGATAAACAGAACATAGTTCACATGAATAAATACTGTAGTCGTCATATTACAATAACTATAACTAATTAAAGTATTCTCACCAACAGCGGCCATGAACAGGCAAGCAATAACCACCAATATGAATCGTGCCATTGTGAAGAAGCTGAATTATGTCTATCTGCTCGACTGCTGATTTAGATGATGACTGTGTTGAGCCTGCAAAACCAGCTTATATAGTGCACAAGATCCCCCATCACAAGACCAAATGTTAACTATTGAATATCCATTAATTAACTTCAGGGTTGTATTCATTTTGTTATGATCACTGTTGATAAAGCTAGTTATTATTGTTATTCTGGGAAAAATCATATTTTGAGTATTATGGAGGGAATAATGAATGCTTGCCAAACTTGTAAAACTGTGGGAAACCACAACTGTCTGGCAAAATAAGGAATTGAAACACGTCACACCATCACGATGCGTCTTTCCAAATTCTTCTATAGCAATATATCACTAACCACTACCCATGGCAATAGTTGCATACAGAGCAAGCCAGTTTACCCAATACAGGTCCTGAAAGTGTCACTTACGTTATAGACCAGAATGCCTCGTATGCAATATGTGATGTTTACTTTTGGGACTTCTCATCTGCATTTAACACAATTCAATAGCAAACATCTTAAGCCAGAGTTGAAACATTTAGGGTTCTAGGCTGCCATGTCATAAACTTGTCACTGAATTTTCTTGTTAGTAAAACCAAAAGAAAAATCTGTCTAAAAGTGAAGTCATATGGGGTTGTTTTCTCACAATTAGGAGTAAATTTCATGTAAACTGTCGTTCGGATTGGGATTTCCACAATTTGTGGAACGCTGTATGTTAACAATGTACGTAACCAGATAGTATAAATTTTCACAAAATGCTATCTGAAAGTGGCTGCCCGTTTTGATTGAAAAGTCAAGGTCATATCTATGCAAACACAACTTTGGTAAAAAGATGGAGTGGATGATCAATATGTAGAGTTTCTCATTCAATTTTGGACCTGGAGTAAGAGGGGAAGGGATACAGTGAATTATGAGTATCAAATTGAAACAATTATTAGGAGATGGTTGAGGCATACATAGAAGCTGAATCACTGGGCGGTTGGTATAAACAACGAGTAACAGCTTCTCCTTGGTATAAATCTTTTTATTTCATATCACTGTTAGGGCTATGGTTCGTATTAGCGCAGAAGGATTGCGCTCATACAATTTTCGGAGATGAGAATCATGTGTGGCAGGTTGACATTAGTACGAAATTATATTTGCAAGAAGAAGCAGAAATTTGCATGAGAACGTGTGGCCTTACCTTAAATCAATCACCACAAATACTGGGCCCCTTCTTTATATAAATGCAGTAATGGAACGATACTCAAGTAAGCAGGACAAACCTTGCATAACAAGATGTATTTCTATGATGACGATCTGCAGCAGGGCTGTACCTATGACTTGTAAAGTGGCGGGGCAAGGGTTGTGTTGGTAGTATTATGTTGCAATGAGGGTGCAACAGGGGCTCGGGGGGCTCGGGGGTGGGAGGGCAACAGGGGCGCAGGAAGGCCTGCAGGAAGGTTTGTTACTGTAGAGATAAATATTCTCAATTGCTGGTAAAATGGGAGACAATCTGGAACATGTGAGCCCAAATGTTATAAGGATTGTAACATGACTCATTACTCTGTCACACTCAAACTCTCTATCAGGAAAAAGCACACGACAGAGGATGTAAAACTTGTCTGGTGTTGATTTGTGTGCATAAAGTACTTCGTTGACTGCTTTATATGTGTCAAAACTGTTATGTAAACAAAAAATAATACAATATAGTTATTGGTATATTTCATGAGAATATTCTTTATGACTATGAATGATTATATTGTATGTATTATATGTATGTTATGTTATATTTTTCAGAGTGACTTCCCTTGATCACCGCTGTAAAACTGCATTTGCTAACCTTATTTGGTTAACAAAAACTTGCCTCATATTTCCTAAGAAAAGTGAATCCAAAAATAGTAATTCCTATTACAAAACAAAATAAATTAAAATCTAGCTCTATCAAATGCAATGAAATTTGGTGTCAGGGACGAAGTGTCATGGAAAAAGCAGTCAATTTTTACAAATGATTACATAAAATGTCATAAAAATATCTATTCTTGTGACTTTTATCAATGTCAGAATACAATGATCTACGCCATTTGAGCTTCAAATATCTATGTTAGATGACACTGCACAATTTTTGCCAAGTTCCAAGGGCTAATCAAGCCAATTGAAAATGATTACATAAAATGTCATAAAAATATCTATTCTTGTGACTTTTATCAACGTCAGGATACAATGATCGACGCCAGCTGTGGGCAACCTGCAGCCTTTTTGCCAGTGCGACCTAATAGGTAATCTTTTGCGGCCTAATTGTGGCCTTACACCTGTAAGATTTATCACACATTAATTTTGATTCCTCTTTATTATGTTGAGAAACAAGTATGCATAGCATTCTGTAAGTCCAAGATATTTCAAAGTAGTGGCCATTCTGTATCATGCATGGAGCCAAGCGTCCCTAGCCACTCTACACAAAATCATCATAATATGATGATTTGACGAATGCCAGATAGACGATATACAGTAAAACTTAGCCGCTAATAATGGCAGAGCAGAGACCAAGTGGTATTGCGAGTCTACATCCAGATTCTGTTTACAAGGTCAGGGGAAAGTACCAACGACTGAGTTTAGTTCCAGCAAATCATAGATACAGCTTACAATGCCCACTCAGTGTCATCTTCTCACCGGCACATCTGCTCTTCATATTGTTGCCTCCCCTGTCAATTTTTCTAGTCAAAGACCATGCGTTTATAATATCATACCATTGAATATTTACAAGTTCCCTCGTACAAAGTTAGCTACTGTTTAATGTACCCAGCTTAATCGCAATTGTATCACAGATGTATTGAAGGTTAGTTCCACATGCCGGCAAGGGGAAAACAATTTCAAAAATACAGTACACTATTTGTTGTAGATCTTAAAACTTTAAGCTGTTTCAAGAAAACTGTGAAGTAGTTGGCAAGAGCTGAAAGGTTGACACTTTTGTACTTCTAAACCAACTTTGTTATTGAAAGTTGTCAAGCTTTATCCTACCACCCCCTTGATTGGGCGTCAATTGCCCCCCTCCCCCCCCCCCCCCCCCGAAATATAGCTTGTCAGACAGGCAAGTGTTGTTCGCATTGATAATTGTCTTCTCAATCTATCATTTCAATATAGATTCTCGGTAGCATCACATAGTTTAATAAGTGTAGGATATATTTGTTGTATTGAATATGATACAGAAATAAAGTATGGTAATGAATGAGAAATTTCCAAAGATAGCCAAATATCTGACTGGCTTAACTACCAGCAGGGGTGATGGAGAGAAGCATATTACTATGAAAGTATTCATTATTAGTAAATATATATTACATGTTATAGAAATAATACAGAATAGTTGTAGATGAACAATTACAAAAATTACAAGAACTCAAACATGGAAAAAAATTAGGGGTGCGTTGTTATAATACGCTTAGTAATGATATTGAAATGAATAGATGAATAATATGTCTATACTACATCCTTGCATTGGCATTATATTTATACACACATTTCTATACATGCTTGTTGAAAGTCTATGAATTCAGGTTCCCCGAGTGATGGCCGATGAATGTAACTAAACTGAGAGAGATTGTTATGTGTTTGCGTTCTAAAGAACACCAAGCTTTTTGAGAAGACTGATCTTAGATGGTTTATTCAGGCTTTGTAGAGAATCAGATTTCTGCTCCCCTGGTGGCCACTTATCCTCGTCATCTAGGAAATCGCTCAATAAAGTTATAAGCCTCGCAGGCTATCTAGGTAGCTGCAAGTTTGACACCATCGAGGCAATATACGAAAGAGTGATGAGAACAAGATGCCTCAGACTCGTAGCTACTGACCACGCTGACCCAGTATTTACATTCGATAAACTTCCGTCTGGTCGATACAGAGCAATCAAAACGAGGGTAAACATACGAACTGACTGTTTCCGATCCCTCTGTGTGCGGAAGTTAAATAGTATACTTTTTTAGCCAACTAGTGATAATTCTTACTGTTTATTTATTTTTTTTTTCAATTTTTACAACCAACCAGACCAAAACTTTTTAATGTTTTACACCATAACTTTTATTGCTCAGCGAAAACAAAATATTTCTCAAACATGAGACTGTAATAAACGATGAATGAATGAATGAATGAAAAGTACTAGACTCTTCTGAAGTGTACTTCTTAGTTCTGGTGTCTGATTGTACTGATCTGGTTCGTTCTTCTTTAGATCTATATTAGCCTTAGTCACCATCTCTTCTATAGTAGTCTTACCATCAGCTTTAACTATCTGTGTCGCGATAGCTCCAGTGAACGCCCCTCTGACAGACATCCCTCCATGTACTGTAGACATGAGTAACAAGGTGTGAGGCCTCTTCAGTTTGATCAGCTGGTTATCCTTTTCTGTTGAGCCCTGGGCATCTCTTAGGCTGCTTGTAGAGGTTGATCCAGAAGCTTTATGTTCACCCTGACAGGCCTGGATCATAATTATCTACGACGATAGAATACAACTACAAATCATCATGTTTTCAAAACAGTAAAGGGGCAGGTTACATACATACATGCTCTTGTTTGGGAATTGTAGTTGATACCCATTTCAAGCTGAAACGTATAACGTGTGGAGTGGATGCAAAGTTTGAATTTCTTTGTGTTCCACATCATCATCCTGGCGTTGTGTCTGTTCTCAGACTAACTCACATCATCATTTTTTGCAGAAATTTACAATGGTGGATGTGGTCACATGACTGGTACTGGTAGATCTCATGTAAACCCTGTGAAACTATCCCAAAAATGACATAAGTGAACAAAAGGTTAATAACTCTTTTTACCAACGGTATATGCTCTGGGAGTTGTTTCTCTGTTTCTTTGAGGATGTCAGAAATGATTGCCTGTGTGCGGTCACTTCCTGTTAGCATTCCAGCTATACCATGCAACATGATGGACATCACAAGTAGGGATAGTCCACATGAGACCAGTTCTGTGATTTGAGTTTCTATCAAGTCAAACAGCTGTATAGCACTAGACCATTCTGTCTTCTTCGTCTCAATGCCTGCTCTTGTGAGGCCGTCGTCCATAGCATAGGCTCCAGCCTCGACATGATTGACTGGATTCACATTGATGTCTAGATATGCCGCCGTAATGAGTGAGTAGACATATCTGGGGATAGGGAGACCTTGTAGAAACAGATCTACTTTCAGTGGGATGAGATGAGTATGAATGGCAGGAATTGAGACTTTCCTGGTAGCAAAGTAAGGGATAATACATTTATCTGCGAATTTGTGTATAAGGTTGAAAGTTTTCAGGACTTCAATTCCAATGTCAGGGTGAAGCTCTGATTCTTGTTCTAGTAAATGATGGAGCAATGCAGCTTCCATAACCCCTGTTGATTGAAACTGATTGACCATCTCCGTATATTTTCTAGTCTCGATTGTCTTTCCGGCCCAGATATATGAGGTAAAGCTAGCTAATCGTGTAACCCAGGCGGCATCTTGAGTGTGATTATACAGCGTCTCAATAAGAGCAGTGAGAACCTCAGGGCGATGGAATATAAAGGAGGCGAGACCTTCGACACTCTTGAACCACATTATTCTGCCTGAATCATGAAGATACTGAAGTGCCACATGATCAGTGTCATCAGGAAAGAGCTCGTCTATCTCAGAAAGGGTGAAGAACGGCCTGTCTTTGTCACTTGTTATTTTGATGAGTATTCGGTACCAGCTTGCCGGTAATTCTGTGATAATCTTAGATCCTGCAGCTTCAAGGAATTCTTTAAGTCTCCCAATGTCAGCTAGATTAGAGGTCTTTGATAGGTTGGCAATGTTTTCTGTCCTTACAAACAGTTCAGTGATATCTGCGAAGCTAGCCATGATAAAGAATGGGCTCAATGTAGATCTTACTTTGTTCTCCTCCTTGATTATCCTCATACGTAGAGTTTCTGTAGTGTTCACAAGTTGTTGCGTTCGATGTTTCAAGCATTCATTAGTAACTCTGTCACAATGTGTTAGGACTATTATTGGTCGGCCGAGACTCGGACATGAGAGATACATGTGTGTCAGCCACTTTATACAAAGTTCTTGGCATGCTACTTCTTCTCCATCCAGTGAGGCTAATCTGTCAAAATCCGCTATATCTATTACAAGCAGCGGAAGGCAACCGGCTTTGAAGCTCAACTGGTATGAGAAACTGGAAATCTTTTGCCCTCCAAAGTCAGAAAATACCAATTTAGAACTTTCATTGACATCCGCCTCGCATACTTTGAAGACTCTTGTTGCCTCATCCAATTTGCTCTCAGCAGGATTACGTGCAGTTAGTACCTTTTTATTTTGCTGAACACTCAACACTAGACTTGTTTTTCCTGCTTTGCGATTCCCAATAACCGTAACAGGAATAAGATGCTGGTTACGCCCTCTCTCCAAATGCAAGTCAGAGACGTACCTTCTAACAGCAAAAATGCCCTGTTCACAGACCTCTCTAGGTGGTGATGTTAGAGAATAACAGCCATCACATCTGAGCTGTTGCAACGATATAATGTCGAAGATGATCTCAGGTATGGCAGTGAGTGAGCGGCTGCTGATAGTCAGTGAGGTGAGATTAGTCAGCTGACCAATACTCTCAGGGATGGTAGTGAGTGAGTTGCCGCTGATGTGCAGTGAGGTGAGATTAGTCAGCTGACCGATACTCTCAGGTATGGTAGTGAGTGAGCGGCTGCTGATACTTAATGAGGTGAGATTAGTCAGCTGACTGATGCTCTCAGGTGTGGTAGGGAGTGAGTCGATGAAGATACTCAGTGAGGTGAGATTAGTCAGCTGACCGATGCTCTCAGGTATGGTAGTGAGTGAGTAGCCGATGATATCCAGTGAGGTGAGATTAGTCAGCTGACCGATGCTCTCAGGTATGGTAGTGAGTGAGTAGCCTATGATATCCAGTGAGGTGAGATTAGTCAGCTGACCGATACTCTCAGGTATGGTAGTGAGTGAGCGGCTGCTGATACTTAATGAGGTGAGATTAGTCAGCTGACTGATGCTCTCAGGTATGGTAGGGAGTGAGTCGATGAAGATACTCAGTGAGGTGAGATTAGTCAGCTGACCGATGCTCTCAGGTATGGTAGTGAGTGAGTAGCCTCTGATATCCAGTGAGGTGAGATTAGTCAGCTGACCAATACTCTCAGGTATAGTAGTGAGTGAGTGGCTGTAGTGTACATTGGCCAGAATTCTTTGGGCGGATCAATTTTGTGTCCGAATTCTTGTTAACTGCTATTACATATAAGACGGGTGGCAATTGATAGATAATTTCTACAAATTGGCCTGAGGTATGGATCAGGACAAATGTGAAGTACTTACGAAGTTTTGTATTATGTGTTATTTGGCCTGTTTACCCAGGGCAAGTTCTATGGTAACAAATGCTCATGCCAAATATAATGGTTTGATATGCACAATGTGTCACTACACATCGCCACAAACCAGTTATTAGTCCCTTGATTATGTTTTCCATATTCTGACCCACAGTGCAAAAGGGATATGATTGCTTCACCTATATTACTAAAGCAAGTGAATGCAAAAAATTTTCTCCAATTCTTCCAGTGCATATCAGAATTTTCTTAGATTCACGCCTCTCTGCATGCAGAAGAATTATGCAGACAACATTATTTAATTTTGCAGATTGGTCTTGCTGATGTATGGTTATGGTGCGGTATGGACTTCGCTAAACTAGCCACACCAGATGTGATGAGCGTAACTCCTTTCGCTAAACAATGGTCGGCCAAGTTTGAGGCAGATCCGCGTGTAAAGAAATACCTCGCCGGTCGACCCGACTCCAATTTGTAAATTTGTCGGTGTTGTCTTGCATCTGATTATTTTTAGATCTGTCAAACAGCCGTCCGTATTTCTCTCAATAATATGAGTTATCATCCATTACATGCACTTTCTGTGATAAAGAGACCAAGTTATGTTTTTAGGTGCCCGAGCTAACTAAACATTGTGTTTACTAAATTGTTTTTTATTTTTGATGTTGTTCTAGTAATGTGTTTGCATTTTGACTCGGCGAAGGATTTAGATTTATTAAGCCTATCAATACATCATAGCAAGCATTTCACTTACTGTCGATAAGTTTGATGTTGGTATTAGAAGTGAGTAGACTTTGCTTGCTTGTTTCTTGTTTGTTAAACTTGATCATAGGTTTAAATCGGGAGGTGTGTGCTCAAGTTATTGTTACAGGTGGTTTTCTATCACTAGGTTTTCAAACTTGAGCCGAGCAAAACAAACCTTGCAAAGCTAAAATTTACCTGCACCCCAAGCGCTCAGACTAAATAAATAATTCTTTGAAGTTGTGAGGTGATATATTATTGACCCTTGTGTTAGAGGATTGTAGATTTAATAATACAGCACAATATCGATCGAGTAATAACAGAACAGGTTTTTAGTTAAATGTCAACAATGCAACTCCCAGTAAAACTTTAAAATTATCTTTACCCTAGAACTAATGAGTTACACACTGTTAAGGACTAGGAGGTGGCTCAGCTAGTTAGAGCGCGTCCCTCAGCATGCAAAAGTGTTGAAAGGCGTGGGTTTGAATTGAATCCCAATGCAGCCCACTGACTACTGGGACATGTTTGTGTGCTACGACCTGCCTACAAACTGAGAGGAAATTGCCGCAGACATTGGCGGCCTAGCCCCTATGGCACCCATTATGTTGCTGCCCATTCTTAAGAATTTAAATAACGTTTTTAACCGACATTTAATTAACTTCCTATAAGGTTACTTTAGCCTCTAGACACAATACTCCCGCCAACGATCTGAAAATTATAATTCATTTACATCAAATAAATAATATGATTTTTCTTGCAATCTCAACGGTGGAAGGCCCAGTTAGTGGTTTTCCTAAGTCTGTGCTGAGAAATAAGAAGCTGAATTGGTGCACACTGGTAGCCTGGGATTCAGGCCAACAATGAAGCCTTGTCTGCGTTATTGGTGATGTTGGATATTGCTTCTGTGCTGTTATCTGCTCATGTATCACTATTATTGTACCTTTATAAATGGACCCATGTGCTTGTGTTTTGTTTTGATCGGCTGACAGGTTTTGGTTTGTTATTGTGTTGAGTTATCTGCAACCTGAAACTTTTAAATCTCCAGGTACCATCATGAAGACCCTACATGAACTGGATTGTCATACAAGAGTGTTGATCTCTTTGACAGGCCTGATAGGGCGTAAAAAGGCACATAAAATTAGTCAAATTTATTTACCCGACATGTCCATCTATGGCTTGGCCGATTCCAAAACAATAGCCTGTGAATAATCTTGGTAGGCCTATTGGGTGGGTTTCTACATTATATTATTTGGGGCTTTAACAAAGACTATTTCAAATTCACCAGTATCCCTTACCATACTCATTAATCTGTAAATCATCGTGATATATATAATACACATGTATACTGGGTAGGCGATAATCCGACCCTACAAATATGGATCTAATACGTGCTCTGTCTCTTACAGTTAGTATTATTGCAATTTGGATGTAAACTCAGACTATACAATGACAGTCTTTGTCACTGTTACTGTCACTTAGAAACTGACAGTCATAAACCTATGTTGACTAAACGCTGGATGTGGCTTGTTGTCCCAAATGGTGTTATGTCCAACCTGACTTTGATTCCACTGGGCTCTTGACTGTTGCAACAACTGGTGTTTTAACGAAAGTTTATTTGGGCCTTGGAATATTTCCTGGATTTTTTCTCATTGGCATATCATGCTCTCTGCGCATTTTGTCCTGATGGTATTTTGACCAGGCATTATGGCAAGGTTATGACCGTACTGCTGGATACCCCAGCACATGCTCGACAATAATGACTAACCTGAAAAAACGCACTTCAACAATTACTCATGATGCGGTTTTCAATCAAATGGTCTGTCATCATGACTGTGTAGCTAGTCTGAGCCCCCTAGACTCGTGCCCCCACATCTGACGCCCCCCTGCCGGGGCAGCACTTGTACTCATTACAACTTCAAGAGCTCATAAATAAAATCACTGTGGGTTCTTTGATGAAGTTTTATTGTTTTGTAGCTAAGATTATGATAGAAAATGATGTGTTCAAAGGAATTCGTCATATTCATAGGTCAGAAGGGCATAGTGAAGTACTTGCGCAGCTTGTCCGTTCTGGTGATGGCGGATGTATCAACTACCTATAAGACACAAATAAAATATACTTTAGTGAATTTGACAAAGCTAAGAAAGCAGTTCTCTACTTTGATGCTATCATAAGTCCCGGTGTAAATCATTTAATTTAAGTCACAGTGTCGCTATCATATTGTTCGGTATTGTTTTGAAGTTCTCAGTCTAATTTTACATGCGTCAGCAACCTTTGACATTCACTAAGTTGCCATTCATTGTGTTCACATCAACTTGAGGAGCTATGGAATCATGGCAAAAGCATGGGTTCAATTTAGTTGCGTATTGGTTTGTGTTCCTTCGTTCGATTAGGGCCGAGCACAGTGGATAGCATCAAAGACTGGTTCAATTCCCGACTGCGGTAGACCTTTTTGAATTTTTTTCAAGCATCCCATTTCAAATGGTGAGGGATTCGCTTCATTTTGAGTTCCAATCAATGCATGGGAACTTTGTGATTGCCTTTGAACACAGCTGAAGCTTTAAGATTTACTGGGTCAAAAACATTCTTTGCATCTTGCCTAAGAGGTCATCTTCCATCAATTTAATAAAGGGTTGTTGCTGACAGAGACCAAGATAGACTTTTGCCACCCCTTTTGTCCGACGCCCCCCCCCCCCTTCTAAATTGTAATCAACAAAGAGATCTGACTCATGGAAATAAAAGAGAGGGAGTCATCAGTTATTCCAGAGAGTCAGAATTATATTAAATTACAAAGATTAAGAAACAAAAAATAATATCCTTTTGTTCATAATTAGACACAGCGTACTTAATAATTGGACACAACGTAACTTAATCAATTGGAGACAACGTTCTTAAGACACTCTAGACTCTAGAGTCTAGACTATCGAAATTCTGAAACCATATAGCCCTAGAATCAGTCACATATTAGACCATTAGGTATATACTTTCGGTTTGAGCAAATCTTCATAGTTGTAATCTGCTGAATGGGCAACATATGGAGATAAAAAAAATTGAAACTTTAAAATACTTACGGTCCGTCGGACCAACATTCATCATCAGGCATACAAGTATTAAATTTGCAATCAGTACAGCAGTATTTATTGCGGGTGCCGTAGCCGACGCAGTCTTTAGTTTGCACGCACTGTTCAAAACCCTCAGGGTTCAAACTCCTGCAGAATTTTTCTGTGACGAAGACAGCATCAACTGAAAAAATTAAAAGATTTTAATTAGCATTTAAACGATCATGAATTGTTTCATGTCACGCTTGCAATTTTGTTTAAATTCTCAACTAGTTCTTGACTTTGTTATCTCAAAGTCTGAGATTTCTTCTTTTTGTATTATCAATTTACAATTATTTATTGAGAAAATCACATTTTAAATAGTTTGAAATATTCTTAAACGATAAACAGAACATAGTTCACATGAATAAATACTGTAGTCGTCATATTACACTAACTATAACTAATTAAAGTATTCTCACCAACAGCGGCCATGAACAGGCAAGCAATAACCACCAATATGAATCGTGCCATTGTGAAGAAGCTGAATTATGTCTATCTGCTCGACTGCTGATTTAGATGATGACTGTGTTGAGCCTGCAAAACCAGCTTATATAGTGCACAAGATCCCCCATCACAAGACCAAATGTTAACTATTGAATATCCATTAATTAACTTCAGGGTTGTATTCATTTTGTTATGATCACTGTTGATAAAGCTAGTTATTATTGTTATTCTGGGAAAAATCATATTTTGATTATTATGGAGGGAATAATGAATGCTTGCCAAACTTGTAAAACTGTGGGAAACCACAACTGTCTGGCAAAATAAGGAATTGAAACACGTCACACCATCACGATGCGTCTTTCCAAATTCTTCTATAGCAATATATCACTAACCACTACCCATGGCAATAGTTGCATACAGAGCAAGCCAGTTTACCCAATACAGGTCCTGAAAGTGTCACTTACGTTATAGACCAGAATGCCTCGTATGCAATATGTGATGTTTACTTTTGGGACTTCTCATCTGCATTTAACACAATTCAATAGCAAACATCTTAAGCCAGAGTTGAAACATTTAGGGTTCTAGGCTGCCATGTCATAAACTTGTCACTGAATTTTCTTGTTAGTAAAACCAAAAGAAAAATCTATCTAAAAGTGAAGTCATATGGGGTTGTTTTCTCACAATTAGGAGTAAATTTCATGTAAACTGTCGTTCGGATTGGGATTTCCACAATTTGTGGAACGCTGTATGTTAACAATGTACGTAACCAGATAGTATAAATTTTCACAAAATGCTATCTGAGTGGCTGCCCGTTTTGATTGAAAAGTCAAGGTCATATCTATGCAAACACAACTTTGGTAAAAAGATGGAGTGGATGATCAATATGTAGAGTTTCTCATTCAATTTTGGACCTGGAGTAAGAGGGGAAGGGATACAGTGAATTATGAGTATCAAATTGAAACAATTATTAGGAGATGGTTGAGGCATACATAGAAGCTGAATCACTGGGCGGTTGGTATAAACAACGAGTAACAGCTTCTCCTTGGTATAAATCTTTTTATTTCATATCACTGTTGGGGAATGGTTCGTATTAGCGCAGAAGGATTGCGCTCATACAATTTTCGGAGATGAGAATCATGTGTGGCAGGTTGACATTAGTACGAAATTATATTTGCAAGAAGAAGCAGAAATTTGCATGAGAACGTGTGGCCTTACCTTAAATCAATCACCACAAATACTGGGCCCCTTCTTTATATAAATGCAGTAATGGAACGATACTCAAGTAAGCAGGACAAACCTTGCATAACAAGATGTATTTCTATGATGACGATCTGCAGCAGGGCTGTACCTATGACTTGTAAAGTGGCGGGGCAAGGGTTGTGTTGGTAGTATTATGTTGCAATGAGGGTGCAACAGGGGCTCGGGGGGCTCGGGGGTGGGAGGGCAACAGGGGCGCAGGAAGGCCTGCAGGAAGGTTTGTTACTGTAGAGATAAATATTCTCAATTGCTGGTAAAATGGGAGACAATCTGGAACATGTGAGCCCAAATGTTATAAGGATTGTAACATGACTCATTACTCTGTCACACTCAAACTCTCTATCAGGAAAAATCACACAACAGAGGATGTAAAACTTGTCTGGTGTTGATTTGTGTGCATAAAGTACTTCGTTGACTGCTTTATATGTGTCAAAACTGTTATGTAAACAAAAAATAATACAATATAGTTATTGGTATATTTCATGAGAATATTCTTTATGACTATGAATGATTATATTGTATGTATTATATGTATGTTATGTTATATTTTTCAGAGTGACCTCCCTTGATCACCGCTGTAAAACTGCATTTGCTAACCTTATTTGGTTAACAAAAACTTGCCTCATATTTCCTAAGAAAAGTGAATCCAGAAATAGTAGTTCCTATTACAAAACAAGATAAATTAAAATCTAGCTCTATCAAATGCAATTAAATTTGGTGTCAGGGACGAAGTGTCATGGAAAAAGCAGTCAATTTTTACAAATGATTACATAAAATGTCATAAAAATATCTATTCTTGTGACTTTTATCAATGTCAGAATACAATGATCTACGCCATTTGAGCTTCAAATATCTATGTTAGATGACACTGCACAATTTTTGCCAAGGTCCAAGGGCTAATCAAACCAATTGAAAATGATTACATAAAATGTCATAAAAATATCTATTCTTGTGACTTTTATCAACGTCAGAATACAATGATCTACGCCATTTGAGCTTCAAATATCTATGTTAGATGACACTGCACAATTTTTGCCAAGTTCCAAGGGCTAATCAAGCCAATTGAAAATGATTACATAAAATGTCATGAAAATATCTATTCTTGTGACTTTTATCAACGTCAGGATACAATGATCGACGCCAGCTGTGGGCAACCTGCAGCCTTTTTGCCAGTGCGACCTAATAGGTAATCTTTTGCGGCCTAATTGTGGCCTTACACCTGTAAGATTTATCACACATTAATTTTGATTCCTCTTTCATTATGTTGAGAAACAAGTATGCATAGCATTCTGTAAGTCCAAGATATTTCAAAGTAGTGGCCATTCTGTATCATGCATGGAGCCAAGCGTCCCTAGCCACTCTACACAAAATCATCATAATATGATGATTTGCCGAATGCCAATGACTTTTTCAAGTTGTTTTTCTTTCGAAATGACACAAAACAGTGACATTGGCATATTAAAAATTACAAAGTTCTCTAACATAATAGTAATTATTATTTTTTGCAAAACTGCAAAATTTTGGACGAAAGTGTTACAATTTGTCACAATTACTCCGGCATTATGCATTCATTTCACAACCATTTGCAAAAGATTTCCCCTGTTGCAGGAGGGCAGGCGCTGTCAGACCAAAATTATAACAGGGCGTCAAAATTATTTTTACGCTGCGCGAAATTATTTTTTTCCAATCGCCACTTTTTTACACTTTGGCTCCTGGGAGGAAACTACAGCACCCCTCCCACACACATCCTGCCCTTTATCATACACATGAAACATATATGTACACAATAAAATCATGAGGTAAAACGACATCACAAAACTCCTGAAGATTAGATAAACCGGTATATCTGCTTGGTTGATGTTTCTTGCAACATACTGCAGTTTTTACAAAATAGAAGTGCCAAAATTGTTACTCCAGTTCCAATTTTATCCCTGGAAGATATGTTGCGGCCTTTTGAGTTGAGCCTGCGTAAAATGTGGCCTTTTTCAATAAAAGGGTGCCCAGCCATGATCTAGACTGTGATTAGCTTGAGTTTCTGAGGTGTTTTGATGATGGGAGGGGTGGAAGTAATGGCATAGCCTTGATATTCAAACTAGGATGCAAAGAGATGATTATCTGATGACGGCACAATGATTTTCCCGTGTTGCGTCTTGTTGAAAAGCTCTGCACAACAATAACCAAATAGCAGAATTTGAATTTGATTCCTACTGCACTGCAAGTAAACAAAGAGCATCAGGATGTGATGTGTTGTGCACATTCTGATTCATCTCATGAGCTCCTCCAGTAGTCTAAGTGCTCAGACGGCTGCAAAGCGAGTTAGCAACATTACGTTATCAAACACTCACATTGCAGCTGTCTGAGCACTTAGACTAGAGCTCCAGATATGATTTCGCTGTTCGCCTGTTATGCACAGCGAATTTCGAGTACTAAAATGCTAGCGGGCTGAGGATATATCCTAAATCAATCTTATTATATTTTAAACAGCAAAACCACTGAAATAAAATGGCTGGCAAGAAAGGAGATGATTCCCTTCTGTACTTCGGTATCCGAGCTCGTGGTGAGGCCACTCGTATGCTGTACGCCATCGCCGGCAAGAAGATGGAGGACAAGCGAGTCACCTTCGAGCAATGGGCTGAGATGAAGCCATGTAAGTATCTGTGAAATCAATTTTTCTGCTTTAATACTTTATTTGGCAATCTGAATCATTTTTAAGAAAATAAGCCATCTTTGGGTTCTGTCTCAAGACCAGACAACTCCAACAACCTCCAATTAGCCTTATATTTATCTTTATCTATCTTTAGTATTTTTGGATAACGTTTATCAATAACTGTATAAGAAGTAATAGTAGCTACAATATTCTTTGTTTTAAGTTAACTTTTTATTTGATCACCTGTTATTGTGACCCAAAAAAGAAGAAAACTGACAAAATCAAAAAGCCACAGCTTTTACCCACAGCCAGCCCTTAAAAGCGTTCGGGATGGTGATCGCGGCCGTAGGCGGTCCAACGACCGCCTACGGCCGCGATAGCCATCCCGAACGCTTTTAAGGGCTGGCTGTGCTTTTACCCGCATCATAGATGACATGTTTTTGAAATAATGAAGATGAATTATTGCTGATTTGAGATAAATTGGAAAGTTTTAACCATATTTTACATTTGACTTATAATTTTACTCTTCTTATTTACAGCTCAGCCATTGGGTCAGCTGCCCACATTAACAACTAGTGATGGTCTCATCTGCTGCTCCAACGTCATCGCCAGACACGTCGCCAAGAAATTTGGTGGGTTCAATTCTCCTTGTACTCTTCTTAGATTAAACTGAGTACGATTTGATCGGCCACTTACTTGAGTAGTTTTCTCATTGGGTTTCCTAAAGGTTTTCCCATACAGTTAGCTTAATAATATACAGCGCCGTATACTTAATTCTAACCTCTGGGGAACACAAAAATGTGTTCTTATTAAGCAGAATCTGAATTAAGTGATATTAGAATGCATTGAGATCTGGCTGAAGGGACCAATTTTCCTTAAAAGGAATTTTGAATTATGAAGTTTGAATTAACCAGCTTACACCGTAGTTTTTGGTATATTTTCAAGGCTGCACATCCTTCTCATTCGATTCATAACTTTCTAGTCCCCGAAAAGATGAATGAATTTGCCTTGAGTGTGGAGCAACGCTTGTGACATAGGTATACAGTGCTAACCTCGTCATGCAGCTAAAAAAAAGGTTGCCAAAAACAAGGTTGTTAATACAGTGCGCCAATGTCACAACAAATGATGCTACTTGATTCAAACAGAACTTCTAACCACTACACAGCGATCATGATGTTTGTTATAACTCATGTTCCCTACCTTTAATTTTAATTTAATTAATTTAATTTTAATCAACCTTGAATCAACCTTGAATCAACCTTGAATCAACCTTGAATCAACCTTGAATCAACCTTGAAACAACATTTAATCAACCTTTAATCAACGTTTAATAAACGTTTAATCAACCTTTCACAGGTATGGCTGGAAAGACCCCATGGGAAGAGACTTTACACGATATGGTGCTCGAGACAGCTCAGGATGTAATGAACTCCTACGCCGTTCCACATATCTACGCTTGGATGGTGTTCAAGTCTGTCCCAGAGCCAGAAAACAAGGACGAAGTCTTGGAGAAAGCCAAACAGAGATGGGTCACCGCCCTTAACTTGGCTGAGAAGCTATCAAAAAGTTGCGGATCTAAGAAATTTCTTTTCGGAAACGAGGTAAGACAACTTTTACATATCTCTGCTAATCAATAGAATACAGTACCTGGGTCATAGTCAAAGTGTTTTCGTACTGTAGTGTACATTGGCCAGAAGTTGAGTCCGAATTCTTGTTAACTGCTATTACATATAAGACGGGTGGCAATTGATAGACAATTTCTACAAATTGGCCTGAGGTATGGATCAGGACAAATGTGAAGTACTTATGAAGTTTTGTATTATGTGTTATTTGGCCTGTTTACCCAGGGCAAGTTCTATGGTAACAAATGCTCATGCCAAATATAATGGTTTGATATGCAGAATGTGTCACTACACATCGCCACAAACCAGTTATTAGTCCCTTGATTATGTTTTCCATATTCTGACCCACAGTGCAAAAGGGATATGATTGCTTCACCTATATTACTAAAGCAAGTGAATGCAAAAAATTTTCTCCAATTCTTCCAGTGCATATCAGAATTTTCTTAGATTCACGCCTCTCTGCATGCAGAAGAATTATGCAGACAACATTATTTAATTTTGCAGATTGGTCTTGCTGATGTATGGTTATGGTGCGGTAAACTAAACTAGCCACACCAGATGTGATGAGCGTAACTCCTTTCGCTAAACAATGGTCGGCCAAGTTTGAGGTAGATCCGCGTGTAAAGAAATACCTCGCCGGTCGACCCGACTCCAATTTGTAAATTTGTCGGTGTTGTCTTGCATCTGATTATTTTTAGATCTGTCAAACAGCCGTCCGTATTTCTCTCAATAATATGAGTTATCATCCATTACATGCACTTTCTGTGATAAAGAGACCAAGTTATGTTTTTAGGTGCCCGAGCTAACTAAACATTGTGTTTACTAAATTGTTTTTTATTTTTGATGTTGTTCTAGTAATGTGTTTGCATTTTGACTCGGTGAAGGGTTTAGATTTATTAAGCCTATCAATACATCATAGCAAGCATATCACTTACTGTCGATAAGTTTGATGTTGGTATTAGAAGTGAGTAGACTTTGCTTGCTTGTTTCTTGTTTGTTAAACTTGATCATAGGTTTAAATCGGGAGGTGTGTGCTCAAGTTATTGTTACAGGTGGTTTTCTATCACTAGGTTTTCAAACTTGAGCCGAGCAAAACAAACCTTGCAAAGCTAAAATTTACCTGCACCCCAAGCGCTCAGACTAAATAAATAATTCTTTGAAGTTGTGAGGTGATATATTATTGACCCTTGTGTTAGAGGATTGTAGATTTAATAATACAGCACAATATCGATCGAGTAATAACAGAACAGGTTTTTAGTTAAATGTCAACAATGCAACTCCCAGTAAAACTTTAAAATTATCTTTACCCTAGAACTAATGAGTTACACACTGTTAAGGACTAGGAGGTGGCTCAGCTAGTTAGAGCGCGTCCCTCAGCATGCAAAAGTGTTGAAAGGCGTGGGTTTGAATTGAATCCCAATGCAGCCCACTGACTACTGGGACATGTTTGTGTGCTACGACCTGCCTACAAACTGAGATGAAATTGCCGCAGATATTGGTGGCCTAGCCCCTATGGCACCCATTATGTTGCTGCCCATTCTTAAGAATTTAAATAACGTTTTTAACCAACATTTAATTAACTTCCTATAAGGTTACTTTAGCCTCTAGACACAATACTCCCGCCAACGATCTGAAAATTATAATTCATTTGCATCAAATAAATAATATGATTTTTTTTGCAATCTCAACGGTGGAAGGCCCAGTTAGTGGTTTTCCTAAGTCTGTGCTGAGAAATAAGAAGCTGAATTGGTGCACACTGGTAGCCTGGGATTCAGGCCAACAATGAAGCCTTGTCTGCGTTATTGGTGATATTGGACATTGCTTCTGTGGTGTTATCTGCTCATGTATCACTATTATTGTACCCTTATAAATGGACCCATGTGCTTGTGTTTTGTTTTGATTGGCTGACAGGTTTTGGTTTGTTATTGTGTGGAGTTATCTGCAACCTGAAACTTTTAAATCTCCTGGTACCATCATGAAGACCCTACATGAACTGGATTGTCATACAAGAGTGTTGATCTCTTTGACAGGCCTGATAGGGCGTAAAAAGACACGTAAAATTAGTAAAATTTATTTACACGTCATGTCCATCTATGGCTTGGCCGATTCCAAAACAATAGCCAGTGAATAATCTTGGTAGGCCTATTGGGTGGGTTTCTACATTATTATTTGGGGCTTTAACAAAGACTATTTCAAATTCACCAGTATCCCTTACCATACTCATTAATCTGTAAATCATCGTGATATATATAATACACATGTATACTGGGTAGGCGATAATCCGACCCTACAAATATGGATCTAATACGTGCTCTGTCTCTTACAGTTAGTATTATTGCAATTTGGATGTAAACTCAGACTATAAAATGACAGTCTTTGTCACTGTTACTGTCACTTAGAAACTGACAGTCATAAACCTATGTTGACTAAACGCTGGATGTGGCTTGTTGTCCCAAATGGTGTTATGTCCAACCTGACTTTGATTCCACTGGGCTCTTGACTGTTGCAACAACTGGTGTTTTAACGAAAGTTTATTTGGGCCTTGGTATATTTCCTGCATTTTTTTTCATTGGCATATCATGCTCTCTGCGCATTTTGTCCTGATGGTATTTTGACCAGGCATTATGGCAAGGTTATGACCGTACTGCTGGATACCCCAGCACATGCTCGACAATAATGACTAACCTGAAAAAACGCACTTCAACAAATTACTCATGATGTGGTTTTCAATCAAATGGTCTGTCATCATGACTGTGTAGCTAGTCTGAGCCCCCTAGACTCGTGCCCCCACATCTGACGCCCCCCTGCCGGGGCAGCACTTGTACTCATTACAACTTCAAGAGCTCATAAATGAAATCACTGTGGGTTCTTTGATGAAGTTTTATTGTTTTGTAGCTAAGATTATGATAGAAAATGATGTGTTCAAAGGAATTCGTCATATTCATAGGTCAGAAGGGCATAGTGAAGTACTTGCGCAGCTTGTCCGTTCTGGTGATGGCGGATGTATCAACTACCTATAAGACACAAATAAAAATATACTTTAGTGAATTTGACAAAGCTAAGAAAGCAGTTCTCTACTTTGATGCTATCATAAGTCCTGGTGTAAATCATTTAATTTAAGTCACAGTGTCGCTATCATATTGTTTGGTATTGTTTTGAAGTTCTCAGTCTAATTTTACATGCGTCAGCAACCTTTGACATTCACTAAGTTGCCATTCATTGTGTTCACATCAACTTGAGGAGCTATGGAATCATGGCAAAAGCATGGGTTCAATTTAGTTGCGTATTGGTTTGTGTTCCTTCGTTCGATTAGGGCCGAGCACAGTGGATAGCATCAAAGACTGGTTCAATTCCCGACTGCGGTAGACCTTTTTGAATTTTTTTCAAGCATCCCATTTCAAATGGTGAGGGATTCGCTTCATTTTGAGTTCCAATCAATGCATGGGAACTTTGTGATTGCCTTTGAACACAGCTGAAGCTCAAAGATTTACTGGGTCAAAAACATTCTTTGCATCTTGCCTAAGAGGTCATCTTCCATCAATTTAATAAAGGGTTGTTGCTGACAGAGACCAAGATAGACTTTTGCCACCCCTTTTGTCCGACGCCCCCCCCCCCTTCTAAATTGTAATCAACAAAGAGATCTGACTCATGGAAATAAAAGAGAGGTAGTCATCAGTTATTCCAGAGAGTCAGAATTATATTAAATTACAAAGATTAAGAAACAAAAAATAATATCCTTTTGTTCATAATTAGACACAGCGTACTTAATAATTGGACACAACGTAACTTAATCAATTGGAGACAACGTTCTTAAGACACTCTAGACTCTAGAGTCTAGACTATCGAAATTCTGAAACCATATAGCCCTAGAATCAGTCACATATTAGACCATTAGGTATATACTTTCGGTTTGAGCAAATCTTCATAGTTGTAATCTGCTGAATGGGCAACATATGGAGATAAAAAAAATTGAAACTTTAAAATACTTACCGTCGGACCAACATTCATCATCAGGCATACAAGTATTAAATTTGCAATCAGTACAGCAGTATTTATTGCGGGTGCCGTAGCCGACGCAGTCTTTAGTTTGCACGCACTGTTCAAAACCCTCAGGGTTCAAACTCCTGCAGAATTTTTCTGTGACGAAGACAGCATCAACTGAAAAAATTAAAAGATTTTAATTAGCATTTAAACGATCATGAATTGTTTCATGTCACGCTTGCAATTTTTGTTTAAATTCTCAACTAGTTCTTGACTTTGTTATCTCAAAGTCTGAGATTTCTTCTTTGTGTATTATCAATTTACTATTATTTATTGAGAAAATCACATTTTTAATAGTTTGAAATATTCTTAATCGATAAACAGAACATAGTTCACATGAATAAATACTGTAGTCGTCATATTACAATAACTATAAATATTAAAGTATTCTCACCAACAGCGGCCATGAACAGGCAAGCAATAACCACCAATATGAATCGTGCCATTGTGAAGAAGCTGAAATATCTCTATCTGCTCGACTGCTGATTTAGATGATGACTGTGTTGAGCCTGCAAAACCAGCTTATATAGTGCACAAGATCCCCCATCACAAGACCAAATGTTAACTATTGAATATCCATTAATTAACTTCAGGGTTGTATTCATTTTGTTATGATCACTGTTGATAAAGCTAGTTATTATTGTTATTCTGGGAAAAATCATATTTTGATTATTATGGAGGGAATAATGAATGCTTGCCAAACTTGTAAAACTGTGGGAAACCACAACTGTCTGGCAAAATAAGGAATTGAAACACGTCACACCATCACGATGCGTCTTTCCAAATTCTTCTATAGCAATATATCACTAACCACTACCCATGGCAATAGTTGCATACAGAGCAAGCCAGTTTACCCAATACAGGTCCTGAAAGTGTCACTTACGTTATAGACCAGAATGCCTCGTATGCAATATGTGATGTTTACTTTTGGGACTTCTCATCTGCATTTAACACAATTCAATAGCAAACATCTTAAGCCAGAGTTGAAACATTTAGGGTTCTAGGCTGCCATGTCATAAACTTGTCACTGAATTTTCTTGTTAGTAAAACCAAAAGAAAAATCTGTCTAAAAGTGAAGTCATATGGGGTTGTTTTCTCACAATTAGGAGTAAATTTCATGTAAACTGTCGTTCGGATTGGGATTTCCACAATTTGTGGAACGCTGTATGTTAACAATGTACGTAACCAGATAGTATAAATTTTCACAAAATGCTATCTGAGTGGCTGCCCGTTTTGATTGAAAAGTCAAGGTCATATCTATGCAAACACAACTTTGGTAAAAAGATGGAGTGGATGATCAATATGTAGAGTTTCTCATTCAATTTTGGACCTGGAGTAAGAGGGGAAGGGATACAGTGAATTATGAGTATCAAATTGAAACAATTATTAGGAGATGGTTGAGGCATACATAGAAGCTGAATCACTGGGCGGTTGGTATAAACAACGAGTAACAGCTTCTCCTTGGTATAAATCTTTTTATTTCATATCACTGTTAGGGCTATGGTTCGTATTAGCGCAGAAGGATTGCGCTCATACAATTTTCGGAGATGAGAATCATGTGTGGCAGGTTGACATTAGTACGAAATTATATTTGCAAGAAGAAGCAGAAATTTGCATGAGAACGTGTGGCCTTACCTTAAATCAATCACCACAAATACTGGGCCCCTTCTTTATATAAATGCAGTAATGGAACGATACTCAAGTAAGCAGGACAAACCTTGCATAACAAGATGTATTTCTATGATGACGATCTGCAGCAGGGCTGTACCTATGACTTGTAAAGTGGCGGGGCAAGGGTTGTGTTGGTAGTATTATGTTGCAATGAGGGTGCAACAGGGGCTCAGGGGGCTCGGGGGTGGGAGGGCAACAGGGGCGCAGGAAGGCCTGCAGGAAGGTTTGTTACTGTAGAGATAAATATTCTCAATTGCTGGTAAAATGGGAGACAATCTGGAACATGTGAGCCCAAATGTTATAAGGATTGTAACATGACTCATTACTCTGTCACACTCAAACTCTCTATCAGGAAAAAGCACACGACAGAGGATGTAAAACTTGTCTGGTGTTGATTTGTGTGCATAAAGTACTTCGTTGACTGCTTTATATGTGTCAAAACTGTTATGTAAACAAAAAATAATACAATATAGTTATTGGTATATTTCATGAGAATATTCTTTATGACTATGAATGATTATATTGTATGTATTATATGTATGTTATGTTATATTTTTCAGAGTGACTTCCCTTGATCACCGCTGTAAAACTGCATTTGCTAACCTTATTTGGTTAACAAAAACTTGCCTCATATTTCCTAAGAAAAGTGAATCCAAAAATAGTAATTCCTATTACAAAACAAAATAAATTAAAATCTAGCTCTATCAAATGCAATGAAATTTGGTGTCAGGGACGAAGTGTCATGGAAAAAGCAGTCAATTTTTACAAATGATTACATAAAATGTCATAAAAATATCTATTCTTGTGACTTTTATCAACGTCAGAATACAATGATCTACGCCATTTGAGCTTCAAATATCTATGTTAGATGACACTGCACAATTTTTGCCAAGGTCCAAGGGCTAATCAAACCAATTGAAAATGATTACATAAAATGTCATAAAAATATCTATTCTTGTGACTTTTATCAACTTCAGGATACAATGATTGACGCCAGCTGTGGGCAACCTGCGGCCTTTTTGCCAGTGCGGCCTAATAGGTAATCTTTTGCGGCCTAATTGTGGCCTTACACCTGTAAGATTTATCACACATTAATTTTGATTCCTCTTTCATTATGTTGAGAAACAAGTATGCATAGCATTCTGTAAGTCCAAGATTTTTCAAAGTAGTGGCCATTCTGTATCATGCATGGAGCCAAGCGTCCCTAGCCACTCTACACAAAATCATCATAATATGATGATTTGACGAATGCCAGATAGAAGATATACAGTAAAACTTAGCCGCTAATAATGGCAGAGCAGAGACCAAGTGGTATTGCGAGTCTACATCCAGATTCTGTTTACAAGGTCAGGGGAAAGTACCAACGACTGAGTTTAGTTCCAGCAAATCATAGATACAGCTTACAATGCCCACTCAGTGTCATCTTCTCACCGGCACATCTGCTCTTCATATTGTTGCCTCCCCTGTCAATTTTTCTAGTCAAAGACCATGCGTTTATAATATCATACCATTGAATATTTACAAGTTCCCTCGTACAAAGTTAGCTACTGTTTAATGTACCCAGCTTAATCGCAATTGTATCACAGATGTATTGAAGGTTAGTTCCACATGCCGGCAAGGGGAAAACAATTTCAAAAATACAGTACACTATTTGTTGTAGATCTTAAAACTTTAAGCTGTTTCAAGAAAACTGTGAAGTAGTTGGCAAGAGCTGAAAGGTTGACACTTTTGTACTTCTAAACCAACTTTGTTATTGAAAGTTGTCAAGCTTTATCCTACCACCCCCCTTGATTGGGCGTCAATTGCCCCCCTCCCCCCCCCCCCCCCCCCCGAAATATAGCTTGTCAGACAGGCAAGTGTTGTTCGCATTGATAATTGTCTTCTCAATCTATCATTTCAATATAGATTCTCGGTAGCATCACATAGTGTAATAAGTGTAGGATATATATGTTGTATTGAATATGATACAGAAATAAAGTATGGTAATGAATGAGAAATTTCCAAAGATAGCCAAATATCTGACTGGCTTAACTACCAGCAGGGGTGATGGAGAGAAGCATATTACTATGAAAGTATTCATTATTAGTAAATATATATTACATGTTATAGAAATAATACAGAATAGTTGTAGATGAACAATTACAAAAATTACAAGAACTCAAACATGGAAAAAAATTAGGGGTGGGTTGTTATAATACGCTTAGTAATGATATTGAAATGAATAGATGAATAATAATATGTCTATACTACATCCTTGCATTGGCATTATATTTATACACACATTTCTATACATGCTTGTTGAAAGTCTATGAATTCAGGTTCCCCGAGTGATGGCCGATGAATGTAACTAAACTGAGAGAGATTGTTATGTGTTTGCGTTCTAAAGAACACCAAGCTTTTTGAGAAGACTGATCTTAGATGGTTTATTCAGGCTTTGTAGAGAATCAGATTTCTGCTCCCCTGGTGGAAGTACTAGACTCTTCTGAAGTGTACTTCTTAGTTCTGGTGTCTGATTGTACTGATCTGGTTCGTTCTTCTTTAGATCTATATTAGCCTTAGTCACCATCTCTTCTATAGTAGTCTTACCATCAGCTTTAACTATCTGTCTCGCGATAGCTCCAGTGAACGCCCCTCTGACAGACATCCCTCCATGTACTGTAGACATGAGTAACAAGGTGTGAGGCCTCTTCAGTTTGATCAGCTGGTTATCCTTTTCTGTTGAGCCCTGGGCATCTCTTAGGCTGCTTGTAGAGGTTGATCCAGAAGCTTTATGTTCACCCTGACAGGCCTGGATCATAATTATCTACGACGATAGAATACAACTACAAATCATCATGTTTTCAAAACAGTAAAGGGGCAGGTTACATACATACATGCTCTTGTTTGGGAATTGTAGTTGATACCCATTTCAAGCTGAAACGTATAACGTGTGGAGTGGATGCAAAGTTTGAATTTCTTTGTGTTCCACATCATCATCCTGGCGTTGTGTCTGTTCTCAGACTAACTCACATCATCATTTTTTGCAGAAATTTACAATGGTGGATGTGGTCACATGACTGGTACTGGTAGATCTCATGTAAACCCTGTGAAACTATCCCAAAAATGACATAAGTGAACAAAAGGTTAATAACTCTTTTTACCAACGGTATATGCTCTGGGAGTTGTTTCTCTGTTTCTTTGAGGATGTCAGAAATGATTGCCTGTGTGCGGTCACTTCCTGTTAGCATTCCAGCTATACCATGCGACATGATGGACATCACAAGTAGGGATAGTCCACATGAGACCAGTTCTGTGATTTGAGTTTCTATCAAGTCAAACAGCTGTATAGCACTAGACCATTCTGTCTTCTTCGTCTCAATGCCTGCTCTTGTGAGGCCGTCGTCCATAGCATAGGCTCCAGCCTCGACATGATTGACTGGATTCACATTGATGTCTAGATATGCCGCCGTAATGAGTGAGTAGACATATCTGGGGATAGGGAGACCTTGTAGAAACAGATCTACTTTCAGTGGGATGAGATGAGTATGAATGGCAGGAATTGAGACTTTCCTGGTAGCAAAGTAAGGGATAATACATTTATCTGCGAATTTGTGTATAAGGTTGAAAGTTTTCAGGACTTCAATTCCAATGTCAGGGTGAAGCTCTGATTCTTGTTCTAGTAAATGATGGAGCAATGCAGCTTCCATAACCCCTGTTGATTGAAACTGATTGACCATCTCCGTATATTTTCTAGTCTCGATTGTCTTTCCGGCCCAGATATATGAGGTAAAGCTAGCTAATCGTGTAACCCAGGCGGCATCTTGAGTGTGATTATACAGCGTCTCAATAAGAGCAGTGAGAACCTCAGGGCGATGGAATATAAAGGAGGCGAGACCTTCGACACTCTTGAACCACATTATTCTGCCTGAATCATGAAGATACTGAAGTGCCACATGATCAGTGTCATCAGGAAAGAGCTCGTCTATCTCAGAAAGGGTGAAGAACGGCCTGTCTTTGTCACTTGTTATTTTGATGAGTATTCGGTACCAGCTTGCCGGTAATTCTGTGATAATCTTAGATCCTGCAGCTTCAAGGAATTCTTTAAGTCTCTCAATGTCAGCTAGATTAGAGGTCTTTGATAGGTTGGCAATGTTTTCTGTCCTTACAAACAGTTCAGTGATATCTGCGAAGCTAGCCATGATAAAGAATGGGCTCAATGTAGATCTTACTTTGTTCTCCTCCTTGATTATCCTCATACGTAGAGTTTCTGTAGTGTTCACAAGTTGTTGCGTTCGATGTTTCAAGCATTCATTAGTAACTCTGTCACAATGTGTTAGGACTATTATTGGTCGGCCGAGACTCGGACATGAGAGATACATGTGTGTCAGCCACTTTATACAAAGTTCTTGGCATGCTACTTCTTCTCCATCCAGTGAGGCTAATCTGTCAAAATCCGCTATATCTATTACAAGCAGCGGAAGGCAACCGGCTTTGAAGCTCAACTGGTATGAGAAACTGGAAATCTTTTGCCCTCCAAAGTCAGAAAATACCAATTTAGAACTTTCATTGACATCCGCCTCACATACTTTGAAGACTCTTGTTGCCTCATCCAATTTGCTCTCAGCAGGATTACGTGCAGTTAGTACTCTTTTATTTTGCTGAACACTCAACACTAGACTTGTTTTTCCTGCTTTGCGATTCCCAATAACCGTAACAGGAATAAGATGCTGGTTACGCCCTCTCTCCAAATGCAAGTCAGAGACGTACCTTCTAACAGCAAAAATGCCCTGTTCACAGACCTCTCTAGGTGGTGATGTTAGAGAATAACAGCCATCACATCTGAGCTGTTGCAACGATATAATGTCGAAGATGATCTCAGGTATGGCAGTGAGTGAGCGGCTGCTGATAGTCAGTGAGGTGAGATTAGTCAGCTGACCAATACTCTCAGGGATGGTAGTGAGTGAGTTGCCGCTGATGTGCAGTGAGGTGAGATTAGTCAGCTGACCGATACTCTCAGGTATGGTAGTGAGTGAGCGGCTGCTGATACTTAATGAGGTGAGATTAGTCAGCTGACTGATGCTCTCAGGTGTGGTAGGGAGTGAGTCGATGAAGATACTCAGTGAGGTGAGATTAGTCAGCTGACCGATGCTCTCAGGTATGGTAGTGAGTGAGTAGCCGATGATATCCAGTGAGGTGAGATTAGTCAGCTGACCGATGCTCTCAGGTATGGTAGTGAGTGAGTAGCCTATGATATCCAGTGAGGTGAGATTAGTCAGCTGACCGATACTCTCAGGTATGGTAGTGAGTGAGCGGCTGCTGATACTTAATGAGGTGAGATTAGTCAGCTGACTGATGCTCTCAGGTATGGTAGGGAGTGAGTCGATGAAGATACTCAGTGAGGTGAGATTAGTCAGCTGACCGATGCTCTCAGGTATGGTAGTGAGTGAGTAGCCTCTGATATCCAGTGAGGTGAGATTAGTCAGCTGACCAATACTCTCAGGTATAGTAGTGAGTGAGTGGCTGTAGTGTACATTGGCCAGAATTCTTTGGGCGGATCAATTTTGTGTCCGAATTCTTGTTAACTGCTATTACATATAAGACGGGTGGCAATTGATAGATAATTTCTACAAATTGGCCTGAGGTATGGATCAGGACAAATGTGAAGTACTTATGAAGTTTTGTATTATGTGTTATTTGGCCTGTTTACCCAGGGCAAGTTCTATGGTAACAAATGCTCATGCCAAATATAATGGTTTGATATGCACAATGTGTCACTACACATCGCCACAAACCAGTTATTAGTCCCTTGATTATGTTTTCCATATTCTGACCCACAGTGCAAAAGGGATATGATTGCTTCACCTATATTACTAAAGCAAGTGAATGCAAAAAATTTTCTCCAATTCTTCCAGTGCATATCAGAATTTTCTTAGATTCACGCCTCTCTGCATGCAGAAGAATTATGCAGACAACATTATTTAATTTTGCAGATTGGTCTTGCTGATGTATGGTTATGGTGCGGTATGGACTTCGCTAAACTAGCCACACCAGATGTGATGAGCGTAACTCCTTTCGCTAAACAATGGTCGGCCAAGTTTGAGGCAGATCCGCGTGTAAAGAAATACCTCGCCGGTCGACCCGACTCCAATTTGTAAATTTGTCGGTGTTGTCTTGCATCTGATTATTTTTAGATCTGTCAAACAGCCGTCCGTATTTCTCTCAATAATATGAGTTATCATCCATTACATGCACTTTCTGTGATAAAGAGACCAAGTTATGTTTTTAGGTGCCCGAGCTAACTAAACATTGTGTTTACTAAATTGTTTTTTATTTTTGATGTTGTTCTAGTAATGTGTTTGCATTTTGACTCGGCGAAGGATTTAGATTTATTAAGCCTATCAATACATCATAGCAAGCATTTCACTTACTGTCGATAAGTTTGATGTTGGTATTAGAAGTGAGTAGACTTTGCTTGCTTGTTTCTTGTTTGTTAAACTTGATCATAGGTTTAAATCGGGAGGTGTGTGCTCAAGTTATTGTTACAGGTGGTTTTCTATCACTAGGTTTTCAAACTTGAGCCGAGCAAAACAAACCTTGCAAAGCTAAAATTTACCTGCACCCCAAGCGCTCAGACTAAATAAATAATTCTTTGAAGTTGTGAGGTGATATATTATTGACCCTTGTGTTAGAGGATTGTAGATTTAATAATACAGCACAATATCGATCGAGTAATAACAGAACAGGTTTTTAGTTAAATGTCAACAATGCAACTCCCAGTAAAACTTTAAAATTATCTTTACCCTAGAACTAATGAGTTACACACTGTTAAGGACTAGGAGGTGGCTCAGCTAGTTAGAGCGCGTCCCTCAGCATGCAAAAGTGTTGAAAGGCGTGGGTTTGAATTGAATCCCAATGCAGCCCACTGACTACTGGGACATGTTTGTGTGCTACGACCTGCCTACAAACTGAGAGGAAATTGCCGCAGACATTGGCGGCCTAGCCCCTATGGCACCCATTATGTTGCTGCCCATTCTTAAGAATTTAAATAACGTTTTTAACCGACATTTAATTAACTTCCTATAAGGTTACTTTAGCCTCTAGACACAATACTCCCGCCAACGATCTGAAAATTATAATTCATTTACATCAAATAAATAATATGATTTTTCTTGCAATCTCAACGGTGGAAGGCCCAGTTAGTGGTTTTCCTAAGTCTGTGCTGAGAAATAAGAAGCTGAATTGGTGCACACTGGTAGCCTGGGATTCAGGCCAACAATGAAGCCTTGTCTGCGTTATTGGTGATGTTGGATATTGCTTCTGTGCTGTTATCTGCTCATGTATCACTATTATTGTACCTTTATAAATGGACCCATGTGCTTGTGTTTTGTTTTGATCGGCTGACAGGTTTTGGTTTGTTATTGTGTTGAGTTATCTGCAACCTGAAACTTTTAAATCTCCAGGTACCATCATGAAGACCCTACATGAACTGGATTGTCATACAAGAGTGTTGATCTCTTTGACAGGCCTGATAGGGCGTAAAAAGGCACATAAAATTAGTCAAATTTATTTACCCGACATGTCCATCTATGGCTTGGCCGATTCCAAAACAATAGCCTGTGAATAATCTTGGTAGGCCTATTGGGTGGGTTTCTACATTATATTATTTGGGGCTTTAACAAAGACTATTTCAAATTCACCAGTATCCCTTACCATACTCATTAATCTGTAAATCATCGTGATATATATAATACACATGTATACTGGGTAGGCGATAATCCGACCCTACAAATATGGATCTAATACGTGCTCTGTCTCTTACAGTTAGTATTATTGCAATTTGGATGTAAACTCAGACTATACAATGACAGTCTTTGTCACTGTTACTGTCACTTAGAAACTGACAGTCATAAACCTATGTTGACTAAACGCTGGATGTGGCTTGTTGTCCCAAATGGTGTTATGTCCAACCTGACTTTGATTCCACTGGGCTCTTGACTGTTGCAACAACTGGTGTTTTAACGAAAGTTTATTTGGGCCTTGGAATATTTCCTGGATTTTTTCTCATTGGCATATCATGCTCTCTGCGCATTTTGTCCTGATGGTATTTTGACCAGGCATTATGGCAAGGTTATGACCGTACTGCTGGATACCCCAGCACATGCTCGACAATAATGACTAACCTGAAAAAACGCACTTCAACAATTACTCATGATGCGGTTTTCAATCAAATGGTCTGTCATCATGACTGTGTAGCTAGTCTGAGCCCCCTAGACTCGTGCCCCCACATCTGACGCCCCCCTGCCGGGGCAGCACTTGTACTCATTACAACTTCAAGAGCTCATAAATAAAATCACTGTGGGTTCTTTGATGAAGTTTTATTGTTTTGTAGCTAAGATTATGATAGAAAATGATGTGTTCAAAGGAATTCGTCATATTCATAGGTCAGAAGGGCATAGTGAAGTACTTGCGCAGCTTGTCCGTTCTGGTGATGGCGGATGTATCAACTACCTATAAGACACAAATAAAAATATACTTTAGTGAATTTGACAAAGCTAAGAAAGCAGTTCTCTACTTTGATGCTATCATAAGTCCTGGTGTAAATCATTTAATTTAAGTCACAGTGTCGCTATCATATTGTTCGGTATTGTTTTGAAGTTCTCAGTCTAATTTTACATGCGTCAGCAACCTTTGACATTCACTAAGTTGCCATTCATTGTGTTCACATCAACTTGAGGAGCTATGGAATCATGGCAAAAGCATGGGTTCAATTTAGTTGCATATTGGTTTGTGTTCCTTCGTTCGATTAGGGCCGAGCACAGTGGATAGCATCAAAGACTGGTTCAATTCCCGACTGCGGTAGACCTTTTTGAATTTTTTTCAAGCATCCCATTTCAAATGGTGAGGGATTCGCTTCATTTTGAGTTCCAATCAATGCATGGGAACTTTGTGATTGCCTTTGAACACAGCTGAAGCTTTAAGATTTACTGGGTCAAAAACATTCTTTGCATCTTGCCTAAGAGGTCATCTTCCATCAATTTAATAAAGGGTTGTTGCTGACAGAGACCAAGATAGACTTTTGCCACCCCTTTTGTCCGACGCCCCCCCCCCTTCTAAATTGTAATCAACAAAGAGATCTGACTCATGGAAATAAAAGAGAGGGAGTCATCAGTTATTCCAGAGAGTCAGAATTATATTAAATTACAAAGATTAAGAAACGAAAAATAATATCCTTTTGTTCATAATTAGACACAGCGTACTTAATAATTGGACACAACGTAACTTAATCAATTGGAGACAACGTTCTTAAGACACTCTAGACTCAAGAGTCTAGACTATCGAAATTCTGAAACCATATAGCCCTAGAATCAGTCACATATTAGACCATTAGGTATATACTTTCGGTTTGAGCAAATCTTCATAGTTGTAATCTGCTGAATGGGCAACATATGGAGATAAAAAAAATTGAAACTTTAAAATACTTACGGTCCGTCGGACCAACATTCATCATCAGGCATACAAGTATTAAATTTGCAATCAGTACAGCAGTATTTATTGCGGGTGCCGTAGCCGACGCAGTCTTTAGTTTGCACGCACTGTTCAAAACCCTCAGGGTTCAAACTCTTGCAGAATTTTTCTGTGACGAAGACAGCATCAACTGAAAAAATTAAAAGATTTTAATTAGCATTTAAACGATCATGAATTGTTTCATGTCACGCTTGCAATTTTGTTTAAATTCTCAACTAGTTCTTGACTTTGTTATCTCAAAGTCTGAGATTTCTTCTTTTTGTATTATCAATTTACAATTATTTATTGAGAAAATCACATTTTAAATAGTTTGAAATATTCTTAAACGATAAACAGAACATAGTTCACATGAATAAATACTGTAGTCGTCATATTACACTAACTATAACTAATTAAAGTATTCTCACCAACAGCGGCCATGAACAGGCAAGCAATAACCACCAATATGAATCGTGCCATTGTGAAGAAGCTGAATTATGTCTATCTGCTCGACTGCTGATTTAGATGATGACTGTGTTGAGCCTGCAAAACCAGCTTATATAGTGCACAAGATCCCCCATCACAAGACCAAATGTTAACTATTGAATATCCATTAATTAACTTCAGGGTTGTATTCATTTTGTTATGATCACTGTTGATAAAGCTAGTTATTATTGTTATTCTGGGAAAAATCATATTTTGATTATTATGGAGGGAATAATGAATGCTTGCCAAACTTGTAAAACTGTGGGAAACCACAACTGTCTGGCAAAATAAGGAATTGAAACACGTCACACCATCACGATGCGTCTTTCCAAATTCTTCTATAGCAATATATCACTAACCACTACCCATGGCAATAGTTGCATACAGAGCAAGCCAGTTTACCCAATACAGGTCCTGAAAGTGTCACTTACGTTATAGACCAGAATGCCTCGTATGCAATATGTGATGTTTACTTTTGGGACTTCTCATCTGCATTTAACACAATTCAATAGCAAACATCTTAAGCCAGAGTTGAAACATTTAGGGTTCTAGGCTGCCATGTCATAAACTTGTCACTGAATTTTCTTGTTAGTAAAACCAAAAGAAAAATCTATCTAAAAGTGAAGTCATATGGGGTTGTTTTCTCACAATTAGGATTAAATATCATGTAAACTGTCGTTCGGATTGGGATTTCCACAATTTGTGGAACGCTGTATGTTAACAATGTACGTAACCAGATAGTATAAATTTTCACAAAATGCTATCTGAGTGGCTGCCCGTTTTGATTGAAAAGTCAAGGTCATATCTATGCAAACACAACTTTGGTAAAAAGATGGAGTGGATGATCAATATGTAGAGTTTCTCATTCAATTTTGGACCTGGAGTAAGAGGGGAAGGGATACAGTGAATTATGAGTATCAAATTGAAACAATTATTAGGAGATGGTTGAGGCATACATAGAAGCTGAATCACTGGGCGGTTGGTATAAACAACGAGTAACAGCTTCTCCTTGGTATAAATCTTTTTATTTCATATCACTGTTGGGGAATGGTTCGTATTAGCGCAGAAGGATTGCGCTCATACAATTTTCGGAGATGAGAATCATGTGTGGCAGGTTGACATTAGTACGAAATTATATTTGCAAGAAGAAGCAGAAATTTGCATGAGAACGTGTGGCCTTACCTTAAATCAATCACCACAAATACTGGGCCCCTTCTTTATATAAATGCAGTAATGGAACGATACTCAAGTAAGCAGGACAAACCTTGCATAACAAGATGTATTTCTATGATGACGATTTGCAGCAGGGCTGTACCTATGACTTGTAAAGTGGCGGGGCAAGGGTTGTGTTGGTAGTATTATGTTGCAATGAGGGTGCAACAGGGGCTCGGGGGGCTCGGGGGTGGGTATTCTCAATTGCTGGTAAAATGGGAGACAATCTGGAACATGTGAGCCCAAATGTTATAAGGATTGTAACATGACTCATTACTCTGTCACACTCAAACTCTCTATCAGGAAAAAGCACACAACAGAGGATGTAAAACTTGTCTGGTGTTGATTTGTGTGCATAAAGTACTTCGTTGACTGCTTTATATGTGTCAAAACTGTTATGTAAACAAAAAATAATACAATATAGTTATTGGTATATTTCATGAGAATATTCTTTATGACTATGAATGATTATATTGTATGTATTATATGTATGTTATGTTATATTTTTCAGAGTGACCTCCCTTGATCACCGCTGTAAAACTGCATTTGCTAACCTTATTTGGTTAACAAAAACTTGCCTCATATTTCCTAAGAAAAGTGAATCCAGAAATAGTAGTTCCTATTACAAAACAAGATAAATTAAAATCTAGCTCTATCAAATGCAATTAAATTTGGTGTCAGGGACGAAGTGTCAGAGAAAAAGCAGTCAATTTTTACAAATGATTACATAAAATGTCATAAAAATATCTATTCTTGTGACTTTTATCAATGTCAGAATACAATGATCTACGCCATTTGAGCTTCAAATATCTATGTTAGATGACACTGCACAATTTTTGCCAAGGTCCAAGGGCTAATCAAACCAATTGAAAATGATTACATAAAATGTCATAAAAATATCTATTCTTGTGACTTTTATCAACGTCAGAATACAATGATCTACGCCATTTGAGCTTCAAATATCTATGTTAGATGACACTGCACAATTTTTGCCAAGTTCCAAGGGCTAATCAAGCCAATTGAAAATGATTACATAAAATGTCATGAAAATATCTATTCTTGTGACTTTTATCAACGTCAGGATACAATGATCGACGCCAGCTGTGGGCAACCTGCAGCCTTTTTGCCAGTGCGACCTAATAGGTAATCTTTTGCGGCCTAATTGTGGCCTTACACCTGTAAGATTTATCACACATTAATTTTGATTCCTCTTTCATTATGTTGAGAAACAAGTATGCATAGCATTCTGTAAGTCCAAGATATTTCAAAGTAGTGGCCATTCTGTATCATGCATGGAGCCAAGCGTCCCTAGCCACTCTACACAAAATCATCATAATATGATGATTTGCCGAATGCCAATGACTTTTTCAAGTTGTTTTTCTTTCGAAATGACACAAAACAGTGACATTGGCATATTAAAAATTACAAAGTTCTCTAACATAATAGTAATTATTATTTTTTGCAAAACTGCAAAATTTTGGACGAAAGTGTTACAATTTGTCACAATTACTCCGGCATTATGCATTCATTTCACAACCATTTGCAAAAGATTTCCCCTGTTGCAGGAGGGCAGGTGATGTCAGACCAAAATTATAACAGGGCGTCAAAATTATTTTTACGCTGCGCGAAATTATTTTTTCCCAATCGCCACTTTTTTACACTTTGGCTCCTGGGAGGAAACTACAGCACCCCTCCCACACACATCCTGCCCTTTGTCATACACATGAAACATATATGTACACAATAAAATCATGAGGTAAAACGACATCACAAAACTCCTGAAGATTAGATAAACCGGTATATCTGCTTGGTTGATGTTTCTTGCAACATACTGCAGTTTTTACAAAATAGAAGTGCCAAAATTGTTACTCCAGTTCCAATTTTATCCCTGGAAGATATGTTGCGGCCTTTTGAGTTGAGCCTGCGTAAAATGTGGCCTTTTTCAATAAAAGGTTGCCCAGCCATGATCTAGACTGTGATTAGCTTGAGTTTCTGAGGTGTTTTGATGATGGGAGGGGTGGAAGTAATGGCATAGCCTTGATATTCAAACTAGGATGCAAAGAGATGATTATCTGATGACGGCACAATGATATTCCCGTGTTGCGTCTTGTTGAAAAGCTCTGCACAACAATAACCAAATAGCAGAATTTGAATTTGATTCCTACTGCACTGCAAGTAAACAAAGAGCATCAGGATGTGATGTGTTGTGCACATTCTGATTCATCTCATGAGCTCCTCTAGTAGTCTAAGTGCTCAGACGGCTGCAAAGCGAGTTAGCAACATTACGTTATCAAACACTCACATTGCAGCTGTCTGAGCACTTAGACTAGAGCTCCAGATATGATTTCGCTGTTCGCCTGTTATGCACAGCGAATTTCGAGTACTAAAATGTTAGCGGGCTGAGGATATATCCTAAATCAATCTTATTATATTTTAAACAGCAAAACCACTGAAATAAAATGGCTGGCAAGAAAGGAGATGATTCCCTTCTGTACTTCGGTATCCGAGCTCGTGGTGAGGCCACTCGTATGCTGTACGCCATCGCCGGCAAGAAGATGGAGGACAAGCGAGTCACCTTCGAGCAATGGGCTGAGATGAAGCCATGTAAGTATCTGTGAAATCAATTTTTCTGCTTTAATACTTTATTTGGCAATCTAAATCATTTTTAAGAAAATAAGCTATCTTTGGGTTCTGTCTCAAGACCAGACAACTCCAACAACCTCCAATTAGCCTTATCTTTATCTTTATCTATCTTTAGTATTTTTGGATAACGTTTATCAATAACTGTATAAGAAGTAATAGTAGCTACAATATTCTTTGTTTTAAGTTAACTTTTTATTTGATCACCTGTTATTGTGACCAAAAAAAGAAGAAAACTGACAAAATCAAAAAGCCACAGCTTTTACCCACAGCCAGCCCTTAAAAGCGTTCGGGATGGCGATCGCGGCCGTAGGCGGTCCAACGACCGCCTACGGCCGCGATAGCCATCCCGAACGCTTTTAAGGGCTGGCTGTGCTTTTACCCGCATCATAGATGACATGTTTTTGAAATAATGAAGATGAATTATTGCTGATTTGAGATAAATTGGAAAGTTTTAACCATATTTTACATTTGACTTATAATTTTACTCTTCTTATTTACAGCTCAGCCATTGGGTCAGCTGCCCACATTAACAACTAGTGATGGTCTCATCTGCTGCTCCAACGTCATCGCCAGACACGTCGCCAAGAAATTTGGTGGGTTCTATTCTCCTTGTACTCTTCTTAGATTAAACTGAGTACGATTTGATCGGCCACTTACTTGAGTAGTTTTCTCATTGGGTTTCCTAAAGGTTTTCCCATACAGTTAGCTTAATAATATACAGCGCCGTATACTTAATTCTAACCTCTGGGGAACACAAAAATGTGTTCTTATTAAGCAGAATCTGAATTAAGTGATATTAGAATGCATTGAGATCTGGCTGAAGGGACCAATTTTCCTTAAAAGGAATTTTGAATTATGAAGTTTGAATTAACCAGCTTACACCGTAGTTTTTGGTATATTTTCAAGGCTGCACATCCTTCTCATTCGATTCATAACTTTCTAGTCCCCGAAAAGATGAATGAATTTGCCTTGAGTGTGGAGTAACGCTTGTAACATAGGTATACAGTGCTAACCTCGTCATGCAGCTAAAAAAAAGGTTGCCAAAAAAAAGGTTGCTAATACAGTGCGCCAATGTCACAACAAATGATGCTACTTGATTCAAACAGAACTTCTAACCACTACACAGCGATCATGATGTTTGTTATAACTCATGTTCCCTACCTTTAATTTTAATTTAATTAATTTAATTTTAATCAACCTTGAATCAACCTTGAATCAACCTTGAATCAACCTTGAATCAACCTTGAATCAACCTTGAATCAACATTTAATCAACCTTTAATCAACATTTAATAAACGTTTAATCAACCTTTCACAGGTATGGCTGGAAAGACCCCATGGGAAGAGACTTTACACGATATGGTGCTCATGACAGCTCAGGATGTAATGAACTCCTACGCCGTTCCACATATCTACGCTTGGATGGTGTTCAAGTCTGTCCCAGAGCCAGAAAACAAGGACGAAGTCTTGGAGAAAGCCAAACAGAGATGGGTCACCGCCCTTAACTTGGCGAGGTAAGACAACTTTTACATATCTCTGCTAATCAATAGAATACAGTACCTGGGTCATAGTCAAAGTGTTTTCGTACTGTAGTGTACATTGGCCAGAATTCTTTGGGCGGATCAATTTTGTGTCCGAATTCTTGTTAACTGCTATTACATATAAGACGGGTGGCAATTGATAGACAATTTCTACAAATTGGCCTGAGGTATGGATCAGGACAAATGTGAAGTACTTATGAAGTTTTGTATTATGTGTTATTTGGCCTGTTTACCCAGGGCAAGTTCTATGGTAACAAATGCTCATGCCAATTATAATGGTTTGATATGCACAATGTGTCACTACACATCGCCACAAACCAGTTATTAGTCCCTTGATTATGTTTTCCATATTCTGACCCACAGTGCAAAAGGGATATGATTGCTTCACCTATATTACTAAAGCAAGTGAATGCAAAAAATTTTCTCCAATGCTTCCAGTGCATATCAGAATTTTCTTAGATTCACGCCTCCCTGCATGCAGAAGAATTATGCAGACAACATTATTTAAATTTCCAGATTGGTCTTGCTGATGTATGGTTATGGTGCGGTATGGACTTCGCTAAACTAGCCACACCAGATGTGATGAGCGTAACTCCTTTCGCTAAACAATGGTCGGCCAAGTTTGAGGCAGATCCGCGTGTAAAGAAATACCTCGCCGGTCGACCCGACTCCAATTTGTAAATTTGTCGGTGTTGTCTTGCATCTGATTATTTTTAGATCTGTCAAACAGCCGTCCGTATTTCTCTCAATAATATGAGTTATCATCCATTACATGCACTTTCTGTGATAAAGAGACCAAGTTATGTTTTTAGGTGCCCGAGCTAACTAAACATTGTGTTTACTAAATTGTTTTTTATTTTTGATGTTGTTCTAGTAATGTGTTTGCATTTTGACTCAGTGAAGGATTTAGATTTATTAAGCCTATCAATACATCATAGCAAGCATATCACTTACTGTCGATAAGTTTGATGTTGGTATTAGAAGTGAGTAGACTTTGCTTGCTTGTTTCTTGTTTGTTAAACTTGATTATAGGTTTAAATCGGGAGGTGTGTGCTCAAGTTATTGTTACAGGTGGTTTTCTATCACTAGGTTTTCAAACTTGAGCCGAGCAAAACAAACCTTGCAAAGCTAAAATTTACCTGCACCCCTAGCGCTCAGACTAAATAAATAATTCTTTGAAGTTGTGAGGTGATATATTATTGACCCTTGTGTTAGAGGATTGTAGATTTAATAATACAGCACAATATCGATCGAGTAATAACAGAACAGGTTTTTAGTTAAATGTCAACAATGCAACTCCCAGTAAAACTTTAAAATTATCTTTACCCTAGAACTAATGAGTTACACACTGTTAAGGACTAGGAGGTGGCTCAGCTAGTTAGAGCGCGTCCCTCAGCATGCAAAAGTGTTGAAAGGCGTGGGTTTGAATTGAATCCCAATGCAGCCCACTGACTACTGGGACATGTTTGTGTGCTACGACCTGCCTACAAACTGAGAGGAAATTGCCGCAGATATTGGTGGCCTAGCCCCTATGGCACCCATTATGTTGCTGCCCATTCTTAAGAATTTAAATAACGTTTTTAACCAACATTTAATTAACTTCCTATAAGGTTACTTTAGCCTCTAGACACAATACTCCCGCCAACGATCTGAAAATTATAATTCATTTGCATCAAATAAATAATATGATTTTTCTTGCAATCTCAACGGTGGAAGGCCCAGTTAGTGGTTTTCCTAAGTCTGTGCTGAGAAATAAGAAGCTGAATTGGTGCACACTGGTAGCCTGGGATTCAGGCCAACAATGAAGCCTTGTCTGCGTTATTGGTGATGTTGGATATTGCTTGTGTGGTGTTATCTGCTCATGTATCACTATTATTGTACCTTTATAAATGGACCCATGTGCTTGTGTTTTGTTTTGATCGGCTGACAGGTTTTGGTTTGTTATTGTGTGGAGTTATCTGCAACCTGAAACTTTTAAATCTCCAGGTACCATCATGAAGACCCTACATGAACTGGATTGTCATACAAGAGTGTTGATCTCTTTGACAGGCCTGATAGGGAGTAAAAAGGCACATAAAATTAGTCAAATTTATTTACCCGACATGTCCATCTATGGCTTGGCCGATTCCAAAACAATAGCCTGTGAATAATCTTGGTAGGCCTATTGGGTGGGTTTCTACATTATATTATTTGGGGCTTTAACAAAGACTATTTCAAATTCACCAGTATCCCTTATACCATACTCATTAATTTGTAAATCATCGTGATATATATAATACACATGTATACTGGGTAGGCGATAATCCGACCCTACAAATATGGATCTAATACGTGCTCTGTCTCTTACAGTTAGTATTATTGCAATTTGGATGTAAACTCAGACTATAAAATGACAGTCTTTGTCACTGTTACTGTCACTTAGAAACTGACAGTCATAAACCTATGTTGACTAAACGCTGGATGTGGCTTGTTGTCCCAAATGGTGTTATGTCCAACCTGACTTTGATTCCACTGGGCTCTTGACTGTTGCAACAACTGGTGTTTTAACGAAAGTTTATTTGGGCCTTGGTATATTTCCTGGATTTTTTTTCATTGGCATATCATGCTCTCTGCGCATTTTGTCCTGATGGTATTTTGACCAGGCATTATGGCAAGGTTATGACCGTACTGCTGGATACCCCAGCACATGCTCGACAATAATGACTAACCTGAAAAAACGCACTTCAACAATTACTCATGATGCGGTTTTCAATCAAATGGTCTGTCATCATGACTGTGTAGCTAGTCTGAGCCCCCTAGACTCGTGCCCCCACATCTGACGCCCCCCTGCCGGGGCAGCACTTGTACTCATTACAACTTCAAGAGCTCATAAATGAAATCACTGTGGGTTCTTTGATGAAGTTTTATTGTTTTGTAGCTAAGATTATGATAGAAAATGATGTGTTCAAAGGAATTCGTCATATTCATAGGTCAGAAGGGCATAGTGAAGTACTTGCGCAGCTTGTCCGTTCTGGTGATGGCGGATGTATCAACTACCTATAAGACACAAATAAAAATATACTTTAGTGAATTTGACAAAGCTAAGAAAGCAGTTCTCTACTTTGATGCTATCATAAGTCCTGGTGTAAATCATTTAATTTAAGTCACAGTGTCGCTATCATATTGTTTGGTATTGTTTTGAAGTTCTCAGTCTAATTTTACATGCGTCAGCAACCTTTGACATTCACTAAGTTGCCATTCATTGTGTTCACATCAACTTGAGGAGCTATGGAATCATGGCAAAAGCATGGGTTCAATTTAGTTGCGTATTGGTTTGTGTTCCTTCGTTCGATTAGGGCCGAGCACAGTGGATAGCATCAAAGACTGGTTCAATTCCCGACTGCGGTAGACCTTTTTGAATTTTTTTCAAGCATCCCATTTCAAATGGTGAGGGATTCGCTTCATTTTGAGTTCCAATCAATGCATGGGAACTTTGTGATTGCCTTTGAACACAGCTGAAGCTTTAAGATTTACTGGGTCAAAAACATTCTTTGCATCTTGCCTAAGAGGTCATCTTCCATCAATTTAATAAAGGGTTGTTGCTGACAGAGACCAAGATAGACTTTTGCCACCCCTTTTGTCCGACGCCCCCCCCCCCTTCTAAATTGTAATCAACAAAGAGATCTGACTCATGGAAATAAAAGAGAGGGAGTCATCAGTTATTCCAGAGAGTCAGAATTATATTAAATTACAAAGATTAAGAAACAAAAAATAATATCCTTTTGTTCATAATTAGACACAGCGTACTTAATAATTGGACACAACGTAACTTAATCAATTGGAGACAACGTTCTTAAGACACTCTAGACTCTAGAGTCTAGACTATCGAAATTCTGAAACCATATAGCCCTAGAATCAGTCACATATTAGACCATTAGGTATATACTTTCGGTTTGAGCAAATCTTCATAGTTGTAATCTGCTGAATGGGCAACATATGGAGATAAAAAAAATTGAAACTTTAAAATACTTACCGTCGGACCAACATTCATCATCAGGCATACAAGTATTAAATTTGCAATCAGTACAGCAGTATTTATTGCGGGTGCCGTAGCCGACGCAGTCTTTAGTTTGCACGCACTGTTCAAAACCCTCAGGGTTCAAACTCCTGCAGAATTTTTCTGTGACGAAGACAGTATCAACTGAAAAAATTAAAAGATTTTAATTAGCATTTAAACGATCATGAATTGTTTCATGTCACGCTTGCAATTTTGTTTAAATTCTCAACTAGTTCTTGACTTTGTTATCTCAAAGTCTGAGATTTCTTCTTTGTGTATTATCAATTTACTATTATTTATTAAGAAAATCACATTTTTAATAGTTTGAAATATTCTTAATCGATAAACAGAACATAGTTCACATGAATAAATACTGTAGTCGTCATATTACAATAACTATAAATAATTAAAGTATTCTCACCAACAGCGGCCATGAACAGGCAAGCAATAACCACCAATATGAATCGTGCCATTGTGAAGAAGCTGAAATATCTCTATCTGCTCGACTGCTGATTTAGATGATGACTGTGTTGAGCCTGCAAAACCAGCTTATATAGTGCACAAGATCCCCCATCACAAGGCCAAATGTTAACTATTGAATATCCATTAATTAACTTCAGGGTTGTATTCATTTTGTTATGATCACTGTTGATAAAGCTAGTTATTATTGTTATTCTGGGAAAAATCATATTTTGATTATTATGGAGGGAATAATGAATGCTTGCCAAACTTGTAAAACTGTGGGAAACCACAACTGTCAGGCAAAATAAGGAATTGAAACACGTCACACCATCACGATGCGTCTTTCCAAATTCTTCTATAGCAATATATCACTAACCACTACCCATGGCAATAGTTGCATACAGAGCAAGCCAGTTTACCCAATACAGGTCCTGAAAGTGTCACTTACGTTATAGACCAGAATGCCTCGTATGCAATATGTGATGTTTACTTTTGGGACTTCTCATCTGCATTTAACACAATTCAATAGCAAACATCTTAAGCCAGAGTTGAAACATTTAGGGTTCTAGGCTGCCATGTCATAAACTTGTCACTGAATTTTCTTGTTAGTAAAACCAAAAGAAAAATCTGTCTTAAAGTGAAGTCATATGGGGTTGTTTTCTCACAATTAGGAGTAAATTTCATGTAAACTGTCGTTCGGATTGGGATTTCCACAATTTGTGGAACGCTGTATGTTAACAATGTACGTAACCAGATAGTATAAATTTTCACAAAATGCTATCTGAAAGTGGCTGCCCGTTTTGATTGAAAAGTCAAGGTCATATCTATGCAAACACAACTTTGGTAAAAAGATGGAGTGGATGATCAATATGTAGAGTTTCTCATTCAATTTTGGACCTGGAGTAAGAGGGGAAGGGATACAGTGAATTATGAGTATCAAATTGAAACAATTATTAGGAGATGGTTGAGGCATACATAGAAGCTGAATCACTGGGCGGTTGGTATAAACAACGAGTAACAGCTTCTCCTTGGTATAAATCTTTTTATTTCATATCACTGTTAGGGCTATGGTTCGTATTAGCGCAGAAGGATTGCGCTCATACAATTTTCGGAGATGAGAATCATGTGTGGCAGGTTGACATTAGTACGAAATTATATTTGCAAGAAGAAGCAGAAATTTGCATGAGAACGTGTGGCCTTACCTTAAATCAATCACCACAAATACTGGGCCCCTTCTTTATATAAATGCAGTAATGGAACGATACTCAAGTAAGCAGGACAAACCTTGCATAACAAGATGTATTTCTATGATGACGATCTGCAGCAGGGCTGTACCTATGACTTGTAAAGTGGCGGGGCAAGGGTTGTGTTGGTAGTATTATGTTGCAATGAGGGTGCAACAGGGGCTCGGGGGGCTCGGGGGTGGGAGGGCAACAGGGGCGCAGGAAGGCCTGCAGGAAGGTTTGTTACTGTAGAGATAAATATTCTCAATTGCTGGTAAAATGGGAGACAATCTGGAACATGTGAGCCCAAATGTTATAAGGATTGTAACATGACTCATTACTCTGTCACACTCAAACTCTCTATCAGGAAAAAGCACACGACAGAGGATGTAAAACTTGTCTGGTGTTGATTTGTGTGCATAAAGTACTTCGTTGACTGCTTTATATGTGTCAAAACTGTTATGTAAACAAAAAATAATACAATATAGTTATTGGTATATTTCATGAGAATATTCTTTATGACTATGAATGATTATATTGTATGTATTATATGTATGTTATGTTATATTTTTCAGAGTGACTTCCCTTGATCACCGCTGTAAAACTGCATTTGCTAACCTTATTTGGTTAACAAAAACTTGCCTCATATTTCCTAAGAAAAGTGAATCCAAAAATAGTAATTCCTATTACAAAACAAAATAAATTAAAATCTAGCTCTATCAAATGCAATGAAATTTGGTGTCAGGGACGAAGTGTCATGGAAAAAGCAGTCAATTTTTACAAATGATTACATAAAATGTCATAAAAATATCTATTCTTGTGACTTTTATCAACGTCAGAATACAATGATCTACGCCATTTGAGCTTCAAATATCTATGTTAGATGACACTGCACAATTTTTGCCAAGGTCCAAGGGCTAATCAAACCAATTGAAAATGATTACATAAAATGTCATAAAAATATCTATTCTTGTGACTTTTATCAACTTCAGGATACAATGATTGACGCCAGCTGTGGGCAACCTGCGGCCTTTTTGCCAGTGCGGCCTAATAGGTAATCTTTTGCGGCCTAATTGTGGCCTTACACCTGTAAGATTTATCACACATTAATTTTGATTCCTCTTTATTATGTTGAGAAACAAGTATGCATAGCATTCTGTAAGTCCAAGATATTTCAAAGTAGTGGCCATTCTGTATCATGCATGGAGCCAAGCGTCCCTAGCCACTCTACACAAAATCATCATAATATGATGATTTGACGAATGCCAGATAGACGATATACAGTAAAACTTAGCCGCTAATAATGGCAGAGCAGAGACCAAGTGGTATTGCGAGTCTACATCCAGATTCTGTTTACAAGGTCAGGGGAAAGTACCAACGACTGAGTTTAGTTCCAGCAAATCATAGATACAGCTTACAATGCCCACTCAGTGTCATCTTCTCACCGGCACATCTGCTCTTCATATTGTTGCCTCCCCTGTCAATTTTTCTAGTCAAAGACCATGCGTTTATAATATCATACCATTGAATATTTACAAGTTCCCTCGTACAAAGTTAGCTACTGTTTAATGTACCCAGCTTAATCGCAATTGTATCACAGATGTATTGAAGGTTAGTTCCACATGCCGGCAAGGGGAAAACAATTTCAAAAATACAGTACACTATTTGTTGTAGATCTTAAAACTTTAAGCTGTTTCAAGAAAACTGTGAAGTAGTTGGCAAGAGCTGAAAGGTTGACACTTTTGTACTTCTAAACCAACTTTGTTATTGAAAGTTGTCAAGCTTTATCCTACCACCCCCTTGATTGGGCGTCAATTGCCCCCCTCCCCCCCCCCCCCCGAAATATAGCTTGTCAGACAGGCAAGTGTTGTTCGCATTGATAATTGTCTTCTCAATCTATCATTTCAATATAGATTCTCGGTAGCATCACATAGTTTAATAAGTGTAGGATATATTTGTTGTATTGAATATGATACAGAAATAAAGTATGGTAATGAATGAGAAATTTCCAACGATAGCCAAATATCTGACTGGCTTAACTACCAGCAGGGGTGATGGAGAGAAGCATATTACTATGAAAGTATTCATTATTAGTAAATATATATTACATGTTATAGAAATAATACAGAATAGTTGTAGATGAACAATTACAAAAATTACAAGAACTCAAACATGGAAAAAAATTAGGGGTGCGTTGTTATAATACGCTTAGTAATGATATTGAAATGAATAGATGAATAATATGTCTATACTACATCCTTGCATTGGCATTATATTTATACACACATTTCTATACATGCTTGTTGAAAGTCTATGAATTCAGGTTCCCCGAGTGATGGCCGATGAATGTAACTAAACTGAGAGAGATTGTTATGTGTTTGCGTTCTAAAGAACACCAAGCTTTTTGAGAAGACTGATCTTAGATGGTTTATTCAGGCTTTGTAGAGAATCAGATTTCTGCTCCCCTGGTGGAAGTACTAGACTCTTCTGAAGTGTACTTCTTAGTTCTGGTGTCTGATTGTACTGATCTGGTTCGTTCTTCTTTAGATCTATATTAGCCTTAGTCACCATCTCTTCTATAGTAGTCTTACCATCAGCTTTAACTATCTGTCTCGCGATAGCTCCAGTGAACGCCCCTCTGACAGACATCCCTCCATGTACTGTAGACATGAGTAACAAGGTGTGAGGCCTCTTCAGTTTGATCAGCTGGTTATCCTTTTCTGTTGAGCCCTGGGTTCCTCTTAGGCTGCTTGTAGAGGTTGATCCAGAAGCTTTATGTTCACCCTGACAGGCCTGGATCATAATTATCTACGACGATAGAATACAACTACAAATCATCATGTTTTCAAAACAGTAAAGGGGCAAGGTTACATACATACATGCTCTTGTTTGGGAATTGTAGTTGATACCCATTTCAAGCTGAAACGTATAACGTGTGGAGTGGATGCAAAGTTTGAATTTCTTTGTGTTCCACATCATCATCCTGGCGTTGTGTCTGTTCTCAGACTAACTCACATCATCATTTTTTGCAGAAATTTACAATGGTGGATGTGGTCACATGACTGGTACTGGTAGATCTCATGTAAACCCTGTGAAACTATTCCAAAAATGACATAAGTGAACAAAAGGTTAATAACTCTTTTTACCAACGGTATATGCTCTGGGAGTTGTTTCTCTGTTTCTTTGAGGATGTCAGAAATGATTGCCTGTGTGCGGTCACTTCCTGTTAGCATTCCAGCTATACCATGCGACATGATGGACATCACAAGTAGGGATAGTCCACATGAGACCAGTTCTGTGATTTGAGTTTCTATCAAGTCAAACAGCTGTATAGCACTAGACCATTCTGTCTTCTTCTTCTCAATGCCTGCTCTTGTGAGGCCGTCGTCCATAGCATAGGCCTCCTCTAGCGCGTTGACTCTACCATCTTTGTTGAACAGCACGAGCCCACATCGTTTCACATGAGTTTGTGTATAGGGTATGATGTACTGATCACTGAGATCACATAACAGTCTGATGTCGCTCATGTCTAGTGGATACTTTTCCACAAGCAGTTTCATCACTTGCGACTTATCTATGAGAATAAATTAATGTAGTTTTAGAGGTTGTCACTGCTACACCGATGTTGAAGCTATGCGCGAAAATAGGAATAAACACACCAAACGCTAATTTTTAAAGCAGATCAACCTGCTTTATAATGCATTCTCTTCCATTTGTGTCCAGTTGCTTTTGATTGGATTCAATTAGAGTATTCTTTGCAATTTTCCTAACCTAACAATCAGCCTGCGAATAAGTAATTTCTGGTAGTTCAAGAGGATTTTAATTAGAATCCATGATCAGATTGAATAATTGTGAAGCCCTGTCGGAGCTGACTTATCTGACTTACCGGACAGAGCCGTGAGATTTGTCACATAGTCTTGTAATCTATCAATTCCTAGCTCGCTGCTGGTCAAACCTGCAATGAGACCATCAAGTATAATAAACCAAATAAACTCATCATCTATCTATCATCTATCATCATCTGCTTGACTGTATTATGTTTGACCAAAATTTGTCTGCATAAAATGTGATTTTGACCCAACATCTCTGTCAAAAACCTGGTACTAGAAAACTACATAAAAAAAAACTTCAGTAAAACATCCTAGTTTAGGAATAATGTCTTGCCATAAAAAGAATTGACATGAGCTGACAAAGATGAGCAAGAATAACACATCAAATGTGATCTGGATATTTCTAGAAAAGATAATGGTTTTGCTACTTACATGGATACATCAGTGGGAGTGGAATCGATCGATCAACCTCACTATTCTTCACATGTCGGCAGTAGCATGTCTCATCTCCTGAAAAACTGCTCTCTAGTTGTAGTGGCTTCTCGAGCCAAGCAGGATCAACATTCGTAGTTGGGTTTTGTATGCTGTTCAGCAGACAATGTGAGCAATAGAAAACACTCTCATAACGGACAGCCTTCCACACGGTTTTTAATTCAGTTGTTAGTTTGCTCAGCGTGTCCAATTGATCCCTCCACGCCTCGCAGATTCTCTTGGCCGGGCAGAGGATGGTTAATGTCACACATCTTGCAGATTCATCATGAACAAGGTATTTGAACAGACCGGTGATCTCTGTGACATTAGCGCCATTCCTTCCAGCCTCGACATGATTGACTGGATTCACATTGATGTCTAGATATGCCGCCGTAATGAGTGAGTAGACATATGTGGGGATAGGGAGACCTTGTAGAAACAGATCTACTTTCAGTGGGATGAGATGAGTATGAATGGCAGGAATTGAGACTTTCCTGGTAGCAAAGTAAGGGATAATACATTTATCTGCGAATTTGTGTATAAGGTGGAAAGTTTTCAGGACTTCAATTCCAATGTCAGGGTGAAGCTCTGATTCTTGTTCTAGTAAATGATGGAGCAATGCAGCTTCCATAACCCCTGTTGATTGAAACTGATTGACCATCTCCGTATATTTTCTAGTCTCGATTGTCTTTCCGGCCCAGATATATGAGGTAAAGCTAGCTAATCGTGTAACCCAGGCGGCATCTTGAGTGTGATTATACAGCGTCTCAATAAGAGCAGTGAGAACCTCAGGGCGATGGAATATAAAGGAGGCGAGACCTTCGACACTCTTGAACCACATTATTCTGCCTGAATCATGAAGATACTGAAGTGCCACATGAACAGTGTCATCAGGAAAGAGCTCGTCTATCTCAGAAAGGGTGAAGAACGGCCTGTCTTTGTCACTTGTTATTTTGATGAGTATTCGGTACCAGCTTGCCGGTAATTCTGTGATAATCTTAGATCCTGCAGCTTCAAGGAATTCTTTAAGTCTCTCAATGTCAGCTAGATTAGAGGTCTTTGATAGGTTGGCAATGTTTTCTGTCCTTACAAACAGTTCAGTGATATCTGCGAAGCTAGCCATGATAAAGAATGGGCTCAATGTAGATCCTACTTTGTTCTCCTCCTTGATTATCCTCATACGTAGAGTTTCTGTAGTGTTCACAAGTTGTTGCGTTCGATGTTTCAAGCATTCATTAGTAACTCTGTCACAATGTGTTAGGACTATTATTGGTCGGCCGAGACTCGGACATGAGAGATACAGGTGTGTCAGCCACTTTATACAAAGTTCTTGGCATGCTACTTCTTCTCCATCCAGTGAGGCTAATCTGTCAAAATCCGCTATATCTATTACAAGCAGCGGAAGGCAACGGGCTTTGAAGCTCAACTGGTATGAGAAACTGGAAATCTTTTGCCCTCCAAAGTCAGAAAATACCAATTTAGAACTTTCATTGACATCCGCCTCGCATACTTTGAAGACTCTTGTTGCCTCATCCAATTTGCTCTCAGCAGGATTACGTGCAGTTAGTACTCTTTTATTTTGCTGAACACTCAACACTAGACTTGTTTTTCCTGCTTTGCGATTCCCAATAACCGTAACAGGAATAAGATGCTGGTTACGCCCTCTCTCCAAATGCAAGTCAGAGACGTACCTTCTAACAGCAAAAATGCCCTGTTCACAGACCTCTCTAGGTGGTGATGTTAGAGAATAACAGCCATCACATCTGAGCTGTTGCAACGATATAATGTCGAAGATGATCTCAGGTATGGCAGTGAGTGAGCGGCTGCTGATAGTCAGTGAGGTGAGATTAGTCAGCTGACCAATACTCTCAGGGATGGTAGTGAGTGAGTTGCCGCTGATCTGCAGTGAGGTGAGATTAGTCAGCTGACCGATACTCTCAGGTATGGTAGTGAGTGAGCGGCTGCTGATACTTAATGAGGTGAGATTAGTCTGCTGACTGATGCTCTCAGGTATGGTAGGGAGTGAGTCGATGAAGATACTCAGTGAGGTGAGATTAGTCAGCTGACCGATGCTCTCAGGTATGGTAGTGAGTGAGTAGCCGATGATATCCAGTGAGGTGAGATTAGTCAGCTGACCGATGCTCTCAGGTATGGTAGTGAGTGAGTAGCCTATGATATCCAGTGAGGTGAGATTAGTCAGCTGACCGATACTCTCAGGTATGGTAGTGAGTGAGCGGCTGCTGATACTTAATGAGGTGAGATTAGTCAGCTGACTGATGCTCTCAGGTATGGTAGGGAGTGAGTCGATGAAGATACTCAGTGAGGTGAGATTAGTCAGCTGACCGATGCTCTCAGGTATGGTAGTGAGTGAGTAGCCTCTGATCTCCAGTGAGGTGAGATTAGTCAGCTGACCAATACTCTCAGATATAGTAGTGAGTGAGTGGCTGTAGTGTACATTGGCCAGAATTCTTTGGGCGGATCAATTTTGTGTCCGAATTTCTTGTTAACTGCTATTACATATAAGACGGGTGGCAATTGATAGATAATTTCTACAAATTGGCCTGAGGTATGGATCAGGACAAATGTGAAGTACTTATGAAGTTTTGTATTATGTGTTATTTGGCCTGTTTACCCAGGGCAAGTTCTATGGTATCAAATGCTCATGCCAAATATAATGGTTTGATATGCACAATGTGTCACTACACATCGCCACAAACCAGTTATTAGTCCCTTGATTATGTTTTCCATATTCTGACCCACAGTGCAAAAGGGATATGATTGCTTCACCTATATTACTAAAGCAAGTGAATGCAAAAAATGTTCTCCAATTCTTCCAGTGCATATCAGAATTTTCTTAGATTCACGCCTCTCTGCATGCAGAAGAATTATGCAGACAACATTATTTAATTTTGCAGATTGGTCTTGCTGATGTATGGTTATGGTGCGGTATGGACTTCGCTAAACTAGCCACACCAGATGTGATGAGCGTAACTCCTTTCGCTAAACAATGGTCGGCCAAGTTTGAGGCAGATCCGCGTGTAAAGAAATACCTCGCCGGTCGACCCGACTCCAATTTGTAAATTTGTCGGTGTTGTCTTGCATCTGATTATTTTTAGATCTGTCAAACAGCCGTCCGTATTTCTCTCAATAATATGAGTTATAATCCATTACATGCACTTTCTGTGATAAAGAGACCAAGTTATGTTTTTAGGTGCCCGAGCTAACTAAACATTGTGTTTACTAAATTGTTTTTTATTTTTGATGTTGTTCTAGTAATGTGTTTGCATTTTGACTCGGTGAAGGATTTAGATTTATTAAGCCTATCAATACATCATATCACTTACTGTCGATAAGATTGATGTTGGTATTAGAAGTGAGTAGACTTTGCTTGCTTGTTTCTTGTTTGTTAAACTTGATCATAGGTTTAAATCGGGAGGTGTGTGCTCAAGTTATTGTTACAGGTGGTTTTCTATCACTAGGTTTTCAAACTTGAGCCGAGCAAAACAAACCTTGCAAAGCTAAAATTTACCTGCACCCCAAGCGCTCAGACTAAATAAATAATTCTTTGAAGTTGAGAGGTGATATATTATTGACCCTTGTGTTAGAGGATTGTAGATTTAATAATACAGCACAATATCGATCGAGTAATAACAGAACAGGTTTTTAGTTAAATGTCAACAATGCAACTCCCAGTAAAACTTTAAAATTATCTTTACCCTAGAACTAATGAGTTACACACTGTTAAGGACTAGGAGGTGGCTCAGCTAGTTAGAGCGCGTCCCTCAGCATGCAAAAGTGTTGAAAGGCGTGGGTTTGAATTGAATCCCAATGCAGCCCACTGACTACTGGGACATGTTTGTGTGCTACGACCTGCCTACAAACTGAGAGGAAATTGCCGCAGATATTGGTGGCCTAGCCCCTATGGCACCCATTATGTTGCTGCCCATTCTTAAGAATTTAAATAACGTTTTTAACCAACATTTAATTAACTTCCTATAAGGTTACTTTAGCCTCTAGACACAATACTCCCGTCAACGATCTGAAAATTATAATTCATTTGCATCAAATAAATAATATGATTTTTCTTGCAATCTCAACGGTGGAAGGCCCAGTTAGTGGTTTTCCTAAGTCTGTGCTGAGAAATAAGAAGCTGAATTGGTGCACACTGGTAGCCTGGGATTCAGGCCAACAATGAAGCCTTGTCTGCGTTATTGGTGATGTTGGATATTGCTTGTGTGGTGTTATCTGCTCATGTATCACTATTATTGTACCTTTATAAATGGACCCATGTGCTTGTGTTTTGTTTTGATCGGCTGACAGGTTTTGGTTTGTTATTGTGTGGAGTTATCTGCAACCTGAAACTTTTAAATCTCCAGGTACCATCATGAAGACCCTACATGAACTGGATTGTCATACAAGAGTGTTGATCTCTTTGACAGGCCTGATAGGGCGTAAAAAGGCACATAAAATTAGTCAAATTTATTTACCCGACATGTCCATCTATGGCTTGGCCGATTCCAAAACAATAGCCTGTGAATAATCTTGGTAGGCCTATTGGGTGGGTTTCTACATTATATTATTTGGGGCTTTAACAAAGACTATTTCAAATTCACCAGTATCCCTTACCATACTCATTAATTTGTAAATCATCGTGATATATATAATACACATGTATACTGGGTAGGCGATAATCCGACCCTACAAATATGGATCTAATACGTGCTCTGTCTCTTACAGTTAGTATTATTGCAATTTGGATGTAAACTCAGACTATAAAATGACAGTCTTTGTCACTGTTACTGTCACTTAGAAACTGACAGTCATAAACCTATGTTGACTAAACGCTGGATGTGGCTTGTTGTCCCAAATGGTGTTATGTCCAACCTGACTTTGATTCCACTGGGCTCTTGACTGTTGCAACAACTGGTGTTTTAACGAAAGTTTATTTGGGCCTTGGTATATTTCCTGGATTTTTTTTCATTGGCATATCATGCTCTCTGCGCATTTTGTCCTGATGGTATTTTGACCAGGCATTATGGCAAGGTTATGACCGTACTGCTGGATACCCCAGCACATGCTCGACAATAATGACTAACCTGAAAAAACGCACTTCAACAATTACTCATGATGCGGTTTTCAATCAAATGGTCTGTCATCATGACTGTGTAGCTAGTCTGAGCCCCCTAGACTCGTGCCCCCACATCTGACGCCCCCCTGCCGGGGCAGCACTTGTACTCATTACAACTTCAAGAGCTCATAAATGAAATCACTGTGGGTTCTTTGATGAAGTTTTATTGTTTTGTAGCTAAGATTATGATAGAAAATGATGTGTTCAAAGGAATTCGTCATATTCATAGGTCAGAAGGGCATAGTGAAGTACTTGCGCAGCTTGTCCGTTCTGGTGATGGCGGATGTATCAACTACCTATAAGACACAAATAAAAATATACTTTAGTGAATTTGACAAAGCTAAGAAAGCAGTTCTCTACTTTGATGCTATCATAAGTCCTGGTGTAAATCATTTAATTTAAGTCACAGTGTCGCTATCATATTGTTTGGTATTGTTTTGAAGTTCTCAGTCTAATTTTACATGCGTCAGCAACCTTTGACATTCACTAAGTTGCCATTCATTGTGTTCACATCAACTTGAGGAGCTATGGAATCATGGCAAAAGCATGGGTTCAATTTAGTTGCGTATTGGTTTGTGTTCCTTCGTTCGATTAGGGCCGAGCACAGTGGATAGCATCAAAGACTGGTTCAATTCCCGACTGCGGTAGACCTTTTTGAATTTTTTTCAAGCATCCCATTTCAAATGGTGAGGGATTCGCTTCATTTTGAGTTCCAATCAATGCATGGGAACTTTGTGATTGCCTTTGAACACAGCTGAAGCTTTAAGATTTACTGGGTCAAAAACATTCTTTGCATCTTGCCTAAGAGGTCATCTTCCATCAATTTAATAAAGGGTTGTTGCTGACAGAGACCAAGATAGACTTTTGCCACCCCTTTTGTCCGACGCCCCCCCCCCCCTTCTAAATTGTAATCAACAAAGAGATCTGACTCATGGAAATAAAAGAGAGGGAGTCATCAGTTATTCCAGAGAGTCAGAATTATATTAAATTACAAAGATTAAGAAACAAAAAATAATATCCTTTTGTTCATAATTAGACACAGCGTACTTAATAATTGGACACAACGTAACTTAATCAATTGGAGACAACGTTCTTAAGACACTCTAGACTCTAGAGTCTAGACTATCGAAATTCTGAAACCATATAGCCCTAGAATCAGTCACATATTAGACCATTAGGTATATACTTTCGGTTTGAGCAAATCTTCATAGTTGTAATCTGCTGAATGGGCAACATATGGAGATAAAAAAAATTGAAACTTTAAAATACTTACCGTCGGACCAACATTCATCATCAGGCATACAAGTATTAAATTTGCAATCAGTACAGCAGTATTTATTGCGGGTGCCGTAGCCGACGCAGTCTTTAGTTTGCACGCACTGTTCAAAACCCTCAGGGTTCAAACTCCTGCAGAATTTTTCTGTGACGAAGACAGCATCAACTGAAAAAATTAAAAGATTTTAATTAGCATTTAAACGATCATGAATTGTTTCATGTCACGCTTGCAATTTTGTTTAAATTCTCAACTAGTTCTTGACTTTGTTATCTCAAAGTCTGAGATTTCTTCTTTGTGTATTATCAATTTACTATTATTTATTGAGAAAATCACATTTTTAATAGTTTGAAATATTCTTAATCGATAAACAGAACATAGTTCACATGAATAAATACTGTAGTCGTCATATTACAATAACTATAAATAATTAAAGTATTCTCACCAACAGCGGCCATGAACAGGCAAGCAATAACCACCAATATGAATCGTGCCATTGTGAAGAAGCTGAAATATCTCTATCTGCTCGACTGCTGATTTAGATGATGACTGTGTTGAGCCTGCAAAACCAGCTTATATAGTGCACAAGATCCCCCATCACAAGACCAAATGTTAACTATTGAATATCCATTAATTAACTTCAGGGTTGTATTCATTTTGTTATGATCACTGTTGATAAAGCTAGTTATTATTGTTATTCTGGGAAAAATCATATTTTGATTATTATGGAGGGAATAATGAATGCTTGCCAAACTTGTAAAACTGTGGGAAACCACAACTGTCTGGCAAAATAAGGAATTGAAACACGTCACACCATCACGATGCGTCTTTCCAAATTCTTCTATAGCAATATATCACTAACCACTACCCATGGCAATAGTTGCATACAGAGCAAGCCAGTTTACCCAATACAGGTCCTGAAAGTGTCACTTACGTTATAGACCAGAATGCCTCGTATGCAATATGTGATGTTTACTTTTGGGACTTCTCATCTGCATTTAACACAATTCAATAGCAAACATCTTAAGCCAGAGTTGAAACATTTAGGGTTCTAGGCTGCCATGTCATAAACTTGTCACTGAATTTTCTTGTTAGTAAAACCAAAAGAAAAATCTGTCTAAAAGTGAAGTCATATGGGGTTGTTTTTTCACAATTAGGAGTAAATTTCATGTAAACTGTCGTTCGGATTGGGATTTCCACAATTTGTGGAACGCTGTATGTTAACAATGTACGTAACCAGATAGTATAAATTTTCACAAAATGCTATCTGAGTGGCTGCCCGTTTTGATTGAAAAGTCAAGGTCATATCTATGCAAACACAACTTTGGTAAAAAGATGGAGTGGATGATCAATATGTAGAGTTTCTCATTCAATTTTGGACCTGGAGTAAGAGGGGAAGGGATACAGTGAATTATGAGTATCAAATTGAAACAATTATTAGGAGATGGTTGAGGCATACATAGAAGCTGAATCACTGGGCGGTTTGTATAAACAACGAGTAACAGCTTCTCCTTGGTATAAATCTTTTTATTTCATATCACTGTTAGGGCTATGGTTCGTATTAGCGCAGAAGGATTGCGCTCATACAATTTTCGGAGATGAGAATCATGTGTGGCAGGTTGACATTAGTACGAAATTATATTTGCAAGAAGAAGCAGAAATTTGCATGAGAACGTGTGGCCTTACCTTAAATCAATCACCACAAATACTGGGCCCCTTCTTTATATAAATGCAGTAATGGAACGATACTCAAGTAAGCAGGACAAACCTTGCATAACAAGATGTATTTCTATGATGACGATCTGCAGCAGGGCTGTACCTATGACTTGTAAAGTGGCGGGGCAAGGGTTGTGTTGGTAGTATTATGTTGCAATGAGGGTGCAACAGGGGCTCAGGGGGCTCGGGGGTGGGAGGGCAACAGGGGCGCAGGAAGGCCTGCAGGAAGGTTTGTTACTGTAGAGATAAATATTCTCAATTGCTGGTAAAATGGGAGACAATCTGGAACATGTGAGCCCAAATGTTATAAGGATTGTAACATGACTCATTACTCTGTCACACTCAAACTCTCTATCAGGAAAAAGCACACGACAGAGGATGTAAAACTTGTCTGGTGTTGATTTGTGTGCATAAAGTACTTCGTTGACTGCTTTATATGTGTCAAAACTGTTATGTAAACAAAAAATAATACAATATAGTTATTGGTATATTTCATGAGAATATTCTTTATGACTATGAATGATTATATTGTATGTATTATATGTATGTTATGTTATATTTTTCAGAGTGACTTCCCTTGATCACCGCTGTAAAACTGCATTTGCTAACCTTATTTGGTTAACAAAAACTTGCCTCATATTTCCTAAGAAAAGTGAATCCAAAAATAGTAATTCCTATTACAAAACAAAATAAATTAAAATCTAGCTCTATCAAATGCAATGAAATTTGGTGTCAGGGACGAAGTGTCATGGAAAAAGCAGTCAATTTTTACAAATGATTACATAAAATGTCATAAAAATATCTATTCTTGTGACTTTTATCAACGTCAGAATACAATGATCTACGCCATTTGAGCTTCAAATATCTATGTTAGATGACACTGCACAATTTTTGCCAAGGTCCAAGGGCTAATCAAACCAATTGAAAATGATTACATAAAATGTCATAAAAATATCTATTCTTGTGACTTTTATCAACTTCAGGATACAATGATTGACGCCAGCTGTGGGCAACCTGCGGCCTTTTTGCCAGTGCGGCCTAATAGGTAATCTTTTGCGGCCTAATTGTGGCCTTACACCTGTAAGATTTATCACACATTAATTTTGATTCCTCTTTCATTATGTTGAGAAACAAGTATGCATAGCATTCTGTAAGTCCAAGATTTTTCAAAGTAGTGGCCATTCTGTATCATGCATGGAGCCAAGCGTCCCTAGCCACTCTACACAAAATCATCATAATATGATGATTTGACGAATGCCAGATAGACGATATACAGTAAAACTTAGCCGCTAATAATGGCAGAGCAGAGACCAAGTGGTATTGCGAGTCTACATCCAGATTCTGTTTACAAGGTCAGGGGAAAGTACCAACGACTGAGTTTAGTTCCAGCAAATCATAGATACAGCTTACAATGCCCACTCAGTGTCATCTTCTCACCGGCACATCTGCTCTTCATATTGTTGCCTCCCCTGTCAATTTTTCTAGTCAAAGACCATGCGTTTATAATATCATACCATTGAATATTTACAAGTTCCCTCGTACAAAGTTAGCTACTGTTTAATGTACCCAGCTTAATCGCAATTGTATCACAGATGTATTGAAGGTTAGTTCCACATGCCGGCAAGGGGAAAACAATTTCAAAAATACAGTACACTATTTGTTGTAGATCTTAAAACTTTAAGCTGTTTCAAGAAAACTGTGAAGTAGTTGGCAAGAGCTGAAAGGTTGACACTTTTGTACTTCTAAACCATCTTTGTTATTGAAAGTTGTCAAGCTTTATCCTACCACCCCCTTGATTGGGCGTCAATTGCCCCCCTCCCCCCCCCCCCCCGAAATATAGCTTGTCAGACAGGCAAGTGTTGTTCGCATTGATAATTGTCTTCTCAATCTATCATTTCAATATAGATTCTCGGTAGCATCACATAGTGTAATAAGTGTAGGATATATTTGTTGTATTGAATATGATACAGAAATAAAGTATGGTAATGAATGAGAAATTTCCAAAGATAGCCAAATATCTGACTGGCTTAACTACCAGCAGGGGTGATGGAGAGAAGCATATTACTATGAAAGTATTCATTATTAGTAAATATATATTACATGTTATAGAAATAATACAGAATAGTTGTAGATGAACAATTACAAAAATTACAAGAACTCAAACATGGAAAAAAATTAGGGGTGGGTTGTTATAATACGCTTAGTAATGATATTGAAATGAATAGATGAATAATATGTCTATACTACATCCTTGCATTGGCATTATATTTATACACACATTTCTATACATGCTTGTTGAAAGTCTATGAATTCAGGTTCCCCGAGTGATGGCCGATGAATGTAACTAAACTGAGAGAGATTGTTATGTGTTTGCGTTCTAAAGAACACCAAGCTTTTTGAGAAGACTGATCTTAGATGGTTTATTCAGGCTTTGTAGAGAATCAGATTTCTGCTCCCCTGGTGGAAGTACTAGACTCTTCTGAAGTGTACTTCTTAGTTCTGGTGTCTGATTGTACTGATCTGGTTCGTTCTTCTTTAGATCTATATTAGCCTTAGTCACCATCTCTTCTATAGTAGTCTTACCATCAGCTTTAACTATCTGTCTCGCGATAGCTCCAGTGAACGCCCCTCTGACAGACATCCCTCCATGTACTGTAGACATGAGTAACAAGGTGTGAGGCCTCTTCAGTTTGATCAGCTGGTTATCCTTTTCTGTTGAGCCCTGGGCATCTCTTAGGCTGCTTGTAGAGGTTGATCCAGAAGCTTTATGTTCACCCTGACAGGCCTGGATCATAATTATCTACGACGATAGAATACAACTACAAATCATCATGTTTTCAAAACAGTAAAGGGGCAGGTTACATACATACATGCTCTTGTTTGGGAATTGTAGTTGATACCCATTTCAAGCTGAAACGTATAACGTGTGGAGTGGATGCAAAGTTTGAATTTCTTTGTGTTCCACATCATCATCCTGGCGTTGTGTCTGTTCTCAGACTAACTCACATCATCATTTTTTGCAGAAATTTACAATGGTGGATGTGGTCACATGACTGGTACTGGTAGATCTCATGTAAACCCTGTGAAACTATCCCAAAAATGACATAAGTGAACAAAAGGTTAATAACTCTTTTTACCAACGGTATATGCTCTGGGAGTTGTTTCTCTGTTTCTTTGAGGATGTCAGAAATGATTGCCTGTGTGCGGTCACTTCCTGTTAGCATTCCAGCTATACCATGCGACATGATGGACATCACAAGTAGGGATAGTCCACATGAGACCAGTTCTGTGATTTGAGTTTCTATCAAGTCAAACAGCTGTATAGCACTAGACCATTCTGTCTTCTTCGTCTCAATGCCTGCTCTTGTGAGGCCGTCGTCCATAGCATAGGCTCCAGCCTCGACATGATTGACTGGATTCACATTGATGTCTAGATATGCCGCCGTAATGAGTGAGTAGACATATCTGGGGATAGGGAGACCTTGTAGAAACAGATCTACTTTCAGTGGGATGAGATGAGTATGAATGGCAGGAATTGAGACTTTCCTGGTAGCAAAGTAAGGGATAATACATTTATCTGCGAATTTGTGTATAAGGTTGAAAGTTTTCAGGACTTCAATTCCAATGTCAGGGTGAAGCTCTGATTCTTGTTCTAGTAAATGATGGAGCAATGCAGCTTCCATAACCCCTGTTGATTGAAACTGATTGACCATCTCCGTATATTTTCTAGTCTCGATTGTCTTTCCGGCCCAGATATATGAGGTAAAGCTAGCTAATCGTGTAACCCAGGCGGCATCTTGAGTGTGATTATACAGCGTCTCAATAAGAGCAGTGAGAACCTCAGGGCGATGGAATATAAAGGAGGCGAGACCTTCGACACTCTTGAACCACATTATTCTGCCTGAATCATGAAGATACTGAAGTGCCACATGATCAGTGTCATCAGGAAAGAGCTCGTCTATCTCAGAAAGGGTGAAGAACGGCCTGTCTTTGTCACTTGTTATTTTGATGAGTATTCGGTACCAGCTTGCCGGTAATTCTGTGATAATCTTAGATCCTGCAGCTTCAAGGAATTCTTTAAGTCTCTCAATGTCAGCTAGATTAGAGGTCTTTGATAGGTTGGCAATGTTTTCTGTCCTTACAAACAGTTCAGTGATATCTGCGAAGCTAGCCATGATAAAGAATGGGCTCAATGTAGATCTTACTTTGTTCTCCTCCTTGATTATCCTCATACGTAGAGTTTCTGTAGTGTTCACAAGTTGTTGCGTTCGATGTTTCAAGCATTCATTAGTAACTCTGTCACAATGTGTTAGGACTATTATTGGTCGGCCGAGACTCGGACATGAGAGATACATGTGTGTCAGCCACTTTATACAAAGTTCTTGGCATGCTACTTCTTCTCCATCCAGTGAGGCTAATCTGTCAAAATCCGCTATATCTATTACAAGCAGCGGAAGGCAACCGGCTTTGAAGCTCAACTGGTATGAGAAACTGGAAATCTTTTGCCCTCCAAAGTCAGAAAATACCAATTTAGAACTTTCATTGACATCCGCCTCGCATACTTTGAAGACTCTTGTTGCCTCATCCAATTTGCTCTCAGCAGGATTACGTGCAGTTAGTACTCTTTTATTTTGCTGAACACTCAACACTAGACTTGTTTTTCCTGCTTTGCGATTCCCAATAACCGTAACAGGAATAAGATGCTGGTTACGCCCTCTCTCCAAATGCAAGTCAGAGACGTACCTTCTAACAGCAAAAATGCCCTGTTCACAGACCTCTCTAGGTGGTGATGTTAGAGAATAACAGCCATCACATCTGAGCTGTTGCAACGATATAATGTCGAAGATGATCTCAGGTATGGCAGTGAGTGAGCGGCTGCTGATAGTCAGTGAGGTGAGATTAGTCAGCTGACCAATACTCTCAGGGATGGTAGTGAGTGAGTTGCCGCTGATGTGCAGTGAGGTGAGATTAGTCAGCTGACCGATACTCTCAGGTATGGTAGTGAGTGAGCGGCTGCTGATACTTAATGAGGTGAGATTAGTCAGCTGACTGATGCTCTCAGGTGTGGTAGGGAGTGAGTCGATGAAGATACTCAGTGAGGTGAGATTAGTCAGCTGACCGATGCTCTCAGGTATGGTAGTGAGTGAGTAGCCGATGATATCCAGTGAGGTGAGATTAGTCAGCTGACCGATGCTCTCAGGTATGGTAGTGAGTGAGTAGCCTATGATATCCAGTGAGGTGAGATTAGTCAGCTGACCGATACTCTCAGGTATGGTAGTGAGTGAGCGGCTGCTGATACTTAATGAGGTGAGATTAGTCAGCTGACTGATGCTCTCAGGTATGGTAGGGAGTGAGTCGATGAAGATACTCAGTGAGGTGAGATTAGTCAGCTGACCGATGCTCTCAGGTATGGTAGTGAGTGAGTAGCCTCTGATATCCAGTGAGGTGAGATTAGTCAGCTGACCAATACTCTCAGGTATAGTAGTGAGTGAGTGGCTGTAGTGTACATTGGCCAGAATTCTTTGGGCGGATCAATTTTGTGTCCGAATTCTTGTTAACTGCTATTACATATAAGACGGGTGGCAATTGATAGATAATTTCTACAAATTGGCCTGAGGTATGGATCAGGACAAATGTGAAGTACTTATGAAGTTTTGTATTATGTGTTATTTGGCCTGTTTACCCAGGGCAAGTTCTATGGTAACAAATGCTCATGCCAAATATAATGGTTTGATATGCACAATGTGTCACTACACATCGCCACAAACCAGTTATTAGTCCCTTGATTATGTTTTCCATATTCTGACCCACAGTGCAAAAGGGATATGATTGCTTCACCTATATTACTAAAGCAAGTGAATGCAAAAAATTTTCTCCAATTCTTCCAGTGCATATCAGAATTTTCTTAGATTCACGCCTCTCTGCATGCAGAAGAATTATGCAGACAACATTATTTAATTTTGCAGATTGGTCTTGCTGATGTATGGTTATGGTGCGGTATGGACTTCGCTAAACTAGCCACACCAGATGTGATGAGCGTAACTCCTTTCGCTAAACAATGGTCGGCCAAGTTTGAGGCAGATCCGCGTGTAAAGAAATACCTCGCCGGTCGACCCGACTCCAATTTGTAAATTTGTCGGTGTTGTCTTGCATCTGATTATTTTTAGATCTGTCAAACAGCCGTCCGTATTTCTCTCAATAATATGAGTTATCATCCATTACATGCACTTTCTGTGATAAAGAGACCAAGTTATGTTTTTAGGTGCCCGAGCTAACTAAACATTGTGTTTACTAAATTGTTTTTTATTTTTGATGTTGTTCTAGTAATGTGTTTGCATTTTGACTCGGCGAAGGATTTAGATTTATTAAGCCTATCAATACATCATAGCAAGCATTTCACTTACTGTCGATAAGTTTGATGTTGGTATTAGAAGTGAGTAGACTTTGCTTGCTTGTTTCTTGTTTGTTAAACTTGATCATAGGTTTAAATCGGGAGGTGTGTGCTCAAGTTATTGTTACAGGTGGTTTTCTATCACTAGGTTTTCAAACTTGAGCCGAGCAAAACAAACCTTGCAAAGCTAAAATTTACCTGCACCCCAAGCGCTCAGACTAAATAAATAATTCTTTGAAGTTGTGAGGTGATATATTATTGACCCTTGTGTTAGAGGATTGTAGATTTAATAATACAGCACAATATCGATCGAGTAATAACAGAACAGGTTTTTAGTTAAATGTCAACAATGCAACTCCCAGTAAAACTTTAAAATTATCTTTACCCTAGAACTAATGAGTTACACACTGTTAAGGACTAGGAGGTGGCTCAGCTAGTTAGAGCGCGTCCCTCAGCATGCAAAAGTGTTGAAAGGCGTGGGTTTGAATTGAATCCCAATGCAGCCCACTGACTACTGGGACATGTTTGTGTGCTACGACCTGCCTACAAACTGAGAGGAAATTGCCGCAGACATTGGCGGCCTAGCCCCTATGGCACCCATTATGTTGCTGCCCATTCTTAAGAATTTAAATAACGTTTTTAACCGACATTTAATTAACTTCCTATAAGGTTACTTTAGCCTCTAGACACAATACTCCCGCCAACGATCTGAAAATTATAATTCATTTACATCAAATAAATAATATGATTTTTCTTGCAATCTCAACGGTGGAAGGCCCAGTTAGTGGTTTTCCTAAGTCTGTGCTGAGAAATAAGAAGCTGAATTGGTGCACACTGGTAGCCTGGGATTCAGGCCAACAATGAAGCCTTGTCTGCGTTATTGGTGATGTTGGATATTGCTTCTGTGCTGTTATCTGCTCATGTATCACTATTATTGTACCTTTATAAATGGACCCATGTGCTTGTGTTTTGTTTTGATCGGCTGACAGGTTTTGGTTTGTTATTGTGTTGAGTTATCTGCAACCTGAAACTTTTAAATCTCCAGGTACCATCATGAAGACCCTACATGAACTGGATTGTCATACAAGAGTGTTGATCTCTTTGACAGGCCTGATAGGGCGTAAAAAGGCACATAAAATTAGTCAAATTTATTTACCCGACATGTCCATCTATGGCTTGGCCGATTCCAAAACAATAGCCTGTGAATAATCTTGGTAGGCCTATTGGGTGGGTTTCTACATTATATTATTTGGGGCTTTAACAAAGACTATTTCAAATTCACCAGTATCCCTTACCATACTCATTAATCTGTAAATCATCGTGATATATATAATACACATGTATACTGGGTAGGCGATAATCCGACCCTACAAATATGGATCTAATACGTGCTCTGTCTCTTACAGTTAGTATTATTGCAATTTGGATGTAAACTCAGACTATACAATGACAGTCTTTGTCACTGTTACTGTCACTTAGAAACTGACAGTCATAAACCTATGTTGACTAAACGCTGGATGTGGCTTGTTGTCCCAAATGGTGTTATGTCCAACCTGACTTTGATTCCACTGGGCTCTTGACTGTTGCAACAACTGGTGTTTTAACGAAAGTTTATTTGGGCCTTGGAATATTTCCTGGATTTTTTCTCATTGGCATATCATGCTCTCTGCGCATTTTGTCCTGATGGTATTTTGACCAGGCATTATGGCAAGGTTATGACCGTACTGCTGGATACCCCAGCACATGCTCGACAATAATGACTAACCTGAAAAAACGCACTTCAACAATTACTCATGATGCGGTTTTCAATCAAATGGTCTGTCATCATGACTGTGTAGCTAGTCTGAGCCCCCTAGACTCGTGCCCCCACATCTGACGCCCCCCTGCCGGGGCAGCACTTGTACTCATTACAACTTCAAGAGCTCATAAATAAAATCACTGTGGGTTCTTTGATGAAGTTTTATTGTTTTGTAGCTAAGATTATGATAGAAAATGATGTGTTCAAAGGAATTCGTCATATTCATAGGTCAGAAGGGCATAGTGAAGTACTTGCGCAGCTTGTCCGTTCTGGTGATGGCGGATGTATCAACTACCTATAAGACACAAATAAAAATATACTTTAGTGAATTTGACAAAGCTAAGAAAGCAGTTCTCTACTTTGATGCTATCATAAGTCCTGGTGTAAATCATTTAATTTAAGTCACAGTGTCGCTATCATATTGTTCGGTATTGTTTTGAAGTTCTCAGTCTAATTTTACATGCGTCAGCAACCTTTGACATTCACTAAGTTGCCATTCATTGTGTTCACATCAACTTGAGGAGCTATGGAATCATGGCAAAAGCATGGGTTCAATTTAGTTGCGTATTGGTTTGTGTTCCTTCGTTCGATTAGGGCCGAGCACAGTGGATAGCATCAAAGACTGGTTCAATTCCCGACTGCGGTAGACCTTTTTGAATTTTTTTCAAGCATCCCATTTCAAATGGTGAGGGATTCGCTTCATTTTGAGTTCCAATCAATGCATGGGAACTTTGTGATTGCCTTTGAACACAGCTGAAGCTTTAAGATTTACTGGGTCAAAAACATTCTTTGCATCTTGCCTAAGAGGTCATCTTCCATCAATTTAATAAAGGGTTGTTGCTGACAGAGACCAAGATAGACTTTTGCCACCCCTTTTGTCCGACGCCCCCCCCCCTTCTAAATTGTAATCAACAAAGAGATCTGACTCATGGAAATAAAAGAGAGGGAGTCATCAGTTATTCCAGAGAGTCAGAATTATATTAAATTACAAAGATTAAGAAACGAAAAATAATATCCTTTTGTTCATAATTAGACACAGCGTACTTAATAATTGGACACAACGTAACTTAATCAATTGGAGACAACGTTCTTAAGACACTCTAGACTCTAGAGTCTAGACTATCGAAATTCTGAAACCATATAGCCCTAGAATCAGTCACATATTAGACCATTAGGTATATACTTTCGGTTTGAGCAAATCTTCATAGTTGTAATCTGCTGAATGGGCAACATATGGAGATAAAAAAAATTGAAACTTTAAAATACTTACGGTCCGTCGGACCAACATTCATCATCAGGCATACAAGTATTAAATTTGCAATCAGTACAGCAGTATTTATTGCGGGTGCCGTAGCCGACGCAGTCTTTAGTTTGCACGCACTGTTCAAAACCCTCAGGGTTCAAACTCCTGCAGAATTTTTCTGTGACGAAGACAGCATCAACTGAAAAAATTAAAAGATTTTAATTAGCATTTAAACGATCATGAATTGTTTCATGTCACGCTTGCAATTTTGTTTAAATTCTCAACTAGTTCTGGACTTTGTTATCTCAAAGTCTGAGATTTCTTCTTTTTGTATTATCAATTTACAATTATTTATTGAGAAAATCACATTTTAAATAGTTTGAAATATTCTTAAACGATAAACAGAACATAGTTCACATGAATAAATACTGTAGTCGTCATATTACACTAACTATAACTAATTAAAGTATTCTCACCAACAGCGGCCATGAACAGGCAAGCAATAACCACCAATATGAATCGTGCCATTGTGAAGAAGCTGAATTATGTCTATCTGCTCGACTGCTGATTTAGATGATGACTGTGTTGAGCCTGCAAAACCAGCTTATATAGTGCACAAGATCCCCCATCACAAGACCAAATGTTAACTATTGAATATCCATTAATTAACTTCAGGGTTGTATTCATTTTGTTATGATCACTGTTGATAAAGCTAGTTATTATTGTTATTCTGGGAAAAATCATATTTTGATTATTATGGAGGGAATAATGAATGCTTGCCAAACTTGTAAAACTGTGGGAAACCACAACTGTCTGGCAAAATAAGGAATTGAAACACGTCACACCATCACGATGCGTCTTTCCAAATTCTTCTATAGCAATATATCACTAACCACTACCCATGGCAATAGTTGCATACAGAGCAAGCCAGTTTACCCAATACAGGTCCTGAAAGTGTCACTTACGTTATAGACCAGAATGCCTCGTATGCAATATGTGATGTTTACTTTTGGGACTTCTCATCTGCATTTAACACAATTCAATAGCAAACATCTTAAGCCAGAGTTGAAACATTTAGGGTTCTAGGCTGCCATGTCATAAACTTGTCACTGAATTTTCTTGTTAGTAAAACCAAAAGAAAAATCTATCTAAAAGTGAAGTCATATGGGGTTGTTTTCTCACAATTAGGAGTAAATTTCATGTAAACTGTCGTTCGGATTGGGATTTCCACAATTTGTGGAACGCTGTATGTTAACAATGTACGTAACCAGATAGTATAAATTTTCACAAAATGCTATCTGAGTGGCTGCCCGTTTTGATTGAAAAGTCAAGGTCATATCTATGCAAACACAACTTTGGTAAAAAGATGGAGTGGATGATCAATATGTAGAGTTTCTCATTCAATTTTGGACCTGGAGTAAGAGGGGAAGGGATACAGTGAATTATGAGTATCAAATTGAAACAATTATTAGGAGATGGTTGAGGCATACATAGAAGCTGAATCACTGGGCGGTTGGTATAAACAACGAGTAACAGCTTCTCCTTGGTATAAATCTTTTTATTTCATATCACTGTTGGGGAATGGTTCGTATTAGCGCAGAAGGATTGCGCTCATACAATTTTCGGAGATGAGAATCATGTGTGGCAGGTTGACATTAGTACGAAATTATATTTGCAAGAAGAAGCAGAAATTTGCATGAGAACGTGTGGCCTTACCTTAAATCAATCACCACAAATACTGGGCCCCTTCTTTATATAAATGCAGTAATGGAACGATACTCAAGTAAGCAGGACAAACCTTGCATAACAAGATGTATTTCTATGATGACGATCTGCAGCAGGGCTGTACCTATGACTTGTAAAGTGGCGGGGCAAGGGTTGTGTTGGTAGTATTATGTTGCAATGAGGGTGCAACAGGGGCTCGGGGGGCTCGGGGGTGGGAGGGCAACAGGGGCGCAGGAAGGCCTGCAGGAAGGTTTGTTACTGTAGAGATAAATATTCTCAATTGCTGGTAAAATGGGAGACAATCTGGAACATGTGAGCCCAAATGTTATAAGGATTGTAACATGACTCATTACTCTGTCACACTCAAACTCTCTATCAGGAAAAAGCACACAACAGAGGATGTAAAACTTGTCTGGTGTTGATTTGTGTGCATAAAGTACTTCGTTGACTGCTTTATATGTGTCAAAACTGTTATGTAAACAAAAAATAATACAATATAGTTATTGGTATATTTCATGAGAATATTCTTTATGACTATGAATGATTATATTGTATGTATTATATGTATGTTATGTTATATTTTTCAGAGTGACCTCCCTTGATCACCGCTGTAAAACTGCATTTGCTAACCTTATTTGGTTAACAAAAACTTGCCTCATATTTCCTAAGAAAAGTGAATCCAGAAATAGTAGTTCCTATTACAAAACAAGATAAATTAAAATCTAGCTCTATCAAATGCAATTAAATTTGGTGTCAGGGACGAAGTGTCATGGAAAAAGCAGTCAATTTTTACAAATGATTACATAAAATGTCATAAAAATATCTATTCTTGTGACTTTTATCAATGTCAGAATACAATGATCTACGCCATTTGAGCTTCAAATATCTATGTTAGATGACACTGCACAATTTTTGCCAAGGTCCAAGGGCTAATCAAACCAATTGAAAATGATTACATAAAATGTCATAAAAATATCTATTCTTGTGACTTTTATCAACGTCAGAATACAATGATCTACGCCATTTGAGCTTCAAATATCTATGTTAGATGACACTGCACAATTTTTGCCAAGTTCCAAGGGCTAATCAAGCCAATTGAAAATGATTACATAAAATGTCATGAAAATATCTATTCTTGTGACTTTTATCAACGTCAGGATACAATGATCGACGCCAGCTGTGGGCAACCTGCAGCCTTTTTGCCAGTGCGACCTAATAGGTAATCTTTTGCGGCCTAATTGTGGCCTTACACCTGTAAGATTTATCACACATTAATTTTGATTCCTCTTTCATTATGTTGAGAAACAAGTATGCATAGCATTCTGTAAGTCCAAGATATTTCAAAGTAGTGGCCATTCTGTATCATGCATGGAGCCAAGCGTCCCTAGCCACTCTACACAAAATCATCATAATATGATGATTTGCCGAATGCCAATGACTTTTTCAAGTTGTTTTTCTTTCGAAATGACACAAAACAGTGACATTGGCATATTAAAAATTACAAAGTTCTCTAACATAATAGTAATTATTATTTTTTGCAAAACTGCAAAATTTTGGACGAAAGTGTTACAATTTGTCACAATTACTCCGGCATTATGCATTCATTTCACAACCATTTGCAAAAGATTTCCCCTGTTGCAGGAGGGCAGGCGCTGTCAGACCAAAATTATAACAGGGCGTCAAAATTATTTTTACGCTGCGCGAAATTATTTTTTTCCAATCGCCACTTTTTTACACTTTGGCTCCTGGGAGGAAACTACAGCACCCCTCCCACACACATCCTGCCCTTTGTCATACACATGAAACATATATGTACACAATAAAATCATGAGGTAAAACGACATCACAAAACTCCTGAAGATTAGATAAACCGGTATATCTGCTTGGTTGATGTTTCTTGCAACATACTGCAGTTTTTACAAAATAGAAGTGCCAAAATTGTTACTCCAGTTCCAATTTTATCCCTGGAAGATATGTTGCGGCCTTTTGAGTTGAGCCTGCGTAAAATGTGGCCTTTTTCAATAAAAGGTTGCCCAGCCATGATCTAGACTGTGATTAGCTTGAGTTTCTGAGGTGTTTTGATGATGGGAGGGGTGGAAGTAATGGCATAGCCTTGATATTCAAACTAGGATGCAAAGAGATGATTATCTGATGACGGCACAATGATTTTCCCGTGTTGCGTCTTGTTGAAAAGCTCTGCACAACAATAACCAAATAGCAGAATTTGAATTTGATTCCTACTGCACTGCAAGTAAACAAAGAGCATCAGGATGTGATGTGTTGTGCACATTCTGATTCATCTCATGAGCTCCTCCAGTAGTCTAAGTGCTCAGACGGCTGCAAAGCGAGTTAGCAACATTACGTTATCAAACACTCACATTGCAGCTGTCTGAGCACTTAGACTAGAGCTCCAGATATGATTTCGCTGTTCGCCTGTTATGCACAGCGAATTTCGAGTACTAAAATGCTAGCGGGCTGAGGATATATCCTAAATCAATCTTATTATATTTTAAACAGCAAAACCACTGAAATAAAATGGCTGGCAAGAAAGGAGATGATTCCCTTCTGTACTTCGGTATCCGAGCTCGTGGTGAGGCCACTCGTATGCTGTACGCCATCGCCGGCAAGAAGATGGAGGACAAGCGAGTCACCTTCGAGCAATGGGCTGAGATGAAGCCATGTAAGTATCTGTGAAATCAATTTTTCTGCTTTAATACTTTATTTGGCAATCTGAATCATTTTTAAGAAAATAAGCCATCTTTGGGTTCTGTCTCAAGACCAGACAACTCCAACAACCTCCAATTAGCCTTATCTTTATCTTTATCTATCTTTAGTATTTTTGGATAACGTTTATCAATAACTGTATAAGAAGTAATAGTAGCTACAATATTCTTTGTTTTAAGTTAACTTTTTATTTGATCACCTGTTATTGTGACCCAAAAAAGAAGAAAACTGACAAAATCAAAAAGCCACAGCTTTTACCCACAGCCAGCCCTTAAAAGCGTTCGGGATGGCTATCGCGGCCGTAGGCGGTCCAACGACCGCCTACGGCCGCGATAGCCATCCCGAACGCTTTTAAGGGCTGGCTGTGCTTTTACCCGCATCATAGATGACATGTTTTTGAAATAATGAAGATGAATTATTGCTGATTTGAGATAAATTGGAAAGTTTTAACCATATTTTACATTTGACTTATAATTTTACTCTTCTTATTTACAGCTCAGCCATTGGGTCAGCTGCCCACATTAACAACTAGTGATGGTCTCATCTGCTGCTCCAACGTCATCGCCAGACACGTCGCCAAGAAATTTGGTGGGTTCAATTCTCCTTGTACTCTTCTTAGATTAAACTGAGTACGATTTGATCGGCCACTTACTTGAGTAGTTTTCTCATTGGGTTTCCTAAAGGTTTTCCCATACAGTTAGCTTAATAATATACAGCGCCGTATACTTAATTCTAACCTCTGGGGAACACAAAAATGTGTTCTTATTAAGCAGAATCTGAATTAAGTGATATTAGAATGCATTGAGATCTGGCTGAAGGGACCAATTTTCCTTAAAAGGAATTCTGAATTATGAAGTTTGAATTAACCAGCTTACACCGTAGTTTTTGGTATATTTTCAAGGCTGCACATCCTTCTCATTCGATTCATAACTTTCTAGTCCCCGAAAAGATGAATGAATTTGCCTTGAGTGTGGAGCAACGCTTGTGACATAGGTATACAGTGCTAACCTCGTCATGCAGCTAAAAAAAAGGTTGCCAAAAACAAGGTTGTTAATACAGTGCGCCAATGTCACAACAAATGATGCTACTTGATTCAAACAGAACTTCTAACCACTACACAGCGATCATGATGTTTGTTATAACTCATGTTCCCTACCTTTAATTTTAATTTAATTAATTTAATTTTAATCAACCTTGAATCAACCTTGAATCAACCTTGAATCAACCTTGAATCAACCTTGAATCAACCTTGAAACAACATTTAATCAACCTTTAATCAACGTTTAATAAACGTTTAATCAACCTTTCACAGGTATGGCTGGAAAGACCCCATGGGAAGAGACTTTACACGATATGGTGCTCGAGACAGCTCAGGATGTAATGAACTCCTACGCCGTTCCACATATCTACGCTTGGATGGTGTTCAAGTCTGTCCCAGAGCCAGAAAACAAGGACGAAGTCTTGGAGAAAGCCAAACAGAGATGGGTCACCGCCCTTAACTTGGCTGAGAAGCTATCAAAAAGTTGCGGATCTAAGAAATTTCTTTTCGGAAACGAGGTAAGACAACTTTTACATATCTCTGCTAATCAATAGAATACAGTACCTGGGTCATAGTCAAAGTGTTTTCGTACTGTAGTGTACATTGGCCAGAAGTTGAGTCCGAATTCTTGTTAACTGCTATTACATATAAGACGGGTGGCAATTGATAGACAATTTCTACAAATTGGCCTGAGGTATGGATCAGGACAAATGTGAAGTACTTATGAAGTTTTGTATTATGTGTTATTTGGCCTGTTTACCCAGGGCAAGTTCTATGGTAACAAATGCTCATGCCAAATATAATGGTTTGATATGCAGAATGTGTCACTACACATCGCCACAAACCAGTTATTAGTCCCTTGATTATGTTTTCCATATTCTGACCCACAGTGCAAAAGGGATATGATTGCTTCACCTATATTACTAAAGCAAGTGAATGCAAAAAATTTTCTCCAATTCTTCCAGTGCATATCAGAATTTTCTTAGATTCACGCCTCTCTGCATGCAGAAGAATTATGCAGACAACATTATTTAATTTTGCAGATTGGTCTTGCTGATGTATGGTTATGGTGCGGTAAACTAAACTAGCCACACCAGATGTGATGAGCGTAACTCCTTTCGCTAAACAATGGTCGGCCAAGTTTGAGGTAGATCCGCGTGTAAAGAAATACCTCGCCGGTCGACCCGACTCCAATTTGTAAATTTGTCGGTGTTGTCTTGCATCTGATTATTTTTAGATCTGTCAAACAGCCGTCCGTATTTCTCTCAATAATATGAGTTATCATCCATTACATGCACTTTCTGTGATAAAGAGACCAAGTTATGTTTTTAGGTGCCCGAGCTAACTAAACATTGTGTTTACTAAATTGTTTTTTATTTTTGATGTTGTTCTAGTAATGTGTTTGCATTTTGACTCGGTGAAGGGTTTAGATTTATTAAGCCTATCAATACATCATAGCAAGCATATCACTTACTGTCGATAAGTTTGATGTTGGTATTAGAAGTGAGTAGACTTTGCTTGCTTGTTTCTTGTTTGTTAAACTTGATCATAGGTTTAAATCGGGAGGTGTGTGCTCAAGTTATTGTTACAGGTGGTTTTCTATCACTAGGTTTTCAAACTTGAGCCGAGCAAAACAAACCTTGCAAAGCTAAAATTTACCTGCACCCCAAGCGCTCAGACTAAATAAATAATTCTTTGAAGTTGTGAGGTGATATATTATTGACCCTTGTGTTAGAGGATTGTAGATTTAATAATACAGCACAATATCGATCGAGTAATAACAGAACAGGTTTTTAGTTAAATGTCAACAATGCAACTCCCAGTAAAACTTTAAAATTATCTTTACCCTAGAACTAATGAGTTACACACTGTTAAGGACTAGGAGGTGGCTCAGCTAGTTAGAGCGCGTCCCTCAGCATGCAAAAGTGTTGAAAGGCGTGGGTTTGAATTGAATCCCAATGCAGCCCACTGACTACTGGGACATGTTTGTGTGCTACGACCTGCCTACAAACTGAGATGAAATTGCCGCAGATATTGGTGGCCTAGCCCCTATGGCACCCATTATGTTGCTGCCCATTCTTAAGAATTTAAATAACGTTTTTAACCAACATTTAATTAACTTCCTATAAGGTTACTTTAGCCTCTAGACACAATACTCCCGCCAACGATCTGAAAATTATAATTCATTTGCATCAAATAAATAATATGATTTTTTTTGCAATCTCAACGGTGGAAGGCCCAGTTAGTGGTTTTCCTAAGTCTGTGCTGAGAAATAAGAAGCTGAATTGGTGCACACTGGTAGCCTGGGATTCAGGCCAACAATGAAGCCTTGTCTGCGTTATTGGTGATATTGGACATTGCTTCTGTGGTGTTATCTGCTCATGTATCACTATTATTGTACCCTTATAAATGGACCCATGTGCTTGTGTTTTGTTTTGATTGGCTGACAGGTTTTGGTTTGTTATTGTGTGGAGTTATCTGCAACCTGAAACTTTTAAATCTCCTGGTACCATCATGAAGACCCTACATGAACTGGATTGTCATACAAGAGTGTTGATCTCTTTGACAGGCCTGATAGGGCGTAAAAAGACACGTAAAATTAGTAAAATTTATTTACACGTCATGTCCATCTATGGCTTGGCCGATTCCAAAACAAAAGCCAGTGAATAATCTTGGTAGGCCTATTGGGTGGGTTTCTACATTATTATTTGGGGCTTTAACAAAGACTATTTCAAATTCACCAGTATCCCTTACCATACTCATTAATCTGTAAATCATCGTGATATATATAATACACATGCATACTGGGTAGGCGATAATCCGACCCTACAAATATGGATCTAATACGTGCTCTGTCTCTTACAGTTAGTATTATTGCAATTTGGATGTAAACTCAGACTATAAAATGACAGTCTTTGTCACTGTTACTGTCACTTAGAAACTGACAGTCATAAACCTATGTTGACTAAACGCTGGATGTGGCTTGTTGTCCCAAATGGTGTTATGTCCAACCTGACTTTGATTCCACTGGGCTCTTGACTGTTGCAACAACTGGTGTTTTAACGAAAGTTTATTTGGGCCTTTGTATATTTCCTGCATTTTTTTTCATTGGCATATCATGCTCTCTGCGCATTTTGTCCTGATGGTATTTTGACCAGGCATTATGGCAAGGTTATGACCGTACTGCTGGATACCCCAGCACATGCTCGACAATAATGACTAACCTGAAAAAACGCACTTCAACAAATTACTCATGATGTGGTTTTCAATCAAATGGTCTGTCATCATGACTGTGTAGCTAGTCTGAGCCCCCTAGACTCGTGCCCCCACATCTGACGCCCCCCTGCCGGGGCAGCACTTGTACTCATTACAACTTCAAGAGCTCATAAATGAAATCACTGTGGGTTCTTTGATGAAGTTTTATTGTTTTGTAGCTAAGATTATGATAGAAAATGATGTGTTCAAAGGAATTCGTCATATTCATAGGTCAGAAGGGCATAGTGAAGTACTTGCGCAGCTTGTCCGTTCTGGTGATGGCGGATGTATCAACTACCTATAAGACACAAATAAAAATATACTTTAGTGAATTTGACAAAGCTAAGAAAGCAGTTCTCTACTTTGATGCTATCATAAGTCCTGGTGTAAATCATTTAATTTAAGTCACAGTGTCGCTATCATATTGTTTGGTATTGTTTTGAAGTTCTCAGTCTAATTTTACATGCGTCAGCAACCTTTGACATTCACTAAGTTGCCATTCATTGTGTTCACATCAACTTGAGGAGCTATGGAATCATGGCAAAAGCATGGGTTCAATTTAGTTGCGTATTGGTTTGTGTTCCTTCGTTCGATTAGGGCCGAGCACAGTGGATAGCATCAAAGACTGGTTCAATTCCCGACTGCGGTAGACCTTTTTGAATTTTTTTCAAGCATCCCATTTCAAATGGTGAGGGATTCGCTTCATTTTGAGTTCCAATCAATGCATGGGAACTTTGTGATTGCCTTTGAACACAGCTGAAGCTTTAAGATTTACTGGGTCAAAAACATTCTTTGCATCTTGCCTAAGAGGTCATCTTCCATCAATTTAATAAAGGGTTGTTGCTGACAGAGACCAAGATAGACTTTTGCCACCCCTTTTGTCCGACGCCCCCCCCCCCTTCTAAATTGTAATCAACAAAGAGATCTGACTCATGGAAATAAAAGAGAGGTAGTCATCAGTTATTCCAGAGAGTCAGAATTATATTAAATTACAAAGATTAAGAAACAAAAAATAATATCCTTTTGTTCATAATTAGACACAGCGTACTTAATAATTGGACACAACGTAACTTAATCAATTGGAGACAACGTTCTTAAGACACTCTAGACTCTAGAGTCTAGACTATCGAAATTCTGAAACCATATAGCCCTAGAATCAGTCACATATTAGACCATTAGGTATATATTTTCGGTTTGAGCAAATCTTCATAGTTGTAATCTGCTGAATGGGCAACATATGGAGATAAAAAAAATTGAAACTTTAAAATACTTACCGTCGGACCAACATTCATCATCAGGCATACAAGTATTAAATTTGCAATCAGTACAGCAGTATTTATTGCGGGTGCCGTAGCCGACGCAGTCTTTAGTTTGCACGCACTGTTCAAAACCCTCAGGGTTCAAACTCCTGCAGAATTTTTCTGTGACGAAGACAGCATCAACTGAAAAAATTAAAAGATTTTAATTAGCATTTAAACGATCATGAATTGTTTCATGTCACGCTTGCAATTTTGTTTAAATTCTCAACTAGTTCTTGACTTTGTTATCTCAAAGTCTGAGATTTCTTCTTTGTGTATTATCAATTTACTATTATTTATTAAGAAAATCACAGTTTTAATAGTTTGAAATATTCTTAATCGATAAACAGAACATAGTTCACATGAATAAATACTGTAGTCGTCATATTACAATAACTATAAATAATTAAAGTATTCTCACCAACAGCGGCCATGAACAGGCAAGCAATAACCACCAATATGAATCGTGCCATTGTGAAGAAGCTGAAATATCTCTATCTGCTCGACTGCTGATCTAGATGATGACTGTGTTGAGCCTGCAAAACCAGCTTATATAGTGCACAAGATCCCCCATCACAAGGCCAAATGTTAACTATTGAATATCCATTAATTAACTTCAGGGTTGTATTCATTTTGTTATGATCACTGTTGATAAAGCTAGTTATTATTGTTATTCTGGGAAAAATCATATTTTGATTATTATGGAGGGAATAATGAATGCTTGCCAAACTTGTAAAACTGTGGGAAACCACAACTGTCAGGCAAAATAAGGAATTGAAACACGTCACACCATCACGATGCGTCTTTCCAAATTCTTCTATAGCAATATATCACTAACCACTACCCATGGCAATAGTTGCATACAGAGCAAGCCAGTTTACCCAATACAGGTCCTGAAAGTGTCACTTACGTTATAGACCAGAATGCCTCGTATGCAATATGTGATGTTTACTTTTGGGACTTCTCATCTGCATTTAACACAATTCAATAGCAAACATCTTAAGCCAGAGTTGAAACATTTAGGGTTCTAGGCTGCCATGTCATACAATTGTCACTGAATTTTCTTGTTAGTAAAACCAAAATAAAAATCTGTCTTAAAGTGAAGTCATATGGGGTTGTTTTCTCACAATTAGGAGTAAATTTCATGTAAACTGTCGTTCGGATTGGGATTTCCACAATTTGTGGAACGCTGTATGTTAACAATGTACGTAACCAGATAGTATAAATTTTCACAAAATGCTATCTGAAAGTGGCTGCCCGTTTTGATTGAAAAGTCAAGGTCATATCTATGCAAACACAACTTTGGTAAAAAGATGGAGTGGATGATCAATATGTAGAGTTTCTCATTCAATTTTGGACCCGGAGTAAGAGGGGAAGGGATACAGTGAATTATGAGTATCAAATTGAAACAATTATTAGGAGATGGTTGAGGCATACATAGAAGCTGAATCACTGGGCGGTTGGTATAAACAACGAGTAACAGCTTCTCCTTGGTATAAATCTTTTTATTTCATATCACTGTTAGGGCTATGGTTCGTATTAGCGCAGAAGGATTGCGCTCATACAATTTTCGGAGATGAGAATCATGTGTGGCAGGTTGACATTAGTACGAAATTATATTTGCAAGAAGAAGCAGAAATTTGCATGAGAACGTGTGGCCTTACCTTAAATCAATCACCACAAATACTGGGCCCCTTCTTTATATAAATGCAGTAATGGAACGATACTCAAGTAAGCAGGACAAACCTTGCATAACAAGATGTATTTCTATGATGACGATCTTCAGCAGGGCTGTACCTATGACTTGTAAAGTGGCGGGGCAAGGGTTGTGTTGGTAGTATTATGTTGCAATGAGGGTGCAACAGGGGCTCAGGGGGCTCGGGGGTGGGAGGGCAACAGGGGCGCAGGAAGGCCTGCAGGAAGGTTTGTTACTGTAGAGATAAATATTCTCAATTGCTGGTAAAATGGGAGACAATCTGGAACATGTGAGCCCAAATGTTATAAGGATTGTAACATGACTCATTACTCTGTCACACTCAAACTCTCTATCAGGAAAAAGCACACGACAGAGGATGTAAAACTTGTCTGGTGTTGATTTGTGTGCATAAAGTACTTCGTTGACTGCTTTATATGTGTCAAAACTGTTATGTAAACAAAAAATAATACAATATAGTTATTGGTATATTTCATGAGAATATTCTTTATGACTATGAATGATTATATTGTATGTATTATATGTATGTTATGTTATATTTTTCAGAGTGACTTCCCTTGATCACCGCTGTAAAACTGCATTTGCTAACCTTATTTGGTTAACAAAAACTTGCCTCATATTTCCTAAGAAAAGTGAATCCAAAAATAGTAATTCCTATTACAAAACAAAATAAATTAAAATCTAGCTCTATCAAATGCAATGAAATTTGGTGTCAGGGACGAAGTGTCATGGAAAAAGCAGTCAATTTTTACAAATGATTACATAAAATGTCATAAAAATATCTATTCTTGTGACTTTTATCAACGTCAGAATACAATGATCTACGCCATTTGAGCTTCAAATATCTATGTTAGATGACACTGCACAATTTTTGCCAAGGTCCAAGGGCTAATCAAACCAATTGAAAAGGATTACATAAAATGTCATAAAAATATCTATTCTTGTGACTTTTATCAACTTCAGGATACAATGATTGACGCCAGCTGTGGGCAACCTGCGGCCTTTTTGCCAGTGCGGCCTAATAGGTAATCTTTTGCGGCCTAATTGTGGCCTTACACCTGTAAGATTTATCACACATTAATTTTGATTCCTCTTTATTATGTTGAGAAACAAGTATGCATAGCATTCTGTAAGTCCAAGATATTTCAAAGTAGTGGCCATTCTGTATCATGCATGGAGCCAAGCGTCCCTAGCCACTCTACACAAAATCATCATAATATGATGATTTGACGAATGCCAGATAGACGATATACAGTAAAACTTAGCCGCTAATAATGGCAGAGCAGAGACCAAGTGGTATTGCGAGTCTACATCCAGATTCTGTTTACAAGGTCAGGGGAAAGTACCAACGACTGAGTTTAGTTCCAGCAAATCATAAATACAGCTTACAATGCCCACTCAGTGTCATCTTCTCACCGGCACATCTGCTCTTCATATTGTTGCCTCCCCTGTCAATTTTTCTAGTCAAAGACCATGCGTTTATAATATCATACCATTGAATATTTACAAGTTCCCTCGTACAAAGTTAGCTACTGTTTAATGTACCCAGCTTAATCGCAATTGTATCACAGATGTATTGAAGGTTAGTTCCACATGCCGGCAAGGGGAAAACAATTTCAAAAATACAGTACACTATTTGTTGTAGATCTTAAAACTTTAAGCTGTTTCAAGAAAACTGTGAAGTAGTTGGCAAGAGCTGAAAGGTTGACACTTTTGTACTTCTAAACCAACTTTGTTATTGAAAGTTGTCAAGCTTTATCCTACCACCCCCCTTGATTGGGGGTCAATTGCCCCCCTCCCCCCCCCCCCCCCCCCGAAATATAGCTTGTCAGACAGGCAAGTGTTGTTCGCATTGATAATTGTCTTCTCAATCTATCATTTCAACATAGATTCTCGGTAGCATCACATAGTGTAATAGGTGTAGGATATATTTGCTGTATTGAATATGATACAGAAATAAAGTATGGTAATGAATGAGAAATTTCCAAAGATAGCCAAATATCTGACTGGCTTAACTACCAGCAGGGGTGATGGAGAGAAGCATATTACTATGAAAGTATTCATTATTAGTAAATATATATTACATGTTATAGAAATAATACAGAATAGTTGTAGATGAACAATTACAAAAATTACAAGAACTCAAACATGGAAAAAAATTAGGGGTGCGTTGTTATAATACGCTTAGTAATGATATTGAAATGAATAGATGAATAATATGTCTATACTACATCCTTGCATTGGCATTATATTTATACACACATTTCTATACATGCTTGTTGAAAGTCTATGAATTCAGGTTCCCCGAGTGATGGCCGATGAATGTAACTAAACTGAGAGAGATTGTTATGTGTTTGCTTTCTAAAGAACACCAAGCTTTTTGAGAAGACTGATCTTAGATGGTTTATTCAGGCTTTGTAGAGAATCAGATTTCTGCTCCCCTGGTGGAAGTACTAGACTCTTCTGAAGTGTACTTCTTAGTTCTGGTGTCTGATTGTACTGATCTGGTTCGTTCTTCTTTAGATCTATATTAGCCTTAGTCACCATCTCTTCTATAGTAGTCTTACCATCAGCTTTAACTATCTGTCTCGCGATAGCTCCAGTGAACGCCCCTCTGACAGACATCCCTCCATGTACTGTAGACATGAGTAACAAGGTGTGAGGCCTCTTCAGTTTGATCAGCTGGTTATCCTTTTCTGTTGAGCCCTGGGTTTCTCTTAGGCTGCTTGTAGAGGTTGATCCAGAAGCTTTATGTTCACCCTGACAGGCTTGGATCATAATTATCTACGACGATAGAATACAACTACAAATCATCATGTTTTCAAAACAGTAAAGGGGCAAGGTTACATACATACATGCTCTTGTTTGGGAATTGTAGTTGATACCCATTTCAAGCTGAAACGTATAACGTGTGGAGTGGATGCAAAGTTTGAATTTCTTTGTGTTCCACATCATCATCCTGGCGTTGTGTCTGTTCTCAGACTAACTCACATCATCATTTTTTGCAGAAATTTACAATGGTGGATGTGGTCACATGACTGGTACTGGTAGATCTCATGTAAACCCTGTGAAACTATTCCAAAAATGACATAAGTGAACAAAAGGTTAATAACTCTTTTTACCAACGGTATATGCCCTGGGAGTTGTTTCTCTGTTTCTTTGAGGATGTCAGAAATGATTGCCTGTGTGCGGTCACTTCCTGTTAGCATTCCAGCTATACCATGCGACATGATGGACATCACAAGTAGGGATAGTCCACATGAGACCAGTTCTGTGATTTGAGTTTCTATCAAGTCAAACAGCTGTATAGCACTAGACCATTCTGTCTTCTTCGTCTCAATGCCTGCTCTTGTGAGGCCGTCGTCCATAGCATAGGCCTCCTCTAGCGCGTTGACTCTACCATCTTTGTTGAACAGCACGAGCCCACATCGTTTCACATGAGTTTGTGTATAGGGTATGATGTACTGATCACTGAGATCACATAACAGTCTGATGTCGCTCATGTCTAGTGGATACTTTTCCACAAGCAGTTTCATCACTTGCGACTTATCTATGAGAATAAATTAATGTAGTTTTAGAGGTTGTCACTGCTACACCGATGTTGAAGCTATGCGCGAAAATAGGAATAAACACACCAAACGCTAATTTTTAAAGCAGATCAACCTGCTTTATAATGCATTCTCTTCCATTTGTGTCCAGTTGCTTTTGATTGGATTCAATTAGAGTATTCTTTGCAATTTTCCTAACCTAACAATCAGCCTGCGAATAAGTAATTTCTGGTAGTTCAAGAGGATTTTAATTAGAATCCATGATCAGATTGAATAATTGTGAAGCCCTGTCGGAGCTGACTTATCTGACTTACCGGACAGAGCCGTGAGATTTGTCACATAGTCTTGTAATCTATCAATTCCTAGCTCGCTGCTGGTCAAACCTGCAATGAGACCATCAAGTATAATAAACCAAATAAACTCATCATCTATCTATCATCTATCATCACCTGCTTGACTGTATTATGTTTGACCAAAATTTGTCTGCATAAAATGTGATTTTGACCCAACATCTCTGTCAAAAACCTGGTACTAGAGAACTACATAAAAAAAAACTTCAGTAAAACATCCTAGTTTAGGAATAATGTCTTGCCATAAAAAGAATTGACATGAGCTGACAAAGATGAGCAAGAATAACACATCAAATGTGATCTGGATATTTCTAGAAAAGATAATGGTTTTGCTACTTACATGGATACATCAGTGGGAGTGGAATCGATCGATCAACCTCACTATTCTTCACATGTCGGCAGTAGCATGTCTCATCTCCTGAAAAACTGCTCTCTAGTTGTAGTGGCTTCTCGAGCCAAGCAGGATCAACATTCGTAGTTGGGTTTTGTATGTTGTTCAGCAGACAATGTGAGCAATAGAAAACACTCTCATAACGGACAGCCTTCCACACGGTTTTTAATTCAGTTGTTAGTTTGCTCAGCGTGTCCAATTGATCCCTCCACGCCTCGCAGATTCTCTTGGCCGGGCAGAGGATGGTTAATGTCACACATCTTGCAGATTCATCATGAACAAGGTATTTGAACAGACCGGTGATCTCTGTGACATTAGCGCCATTCCTTCCAGCCTCGACATGATTGACTGGATTCACATTGATGTCTAGATATGCCGCCGTAATGAGTGAGTAGACATATGTGGGGATAGGGAGACCTTGTAGAAACAGATCTACTTTCAGTGGGATGAGATGAGTATGAATGGCAGGAATTGAGACTTTCCTGGTAGCAAAGTAAGGGATAATACATTTATCTGCGAATTTGTGTATAAGGTGGAAAGTTTTCAGGACTTCAATTCCAATGTCAGGGTGAAGCTCTGATTCTTGTTCTAGTAAATGATGGAGCAATGCAGCTTCCATAACCCCTGTTGATTGAAACTGATTGACCATCTCCGTATATTTTCTAGTCTCGATTGTCTTTCCGGCCCAGATATATGAGGTAAAGCTAGCTAATCGTGTAACCCAGGCGGCATCTTGAGTGTGATTATACAGCGTCTCAATAAGAGCAGTGAGAACCTCAGGGCGATGGAATATAAAGGAGGCGAGACCTTCGACACTCTTGAACCACATTATTCTGCCTGAATCATGAAGATACTGAAGTGCCACATGATCAGTGTCATCAGGAAAGAGCTCGTCTATCTCAGAAAGGGTGAAGAACGGCCTGTCTTTGTCACTTGTTATTTTGATGAGTATTCGGTACCAGCTTGCCGGTAATTCTGTGATAATCTTAGATCCTGCAGCTTCAAGGAATTCTTTAAGTCTCTCAATGTCAGCTAGATTAGAGGTCTTTGATAGGTTGGCAATGTTTTCTGTCCTTACAAACAGTTCAGTGATATCTGCGAAGCTAGCCATGATAAAGAATGGGCTCAATGTAGATCCTACTTTGTTCTCCTCCTTGATTATCCTCATACGTAGAGTTTCTGTAGTGTTCACAAGTTGTTGCGTTCGATGTTTCAAGCATTCATTAGTAACTCTGTCACAATGTGTTAGGACTATTATTGGTCGGCCGAGACTCGGACATGAGAGATACAGGTGTGTCAGCCACTTTATACAAAGTTCTTGGCATGCTACTTCTTCTCAATCCGGTGAGGCTAATCTGTCAAAATCCGCTATATCTATTACAAGCAGCGGAAGGCAACGGGCTTTGAAGCTCAACTGGTATGAGAAACTGGAAATCTTTTGCCCTCCAAAGTCAGAAAATACCAATTTAGAACTTTCATTGACATCCGCCTCGCATACTTTGAAGACTCTTGTTGCCTCATCCAATTTGCTCTCAGCAGGATTACGTGCAGTTAGCACTCTTTTATTTTGCTGAACACTCAACACTAGACTTGTTTTTCCTGCTTTGCGATTCCCAATAACCGTAACAGGAATAAGATGCTGGTTACGCCCTCTCTCCAAATGCAAGTCAGAGACGTACCTTCTAACAGCAAAAATGCCCTGTTCACAGACCTCTCTAGGTGGTGATGTTAGAGAATAACAGCCATCACATCTGAGCTGTTGCAACGATATAATGTCGAAGATGATCTCAGGTATGGCAGTGAGTGAGCGGCTGCTGATAGTCAGTGAGGTGAGATTAGTCAGCTGACCAATACTCTCAGGGATGGTAGTGAGTGAGTTGCCGCTGATGTGCAGTGAGGTGAGATTAGTCAGCTGACCGATTCTCTCAGGTATGGTAGTGAGTGAGCGGCTGCTGATACTTAATGAGGTGAGATTAGTCAGCTGACTGATGCTCTCAGGTATGGTAGGGAGTGAGTCGATGAAGATACTCAGTGAGGTGAGATTAGTCAGCTGACCGATGCTCTCAGGTATGGTAGTGAGTGAGTAGCCGATGATATCCAGTGAGGTGAGATTAGTCAGCTGACCGATGCTCTCAGGTATGGTAGTGAGTGAGTAGCCTATGATATCCAGTGAGGTGAGATTAGTCAGCTGACCGATACTCTCAGGTATGGTAGTGAGTGAGTAGCTCCAGATACTCAGTGAGGTGAGATTAGTCAGCTGACCGATGCTCTCAGATATGGTAGTGAGTGAGTGGCCGTCGATAGTCAGTGAGGTGAGGTTACTCAGCTGACCGATACTCTCAGGTATGGTAGTGAGTGAGTAGCTCCAGATACTCAGTGAGGTGAGATTAGTCAGCTGACCGATGCTCTCAGATATGGTAGTGAGTGAGCGGCTGCTGATACTTAATGAGGTGAGATTAGTCAGCTGACTGATGCTCTCAGGTATGGTAGGGAGTGAGTCGATGAAGATACTCAGTGAGGTGAGATTAGTCAGCTGACCGATGCTCTCAGGTATGGTAGTGAGTGAGTAGCCTCTGATATCCAGTGAGGTGAGATTAGTCAGCTGACCAATACTCTCAGGTATAGTAGTGAGTGAGTGGCTGTAGTGTACATTGGCCAGAATTCTTTGGGCGGATCAATTTTGTGTCCGAATTCTTGTTAACTGCTATTACATATAATACGGGTGGCAATTGATAGACAATTTCTACAAATTGCCCTGAGGTATGGATCAGGACAAATGTGAAGTACTTATGAAGTTTTGTATTATGTGTTATTTGGCCTGTTTACCCAGGGCAAGTTCTATGGTAACAAATGCTCATGCCAAATATAATGGTTTGATATGCACAATGTGTCACTACACATCGTCACAAACCAGTTATTAGTCCCTTAATTATGTTTTCCATATTCTGACCCACAGTTCAAAAGGGATATGATTGCTTCACCTATATTACTAAAGCAAGTGAATGCAAAAAATTTTCTCCAATTCTCACAGTGCATATCAGAATTTTCTTAGATTCACGCCTCTTAGATTTATTAAGCCTATCAATATATCATAGCAAGCATATCACTTACTGTCGATAAGTTTGATGTTGGTATTAGAAGTGAGTAGACTTTGCTTGCTTGTTTCTTGTTTGTTAAACTTGATCATAGGTTTAAATCGGGAGGTGTGTGCTCAAGTTATTGTTACAGGTGGTTTTCTATCACTAGGTTTTCAAACTTGAGCCGAGCAAAACAAACCTTGCAAAACTAAAATTTACCTGCACCCCAAGCGCTCAGACTAAATAAATAATTCTTTGAAGTTGTGAGGTGATATATTATTGACCCTTGTGTTAGAGGATTGTAGATTTAATAATACAGCACAATATCGATCGAGTAATAACAGAACAGGTTTTTAGTTAAATGTCAACAATGCAACTCCCAGTAAAACTTTAAAATTATCTTTACCCTAGAACTAATGAGTTACACACTGTTAAGGACTAGGAGGTGGCTCAGCTAGTTAGAGCGCGTCCCTCAGCATGCAAAAGTGTTGAAAGGCGTGGGTTTGAATTGAATCCCAATGCAGCCCACTGACTACTGGGACATGTTTGTGTGCTACGACCTGCCTACAAACTGAGAGGAAATTGCCGCAGACATTGGCGGCCTAGCCCCTATGGCACCCATTATGTTGCTGCCCATTCTTAAGAATTTAAATAACGTTTTTAACCAACATTTAATTAACTTCCTATAAGGTTACTTTAGCCTCTAGACACAATACTCCCGCCAACGATCTGAAAATTATAATTCATTTGCATCAAATAAATAATATGATTTTTCTTGCAATCTCAACGGTGGAAGGCCCAGTTAGTGGTTTTCCTAAGTCTCTGCTGAGAAATAAGAAGCTGAATTGGTGCACACTGGTAGCCTGGGATTCAGGCCAACAATGAAGCCTTGTCTGCGTTATTGGTGATATTGGACATTACTTCTGTGGTGTTATCTGCACATCTATCACTATTATTGTACCCTTATAAATGGACCCATGTGCTTGTGTTTTGTTTTGATTGGCTGACAGGTTTTGGTTTGTTATTGTGTGGAGTTATCTGCAACCTGAAACTTTTAAATCTCCTGGTACCATCATGAAGACCCTACATGAACTGGATTGTCATACAAGAGTGTTGATCTCTTTGACATGCCTGATAGTAGGCCAGAAGCAGCCTAGCTGTAACTGCTCTATAAAATAATGGCACGGACAATTTTTGATGGCAGGAAACTGATCGCATATTATACTTCATTGATGTTTCTTCTGTAAAATTCACCGGGTGTACCCAGTTGTAGTGGTCATATTTAGAAATTAAAAGGTGTTTTGTTTTTGCATAATAGGTGTGGGGACATAACTCCCATTCTGTGTAATCTTACTAATTTAATCTTCAGGGAATTCCAGGTTGAAACTGCATTGTGGGGATTTTGTTGACTTGCCAATTTATTTACCAAGTAAACTTGCAGAAGTCTGCTTGTGTTAGATCAGGACAAATTAAAAAATTTCAATAAGTATAATGTCAGATCTTTATGAGGTTAGTATGATACTGTCTTGCGGCAGCATACCCGCAATATTTCTGAAAACTGCATATAATAAGTGAAATGTTAAGAATTCAATAAAGCGTGTTTCTAGTGTGGAACAACGTGCTGAATTCAAAATTAAGGGTGTACCCAGTTGTAGCAATCATGTCAGCGGCAACGCGGCAGCATATCCTCATTTCTTCTAAAAATTGCTTTTAATGAGTGAAATATTAAGAGTTTAAATAAAAGGTGTTTCAAGGGTATAACAATGTGCTGAATATAAAGAAATAAGGGTGTAACCTAGAACAAGTTTGATCCAATTGCCTGCATGCCTGTTGCTCCCGATCCACTGGTCACTCCGCGGCGTGACCAGTGGATCAGGAGCCACTCGGAATGCAGGCAAATGGACCCAGTCGTAGCAATCATGTCAGCGGAAGATCGGCAGCGCGGCAGCGTATCGCAATTTTTCTCACAATCGCTAATAATAAGTGAAATGTTACGAGTTTAAAACAAGGGTATATCTAGGGTAGAACAACGTGTTGAATCCAAAATTGAGAGTGTATCCTGTTGTAGCAATCATGTCAGCGGCAGCGCGGCAGCATACCTGCAATTTTCTTCACAATCGCTTAGGCAAGTGAAAATGTTAAGTGATTAATACGGTCAGCAGGAAACACGACTATATGTATGATTTTAACAATATATTCTATCACATCATTATAAAAGGTGGTCAGCGACAGCACTACATCTCAACGAGAACAAGACAAAAAGCAGCCTAGACGTAAAACTGCTCAACACATGATAGCGTGAGACAAATTTGATGTAGGAAAAAAGTGTGTACCCAGTTGAAGAGGTCAGCCGCAGCACTACTGCATATCCCAAATATTCACACTATCGATATGTTATTAGAAGTCAAGAGTTTGATGCAGTTGGCACAAGTCAAGACTATAGTCCTGGGTTCTACATTGTATATGTTTTATCATTGCATGAGGTGGTTGGTGAGAGACAGCGCTACCGCATATCCCCATATCACATCATAAGCATGTTAGGAAAGAATGCGAAGCTGGCATATCTAAGTTTTTCAGACTCTGACAGTTGGGTTTCTTTCTGAAAAGTGAGGCACTCATTGAACTCTTTGCTCATGTGTTATGCAAAAGATATCCAGCCGAGAAATGACATAAGAGGCAATTGAAACATCAAAAAATGTTGTTTGTAATTGCCCAAATACAGTGGTCTTAAGACCATACAATATCATACTAGTCCCATAAAAAGCTTGACATAATTTAATTGAATCTTTTCAATTTGTGCTGGTCTGATACGAGCCGACTTCTCTACAAGTTTACTTGGTGAATTAATTGCCATGTCAACAAAATCCCACAATGCAATTTCAACCTGGAATTCCCTGATGATTAGATTAGTTAGATTACACAGAATAGGAGTTATTTCCCCACACATATAATGCCAAAACAAAACACCTTTTAATTTCTAAATTTGACCACTACAGCTGGGTTCACCCGGTGAATTTTACAGAACATACATCAATGAAATATAAAACATGATCAGTATCCTGCCATCCAATATTGTCCGTGCCAAACAACTTATGCTATAGCTGCTTCTGGCCTATAGGGCGTAAAAAGACACGTAAAATTAGTAGAATTTATTTACACGACATGTCCATCTATGGCTTGGCCGATTCCAAAACAATAGCCTGTGAATAATCTTGGTAGGCCTATTGGGTGGGTTTCTACATTATTATTTGGGGCTTTAACAAAGACTATTTCAAATTCACCAGTATCCCTTACCATACTCATTAATCTGTAAATCATCATGATATATATAATACACACGTATACTGGGTAGGCGATAATCCGACTCTACAAATATGGATCTAATACGTGCTCTGTCTCTTACAGTTAGTATTATTGCAATTTGGATGTAAACTCAGACTATAAAATGACAGTCTTTGTCACTGTTACTGTCACTTAGAAACTGACAGTCATAAACCTATGTTGACTAAACTTTTTAGACTTATGGCAATGGCGCAGGATATGGCTTGTTGTCCTGAATGGTGTTATGTCCAACCTGACTTTGATTCCACTGGGCTCTTGACTCTTGCAACAACTGGTTATTTCCTGAACTTTTATTTGGGCCTTGGTATATTGTACAGTGTAGTTGCGATATATGGTATTATTTTCCCGGAATTTTGGCATTGGCATAACTAGCTGAGCCACCTCCAACTCCTTTAAAGTGTGTAGCGCATTGGTTCCAGTGTAACAATAGTTTGAAAGTTTTACTTGGAGTTGCATTGTGGGCATTTAACAAAACACCTGTTCTGTTATTACTCGATTGATATTGTGTTGTATTATTGATTCTACAATCCTCTAACACAAGGGTCAATAATATATCACCTCACAACTTCAAAGAATTATTTATTTAGTCTGAGCGCTTGGGGTGCAGGTAAATTATAGCTTTGCAAGGTTTGTTTGGCTTGGCTCAAGTTTGAAAACCTAGTGATAGAAAACCACCTGTAACAATAACTTGAGCACACATCGCCCGATTTAAACCTATGATCAAGTTTAACAAACAAGAAACAAGAAAAGCAAAGTCTACTCACTTTTAATACCAACATAAAACTTATCGACAGTAAGTGATATGCTTGCTATGATATATTGATAGGCTTATTAAATCTAAATCCTTCGCCAAGTCAAAAAGCGAACACATTACTAGGACAACATCAAAATAAAAATGATTAAGTAAACACAATGCTTACTTAGGTAGCTAGGGTACCTAAAATCATAAATTGGTCTATCCCTCTATCACAGAAAGTGCATGTAGTGGATGACAACTCGGATTATTGAGAGAAATACTGACTGCTGCTTGAGAGATCTAAAAATAATCAGATGCAAGACAACTCCGACAAATATATAAATTGGGGTCGGGTCGATCGGTGAGGTGTTTCTTTACACATGGATCTGCCTCGACCCTGCCAGACCATTCGTTAGCGAAAGGAATTACGCACATCACATCTGGAGTGGTTAGCTAAGCGAAGTCCATACCGTACCATAGCCATACATCAGCAAGACCAATCTGCAAAATTAAACATTGTTGCCAGCAAAATTCTTAAATATTTAAAATAGAAGTTTAAAACTTACAATGCTAACATTTTAACAGATGTCATAATACATCAATCAATAATCAATATGCAAAGCTACAAAAGCTCTGAAAAACCTGAGTAAAAGACAAGGCCGCTTTGAGCTCAATAAGAGTAAATAGGGTGGGCGTTGGGAGACAGACTTACCGCACACAGATAAGATTATGCAGACAAGGACAGAGGCACGCGTACGGCCAATTATAGTCAGTATAAATTGGAGAGATTTGGACTACTCAGAATAAGGCATATTTTGTATCAGATATGCAAAACATAGCGAAATACAGATAGACGATATACAGTAAAACTTAGCCGCTAATAATGGCAGAGCAGAGACCAAGTGGTATTGCGAGTCTACATCCAGATTCTGTTTACAAGGTCAGGGGAAAGTACCAACGACTGAGTTAAGTTCCAGCAAATCATAGATACAGCTTACAATGCCCACTCAGTGTCATCTTCTCACCGGCGCATCTGCTCTTCATATTGTTGCCTCCCCTGTCAATTTTTCTAATCAAAGACTATGCGTTTATAATATCATACCATTGAATATTTACAAGTTCCCTTGTACAAAGTTAGCTACTGTTTAATGTACCCAGCTTAATCGCAATTGTATCACAGATGTATTGAAGGTTAGTTCCACATGCCGGCAAGGGGAAAACAATTTAAAAAATACAGTACACTATTATTGTTGTAGATCTTAAAACTTTAAGCTGCTTCAAGAAAACTGTGAAGTAGTTGGCAAGAGCTGAAAGGTTGACACTTTTGTACTTCTAAACCAACTTTGTTATTGAAAGTTGTCAAGCTTTATCCTACCACCCCGTTGATTGGGCGTCAATTGCCCCCCCCCCCCCCCCCCGAAATATAGCTTGTCAGACAGGCAAGTGTTGTTCGCATTGATAATTGTCTTCTCAATCTATCATTTCAACATAGATTCTCGGTAGCATCACATAGTGTAATAGGTGTAGGATATATTTGCTGTATTGAATATGATACAGAAATAAAGTATGGTAATGAATGAGAAATTTCCAAAAAATAGCCAGATATCTGACTGGCAGTAGGGGTGATGGAGAGAAGCATATTATTGTAAAAGTATTCATTATTAGTAAATATATATTATATGTTATAGAGATAATACAGAATAGTTGTAGATGAACAATTACAAAAATTACAAGAACTCAAACATGGAAAAGAATTAGGGGTGCGTTGTTATAATACGCTTAGTAATGATATTGAAATGAATAGATGAATAATATGTCTATACTACATCCTTGCATTGGCATTATATTTATACACACATTTCTATACATGCTTGTTGAAAGTCTATGAATTCAGGTCCCCCGAGTGATGGCCGATGAATGCAACTAAACTGAGAGAGATTGTTATGTGTTTGCGTTCTAAAGAACACCAAGCTTTTTGAGAAGATTCATCTTAGATGGTTTATTCAGGCTTTGTAGAGAATCAGATTTCTGCTCTCCTGGTGGAAGTACTAGACTCTTCTGAAGTGTACTTCTTAGTTCTGGTGTCTGATTGTACTGATCTGGTTCGTTCTTCTTTAGATCTATATTAGCCTTAGTCACCATCTCTTCTATAGTAGTCTTACCATCAGCTTTAGCTATCTGTCTCGCGATAGCTCCAGTGAACGCCCCTCTGACAGACATCCCTCCATGTACTGTAGACATGAGTAACAAGGTGTGAGGCCTCTTCAGTTTGATCAGCTGGTTATCCTTTGCTGTTGAGCCCTGGGCATCTCTTAGGCTGCTTGTAGAGGTTGATCCAGAAGCTTCATGTTCACCCTGACAGGCCTGGATCATAATTATCTACAACAATAGAATACAACTACAAATCATCATGTTTTCAAAACAGTAAAGGGGCAGGTTACATACATACATGCTCTTGTTTGGGAATTGTAGTTGATACCCATTTCAAGCTGAAACGTATAACGTGTGGAGTGGATGCAAAGTTAGAATTTCTTTGCGTTCCACATCATCATCCTGGCGTTGTGTCTGTTCTCAGACTAACTCACATCATAATTTTTTGCAGAAATTTACAGTGACGGATGTGGTCACATGACTGGTACTGGTAGATCTCATGTAAACCCTGTGAAACTATCCCAAAGATGACATAAGTGAACAAAAGGTTAATAGCTCTTCTTACCAACGGTATATGCTCTGGAAGTTGTTTCTCTGTTTCTTTGAGGATGTCAGTAATGATTGCCTGTGTGTGGTCACTTCCTGTTAGCATTCCAGCTATACCATGTGACATGATGGACATCACAAGTAGGGATAGTCCACATGAGACCAGTTCTGTGATTTGAGTTTCTATCAAGTCAAACAGTTGTATAGCACTAGACCATTCTGTTTTCTTTGTCTCAATGCCTGCTCTTGTGAGGCCGTCCTCCATAGCATAGGCCTCCTCTAGCGCGTTGACTCTACCATCTTTGTTGAACAGCACGAGCCCACATCGTTTCACATGAGTTTGTGTATAGGGTATGATGTACTGATCACTGAGATCACATAACAGTCTGATGTCGCTCATGTCTAGTGGATACTTTTCCATAAGCAGTTTCATCACTTGCGACTTATCTATGAGAATAAATTAATGTAGTTTTAGAGGTTGTCACTGCTACACCGATGTTGAAGCTATGCGCGAAAATAGGAATAAACACACCAAACGCTAATTTTTAAAGCAGATCAACCAGCTTTATAATGCATTCTCTTCCATTTGTATCCAGTTGCTTTTGATTGGATTCAATTGCAGTATTCTTTGCAATTTTCCTAACCTAACAATCAGCCTGCGAATAAGTAATTTCTGGTAGTTCAAGAGGATTTTAATTAGAATCCATGGTCAGATTGAATAATTGTGAAGCCCTGTCGGAGCTGACTTATCTGACTTACCGGACAGAGCCGTGATATTTGTCACATAGTCTTGTAATCTATCAATTCCTAGCTCGCTGCTGGTCAAACCTGCAATGAGACCATCAAGTATAATAAACCAAATAAACTCGATCATCATCTATCTATCATCTATCATCATCTGCTTGACTGTATTATGTTTGACCAAAATTTGTCTGCATAAAATGTGATTTTGACCCAACATCTCTGTCAAAAACCTGGTACTAGAAAACTACATAAAAAAAAACTTCAGTAAAACATCCTAGTTTAGGAATAATGTCTTGCCATAAAAAGAATTGACATGAGCTGACAAAGATGAGCAAGAATAACAAATCAAATGTGATCTGGATATTTCTAGAAAGGATAATGGTTTTGCTACTTACATGGATACATCAGTGGGAGTGGAATCGATCGATCAACCTCACTATTCTTCACATGTCGGCAGTAGCATGTCTCATCTCCTGAAAAACTGCTCTCTAGTTGTACTGGCTTCTCGAGCCAAGCAGGATCAACATGCGTAGTTGGGTTTTGTATGTTGTTCAGCAGACAATGTGAGCAATAGAAAACACTCTCATAACGGACAGCCTTCCACACGGTTTTGAATTCAGTTGTTAGTTTGCTCAGCGTGTCCAATTGATCCCTCCACGCCTCGCAGATTCTCTTGGCCGGGCAGAGGATGGTCAATGTCACACATCTTGCAGATTCATCATGAACAAGGTATTTGAACAGACCGGTGATCTCTGTGACAGTAGCGCCATTCCTTCCAGCCTCGACATGATTGACTGGATTCACATTGATGTCTAAATATGCCGCCGTAATGAGTGAGTAAACATATGTGGGGACAGGTAGACCTTGTAGAAACAGATCTACTTTCAGTGGGATGAGATGAGTATGAATGGCAGGAATTGAGACTTTCCTGGTAGCAAAGTAAGGGATAATACATTTATCTGCGAATTTGTGTATAAGGTGGAAAGTTTTCAGGACTTCAATTCCAATGTCAGGGTGAAGCTCTGATTCTTGTTCTAGTAAATGATGGAGCAATGCAGCTTCCATAACCCCTGTTGATTGAAACTGATTGACCATCTCCGTATATTTTCTAGTCTCGATTGTCTTTCCGGCCCAGATATATGAGGTAAAGCTAGCTAATCGTGTAACCCAGGCGGCATCTTGAGTGTGATTATACAGCGTCTCAATAAGAGCAGTGAGAACCTCAGGGCGATGGAATATGAAGGAGGCGAGACCTTCGACACTCTTGAACCACATTATTCTGCCTGAATCATGAAGATACTGAAGTGCCACATGATCAGTGTCATCAGGAAAGAGCTCGTATATCTCAGAAAGGGTGAAGAACGGCTTGTCTTTGTCACTTGTTATTTTGATGAGTATTCGGTACCAGCTTGCCGGTAATTCTGTGATAATCTTAGATCCTGAAGCTTCAAGGAATTCTTTAAGTCTCTCAATGTCAGCTAGATTAGAGGTCTTTGATAGGTTGGCAATGTTTTCTGTCCTTACAAACAATTCAGTGATATCTGCGAAGCTAGCCATGATAAAGAATGGGCTCAATGTAGATCCTACTTTGTTCTCCTCCTTGATTATCCTCATACGTAGAGTTTCTGTAGTGTTCACAAGCTGTTGCGTTCGATGTTTCAAGCATTCATTAGTAACTCTGTCACAATGTGTAAGGACTATTATTGGTCGGCCGAGACTCGGACATGAGAGATACAGGTGTGTCAGCCAATTTATACAAAGTTCTTGGCATGCTACTTCTTCTCCATCCAGTGAGGCTAATCTGTCAAAATCCGCTATATCTATTACAAGCAGCGGAAGGCAACGGGCTTTGAAGCTCAACTGGTATGAGAAATTGTAAATCTTTTGCCCTCCAAAGTCAGAAAATACCAATTTAGAACTTTCATTGACATCCGCCTCGAATACTTTGAAGACTCTTGTTGCCTCATCCAATTTGCTCTCAGCAGGATTACGTTCAGTTAGTACTCTTTTATTTTGTTGAACACTCAACACCAGACTTGTTTTCCCTGCTTTGCTATTCCCAATAACCGTAACAGGTATAAGTCGCTGGTTACGCCCTCTCTCCAAGTGCAAGTCATGGAAGTACTTTCTAACAGCAAAAAGGCCCTGATCACAGACCTCTCGAGGTGGTGATGTTAGAGAATAACAGGCAACACATCTGAGCCGTTGCAATGATATAATATCGAAGATATTTTCTGGAATGGTAGTGAGTGAGCTGCTGCTGATAGTCAGTGAGGTGAGATTAGTCAGCTGACCGATACTCTCAGGTATGGTAGTGAGTGAGGAGCCGCTGATACTCAGTGAGGTGAGATTAGTCAGCTGACCGATACTCTCAGGTATGGAAGTAAAGAAGGAGCTGCTGATAGTTAGCGAGGTGAGATTAGTCAGCTGACCGATACTCTCAGGTATGGAAGTAAAGGAGGAGCTGCTGAAAGTTAGCGAGGTGAGATTAGTCAGCTGACCGATACTCTCAGGTAAGGTAGTGAGTGAGGAGCCTCCGATATCCAGTGAGGTGAGATTAGTCAGCTGACCGATACTCTCAGGTATGGAAGTAAGGGAGGAGATGTTGATAGTTAGATAGACGAGATTAGTCAGCTGACCGATACTCTCAGGTATGGTAGTGAGTGAGCCGACGTTGATAGCCAGTGAGGTGAGATTAGACAGCTGACCGATACTCTCAGGTATGGTAGTGAGTGAGCAGCCAATGATACTCAGTGAGGTGAGATTAGTCAGCTGACCGATACTCTCAGGTATGGTAGTGAGTGAGGAGCGGCTGATAAACAGTGAGATGAGATTAGTCAGCTGACCGATACTCTCAGGTATGGTAGTGAGTGAGGAGCCGCTGATAATCAGTGAGGTGAGATTAGTCAGCTGACCGATACTCTCAGGTAAGGTAGTGAGTGAGCCGCTGCTGATACTCAGTGAGAAGAGATAAGTCAGCAGACCGATGCTCTCAGGTATGGTAGTAAGTGAGTGGCCGGTGATAATCAGTGAGGTGAGATTAGTCAGCTGACCGATACTCTCAGGTAAGGTAGTGAGTGAGCGGCTGTCGATCCTTAATGAGGTGAGATTAGTCAGCTGACCAATACTCTCCGGTATGGTAGTAAGTGTGCGGCTGTCGATATACAGTGAGTTGAGATTAGTCAGCTGACCGATACTCTCAGGTATGGTAGTGAGTGAGGAGCCGCTGATACTCAGTGAGGTGAGATTAGTCAGCTGACCGATACTCTCAGGTATGGTAGTGAGTGAGGAGCCGCTGATACTCAGTGAGGTGAGATTAGTCAGCTGACCGATACTCTCAGGTATGGTAGTGAGTGAGGAGCAGCTGATATCCAATAAGGTGAGATTAGTCAGCTTACCTACGCTCTCAGGTAATGTAGTGAGTGAGCCGCTGCTGATACTCAGTGAGATGAGATTAGTCAGCTGACCGATACTCTCAGGTATGGTAGTGAGTGAGGAGCGGCTGATAATCAGTGAGATGAGATTAGTCAGCTGACCGATGCTCTCAGGTATGATAGTAAGTGAGTGGCCGGTGATAATCAGTGAGGTGAGATTAGTCAGCTGACCGATACTCTCAGGTAAGGTAGTGAGTGAGCCGCTGTCGATACTTAATGAGGTGAGATTAGTCAGCTGACCAATACTCTCAGGTAAGGTAGTGAGTGAGCCGCTGTCGATACTTAATGAGGTGAGATTAGTCAGCTGACCAATACTCTCCGGTATGGTAGTAAGTGTGCGGCTGTCGATATACAGTGAGTTGAGATTAGTCAGCTGACCAATACTCTCAGGTATGGTAGTGAGTGACGAGCCGCTGATACTCAGTGAGGTGAGATTAGTCAGGTGACTGATTCTCTCAGGTATGGTAGTGAGTAAGAGGCCTCTGCTTATAGTCAGTGAGGTGAGATTAGTCAGCTGACCGATACTCTCAGGTATGGTAGTGAGTGAGGAGCAGCTGATATCCAATGAGGTGAGATTAGTCAGCTTACCTACGCTCTCAGGTAATGTAGTGAGTGAGCTGCTGCTGATACTCAGTGAGATGAGATTAGTCAGCTGACCGATACTCTCAGGTATGGTAGTGAGTGAGGAGCCGCTGATAATCAGTGAGGTGAGATTAGTCAGGTGACTGATTCTCTCAGGTATGGTAGTGAGTAAGAGGCCTCTGCTTATAGTCAGTGAGGTGAGATTAGTCAGCTGACCGATACTCTCAGGTATGGTAGTGAGTGAGGAGCAGCTGATATCCAATGAGGTGAGATTAGTCAGCTTACCTACGCTCTCAGGTAATGTAGTGAGTGAGCCGCTGCTGATACTCAGTGAGATGAGATTAGTCAGCTGACCGATACTCTCAGGTATGGTAGTGAGTGAGTCGCCGCTGATACTCAGTGAGGTGAGATTAGTCAGCTGACCGATACTCTCAGGTATGGAAGTAAAGGAGGAGCTGCTGATAGTTAGCGAGGTGAGATTAGTCAGCTGACCGATACTCTCAGGTATGGAAGTAAAGAAGGAGCTGCTGATAGTTAGCGAGGTGAGATTAGTCAGCTGACCGATACTCTCAGGTAAGGTAGTGATTGAGAAGCCGCCGATACTTAATGAGGTGAGATTAGTCAGCTGACCGATGCTCTCAGGTATGGTAGTGAGTGAGTCGCTGCTGATACTTAGTGAGGTGAGATTAGTCAGCTGACCGATGCTCTCAAGTATGGTAGTGAGTGAGGGCCCACTGATACTCAGTGAGGTGAGATTAGTCAGCTGACTGATGCTCTCAGGCATGGTAGTGAGTGAGGGGCCACTGATATCCAGTGAGGTCAGATTAGTCAGCTGACCGATGCTCTCAGGTATGGTAGTGAGTGAGGGGCCGCTGATACTCAGTGAGGTGAGATTAGTCAGCTGACTGATGCTCTCAGGTATGGTAGTGAGTGAGTAGCCGCTGATACTCAGTAAGGTGAGATTAGTCAGCTTACCGATGCTCTCAGGTATGGTAGTGAGTGAGTCGCTGTCGAAACTTAATGAGGTGAGATTAGTCAGCTGACCGATGCTCTCAGGTATGGTAGGGAGTGAAGGGCCACTGATACGCAGTGAGGTGAGATTAGTCAGCTGACCGATGCTCTCAGGTATGGTAGTGAGTGAGTCGCAGTCAATACTTAATGAGGTGAGATTAGTCAGCTGACCGATGCTCTCAGGTATGGTAGTAAGTGAGGGGCAGCCGATAAACAGTGAGGTGAGATTAGTCAGTTGACTGATGCTCTCAGGTATGGTAGTGAGTGAGTTGCTCCAGATACTCAGTGAGGTGAGATTAGTCAGCTGATCGATGCTCTCAGAGATGGTAGTATGTTGAATCTTTTGGCTGATAATCATAGTGGAGAGTCTGGTCAGTGCTTTGATACTGTAATAATAAGCATACTTCATAAACAGATTTATAACGACCTTGTTAGTGAATCTACATATTTCAATGTTTTCCCAATAATGATTCGCACTTTACTCTCATGCGTCTCTATGATTATCAGGTTTTTAAGGGATATTTTATAGAGGTCCAGGGTTCGATTCACTGACTACTGGGCTCAATCGATGCCCCAGGTGTACTCTGACCTCATTGCAAACTGAGAGCAACTCGGCGCCAAATATGCCGATAGTGCCATTAAACCACTGCTGCCACACAGCAAAATGTGTGCTTATAGAATTCTGTATAGCTCAAAACTAATAAAATGAGGCTGGAATCTCAGCATTGCCACCTACTGAGCAAATAATTTGAACAAACTTATCGTCAAATTTAGGGTATGAAATTAATTATCTACCGCCACAGGTGACATAGTTACCGTCTTACTAGTGCAAATTGTACACGTCATAAGCTGGTGCGTAGATTTCATGCCCTGATTTTGAAGATCAGTTTGTGCAAATTATACGCCCATTAGGTGATAATTATAAGATTTGAGTCTCAATTAAAGTCTTTGCATGAGTGGCAGCAGTAGTTTAACGACTTACTATGAGGCTGCTATTTTGTATCACATCTTATTCTCCATATTTAATTCTATCATGAGAGCGATTTCCAGCTGTAGAATCCAAATATTGAGAAAGTTGTGGTCTCTCAAACTTTCAAAGTGACGGCAGTCAATCGACATTAAGAATCAGCGGGCAATCCTTGTGGGACGTCACAACGCATCATACTTATTATACTAATAACTCAACAAATAAGATGATGATCAAAATTCAGACCTTGGTTGTACTCAAACCCGGGTCCTTTATACCAGCAGGCAACGCCGATGGCTACCATCGCACCACTAAGTCTAGCTGTGTGAGAATTTCAACAATATAGCTCATGATAGCAGCGTTGCCTGCTGGGCCATTTGGACCGGGGTTCGAGACCCTCCAAATCTCTGAGTGTTTTGATCATCATCCTATCTACTAGTATATCATAATAAGTATGACGGTTGTGACGTCCCACAAGGATTGCCCGCTGATTCCCAATGCCAATTGAAGGTGATCAGCTTGAAAGTTTGAGAGACCAAAACTTCTTCAATATTTGGCTTCTAAAGCTGGAAATCACTCACATGGTAGAATAAAATATGGATAATACGATGTGATACAAAATTGCAGCTGCAAAGTAAGTCTTTAGGGCACCTTTATTTCTCAGTCTTCAGACAGAGACAGAACTTGAGATTTTAACCCACATTTTTTAGCCCACATAATTAGTAGTATATTGTCCTCTTTTTGAGCAAGAAAGGACAACCCTTTGAAATACTTGTGTACCAACCAATATGAAACTGTTTTCTTTTGGAAAGTGAATTGTTTGATTTAGAAACGTATAGCCCCGATTCTCCCTCTGTTAAGGTGAGTTTACACTAGGACGCCTTTCTATACGTTTTTAGCAGTGTCAACGTTTATGAATAGCTGCCTTCTAATGTGACGTTTCTGAATGTTTTTAAAAGCCGCCAACATTTTATTTTCTGAAAAATTTCTAAAATCGCTCAAAAATCACCCCATGGGAAGGCAACTCGCTTAAAAAATCCAAAAATCATCAATATTGCTATAAACGTCCAACGACCATATTACAAACCTTTGTAGCTCTGCATTGTGAGCTAGAGATCTAAGTTCTAGCCACTGAAGATTCGGTGCTATGGTGTCCATTTTAGGTGGAATATCTCCATCAATACACATATGTGATAGTTCCATTCCTCTTGAAGCTGCAATCAACTCATCTACAGTGACGTGCTCCATTTTGAACTCTGGAATTTGTTTACTGTCCGGTGTTAGATTGAGATTGGTCTGGTAACCAATTGTATAGCCTGGAGTATACCACAAAATAAATATTCAAGGTATCAATAAACACCAGCCTGTCAAATTAAGACTAGGAGCCAAGTGATATGGTACAGTTATTGCCGCTTTTTTGAGTTGGTTTTCAATATGATCATCAGCGGAACAAACAACGCACAAACTATTACTATATCTCCTCAGTTATCTAAGCATGTCGAGTGCATAATTAGTATCGTATAGCCTGGAGTATAACACAAATAAATAGTCAAGGTAGGATCAAACGCAAGCCTGTCAAATTAAGACTGATGGGCCTACTGATATGGTACAGTATGTTGGTAAAACATCACACACACTATTTTATAACTCCTCAGTCATCTTAGCATTGATATACCAGTTATTTATTTGTGCTAAAACTATAAACTGTGTAACAAGGGTAAATTTAGGTGGCTGATAAGAAAACAGTTTTTATTATTGAACTCTTATTTTTCAATTGAAGACATGGCTTTAAAAAGCATCTTTCTTCCGACATAATAACAGAGCAGTTTTATGAAATGTATAACTCTGAATATATATGGTGTATGAAGGATTTACTGACTGCTACATGCAGGAATGAAATCTGGAAGGAAATCCTCATATACAGGTCATCCACTTGCAAGAGCCATTCATGTTCACAATTAGATTTTAGCCCAAAATGTTACTCGTAGAGCCGTAGAATTCTGACACTGCTGGAATCCCAAGATAGGTATCACATAGTGATTGCACTATTTTGTGATTTACATGTTGTACCACTGCAAGGGTCATGCAACTCCTAAAATTGGGCACCAAGCCTAAGCCATAGCCATTCGTTGCCTTCATTTGTCAGCATCAACTCCCTAGCATTATGGACTAAAACTATTCCTAAGCTTTACAAATTTTGTGACCTTTTGACACTTACGCTGACTGGCCCTGGTTGGTTTGTCTGTCTTAGCTTGCTCAACACACATTGGTGGGTTTCCGTCTGGGTTTCCCTTCCTCTTACTCATGGTATCAGTATGGACTACTTGGTATAGTTAAACCTGAATATACTTGAAATCACTAATTGTTGCTCCAACCTGTAACATACCCAACTTCTTTCATTCATTACGAAATAAGAGAATCTTGAGCTGTAAAAACTCAAGGAAGCATGGGAATAGTAAAGTGGAACAATGCGATCGGGAAATGGCAACATTGCTACGGGGCGACCCGGGTTCTGGAGAAGGCTTTGTTGATCGACAGCAGATTAGATCTTAAGCATGCCGACCAAAACTTGACAAAAATCATAGAATTATTCAGTGAGATAATCGGAGTTATATGTCACCAATCAGGGGCTATAAGTTGCACACACTTAACTAAGAAAGAAGTGACACAGAAAAGTTTCAACTTTCATGCTCTGTCATTGCGATGACTTCAAGACACCATAAACCGATATTCTGTTCAGCGTAGATTCATATGAATGTATAGTGCTACGCACAAAGCTGATGCTGCCTAGCATGTTTAAATATAAATGTCTGTCAATGCATCACCACAAAACCTTGCTTGCAGAGGAAATGGCAGGCAGGCCATTGGGTGGGTGGTCCTCCACCCAGCCACCCCCGACAGCTGCCTAGGCTAACATAGGCCTATTTCTAGAATTGAAATTACAATACAAAATTCAGTTGTGAAACTGCTGCTATCTGAGTTTCAAGCTTGCAAGCCAGTGGGTTACATAGGATCACTACAAACCAAAATGTATATGAACAAAGGTTCTTAGGCTTGTTTCTCCCATTAGCACACTATCTTGGCTAACTTCACCTGCTGTCAAAGTGAGCCAAGCCATGGTTGCAGGGAGAATGATGATTATGATTTGATAATAATGGAATAGAAGAACAGTTAATAGCAGCGAGTTATAAAAGTTATTAAGTCACAAGTTATAAGCTCTAAGACCACCTACCTACATGCTCTTTTACGGCTTATGCATACCAGATTCCTATACTAAAACCAATGAGAAGTTGTCCTTGTTGCATTAACATTGGACTGATTAATAGCTCACTCCCCTGTGGTTGGTACTACAATTTACAAACAGTGGAGTGAATAAAAGTAAAAAACTACTACCTGAACTTGGCTAGTTAATAAATATGTGAAAGTGGCAATAGATCTTATTCTTTGATCTGCCATAACAAAAGATGCTTCTCCTGTTTTAGAAGAAAGTTCAGGGAGTGGACCTAATTACATCACATCCTCAACAATCAACAGATATAGATATTCTCCTCAGAAGAAGTTTCTTTACTACTTGCAGCTTGGGATTTCCCCATAGAATAATATTAGACTGGTTTTGTTTGAGACTATATTTTCGAGGCTAGCAACACTCTTAGAATCCCTATAGAAAACCTGTCAATAAGAAACTTAAGTATAAGAGTTATTTCCTCACAATTATCAATAGGATAACTAAAAAGTTCCAAGTGTACATCACTGCAAAATAACTTAAGCTAGAGAGGTGGGGCATTCGTCTTCAGGCGTAGCATTCTTCTCAATTAATCAATATTTTGATAAGGGATTAATGTCAGAATAATTTTGGTTTGTTGTATGCGTTCTTTCAGTACAGCTATTGTGACGTTGTGTTATTGCTCCTCATTTGAGTCACTCAATCGACTCATAGCCAATGTTAATCTTAAATAACTTTAACAAGAAATACTCCAAGGGAGAGTTGCAGTCTATACTGCCATCAGTTTGAAATTTCAAATTCTATTGAAAAATTTTGGCATTTTGCAATATTTAGATTCAGATACCGATCCTAATTGATGGATTTATCATCATTACACCCAGACTGTTGGCTGCAAATCGATGAACTTTGTGAGTGAACCGTAGTGCTACTGTATGTCGTTGTGTCCCTACAATAATGCGCCCCAGTGAAGCTGCACAACATGACCATGTAATAAGAGATGGCAACTTCTACTCCAATCCATTATTCAATACTAACTTTTAGCAGGGAGTTTATATATCCTGAACTTCTTGGTTTCAGGTGTTTTGCAGGTGAATATTTTTGGCTGTCTATTATTAAACTACCAGAGGAATGCCTAGAAGCTTATTCGCTACCAATAATGCATTTCTTAAAAATGGAAGGGTTTAAGAAGTTGGGTAATGAATAGAAATATTTCTCCTTAATGGCTTTGGGTGAAAGTTGTAAAGTCACACCCAAACTAGCCAAACAAACCTATAGCTAATATTATTACTCAACAGGTCCATGTTGTTGTTCTATTGTAGACTATTTCCAAATTAATGGGGCTTTAATATAATAATACCTAGATATTAAATTTAAATTTTTCATGATTAACATGTTCTCATTAGTCCATGATTGCTTTAGAATTATAGGGCCTTGCGCCAAAATTTTTTTTGAAATTAAGCCGGAGTAAGCAGACCATATTGTTTGAGGAGCTGCTTTATTTTCTGACCATCTACATCGTCTGAATACAAAGTTGGATATAATAAAGATCATGGTATATACATAAGAAATCATACAGTTGGATTTCTTCTCCCCTGACTTGTAAATAGAACCTGGATGATGTACGAATATCGTACACGCAGATGCAAGTTTTCAAGGTTCAGTTTCAAGTCACAATTTTACATGTACAGATGGCTAAAAGCATCCATTCTATTCAACATTGATACTTTTACTTCATTCTCTTCCTTTCAGTCTACATTATCTCCTGCTTCCCAGGTCTTTGCTCAATTTTTTTTTAGATCTGAAATTCAGTTCACTGTATCTTTTCTCCCTGGGGTTCGGTGGTAGAGAGATTTAGCGAAGGAAAGCTGTCGCTGTTGCGTTGATGTCCTTACTTGTGTCATATCCCTCCACTATTACACCAGGACGGACAAAGTCTTTTTGGTGATTCTCTTGCCATGATATCTTTCACTATAGTAGGACTGACAATCGATCAAAGTCATAGGCCCACTGATATATATTCATTGATAAGGGGAACATATCTGACCCTGAACAAGCACATGGCAATTTATGCTTGATTGCTGGAAACGATTTCTCATCTTTTATTGGTCCAAAAGTTCAGTAATGCTACCGCCAACCAGTGGCGTATATTACCACTCACGGCCCACGGATTTCCGTGAGTGGCTGAATAGCTCAGTGCGTAGAGCGTTTGCCTTGTAATCACTGTTAATGAGATTGTTGTGGGTTCGAATCCCATCGAGGTCAGTTTTTTTCAAATTAATGCTTTATAACTGGAGCATTTTTACCGTAATCTTCTACTGCTATTGAGTTGTTTTCTGAAAGTACCCAACAGCTCAGTGAGCTATTGAAATACCTCTCTGCTTGCACTATTTTGCTACCGATATGCAAAAATTTCCGTGTGGGAGGGCGCTTAAGCGCCCCTCCCACACCCTCCCCGCCACGCCTACGGCGTGTGGATCGGGCTGTGCCCGATCATTATGCTCATCTCTAAAAAGTCAGTGAGTGAAATTTTTTAGAATATACGCCCCTGCCGCCAACCCCTTGTAAACATTTTGCCTGAGTTTTAAAAGCTTGTTACTGGGATAATCAGACAATGCATTACGTTAAAGCTGCCAGAATTTTACCTGGATCCAATTACTGACACAAAAGTATACAATGATGTAATTTCTTCACAAATCATCACCACTAATCCATGAGTTGATATCACTGCATAAGCCCGTCTATAGAACATGATTTTAATCACAACTTTATTGCAACAAAAGAGAACTCCTATTTTATCCTTACCAGAGACTATAGATATATCTATAGTCTCTGTCCTTACTCTGTGAAAACAAGTGATCTATTGTTATAGTAGGCATCAGATTAATTACAATGTGGTCTGGCTTATACTTTTGGCTTCACTGATTGGATGAGCTGAAGCAGCACCGGCTATGAATCATACAAACGCCTAATTTGATATCTGCTTAGAAGCTGCTGCTGTTCTCGTAGCAAGTTGTGCCCATCTTTACTGCCTTGTGTTTATAAATAACAATAGCGTACAAGTAGAAAATGTGACAAGTAGCTAACGGAAGTATTGGTGTAGTTGCGTAGTGTTCATTCATAGCTAGCACACAGGTTTTTTCAAGTGCACAGGATTATTGGGTACATTGCTATGCTATCTATGATTAAATCCTTGTCTCTTAGTAATTTTACAAGCTTATATCAGGAAATTACTCAATAAGCTGTAATATCAACGATAACAGAGCTGTTTAAAAAAACAATCTCTTCAGGAGTTTTGATGTATTAGACAACATTTCTGTTTGTTGAAGATATTTATTAACGGTCTGCAGGTATGATGAGGACTTGGTTCTCTAGGGTAACTCTAAGCTGTTTGCTCGTAACTGTTGGTGTATGCCTAATACTCTTGGCTGGGTTAGTAGCGGTAAGACTACCAGTAGCTGACTCTGCTGTTATACAGATCAAGTCTCCGGAGATCGCCAGCAATGACTTTGATACCATCTCGGAGGAATTGCCAAAAGAAATCGAGGCTGATAATAGTGAGTGTTTTGTCACAAAGCGAAGGGGGTTTTGTTTAAATGTTGGTCTGTTCCCTAAGACAGCTTGAGAACTGCCGGCATATGGCATGTGAAAGATTTGTATATATTCATATGCTTGAAATTGCTAAATTTGAGACAAGCGAACCTCTAACTCTTTCAATTTTATAGACACCCACATAAAGTCATAAAGTCATCATCATAAAACTAGCTGAACTAAAATCCTAGTTAATATTGACTCCTCTGGGCTAGCTAAACAAATCCTGTTTGCTCTCTTCGTTTTATCAATCGGGGGGGGGGGGAGGGGGGAGGTAATGACAGGTGACATCAGAACTTGTATTAAATCACTTTTGACTCATTTAATATATGAGTAATGTACAGGCCCATAGCTATAGGGGAGGCAGTGAGGCACTGCCTCCCCTGGTAAGCTAAATACAGTGACCTAAAACACTATATTTGAATAATCTATGTCAGAATCGGCTCCTATAGGATTTCCATTTGTTAATTATATGCCTTAAACGACTCAGGAACGGCTTACAGCACCTCTCCTGGTGATTCTTTTGTTTTTGCTGTTGACTTTTGCCTCCCCTACAATTTTTTGCAAAGCTACGCCCCAGAAAAACCAGAGCGCAACTGTATTCTTCATCTGCTCCACTTGGTTCACTTGTCTGCAAAGGCTTTTTATGGGGAACATTGTCAATCATTTTCGCTCTCACATTACTCAAATATTAATGAATATATCTCCAAATTCTCACCTTTTAAATTCATTACCTATTTGACAGCAGGTCAACAGGAAAAAGGTCCGGAGCTCTCTGCGAAGTTTTCTCTTCCTTCAAGATGTACAAAGGTATGAAAAGCTACAAAGACTTTGTTACTATCCAAACTATGATTGAGTTTTTCTAGCAGATGGGTTCACCTTGACCCCCCCCCCCCCTACCTCACCACTGTATATGACCACACACTATTATTCTCAGCAGGAAATTGTGAGTCCGCATTTCAACATGATCAATGATACAAACTTGTACATTATCGGTAATCTATTTCCTCCGACCTGTAGGATCCGGAACTGTTATGGCTTCATAGCTTAGAAGCTTATAGTCAATGATAGTGTTGTGTTCTAGAAAGGGCCGATTGTTCACAATTTCGTATCTAATTCATTCTCAACAAGTGATGTGATCAAACCATTAGACATGATATTGTTTGAATTTAGAAGCCTGTGTTACCTAGCTTAGATTGGGAAACCAAAACCACACATTAAAGGATTAACTTGAAAAAGTTCGTAATCATTATTTGTGTCAATATTATTTTTAGGATCAACTAAGAGATAGGCAGACCACCTTGCGTAACTGGTGCGCAAATAACGGGTTTCCGATCAAACCTCCCATGAAACATACCTTAAATCTGTATAGGAATCTTGATGAAATCTATGTCAATGACGAGTACAAGGTGTTGTACTGTCACATACCTAAAACAGGCTGCACTAACTGGAAAAAGTACTTTATTCTGCTGAGTGGTGAGTACATTACCTACATAGAGGTATTATATATATATATATAATAAGATATATTTCATATAAATATATATTTTATATATATATATATATATATATATATATATATTCCCATTTTTTGGGAGTTAAAGATGCAGTAGTGATGTGTTTATCATAAAAATGGAATTTGCTGACACAGAATTATGTGACACACAACCCCAATAAATTTTTTCCCTAAATTCTGCTAAGAAATTAGTGTAACACATTTCCAATTTTCAAGTACTACTTACTCTGTAAAACCCAAAAGCAAGAAGGACTAGGCTGGAAAAGTGAGGACGAGACAGGGGGGGGGGGTGGATTTATTAACCAAGGGTTTTGCTTGTCAACACCAAATTACTAAGTATGATCAATCTCTGTGCATCTTCTGCTTCGCCTGTACTTCTATATAGACATTGGCCTTAGCCTAGATGTTGTTGTTATAATTGGAACAAGAACTTGAAGATTTACATCCTTATCAAACGTGTGCATTAATCATTTAAGGTCTAACAGCTGAATACTTCAAACCATTGACAACTATTTATCCTGGATTGATATTAAAATTTTTATGTGAGAACGCCAAATCCATGGATCGTTCTAGTTTGGATGCAGCTGAGTATGCATTCTACAACAGCATATGCTAGCCAAGCAAAATTACATAGCATAACTGTACCTTTGCAACTAATTGGATCAAGTTTTATATCTCATGGGGATTGTTCACATTGATCAATTAATTGTGGACGTGGAGGTCATCTGAGAATTTGTTGTTGTCTCATGTGTTGTACAGTACTAATTACTAATTACTTACTAATTGCTTACTCTCATGATTATTAGTGTTAGAATTTAGGGGGGATGCATGGGGATGGTGTCCCCCTTCCTACTTTATCTAGGGGCCATTGCCCCTATATATCATAAGTATTAGTTTTCCAAAATATGGCTAAAATTGATGCATTTCCATTTGTAATCACCACTGGGCTCCCCCTACCTCATAGTTTCCACTTCTAACTCTCGTGATCATTAGATTGAGTCTCCCCTCCCCCGTCTTGAGACAATAATTGCCCTCAGCATCAAATCCTCTTGGAAGTGCATCAAGACAGTCGTGTGATATATTCGATATATTCTAATCAAATCACCCTCTGTATTTCATATACTGATGGTATGGCTTCCTTACAACTTTTATTTATTTAGCTGATTGTTTTATTAGGAATGCATCCAGGTAACCACCTCTCAGCCTATTGGCTATGATCTAAGTGTCACTGCCAATGGGCGATTAGTGCCTCTTCCAGTTTCTGGCAGCTTGCTGCATACTCATGATTAGGAGGTCCTACATGGCCTCACCTCTAGGATTCTAGTTTTCAAGGATGTATCACACACTCAGTATGAGGATTTCGGGCAACTTGCGTCCCTCTTTAGGCAGCGGCGTATATTAGCACTCACGGCCCACGAGCCCACGGCCCGTGAGTGGCTGAATAGCTCAGTGTGTAGAACGTCTGCCTATTAATCACTGTTTATAAGATTGTTGTGGGTTCGAATCCCATCGAGGTCAGTTTTTTTTTCAAATTAATGCTTTATAACTGGAGCATTTTTACCGTAATCTTCTACTGCTATTGAGTTGTTTTCTGAAAGTACCCAACAGCTCAGTGAGCTATTGAGATACCTCTCTGCTTGCACTATTTTGCTACCGAAATGCAAAGATTTCCGTGTGGGAGGGCGCTTAAGCGCCCCTCCCACACCCTCCCCGCCACGCCTGCGGCGTGTGGATCGGGCTGTGCCCGATCATTATGCTCATCTCTAAAAAGTCAGTGAGTGAAATTTTTTAGAATATGCGCCCCTGTCTTTAGGGGCAGCTAACCCTCTCTTTTGTCTTAAGCTAAGCCTCATTTTCCAAAGATTTCTCTTTCTTGCATTGTTTTTATTTTAAATTATTTCAAAATTTTGTTATGCCATTGCCAAATACTTTTCAAATTAAAGATATGTATCTTGCATTGTTTGCATTTTGTAGGAAAAACCAATTTCACAGAGGTACATCAAATCGAAGGTGATGAGGCACATTCGACTATGTTTAAGACAAGTGTCAGAAATCTGTCATCATACAGCGATAATCAGAAGCTCAAAATTATCAACACCTATTTCAAGTTTGTCATCGTCAGGCACCCCCTAACAAGGTGAGCACCCCCTTTCGAAGTGAGCCCACCCCCTAGCGGAGTGAGTATCCCATTACAAAGTGAGCCCACGCCCTAACAAATTGAGCACCCCCTATCGGAGTGAGCATCCCCTTACAAAATGAGCACCCCTAACAAAATGCACTGGATAGACAGGCTTGAAAATCTTCATGCTCAAAAGGAAATTGGCCTAAAGCAATGTTGGCCCACAGCCAGCCTTTCATGGTGTTTGAGAATGAAATCGCAGCAATGGTTTGTCATTTATGGGGTGTGGGGGGGCTTTGAAACTTAACCGCCTATGGCTGCAATGACCTTCTGAACACCAAGGGTGAGTAATGGCCGACATGTCTGCTGTAATTTTTTTGTCTTTCACCCATTTGTCTCACACATAACCATGTTGGTACAAGTGTTCTAATGAACATTCTGCATTTAGACCATGGACCCTTTCTATTGGCTTCTTGGAATTTGTTTAGGTTATTCTGATTAATCAAAGTTATTATACGTGGTAAGTTCATGCTTCATGCAAAATGCTGTCTGTGCTATTACATCATGATTTTGTCCTATCTTGATAAGAAATCTGTTCAAAATGAGATATTATGGTGATGGACGAGCTAAGGGTAAAGGTCAAGAGACAGACTTCACAGCTAAGCTGACCACAATGTGATGTTAGATACTACGACACAAGTCTGTTCCCCCAGACTCTTCCCCTCCCCCTTTCCCCTCCCCTTCCAACAGCTTCCGCCACATATAACAAGTTTGTTCTTTCTAGTCTGGTTAAGAAGAAAGTTTTCAAAGTCAGCTTTCAACGTACGGGTCTGGTTTAGCTATAACCACATTAAAGCCTTGCATTTCCCATTTGGTGTTGGCTTTGTCTAAACGTATTGAAAGTTCTTGGTTAGTTATCCGACCATGTTATAAGAGAAGACAACCTCTACTGGAAAGTCATAATCAATACTTGTTTCAGCAGAGAGTTAGTTGGGAAGCCTGTATGTATTCCAAACTCTGGTTTCAGATCCTGCACAATTTAGCTAGTAAAGATAGGCTAACATTAACTCAAATTCTTCTTTTTATAGAAATTTCCACCTTAGCCAGTACATTTCAGTGCTTGCTGACATAAGGTCACACCAAAACTAGCTAAATTAAACTATAGCTGATATTATATTTATTTTAATTTTAGGCTATTGTCAGCCTACAGGAATAAGTTTGGAAAGATCAACCCTACTTTCCAGTATTTTACGGACAAGATACTTAGATTTAATGGTCACCCTCCCAAGCACCCTAAGGAACAGAGGTCCACGCTCACTGAGTTTCTCCAGTTTGTCACAGATCCAGAAGGGATGAACATGCACATGAATGAACATTGGCAGAGTTTTCATAGCCTTTGTCATCCCTGCTATATCAACTACGATTACATTGGAAAAGTAGAAACCATGTCTCAAGATGCTAAGTAAGCTTTAGTTATAGTCAACCCTATATATTTTGAGCACTTACTGCAGCGTCTGATCAAGGGGTTAGGAGTTACATGACCACTGAAATGATAGCTTAACTTCTTCCATCCTGTATCCAAATATTTGCTATGATTAAACCTGAACATTAAACCTTGATGCACATAGTGACCGTTGGAGTGCTGACCTGTAAAAATCACAGTGATATCCTTTCGGCTCTTACACAGTAAACAGTCATCGCATTGAATGGACCGACTTATAGGATGATCAGTGGCTCAGCTGGTATGAGTGCCTGACTTCAGCCTACAATGTTGAAGGTGGTGGGTTCAAATCTGACTGCAGCCCACCAAATACTACGGTTTGTTGTACCCCTTGGTGGGCTTTGACCTGCCTGCAAACTGAGACCAAAGTCGCACAGACATTACGGCCTTGCCCGTTAGGCACCCCATGTTTTGTTTGCCACTCTTTCCTCAGGATGTGACAAGTGACTAAACCAAGTGATTTCTTTTAACCAACATAAGTTTACTGTTTGTTTTGTAGAGAGATAATTAGCAAAATCGGCTCCAAATTCACTTATCCAGATAAGGTCTCATCCTCTGATCGCTATGTCGAGGAATCTTTCTCAAAGATTTCTCAGAATCTAACCAAGAGGGTGCTCAGCAAATATATCGATGATGTAGAAGCCTTCGGGTACAACTGCTAAAGTTCTCATCTCTGTTATTATTGGTGCTAGGATTTAAATGTACATACAACTTTTAAAGGTTCAGTTTCAAGTAACAATTTCACCTGTACAGATCGGTTAAGAGCCTACATTCTATTCAACATTGATTTCTTTCCATAAATCAGGCTTTTATTTCTTTTCTAGTCTACATTATCCTAGCAGAAACTCACTACTTCCCACGCCATTTCATAAACTTATTTGAGGTTTAGAGTTTCGGATCACTATTTTGCTGTTTGTTCTTTCTGGTTTGGCGGTGGAGATATTTAAACAGAGGAAGCTATTGCTGACACATTGACACCCGTCCATTGCCATATCCCCGTACTACCAAACCAAGAAGTACAAACTTGTTTAGTGATTCAACTGCCATAATGTCTTTCATGATTATTAGACTCATCAATAAAACCCAAAACAAGATCTACATACAATCGATATTATCATCCATTCTTGATCTAAGTCATAAGCCAAATTCCCAAACTTGATTAAAATCACAAATTCATTCGCATCAGTTAACTACAAAGACAGGCTACTTAAAATCAATGAAGAGGGAGTTCATTGTTAAAACAGGTTAAAATATAGCTTATATTCTTAGTTTACAGGAGTTATCACCAGCTGTCCACAAAGAGGACAACTCCTCCAATTAATTATCTTGCAACACTATTATACTTTCTGTTGTGAGCCTAGAAGGTACCTACTTCTAGCTCGAGAAATTAATATCTTTACATTGCATATTCTCTCAACTGCATGAGAGGAATATAAAAAAATGTGTGAGGTTATAGTAATCGAGGCATAAGTGCAGAGCGAGCCCCCAGACTCTTACCCCCTCCCGACGGCCTCCGTTCAGGGATCATGCCATCTCTCAATAGGGTTGTAAATTTGTTAATTTAAAGTTATAGATTTGGAATCTGCAGTATGCGCCTTATTTTTTTATGCAATGTAAGATGATGTTCCAAGAGAATTACAGGATCCAGGGAAAATAACATTTGTAATTCTATTTAGCACGCACATGCTATATAGAGCGACTGATCAAGCTAGGGTAGACAAGTTGTGCAGGGGGCAGACTGGAAACTCAACCCTGTATGTGGTATTGTCCCAAATTTTAATGGAGTATAACAACAGCACAAACTGTGTCAGATATTGATGGACTCTTGCACATTTTTCATCTCTGTATGCCAAATCACAAACCATAAGGTGTATTACACCCCTGTGTTTTGGGAATATTATAATAATGCTCAGTCATAGCCCCCCCCCCCCCCAAACTCTTGCCCTCACCCTTGCCTGACAGCCTCCCCCTTATGCCAGTTGAGTTGAGCAGTGTGGGTTTGACTTGATCTCCCTGGGAATTCCTTGGGAATTCCAAGTTCGAAATGCATTGTGGGAATATTATTCGATTTTCAGTCAGTATCACATTGGAAATAAATACTGAGCACAAGTTACATTTTGATTGGTTAAAGTCTATAACATTTAGACATAGTGAATAGCAGTTAAGTGTTAGCCGAGTATCCAATGATATTTTTGTTTGTTTATAACATACCTCTATATGTTAAAACCTCAATCAGAAACGCATAATAATAATCATAGTAATAATGATTACCTTTCTGGCTATTCGTTCAGCCATGGAGAGCACTTCACCAAGTCAAAAAGCGAACACATTACTAGGACAACGTCAAAAATAAAAATGATTTAGTAAACACAATGTTTAGGTAGCTAGGGTACCTAAAATCATAAATTGGTCTATCCCTCTATCACAGAAAGTGCATGTAGTGGATGACAACTCAGATTATTGAGAGAAATACTGACTGCTGCTTGACAGATCTAAATATCTTCAGATGCAAGACACCTCCGACAAATATATAAATTGGGGTCGGGTCGACCGGTGAGGTGTTTCTTTACACATGGATCTGCCTCGACCCTGCAAGACCATTTTTTAGCGAAAGGAGTTACGCACATCACATCTGGAGTGGCTAGTTAAGCGAAGTCATTACTGTACCATAGCCATACATCAGCAAGACCAATCCGTAAAATTAAAACATTGTTGTCAGCAAAATTCTAAAATATTCAAAATAGAAGTTTAAAACTTACAAAGCTAACATTTTAACAGATGTCATAATACATAGTAATCAATATGCAAATCTACAAAAACCTATGTAAAAGACAAGGCCGCTTTGAGCTCAATAAAAGTAAATAGCGTGGGCGTCGGGAAATAGACTTAACACACACAGATAAGATTATGCAGACAAGGACAGAGGCACACGTACGGCCAAGTATAGTCAGTAAAAATTGGAGAGATTTGGACTACTCAGAATTAGGCATATTTTGTATCAGATAAGCAAAAAACAGCGAAATACAGATAGTCGATGTACAGTAAAACTTAGCCGCTAATAATGGCAGAGCAGAGACCAAATGGTATTGCTAGTCTACATCCAGATTCTGTTTACAAGATCAGGGAAAGTACCAACGACTGAGTTTAGTTCCAGCAAATCATACATACAGCTAACAATGCCCACTCAGTGTCATCTTCTCACCGGCGCATCTGCTCTTCATACTGTTGCCTCCCCTGTCAATTTTTCTAATCTAAGACCATGCGTTTATAATATCATACCATTGAATATCTACAAGTTCCCTTGTACAAAGTTAGCTACTGTTTAATGTGCCCAGGTTAATCGCAATTGTATCACAGATGTATTGAAGGTTAGTTTCGCACGCCGGTAAGGGGAAAACAATTTCAAAAATACAGTACACTATTTGTTGTAGATCTTAAAACTTTAAGCTGCTATACCTAGCTAAAACTATGTGATTATCCATCTATCCTACCACCCCATTGATTGGGCGTCAATTGCCCCCCCCCCCCCCCCCCCCCGAAATATAGCTTGTCAGACAGGCAAGTGTTGTATAAAATATGGTAATGAATGAGAAATTTCCAAAAATAGCCAAATATCTGACTGGCTTAACTACCAGCAGGGGTGATGGAGAGAAGCATATTATTGTAAAAGTATTCATTATTAGTAAATATATATTACATGTGATAGAAATAATACAAAATAGTTGTAGATGAACAATTACAAAAATTACAAGAACTCAAACATGGAAAAAAATTAGGGGTGCGTTGTTATAATACGCTTAATAATGATATTGAAATGAATAGATGAATAATAAATGTCTATACTTATGGCAGCCCATAGCACCTTTAATTATGGGCATTAGTTAACATGCTTACTCGCTAAGTCGCTTATGCGCATTAGCGACTTAGCCAGTTAGGGAGTTAGCTGATTAAACCTGTTTCAGGCAATGATAACTGTATAATCAGAGATGGGCTTTGTGGTAGGCTTACAACAAGGAGTTAGTTAACTCCTTGCTTACACCACTACCAGGCCTGCCATGACCCTGGAACTATTCCAAACTAAATGGGAGATTGTGAGATTCCAATTCTTCTTGTTCAATCATTGAGTCTCACTCACTTATCACTCATTTTGGCCAAAGTTGCATGCATGGAATCATGGATAGCAATTTGATTTACATGCCCTAGCCCATGGGCCTAGACTAGACTCTGCAGTCTGTCCGACCTGTGTTATTTGAGTTTTGTGTACTAAGAGGGTGACTCAAAAATAGTGACTTGAGTCTTGGCAGGTCTCGAGCAAATAAGTACTTCATTACAGTTAATGCTGTTTGACAATTTTCAAGGTACCCTACTGACCTTATTTTTTTAAATAGCTAAATAGGCTGAATAGAATACGACTACTACTATAGAGGAGCTATCCTCTCAAATTTGCAGGCCTGAGATCCATGAATAATTAAGACTAGTGAAAAACATTTGAGTTGTGCCCTCCGCGAATTATCAAGGTCAGTAGGGTATTAAGTTTGTTATGCGCATTACTTACAAGAAGTTTAAAGAAGCTGCTATTTCTAATGCGCAGTTCTAACAATGCGCAGTTCTAACAATGCGCAGTTCTAACAATGCGCAGTTCTAACAATGCGCAGTTCTAACAATGCGAAGTTCTAACAATGCGCAGTTCTAACAATGCGCAGTTCTAACAATGCGCAGTTCTAACAATGCGCAGTTCTAACAGTGCGCAGTTCTAACAACGCGCAGTTCTAACAATGCGCAGTTCTAACAATGCGCAGTTCTAACAATGCGCAGTTCTAACAACGCGCAGTTCTAACAATGCGCAGTTCTAACAATGCGCAGTTCCAACAATGCCAGTTCCAATAATGCGCAGTTCTAACAACGCGCGTTGTTAGAACTGCGGATGAGAAACAAAGCACATTGCTAATAATTGGCTCTTATATTTTGTGTACATTTCATTCATTGATTTCTTTAATAAGTATTTTGGTTTCTCACCTTATTCATGTCACTTTCACCTTTGACCACAAGTGGATCAACCTATTTTTTCAAAGAGTAGACAACTATCCTTAGTTGTCACACCTGTAGATTTTGAGCAACAGTTGGTGATGTGATATTATTTTCTTGATAACATAAAGGCTAATTCAGTCCAACTCCAAACCTCATATTAGATGTGTCTTGTTTTGATCTTTTCTTACTTTGTTTTGGGAATCTAACTTGCTTCCATTTATGCTGTATATAATCTTTTATAGATATTCCAAACTATCCCCCCAGCACACACAAAATTTTGTGAAAATCTGATGGAGCCGTGCAACGATATTGAAATAGAAAAATGTGTAGACACAATTTTCTTGCCATGATAATAGTTGCGAACGATGTCTTTTCAAAATGTCCTCATATCCATTTCAAGATAAAAGTATTTATCATTGAAACCCCATATCGTTGCGTTCCCTGAGCGCGTTTTACCCGATATTTGGAGAAACTGTCTGGATAATACTACCGTGATGAAAATCCAATTTGTCATCGCGCAATTCTACAAAAAGCAATGGTTTGCCTGATGTTTGGTGCTGCCATTTATCTAACATCATTATGACAATCCAGCTCGTCATCTCCGAGTTCCATTAAAATTTCTTGATTTAAATGACTAGGCGACTTGCACAGTATGGCCATGACAGTAAGACAACAGCCGTTGCTGCAGCACGTCAGCTTTCAAATTAAACTCATTGTCATTTTATTAGGAAAGAGTGTGGTGATTTTCCAGGTTGTTTTATTTATTGCAAAATACCTGTTTAATGATACATATATACATATGATGAAAAATTTTGTTTATCAAAAGTAAAAATGGAGGAGGAGGAGAAAGATTTAATTGGTTTGATAGCTTTGCTGCGGGAGTCATCGCTCTCACCATTCAGAGTAAGCTCTATGACTTTCTAAAAAGGAGAATAACAACACAGTTGGTTTCCTACAATGCATTTGGTCCAACTACACTGATACAGCAGGGATACAGTGCTTCTTTCAAGACTCCTTTGTATTCTAAGGAGTTGTCCTCTCTTGTTCAGAGGTCTCAACTCAATAGTTGAACGACGATTCGTTAGATTGAATGGTAACAGAGCCAGATGGTACACTCAAAGTAGGGCTCATATAGTAAAAAGTGATCACCCACTTAGAATTTGCCTAGCAATGACCTTCGTTATTTGTTTGTTATTTTTGCAGAGAAACTAAGCTAGGACTTACTTGAAAGACCCGACACAATCTTTAGTGTTTCAAGCAAACTTGACTACCTGGAAATGCCAATCTTAAAATCTGTGTGTCATGTCATTGTACTGATCCATATAGCATATTTTGACAAGCTTTGTTGGTGCCCCCTCCTCAACCAACATAACCAACATCAAGGTTGTCATGACAGGCCATTAGCCGGTTTACTTACATCTTTTTTTAAGACACTGAAGTTAACGTCGCCCTTCTGATTAGGTGCAGCCCTATAGAGATCCCGCATCTTCTCGATCACTACAGTATCATTGTAGCCCAGTGCCCTCACAGCACCTTGAAAGATAGACATATCCATTACTAGCAGGCAGCAAAGGCAGTGCATGCAGGCAAACAAATTGGGGTAAAACATAGCATAACATAACATTTTTTCGTAAAGAACATAATGGGGTACTTTGTCCTGTATGTGAAGGAAGACTTTTGTCAGATTGATGAATTACTGTGCCCGAATGTGTTGGTAGTAAGTTACAGCCTAATAAAGCAAGAGATTGGCCTTAGCCTAGCTCAACTAAGTTTAAGTAATTTCTATTTATCTAAATGAAGTTCTCTCAAACTCTTCTCCTAGACAAACAGATAAAAAAAACTGAGCAATGTAGATTGAAATGGTCGCCGCCAACCAGGTAGTATTAATTTATTTATCAACATACAAACAACTCACTCTCAATCCTCTGATTTGAGGTTTATCTGAACTCCACACACAATTGGTGAATATATATGCAATAAAAATTAGTATGAGGATACAACACAAATAGGTCTTTATGGCCAATGCCAATCCCAATCTTATCCTTTCATTCAAACAATACTGCTCAAGTCTCAAGATCAACTGGATACTGTATCTTTGCTGCAACAAGCTTGATTTCTGTACTGAGACTAAGCAAAGAAAAGGTTTACTTATTGGCTTTTTTTTTCTTTTTTTGGGGTCAAAATGAGTCCTTCATCTAAAAGCAAAATAATTTTGTGTTATCAATTGGTGAAATGTCGGGTACTAATTCTGAAGTCGCATTTTCACTCTTTCTAAAATTAACAACACAAGTGGCAGCTTATAATGAAACTATGGGTTAACAACGAAACGGATAGGATCCATGATATTCATCTTGGGCAGGAACCATCTCAAAATTGAAACCTTGGTGGCCAATAACTGTCAACAGATGTTAGTTGGTTGATATTGCAGATACCTAAAAAAATAACGTATAGTTGCTCAAAGATGGTTGGAGTTGTCATCCCCTTTTCCGTGACACTGCAACTCCAAGACGATGTCAATAAAGTAGACCTGGCTGATAATGATGACCTCTTCCTGTGACGCCAACTACCAAACTGGGCTACTTTATTGTATTGTCAAAATCAGTGATGGCAAATCATTTTATCAGATGTTTTGGGAAGAGGCTGACTTGAATTTCATTATAATATTATATCTATTCTGAGTCAGATTCATCCGGTGGGCCCGCTACTATGATTATTCTTTGATCGGTCTCTAGGTTGGTAATGTATTTTATCTCATGAATAAATCTTAAATTATAACTCACCAAAAGCAGTCTTTGGATCTAATGTTGGTAGTGATAAAGGTATACCATTGTCATCATGTCTACCATTGTTATCATTTGTACCATCGCTCTCTTCTCCATCATCATCATCTTTAAAATATTACAATTGAATTATTTTTTCAGTCCAAGGATTTCACTGGGCACAAATTTGTTATTTTGAGGACCCTAACAAACCGCTGGTCATTTTTACTGTATTGCCAATTGTATTGACAAGGGGTTTGAGTGCAACAAATCTATGATGGTGTTCATTTTAGGATACATTTTAATATATATATATTACAGTATAAAGCGGAAAATAGGGTGAATCAAGGTGTGAAGTAACTGTTTTTTTTACCAATTTACTGCGTCTATTCCCGCCAGCCGGATAATATTGGCAATTTATTATTAGGGCCCTGTTTTTATTAAAGTTGACAAAAGCCTGGTCTTCAGTCAGGGGTTCAAGACCGTTTCAATAAAAAGAATTAAATCTTATTGGTCAAATCCAATGCTCTCTGGGGGCAGAGGACAAATTGTATCCGAACTGGGCTGGCCTCTACAATGACAATACTTTGACCAGATTGTTTACCAAACTGTGAACTACTAAGAGTAAAGGCTTAGACCCAAAGCTCAAATCAAGGCTAAATATCTGAATACAAGGTGTGAAGACTGGGATTTTGGATGTGAAGAAGGTAAAGCTTATAAGCGGCATAGTATGGTTACGGTAATGGTCCCATCCTGACAATCCCAGGGAGGGTAGGCTACTCCCATAAAAGTACCCACTAGGCTCATGTTTGTGAAACACATTGACAATCACTCTGAATACATGGGCGCCTGAAGAGAAAAAGTGATGCAATTTCCACTTACCTTGAGAAAAAAACAAAAAAAAACATAAAACCAGGGGTAGGTAACAAATATCTTGCTATAAAAGATAATTTGGCTGAATGTTTGTGTGCGACCAGGTGGTGTGACATGGGCATCATTGCATGAGCATTGTACTTCATTTGTTGAAACCTCTTTTTAAGCCTTTAAGAATATGATTGGGATTGTAGGCACTCTCTGAAGTTCTAGAACTGGAACTCAATCCCTAAGTTGGCATAATCTTTTTTAACATGCCGGGATTTACTTGTCCTCCAATTATAAATATATGTTTATATGCAATATATGTTGCATTAGATTAGATATTTCTAAATTTCTCTCCCATTGATCATGAGACGAAACCATACCAATAGAACGACAACAATGACCCTTGCGTCTTGGCCTACAACTAACCCGACTTATATATCTTCCTTAATACCTTGATTAGGGCGACATGAGCAAACCATTGACAAAAAACCATGTTTTCCAACTTAAAACATGTCCATTCCACGCACAAGCTCAACTATGTTATGGGTTATTATCTGCTAGAGAAATAGTGTCAACAAACCTAAGCAAACATATCCAAATCCTAACAACAGGACTGCTTGCAATGCAAGTGAAAATAGTTGCACATAAAATTGGTCTGCTAAGATAGACATCCCAGTAAAATTTTGGTGATCACTCCCTGATAACACTAGTGACATAGGCCTATGAACAGCCGGCGCCGGAACTTTGCCGACCTGCCGACAGGCCCATAAGGCCACGTGACTTTGATATAGCCTGTGATTTTTGTCAGTGGGCTGGGGTGGGAGATGAGTGGTGGTTCCCCCCTATACTCATTCTTCTCTTCTCGCCCACCCCCACCAACTGACAAAAATCACAGGCTATATCAAAGTCACGTGGCCTTATGGACAGACCTGTTCTCAAATATTTCAGTCTTAGCATTTGATTTCCAACCTAAATGCAAAATGCAAGTGCATATGCTAACAGTATGCAAGTGCATATACTAACAGTACACCCAGCACACGTTGGTAACCCATTTAGGTCAGTGAACTGACTGAACTTACCATGCTTCCTTGCTTTTTCCTCTCCCTTGTGAAAACTTTTCTCTTTGTATGGGGGCCGCCATTTTGGATTATAATTTATGTATAATATTTTGGAGTTGCAGCCTCACTGACAAAAAGAGGACAACTGTTGCATTAAACTAAGCTTCATGCATATTATATTCAAACTCAAGAAGGGGAAAATACCACAGCGGGCCGTAGTCTAAAGCGAGAGCCAATAACGAACCATTGTTGACGGTGTGGCAGCCAAAAAAAGTTGCAATTGAACAATGTAAGATGAAGCCCATATTGCATGAGATTATTTTTGATTTGGCTGCTACCAAGTCAATGACTATCTTCCCTGTGAAACTTTCGAATGATGGGTGTGTCTTACCATTAATAGCATGGAGATCACCATCACTAATGGCTAGTACAGAATCAAGATCAGAGAGGTCGAGCAGATCAAGTTGAACCCCACTATAAGTCAGAACAAGACCATTAAGTCAATAAATCACTCTTACTGTTGATTTACGGTTGTCATATGTATTTTGCTAGTCAGATATAGAAGTAATAAAATCTCTGTGACCATCCGAATTACTCTCACAAATTTTAAATGGTGTATGCTAGATTTGATCTTGCATACGCCCCTGAATCATAATCAATGACAATGGTAACAACTGTGTACTGATACTTATCACAAAGTACACATCAGTGCCTACTAAGAGTTCCAAGCAATACTATGCAAACAGTTTAGACCCATAGACCCAAAAATAGGTTTACTATTTTTAGGTCTATGTTTAGACCTCTTCCCTCCCTAGTACTTGCAAGGGTCGCACCCCATAGCTATATGTATATATATATATATATATATATAGTTGCTCAGGACCAATAATTCTTCCCAAAGGTCCCAAAGGTTAATGAAATTGGCAAAAAATTTTTCATGTCAATGAGCCTTTCTTCAGCAGCGAGTAACATAAGGCGATGGAACCCAGTAAAACTGATAATAGTATGAAACAGAACCGCTCACCATGGCTTGATCTAATCGAAATGGGTGAGAGACATTTGACAATAGATTCAACAACAATATTGTCACAGTTGTAGCTGCGTAGACTAGACCTCTTTTTAAGTTTTTATAACTTGTCAGAAGTGCCTAACTCATATCTTCATGCATTGTGCCAAACATGCTGACACAGTGGTATGTAGAGTTGGGTATTGATAAACAATCCAGCAGAGGCTCTACACTGCTTAATGATAGTGAACCTGTCTTAACTGGCTACCGATAAACTATTATGATACATTTCGGAAATATACAAACAATTTACTAAATCCCTGAATCCAGAGAGCTTCATTCATGCTTTAACTAAACTCATAACACTTTTAAATCCCAGGCAGCATTCTTTCAAAAAGCATGAGGGTTGTCTTTTCAAAATGAGAATGAGAGCGCAATTCCCAAAACATTTCAAAGAAAGATGGCGGCCCCCAATGCAAAAAGAAAATTTTTCACAAGGGAGAGGAAGAAGGGGGGAAGAAGCAAGGAAACATCAGACTTGCCAACCTAATTTTTCCAAAATGAGTACAAAAATTTGCAAAATGCTTAAAAATGAGTACAAAACTCCAGGGTGCCTCAAATGACCAGAAAACGCCCCAAAAAATTTTCGCGCTACGCGCGAAAAATGCTATTATCACAGTAAGTAGTCCTTAGTAGCGTAGGAGTGCAGATCACTCAACATTAGTCTTTTTCCCTTGGCGTTGTAAGGTGCAATCTGCTAATAATAAATGAGAAATTGTTTGTAACCTAGCCTGTCTGACAAGACAGGCTATTTGAAACCCTGTTTGCCCATCCTCCCTGGTTTGCCCTTGAAACACTGGGTCAGGAGATCTGAGTTATCTCACCCCAACAAGGAGGTATACAACTTTGTTACTCTGATTAAAGAAAAGTTGAAGTTGGCAGAACCACCATATTCTACAATGGATTACTAGTTACGTTGTGTCTCATTGAAGAAAAGTTGCAATTTGGCTCATGCAAAACTTGGACAGGTAAAAAGTCAACTGTAAATCAACATGGTTTTCCATTCTGCGCATGCTCAGCTCTGGGCATGAGCTGATCTCTGCAAAATTGAGCCTCGGAATTCCGAAGCCATCTGATTGGCTACCTGCTCTGGTGGTATGCTCTTCGATGCGTGCGGAATTGATATTGATAGTTATTCTCTCTTGTCACTATTAGCTGATTTTGATTGGCAGTTCATGCAGGGGCTATCCCATTCTCCCTGACCAAATTTTCTCTCAGAACCTAGACTAAACTCATTGTTCTTGCACATGCGCAATTTAAAGTCACGCATGATTTATACTTAGCCTTACGACATCTTCTTTGTGGTAACTATAGCCTAGTTTATCAGTGATCTACATGCCCAGTCAGATCACGAGAGTCAGTATGATGGTTTTCTGCAGCCAATACCAGATTTTTAGTCTATTATTTAACCATGACAACCAAGTAAACACTAAAGATAAAAGATGCGTTTTTGATTGCCTAATTAGATGAACAGGCGTTTGGAAAACCATAAATGAGTACAACTAGCGTTTCTCAATTAGTGTCAAATAAGCGTTTACAAACGCTCTATGCGTACAGGTTGGCAAGTATGGGAAACATGGTAAGTTCAGTCAGTTCACTGCCCTAATTGGGTAACCAACATGTGCTGGGGGTACTGTTAGTATATGCACTTGCATACTGTTAGCATATGCACTTTTGCATTTAGGTTGGAAATCAAATGCTAAGACTGAAATATCTGAGGACAGGCCTGTCGGCAGTCGGCAGGTCGGGAAAGTTCTGGCGCCGTATGAACAGCTTAGTAGATACTTCATTATCACACAGTTGACACCACAATATGTAGTAGTAACTGTGCAAAATCAATCTGAGGTAGGCCTACTACTATACTATGCAAGTTGCTAATCAATATTATATGCTGAGTTTGAAAGGTTATCATTTGAGTACATATAACTGGTGGAATAGTCTGCAAACTTTGTCCATCATGCTCTAATGTTGTACCAAACCAGACAGTTAAAGCCTTACCATACTCAGTGATGAATGGTATGAGGATACAGGTGTCATTTACACTGAAACTCCATCAGCAACAACACAACACAATACATTGCTTGGCTTAAATCATTTTTTTGTGGAGGAATAGTAGAGCAGAGATTAGTATGACCTCTGTGATTGGTCTTATTTTGAAAGTTAGACGAATCACAGAGGCCATATCAAGACAGTGATAGCCGCACATGCATAAAGATAGACCCAAAAATATTTCTGGAAATCTTTAATCTCTTAATGCGCATTAGTTAACTAATGCACATTAATAAAGGTGCTATGGGCCGCCATACTATACTACATCCTTGCATTAGCATTATATTTATACACACATTTCTATACATGCCTGGTGAAAGTCTATGAATTCAGGTCCCCTCTCTCCAAATGCAAGTCGGAGACGTACCTTCTAACAGCAAAAATGCCCTGTTCACAGACCTCTCGAGGTGGTGATGTTAGAGAATAACAGCCATCACATCTGAGCTGTTGCAATGATATAATGTCGAAGATGTTTTCTGGTATGGTAGTGAGTGAGCTGCTGCTGATAGTCAGTGAGTTGAGATTAGTCAGCTGACCTATGCTCTCAGGTATGGTAGTGAGTGAGCGGCCGCCGATACTTAATGAGGTGAGATTAGTCAGCTGACCGATACTCTCAGGTATGGTAGAAAGTGAGGAGCCAATGATGCTCATTGAGGTGAGATTAGTCAGCCGACCTATACTCTCAGGGATGGTAGAAAGTGAGGAGCCAATGATACTCAGTGAGGTGAGATTAGTCAGCTGACCTATACTCTCAGGTATGGTAGTAAGTGAGGAGCCGCTGATACTCAGTGAGGTGAGATTAGTCAGCTGACTGATGCTCTCAGGTATGGTAGTGAGTGAGTAGCATCTGATAGTCAGTGAGGTGAGATTAGTCAGCTGAACGATACTCTCAGGTATGGTAGTAAGTGTGAAGTGGCTGATAGCCAGTGAGGTGAGAGTAGTCAGCTGACCAATGCACTCAGGTATGGTAGTGAGTGAGTAGCCTCTGATACTCAGTGAGGTGAGATTAGTCATCTGACCGATACTCTCAGGTATGGTAGTAAGTGAGCGGCAGCCGAAACTTAATGAGGTGAGATTAGTCAGCTGACCGATACTCTCAGGTATGGTAGTGAGTGAGTCGCTGCAGATACTCAGTGAGGTGAGATTAGTCAGCTGACCGATGCTCTCAGGTATGGTAGTGAGTGAGTGGCCGTCGATAATCAGTAAGGTGAGATTAGTCAGGTTACCGATACTCTCAGGTATGGTAGTAGTTGAGGAGCCGCTGATACTCAGTGAGGTGAGATTAGTAAGGTGACTGATGCTCTCAGGTATGGTAGTGAGTGAGTGGCATTCGATACTCAGTGAGGTGAGATTTGTCAGCTGACCGATACTCTCAGGTATGGTAGTAAGCGTGAAGTGGCTGATAGTCAGTGAGGTGAGAGTAGTCAGCTGACCAATGCACTCAGGTATGGTAGTGAGTGAGTAGCCTCTGATACTCAGTGAGGTGAGATTAGTCATCTGACCGATGCTCTCAGGTAAGGTAGTAAGTGAGCGGCAGCCGAAACTTAATGAGGTGAGATTAGACAGCTGACCGATACTCTCAGGTATGGTAGTGAGTGAGTCACTGCAGATACTCAGTGAGGTGAGATTAGTCAGCTGACCGATGCTCTCAGGTATGGTAGTGAGTGAGTGGCCGTCGATAATCAGTGAGGTGAGATTAGTCAGCTGACCGATACTCTCAGGTAAGATAGTAAGTGAGCGGCAGCCGAAACTTAATGAGGTGAGATTAGTCAGCTGACCGATACTCTCAGCTATGGTAGTGAGTGAGTCGCCGCCGATACTTAATGAGGTGAGATGAGTCAGCTGACCGATGCTCTCAGGTATGGTAGTGAGTGAGTGGCCGTCGATAATCAGTGAGGTGAGATTAGTCAGCTGACCGATACTCTCAGGTAAGGTAGTAAGTGAGCGGCAGCCGAAACTTAATGAGGTGAGATTAGTCAGCTGACCGATGCTCTCAGGTATGGTAGTGAGTGAGTCGCCGCCGATACTTAATGAGGTGAGATTAGTCAGCTGACCGATACTCTCAGGTATGGTAGTGAGTGAATCGCTGCAGATACTCAGTGAGGTGAGATTAGTCAGCTGACCGATGCTCTCAGCGATGGTAGTATGTTGAATCTTTTGGCTGATAATCATAGTGGAGAGTCTGGTCAGTGCTTTGATACTGTAACAATAATCATACTTCATAAACAGTTTGATAACGACCTTTAGTGAATCTACATATTTCAATGTTTTCCCAATAATGATTCGCACTTTACTCTCATGCGTCTCTATGATTATCAGGTTTTTAAGGGATATTTTATAGAGGTCCAGGGTTCGAATCACAGACTACTGGGCTCAATCGATGCTCCAGGTGTACTCTGACCTCCTTGCAAACTGAGAGCAACTCGTCGCCAAATATGGCGATAGTGCCCTTAAACCACTGCTGCCACACAGCCAAATGTGTGCTTATAGAATTCTGTATAGCTGAAAACTAATAAAATGAGGCTGGAATCTCAGCATTGTCACCTAATGAGCAAATAATTTGCACAAACTGATCGTCAAATTTAGGGTATGAAATTAATTATCTACCGCAGCAGGTGACATAGTTACCGTCTTACTAGTGCAAATTGTACACCTGGTGCGTAGATTTCATGCCCTGATTTTGAAGATCAGTTTGTGCAAATTATATGCCCATTAGGTGATGTTATAAGATTAAAGTCTCAATTAATTATCTCGAAGCTATGCAATATTCAAAGAGCACAAATTTGCATGAGTGGCAGCAGTAGTTTAACGACTTACTATGAGGCTGCTATTTTGTATCACATCTTATTCTCCATACTTAATTCTATCATGAGAGCGATTTCCAGCTGTAGAATCCAAATATTGAGAAAGTTGTGGTCTCTCAAACTTTCAAAGTGACGGCAGTCAATCGACATTAAGAATCAGCGGGCAATCCTTGTGGGACGTCACAACGCATCATACTTATTATACTAATAACTCAACCAATAAGATGATGATCAAAATTCAGACCACGGTGGTACTCGAACCCGGGTCCTTTATACCAGCAGGCAACGCCGATGGCTACCATCGCACCTCCAGCTGTGTGAGAATTTCAACAATATAGCTCATCATTAGCAGCGTTGCCTGCTGGGCTATTTGGACCGGGGTTCGAGACCTAAATCTTTGAGTATTTTGATCATCATCCTATCTACTAGTATATCATAATAAGTATGACGGTTGTGACGTCCCACAAGGATTGCCCGCTGATTCCCAATGCCAATTGAAGGTGATCAGCTTGAAGGTTTGAGAGACCATAACTTCGTCAATATTTGGCTTCTAAAGCTGGAAATCGCTCACATGATAGAATAAAATATGGATAATAAGATGTGATACAAAAATTGCAGCTGCAAAGTAAGTCTTTAGGGCACATTTATTTCTCAGTCGTCGGACAGAGACAGAACTTGAGATTTTAACCCACATTTTTTAACCCGCATAATTAGTAGTATGTTGTCTTCTTTTTGAACAAGAGAAGACAACCCTTTGAAATAATTGTGTACCAACCAATATGAAATTGTTTTCTTTTGGAAAGTGAATAGTTTGATTTAGAAACGTATAGCCCCGATTTTCCCTCTGTTAAGATGTGTTTACACTAGGACGTTTTTCTGTACGTTTTTAGCAGTGTCAATGTTTTTGAATAGCTGCCTTCCAATGCGACGTTTCTGAACGTTTTTAAAAGCCGCCAACATTTTATTTTCCAAAAAATTTCTAAAATCGCTCAAAAATCACGCCATGGGAAGGCAACTGCCATAAAAAATCTAAAAGTCATCAATATTGCAATGTCCAACGACCATATTACAAACCTTTGTAGCTTTGCATCGTGAGATAGAGATCTAAGTTCTAGCCACTGAAGATTCGGTGCTATGGTGTCCATTTGAGGTGGAATATCTCCATCAATACACATATGTGATAGTTCCATTCCTCTTGAAGCTGCAATCAACTCATCTACAGTGACGTGCTCCATTTTGAACTCTGGAATTTGTTTACTGCCCGGTGTTAGATTGAGATTGGTCTGGAAACCAATTGTATAGCCTGGAGTATACCACAAAATAAATATTCAAGGAATTATGAAACACCAGCCTGTCAAATTAAGACTAGGAGCCAACTGAAATGGTACAGTTATTGCCGCTTTTGTGAGTTGATTTTCAATATGATCAACAGCGGAACAAACAACGCACACACTATTACTATATCTCCTCAGTTATCTAAGCATGTCAAGTGCATAATTTGTATCGTATAGCCTGGAGTATACCACACAAAAAAATAGTCAAGGTAGGATCAAACGCAAGCCTGTCAAATTAAGACTGATGAGCCTACGATATGGTACAGTATGCTGTTAAAACATCACACACATTATTTTTATAACTCCTCAGTCATCTTAGCATTGATATACCAGTTATTTATTTGTGCTAAAACTACAAACTGTGTAACAAGGGTAAATTTAAGTGGCTGATCAGAAAAAATTTTTATTATTGCACTCTTATTTTTCAATTGAAGACATGACCTTAAAGAGCATCTTTCTTCCGATATGATAACAGAGATGTTTTATGAGATGTATAACTGTCAATATATACGGTGTATGAAGGATTAACTGACTGCTACATGCAGGAATGAAATCTGGAAGGAAATCCTAATATACAGGTCATCCACTTGCAAGAGCGATTCATGTTCACAATTAGATTTTAGCCCAAAATGTTACTCATAGAGTCGTAGAATTCTGACACTGCTGGAATCCCAAGATAGGTATCACATAGTGATTGCACTATTTTGTGATTTACATGGTGTACCACTGCAAGGGTCATTCAACTCCTTAAATTGGGCACCAAGCCTAAGCCATTAGCCATTCCTTGCGTTCATTTGTCAGCATCAACTCACTAGCATTATGGACTAAAAATATTCCTAAGCTTTACAAATTTTGTAACCTTTTGACACTTACGCTGACTGGACCTGGTTGGTTTGTCTGTCTTAGCCTGCTTAACACACATTGGTGGGTTTCCGTCTGGGTTTCCCTTCCTCTTACTCATGGTATCACTATGGACTACTTAGTATAGATAAACCTGAATATACTTGAAATCACTAGTTGTTGCTCCAACCTGTAACATACCCAACTTCTTTCATTCATTACGAAATAAGAGAATCTTGAGCTGTAAAAACTCAAGGAAGCATGGGAATAGTAAAGTGGAACAATGCGATCGGGAAATGGCAACATTGCTACGGGGCGACCCGGGATCTGGAGAAGGCTTTGTCGATCAACAGCACAGATTAGATCTTAAGCATGCCGACCAAAACTTGACAAAAATCATAAAAGTATTCAGTGAGATAATCGGAGTTATATGTCACCAATCAGGGGCTATAAGTTGCACACACTTAACTAAGAAAGAAGTGACACAGAAAAGTTTCAACTTTCGTGCTCTGTCATTGCGATGACTTCAAGACAACATAAACCGATATTCTGTTCAGCGTAGATTCAGCTGAATGTATAGTGCTACGCACAAAGCTTACGCTGCCTAGCATGTTTAAATATAAATGTCTGTCAATGCATCACCACAAAACCTTGCTTGCAGAGAAAATGGCAGGCAGGCCATTGGCTGGGTGGTCCTCCCCCCAGCCACCCCCGACAGCTGCCTAGGTTAACATAGGCCTATTTCTAGAATTTAAATTACAATACAAAATTCAGTTGTGAAACTGCTGCTATCTGATTTTCAAGCTTGCAGGCCAGTGGGTTACATAGGATCACTACAAGAACCAAAATGAATATGAACAAAGGTTCTTAGGCTTGTTTCTCCCATTAGCACACTATCTTGGCTAACTTCACTAGCTGTCAAAGTGAGCCAAGCCATGGTTGCAGGGAGAATGATGATTATGATTTGATAATAATAATGGAATAGAAGTGCAGTTAATTGCAGTGAGTTATAAAAGTTATTAAGTTGTAAGCTCTAAGACCACCTTCATGCTCTTTTACGGCTTATGCATACCAGATTTGTATTCTAAAACCAATGAGAGGTTGTCCTTGTTGCATGAACATTGGACTGATTAATAGCTCACTCCCCTGTGGTTGGTACTACAATTTACAAACAGTGGAGTGAGTAAAAGTAAAAAACTACTACCTGAACTTGGCTAGTTAATTAATATGTGAAAGTGGCAATAGATCTTATTCTTTGATCTGCCAAAACAAAAGATGCTTCTCCTGTTTTAGAAGAAAGTTCAGGGAGTGGACCTAATTACATCACATCCTCATCAAACAACAGATATAGATATTCTCCTCAGAAGAAGTTTCTTTACTACTTGCAGCTTGGGATTTCCCCATAGAATAATATTAGACTGGTTTTGTTTGAGACTATATTTTCGAGGCTAGCAACACTCTTAGAATCCCTATAGAAAACCTGTCAATAAGAAACTTAAGCATAAGAGTTATTTCCTCACAATTATCAATAGGATAGCTCCAAAGTTCCAAGTGTACATGACTGCAAAATAACTTAAGCTAGAGAGGAGGGGCATTCGTCTTCAGGCGTAGCATTCTTCTCAATTAATCAATATTTTGATAAGGGATTAATGTCAGAATAATTTTGGTTTGTTGTATGCTTTCTTTCAGTACAGCTATTGTGACGTTGTGTTATTGCTCCTCATTTGAGTCACTCAATCGACTCATAGCCAATGTTATTCTTAAATAACTTTAACAAGTAATACTCCAAGGGAGAGTTGCAGTCTATACTGCCATCAGTTTGAAATTTCAAATTCTATTGAATAATTTAGGCATTTTGCAATATTTAGATTCAGATATCGATCCTAATTGATGGATTTATCATCATTACACCCAGACTGTTGGCTGCAAATCAATGAACTTTGTGAGTGAACCGTAGTGCTACTGTATGTCGTTGTGTCCCTACAATAATGCGCCCCAGTGAAGCTGCACAACATGTCTTGTCTAGATTTCCTGTCACTTAGTTTTCCGTACATTTCGGCAGAGTGGATCAAATCCCAGTGCCAATTAGAACACCGAAATTTACAGCAGGTTAACAGGAAAAAGGTCCGGTGCTCGCTGCAAAGTTCCCTCTTCCTTCAAGATGTACCAAGGTAAGAAAAGCTAAGAGTATGTGACCCTTGAGCCCCCCCCCCCCCCCAACCTACCTCACCACTGCATTAAATCACTATCAGCTAGTATTCTTCCCACAAGGAAATGTTGAATCAACATTTCAATATGATCGATGATACAAACTTGTACTCATATTCTGTAGTTTATTTCCTTCAATCTTTAAATACCTGGTACTTTTATATCCCCGCAGCTGGTATTCAAATATTGGCGAGTCTAGAAAGACCAATCAGTTGTGGGATTCCAGGTTATGGAGTCACCACATTAACTCTCCGCTACTGAGATCTGTGCTCACGAGCTCGGTATGATGATGCTCACTATGTGACACTGACTTATTTACATAATTGTGATCTCATTTATTTCGAGATCAAACACTTGACTCAAGAGCATGCCTTTTAATTCTTACCAAGTTTAACATCAAACACAATTCAACTTAACAATGCATGTCTTATTTCTACAAGTCATACTTTCTAGTCAATTACGCCATGCATGCTGGATTTAATTCATTTAACTCAATTTGTTGATGGTATAGATAATCCAACCAAATGTTATACTGTGCCATTATTAAATAATAAGGCGAGTTCTATTTCCCAAAAAATATCACTAACGTACAATAAATGAAAATATTATGACAACAACTTGTAAAACTTTCATGTTTTAAAAAAAACTGACCTGTCTCCAAATGAAGTTGCAAACAAAAAGAGAAGCTGCATGTCGACCAGATGGTCGCCAAACAGATCAATGAATTTCAATAGACAACAATGTTGTTAAATACTATGAACCCAGACAAATTACAAAACTGCTGACGTCAATAAGCAAAAAAAAACAGGTTTCAAACACAATTTTCAATTACCGCAAAAAGAGGGTCGATCGGCCGCAAGAGTGGGTTGATCGGCCACAAGAGTTGGTTGGTGTAAGTCAGACATCATGCTAATTCTGGATTGTCTCTGTTGGTGCCACCTTTACTGCATTGTCATGGTTGTCACGGTTTTGGCGTTAGGGTGGCACCGGTATGAAGAATAGAATTTAGATTTGCATATATTTGCCTGTCCCTGTTTTGAGGTGATATGCACTAGCTGGTAACTGGGTGCCCTCGAGTCGAGGTTGAGTGTACTGATGATGATGCTGGCAAGGATATTGGATGTTGTTATTGTGTCGGATGTTGGTATAGACAATTCTCCTGTTTGCTGCTGTGTATGCGACATCTGCACTCCCTTAGTTGCAATCGTCCTCGATTGTTATGACATGTTATTCGCTCCCTGCTATTGATGCGACATCTGCATTCCCTTAGTTGCAATTGTCCTCGATTGTTATGACATGTTATCCGCTCCCTATTATTGATGCGACCCAGTCACAGTCTCTTTATAGCAATTTTAGTGCCAGCAGGTTTCGTGATCAAACCATCAGACATTATATTGTTTTGATATTTTTAAAGTTTATGTTTCCCAGATTAGATCGGGAAAGCTAACCCATATAATACCCTATAATATTGATGTAAACCAGCACATCATTATTGTGGCGATATCAATTATCAGGATCAACAAAAGGATAGGCGGACTACTTTGCATAACCACGTTGTAGCTTTGCTCTTCTTTTGTGGTATTCGATTTATCCGAACGTATTCAACACTTCTATCCTTAACTGTTTTTGGCTCAAAAATATTGTTTTCTCCGATAGCTGTATCTAAGAAAAGTTATCTGACCATGTAATAAGAGAGGGCAACTTCTACTCCAATCCATTATTCAATACTAACTTTTAGCAGGGAGTTTATATATTATCCTGAACTTCGTGGTTTCAGGTGTTTTGGAGGTGAATATTTTTGGCTGTCTATTATGAAACTACCAGAGGAATGCCTAGGAGCTTATTCGCTACCAATAATGCATTTCTTAAAAATAGAAGGGTTTAAGAAGTTGGGTAATGAATAGAAAGTTTACTCCTTAAATGAAGTTTTCGTAGTAGGCAAAACTCATTATCTCGCAGAGGCTGGAAATAATAATACTAGCTAACATTTATTACTTAATCTTATCACTGTATAACAATAAGCAAGTTATCGGGTGAAAGTTGTAAAGTCACACCCAAACTAGCCAAACAAACCTATAGCTAATATTATTACTCAACAGGTCCATGTTGTTGTTCTATTGTAGACTATTTCCAAATTAATGGGGCTTTAATATAATAATACCTAGATATTAAATTTAAATTTTTCATGATTAACATGTTCTCATTAGTCCATGATTGCTTTAGAATTATAGGGCCTTGCGCCAAAAATTTTTTTGAAAGTAAGCTGGAGTAAGCAGACCATATTGTTTGAGGAGCTGCTTTATTTTCTGACCATCTACATCGTCTGAATACAAAGTATTATATAATAAAGATCATGGTATATACATAAGAAATCATACAGTTGGATTTCTTCTCCCCTGACTTGTAAATAGAACCTGGATGATGTACGAATATCGTACACGCAGATGCAAGTTTTCAAGGTTCAGTTTCAAGTCACAATTTTACATGTACAGATGGCTAAAAGCATCCATTCTATTCAACATTGATACTTTTACTTCATTCTCTTCCTTTCAGTCTACATTATCTCCTGCTTCCCAGGTCTTTGCTCAATTTTTTTTTAGATCTGAAATTCAGTTCACTGTATCTTTTCTCCCTGGGGTTCGGTGGTGGAGAGATTTGGCGAAGGAAAGCTATTGCTGTTGCGTTGATGTCCTTACTTGTGTCATATCCCTCCACTATTACACCAGGACGGACAAAGTCTTTTTGGTGATTATCTTGCCATGATATCTTTCACTAAAGTAGGACTGACAATCGATCAAAGTCATAGGCCCACTGATATATATTCATGGATAAGGGGAACATATCTGACCCTGAACAAGCGCATCGCAATTTATGCTTGATTGCTGGAAACAATTTCTCATCTTTTATTGGTCCAGAAGTTCAGTAATGCTACCGCCAACCCCTTGTAAACATTTTGCCTGAGTTTTAAAAGCTTGTTACTGGGATAATCAGACAATGCATTACGTTAAAGCTGCCAGAATTTTGTCTGGATCCAATTACTGACACAAAATTATACAATGATGTAATTTCTTCACAAATCGTCACTAATCCATGAATTGATACCACTGCATAGGCCATCTATAGAACATGATTTTAATCACAAATTTATTGCAACAAAAGATCAGAACTCCTAATTTATCCTTACTCTGTGAAAACAAGTGATGTATTGTTATAGTAGGCATCAGATTAATTACAATGTGGTCTGGCTTATACTTTTGGCTTCACTGATTGGATGAGCTGAATCATACAAACGCCTAATTTGATATCTGCTTAGAAGCTGCTGCTGTTCTCGTAGCAAGTTGTGCCCATCTTTACTGCCTTGTGTTTATAAGTAACAATAGCATACAAGTAGAAAATGTGACAAGTAGCTAACGGAAGTATTGGTGTAGTTGCGTAGTGTTCATTCATAGCTAGCACACAGGTTTTATCAAGTGCACAGGATTATTGGGTACATTGCTATGCTATCTATGATTAAATCCTTGTCTCTTAGTAATTTTACAAGCTTATATCAGGAAATTACTCAATAAGCTGTAATATCAATGATAACAGAGCTGTTTAAAAAAAACAATCTCTTCAGGAGCTTTGATGTATTAGACAACATTTCTGTTTATTGAAGATATTTATTAACGGTCTGCAGGTATGATGAGGACTTCGTTCTCTAGAGTAACTCTAACCTGTTTGCTCGTAACTGTTGGTGTATGCCTAATGCTCTGGGCTGGATTAGTAGCAGTAAGACTACCAGTAGCTGACTCTGCTGTTATAAAGATCAAGTCTCCGGAGATCGCCAGCAATGACTTTGATACCATCTCAGAGGAATTGCCAAAAGAAATCGAGGCTGAAAATAGTGAGTGTTTTGTCACAAAGCGAAGGAGGTTTTGTTTAAATGTTGGTCTGTTCCCTGAGACAGCTTGAGAACTGCCGGCATATGGCATGTGAAAGATTTGTATATATTCATATGCTTGAAATTGCTAAATTTGAGACAAGCGAACCTCTAACTCTTTCAATTTTATAGACACCCACATAAAGTCATCATCATAAAACTAGCTGAACTAAAATCCTAGTTAATATTGACTCCTCTGGGCTAGCTAAACAAATCCTGTTTGCTCTCTTCGTTTTATCAATCGGGGGGGGGGGGGGGGGGAGGTAATGACAGGTGACATCAGAACCTGTATTAAATCACTTATGACTCATTTAATATATGAGTAATATACAGGCCCATAGCTATAGGGGAGGCAGTGAGGCACTGCCTCCCCTGGTAAGCTAAATACAGTGACCTAAAACACTATATTTGAATAATCTATGTCAGAATCGGCTCCTATAGGATTTCCATTTGTTAATTATATGCCTTAAACGACTCAGGAGCGGCTTACAGCACCTCTCCTGGTGATTCTTTTGTTTTTGCTGTTGACTTTTGCCTCCCCTACTATTTTTTGCAAAACTACGCCCCAGAAAAACCAGAGCGCAACTGTATTCTTCATCTGCTCCACTTGGTTCACTTGTCTGCAAAGGCTTTTTATGGGGAACATTGTCAATCATTTTCGCTCTCACATTACTCAAATATTAATGAATATATCTCCAAATTCTCACCTTTTAAATTCATTACCTATTTGACAGCAGGTCAACAGGAAAAAGGTCCGGAGTTCTCTGCAAAGTTTTCTCTTCCTTCAAGATGTACAAAGGTATGAAAAGCTACAAAGACTTTGTTACTATCCAAACTATGATTGAGTTTTTCTAGCAGATGGGTTCACCTTGACCCACCCCCCCCCCTACCTCACCACTGTATATGACCACACACTATTATTCTCAGCAGGAAATTGTGAGTCCGCATTTCAACATGATCAATGATACAAACTTGTACATTATCGGTAATCTATTTCCTCGACCTGTAGGATCCGGAACTGTTATGGCTTCATAGCTTAGAAGCTTATCACAATTTCTTATCTAATTCATTCTCAACAAGTGATGTGATATGATATTGTTTGAATTTAGAAGCCTGTGTTACCTAGCTTAGATTGGGAAACCAAAACCACACATTAAAGGATTAACTTGAAAAAGTTCGTAATCATTATTTGTGTCAATATTATTTTTAGGATCAACTAAGAGATAGGCAGACCACCTTGCGTAACTGGTGCGCAAATAACGGGTTTCCGATCAAACCTCCCATGAAACATACCTTAAATCTGTATAGGAATCTTGATGAAATCTATGTCAATGACGAGTACAAGGTGTTGTACTGTCACATACCTAAAACAGGCTGCACTAACTGGAAAAAGTACTTTATTCTGCTGAGTGGTGAGTACATTACCTACATAGAGGTATTATATATATATATATAATAAGATATATTTCATATAAATATATATTTTATAGATATATATATATATATATATTCCCATTTTTTTGGGAGTTAAAGATGCAGTAGTGATGTGTTTATCATGAAAATGGAATTTGCTGACACAGAATTATGTGACACCACCCCAATCAATTTTTATGTGACACCACCCCAATCAATTTTTTCCCTATATTCTGCTAAGAAATTAGTGTAACACATTTCCAATTTTCAAGTACTACTTACTCTGTAAAACCCAAAAACAAAAAGGACTAGGCTGGAAAAGTGAGGACGAGACAGGGGGGGGGGGGGTGGATTTATTAACCAAGGGTTTTGCTTGTCAACACCAAATTACTAAGTATGATCAATCTCTGTGCATCTTCTGATTCGCCTGTACTTCTATATAGACAGTGGCCTTAGCCTAGATGTTGTTGCTATAATTGGAACAAGAACTTGAAGATTTACATCCTTATCATACGTGTGCATTAATCAGTTAAGGTCGAACAGCTGAATACTTCAAACCATTGACAACTATTTATCCTGGATTGATATTAAAATTTTTATGTGAGAATGCCAAATCCATGGATCGTTCTAGTTTGGATGCAGCTGAGTATGCATTCTACAACAGCATATGCTATCCAAGCAGAATTACATAGCATAACTGTACCTTTGCAACTAATTGGCTCAAGTTTTATATCTCATGGGGATTGTTCACATTGATCAATTAATTGTGGAGGTCATCTGAGAATTCGTTGTTGTCTCATTTGTTGTAGAGTACTAATTACTAGCAACACAGTCTTGTGATATATTCTAATCAAATCACCCTCTGTATTTCATATACTGATGGTATGGCTTCCTTACAACTTTTATTTATTTAGCTGATTGTTCTATTAGGAATGCATCCAGGTAACCGCTTCTCGGCCTATTGGCTATGATCTAAGTGTCACTGCCAATGGGCGATCAGTGCCTCTTCCAGTTTCTGGCAGCTTGCTGCATACTCATGATTAGGAGGTCCTACATGGCCTCACCTCTAGGATTCTAGTTTTCAAGGATGTATCACACACTCAGTATGAGGATTTCGGGCAACTTGCGTCCCTCTTTAGGGGCAGCTAACCCTCTCTTTTGTCTTAAGCTAAGCCTCATTTTTCAAAGATTTCTCTTTCTTGCATTATTTTTATTTTAAATTATTCCAAAATTTTGTTATGCCATTGCCAAATACTTTTCAAATTAAAGTTATGTATCTTGCATTGTTTGCATTTTGTAGGAAAAACCAATTTCACAGAGGTACATCAAATCGAAGGTGATGAGGCACATTCGACTATGTTTAAGACAAGTGTCAGAAATCTGTCATCATACAGCGATAATCAGAAGCTCAAAATTATCAACACCTATTTCAAGTTTGTCATCGTCAGGCACCCCCTAACAAGGTGAGTACCCCATTACAAAGTGAGCCCACGCCATAACAAAATGAGCAACCGCTAACATTGTCAGGCACACCCTAATAAAGTGAGCACCCCCTATCGGAGTGAGCACCCCCTTGCAAAGTGAGTACCCCCTAACAGAGTGAGCCCATCCCTAACATAGTGAGTACCCCCTAACAGAGTGAGCACCCCCTAACAGAGTGAGCACCCCCTTACAAAGTGAGCACCCCTAACAAAATACACTGGATAGACAGGCTTGAAAATCTTCATGTTCAAAAGGAAATTGGTCTAAAGCAATGTTGGCCCACAGCCAGCCTTTCACGGTGTTTGAGAATGAAATCGCAGCAATGGTTTGTCATTTATGGGGTGTGGGGGGCTATGAAACTTAACCGCCTATGGCTGCAATTACCTTCTGAACACCAAGGGTGAGTAATGGCCGACATGTCTGCTTTTTTTTTATGTCTTTCACCTGTTTGTCTCACACATAACCATGCTGGTACACGTGTTCTAATGAACATTCTGCATTAAGACCATGGAACCTTTCTATTGGCTTCTTCGAATTTGTTTAGGTTATTCTGATTAATCAAAGTTATTATATGTGGTAAGTTCATGCTTCATGCATAATGCTGTCTGTGCTATTACATCATGATTTTGTCTGATCTTGATAAGAAATCTGTCCAAAATGAGATATTATGGTGATGGACGAGCTAAGGGTAAAGGTCAAGAGACAGACTTCACCGCTAAGCTGACCACAATGTGATGTTAGACACAAGTCTGTGCCCCCAGACTCTTCCCTCCCCCCTTTCCCCTCCCCTTCCAACAGCTTCCGCCACATATAACAAGTTTGTTCTTTCTAGTCTGGTTACGAAGAAAATTTTCAAAGTCAGCTTTCAACGTACGGGTCTGGCTTAGCTATAACCACATTACAGCCTTGCTTTTCCCATTTGGTGTTGGCTTTGTCTAAACGTATTGAAAATTCTTGGTTAGTTATCCAACCATGTTATAAGAGAAGACAACCTCTACTGGAAAGTCATAATCAATACTTGTTTCAGCAGAGAGTTAGTTGGGAAGCCTGTATATATCCCAAACTCTGGTTTCAGATCCTGCACAATTTAGCTAGTAAAGATAGGCTAACATTAACTCAAATTCTTCTTTTTATCGAAATTTCCACCTTAGCGAGTACATTTCAGTGCTTGCTGACGTAAGGTCACACCAGAACTAGCTAAATTAAACTATAGCTGATATTATATTTATTTTGATTTTAGGCTATTGTCAGCCTACAGGAATAAGTTTGGAAAGATCAACCATACTTTTCAGTATTTTACGGACAAGATACTTAGATTTAATGGTCACCCTCCCAAGCACCCTAAGGAACAGAGGGCCACGCTCACAGAGTTTCTCCAGTTTGTCACAGATCCTGAGGGGTTGAACATACACATGAATGAACATTGGCAGAGTTTTCATAGCCTTTGTCATCCCTGCTATATCAACTACGATTACATTGGAAAAGTAGAAACCATGTCTCAAGATGCTAAGTAAGCTTTAGTTATAGTCAACCCTAAATATTTTAAGCACTTACTGCAGCTTCTGATCAAGGGGTTAGGAGTTACATGACCACTGAAATGATAGCTTAACTTCTTCCATCCTGTATCCAAATATTTGCTATGATTAAAACTAAACATTAAACCTTGATGCACATAGTGACCGTTGGAGTGCTGACCTGTAAAAATCACAGTGATATCTTTTCGGCTCTTACACAGTAAACAGGCATCGCATTGAATGGACCGACCAATAGGATGATCAGTGGCTCAGCTGGTATGAGTGCCTGACTTCAGCCTACAAATGTTGAAGGTGGTGGGTTCAAATCTTACTGCAGCCCACCAAATACTACGGTTTGTTGTACCCCTTGGTGGGCTTTGACCTGCCTGCAAACTGAGACCAAAGTCGCACAGACATTACGGCCTTGCCCGTTAGGCACCCCATGTTTTGTTTGCCACTCTTTCCTCAGGATGTGACAAGTGACTAAACCAAGTGATTTCTTTTAACCAACATAAGTTTACTGTTTGTTTTGTAGAGAGATAATTAGCAAAATCGGCTCCAAATTCACTTATCCAGAAAAGGTCTCATCCTCTGATCGCTATGTCGAGGAATCTTTCTCAAAGATTTCTCAGATTCTAACCAAGAGGGTGCTCAGCAAATATATCGATGATGTAGAAGCCTTCGGGTACAACTGCTAAAGTTCTCTCTGATTATTGGTGCTAAGATTTAAATGTACATACAACTTTTAAAGGTTCAGTTTCAAGTAACAATTTCACCTGTACAGATCGGTTAAGAGCCTACATTCTATTCAACATTGATTTTTTTCCATAAATCAGGCTTTTATTTCTTTTCTAGTCTACATTATCCTAGCAGAAACTCACTACTTCCCACGCCATTTCATAAACTTATTCGAGGTTTAGAGTTTCAGATCACTGTTTTGCTGTTTGTTCTTTCTGGTTTGGCGGTGGAGATATTTAAAAAGAGCAAGCTATTGCTGACACATTGACACCCGTCCATTGCCATATCCCCGTACTACCAAACCAGAAAGGACAAACTTGTTTAGTGATTCAACTGCCATAATGTCTTTCATGATTATTAGACTCATCAATAAAACCCAAAACGAGATCTACATACAATCGATATTATCATCCATTCTTGATCTGAGTCATAAGCCAAATTCCCAAACTTGATTAAAATCACAAATTCATTCGCATCATAGCAAAACTCATCAAGGACCAAAAACTTAAAATAATGACTGACTTTTATGATTGGAAATGTTTCTGCTTAACCTTGACCTGTGAAAGATAAGGTTGTAATACTGTACTGTTTGTATGTTGTGTGATTTGTGTGTTTGTGCCAGTGATTAGGACCAAGGAAGAGACTGCAGTGCCTGTCTTAGCAAGCTTTGCTCGGTGGACAAAGCATGCTACTTAAGATCAGTTAACTACAAAGACAGGCTACTTAAAATCAATGAAGAGGTGGTTCATTGTTAAAACAGGTTAAAATATAGCTTATATTCTTAGTTTACAGGAGTTATCACCAGCTGTCGACAAAGAGAACAACTCCTCCAATTAATTATCTTGCAACACTATTATACTTTCTGTTGTGAGCCTAGAAGGTACCTACTTCTAGCTCGAGAAATTAATATCTTTACATTGCATATTCTCTCAACTGCATGAGAGGAATATAAAAAAATGTGTGAGGTTATAGTAATCGAGGCATAAGTGCAGAGCTGAGAATCAAAGATTATATTTACTACACATACAGCATGCAATGAGCTACTGTAGCCTGGGCAGGCTGTTGTGTGGTGTCGTCACCACCCACCCACCCCCGACACGACAGCCTGCCCAGGCTAGAGCTACTGTATGTATATGAAGTAATTTAGACATTTCCAATTATTGAAAGAAATTTGATGAAAAACCAGAATTTGTTTATTTTTATACACTTAGCCGCAGCCATGAAAAAAAATCAAATACAAGAAATAAAAACGAAAGCCTTTTGAATAGTAGAGATTATATGTGACATCTATAGCTAGAAGGTACAGAGACGAACATATTTTCTTTAAGTAAATAAGTTATAGTTGGTTTAAAGCGGGGATATTTCACAGCAAAAATATAATGAAATTTAATTTAAATTTTAAATATTTTGAGATTCACAAGCACCATCAGTCAAAGGAGTCTTCACAGCTAGAGGTATGGTACAATTTATCTTCAATGTTTTAGAAAATGATGACATAATGAGTGCAAATTCTTAGAAATAAGTAATGATAGCTACCACATTAGCTGCTCTTTATCACCTTTGCTAGACACAAAGAAACTGCCATACCATTTCAACTAAGCCTATGTCAGTTTGATTCAGAGTTATCCTGATACCATCCTCAATACAGCATCAAAGCCAGTTCAAATCAAGAGTCCATCGAGGTAATCTGATTTTAATTAGATTTATAGAGTCTAGGCTGCCATTTACGCTACATGCTGTCATCCAGTTATAGTTACACTGATGGTCGGTCCGACTTCTCTTGTGGTACTTCGCCATGCATCGTTTTTCTTCTCTGATTGTACTTCTTCGATTTCTTACTTGAGTATTTGTTTGGCTTACCACCGTAGTAAATCTTACCATCAGCCGCTTCGTATTTCCCTCCGTATTTAGAAGCCTTCTGTTCTATAGAAGCAGACACGTTATGCTCGGGGGTGTCTTCTTTACGCCTAAGGCTCATGTTAGCTTTACTTTGGTAGTTGTCAGCTCCTGATGCAGGACGAGTGTCGACTATCGATGGTTTGACATCTGCGAACTGTGGTTCAGCTCTGTACGACGCTGCGTTATATGCTCTTCCCGTCACTGGCTGATAATAAGCCGACGAAGAAGAAGAAGGATTGGGTCTAGAAGAATAGCTTGAGGATCCCGAGCCGTATTTATTAGAGTCATGTGAGGAAGGGTTATAGCTACCCGCCCCGTATCTAGAGGATGAAGCACCACTGACAAATCCTGTTGAAGCACCTCCATATTTAGATTTAGCTGTGTAGTCATATTTTGGAGGTGGGTATTTAGTGTTAGTGTCGTGTTTCTTATACATGTCATATTGACTGGTCGACGGAGGCTGATAACTCACTCCACCTATATCACCGTATGAGGTTTTAGCACCGCCATATTTCTTTTTAGTAAACCTTGATTTATTTGATCCCCTGTCAGAAGTAGCATGTTTAGGGGTAGCTGCACTGTACACTGAATAAGAAGGAGCCTCATACTTGTTACTCTCTGTATGGTTTGAGCTACTAGGTGGCTTAGTGTAAAGACTTGTAGCGCCATAACTTCCACCGCCTGCTCCACTTGTGTGACTCGAAAGGTCTGGGTAGTCAAACCTAGATGTTTTACTACCTCCGTAAGCTTTTGTAGATTTGCTGGAACCTTTGCTGGCAGCAGGGTCATCTTCAACTATGAACATGTACGTACCTGAAACAAAAGTATCTGTTATGATTACCACCATCACATATTTCATAAATCGTCAGGGATGACCTGTATTGTAGATTTAAAGTGAAAGCAAAAACAACCACTGTTCATATCAAAGTAATCTAGTAGCAATGAACAGAAAAACTAAATTTACTCGCACAAGGACATTATTGAATGTTGTAACCGGTTACAAAGTGGGAAAACTCAGGGTGTAGAAGGGTCTAGACTCTAGAGTATATTATCCCCCCTGTTACAGATTAACACTTGCTTGCTATCAGATTACTTTGATGTGAACAGTGGTTGTCTTTTACTTTCTGAAACAAATATTATGTTGGGAAATTCATGATTTATCGTTTCTTCAATGGGACAAGGCAGAGGGTTTTTTACTCTGCTTGATGCTTTTATTCTTATTGAATTACCACAATCTGTTTTATTCCAACATCACAAAACTACATAACGGTTTTCGCCTTTTGCTCAATTTTCAGATTTTCCTGAATCAAGAATTCAAATATCTTCTATCACTATTATAGTGTCTTTCTTTTTGTCTTTTTTTCTTTTGCTTTTGCAGTGAGTGTAAAACATTTTCCTAAAAACGATTAAGATTGCCAAATAAAGTAGAAGAAAAGACAAACCAACCTGTTTCATAATCATATCTAGGTACACATCTCTGCTTATTCTGGCTTGTCTCCTCGTGTTTCAATGATGTGACAGGTGTCATCAGGTGCTCCGCCACATTGTCATACTTCGGGGTGTCAGCTTTTCCTTCACCACTAGTCCGCTTCTTTCTTTTATCCTGGTCAGGTTGTTTAGACTCCCCAGGTCGTGTGGGCTCTGTGGGTGTGACGTTGTCATAGTCAGATCCTGCTGGGAAGACGTTTAGAAAGACTAGATCTTGAATAGTGAATGTCTCAATAAACAGTTACTGCTACGCTTCTCGTCCTATTGGCTAAGATCAAAGTGTCGTCTCGGCCTATTGGCTAAGATCAAAGTGTCACTGCCAATGGCTGAGTAGTGCCAGTTTCTGTTTTGGTAGCATGCTGCACATCCAGTTCAGTTACTACATGAATGAACAAACCCTGATGATGATTAAAGCATCCATGAAATTAAGACTGAGATTATCAAAGCTGTTTCTCCAGCTAATCAGCTTCAAAAATCATCATTGACTGAATGTGCTATAAGTTGGGAGGCATTAAATTTGTCTAAAACACTCCTAGAACCACAACCTACCAAAAAGTAATATTTGTGCTTAATAACAGTGCTGAACATAGCAGCAGTTTCCCATACAGTGATATATGCTGACTAATTTATAAGCAACTATAGGGTACAGTAGTTATTATATAGTGATACATATTGATGTGTAGAGATGTATACCTTGTCTTCGTAGTTGCTGACGCCGCTGTCTTCTCACCTCTCTATCTTCTGCCGCCTGATTCTCGCTGCTAACCTGTAGATCCTGAGGCCTTTCATTACTCGGAGCTCCAGGATTTGATGCTTGCTTTCTAAGCCGTTCCCTGCGTTGCTGCCTTGTTAAGCCTTGGTTACTACTGGTGCCAGGCTCTGACGGCTGCTCTGATGTATCTTGATGCTCCTGATGCTCCTGGTGATCCTTGTGCTCCTCTGATGGTTCAGGCTCTTCTAGGGATTGATGGTCTGATTGAGTGTGTAGTGAAGCGTTCCCATTCAATTTGATAGTATCATTGTCAGGTTTATTGCCATTCTTATAATCATCCGTATCTTCAGTCAGAGATAGTTTCTCTGTTTTCTCTTCCTCTAGTATGTCTTTAACTGACTTGCCGCCAAACTCCTGTCGACTTGGCAGCTCCACGCTCATCATCTCCCGGCTTTCTTGTAGGGCTTTAAGGGCGTTGGCTCTCAGCTGCTGGTATTCACTCAAGTCTGGTGCCTCAGTCGTTTCCATCTCGCTGAGGGTAAGCCCTGCAAAAGTTTTCTGCTTCCTGATTTGTCGCTTGGGCCTTGCAGATCTAGGTTTTGGCTCACCATTAGTTGTATGGCCGGAGGATTTGTTCTCTGCTATAGAGGAGGCAGGTTTCACAGTTATGTTGTTGCGCTGCGGCTTCTGAGGCTCCAGACTAGAAAGGGACATTGACATGATCGACTCATGGGTCGAATCGTCTGAAGCACCTTCTGTGGCAGTGGGCTTGGTAAGCATAAGATTGCTCTGCCCTGATTGATGGTTAGCACCAGTGGTAAAGAATCCTTGATGATTTAGCAGCTCTGTAAAATCAAAAATAAACAAAAATGCAGTTGACTATGTAGCTACCAGGTTAACAGCGAGTATGAGTTACCAAATCTTGTAAACCTAAATCATCTAGCACTGAGCTAGGGGGTGGTTGAATTAGAAGAGACAATAGCGTAAGTAGGACTCCTGGAGGGTCTTACTATTTGAATGAGGGATGCTTTTTAAATCAAATTATCATTATTACATCGCTCAAAAATATTTCTCACTTTGGTCATTCAATTAGCCAAAATCGTCCACTAACAATCTTATAGTTCCATCGTTGAGTGGGCAATTTTTGAGCAAGGTCCTAGTAGATCTTGCTCACTTGCTAAGTGCGCCGTCAGTTAGCAATTTTGGCAGTTTTTAATCGAAGGACCCCCCCCTGACTCACAAACAAGAATGTATAAGTTTGTTTTTATTTACCTGTCTGACTGTTAGACCCCGACATAGTATCCGAAGCACCAAACGGAGATTTGGGAGCATCTTCAGGAGTCTGAGGAGCTGAAAATGAACCGCTAGCATCACTTTTTCCGCTTGTCTGTCTCCGTAGTCGCCTCTCTCGTCTCTTTCTCCTCGCTTCCTCTTCTCGTGAGGCTGCCAACTACGCAAAAGGAAATATTCAATTAGTCAATTAATCTGTCAGTGAGAATAATGTTGTCTCCCTGGTACTTTTTTGTTTTGACAATGATTAATAATTTTAGTTTTAATTTATATTTAATTTCAATTTTTTTAATTTAATTAAATTTTTTTTTACAATGTTTAACAAAGAAAACCTTTTTGAGAGCCCTACTGCTTCTCATCAGGAAATGAGATGTATGTACTTTGGATTACTAAAACCTACCACCGATTTATGGATCAAAAATGGTAGTGGTTCCCATTCTAGCCCTCCATTCTAATTAAACAAGGTTAAGCGTCTTCCAACCTTCCAACCAAACCGAAATCTCCACCTGATTTAAATTTTAAGCACATAGACTGCGGGTCGTGATACTTACGGCCGGGTCTATTATCTTAGACTTGGATTTGATACCACTGGTCTTCATATCCTCTTCGATGTTATGTTCTGGTATTGGCTGCTCACAATCCTTCTCAGGTACCTTGTTCTCTCGCCCTCCGAACCCTCTCAACATACGATCCACTTCTGGCATTGTTATATCTGAAACCATAAGTAAAGGTATCTTATATTACAACAAGACTTATCTCCTCATAAAAAAGAAGAAGGCAACTTGAGTCTCACTCACCATCCTTAAAAATACTTTTTTTTTGCATATCCTGTTGCTGCAACACTGACATGAAATGTAAGGTTAATAATACTCTTATCTCATCTCTTTAGCTCTTCAGCTAAACACTGTCTTCAAATTCCATGCCAATAATCTATAATTGCCGCTGGGGGACTGTAAGGACTGAGCGATACCTGCTCGGGTCTCATTCCCAAATCGTTGGCTCATTGATGGAGCTTTTTTAATTCTGAGTGAGCAATATGGTAACAAATTTTGACAGATCAGGTGATAATTTTGAGCGATGTGATAGTGATGATTTGCTTTCAAAAGCATTGTTCATTCTAATTGAAAGACCCCCCTTCCACCCCCATAACAACACTGATAGACATTGAACCCCCAAGCAAAGCTCAAAGTATTCTGGAACAACTGTTCTCACCAGAGTAAATCCTCTCAGCAGCAAGTGGGAAGGGTGAGCCACCTGCTGACTTGGCTCCGGCAGCATGATCCTCTTTCAGCTTAGAGATAGGTGTCAAAAGGTCATCTTTACTCAAATGAAAGTCTTTTGGTGTTATCTGTAAAGTTAAGATGTTTGTAGTTGACCATGAATTATTGTGCACAAAAATGAGTGTAGGGGAAGGCGGGGTACGTTGAGCCAGTTTTTACATATTTTATTGTAACATGCAGTTGAATTGTGCCAGATTATCAAAAATTGGCACTGAAATTGGTCTTCATGTCTTCCATCAACATGAGTGAGGTCAGAAACCTATTGCAGCAAGAAAAGGAAATATTGCTGTTTCAAAAAAAATCGGGAAGCGGCTCAACGTGCCCCAAGCACAGGGCACGTTGAGCCGGGTCCGCATTTTGAATGGGGCACGTTGAGCCACTCTCTTATGGTCATCTCTTTGCTGATGATAACTTTTTAATTCATTGCAACCATAAGAAATAAAGGAAAGGAACCAAATTCATTGCAACAGCGCATTTTTTCACTCAAGTGAACTATAAAATATAATTCGCAACACAAATAAATGTCTTAAATTTTTGTGGTAGAGGAAAACTTGCACACGGCAAACTTGGTGATAAGTGAAGGGAAAAGTGAACTCAGGGTAATTGCTGACTTCATTAAAGAAACATTAATTGCAATGTTTTTGTTTTTGTGTACATATACTTCATATACACTTTCATCATATAACATTTATATACTGCGGAGCATGGCTCAACGTGCCCCAACGGGCATGGCTCAATGTGCCCCAACAGCCTGTTTTTCGCTTTCAATTCGAGTTCAACAAAATCTCTCCATCAGAGATAAGTTTAGATTATGTGATTTTGAGACTAAATATGATGTTATCACATAATAAAAGTTGCAACTTCTCAGTCACGCCTTGTTGGGAATAAATGACATTTCCGTCGATTGGCGCAGTATTTACTTTTTACGCTAAAAGCAATGAAAAACTCAATAATTATCTTCCCTTAGTAGCTATCTTTCTTTTTGTCTGCTCAAAAAGGGTGCCTTTGGTCACATGACCTCTGATGGAGGGGAAAACTCAAAACATAAAATGGTATTTGAAATAAGTGGGATGGATCAACGTGCCCCATGGCTCAACGTGCCCCGCCTTCCCCTATAACTAGGAGCCCTTGAATTGATCTAAAGGCTGGGGTGATTTCATCCATTTGAAAGCGGCAAGGTAGGAATTCTTTCTTGATAGGTCTGCCCTAGCTTGCGGAAAAGGGCACCCCATCACAGTATGATTTAGCAGGCATACACTGTGAATTCACATTTTCATTAGTCAATGTGTTAGTTCCTCCACCCACCAATCAGAGCCAACACATTGGCTAAATATACTTGACAAGGTAAGATACCATCACTCACATCTGGTGGTATAGGAGAAGAAGCTGTCACATTAATGGACATCTCCTCGGGGTCAGCAAGGTGGTCCGATGCCTGATTATTACTCGCTGTAGCCCTTGGTGTGCTTGACCTAGCCTGAGGAGTGGCTGACAACTCCGGTGATGCTAGGGGCGGTCTTTCTCTAGCCCTAGAACTCTTCAGTTTTGTGTCATTAAGTGACATCGCTGCAGCCTGGAATATGAGAGGATTTGTTCGTGAAAATATATGAGTATTATGGATATATAAACCGACATGGTAAAAAGAGTTAACTTACCAAAACAGTAGGTCAAACAATAAAGCTCAGAGAAGACTCAAGAAATACCTGCTCTTTGCAGGGCGTGCTGTACGTGAGCCAGAAATTTTGGTGATACAATCTAAAGTCTAGCTAGATATTTTTCATACAAATATCACAAGGACTTAGACGCTGAAGCTGAAACTATGAGGGTCGGTCTGAATCTATTGACTATGTTACAAAGCAAAGAATAGCGACAATTCAACGAAAAATGCTTTTGGCACGAGTTGTACTAACAAATCCAACCAAAGAATAACCTGAAACCATAGTCACGACTAGATCAAGGCTGATCTATCAAGCCTGAATCAAGAGTTGTTGCCACTACGATGCCTAACGACCGTGGCAGTCAAGCAAAGGAGGGGGAAATGCTCAAGATCCAAACTAAATAGGTCTTACATGATTTAAATCATGAGTCGGGACAACACAAACTACAACTGCAAAGTGTAACACTGCGTCTAATTTTACCAGTCGAGTGACATACCATCAGCGGTGATGGCTTATCAGCCTACAAGTATATGAATATATAAAAGAAACGTTGGAATTGGCCACTTTGTAATAAAACCTCTGACCATTACCCAGAATGCAATTTTACGCAATCAGATCAATGGAAGCATATACATGTTTACGCATGCGCAACCAATCCATTTGTGTTTGTTATGTTTGCAGAGAGACTCTTATCTTAGAGTTGATCTGCAAGCAGTGTGGGTTTGACTTGATCTCCCTGGGAATTCCTTGGGAATTCCAAGTTCGAAATGCATTGTGGGAATATTAATCGATTTTCAATCAATATCTCATTGGAAATAAATACTGAGCACAAGTTCCATTTTGATTGGTTAAGGTCTATAACATTTAGACATTGTGAATAGCAGTTAAGTGTTAGCCGAGCATCCAATGATAATTTGTTTGTTTATAACATACGTCTATATGTGAATACCTCAATAAGAAACGCATAATAATAATCATAGTAATAATGATTACCTTTCTGGCTATTCGTTCAGCCATGGACAGCACTTCACCATCTGAGCTATCTCCCGTTGACTCCCTGGTGGCATTAGCTATCAGATGGTCTATAGCCCTAGGAGCTGGAATAGGAGGAGTGTCTGTCGGTGGCTTTGAAGCGGATAAATCACCATCCTTCGATCTTTGAGATTCTGTGGGGTCTATGGCTGAAACAAAAATGACATTATTGCAAGAAATATTGATCCAGCTGACACTCAATGAGGAGCAAATGATCCCAGAACAGCTCACAACAACAATGTCTCTCCCATAATCAAATTTTCTGTATGAGACTCATGCGAGATAAACATCAGTTGTCGTTCCTTTTTACTGGTAGCTGTTTTGCAGATAAGGTCTGATATCTGTGAATTTGAAAAGTGGTTGGGTGGTGCACTGGAACTAATGTTCTCATGGAGACTTACCAGGTTTCTCTTTCGCCTCCTTCTTTTCCGCTAGTGGATTTTTTGCAGCATCCATCTCTAGCAGCTTGGTAGCAGAAGCATCAGCAGTGATTTCCATCTCAACAACGACGGCGATCTGAGCAACGGTGAACTGAGGGAAGGCATGGTGTAACTCGTTGGATATCCTCAAAGTTCTCTTATCATCTAGAAACAACGGGAGCACACATTCATGTATATATGGTCATAAGAACAGCTGAAGTGAATGCCACAGATCTGAGGAGAATCACATTGTTTTGGCTAACGCTATCACCATCTCTGTGTTCATAAATTCATAAATACTCCCTGGTCAAATTTTGGATACAGAACCTTTTTTATACAAACTATGCTCAAACTTATTCAATCCACAAGAATCAAATTTTTCGCTTCTGGAAGGTATGTGAAATGAATGACGACTTTGCAGAAAAACTAAAATAACAAAATAGCACAAATTTCAATTCACTCGAGTATGTTTTAGGTGATGTAAGTCATCTTACGCTTAGAGGCCAGAGTATCTGTAGCCATAGACTCCTCGTCTGCTGTAAAGAATACGTGTTTCAGAGCCTGATCTAGAGTAATCCTCTGTGTGGGGTCAAAGTCCAACATCTTCATAATTAGGTCAAACAGTGACCTATCAGCTTCACTGTTGCTTCTGACGTAACGCTATAAATATCAGAAGCATAATTTCACTGAACTTAGTACAATATTTTATGTTACCAGTAAATGGTTGCTAAATGTCTCATGATTTTGTTTCATTGTAGAATTTAAGTCTGTATTTTTTTGTACTAAGTTAGATTACTTGTAAACAAATTGCAGGGATTGTTAGCGGTAAATTTATAATGAGAAATAGGCGTATCCGTCAAATCACAAATACAATATCTTTATTGATAGAGATTTGACTCTGCAAAAATTAGCTGTGCAATATTCTATCAGACTAACATAAGATGGTCAGCCATGCAAAGACCCGGAACTTCATGCCTGAACAGAAATAAAAACCAAGGATGGCTTGATGAGTCACTGCTCTGCGATAACTGCTATCCAATGTATTGCCTCTGATTGGTCGAACAGGTGGCTTACCTGACCAATCAAAGCTTCCCATTGAAATGTTTATTGCTCAGTTAGCTTTACCCATAACCAACTTGAAACTTGCTATTAGCCAGGGGTAGGAAAGAGCTACATTTGAATGTAAGTAGTTAAGTGAGAGGGGCTACCAGGGAATGATTCAACTAAGACAGGTTAAGCTGATGCAACCACAGAACTTTCATGATTTTTTTCATCAAGGGAAAGCTGCTGTGGCGACGGAAGAATTGATGCATTCTAAGCATTTTGGTGCACTTCCATGCTCACTTACAAATATGGGCTTGCACATCTCTCGGACATAACGCCCAGATGTGCTATTAGCGTCCCAATCCAATCGTCCATGGTAGAAAAATGGCAGTCTAAACAGGAAGGATAATATGAAAACATTAGAGTTAAAAGTCCCACTTTGAGTTTCTTACAGCAAGCCTCGCTTCAATGAGAGAAAATTGACCATCATATATGAGGTCATCAAAGATTCACTATGCTTGACATCCATCAAATCCATTTGTTAAGTCTATTTGCAATTAATGGTTTGATAAAAAAATCGAAAACCTTTTTCTACAGTTTACACTTACTTTGTCTTACGAGCCATGCGGTATGGAAATTGTCCTAGGACCCTCTCCATCATAGCCATGTGCTCTACATCATCATGGGTCTGAAATACACAAGTCATTAATTATGTAACATACATAAGAAATACGTAACTGGGTCACGTAACTGTGTCACATAACTGGGTCACGGAACCAGAAACATACTGGCATTGATGTGAAAGCTTCAAAAGCTTCAAAACTTTTGTGACGGCAGCTACTTGATATTCTTTGAAAATGACTCAGTAAATGTTCATTATTTTATTGTATTGTATTATTTGTTGTATTTTGAGAAAAAGGGAGTCAGGGGTCATTTCTGAGGAATTTATCATGAGTGTTACCTGAAACAGTGTGTAGCCAGTATATAGCTCAAACATTATACATCCCAAACTCCAAACATCACATGGCTGCGACCATCCTAATTCTGCAATCATTTATAACAGATAGTATTATTGTTATCAAGACTGGCACCAACAAAGTTGCCATAAATATTGAGGGAGAACAATGTGGTGGAAAATAACAAAAGAAACACTTGGGTTCTACAAGAACGGAGGTTGGGACAAGCTCCCTGCTTCGACTATGAACTTTTTTCATAAATATCGAAAGGGAATTTAATTCTTTACCAACATGTCTGCTGCATGATGGGAATAAGCAAGCTATTATAGATCAACTTTTCAAAACTGTAGGCATGGGAGCGCACTATAGTTCCACTAGTGAGATGCATTAGTACATCACAAGTCAAGCTATCAAAACATTTCATAGACAACAATATTGTGCGTACAGACCTAAAATGACCTCGGGAGCTCGGTAGTGTCGAGTAGAGACTATCATGCTGTGATGTTCATCATCGAAAGTAGCAGATCCAAAATCAATCAGTCTACAGTCGCAGTTCCGTACTATTTTTTCACTTTTATGCTATTGAAAGTCAGAAATATAACAATTATTACTTGAAAACTTCTTTGGATTATCATGTCATTTTTCAGCAGACTTTGAATGTTTCAGTTATGAGCCCTGAACAATCGTTTCAGAAAATCATTGTTGTTTTTGATATGATATCAAGAAATTATGTATGCAATAAAGTGTGTCTTTCTCATCTGGTATATAAAAATTCCGAAATTTAGAGCACGTGGTGTGCGCTGTCTTATCAGGAATTAAAACTTTGAACAAACTCAGTAGATTCGTAGCATTACATTGAAGCATTTCTTACCCGTTTTTCATTGTAGACTAGATCGAAATCAGATTCCACAAAGAGGATATTTTCAGGTTTGAGGTCCGTATGTGTGAGTTGATTGTCATGTAAAACTGGAAAAGAGCAAACAATTTGTTGTGTATGAGAATATTCCATTTTAAAAACTCACAAGTAAACCTTACTCATTATGGCGGAAAATTTGGATAAACATTGCAAGTTATGCCACCTCCCTGATGACTATACAGCGAAAGAGATCACAAACTGATACCCATCCAAAGAGCTTTCATGCCTGTTAAACCGCTATATCATGAGTGCCTATCCTGATTTCTCACAACCCTCGTACACTGACAAAACAGCAAAGGGTACTAAAGCTACCACCATAAGCACGATAATTACTTTGTTATCATCTGTGATAGCAAAGATAAGAATCGTTAGCAGCGGAACTTACATTTGACTGATTGGCAAAGCTGTCTAGATATCTCTCTGACTTGATTCATTGGATAAGGAAAATAGTGGTTATTTTTCTACAACAAAAAGAGTTTATGATGAGGCATATTAGGTCAAACATGTTTTTCCCTCTAGTTGAGCCTGAGATTGGCACGTGACGTACTATCCCACATTCCATTTTTATGAAATTCTTAGTCAGATCATAGCACAAAAATCATAAGTAGGTGTGCAACCTGGGTTTCTTGGAATTTCTAGAAACTAACAGCAGAATGCTTAGCTAACTAAACTGTATACTCCACATTGCTATTAAACATTTAAACACAAGTGATTATCATGATAAACTTTTTTATTGATTTTATATTCATGACACCCCTGATCCTCCTGATATCCGTCGGGCAAAGGGTGAGAGTCTGGAAGGCTCAGACTAATCTAACGGATGTCTCTAGCTGATGTGTTGACCTTGATTGGCTCTCACAGCCAACACATTGACTATATTGTAGGGTGGCCGGGTGGTGTAGTGGTTAGGCATGTCAGTCTGACTGTTGCAGGTTAAAATCAAGATCACTACCCATGCTTCTAATGGAGGTGAGCTCTTCATATATAACCCTAGCTTGCCCACCCTACAAGAGTGCGCAAAACAAATGAGTTGTGTCATGTCTTATGTAAGCATATTCTCATTCGCCCCAGAAGGGGCACTGAATAGCAAATTAAGTGTATATCATTATTATTATTATTATTACTGTGTCACACTTACCATAAAATCAAATACGCTGAGACCTAAACTCTCAAACGCAATACAAACGTGACCGTAATACTCGAACCAATCCTTCATCTGAACACATCGACTGAAAACAAGAGAGAGGAAGCAGTCAAACCTATGTCAGATAGGATTAAAGCACACTGTGTCATCAGGGAGGGTGGGAGGTTGGTTTATGGTTTGTTCATAAAAAAAGAAGTTGTCTCCTTATTGAACATGGTGAGATAACTTTGAAGTTTTCATCACATATTATATTCTATATCCTTGTAAAAAGATTCGGCTCGTTTACCAGCGTAGACAGGACAATTGTATCAGCAGTTTTAAAGAACTTACTAGACTCCGTTGGGGTCCATACGATTGATTTTCTCCAGCACATTTATTTCCAGCATGGCTGCTTCTCGATACTTAGCTACATTTTTGATGACTTTCAAAGCTAGAGGTGTTCTATCCTCACTGCGTAAAGTAAACAAGAAAAGTATAACACATCAGTGTTCTCATAAAGGGAATAACATACTGGTTTTATAAAGATAAAAGGAGAGCAATCTTGACAACTTGGTGGCAGGGTTTATACCATACTCCCTTTCTTTTGTTATTCAAGTGATTCCAGGCGCAGCCTGCCCTTTATGGTGTTCGGGAAGATGTCATTAGCAAAAACAACTGCCCTCAGGTTCGATGGCCTTTCCAAACACTATAGAGGATAGGCTGTGATTCAAGCAAGAGGAAATGAAAGAATGACTCAGTCACATCCCTGTAGTTGTAGAATAAGATCTTCCTCAATACATTAACCTCTTGTAATAACAACAGATTGATTTAACAGCATACATAGTACATATATGGTATCACAGTGGGTCATTACCCACTTAGTGTAAACAATTGAAATACTGCTAATGAATTTCAGTTCTTTACTATAATATTATAACTTCATTGATCTTGTTAGACTTACCCATCTAATGGTCTAACACTTAGTACTCTACCAAATGTCCCTTCACCCAAACAATCCACTACCTGATCTGTAAAACAAATTGATAAAGCTTTGAAGGATCAGGCAATGACGGGCAACTGACATTTCCCATAATGCAATTTCCATTGATTTGCTAGAATAATTTAATGAGTTGGATTCCATAGACAGGAGACTAGGAGAGGATTGTCATTATAGCTTTGGCATAGTATAGCAGCGCTATTGAGGGTTCCTGATATACATCAGCAAACTTCTCGTTTACCCAAAGACCAGAAGAAAAACAATCCTGCGAACCTAAAGCAAATGCTAAACCTAAGAATCTAGCATGGCTGAAATGGTAACTTTGTAGAGAACTGTGAGGTTTATACAATCAAGTTACTACTTATTTACATATCTCTCTATATTATCCCCAAAGAGTTATTATATTATCAAATAGAATATACTGACTCTACGGTTATCCCCCTCTTTTTACCTGAAATGCACTTTAATGTACTATAAGTTCGCACAAATGATGTCAGAAAGGTTGTGAGAAGTGATTTGTCTGACAGCATGATTCAAAGATGATTCCTCTGATAATGTAGCTTTAATTATCAGCATTGCCACACAATCAGCTCCACATAATATAGGTGAAATTAGCCTATTACAAAACGCAGACAGTAATTCCAAAAATTCCGAGACCTGGCAGCGATATACTCTCAACCTGCTGCCAGCCAGCTTTGCTTGTCTCATGTCAAATGCTGATTCATGTAAACGTTGTTTTACATGATAAAAGCTGATCTTCTGACATATTCCACAAAGTTATAGCCAGCGGTCTAAGTGGATTTTTTTCTTTGTGGGTACTCTACTCTCTAGGTTGGAATTCGTTTTGAGAATTTTTTACAATTTCTAGATCAAATTATGCAGAAATATGGATCTGTAATAGTATGATTGATATCTGGTCCAAAGAGACAACAATGACACTGTTTTTGAACAGAATCCAGTGGGAAGTGTGTTCTAAAGGTTGCCCCTCTATACTTTTTTTGCTGGAACTCAGAGCACTGGCTATGGCGCTATGAATATTAGCAATAGGCATTGCTGACTTAAATTCTATTAACACATCACAGTAAGAAAAAAATAGCAAGGCCAAGTCAGCAACGCAGGCAGGCACTAAATCTCATCCACGATACAATACTGCAGACACTGATGCTTCCTCATTGATTGCCATCACATCGATATCCCAAAGGGAAGGAGAACAAAATAATTAACGGCGACTTACATCTTTCGTCTAAGATGTCTCCAGATTTGTAGATAAGATGTCCCTCTGAGTCATTGAGCACATGAGATGGCCTATCATTAGGAGATGGTTCCTCTGCTACATTCTTCTGAAAATACCGAACAGAGATAGAAATTAGATTTAGAAGAAACATTATTATGGAGCACTACTACTCAGCCAGAGTGGAAGTGGCCAAAGCTATTGGGTTTGAATTAGCTTTGTCACAATTCTCCATTTTAGTTTTGGGTGGTACCCCCAAAGCAAAATACGATGCCGCGTGACAAGGCTAGGTCTGAATGGAGTACAGGTAAGCTAAGGTACAGCTAACTGTGAACAGGCGATACTACTCCATACTGTCTCATGTTTTTTTCTTTGTCATGATTTATTTTTCCCATTCCCAATGGCCGGCTGTTATGTGACTCTTAGATTGGCTGGTTAACACAGTAATCTTTTGTGGCTACAATTTGGACTGATTTTTTCTTCTTCGTGTTTTTCTCGCACAGGGATGAAATGTTATGACTCATTCTGGCTGAGCAGATTTTCCCAATCTGATTTCCTGCGGAAAATCAGGTTTTTCCAGAATGATAAGTTAGTGAGTCACCTCGGAAACCAGATCTTAAGGATATGCACATCATAATTGACATTTATAGCGACAAAACAAGTAAGGGATGGAAGCTAAATACCAAGTAAGAAGTTGTCCTCGCATGGTAACGAACAGATTGAGCTGGCAACAGAAATGGACTATTTGGAAGGAAACGAATTTTTGTACAACATGTAAAGCTATACAAATAATTTGTAAAAACAACATCGTGGAAAACCTTGTTCCTGTTGAATATCAAGGGTAAGGCGAGGCACCCAATGTAGGACATCTGAAATGATGAGCAAACTATGATTCATCGTTCAAATCAGGGGAGATAACTACCATCAAAAGTTCAGTAGTGTGAAACTATGATTCACCGTTCAACAGCGTGAATATTCCATTTCTGTTGGTTCTATTCACAGTGCAATGATCTTACAGTCTCTATGCTTGTGTAATTTTTGTTTCAGATGAATTTCTGCTCCACAGACAATCAGAGTATGCAATAGATTATGCTTTGCAATCAAAACTTTACTGACGGAAAGTTTCCTGCTTATACTGATCACTGGCCATCATTAAACTAACGTAAGTTAAACACGAGCAACAAGAAGTGAAACCTGCATTACCTTACATACATTACCTACCGGTAGTATCAAATAACTAATAGCGATCTTCTGATTATTTGCAGAGAGATTAAAATATTTGCATTAGGTAGATGAATGAATCAGAAACTAGGGCAGCACAACAGAACACAAGTATTATCCAATGTCTACACCTGAATCACAAAGTCCTAATGAACAGAAAAATCTACCATTTTCCATTCAAGTCTGGAGAGGGTTGATGACTCATCGAACCATCCAGTTATTGTTTATATACTCCTCCCATTGAGAGACAGCTTTTCTTTCCCGACAAAACATTATTTTGGCAAAGCAGACGTACACATCTTAAAGAAATTTCTCGCTGAGTGGTATAAATCTCACGGAGCTCTTGCTATCAAATGACCTCTGCGTTTACAGTCACAGTTTCTAAATATTATCCTGTGCCTTCACCGTTAGCGGATAAATTTCAGAATCAGCTGGGTAGAAGCTAAATACTAACACAAGTTCAATTTGCTTAGGAGTAGTTTCATCTAAACCCAGCATGTTTCAAAACTTTAAATGGATTTCTTAAACCCGCATCCTCTAGGAATAGATTAAAGTCAATGCGTTATCAATCTTTGACTGTAAGTGCAGTGGCGAGACTGTACAATGTTTTCACTTATCTATTCAGTTATGAGTTATGGAAAGTTCGGTGGGATGCGTTGTAAAGGTAGCGCTATTAAATGTAATTGCCTTGCTTGCTTTTATATACACCGCTACTATATCAAATGTCATTAGCAGCTCCTAAGTACAATACAATAATAGCATTGCATATAAGTTTTGGTGTTGAGGAAATTATATTCAAACCGATGAGGCCTATATAATAGCATAGTTAGGCTGTGTAGATCCCAATAAGTTGGCCAGCTTTATGGGTTACAAAGTTATGTCATATAGAAAAACTACAATAAAATTGAACTTTGGGAAGGCTATAGGGCTCAATCTGCCTATGAGCTATGTGTGTGAACTTGGCCCTGAAGGCACTGGAGCCAAATTTAAGCCCACCATTTCATGCCTGAGACAGCATAAGGATGCATGACTTGTGGCTGTTGCGGTAAGAATACCCTGACGCCATAACGCAACGCAAGCGTAACAAGATTTATTATATAACTCTCTTGTAAAGAAATATAGGAATCTGACAGCTGTTAGAACATTTTGCTTCTTCGGTGCAACACTTAAATCTTAAAGGTCAGTGTTTATTGCAACATAAGCACAGCCAAAGTTACCATACTAATAACGAAGAAGATTCCATTCACTCCACCTGCAACTTTGATTAAAACGATCTAGCTCTATTTTTAAATACCATAATTATAATACCATAACCTTTATCAAACTGTGTGTTATGATAAGTTTCAACCACACCCATTGGTATAAAAAGCTGCTATTCTAGGGGTAAGGCGAGGTAGTATTTTTTCCAAAAAAGCTTGACCAATGCGGCCTATAGCACAAGAATCAAGAACCCATGTTATAAGGTTTGCCTTGATATTTGACGTCTGCATTGTAAACCGGGAGTAGACACAACATGCCGGGGCAAGAGTCTGGGGCGGCTCAAACTAGCCACTTTACATCTCAGGCGGTACAAGTCTTATATCTTCCTTTAACCCTCTTATAATCTCTAAATCAGGCCCAGAAGGAGCTCTGAGCAAGCAGTACCGCATGATAAGCTGGAGTGTGATAAAATCAAACCGCTCACTAACCTTTGACCTTTTGCTCTTCTGTTTTGCTTTAGATGAATCATTGCTGGACGGAGCTGTGCGGCTGCCTGAAGAATTGCCACTAGAGGGCGTGTTGGATAGCTTATTCACCATGTTCAGTATCTCGCTAGTAATTGGCATCTATATAGGGTATGATTTTGATGTTAGTTTGAGCTACAGTCCAAAATTCCTGCTAAGTATACACAAAACATAGGTATAAAAGTCTGAACCTGTGCTGTTTAAGTTGGAGCAGCAACGCCACCCCTTATTCCCAAAGAAATTTAATGTAAATCTAAGTTATCTACCCAGGTTTGCTAACTATATTGTCATTACAGCATAGCCTACACAAGTAACCCGCCGGGGGTCAAAAGTCTGGGGGGCTCAGACTAAACTCCGCACTGCCCAAGAGCATGAGGCTGTCAGATGGGAGGCAAGGAATTAAGAGCTGAACCAAATTGACCATGAACGGTACCCTATACGCTTTGAGTACTCTTACTCTCTTCATCCGCCCGTCCCAAAACTTCCTAGCCCGCCTCGAGGTAGCATGGCTAAGTCAGGAAGGTTTCTTTACTCTCAGGTTTAATTCATAATCCATTGTCTAAGATGTTGAAATCAAGGTACTCAAGCCAACATATTGACACAGCCTTGGACAAAAGTTTGGGGTGCTCAAAGTCAAACTAGTACACAACAAAGATGAACATACCTTTGGTATAAAATATCACAAGTTGGCTTCTGTTATATCCATTGAGCTTGGTATAGTATCACTGACATTTCAGAATCCTAATGGTGAGTATATCCCATCTGTGTCATATATCCTTGAGAATGAGGTGTATTCAGAACAGTTAGATCGATCTATGTCCATCGAATATACCTACCAATAACTTACCAATCCATTTTGCATAGACCCCCTGTATAATGATATCATCGGAAGCATAAGATACTAAAGCATAAAATGCGTAAGAGGTGAAAGGTCAGCTATGAGCATAACTCGCATAGCCTGCTCTCCGAAACTTTGCAATTCAAACACATCTAAATCACGTTGATATTGCTTATTAGGTGGCGAATCAGAATTTTGGCTGCAACTGAAGTATGCCTATACACTGACCTTACAAAGATGTTATCATCAATCTCATTAGGTTGGCAGCAAGTTAGCTTAAGAACTTAATGAACTAAAATTCTAACATGCGGTCGCCAAGGCTTACCCCCTACAAACATGCCTTATAACTGATTTTGGTATTGAGGCTAGCTCATTAGCCAAAAATGAATCTTGTCCTATTAAACTATAAGCAAAGTGGCATATCGCACAAGTATGTATAAGGAATCTAGAATAGCTACTTTATCTATTAGCAAACTCACTGACCAATTTACGAAGGCAGCAACGTCTGCCTCGCACCCCCCTGAGACATCGAATGGGCTGCTGCCTCGTGTACTCTCAATAATACAGCGGCAGCAAATAATGGCCATAAATCTATCCTAATAAACAAACAGTCAGCAATTAAATATGATTTCTCCCAATATCCCAAAACAACATTTAGCCCATACACATGATAATAGTTACTAACTTCAACTGCTGAATAGTATTTTTGCAGCCTCTCACTCAGCTATTCCTATAGCAGACAGACAATGTATATGATGGTAGAATCAATGACTTATTTATAATCTTCGGTAGTATAGTATATGCTAGAGCCTACATACATACCTTGTGCACTTAACATGCCTAGTTATAGCTCTACATGTGAGCTTTATTCATTTACATACCAGTCAGTCAAAATAAGAAAAATCATGTAATAATATTGTGAGATGCTTACAGTATGTATTTATTATAGCCCATTTTAGTACCGGCTAAATATAACGTCTTAGTTAGCGGGTCAATAAACACGAAAATCAGCCCTGGTCAGGCCTCATTCAATTACAGTGATTATGAAATTACAATGATTTTTGGCTGATGATAAACCATGTACACCATTTTTGACATGAGGGGGATGGGCAAATTAATTGAGATACCATAGAGTCGAAGTAATACTAGCAAGAGTTGAAGAAAACTTGTTTGTTTGTTCAATGTTCATTGGTTTGTTGTTAAAGCTTGCTGGGAGTTAATATAGAGTCATGAGGTTGAATCAAAGTTAGCTAGCCATAAATTCTCCTTTTCAAGCCCGCAGGAAATGGAGAACTCTCTTCCCGCAGTTAATTTACTTCCCTATCTATGGTGAGTGAATGTAAAGAATATAACTACCTGAACTTGCAGCCTGACAGCATAAGAATGAAAGGTTAGCACTGTTAATCCAGCTTTGAATGACGAATACTTGAGACTTTCTCGCGCAATACAAAGAGACCTGGAAAAAATGTGACTTAATCCATAAGATAAACATATCACTATACACAGCTATAGTTTATTGTCATCAAAGATTGCAATCAAACATTATTTAGAAAGGAAGCAGCGACATTGTGTTACACACATTGCATATCTATGAGTGTGCAATCTGCCGTTGAGGCTAAACTCTGTGTGAGGATTGTCTCCCCACTGATAAGCAGCAGACAACTTAAACGTGATAAAAGTGCACCATAAATACTACTATAATAGTTTGTCTATTACTTATTATTATACTTGATAAGTTTGGAATGATAGATGAGCTTGCAATATAATGCAATAATGCAGCCTCTAAATTGACATCTTCTATAATTGGTGTCTGACCCAATTTCAATAGAATAGTAATTGTATAACTACTATATACCCTCAGCGAATGCATGAGAAAGTGTAAAGTCCAAATTTTTGACACTGCTCAAAATTCCTTCATTTCACTGTGTGCTTTTTATATGGCTTTACAAGTAAATATTTGAAATTAAACTTGCTAGGGTATCATTGCATACTGGTTCACAATCAGGTACACAGAAAACTCTTCTTTTGGCACATAATTTTGTTTAAATTCATAAAATTATTTAGACTGGTATGTACTGGTTTTGCAGACTATGCTTAGATGAACTTTTTGATTAAGTTTAATTCTACTATCTGACTGACTTTGCAAATACAGTACACATTACTACACTGTTGTGGTTTGTCAATGGTTAAAGGTTGCTGAGGATACGAAAAGTTGACAGATATGTACTACAAAATCCTGTTTCAGAGTAAATAACAATCTAACGGGAGTAAACTAAAATAAAGAGATCCCTTACAGCCATGGTTGAGATTACACAGAGTCAGATTGAGGAGTTTCAGAAGACAGGTGCTGTCTGCATCAGGCAGGCATTCTCTCAGTACTGGCTGGATAAAGTAGCTGCAGGAGTGAAGACAGTGCGGGACGATCCGAGGTAGTATTCATACAATATGATTTGGTGACAGGCCCGCCGTTCTAGTGGAGGCAGAGAGGCACTGCCTTCCCTAGGAAGCTAAACACTGTGGCCTAAAACACTATAATTGAATAATGTCAGAATCAGCTTCCCTGGGGTTTTCATTTACTGATTATATGTCTTAAAATGCTTAGGGAGGAGTTTACAGAACCTGTCTTGGTGATGTTTTGGACTCACATCTGACTTTTTTCCTCCCCTACCATTTTTTCTAAACTACGGCCCTGATAGTAGATTGTTATGGATTATAGTGTCTCCACTACAATAGAGATCCTATGGAATTACTGTCCTTATAACAAATCAAATCCTGCAATGGCATTGAATTCTGACAAACAATATCCCAAACATAGAGTGTGTTATATATCATGGATTATGATATATTAGCCAGTTAAACCTATGGGTCCCCACCATAAACTTAATATTAAGTCCATGGTCCCAATCATCTGATTACTTTGCTTAGTGCTGACTTTTGGTCTTTTTACTCTTTAATACTTTATTTCCATGCATCGTACTGGTTTATGTGCTCAAAATCTGCTAGGGTTGCTGCTAGTGGCATTCCATTATCTAGCTATGGTAAATTATTCAATGCCAATAATAACCCGAGTGGGTTTGACCACTTTAACAACCTTAGCATAAACATGTAATATAGTCTTATGTAACGAGTTTCGATACCGCTGCCTTAAAATTTAGCTTTACTCTATGACAGCGAATGGAGTGAGGACCTGGCAGCAGATGGAGGCTCAGGTAAATACTTTAATGATTACTGTCAGTGGAGGAGAATTCCTGAGATGAAAGAGTTTGTGTACAAGTCACAAGCTGCTGAAATAGTCGGTAAACTAATCCAGTCGGAGGTAAGTACGGGGAGGGGTAGCCATCCTCCCCTTGTTTTGCAGTGCACAACAACAATCTAAGCGCACACTCGTCAGCATTACACAGTTCTAATAATGTTGATCAGATATATGTTCTCACATCTCCGAGTTGTCATGATACTGAAGGTCAAAAAGTTGAGCAATTGAAAAGGGGGACCTGTCAGCCATCTTGTGTTTTGATATGCTTGACAACAAGAAGAACAGTCTAAAAATATGAAATGCTGGTTGATTGATGAAGACCTTTATCTCTATCAATTATTGCTCTGACCTGATATAATGACTTTTTCTATGGATAAGCTGTATTCGTATTTTAGGAAGTGGCTTTCTATCACGAGCATACTCTGATTAAAGATGCTGGTACTAACAAGAAGACACCTTGGCATGTAGACCAAACTTACTATCCAATCAATGGGAACAAGGTAACTGCATGTAAAATATGTCCTGCCTCCTCAAAGTATTCAGTGGATTGTTTAGTTAATAGCATAGTTAATTGAGGGCTTAAACAGCCATTCAGTTCAGAGCCAACACATTGGCTAGGTAAAACCAAGGTAAAACAATATTAGCTGATTTCAGGACCTGGTTCTCTTAGAAGGGACTAAAATATATATGTTTGGTATTCACAAAACTTGATTGTGTATTGTGATTTATGTTAGTGTCCAACATGGTTACAATCATACCCAGCACAAGAACAAGAGTTATCTAAATTTTGCGCAACTTCACATTGTAGGCATGCTCAATATGGATGCCACTAGACCCCGTGTCAGAGGAGACAACTATAGAGTTTGTATCAGGATCACACCTGAGTGGTAAACTGTTCAGAGCTCGTAAGTTTGCCACCAGCAATAACTATCCACTCAAGGACGGAGGGGATGATCAGGAGTACATCGATGTACCGGATGTGGATGCAGAGAGGGACAATTTCCAAATAGTCAAGTGGAACGTGGAGGTAGCAGTTTAAATCTATTTTGAGCCTATGAGATTAGCCAGGACCGTATCTTAGTCATCAAGTTAGCCTGTAAATTCCTTGATTTAACAGACTCTTATTCAAGAAACCCAAAATAAACACATAATACCTAACCGATGGGAGAATTGCCTATGGTCCAATCTAGTACTTAGCACTAGCACTCTGATTATCTGTAATTCTTTGTTCTTAGCCAGGAGATGTGATAGTATTCCACATGAAGACCCTACATGGTGCACCTGAAAACATGCAGCCTGTACCCAGGAGAATCTTCTCGACTAGATGGTTAGGTAGGTCAGTCAACTATATAAAAATAGCAGAGAATCTGCCTGTGAGTTGCATAGTTAGTAATCAGCTTGAATGGCAGCACCTATCAACTTAGAGTTGGGTTTCGAGGCACCAGAAGCCAGAGGCTCTGGCGAGGCGATACCAGACTTTTGCAATATCTCTACGTCGCCACAGAGGGAACTAACTTGTCTAGATTTCCTCCCACTACCTGATCAAGAAAGTTATCAAAATTGGAGTTTGCAGGTATCACGGGTCACCTGAAGATTACTGACAGGTAAGCTTTTTTGCATATGGCGACGACTTTATATGCAGATCATGAGAATAAAGTGGAAAAACTAGAATGCTTTTTGTTACAGGTGATGATTGCGTCATAGCCAGTAGACCATGGAAAACATCTCCTCCTACAGCAGGAGGCCAGACTGTGGGAGCTAAGGCTATGTGTGACGAGTTCCCAAGAGTCTGGAGTGCATCCACTGGGCAAGAAAGTCTCTGACTTCACATATTTACTTTATAACAGCGGATAAACAATAAGGCAGAGGGAGCAGTGACAAAATTTTAAAACAAATTTGAATCTTTTTGATAAATAAGAAATTTTAATATTTAATACACATGGCTTCAATCAGGATTTACAGCCTGCGCTCATCCACAAGTAGCCCTGATATGGAATATATATCTCAGTGATTACTAGACCTTTCCATGCGACTAAATTAGTATCCACTGTAAACTGGCTAAAATACATTTCTAACAAAGTAAAAACATTAATTGTATTTATATTCAATTTTATTTGTGTGTAGAAAATAGCACCCGTGACCGCATGTATTATGACATGTAAATGATACTAGAATATAACACTGAAATAAGTTAATATAAAAATAGCACAATGATCAAGTGAAAAGCTGCAAAAAACTATTGGAATATAATTCTCAATGCAATATAGATGAGAAAATAATAAGGAAAGGGAATGGAAAACTCAGATTCTTGCTATGGACTTAGGTTTGGAAAAAGATAACAATGATTTAGTCTTGAAGAACGCTGGAATCATTCATCAGGGAATGCTTGGGAACTGAAGAGAGATAGCAAGCTACAACATCATGACTCAAAAATTCAATAATAATTGTTAAAAACAGGCATTAACAAAATTAGAACAACGACATTGACACTGGTACACTGGTGTAATTTAATTTAAATTCTCTGAAAAATTCAACCTCAAAAAGTGAAATAATCTACTGAAGTTGTCAGAATGTGAAAGTGAAAAAGCAGATGTGACCACATCTAGGGGACAAGCAAGTGATGACAAACATCTCTCACAAAATATAAAAATTCAAAAACACATTGAAAACTACATTCTTATTATCATGACGAAGAAGAAAATACACCAACCATTTCAAAGGAACGTTCCAAAGAATATTTAAAGATGTAAATCTCTCGAATACCCAGTTAGCTCAAAGATAGCATTGATGGAATGACCTGGTCTCATTAGGTCATTTAAGAAAATGTGGGAATGTTATAAACATGTTCTACTGGAAAAATAAGGCAACATTCATTATAAGAAATTTCAAATAACTCTACATCCCTTACGAGATTAGCTTTGGAACTGATATTTCCACTTACTTAGAGTTGCTCTCCCTTGTCTCACCCATTCCTCTTTGGTTATGCAGGACTGTGTAAAGTTGGGTAGTTTAGCTAACGCACAAGCTCCTATGTATGCAGCATGGTATCTATGTGGACTAGAATGTACCTATGGGAAAATCACATAGATAATTATAATATAATATAATAATAATTACAATTATAATCAATGGCATAGATAATAAATACAGTTTGTAGATTAATAAGAATGCTAGCACTATCTCTCTAATCACATCGCACTTTCAAAGAGGTTGCCAGGTTTGCATTGAGAAGATGTACTTGTCAAGTTTTCTTGTTACCTCTATGCGCCTAACTGATTAATTATTGAAGGTTTTCTGCGGTTTAATTAGGTTATCTGCTCCTTGACATTGAGAAGACAACTTGGAAAAAATCAACAAAACCAAACTGAAAGAATCCTGGCTTTGTGTCATCTATTGCCAGCACATATACCATAACTCTGAGATCAGAAATCTGAATTTTTCTGGATATCATAAATATAACAAGTCCCTCAAAAAATAAAATGTTGAAAATCTGAAACAGATCTTACCTGTACATCAACACTTGGAGGTGCAATCTGTTTCAATTCCGTCTCCAGCCTCTCAGAGAACCCTTCGATAAGTGTAGTACCTCCACTCAGGTAAATACTCTGCCACATTTCGCGCCTTAGGTCCATAGGACACTTAGATACTGTCTGCTGTATTAGATGCGGTAGGTCGGGACTGTCGACGCCCAGTAACTCGGCGCGAAGTAAACCCTCTGGGGCTTTGAAACGTGCTGAGTCTACAGTTATCAATCTGCAGAAAAAAGAAAGGATACATCATGGATACCATGATTTTTCCATCTTTTGGCAAATCCTGCCAGCTTTGCCCATCAAGACAAAGAAAAGCACATCATGCTTAGAATTACTACGTAGTAACATTTGATCAATAAAATCTAACCTGATCTACTGATACTATTCAGTCAGCTTACCTTTTAAAATATTCAACTATACAAAGTTCGATTCAAAGAAATATTTGTGTTCAAGTAAATTTTGTTCGGATCAGGACCATAAACGCAGGAGGTCTACCGTGTGCTTGCAGGCAGTGTAGAAATGGTTCCAGCAGGCTAAGGTATAGGATCACTACCCAGCACAAGCCACAGGCTAGATGGGGGGGGGGTGGGGAGCATACTTTATAGGGCGGTCAATATGAGGCCTAATGTATAATGGAAATCAAGAAAGAACAATTTCTTTGTATTCACATTATATTATATCATTTCATTTATATCTTATTATTTATATTAATCATATTATTCATATTATATTCATATTATACAACTTACTTGAGATGAGCTCCCTCAGGTAGATCAAACTGTTCTAAGTCTACAGTAGCCTGACACAGAGAGTTATCTGACATACACTCTAATAGGTCATCCTCGTAATCCTGTGATATGTAACATGTCTGTAACATAAATAATAATATGTTATTATATATTAAAAACTTTATCTATATTTAAATTATAATTGTCAGAACAAAACATATGTTTCCAGTGGATTTAGTCAGCATTATTGTTCCCTTGATTTTATTTTTACTTTTAGTATTTTCTTGCACACCAGGGAGAACATCTGCAGATGATGATAAATGCAAATAAAAATTTATATAAATAATGTGGTAGGATAACAAGTAAGACTGGTGACACATACAGAGCAGGTTCAGGGAAGGATAAGTGATGGCGGAATGCCACATAACCAGCTCAAGCAGTCAAGCAGTTCCATCCCTCAAATCAAAGACCTTGACATAGTCACAATTATGGCTAGCAACACCTACTCAACCTCTATATTTCATATCAACTCCCACCTCAGCTAGCAAAAACTTGGTGCTAACAGACATTAAGTCACCTCTGAACTAGCTAAGGAACGCTATTACTGATATTTACTCTTTTAGGTTGCACTGTTTTACCTTCTCTTTGATAAGCCTAGTGATGAGATGTTCGACTGGAGTGAACAGTCTGTACTCCATCAGAGCAGAGTTTAGATTATCAGTTATTCTCGTCCCTCCGTACAACCTGCGGCTCGTCCCTCCTTCCACTAAGTAACCTGTAATGATAGTCAATCAGACAGCTAATACACTGTGAGCCAGGGACGAAGGTAGATCAAGTTGCATCAAATCGGCCTGGCGTTGGAGTTGCCCCCTCTGGAACAGCCGGCTGCCGGCTTACCGCTACAATAGGAGTGACACAAAATGCAGTCAAATCAGATCAAACCTGATCCAAGGGGAAGGGGGAGGGGCACCTTTTGATAAGAAATAGTAATGCTTATGAAGCTTTTATTGCCTATCGCAAGTATTTCGATCAGTTCCGTTTAACACAAATGATTTATAATATAGTCATCTTGTCACACTCTTATACCGCATGTGGTAGGTATACTAAGTACAGAAAAGTACGTAGACATAACTACAATTGAGTTGCAAGTTTGACCCCATCTGCAAGAAATCAGAAATCGCAGAGTTCAATTTGGCTGTGGGAATACAACTCCAAAAATACGAATAACAGGTATATATCTTACCATCAGTAATTGCCACGATTTCTATTCTCTCCCCAATATCCACCACTATCCCAGATGTAGCATTGTATATGTAGGGAGTGAGCAGTGATTGGTTAATAAGATTAGCGGCCTTGACCTGTAGGCGGGTCAGCAGGACGTTAAGCACCTCCTCCTGCAGTTTTGCACTGAACTTGTGTGGAGTGGCAAGCATAACCTTCAAAAAACACATATTTATTATGTTAACATAAACTATTTGTGGGGAAGTAGTAAGCACACTTTATGTTCTTTATATGAGACAACCTCAAATCAGACCCCAGATATTGCATTGATCAGATAAGATCAGATAAGCTAAAGATAAGTTACATCATAACATCCTGGATGACATGGATATACGGCTCTGAAAGCATTGATAACTATGATAAGGTGTGCATTTATCTCAAGACACAATATCACAGAGAAAGGGGCTCATTTCTAAAGAGAAGATAATTTCCATACCAGGCCAGATGGATGAAGTAATTATGAACTCACTGAGTATTCTGCAGGTCTGGCGTTTAGCTGGTCGAATATATAGGAGAACATGTCTTGTAAGACTTGAGCATTCACCCGATACTGCAATAAAAAATTACAGTTTATGTGAGTGATTCATGCGTTCCAAGCACATCTGGCAAAACGAAAAAGAAGATTTTGAAATAGTGAAAGTGGCATCATTGTTAGGAACTGTATAGCCAGTCTTGACAAGCTTCGTTGCGGGGAGGGGGGGGCTTTGTTTGGCCCACATAACAAAGCTTTTCATGTCAAGTCAGCTAGGTACTACTATGGAATGTTTTTTTTTCATTATTAAATTTGCCCATGTATAGGGTGTGGAAAAATATTACCGTAGACTGAATAACAATGCACTTGCGAGTAACTGTTTACTGAGTATTTCTTAGTTCTTCCATTAACAAGATCTTTCAGGTTGGTATAACTTTCAATTTTAACCACGAAATACGGTGTGGAGTGATCAGACTGCGTATTTATGGTATTGAAATACTTTACAATACTAATGTCCGGGCTAGTCAGCGGACCATGTTGGCAATTACCTGCAACCCAAGAGAGTCTGGAAGAGGCTAGTCTAAACAGTCTCTAATATTAAATTGAAAGTAAAAACTGCGTCAGGTTTCTGTCCAGTGTTTGTTTAACCTCACGTTATCTACGTGTATGAATGTTTAACCTCACCATATCTAAGTGTTTGGTATCTTTCAAATTATTCAGTGAGGGTGGGAGGGGTATATCCCACCCTCCCTGCTTTATCTACGTGTTTGGTTACACTTGCGTTTTCTATGTGTTTGGTTAAACCTACTTTATCTATTGTTACACTTACCTTATCTATGTGTTTGGTCGATGCCACAGGATGATGCAGTCCTCTAACTCTATTATCAGGATGAAAGCATTCCAAACCGTATATCCTCTTCCCCGAAGTGTCTGTGTTCGTTACACATGGGAAGAAAAGCTGAGGGTAGCTTGCTTAAAGCATCAAAGACAAAAAGATACTGATATTATCACTTCATAAATTTCACTGCGCACAAACTGTAACCTACAATCCTCGTAAATTTCTCTCTTAAAATTGTCATAGATACTCTGAAATCCTTTGAGTGAAAGAATGAACTGCCATCAGTTTGTTTACCTTATTTGGCATTAGCATCGAATTAAACAGCAGGATTAAGGCAATCAACACACAGATGAACTTGTATATCAATTCTTGAGTTAACTGGTCACGGGCGGGGGGGGGGGGGTTGGGGTTGGGCGAAACTATTTATCAGTTTTTCACTTACGCATATTGCCAAGGATTCCAGCCCGTATGGAGGTACTTCCTAAATCTACGATAACCACTTTGTTCTGATGAGGAGTGCTTGCTGTAAGTGTGGGTCTGATGTAGTTTATAGCTGGTGAGCATTTAATTTGTGTGTAGAGACTCCTTAGCCAATCACGATACTCGGCATCGTTGGGACATCGCATCATCAAGTAATGTCCTCTCTGCACAAAAAAAGGAATGACAAATCATAGTGTTGGCAAGATGAAAATTGTGAAACAGTCGACAAAAACTATACGAAACTTTAAAGACATTCAGAAATTTCTGAATGTGCTATGATATTTAAGGCAACTGCCAGAAGTTGGGTTTAATCAGTTTGAGTGATACTAGAAAGGAAAATTACATTATAACATTTATATTACTGTCAATACCGATTTATATATCATGAAATGCGAAAACAGTGAAAATACACTTTTATCAAGGACGTTGGAACCGCAGACAGACATCAAATAGCCTACAGGAAGTAGTTATTATTATGTAAATAGAATCAACTCCCCACACAAAGGTGTCAATGAACAGCTAGTCAGAACAAGCAATGGATATATTTGAGTTTTATTTGAGTTGATACAGACAAGCCTCCGCCCTGCTTCAGGGTATGCAAAGTAAGAGCTGGGATAAAAATGCAGAACTCATGTTCAAACTGTCACCTATAGTTGTACTCTTGTCAATCAGTGCAAGGAGTAAGAGACAACTCCTTGAGCAGTGCAACCAGACCACTTAAATTTTATTCATTTCCATGTGCACTCTGAAGGAGCCACATAAATTTAAGATTAAGATCAAATCATCCATGGTGGCTCAGGGGAGGTAAATTTCAGTGCAGTGTAATGACTCACCCTATCATCAATGCCGATCATCCCATGTGACATATCCTCTAAAACTCCACCCATTATCGATAGATGAGAGATAACTTTATCGTCCTTACTCTGCAACAGATATAAAAGTCCTGAGTGAAAACAGACACTTGGAGTGAAACTTACAAGCTACTTAATTGATAATAACACAAAATGATTAAAATCACATTTTTATTTGTGATAAGATTCAATTTTATAAAACTTTACATTTTATGTAGTTTGAGCGCAAAATGTTAGCCAGGCTGCTGGTATTTGGCATTTGATTATCGATCATGAATTGAAATGTCAAAACCAGCAACTTGGGCAGCATCTGAGCATTTCTGTTTATGTAAATCTGTATGCGCATGAGTACCATCACAATGCTGCCATACACAATGTATGTAAATATCAATGCCTTTGTAAATCTCCTTACCCGAGAGAAATACATGCTTCCCTCCTTAACCTTGCAGTAAATCCTTTTCCATGTTTTGAGAAGTGTTGTCTTCTTTTTACCAACAGGTAGTTGTTCTACATATCCCTCCATGTTAATTACTTCAGAGGTTGTCAGTGTAGCTCTCTGCAAAAGGAAATTATTTTATTTTATTTTGAATATAATTAATTAATAGTAGCACAAGTTTCTATTTCCAATAGCCATTAGTGGTTTAATTTGCAAAGGAAAGTTTGCTTACTTTTTAAATTTGGAAGGATTAATACCCGTACTAATGTAGGTTGATTGAAACAGTCATCAAACCATTAAACAAATTCCATGTTCCCATGATGTTATTCTGTGAAATTTAATCATCTTCTACTACCCTGGAGGTAAAAGCTATTCGCAGGAGGAAATGTTCGCTATTTCGCACTGGCTCGAAATAGTGAAAATTCTGGCCTTCTGTCATTTACTCAACTTGATTATTTCATATAAACTCCCACCTAAGCTGATTAAAAAATTAAGTGCTATTATTATTATCTTTATTATTAAGTCACCCTAAACTAGCTAAATTAAACTCTAGCTAACATTAACTCTTCTAGGGATTAGGGGGGTCTAAGTTTGATACATTCACGCTTATCTGAAACTTTCTCAGACTGCAGTATCAAGTTCAAAGTAGGGATATATCCTTACTCTGAGATATTGAGTTCAAAGTCAGTTATCCTTGATGTTAGAGACGTAATATCAGACAAACACCTGCTGAGTTATAACATTGTAATAGCAGCTGCGCTTATCATTTTCAAATAAATGAAAACCTACATTATTATCATCTAGCAAACATCAGGAACAAACAAATGAAAGTTGAAACCTTTAAAGGAAATTGAAATTGATTTTGCAAATAAGTATGATTGACAAGAAAGTTCATTGCCACTGTTTGAATATGTAGTGATTTGATAAATTAACAACACTCAATGTTCATATCAACATCTTGCCACCACTTGCAGCGCTACTTATAGTTGAATAATGTCGATAGACAGCTGCACTATTATATATCCTCTAAGCTAAAAATACTTTGAGATCACTTGGAGAATAAATGCGATTGACTTCATAACTAGAACCGTCTGAAGTATTGTTGTAGAGCAGTGATTGGTTTTCCTATGAAACGGAATTGTCCCTTTTTATGCATTGGGCAGATAATTACTAATGTACACAAATACCGAAACAAAGGACATGACGCCACTATTCAATTAAGTTGGATAATAAACACCTAACATCACAATTTGCCACACCTCCATCTCAAAATAGTCAAGTCTTGTCATCCAGAGAAATATTAGTTATTACTCTACATATACTTGCTAGCTCTTAGGAACCCTTTGACTGGGACTAATGGAATAGAGCATGGACCTTCCTCGTTGTCTTCCCAAATAATCCAGCCAGCTACGTTTAACCCTCATGAGATTTTTACTTTGATTTCGCTTACCTCTTTTGCTAGACTCAGTGAGTATAATTCTTTCAACAACTTAACCTGTAAACAAAACAATAACATATCTTGTTTGACATGATTACTCAAATTCCTCTACTAGCAATTTCTACCAGTTTTATTTCAAGGTAAAGCATTAATCAATCAATCAATGCACAATAAAAACATTGAACAATACTTGAGTGGCCTGTTTAGGAGTTGAAGCATGCAAAGTACAAATGCAGCAGCAGTATTTCCCTTTGACTGAAAACATGAAGTATTTAATGTCACTTGCTTTGTAGCTCGCTATTATTTGAGGTAAATATGGCGAACAAATTAGGCTATTTGACTAACATAAAGTCTGAATAGTGGCTGTTTTATTAGCGTTGATATTATTGTGATAAATGGGGAATGCTATTCAAAGCCTTTCAATCTAATAGGGTACTTAGGTAGGCAGGAGTGCCACAATCCACAATGAAGCTATATTTAAATTTCACATATCAAGTCACCCTTTTTGTCCGGATGTACTTAATTTGAGTCAGTGCTATGATCACTAGAAAAGAAGTTGTGGATGGTGAGATGGCAAAATCAACCACACTTGCTTATAAGCATTCACTACCAAGTGATTTTGGGAGAATCGCTAGATGGTTCCAACCCGAAACTCCAGGCTCCCTGGGGTGCTATTCCTTGAAACAGGAGACCAATATATTGGAGACTTGAGTCAGGACCCAATAATATGCTACAGGCTGGATGTTTTAAATATATTTGGCCTTTTGGGGGTCCACCAGTAGGCCTAACATGACCTGACAATAACTTACCGGATTCCACGTTTTCATGAAAACTCTCTCCTTTACTTTTTCTGACTCAAAATCCATAGAGTTGAAGTCAAACGCCAAGTCTACAAAAATAACACATTTGTAAAAAATGAGATGTCATGATATATGAATACACTTTGTCTTGCTAGGGGATGAAATTTTGAAAATGTCATGATAAGTCTGCAGGTTGAACTCATCTTGGTGTCTTGCTAAGATACAGGTAGCTTATCTAAAAGGATATAAACACTCCTTGACAATAAATCTTCTTGATAAGACAGAAAGCCTGGAGAAGTTAACCAAAACTACAGATCAATTCGACTTGATACATCAATCCACAGTTATTATGCTAGTCATATAAATCAAACAGTAGTGAATAAGAGGTGAAAGGAGTGTCAAACCTTGATCAATGGACATGTGAATTGATTTATAGATGAAATCTGTAGGGATATGAGCTTTGATCAAGGTAGTTAGCAAAGGTGATAAATATTCACCAGAGTATATTTGTGTGTGCTTTGAAACGTACTCAAAATATCTCCCTAGGCGATGACTTCACAGCTGAGCATTACTTTTGGCAAGACACAGTCCCAGCTAATGAATAATTACCGAATCTCAACTAGGGAACTTCCAAGGTTGAAATGCAATTGGTTTAATTACTTGTTTGGAAGGGAGTGGCACTAAAAAAGATGAGATGGAGCGTGTGTATAAAGGAAGGCTGTAAGGGTTTATATGGTGACACAGCGAGATAACCTAACATTGATGTCGACCTGTTAGGCTACTCTTTCGACTGGGATCTCAAAATGAGCGCAACTAACACCACATAAAGTCTCTCCCGTAGAAAGACTATCATCTTGTTCAACATGAGTGTTGGTGTATCTCACTTTGAGCTTACTTTTGTAAAAAGTTAACGCCACGTTTATTTGAATGCACAAAACCTTTCCTTGGAATTCAGCTAATTGAGACGTTGCAAATTGTGAGTGCGCAGCATCAAAATCTAGCCTTTGGGGTATTTTATCACAGCTACATATTTACCTGTAGTCACAGATGATGATGTTTGACTTGTATCTGTATCAGAAGAGGCTGCACTGTCATTGATAAGGCGAGGGGAGGAGGAAAGAGCGCCCCCTATCCGTGTAACATCAGCGCCCCCTGTTCGTGTAACATCAGCACTGATCCTCGGCGAATTACCATCATTCTCTGAGGATGCAACTTCATCGATGATAGATGATGGTATTGGTGATGATGCGTGACCGTTCGATTTACAGACACTACTGCCATTTGAGGAGTTTGAATCAGAGCGTAGTTTAACGACAGTGGCTCTTTTAGGAGCCGACCCAGACCTGTCTCTTGTGAGTTGGACTGAGGCTGTCGCGGTCACCTTGCTTGCTGCCGATCCTGGCTTAGCGATTATTACAGGTGAAGTAGAGCCAGCAGGTTTGGAGACAGTGAGCGAAGATTTGACAGGCGTGTTATTGGGTGTGGATGAAGCAGCGGTTTGTTCTGATTTCTCTTTGGAATAGTTTTTGATCTGGTTGCGCCGAGAATCCATTATACTTTTTAATTGAGGGTCCAGTTCTTCGGTGTCAGATATGACTTTGCGTCGGATAACTCTCGTTACTTTTACAACCTTCTTTTTAGTTGTGGGTTTAGCATCGCCGTTCTCTTGGGTTGGAGAGTCTTTAGGTTTATTGGCTACAGGACGAGCTTGTTTAGTGACTATTGGTTCAGCTTTAGGCTTCACCTGCTCCTGATTTTGCTACAAAAAGATTAAAACAATCTATCGACATTCACTTATATTAGTTTTTACTGAGTTGTTGCTTTAGATATTGACTAAGGTGCTGGGAATCTCAAATGGCTTGTGTGTAACTCCAAATTACACGCACAAGAGACACATATGCATATATAGCAATTATAAATCAAATCATATCAAATCAAATCTGAAGTTCGAAATGACCCTAAGAAATGACTCATCATTGGTGCTTCAGTTGATCAAATCCCACTTCATCTATTTGCTTACATATTTGTCCTGGTTGTCTTGGATATTTGTGCAAGTGATTTTGCAGCATCTATAAAGACACTTGAGACAAAGTTATACTGCGTTCTCTGTTTAACAATCACACCAAGATGGTGCAGTAAATTACATAGTAGTAATTGCCAGGTACACAGCGGATAATAGCCAGGTTGTACCAACAATAAATATGTTATTACATAAAAAGTCACCCCTCAGATTCACAGAACACACCATGCAATTAGTCAACTTGTTCATTTAATGCAAAGTTTTCATTAGACTTGTGATAACAGAGTTCTGGTAGCATGACAGGCAAGGATGCTTAGGTCAGTGCCATTTATTCCAGGTAAGTTCGATGGGAGCACTGAACCCGTACAACCTCTGTGGCAGATTGAGACAGGTGGTTGTTAAACCGAAGCAGCAAATCAAAATACATCAAAACACTCTGAGAAACAATGCCTGCGTGATATTTACATTTACATAATTCCACTTAGCATGTCGGGTGCCCTGCTGAGGGCTATCTTAAAAGCCGCTGCTGATGATATGATGCCATTTATACCCACACATAATTTCTTATCATCAAAACTTTTACAAGATAAGGAAATTAATGGGTTGCCATTTGGTTGCATCTTACCGAACTCAAGTCAAGTGTGAGAAACTAAATCATTTCCAGTATTCATATCGGAAATTTGAGTGGCTTCGGTAGACGTTGAGTAATTTTGAGAACACAATAGACATGGAAATGTCATATCTGATATCAATACAAAAACTATTTATCTACTTGTCTGTCATTAATGCCGTCATATTATATGTTTGCTTGAACTAGGAAGGGATTTCGGCTCATTATTCTTTCCTTCCATCTCTTATAGTAGTAAAGTATTATCCAGGTTTGATCTTGCGTAAATTTTTTGCTCCCCAATCACACTTGTTAGGGAGGGGAGGCAGAGCGTGCTCACATGTTCATCAAAAGAAAATAAGGCTATAGTATAGAGTGTGACAGCAAGGGAGGGACAGCCTATTCCCATGGTCATCAAAAGGAAACAAGGCTATATAAAGTGACATGAGAAGGACACAATCCATCTTCAGTTGACCACATACATACCAGATTAAAACAGAACATATTCCTGCTCATAAGCAGAGCTAGTCTGTTCTGAGATTTGATAAGCTCAGTAGAGATATCTTTGAACTCGGCGGAGGCTTGGTCTTTTATCACATCGATCTGAGCAGATAAAGAGTCAAAACTACTCTGCTCTTTATCCATCTCTGAGGTTATTTCATTCATCACTCCGATAACACCCTGAAAATAAAGAATCTTGTTTCACATTGATAATGCACTAATCGGATAAAACCTGTCATACTCTTGCATCGTCTACAAGTTTCATTCAGTGCATCTTTCCTACGACTTATTCAGCATCAACGGACATTACTGACAAAGACATATGGTCACTACAGAAACAATACTTTCAACGGGCTGGCTCTCAAGCAAGCTTTTTTACAATTTAGTTTGAGCTGGTATATCCTAGTTTTTTCATGACAATTTTCTTCAAAGATCATATTCTGTTCTGCCAAATAGGAAAAGAAATTTTGAAATTAGTAATAATATGTGGTGATATAATACAATTTGGCAGTATGTACACCTAATGACTACAACATTGTATAGCGCAAAGGCCTCGAGTTTAAATAGAATGAGTTTTGCAAATGCTCAGTTTGTTGGATCAAAGATTAACATAACTTCTTGGTTGGAAAGTCCCGCCTATATCAAATCGAACTGTCTAATGTCTAATAACTGTTATGTGTACAAATTTCAATTTCTAAAAGCAGGAGTAACAGTAACTCCTTGCCAAAAGTAACAAAAACTTTCTATACCTGAGTAAGCTAACACCGTAGATTATATGTATTTTGTAAATCACAGAGTAATCCATCGATAAAAGACCATCAACTTGCTGAATTTATTTTCAATGCTTAGCAATTGGGCATTTTGCACAAAATAAGGGCCCAAGGGGTGTGGTGAATAGGCATACGACAAAAGTTTTATCAGAAGGAAAACATTTCACCAATGGTTTGACGCTTACCCGCTGGTCCATGTCACCAATCATTCTCTCAAAATCGACATCGGAACAGCGTAGCAAAGCCTGTAGACTCATCTTTGAAACCTGCAAAACACAATTGTCAAGAAAAAGCTTTGTCTATGAGGTTAGATATACAACACAACACTAAACCAATGAGTTCATTGACTAAACTAATCATCATCTTGTCACTTCATGTTTACTAGCGGACGAGACTAAACGCACTGATTATTTCTACTGATTTATACATTAAATCTTTGTAACTCTGTTAGTTTTAGTTAGATAGTTAGTACACAATAAAATCATACTATAGTTGATAAACAACACATTTTTATGCCTGGCTGGTAGCCTTGATTTAAACAGACTTTTCGACTGGCAGGTTGCCGTTAAGCCTTACGCATTCATCAGAACAAGTTGGAGATCGGGAATAATTATGCCAAGCCTATGCTGGCTATCCTGACAAGATAGAATTTCCCGACAGCAGTCTGTAAGTAACAATAAATATCCAATTGCAGCAATAAGCATATAAAACTAGCAAACAAACTCACAGTGGGATGTTGTAGGCAAACTAAGACATAGAATACTAGAACACATACTCACTAGTTCTTACCATGTATTATGTCTTTGTGGTCAGGTTGTGAGCCAGATGTAAAACCTCTTCAAGAAAGTTAACAAGAAGACCAAGGTCTTGCTACCTTCCCATTGCTTAGAGTGGTGAACAAAAATGGGAGTGTCATCAAAAAGAAACCACAGGTATCAACCAAAACCAACTCTGATTGGTCATTCACAAAAGAATTTAGTGATCTGATTGGTTTAAAATGACGATAAACATTTTAGGGGTAGTGACTTATGATATCCTTGGAATCTAATATTGCATGATACAACAGCTATTTTATGAATACCCCTTTAATAATAGTGGAACATCCCAAAATTGTAGGAATGCAACTAATAAACCGGATACAATTTATTCTTAGAAGAAAAGAAAAAAAACAATTGAGAGTAAAATTAAAAGGGAAATCATCTTATTTTTTTACAGAAACTGCTTGCTTCTTCCTGGAACAGTTGTTAGGCAGAGACTTATCGCTACCATGAATAAGACGACCATGAAGATATTTGAAGGTAAGTCAGTAGCGGGGAGGTTTACTGTAAATTAAGTGTAAATTCAACAAATTGCTTGGAATTGAATTGATGTTTCTTATAAAATTCATCTTGATCTTATGACTTATTCTTTTTTAGAATTACTTACTTACCTTAGAATTGCTTATGGATCCCATCATGTTATGTAGGCTATTTTACCTAAGTCTAATATTAATTAGGTAACCCAAGTATGTGAGTGTATGCACTTGCAGGGAGATGTCTACTAGTACTACTACTACTAGCTAGATGATTTTATGATAATAGGATTTACTTATTATATATTCATCAAATCAAACCTGACCAACAACATCATTGTAAACAAAAGTGACATAACAGAGGCAAAGCATCGACAGAGAAAAGTTATAGCCAATAGTTGCTGTAACTCCTGGGTTAAAGTCAGTAATAACAAGGACTGGAGGAGTAACAGCTTACCCTGTCCCTGTTACTCCTTGGTAATGAATAGGAATCGAAAACCATGCCAATCCATTCCATTACCTTGGTTGGCATACCCTTGGAGTACTAGGCTTAGGGCCATCTTGTCTAAATTAGGCCTTTAGTAGAAGGTCTTGTTGTCAGATAATCCTAGGCATAAGTTAGGCCTATGATACTTTATCTGAAGTTTCTCTCACTCCAGACACTGTGCTTGAAGAATGTGGGCCTCTAATCCATTCAGATATAAAATGAACACAAACTCAACTTTTTGACCCGCCAATGATAATTAAAATATTATCATTGCATGTCTCAATCTTGTTTGCATTAACCACAGTATCACTTATAATAATAACCCAATAATGATCTTTTCAGAGAAGACAACACCATGAAATCAAACAGTCAACAAGCAATATCCTTGTAGTAAATATTAACACCTCCTGGCTAGTAGCATATAGCACCATTTCTAAGTGTAACTTCCCAGGTCATGACTGATACAAGACTGTCGTTCTAGATGCCCTAGAATGCCATCATGTTTGCGTAAGGTCACTCCAAACAAGTTATTCTTAGTCGTCTATTTGATGGATGAAATGATCCAGCTTAATTTAATCTGAAACCATTCAAGTGTCATATCTGATCATAATTAATTACCGTTTTGATTTTGTAGATTTCAGAGCAAACTTTGAAAGGGCTAGATGTGTCGCACCCATAGCAGGTACAATCCCTGATCTGAAAAATAAACCCCCAAATCTTAAAGTACCTGAAACTCTGGAGAATCTACTGGATGAAATATCAAAAACTGGTGTTACTGGGCAAGTAGTGACTTCCAGCGGTATCCTCATGAAAGGCTGATCTTAAATTCCGTCTGACCCCTAATTTTATAGAAAATGATAACCTGACTTGCACCGAAGTCAATATCGACAATCGTTGGGTTAATCAGATATGTCAGGTAGCTGTGTTGGAGCACAAAGATTTTATTGGATAATAATTGTAGTTAAATCAACACAGTGCTTGTAGTGAATTGCAGGGCCTTGTCCTCATCGTACAACAAGAGTGTTATTAAAAGGCATCCACGGCTTGAGCTGAGCTACGTCTCCTAGAGACCTGAACCAAGGTTCTCTAGGTTTTCGTTGGCCCTGCTCCACCCATAGTTAGGGAAAGTTTAATGGACAATTCTGAGTAGTGAATAGCGGGCATGCCAATTACATCACAACCAATGGGGATGGTGAGATAGCGCACTAGTGTGTTTACTATTCACTGTCAGATGATTGGTGCCATAGGAGTTGTGGGTTCAAGTCATGCTGGGCGAGCTCTCAAGGTTGATTGTTCCAGCCCCCAGACCCTCGGGTGTATACCTCTCCTGTTCAGATTGACTATCGAAATTGTCAGATCATTATATGATATTGAGTTATTTTCTATGTTACAGGCGTCCTTGGAAGTATGTGAAGCCAGTATTTCTGATGCAGCTGGATAAGGTTATGAGATGGTATAATAATAAACAGCCATTTGATAAGATCCCGGAGATGCCAAATTGTAAGAAGGAAACATTCCGAGAAATCTACACTGCAATTATCCAAGCTGCTGATGCCTTCAAGAAGTAGGTGGTGTACCAGACAGCAAGTCTTGGTTTTTTAGATAATTTAAAAGTCGATCCATTTTCTGTTTTACAGGTTTACTCAAATATATACCCTAACCACTAAGCTGAATCCATTTTTTGAATTAAATGGTGATATTAAAACAAGTCATGCACTCAAGTTTTATATTGCCAGGAAACTCTCAGACTCATTGGCTTTAAAAAAAGGCTGCTGGTTCATTTCGGTATTCTAATTGCACCTGTGATCGAATCGACAGTTTTTAGAGGTTTTGTACTAGTTTAGGAGTTGTCGTTTCCTGGAAGAAAATGTTAAGAGAGGGCACAACTCTAAATTTGCCTGCTTGCTCTCTATTATTTTGTAATAGGCCTATTGATGTTTTTGTTTAGGGCCCCTTTTACTATACAGCGGCTCTGTGAGCTGATATGCAGACCAGAGCTACATTACAAGCGCATAGACAAGTTCCTCAGGGCTTTAGAGAAAAACACTATGGTTGTTACAACAGTGGATGACATGGGAAGGTATGCTATGTCATTGAGTAATTTTTCCCTTTTTTCTAAGACATTGATATTATGAATATTTTCATAGAAAAAAAAAAGATGTTCTAACTGAACAATTTTTTACATGCTTTGAGTGCACACCGTCTGAATTTCTCTCCATTACTCACTCATCGTAATTTTCTAGTTTCAGGCACCTTTATGAGAAAGATATGCAATGCATCAAAGTTAAGTTAGAGACTTGAAATATTATTTAAAAATGTCTCTGTGCTTGTATTTATCCAAAGGTACAGCAGCAGATGGCCTTTCATTTGTTAACTGTTTTTTGTCTAATTTTTGCAGGAAATCCTCTGGCCCTGAGCCGGACGAGGTGGTGTTACCTTTAGATAAACAGTTGGTAATTAAACAAAAGCTCTACTGGTTATTTGAATGGCTCCACGTTCCCACGCCCTCCTCGGCCGATTCTACACAAGCCACAAACTCTTCTCCGACTAAACCTGACAGCAATCCAGCTTCCAATCTGAAAACATCTCCTGCCGAAAAAGTCGGAAACGGAGACCAAAATATAAACAAGTACACCTCAAGTTCACCTGCATTGAAAACTTCTCAACTTCCAACTTCTGCCAGTTCTTGCCAAAAATCAGATTTAAGGCAGGACACTGCAGTAAAACACTTGTCGCTAAGCTCAGATGATAGTCAGGCTAGTACCTCCGCCTCTTCTACCCCGGTGAAGCCTACAAGTAAGAGATCCCTCACTGAGGACGAAGAAGATGAAAGAAATGACCACAAACTAAATCCAAACACAAAGCGTGTTAAGATTGAAAGCTGTAAGGAAGGGGTGAGTGATATGGTTACTCCGCACTCTACGACTGTGAGAAGTAGCTATGAGATATCCAATGGTCCTGATCGGACGGGTACTGTGGAGAGTATATCTGTGGATGATTCTCACAGCGCAGCCGTAGTGTCTAATGTGACGGCAACAGAGAGTAACAGGTATGTGTGTCATGTAGATTTGGTCAAGCACATGTGTTTTGTTTTGAGTTCAAGTGTAGATTCAAACTTGTCAGTTGTGTTCTGTGGTCCCATGTTTAAATAGCACATTTAACTGATATGGCTTATTTTGGGACCTTTTTGTTTTGAATCTTAGAAAAATAATTGATAATTAGATAATAAACAAATTTTGGAAACAGTAATGAAATGACACCAAGCTTCGGTGATGTGCAAGTATCTGTGTACTTAGTTTCCGTGCTCAAGTTTGCCCAGGTTGATACTAGAGGCATCATTATCAAGCACATAACCATTTGGAGAGATATAAGTTTGATGATGTAATTCCATTACCAGCAACCCAAAAATGTTTGTACACTTGAATTATCTACTCTAAATCCTGCATCACCGTATACCATTCTGTTATTATAGCAATGATGATAACACAGACGATTGTGTCACCGATCCTTTCACTGATGATTCTAAATCTGACCCTCCAACCGCGGACCAACCTCTTAGAACACCTGACCCGACGTCGGAGGTCAGTTCTACTCCTGTAACTGACACTGATACCGCTGAGAAATCTCAGCCTGAGATCCCTCCTCTGTCTGAAGGGGAGAGGCTGGGGGAGAGCGTGGTAAGCTCCACCGAAGATACTTCAGGTGAGGACATGGTCAGTAAGATGGAGAGTGGTGTAGAGGAAAAAGAAGCTGATACTAAAGCACAAGCTATGGAAACTCAGCAGTCAAGCTAAATGGTAAGTGTTAACTTGATATGTCACTATTCTGTTTCAACTACTGCTCCAAGAAAAGCGAATTCAGAAAAAAGAAGAAGGGTTCCAGATAAAAAGACAAGTAGCTGAAACTCGTTTTTTTATGAAAACATGCCTATTATTGGAACTCTTGTCTACTTTTTTAAGGAACTGCATATCTGTCTGATATCAAATATGCTCACCACGGCGTGGCTGTGTGTAATAAGTTAGTGTCAGTTAGGTTGTCATGTGCTAGTGCTTATCGATTATTATTTCAGTGCCAGGCCAAAGCTACAAAAAACTTGTTATTTCCTTGCTGGTTGCTCCACAGTTTCCCACTCCTATGGTTACCATTTGCTAGGGTTTCCAGTCTGCTCTTTTTTGCAGATTTGTTTAGTTGGAGTTACCTTGCCATTGGATTGAAGCAAGCAGCCATTGATGCGCAGACATCTTTGTTTGTACTAGCCTATTCAGCCAGATGAAAATTATTATAATTGAAAAAGGGAATTTTATTTTCGATGTAAAAAAAACCATATTGCTGCTCCCATTCACTGGAAACGATCGGTCTTTGTGATGGACTCAATGTTTCGCCATCACTGATTGTGTTTTTTATCTTTATCACCTATCAGAACTCATAGTGCATAAGAGCATGCTGTTTACAGTAATTTAAGTATACATTATTCCCGTACTTATTTTAGGATCTCAAATGGCAGTGAAACTGACGAGGAATAGGAGGTGCGGCAAGGTAACCTGAATGGAGGACTGACCCATGACTAACCTTCCTTACCGAGACTTGTAACAAGTCAGATGTAAGAAGTACTGCTCCATTTACTGTGCTGCACTTAGCAAGGACCGTAAAGGACGCTCATTGGCATGTACCTGGACCAATTGTTCAACGTTGTAATGTTATCTTAGTGTAATGTGTATGTATGTATGTATTGGTAGAGCTTTCTATGCCTCGAAGGCTCTTGACCAGATATCAAACCGCATAATGTCAAAGCTTTCTGTTGTTTCATGATAAATTTGATACATTTCATATTGCAAGTAGATTGTTTTTAATCTTTGCAGCAGATAAATTAACTGGTCCGTTTTGTATATGTGCCTTTGTGCATTATAAAACGCTCATTTTAGAAAAAAATGTAAATAGGGAAAGAATATACTATAAATATGTTATAAGTATGTAAATAAATCAAACAACACAAAAGAGTAGAATCTGTCACATTATAGTGTATACATCTGGTGAGATGGCGCAATCGGTTAGCGCGCTTGCTATTTACTGCCAGGCGATTGGTGCCGCAGGAGTTGTGAGTTCAAACCCCACTGTGGGAGTTATCAAGGTTGAGTGTTCCAGCACCCTCCGGTGTCTTTATTGTAAATTTTTACAATTGACTGTCAAGGTCTGTTCGGCCAGGCAGTCGGAATTGGATACATTGCAATGAAGTATAAAATATCAGACCAGTTATGGAATTTATCCTCATGAACTGGAATGACTAGTAACGCCATTCTCTGCCACTGATAGCTGAATATGGAATCAATTCGCGGATTTAGGTCGAAACGTATTCTAATTTTTGTTTTAAGTGAAATTGTGATAATTGGACCGGATGGGATTTGGAACCACACCCGGCTGGTCAACTGGCAGACGCGCTTACTGCTGAACCAAACTGACCCCACAAGAATAAGACAAGAAACAGCCTAGTCGTAAGACTGCTCAAAAAATGAAAGCGTTCGACAACTTTGATGCAGGAAAAATACAGGTATCCTAGAATGAAGAAAATTGCCAATTCCATATATGAGGCATATCCCCAAATAGTCACACTACTGACTGTAACTAGTGAGAAGTTTGATGCAGTTGTCAGAAAACTATAGGCTTGGGTCTAACATAACATATGTTAATCAAACTTTCCTATAGTTATTTTTTAGACTGAAATAAAACCAAAACAAAGTATCAAGTATCCCATCGCATTTCCAAATTTCAGGGTTGTCTAGCCTTCTACAATGCTATGACAACTCGACATAGTTTACCACGTTTGTCTCTTGAATTGTGGGTAAACTGAAATCACCAGGCATCTGATTTATTGCCCTGAAACTCATTTAATTGTGAAACCAAATGTATTCTCCAGTAAGCTATTTTACAGCAAAATGGGATGTAATGACTTTGAGTCAAAGTCATTGGGTGTGTTTTGGTGATACTTGATCCAATATACAAGTGTTGAATATAAACCCAACAAACAGGATTAATTGATGAATAAAAGAAATCATTGCATGAGCTGGTTGATCAGCATGCCCTCATATCATGTGATTATCATAAGACTCTTGTGAAGTTGAATAAATAATGTGCTTTTATCAATCAGTGAACATTGCAAAGCCACATTCAAATCTACTGTCAGTGTCAGGACTAATTAAGATTCTCAGTTAGCCAGTATTTATGAACCATCTTTAAAAGTGATTGATTTCAGATTCTGATAGTTGAGTTTCGTGCCAAACAGTTAGGCAGTCTTTGAACTCACTAAAGCCATTGTGTGAAAATATTGGAATATGCCACCACGCTGTCACTGACCACTAAAACCGGGTACACCCTCAATTTTGGTTTCAGCACCTTTTTTTAACCCCAAAAACATATTTTTTTGTTCTGTGTTGACTGTATCAAGTATACATTTTTCACTGACTAAAATCAATTTTGTGAAAATTTTTTAATGTGCTGCCATACACTGCTGCGCTGCCGCTGTTGACGATGACTACAACAAGGCACACCCTCAATTATGGATTCAGCACGCATTTTTCTTGTTCTCTGTTGACTGTATCAAACACTACAATTTTCACCAACTAAAAGCAATTTTGTGAAAAAAATTTTATTTGCCGCACTACCTTTTGGGCAAATTTTACTTGAGATATAGATAAGAATGGGGAATATCCAGGCCTGTATCTGTCGGTTTTAAAGTGGTAGGGCTAGGCGCTAGGTGGTATTTGGCCTCCCCAGAAACTTTTTTGAAACAGAGGTGGTCTTTAGGCATTCCAGCCCTATTTGAGAAAAAAACTAACAAGCAAGCGGCCACATGAATCTCTGAGTCACAATTGAATTACAGGGACATCAATTTTTATCTGATCCCGTGTTTGATACTTTAAACTGAAATTCAGTGAACTTATTGCGGAGGTTGGTAAATGGCCGTCAGCAAATTTGTGTAGTGATTGAAAAGATCACATGGTAGTCCTAGGAGGTAGGAACCAGAGCTTGAATTAACTGCTTGCAGAGAAGTTGAGGATTTACAGTCAAGAAAATATGTGATTTTGGTAGATTTTCCATGAATTTGATAATGAGAAAGGTTTTTGTGCAAGCAAGTTTTGTCAAGATTCTAATTTTAATGATCATCATAGAGCAGCTGTGATCAACCTGCGGCCTTTTTGCCAGTGCGGCCTAATGGGTAATCTTTTGAGGCCTAATTGTGGCCTTATGCCTGTGAAAATCACACACTCAAGTTTTAATTGTCATGTGTATGTCCAAGTATGCATTACCCTCTCCAAGCCCAATTCATTGTTGGGATCTCAAAATATTGGCATTCTGTATCAACTATGCGCTAAGTTCATCTGTATCATTGGCTGCATTTCCAATCAACAAGATCTAGACTCATACTTTAACGAGATAGACATTATTTCTAAGCAATGTTCTGATTATGATCTTTTATTGAATGCCAGCAAAACTCAGGAAATATTATTTTCTACTCAACGAACTAAGCCCCATACCCCTCCTATTGTTTTAAATGGTGAAAGCATTACTATGTGTGACAAAGTCACTTATCTTGGTATTATGTTAGATCAAAAGCTGCGCTTTGAAGAACACATTCAGTCTGTTGTGAGTAAAGCTGAGCAGCGAATGTATATTGTCAGGAATTTTGTACATCTTAGCATCAGGGCTCAAAGCTCAAACTCCAAGTAGATGATCTCGACAGCCTTATGACTAAGCGTACCAAAACACTTGCCCTCCGATATATCCATGACGAAGACCACTTTATGAACAACTTTCTTGCTAAATGCCCCTCAGGCAGGTATCGAACAATTAAACACAGAAGTGCCCTTGGTAAAGACTGTTTTTTGAGGCATGCTATCCATATTTTAAATGATATTCTCTTTTAATCATCCATCAGTGTTTAATCTTATTTTTCCTTGTATATGCTGGCTCCTTTTCAGTATGAACACCCTTATCTCTCAACATATTATTTTATGTTAATGATAGAATACAATCAATCAATCAATCAATCATTCAAGTTACTTACATGTTAGCAACTCAAGGAAATTCCCGAGCCATTCTACACAAAAGCATCATAAATGTACTGGCGCCATTGAATTCCATATCTGGAATAGCATCATCAACTTTCTTTTGCCAAACAATGGGCTCGCAAAAAAAGCCAGTCCCTAGTAGCATTCTAGGAAAGCCCAAATCATCGGTGCTGAAGACATTTTATTACTGTTTGCAGCCATTCTGCGCATGCTCAGCTCTGGGCATGAGCTGATCTCTGCAAAATTGAGCCTCGGAATTCCGAAGCCATCTGATTGGCTACCTGCTCTGGTGGCACACTCACAAATGCGTGCGGAATTGTTAGAAAGAGTTATCTTCTATTGTCACTATTAGCTAAAGTTGACTGGCAATTTATGCAGGGGGTGTCCTATCTCCCCAGACCAAAATTGCAATTAGAACCCAGACTAAACTCATTGTTCTTGCACATGCGCAAATTCAAGTCACGCATGATACATACTTAGCCTTACGACATTCTCTTTGTGGTAATGATAGCCTAGTTTATCAGTGATCTACATGCCCAGTCAGATCACAAGAGTCAGTATGGTTTGCAGCTTTGTAAACAAGTCAATTTCCCAGGCTATGTTGATCATGCTAGTAGGGACAGCCAATCAAATACATGGCAGATGAGACCCTGTGTTGAGTGTTATAACTGTGTGATGTTATGATGCTTTTCAGTTCCATGAGAAGAATTTAATTCAGAGACTGGCGCCAACTACTTTTTCACCCACTTCCATTTGAATAAATACCCCAAACAGTGAAGACATTTTTGTAACATTGTGAGAGAAAATCAATTTAATCAATTCTTTCACCTGTTGAACTGTTGCAGTTGAAAAATCTGATGCTTATTGCGACATAACAATGACATTTTTATCGACACATAAATCTGCTTTAGTTTGTATAAAATACACAGTGCGGAATTATGCCTTGCGTTACAAGTTTATGCCGGACAAATATGTTGTGACCTTTCGTGTTGATTCTGCATAAAATGCCGCCTTCGTCAAAAAAAGGTTGCCCAAAACAGATAATATTTAAGATGGGACACCATGACCTTGTTGACAGTGAAAGGTCAAATCCTTGGACCCTCTGCAACCAATTTAAAACATGCCATTTTAAATAACATAACATAATCTTTATTTATGTATGCTAAGTGGCCACCCTCACAGGTTTTGGTACAAGAAAGAAAACAAGGCAATGTTTTCAAGCCTTGCCCATATCGGTGTGGAGGTATGTTTTGAGGCAGGCCATAGTGCTGAAATATAGCTCACATATTTCAAATTAAATTTGTTGATGAGCTCTGAACATTACAAAAAGAGAAATTTCCCATTGAAAACGGTAGTACCAGTATAATTCCTTCATGATCCCTACCCATATCACCTGGTAATGATAGACATAAATAGAGTCGATAGCATATTTGGGCTATTATGGCAAGTTAAGGTTTTCTTTTCCTTAGTTTACCTGCTTACCTACCAATGAATATACCCCTTTTACTACAATAGAGCAAAAATTGAACTTTTCTATGTGTGCTTCCTGATATATCTGTCGTGACCGAATACTGCAGAATTTCCTTTAAATCTTTTACTTTTGAACAAGATGTGAAAATGTGTCTCAACTTTTTTCTGTTGTAAGGGTGCATTTGGCCAAACAGTATGACCGATTTGGCCGAGGTTGAGCATGGCAGCACTAGATGATCAGAGGCTACAATCCACAATAACTAAGATCAAAACACTTGTCTGGTGATCTTCCAAAATCATGCATCCGTGATAGCAAAGATACTAAAAATGGTAAATATGCGAACTGACTGACGGCTTAAGTCCAAAGACGGGTATGAAAGGCCCAGTCATCGTAAAGCGATCAATCAGCCAGCCATATCAAATTCAAATGGGGTTAGCAGCATTCAAATTCCTCCTGCTTTTTCCGAATTAAGAGGAGAAGCAGTGAATTATTTTTATTGAGAATCAGACGTCAGACGTGAATTGTGTGATACGATGCCCAATAAATTTTCATTCCAATAATGGCATCGGAAAGTGGTGAAAATACGACTGATGTCATACGAAATCGCCCAGTTCCGATGATTTCAAATATTCCGCTTCAAATTATACGAGCTCTTATTGGTCAATTTTGAAGTTATGATTTATGGTTTTAGAGGTTGACCAGATACCCTTGTCAAGATTGAAATTGAAATCCTATAATCCCAAGTGTGATGAGCCAACACAACAATAGCTATATCATACCTTCATTTCAACTTTATTTATGGGTGTCTGCGGGGTGTCTGCGAATCACAATTTCTTATATAACACACTTGAGTGACTTGACCACTTGAGAATGCAACATGGACTGGCTGTTAGAGTTTAGAGGCGGAGACCAAGGCCATTCTCCGCCTCTTATTAGACTGATCCGCCAATGGTCTTGCCTGTCACTACACATGATTAATCCCTGTGCACCCCCTTTGCTGCACTCCACTTTAAGTGAATGATTACCAAAGATACTTAACTATAGTGATTACTGTCTTTATAGCTAACAAAAACACTGTAATATTTGCTCTGCTGTGCTGATACTTTTGTAAAGCTAGTCATTGCATAATACATAATACATAATACAGGCCACTGAGTACACTCAAAATTGAGGGATTATATAGTAGATCGCCAATTCAAAACCTTATTCAATAATAATAACAGCCTGACTGCTTGTGTTTGTGCATGTTCTGACTCAATGGGGAGACAAGAGTGTGATATTACACACATACATACAGCGTTACATTAACTTCGTTGACGGGATAATATGGCAGAGATGGCGAGTAAAACAACGCTAGTTCAGACACCTAACAACAGCACTAATGTAAGTCCCAGTTGTCATTGATATTACGTTGATGCTTTTTATGTAACAGTTGTTGGCATCGCTTGACCTTTTGTTTCTAGTTGAAAAAGTTTGTTCCCTCTGTTGTGTTGTGGCGGAGTGTGATTGCCAAAGCAAAAGTCGTGTACACGAACCACTGTATGTTGTATCCCCGCACTCCCCTAGATACTATGTGGGGGAGGGAGGGGGGTCTAAGAATCTACGCCATTCAAACTCAATTTTTATTGCAAAGTACTATTCTCATTCTATTTGAGCTGTATCATGTGATATTCATAAAAATTTATAATTGATGTCATTTTTTTACCAGTTACTATAGATCTATAATCTAAAGTCTCTGGTTATACTGTAAGTTTTTATACCATTTGTTGTAGAAGATTCTAGTGGCGCTCTTGGTGATTGTGTGTATAATAGCTGTAGTACTACTAGTGGTTATGTGTGTATACATCGATAAGTACAACCAGCTGGCCGAGAAACAAGAACCAGAAGGCAAAGTTGTACAGGAGGAACTTAAAAACCATAAATCTATGAAGGTCTGTCAGTGGTCGGCACATTTTATCACACTGATGATGTGATATACTATTGCATGTAAATCTCTGATCGATAGAGAATGAATTAACTCACTTAGCATGAGTACCATCACAAGGAATTTGGTGTGACGACCCGTATTCAATTTTATTATTTAGGGGTGGGTACATGTTAGGTACTGCTACTAAATTGACTCTTATGATCAGAGATACACATGTCAATAGTGTAATCTCAATGTCAGTCTGAGGTTTTTAGTGCAGGTAGTTTTGTCTCTAACCAAAGCTATGGTAGTGCTTTTGGGTGTGTGGTATTAATTTTGGTTTGGGAAAAATATGGAAAATAACTTTCCCAACTTCAGGAGACCATCGGAGAATTCCATAAATATTAGATATAAAGAATCTAGTAATTTAAACAGTGTCATGGGCTATTTAAAAGGTTACCCCAGTGCTCTTTGGTAGACTGAGACCTTTAATATGATACCAAATATGTGGAGGCCCTACTAAAACTTTAATTATGAACCCCAAACACCTGTATTATAAAAAAGTGACCTGCAAAAGATGACATGCCGGAGGTTGGTCTTTAAAATTTGGAACTCTGTCCTGACTAGGGGTGGACCTTTTGGTAAACCATTTCAGAAGGTAAAGACTCCTTCCACTGACATTTGATTATGATGTTACAAAACATTTTTTTCATCCACTAGAAGTCAGAATTTACTTTGCTCATATTTTTGTTTTTGTTAACCCCTGCTCATGTAACAGTACAAACACTCAACTCTGGCAGCATACTACATGCTAAACTTATTTATAAATATCAGGTGTTAGGACCATCGGTGCTAACCTGAGTAAAGATGATGTCACAGAGTAAGGGTATATCCTTACTCTGTGATGATGTGTAGCAAATATACTAGACACCCTGTCAATGCTTCTATAGCGGGATTACTTGTAAAATTCATCTGTTGGTTGAACGTTGTTATTTATTTTAGCTCTACGCTGATTTCACTGGAGAGCAGATTGAAGGTATTCTTGAGTACTTGAGGTCCGAATCCGGATTGGGAGTTGTCAAAGCTGACAATGCGAGCTTGAACAACAACTATGTATATTCTATAGCTCAATGCCTGCCACCTAAGGATGCAGTACTCAACTTCCTCTATAATGGTGGTCCCGAGCCAGCAGTCAAAGCAAAGGTGGGAACTTCATCAGTCATCTAAAGTGCTAGTGAAATACCCACAATGCACTTGAAATTTTGTTATAAGGTTCCCAGAGAAATAATAGTCCTACTGACATATACTAGACTACTCCTATATAATTTTCAGTAAGAATGTTGATATTTGCATATGTGTCATTCTAACCACTTCAAATTTTAACATCTTCCCATGTTTTGTTGGCTGAGTCATAGCTCGAGTTCCACTTCTATGTGTAATCAGTGAAAAAAACCCGCTCAAGTAGGGGACACACTAGCAATTATTACTACTCAAACTAGTAATGTAGTGTATGGAAAACACTCAGGCAGCTCTGCTAAATACTTCAATATTTAGTTATTGGGACAAAATCGCAAGTGTCCAATGATCACTACCTTATTTGATTAGTTTTGCTTTTCTTATTCTCTGTAAGTCAAGCATTCTTAAAAGGTGGAGTTTCTGGCCAGTTTACATTTACTTAATTTCATGACAAATTATTAATCCCCATTGTAGCTTGTGCTAGCCAGCATAGAGTCTCCTGATGGACAGCCATCCCGGAAAGCCATCCCAGTCAATGTGAACATGAAAATTACACAATCCCAGTAATAAAAATGAGTCTGGGACAGTGTCTGGAAAGTTTGTAAGCGTTAAAAATTCCACATACTGTCCAGACTGGCCCAGACTCATTTTACATCTTGGTGCTATATGAATTCAACATTAGGATGATCTGGAACGATCCTAGACAATGTATGAACACATATCATAATTATCCCAGCACTATCCCAGACGAAAACCTACTTGCTTCTCTGGGATGAGTTTTGCAATGTGAATGAAAGACTGGGACCATCTGGGATAAGCATCTGGGATGGTATCCCAGTGTCATCTGGGACAATGTGGACCACCCATAAGTGTCCAGTATCCTCTCATTCTAATTCCTTTTATTCGTCTCAGGTGACTTTGTTTATGGGTGGAATGACTCCCAAATCGGTGAAGGAGGTACTGGTTCATCCGATAGACACTCCAACCACCATGGAAGGTTTTATTAACCCCGGCAATTCTTCTCCCACCTGGCAAAGTAGACCGTGGGATTATAATGTGGAAGAGGCGGTGATCGATGAATTACTCAGCGAAACAAGTAAGGGGTGTTTTTCCATCTGTTAAAGACTACCTGAGTTGGGTTGCCAAAGATGTCATGGTATCAATATTAGTAACTGAATTGTGTCTTGAGAGGATTGACATAACATCCATAACAAATTCTTTGTGGTACTTATTTTAAAGGGCAACCAAGGTTTCAAACAACTTCTCATTGATGGCCATTGATTAATAGCAGATTGCACCTTCTGCATGGGGAAAAAGCACATTATTTGCTACCCATTAATGCATTGCTATGAATTATATCTGATTTTGTAGTGGAGCCCTTGATACCTATGCTGAAAGCTCAGCACGGCATGTGGTATGGGTCGACATGTTCTACAGATGAGGAAGAATGCTTATACAAGAGCATCGTACCCAGAGTAGTACCTGGAGAAACTGATCGTACTATATACTGCTTCTTCAATTTAGGGCCTAAAGGTATGAGTGGCTAAAGGCATGAGTGCCTAAAGGTATGAGGGCCAAAATGTATGAGTGCCTCAAGGTATTAGGGCCTAATGGTATGCCTGTGTTAACTTCTACTTGACATACATTATATTGACTTGAATGGAAAGCGATAAGTATTATCAAAAACTATTTCTCTAAAAGTCTTGGACTGTCGGTCAAGGGAGAGAGGCAAGAACGCTGGGAGGTGGGTGGGGGGGGGCATGGGCTCAACAAACTAACGCTAGCTGAGCTGATAATTTATCCGTGATAATTAATTGAGTTTGCAAAGACTTACTTGACTTTGTTTATGGATTGGTCTGCTAAATATAATATCGGGTGAATTATTGAGATCACCATGCTTCTTTTGATATTCATCGGCACGATAGTTTCTACTAGCACAGGTCAATATTAGACCCTAAGCAATGGAACATTGCAGGTACTCTAGCTGCAGTAACCTACAATTAAATCATAATATAAAATTTCTGGGAAATAGATGCTGTTTTCAACTATGCGACACACGTAACATAAGCTAAATTATAGGCTAGGCAAGAAAAATGACACAAGTGGTTAGCTGGAAAGTCAAATAGTGATATATATTATTAAAACTTTTGAACATTTAGGCAATTACTATGGTTGCTGTATTTCAATGGAGAATTTTCGAAGGTTTATGGACAGACCATGCCTAGACCAAGTTTGGTCAATTTGCCTCCATTCGGAGTCGCTCACCCTCCACTGGTCATGCGGCAGGGGTCAGCATCAAACCTGTTCCATACCATGCAGTGTAAATGTCCTGTATAATGAGATGTACTGAATTATAACTTTGATAGTCTATGGCAAAAAGGACCTGGCATGGACAACATAAGATAAATGTTTAGGGCTAAGTGTATGATAGCCAATGTGTTGGCTCAGAGTCACCACATTGGCTAAGTGTAAGATTCATCTGGGTCAACACCCATGCGAGCGGGGGACACAAAGTGACTCAGGAGGATAATCATAGGGCAACCTTAGTTAAGTTTTTCCACACTAAAGAATTTTACCAAGCTTACTCCAATTTGGATGGAGTTAACGTAATATTACCTCGTACTAAATCATTGCTTTTATCTCTCGCTTTGAGCTGACAACTTCCATGATATTATTTATTATCAGGCATACAGGGCTACTATTTATACCCGATCCCACTGCTGATTGCGCTCACCTCTCCTGGTAACGGTGATATATACGAATTAAGAGCCTTGTACTATGATGAGATTCAGTATGCTTCCATAGATGATCTTATAGTGGCTTACAACAACGGGGATGTGAGGAAATTAAAACCTGATGCCTACAAAGATTCCTTGGACAGGTGAGAGAAGGCAATACTCTGTTACAGCCACGCTCTTAGCCTAAGTGCCATAGATACATACAAGAGCATTTAGATACTTTCTCACCGCTCCGCCATTACTACTTACAATTAATAGGGTCAAATATCGTTATTGCACTTGAGGGATGCGGGTATTCAGGAGCTTATTTGTCATGTGAGAAATTTTTATGATGAAGATGTTGAATAACATCATTTTAATGATGAAGATTTCTTGTCAATAAACGTAAAAAAAAGTGAGACAAGTGAACATCCTGAAAACAACGGTAGCATTGTTAATGTGTTGAGTCATCCCAACAGCAAATTAAATCTAACTCCCATTTGCAAATCCTCTGTTTGAATCTACTTTATAAAGAAAGTGGAGATTCGCATACATTCAATAACGTAAATGAGACAATCAACCGACAGAAAAATTCCTCGGCTCCATCAATGTCTTCTCCTCTTCAACAGGTATGGAAGTCTCAAGAGAAGAGGTAAAGACAATAATCCTAACTCTCTACCGCCCCCTTCTCAATCCACCACTACGCGCAGATTCACAGTCAATGATCACCATATTTCATGGCTTGGATTTGAGATGGATTTCCAATTTTCTTCACTCACGGCCTACCAACTGTACAATATCAAGTTTAATGGTGAAAGGTAAGGTCTTCTCAGATGCAGCAGGAAGTACTTGTTTCTTGTATTGCACTTCCAGGAGACTGTTACATCATAATGCAGCGAATGGGAGTTACCTCTCCTTATGGGAGGCACTTTTTCAACATCAATAATTCATGCCAAGTAGAGCACTGAATTTTTTTACCATGCAAATCTGACAAAACTTTATCATAAGTAACTGCCTGACTATAACATGCATTGGTCTTTGGGCAGTCTTTTAGTACAATATACTTGTTTCCCCGACTTACCAATAACTGCCCCTCCCTAGCCTCAGGTCTAGACCCACCACTGCATGCACTACTCATACTCACATCTCCTGTGACCATTTTTACAGTCTGGTTTATCATTTGGGGCTTCAGGATGTTTTCGTATATTATACTGGAAATACAGCAGACCAAACATACAAGAGTTACGTCGACTCAGGCTGGGCTCTCGGTACGTAGTAACTCCTAAACTACCTATACCTGTATGTTATATCTTTATCACAGGCTAATCTGATACTAGATGCATCTACCCTTGTCACGCGGTCACGTGGCAGTTTGACAAAGCTAAGATCAATCAGGTCAAGGATTTATGATAGCACTTTTGGCTTTGCCACACTTGCTTTGGTAAACAAATATTGCGAATCACTTGCTGACAAACATTTTTGCCAAACATTTTCTATAACTTCAGACGACCACGCACTTAAATTGGAGCGTTTCATACTCATTTTTATGTTATAGAGTGATAAAGAGAGGACAACTCTTGCGGTTGAGAAAAGTTGAGAAGAATTTTATTCCCATTAAAATTAACAGTTTCAACTGTATCCATAGGCTATTTAAATGGTTGCCACAGTGCTCTTTATTAGGCTGAGATCTTGAGTTTAACACCAAATATGGGGGAGGCACTTAGCACTGTAAGGTTTTACCAAAATTTGAGAAATCCAATACAAGACTATGGTATTGCACTATAATTTTACTTTTAATTCATAAAACGCTAAAAGTTTTTAGCTTAAACGATAAATGAAACCGTAACTATCGCTTTAACCTTGCAGGCGTAGAAACTACGTCTCTAATCAGAGGTCACGACTGCCCCTCTGATGCTGTTTATGTGGATGCTTCTGTCTACGATAACAGCTATGATGAGCTCTGGGTAAAGAAGGATTATCTGTGCGTCTTTGAGTACAGGTTAGTAATGTTTATGGGGGGGGCTCTTTGAGATGGAAACGGGCAGATGGCGCAATCGGTTTACGCGCATGCTATTTTCTGCCAGACGCTTGGTGCCGCAGGAGTTGTGGGTTTCAATCCCATTGGGAGGCTTTCATCGTTGATTGTTCCAGCCCAGCGTCCTCGGGTGTATATCTCTTCAGGATTATCTGTGTGTTTTTGAGTACAGGTTAGTAATGTTTGTCGGTAGGCTCTAACAGATGTACAGGAGCCTGGATTTGAAGCTCATGATTTGAAACATTGGGCAAGGCTAAGTATTTTTTTTGTATGGTCTTCAATTTCCAGTCATTACTTGTGTTAGCAAATGAGAGAGTGCTTACGATTGGTAGGATAAAAAGTGTAATTAAGATTAGAGCCAGCATTTATTTTCTGGTTTCCTTTGTAGTCAATCTGGAATGGCCGCAACAATTCTATTCCTAGTGTTTGCTATGCTGAGTACTAAATCCTGAGATTGAATAATTCTGTTACAACAACAAAGATCATGTTGTAGTAGATTATTGTAATTTATATCTGGTTTAATCGCGTTATCCTGATGATTTGTTTTGCGCTGTTTACCATGTTGATTTTTGCCATCTCATATAGAAACCATGTTCCACTAAGGAGACATGCCTCGACGTATAGAGATGAACCTTTCACCATGAATATGCCTGATGTTGTACTAGTGGTTAGAGGGATTATAACAGTATGGAACTACGATTACATCGTAGATGTTGAGTTTCATCAAACAGGGGTCATCAAATCACAGGTTGGTCCAGTAAGACTGTTTAGCGGGTGGTTTTTTTATCATATCTGATAAGTTAAATCAAGGTCTCCTTGGTCTCCTTGGTTAAATTGTATCGAGCTCATACCCAATTTACACTGAGTTGGAGTTTGGAACAACATATTTGGATGGCTCGATGCTCATTTCAGATTTCCAAAACAAACTGATAGTAATTCTAATGGGTTTTGTTTAACATATATGTCTTCTTATAAATTGGTAGTAGATAACCCCTAGACGTATGAAGTATTGCGTAGGTAGGCGGACTAGGATTGTAAAAGAACAGATGGTAATTCTAAACAGAAAGTTTGGGACAGAATGGGACAGAAAGTGATGTCCCCAACTCCCTGTTCTTATTTGTCAAGTTTAACATTTATAGGGAGTCGTCTCCTTATAAATTTGTAGTAGATAACCCCTAATTATCAAACATTTATGATCTATTGTGTAGGTAGACAGACTAGGAGGAGTGTTTACCACATGAGACCTGACTATGTCAAGCTTATAGAGATGTACTAATATGAGTAAAATTAATGATGCATCGTGTCTGAAGTGGGCGAAAGTATTGACTGTTTTATTTTTTGTATATGTATTGCAATGTGCTAAATTTAATTTAACCCTGATTTAACTTGATCACTTTTTATCATTATTATTTAGGTTCATTCTACCGGATACATTCAGATAACTCGTAGTAATCTTCCAGATACTGATATAAGGTACGGATACGATCTCCTACCTGAACTCCAATACACAGGATTGTTTCACAATCACTTCTTTGTCTTTAAAGCTGATCTAGACATAGGCGATCCAAAGTCCAACAGTTTTGAGGTATGTGCTAATAGATTACTGAGTTATGCTCTCACTTCAGAATAAGATGCATTTGTAGCTTCAACAAGGTGGTATGGTTTTATTATTAACCCGACATATGATATAACAGGGCATTTGTGTCTCCATGATGAATTCTTAAACAAGCTTCTCAAATGTTCAACACTGGGTGCACTGCGCTCGTACATGAGATAAACTGGCCAAAGTATTGCATCTGATTCACTGATGGTTAGGGCATCAGTCTATCAGAGCCACCGTTTATTTACCGGACCCTTATTTTCAGTTTTAGAACTTGCTTCAAATTTACCATGCAGATTGCTTTTTCTGATGGATATCAAAATAAATTTACTGTTCTTTAGACCTTGGAGATGAAATCTGCAACTCGCAACAACCCCTTTAATAGCAGTGTAGTACAAAACTACATGTATGTCGAACAGTCCCTGAAATCCACAGAATTGGAAGCAATTATCAAGTATGACTTCAGTAAACCTAAGCAGTATGTCATATTCAACCAGAATGATAAAAATGAGTACAACAATCAATCAAGAGGTTGGTTAATACATAAGTTTTATCATCATGATTTACCCTAGCCGCTTAGTTTGCTAGACTCTACGCAAACAATTTGGCTCTGATTGGCTGTAAGTTGCCTAATCAGAGCTAGAACAAACTCGATCCAGTTTGCTTGCATTCATAATCATCCCCCCCCCCACTCGTTACTGATAGGCGAAGGGAAGCATTTCCAACTGCAGGCAAACTGTATTATACTTGATTCAAAAATCAGAGCCAACTCATTGGCCAGAATCCAACATGTGTCCTCTTAACACAACCAACCTATTGTGACAACCAGATCTTGCAGTAGCCATGTACTCTGTTATTGTTGCAATAGACAATTTTCTGAGCTCGAATATGAGCTTATTTTCGGAGTTGCCCTCACTCTGGTTGGGTACTTTTTAACACAGATTGTCTGTTAAATGTAGCAGCTGCAGCTATTTTTAACATTTAAAACTGAGAGAACGCAATCAATTCATGACATGGGATTGGTGACTGGTTTGACTTGGTCAGTCTAGAGTAGCAGATTGTATTCTCACTAGAAAAATGTATCCTAGCCTCTGATTGGCTGTCTCCCACACCAAAGACCAATCAAGCTAGCTAGATGCGTCCACTGTGACATAAATACATTGATTTATCAAGATTTTTAACTATAAATGCTGACAATGTTGCTCTAAGGAAACAAGTATGTTTCTAGATATCTGCGGGGTGTTATTTTAGTGCTGATGTACTCATCATAATTATATTGTACTGTTTGTCAAGTTGTGTTCTAAGGGTGTTATAATTAATGTGGAAGGATGCTTGTGAGTTGGATCGTAAATGATGGTGAGGTGTAAATGAGGGAAAGAGTGAGCTGTAGCTTATGCTTCTTTTATTCTTTATTCCAAGAAAACAACTGACAGTTACATGAATTCATGATGTGGCAAAAATACATTAATGACAAATCATATATTAGTTGGGAATACTGGGTGTCTGATAGTGGATTGAAAGGGAATGGTTGCCTAGCAATATCTCATAAATACCAGTATAATTAAATGTCAATGTGGATTCATAAAACCAAAAATGCCACTTTATAGATATAAAATCGTTTCAGGCTACAGAATCCAATCATCGAGTTGGGCAAACACAGTTATACCCGAAGATGATATTTTGTTTAACACTCCTTCATGGGTCAACGAGCAAATATCTGTGACCAAACAGAAAGACTCTGAGAACACTATGGTCAATTACTTCTCCCAAGGTATATATCCGTATGTATTTGTAAGATAAGTAAGATGCAGGCGCCACACACTAGACCTTTTGCATTTATGGTCCTGATCCGAAGAGACATTGCTAGGATGAATGGCTCGCCATTGACAAATAAAAAATTACATCCCGCACCAGGAAGTGAACCATCGATCATTTGATCACAACTCCTTGCCATAAACCGTCAGACTTATCCTGACAAGATATGTCCACTTGTCCATGTCCATCCACCAAAGATCATCCCCTTCCTGCCAATTTTATTTCAGGACCGTAAATACAGTGGCCCAAAAACACCATAATTGATCAATCCGTGTCAGGATCAGCTCCTCTGCGATTTCCGTTTGCTGATTATAATATATGCCTTAAATCGCTTGGGAAGGAGCTTACAGAACCCCTCCTGGTGATGCTTTGGACTCGCCCTGGACTTTTGCCTCCCTCCCCCATCATTGTCTTCTAATCTACGGCCCTTAATTCCAACAGGTGACCCATTCAACCCTCTGATATCTCTCGCCCAGTTCCAGGCGGATGATGAGAACATAGTGAATGAAGATTTAGTGAGCTGGATATCTCTGGGTGTTAATCACATACCTACTGCTGAGGATATCCCTGTTACTACTACAGGTTAGTCTGAAATATTACCCTACAGGTTAGTCTGGGATATTACACTACAGGTTAGTCTGAGAGAATTCCCTGCAGGTTAGAGTAACATATACGGAGAGTATTCTCGGATCAATGCTAACTTGCCTGGAGCAGATGGGTGAGGACTGGGGGTAACAGCATAATATGATTGAAGCGTATAGCAGTCGAGCGTGTTTTGTGATCTAAACATACTGACAGAGGATGCAACCTTTGAGGACCAGCAGAGGCTTATACAATATTAATGTGACATCATGCAAACAGCTCTGCACTCTGAGGTTGCAACTGCAAATCAAACCACAAAGGATCAGCTGAGGCTACTGTCAGGTTAGACGCCCCGCAAATGATATTATAAGGAATTCGGTTTCACAATCTTATTATTTTCTGTTTTAGCGAGTAAGGAGTTGTCATTCTACCTAGTTCCTCACAATTATTTCAATGAAGACCCAAGTATTGCAAGCAAGGATGCATATCTCCACTACCCATAACAACTTTCTTAGTATAGAATATCGAAGGGATAGAAATAATAGAACAGGGTTCTCCATTTCGACTTGGTAGTAGCTGAACATCCTTCAGGTTTTGTAATTCATGTTCCAAAAAGGGACAACAAGAATTATCTTACCCTAGTCTTATCGCAGCGGCCCCACACACAAAAAAAAAATCACCAAAGTGGTGCGGCTGTGACATGGCTAATCTTAATCCTCTTTATCATATGATCCAGTGGTAAGTTTTATCTATCAAACTGCTGGTATAATAACTAGTGGACATTTAACGGTGACAACCTAACAGATGCTTTCTTCTGGAATTTCAATTTCAACAGTAGCTAGAACAGATTTCCTCAACAAACTGCTCACAGAATGGTACAATGCATCAAAGTTTACTCAAGCAGGATATTTATTTGTTTTTACCCTGCAATTTGATACGAGCAAAATAATGTTACTTTGTTTTGCGGCTGAGGTTTCATGTAGTTTTTATTCTTTCAAACAGTTTTCTATTTTGCTATGGCCAGGTACATCATTATTTAATAACACTGATTTATAAATTAGTGTTTGATACCTAAAGTGTATCCATATCTGTTATTTTAGTAGTGCAAGTTACAGTAAATATTTCTCAACACTTTATGGGAACACAACCAATAAACATCCTCAGAAATTCCATAAAAAATCCCAAATATGATGTTTACGTAATTGACTAGGAGTTGTCCCTCATTACGTGGGAGAGGATGAACAGATTTGTCATGAATATGTAACATTTTCTATATGAGGGGGGGGGGGGTCACTTTTATAGCAGTGAAGGGCAGTCAAACCTGGCTGATTGCCTATCACATGTGGATTGACCTCCATGTCATTTGTCTGTATTCCATAGGATGCGCCCTTATATAGTGTGAATTCATCAGCATTTTAGGTTCGACTACAGTATGTAAAATGTATGTTATATCATCTGCACTTGAAAGCGAGGGATTCTGTTTCATGAGATGAGAAAGGAAGTCAATCGCCGTTAATGCACGCACATATCATCAAATAAAAGTAAACATATACTGATAATAAGTGTGTTTATTTGCAATTTCTAGAGTAGATAAATTCAAGGTTCTGTCTTTCCCCGACAATGATTGTGGCCTGTTGCTTCTAAGGAGCCTTTACCATCCACATCGAATCTCTCCCAACCTACATTGAATTCATTTCTAGGCCTGGCTTATGAGTGGAATAATCATACTTGTTTATAGATATTTCACAGTCGTTGCTTCTGCGCCCAATCATGTAAATGGGCCTTAGACAGTACATCATGATCGTTGGTTGAAACTTGGAAATTCGAAATAGGCATCATCACTACAAACTTCAGAAGCAGAAATATACAAGCTTGAAATCATGTATTCACCTTTAAACGCTGGCTAAAGCTGCATAAGATTAGTTATGTTATCAAACATAAATATTATGTTTGTAGTAAGTAAAAAGCTTGGAACACAGTACCAGTATATTCTTATGAATTAATGGCAAAATCATTAATTAAAATCAAAATGACACAAGTAAAAAGCCGCAGCATTTCAATTATTAGGAAATTTAGAGGATAAACTTTCGGTTGACACTTGGCCGCAGCGCTTTAATATTACACCAAACGGACGCTGACAGGTTGTTAGTGGGTAGTTTCTTACATGCTGGTGATGCGGCCATTTAGCCAAAACTGTTTGTTGATATCATCGCTACAAAGCTTCTGAAGCAGAAATAAACAAGCCTGAAAACATGCATAAACCTTTAAAAAGCTAGCCCAAGCTTCGAAAGGCTAGTTATTTAATAAACCTAAATATTGTGTTGGTAGTAAATAAAAAGCTTGGAACACAGTGGAAAGCCACATCATTTGAATAATTAGGAAATTTAAAGAATAAACTTTGGTTGACACTTGGCCTCAGCGCTTTAATATTACACCAAACGGACGCTGACAGGTTGTTTGTGGGTAGTTTTTCATGCTGGTGATGCGGCCATTTAGCCAAAACTGTTTGTTGATATTTTATATTTTGTACTGTGCCAATATATAGATATGACACAGGGCCGGAGTTTAGAAAAGAATGGTATTGGAGACAAAAGTCGGAGGCGAGTCTGAAGTCTGAGAAATTTGAGGCATATAATAAGCAAACGGAAATCCTAGAGGAGCTGATTCAAACATGGATAATTAAATTACAGCGCTTTTAGGCCACTGTATTTGGCTTTCTAGGGGAGGCAGTGCCTCCTTGCCTCCCCTAGAACTACGGGCCTGTGACACAAAGTGATAAATAACGGATAACGTTCTCATGTAATTTAGCTTGACACTCATATCCTTGGCACTTGACCGCTACAGCCGATGGTGATGAAAAACTATTTATGTCTTTTTGCAAAGTTTCATGCTGGTGACACATAAATCAAAAAGCATGAACTGATGATCCGCTCTAAGTATTGTGTAAGACAGAGATTTTTGTGACGCCGTGCCATTGGAATGATTAGTTTATATTTATCTTTTATATTCTGCTGGTGATGCGATGTCACAACCAGTCTAAAGGTGTATCAAGCCATAAATATGAGTATTAGTAATACTAAAATTTATGGCTTGATCCGTGTGGTGTCAAAGCTTGACCACTTCATCTGATTCTGAAAGGATGTTTATGTTTGCTATTCATGCTGGTGACACATAAATTAAAAAGCATGAACTGATGATTGCGCTCTAAGTATTGTGTAAGTCAGCGGTTTTTGTGACGCCGTGTCATTAGGATAATTTGTTTATATTCTTTTTTATTTCTGCTGGTGATGCGATGTCACAACCAGTCTAAAGGAGTATAAATATCAGACCCCTTCAACTCCACTCATCACAGCCAGTCTATTGGACTCTCAGGTACTACACTTGTTTTCTCTATTAGGCAGAAACAGTCACAAATAGAAAAAATTAAACTTCATGTATTGTAGAGAAAGTTATTAACTGCCTTTTTTTTGCTCAATTGACACATTTGTTGTACCGCTTAACTTTAATTTTTGAGCAAATTAAAATGTCTATCCAAGTTAATTGCATTTTGATGCAAAATAACTGTTTATCTTTTCATTGCAGAAGTTAACATTTCTCCAGACCTAGACAGTTCTTGCTATCAACCAACAATGAAGGTTCTCTTTCTTGCTTGCCTGATCGCCATTTGCGCAGTTAATGGTGAGAGAATATTCATATTTTCTGATATACTTCAAAAATAGATTTCAAAATGTTGTATTCAGCGATCAGATATTTGGAATTATGCAACCATATCTGGTCTTTCCTATGATAATGAGATTAGTTATCCAGTTGGGGGGGGGAGGGTAGATGATTTGAATCGTTTATTCAGAATGTATATAAATATTCATCAATGAGTGAGGCATAGCCCTAGCAGGTCTCGTTCACTCAGCTAGGTGCGCCGAGATTTATATAATAATGAGTTTGACAGTTTTTGATTGATATGCATTCCCAAACTGACCAGATGTAAAACAAAATGCACAAAAAGACACTTTGCATTTTTCATGAGTTTGGTGAAGATTCTACATTGTTCATATAGCCATTGTACCTCTTAAATTACCAATCAATGTTATACTCAAAAATCTATCAATCCTATGGAGTTGTATTTATCAAACCACATAAGCCTTGTAACAAGAGTGGTTGTATCATTTATCATGATTACCCTGTGTTTGTTTGTAGTACAAGCTTGGGTTCGTTTCCGTAGTATCCGATTACCCCGAATCCCTAGTCCTGCCGAAATCCTCTGTAAAGCTACATGTGCAGCTGAGTGCACAGTTAAACATGCACAGATCAGAGGATGGAGGTGTTCCGGCAGCACCTGTGTCTGTGGTGATGGAGTCAGAATCACCATCGGGAAATAATCAGTCACTTGATGTCGAAGATGCATCTCTCTGTTGGCTGTATTAATTCAGTGTTTTATTATGTGAGGTTATCTTGATGATTCTTGTATAATAAAGCAAGAAAATCCAATCAAAATCTTTTGTCCTTAACTGGCGATGAACTGAACTAGTCCGAGATAAAGCCAGCCTTAAATGGTATTTGGGAAGGTGATCGCAGCCGTAGGTGGCCTTAATGACCGCCTACAGCCGCGATCGCCTTCCTGAACGCCATTAAGGGCTGGCTGTGGTCAGAGATGTGGGTTCAGATCTCTGATATCAGATGACTCAGACTGGGATCGCAGGGCATAGTCAGCTAACTTGTGACATCCATAAATTGGCATGTTTGGTTTCATGAATGTAACCACAGTGACATTTGATCATACAGCTATTCATGAGGTATTGCAGGGCAAACATTGTCTTCTGATCATAGATGAGGCAAATAAATATTTGGCGGGGAGGGCAGGTCTTTTTTTGGTTTTTAGTATTTTGGGTTCAACTAATGTGCGCGATATTGTCATTCATTTGATACCGCTGCACTTGAGAGCAAGATATTCTGTTTTATGAGATAAGAAATTGAATTGGTGCACAAACATTTTGGTAAATATGAGTAAGCATATACTTTGAAAATAACTGAGTCTCACCACGCCGCATCATGAAGAACACACGCTCAGGCAGAATTGCACCAAAATAGAATCTTTCAGGCTATAATACATACATAACACCTTGAAATATATCCTTATTTCTCTCAACTCTCACCATACAAGCGGACTCATTCCACCTATCCCCCCCCCCCCCCCCACACACACAACAAACGTACAATACAGCAGAGGCAATATCTCAAGCACTCCCTGAATCTGAAAGTAGTTATCGTGTCAATTTTTTCAGAATTAGTTGTCCGCTCTCTTCTATCAAAAAGATGGAGCATCAGAAACTAGTCCGGTGGTAGGTTATGCAAAATTTGGCTAGAAATGCATCTTCATAAAATTACAATTTTGGGGGGATAGGGTTTGACACTGGATTCTCGGCGAGTTTTTTACACTAAAGCTCGGTACACTTGATCGCTGATTATAGCCGATGATCAGAATTCCCCCTCGCCGATATGTGAACACAACTCCCGATCCATCGCCCGCGGTTACAGAGGTTACCGCGATTTATCTTATAAGTTTGCAAACTGTCAAACTTCTCTGATCATCACCATTGTCACAACAACATAGTGATTAATGTGTACCGTGTCACAGATATTGGACTAATAACGCACCAACTGACCCACTAAGGTAATACACCTGTAATTGGGTGAAGGTCAACTTGTTGCACCCATCCTCAATTAAATTGATTAGTATGTCTGATGACAAACGAGGCTGCAGCCAATTCAAAGCAATGCTATAAGTGATAATGAACCCTGTTAATATTTTCAGGTGTATTTGCAATGGAATTTTATTGATTTAAAGTTTGAAATTCTTTTTGCAAAATCATTTTTGGAAGATCAATGCATACGGTTTGGCTAATGAAAATTAGACCGGAAATGTGTGAAAAATGCAATGGTCTTACATATGGGGCCACTGAAAAATTCTGAGAACATAGTCACCAATATAGAAGAGAAGAAGCATACCATCATTTTGAGTGGTCTGGTTAAAGAATTGAAACATCCTGAAGCAGGCCTATTGAGGTGACAAGTCAACATAGTTTGCATGTAAAGCAATGGGGAAATAAATATAGGTGTTGGACCAATAAGTATACCGCATGCATGATAGTGATAACAAATGTCACGTGATAGCTGAAGTGCAATCTCCAGCGTTCCCAAACTCCCTGAATAAACAGACAAGATCTGGGACACTAGTTATGGAGTTGCCTGCTCAAAATGAAAGTGAAGATAATTCTATTCAATCTTGAAGTTTTGATTAAATCAAGCCGGCTTCCTTAATTGTTATTGCTTTAGGCAATTTTAATTTAATCCTGATCAAGCTGAGATACTCATTGTCAGAGAAATCAGAATCATCGCTAAATGAGTTTCGCCTGCATGTTGGCACAGATCAGCGGTGATGTCAGCACAGGTTTGTTGCAAGACACCCTAATATGTTTCAGGGGGGATATGTTTTTCAAACACTGATTTGATCTTGAGCTGAAATTTATTATTGTGAACTGAGACACATGCATCAACATTTTACAGTCTGCAGTAGACAACTCCTCGCTGATTTTTTCTTACTTGATATCACATTTGTCGATAGTTACATCATTTGACAGTCTCACTCGCATAGCAGATTGGATTGCAATGGCACAGTGGTCATTACAGAGGATTGGGAGAAGTTTGAAGCAGCCTAAGTTGACATAGTCTTCTATATCAGTGAATATCATGTCCAAACGGGCGTCACCACAAGTTGGAAGGTCAACAATCTGAGATACTGGTAAAAGCATTGTGATATCTACTGCGCAAAGATCATTAAATTCACCACACACGAAAAGTTTAGCATCTGACTGTAGATGTTTAGAGGTAGTGGCGATTATATGATCAGTGGTATCAACTCTCAGCGACTTTTTAGCACAGGAGGATGGTACACGAGAGAGAATACGATGGAATGTCCCCCCTCTACTGACACGTCAAAGGCAAAAAAAGCCTTTGGCGTGTCAGTAGAGGGGGGGGGGGGGGGAATTCCAATACGGGCAAAAAGGATCAAACTTGATCTAACTGAGAACATTAGCTCTATTGAGGGATTTAGTAATCGGCTTAGGCTAAGGTCGATCATGAGAAATCAATGTCGTGATCAGGTACAGCGGAATCAGGTGGCTTATGATGCCAGCAGAGTCAGGGCTATCAAAATGGCTGAGTGAAAAATTTGCTAAATCATTAGAGCAGTCCAAATTTTCATAGGGAAAAATCAGCAAATTCAACAGGCTCGGATAAAATATTGTACTGCAAATAGCTATCACATGAGACAGATATAAAATCCAGTCATTTGGTCAAGGTAAGAAACAGCATGAGTAAAACTGACTTGGAAAATTGTTGAAAACAGAGAGATAAAAAATACTACCTGACCAACATTTGTTGACCTTGACCCAGAATTCAAGCTGTTCCTCTTCTGCAGATCCATGATGCCTGACCTTGTAGCGTGACCTCGTGATCTCTCAACACATGATAGATTGAGTTCCTGATACCAAGTTGCAGGATACGAAATGTATTATAAATGTATTTTAAAAGTATTATAAATGTTTCATAAATGTAGATAAAGAGTCATACCTGAAATGATAACCGATTTGTGGTACAATCAAAACAAGATTAGATGTCATAAAACCATAATCCTACTACTATAATAAAGAAAAGACTTCATATAAGCACATGAGTGTCAAAGATAAATTCTGAACATTATCAGTAATTAAATTTGCAAAAAATGGACTTCATCAATTAATCCTATTCAGATCATGGCAAACATGACTGTGCAATGTTGGATACGACATGAGGATAAATACCAGACTCACCCCATTCCATTCATCGCACAGCTGGTGTAACCCACTCTCACCATAACACGCTGCAGGTAAATATACAGATCTCAGCATTAGTTGTCTGGTTTTCTCTATAATAATCTAATTACAGTGTACTCCTCCTAATTCAGACTTTATAACTCAGAACTCCTGTTAATTCATACAAGGAACGTTGGTCCCTTCAGCCAAATCTCAATACATTCTAATGTCACCTAATTCACACTCTGCTCAATTAGGACAAATTTTTGTGGTCCTCAGAGGTTTGAATTGAGTGAACTGCACTACATCTAAACTTTTTTTATTTGGCAGAGGAAATCATCTTGAACAGAAGTGTTTCATGACGAGATAAAGAAATCGATAAATTTTATACGTTCGGGAAGGATGTACTGATTATTCCAAATGAGTGAGAGCTTCAACAGCCCCCTTTTTGGATTCATTTGGTATTATTTTGTTATCTCTCTTCATCAAGCTGACACTAAATGTACCTGAGTTGTCAGTTTACAGCATAATAACTGTTTGTCTTCTCATTGCAGATGTTTAAATTTCTCTAGACCTCCTAGACAGTTCTTGCTATCAACCAACGAAGAATGTTCTCTTTCTTGCTTGCTTGATCGCAATCAGCGCAGTTTACGGTGAGGGGATATCCGTGTTTCCTGACATACCCCATCAAGTTGTCTCAAAATGAGATATCCAGACGTTGTGGTCATGTTCAGATATTTTGGAGACATCCAACCATTTTCAAACTACATAAGCCTTGATTAAAAAAGTTGATTAAAATCGGATGTCATATCACACTCCACATCCCGAAGCATGGGCGGCGAAATATTATTTTGCCTTAATGGCAAGGCCTCAATGTCTGCGCCAGTTTGCTCTCTGTTTGCAGGCAGGTCGGAGCACACCTGGGTGCCAACCAAACCCCAGTAGTCGATAGACTGCAGTGGGATTCTAACCGACAACCCACTTGCATGTTGAAAGACCGAGCAGCAGTTAGTTCAGGTCAGAGCAGTTGATTCAGGTCAGAACAGTTGATTCAGGTCATCTTGATGATTTGATTGACCTTTACACTCACAAGATCACAAGGCAAAGTCCGCTAACATGTGATGTAATGTGATTTCCCTTGTGTAAAGCAGCTGGCCTTTTTGTTGGTAGGCCCAAAAGATTATCTTTATGGCCTTATGCCTGTAAAAGATATTACACAGTAATTTAGTTGCCTATTTCGTTTTGTCGATTTCCATGTAGCCATAGCCTTCTATAGCGTGATCCATTGTTTGGATTCCAAAATAGTGGCCCATCTGTATAATGGTATTAGCCAAGCTGCAAACATGTTAGACTATTAAGGCAATTCCTAAACCATTCTTCACAAAATCATCACAACTGCATGGTGCAGACTACTTGTCAAGAGCTGATAACAATGCTGTCTTTTATATGCAGAAATCAATTTAATCATTTCTTTCATCATAACTTCCTTTCCTGACCTTCGGTTGTTGAAAATACAACAAATTATAATATTGGCCAATATTTTAGTAGTTATTTTTGTTGCAAAAATATCATATCGAACAACTGTCATGATTAAAGTCCTCTACTCCAGCAATTTTGGCTGACATGTTCCAGCATGCCTCTCATTTGACAAACGGGAAGGGGGCAACAGCTCCCCTCCCGCACCCAACCTGCTGCTCATTTGACAAGCATGAAGGGCGCAACTCTCCCCTCCCGCACCCAATCTGCCCTTTGCCCCACCACTTGGAACACAGGGTTATAGCCCTTTACACAACCATGTTCCAGAAATTATCAAAAAACAAGAATAGTATTTCGTTGAGTTGATGAAGTTTAAAAAGCTGATGCTTTTTACATTATCTCTGGGGTTTTCAGAAAAATCTAAAATCTTTATAAATAAAATGCTATAAAAAACCCAACAACTTTTATTTTATAAGGCCCGTCAAGGCAAAAAAGCTATTGGGTGGAAATATCTCTGAATCGACACATCACGGGAATGTATTTATGCGAAAGTCAAGAAATGATGACTCGGTGAAATTATCCACAACACAGGGCCTTGACAAAATACTGCCACTAACTTCAGCAACACCCAGCAGTCCCGATGGCTAAGCTTGCTAACTACGACATTGAATTTTATAGATCATTCACCAAACTTCAACCGTATACTATTGAACAAGATTTTAGTGACATTTTAGGATCTATGTTTCCTATAATTCATGTGAACGCTCGTAGCCTACACCGAAAAATGCCTATTATTCATGTATAGTAGCAACTGAAACCTTGTCCCCGTTTTCAAGCCATCTGCATTATTCTGACAGTTGTTTACCTGAAACAAGAAGGATTCAATCTGTTTGAACAAGGGATATTGCATGAGGCTAGACAAAAAGTGGATAAGCCCCTTAGTAATCTCACACTCTGGATTTTTTTTAATAAAGATTACACTCTTAGATTTTCATGATTCAACCTAACAGTCAAATTAAGTTTGAAAGGCAGCTTTTATGACCGGTGGTGATGTCACTCATCATACAGAGAACTATGTTCCCAGCATGCACTTACAGGAGAAGTATACACCCTTGAAAGCTCCACAAGTGAGACCAAATACAAGATTACAGTGATCCTATAACTGTAGCTTGTCTTGACAAGCTTTGTCATGCTTGTCAAGACAGGCTACTATCACCTGTGCTCTCATAATGGATGCTATTTTGGACCACAAAACGGGAGGTTAATGGGGTTTGGATTCTCATTTGGAAAGGAAACTCAATATAATTGGACGTAAAATAAAAGCCAATTGGGGAGCATAGGAAGACCGCAGCAGCAACCGCCTGCCACATATTATTTTCAGTTCGAAGTTATGCCTCCATGAAACATGAGAGCACAACTTCACTTTGAGTGAAAGGCAAACAATCCGTTCCCTCCCTGCACTCTGATTGGTTGAGATGATTCTTATGGACATAGCTTTTCAAATAAATCAATTTCTTACAAACTGAAACGTGAAGATAATATTTTCTAGTGTGGAGTTCGAAGCAAGGAGCAACAGCCTGTTACCCCCTTGTTATACGCAACCTATTCGTTGTATTGTTTTGTTTCATAAACTAGTGTGTACATCTTGGTCACTTCAAGATTATACCCGACCCAGTCAAAATGGTTCAACTACTAACTGAGACTTTTCCTCAGCCAATCCGATTTGAATGAATGCGTTGCCTGTCTGTCAGTGTCTGTTGGCCCTGATGTGATTGAGTGATTTTTATTATATGATTGATATTGAGAGATGACACATAGCTAACTTGTCCTCTGTAATTGATAAGCTTAGTTTGAAGAGCTGCAGAGTTACAGCAATAAACTTAGTTTATTGGCACAGGCAGGGCCCAAGTTCTAATTTCATAGATAGATAAGATAGCTATGACTATGAGATTGTTTGTTGTTCAGCCCATACATTCATTCTTGTTACTACTGACTATTGGTGTCGGTTTGATTAAATCTCAACAAAACATGGTTGTGTTGTAATGGCACAGAGTGGTGTTGATCGAGCCCATATTCATTGTGTACTAATATTAGATTCAGGTTCCCCGATCAATTGTTATATTATACAAACAAACTACACTCACAAACAGTCACTCTCATGACTAGGAGAACTATTAATAATGAGGTAGGCCTACATCATCATTACCAACTCAAATTCATTGAGGTAATCTTTAGGCACATACACTATACTGTAGAGCATCAGTGGAAGGAAATACTCACTCTGGCCCTAGCCATACAACTCGTCGTACTGATTTGGCGATTCGGGTTGAGCCATCAGCAAATAGCCTAGTTTTATCCATCCATACATGTCTTATTAAGCCTACATTGTCACATGTCACTTTCTGCCTAATTCCAGTAGCAAACATAATATAGCCAATTGTGAAGTAGGCCCTAGAGGCTCCTGGGGTTAGGCCTTCAAGCATGTTTGTTGGGGTGGTTGATCATAATTTCCGGGAAAGTAGGCCTATGCATAAGGAGAAGGACTCTGTGACTACCTAACTTAGGGACTGATTCCTAATATGAAGTGTTATAACAGGTAGACAGCCAGCAGGTAGCTACTGGTGGCACAATGAAGTCTTTTCACAGGCCTTAAGGTCGCAAGGTCTGTGATTGGGACCAAAGGAGACTTGCAGTATATCTGGACATTTATAAACTGTTGCTAGGGATCACACACAGGAGTAATGAAACTATGATACCTTCAACGACGACTACTAGCTAGTGCTAGTAGTCTTTGAATTAATTCGTCTGGTGTATTCTTATCACCTGAATTGACTTGCATCGTCAACATCTTTGTTGCTGTAAAGTGTCCATGCTTGTGCAAGCCGTCCTGTCCATTGCCCAAACATAAACCCATAGCCAGAACTTTCTTTATCCTTGGAAAAGTAGCGCCCTACTAGGCCTAAACGTAATTTTGTTTTTGCAGGACAGAATACTGACCATACAGCCACACTCAACCCAAAAATGGTCAAGAAAAGACAAGCTGATCTTGATATAGGTAGTCTTCCTCTCAAGGGACAGCTGAAAACCACAGTATCTCTACGCCAGCATCAAGGCAAGGTAAGATTGATATTAAATCCATTCCCCTATTTGAGTATGCTATGTTTTGAGTATGTGCTCAATGGGTGATGTCATTAATCCGTGATTTATTCTGTTTTCGATAAATCTAGAAGAAAGAGCAGTGTTTAAAACTTAAACCACTGCTGCCACACAGGCAAATGTGTGCTTATTGTATTCTGTATAGCTCAGAACTAATATTATGAGGCTGCAATCTCAGTATTGTCACCTAATGGGCAAATAATTTGCACCAACTGATTGTCAAAATCAGGGCATGAAATTAATCATCGCCACAATTACTAGTGGTCACTTTTGACGTCATTACCTAGTGTGTTAATTTCATACCCTGATTTTAAAGATCAGTTTGTGCCAATTATTTGCCCATTAATTAGAGCCTCAATTAGTTATCTGGAGCTATACTGAATTCAATGAGCACAAATTTAATTTGCCTGAGTGACAGCAGTAGTTTAATAACAGAGTTATATAACATGTATCATAATTATCATAACGAGGGCATGTTTGAAGTACAATGCTATATGCCAACCAAAAAGAATGTTTCACTGCAATGGATTGATATTCAAACTCTTTCATAGGTCACTAAAAAGAAGAACACAGGAGCCCAGCGTAACATCAACCAGTTTGCATCAGCTGCGCGGGATCTTTTATTTGGTGGTAAAAAGTCAAAACGGAAGTCGTCAAAGATCATTGGTCCTACTGAGACAGATGGCAAAGAGGAAAAGCCTTTTGATTTACAAACAGTTAAGAGACTAAGTCGCAGTCCTAAAAATCTCAAGAGCCGTGTTGTGACTACTGACACGAGCAAAAAAGAAAAGAGCAAGCCTAGAAATCCCGGTACAGCTCTTTTCTCACCAGATAAGGAAAGGCCTAAGACTCGTAGCTCGAGTTCCATAACAAGCCTCAATGCAAAGAAAAGACCTAAAGACAAAGATTTGAGGAGCCCCTCCCCTTTGAACTGGCAATCTAAATCGACAGGCAAGTCTCCACAAACCGACCGGACTACTGACCTCCCAACTGATAGTGATCCAACAACAGCGCAAACTCAACGAATGAAAACGAAGAAGGTCAAATCTCGTACTTCCATTCAGTCAGCATTAAAGACTTTGGCTGCTCCCTCTAACAGTCCAAATGGTATTACAAGACCTACTCTAGTCTCACCAGAACCAATGGAGGATGATACAACTCTGGAGAGGGTACAGAAGATGTGGAAAGTTGGAGAGAACTCCTGGATCGTCGTCTTCAATAAGAAAGTTGAGATTCGTGGCATGTTCAGGATTTCTAAGCTATCCAATTGTGGTGAGTATGGATGGATTAATTGATACTACGACTCGAGTTCATACTGGCGCTGAATTAAAAAAGGTCATAGACATTGATAGAAACGTCTGATATCTCTAGATTTGATCAAACGAAACATTGGTTATATGTTTGAATGGGACTGTGCAAGAGTAACTTCCACCCAATGTACGTACCTCTTTATTGTCCTGTACATGATTATCAAGAAAGTGAAAAACTTCAAATATTATTGTTGTAAGCAATAATTCTCACTCACCCATTCTAGCTCACTCTTTTCGGCTCTGAATCTCTTCCTGTTAATATGCTCTTAGTAACACTACCAGCCGATGAAGCGACTCATTTTTAACTCCATAATATCCTAGTTGGTAAGGGTCTGATCTTAGTAGGAATTGCCTTATGTAGTTTCATTTTTTTCTAGGACATCTCAGGATACACGGTCAGGATATATCATCTCCAAAAGTACAAGAGATACACTCACCCTCAGGGTACCATCATGCTATGTTAGAGTGTAGGATACAGGCACAGGAACAAACCAGTAAGTTAATATGCAACTTTTTACCATTTTGCCAATCATCGGGATAATTTTGTGGAGTTAGCGTGATATATTGCCTTTTTCAGTATCTCAGAAATTCCTTCACTGACACCTCAGTAGTATTGTGATATTCCAAGAAAGCAAATTTGCTTCCTTTTGTTTGGGTGAACTCTAGTTTCAAATTTTGGAACAGGCTGCTGAATTCAGAATGTAGATTCTACTTTCATCCTAGTATATATTTGTCCTATGCCCAAATCGTATCTTCTGATTTCTCCCAATGCAAGCTTGGCATCTGACCGTCAATAATCACATACAGGTGTGTTTTGTTCATCTAGTTTCGTAACTCAATGAATGTTTAACTCTCAAGAAAACATGATGAAAGAATATGAATGTGTACTGAAGAATTAAAATTATTTAAATTAGTTTTGGTAAAGTATTACGCCTTGATTGACGTGGTCATAACACTGAGAAGTCGCTGTGAAAGAATCAGGGTTGTTGGTATCATTTAAAGACTACCCAAGGATCAAAGAATGTTATAGTCAGGCAGTTACTTATGATAAGGTTGTTCATACCAAGAACTGCATTGAATTTTTTACCATACCAATCTGACATAACTTTATCATAAGTATCTGCCTGACTATAACATGCAGTGGTCTTTGGGTTCTCAGTTTCCTCTTATATAGAAAACAGTATCTTTTTAGTACCTCGTCAACATATGGATGTTGAGGAACTAAGTGTTGCAATGTAAATTAGACTGAGAACCCTAGAATGGTACCCACAGACCTGATTTTTTAACAATTAATTGAAATTACTTAGCCTTAGTCATATCAGTTTTGACCCACAATGATGACGTGATATAGGCCTACTGTTGCATGTATATATCTGATCAATTGAGAGTGAATTAATTCACTTTGCATGAGTACCATCAGAAGGAATTTGGTGTGATAACCCAAGGACAGTCACATAAATTAAGGGCTAGACCATCTCAGGTGCTCATTCACAATTGGCTCTAACGATCAGAGATACACATGTTAATAGTGTAGTCTCGATGTCAGTGTGGTTTTGACCACTATCTTACCCTTTGACCTTGACATTTGACCTTCTCTTCCTGCAGGTTTACTGCCGCTCAGTGATATACCGACAGTGTGCTCTGGTATAGACGAAGCACTACATACAGAAATAGATGACTTTCTATCTGAGAACGTGGCGTGTATGGCAGTATGGTTTGAAGAGTACATACGAGATAGTCTGAAGCTTTGTGTTGGAAGTGCACCATACACTATATCGGTAAGTTAATTGCTCACTAACACAGGAGGCTTTTGAATGACATCGACACCTCGAATAAGATAATATTTTCATCTTGAATATGTCATTGATGCTGTATCTGGGTTTTCAAGTTGAGTCAACGTGAAAAGATAAGGATCTGTTTGTAGAAGACGCATATTATCTTCTCTCTGAACATTCCACCAAAAAGTTAGGCGTTGTGTGAAATGGAGAAAATGATTATCCCCTCTTCATGTTGGTCCCGATTATTATCAGATTATATGATCTCCTTTTGGTCAAAGAATATAGAGGCATTATATATAAATATTGAGTTGAAAATGAATTTGAAATATCATTGGTGCTGTGGCACTGGCATCCATATTATGAAAGGAGCCTATGTGAGGAGCGTTTTCGGCTTGAATCTATAAAAAAAGAAATGAGTTATCCTTAGGAAGTTTGACAGCTTGGCACCATGAAATCTCCATGTCACATGTCTGAGCACTTAGATTAATCATAAATTAATCTCATTCCCAATTCAGCAACCCCCAGGCTACATGAAGTTACCGGGCAACCTTGTGATATCTGACTGTGAATTATCAAATTCTTACGGGCACACAACTCTAGAAGCTGTGGATTATCTTCTCAAGCAAACCCTAAAGAAGAAAGGTGAGTGGATTGCGTAGCATATCGTAAATTTAGCTAGGGTTGACTCAGTAGCGGCTGAGATCTTAGCGGCTAGCTTAGATCTTTTGTGGGCCATACTGATGCTCTTGCGGCATTTAATTTTCAGGTCTTGAGGATCGCTGAGTAAAATGCCCATGTGAAAATTATATCAGCTCGGCAATGTCGGGACTTGGTGAGAATTCATAAGGGTTGAGTGTACTTATGCGTGCAGGGTTCTCACATCAACTGGTATCCAGGGAATTTTGACTTATCTACAACATACAGTGGTGCACGTACCACTGCACAACACACAGGTCTTCAGCTAGAAACCATGAGTCAAGCGCTGTTCCGAGGCCTTCTTGTGTACAACCTCCTCATGGCCGGCCCAGCAGCATGAAGCCACCCCTGTGTGTTGATGAACATCGCAATCAGTCTTATCGATCCCTCAGTGTATTATGTCAGTTTCGGTGTTTTGACATAATTGGTGTGTTTTTATCTGTTGCGCAACCAGGGAGGCTGCCAATTCTTCATTGTTTCAGTGCAACACTAATATGTGTGCAGTGACTAAGGTTGTCTTACACTCATCGTATGCACAGTATTTGCTACCGATCTCCTTTGATTAATTAAAATAATATCATCCTATGTTTTTAGAACAGACACGGATCATTATAGTGGGTGACAAGAATATGGGAAAATCTACTTTCATCAGATATATAACTAACAGACTGCGTAACGAAAAGTAAGTGATACATCGATGTATCAATAGAGCTTCATGAGGAACTGAATTTGTTAATGTTAAAATCTACATGTAAATACATTATGTGCATAAACCTACACGCGGCACATATTATTGAGTTGTTCACTTGACAACCAAAACTGGACATCCAGGCTCAATTAGTACAAAACCATAGATATAAAAGCAGTACAGATAGGACATTGTGCTTCAGTAACTTTTTATATCTATGTACAAAACCTACCAAATCCCCTACCTATCAGCTTCATCTCATTTATGGACCCTGTTTATGGCAAAACAGAGGGTGGGCTCTCCCTAAAGAGGGACGCAAGTTGCCCGAAGTCCTCGTACTGAGAGTGTGATACATCCTAGTAAACTAAAATGCATCCTAGAGGTGAGGCCATGGTGGACATCCTAATCATAAGTGTGCAGCAAGCTGCCAGAAGCTGCCAGAAGCTGAAACAGGCACTAAACAGCCATTGGCAGTGACACTTTGATCTTAGCCAATAGGACATGTTTTGACCTCCTGCTCTTAGTTACTAAGATGCGAGAAGATGCACTGATGTTTAACACCTCCACTTTACAGGTTAGATGTGTTACACTTAGACTGTGATCCTGGGCAGGGGGAGTTCGCTCCTCCCGGAAGTCTATCACTGCACAGAACAGTCCAGCCTCTACAAGGTAAGCCCTGTTTATAGTTCTAAGGATATGCAAAGGTAGCCTGTCTATAGACAATTCCGCTTTTCTATAGAAATTGATAAGTGAAATATTGAGTTATCTACTCAATCAATCCTCGATTTCAAGCATGTAGGTGCTGACAAGCTTTGTTTGTGGGGATGGGGGAACAAAGCTTGTCAACTCTTGCATGCTTGAAATGGAGAAGAAGATCGAGTAGATAACTCTATATTTCACTTATAAAGTTGTATAGAAAAGCGGAGCTGTCTTTCTTGTCTTCCGGAAAGACATCTCCGCTTCTCCTATACAAATTGATTAGTGTTATTATGGAATATCTTCTTGATTTCGAGCATGCAAGTGTTGACAAGCTTTTTCCCCCATCCCCCCACGAACGAAGCTTGTCAAGACAGGCCAATGCAAAGGATCCTTGACTAAAACTATATATATTGCCTTATATATGATCTAAAGGGAATGGTTGCTCAACACTAAGTACTTCATAAATAGCTGTATAATTAAATGCGGTTACATTCATGAAACCAAAAATGTCAATTTATGGATATCACAAGTTAGCTGACTATGCCATGCCGATGCCTTGCAATTAGGTATGAGTCAATTGAATCTGATCTGAACCCACATCTCTGACCACAGTTTTTTGGCCACTCCCAAACAAAAAAAAAAAAAATCGTGGCCGCATGAGAAGGCTAGCTATACATCTATTGATAATTAGTATCATTTAGAATTGGCATAAATGATATGCAAAATTATTGTGATGCCACTCTGCGACTGTATTTTTAAATGTCTGCTTTTTACATTTATTTTTAAGTCATGTATGTTATAATGTAATCATTTTTAATATGGGCATCAGTATTTAACACCTTTTTTCACAACATATATCATGTTAGTGATAGAAATAAAATCAATCAATCCCTGGCCCTATACGTTCAGATAAATGCTGACTGCTGCTGTGTGATGCGAATGTCATAATTAGACTGATGTTTGAGGATTTACAAAGGCATTTGCTAAATTTGTGTATACCAGTATTACATAGACTTCAATTCATATATAACAATATTAGATAGACTTCAATTCATGTTTACCAACCAGTATGATCATATTTGGTAGACAATTGTCCTAAGATAATAGATAATATATATATATATATATTCTGTATTTCCGCAAATGATACACCCATTGATATATATCCATGGATCAGGGGAGCATATCCAAACCATACCATCCATAGTCATACTGTGTATTGTACCACCGGTCCATCTGATCCTTGAATTAATTCAAATGGATATCCTGTATCATCTGCTCCGCCACATGTGTACTGGGTAGGATTCGAGTTTCTCAATCTGAGAGTTGCAGGTTTGAATCCTGGTCACTACCCATGCTGCTAATGGAGGTGAGCTCTTCATACATCACTCTAGCTTGCCCACCTTTACCTTGTACAAGGGTGCGCCAAATAGATCAATGTAAGCAGATTCTCATTGGCCCCAAAAGGGCACTGACTAGCACTGACAAGTCTATATTATATTATTGTAGGACCACCATGGTGTCGCGTACCGGACAGTGTGGATAACATAGAGTTTTACGGAGCACTGAGTGCTGACATAGAGCCGGACAGATATATGAAGTGTATCAGGAATCTCGTCAGCAAGGCTCACAAGACCAGCGATCCACTACTAGTCAATACTATGGGCTGGAAACAAGGTATGTCTAAATGATTGTTTGAGGTTCTTATGAAGGAGTTGTATACTTTAATACTTTTGCTAGCACTGTCTGTTCTTGATATATGGAATACCTACTTTCTGGGGGATTGATTCCATGCTCCTGTAAGTGTTTCCAAACATCTTGATTTCGGAATTTCTATACAAGTCACATTTCACCAAACACTCCGGTTTGGGGTTGGGTTTGGAGTCTAGTGCTCGATAGACGAAAATTCACCATTTAGCACATGCTCGAAATAGCCAGAATATGGACTCCTAAGTCTTTCTCTATTTCTAAATTTCGTGCTAGCTGACATCAAGTCACTGATAAACTAGCTTAAGTTAGCCCTTGCTAATAAATATTTTTCCTAGTGCAGTTATGCATTCTGATCATTTTACAAATTTTTCTTTACCTTACAGGTCTAGGTTTACAGTTCCTGTCAGGTACTATAGCACAAGTCAGACCCACACACGTCATACAGCTATCTACTGAAGAGGAGTCATATAAGAACTTCTCTGAGCTCACAGTGTTCAACGTCGGGTCACATGACCTCTTCATACCTAAAGAGAAACTGCCAACAGTGAGTAGTGGGGACAACTCACACTGATTTCATGATATAGTATTGCATGTGTATCTCTGATCGATAGAAAGTGAACTAATTCACTTAGCATGAGTACCGTAACAAGGAATTTGGTGTGACGACCTGGGTTAAATTTGACTAATTAGGGGCGGGTACATGTTAGGTACTCATACTAAACTGACTCAAACGATCAAAGATGCACATGATAATAGTGTAGTCCCGATGTGAGCTTGGGGATGTATTTTATACTCACCCTTTTGCTATTGAGAGATTGCGAGGCGTTCCTTCGAGTAGTTGTCACCCATACATGTTTGTTTCATTTAGCTGTTTCTTAGGTCTTTGCTCTTCCTGTTGAAAGATTGCACTGCGTTTAAGGACATGTCCCACATATTTTACATCATATTGGTAAATTATGTTTCTTAAGTCTTTGCATTATTCTAATGTAAGTTCTATCTGTCACAATGCTGACTTCTCCTCATTGCAGCTACATACAGACTGTAATTATGAGTTGATGCCACTGATTATGAAGCACACCTCAATCACACCAGGGTGAGTGTCCTTCAATTATAAGGTCCTGTGTTACCGATAACTTCTCTCCAAGACAAGATGAGGTTAGATTTGCTGTAACTTTAATTTTTCTTAATGAGGTTAGAGTTTATATAACGGAATTACTAATATGGTTGAGTAAATGGTAGCTATCATTATATTCCACTATTTCAAGCACTTGCAAAAATGAAAACTTTTCCCTCTGCAAAAATCTCAAGCCCTGCCCTGTTCATTACTGCCGAAATCACCGAAGCACGAGCTTGCGGATTTCTTACAGCCGTGAAAATAGTGTGCGGCTTGATTACTGCGGGTCCCAGCACCAGTACACTTACCCCTGTCCGCACTCAAAACTAGACCAGACTATAGAAAAAGAAATGTAGGTCTGTGAGGTGGTGAAACACACGCTGATCACCTGATATACTGTTGCATGTATATTTCTGATCGATAGAGAGTGAATTAATTAACATTGCATGGCATGGCATGGCAGAGTATCATCAGAAGAAATTTGGTGTGAGGACCCGAGGTGAATTTCATTAATAAGGGACGGCACATGTTAGGTACCCATACTAAATGAACTCTAACAATCAGTGATACACATGTTAATTGCGTAGTCTCAACGTCAGTGTGGATGAAACATTAAATTTCAATTATTGAATTATTTCCAGATTTGAGGTAGAGAGAATCAATCCGGCTCTGCTCAGAGATCTGATGATGACTGCATACATGAGTAAATTTTCAACAACCTCAGAAGCTATATACGAGATGGTGCCGTATCGTGTCGGATTGCCTGATGTGGCTGTATACACCGGAGCACTTGCGCTGCCTTGTCATATGACGCTAAGAGCTATCAATATGGCAATGGTGGCATTGTGTTCGGCACCTAAGGAAAAGGTAGGTATCATGAATATATAAGATTGTTTTACCAATGCTATGTCCCCTCATGTCAACATGTTTTACAAACATTCCAAAACTTCTTGTTATATGTTTCATATTGTTCATGAGGTTCTGACTCGCTGTTTGTATTTATGAATTGGTGGTACACCTTCTGGTACGCTTCTGGTACGCATCTCGGCCTATTGGCTAAGATCAAAGTGTCACTGCCAATGCCTTGGTCGATTAGTGCCAGTTCAGTTTTGGCAGCTCGCTGCACACTTATGATTAGGAGGCCTCTAGGATGCATTCTAGTTTTCTAGGATGTATCACATTCTCAGTATGAGGATTAGGGCACCCAATCTTCTGTTTCTTAGCAAACAGCAATTGGTGGTACACCTGGCCATTACAAGTTGTCATGTGTGGAGAGAAGATAACTACTTGTCTGTGCGACTCCTATTCATTTCTCATTGCTCCCTGTATCAATTCTACACTCTTTTCCTTTCATTCTTCATTCACTCTACCGCTTTATATAAATCTTAGATTTCTCTGCCTACTGGCTGAAAATGGTCACCGATTCTTATCAAGGGGTATGGCCAAGAAATCTTGAATTAACTGATTTTATAATAATAAAGTTTTTTTTCCGATTCCTTCTATATTTCCTGTCATTGAGAAATATATCAATATACTCAACTACATGATGATGACCATTTCATATATGACTTTTTACCAAAGCTTCCATCAGGAAGATACAGGAAAATAAAATATAGGTCTTCTTGGGGGAGAGACAGTTTTTACGCAACATGATTTTATCCCTCAATAATACTATTTAAACCCAATCCACGATGAGATGTCAGTTTTTCTTCTTGTACTTTTTTTTCTCTCTGCTCCATTTGAACAGCGGTGTATCAAGCACCGAATTTCGCAACAAACTTGTATGTGAGTTACAAATAAACCAATAAATCAATCAAAGTCCAGCGATTAGCTGAACTAATATTTAGGGAATTTTCAATCAGCTTAGTTTAAAATCAACAAAAAATTTCACCCTGCAGCGTAAATTGTACACCTCCTCCACATAGATGAGGTGGGAGTCAGGGTCTGGCTTTATTGGTTGTGCATTCTAAACAGTGGACCGAATAAGCACCACCATATTAAGTATGATCCAATTTTCCTGCATTTGCAGTTGCCCCCTTCGAGCCACCGGTGACTCACCAGTATGATAGATAAACCCTGGAATGTTAACAAAATGGATCAGAATTTATCTTGCTCACCACAATGCGACAACCTACATAAATATTCACTGGAAAAGCCGATCGTTTTTGTTTCAGCTGAAGCCCACACCAGATGCAGACCATCTCACTCTCACTGACACTGAACAGCTATCAGTGATCGGATACGGGCTAGTCAGAGCTGTAGATCCCCACAACAAGTGTCTGTATATAACCACTCCTGTGTCACAGAGCCCGGGGGCATCACAGGGCACATTAGATGAAATCAATGTTATCTACAAACTAAACGGGAATATGACTCCGGAAAGGTGGATCTTCAACCAGATTAGCAAGGTTTGTAATGATTTTTAATTGCACAGTCTCATAAGCTGTCCCACCTTCTGTGTATAGTGAGATTGGTGTAGTATGAACTAGTATAGTATGATTTGTTGGGTTGAGAAAAAATGCCTATCTTTTTCTGCCGAAATCTATCCAGCTCCTAGTCTACAATTCAAATGCAAGATTTGGGGAGCTTTTTGAGGAGTGTGGTTAGAGAATATGGCATAAAAATTGAAAGTTTAAATTTAACAATGCTTAAACAGAACACAAGGTAGCCGTAGGATGAGGAATCTTTCGAATTTTACTGATCATCACTGACATGTGAAACATTTTGAAGCAAAAGACCTTTCGGGATGAGATGCCATGAACTCGTCAACAATAAATATTCACAAGGTGAATCCCTCTCTGTTAGTAATTGAGAACTTGCAATTTTTACAACCCGTAATTACAAACCACGCCTGCATTGGAGGAGGCATCTTCTGAGGGAGCTATTTAGCTGAATGTTAGATCAAATTTTTATTGATGAACATACATCAGTATCATCCCCTCATAATCCCTACCAATTAGACAAACCCCCTCTGAGCACCCATTGATATAGCTTGTCTTGACTAGCTTGTCAAGATAGGTACTGGCAATACGTATTCATAATGCTGATGGCAACTTTAGGATCTTTTTCAAAATTGACCTGCTGAAATAGTATTAGGGACGTGCCCCCCTCCCCCTAGACCAACCTACCTACGGAAACAATTCCCATACTGACTCTCGTGATCTGACTGGGCATGTAGATCACTGATAAACTAGGCTATAGTTACCACAAAGAAGATGTCGTAAGGCTAAGTATAAATCATGCGTGACTTTAAATTGCGCATGTGCAAGAACAATGAGTTTAGTCTAGGTTCTGAGAGAAAATTTGGTCAGGGAGAATGGGATAGCCCCTGCATGAACTGCCAATCAAAATCAGCTAATAGTGACAAGAGAGAATAACTATCAATATCAATTCCGCACGCATCGAAGAGCATACCACCAGAGCAGGTAGCCAATCAGATGGCTTCGGAATTCCGAGGCTCAATTTTGCAGAGATCAGCTCATGCCCAGAGCTGAGCATGTGCAGAATGAACAATTCCTGGAAAACTGCGGTACAGGCGTAGTATACACTTGTGAACAAGCAAACAGTTTTGTTCCCATGAAATTCTAACCGGAAAAACAGAAAAGCCTGCCAAATTAACGTGTTTTAACATTAAATTACCTGATTTAACTATCAGCATTTAATAGACAGTTTTCTGAGCTCGGATTTAGGCCTCAATTTGGAGTTGTCCTCTCTCCAGTTTGGTACTTTTAACCCACGCCGCATAGGAAAAACGTGCTGAAAAGAGGGTTATCTTGAAAACCGCTTTTAATAGGATAAAAATTATTTTTGATTCAGATTCTGCAGCATTGAAAACTCATATGGACATAGTTTGGGAAATAATTTTAGTATTTGGATAGTCAATTATAGCATTTTCTGCCTGTTGTGCGGACAATTTGGCAGAATCTTTCATGAGTTTCGTCACTAGATTTAAGATTTATCAACATTCCAAGCTTCAAATGATTTGGAAACCCTGTCTCACAGGGTTTTTAATGGTGCAGACTCAGAATCAAAAATCATTTTTATCCTAACATAAGCGGTTTTCAATATAACCCTCTTTCAGCAGGTTTTTTCTATGCGGCGTGGGTTAAAAGTACCAAACTGGAGAGAGGATAACTCCGAATTGAGGCATAAATAAGAGCTCAGAAAACTGTCTATTACAGTTTTGAATTCGATGTTTGGCACATAGAGTCAGGGATGAAAAGAACCAACATTTGAAAATACAGTCACCGAGCAGCATCCCAATTGTTTTGCATATTACTTTATTAAGCTTGATACTAATTATCAGTTAGAGTTATAGCTTGTAGGCTCTATGCGATGGATGATTTTGGTAAACTCAGTAATTTTTGTTGAAATGACGGCCACCCTATCACCAGAAAAGCGCAATATTGAACTACTAAATATTCAAAGTTCTAATTGTTGGTGGTGGGTTCTCCTTGCGCAGTAAGGTAATGACTGTTAGCTTGCGAGACACACGTTAAATCTAAATGGGTAGGGATTTAGCCTGATTTTTTTCTACAGTAATACTTTCTAGCTCTTCATCGACAATCCAATTTATACTAGGTGCATACATAGATTTATGTTATCTCAATCCGGGAGATAGTTTAAGTGTTGCTGCATCATGGTTTCGATAATGACTGTTGCAGACTAGTCGGTGAATGGGGATGACAAAGTTGGTTTTGTAAATAATATATTTCTTCCTATACAAACACCTAAACAATATCGGATTCCTGTTTTTAAATGATTGGTGCTTCGCAGTGAATATGACGCCAAGGAAAAATATGAAGTCCAGTGACGCAAAACTGAGCAACGGGACACACAGCACAAAACTTTAAAGTGATATTTATTTGCCTAAGGAAACGTACATGACCTTAGTTATGAATGTCCAGTGCGTCAGAACCCTCTCAAAATGGCCTGTCCCATTTCTTTATAATATAAATAGTCTAGGGTTACGCATTGTGATGTTCAAACTATTTATTAGTAATCTTGTCTGCAAACTGACTCCTAAAGTTTTGCCTGTTTGCCTTCTGTTTATATTTTGAGGGTATCGCTGCCAACTTTCATGCAGGTTTTTGGCAGTCTGTGTGTAAATGTTATTCAACAAATCTTGTTTCTGAATTTTTTTAGTCTTTGATTGATGTTTGATATCATTTTGGGATTGATGAACTGCAGTCAAAACCTGTTGATTTAAACAAATGCAGAATTTACTTGATTCTTAAATGGCTGAGGATGACTAAACGTAAATATAGCACAACAGATTAGTATCACAGAGTAAGGATATACAGAGTGGACACTTCAATGATCGTGATAGTGCCTGCGGTTTTTATCCACTGGGGGAAATTCATCAATCTGGCCACCTGCCAATTTCAGAATATATATAAGTTACAGTGGAGTTTTGTCATGCAGACATAGCCACCTTTGATAGGTCGTAATTCATTCTGTATTTATCCTAAAGACTGATTTCTAACTTTTCTGAAATGTCCAATCTTCAAGCTATACACCATATTATTGTCATTTTTTGCTAGGATACATAGGCTATGAGTAATCCAGGTTTTTAAAATGAGTTTTATCATATAGATTTACATAGGGCTTAGGTCAATGCACGGACATTTCCTAATTTTGATGACCAGCCGTCTATCAATTGCCACATGTAAATCTATATGACAAAACTCATTTCAAAAACCTGGATTACTCTTAGCCTATGAATCCTAGCAAAAAATGAAAATAATATGGTGTATAGCTTGAAGCTTGGACATTCCAACAAAGTTGGAAATCAGTCTTTAGGATAAATACAGAATGAATCAAAAACCGCAGGCACTATAACTATCATTGAACTGTCCACTCTGTATATCCTTACTCTGTGTTAGTATCCATTACATAAAATAACATAAATATATTATAACAATGGGTATAAATTACATTATTATAAGATAAATAGAACATAAGAACCAGTAGTGATTTCAGCTATGATCAGTTGACGGGAGTGCTCGAGTTATTCTTGTATATAGTCATGGGGAGGACAAAGAAATTTGAAACTTATGCACTATAATACCCTGATACCTGTCTACATTTCAGAAGCATTCCTTTTTCAGGATAAAGAATCTATGGCTACACGAATGCTTTGTTTTCTCATTCATTAAGGTTAAAGATGACGAAGGCATTCCATATGTGAGTCGAAAGAAAGGAGGATTGGGGTTCGTTTCTACAAGTTCAGCAAAATACGCGTATCGTAAAGGTCGGAAAACTGCAGGTTAGGAGGTTGGAAAACTACAGGTTAGGAGATGGAAAGGGGAAGGTGGGTGTTTAGCAGATGGCTTGTTGGGTCAGTATTTATTCAGCTGGCTTGCTTCAGCTGTCACTTACAAGACATTGAAACCAAAGGCGTGAACATTACCTGTCTATAGTTATGGGGTCATGTATATAGCCTTGGTTCTGATTAGCTTTAGATTGGGGTTCAATCTAAACCCCTCTACTGTATCTCAGTTTAACAGGCTGGTACTCAATCTAGAGCGCTGTTTACGCTAAACATTTTTGCTAAGCTTTATTTTGGCGTCATCTCTTTTTCTTGCTGATGTTTCTTACTCTATTAAGATAAATGTTTTGAATGTCCTGCCACGAAAACTTCCATTATAGGGCATTATAGAGAGCAGTTCAGTTGTGCCAGAGTTTTGTATATTGGCGTACAGAGAGGTCTTCAGAGTGACTTGACAATAAAATGCAGGAATTATACAGAAATAATGATATCGCCTGTTCAGTTCTCATAATTTATTGCCCATCATATTGAGAGAAACTATAAACGCTCACTACTTTATGTCACAAGTTTATAACCCCTGCGTTGTTGACAAACTTTCTTAAAGTGCTTTCAAGGCTGACATAACAACATTATCTATTATAATCTGCTCAAAGTGTAATTGTACCATCGGTCAACAACAGATTAAGGCCATGCATAGCCATAATCTTGATTCTTTCCACCTACATCTGTGTACAGAATAAGCTGTTTATATGAATGCGAATCCGCTCTATATCTTAGATTTGTCTGCCCAATTTGTTTGTCTTGAGATAATCAGCACTGCTTGTCAAGTCTGAGCACCTGCAAGTACCTGTGAGCACCTGTTTTGTAATCTTGAGTGTCAGGATGAGATTGAGATCTTCAGTAGCAACAGGTAGATCGATGTGGCATCATCGCATGCAGTTGAAAGTATAAGTCTATATTTACAACTCGTGACAATTTCAGGACCTCAGAGCTCAACTTGCCTTCGCAGTGGTATGTTTCTATTATTTTTTTACACTTAGGATTAATTTATTAATAGGATATGATATGTGTCCTGTGTTCGGCTAACTGAAAGTGGTAAATACTGGAATAACCTTGTTTATGCGTCACATAGAGAAGAAACTAATAAAATATAATTGCGCGTTTTTAACATGAGAAAAGGGTGCAAATTTTAGCTAATAGGTAATTTTTATACTTTGTGCACACAGTTTCTCGAACATTTCACTGCATATTTCTAACTCGGTTTCGGCCTTTTCATCCTCTGGACCTTGTGAATGACTTCATGCTGTGTCAATTCAAGCCATGCGAGACCAATACATGCAAGGGGAAGACAATTAGCTAGCTGTGTCACTTAGAAATTCTCTCATTCAAACGAGCAGTCCTCAAAATTTGAATGTTTTGTGAGCATTACGATGCATTTGAAAATGGAGATCATCCCCCCCCAATTAATGAGTTATCTCCCAAATTGCATCATCATCAGCAGAGACTGTTTGTCAATGAAACCCAAGATGCAATGCGTCGAGCAGGTGTTCGAGATTTATGCTTCAGTCACAGCAGCGTTGCACTTATATACGCGTAAGTAATCATAAGCTGTGAACAGAAAGAATAGGTTCGTACAAATTGCTTAGGCAAGCGGTTTTGAACTCTGATTGTGAGGGGATAACTCCAAAACTCTCTTATCAATATTTATTTGTGAGTTGGACAAATGAGTTCGAGAGAAATAAATTGGTGACAGCCATATATGACATTGCGAACCTGGTTGATTAGTGTGAAAATGATCACATTAAATAATCAACCAATTGTGGAGAGGAAAATATGGGACTGGAAAAATCTCCATTTGGCCTGTGATTTATACAGGTTTAATGACAGTTTCAACCAAGTTTAGGTGTGACGCAAATAATCATATTATAGTGAAGAAATCCTTCAACAACTGTGCAGTTCTACAAAGTGTCTGATCTCGTGGAGGCTAGGAGACTGTGTATGGTGGTAATAGGTACATAGTCAACTTAGCATGGTTGGGTTTGTCAATGATTTGGAACATTAAAATGGCACTAAGGTAAAGAGAAGTGTGACTTTTCGGACTTGACTGCGTTATCAAATATTTGCTCCTCAATCACATGCCGCTAATCTGCCGTAATCCAGCATGAAGGTAAAATAGGAGGTGAGCCTCATTTTTCTTGGTATAAGAAATTTGCATAAATTAGAAGAGGCCACTTTATCTCGTATTCGATTAATTCATCTGTTTATCGCATAGGTTGTTCTGTTGCCCGATTGATGCTCCAAGGTACACAGTGGCCTAACATCTGTCTGCGCAGAATCACGAAGAGATCATAGACTTTCATCATTCCTCTTTGGAAAAGCCAGCTACAAAATGTAAGTAAAACTCTTCTACTTTCTGTCGATGCTATAGATTGAATCACATCTATGACAACTTAGTTGAAATTACCACACAGTGACCAACTTTTTAGTAGTTTATTTACTCCTGCCCTTATTCATTGCGTCGCTACGCAGTTGTAGCGCATTTGTAGCGCAGTTGTAATTGCGTAAATCTTTTAAAATTCTGTATCAACTTGAGAAAATGGTCAAATTAACTGCCTAGGGTCATCAGCATGTCCCATTAGCTTCATTGTAAAGCTTAAATATTTATGTTTTGAAAACAATTTGAAATGCATTATGAAAGAAATGGCACTCTTGATTCACAATTGGCTTTTTTGTACAAATTATATGCGATCTTAGGCATTGTGTTAGTGTCAGCAAACTCGCCTGAACAAAACAAGTTTGGAATAGAGTATTTAGTTCACTATGCGCAGTGTGTGTGTGTGCGCTCGCCATATATATATTGAGTTATTAATTACATGTCCCCACTTGACAGTTCGACATCAGTTGACTTTTGGATCTGATTGATGAATGGCACTGTTTGATAGTGTTTATGGGGGCGTGGCTTATGAGTGCCTCTTATTTTACTAATAACGCTGAAAATTAATCTTTGAACACTCGATGATGTTGTCATTGTGGTGTAGTTAATACGCTATTATGTGTGATTTTTTTACAGGGACTCTTTGGCCAAAGTTTACACCATCAGTAATGGGGAGAGTAACAAGGTGTCAGGTAAGACAACCCACACTGCTGAGGTTATCGAACTGAAAGAGAACAACAACGGTGGCAAAGTGAACCCAGGTAAGCTATCGGCTATCAGCTATCAGCTATCAGCTATCAGCTATCAGCTATCGGCTATCAGCATCAGTTATTGGCTATCAGCTATCAGCTATCGGCTATCACCTCACGGTGGCTGAGCGCTGTTTACTATCCCACGGTGCTGGCGTTACTTTGCAGTTTATTGGCTCAATTCAATTTGTTTTTTGAGTCAAGTTACCAGGAAAGTAATTAGTTCCCCTGTATACTTTATACCTGTTATCGCTGACCTTGTATTTTGCTACAAGCGCTGAGCCAAGGTCGAGAAGCAGGCTAATCTTTGTCCAACCCCCTTCTTGTTCACCTGTATGGGAATGTTTTGAGGATTAAAAGTTCTAAGTGTAATTTACGGACACAAATTCTTCAGGGCACCTGATACGTTGATTAGATGCTGAGCTGGATCAAAGCATTGTCTCGCTTTTACGTCATTACCCCTGCTAGTCTTTGAAATTTGAACACAGGATTAACCTGTTTTATTGCGAGATTAGGGAGTACTTAAAATTTCAGGGTGGCTATATATAGCTGTCATTTAGACATTGGCATCAGCTAGTATGCGTAAATGTCTTTGGCAGCGAAGCCGCCTTAGTTTACACAGCAGCATTGATAATGGGACTTCTTGGAAATTTCGGAAAAGGTGGGTGGCAACGATTACATAACATGTTTTGTTTTACACAAATGTTGCGAGTTAGCCTTTTGTTCCCCCCCTGGCCGATTACTACTGTTTTTAACTTGAGTAGTACCCAAACTGAGTACGATATGGTGCTACATAGGTGCAGATGAAGTTGACTAACTTTGTAGTAATTTTCGGACGTTTAATTAGCCCTGGGCAAACAATCTGCAAATATGCATGTACGCAAAACTTTTTTTAATTGCTTGCCAGTTGCAAAGTTATGATCATGTACATTTGGATTATGTATTGACACAAATTTGCACTTATGGTGTGAAAAAGGTAGGATTTCATATTTGTTACTCATATTTTGCAAAGCTTTAATACAAAACTATGTATAAGTTGATTGATCGACAAGTCAGACTGTTTCGCATGTCATCAGTGTACAAAGCATCCTGATTTTTTGCCAGGGTTTGAAGCTAGAGAATGAAATTAAGTATGGTCATCAAATTATTTCATCTTTTTTTGCAGGCCTTTAGGCTAAGGAAGAGAAAAGATTAAATATGGTCATCAATGCATAGTGTCTATATGTTTGCAGGGTTTGAAGCTATGGAAGAGAATGGTTTAATCAAGGCTCATGACGAATCTGGCAAATATACTGATGATCTGTCACAGGAAAAAATCGAGTTATCAACGCCGGATAGCGACCCTCTAAGCACAAATATACGAACTGAACAGGATAATGCGCCCCAAAGAGAGACGTGGGGCAATAAAGCTGACTTTCTATTAAGTATTATTGGATTTGCAGTGGATCTGGCCAACGTATGGAGATTTCCTTATTACTGTTACAAGAACGGGGGAGGTAAGTCTTAAAGGCAGTGATATGCGAGTGCCTGGTCATAACTTTATCTCACAGAAAATTGCCTTATAAGCATATATGCGTTATCTTTCCCCAGCTGCTAGTTTCTATACATGTATTATGCAGGATGAAGTTCCACGATGAACTGTATACAAAATTCAATGATATAAACTAGTCGTTTTTGCACCAAGTTTCAAACCAAGTATAATGCAAGTCCGCTAATATTAAATTCTTCGCGACACGCAGTCTAACAAATACAACTGGTTGGTCACATACCATCAGGGTATATCTGGTTGTCTATGGTTTGTGCGCTCATAATTTGGGCCATATGGCTTGTTTTTAACTTCATGGTGTTCTTTTGATAATTAGTTTGGTCTGGTTGGAAGTATACCAAAATGCAGTTAGATCAACTACCAAAGTTCTTGTCTCCCTTGGAATTTAGGAACATTGCATTCTGGGATATTTGCTCCCTCACCCTTGTGTGTTCTATAGGCAACGTGAACTTCATATTTAGTTCAATCGAGTCCTACAAACTAATTTGTCTATTGACAACTTTCCAATGTTGTTATGTTTAGAACTGCCATAAACATGTTTGCTGACCTGATCACCCCATTGCAATAAAACGCCATTAAATGCGCACTAATTGTGACATTTTATCTGTTTTTCTAGGTGCTTTTCTTATACCATATTTTCTGATGCTGTTTTTGGGAGCAGCTCCTCTGTTTTACATGGAGCTGATACTAGGACAGTACCACCGGCAAGGAGCCATCAGCTTATGGAAAATAGTGCCAATATTCAAAGGTATGTCCAGTATATATTTATGTAAGCTTGCGGTAGACTTGTAACTTGGCTATCAAACTGAAAAATTAGCTGCGTGACATGTCTAAGCTTGCGGTGCGCAAAAATGTCAGTCAAGGTTGTCTTAACATTTTATCTGCTGGCGCTGCTGTTTAGAGGCAGGTATCTGGTTGTGGTAAGAATCTGGAATATAAGGGCATGAATGGCCTTGTTAGTTAAACAATAAGGGTGAATTTTGGCAAGAGTTTAGTTTAGATAGTTTTAGGGACTCAACTCTAGCTAGCACGGATTTCTTAGCGAAGGTGGGAGTTAATAATGTGATCAGGATGAGTGAAGGTTAGCTGGCAACAAGTTTGGTTATTCAAGCATATGCACGAAGGTGAACATTTCCTTATGGAAATACTTCAATTCGGCATTCAGAGGTCCCTGTCACTTGTATGAAGTTTTCTATGAAATTTTCCTTACTTTGAATAGTCCTACAATAAGAAGTGTGCCCTTGTACAACCATTGGTCCGCCTGAAAGTGTAATTATCAAAATTTGTCGCAGCAATTTTACAACTTGATAACCAGAAAAGTACACAGCATTGCTCCTTGAAAGCAGCGCATGACTTTGATTGAACTCTCAAGTCGCTGCTGCAAAAAACTCCCTCTAGCTGCAAAAAGCCTTAGATTGTATAAAAACAAACATTATAATAAGCCTGCAAAGAGGATTTTATGGAAACACTGTAGCTAATCAAAATTTGTGCTAAAGTTAACATGGCTAGCTTGTCGTTTTATTACGTCAATGTCTTCTACTCGACTGGCCCTTCATTACCAATCTTATGAAGCCTCTGAGCATGGTCTTATTGATGGCCGAGTGCTCAAGTGTTATTCACAGGAAATAATGTGAGAAAATTAATTAAAATGTCATGAAAACACCCTGTTATGGGTGATTTAGGGCTTGCGGATTCAAAGAAATCTCGTAGTTATGGTGTTACTAAATGTTTCTAGGATCAAGGTTAGGTAGTTTTAGTTGTCACTGGTGAAGCCACAGAAAAACTATTTACAATGATCTGATCAAAAATCAAGAGGTTAATGCATGCACTGCCAGGACGTAGACAGTTTTAAGGTCACCAAGTTTATGGGTCATTGAGTAATCTGCTCTGTGCAAGGAAAAGCCCTGAGCGGTGGGACAACTCTTCCCTATTTACATGGGTTTTGCAAATTGATTTATCATTCTCTTTTGCAAGGTCCGCTTTCCTTTGCCATTTGTGTACCAGGGACTTTTTTGAAGTCATGCAAGAAATGAATAAGTAAATGATTAGGAAATGCTTCAGGAAATCCCACATGTACAGTGAACTGTGCTCAACTAAATCAATGAATACTTGGGTGAAGAATGGAATATCCCAGTAATTACTTTGCATACACTGATAACAGATATAGGCATGGACTGAATTCTCTTGTCAAATGATTGATGGCAAATCCAAGCTCATCCATATTAGAGCAAAGGATTTCATTATATTGTTCACTAGACTACCCACAATGCACTATGAAAGCCCCACTCATGGAGCAGCCACAGTAGCAGGGTTTCAAAAACAGTGTATATATATATAGATTTATAAGGTAAGGAACACATGAGCTTGAGAGCTATAATTTATTTTATTTGGTGAAATATTAGTGTTCCTTGCCTCATTTCTAGTCATATCATAGTCAAGTCTGACCACAAATTTGGAAAAAGAAACCTAGGTCATAATTTGAAAGCTTAGAATATTTGATTTTAGCTATCGCGAGTATCAGTTTTGTTTGAAAAAGTATTTTCCTAGGCAGGGGAGACAATGCTTACTCATGTGAAGGTTAGAATAATTCCAGTAATACTTTGCATATGCTTTTGATTGATTGTATGCAGATGTTCTGAATTCTCCGGTTGCTTTGTCGCTCGCGACAGCATGTACATGCTTGGCGGCCATGTATTAGTTCATGAAAATCTAGCAGCAGTAGGACTATATTTTTCAGTTATGACCCATTCAGGACAAACAACAATTATATTATATCTGTTATGATATATTATATTACATCTATTATATTACATATATTATATAATATCTATAATATAGTATGTCTATTATCTTTCGTCGTTTATTGGATCACCCATTGCACACTATGAATGCCCCACATTGGAAGGGTTCCAGAAATGAGCATATAAGAAACATGAAACATTGTTGGATGTGGCTAAAAATGAAGATGTTAAACTATACATGCTTGTTTTGCAAAATATTAATGCCTGATGGCGTAGACTCGGTTTTTGGTTGTCTCATATTCAGATGTGTCCACAGTGAAGAAGATGAGATCTTATACACAAAGTGAAAGTTAATAACATTCACTCTCAGCTATCATGAAAATCAGCTTTTGTTTGAAGGAGCATTTTGTAGCCAAGGGAGATAATTCCTGTTGTCCTTTGATTTTGATCTAAGAACAATTTCCTAGCAGCAAGGCAAAAAAAGGTTGACTCATATATTTAGGGATTTAGATTGGTATAAAGGCGTTAGACTGTTTTCATCGCCATCTCCAAATCAGATCTATGTCTGAGTGATAACTTTTAGCAATATGGACCATAATTCAATTGACCATAATCTAACTAAACTACAATCTGTCTAAACATTGACATCTTTCCAGACCTCACTTCAACCTTTATGTTCTTTTTTTGTAGGAGTTGGCTGGACGATAGTTACAGTCTCTTTTCTCGTGTCACTCTACTATAATACAGTGATAGCTTGGTCGTTATACTATTTCTTCTCTTCATTTACTCTCAATCTACCTTGGACATCCTGTAATAATGAATGGAACACGTGTGACTGCTGGACAGGGGACGCAATCACCAATTACTCTCTATATGAAAGTGAAAATATCGAAGCAATTAGAAATGGATGCTATAATCAAACATTGGACAGTATTGCGGGCAATGCATCAGTAGGGCCAACTACAGAGTTTTTTGAGTAAGTACAAATAGTGCGCATTAACTGCATTCCGTCGGCGGAACTTCATTCTGAAATTTACAGAGTACGAGAAGGCCAAACTGTTTTGACTCCCAGATCATTGCATTGATGACACTGGCTTGATAACATATTTCATTGTTTACACCTAAGTAAATAGTCCCTCAGGTTTTACGAGCAGATCTTTCATTTTTCCTCGTCCTACTACTTATATGATGCCACTTGTTTGCCCGTAAACTTGAATGCAATAGCTACTTCAGCCATTTAATAGAGATGCTCATCAACACACAGGTGTCGGCCATGAGGAAGCTGTTCTTGAGATGGCCTCAAAACAGCGCATGACTCATGGTTTCTAGCTGAAAATTTTGTGTGTTGTGCAGTGTTGTGCGCACTACTGTATGTTGTATCTAGATAATTGGAGAAGGATTTTGTAGAGGACAACTCCTAATTGACGTGAATTGCTTTTTAAATCTTTTGATACGTTTGTTGAATTTAATGCTGTAATACCAACAGGAGGAAGATGTTGCGCGTACATGAGAGTGAAGGACTAGGAGATATGGGTCCCCCTACCTGGCAGGTCACAATGTGCTTACTAACAGCCTATATCATTATCTACTTTGCTATCTGGAGAGGCGTCAAGTCATCCGGCAAGGTAGGCTACTTTATTTGCCAAAGTTGTCATGTTTTTGTAGTAAAAGGGCTTGAACAAGAATTTTGTGTCATTCCAAATTATCGAACAATATTTTGTGTTAGGTTCCTCAAACCAACATAAAATCTAGGTTCTTTGCTATGATGTGTAATTAGTTTGAGTTCCGTGAATACCCTGTGGATTATTCGAAATGCCTATATTGCCCCCCATCCCCGAACTTTCCAGATACTGTTGCTGGATAGCTCAATCCATTTTGTGCCAGTTTTAATGCTTGTTAGTTTGTCTTGAGGAGAGAAATTACCAGTTTTGTGAAATATGGATTAATTTTGAGTCATTGATTGTGGTACTGGCTTTACTGGTCCTGCAGAAATAGGAAAAAGTTTTGATCCTTATGTAGCTCTTTTAGTTGGACAGTTACTCCATTCTTTTAAACACAACATGGAAAATTGAATGTTTGGAATTCTGAGGAACTTGGTCGATTAATTATAGTCTCCTCATTAATTTGATATATTGTGACAATGAACATTGTTCTGGGTCTGCAGGAATGATGATTTGTATGAATAATCTGTCAAGAATAATTGCCACTTTTTGCATGTAACTGTCAAACATTATCACCTTGCTGCGTCAAAAACTATGGTACCTTTTCTCTGTCATTTTGCTGGGTACCAGATAAGCACTTATAATGATATTATACAAATATCAAGATCATTACTTCATTGAGACCATTATTTCATTGACGCCTGTAACATTCTTGAGTTCTAACTGATAATCGATTGTCTGGGACTTTGATATGACATGACATGATAAAACAAATAAACTATAATCAGATATATTATAATGAAAAGTCGTGGGTTACAATGAAAAATACCTCATGCCATCAAAAAGAGGGATGTTGACATCATTTGAAATTCCTCTTCTCATATTCTGCATGCATAAATTGTAAAGCACAGCATATAAGACAGTTCCTGGAGTCGTAGTATTAGAATGGGATCGTAATATGCATAGAAATATAGTATCATATCATGTATGGGAGAACTTTTAAGCTCATGTACTACAAATCACACTGATATGCAAGTGGTATTATTTTGAGTTCAACTTAGCTCATATCACCTTGTGTATCAGCAGGTTTCTGAGATACTTAGAAAATGATGCAGAGAATGCATGTGGTGCACCAACATCTGCACCAGATACGTTAAATCTATGCGCAGACAAGTATTTGCTCTAATTCGGACATGGTTGCGGTAGTTACATTCCATTATCTGCCGCATACCAGTGTTTTGTGGTGGTTGATAACAGCAAACCCGGACAACGTCTGATCATCTTACCTGAAATAGACTAGTGGTTAGGTTGACATCCGAACCGAAATTGACGAGTTGTTCTGTTTAGTGCTTAATCTCACCCAACCAACCATTTCACTCCTGAAGTATTACTGATTTTGTGTTGTGTTTCTGGAGATTCCCTCACCAGTACATTATGGAATTATATTTTGTCAGAACTATTCTGGATATTCAATAACTGGTGCATTATGGGAATATATTTCGTCAGCTTTTCTGGAAATTTTACTACTGGTGCATTATGGGTATACTGATAAGTTGCCGTTGTTCTTTCAGGTGGTGTATGTGACAGCTGTGATGCCGTATGTTATATTACTCATCTTGTTCATCCGAGGATTATTCTTAGAGGGAGCGACAAAAGGTCTCTTCTACTTCGCTAATCCAGTTATGAGCAGGCTGGCTGATCCAGAGGTGAGCTCGGTAAATCCTCAGTGCAAACAATACAAGCATTATAGTTTCAATGCTTAAAATCTGCCTGGGATCGCTGGAAGTGGCATTCAATTAAGATGTGACGTGACCATTGGAGGGGGCAACTCCGAACACAGGCAAATGGATCAACTTTGATCTACATTCAATTATCATCACTACATCCCATGTGGTTGATGATAATGAAATGCCACTTCCCGAAACCCAGCTAGAGTTTAAACTATAATGCTTGAATTGCCACTTGGAAATTGCAATAATAATGGCAAGTGTGATATACCTCTTGATTTGTTTGCTACAACACCATTTCCTATTGGTAAAGAAATTTTTTCGTACGGAAATACTTTTGTACATCTGCAACTCCGTATTGTACACTCTACTTTCTGTGGCTGAAAATAGCCCCTGACGGTATGATCTTTACTTGACAATAGGTGTGGATTGATGCAGCCTTCCAGGTGTTTTACTCAGTGGGTGCAGGATTCGGAGTGCATCTTGCCATGGCTTCCTATAACAAGTTTGACAATAACTGTTACATGGACTGTCTCATCACATCAGGAATTAATAGCTTCACCAGCCTCTTCTCTGGGTGCACTGTGTTTGTATATCTTGGATATATGTCGGTGACTATGCAAAAACCTATAGAAACAGTCGCCTCTGCAGGTATGTGGTGCGTGTGGTTACAATGTAACCTACTACATATTGAAAATTTTCAAAGGGTTTTCAATTTGCCAAACGAAGCGTTGCTAAAAATTTATTCCATTTCACATAAGTTTTGGGAAATTCTCAATGGTGGATTATAGTAAAAGAATTTCAAACCCAAAATCTGCTCAGTTTCTGTGAGTTCGAAATTCATGGTCAGAATAATAAATATTATTCGGAGAGTAATTTCTGTCTCCGGGGTAACATGTATAGTCTATGTCAAGCCTAGATAGTTTGCTTTGAAATGCATCACTGTTGTGAGATTACACTGTCTGTGACATCTGATGGTGGTGAACTGGTCTGCAAGAGAAACACATGCTGTAAACAGGAACATGACAAATATGTATTAGAGTAGGTTTAGGAGTTGTGTTGTCTTAGTTAAGAAAATACTATGTAAAATAACAGGCCTAAATAGCGACTTAATATATACTTTTATTGTCATTCTACATCATCTTTAGGAATGTTTTTCATGCAGTGACAGAACAAAAAAGAAAAAACTTAAGCGGAGAGAAAAAGAAAAAATACTCAAGTAACAAGAATTAATAGGATATAAAGTGCTTTGATAGTTGTTGTTTAAAATGAGTGAGTTTGGTTGCTGAGCGTATCTGGATTGGTAAAGAGTTAAAAGTTGTAGTGATTTTTTGTCTTAATTGATCAGTGTGATAATGTAATAGGTATCTGTCTCTAAAAAAGGTTTTAGAGCTAGCTGGAATAAAGGAATTATAATGGATATAAAGGCATTATAATGTGCATCGTATACACTGTAAAGGCCCAAATATTGGATATGTTGGCTTTTGAAATGCTATTTATCTGATCAGCCTACCAATATTAATTTTTGATTGGCAAATAAAAAAATCAGTACGTTTGATATTTGTTTCAGGACCTAGTCTTGTGTTCGAGGTATATCCACAGGCCATAGCTACACTCCCAGGATCTACAGCCTGGTCTCTGCTCTTCTTCTTCATGCTTATCATGCTCGGAATGGACAGCGCTGTAAGTGATCTGTCACTGCTATGTTCATATACCTGCTACCTAGATCAACTTTGATCCATTTTGCCAGCTTTGGAATTGCAATATTTAGTCTGTGATTTTGGCAGTTCTTGGCCTTACCTTTTAATTTAATTCCTTGAATATTTTCATCCTTGAGGTTAGTGGTTCAATAGGATGACATGTCAAAAAACAACATCAATTCCTAGCATGTCTGACAGCAGAGTGACATGAAAAAGTTCTGGGAATGTTTGATATATGATTAATTGAGACAAGTAATGATGGAAATGTTAGCATTTCGAAACCGAAAATACATGCACTCAATAACCTGGCTGGAAAATCTGAGTTAAAATAGCAGTTCGAAATGGTTTGAGTTCTAGAATCTGGCATCGAGTTTGTGTTATTAGTCATATTTGATAGCTTTGAAGCTTTGATAGATGGTTTGACAGAGTTATTATGTTCAATTAATAATTATTTTGTGTTAAGCATCCCCTCAATAAAGTTGCGAGTTTCTACGTTTAGAAAATTAGAATATGCTTTGCTGTTGTAAGCATCTGCAGTTTGCTACAATATTTTTTATGTTTAGTTTAAAAAAAATTTCTTGTATTAATTTTTTTTTTGTATTAGTATTTTTTTATTTGTATATATTTTTAGATGGGAGGTTTGGAGTCCGTCTGTACCGGAATTATTGATGAGTACAGCGGCTTCTTTAAAAGATTCAGGTGGCACCGAGAGATTTTTGTAGCAGTCGTGGTCGGCATGTCTTTCTTTTGCTCCTTGGCCAGTACAACCAGAGTAAGTAAATGCACTAAAAGAGTAAATATTAGCTAGAGTTAAGTTTAGCTAACTTAAGGGTGACTAAATGTTAGCTAGCACCAATTTAAGCATGTTTATAATATAACGGAATTAAGTAGAATGTTAGTTAGTAACAAATTGTAGGTTTAGTCTCAATCAGTAACCAGTGGTGTCTCCCCCATAAGCATCGCTTTTCAACATAATGTATAATTTATTTTATAATATTCTATACTTATTTTATTATAATGATGAGAATTGATTGTTTTTTGTAGGGCGGATTCTTTCTGGTAACGCTACTGGATACATTTGCTGCTGGGACCTCTCTTATTCTGGTCGTATTTTTCGAAGCTATTGCCATAGGGTGGTTTTACGGTAAGTTACAGTGTCAGCTTGTGCATTTGCTGACTTGCTTTTTAAAGAAATGATTGATCTTAATATCAGGCAGCCTTATCACATGACACACTGAAGCATGGGCTGCGAGATATAAGTTGCCTTTAGGGTGAGGATGCAATTACTGCAGCTAGATTCCTCACTGTTTGCAAACTGATTGTAAGTTATGTCCACATGCAAAATCAAATTTTGTTTTACAATCAAAGGTACTTCGTCTCATAATCCATCTTCGTTGAATTCCCTGAGAAAAAAAGGAAAATTAGTTACAGCATAAAATGAAAAATTACAGTTCTTGGTAAAATAAAATGCAGACAAATTTTATGCCAACGCATATTATGTGTGATGAGATATGCCTGGGCGTCAGGCTGAAGTTGTATTGTATTGTTTTTTATTGTATTGCGATTCCTGAATAATTTGCAATAATGGTGATTCCTTTAGGGCTTCATCAGAACCTCCCGAATGGCGTTGACCAAGTCCAATGTAGATCGACCTGAACTGGCTACTGTTCTAATATTGTGGTGAAATAAAAAACCTAAAATGCTGCTAGTAATTTTTGTGCTTATTTATTGAATAATCTACCACTATTTACACTATTACGAAAGCAGTAGTTATAAATCACTATCATCTTTTGAATCCTTACTTTGTTGCAGGTTTAGACCAATTCTTGTCTGACGCAAAAATGATGCTCGGATTCACACCTGGTATGTACTGGAGAATATGCTGGAAGTTTGTCAGTCCCCTTTTCCTCATGGTAAGGAGCTAGAACGTAACTGTATAGCTATTTAAGAGTGGAAAATATTACCTTGAATTTAGTTAGCTAGTTTGTGAAATCGTAGTCAGCCCTCAATGGTGTTGGCGTAGGAGATTGAGGCAATAGGGATGCCTGTGTGTGAAACAAACATAACCCATAATTAACCACATATAAGCTTTGGCTTTCCCCAAATAAGTCACCCCTAAAAAGCTGCTAGTTTTGGGTTGACTTATTGAGAGCTAGCTCTAATCAACATCTTTTTTAAATCAATTTTCACTGGCTAAGGTGGGAGTTTACATTACAAAGTAATTTGGCTAAGTATGCGTTAAATAAACAGTTTTCTGAGCTCCTATGCCTCAATTCGGAGTTGTCCTCTCTCCAGTTTGGTACTTTTATCTCACTCCGCATAGGAAAATCCTGCTGAAAGAGGGTTATCTTGAAAACCGCTTATGTTAGGTTAAAAATGATCTTTGATTCAGAGTCTGCACCATTGAAAACCCAAATCATTGGAGGCTTGAATGTTGATAAATCACAGTTTTAGTGACAAAACTCATGAAAAATTCTGCCAAATTGTCCCCAAAACAGGCAGGAAATGCTATAATTGACAATCCAAATACTAAAATTATTTCCCAAACCATGCCCTTGTGAGTTTTCAATGTTGCAGATTCTGAATCGAAAATAATTTTTATCCTGTTATATGCGGTCTTCAAGATAACCCTCTTTTCAGCACGTTTTTCTGATGCGGCGTGGGTTAAAAGTACCAAACTGGAGAGAGGACAACTCCAAATTGAGGCCTAAATCGGAGCTCAGAAAACTGTCTATACATCATGGGTGGGCCTTTAATCACAGGGACTCCTGAGACAACTGAGCTTTTCTTCTTCCCTTTTTGATAAAGAACGCAAGAGGATGAAATAACCATTAAAACATAGCATAGATCAGGTTTCATTTAAATTGCAATATTGTGGTATGAGCCTAGTATACACTTTTGAACAATCAAACAGTTTTGATCCGAAAAATAAAAACCTAACGGAAAATCAGTCACGGATAAAAAGATAAACATTCGAAAAAAGTCATTGAGTGCAACACATTTCCAATGAGATGATATCTATTGCCAATTAAAGTATATTTATAACCATGCGAGGATTCCTAAGCCATTCTTTTTCGTGATAAAGTTATCTCCACAATGATATTTGGGTCTTAATTTTCTGGGAGGTCAGGTTAAGTTCTCAAATTACATCAAAGACAGGTCTCATCGCAAGTCAGAACATTATCAATGCTTCACCTTGAAACAGATTATCTAAATTCAATAACTTTACTTTCCTTCTTTCACTCTTTGTTACGCGGCTTACTATAATAATTATATTATTATACATCATTTGATATGATTTATTTATATTTATTTAAAATTTTATTTTTTGTAGGGTATAGTCATAGCCAGCGGTGTTACGTATGTGCCGCTAAAAGCCGAGCTATCCAATCGAGAAGTTGTCTACCCGTTGTGGGGTAATATACTCGGGTGGATGTTTGTTATAATTGCATTCCTCTGGGTGCCATGTTATGCTATTTATACTGTGATCTATAAATATACTACGGGTAAAACATGGAAACAGCGTCTAGCGTTGGTTATATCACCGGAAAAAGAACATAAGTCTATACTCAACGGCGATGAAGTCCGACGCTTCAAGGTAATATTATTGAATCATTATAAAGTAAACTCTTGCTTGTTTATTGCATTGCTCTTCCGGGACACTGTGACATCATAATGCAGAGAATGGGAGTTACCTTCTCTTATGGGAGGCACCATCAATTATTCATGCCAAATGGAGCATTGAATATTTTTACCAAGCGAATCTGATCTGATCGAAAGTAACTGCCTGAATATAACATGCATTCGTCTTTGGGTAGTCTTAAACCATTTCAAAGTCAAGTCTTAAAATTCTTGACTCAAGTCACATGTTCCACTGTGTCAAACAGAAGTCTGAAAACCCCTTAACTCAAGTCACATGTTCCACTGTGTCAAACAGAAGTCTGAAAAACTCTTAACTCAAGGCACATGTTCCACTGTGTCAAACAGAAGTCTGAAAAACTCTTAACTCAAGTCACATGTTCCACTGTGTCAAACAGAAGTCTGAAAAACTCTTAACTCAAGGCACATGTTCCACTGTGTCAAACAGAAGTCTGAAAAACTCTTAACTCAAGTCACATGTTCCACTGTGTCAAACAGAAGTCTGCAAAACTCTTAACTCAAGTCACATGTTCCACTGTGTAAAGCAGAGACTTGACCTTAGCTGTATTGACTTCTATCTTGAATTTGTCCTGATTTTAGTCGAATAACATTGCAGAAGTCTTGGGTCATGTTTGTCCCATCTGATCAGCAAACAACGAATTGATTTCACATAGCCGGAGAAAAGTAATCGCCCCTTTTTGTGTTTAATTTTCAATATTAACCAAGTTTAACAATGGGACTTAAGACAGTGCGATGCTGATGTTGTGTTGCTGACAATTATTTTGTAACATGGCTATGTAGGAGAAGGAGCTAGCTTAGTTGGATGGTAATATATGCCCACAGCTACCAAAACTACTTATGTATATACATATATGAACTTTATTTTTGGATAATACTCATTCGTAGAGAATTTTTAACAGAATACCCAAACAAAAATAAAAAGAAAAGAATAATGTCACAAAGACACTAGACACAATGTGGCTTGAATCGTATCATTTTTTTATTTCATATTTATGTTACAGCTGCAGCACTGGTTAAGTCTTGGCTCAGGATCCTCAGACCCTACACTACAGAGCGGTCTCCTTCCAGATGAGACGGCTGAGACCATGATACAGCCTGTAAATCCCTGATACCTCCACACAAAGATCCTAAAAATGTAAATTATGTACATGTTTTGATAACTATCTGCGTGGCTGAACTTTGGTAATGGTTATGAGATTCTATTATTAAAAATATTTTTTAATAGTAATGTGAATTGGGCCCGTTGGTGAACTTAAATATTGTTGCGCCTTGATGATGTTTATATGCCATGTTATAAGACTTTCAAATGCGCTATACCAACCCCGCCCACCCCCGTCGGTTTTTGTATCATGACTCGGCTGGGCGGTGTGTTATTTCTTTGTGCATTTTTCTATCTTGCGTTATACAAAAATTTATGTGGCAGGATAGAAAAGTTGATTCGGGTTGTGAGGATTACTTTATGTGTTAACTTGTTTAATTTGTTTTAATTTGTTCAAATGTGCAAATTGTTTATTGCGAGAGTAGCTCTGACATTGTATATTTACCTTGAGGTAATTTTCAGTTTTCTATTTTGTTGTACAGTGCAATTATAGGTGATTATTTTGTATTATCATATTGTTGCCTTCACTAAAACCCGTTATTGATTTCTACATTTTATTGAAGAATTATATGTCGACGCATATATTCATACCCAAACAGTCAGTCAGTCTTAATAGTTTGTGACACTTTTTTATTATCAACAAATCCATAACATGTATTAACCACAGCCAGCCCTTAAAAGCGTTCGGGATGGCGATCGCGGTCGTTAACAACCGCCTATGGCGTTAACAACCGCCTATGGCCACGATCGCCATCCCGAACGCTTTTAAGGGCTGGCTGTGGTATTAACGGGAGCTTTGCTGTCAACCTGGTTGCATCTCTTCATTAGGTTAGCTCCTCATTTGGTATCGGCTAACTACTTCGAGATCTCAAAAAAACCTGCTGTGGCTAATCTGAGGCAGGACAAGACCAACAAGGCCAATCCAATAAAGCATAGTCTAGCTTGACGGCTACTAGGGTTGAGTAATTGCCAATGTAAGATTCGAATAACAACTATTACTGTTGGAAAGCTGCCGAGCTACTGAATGCAAATGTGATGTGATTAGAAGAGCTGATATCATTTTAGGTGATCTTATTTCAGAAAGACACAAAGTAAAATGAATCTTTTATTGCTATTCGGCTACCATTTTATCAGGTTAGCCTAGTGGGGTTTGATTCCCGTGCATGTCCACTGGTGTTACCTGAGAAGCCGAGTTCGGTAGGGTGTTCCAATGAGTACCAGCGCTTCATGCGATGTAGGTTCTCATTAGTCAGGGTTGGCTATGGAGTGCTCGGACCCAGTGACCAGGCGGTAATGTTGTTCACCGCTGAGAAGTTCCCATTGTGGCTTCCATTAAGAGGTATATAAAAGAACTCATTAACATTATTATTATGTACAAAAGATATCAATCGCATTTTCTGATATAAACTTATTGCTTAATGCAGAAATAGCTAAGAGATGGATCTTGTTAATTTGGATACGTTTCACTCTGCACTTTTGTGTCGTATTAAAGGGGCCATTCCTTTTAGAAAAGTGGATATATTACCCTAGTATATTGAATATTGTGAGTTTATAGCGCAAATATAAATAATAAATGTTTGTTTTTTTAAATTGCATTGCGCAAGGATCAGTGGTGAGGTGGTGGCAATAAATCACTTTGATCCACTATGATCTCAGATTGCCCCAGTTTTATTGCAATGTTTTATCGACTGGCCCTTCATTACCAATCTTATGAAGCCTCTGAGCACTGTCTTATTGATGGCCGAGTGCTCAAGTGCTATTCACAGGAAATAATGTGAGAAAATTAATTAAAATGACATGAAAACACCCTGTTATGAGTGATTTAGGGCTCGTGGATTCAAAGAAATCTGTAGTTATGATGTTACTGAATGTTTCTAGGATCAAGTTTAGGTAGTTTTAGTTGTGATAAATCACTGGTGAAGCCACAGAAAAACTATTTACAATGATCTGATCAAAAATCAAGAGGTTAATGCATGTACTGCGGCAGTGCATGCATTAACCTCTTGATTTTTGATCAGATCATTTTAAATAGTTTAGATCTTAAAACCATCTGCGTCCTGGCAGTGCCACTGCCAGGACGCAGATGGTTTTAAGGTCACCAAGTTTATGGGTCATTGAGTAATCTGCTCTGTGCAAGGAAAAGCTCTGGGCCGTGGGATTACTATTCGCTATTTGCATGGGTTTTTGCAAATTGATTTATCATTCTCTTTTGTAAGGTCCGCTTTCCTTTGCCATTTGTGTAACATGACAGGGACTTTTTTGTAGTCATGCAAGAAATAAATGAGTAAAAGATTAGGAAATGCTTCAGGAAATCCCACATGTACAGTGAACTGTGCCCAACTAAATCAATGAATACTTAGGTGAAGAATGGAATATCCCAGTAATTACTTTGCGTACACTGATAATAAATATAGGCATGGACTGAATTTTCTTGACAAATGATTGATGGCAATGGTTATCCAAATCCAAGCTCATCCTTATTAGAGCAAAGGCATTCATTATATTGTTAACTACCCACAATGTACTATGAGAGCCCCACTCATGGAGCAGCCACAGTAGCAGGGTTTCAAAAACAGAATATATATATATAGATCTTTACCCCATATAGGAGGGTAAAGCTTACAAGAGCTTGAGAGCTATAATTTATTTTATTTGGCGGATTATTAGTGTTCCTTGCCTCATTTATAGTCATATCATATTTAACTATGTCAACAAATTTGGAAAAAGAAACCTAGGTCTAAATCTGAAAGCTAAGAATATTAAATTTTAGCTATGGTGAATATCAGTTTTATTTGAAGAAGTATTTTCCTAGGCAGGGGAGACAATGCTTACTTACGTGAAGGTGAGAATAATTCCAGAATTACTTTGCATATACTTTTGATTGATTGTATGCAGATGTTCTGAATTCTCTGGTTGCTTTGTCGCGCGCGACAGCATGTACATGCTTTGCGGCCGTGTATTAGTTCTATGAAAATTTAGCAGAAGTAGGACTATATTTTTCAGCTCTGACCAATTCAGAACAAACAACAATAATATAATATCAATATCGTACTATATCTATAATATAGTATGTCTATTCTCTTTGGTCATTTATTTGATCACCCATTGCACACTATGAATGCCCCACTCATGAAGCATCCACAACGGAAGGGTTCCAGAAATAACTTGTGGCTAGAGAGCAGATGTTAAACTATTAATGTCTGTTTTGCAAAATATTAATGCCTGATGGCGTAGACTCGGTTTTTGGTTGTCTCATATTCAGATGTGTCCACAGTGAAGAAGATGAGATCTTATACACAAAGTGAAAGTTAATAACATTCACTCTCAGCTATCATGAAAATCAGCTTTTGTTTGAAGGAGCATTTTGTAGCCAAGGGAGATAATTCCTGTTGTCCTTCGAGTTTGATCTACGAACAATTTTCTAGCAGCAAGGCAATAAAAGGTTGACTTATATATTATATATATACTTTTATTGTCAGCAATATATACTTTTATTGTCAGCAATAAATTAAATATTATTTAGCTTTATATATTTATATATCAAACTTTTTTATATATTTATATATATAAAACTGTTTTATTTATTTATATATATAAAAATATTTACATATATATAAATTTATATATATTTATATTATATAGCTTTATATATATAAAACGTTATATATTTAGGGATTTAGATTGGTATAAAGGTGTTAGACTGTTTTCATCGCCATCTCAAAATCTGATCTATGTCTGAATGAAAATTTTTAGCAATATGGACCATAATTCAATTGACCATAATCTAACTAAACTACCATCTGTCTAAACATTGACCTCTTTCAGACCTCACTTCAACCTTTATTTTCTTATTTTGTAGGAGTTGGCTGGACGATAGTTACAGTCTCTTTTCTCGTTTCTCTCTACTATAATACAGTGATAGCTTGGTCGTTATACTATTTCTTCTCTTCATTCACTCTCAATCTACCTTGTACATCCTGTAATAATGAATGGAACACGGGTGACTGCTGGACAGGGGACGCAATCACCAATTACTCTCTATATGAAAGTGAAAATATCGAAGCAATTAGAAATGGATGCTATAATCCAACATTGGACAGTATTGCGGGCAATGCATCAGTTGGGCCAACTACAGAGTTTTTTGAGTAGGTACAAATAGTGCGCATTTACTGCATTCCGTCGGCGGAACTTCATTCTGAAATTTACAGAGTACGAGAAGGCCAAACTGTTTTGACTCCCAGATCATTGCATTGATGACACTGGCTTGATAACATATTTCATTGTTTACACCTAAGTAAATAGTCCCTCAGGTTTTACGAGCAGATCTTTCATTTTTCCTCGTCCTACTACTTATATGATGCCACTTGTTTGCCCGTAAACTTGAATGCAATAGCTACTTCAGCCATTTAATAGAGATGCTCATCAACACACAGGGGTGGCTTCATGCTGCTGGTGTCGGCCATGAGGAAGCTGTTCTTGAGATTGCCTCAAAACAGCGCTTGACTCATGGTTTCTAGCTGAAGATTTGTGTGTTGTGCAGTGTTATGCGCACTACTGTATTTTGTCTCTAGATAATTGGAGAAAGATTTTGTAGAGGACAACTCCTAATTGACGTGAATTTCTTTTAAAATATTTTGATACGTTTGTTGAATTTAATGCTGTAATACCAACAGGAGGAAGATGTTGAGGGTACATGAGAGTGAAGGACTAGGAGATATGGGTCCCCCTACCTGGCAGGTCACAATGTGCTTACTTACAGCCTATATCATTTTATACTTCGCTATCTGGAGAGGCGTCAAGTCATCTGGCAAGGTAGGCTACTTTATTTGCCGAAGTTTTCATGTTTTTGTAGTTAAAGGGCTTGAACAAGAATTTTGTGTCATTCCAAATTATCGAAAATTATTTTGTGTTAGGTTCCTCAAACCAACATATAATCTAGGTTCTTGGTATGATGTGTAATAAGTTTGAGTTCTGTGAATATCTTGTGGATTATTCGAAATGCCTATAGTGCCCCCATCCCCGAACTTTCCAGATACTGTTGCTGGAAAGCTCAATCCATTTTGTGCCAGTTTTAATGCTTGTTAGTTTGTCTTGACGAGAGAAATTACCAGTTTTGTGAAATATGGATTAATTTTGAGTCATTGATTGTGGTACTGGCTTTACTGGTCCTGCAGAAATAGGAAAAAGTTTTGATCCTTATGTAGCTCTTTTAGTTTGACAGTTGCTCGATTCTTTTAAACACAACATGGAAAATTGAATGTTTGGAATTCTGAGGAACTTGGTCGATTAATTATAGTCTCCTCATCAATTTGATATATTGTGACAATGAGCATTGTTCTGGATCTGCAGGAATGATGATTTCTATGAATAATCTGTCAAAAGTATTTGCCACTTTTTGAATGTAACTGTCAAACATTATCACCTCCCCTGCATCAAAAACTATGGTACTTTTTCTCTGTCATTTTGCTGGGTACCAGATAAGCTCTTATAATGATATCATACAAATATCGAGATCATTACTTCATTGAGACCATTATTTCATTGATGCCTGTAACATTCCTGAGTTCTAACTGATAATCAGTTGTCTGGGACTTTGATTCGACATGACATGATAAAACAAATAAATGATAATCAGATATATTATAATGAAAAGTCATGGGTTACAATGAAAAATACCTCATGCCATCAAAAAGAGGGATGTTGACATCATTTTAAATTCCTCTTCTCATATTCTGCATGCATGAATTGTAAAGCACAGCATATAAGACAGTTCCTGGAATCATAGTATTAGAATGGGATCGTAATATGCATAGAAATATAGTATCATATCATGTATGGGGAACTTTTAAGCTCGTGTACTACAAATCACACTGATATGCAAGTGGTATTTTTTTAGTTCAACTTAGCTAATATCACCTTGTGTAGCAGCAGGTATCTGAGATACTTAGAAAATGATGCAGAGAATGCATGTGGTGCACCAACATCTGCACCAGATACGTTAAATCTATGCGCAGACATGTATTTGCTCTAATTCGGACAAGGTTGCGGTAGTCACATTCCATTATCTGCCGCATACCAGTGTTTGGCGGTGGTTGATATCAGCAAACCCGGACAACGTCTGATCACCTTAACCGAAATAGACTGGTGGTTAGGTTGACATCCAAACCGAAATTGACGAGTTGTTCTGTTTAGTGCTTAATCTCACCCAACCAACCATTTCACTCCTGAAGTATTACTAATTTTGTGTCGTGTTTCTAGAGATTCCCTCACCAGTACATTATGGAATTATATTTTGTCAAAACTATTCTGGATATTCAATAACTGGTGCATTATGGGAATATATTTCGTCAGCTTTTCTGTAAATTTTATTACTGGTGACTTATGGGTATACTGATAAATTGCGGTTGTACTTTCAGGTGGTGTATGTGACAGCTGTGATGCCGTATGTTATATTACTCATCTTGTTCATCCGAGGATTATTCTTAGAGGGAGCGACAAAAGGTCTCTTCTACTTCGCTAATCCAGTTATGAGCAGATTGGCTGATCCAGAGGTGAGCTCGGTAAATCCTCAGTGCAAACAATTCAAGCATTATAGTATCAATGCTTAAAATCTGCCTGGGATCGCTGGAAGTGGCATTCAATTAAGATGTGACGTGACCAGTGAAGGGGGCAACTCCGAACACAGGCAAATGGATCCACTTTGATCTACATTCAATAATCATCACCGCATCCCATGTGGTTGATGATAATGAAATGCCACTTCCCGGAACCCAGCTAGAGTTTTAACTATAATGCTTGTATTGCCACTTGGCAATTGCAATAATAATGGCAAGGGTGATATACCTCTTGATTTGTTTGCTACAACACCATTTCCTATTGGTAAAGAAATTTTTTCGTACGGAAATACTTTTGTACATCTGCAACTCCGTATTGTACACTCTACTTTCTGTGGCTGAAAATAGCCACTGACGGTATGATCTTTACTTGACAATAGGTGTGGATTGATGCAGCCTTCCAGGTGTTTTACTCAGTGGGTGCAGGATTCGGAGTGCATCTTGCCATGGCTTCCTATAACAAGTTTGACAATAACTGTTACATGGACTGTCTTATCACATCAGGAATTAACAGCTTCACCAGCCTCTTCTCTGGGTGCACTGTGTTTGTATATCTTGGATATATGTCGGTGACTATGCAAAAACCTATAGAAACAGTCGCCTCTGCAGGTATGTGGTGCGTGTGGTTACAATGTAACCTACTACATATTGAAAATTTTCAAAGGGTTTTCAATTTGCCAAATGAAGAGTTGCTAAAAATTGATTCCATTTCATATAAGTTTTGGGAAATTCTCAATGGTGGATTATTGTAAAAGAATTTCAAACCCAAAATCTGCTCAGTTTCTGTGAGTTCGAAATTCATGGTCAGAATAATAAATATTATTCGGAGAGAAATTTCTCTCTCTTGGGTAACATCTATAGTCTATGTCAAGCCTAGATAGTTTACTTTGAAATCCATCACTGCTGCCAGATTACACTGGCTGTGACATCTGATGGTGGTGAACTGGTCTGCAAGAGAAACACATGCTGTAAACAGGAACATGACATATATGTATTAGAGTAGGTTTAGGAGTTGTGTTGTCTTAGTTAAGAAAATACTATGTAAAATAACAGGCCTAAATAGCGACTTATTGGATATAAAGGCATTATAATGTGCATCGTATACACTGTAAAGGCCCAAATATTGGATATGTTGGCTTATGAAATGCTATTTATCTGATCAGCCTACCAATATTAATTTTCGATTGGCAAATAAAAAAATCAGTACGTTTGATACTTGTTTCAGGACCTAGTCTTGTGTTCGAGGTATATCCACAGGCTATAGCTACACTCCCAGGATCTACAGCCTGGTCTCTGCTCTTCTTCTTCATGCTTATCATGCTCGGAATGGACAGCGCTGTAAGTGATCTGTCACTGCTATGTTCATATACCTGCTACCTAGATCAACTTTGATCCATTTTGCCAGCTTTGGAATTGCCCCACCCCCTCTACTGACAATTCCAACGCTGACGAAATGGATCAAACTTAATCTACCAGCTACCATAAGTATAAATTTATTGATCAGTGGTAAAATAATTGTAATGGCTGTTTGTGGCAATATTCCATCAGTATAAGACTTTGTGTCAGTAACTGGATCTAGCAAAAAATCCGCAAGATGGTTTGATCGACGTCTCAGTAACAACCTTCAAAAACTGGTTGACAACAGTCTACAAGTTGTCGGCTGTATTACATTATTGAACGTGTGGAGTTGTGGACCATTCAAGAATGAGAAATGTGTTCCAGCAACCATACATAAATAGCCGTACGTTTGTGCAGGATTTGAATTTAAATTTTTGGCTTTGCGCATGGAAAATTTGATTCTTGTTAATTCCACTAGTCATTGATTTGGGAAGATTTTCAATTGAAGCTGCCCTAAAGGAATTTCAAAATCAAAATTCACCAATATTTAGTCTGTGATTTTGGCAGTTCTTGGCCTTACCTTTTAATTTAATTCCTTGAATATTTTCGTCCTGGAGGTTAGTGGTTCAATAGGATGACATGTCAAAAAACAACATCAGTTCCTGGCATGTCTGACAGCAGAGTGACATGAGAAAGTTCTGGGAATGTTTGATATATGATTAATTGAGACAAGTAATGATGGAATGTTAGCGTTTCGAAAATACGAAAATACATGCACTCAATAACCTGACTGGAAAATTTGAGTTAAAATAGCAGTTCGAAATGGTTTGAGTTTTAGAATATGGCATCAAGTTTGTGTTATTAGTCATATTTGATAGCTTTGATAGCTTTGATAGATGGTTTGACAGAGTTATATGTTCAATTAGTAATTATTTTGTGTTATGCATCCCCTCAATAAAATTGTGAGTTTTTACGTTTAGAAAATCAGAATATGCTTTGCTGTTGTAAGCATCTGCAGTTTGCTACAATATTTTTTATGTTTAGTTTAAAAAATTTTTCCTGTATTAAGTTTCTTTTTATATATTAGTATTTTTTTATTTGTATATATTTTTAGATGGGAGGTTTGGAGTCCGTCTGTACCGGAATTATTGACGAGTACAGCGGCTTCTTTAAAAGATTCAGGTGGCACCGAGAGATATTTGTAGCAGTCGTGGTCGGCATGTCTTTCTTTTGCTCCTTGGCCAGTACAACCAGAGTAAGTAAATACACTAAAATAGTTAATATTAGCTAGAATTAAGTTCAGCTAATTTAAGGGTGACTAAATGTTAGCTAGCACCAATTTAAGCATGTTTATAATATAACGGAATTAAGTAGAATGTTAGTTAGTAACAAATTGTAGGTGTAGTCTCAATCAGTAACCAGTGGTGTCTCCCCCATAAGCATTGCTTTTCAACATAATTTATAATTTATATTATTATATTCTATACTTATTTTATTACAATGATGAGAATTGATCGTTTATTGTAGGGCGGATTCTTTCTGGTAACGCTACTGGATACATTTGCTGCTGGGACCTCTCTTATTCTGGTCGTATTTTTCGAAGCTATTGCCATAGGGTGGTTTTACGGTAAGTTACAGTGTCAGCTTGTGCATTTGCTGACTTGCTTTTTAAAGAAATGATTGATCTTAATATCAGGCAGCCTTATCACATGACACACTGAAGCATGGGCTGCGAGATATAAGTTGCCTTTAGGGTGAAGCTGCAATTACTGCAGCTAGATTCCTCTCTGTCTGCAAACTGACTGTAAGTTATGTCCACATGCAAAATCAAATTTTGTTTTTCAACCAAAGGTACTTCGTCTCATAATCCATCTTCGTTGAATTCCCAGAGAAAATAGGAAAATTAGTTACAGCATAAAATGAAAAATTACAGTTAAGAATTCTTGGTAAAATGAAATGCAAACAAATTTTGTGCCAACGCATATTATGTGTGATAAGATATGCCTGGGCGTCAGGCTGAAGTTGTATTGTATTGTATTTTATTGTATTGCGATTCCTGAATAATTTGTAATAATGGTGATTCCTTTAGGGCTTTATCAGAACCTCCCGAATGGGCATTGACCGAGTCCAATGGAGATCGACCTGAACTGGCTACTGTTCTAATATTGTGGTGAAATAAAAAACCTAAAATGCTGCTAGTCATTTTTGTGCTAATTTATTGAATAATCTACCACTATTTACACTATTACGAAAGCAGTAGTTATATATCTTTATCATCTTTTGAATCCTTACTTTGTTGCAAGTTTAGACCAATTCTTGTCTGACGCAAAAATGATGCTCGGATTCACACCTGGTATGTACTGGAGAATATGCTGGAAGTTTGTCAGTCCCCTTTTCCTCATGGTAAGGAGCTACAACATAACTGTATAGCTATTCAAGAGTGGAAAATATTACCTTGAATTTAGTTAGCTAGTTTGTGAAATCACAGTCAGCCCTCAATGGTTTTGGCGAAGCCATAGGGATGCCTGTGTGTGAAAAAAGCATAACCCCAAATTAACCACATAAATAAGCTTTAGCTTTCCCCAAATAAGTCACCCCTGACAAGCTGCTTGTTTTGGGTTGACTTATTGAGAGCTAGCTCTAATCAACGTCTTTTTTGAATCAATTTTCACTAGCTAAGGTGGGAGTTTACATTACAAAGTAATTTGGCTAAGTAAGCGTTAAATAAACAGTTTTCTGAGCTCTTATTTATGCCTCAATTCGGAGTTGTCCTCTCTCCAGTTTGGTACTTTTAGCCCATGCCGCATAGGAAAAACCTGCTGAAAGAGGGTCATCTTGAAAACCGCTTATGTTAGGTTAAAAATGATTTTTGATTCAGAGTCTGCACCATCGAAAACCCTGTGAGACAGGGTTTCCAAATCATTGGAGGCTTGAATGTTGATAAATCTTAGTTTTAGTGACAAAACTCATGAAAAATTTTGCCAAATTGTCCGCAAAACAGGCAGGAAATGCTATAATTGACAATCCAAATACTAAAATTATTTCCCAAACTATGTCCTTATGAGTTTTCAATGTTGCAGATTCTGAATCGAAAATAATTTTTATCCTATTATATGCGGTCTTCAAGATAACCCTCTTTTCAGCACGTTTTTCTTATGCGGCGTTGGTTAAAAGTACCAAACTGGAGAGAGGACAACTCCGAATTGAGGCCTAAATCGGAGCTCAGAAAACTGTCTATACATCATGGGTGGGCCTTTAATCACAGGAACTCCTGAGACAACTGAGCTTTTCTTCTTCCCTTTTTGATAAAGTACGCAAGAGGATGAAATAACCATTAAAACATAGCAAAGATTAGGTTTCATGTAAAATTGCAATATTGTGGTATGAGCCTAGTATACGCTTTTGAACAATCAAACAGTTTTGATCCCATAAAAATCTAACGGAAAAATCAGTCACGGATAAGAAACAAACATTCGAAAAAAGTCATAGAGTAGCATCCCAATTATTTTGTATATCATTTCATTTAGTTAGATGCAAATTCTAACTGATGTTAATTATCAGTTAGACGAATAACTAGTAGTGATAATTATCTTGAAAGTAAAGGTCTGAAATGCAAAAGTTTTATGTTTGGTGCAAGTTTTTTCAAAAATTGACCTGCTGAAAAGGTTGGAGGGCCATGGCCCTCCGGCCCTACCTATGTATACACCACCGTCTATTTGAAATGTTAAAGTGCTTGTAAAGGAAACAGGTTTTTGGTATCATTCTAGAGCTCTCAGTCTAGTTTAGAACATTATGCTATGTCAAAAAGCAGCCTGTGGCCCAGTTAAGAATTATTTTCACTCAAAGTTGGGATGAGAAGGTACTAAAAAGGTACTATTTTTCTCCTTTGGAGTTGTGATCACTTGTAGAAAATAGTACCTTTTTAGTACCTTAGATTATAATGGGAATATACAGTATCTCGTAAATAAGACTTTTTGTTATGACACAGTGGTTTTGATATTCCCTGCGTACAATATTAAACCACCCAGAATTTATCTATTGAATGAATGAGTGAATACAATGCAAAGTTAATCTGTCCCATGTTATGTGGCTTAGCTGGTAAAATGGGATAGTGTATAAAATTTCATAATTGAATGACAAAGCAAACGAATGAACTTAGTTCATTGGTCACACCACTAAGTTTAAATCTGTATGATTTCGGCCCCTTGAAATAACCCACAGTGCAATGACAGATACAACATTTTCTGTTAATCATGGTTACTGCTCCAGATAGAACTCCAAAAGTATTTCAAGGTTTTGTTTATATTTATTTGATGAATAAATGAGATTGTGGCTACATGGATTGTATTGAAGATTATAAATACTAAGATATGACATTCCAATCAAACTCTGTCTTCAGCAGTTATGCTTTATGATTAGTGGCTTTCAATAGAATTTCAATGGAAGATACAAAATTTACACATGTAGACTGGATGTTTTTCTAATTTGCACAAAAATCTAAAATAATTTGTTTTTAAATCTCGAAATTTCAGGCATTAGGATGATGTTAAAATCCAAAGCATGCGATGATTAATACTGAGTGATTTGAAGTTTTGAGAATCTTTACAACAATTTTTGTAAATATTCTGATGTTTGGACTCAAAAGATTTTCTCGGGTAAACTTTGTTGTTTACATCAAAAACTGGAATTTACAAGTCACAAAGTAAATTGAAGTAAATAAAATTGTCATCTAGTTATTTCGGACTTAAGGGTGATGAAAAATGTAAATGAATTTGACTGCCTCCTAAAGAGAGGAGTATTGATAATCGTTGAAGCAGTGGAATACCTTGAGAAACTTTCTATATTATTTTACATCAGATCTTGTCGATCTGTGCATCACAGATACTCAGCACATCTAAACATGGACTATCAATATTACTGACTGAGTGCAGCATGCCATATGACAACCTATGTCAAAGCACACATCAGTCACATAGGAAATTAATTTGTCGAGTTTTTGAGTTATTTCATCAGTATGGATCTTATTTGGGGGGCTAGTGTTGGATATTATCGCAAGATTTGGTACTAACCATAAAGCATTGTATGGACCATTTTTAGGTAAATCTGAAATAAGCAAGGTTTTGTCAGCAGGAAGAATCCATTGCTCCAGTGTAATCTTATTTAAACAGAGCAAACAAGCGCAGCGGTATGAAATGAAAATCACTCGCTTGAAAAGCTGTGGACAGGGAATGGGTCATAGTCATTGATAGTAATGTACAGTCAGTATTTATATTCTTTGGTACAGTGGTTCTTCTAATCTCTTCTTCAACATGGGCTCATAACAGAAATGATGGTTGTTTTGATTAGCGGTCTCAACTCATTAAATTTGAACTTTTATGTCATCGACAGACTTGTGAGTGACTTTGTCATGTATTTGCAAAAGTTGTTATCTAACCACAATAGTCACTAATATTACTGTATTTCCCCCATAATAGGCTCATTACAAATCGCCTGGACAAGTTGGGCTGTGCATGAGTAGGCAACTCAACAGTGTTAACTTATAACCTCAAACCTACCAGACCAAGTAACCCTGAAGACTTATTTTTCATGCAAATGCATGTGTGATAGCTGTCTTAATCTCAATTCAAGCTCAAAAATGATACCAAGAACCCTGTTCCTTTACAAACACTTTAAACTCTTCATCTCCACCGCATCAAACAGCAATTAATATCAAATTTGCAAGTATTTTATAATGGCGCCAATTAACAGCAATTTGGAAAATTTCAATATAATTTTTAGGCCACCTAGCTAGCATCCTAATTGTTTACAGATATTTCTTCCATGCAAGGCTGTTTTTCAAGAGTAGCAAGTGTGAACAATAGTTTTATGCCTCCTCTACAACAATAACAACAATAACAACAACTATAACAATTGATGATGTTCTATTCAATTTCCGTTACTTTTTGTTTAATTTTGCTTCTATTTCTTTTCTGGCACCGAGTGCAACACTTTTCCAATGAGATGAGATCGATTGCCAATTATAGTATATTTATAACCATGCGAGGATTCCTAAGCCATTCTTTTTTGTGATAAAGTTATCTCCGCAGTGATATTTGGGTCTTGTTTTTCATGGAGGTCAGGTTAAGTTCTCAAATTTCATCAAAGACAGGTCTCATCGCAAGTCAGAACATTATCAATGCTTCACATTGAAACAGATTATCTAAATTCAATAACTTTACTTTCCTTCTTTCACTCTTTGTTACACGGCTTACTATAATAATTATATTATTATATATCATTTGATATGATTTATTTATATTTATTTAAAATTATATTTTTTGTAGGGTATAGTCATAGCCAGCGGTGTTACGTATGTGCCGCTAAAAGCCGAGCTATCCAATCGAGAAGTTGTCTACCCGTTGTGGGGTAATATACTCGGGTGGATGTTTGTTATAGTTGCATTCCTCTGGGTGCCATGTTATGCTATTTATACTGTGATCTATAAATATACTACGGGTAAAACATGGAAACAGCGTCTAGCGTTGGTTATATCACCGGAAAAAGAACATAAGTCTATACTCAACGGCGATGAAGTCCGACGCTTCAAGGTAATATTATTTAATCATTATAAAGTCAACTCTTGCTTGTTAATTGCATTGCACTTCCGGGACACTGTGACATCATAATGCAGATAATGGGAGTTACCTTCTCTTATGGGAGGCACCATCAATTATTCATGCCAAATAGAGCATTGAATATTTTTACCAAGCGAATCTGATCTGATGGAAAGTAACTGCCTGAATATAACATGCATTGATCTTTGGGTAGTCTTAAACCATTTCAAAGTCAAGTCTTAAAATTCTTGACTCAAGTCACATGTTCCACTGTGTCAAACAGAAGTCTGAAAAACTCTTAACTCAAGTCACATGTTCCACTGTGTCAAACAGAAGTCTGAAAAACTCTTAACTCAAGTCACATGTTCCACTGTGTAAAGCAGAGACTTGACCTTAGCTGTATTGACTTCTATCTTGAATTTGTCCTGATTTTAGTCGAATAACATTGCAGAAGTCTTGGGTCATGTTTGTCCCATCTGATCAGCAAACAACGAATTGATTTCACATAGCCGGAGAAAAGTAATCGCCCCTTTTTGTGTTTGATTTTCAATATTAACCAAATTTAACAATGGGACTTAAGACAGTTCGATGCTGATGTTGTGTTGCTGACAATTATTTTGTAACATGGCTATGTAGGAGAAGGAGCTAGCTTAGTTTGATTGTAATATATGCCCACAGCTACCAAAACTACTTATGTATATACATATATGAACTTTATTCTTGGATAATACTCATTCGTTGAGAATTTTTAACAGAATACCCAAACAAAAATAAAAAGAAAAAAATAAAGTCACAAAGACACTAGACACAATGTGGCTTGAATCGCATCATTTTATATTTCATATTTATGTTTCAGCTGCAGCACTGGTTAAGTCTTGGCTCAGGATCCTCAGACCCTACACTACAGAGCGGTCTCCCTTCAGATGAGACAGCTGAGACTATGATACAGCCTGTAAATCCCTGATAACTCCACACAAAGATCCTAAAAATGTAAATTATGTACATGTTTTGATAACTATCTGCGTGGCTGAACTTTGGTAATGGTTATTAGATTTTAGTATTTAAATATTTTTTAATAGTAATGTGAATTGGGCCCGTTGGTGAATTTAAATATTGTTGCGCCTTGATGATGTTTATATGCCATGTTATAAGACTTTCAAATGCTCTATACCGACCCGCCAACCCCCATCATTTTTTGTATCATGACTTGGCTGGACGGTGTGTTATTTCTTTGTGCATTTTTCTATCTTGCGTTATACAAAAATTTATGTGGCAGGATAGGAAAGTTGATTCGGGTTGTGAGGATTGCTTTATGTGTTAATTTGTTTAATTTGTTTTAATTTGTTCAAATGTGCAAATTGTTTATTGCGAGAGTAGCTCTGACATTGTATTTTTACCTTGAGGTAATTTTCAGTTTTCCATTTTGTTGTACAGTGCAATTATAGGTGATTATTTTGTTTTATCATATTGTTGCCTTCGCTAAAACCCGTTATTGATTTCTACATTTTATTGAAGAATTATATGTCGACACATATATTCATACCCAAACAGTCCGTCAGTCTTAATAGTTGGTGACACTTTTTTATAATCAACAAATCCATAACATGTATTAACGGGAGCTTTGCTGTCAACCTGGTTGCATCGCTTCATCAGGTAAGCTCCTCATTTGGTATCGGCTAACTACTTCGAGATCTCAAAAAAACCTGCTGTGGCTAATCTCAGGCAGGACAAGGCCAACAAGGCCAATCCAATAAAGCATAGTCTAGCTTAATGGCTACTAGGATTGAGTAATTGCCAATGTAAGATTCAAATAACAACATAATACTGTTGGAAAGCTGCGAGCTACTGAATGCAAATGTGATGTGATTAGAAGAGCTGATATCATTTTAGGTGATCTTATTTTAGTAAGCCACAAATTAAAATGAATCTTTTATTGTTATTCGGCTACCATGTTATCAGGTTAGCCTAGTGGGGTTTGATTCCCGTGCATGTCCACTTGTGTTACCTGAGAAGCCGAGTTCGGTAGGGTGTTCCAATGAGTACCGGCGCTTCATGCGATGTAGGTTCTCATTGGTCAGGGTTGGCTATGGAGTGCTTGGACCCAGTGACCGGGCGGTAATGTCGTTCACCGCTGAGAAGTTCCCATTGTGGCTTTCATTAAGAGGTATATAAAAGAACCCATTAACATTATTATTATGTACAAAAGATATCAATCGCATTTTCTGATATAAACTTATTGCTTAATGCAGAAATAGCTAAGAGATGGATCTTGTTAATTTGGATACGTTTCACTCTGCACTTTTGTGTCGTATTAAAGGGGCCATTCCTTTTAGAAAAGTGGATATATTACCCTAGTATATTGAATATTGTGAGTTTATAGCGCAAATATAAATAATAAATGTTTGTTTTCTTAAATTGCATTGCGCAAGGATCAGTGGTGAGGTGGTGGCAATAAATCACTTTGATCCACTATGATCTCAGATTGCCGCAGTTTTATTGCAATGTTTTATCGACTGGCCCTTCATTACCAATCTTATGAAGCCTCTGAGCACTGTCTTATTGATGGCCGAGTGCTCAAGTGCTATTCACAGGAAATAATGTGAGAAAATTAATTAAAATGACATGAAAACACCCTGTTATGGATGATTTAGGGCTCGGATTCAGAGAAATCTCGTAGTTATGATGTTACTGAATGTTTCTAGGATCAAGGTTAGGTAGTTTTAGTTGTGATAAATCACTGGTGAAGCCACAGAAAAACTATTTACAATGATCTGATCAAAAATCAAGAGGTTAATGCATGCACTGCCCATAGCTGTGGCAACTTGAGAAAAATCGGGGCAACTCAACTCGCCTACACTGCCAACTCAACTCAAATCAAATCAGCCCATTTATTTCAGATAGCAACTCAAATCAAACTCAATTCAACAGGAATGCAACTCAAATCACAAATCATACGATTCAGAGTTGCAACTCTTGATCAACTCATTTTAAGTTAAAGTGAGTTGTTAGCTAGTACAGCAGCAGCATGGCAGGAGGAGCTGCTGTGGTAAGCAGACAAACAAACTGAGTGTATTTCATCTGGTGTGGCAGCATACTTTTTATGCTATGAACAAAACCTGTTGTTTGTATTTTTATTTGGGCATTGGTCAGTAAGAAATTGGCAATTTGAGTTGGTTGAATTTGCTAAATTGAAACATACATACCCAGTCCCTGTGTTGCTGTTCGCCATTATCTTTTCATCATGTGGTCACTTAGTACAGTACTTATTTATGATGTCGTGAACTAAAAAATATATTGGGGCCACACAATCTGTTCGTACTAATACGGTAATAAATTTAGGCTATGGTTTAGGATCCTGGCCTCATATAATAGAATGAGCTGTTTATAGAGTCGAATCACAAACACAAACCACAACTCAATTCAACTCAAATCACAGGCAACCTCAAATCAATTCAAACTCAACTCAGCTGGTGCCAAACTGAGGGCAATTCAACTCTAACTCAACTCAGATTCGAATCAAGATTCGAATCTGAGCTGAGTTGCCACAGCTATGGCACTGCCAGGACGCAGATGGTTTTAAGGTCACCAAGTTTATGGGTCATTGAGTAATCTGCAAGGAAAAGCTCTGGGCCGTGGGATTACTATTCGCTATTTGCATGGGTTTTGTAAATTGATTTATCATTCTCTTTTGCAAGGTCAGCTTTCCTTTGCCATTTGTGTACCAGGGACTTTTTTGAAGTCATGCAAGAAATGAATGATTAAAAGATTAGGTAATGCTTCAGGAAATCCACATGTACAGTGAACTGTGCTCAACTAAATCAATGAATACTTAGGTGAAGAATGGAATATCCCAGTAATTACTTTGCAAACCCTGATAATAGATATAGGTATGGACTGAATTCTCTTGTCAAATGATTGATGGCAATGGTTGTCCAAATCCAAGCTTATCCATATTAGAGCAAAGGCATTCATTATATTATTGTTCACTAGACTTCCCACAATGCACTATGAGAGCCCCACTCATGGAGCAGCAACAGTAGCAGAGTTTCAAAAACAGAAAATTTATATACATTTGTTTCCCATCCCCAATACAAGAGCTTGAGATATATAATTTATTTTATTTGGTGGAATATTAGTGTTCCTTGCCTCATTTCTAGTCATATCATATTCAACTCTGTCCACAAATTTGGAAAAAGAAACCTAGGTCATAATTTGAAAGCTTAGAATGTTTAATTTTAGCTATCATGAATATCAGTTTTGTTCGAAGAAGTATTTTCCTAGGCAGGGGAAACTATGCTTACTCACGTGAAGGTTAGAATAATTCCAGTATTACTTTGCATATACTTTTGATTGATTGTATGCAGATGTTCTGAATTCTCCAACAGCATGTACATGCTTGTGGGCCATGTATTAGTTTTATGAAAATTTAGTGGAAGTAGGACTATATTTTTCAGCTCTGACCCATTCAGGACAAACAACAATTATATAATATCTGTTATGTTATATCTGTTATATTATATTACATCTATTATATTACATCTATTATATAATATCTATATCGTACTATCTATAATATTGTATGTCTATTATCTTTCCTCATTTATTTGATCATCCATTGCACACTATGAATGCCCCACTCATGAAGCATCCACAACGGAAGGGTTTCAGAAATAACTTGAAAAAATGAGTATATACATAACTTAAAACAAAGCTGAATGAGGCGAGAGAGATGTTAAACTAATGATGTTTGTTTTGCAAAATATTAATGACTGATGGCGTAGACTCGGTTTTTGGTTGTCTTATATTCAGATGTGTCCACAGTGAAGAAGATGAGATCTTATCCACGAAGTGAAGGTTAATAACATTCACTCTCAGCTATCATGAAAATCAGCTTTTGATTGAAGGAGCATTTTTGTAGCTGAGGGAGATAATTCCTGTTGTCCTTTGAGTTTGATCTAAGAACAATTTTCTAGCAGCAAGGCAATAAAAGGTTGACTCATATATTTAGGAATTAGATAAGGTGTTAGACTGTTTTCATCGCCATCATCTGATCTATGTCTCAGTTAAAATTTTTAGCAATATGGACCATAATTCAATTGACCATAATCTAACTAAACAACCATCTGTCTAAACATTGACCTCTTTCAGACCTCACTTCAACCTCTATTTTATTTTTTTGTAGGAGTTGGCTGGTCGATAGTTACAGTCTCTTTTCTCGTGTCACTCTACTATAATACAGTGATGGCTTGGTCGTTATACTATTTGTTCTCTTCATTCACTCTCAATCTACCTTGGACATCCTGTAATAATGAATGGAACACGTGTGACTACTGGACAGGTGACGCAATCACCAATTACTCTCTATATGAAATTGAAAATATCGAAGCAATTAGAAATGGATGCCATAATCAAACATTGGACAGTATTGCGGGCAATACATCAGTAGGGCCAACAACAGAGTTTTTTGAGTAAGAACAAATAGTGCGCATTAACTGCATTCCGTCGGCGGAACTTCATTCTGAAATTTACAGAGTACGAGAAGGCCAAACTGTTTCGACTCCCAGATCATTGCATTGATGACACTGGCTTGATAACATATTTCATTGTTTACACCTAAGTAAATAGTCCCTCAGGTTTTAAGAGAAGATCTTTCATTTTTCCTCGTCCTACTACTTATATGATGCCACTTGTTTGCCCGTAAACTTGAATGCAATAGCTACTTCAGCCATTTAATATAGATGCTCATCAACACACAGGGGTGGCTTCATGCTGCTGGTGTCGGCCACGAGGAAGCTGTTCTTGCGATGGCCTCAAAGCAGCGCTTGACTCATGGTTTTTAGCTGAAGATTTGTGTGTTGTGCAGTGTTGTGCGCACTACTGTATGTTGTATCTAGATAATTGGAGAAAGTTTTTGTGGAGGACAACTCCTAATTGACGTGAATTTCTTTTTTAAACTTGTTTGAATATTTCTATTATATATAATATTATATTACCAACAGGATGAAGATGTTGCGCGTACATGTGAGTTAAGGACTAGGAGATATGGGTCCCCCTACCTGGCAGGTCACAATGTGCCTACTAACAGCCTATATCATTATCTACTTTGCTATCTGGAGAGGCGTTAAGTCATCCGGCAAGGTAGGCTACTTTAACTGCCGAAGTTTTCATGTTTTCTGTAGTTCAAGGGCTTGAACAAGTATTTTGTGTCATTCCAAATTATCTTACACTATTTTGTCTTAAGTTCCTCAAACCAACATAAAATCTAGGTTCTTTGCTATCATGTGTAATTAGTTTGAGTTCTGTGAATATCTTGTGGATTGTTCTGGATCTGCAGGAATGATGATTTCTATGAATAATCTAGAATATATGCCACTGTTTGCATGTAACTGTCAAATATTATCACCTCGCCTGCCTCAAAAACTATGGTACCTTTTCTCTGTCATTTTGCTGGGTACCAGATAAGCACTTATAATACTTATAATGATATTATACAAATATCGAGATCATTACTTCATTGAGACCATTATTTCATTGACGTCTGTAACATTCTTGAGTTCTAACTGATAATCGGTTGTCTGGGACTTTGCTTCAACATGACATGATAAAACAAATAAATTATAATCAGATATATTATAATGAAAAGTCGTGGGTTACAATGAGGGATGTTGACATCATTTGAAATTCCTCTTCTCATATTCTGCATGCATAAATTGTAAAGCACAGCATATAAGACAGTTCCTGGAATTGTAGTATTAGAATGGGATCGTAATATGCATAGAAATATAGTATCATATCATGTATGGGGGAACTTTTAAGCTCGTGTACTACAAAACACACTGATATGCAAGTGGTATTATTTTGAGTTCAACTTAGCTCATATCACCTTGTGTAGCAGCAGGTTTCTGAGATACTTAGAAAATGATGCAGAGAATGCATGTGGTGCACCAACATCTGCACCAGATACATTAAATCTATGCGCAGACAAGTATTTACTCTAATTCGGACATGGTTGCGGTAGTTACATTCCATTATCTGCCGCATACCAGTGTTTTGTGGTGGTTGATAACAGCAAACCCGGACAACGTCTGATCACCTTAACCGAAATATACTGGTGGTTAGGTTGACATCCAAACTGAAATAGACTAGTCGTTCTATTTAGTGCTTAATCTCACCCAACCAACCATTTCACTCCTGAAGTATTACTGATTTTGTGTTGTGTTTCTGGAGATTCCCTCACCAGTACATTATGGAATTATATTTTGTCAGAACTATTCTGGATATTCAATAACTGGTGCATTATGGGAATATATTTGGTCAGCTTTTCTGTAAATTTTATTACTGGTGACTTATGGGTATACTGATAAATTGCGGTTGTACTTTCAGGTGGTGTATGTGTCAGCTGTGATGCCGTATGTTATATTACTCATCTTGTTCATCCGAGGATTATTCTTAGAGGGAGCGACAAAAGGTCTCTTCTACTTCGCTAATCCAGTTATGAGCAGGTTGGCTGATCCAGAGGTGAGCTCAGTAAATCCTCAGTGCAAACAATACAAGCATTATAGTATCAATGCTTAAAATCTGCCTGGGATCGCTGGAAGTGGCATTCAATTAAGATGTGACGTGACCAGTGAAGGGGGAAACTCCGAACACAGGCAAATGGATCCACTTTGATCTACATTCAATTATCATCACTACATCCCAGGTGGTTGATGATAATGAAATGCCATTTCCCGAAACCCAGCTAGAGTTTAAACTATAATGCTTGTATTGCCACTTGGAAATTGCAATAATAATGGCAGGGGTGATATACCTCTTGATTTGTTTGCTACAACACCATTTCCTATTGGTAAAGAAATTTTTTCGTACGGAAATACTTTTGTACATCTGCAACTCCGTATTGTACACTCTACTTTCTATGGCTGAAAATTGCCACTGACGGTATGATCTTTACTTGACAATAGGTGTGGATTGATGCAGCCTTCCAGGTGTTTTACTCAGTGGGTGCAGGATTCGGAGTGCATCTTGCCATGGCTTCCTATAACAAGTTTGACAATAACTGTTACATGGACTGTCTTATCGCATCAGGAATTAACAGCTTCACCAGTCTCTTCTTTGGGTGCACTGTTTTTGTATATCTTGGATATATGTCGGTGACTATGCAAAAACCTATAGAAACAGTCGCCTCTGCAGGTATGTGGTGCGTGTGGTTACAATGTAACCTACTACATATTGAAAGTTTTCAAAGGGTTTTCAATTTGCCAAATGAAGAGTTGCTAAAAATTTATTCCATTTCACATAAGTTTTGGGAAATTGTCAATGGTGGATTATTGTAAAAGGATTTTAAACCCAAAATCTGCTCAGTTTCTGTGAGTTCGAAATTCATGGTCAGAATAATAAATATTATTCGGAGAGTAATTTCTCTCTCTTGGGTAACATCTATAGATTATGTCAAGCCTAGATAGTTTACTTTGAAATCCATCACTGCCAGATTACACTGGCTGTGACATCTGATGGTGGTGAACTGGTCTGCAAGAGAAACACATGCTGTAAACAGGAACATGACAAATATGTATTAGAGTAGGTTTAGGAGTTGTGTTGTCTTAGTTAAGAAAATACTATGTAAAATAACAGGCCTAAATAGCGACTTATTGGATATAAAGGCATTATAATGTGCATCGTATACACTGTAAAGGCCCAAATATTGGATATGTTGGCTTATGAAATGCTATTTTTCTGATCAGCCTACCAATATTAATTTTCGATTGGCAAATAAAAAAATCAGTACGTTTGATACTTGTTTCAGGACCTAGTCTTGTGTTCGAGGTATATCCACAGGCTATAGCTACACTCCCAGGATCTACAGCCTGGTCTCTGCTCTTCTTCTTCATGCTTATCATGCTTGGAATGGACAGCGCTGTAAGTGATCTGTCACTGCTATGTTCATATACCTGCTACCTAGATCAACTTTGATCCATTTTGCCAGCTTTGGAATTGCCCCACCCCCTCTACTGACGATTCCAACGCTGACGAAATGGATCAAACTTAATCTACCAGCTACCATAAGTATAAATTTATTGATCAGTGGTCAAATAATTGTAATGGCTGTTTGTGGCAATATTCCATCAGTATAAGACTTTGTGTCAGTAACTGGATCTAGCAAAAAATCCGCAAGATTTTATGTGATGGTTTGATCGACGTCTCAGTAACAACCTTCAAAAACTGGTTGACAAAAGTCTACAAGTCGTCGGCTGTATTACATTATTGAACATGTGGAGTTGTGGACCATTCAAGAATGAGAAGTGTGTTCCAGCAACCATACATAAGTAGCCGTACGTTTGTGCAGGATTTGAATCTAAATTTTTGGCTTTGCGCATCGAAAATTTGATTCTTGTTTATTCCACTAGTCATTGATTTGGGAAGATTTTCAATTGAAGCTGCCGTAAAGGAATTTCAAAATCAAAATTCACCAATATTTAGTCTGTGATTTTGGCAGTTCTTGGCCTTACCTTTTAATTTAATTCCTTGAATATTTTCATCCTGGAGGTTAGTGGTTCAATAGGATGACATGTCAAAAAACAACATCAGTTCCTGGCATATCTGACAGCAGAGTGACATGAGAAAGTTCTGGGAATGTTTGATATATGATTAATTGAGACAAGTAATGATGGAATGTTAGCATTTCGAAAATACGAAAATACATGCACTCAATAACCTGACTGGATAATCTGAGTTAAAATAGCAGTTCGAAATGGTTTGAGTTCTAGAATCTGGCATCAAGTTTGTGTTATTAGTCAAATTTGATAGCTTTGATAGCTTTGATAGATGGTTTGACAGAATTATATGTTCAATTAATAATTATTTTGTGTTATGCATCCCCTCAATAAAGTTGTGAGTTTCTACGTTTAGAAAATCAGAATATGCTTTGCTGTTGTAAGCATCTGCAGTTGGCTACAATATTTTTTATGCTTAGTTTTAAAAAATTGATTAATATTTTTTTTATATATTAGTATTTTTTTATTTGTATATATTTTTAGATGGGAGGTTTGGAGTCCGTCTGTACCGGAATTATTGACGAGTAAAGCGGCTTCTTTAAAAGATTCAGGTGGCACCGAGAGATTTTGTAGCAGTCGTGGTCGGCATGTCTTTCTTTTGCTCCTTGGCCAGTACAACCAGAGTAAGTAAATACACTAAAAGAGTAAATATTAGCTAGAGTTAAGTTTAGCTAATTTAAGGGTGACTAAATGTTAGCTAGCACCAATTTAAGCATGTTTATAATATAACGGAATTAATTAGAATGTTAGTTAGTAACACATTGTAGGTGTAGTCTCAATCAGTAACCATTGGTGTCTCCCCCATAAGCATCGCTTTTCAACATAATGTATAATTTATATTATAATATTCTATACTTATTTTATTATAATGATGAGAATTGATCATTTTTTGTAGGGCGGATTCTTTCTGGTAACGCTACTGGATACATTTGCTGCTGGGACCTCTCTTATTCTGGTCGTTTTTTTCGAAGCTATTGCCATAGGATGGTTTTACGGTAGGGTGAGGATGCAATTACTGCAGCTAGATTCCTCTCTGTTTGCAAACTGACTGTAAGTTATATCCACATGCAAAATCAAATTTTGTTTTACAATCAAAGGCATCTCGTCTCATAATCTATCTTCGTTGAATTTCCAAAGAAAAAAAGGAAAATTAGTTACAACATAAAATGAAAAATTATAGTTAAGAATTCTTGGTAAAATAAAATGCAGACAAATTTTATGCCAACGCATATTATGTGTGATAAGATATGCCTGGGCGTCAGGCTGAAGTTGTATTGTATTGTTTTTTATTGTATTGCGATTCCTGAATAATTTGCAATAATGGTGATTCCTTTAGGGCTTTCTCAGAACCTCCCGAATGGCGTTGACCAAGTCCAATGTAGATCGACCTGAACTGGCTACTATTCTAATATTGTGGTGAAATAAAAAACCTTAAATGCTGCTAGTCATTTTTGTGCTAATTTATTGAATAATCTACCACTATTTACACTATTACGAAAGCAGTAGTTATAAATCTTTATCATCTTTTGAATCCTTACTTTGTTGCAGGTTTAGACCAATTCTTGTCTGACGCAAAAATGATGCTCGGATTCACACCTGGTATGTACTGGAGAATATGCTGGAAGTTTGTCAGTCCCATTTTCCTCATGGTAAGGAGATACAACGTAACTGTATAGCTATTCAAGAGTGGATAATATTACCTTGAATTTAGTTAGCGAGTTTGTGAAATCACAGTCAGCCCTCAATGGTGTTGGCGAAGGAGATTGAGGCAATAGGGATGCCTGTATGTGAAACAAACATAACCCATAATTCACCGCATATAAGCTTTAGCTTTCCCCAAATAAGTCACCCCTAACAAGCTGCTAGTTTTGGGTTGACTTATTGAGAGCTATCTCTAATCAACGTCTTTTTTAAATCAATTTTCACTAGCTAAGGTGGGAGTTTACATTGTGAGATAACTTCACAGCTTCCTTTGGAGGACCCAGGAGGGTCAGGAGAAGGAGCGGCAGAAGCTGTGAGATAACTTCACAGCTTCCTTTGGAGGACCCAGGAGGGTCAGGAGAAGGAGCGGCAGAAGCTGTGAGATAGCCTCACAGCTTTCTCGGATGACTCAGGAGAGTCAATAAAAAGGGAGGGCAGAAGCTGTGAGATCTCAAGTTCTCACAGCTCAGGAGATTTCAGATAAAGAGAATGCAGCCAGGTGATACCAGACGACGTCAACCACTTCAAAATAATGTATATAATTATAAAGTCCAACCTCCGCCTTTTTGGAGGGGATTAAACGCTGACATTTGAATAATATATATAATTAAAACCTTTTTATTAGACATAAATTAAAGCCCAACCTCCGCCTTTTTGGAGGGGATTAAACGCTGACATTTGAATAATATATATAATTAAAACCTTTTTATTAGACATCAATTAAAGCCCAACCTCCGTCTTTTTGGAGGTTTCAAACGCAAACATTTAAATGATATAGATAATTAAAACCTTTTTATCAGAAACAAAATCTAAATCAAATCTCCGCTTTGGTCAAGAGGATGGGCAAATGCAATCTCCGGTTTTTTGGCCATGCGCACCCGCCGTGGTGAACCCCTGTGCATATAAAAACCGGGGGAACATCAAGGCGGGTCAGTTCTGGTTGGAGAGCCCTTGGAGCATGTGTTTCTGGTCAAGTATAGATTGCTTTTCTGGAATCTAACTTAGTTTATTATTCAAGAATAAAAATTGATTTTAATGTCGAAAAGGCATCTCAACTATGAGTCATTAGTAAATTGAACTGACGTCTGCTTGTAACAAAATTGTAAAGAACAATGTTGTGGATAAATTTGATTAGGTAGACAAAACACTTTTTGTATGGAGTTGCCTTCTTCCTCAACCGGAAGAAGTTAACTCCATACAAAATAAACATGAGCAAAATGAATAAAATAGTGGTGTCTGTTCTGCTCGGGTATCCGGCCCCAAGTGGGTCGAATATGCGACAGAATTCTGGTGCCCCGAGTGAATTTTAACTTACGACCTTCAAGTTTGGGACTGATTCGCGATCATGCTGAGTTATTGTCATTATATCCACTTTATTTAGCATCGATCTAGAGTAATATCCATGTAAGTACATGTAGCAGTATCATTTTTTGTCTCTTAGTATTAATCGAGCGTCTCTTAGTATTAATCCAGTGAGACGATAGCTGTAGTTTTGTTGCCACAGTTAGCCATAATTCAGTTATCATTATCCATTTCTCAAGATGTGTAGTGGATGTTTCTTCTTCTCTCATACTGTGGTGCTGGTGTGATGCTTGTCATTTTTGGCGATCAGCATGATTGTTTCTTTCCAGTGCCTGTAATAATAAGAGTTAAAGGGCGTTAATCATGCATCAACGCATTCACGCTTCGTATCAGCTAGATGTTTTATTTATAGGACATTAACATTATTATTCTATTCTCTAGATATAATTAATGCTGGATAGGATTGTATTCAAACCGAACTTCCCGAGCCGACGACATATTTTACTGAAGGGAGATTAATCACCCATTACAACGTAAGTTGACGAAACAGCCTTTACCTCACAAATCACCAGGTTAAGCGTTGGGAAAATTATAGGGTTTGAAATTTCTTTTGAGAAGACAAAATTACAACCATGGACAACAAAAGTGTTTATAAATGATGGAAAAACTGAAGTGAATTGAATAGAACTTGTGGGAAATTCTGGTCCAGGAAAAATGCTGGGACAGATAAACAAAATATTTATAAGGATACTGGAAAAATATTATTATTACTATGGAGGAAAAAATTGGTGGACAAATTATAAGGAAAATAGGAGGAAAATTATGGAAAATTGAAACCGGGGAGCTCCAGCGGCAACTAATCACTCCATTTGCATGGAATAGGCCTATAGGGCTAGTTGTCAGAGGCTACAGACTAATCAAATAAATACGCGTACTTAGTTGAGTTAATATCATTCCTTCATTAAAGATTATCTGAATCCGGCTCAATCTGACAACTGGTCTGACTCTGTACACTTGGGGGGATTGATTGTCCATATGTTATACAAAGAGGATATAAAGGAGGATATAAGGAGGATAATTATTTTATAGGATATTTTTTTTTTTTTTTTTTCTTCAAGTTGTTTTTTTTGGTAAAAAATCAGGCACTTTCAACTTCTGATTTCAAGATGAATCTTCAAAACTATTGGCAATTTTCCTTTCAGTAAGTTGTTTTGCCTGTGTTTAGAGTTAAGTGCACTAATTTTCTATACAACTTGAAGAGTTTTATTTTTGTTGTCACCAGTATCTTTTTAGACTAGTGAAACATTTATACTCCCATGTTCTTGCAAGTTTTTCACCAACGTTGTCTGTGGTTTTGATTTTTACAAACGGAATATAAACAATTATAACTGGTCTCAAAAGTCAACACGCAATGACATTTTATACAAACCCTTTCGGTAGAATTGGATCATTTAACCACGGGGACGGTAAGTCATGCTGATGATAGGAAGTGACTATAAGAAAATTGCGTAATAATGGACATTGATGTACAATGCTATGTGTATTCAGACTTCCAAATTATGTTAAAAAGTTACCCAACAACATACCTGTCACAAGTGGCGGATGCCTTGAGATATCCCGTCGCCATACCTGCCAGTTGGTCAGCTTACAGGCTATCATGGGGTTTGAACTACCAAATACAAATTGTGATATGAATATAAATATTGCTGGTTTCATGATCATTTTTCTATGGATAATTGCGTGTTGACTGATACCAATGTATTTACAAGACAAGGTAAACCATTGGAAATTTGTGTAGGTGATTTGTCAGGTTGTTTTTAAAAGGATGGTTATTTGTCGGCTCGGGATGGTTCAATGGTCATTTGGGGAACTTATAAGTATTACAGTTATATTGCTGCGAACCTCTCAACACAAATAACCCTGTACCGGCAAAACATAGAATTCACATGTACTTGTTGTAAATAACTCAATGTACGTACCTTGTCGCCCAGTTGGGGATAATCTTTTCAGTTGTAGGTCTAATAATGACTAAGATATGTAGTTGATTACCAAATTGGGAATCTCCGCTATTATATATATGGCCTCATTTATTACTAGGCTAGTTGACTTAGTGCTGAGGTTAGCTGAGTGTTGAAGTCTACCTGCACAGCACAACTAACACAAGTAGTTAGTTTCCATAGCAATAGGTATGATTGATGAGTACTATCTAATTAAAAAGATGTCTAATGTATTAGGGGGTTAAATGCTACTAAACCTGCTTATGGCATAATTTTGCTTGACTTCCACTCTGATGTTAACAAACTTATTTCAAGTAAATTATTTCATGGTTGGCTGTCAGTGGGCTTTAATTCACATAGCAGGCGTATCAACCACAACCACGCATAGAAATACAGGAACTAATTTAGAAGGGCATGTCAGATGGTGTATTACCTGTAATTAGATAATATAAGATTTTAGATGCGCATTAGAGTTTTCACAGTCATTTGGGAGTCAATGTTTGTGATTTATCATTTATTTAGTTAACTATTTAAGGGAGGTCTTGGTATTGGACAATTGTGTTGTTTATCTATAATGGTGACTCTTAGTGCGCCGTTAAAGATCCGGACGAAACTTTAGATAGTTATTTTTTGAGGTTCAAAGTAATTGTAAATGCAGATATCTCTGTATGTTAGTAAAAGCTGGTTTTATCAACTGACCACTAGTTCTGACAACACTGCTAGCCTCAATAGCCTAAATAGCATTAGTAGAATATGGGGTGGAGTTTTTATTAGCACTCCATCTATTGATGTAGGAGGGGATAACTCTCTGTTAGCATTAGTTTCATACACATTGGATATTCAATGAACTAAGATTAAATTAGGATAAGATGTTTGAAGTAATTAAATAAATGAAGATAAATTATGCAATTAATACTTTTTTGTATTAGGTAGATAAGAGTGTATGGATTCAAACAAACATTTATAGCTAATTCTGAATGTAGGCACATGCCAATGACCTTGTCTGTCAAATTTGGATCGCGGGGACCTGGGAGCTTTAGTTGTAGGATTACTCCGATGATTGAAGCATTGTATCCTACTGTTGAGTGATGTGCAGGTTTTTGGGGAGGGGGCCCAGGAGAACTATTCATTTTTGTTTCACTATACTCAGTATTCAGTGTCAGTAGACATTTCTTTAGAATTGCCTTTCACAGCGTCCTGCCGCTCCCTGACTGTCACATGCGGGAATAATCTTTCATGTAGGGTTTGGGTTTCCCTTCCACCTGATGGTAGGGCCTAAGTCACTCGCGACTATGATTCAGTTGTAGTGCAATTACTGTGAGCCTTCCAATATAAAGCAATCAGGGAGGCAAACTGGGCTAACGAGCCTACGTTGGTAGGGTGAGCTTCATGATCACAGGCATTCCAAACTTTGAATCGGCAAAATATTGATGGTATATTCAATTTGAATTGAGTTCTTCTTACAGGGCCACTCCCAGAGACTGCTGATTTGGGCAACAGTGGATGTTGTTATGCCGAGAGCGGTGGGGAGTATGACTGTAGTTTGAAATGTACAGGACCCACGGCAGAATTCTCGGTGGTTAAGGTCATTGGTCAGTGTCATTTGTCTGTTAGTTGTTTGTTAGTTGAAAAATTTAATTCACCAAAAAGGGTGTAGGGCGAAAAATAAGGATTAGCGTTTGGGTTAAAAGAGTCATCAGTTTAAATTTGATTGATGAATCAGTAATTTCCAATGGTACCTATCCATTATCCAATATTGAGAGTACCTTACCAGTAGTAATTGAGTGTTTTCTGTAGCAGTAGGTATAAGTTATAGTTACCATGGTTAAATTTGTAATTTAGGTTTAAGTTATTAGATGGGAAATAATTATACTCTATCCTTCACAAATTATAAAAGTTGTCTGGTTGCCAGTGTCGGTCAGTTGACAACTCCAAGCTAGGAAAAAGTAAATAAATAGTTACTAGTCTAACCAGGTAGTTTATTCAAAGCGCTTTGGCTCAATACTGTATTTGTAAACAAAAATTTGATTGAACGGATCTATCCATAACTTTTATTTCATTCATCACTGGGTTAGTTCATCTGGTTACCATTCCATGCTATTTTCTGTGGTTTTCCATGGAATGCCTTGCATTCCGGGTCAACTGATTTGTTTTCAGTGATGCAGTGTAGATGGCCGAGGGGTAATGAGGGAGTGCCAGTACTAAGAGCTATGGTTCAGACGACATAATGGACAATGTCGAGCCAACTATCCTGATGAGCCAGGAATATAATGTAAATAAAGTTTGTGAAGATTTAGACATTTCTCTCACAAGTGCGAAGGGAAATAATTGCGATAATATTATGAGTTTTATTTTTTGTCGCGAGGAAGGAGGATACAACTCCGAATTGAATGATAAAAATTGTCTATTGTGTACATTAAACAATGTTCCTGAATTTGCTTAGAACTGTTGGGAGTGGGAAGTGACCTGTCATTTTGCCTTTAGTGTCATAGTCTTTAGATTAGGTCACCTGATAACCATTCTATGCTATTTCCTTTGGTTCTCCGTGGAATGTCTGGCATTCCGGATTAACCGATTTGTTTTCAGAAGGGAGTGAATGGCTGCTTTCAATGCTGCTTATATAATGGCGATCTAGGATGTATAATCATTCATTATGGTGGGCTGGCTATCCTGATGGACAGGGAGACTCAATAGAAAGGAGATGTCACTAATTGAAAATTACTATGGAGACCCAGGGTGAACTATGGCAGCTTAGCTACCCAAGTGGATCAGGAGGAGATGATCAGAGGAGTGGCAGAGGAAGTGAGACCTCAACCCGGACAGCGGGGTATCAGCATGAGCCGGGGGCTGTGAGATAACTTCACAGCTTCCTTTGGAGGACCCAGGAGGGTCAGGAGAAGGAGCGGCAGAAGCTGTGAGATAACTTCACAGCTTCCTTTGGAGGACCCAGGAGGGTCAGGAGAAGGAGCTACAGAAGCTGTGAGATAACTTCACAGCTTTCTTTGGAGGACCCAGGAGGGTCCGGAGAAGGAGCGGCAGAAGCTGTGAGATAACTTCACAGCTTCCTTTGGAGGACCCAGGAGGGTCAGGAGAAGGAGCTACAGAAGCTGTGAGATAACTTCACAGCTTTCTTTGGAGGACCCAGGAGGGTCCGGAGAAGGAGCGGCAGAAGCTGTGAGATAACTTCACAGCTTACTTCAGAGCACAGGAGAAACAAGGAGAAGAAGCTGTGAGATAACTTCACAGCTTCCTTTGGTGGACCCAGGAGGGTCCGGAGAAGGAGCGGCAGAAGCTGTGAGATAACTTCACAGCTTACTTCAGAGCACGGGAGAAACAAGGAGAAGAAGCTGTGAGATAACTTCACAGCTTCCTTTGGTGGACCCAGGAGGGTCAGGAGAAGGAGCGGCAGAGGCTGTGAGATAACTTCACAGCTTCCTTTGGAGGACCCAGGAGGGTCAGAAGAAGGAGCGGCAGAAGCTGTGAGATAACTTCACAGCTTCCTTTGGAGGACCCAGGAGGGTCAGGAGAAGGAGCGGCAGAAGCTGTGAGATAACTTCACAGCTTCCTTTGGAGGACCCAGGAGGGTCAGGAGAAGGAGCGGCAGAAGCTGTGAGATAGCCTCACAGCTTTCTCGGATGACTCAGGAGAGTCAATAAAAAGGGAGGGCAGAAGCTGTGAGATCTCAAGTTCTCACAGCTCAGGAGATTTCAGATAAAGAGAATGCAGCCAGGTGATACCAGACGACGTCAACCACTTCAAAATAATGTATATAATTATAAAGTCCAACCTCCGCCTTTTTGGAGGGGATTAAACGCTGACATTTGAATAATATATATAATTAAAACCTTTTTATTAGACATAAATTAAAGCCCAACCTCCGCCTTTTTGGAGGGGATTAAACGCTGACATTTGAATAATATATATAATTAAAACCTTTTTATTAGACATCAATTAAAGCCCAACCTCCGTCTTTTTGGAGGTTTCAAACGCAAACATTTAAATGATATAGATAATTAAAACCTTTTTATCAGAAACAAAATCTAAATCAAATCTCCGCTTTGGTCAAGAGGATGGGCAAATGCAATCTCCGGTTTTTTGGCCATGCGCACCCGCCGTGGTGAACCCCTGTGCATATAAAAACCGGGGGAACATCAAGGCGGGTCAGTTCTTTTTGGAGAGCCCTTGGAGCATGTTTTTCTGGTAAAGTATAGATTGCTTTTCTGGTATCTAACTTAGTTTATTATTCAAGAATAAAAATTGATTTTAATGTCGAAAAGGTATCTCAACTACGAGTCATTAGTAAATTGAATTAATACCTACTTGTAACAAAATGCTAAAGAACAATGTTGTGGATAAATTTGATTAGGTAAACAAAACACTTTTTGTATGGAGTTGCCTTCTTCCTCAACCGGAAGAAGTTAACTCCATACAAAATAAACATGAGCAAAATGAATGAAATAGTGGTATCTGTTCTGTTCGGGTATTCGGCCCCAAGTGGGTCGAATATGCGACAACATTACAAAGTAATTTGGCTAAGTAAGCGTTAAATAAACAGTTTTCTGAGCTCTTATTTATGCCTCAATTCGGAGTTGTCCTCTCTCCAGTTTGGTACTTTTATCTCACTCCGCATAGGAAAAACCTGCTGAAAGAGGGTTATCTTGAAAACCGCTTATGTTAGGTTAAAAATGATTTTTGATTCAGAGTCTGCACCATCGAAAACCCTGTACCAAACTGGAAAGAGGACAACTCCGAATGGAGGCCTGAATTGGAGCTCAGAAAACTGTCTATACATCATGGGTGGGCCTTTAATCACAGGGACTCCTGAGACAACTGAGCTTTTCTTCTTCCATTTATGATAAAGAACGCAAGAGGATGTAATATCCGTTAAAACATAGCAAAGATTAGGTTTCATGTAAAATTGCAATATTGTGGTATGAGCCTAGTATACGCTTTTGAACAATCAAACAGTTTTGATCCCATAAAAATCTAACGGAAAAATCAGTCACGGATAAGAAACAAACATTCGAAAAAAGTCATAGAGTAGCATCCCAATTATTTTGTATATCATTTCATTTAGTTTAGATGCAAATTCTAAATGGTGTTAATTATCAGTTTGACGAATAGCTAGTAGTGATAATTATCTTGAAAGTAAAGGTCTGAAATGCAAAAGTTTTATGTTTGGCGCAAGTTTTTTCAAAATTGACCTTCTGGAAAGGTTGGAGGGCCATGGCCCTCTGGCCCTACCTGTAGTATACACGACCGTCTATTTGAAATGTTAAACTCTTCATCTCTACCACATCAAACGGCAATTATTAATATCAAATTTGCAAGTATTTTATAATGGCGCCAATTAACAGCAATTTGGAAAATTTCAATATAATTACACCATATAATTTTTAGGCCACCTAGCTAGCATCCTAATTGTTTACAGATGTTTCTTCCATGCGAGGCTGTTTTTCAAGAGTAGCAAGTGTGAACACTAGATTTATGCCTCCTCTACAACAATAACAACATTGACAATAACAACAACGATAACAACATAATTAACATCGTTAATGATGTTCTATTCAATTTCCGTTACTTTTTGTTTAATTTTGCTTCTATTTCTTTTCTGGCACCGAGTGCAACACATTTCCGATGAGATGAGTTCGATTGCCAATTACAGTATATTTATAACCATGCGAGGATTCCTATTTAAAATGTAAAGCCAATCTTTTTCGTGATAAAGTCATCTCCACAATGATATTTGGGTCTTGTTTTTCTGGGAGGTCAGGTTAAGTTCTCAAATTACATCAAAGACAGGTCTCATCGCAAGTCAGATCATTATCAATGCTTCACCTTGAAACAGATTATCTAAATTCAATAACTTTACTTTCCTTCTTTCACTCTTTGTTACGCGGCTTACTATAATAATTATATTATTATATATCATTTGATATGATTTATTTATATTTATTCAAAATTCTTTTTTTTTAGGGTATCGTCATAGCCAGCGGTGTTACATATGTGCCGCTAAAAGCCGAGCTATCCAATCGAGAATTTGTCTACCCGTTGTGGGGTAATATACTCGGGTGGATGTTTGTTATAGTTGCAATCCTCTGGGTGCCATGTTATGCTATTTATACTGTGATCTATAAATATACTACGGGTAAAACTTGGAAACAGCGCCTAGCGTTGGTTATATCACCGGAAAAAGAACATAAGTCTATACTCAACGGCGATGAAGTTCGACGCTTCAAGGTAATATTATTTAATCATTATAAAGTCAACTCTTGCTTGTTTATTGCATTGCACTTCCGGGACACTGTGACATCATAATGCAGAGAATGGGAGTTACCTTCTCTTATGGGAGGCACCATCAATTATTCATGCCAAATAAAGCATTGAATATTTTTACCAAGCGAATCTGATCTGATCGAAAGTAACTGCCTGAATATAACATGCATTGGTATTTGGGTAGTCTTAAACCATTTCAAAGTCAAGTCTTAAAATTCTTGACTCAAGGCACATGTTTCACTGTGTCAAACAGAAGTCTGCAAAACTCTTAACTCAAGTCACATGTTCCACTGTGTAAAGCAGAGACTTGACCTTAGCTGTATTGACTTCTATCTTGAATTTGTCCTTATTCTAGTCGAATAACATTGCAGAAGTCTTGGGTCATATTTGTCCCATCTGATCAGCAAACAACGAATGGATTTCACATAGCCGGAGAAAACTAATCGCCCCTTTTTGTGTTTGATTTTCAATATTAACCAAATTTAACAATGGGACTTAAGACAGTTCGATGTTGATGTTGTGTTGCTGAAAATTATTATGTAACATGGCTATGTAGGAGAAGGAGCTAGCTTAGTTGGATTATAATATATTCCCACAGCTACCAAAACTACTTATGTATATACATATATGAACTTCATTTTTGTTAATACTCATTCGTTGAGAATTTTTAACAGAATACCCAAACAAAATTAAAAAGAAAAAAAAAAGTCACAAAGACTCTAGACACAATGTGGCTTGAATCGCATCATTTTATATTTTATATTTATGTTTCAGCTGCAGCACTGGTTAAGTCTTGGCTCAGGATCCTCAGAACCTACACTACAGAGCGGTCTCCTTCCAGATGAGACGGCTGAGACTATGATACAGCCTGTAAATCCCTGATACCTCCACACAAAGATCCTAAAAATGCAAATTATGTACATGTTTTGATAACTATCTGCGTGGCTGAACTTTGGTTATGGATATTAGATTTTAGTATTAAAAATATTTTTTAATAGTAATGTGAATTGGGCCCGTGGGTGAATTTAAATATTGTTGCGCTTTGATGATGTTTATATGCCATGTTATGTTATAAGGCTTTCAAATGCTCTATACCGACCCTGCCCACCCAATCATTTTTTGTATAATGACTCGGCTGGGCGGTGTGTTATTTCTTTGTGCATTTTTCTATCTTGCGTTATACAAAAATTTATGTGGCAGGATAGGAAAGTTGATTCGGGTTGTGAGGATTGCTTCATGTGTTAACTTGTTTAATTTGTTTTAATTTGTTCAAATGTGCAAATTGTTTATTGCGAGAGTAGCTCTGACATTGTATTTTTACTTTGAGGTAATTTTCAGTTTTCCATTTTGTTGTACAGTGCAATTATAGGTGATTATTTTGTATTATCATATTGTTGCCTTCACTAAAACCCATTATTGATTTCTGCAATTTATTGAAGAATTATATGTCGACACATATATTCATACCCAAGCAGTCAGTCAGTCTTAATATTTTGTGACACTTTTTTATTATCAACAAATCCATAACATGTATTAACAGGAGCTTTGCTGTCAACTTGGTTGCATCTCTTCATCAGGTCAGCTCCTCACTTGGTATCGGCCAACTGCTTCGAGATCTCACAAAAACCTGCTGTGGCTAATCTCGGGCAGGACAAGGCCAAAACAAAGCCAATCCAATAAAGCATAGTCTAGCTTGACGGCTACTAGGGTTGAGGATTCGCCAGTGTAACATTCGAATGACAACATAATACTGTTGGAAAGCTTAGAAGGGCTGAGATCATTTTAGGTGATCTTATTTTAGAATCTTTTATTGCTATTCAGCTACCATGTACAAAAAGATATAAATCGCATTTTCTCTATGGCTTAGAATTGGCTCCCGCCTTAAATAAATCGGGAGCAACAGAGTTTCATGAGTAGGTGTGAAAGAGTGAGGCTTTCTTATTCCATTTCTGTTTTGGTGCTGCTCATACAAAGTTATCAAATGAAGTGCCAAATTCGTAGTTCTCTAATCAGCCGATAATGATCTTATTCAGGCAATTATATCAGGTGTGAATTCACCATGGTAATACAAAATAACTCACCCACCCACGGGGCCTCGCCTTTCTCTGTTCTAGGTTCTCTATTGTCTTTAACAAACTTATTGCTTGATAAAAACATAGCTAAGAGATGGATTTTGTTAATTTAGATATGTTTCACTGCGCACTTTTGTGTCGCATTGAATTAAATTTGTGTCATAGAATGGAAATAGTATCATAACATCATGCAGTTAGAACACAGGGACTCATCTGACATTGATCTGATCGGCTGTCCCTACTAGCATCAATGATATAGCCTGGGAAATTGACTTTGTTACAAAACTGCAGACAGTAGTAAAATGCTTCACTATCGATGGTTTGGGCTTTTTAGAATGCTGCTAGAGACTGGCTATTTTTGCAAGCCCTTTGATTGGCAAAGAAAGCTAATGATGCTATTCCAGATATGGAATTCAATGGGCCATTCCTATTAGAAAAGTGGATATATTACACCAGTATATTGAATATTGTAAGTTTATAGCGCAAATATAAATAATAAATGTTGTGTTAAATACCATTTTAGTTTTTTTTTTAAATATATTAGCAAGGATCATAGTGGTAATCATAGTGGAGACAATAAATTATGATCGACTATGATTCCAAATTTCAGTTTGCAGCAGTTTTACTGCATTGAGGTTCACAGGCTGTTCTTTTCATGTGGCCTAATGACTTTTCAGCCTGAGATCTTTAAAGCCATACCAAGCATGGTCTAGTTGGACTGACACTTTAATTTTTAAAACACATTGAACGTCTAGACTAGACATAACAATGAATAGCATAATAATGATAATTTGCTAGCCGAGATATCAACAAAGAATATCATATAGGTCACTGTGTGACACTGACAGCCTTGGTCATAAGGTCTGTATCAGGCCCGTGGTTCTAGAGGAGGCAGTGGCGCTCTGCCGTGCCTCCTCTAGAATGCTCAATAGAGTGGCCTAAAAGTACTGTAATTTAATATTCTGAGTCAGAATCAGCTCATTTGGGACTTCCATTTGCTATTTATACTTCAAAACACATTGGAGGCTGAGCACTGGGACTCCGGAGGAGCTTACAATATCCAACCTGGTGTTTCTCCACAACCTCTCCTACCATTTTACTAAACTATGGCCCTGTGTATGGTGTGTGGTACACACTAGGAACTGTAACATCTCAAAAGTGAAAAAAAAAACAGCAATTTATTCCCAACACTTGTCACCTACTTTTCTCCTCGTTTACGAGTCGTAGGAATGATCAATAAATACCTGCAAATTGGGCAGTTAGTCTATTGTGCTTATTAGAGTGGTCAGTACATCTGACATTCATTATCTCTTTCATTCATCATCTGTGCGCTGACTAAACAAGTTTGGTTAATATGGAGCAGCGTTACATATTTCTTCTAGTTCTTATAGTTCACTATAGCAGATCTTTTGAGTTTGACATGATTGCTCCTATGCCTATGCCAGTTTTTCCCAATTTACGAACAACTACAACTGTTAGCTTGAGTGGTTCATCTTCTGCTCCACCGGCGACCTCACCTCCAGGGTTTGTAGGTGCGGGAGGTTTTCAAGCTCCTGGAGGTGGGTACTTGAGACCATTACCTGTGGTGATACGGCCTCAAGCTCCTACAGCAGCACCGACGAACGAGACAACACCTACAACACCCTTAGCTGGAGCAAACACAGGACCTCCTCCCGGATTTCAGGGTTCAAACTTTGGTCTGCAGAGACCCGACCCTGTTAATGATACTGATCCAACGGCATCTACCACAACTCAGGAGCAGACAACTCATCACCCCGACTATCCTTTCTTGGTAGGTTATTTTTGATAGCTTCCACATGCCTCAGTCTTATGAGTTTATAGAGAGTGTTTTATGGACCTTCTTAGCAATGTTAACCATTTTTGGTCTTTTTTGGAGAGTAGTCTTTCCATGTAGCGTTTTCCGAGCAGTTTAGATGTTTTCAAATTTAGAAAATGAAAAAAAGTTGTTTTCTCTGTCTCCTTATTCCGTGTTGACCAATGAGATTATTGGAACAAAAAGACAACTTTCAAATTTTGCAAAAATGTTTGTGATTATTAAAAACGTCTAGAAAACGTTGCATTAGTAGACGTTGTGCAAGAGCGTTGGCACGGCCGAAAACCTAACAAAAACGCCCTAGTGTAAACTCATCTTCAGACATGTCTTGACATCCCATCTTAGATGGCCTGTAATTGACCTTAAAAAAGAGGTATAAGTCCAGAACGTGAAACGATACGAGATATGACAACTTCGCGGTCCCTGGAAAACATCTCGTTTCAAGTTCACTATTGCAAGACAACTTTGCTGTGTTAGGGTATGTAATGATTCATTTTAGGAGGTTTTCTTTTCTATTGTCATGAGCGCGTAACTCCAAATTGCATTAGTGTCGAAAGTGACCAACACTGTGTTCATTACACTTTTTATTTTTTTTCAGGTAACATCATCCATGGCCTCTGTGCGAGTAGCAGAGTATGGTGGTAAAGTAGAAGTATCCCAGACCCGGAACTTTCACCCAAATCAGACAATTAGAGTGGATCTTATATCCCTAACTGAGAAAGCTCTCAATGACGCCGGTAAAAATCAAACTTTAAATTCTTGTAACTATTACCCATCGACGTTGTAACACCGAGAAGAAAAAAATGTCAGTGGTTTGCCAGATGCTGCCAGGCGAAGGTAATCTTTGTTTATCTTTCAATCTTCGTTAGCTTCCAAGAAATCCAGTACATAAAGTCAATATTTATTTAATTTATTTATTCATATATATTTAGTTTGCCGGTTGGTTAGAATTAGAACATGAATTCGTTGGATGGCTAAAAAAATGTTAAAAAAAAGGTCAAAAGGTTCATCATTCAAGCAGAATAACATGAGAACTGTAAAGCATGTGCCACAAAAAATTTATATGTTAGATAAGATTGGAAATTTTGTTATGAGTCATCTTTCAGATACTGACAGGATTCCTAGTTAAAGAGTTGAATTTGATTGGCTGTTTGGTTCAGCCAATCAGAGGCAACTCATTTTCTGCAGGATGCTCTGTAAAGCTATGTCCAGCTAACTATAACCTGCATCGAATAATGATGATAAATGTAATGACCTATCAACATTTCCCTGGCTGTCAGACCAAAAAGTGTGATCTGCTTCAATGATAGCATTTATATTAAAAATTGCAAATTCATGGTTTCATTTTTTAATCGCCCCCTATAATAAGGGACAACTCCTGACACAACCTCATTCATTTTACAAGCCTTATGTTACCATATCATCTATGGATAGCCCGTTTTGAACTGTACTGCATTTTTTTAATCCACCAGGTGATGAGTTGTTCGACAGCTCTGCAACTGCGGATCTGACTGATAGTAGAGTCATGCGAGTACAAGAAGCCGAGCGAATCGATGATGCATTATATCCCGGCAGCAACGCTTCGGCGAAATTGTAAGTAATCTGCAACACACAGGAAAAATTCAGCCAAGCTCTGTGAAGGTGTCTTCGAGACTCAGTTTGGCCATGTTGCAGTACCATATGTACGACTCTTGTCACTTTTTATTATCGTCACGCCTGTTGATTTGGGGAAAGTTTCACCAAGTTGCACAGTCTTAAAATAGTGAAACTCATTGCTAGCTAATATTAGCCGACAGCAGCATTAATATGGAAAAACTCGCACCTTAGATAGCTAGCTAATACTTAGTCACAGACAAACTAGCTAAACTAGCTAACATTCACTCCCTTAAGATAAATACATTTATAATGTATATATTTATTGCCTCAAGATACTTTCATATATATATATATATATATATATATATAGATATGTGTAATTGTGTAATATTAACCCATATCCTTTGTAGTGCTCGCTTTACAGGATCGGTTCACTCTAGCACATCTAGTCGGAACAGAGCTGTGTTCATAATATGCGTAATAAACATAGATATTTACATATTTGATGGCTTGGGAAATGTAAGTAAACCACACATACACTCTCTAGGCCCCAGAGTCTTAGAACATGCCCAATGAGATGAATTAAAAAAAATTGTCATCGTACCGCAGCCTCTTAACACAGAACCTTGCACTTTTTTATTCCTTTTCCTTCCGTTTGCATTGAACTCATTGAACACCATTAACAAAATGAGAAAAGGATTTATTAAAAAAATTGAATGAACAAAGACATTTTGTTGATATGATGAAAGGCTCGCAGGATTTTTGCTACTGAACAATAGAGAGTTCTTATTCTGACCAGAAACGTTAAATGATAAGAGATACAACAATTTCACAATTCAGGAAAAATATTTCTTGTGTAACTTGGCAAGTATGGTACGACAACTTCTATGTATGCAGGTACATTAAAATTAAACTGTCTTTTCTACTGTCATGAGGGTGTAACTTTGAATCATGTTCATGTCAGAACTAATTAATAACGTGAAGCGTTTATGTGACAATAATTTCACGTTGGAGGGAAACAACAACAAGATCCAATACCACTAATCGTTCATTGCATTGTGAACTATTTTACAGTTGGAAGATGATGGTGGCATTGTGGATACGTACGAAGGTTTGGTGCAGATAGAACTGTCTATCGTTGACTACGAATTCTGTGAAGACAATTCGTCTGCTGCCTTGACACACTGCCTAGAGGTTCCTGTGTATTTGATAAATTGTGCTTTTCAGATTGTGATCTTGTCAGAATCCTTTTTAAAAACTTCTTAGTGTGAACTCAAGCAAGCAAGCGATCAATCTTTAGGAAACAGGCCCAGAAATTATATGAGCCATTATCACCCTTTGTGTGCACTGCGGTTTAGGTGCACTTTGGTTGGGCCTAGACACTCTGAGGACAACTATAGAAGTTCATGAAAGAGAGTTTTCCAAATATCAACTACCTACTGTATATATTTGCACATTTTCTTAATTTGTCTTAACTTTGTCACTGTATATTCAACTTATAACGCTAATTGAATGAGTGAAAATATATTATCTCGTATTTAGGGGACATCACATTCTCTGGAATTCAAAGCAACAGCTGAGCCAGTGATGCCAATGGCTTGTAGGAATGATACAAGGGGATTAAACTACATGTACTTTGGAGCGGTGGGCTATGTCATTGTAAAACAAAAGGTATGCTGGTCTACGAATATTTAAATCAAAGCATACACCAGTTTTGAAAAGGCATAAATATCCACATTAGCCTCTGTGTCTCTTAAAGACTACACAAAGACTGCCCAAAGATTAATGCATGTTATAGTCAAGCAGTCAGATATGCTTGGTGAAAAAGTTCAATGCTCTACTCCGCATAAAATATTGATTGTGGATAGATGGCCTTCCATGAGGGAAAGTAACTTTCATTCCCTGCCTTATTTATTTGTTTAAAGAGTTTTTCTGAAAGTTTACAGATAATAGATAGTTAAAAACTAACTTGTGGACATTATGATGTCACTATGATCAAAACACACCTCGCAGCTGCAATTTTAGAGCTTATGTCATGTCACCATCATAATCATGTGTAGCCCAGCTGATACAAAGGCCCCAGGCTCAGGTCTCCGTGATTGGAGGCGAGTGACCTATTGTTGGCCACCTGCTGACTCCGGCAATGAGTGTATATTATTATAAGTTATAATTATATAAAGCCCATACGGACGTGTAAAGAAAGTTATAAAGACAAGGTGGAACAAACACATATCTAGACTTATTCATACATGTGAAGTGCTTCTGCAGCTTCGGTTTTTTTCTTTCACAGGTTGTGGTAGATAACAACGTATTTCCGATTGAGTTTAGCAAATTGGTCGTTCCTCACGAAACTGAGTCCCAAGTTGAGCTCAGTCTCAGAGTGACTAAGTTTGAGAGTATGGTCACTACCAAGATCAACATAGATTTGGCTGACTCTACCTGTGATCAATCAGAAATCGGCATGTACATACCGGTCGATATGGAGAGAATGAGAGGTTTACAAGAGTATAATTATGCTGGTAGTGAGAGAAGCATCGTACCTTCTAGCCAGGATGATAAGCCTGCACAGCAGCTTGACTCCTCTAGCAGTGCCTCAACAGTGGTTTCAAGCTTCAATCAATCAGTCATGCTTATGGCTCTTTGTTCATCCCTGTTCAAATAATGACAAACAGCTGTGTTTGCATGCTCTTGGACTGGCTTGGAACTGAAATGTTGACATTTGAGGGCTATAATATTAATGGGCTCTGTCACATATCGTATTGTATTGTGTTTGATGGTATTAACATTATAATAATATAATAGTGGAGTAAAATATATCTCAGTGATAATGAATGTTCTATGTTCAATCTTTTTTGTCGTTATTATCGTGTAATCATGAATGGCAAGACACAAAACTTATTATTCAAAATAAAAAGTTGTTAAATAATACAAATAAATAATAAATCTGTATTTAAGTGTTCAATCAAGTGTAGCTGTGAGCGATAGCCAGAGAGATAAGCAAAATCTAGACAACCATGACATTTAATACTAACCGGCCTGAAAGTGCGTGATATTGACTTCCAGTAGTGAATAGCAGGCTTACTTCTTCCTACCAGACACTTCAGGGAAAGTTGTTATCTGTTTGCCTACTTGCTATTTATTGCCAGGTTAACGGTGCTGCAGGAGTTGTTTGTTCCTGTCCTGTTGGATCTTGATTAGAATATTCGTTGTAGCCTCCAGTACTTATAGATGTAAATGTTATTTTGTCTGTTACGCGAAGCACCTATCCAAACTGATCCATCATACTATCCCCTAAACACTAATAGCTATAAGCCTAATGACATGAAGATGCACAGCATAATTTATAGATGAAGTTGTCTTTCTGCAATGACTTCCTTCCTTACTGCAATCATTTCCAGTCACAAGCAAAAGCTATCGGTCAGCATGTTCAAGTTGAAACCAAAGAAAAGACATGATCATGGTTTTCAAGGCGATTATGGCCTTTCTGTTGTAAGATAGCTTACTTCAATGTCACAGACTAATAATTGTTATAAGATGTTGTAAGCAGTTGAACTTCATTTTATTCATGGTAGATGGTAACGTTGGCCAGGCCATAGCCCAGCCAGGCAATAACTCTGCCACACAGTAACTGGTTTTTGTCAACACACAATGAATAATTTATAGTCACAAAAATACATTATTCATGATTTATGCACATAGGATGTTCAAAAATGGGAAGTAGCTAATGACGCATCAAAGTTAAAGAGCATTTAGATATTATCTGCAATTCAATTTGAAAATGGAAATGTAGTCCAGTAAAGTAAGGGTGCGGAAATGGTCCTTAGCTCAAGAGATCTCCAAATTAGCTTTTCAACAGGATGGTGCCTGGATATGTCACACTGTCACAGCAATTGATCAAAATGTCCAAATAACAATAACTTAGTTACTATCTTGGCTATTCGATCTTCTAAGGGCTAATAACCAAGAAAAGACAGCCACCCCTTCTGTTACCCCTTCCTGCTGAGTAAGTGAGCAACTCCATACAAAAAGTGTCAAATTAATTTGAATTTGTCCGGCTCTATTTAAAATTCAGATCTTGTCATGCGAAGTGTTATTTTTCAGTCAATCGCATCGCAGTCAACATATTGGTTGATTGTAAAAAGTGGCAGTTTTGCCTTTGTCAATTTTGATGACCAGATATACCGACGTGCTGTTTGTCTGATCTTAATTCAATAGGTCAACAGCTGAGCTTTCAGTCTGTCAATTATGAAGGAAACTTATTATTGGAATCATGGTGCAAGAACTCTGAAGCCAATGAAACTAAATTTTATGTGTACACAAACAAGCACACAGAAAGTTTTTGGTTTTATTTCGATACCCATTTGAGTAAAATCCGACTGGCTCAACCCTAATAACAAAATTTAACAATGAAAACACAATCAGGCCAAAAATTGCAACAAAAAATGAATTATGATGTGAGTTTCACAATTATACAACTATTAACTGAGTTCAATCAGACAACAAACATTCATCTATTTCATGCCTAAGACATAAGACACTAATAATTTTTATTCAGCCGAACTGTCTATGCCTTCCATTTTAGAAGAAATATTTGTTTTGCTCTGACACATTTGGAAGAACATAATTTTAATGATTAATATTGTAATATTGTTGTCAATAAATATTAAAAAAAATTACCCCACAGTGCAGGGGCGTATATTCTAAAAAATTTCACTCACTGACTTTTTAGAGATGAGCATAATGATCGGGCGCAGCCCGATCCACACGCCGTAGGCGTGGCGGGGAGGGTGTGGGTGTGTCAATACACCGGGCTTTTGATTGGCTTGTCCAGCTCAAGGTCAAAAGTCAAACTTTGTATGTACCGTAATTCCTCACTTATAAGACATCCCTCCTTAGGAAAAGTAAAAATGCTCCAGTTATAAAGCACCCATTTGAAAAAAATCCATTGTTGGGATACGAACCCACAACATACTTAGTAAACAGTGATTACCAGGCAGACGCTCTACGCGCTGAGCTATTCAGCCTGGCTTGCACAATGTAGGCAAGGATTTTGATACAAGGATATCCGTGGTCCGTGATTGCTAATATACGCCACTGTCACAGTGAGTTATTACTGTCCAACTGACACCATCTATGAACTCGATCTTACCAAGATTCTACGCAGTGTTGACCTTGTTAAACTCCTTGCTCAGGACATAACCTACTGTAAAAGATCACAACAACTCTTATTTAAAGAAAAAAATTCACGGGGAGGAGGGACGGTGTTTGAGTTGGGAAGGGGGTTGATTGTTGAGTATGCAATTAAATTTTATAAATTACATTTAAGTCTTTAACCTCTTAACGGAATGTCTTCTTACTTCTCACTGTCTGAAACTCTTTAGTTTAGCAATTTAAATAATTATTTATAGTATTGATTCACAGCATGAATAGTGTCAGAGAGTGGCGCAAAAGGAATACCAAGAATGTCATATTTTCAGAAAATCTAAAAGGATGGGGTTGGGGAAGTGACGCAGTGGGAATGGCAATGAATCCTGTGATAACCTATTCACTGACAAGTTCAAATGTTGTGTCATACCCACGTAGCTGTTAGTCAATTTCCACATTTGATAAGTACTTGCAAATTGGAATTGCTTCATGTGTTAGATCACAAATATTTCATGTGTCTGACACAATCTATTCTACCATACCTGAAAACTGGATCATTCTATATCTGCTCGAAAACCAGACTCACCAGGTTGGTATGGAGCTGTGTCAGAATGTTTTTCTGTTTCTCATTGTCTATATTGAAGGAATCATTGGATTTGATCAACTAGCAGTGATGGAAACTACATCACCATCTCCGTTGACTACAGCTGGTGAAGATACAGAACACCTCACAGGTTCTAGCAATTCAAACTTAAGTCAGCACATTGGAAATCTCTCCGACTCTGTGATTGTTCTGCAAGTGGATGGTGTTGGTAATGAAGGAGATGAGGTTGATCAAAGTTCTTTTGATGCGGTTGCTGACGCTGTGACGATTATTATTAGGAGTCTGACAACTTCTCCACCTCAGCATCCTTTCTCAGTGAGTTATTTACAGTGAAATATGCTCACCTAAATCCTATTCTTAACAGTGATATACTGGGCTTTGTATAGAAAAAATATTTTGACCGTTGATCATCATTTTTGCCTGCAAATAGAGGCTTTTGTGTTCTTCTGTAGTCTATATTTCAATAAAAAGATTACTACAACTACTACCATTGTTACAGGACTAAATACTAATTCCAATCGTTTTAATATGTATGTACATTGCAAAATATTGGCTCTGCCGCTATATGTCCTGTTGAGTATGAACATCAACAAAAAATTTTTGGGATTGCGAAACACAAAATTATAGTGATAATCTTTTTAGGTAGAAACAGAACATTGTTTTGTGCGACTAGCAAGATTTGGTGGTACAATAGAAGTATCCTTGTCCAGAGATTTTCACGCAAATGAAACAATCAGATTAAAGCTCATGTCACTCACAGAAAAAGCTCTCAATGATCAAGGTGAGTATCAGAATACACAGCTCAGCTATAAATATCAACAGAACTTAATTTATCTCTAAATATAGATAGTATAGGCTTTATTGTTTTCCTCCATATATCAGACAGTTTGGTGCCCTGGAGTAAAAATAATTGTAAGAAAGGTGGTCCTATATTGAAATTAATTGAAATGAAAATTGAGACTGGAGCTCTACATGAATATGAGGCAAAAAAAGTTATCTCGGAAAGATATTCGCTAGCAATTAGCATATTGGAAAAAGAAACTTCTCTTCATCTTCTCAGTCCTACAGCGGGGTTGCAATAAGAAAACCCTAATCAAGAAGTCAGTCATATTACCTTCATTGTAATCACAACAAAAATCACTGGCATAATCACCACTAAATTAATGATGCTACCTTTTCAGCTGATGAAGATGGAGAATTGGACATGGTGTCCAGCTCTCAAACCGCTAATCTGACAGATGGTAAAGTTATGTGGATTACAATGACTGAACCACCCCAAGGTCGATCCTATCCCGGCAGCAATGCTACAGCTAGAAAGTAAGAATTACTAGAGAAATAATGATATTCACTCTGTTTCCATATGCCGGCGTGACGTTTGATTTTTGGGCTAATCAATAGCATAATGGGAATAGCATTTAGGTGAGCTTTCGCTCGCATTGGTTCGTGTTTCTCCATTTGAATTAGGGAACGGTGTTGATTTGCATTGGCGGCATCGTAAGCATACTTCTTTTGATTCGGGAGCGGACAACATTCAAAGCATGGGACCGTAGTGATAGGCCACATATGACGTAGTGGTAGCATTTAAAATGGTTGACAATGAACAAAATGTATATTGATGAATTCATTAACGTGTCGCACTCACCACTGTTGTTTTGTAGGGCTAGCTTTCAAGGGGTGGTCAAGGCATCAACTAGTCATAATGGATCTGAGTTTATAATCTGCAAAATGAATATAGAAGTATACATATTCAAATACCTTGATGTGGTAAGTTTACTCCAGGAAGACTCTGCTAACTTGTGAAAATCAAAATAATTGTATTGCACATTGTATACTGATATACACTATTTATTTTGGCAGACAATATCATTTTGGTGTGTGTTTTCGATAACGTGCCAAAGCAATTATATAATAATGTAATAAATGTTCCAGAGGATTTAATTAGGAAAATTTAACATACCTGAATTTTTACCAAATGTGAAACTGATGCGTCAATTTTCAGCACCCTGAAACAAATAACAATACAATCAGAATGTTGTCACATGAATACCATTTACTAAGATCGTGTTAAGTAATGTTTATGAATGTGTTCTGCTTGTGTATATGTATACATGTATGTACACATTGTGCATGTGTATGTACATGTGTATGTGCATGTGCATGTGCATGTGCATGTGCATGTGCATGTGCATGTGCATGTGCATGTGCATGTGCATGTGCATGTGCATGTGCATGTGCATGTGCATGTGCATGTGCATGTGCATGTGCATGTGCATGATATTGTGTGTGTGTGTGTATGTATATATATAAGCATCTGTAGGTATATAGGTATGTGCATGTGTAGGTATATATGTGTATGTTTGGATGTGTAACTGTGAATTATTCATGGGCAAAGGCTGGCTGGATTGTGGTCAACGAATCAAGGTCATTTTGATCTTTGTTATGAATTCACAGATATTCGATAGTGATTATATAATGTTCACCTACCCAGGATTGGTTCAGATAGATCTGTCGATCACCGATTACAATTTCTGTGAAGATAACTCTACCGCTTACATGACACACTGCACTCAGGTTAGATTTTCTCCTATGAAATCTCAAATTAATCATTGAAAACGCAACTTTCAACATTGCGAAAATCTGTCACCTTCAACAGGTCTTTTTGAACTACCAAGGGCCAATATTTATCATATCAAGCAGCGTGATGGAGAGAGTGTTCTCATGTTTCTGCACACCACATATTGCTATTTTTAGGCCTATGAAAATGTGTGTCCATGATATATCCTCAATATATCTACTCTCTGGCTTCTCAAACCAGATCATGCCTCAGTGATGAGGGTCATCATATATTTGAGAACCAGAACCCTTTGAGCAGCTGGTTTGTTGAACCTATACAAGTGAAATTACAACGGAGCTATCTTAACACACCCTCAGACAATTTACATTAGTTTTATATATTTTTAGAGGAAATCACATTCACTGGAATTCAGGGCAACAGTTGAACCAGTCATACCAAAGAGTTGCAGAGAGGATAGAAGGGGTGTGAATTACATGTATTTTGGAGGAGTTGGATATGTCATCATAAAGCAAAAGGTGTGTCTACGTATCATTCATTTAGGCTTCCCAGTTTCTCAGGGTTGTGTTAACGCAAAAACAATCACTGGCAATATTCTGGCAGTCAACATGAAGAAGCAACCAAACAGTAATTCCGAATAATAAGAGTTATTTATATTCAAAATGTAGGCAAGCCATTTATTATGTGATAACAGCGCCTTTTTTATGTTTCTTTGCAGGTAAAGGTTGATAACGACATCTTGCCGCTTGAATACGAAGATTTCATCATTCATACTGAAGAAGAGTCAAAAGTTGGCATCCATCTCACAGTACCTAGATTTGAGAAGATGGTCACAATGAAAATCAACATAGATTTTGCAGACTCAAGTTGTGACCTTTTTGAGGAGAATAACATATATATACGATTTGTTGATGATTTGAAGAGAGGCTTGATAGAGTATCGCTACTCACCGACCAGCCAGGAGCATGGTTCTCAGTATGGTTTTCAAGACGATGAACCAGTTAAGCAGTATGAATCAACAAGCATTGCCTCCAAGGGGCTGTTGAACTGTCAGTCACTCAAACTAATCACTTTTAACACAGTTTTTCTATTTATGTATTGTCAGGCTGGTCATTTCTGAGACACAAGTAAGACTTTGCGGGAACAAACATATTTATTTCTATAAATATATATATGTCAATTTCATTTGCTGGTCAAGTGAATGAAACATAACACCATGCATTAAACAAATACCGTAATGCATAAGGTGAAACTGTTAAAAACATCTTTATCAAGGAGGGCAGTTTTATAAAAGGACTGATGATCTTTAATAAGAGAGGGTTGGCATGGGTGACCGAGAAAGATGCTTTGGTTTGAATCAAATGAATGGTGTCACAGGCTCAGTTTGCAGAGGAAAATTGGCATGTATGGCATTGTATCTAAGGTGGTGGCTGTTTGCACATCAGGTGTATTGATATCTGCTTTTGACAATATGCTCCATTTTGACCATCCCTAAATTCAACATTGCTCTTTGAAGAAAAAGCCTTTTTATAAATACTAAACTGCATTCTTTCATTTCATTTTTGCTATTGTTTTCAAAAACATGGTCTTATTTGCTTTTTGCATTGATCGGTTAAAAAATAAGGTTCATTACAATTTTATAATCTGCTTATTGTTCATGAATTGCTATCTACAATGTGACATTATTATCAATTATCATTACCAATTATAATTTTCTTGGTTGTGTTAATTGTGTGCTAATTCATGATGATGCAACAAAGAAGTTGCAAGTGAGCACGTTTTGCTGCTGGAAAGGTTGGCTAAATTAAGATTTATTAATAACCAACACAAAGATCTTGTAATAATAACCCATAGACTTAATATACTACCTAGACAGGACAATGCTTATGCTTCACTGATCATAATGTGTTCCACTTAAATAGCACGACATGACGTGATTAGTTTGTGCTGCGAGCCTTAGTTTACTATATACCATTCAATGAAATAATGTGAAAAATCAAGGGATGCTGGGCATGATATCAGCCCCTGTCCAGCCCCTTATTATTCAAACTCAAAGAAAATTGGTGAGTGTATGTAATAGACTTTTCCGCACGGGATGGTATTAACTCTTTCGCTCCTGCCCATTGTTGATGTTAATTAGTGGTCGTATACTAGGCGTTTTTCCAAAAAATGCCTAAGTTTACATAGACATTACTTTGTAACCAATTGTGCTATCCACAATCTGTAAAAATATTTGAATTCTTCAGCTCTTTATCTGTTGGGATTTAAATTTTGGTATGCATTGGACAAATTCATGTATACATACTGCCCATTGACCTAGGGGAGGAATAAATCATTTGTGATTTCTGAAGTTTTATTTTCAAACTCACTTTATGACATTTAGTCACAGTACAGATCGCCCAATAGAGTGTCTGAGCTGGAATTATATGCACAGATGTGTTGGTTATTGATTTGCGATATATGATTTTATGATATTTATTGCTGTAAAGCTGAACTTACATAAAAAACAGCAAAAAATGATTGTGATCGATTTGAAAAAAATATTTTCTGATGATCAAAATATTATTTTAGTTTTTGATAGTAAAAACAAAAATGACTACCATACATCAAAAGTATGAATCACCATCAGAGTTGTCAATCTAACCAACATGACTCTGACTACAACCTGCTCCTGAGGTGCCGTTCTGCCTCAACCAGCTCTCCTTTGTCGACCCGCCCTCCCAGGAGCTCCATGTCCAGCCCCAACTATAGCAACTTTTCGTGGTGGGGAGCCTGAAACAACAAAACAGGAAAGCGTGTTATGTTGTTGTGTATAACATGCGAAATTCAATAATTGTTACACAAAGGTGTGTGGTTTACACGGTATACTGTAGTGGGGGGGGAGACTCACCATCAAAATCTGAATCATCAGCATCAACGTCTGTTGCAGAGTATCGGTTATCCATCTCATCAACTTCACCAACTGGACTATCCTCTTCTGATTCACTCACTGTCACTTGACTAGTAAAAGAAAAAGTTACTTTATATAGTGAAACACAATGCATATCATGAACCAGAAAATTTGGTGTAGTGGTAGGCTTACTAGTTGCACAAGTATATTTTCATCTTTTGACAAATTGAAGTTGACAGAAGGTCAGGTGAATGACAATTTTCTCATATATCATGTTATAATTTAGCAATTTTAGTTAGATATTCAGATTCACCATAATTTGTAACCCTACTCACCTCATTTTTATCATCAAGCTCTGAGCCAACTCCTCCTGAACATTCATCAAGCACACCAGACTCATGAATCCTAGTCCTAGGGCTTGCCATTGAAATATTTTTGTGACTGAAATTTTCTGAAATCCTAACTTGAGTTTTATTTTTTGAAGTGAAAGCAAAGTGAGTCCCCAAATATCTTTTCTAAAACTCTACCCAATCACATAAGAGTATGAGGAAGATGATCCAATAAAGATTTTGAAGAAAAAACTGCACTATCATTGGACATTTGGTTGTCATAGTGACTGAGCGTATATATCCGTCATTAGTATTAGACCACACACTGCATGAATGCGTATATATACGTCATTAGGAGGCAATGAGTTAATGATAAGATACAATCATTGGCCAATAAACATTGAAATAAATACAGCCATTTACCCTCAGCACTTCCATCACCACTATAAAAATGTAAAGAACACCTATAACACAATATCACAAATATTTTGTTTGATGGGCCAGATCTAATCACCACCACCATCATCGCTTTTTTATCCAAAATTACTCCTAGTTGTGACTGAACACAACCAGCTCAAAATTGATTGCAAATTTTATTGTCGCTTCACAAGGAAGAATATATCTGTGCTGTAAATTGAATATGAAGCTAGAGTATGTGAAAATAACTTAAAATTATTATACTTCAGGACTGTAGTCAAAATCTAATGGCCTTTACCGTGGCCATACTTAATTTTGCCGATGCGGGTAAGGTTCTTTGAGTTTATCAATGTGATATCGACGTCAACATTGAATTTCAATTGCTTCCTTGACCTATTTACAGAAATAGCAGTGTGAAAAAAAGTAGTTATTACAACAGAACACGTCATCATCTGAGATAATGGAACTACATGTAATTGATTGATTGATTGATTGTATTCTATCACTAACATAAAATAATATGTTGCGAGATAAGGGTGTTCATACTGAAAAGGAGCCAGCACATACAAGGAAAAATAAGATTAAACACTGATGGATGATTAAAAGAGAATATCATTTAAAATATGGATAGCATGCCTCAATAAACAGTCTTTACCAAAGGCACTTCTGTGTTTAATTGTTCGATACCTGCCTGAGGGGCATTTAGGAAGAAAATTGTTGATGATGTTGATTGTTAATTGTTGATGTAATGATGAAGCTACAGAGGAAAAAGGATGGAAGCAGTGACTCTAATAATTTCCAAGACTGGAAAACAAATGCTGGCCAAATGATAACCACCATTTTTGCATTTTGACTCAGCCGAGAGTTGCGTGCTCATATGCATCACAGCTGCTCACAAGCACAAACCTCCGCAGCCTGCAATAAATTTTTGCTGAGCTGAGGTTTAGTATGAATAAAGGCTAATAGTATGGAACCCCGTCTGAGCCACAAAATAACGTTGCTGAACCCTTTATTTAGACAGCCAGAGAAGTTTTGGAATTAATGAGCAGCAACAATCCCTTTCACAATGACTGAAAAATCCCTCTGTAAGGAGACATTGTCAATTATACAGTAATCACTGTTGAGTGTGCTGCACTATCTTGAGAAGTATGGAGATGTCTGTTGGGCTCCACCTAGATTGAAACTAAAATAGTTTTTATGGCAATTATTAACTATTGAATAAGAATAATGAGAATGTAACAATAAGAATAATAATAATGATCATTACAGGAATTGTACTTTTCAAATATCGCTCGAATTGACATTCACTGTTGAAGCTGATATCACATTGATAAACTTAAAAACTCAAATAACCTTACCGGCATCGGCAAAAAAAAGTTTGGCCACGGTATTTCATTTTCCAGTTTTGGAAATTATTAGAGCCACTGCTTCCATCCTTTTTCCTCTGGAGTTTCATCATTACATGTAGTTCCATTCTCTCAGATGATGACGTGTTCTGGTAAGGTTTAGCTTATTATAACAATCATTGTATCAACAGGCGATAAGATTGGACTGGTACATGAAAATAAACATGTTAAATTCTGTTGTGAGCTGACATGTAGTATGGAAAAAGCTTTCGTGTCCTGCACTTTGGTGGGCGGTAGATGGTATTTAGACGAGAAGAGGATACCTTTGCACAGCTGAAAACAACACGACTAAAAAGAGGATGGTCTTCATCGGACGCAATTTTGTTAAAAACAGGTTTAGACATCTCAGTAATAACTTTTTTTTTCACGCTGCTGTTTCTGTGTGTAGGTCGGGGAGGCAATTGACATTCTATGTTGACGCCGATATCACATTTATAAACTCAAAGAACCTTACCGGCATCGGCAAAATTAAGTTTGGCCACGGTAAATGCCTTTAGATTTTGACTGCAGAACTAAAGTATAATAATTTTAAGTTATTGTCACATACTCTAGCTTCATCATACCTACTCCGGAACAACAGCTAACTGTAGTTTGCATACTCTTTTAACCGCACAGATCTATTCTTTCTTGTGAAGCGACAATAAAATTAGCAATCCAATTTGAGCAGACTGGTTGTGTTTAGTCACAACTACGAAGAATTTTAAAGAAAAAAATGATGATGGAGTGGTGCTGGTGCTTAGATCTGGCTCATCCAACAAAATATTTGTGATCTTGTGTTATAGGTATTCTTTACCTTTTTATAGTAGTGATGGAAGTGCTGAGGGTATATGGCTGTATTTATTTCAATGTTTATTGTCTAATGATTGTCTCTTTTCATAAAAAGTTCTGGTTCTGGAGATAAACTATGAATAGCATCTCTTTTACATACACTCACCAATATTCTTTGTGTTTGAATAATAAGGGGCTGGACAGGGGCTGATATCATGCCCAGCGTCCCTTGATTTTTCACATTATTTTATTGAATGGTATATAGTAAAATATGGCTCACAGCACAAACTAATTACGTCATGTCCTGCTATTTAAGTGGGACAGTATTGAATGCTATTGGCCTGTCTAGGTAGTATATTAAGTCTATGTAATAACCTTACTTGGAAAGATTTACAGTCAGTAGTTCAATTAAATTGATTATAATAAAAACATGTGACAAAATGAATTACGAAGCAATAAACATCTATTTTTTAGTGATGGCAAAGTCTCGGTTCAGGTCCCGGTCTTGTGAGACTTGTCCCCTAGAGACACTGTCCCTTCTCTCTTCCCCATTCAGTGCTCAGCAGAATTTAGGAATAAGAGAATAGCATAGAAATCCGTTCCAGTTACTGTAACTGTATTATTTAAGGTCTGTTACTGTAACTACATTTATAAGCTTGTAACTGCATCTATAGTTAAGTTTGCAAGTGATAACTATTATGTTTTGATTCCATATGGCAGTTCAGTGATGTGAATCACAACAGAGGACACTGTCATGATGCCTCAACCTATGTTGGTCAGTGTCAAGCAAGTTTTTGTGTTGACTTCAGCATAGATCAAAAGATAACAGATACATGATTGGCTCAGTTTCACAAACTAAGTTACTAAAGTGTTGGTGGATGTAAAAGCGAGATCTCATACAACTTTTTCAATAACAGCCTTACAAAATAAAGAAGAATATTGTGGAAAATTAGATTAATTTCAGAACATAATGAACAAAACTGAAAACAAAGGCAATCGGTTTGAGTGAGAGAGAACTCAAGCATCCAGTTGAGGTATAAGCCAAAGTAGTTGAACAATACTGTTGTGATATTTTGTTTGTTGGGTAGTAACTCAACCCCCTCAGCCTTGCTAGATAACTAAGTTGAAAATGAGGCTCCAATCCACACCATAGGCCGAAGCAGCCCAACTCAATGTTGATTTTAGTTGTGACTTTTGTTTCAAATCTAGGTACTGTGAGATGGATACCAACCCACGGCTTTGTCTCATTGTGTGTAACAATATTCTCATTGCCAAGCGCAAATGTTTTGTTATCTACAATCACCTGCAATAACATGAAAAAAAAAAGAATTTATGTAATACCAAATGAGCAGTGATAAGCTTATGTATTGCCAGGCAACACTAAGTTCATCCATCAACAAGACACAACACAATTGATTCACTTGAGAAGAAATACTGCTCATATCAATGTAGATATCACATACTAGGGTATGAACACCTTTCTTTGTCATCTGTCGATAAACCTCCAGAAGAAGAAATGGATACTTTGATTGACTCCTCAAACAGATAATACAGTACAGGGCCGTAGTTTAGAAAAAATGGTAGGGGAGGCGCAAATCATATAGGGTGTGAAGAGACACCAGGTTGGGTATTGCAAGCTACTCCTGAGTCCCCAGTGTCCAACCACCACTGTGTTTTGAAATATAAATAGCAAATGGAAGTCCCAAATGAGCTGATTCTGACATGAAATATACAATTATAACCTTTTTATGCCACTCCATTCAGCACTCTAGAGGAGGCAGAGCGTCCCTGCCTCCTCTAGAACTACGGGCCTGCAGTGATGTGTGGCTGTGGTTTTCCAAACAGAGGTCTGATTGGTCATACCTTGATTGACAATGCAGAGGTTAATAGACCAATGTTTGTTAAAAACAAAGCAGTAGGTAGCCGAGGTACTAGATAAATATTACCACACACCAGCGTACCTTTTGTTTCATGATGACATAACCTAATCCTCCAAAATACATGAAGTTCTTTCCTCTGACATCTTTTCTGCTGCTCTGTGGCATTACTGGCTCGGCAATAGCTTTGAATTCTAGAGAATGTGTATTCCTCTTAAAATAAACATACATGAGTGATTGACCTGGAGTGGCCTCTCTAGAGGATATGAAAGCACTCACACTTTACTTGAACTGTAATCAATCACATGGCGTTCTAAATCACGGATTTCAAGCTGAGTGAGCATTGAGGAGCTTCACAATGCGTGGGGATTAAGGGTGAGTCACTTAGAGATTTGACATCTTAGAATGAGATTGAAGGAAAACAATTATGTTATGAGAAGGGATATAATTTTTATGCCGAGAGGCTTTACACCATCAAGTTGTAGCAGCCTATTCGAGGGATGAAGTACTAGACAGAATATGAGTGTATTATGACCTTTTACACTGCTAGGTCACAAGCGCTTCAATTTGCTTGCATTTCAAAAGGGTTCCTATACTGATAAGCGTAGTAATTAAAATGAGGCAGTAAAGGTGAGAAATGCCAAACATACCAATCCAGTTTGATCTGAATGGAATGGAAAAAAGTGAAATGCTTTAAGTCTAACCTGAAGGCAGTGGGAAAGCCACCCTGGAGATTCCTCCTCACAGAAGGAACGATATTCATGAATAGAAGTATCTATCTGTACTAACCCTGGATATGTATGCACTGTTTCATTGCCATTCGCAATCTGTTGATTAGAAATTCACTTTTTAATTAATAACAAACTAGGCAACATTAATCAATTGGAGGTAAGTTATTAGTAGGAGTTGCTCTCCTTGCCTCTACCATCTAGAGATTCAATTATTTTTGCCAATTTTACATGCGCATGGGAACTTGCCAAATGCCAAATGCGTCAGTTGGATTTGGGGAAAACAAATAAACTCGAAAACATCATAAAGAAAAAAACATAAATAAAGAAAAAACATCATCTGTCAAAATCCTGTTCCTCAGATTTTTGGCATAGCAAACTGATTCTCACAAACAAGTGAATAGAAGTGTACGAACCTCATCCACACTGTTGAATATGTATACATCTATATCTATGGTGCAGATTGTCAAGAGGATTTTAGTGGACGCTCGAGTTTTAAGCGAAATATTTGGGCTCACCACTCCTTGAAATTTAGCCCTGCAAAAAAATAAGTATTGACTCAGACCACTATGTACAATAATGAACACAAACTCATTTTCTTGTCTTATAGGTGTGGGGAAGGTAGCGGTATGAGACAATGTATAGATGACTTGACCTATGGACCTCGGGGACGGCTAGACAAAATTTGTTTATTACTGATAAACACATTTTTGACATCAGTACTACAAAAAGAATGTTCTTCACATTATAATATGTACTTGATTGTTGCGATTAGTTGACTGTGTGTTGTTTTTTTCACAAGATTATGATTTATTCAGGGTATTTTTGGTGAGTTGAGGCTGATCTGCATATTTTACAGGATGTAACCAGCAGTGATTCTCTGAAGAAAAAGCGGGGAATGAAACCAAAAACCTCTCGATCATAACTCTCCCTAAATGGAATGAATTTGAACACACAAAAGCTCTTGGAGGTGTAGAATTCCAGTTATGATAGGGAATTTCTCCATCTGCTTGATTATGATGTAGCTTTGGAGTATTGCGTTTCTGTACTGTACACCATTTTCAATCGAAATGAGGGCTTGTTTTCTACAGAAATTTAATAATAATAATATTTTTTGACCGAAGATGTCTGATGATAAGATTGATAGCAACTGCCACTGCAATTTTTTTATATTTTGAACCTAAACACCTTTGAAACTTTAGGGTACATTTGTGTACACCTGGGGTACATATGCAGCATCAGGGTACGAATGTTGTTACATATGTACCCTTGAAGGATACATATGTAACAACATTTGTACCCTGATGCTGCATATGCACATATGCACCCTAAGGGTACTGACATACGTACCCTATTTGCTGAGAGTGTATCGGAATGCATCTGCAATACAAGAGATGTGATGATATGCCTGATAACTGAACGCACATGAACTTTCAATTTTAGATGGTTGGTGAGTTGGACAGAATGTTATGTAAATCATTTGAAGATCTCACATTTTTGCTGTAGTGTTGCTGCCGGGATAAAATCCATATTGTGGCGGCTCAATCATTGAAACACTCATGACTCCACCATCCATTAGATTAGCAGTTTGTGAGCTTGGAACCATGTCAAATTCTTCACCTGATAAATATATGAAAGCAGCAATTTCATCAATGCCGACTAATCTACCATAGTAACCATAATAACTGGGACCAGAATCAATGCTTACATCTTAGCTGATTTGGTGTTATAAGAACCTCAAACATTTTTTGACAATATTTGAAAAACTTGCAAGTGACACGCAAATAATTACGAAAATGACAGGCCTAATATTCATTGGTCAACATGTTCAATTGGTGAGTTGTGGAAAATAGACTATGCTGTGCTTAGGGCAAAAATTATTACCTGCATCGTTGAGAGCCTTTTCAGTGAGAGATAAGAGCTGAATTCTGATTGTTTCTTCTGGGAGAAAATTAACTGTCTTAGATATATGTATTTCTCCAGTGTTGTGTGCTAAACGGACCTGTGCAAGATTCGTTCTTATCTGCAATGAAAGCGGGATTAGAAGGTTTGATAAAATGACATTTTTGTGATCCCAAAGAATATTCTTGGTGCTTCCTTTTCAAAAGATTTCAAAGTTTTTCTCAACTGACTTTTTTTTCCTGCAACTGCCCACTAAATACTGTTATATGTGATAATGTAGTGGGCACTTCCCCTAAAACTTCATAAGTATATTAATGATTTGATAAAACACTTACTAAAAAGGGATACTGGGGGTGATGAGTTGTCTGCTCTTGACTAGTTTCAGGGTTCACTGCTCCCATAGTTGTTTGGATTGACGCATTGTCACCATTACCATTATCAAAGTCAGGAGATAGACCCGATGGCAGACTTATCTGTGAATCAGAAACGGTACCTTGAGGAGAAAGTTCTGTGGTTCCTCCAGCTGGGTATGATGGTGATGTTGTGTTTACCTCTGACGGTGAATGGGCCTGGGGGTTTAATATCGCAATAAACACTATGAAGTTTCCAAGTCCAGAATATGGGCTTGTAGTTGCTGCAGAAGTAGAACTGTTGGTGAAATGAGATACTGTTATATTAACAGTTGGCTCAACCTCTGTAGGAGCATTCCCATCAAACCCAAACGATACTTTTAAAATAAGCAGGATAAGAAACTGATGAGGCTGCATTTTAAGCAAAACTTGTTGATTGAGAGCCCAGATTGCAAATAAACTATAGTTCTATGACATGCTCCTCTTTGTTTTTTTGAAATTCACACTGTTATGTGTACTATGTCCTTTACTTATCTGACTGAGCCTGTCAGCAGATCAACCCAGTTTTCTAGTTAACTTTAAACGTAATGACTATAATTAATTCACTTAATGATAGTGATAATAATATGATAATTATGGTTATACTCTTGTGTGAGGCACCCCTATGAATAAATTAGCAGATAATTATATAATTGATTAAAATTTGAACCTTGCAATCAACTTGTTTCTGCACAGATAAAGCTTGCCATGCCAGGGTTTTTAAGATTATTCATTGTCAGAGAATTGTTATCCATCACAAATTTCTATCCATATCTTGGTTATGTGCTTCCAAATTGGTTAGATAATCCGCTTGCATATTTTTAGTCGTTTTAGATTTCAATCAGTTTCAGTTTTAATCAACTTTGACTCTTTATTTTATCAATAGCCAGTCGCACATTAATATTTCATCACAAGATAATAGAAGTAAATTGAATAATACCTTAAGGTACGTCAAGATAATAGGCAAAAGCGCGACCTGTTCGACTGTAATGAAATTGATTATTAATAATCAATGGAAAATCCCATTAGCAGAAGTTCTCAACTTGTATGGGATTTTCCATTGATTATTAATAATCAATTTTATTACAGTCGAACAGGTCGGCTTTTGCCTAATAGTTCTTATTGGTGATTTGTAGGCATAATAAAAATAATATGGACCAGTTTGCCTGCATTTAGAATTGCTTCCCCTTTCTGATCAGTTCATTAACAGTGGAAGGGGAGTAAACCCGAACTTCGCAAACTGGACTGTATTAGAACTGGTCACAACTATCAACATAATCATTACCAGACTCGGATTCTAGGTGTCTGCTTCAGATGTTTCTTCAGCCTTAAATATCATTGAATTTTAAAAACAATGGCTCACTCATCTGGGCCCTAAGGTAAGAACTGGAAGAGCAAGTATAATCGAGAGTACAATATACCAAGACTAATGCAAGTTCTAATCTTCACCCATTGAGCTAAAGGGTTCCCCCTAATAGAAAATACTCTCCTCCATATTACCTGACCTTTAAGCTTTGTAATTTGGATGACAGTTAACAATAGGGTGGGAGGAAAATTTGCAATAGGAGGGGCCGGTTTACAATAATCCTTGCGCTATTGAAAAGTGTCCCAGGAATAGTTTACAATATTGTAACATGTCCCAGTCTTGTTTGAACGCCGGGGACAGTTTACAATAATATATTACCACATCAATGAGACATTAGTGTCAATAGACAATACACAAGCTATGTCCAATCAGAGCACATTGATTTTACTGCATTTATGGTTGTTGTTAGTCTATGCACTTTGCAGGATTCGCTTGTATCTCCCACCCAAAAATTACTAAGTTTTTTTGAAAACTACCTTGGGACCTCCAACATCACATCTGATGCAATTTAGTAACACCAACGGTAATACTTTCTGCATAGTACCAGTACAATAAATAATACAACAGATCGGCCTTCTCGTGACACTTCTAGTACGGCGTCCGTGTAGATCAAGTTTGCTGTAGTTCGCCTCTATTTGGAGTTGCTCCGGCTCAGTTCTATTGAGTACCTTGTCCAACCATCCACTCATCCAACACAAAATATCAACTCGTCCGACAAAAGAATGTTAGCTACAAAATCACATCTCCCTGCAAAACTTTTTAAACGTGAGGTGATGTCCCCAAATAGTGTCTCCGCGAATCACACTGGTCCATGGTTTTCTCTGCCTTATTTGGAGCTAAGACTTTATCTGGTAGTTGAGGAGCATTATCATTGCCCACACAACATGTAGTTGTGACTAAATAAGCATTATATGGGTCCACATTTGGCCCCCATGTCCAAACAACAAACATCTGGACCGTGTTGTTTATGTTTCCTCTTGCACTTGACAGCCTGGCGTTAAACACCCACTTCTCATTCACTAGCTTTCCCAGGTAAGGCCTCAACAGGTGTGGCTTTAGGGCAATAAAGCCATCATCTCTCAATAGAGTATAGCTGATGGGGTCCTATTTCCCTGGAACAAGAAGATGAGTGCGAGAATATTTTACCATTTCTATTGTAGTCTCCATAACAATAGATTGGACTTATTTGAGTAACTGAGTCCCGAGCTGTGTTGATTTTTGTTTTAACGCTGACTTTGCTGCATGTAATGTCACTGTCACCATCGTTTGGGGAAGAAAAAAACATTGAACTCTTTTTTCAGCACAATGGTACCAATCTACTTGAATTTGAGCGACTATTCCTAAGATCATCGACTTTATTTCTCGCCTGAACAAATACGAACACAATAGATTAGCAAGCAAGCACAAAGCTCCATATAGATGATTGGGTCCTATTTTCTTGGGACAAAAAACAAGAATGGGTGAGAGAAAATTTTACCTTCCCTATTCAGCTTTCATACCTACTGATCACACTGATTCAAGAATCCTGAGCAGTGTTTAGTTTTAATGCTGATTTTACGGCATGTCATTTCACTGCATCCATCGGGAAGGAAAACTTCTTGAATATGAGCAACTCTTCCCAAGTTTGAGGCCTTTGTCTCTCACTCGAAAAAATACCAGCTAAATATTAAGTCGTACAGCGCAAGCAAAAGCCAAGTGTAGCAATACTGTATGACTGCCAGGGACTCAGTTGGGAAAGTCACTTGGAGTTAGGTACATAAAAACTGTATGGTGAGTAAGTGTAAGACAAAGTAATTAATTGCTTTTAAACTCTTTGACATCTATCCCCGTGTTAACACTTAGGGCGATGCAAGGGGATGGTGTCTTCCTTCCTAATCTGTCTAGGATGATGCATCTCCCAACATATCATAACCGTTACATCAATTTGGTTTTCCAAAATATGGCTAATATTGATGCAGTTTCATTTGATGTCACCACAGGGTTCCGATGACCCCTGGAACCCTGGCCTGGCCCAGCCCTACCTCGTATTTTCCACTTCTAACACTGCATCTATCAGAGGAGGAAACTGTAGTTAGCCATTTAAATCCATATGCAGACTAGAGGAACAGAGTATATGCTACACTATTATCACATACAGGCTGATATGTAGGGCTCAATGCTCAGGTTTGTAAATCACTTATATAATAAATTGAGCAAGTTGTCTCAAACCCAAAATATGTTAAAGTCAAAGGAGTTTTCTCCTCTTTGTCAAAGGAAAGACAACTTGTTCCATAGCAAATTATGTTTACCAGGTTCGAACTGAAATCATGATGTTAACTGCTGAAGACACTGTGACATAATGAATTTAATCGCAGTAGACTACACAATGAGTGTATCTCTTCATCCATTGTCTTGTTTGAAACATTTCTGCCTCAATTATAGATGTAACTTTAACTCTTTTATCTATCGCTTTTGAACTCTTTGACATCTATCAGAGGATGAAACAGTAAATAGTCAGTCTTCTGAGACAAGGTCAAATGTTATGCTGATCTGCTGTATTGTGGAAGCTTAATTCATTTTAGTATTCTGCTCATCACCCCTACAGCACCATGTTTTAGAGGGTGTTTCTCAGGTATTACAGATGCACCAAAAACTTGTTTGCAATATAAAAAACAAACAAATGTGAGTAGCCAACATGTCAATGCCGAGGATAAATGCTTTCAACCAATATTTCACTTGTCCTATGGATAGTTGCCTTCACGATGTGGTGCATTTACACTGATTTCCTGTCAGACTCTCTCAACAGAGTTTGCTGTTATATAATTTACCGTCAGAAGCAACTAAAAATCTGAATTTTGCCAACGTGACGAAAAAGCCTGGACAGTTTCTAAGCTTTTCTGTGGAATCTGATTATGAAACAGGAAAACTCTAAAATTTGGAGTAATCCTCTTCTCACAATAATCGGTTGTTTTTCCATGCTTTATTTTATTCGGCAGACAATTTTTCAATGTAGCCTCACTGCAAAGTTTGTTTTATGTCTGAATTTACAGCACGACAGAGAAATATTGGGATTCTAAAACAGGGACCGGCAGATTTATTCATTATTTTACCTAATTCATTTCAGTACACATGAAGGGGTTAATGTGATCACAGTACACTCTTAATTTTTTTAATACCTATAAGATAACTTGTCAAGTCTTACGAGCTTGCCTCTTCTAACTTCAGGCCACCAAGTTTCAGTATCTTGCCCAGATCATAATCTTACGGCAAATTTACACATCAAGCAACGCTATTAGCACTGATAATAGAAACTAGATCTCACAAATCCCTGTCACAGAGTAGCAAATTCAAGCAGCATCCAAGCATTGTATCATACCATCTTACATCGCACAGGGGCACACACAGCAATTCCACTGCGTTATGTTGTAATATTTCAAAACTTCTAGACTCTAGTGTTTTGTCAGATCAGGGAAACACATTTCTTCTCAGCTGTTAACACTTAAATACAAATTTTTTTACGTTTTGTATACTGTGTATTGCCAGTTTTAAAATAGGCCCAACGTGATATATTAACCATAACCATAAACCCTGCTTGCTGATTTCACCTGGGTTTGTTATTGTTATTGAGACATCATTCATCTTGTGAGAACTACTCTGATTTTGTTCACCTAAACACATATAGGTGTCTCCTGTCTTCTTAGAATAATTTCATTTACATTAAATTTACAATGGATGTGATGCCTAATCCCCCAAGAAACTATAGAGTGAAGGCTTATTATTAACTATAGGTACTTACACATAAAAGTGTCCTGTGTGATGTTCCTTTATAAAATCTCTTATAAATGGTCTGTGTATGGTGGGTTCAATAAATGAGATTATCCTGTTTATTGTCAACTCTGAGAATATTCAATGGCTCCCTCAGTGGGAGTTCGCTCATGCAGGCTAGCTATATAGTAGAAGACCATATCAAATTGTTTGCAATTATGGACTCAAATTTAATTGCTTGAGTCTTTTATTACAGACCATCGTTTTATTGGTCTTAATTTTAAAAATGTGTAGATTGGTATACCCAAATCAAGGATGAAGACAACCAGTGCCTAGTGACGTTGGCTATAGTTATTTGCTCAGATTGTAGGCACAAATATATGAAAGACATCTATTCTACGTCACAGGAATTTTATGATGCAATCCTCTTCTAAGGGCAGTCAAAGGGGAAAATCATGGTAATTGGCTATTGCACCAAGTAAACCAGCGTAAACCATACATAATTCCAACCAATCTCACAATGGGGTCCTCTGGGCACCTGGTAATTAAAAACAAGAGGTTTTTCAAAATTGACAAGCTGAAAATTGGTAGGGTCAAGTCCCCTAGCCCTTATGGCGAATTCACTACTGAATCTACCCGACATACCAGCAATACCAGCTTGTGGCAAGAAATTCAAAAGTATCATAGAGAAAAAAGAGTAGAGGAAACTATTGGATACTAAATTGTTGCAGCTCTAATGCTGCCATCCTGAGTGAAATGCTGCCGCTCTGGATTATCATCAATTTGAAAAGTTTTGCTAAGGAAACTTTATACCTCCTAGTCCTCTGTCGATAAAGTTCTAAGTCAGTGAGCATGGTATATGATAGGCATATTCAAAAATACCATACAAGGCTAAGACCAAAGCTACCAAAACCTTGCATAATCAAAATAAAATTTAATTGCGTGTATTAATAATAACACTTGTTAATTTTCGGATGTTATTAAAGTTACAATTGACAAAAATTCACTGCTGCTGCATGAATTTTTATCCATTACTTTTGCTTAGTATTAGTTCAGTTTAGCAAAATTTTTTGTCCATTGTAATTCTATTTCAAAATCACTATGTTTCCATATCTCGGTGTGGAATCGATTTGAGGGCCAAATTGGATACATGAAATTAGCATTTACACTTAATTCTAGTATAGGGTGTCGAATTTAAAACTGCTGGGCTTTCAATCAAAAGACACATCAGTTGATACAAACTAGAATATCCACTGTCTTTTGTTTCTATTCGTCTAAATTTCTTGTGGATTTTGTTTAGCAGAACAAAAGACTTTCTATATGTATATCAAATTTGTGGGGTAACAACTCTGGTTTAAATATTTATACAAATAAGGAGATGATAATTCCTACAGCTATTGAACTACAAAACCGTATAAGTCACTGAGTATTGTTTTTGTAAATTGTCAATGACCACTGGTCAGGCTTCTCAATGAATTTTACCAACCTATCACCAACAGCATGGTTCCAAATGGGTAAATTAAAGGCTTAGAGTGTAAGGCTGGAAAAGGTGGGGAATGCTATCAAGCATGCTGCCATAGCTATTGCAACAAACGGAAGGTGATGGTGGCACACTATACACATCTTTACATACACAATTACTGCTAGCTTTTGAGCAAACCCGCCTGCACAACCCTTAGTCTTTTTAAAGTTTGTAGTGACCCTCATTTGCTACTGAGCAATATCCTGATGATGTGATTAAATTAAATTCCACCAGATTATCAAACTTGATTATTGTTCTTACGGGCTGCTCCTACTGTGCAATCACTACTGATGAATAAGAGAGGATAACCATGAGCCTAACTCCCTATATATTGATTTATAGCCTAATAATAAACTCTTCTGATTTCACAGAAATCCATGTTGGTCATTAAAATCGACTCCGGCTCACTGAAACCGGAACCATCCTCCGAGTTTGTGCTGTGCAACTTCAGCAGTCCAATCACTACTATTGTTTACACTGCTGCGGATAAGTGTGAGAAGAACAACAACGTTGTATGGACCGTCTAGCAATGTGTTTGCTATTGATTGAAAAAAAACGCCATTAGTAAAAATGAAAATAATCTGGTTCATTTGATACTCTTTTGACTTTATCTTTTATCAATAAATCACAATGAAGCAACGAAACTACATTGACTATTCACTTCATATGAGAAATCTGCTAGATCAAGTGCTCAGCTTGTTGGCAAAACCTGACTTAACTTTGTAGTTCCCAAGCCATTTTGTAGTGATGGCATTGATCATATCAAGCAAAACTCTAATTCACCAGCACAACCAGTATTTCTATCAAAATCATCCCTAATATTCATCATAACCACAACCTTATATTGCAAAAATCCCCCAAAGACAGGGAAAGTTCTGATAAGGCATAAATCCCTATTATCTCCATCGCCGTATTCTGCTAAATCACACATAACCCAAGTTCCCAGGTGATTAGAACGCAGCTGAAAGATATTGTCGAGCATTGGTAAGCAAAGGTAGCCATTTTTGGTTTCTATGGTGTTATCTATCCTTCGTACCAGCTGTGTAGTGTACTCACATGTACTAGACTTCTATTTCAAACTCGGCCAACTAAAATAGCACACAAGCAGCCAATGACATTCAAAAAGAAGTAAAATAACGCAGCCGGAAGACACCCTAGGGTGATGGTGACTGGAACAATCAACTTTGGCGCTAATTAGCAAGCTCGCTAGTTGTGTTCTCTCGTCCCCCAGCACAGTCTATTCTATCATTGCCACCATGAAACACAGCGACAGAGACCATTTCACCCTGTGAGGGGGAACTCATTACTTTGAAAAATAATAAACAAATGCAGGTGACACTGTGGTTTTTGATAAAATTGATCTTCTCAATTAGAATGATTAGACAGGAAATTATGCCGTTTCTGAGGAAGTGTTGCCTTATATCTGTAAAATGTTTTCAGAAGAGGGAAGTGGATATTCATTCACTAATCACTTGAGAAATCAGCCAATAGTAATAGTAAATGATTGTAGTTTCTAATATAGACATATCAAACTTTGTTTTGACCAAACAATATTTTGAGATTCTGAGAGCCAACTGGTTGGAGAATTTCAACTTCACTGCAGCTTAACCTGCCTTGACTAGCTTTGTTAGGAACAAAGCTTGTCAAGACAGCCTTACTGCAGCCGCGAGTTATCCCAAACTCCCGGACTGCAGCAATCATAAAGCAGGGAATTATCTCCTCATTTGTGTGGTAACTGATAACTCCCCAGTCTTCAAGGATTGGATGCGTTCATTTATAAGTTGATATATTGAGTTCGCAGCAAAATTGGAAAATTGACTAATTTGAGGTTCTTCTCATGGTTATAAAGGCCAGTAGTCGTATATTATGTGAAATTCGAGAAATGTGTTTTGCCCTAGCCCATCACACTTGTAGCAATTGTTATAGCAAGGAGTTGATTATGAAAATAAAATTGATTTATTAGTGCTTTGGGTTGGCTCTTCATCGATAAATTATAAATAGAAATAAAAATATATCAAGACAAATAAAATCTGATAAGTTCTAATTTAGCTATTCTAAAATACCAGATATGACAAACTACATGCAAATTTAACTTGATTTGATATTGGAAAATTTTATCAAATATAAAATGAGATCTGATTACATCCACGACCCCAAAAACAACATGAAAATAATTTGGTGTTAGGGGTGGGGGGGGGGGGGTGATACCTAATCAAACACCGATTCAGGGAGCAGAAAAGAAGTAAAATAATCACAAGGAATTGTTCAGGAATCCACTGAAAATAAAAACTCAATATTTGAGCCGTTATCGGAACATATCATTCACATGGCTTTGTTGTATAACCAGTCTCCTAAATATTGGCTTCTGAAAAGGCGACAAATAGAGATTACAAAATTGATTTGAGAAAGGAAAGATTATCTGAGCAATCGGTAGTTTGGAGTTATCTGCACTGTCTCGAATGGCTGTGAGGTCACATGTTTACTTTGATTTTCTTGTATTGGAGAGATTAGATTTGTCTGGGCTGGCTTGCTCCAGGAAGCCAAGCTGTTGCACCGCTTTGTACTGATCAGGAACCTCCATTAGAGCATGTAAGGCAAAGGCAGCCTCATGCTTACTTTTAGTGACTGTTCTGTGGAAGTTTACAAACTGTAGATTATCAAACTTTCTGTGAGGTAAGCCATCGTCATACTCAAACATTGTTCCGAATGGGCCGTCCCCTATACCGATTACGATAATGCTCAGGGGAAAATTGCTCGCCCTTACTATTGCTTCTATAGTACTCTCTTCACATTTTGACGATACCTGACCGTCAACGATTAGTACTAAAATATGATATTGTTTATTTGTCTCGCAGAGATCGATGGCTTTGTTGATTATTGGAGCAAAATTGGATGGCCCGCTAAGTGTTACGGCCTTAGCTGCTTCATTGTACGCCTCGATTACATGAAGATAGTCGGTACTAGGTGAGCCATCTCTGCATAGGGGAAATACAGAGTGATCTTTAGTAACGGTGTCTCCGAATCCATAAGAGTAAATTAGTTTGTCTTTACTTATAAACGACAAAGTTTTACCGATTATACTCAAAACCTTCTGATAGGGGTTGTATATCTTTGAGCCATTCGTTTTGTGAAGACATGTTTTGCTGAATGACCTTTTCCCTTGCCACTCGTTGCTTGCGGTGAAATCGATGCCTATGATAGTGTTACAGGGAGCAAAACCTGCTTCTTGCAATGCCTCGCTGACAATGTCATATTTACTATACTTGTCACAGAACGCCTCAAACCCTTTAACGTCAGAGTTAAGACCCAAGTTAGTGATGATGTCTCTCTCGACCAGCTCTTTTCTCCTCCTAAAGCTCGAGAACCTCTGCTTAGCCCTGAATCTGAGCGAGGATGTTCTTGGGGCAGGACTATCTACGGAATCTTCACTTCGCAGGGATTTGTCATCTCCTGAAACAAAACAGCAAATCAATGATTAGCAAAAATTATTAAATTATTAAAAGAGCTGAAGAGATATGCTAGGGTCACAGACATACATATAGCAGACACGTACCGTTAGCCTACAACCACTTAGTCTATCGGTTAGTCTATGAACCCAAATACAGGTCAACAAATAAGTGGTTTGCTTACCTAATAGCATGTTTGGTCATTCCAACAATATATTTTACCGTAATGTGCAAATACATAGCTGGTTTTTCCTCAGAGTGACATCATAATTGGAGGTACCAAACCTATGATTATCTCCCGCATTCTATTTAAAAAATAACTAAGACAATTTCTGTACTAACTATACCATTTCCAACATTTCAATGATCCACACTTGAGACTCATTTTCCAAATTACCATTTTTGGATGCATATTTGTAAGATTTGTTCAAGAACTAACAAAAAAAGATACCTACATAATAACCTATACAATTTGTTATAAATGAAATGGTCATTGGCAAGGTCATCTTGATAGGTAAGGTGCGGATAACTGATACAAGGCTTCAGATTCAACTTTTAGTACTGCAGTTTAGTTTTGTTTGTCAACTTAAAGAATCCTTGACTGACATGCAACCAGGGACCGCAAAAGGCCTGCCATACCCCTTCCAATTGAAATTATTTAGCCAGCCAGAGCCTTCTTTCCTTTCCAATATTAATGCAGTTGATAATAAAAAGTGAGCAATGAGTTGTCTTCCCATTTTGTAAGAAAGGACAACTTTGTTTTTCTCACTTGATTTTATAGAAATATCCAAAACATGATAATGATGGAGCTTGATGTTTGCAAAACCGCCACCAATTCCGGCGTACGAGGGATAACCTGAGCAAGTTGAGAAATCCAAAGAATGAGTTATGACTTGTCATGTATTAATGGGTTTAAAATGTTGCAAACTTCACACACCATTCACATTCACATTCACACACTCATTCCTGAGAATGTAGCCCTTAGACTGCTACTTCTATCTATAATCCCACTTACCATCTGTTTGAGATCCTCTGTTGTTTGGAGGTGGAGTCACTATCTCAGCCACCACAGGTTTGGGTTTATGGAACCAGAAGAGAAGAATAAAGATAGCCACTCCAATCTGGTAGAGGATCAAGTCCCACATGCTGTGAAGATTAGTAATATAGAGATCTAGAAACTCGGGCACTTCTGATATATAACTCATCGCTGCTCACCTAGCCGCAGCATTACCGATCAATCAACTGGTTGTCCTGAAAATAAACAATGACCATTGATGTATATTTTGTCTTTACAAGTGGGAAATTCTCGCAAAGCCATGAATAATACTAACGTATTTCACTGGTTCTAGGGCTATAAGTGATGAACCTATTGTGATTTTGCTGCTGGTACATGATTAATGGCTATGAATGAAAACAATAGTGGTGGTTTTATAACACATTAGTACCCATTACACACCACTTAGAGTTATACAAGATGATTTTGCTGCAGTAGTGGTGATCCTCCACTCTCCTAATTTCACCTCCCCCCCCCCCCCGCACTTGGCGCTCGACTAGGTGAAGTGGTTTCAGCAAGATAATATATCTTTACTTTGTTATAGTGTTGGGGCGGTTATAATGATGCTTTATCATACATATGGGGGCGATCTATAGCATATCACCCCCCCTCCCTTCGAAAGCTCTGGAACTCAGTCTAAGTTCAATGGTACCAGTAAATATATTTTGGAGATAGTGATCTATGGCTATGACCATGGAGAGTGCATTTCATGTGTTATCATGTCAATGGTACAGCGTAGCTATGACTTAATTAGATTTTTCAACTTCAAATAACCATGTTCAAAGCACTGCCTGGCATCAAAGAATGATGAGTTTGAAGAGATACCAATTCCAATATCTGGCATGGCATGCCCAATGTTGGCGCTTCAGGAAAAACGAATAAGCTAATAATCATCATACACCATTTTTCGCCACATTCCTAGCTGGATTTGTCATAGAGTTGTAGTAGCAGAACTCCACCTATCAAACTTTGGAAGCATAAAATCTTTGAGCAAACTGCCATCTGGTACAAACACCGTTTCTCGGTCCCATAGGGATCACTCAGCAGCTATCACAATAATGATTATGAATAACCATTGTCAATGGTATGATTAAAGTTTAATGGACTTGTTACAGTGAATTTGATAAGCCACTGCTTATCATAAGATAATTAAGTACTGTCTAGAGTAGAAATTGTTATTAGATAAACACCAATTAGATGTCAGTTCACAACATTACTGCTCACAGCTCCAACTAATTGTTGTCAATATGGCAGGACAAGCCCTGTCATAGTGCCACTTTGCCATTGCCGTTGTTGGCGCATGACAGGCGTGTTACTATTAGCAGGTCATTTCCTCTACAATTTAGGGGTTTGGTGTTGAGGCTTGAAGTCGAAATCAATTACATAGAAGGGCCTAGAGCCCTAGACCACTGCCTGTAACATAATGTATGAATTTAACTGAAGCAGCTTTGTAAAATACTTTGGAATATTGCTAGGTTTGTAGAATATCTTCCCTCTGTTCATTGGGCACAGACAGACTGCTATGATAAAACAGGACAATAAAAAGATTGGAATCAATAATTTGATTGTATGACACACTTCAAATGTTGATTGCATTTCATCGTGAATAGGATCACTTCGGCACTCCGGCACCCAGTTCTAAGTTTTTAAATACTTCCTGCTCTCAGCATAATTATCACTTGGAAGTGCGCTGAGGACGGGTTCACAACATTATTTAGGATATAATGTATCACTCTTGAGCCATCGATTTGCAATCATTAGGCTATACTACTACTATATACTGGGCTATACTATCTATATTAGGCTATACTGCAGGAACTAACATAATCATCCTTACTTAATTAACACCCTGAATCAAAATGACTTTGCAATAATTACAGTTCCAAAACAACATCTGGCCTGGCCTGTTGTGATCAGGCGACCAGGGCTCTTGATTTGGAACCTTTAATTTACATAGGAAAATGCAAATTTAAATCATCCTCAGTGGCAGCCTCAAATGATTATTCAGTGGCAGCATATTGGAACTGCACCAGCTGTTGACTTCCCAAACTAAATGTCAACAGCCATTAGCGCGCAGTGTCATATCACTCGAGGCCTTCATAGTATACCCAATAGGCAAACGCAGGATATTGATATTCTTGCTATCTCCCTGGGGACAACACACTGTGATGCTGAGGGTATTATAGTTTCCTAAATGGTTGTGTACTTAATGACACATAAATCATTAAAATGCTACAAAAAATCCAATATCTAGGGTGGACAGGTGTGACAACCGTGACCATTTAAAAACAGAAGACAATCCCTTTTCTCATGCATTAAATCTCAATGTATTGCAACAGGGGGTTTGATGCAAACTCAGTAAACTCCATTATGGCACCTACAGATGGCATCAACAAACTAAAAACAACTTGGCGCCGAATAAAACGGGGCACAGCGCTGCAGGCAGTTATTTCCCCAGATAAAGACAATTGCGATTTTAACAGACTATTTTTTTGTTCAACCAACATGTTAGTGACATAATTCTGTGAGTCTTTCCAGGAAATCTGTGATTAATTAATATTCAGAATTTCAAACTCACATTACACTTAGGCGTAATATTAAAGTCTGTAGTGAAACATCCTATTTACTCACTAGTTTTGAGCCGAAAAATTAAATCTGCTTATGTGTGTCCAATCTATTTATTCCAAGGTATGAATTAATGATCCATGTATAATGACTTGCAATCAGGAATTCATTACGTGATCTTATCAACCATAATTCCCCTAAACTAGCAAAGCAGCTCTGTTACTAATATTACCGACCTTCCTTGATTTGTAAGTAACTAAGTAAGGATAGCCTCATCAGGCCCCCCCCCCAAAAAATACAAAAAAAGTAGCCGCGTGACAAGGCTTAAGTAAGGATGGTAAACAACTAGACCCAAGCACCATCATATCTCGACAGCCCACTCAGTGGCATATGGCAGACAGTTACATAATAGCTGTCACACGAAGTCAGCGCTTCAATCAATGATGCCTGCAGAGTACAAGTATTGTGACTTATGAGAAGCTGTCAGGTACTGACACATTGGCAGCTTCTATTCAGGCGCCAAATCACAGTAGGGAGTGGCCGGTGGTGTAATGGATAGGGCATGGGTCTTTCAATCAAGAAAGTCCATGATCGATTCTCAGCGGATCACGGTGGTGTCAGGAAAGGCATCCAACCTCAATGTCTACAGTCCGTAGACCCATACTGATACCGGAAACAAAGAAACCAAGCACCATCAAGGTTTCTCACACGGTATCACAGGGTATCCAGACTACAATGGTTGTGCGTTTTATTGGATTTCGGCAAAAGCTTCTGATCTATTGCAGTCTTTCTGCCTTGTGATTGATGTAAATGTCCAATCCTTCATTCCCGAAAGACCTTGCCGCCCTATGTAACCCCCCCCTCTCCAGGGCCAAGATCTGTTTTGCGCTGTACCGTAGGTTAACCATAATAAGCCATTTAGCATGTTATCACTGTGTTGTTTGTGAAACAACACAATATCTTATTGCAATTTCAATCAACATTGTAAGCCTTTCGCTTTGGGTTCCTAGAAACATGCCATTAGTCACCATAAGTTATCAATAGTAACCAGGAAAACATCTACACATACCTGCATAAATCATCTCATCACTTATACATTGCACCCTGGGAGATTGCACACCAGGAAACTTTAGAAAGTGATCATAATAGACTATATAGTGCTATGTCTAGGCAGGAGAGGTATACACCCGAAGTGGTGGGGGCTGGAATGATCAACCTTGAAAGCTCCCCCAGTGGGACTCAAATCTAAAACTCCTGCGGCACTTATCGCCTGGCAGTGAATAGCAAGCGCGCTAACCGATTGCGCCATCTCACCTCCCCCAAAAAAGATATGTCTAGGCATCTTTAGTCTATGCAATATGTTTGAAAAGTCTGCCTTTCCTTCTCAAACACATTCATAGGTTCAAATGAATTAGCTGAAGGTTTTGTTTTCAACTTATGATGACTTTGTCAAGCATGAACACTGAAACCCCCAACAGAAAGTGCAGCCTTACCTTGCTCCTACATCACTATCGGTAGCCTCTCATCACTGTTCGTACAGCAGATCCCAAATCAGTCGGTCGTTATCCTCTGTCGACTAGTCAGTCAACTAGCAAGGTGCTCTTTGGTAGGCAATCACCGAATCCCTATGTAGTACAATGTGTGATCACTGAGCAGTGTCCTGCTTTACAGTGGAAATAAAACTCTCACTAATAATACTCTGTGAACAAGTTTGGTTTATCTTGAACATGGGCTTAGTGATATATGAGGCACACATGCTTAGCCTGTAGTCCTTTTGATGATCTATTGTTATTGATTGAGGGTGGCACATGTATGCAGCCTATATAATTACACATTTTTATCCTGCACTGTATTTATCAATATGATTCCAATATCAAGATAAAGGCAGGCTTTGTCAATATTAGCATAATGCAAGAGGATTGGAAAATTAGGTAATACTATTGGATTTTGTCAATGACATGTAATAATTAAGGCCTAGCTTCAATTACATGAAAAGCTTTTGAGTACACATGAAATTGCTATTGTGCAATCTGCCTGACATAACCTGACAATACCCTCCATACCAGGAGCAAAGATTGCCAAGAGTGAAAGCCCCAGTAAAAGGCCTAGTTGTAAACCTGGTTTTGATCCTGTGTTTAACTCAGCTTATCTGCATCATGAAAATAATATGTACGCCATATTGATCAAATCAGACCATTTAACATTAGTTTCAGGTTTATATCATCGTTTGGTGTATAGAGAGCCGACTTGACAAGAAAAGGGCCAGTTGTTTTTATATTTAGTAGAACAACCTTGAGTTAGAGAGAAAACACGAAAAATAAAAAAAAGATTCAATCTTCTCAAATTCTCCTCAGCACTGGGTATTAACTCCTTAGCTCTTATATATAATAATATTCTATTTCTGCTTCCCCGTCTCAGATAAATCTGTTGGATCCTTCATAGAATGGCTCATAAATATCAAAATTGGCCGAAGATGTATAGAGTTTTCAGCATTGAATACTCCACCGGTGACCATGTTTGAGAGCTGAGAAACTAGTATGTCAGCCTGGGACTTGGGACTTCCTTGATCTGACTGATAGCTGATAAGAATGCTAATAATGAAATCTAATCTAGAGGGTGTACCCAGCCTGCCAACTTCTTGCTTCAATCATTTTAACAAAATGCATCAGCCATATGATTTGCATATTTCAATTCTGCCATCATGTCTTGTGAACCAATCCCTGCTGTTGCGGCAGTTTTAATGAAGAGTTTTGACTTCACAAGCTGTCGCCTCCTCTTGCCGGTCGTGTTTACATGATAAACAGCTGTCATGACATTAAATTACGGTCTGGAGGAGCAATCTTGAGATGTAATAATGGGGAAATGGCATACTGGTTAGCCTTCTTAGTGCCTCTGTTACTGAGAAGATTTAATTTTTCAATTTCCCCCAAATGCTTATCCTTTTGGAATTGTCCTCTTTTGTAGCAAGAGAAGACAACTGAATCCTAGGAAGAGCATACAAGAATAATAAGAGTATGAGGTGTTTACAATACATTGATTACAGTCTATAATGGCCAGCTAATAATGGGCTATCTGAGCATGGCATTATGGGCTTAAAAATTTAAAGGGCAACCAATGTTTCGCAGCAATGCATTAATGGGTAGCAAATAATGTGCTGGGCAGCATCAGCTTTGTGCATTACGCGATGCAAAACTCAAAGTAGTTGCTGACTCTAAGTTGGGTAACACTTCAATTTAGGGGAGGTTCCAAGACTTTGCTGTAATAATTATAGAGCACAGGCTAAATAATAACAGGAACAGGAAACTGCTATGTGGTATTCTCTTTAAGCTGAGTTTGAGTGCCTGATGGAAGAAATGTTTCACAAGAATTCTGGCTGAATAATCATCCGAAATATATTTTGTCTTTTTCCCCATGCAGAAGGTGCAATCTGCTATTAATCAATGGCCTTCAATGAGAAGTTGTTTGAAACCTTGGTTGCACTTTAAACATAGAGCAATGGTTATCTCGAGCAATACTTACTGTGGAAGATGATATTTAAACACATATCTAATGGTGCAAATGTTTAATTGACTTGATCACCACATTCAATTTGAATGTTAGTTAATTTTTGGTCCCTTTATATTGCTGTTCGAATGATAACAATATTTAAAACTATAACTATAAGTACAAGTTCAACAGTATTCTTAAGAGTACAGTCAATCAAACTCCCAGATTCAACTGAGCTTCAACTTGTGTGGGTAACATGAATTAATCTGGTCGTTCTCTGTGTTTTGAAATAGGTTTAATTGTTAAGGTAATGTACGCTATGTCCATCGATTTGTTCATCTATTATCACAATAATACATTGAGAGTCTGATCCGTCTTTTTTCTATTCCAGCTTACAGACGAAATTAAACTGATGGATAAGTAAGGTGTCAAGCTATCAAACATAGAACCAATCTGAGAAAGAACTGCTTTCGCTCCAGAGCCATTAGCCATAATCCTTAATTCTTAATAAGTAATAGTGAAGCAGTCTAAGTATTTTTTTTCTTTTTTTCTTTTATCCTTTTATTACCATACATTGTATATCATGGTTTTATCAGCTAACATCTTTTATCAGCAGGAAACATTTTATTTGTCAACATTGACACAATGAAGGTACATACATGCATACAGGTTAGATCTATTTGAAATACATAGTTAGCACAACCAAAATAAAGGCGGTTAGATTGAGTGAAATAGAGAGAGAGCATCTCAAGGTGGCATGACTGGAAGGAGTTGAATCATTCTGCTGGTCGACGCTCACTGGAAAGTAATTCAAATCTCTCATAGATTCCTGACTTGTTCGCGGTATTAAAGATTCCATTTGATGCATGTTACATGTTGATTGCTCCAGCTCAATGTTGATTTTGGTTGTGACAATTGTTTCAAATTTAGGAACTGTCAGGTGAATACCAACCCATGGCTTTTTCCGATTGTGCATTATGAATTCTTCGTGGCTAATTGGAAAGATCCCGTTGTCTACCACCACCTAAAGTGAACACACAAAATAATTAATGTAATGTAATATTGCGGAAGACAGATTATCAATCGATTATCTTTATGTATAGCCACCAGCTCACAGATACAGGAGGTGGCTCAGTTGGTTAGAGCACCACTTCAGCACGCAAGGTCGGGGTTGGAGTCCAACTGCAGCCCACTGACTACTGGGACCTGTTGGATCCCCAGGTGTGCTCCGACCTGCCTCCAAACTGAGAGCAAACGTGCGCAAACATTGCGGCCTTGCCCTTAAGGCACAAACTATTTAAAAGCACCCATTCTTCGGAATGAGGCGCTTGACTGAACCTTGCGATTTTAACCATCATTTTAACCAACATTTTTTTATAATGATGGTGCCTTTTTAAATCAAGTATTGTGAGGTCACAAGCTTCAACTGTCTGGTGATTGGTACACATTGACAGCTAGAGCAAGTTTAATCCCATTGCCTGCATTCCAGTGGAGGGGTAGCAACCCCAAATCCAGGCAAATGGACCAATATTGGTCTTATTGACAACGAATACGATTATTTGAGTGTTGCTTATAAATTTATATTATTGAGTAGTAACTGACAGTTGTGTGGCCTGATAGGCTAAGACCATCACGCGTACGTGAACAATATATATCTCATGGATCAAAAGCTCCTTAAAAAGCAAGTATCTCAACTGATGCGCCACGGGAGATTAAAAAGTTAGAAAATAACTTTTTCCTCACAAGAAAATGAAGGTCTACTGAATGTGACATTGACCAATTTTGTTTTGACAGAATGCCAGCAATTGACATCAAAGTATAGTTAATCACGCAACCGCATATTCTAACCAAGGTAAGAGAATCTTGTCTGTTTAGTGAAAAAACAGATACTTTAGCAAAAAAGATACAGATAGTGTGATACTTCCGAGAAACTAGAAAACACCTTGAAGTTTAGGGCCATAAAAGACCTCCTGAATTGTGCGTGCAGAAAGCTGCCAAAACTAAAACAGGCACTAATTGGCCATTGACAATGACACTCTGATCTTAATTGATAGGCCGAGAATCGAGACGTTGAATTGCGTTCTTTTAATTTGACACTGCAAGAACATGATGTCGGGGTTAAAAAAAAGTAAAACAGCTCGTGGATAATATGCATACAACAGGTAACCATACAACTCAAGTACCTTTTGTTTCATGATGACATAGCCAACTCCTCCAAAGTAAATGAAGTTTTTTCCCCTGACATCTTTTCGGCAGGTCTGCGGTATAATTGGCGAAGCAATTACTTTGTATTCTAAAGAATGTGTGTTCCTCTTCAAAAACAGATTATATTAGTACTTGTCATTATGGTGTATTCCTTCATCGAAAAGCATGCAAGCGAAATTGCTTATTCAGAGGCCAAAAGTTATATTATTGACCCCTCGCTAAAATGATAGCTCCTCTGACTTCACTGAGCAGCTTCATACTGCAGGGAGTTGAAGGTTACATTCTGGCTGGGGCCATCGCAGGATGAAATTGAGGGGAGCCAACTCTGGTTGAACTTACAGTGCTAGTTTAGCTTTGGGATTTGCCATTGGTGATCAAATTTGAATGATGGACAGGATTTCAAGGCTGGATCTGTTTGTTCTATCTCACTGCATAATCAACTTCATTAATAAATAAATAAATAGAAAGTTTATTTTCATCCTATCAAAGAGTGGAACACAATGAACCCCTCGACTTAATGAGACCATGTCTTACATTAAAGGTATGTGCTGCCACTCAGGCACTGTGTGCATATTGAATTCTGTATTGCTCAAAACTATTGATATGAGGCGGCAATCTCCGCATTGTCACCCAATGGGCAAATAATTTACACAAACTGATCGTCAAAAAATCATGGTTTCATAGTATGCGTATATAGTGACGAAGTAACCATCTTGCTTGTTGACAATACTGATGTCATCACCCAGTGTGTTATTTTCGTACCCTGATTTTGAAGATCATTTTCTGCAAATTGTTTGCTCATAAGGTGACAATTAGTTATCTTTGAGCTATACAGAATTCAATAAGCACATATTTGGCTGAGTAGCACTCCACTTAATTCTCAACTCTGGGACCACCAAATTTTGTTCTATTTGAGCGGAGTTTGAATTATGTGACATCAATGTGTTGAAATTTGGCTGACAGAAACAGTTCCTTTGTCTTGTTAAACAGAATTTCTGAATGACTAATTCTGAATTAAGAAGGTTACACTGTATCAGAATCTTACCTGAAGGCAGTGAGACATCCAATCTTCGGAGACCTCCGTACAGAAATCATGATGATCAATGATGGATGTATCTATTTGTACTAAACCTGGATAAGTGTGCACTGTGCTGTTGCCATTTGCAATCTGCAGATAAGAAAAAATCACCATTGATTAAATATCAACCGAACCGACTTAGCGGGCAGTCTGCAAGGTTACTCAATCCCTGTTTCTGACACCCTGACATATGTAGTATATAATTGGACAGGTTAATGGAAGTTTCTTGGTGCCTTAGTTGACCTTTCACATCTCAGAGCATAACAAATCTAATCGGACAAACTGGTGAAACTTAAATTCCTCTACCAAAATATCATTTCTAACTATCTAGCCACATTATTTAAACTGAATATGGAACACTAACTTACCTTCTCTATGCTTGTGAAAATGTAAATATCTATCTTTATTTTGCAAATTATGACAACCATTTTACTCCAACGCGAACTTTTAGCAGTTACCACCCCTTCAAAGCTTGCACTACAGATGTAAAAAACGAGCAGTTTTAATAGTAAAAACAGCAAGGAACAATAACAGGAAGAAGTGTGACTTTTTCCACTGTAATGAAATGTATATTAACAAAGTGAAAAGTGCGCTTTTGCGTTGCATTTCACCATCTGGCGTTGCATTCAGAGGACTCAGTACATTGCATTCAGAGGAAATTGCCTTACAGCTGTTTTGAAATTACCCTCTCTTTCTCTAGTTTACTCTTTCCTAACTATTTAATTGATATCTTTTGTGTCAGTTCTATTAGATGTATACATGTTACCAGTGAAATCTCATGCTATGTGCTAACCAGTTATTGGATATCAATTATCTGCCTCCTGTTAAATCATAAACATTCACAGCCGTCAATAATCAAAATCTTATTCATCTTATCCGTCAGATTCAATTGTTATATCATATATCATTCCTAACTATATAATTGATATCTCGGTGTCAGTTCTATTAGATGTATACATGTTACCAGTGAAATCTCATGCTATGTGCTAACCAGTTATTGGATATCAATTATCTGCCTCCTGTTAAATCATAATCATTCACAGCCGTCAATAATCAAAATCTTATTCATCTTATCCGTCAGATTCAATTGTTATTCTACACCATCACTAGCTGCTACACACACTTCATATTCATTTGCACCCACTAAAGATGGGAGACAGCTTCCTGGAGAGATGTGTAGGCTTGATGATAGGGAGCAACAAGCAGAGCATCTCTCTACAGGCCCACCAATCTCCCAATGAAGCTTTTTCCCATCTTCACACAGAAACAGGCCACAATTAATATGCCATGTTACTCACATTTTGCAGGGTGGCCAGAAGACAATCAAAAGATCAAACAAAGTCCACATATTGGTTAACTGCGGAGGGTTCTCAGCTCAGGGAGATTTGTGTGCTAAAAGCCTTGAGCTCTAACCAACTGCTAGGCGCCAGCACATTTGAATATAATATTGGAAGAATTTCACATATTTTTTAAGACGTAGAAGTCTTACGTTCTAGCCGTAGCGTTGCTGCCTGGGTAGAGTCCATCTTGTGGTGGCTCTGTCATCGAAACACGCATGACCTTCCCATCCATAAGATCAGCAGTTTGTGAGCTTTGAACCAGTTCATCTCCTATTAAATTTATTAACAAACATTGTTTGTTGACCATTCAGTAATTACAGTTGAATTATGCACATCAGAAACTTAGTGCATTATATTATACTCCATTTCCCTATATTTTGGATTATAGAACAAATCAGTGCTTACACTTTCATAGCCACATCGGTGTTGAATTCACCTTCAAAATAGTTTTTCATGTTCCTGCGATAAACTTGGACATATGTTGAAGAAAAATCAGGCGCCATCAAAAAACGTAACGATGTTGCGGTAGATCCACTGGTGTATTTTTTAGATTAAGCATTCTTACCCGCATCGTTGAGAGCTTTTTCAGTAAGGGATGTGAGTTGAACACTGATTGTTTCATCTGGTTTAAATTCTCGTGTCTTTGAAACGTGTATTTCTCCTGTATACTCTGCCAAACGCACTTTTGCTTGAAATGATGACACCTGTAATAATAGTAGATTAATTGAGACTGGATGATAAAATGCCCTTTTTCTTTCTTTGAACTCCCTGGAAAATTTCTATGGTGACTCAAAAGCTGAAACAATTAATACAAGATTTCAGTTTCGTTAGCCCCAAAAGAATATCACCCTTTGACCAGAAATCTTAATCCAAAACCCAAGCTTTGGTTACACCTGATACTATTTTTAATGGATTCTATAGGCTTTTTACCTTACAAAAAGGTTTTGCTGAACAACTGACTTTATCAAGCGTGTGGGCACCAGTCCAACATCGATGAAGTGAAAAGTAACTTACCAAAAATGGATACTGAGGGTGATGAGTAGTCTGCTCTCGGGTTGTCTCAGAGTCCACTGCTGTCACAGTTGTCTGGCTATTCACATCATCACTATCACTTACATCTATCATGGTCTGGTTGCTCACACAGACTGGTGATGTCTGTCCCTGCTCACTCAAAGAGCTGTTTACAGCTCTCACAGTAGTTCCATCAGCCATGCTGTCATCGTGTCTAGTGTCTACTCCCTCGCCAGTAGGTTGTCTTACAATTGCTCCGGCAACAGTTGGAGAAGCTGTGCTCATCTCAGCAGGAAAGTGAAGCTGAGGTCTTTCCACCATAGGAAGTGTCCTCATGAAGGAATCTCCAGCAGATCCAGGAGGAGCAGAAGTCGTTGCGAAAGTTGGATTGTTTGAGGCGACAGGTGCACTTGTTTGATGAACAGGCAAAGCTGGCATTGGCATTGGAGCAATCCAATCATAGCCAAATGATCCTTGATGGCAAATAATATGAAACAGTAAAAGGGCCTTGAGAAGAAGCGCCATAACAACTTATTTGTTAAGTGTGTCAACCACAAATGAACGTTTTGTGACTGTACTGTACTTGTTTTTCCGGAATTCACACAAACTGTTACTATTGTCAAGTATTAATTGAGATAATTCGCAGCTTAGCCTATTTCAATGCCAAATAAGGAGAGAATTAGGTGAAAATTGATTAACGTCAAGATTTGACTTATCCGTTTTAAATTACACAATTACGGATACTATTAGCACCTTGCTCACATCACTCAGGTCCATCTAGCACTGAGTTATACATCTCACTTCTCTATTGACAGTTAATTATGCAATTACCATCAACATCTGTTCTGATGAAAAGCACTTGCATACGTTGTCTCGTTGGCTTATTAAAGCAGCTATTTATTTCATCCTCCTCTCCCCCCCCCCCCCCGTTACAACACAAGCCATTACATCCATTTATCAACCAAACAAAAAAATATATTTCAACTAACTCATTCTTTGAAAGCTATCAGTGCTGAATAAAAATCAATAAATGGATCATAATCGATGCTACTCCGCTCAGGTTTTGATTATTTTTAGTTGTCGTTTATTCGCATTACCTTTTAATGCCGACAAATAAGGGGTAATGTTAGAAATAGAAGAGTTATGATGCTGTGTACTTTGAGCAGATTGATTGATACTTTAAGTTCTTTTTTCAGAAAATGTGTTATTGGTGTCTTAAATAAAATTTTCAAATGTTTTCTTGGGTAGAGTGTCAATTGGGAAAGTGATAAAAACCCTATAATAATTACCTGTTACGACAAATTACTGATGTAGAAATCAGCATGTTAGTCCTTAATAGAACCAGGTCACACCATACCCTGGAATAATTACATCCTTGTCAACAGAGATCTTCTGCACTCTCACCAAAATCATAATTACACATGTGCAGTGGTCTAAGTTGACCTTTTTCTTTATGGGTACTCTACTCTCTGGGTTGAAACAGTTTTGAGAATTTCTAGATCAAATTATGCAGAAACATGGATCTGTAAATATTATGATTGATATCTGGTCAAAAGAGACAACTTGCCATAACTGTTTTTGAACAGAATCCAGTGGGAACTGTGTTCTCAAAGTTCCCTCTCTATATTTTTTGCGGGAACTCAGTTCCCACCAATTCCAACTCACTCAAAACACTGCATATGTGAGAAAAACCAGGTCTCTCAAAAAATGCCTATTGATAAGGATTAATCCAAGAAAATTTAACAGGCCAATAATCATCTACCTGAATAGCAATGATGAGAAGATCTGATAAAAAATAATTTAATTCAGCTAGCTGTTTCTGTCTTAGAACAAGGAGTAGTGTAGAGTTAACCTCAGCTCAGTTTGTGTTAAATGAGGACAAACTTTTCTCATATTTAATAAGCTATCAGCTAGAAATTCACTGCTTTGCTTTCCAGTGAGGATAAAATGAGTGAGTGATTTAGTTTATTGGTGTCTTTCTATTAATATAGGCTCATAGTGAGATGGAGTGGAAGAAATAAATTTGAAAGCTCTTTCAGTGGGAGTTAAACCCGCAACTCCTTTGGCACCAACTGTGAACAGCTAGAGCGTAACCGATTGTGTCATCTCACCATCCCGAAAAAAAAATGGGTTGACTGCAATGATTAACAGGCCGCCATTTACCACTAAGAGTCTTGCACTCACATCCCACAGCACATTTGATTTTACAAAAGCCTCCCTTTGCAACACAGCATATGTGTACAGCCTGATGTCAAATTGCAGAAGGCAATCTCAAGAGTCTCAAGACTCTTGCAAGGCATTGCAATAGTCTCGCAAGAATCCCACTTGAAATCTTTCGGTTTACAATTGCATAAGATTTCTCTCTACTGGCCTTGCAGCAGCTGCGCAATAATCTTAAAACTTTAAGGATTGCCGATCACAATTGATTGCAGAATCTCTAAGATTTCATGAAAATCTTAGTCCAGTTATAACATATTCAGCCAAAGTCTCAGCCGAATAGTTAACAAATAATTTGTCTAAAGATATCACATAGCAATTTTCTTGCAGCAATCTTGGTCTTGCAAGATTCTTGAGACTTTTAAGACTGCTGAGGTTTTTGTTGTTCAGAATTGCAGTACTGTTGCAAGATCTTGCAAGACCCAAAAACTTGCAATTTCGCTGCAATTGGGCACCAGGCTTAATGGTTAATGACCCTGTATAATTATAGTTCCAGACAAAGCACGATGTGCACAGGGATTTATCAAAATTGGTCATCTTCTGATGACAATGGTGTAATGCCACACCTTAAGCAGCGTAGTTCACATTGCATAAATAGTACTTGAAAATTCTCTTCAATGTGTCAAGTGGTTCTTCTCAACAGAGCTGTCGTTCCAATGTTTTACTATCTGGCTACTACAACTTATCCCCTAGGTATAGTTTTAGAAAACATGTCACATTTGACCTCTGAGCTTATATGGAGATGGTAGATGAATTATATAAGGTATTCTCCTTCTTTTATTAAAAACAGAGGGGCTGCTTGGGTCTGAGGCACAGAGTCTGTTATTTTTCAAACAAATTGTTGTGCTGTGTTTCAGATTGCATTGCTGAAAGTCTTTTTTTTTGAGTATTTTCTTATGCGAGGATTTCTTTCCGTCTGTGTTTGACAACACAACACTGAACACTGACACGGTGCTTAAGAAATTGTGCCCACACTGTGGGCTCATTGAGAAGATTGTAGCTATATTTTGGACACTTGCTGTTTATATATTGGTATTTGAAATATCTCACAGTCATGAACATTTTATCAGAGCATCACCACTACACATATTCCAAACCAGGGGTGCCCAACCTTTTCATTGAGCTGGCCGCATCCATATATTGCAATGTCCCTGGGGGCCGCAACCTCACCATAAATCAAACATTCATATATGGGTGTGCATCCCTGTAGTAAATTTATTTTCTGGAATATACATGACACATATCGCATGAACAGGTGACAGCTCCAACTGCCTTCACTAATGCCTGCCTAATGCTGATTGTAAAGCAATTTTCAATCTCAAAATCCGATCAAGTTTTGAACAAAAAACCTGGATTATAAACAGTGAATCAATGATAACACCAATGCTACTACACCTTCCGATGTCGTTATGCAGCCCACAATATATTTTCCTGTCTAGGTTTATGATTAAGTCTATGGCAAAAACTGATTAATGTGCTGAAGGTTTGCGGCCATCAAATGGGAAATCCCCTGTCATAAAAAGGGGATTTTCATCTCTGCAGTGGGGAATTTATTTATTGGAGCTTACTCAAATGCAATGGTTGAGGAATTCCAAAATACTGTGACTAGATGTAGAGCGCTCCTTATTATTGTACAAATAAGGAACGTAATAAATAAAGGGGTGGTAATTGTTTTCCCGACTACTCGATTCTCTCAAACGGGTCAGGGGCCGCATAAAATTGAATCAGGGGGCCGCTTGCGGCCCCAGGGCCACTCGTTGGGCAGCCCTTTTCTAAACTCTATATACCAAAGGTGTCTTATTTACTAATATTATGTGCTGTCACGCTAATGATGCTTTGTCTCATACTGTGTCTGAAAGTTTCTAGTAAATCACACTTTATTAAGTTGGCTGTGTTTGAATAATATATTTTTGAATGATGTAGGGATTCACATAATTTACATGTAGGCTTAATTGTCATGGTAATTTGTAAGATTGTTAAAAGTGTTCCTGTAATTAAACATCGTGCTAAAATTATCACTGTCAAACATTTTCCAAGACGTAGGTAAACATTTATGGCGCACCAACAATATATGTTTTAAGTCCCAGTGTCGATCGTATCTGATTGCCATTGGTTGTTAATTGATGTTATTCTTTCATCTAGCTGCTTGTGTTATGGTGGCTATGCTTATGTATTACCCAGCAGGATGGTTCAACTCCACTGAGACTTCGGCCTGCTGAATAAAATGCAGTGAACTGTCTAACTATCAACATTATTGATCACGTCAATCACTATCATAAGTGAAATTACTCTCAGTTGCTTACCTACCCAAGCATCTGTGTAAAAACCATTTTAGTTTGTTAGCTAAACGAACACAGTGCAAACCAAGAACTTCCTTCAACTTCCACCCATCAGATCCTCATCAAAAGTTGAAAGTCAGCATGAGGGTAAATAAAGGTTACCCCAAATCAATACAATATGATGTATGAAGGGACATTTAATTTCGATGTTATTTTACATGATGATGTTGTGAGGAGTCAGAGCCAGGAGACATCACGTCAGCTGACTCGCATAGGAAACATTGGAGACACTACACTTAATCTTTCCTAAAATGCCATTCTGTTGTTGGAGTTACCTGATCAATTATTGATTTAAATATTATGCAATATTGGTCTCACTACAAGTCAGTGTAAAGAATTTTCTTAATCTGATAACTATTGGTGTGGATATCAGATCGTATATTGATAAATGACCGTAACACTGTTTTGCCTTGATGTGTTTGTGAACTAAGCTGATGCTTTGATCGGCTGTTGCGAATAATCCAACAGGTAGAAATGGTCTGTGCATCACTAAATACGATAGGACACTTTCCACCAACATCTTTTGGTAAACCCATAACCTTTTTTATCACCAAATTCATAACATGGCGAACATGAACATGCTGTCAAATAGACAGAATATATTCAACTTGAAACTGATACACATAACATAGCTTAGGTAAGTTTATAGTCCAGATAAAATCAGTGAGTATAAATATATATACTGACACACATATATGTATGCACAGTGGTTTGATCAAAATATAATTACTGCTGTATACTATATCGATCCATACACATTTAATTGTTGCATTTTATTGGTTATTAAGACTCATGAGGAAGATCATTGTTATGACAGATATTGGGTTCAGACTGCTGCGGCACATCTTAGATAGACCAGTTGCTGAAGAAGACTTGATTAGAAATTCTTTATTGATATTTGGTCTCCCCTGCAGTCCTCTCAGTTTCTTAAGTTCAGATGACAAGTCAATGGATTCATTGCACGAGGAGTTGGATAAGTCGATAGTGATTTTAGTGGAGATATGCTTCCCAAATCTCGGTACAGTTAAGCTGATGTTTACCAGTGACTGATAATTGTTGTGTACTAAAAAATCTCCATATTCAACTTCGAACCAATCATCAACCACCACCTGCAATGAAATAATTAATCAGGCTATGATAGTTATGTCAATTGTGTGTAGTAGACTCCTTAAAAAGAGAAGAAAAGGACCGTGACTCATCACTTTAACTATATTCTGTTAGGGGCGGATTCTCTTATGATTCATTACTCGTTGATGACTGACAGATTAACTGACGAACTATCCTTTGTAATTAGCTCTACGATCTCGGAAAGTTGTGAAAACATTGTGTGTCACGGTACCTTCTGTTTCATGATGACATAGCCCAGCCCTCCAAAGTACATGTAGTTTAGGCCTCTGTGGTTCGATCCGCACTGTGGTGGAAATACTGGCTCAATACTTGCTTTGAACTCCAGAAAATGTGATGTCATCTGTAAATGAATGATACATGTGAAGTTATATGGGGTCAGTGGTTTTGGGCAACTCTGTTTTGTATCCATCTGATTATCCTTCCGTGTGACCACATTCACTCTCATTCAGTGGTCATTTCATTATTATTTCTAAGGAAATTCCAAAATCTTCTTCTTCTAAACAAGTCTGGAAAGTTAAAAGATTTTTAAGATGAATGATGTTAATATCACCTGCTCGCAGTAGGTCATATATGGTGGAGAGTCATTGTTACAGAAATTATATTGTTCAATGGAGAGATCAGTCTGCACTAAGCCATTGTAGGTGTGAATTATGTCCCCATTAACATCTATCTACAAATCAGGATATATCTACGATTAGATTTATTATTACAATCAAATTCTGAATATAATGATAACATTTAAATGTTATTAGCAGTTGTTTCATATCTATTTAACACCATTTAGATAATGACACAAATGAATCAAGCAACAACTTTATTTCAATATTTTTTAATATCAGGCCTGTTCAACTCACTGATCACGTCATAATTAGACGCGTGGTAATGTTGCAACTTTACACTTGATATAGTGTATGGGGGTGGTGACTTATGACAAAGATGCAATTACCAATCTGGTGAATCAGTGAGTGCTATAATCAATCTCTTACCTGGTCAGTGCTTGTGAATATGTATATTTTTATCTTAATATCACATATTCTATACTCAAATCTTCGCCATCGAGTATGTGCAGTGTGCACCAGCACTGTGAAACTTGCCCTTTTCATGTTAAGAATATAGAAATCCAGTAAAATTATTAAAACACATTGTTTGCCATAACATCAGCAGCAAATAATGAGATGAGAATTAAATTATTCTTCTAGAACAGATTGACTAGATAACTCCCGAACCCGGATAAAGCTAGTAATAAATGTAATAAGAACAAATGCTGAAAACTTTAGCAGTCGATTTCAATAATTAATTTTTTTTCAATTTGTTAGCATTTGGGATTTGAAGTCGGGTAGTAAAATAATTCAACTCCACTTCCGATATATTGATTTTAATTTGTTTGTTGTTTTATAATGTAGAATTTTATGGAGTGAAGAAAGAATTTTTAATCTCTTTCCTGGCTTAAATTGCAAAATGTATGCTTTGTAATTTGAACAATATTTGGAAGTTTTCCACACAGTGCTGTAATATGAACTGTATGAATGTAAGACACAAATGAGAAACTAAGCACAAAGCTCACCCAAACAAGTGATGTAGTGATCGATCAAGCTGTTATGAGACCAGGTTGGGTCATTCAAGTTAAGATGATGTAAAGAAAAACTTTACAATTAAATTTTCTACAGAAGGTTGTTGACTCAGCTTTAACCAGCACCCATAGCCCCATACCAACAAGCTGCAGCAAGATATGACCCAAAACAATGTGCCAGTATAATAGTTTTGAATGAGGTCGATCATGAGTATACAATGTCTTTACATTTTAGCCGTTGCATTTGTGCCAGGATAGTTTCCATCGTGAGGTGCCTCCGTCATGATTGATGTCAAGGAGTTCTCAGAATCCAAAGTGATAGTTTTTGAACTTTTAGCCATACGACCTTGTAAAATAACAAATATAATGTCTTAATTTAGATAATAGGTAGATTTGTTTAGCAGATCTACAGCAGGGGAACAACACGAGACAAATTAGTTTGGCAAATGAGATTGGCCCTTTTTTTTAGATTTAACACCAGGCATGGGAGATGACGCAATATCTTGCATCATCACTAGAACTACCGAAATCTCAAATAGTTTGTAGAGGCATTCTCAATATGGTGCCGCAGCCATTCGAGGTTACTTTAAAAACTACACTGCACATGAACAGGAGATACAATTGTTTTTTAGATTTGCACTCAGGTTTTAGAACAGTACAAAGCTTTTACCTCTTTTTGTCTCACCGAATAGGTATAAGGAATAAGAAAGCTTGGCATCGGCCTCAGACAAGTATGCACTTTGAAGGCTAAACCAACCTTGTTCGTTGATAGACTTTTCAGCAAGAGATAAAAGATCTATCTTGATTGTCTCATTCGGAGTGAAGTCAGCTGTTTTTGATATTTCGATTTTGCCGATATATTTCGCTAATCGAACCTTAGTCAAAACTGTGCCAAACTGTATCAAGAACATAATAGAAATTAACATTCCCATTAACATTGGGAGGCTCCCTCTCCTGATCTGTGAGTCTGTTAAAGATCACAGGCCATAGACTAGTATCTCTAAATTTTCTTTGTAGTTGTTGATTTGTGGTCTGGACTTGCCAACATCATATTACATATCTTTTCATTGCTCTGCTTCTGATCACATGACATTCGAGTTCACAATATTATTGAAAAAAACAACAAGCCTTACAATTCTTAATCACATATTTATCTGTGTAGCTGTAGATAGTGTGGCAAGGCTGTCATCATGACACCATATGGAGTTAAGGCCCTACAATGTTTATGCTATTTTGTAGGCCAAAATTCCCCACAATATGGATGTTGTCGGTTGCGTTATGGAGGCAAATTATGAAGGCAGTCATTGAGAACTGAATTGTCACAGCTGTGTGTGATTTGGTTTGCACCAAAATGTCCGCATTCAATTCTGTTTCAAATCATTTTGCTCAATAATGATTACTTGTAACTGGAATGTTTCTTCTGGTTTGAGTTAGAGCAGAAGCTACACACACAAAGAAGGATGTTGTACCGGGGTGGGAATGTACACCATGAGCTCGAGACAGGCAGCTATGTTACGAGCACCTGCCTATCTAGCTGTCTTCGTTGAGTACCTCACTGCTTAGGCTGTGGTTTTGGCTGGTAATGCTGCTTGTGACAATAAGAAAAATAATGGTGCTACTAACATACAATTTATAGAAGGATAGAAGTAGAGAGGCCTTCAGAGGCTAATATTTAACGGTTTCCCATAGCCTACATTTTACACACAACATTTGATGGTAGAATAACAATAATAACTAATATGTCTAGAAAGTATATAATTATGAAAACCTAGATAGCATTCCTATGGTGATTTCTCAAATCCAAAAAAATCCTCTAAGGGTCGGTCCTATTAGAAAAGTTGATATATTATTCCAGTGAATCAAATATTGCGAGTTCAAAGGGCAAATGAAAATAATGAAAATTGTGGAAAATAGCATTTTAATTTTTTCCGATTATTTTAGCAATGATCATATTGGATCATAGTGATCAGGGGGAGGCAATAAATCACTATGATCCACCATGATCCCAATTTTCAGACTTTGCAGCAGTTTTACTGTAATTAGGTTCACAGGCTGTATTTTTTCATATGCCTTGATGAATTTTCAGCCTGAGATCTTCAAAACTATACCAAACATGCCCTAGTAGGACTGTCACTTTCAAAGATCTGAACTTTTATCGTATCCAATTGACATTGTTCATTTATATTTAAAAGATATTTCATGGGATGAGCAATGAGTATTGAGAGCAAGTAAGGTTTCCAAGGAGTGACTTTGCACAACTTTTGCGTGCTAGGTCCAATTAAATCAACCAATCAAGGGTGGCGTAGTGGTTAGGATGTGAGCTAGACAACCTGAGGGTTGCTGGTACGAATCCAATTCACTACACATGCTGCTTAATGAGGTGAGGTTTGCGGACATAGCCTAGCTTGCCCCAGCCTATACCAGGGTACAGGGGCGCAATAAATTGAATTTTATGTGTATTTTTCTTTTCTTTCATGTATCTATAAAAACTAGAATACGGAGAACGGTATTAAAGGTATATAAAAAGTTAAAAGGTAATGGGACAGTCAGATAGCACAAAGCTAGAAGAGAGACTGCCCGACTAGAACACTCAATGCCACACTGGCCTGCGGAAAGACAGATCAAAACATTCGCAACCTGCGAACAATCAGACTGCCTATATGTAATGTTTTTATGGAACATGTATCATCTACTGTAAATATAGCTGGATAGCTGCTAATAATAAAGTGATTTACATTTGCATTTCACATAACTTTTCTCACTTACCATGAAGGGATAATCAGGATGATGTGTTGTAAGGTCAGCGCCTACCCGTACTCCTGAGAGCTGACCAAAGAAAACCTCAGGTAGTGGTCTGTTCTTAGGATCAAAACCTTGACCTGGAAAGCCCGGAGGAACTTGTATGTTTACTGAAGATGACTGATGTATTCCTACGCCTGCCGGATAGGCTCCCGGTGGCGCAGGTAAAACCACAAGTCCATTCGGCTCACGTGTAGGCAAAGGAAGTAGAAAGCTTGAAATATTGTTTTTTGATCCATCTGTAGTTCTTGTGATAGGATATGTAGTGATATCATCTGAAGCAGCTATCACAGCATCGACAGGAGGAAAAGGCTGAGGAATTTGAGTCATCCTGTCAAAGCCTAAGACTTTGGTGTGAAATAACATGGCAATTACTATATGTAAAAGAATGTAATGTTCCATGATTCTATCTTGGTCTCTGAATGAAGCGGATATGAAATGAATGGTTTTGAGCCTTCTTTTTGATTGATTGATTCAGATTTCAAGTTTTATAGAGAGGCAAATTCAATCACCTGACAACGATATCCACTGCAATGTGTAAATTATGTGAAAATTGAGTGATAGCTTATTGTTTTATGTAAGTCTAGACAGAAGAAAACACAACCTTGGAGTTCTATTGACAGGGAGGTCATCAAACGCGAATCCTAAGGCAGTGGTTTTCTTTGTAAATTTTTAACTGATTTATTTAATACATTTTTTTATTTGATGGACAATAAGTTGCCATTGGCGAAATGGCCAAAAGTCAGAGTCAGAGTCTTGGCAGAAGAAAATACAACCTTTGAGTGTTATTGACAGGGAGATCATCAAACGCGAATCCTAAGGCCGTGCCAGAAAATGGTAGTAAAAAATATTTTTTGCAGATCTTGTATGGGCAATGAATGTAAGTAAATACAGAATGACAGATGTTTGGGAGTTGAGCTTAGTATAAAAACAGTATGGCGGCTTAAGATTTGACTTCTACACAATTTGTTCTAATGAATTTGGATTGGCTAAATTTTCTGCTCGAGTTGTCCCATTCGAAAGTCTTTGTGATGCAAAGCAATATATGACCTGTGAATACAAACATTTGGCGGATGGGTTGAATTTTAATAATTTTTCTTCATTTTTTTGTTTATTCTAGACTATAATAACTTTTGTGACTGACAATTGAAGATGATATAAATGGGTAGAAGCGTGTAAAGCCTAAATGAAAATTTTACTCTAAAATGCCATCAAAGTGTCACAGAAATCGTTTTGGTATGCTAACTCACACCAACTACCATTATTGCAAAATATGTTGCGAAAAGTAAACGAATGCTGTTTAATTGCTGATAATAAATCTGACAAATCTAAAAACAAGATTTTTTGAAAAATAAGTGTCAATGTTAACATTATGAAAGTATATTTGAGATTCTTACATTTAGATCTTGGTTTTCTGCTGCACTGTACTAAAACATGAATACAAAAATTACAGCTGATATTTTGCTGATATTAGTTCACAGTTTCACTTCACACTTCTTTAACATGTTAAAAGTGAGTCATTCTACTTCTATAGCCCTTAACAATACATTCCTATTTTATAGAGAATATTCCGCTATTGTCTTCAGGCGATTGAAATGGAGCTACTTTTAGAGTTGATGATGACTGTTGCTTGGCACCCCTTCTTCCTCTGATGAATTTGATGAGTACAAGGATAGAAAACTCAACAAACTCACATAAGGTGAGCAAACTTGCTCCGATGCAAAATCCCAAAGTACCGCCCACGTTTGCTGCAAACAAAACCACATCATCTTTTACAGATGTGTACTAATATCTCTCGAACAGAATTAGCATGCATTTATTACAATCTGAGCAAAAATATTTATATTAAGATGGGAATATAGCCCTACTGCTGCAGGGCATCAGGGATAACGAACAATAAATAAGTTATTTATCTTATGATGCCTCTGGCACCCAATATTTTATATACCCTCATATATATACTCAATAGCTCGGCTTTGTTATATAGGATCAACAAGTTTGAAACATGCACGCTTAGGCTGGCAAAAGAGCTGAATCATTGCGTGGGTGGTGCATGGGAGCCCATGCCGCAAAGTGTACGGTTGTTTCTGATTCAAGAATCCATTTAACTTGCGTTGTCTAGTGCAATAGAATTTTACCTATCATAGTGATGAATGTGTAGGCAGGGACCTCCTCAAGAATTTGATACGACATCTTTCCAAAGTAAATATGCACCATCAGCTCATTCCTACTGACACAATCAGTCCAATTAGCTGCAAAAAATGAAAAAATCTTGTCTACACTGTAATATAATCATGAATAGATGCCAAAAACCACATCACCTCTTTATGTTTCAGTTCCAGTTTATTTATACATTCGGTATCATGAGAATGATAAAATTGAATCTGCACATTAATTAATACTTGACTAGGTGAAAAGCAAAAGATAGATAAAGTTATATATTCAATTTTAATTCTTAGGACTTGTACCAAGAAAAATTAAATGGCTTAGGTTGTATGCTGTTAAAATAAAACATCAAGGTTGGAAAAAATGATTCAGTAAGTTTTTGAGTCTTGCAGATATTAGGTCAGAAACTTGAGCTCAGGCAAGAGGAGGTTCTACTAATATTTCATATAAGACTATTAAACATTGGTGCGCTGGGTCACTCGCTTTTTTATCAAAATGTCTGTTGCTCAGATCAAAGATAAATCTAATAAGCTTGGAAAAGGTAAAAGTATCAGTCTTTCTTTATAGCTTTGTTCTGGAAAAATAGTACAAACATCTTGCAATGGCATTTTTCTTGCAGACATGCCTACCTGATAGGCCAAAATACATTCCGTATTTGACCAAAAGACTGTTTTCCAACTATTTTTCGTTTTATTGTCACTTTGTGCGAGAAGACATAGGCTTTGTTTTATCTGGGGTTTTTGAATAAGTTATATTTATTTGTATGGTATGATTCATTTTTTAAAACCCAGATAACACATATCCTATTTCTCCTATCACAAAATGGCGACAATATGATGTATATGTATAGCTTGAAGGTAAGATGTTTGAACAATGTTGGAAATCAGTTGAAAATGTGTAATAGCCCATCATAGTAAAGAATACCTGCATGTTAAAAGTCTCCATTGTAGCTTGTATAATTAGTAGAACTGGCAGGTATCCAGATGGACAATGTTCCCTGAGTGAATCAAAATCCACAGACCATAGCTATTAAAGCTACCACTGAATATCCCAACTCTGTGACTATACTATCAGGACCTCCATAGAAGACTTGTTTATTGTCTAGACAACTTTGATCTGAATATTAAACGCCCCTTCAGGCCAAAGCTCAATAAGGTATACTTAATTACAGGAGTGAGAACTGCTTTACTCTTTACTAAAATGAGGAAATATACCTACCTCCTGCCTGTATCCCTTCTGCGATAATAGACATGTAATTAAGGTTAGGGTATTTGTAATGTGAGACCTTGGGGAGGAATTCTGAGTTTTTACATGGCTCTGGACAGTCACAAGCCTGTAGCCCATCGTCTGCATACTTGAACTTCTCTGTAAATGATGGAGAATGAGTAATGATAATTTATAATGAATATGACATGAAAAAGATTACATAAGATGCCAGCAAAGATACATAGCAACTAATTTCTCCCCATTTCCAGTAGGTTAATTTTAGATAAGTGTCAATTCACTGAGGTGGCTGCGGAAAAGTCTTTAAACTCACTCAAAATGATAAGTGTGTCAACTAACTGTTCCCGGTGGTGATCGATTACAATTTCATGACCATCACTGAAAGGTGAGTAAATTTATTTCGATGAATAGTTGAATTGATTATTTTGTAAAGACTGTAAATCCATCCATTAGATACTACCAACCAATGCTATTGCTGCTGAAGACTTCAGATTGGTCAACTGCCAATTTATGAAAAATAATGTGACTTACTCAGTTCTGGAGCAGAGCAGAACATCATCTCTGTCATCGTGCAAATACCAGTATCATTGAGGGCTACAGCGAAAAAAAGCAAGTAGATAAACAATTATGTTATGTTATGACCAAAGAGGTATCACTGAGACTGATACAATAGGCTACATAGCAGATAACCAAGAAGAGTCATCTGTACCTGCACTACAGTACAGTAGTCTTAGCACCTCTCCCTCTCCATTCTCTTGCCTCCATGCAACTCCCATTCTAAATGGATTAGACTTTTTACTCGTGGTAAATATAATATACCCTACTGGTGAACTACCAACATCAATTTTGTTTACTGATCAAGTCAGAAGTTACACATACACATTTCAACCGCCTCTCAAAGGATGTATGTAGTCAGGAATTTTGTATTTTTAAGCTCCAAATCACTATCAAATATGCTTTTAAAAAGTTTTATTGTATCACGAATCTCCTATTGCTTACCCATTCCTTTTAAAAGCTTGTATGCTGCTGATAAGCAAAGCCTGTGTAAAATTTTGAAGGACGCTATTAAGTTAGGCATTGAACATCCCGATATTTATACCATGATGGACAATCAGACACGAACACTGGCCTTACGCTATATTCACAATGATTTGTTGAGTAAATGTCCATCTGGCAGATACCGTACAGTAAAACATAGAAGCTCACTGGGAGAGACTGTTTTCTGCGTCATATCACTCTTATTTTAAACGAAATACTTTTTTAGACAGAGATTTGATTTTTTATTCCAAGTGTCTTCGCTTTTTTCTTGCTGATTCAAAGTGCCAGCAATTACACTGTATTTCGTGACTCATTTTTTCTTTAAATAAACAGTCAGTGATAGTAATAAAATCCATCCATCCAAGACAATGTATAAAACAAACATCCTAATGGATCAGGTGAATTTGTTAAAGTGGAGTGCGGGCAAGGTGGTGCACGGGGATTATTCATGTGTAGTGACAGGCAAGACCATTGGCTGATCAGTGTAGTTAGAGGCGGAGACTGGCCAGTCCACGTTGCATTTGGGTTTTACATGTCACGCACTTGATATTTTACTCAAGTGGTCAAGTGTGTTATATAAGAAATTGTGATTTGCAGACACCTATAAATAAAGTTGAATAGCAGCGTATGATATAGCTATTGTTTTGTTGGCTCATCACACCTGGGATTATAGGATTTTATTACAATGGCCAATTTCAAACTTGACAACGGTATAAGGCAACCTCTAACACATCAGTCATAAATGTCAAAATGGACCAATAAGAGCCCGTATAATTTGAAGCGGATGATTTGAAATCATTGGGACATGGCAATTTTGATGTTTTTTCACCGCTTTCCGATGCGTTTTTTGGAATAAAACTTTATTGGGCAAGTTTATCACGCAATTCCGCATGAGTACATCCGATTCCCATTAAAAAAGTCACTACTGCTCCTCTTATTTCAGAAAAAGCTGGAGGAACTTGAATGCTGCTAACCCCATTGAATTTGATATGGCTGGGTGATCGCTTCACATTGACTGGGAATTATATACCCGTCAAGCCACTTTAAATACTTTGCTATCAAAAATATAAAATGTAAAAGAATATTTATGTTAAAAACCTGGTTGGAGAAGGTCTCTGCAGCCACATTTGTTGATAATATAGCTGGTCTCACACTCAATCATACAGCCGGAGAAGGAATAGTTTGCTGTATAGAAAAGCAGTGGATTCGGTTTTTTCTCAGTATCGAAACAGGAGGAGGAGGCAAGCGAATGTTCTAAAGAATATTTACACATAATTTATTAGCAAAACTCAAGAAGGAAATTAGTCTGAGCCCCCCGGACTGTTGACCCTGGCCCATATATGGTCACCAACAAAGTATATATTGTTACGTATCTTGGACACTGAGGCTTTGTTAATTTAAGGGATTACTCCAACCAAATTCTGCAAAGTGCTTAGACAAGTAAGAAGGATTAGACAGATTTGGTGCATTTTATAGAACTGGACTTGTGGTTTAGTTCCAGTGGGGAGGTAATGCCCTAATTGTTTTGAAAAACCATGACATCATCAGCGATGGTATTACCGTTGTTTCCAATAATTGATCGATAATTTCATAGGAAGAGCAGAAAGCTGAATATACATGAGCTTACCACACCTTTGTGTAAAAGGATGGATGATTCAACACCTGGCATAACTCCAGTACTCAGATCAAACAGGGGAACTTCATGTGGCTCATGGAACATTATCTACAAATTTTTAATATCTTGAACGCTTATGTTTTATTATTAATAACAAGGATAATTTATTGCCTTTACTGGAAGAAAATGAATAAAATAACGGTGTATTGAGTGGGCAGTTATCAAAAAGAAATAAAAATTATAATCATTACTTTATTCATGAACAGAATGTTGATGTCCAATGGTTATTAGAACATTTTTTGTCCATAAAACCTTTAAGGAGTCAGTGCGCATTTGCGTTGCGTTTCATGCACCGATATTACAGAGGATATCGTCTGACAGCTCACGTCGACGGGTGCAAATGAATATGAAGTAGGTTTACTAGCCATCGCAGTGTGTAGCAGCTAGTGATGGCGAAGAATAACGAGTGAATTTGACGGATAAAATTTTGATGATTGCCAATTGTGAAATATTGTGTTAACATGAGACAGAAAATCAATAACCAATAACTGGTTAGCACATGCGCAACGAGATTTGAGTTGGGAATGATGTGACAAACAAACATCTAATAGAACTAACACCGAGACATCGATTGTGTTGTAAGGAAAAAAGGCGAAAGGGGAAAGAGAAGGTAATTCCACATACATGTATAGTGACAATTCGAAAACAAAAGCCCAAAAATACCTCGAAAAGTCAAACTTTGCAGTTACCCTTTCAGACCAATTGAACACACAACATTATGTTCGATTGCAGATTCTGACAGATTGAAGCTTGTGCGATAGAATAGTCACCTGACTTGAGCTGTCAGGCGATATCCTCTTTAATATCGGTGCGTGAAACGCAATGCAAATGCACACTGTCACTTTAATTGTATCCTGACGTAAGCATGGTTCAATGTCTTATGTAATAACAATCGCTACTTACTGCAAATCCCTCAGAATAAGAGTTCGGGCCAATCGAGTAATGGTCTGTGTTAACACTGAGATGCAGTCGTAGACCACCAGCTTTTCCAGGTGTAGAAGAGGTCCAGTTCCCATCAGAATTGAACTGGAAGCAGTACCCTGAACAAAAACAGCAGTTGCCAACGGTTGACAATAAAAGAAACCCAATTAACAAGTTGTCCTCTCATTCCATGAGTGAAGAAAACTCTTTCTTCTATAATCAGACATTAACTTCTATTCGTTCTTATTCAGGGAGAGCTGAACACCTGATTGAAATTTCACTGCGCAATCAATTCCTATTCAATGATTATACACCGAGCATAAATTTTTATGATCATGTTTATACCTTCATTAATCCACTTTGTACAATAATTCACTGACCAATTTATGCAGTAAGTTGTGCATAATTATTGTATAAAATGGAATAGTGACGGTATAAACATGATCATACAAACTTATGCTCAGATTATAGGTATGAAAAGTTACCAATTTTCTACGATGCTCGTTTTAAAATCATATATCCTGTTTCACAATCAAAATAAAATAAAAAATTTTGTGTCATGAGTTTTTTTCAGTTTGTAAATACAAAAAGAAATTTAACACATGCCACTGCGCTAATTAGTAAGAATTAGTTTTATGATATCAAAATTTGGTGAAGTTTCATTCAGTTTTGTCAGTGACTTCACTAGTTTATGTTGAGTGAATTTATCGCATGATCCTAACTGATTGCTTCAAATAAAATCACACCAGCTGAAAAATAATAAATCAAAAAATAATTTTGTGTGTTTAACACAACAATTGGCATTCCCAACAAGATTCAATTTTTTTAATTTTTATTTATCAAAGGGTTTTTAATGATTAATTGACTTTTACCTTAAAAACCTACTTCCAACGCATATTTACCTCCACTTGGAACTCTGACTCTTTTGAATATGCTGGAGCAGTCTGTGTCTTTGCCGACTAACATACAGGCTAAAAAAGTGCTCTTTGGAGAAGGGGCAGCATCGCTAAACCACTGCTCTACATCTCCGTCAGTGAATGCATTGAGAAATTCCAACTCTGGATCACTCTTGTTGTAAAATCTGCAGAGATTTTCGAGAAATTATTGAATAAATAGATGAATAAGGTAAAATACTTCAGGATAAATTGCAATTCTTGCAGACAAAAGACCAGCCCAGTTAAGCAACCAACAAAGAAATGTGTGAAGATTCGTTTTAAATGGCACTCAGTTAGCCACTAAGTAGGCATAATAAGTTATATTGTGAAAGAACTATCTCCCATTAAAATCGATCAAGGAGATTCAAGTCCCTTTACTCAATCACGTTAGTTTGCAGTAACCTTACTGCACCTACATCTCCATCCAATACTCCAATAAAATTGACAAGGGCTTATAGAGAGAGAAAGAAAGACAGCAAATAACTCACTGCAAGGGGTCCCAGCAATGGGCCATGTAAGGCCAACAACCCTAACACCTACGCTGTGTTACATAGGGTGTCAATGGTGGAGTGGAATGGGCTATTGGACGAGCCATCAACCCATCATTCTTTTGGGATGGTGGGATTGCGCAATCGGTTAGCGCGCTTGCTATTCACCGCCAGGCGATCAGTGCCGCAAGAGTTGTGGGTTTGAATCCCATTGGGGGAGCTTTCTAGGTTGAATGTTCCAATCCCAAGCACCCTTGGGTGTATACCTCTTCTTAAATTTTCATACAATGGATCTGAGATCTCAATCCACAAGGGTACAGACAAACCATTATGGTACCTACTGTTGTTCATATGTTGGTGATGTATCAAAAATATCATACAGCACACTATAATAAACGTCACCAAACATCTCTGCTGCATCTTCTATTGCATCAGACATCCATAAATTCCTGTTACAAATGGATATTGTTGGAAACTGTAAAGAAATAGAATACAGTGTACTTCACTTTATTCAGACTATAATTATTCCAAATGCTTTTTTACTAAAGCACAGGATGTTGCTCCTTTCCTCCAAATCTCGAGGTATTTTAAATCCACTTAATAAAAGTTAGCCTGATAATAAAAACATTTGGAGGTACCTTAACAACACATTTCCTAATCCAGAAATTTTTAGTTTATGCGGCCTTTAACAGCGCATCTGATTATAATTATTGATTGGATTAGAGAGCCTTCTCAAGTATGTTATAAAAAGTTAAGTATTGATTCGACTGTACTGTACAAGCACAATATAACTACAGTAGAACTAGTTTAAGTGCTCAAACGGTGCAAGATGCTGGTAGAGGCATTTCATTATCAACCACTTTCTCTCCTCCGTTTAAGTATATAACCATTAAGTGCCGCAGTTATGGCCACCATGTCAAAGAGGATAACTCCAAACATTTCGTAAAAATTAAGATGGAGCTAGATAAAAAGACTGGTCATACAAGAAAAAAAGATAGTTATGTATAGTTATGGTAGTTGTGTATAGGCAATCAAGACATATTGTTTCATATCCATCATATAAGTATGCTGACATATTCCCAGGATTGCTCGATTTTGACTAGGAATGACATATATTTTTCCTTCAAAATATGGGTTAGGTTGAGGAATTATATGGTTTACTACAATGTACTGTTTTGTGGCAGGTGTTGTCTAGCCAGCAATTTATTAGTTGTCTCACCACAAAGAAGGGGGCCATTACTGTGGCACTTTATGGGTATATACTTAAACGGAGGGGAGAAAGTGGTTGATAATGAAATGCCTCTACAAGCATCTTGCACCGTTTGAGCACTTAAACTACAGTAGAACCATCATGCTTCTCCGCATGGTTTTTCACTTATAACTTCTGGGCTGATAGTTCAATGATCTCCTTACTTTCACATTATATCTATCAATGTGTCAAATTACATATTGTAAATATTTGAGGTTGGATGCGCATAACTTATTGAGATTTAGCCAGATAAAAAAAGCTCCTCTTGATTTTGTTAATTTGCTGTTTTCGATGGTTCCCTGCAGGTCATATGACTTGTCACAATGTAACGCTATTTCAGTCTGAGGAAAGTATTAATGGCTGTTGTGATAATAGCTTTCATAGTAGCGATAAAGATAGCTTAGAAAATTAATCTTGAGCTACACTACAAACTTCATGAATTTCGTGTACACCATCCATCTGTTGATTGATTGATTGATTTATTAGCTAGCACAAACATTAAAAGTTGCGAAAAATGGATGCATATACTTTGTCATAATAAGAGCTTGCTACCAGTGTATGGAACTATTGACTTTTTAAAAAAGAATCTCATTAAGTGTGATGCACATTTGCCTCAGAAAACAGTCTTTGCCCCATGAGCTGCGATGTTTAATATGTCTAAGACGACAGGAAGGGCAATGTTCGAGAAAATCGTGTATAAAGTGGTCTTCATCAGAAAAACAGCACATGATAATGGATTTAGTTCTCTGTTTAACAATGGTATCGATATCGCCTACGTCAAGCCCTAAATTCTTGGCATCGTTGAAAACTTTTCTTAGTAATTTCTTGTCCTTAGCATATATGTGTAGCACTATAGAGCTTTTATACACTTTTCAAATGCTGCCCTAGTGACATAATCACCAAATAAAAATGTATATATACATATACCTGTGAAGGATGAATTTGCATGAATTCATCAGTCTCTATTTGAGATTATAATTTTATAACATTTTATAAAGGGAAGGTGAAAACCTGGTAAAGTAATAGTTTTACAAAATATATGAGTTTCTCATTTCAGCTGCAGACTCATTGATTTAGAATCCCATATTTTATAAGTTAAACAAGGGGAGAAAACTCTGACTTTTGAGAATTTTTCTCAATTTGTGAATTACGTATTTTTGGAAAACAAAGTTCAGATTCAAAGTGCTTTGTACGCTGGAAGAAAAATCTACATTATCCATCCACTTGAGATATGAAACCTCAAAATTGAGGACAAATTCCCATACAGTTTTTGTGAGCGGCTCAAGGGAGCAACTTCAAAATAAGGGTAAATACCATCAAATTGTATACAGTTCTATGACAAAAATGATTTGGTCTGCTCATAGCATTTAGTGGAGTAAACTCTAATTATTCCAACAATTATTGAAACAGTATTGGGTACGTCATCAATTGATTTCAATATAAACAGACACAAATCTTAGCAGACCTTAGGTTTGAGGTTCTTTGTCTGATAATGTTTGTGATGCTTAGAATTTCTTTTTAACTTACTTGAATATCTTTAGCTCTTTTATAGCTGATCTTAGTATCAACGCTATTTCTGCCATACGCCTCCATGAAGCCCCTTGCGTTGAGTCCAAATATCACAATCGATGCAACAATCAGAACCATCCACGCCACTCTAAAATCAAAGAGAGGCTACCATAACTAATATATGTGCCTGTTTGCCACCTCATAAGTGTCTCTAGATTGGATCAGTGCCGCATATGCCGTCATATCAAATGGATATTTCTTCCCCTTTGTTGATAGTTATAGAAGATTGCTTGTTTGCAGGAGAGTGCCAGGGCACCTATAACCATATCATTTCCGAGCTCAAAGGTCTCTTTGGATGCAATGTGTCTTGCATGGCAATGCGCTACCATTGTGGAAATATTGTTCTCTTCTAAAATCTCGAAACACTCCTTTTCTTCTCTTAAAAATGAAAAAAATTACTACTTTTTAGTTTACCTGCGAATGATGTTGAATTCTTTGTGGTACACATATCGTACTCCGTGAAGGCCAGAAGCAGCCTAGCTGTAACTGCTCTATAAAATAATGGCACGGACAATTTTTGATGGCAGGAAACTGATCGCATATTATACTTCATTGACGTTTCTTCTGCAAAATTCACCGGGTGTACCCAGTTGTAGTGGTCATATTTAGAAATTAAAAATCTGGCGCCAAGAAATGGCGGCCGTGTTTCTAAAGTGCTCTCTCTAAAACTGGCAAATTTAGCAGGATTGACCACCAATATCAGTCACCTGAGCCACCATTGATAGGAAACAGCTTCTACTTATCAATAAGAACTCCAAACCCCTTCAGAAAACCATCTGGAAGGACAATATAAGGCAGGAGGTAAAGAGAGTTGAGCCATCATTGCTACGTAGTAAAATCCATGGCAAAAGGAGTGGAGTCAGACAGAGGTTTAAAGAAAGTAAATACCAGGGAAAGATCAAGATCAACCTACCCAGTATCTTCCTCACCAATGCCAATAGAATATATAACAAGCTAGATGAACTAGAGGCACTGGTAAGCTCCAAACAACTGAGAAACTGTTGTTGTCTAGCCATCACTGAAACTTGGCTTGATGACTCCTATACAGAAAATTTCATTAGTCTACCTGGATACGCTCCAGTAAGGCATGATCGGAACGTTAATGACACCAATAAAAAGTGTGGAGGCGGACTATTACTTTATATAAACGATAATTGGGCAAATTCATTTACCCTAGTGTCGACCTACAACGACCCACACTTAGAGACTATGGTTGTTAAAGTGAGGCCATATTGGCTTCCAAGAGAAATAGCCTGTGTTCTCCTCATTCTGGTCTACTCTCCTGTATTTGATCCATCAACTAGTACTAAGGTCAAGGAATTGGTCTCTAGGATACATCAAACTATAGAAGAAGCTGAACAACAAAATCCCAACTCTGCCATCATCATATTGGGAGACTTCAACAGTGCCAGTGTGAATCTCAGAAGGTACAAGCAAAATGTCACATGTACCACAAGAAATAGTAGAACATTGGACAAAGGTTATGCACTTAAGTCTTACAGCTTTAGGGCATTTCAGATGTCACAGTTGGGCTCAAGTGATCACCACTCTGTACTACTACTTCCCAGTGATCATCGACTGACTGACTTGAAGACTAAACCTAAACTGATAAACAAGCAGGTATGGAATGCAGAGAACATCTTACAACTACAAAGCTGTCTAGACGACACCGACTGGTCAGTGTTCTTCGAAAACCCCTCTGTGAACCAACAAGCTGAATCTATCACTGACTTCCTCCAATACTGTGTGGAACTTAACATCCCAACCATCACAGTAAAGCAACATCTTGACAAGTCATGGATGAATAACACCATACGAAAACTACTAGCAGATCGGCAATCAGCTCTCAAAGCAGATGATGACCCCCTACGTAAACAGCTGCAGTCTTCCATCCAGCATGAGATTAGGTATGCCAAGCGAAGGTTAGCCAATCAAGTAGACGTGAAGTTCCAAACAGTTAGTAAGACCGCTTGGGCTAATTTGAAATCTCTGCTTAAATTGAATGATAATCGTGCTGAGTGCTCTCTGAACGTCAATACCTTGAATACTTTTTTTGCTAGATATGAGACTGATTCTGTGATAATACCTGATCTGCTTTCTGTAGATCCTAATGTTGAATTTTTTACTATCAGTGATGTGTACAATGTGTTCAGGAACGTAAACGTTGGTAAAAGTAGTGGCCCTGATGGAATATCGGCTTTGTTCAATATCTCGCTACAAAGTGCCACTGTGCCCGATATTTGGAAAGCTGCCAATATAGTGCCTTTACCTAAACTGAAAGGCGCAACAGAACCTAAAGACTTTAGGCCCATCGCCCTGACACCAATCCTCACTAAGTGTCTTGAGAAACTTGTAGCGCCCCACATCAGTGCTCACATTGCCGATAGTAACCAGTTTGCCTATAAACGTGACAGCAGTACAGACGATGCACTATTGTTGTTACTTGACAAAATCACTAATCATCTCGATAGCTCTGCAAAGAATTATGTACGCTCGATTTTCATTGACTTTAGCAGTGCTTTTAATACAATCAACAGTAACACCCTAGTCCAAAAGATGTCATCTCATAAAGTAAACCCCAACATCGTATCCTGGTCATATAACTTTCTGTCATCACGTACACAGCGAGTGAAAGTAGGTAATACTCTATCTAACAGCATCATAACATCAACTGGATGCCCTCAGGGATGTGTCCTCAGTCCCATCCTCTTCTCACTTTACGTAGACGACATGGCAGTAAGCGATGATCACACCATCATAAAATACGCCGATGACACTGTGATATTAGAATTCATCTCGCCAAAATCACCATTATCACTGCAAGTTGAAATCAATAATATCAGATCCTGGTGCACAAGAAACAGTCTGCTCATCAACACAAAGAAAACCAAAGAGCTTGTTTTCTGTAATCTACGCGATGATCCTGACCCTCCACCAATCATGATCAACAACTCCGCCATCGAACGAGTAGATGAATACAAATATCTTGGCACCACACTCAATCATAAGCTTAACTTCAATACGAACACCAAAAACATCATCAGCAAGGCTAACAAACGACTATTCATCATGAAGCAGCTAGCCTTTATGAATGTAAAGACAACTACCATTAAGCTGGCATACACCTCATTTCTCGAAAGTGTCCTACAATATCACCTATGTATTATATACAGACACCTCTCATCTGATATTAAGAACCAGTACAATCACCTCATCAACACAACACGTAGACTAAGCAAAGGCAGGCTTGAAGTTACAACCATATACGATATATTCGATAAGTTCTTCAAAACTAAATGCCTGAGAATGTTCGCTTCGGGCAAAGACACTGTCATAACGCTAGAACAACTCCCATCTGGTAGATACAGAGTACCAGCCTACCGTGTAAACTGCCGTAAACACTGTTTTCGCTCATTATGTGTAAAACTGCTCAATCGAATAGCTTGATTCATTTATTATAAATCTAGTCAATGCTTTATTAAAATTTTTAAAACTTTATTTTTATTCACAGAGCACAAGAGAAACATTGATTTTATCATGAGAATTGATACAAATATATACATACACATACACATACACAAAGGTGTTTTGTTTTTGTATTATATGTGTGGGGACATAACTCCTATTCTGTGTTATCTTATTAAACTAATCTTCAGGGAATTCCAGGTTGAAACTGCATTGTGGGGATTTTGTTGACTTGCCAATTTATTTACCAAGTAAACTTGCAGAAGTCTGCTCGTGTTAGATCAGGACAAATTTAAAATTTTCAATAGGTATAATGTCAGATCTTCATGAGGTTAGTATGATACTGTCTTGCGGCAGCATATCCGCAATATTTCTCAAAATTGCATATAATAAGTGAAATGTTAAAAATTCTGTGGCTCCCGATCCACTGGTCACGCCACGGCGTGACCAGTTGATTGGGAGCAATAGGCATGCAGGCAATTGGATAAAACTTGTTCTAGGTTACACCCTATTTCTTTATATTCAGCACGTTGTTATACCCTTGAAACACCTTTTATTTAAACTCTTAATATTTCACTCATTAAAAGCAATTTTTAGAAGAAATGAGGATATGCTGCCGCGCTGCCGCGCTGCCGCTGACATGATCGCTACAACTGCGTACAAGCTTAATTTTGGATTCACCACGTTGTTCAACCCTAGAAACACCTTTTATTGAATTTTTAAGAAGATTTAGGATTTTAACAAGATATCATATCACATGATTTTAAAAGGTGGTCAGGGGCAGCACGACATCTCAACGAGAACAAAACAAAAAGCAGCCTAGACATAAGACTGCTCAAACATGATAGCATGAGACAAATTTGATGTAGGACAAAAGAGTGTACCCAGTTGAAGAGGTCAGCCGCAGCACTACTGCATATCCCAAATATTCACACTATCGATATGTGATTAGTGGGAAGTCAAGAGTTTGATGCAGTTGGCACAAGTCAAGACTATAGTACTGGGTTCTACATTGTATATGTTTTATCATTGCATGAGATGGTTGATGAGAGGCAGGGCTACCGCATATCCCCATATCATGTCAATAGCATGTTGGGAAAGTATGCGAAGCTGGTATATCTAAGTTTTTCAGACTCTGACAGTTTGGTTTCTTTCTGAAATGTGAGGCACTCATTGAACTCGTTGCTCATGTGTTATGCAAAAGATATCCAGCCAAAAAATGACATAAGAGGCATTAGAAACGTCAAAATGTTGTTTGTAATTGCCCCAAGACAGTGGTCTTAAGACCATACAATATCATACTAGCATCAAGTATCCTGCCATCAAGTATTTATAATCTTTGATACTAGTCCCATAGGAAGTTTGACATAATTCAATTGAAAATTTTCAATCTGTGCTGGTCTGATACGAGCAGCCTTCTCTCCAAGTTTACTTGGTGAATTAATTGCCATGCCAACAAAATCCCACAATGCAATCTCAACCTGGAATTCCCTGATGCTTAGATTACCTAGATTACACAGAATAGGAGTTATTTCCCCACACATATAAGGCCAAAACAAAACACCTTTTCATGTCTAAATATGACCACTACAACTGGGTACACCCGGTGAATTTTACAGAACATACACCAATGAATTTGATTAAATTAAATTTGTGGGTGTTATTTGAAAGCGTTTCAACCGGTTTAAATCGAGAGCAGTATAAAGGCCTAGTTTAAGTGCTGATTTAGGGTCCAAATAGTGAAATACCAAGGACTTATTATTACATATACTTATTATATTTGAGATTAGTTCCAAGCAATCCAATAACTTTGGAATATTCAAATATGAAAAATATAGAATAGCAGGTTTCTGATATATTATTAACGGTAATATTCTGTGTAAAATTTTAATATTGTCTGTTCAAAATCATGTCGTGAACGGATCCCAATGAGGCACTGATGGTTAGTTTTAGCGCCGATGTTAATCTGAGTGATCGTGACCGATTACGAACCTCTGAAACAGCCATAAAAATAAATCTCTGGTTTCCACTCAAATTAGTCCATCTCAACTGTAGATAAACTCAGGCTGCCAGTCAATTCAATCTTATTTCATATCAAGAACTTTTGGTAAAGTTTTCAGCTTCATGTCTGATCAATGACTTGTTTGATGAGTCCAGTTGAGTGCCAGCACCTTATTGACATTCTCATAAGAACACCATTTTGCAAACGAGAAATGCGCCCACCAACTTCTGTTACTTTTGTGCAGCAGCGGATAATATTCTTCTATATTCATTTTAGATTGTAGACATGTTGGATAGCGCACCCAACAAGTGATTGCATGGATCTTGATTTATAGATGATGAACGATGAACGCAATCTCTAAGTATATATTCCACCTATTTTGAAATTTCTTGCAATTAATTTGACTCTTCCACCTGCATTGACAAAAACAGCGTTTTCTGCCTCATTTCCTCCCTAAAATGACAAAACGTCGTCGAATCAAATTTTTGGTTCAGGTATTCATTTTCAGTAGCTCGGCAGCATTCCACCAGTATATGATATGTTGATATTCGGACAGGTCTTTGACATTAACTTAAGTCCAAGTGTCGATTGTATCTGGTTGAGTGTTAATTGATGTTATTCGTTCATCTAGCTGCTTGTGTTATGGTGGCTATGCTAATGTATTACCCAGCAGGGTGGTTCAACTCCACTGAGACTTCGGCCTGCTAAATAAACTGCAGTGAACTGTCCAACTATCAACATTATTGATCACGTCAATCACTATCATAAGTGAAATTACTCTCAGTTGCTTACCTACCCAAGCATCTGTGTTATAACCATTTTAGTTTGTTAGCTAAACGAACACAGTGCAAACCAAGAACTTCCGTCAACTTCTGTCCCATCAGATCCTCATCAAAAGTTGAAAGTCAGCATGAGGGTAAATAAAGGTTACCCCAAATCAATACAATATGATGTATAAAGGGACATTTAATTTCAATGTTATTTTACATGAAGATGTTGTGAGGCGTCTGAGCCAGGAGACATCACGTCAGCTGACTCGCTTAGGAAACATTGGAGACACTACACATAATCTTTCCTAAAATGCCATTCTGTTGTTGGAGTTACCTGATCAATTATTAAAATTAAATATTATGCAATATTGGTCTCACTACATTTAAGGCCAAGTCAGTTTAAAGAATTTTCTAAATCTGATAACTATTGGTTTGGATATCAGATCGTATATTGATAAATGACCGTAACGCTGTATTGCCTTGATGTGTTTGTGAACTAAGCTGATGCTTTGATCAGCTGTTGCGAATAATCCGACAGATAGAAATGGTCTGTGCATCACTAAATATGAGAGGACACTTTCCACCAACATCTTCTGGTAAACCTATAACCTTTTTTATAACCAAATTCATAACATGCCGAACATGAACATGCTGTCAAATAGACAGAATATATTCAACTTGAAACTGATACACATAACATAGCTTAGGTAAGTTTGTAGTCCAGATAAAATCAGCGAGTATGACTATATACACTGACACACATATATGTACGCACAGTAGTTTGATCAAAATATAAATACTGTTGTATTCTATATCAATCCATACACTTTTAATTGTTGCATTTTATTGGTTATAAAAACTCATGAGGAAGATCGTTGTTATGACAGATATTGGGTTCAGACTGCTGTGGCACATCTTAGATAGACCAGTTGATGAAGAAGACTTGATTACGAATTCTTTATTGATATTTGGTCTCTCCTGCAGTCCTCTCAGTTTCTTAAGTTCAGATGACAAGTCAATGGATTCATTGCACAAGGAGTTGGATAAGTCGATTGTGATATTAGTGGAGATATGCTTCCCAAATCTCGGTACAGTTAAGCTGATGTTTACCAGTGACTGATAATTGTTGTGTACTAGAAAATCTCCATATTCAACTTCGAACCAATCATCAACCACCACCTGCAATGAAATAATTAATCAGGCTATGATAGTTATGTCAATTGTATGTAATAGACTCTTTAGCTTATGACATCTCTTCTTGCAGAAATAAATAAAATAGAAAAATTAAAAAGAAAAAAATTTAGAAAAAAGAGAAGAAAAGGACCATGACTCATCACTTTAACTATATTCTGTTAGGGGCGGATTCTCTTATGATTCATTACTCGTTGATGACTGACAGACTAACTGACTAACCATCCAGAATTAGCTCTACAATATTGGAAAGTTGTGAAAACATTGTGTGTCACGGTACCTTCTGTTTCATGATGACATAGCCCAGCCCTCCAAAGTACATGTAGTTTAGACCTCTGTGGTTTGATCCGCATTGTGGTGGCAATACTGGCTCAACACTTGCTTTGAACTCCAGAAAATGTGATGTCATCTGTTAATGCATAGTACATGTATAGTTAGTTAGGGTCAGTAGTTTCAGGCAACTCTGCTTCATAACCATAAATCTTCTTCTTCTAAACAAGTCTGGAAAGTTGAAAGATTTTTAAGATGAATGATGTTAATATTACCTGCTCGCAGTAGGTCATATATGGTGGAGAATCATTGTTACAGAAATTATATTTTTCAATGGAAAGATCAGTCTGCACTAAGCCATTGTAGGTGTGAATTATGTCCCCATTAACATCTATCTACAAATCAGGATATATCTACGATTAGATTTATTATAACAATCAAATTCTGAATATAATGACAACATTCAAATGTTATGAGCAGCTGTCCCATATCTCTTTAACACCACATAGAGAATGACACAAATGAATCAAGCAACAATTTTATTTTAATAATTAATAAAATCAGGCCTGTTCAACTCACTGATCATGTCATACATAAATTTGTGGTGGTGGTGCTGCAACTATACCCTTGGTACAGTGTATAGAGGCGGTGACTTGTGACACATATGCAAAGGCCGATCTGGTAAATAAGTGAGTGCTAGAATCAATCTATTACCTGGTCAGTGCTCGTGAATATGTATATGTTTATATTCATTTCACATATTCTATAATCAAATCTTCGCCAACGAGTATGTCCAGTGTGTACCAGAACTTTGAAGCTTGCCCTTTATATATGTTTAGGAATCAGAAGAACCAGTTAAATCATCATATCACATTATTTTCCATGACATCAACAGCAAAGAATGAAATTGGTATTTAATTATTCTACTAGAACAGATAGACCAGAGAACCCAACAACCCGGATTAAATAAGTAATGCATTTTTTCAGTAATAAGATGGTGTTGAAAACTATAGCAGCTGATTTAAAATCAATTTTTAATGTTTGAATTTTTATCAGCATTTGCATTGGGTATAATAGAAGTAGGGACAGTAAAATATTTCAACTAAGCTTCTGATATCTTGATTTTAATTTGTTTGTGTTATGATGTATCGTTTTATCGCAGCAAAGACTGCCAGAGCTGAAAAAGAGAAATTTTAATTCAGTTCAATTTTATGTCTGGGATTCAAACAGTATCTTGGAAGCTTCCAATATAATTTGGCATATGAAGATGAATTTGAATGCATGACAAAGCGGAAAAACAAACTCGAGGCTCACCCAAACAGCTGTCATAGCTGTTGTGGGACAAGCCATTTATTTTTGGCGCTAATTTCCAAAGCCTACAGGTTGAGTCAGTCAAGTTAAGATGATGTAAGGAAATACTTTGCAATTAAATGTTCAACACAAGGTTGTTGACTCAGCCCAACATAGCTCTTTAACAAGCACCCATAGCCCCATATCAACAAGCTGCAGCACAACTCGACCCAAAACAATGTGCCAGTAAAATAGTTAAAAATGAGGTTGATGATGACGATACAATGTCTTTACATTTTAGCTGTTGCATTTGTGCCGGGATATTTTCCATCGTGAGGTGCCTCCGTCATGATTGCTGTCAACGAGTTCTCTGAATCCAAAGTGATAGTTTTTGAACTTTTAGCCATACGACCTGATAAAAATAACATTTATAATGCCATTAAACAACCTCAGCCAAAAATGACAGATTTGTGTGATAGATCAAAATCTCTGATTAGCAGGTCATCAACAGGGTAACAACATGAGATCATTTTGGGTTCGGTAAATGAGAATGGTCTTTATTAAGATTCAGCGCCAGGCATGGGAGATGATGCAATATCTTGCAACATTACTAGAACGATCAAAAGCTCAAATAATGTGTAAAGGCATTCTTAATATGGTGCCACAACTATTCTAGGTTACAATAAACTGCACTGCATGTGAAGACAATATAGCAATTGTTTTATAGATTTACACTCAGGTGTTAGATGCAGTATAAAATGTTCAACCTTCTCTGCATCACAGATTAGGATTTCGAAATAACAAGCTTAGCATTGGCCTCAGACATGTATGCACTTAGCATGCTAAACCAACCTTGTTCGTTGATAGACTTTTCAGCAAAAGACAAAAGATCTATCTCGATTGTCTCATTCGGAGTGAAGTCGGCCGTATTTGATATTTCGATTTTGCCGATATATTTTGCTAATCGAACGCTAGTCAAAACTGTGCCAAACTGTATCAAAAACATAATAGAAATTAACATTCCCTGATTGGCTGGCTTCCTCTCCTGATCTTAGAGTCTGTTAAAGAGCACAGGCCAAAGTCTGGTATCTCTAAAATTTCTTTGAAGCTGTTGGTTTGTGGTCTGGTCTTGCCAACATCATGCATATCTTTTCATTGCTCTGCTTCTGATCACACGACATTGGAGTTCAAAATATTGAAAAAAAACAACCAGCTTTACAATTCTTAATCACATATTGATCTGTGTAGCTGTAGATAGTGTTGCAAGGGTGTCATCCTGACATCGTTTGGAGTAAAGACCCTACAATGCTTATGTTGTTTTGTAGGCCAACCATTCCCACAATATGGATAATGTTGGTTGCGTTCTGGAGGCAAATTATGAAGGCGGTGATGACTTATAATCATTGAGAGCTGAATCGTCACAGCTGTGAGTGATTTGGTTTTCACCAAAATGTCCGCATTCGTTTCTGTTTTAAATTATTTTACTCAATAACTATAACTTGTAATTGAAATGCTTATTTTGGTTTGGGTTAGAGCAGACGCTTCACTCATAAAGAAGGGTGTTGTACCGGGGTGGGAGTATACACCATGAGCTCGAGACAGGCAGCTATATTAAGAGAAGCTAGAGTACCTGTCAAACTAGCTGTTTTCATTGAGTACCTCACTGCTGAGGCTGTGGTTTTGGCTGTTAACGCTGCGTGTGTCAACAAGAAAAATAACGATGCTACTGACATAGAATTTATAGAAGGTGTATTGGGATCTATGTAGATTTACTGTAGTTATTTTATCTTTAGTTTATTGCCACAGAGGTTGTACCTAAAATTAATATTGGTGAAATTTACCATATGTTTTAGGCCACACAAAACTGAATATTAATCTCATCTTTGCTCATAGAAACAGCTCTTCAGATAAGCAAAACACACATTACACTAATATACATAATGCAGAAAACAACAATATAGAAACACTTACATATGGTGATGTATCAGGGCATAGCTTAGCAAAATTTCTGTGCACAAAACATGTGTCTCCTCAGAACCATCAGAAAAGAAAAGTAAAACCACTAATCCAACCTCCCCAAATAAGAGAGCTGTGAGATTTAAGTTGGGAGTTACCCTCTATCAGTGCATGAGAGGATAACTCCTGACACAGAAGGATAGAAGTAGAGAGGCCTTCAGAGGCTAATACATAACAGTTGTCCATAGCCTACATATCACACACAACTTTTGATGGCAGAATAACAATAAAACTAATATGCCTAGAAAGTATAGAATTATGAAAACCTAGATAGCACTCCTATGGTGATTTCTCAAATCCAAAAAAATCCTCAAAGGGTCGGTCCTATTAGAAAAGTGGATATATTACTCCAGTGATTAAATATTATGAGTTCAAAGAGCAAATAAAAATAATGATAATTGTGGAAAATACCATTTTAGTTTTTTTCCAATTATTTTAGCAAGGGTCATATTGGACCATAGTGATCAGGGGGAGGCAATAAATCACTTTGATCCACTATGATCCCAATTTTCAGACTTAGCAGTAGTTTTACTGCAACTAGGTTCACAGGCTGTATTATCTCATATGCCTTAATGAATTTTCAGCCTGAGATGTTCAAAACTATACCAAACATGCCCTAGTAAGACTGTCACTTTAAAATATCTGAATTTTTATCTTTAGAGAAAGTAAGTTAAGTAAGGCTTCCAAGGAGTGACTTTGCACAACTTTTGCGTTCTAGGTCCAATTCAATCAACCAAACAAGGGCGGCGTAGTGGTTGGGATTTGAGCTAGACATCTGAGGGTTGCTGGTTCAAATCCCATTTACTACATATGCCGCTGAATGAAGTGAGCTTTCAGACAATAGGCTAGCTTGCCAAAGCCTATACCGGGGTACATGAATACAATTTCATGCGTATTTTTCTTCTTTTTTTTATGTGTTTATTGCTTACTAAAAAAACTAGAATATGAAGAACGGTATTAAAGGTATATAGGAAGTTGAAATGCGATGGGACAGTCAGATAGCACGAAGCTAGAACAGAGAATGCCCGACTAGAACACTCAACGTCACACTGGCCTGCCTGAAAAACAGAGCAAAACATCCGCAACCTGCGAACAATCAGACCGCCTGTATGTGATGTTATTATGTAATATGTTTCATCTACTGTTAAGATAGCTGGATAGCTGCTAATAAAAAGTGATATTTACATTTCACATTTCAAACAATTTTTCTCACTCACCATGAAGGGATAATCAGGATGATGTGTTGTCAGGTCAGCGCCTACCCGTACTCCTGAGTAGTAGTCAGGTAGTGGTCTGTTCTTAGAATCAAAACCTTGACCTGGAAAGCCCGGAGGAACCTGTACGTTTACTGATGATGACTGATGTATGCCTATGCCTGCCGGATTGGCTCCCGGTGGTGCAGGTGTAACAATAGGTCCGTTCGGCTCACGTGTAGGCAAAGGAAGTAGAAAGCTTGAAATATTGTTTTTTGATCCATCTGTAAAACTTGTGATAGGATATATAGTGATATCATCTGAAGCAGCTATCACAGGTTCAACAGGAGGAAAAGACTGATTAATTTGAGTCATCCTGTCAAAGCCCAAGACTACGGTGTGAAATAATATGGCAATTACTATATGTAAAAGAATGTAATGCTCCATGATGCTAGAGTGGTTTCTGAATGAAGCGGATATGAAATGAATGCCTTGGGCCTCATTTTTGATTGATTGATTCAGATTTTGAATTTTATAGAGAGGCAAGTTCAATCACCTGACAAGGGTATCCACTGCAATGTGTAAATTATGTGAAAATTGAGTGATTGCTAATTGTTTTATGTAAGTCTAGACAGAAGAAAACACAACCTTGGAGTGCTATTGACAGGGAGGTCATCAAACGCGAATCCTAAGGCCGCGGTTTTCTTTGTAAATTTTTAACTGATTTATTTAATACATTTTTTTATTTGATGGACAATAAGTTGCCATTGGCGAAATGGCCAAAAGTCAGAGTCATTTTCACAGTTAATGAAAGTATTTTTTGCAGATTTTGTACGTGCAATGAATGTAAATAAATACAGAAGGACAGAAGTATGGGAGTTGAGCGTAGTATAAAAACAGTATGGCAGCTTAAGATTTGACTTATACACAATCCGTTCTACTGTCTGTGATTCTAGTGATTTCTATTAAATTTCATTCGCGTATGTAATCGATTTCTTCTTGTCTTTTGTTCTCCTTTCTTGATTAACAAAGATGGTTAAGATCACTCAAATACATATATCATACCTTTTCTGCTCAAGTTGCCCTCTTTGAAAGTGTCAGTGATGCTAACCAATATATATATCACCTACACATACAAACATTTGCAGGATTGGCAGTAACTATGATGACCATCCTTCATTTTTTGGTTTATTCATGACCATAATAACCTTCGTTACAATCAAAGATGATCAAAATGGGTAGAAGCTTGTATAGCCTAAAAAGTTACTCTAACATGCCATTAAGGATACATAGAAATCGCTTTTGTATGCTAACTCACACCGACTACCATTATTGCAAAATTTGTTGCTAAAGTGAAAAAGTGCTGTAAAATTGCTGATGATAAATTTGACAAATCTAAAAACGAGATTTTTGCAAAAAAAAGTCGTCAATGTTAACATTATGAAAACAAATTTGAGATTCTTACTTTAGAAGGATCTTGGTTTCTGCTGCACTGTACTAAAACGTACAGCTGATATTTTGCTGATATTAGTTCACAGTTTCACTTAACACTTCTTTAACATGTTAAAAGTGCGTCATTCTCATTTGATAGAGAATATATTGTCGTCAGGAGATGGAAATGGAGCTACTTTTAAAGTTGATGAAGACTGTTGCTTGACACCTCTCCTCCCTCGGATGAATTTGATGAGTACAAGGATAGAGAACTCCACAAACTCACACAAAGTGAGCAAACTTGCTCCGATGCAAAATCCCAAAGTACCGCCCACATTTGCTGCAAACAAAACAACATCATCTTTTACAGATGTGTACTAATATCTCTCAAACAGAATTAGCATGCATTTATTACAATTTATATTTAGATGGGAATATAGCCCTACAGCTGCAGGTCATCAGAGATAACGAACGACAAATGAGTTATTTATCCCGAGATGCCTCTGGCACCCAATATTTTATATACCCTCATATATATATACTCGATAGCTCGGTTTTGCTATATAGGATCAACAGGTTTGAAACATGCGCGCTTAGGCTGGCAAAAGAGCTGAATTATTGCGTGGGTGGTGCATGGGAGACCATGCCGCAAAGTGTGCAGTTGTTTCTGTTTCTAGCATCCATTTAACTTGCGTTGTATAGTGCAATAGAATCTTACCAATCATAGTGATGAATGTGTAGGCAGGAACCTCCTCAAGAATTTGATACGACATCTTCCCAAAGTAAATATGCACCATCAGCTCATTCCTTCTGACATAATCAGTCCAATTAGCTGCAAAAAATTAAAAAATCTTGTTTATACTACTTAAATCGTGTACAGCAAGATGCCATCATGTGTATCATAAAATTGAACAATGCGTGATTATTGATAGACTTTGGGCATTAAATCTAAGGAAATTCTCTGTATATTGTCCTGTCTATAAATTTGAGACTGAGACTGAAAACATGGATTGGTCTTTAGGTAGACCTCAAATGCAAAATGAATTATTATCATATGTTTCCTTACTCTGTGATTAAACTTTCAGGGCCTGCATTGTAGACCTGTTAATTAATCAGTTTGACAATTTCCACATGCATCACAAATGACCTTTCAGGCCAACGCTCAATATAAAGGCTACCTCAACAAATAAACTGCTTTACCACAATATATATACTGAAAAATATACCTACCTCCTTCATTCAGCGTTCCTGCCATAAGAGCCATATAATTGAAGTTAGGGTACCTGTAATGTGAGACCTTGGGGAGGAATTCTGAGTTTTTACATGGTTCTGGACAGTCACAAGCCTGTAGCCCATCGCCTGCGTACTTAAATCTCTCTGTAAAGGAAGGAGAATGAAAGTGATGATACTTTATAATAATTCTGACATGAACTTAAGATGTCAGCAAAGCTTTAAAGGAACTAACCTCTCCCCATCCTTTTTACTAGAGTCATTGCATTGAGGTGGCTGTGGAAAACACTCAAAAAAGATTTTCGTGTCAAGTAGCTGTTACTGGTGGTGATTGATTGCGATTGCATGTCAATCAATGAGAGGTAAGCAACTTCACCTGGATGTAGGAAAAGACCATAAATCCCAAAATTACTAAATTGGATAAGTGACAACCCACTGTTATTGATGGTGAAGACTTTAGATTGGCTGACTGCCAATTTATGACAATAATGTGACTTACTCAATTCTGGAGCCGAGCAGAACATCATCTCTGGCATCTTGCAAATACGAGTATCATTGAGGTCTACAGCAAGAAAATAGCAAATAGATCAACAATTTTGTTATGTCGAGCTAGTGTTATGTGTATGACCAAAGAGGTACTACTGGAAATAAAAAGACCTCTCCAATCTTTTGTCCCCATCCAACTGCCCCCTGACACACAATCATACATGTTCCTGGTAGCTAATTATTGATATACCCTACTGGTGAACTACCAACATATATATATGTTATACATGTATGTTCCTGGTAGCTAAATAATTTTTTTTGCTAATCAAGTCATGAATGACACATAAGACCATACATAAAACAAATATCGTGATGCATCAGGTGAACTTGTCAAAAGCATTGTTATCAAGGAGGGCAGTTCAATTTAAGGATTGATGGTCATAAATAAGTTATCAAGGTAAATATGAATTATATGATAAAAACCTGGTTGGAGAAGGTCTCTGCAGCCACATTTGTTGATGATATAGCTGGTCTCACACTCAATCATACAGCCGGAGAATGAATAGTTTGCTGTATAGAAGAGGAGAGGATTCGGTTTTTTCTCAGAATCGAAACATGTCGAGTCTTCAGCAGGAGGGGGCAAGCGAATGTTCTGAAAAACATTTAGATACAGCAATAAAAGAAAAACTTAGTATAACTCACAGTTGGTGCTGGACAAGGTTCAAAAATCATGATGGGTTTTCGGTTTCAGCTATCTCTAAGGAGCAGACAAGCGAATGATCTAAAGAATATTTCCTTGTACCTTTATTAGCAAAACTCAATAAAGATGTATTAGACCAATATGGTGCATAGCACTTGACTTGTGATCTAGTTCCAGCAGGCAGGTAATTGCTAAATTATTTTGATACACCTTGTCACCATTAGTGATGGTATTGGTAATGTTCCCGATGCAGAAGTTAATTATAAAAATGATAAGTCGATTGATCAACTATTTCATTAAAAGAGTAGAAAGTTGTATATACATTAGCTCACCACGTCTTTGTGTAGAAGGATAGAGGACTCAACACCTGGCATAACTCCAGTACTCAGATCAAACAGTGGAACTTCATGTGGCTCATGGAACATTATCTACAATTTTTTCCAATATCTTGAACATATATGTTTATCAGCTTGCTAATGGATTATGCTGTCAAAGATTTTTGTGTCTATTTCTTACATTTCAATTTCGTTGGCAGAGTAGGCTATATAATTCGATAATCTTTGTGCGATGAACCGGGAAAAAATAAATAAAAATTTTAACCAAAAGGTATGACCGAGGTCAAAAAGTGTTTTGTCACGGGATTAATCAGAAAGAAATAATAAATATAAGCATAAGGTTTTATAAGAAACAAAGTTGATCACCAATGTTTATTAGAAAATTTTATCCGTAAAACATTAAACTATCTCTGCCATCAGCGGGGTTTAATGTTGTATGTAATTACGATTGCAACTTACTGCAAATCCCTCAGAATATGAATTTGGGCCAATCGAGTATTTGTCGGTGTGAACACTGAGATGCAGTCGTAGACCTCCAGCTTTTCCTGGCGTAGAAGAGGACCAGTTACCATCAGAATTAAACTGGAAGCAGTACCCTGAAAAAAAATCGGCAGTTACCAACGGTTGACACTAAAAGAGACCCAAATTATAAGTTGTCCTCTCATTGCATGAGTGAAGAAAACCCTTTCTTCTATAATCAGACATTAACTTCTATTTCGTCTTATTCAGGGAGAGCTGAACACCTGATTGAAATCTCACTGCGCAATCAATTCCTATACAATGATTATACACCGAGCACAAATTTTTATGATCATGTTTATACCTTCATTAATCCACTTTGTACAATAATTCACTGACCAATTTATGCAGTAAGTTGTGCATAATTATTGTATAAATTGGAATAGTGACGGTATAAACATGATCATACAAACTTATTCTCAGAGTATAGGTATTGAAAAGCTACTAATTTTGTACGGTGCTTGTTTTAAAATCATATCCTGTTTTACCAACAAAATAAAATAAAAAGTTTTGTGTCATGAGTTTTGTTCAGATTGTAAATACAAAGAGAAACTTAACACATGCCACTGCGCTAATTAGTAAGAATTAGTTCTATGATATCAGAATTTGTCGGAGTTTCATTCAGTTTTGTCAGTGACTTCACTAGTTTGTGTTGAGTCAATTTATCGCATGATCGTAACTGAGTGCTTCAAACAAAATCACACCAGCTGAAAGATAATAAATCAAAAAAATGATTTTGTGTATTTAACAAAACAATTGGCATCCCCAACAAGATTCAAATGTTTTTAATTTTTTTTGATCAAAGGGTTTTTAATAGTTAATTGACTTTTACCTTCAAAACCTACTTCCAACACATATTTACCTCCACCTGGAACTCTGACTCTTTCGAATATGCTGGAGCAGTCTGTGTCTTTGCCGACTAACATACAGGCAAAAAAGGTGCTCTTTAGAGAAGGGGCAGCATCGCTAAACCACTGCTCTACATCTCCTTCAGTGAATGCATTGAGAAATTCCAACTCTGGATCACTCTTGTTGTAAAATCTGCAGAGATTTTCGAGAAATCATTGAATAACTAGATATATAGGTAGAATATTTCAGGATAAATTGCGATTCTTGCAGAGAGAAAGGACCATCCCACTTCATTTATAATGGCACTCAGTTAGCAACTAAGAAGGCATAATAGGTTATTGTGAAAGGACTATCTCTCATTAAAATCGATCAACGCGACAGAAGTCCCCTAATCAAACACATTAGTCCACAATAACCTTACTGCGCCTTCTTCTCCATCCAATACTTCAATAAAATCGACAAGGGCTCCAATTGAAATAAAAGTTTCATACAATGGATCTGAATGTTTTTCCACAAGGGTACAGACAAACCATTATGGTACCTACTGTTGTTCATATGTTGGTGATGTATCAAAAATATCATACAGCACATTATAATAAACGTCACCAAACATCTCTGCTGCATTTTCTATTGCATCAGACATCCATAAATTTCTGTTGCATATTGTTATTGTTGGAAACTGTAAAGAAATAGGATACAATGTACTTTACTCAATTCAGACTTTATAATTATTCCAAATACATTTTCACTAAAGCACAGGATGTTGCTCCTTTCTACCAAATCACAAGGTATTTTAAATCCGCTTAATCAGACTCTTCTGACTAGATTTATTGATTGGTTTAGAGAGCCTTCTCAAGTATGTTATAAAAAGTTGAATATTGATTTGACTGTACTGTACAAGCACAATATAACAAGAACTTTTATACACTATTCGAATGCTCAATTACATAATCAGCAGTTAAAGGTTTATATAAACATATAATGTGAAGGTTGAATTTGCATGAATCCATCAGTCTCTTTTTGGGATTATAAATTAAGAATATTTTATGAAGAGAAGGTGAAAACCTGGTATAGTAAGAGTTTTACAAAATATATAAGGTTCTCATTTCAGCTGCAGACTTTGGTCAATAGTATCAGACCAGTTCTGATCATCTAATGATAATGAACTTATCCTGCTTGTAATCATGGATTTAGAACCCGATGTTTTTGTGACAAAGATAAACAAGTAGAGACAACCCTGATTTTTGGGAGCTTCTCTTATTTTGTGAGATTATCAGCTGATATTCCTTTTTTTTTAAAACAAAGTTCAGATCCAAAGTGCACTGAAATTCTGAATGAAAGATCTACATCGTCCATCCACCTGAGAATGACAACTCAAAATTGAGGACATAATTCCATACAGCTATTGTGGGAGGGTCAAGTGAACTTCAAAATAAGGGTAAATACCATCAAGTTGTGTACAGTTCTATGACCAAAATGATTAGGTCTGCGAATAGCATTTAGTGGAATAAATTTTAATTTCTCTAACAATAATTGAAACAGTATTTGGTGTGTCATCAATTGCATTCGATAAAAACAGACACAAGCCTTAGCAGACCTTAGGTTTGAGGTTCTTTGTCTAATAGTGTTAGATGCTCAGAATTTCTTTTCAACTCACTTGAATGTCTTTAGCTCTTTTATAGCTGATCTTAGTATCAACGCTATTTCTGCCATACGCCGTCATGAAGCCCCTTGCAGTGAGTCCGAATACCACAATTGATGCAACAATCAGAACCATCCACACCACTCTAAAATCAAAGTGAGGCTACCCTTACTAATATCTCTACCAGTTCGCCACCTCATAAGTGTCTCTAGATGGGATCAGTGTCGCATTAACCAACGTCATACCATGCGGATATATATTCCCATTTTTTGTTATTCAAAAGGTTGCTAGTTTGCCGGAAAGTGCCAGGGCACCTATAACCATATCATTTCCGAGCTCAGAGGTCTCTTTGGATGCAACGTGTGTTGCATGGCATTACGCTACCATTGTGGATATATTGTTCCCTGTTACAATTTTGAAACACTTCTTTTCCTCTCATAAAATTTAAAAAATTACTATGTTTTAGTTTACCTGCGGATGATGTTGATTTCTTTGTGGTACACATATCGTACTCCGTGCAGGGTTACATCCTGGGTGAAGTCTACCCAATCTTCTCGGGTCTCTTTTGCTACAGACAACATTTTTGTGCTATAATTCCTGAGCTCTAGATAATTATCTGGCAGTCAGCAGGCATCAGACAAACATTTATAGAATATGGTGAGATGGGGAGCTTAAATATTGATTATAAATTTAATGCAAAATCAATGAAGTTGTAATTTATGTTTTTTTGTATAGCCTTAGAGTCACACTGTAATGTGTAGGATAAATGGAGGTTATACAAAGAAGAAGTCTGCTTCCCAAGTTTTCCTGTCCTTTCAGTGAGGCAGTTAGCTGGCTCTTTGGATGCCAATACTTAATCATGGATATGAAGCCTTTAAATCACACATTTTGAGCTTGATTCTGAGGCACCACTTTTGAAAGATACTTCAGGTTGTAGAATTACAAAACTCCTTTCCTCAGCGACTGATTATTGATTTAATTTTACACATTAGTGTCGTGACTATATACATGATCAATGGAATCAAAATACAGTCATTGATGGAACTATTAACAATTTGAAGTAAGGCTCTTATTGATGCTTTTGTCTAACTCAATAGGACTTATATTCCCTCATTCATTCCACCTAGGAAACAAACAGGATATGCCCTTAGAGGATCGAGTTCCTGCATGATGGTCAAATACCTAATTGCCGGAAAAACAAATGTGCATCAAATTGACCAATTCGCAAACAACAATACTTGAAACAAACACAGCACTTATCGATTGTGCAGTCAAGATTTGGCGTTTCCCCTCAACTTTTAAGAATTTATGATATTTGTGGGTGTTATTTGAAAGCATTTCAACCGGCTTAAATCGAGAGCAGTATAAAGGCCTAGTTTAAGTGCTAATTTAGGGTCAAAATAGTGAAATACTAAGGACTTAACCAATATTATATTTGAGATTAGTTCCAAGCAATCCAATAACCTTGCAATATTCAAATATGAAAAATATAGAATAACAGGTTTCTGATGTATTATTAACGGTAATATTTTGTGTAAAATTTTGATATTGTCTAGTCAAAATCATGTCGTGAGCGGATCCCAATGAGGCACTGATGGTTAGTATTAGCGCCGATGTTAATCTAGCGATCGTGACCGATTTCGAACCTCTGAAACAGACATAAAAAGAAATCTCTGGTTTCTACTCAAATTAGTCCATCTAAACTGTAGATAAGTTCAGTCTATGCTTGTCCGATGCTAAGTGGTAACTTTTCAATCAATCTTATTTCAAATCAAGAATTTTTGGCAAAGTTTTCAGCTTCATGTCTGATCAATGACTTGTTTGATGAGTCCAGTTGAGTGCCGGCACCTTTTTTACATTCTCATAAGAACTTCATTTTGTGAACGAGAAATGCGCCCACCAACTTTTGTTACTTTTGTGCAGCAGTGGATAATATTCTTCTATATTTGTTTTAGATTGTAGACATGTTGATTAGCGCATCCAAAAAGTGATTGCATGAATATTGATTTATAGATTTTGTGCTTTATTCATTGATTGAGCTTCCTCTTATGAACATTAATTGTCATTATATTGTCAGTTTTTTGTTGCAGGGGGTCGGGGAGAATCCGATTTTCTGTCCGAGATACGGCATTACAAAAGGTTACAGGGACAGATAGATAGTGGACCAATCAGGCACACTAGTAAATTGATTGCTGATTGTGGGCTTTGCCAGTAAAAGTATCAAAATGCACTAAGCTGTAATTTGGAATAGGATGATCATCTTGTCATGCAAATAGACATTCAATGACATGTCCCAGGGTTCAACCTTGAAAATAATACACAAGGTAATCTCAGGTTAGCTAACCATCAATTACAACAGATCAGAAATGTCGACAATTAAATTTCAACAATTGAAGTCATAAATACTCCTCCTTTACTTATAGGGGAATAGTTGCCTGCTTGCTTTCACTTCAATGTGTTTCCAAACAGTAATTAGGCAACGTATCATTGCGATGATTTAGGTGGTTCCGATCACATACTCAGTGAATGCCCATCTATGCGCATGGTGGCTCCCACTTCCTAGCAGATCGAACAGATTGATCACTCTCCAACATGTGTCTACAACATTGCCGCCTCCATTGCCTCACTACTGCTGCTGTAATGATAGCAGCAATAATGTCTACCTGCCTTAGTCAAGACGTAACATGTAAGTACAATGTCTAACATGTAAGTACGATATACAACCTAATATGAGTTACTTACCATGTATTCATTTCAAAATATTTTAGTGCATGCCTTCTGAGTGAGGTAAATTTGATCATTTCCACGGCTCCACCTATAAAAAAGCCTTGAGTTGAATAGTTACAATGATGGTACATAAGTTCCACGACATTATTCTACAAAGCATGTTCGGCTGAATAAGCCGTTTTGCTTCCATATATGCATGCAGCCCTATCTTGCTAAACTCTGATTTCAAATTGTCCTCCCCCCCTCCCTCTTTTGATCTGCATTCCCACCCTCCCAAATTTAGACTGCTGCCGCATGAGAATAAATTTTACCTGTTTGGTTGCGTCATCACAATACTCCCCTAATGAACTATTAATGCTAGAGGCCAAGGTCGGTGTTATCACGAAATGACATACCGTAGTTTCTAGGAAAAACAAGAAGGTTATCTTTGTCCAAATAGATATGAAGATAATCTTGGACAGATAGATTAATATATTTATGAGATGATTAAGATTGCCAATCATATTGAATCATTTTACTGACTAGTCTTGGAAATATGGTAGAGGAGGCAAAAAATCTTAAGGTTGTGAAGTGACACCAGGTTAGGTATTGTAAGCTCCTCCTGTGGGTTAATTTCCAGCATCCAAAGCGCTGATGTAAATAGCAAATGGAAGTCAAAATTAAGCTGATTATGGCATGAAATATTCAATTTTAGCATTTTTAGACCCCTCTATTGAGCATACTAGGGAAGGCAAAGTGTCCCTTTCCCCCCTACAATTACGAGCCTACTTCTATCTCTAAGTGCCTCAAGACAACTCCCTTTTACACTTTTAATTCGGTGCTTTTTGTTTAGATCTGGTTGTAGATGTTTATTACTATTTAATAGCTGTAACTTACCGCACTAAACTCTTTGTTCCATTTACCTTTTTTCACCACCTGCAAATCCGTTAAAAGTAAAGCTAACATTTTTCCTGCTGGGGACTCAGCTGCTGTGCTTCTGAGATGTACCTAATTGACTCTCAAATCATTCAAAGGTAATATGGGAATGCTGTCTTTGTCTTGCCAAGCTATATAAGGCAACACTGACAAAATCATTGTACCTTTCATTTTAAGCATACCATAATGGGATGCAAGATCCAAAAGAAACAGTGGAGAGGACTCGTCCAGTTGAAGTGAACAAACTAAGTAGAGACTACTTAGAAGTGATGGATGTAACAGAGTTGATGACTGAGACTGATGACCCTGAAGTACTTCGAGATCACAAATTGGGACATTTACTAAACAACTCATCAATTAAAACTCGCCAGCCGCCAACAAGTGCCCCAGACCAAGATAGCAAAGACCAAGAGGAGATAGCTGAGGTGGTAATGAAGTATAAACCGAGTGGCGCACTAGAAGTGGAGTTCAGTTCACATGGTAAAAGGCATAGGTTCGAGTTGACAGATAATATTAAGCAGCCGTTACTAACCAACATACCAATTAAACTGCTGGGTTTGTCTGAAGAGAATCAGGCAGCGTTTCAAGATGAGCTAAAAGTAAGTGAAGCCTGATCGCAGTAGTTCATTCATATCTTTACACTATAGTCAGTGAAGGCTGTCACAATGGTGAATTTAGCAATATATATCACCTAATATATGGATAACACATATTGGTGGTTGAAAATCTTATATTTTCCTTGCTATAAACAGTTTGCTCTGAAAAATTGGGGTAGGACAACTGTTATCAGACAATGATGCAACCTCACTTGGCAAGCTGGTTTTGTTGGGGGAGATGAAGGAACATAGCATGTTGACTCTTGCATTGAACTGTCAAGAAGTCTAACTGTCAATATCTTAAAATCGGGGAGAAATAAACTCTCTTAAAATCTTAGGATAAATTGGATTGGAAATCCCACAATTTTAGGAGAGTTGTCTCCCCAGTTGTAAGAGGGGACAATTCAGACTTCTCAAACAATAAAGCTTGTCAAGACATGCTAACAATTATGATTAAGTACTGACACAGTACAAATACTGGTCTCATGCCAGAATGGTGTTGCAAGCCGTTATAATTTTTTAAAAACCCTAATTTAATATTATTTGGTACCACAGAAAGTCAGCCTGCTGCATGACAAGTCAAGAGGTGCAAAAGTGGCTGTCAAATTTGAAGAAGGACAGAAAGATCCCACACTTATGGTATGTACTTGATATTTTATCTTTGTATATTGATATATATAGGCCTACTTGATATTTCATCTGACAAATTTGAGATCATGGTAATACCGGATGGGCTCAATGAAGGCTCGATAAACACAGGATACTTTTATTATAACTCTGTTTCCAAAGTATTATATACACTCCTAATCATGGGAAGGTTAATATCTCTTACAGAATGGAGCATTCATTCTAGGCCACCATCATTTTGAAATGAGAAAATTGAACACATCAAGTAACAGAGCTGTTGTGAGAAAAAGAAGTGTTGACAATATTGATGGCCGTCTATCTGAATTGATTGGTAAGTTAGTTGCGTAACGTGGGCATGCGTCGTTCAATGGCTAAGGGTATATATGAGGGTAAATTTCTGATTTGGGACTGGCACATCTGTTTTCCCAACAAAGTCAAGGAGGAATGGGGCCAAAATGATCTGCGGTAGACTGCATCTTAGCACACCCTGCATGCTGTAAAAAGATGCCCTTTGCTGCATTAATATTGGGAATAGGGGTTTTCAGCCAGCATGCTCGGTTTAAGGTGCAACGTGAGAGCTTAGGTCCCGCCACCTGTTCTCATGAGCGGATAACTTTCTTCGCATCAAAGATGGTGTTTACCAAGTTGCATAAAAACGACTGAGCATCACATCCCCTTAATATCACATGTTGTTTCATTTTGTTTTGATCAATCTCTTAATGGCTACTCTCTATTAACTTGTCACCCCTTAATCACACCATGACATTCCAAGACTTTAATGAATTACGGCAACCAATTTATGTAAATAAGAAGGTACTGAATTTTTTTATCAATTTATCTCGCGGTCATCTTTTAAGTTCAGTATCACTGTAAATTTCTCTCAATAACAGTAGCAGAAGTAGATAGTATGTCGATGGAGCAGATACGTGTGAAACGTGAGGTGCCTGAAAAGAAGAACAGAACTTTGGATATGCTTGAACCACTTTCAGCAACAGTAGAGTTGGGCCTAATACTCGACTACAGAGTGTGGACTCGTCAAAATAGCCTATACAATGAAACTCGAGAAAGCTCCGCAAGAGCATTGGAACTTGCATTGTACTATGCTCACGCAGTTTCTATGGTAAGATAATGGTTTGAGGCATTTTGATTTTTAAACCATATTTTGATAATGCTATAATCTTGGGGCTGTCATACACTTACACATCATACTCATTATAAACATAGTTTTTGGCACTACTTAGAGAAAGTATTGGCCTTATATATATTGGGCTCACATACATAATTTAGCATGCTAGTTATTTATTTCCACCATACATCGTATTGACATTTGAGTCAATACAATACAAGACGTACGTAGAAGTGTGGTTTTACAATTAATTGTTAAAGTCCCTTGTCATGGTCTGATAATCAAAAACTCAGTGCTTTACATGTAACCAAGAGTAGTTATATTGAATATCAATTGGCCTCCGTTATTTATTTAAGTCATTTTAGTTTTGCATTTCAATGAATTGTAAGTACTCATTTTGTGGTTGCAGATGGATGATGTCTATGGCAATATGCAAAACCCTGATTTGAATGTTTCAGTCCTGCTATCAGGCATTGTCATGCTTACGGTAATTGTAGTATATATTTCAGACTTAAATTGATCAAGTTATCTTACCTCAAAAACGTGCACAGGCAACTCAAAGCTTGTCAGGTTGTCAATTGTTGAATGGGATAATGCAATGAAAACCTGAAGTTAATTGGCGCAACAGTTGATCTCAACCTCGACCGAAATTTGTTCATTGCTCACTCTTTGACAAGTATAAGATGCTTAGTTTGAGAGACAGATAATAACCTGAATAACCATTTATTTGTATTATATAATATAGTCATATTTTTGCTAATGGTAAGTGTTCCAAATATTCTCCTCAAAATCTTGCTAAATCACTCTGCGCTCTTAACTGACAGTCACCTTGCTGTCGAATACATGAAATTTTAGCTTGATAAACTAATATAATATCTGATTCTTTTGTTCCTTTAGACACCTGAGGCGGAAAGTCATCTCACCGAAGATAGGAAACGCTATGACATTCTTCTTGGGGAATCAACTGTTTATGGGGGAGAGATTGTTCGTGCTATGAAAGATTGGCTCCGAACCCCAGAGTCGCTTGAAGTTGTGCCAGCTTTTGACCATGTGATGTTGGTAACTGGGTGAGATATTGAATTGTTGTGTTATCCTATATGAGAGAGAACATCCTGCCTGGTAAAACGGAGCACCCAAGAGCTTTTTCGTACCTATTTGCATGTCATTTCATCATAATTGTCGTTAAAAGTGTAACAGACCCTTTCAGTTATGCTTTGTCCAGCTAACAAACCCAAATTATCTTCTCTGGTTAATAAACATAGGGCTACTCTTTACAATCAATATGAGATGTTGGTTTTGTTTTTGTCACTATATAATGTGTATTTATGATTTTAGTAAAATCACGGAAAAATATAGGAATTAAGTGACTTCTTTTATTGGTTCAAATTATAAGCGTATTATGTATGAGAAATACTCGTTGTAGACTTTCAATCCATCATAGCATTTTCTAGTCATGTCCCTGGCAACCATCTTGGTTTTTTTTCTTTCTAGGTACCCTACGTTATCGTCAGAATCAGCACCCTATCCAGTTGGAGGTAAGAGGCTAAATCATTTTGGATCAATTAAGTAGACCATTTTACATTGCAAAATTTTCATTCTCTTGACATACATTGAAAATTATTCAAAATGTTCAGCATAAATTATCGTTGTCATCAGTATGTATCATTCGTTTGTTTTCATATTTATAGCTTTCCTTCAATTGATAGCTTTCCTTCATTTGATAGAATTATTTTATTGGATAGCTTTCCTTCACTTGATAGCTTTCCTTAATTTGATAGCTTTCCTTCATTTGATAGCTTCCTTTCACTTGATAGCTTTCCTTCATTTGGTAGCTTTCCTCCACTTGATAGCTTTCCTTCATTTGATCGCTTTCCTTCATTTGATAGCTTTCCTTTATTTTATCGCTTTCCTTTATTTGATAGCTTTCCTTCATTTGATAGCTTCTCTTCATTTGATAGCTTCCTTTCACTCGATTGATTTCCTTTATTGGATAGCTTACCTTCACTCGATTGCTTTCTTTCACGGATGACTTTCCTTCATCTGTGTCAAAATCCTTTAAACATCAGGGCGATTATGATCATTTTCTATCAATAATAATGATGACAAACAGTTTGTTGTTGTGTAATTCAATATCATGCCATGCTTATAAACACTGCGGGCCAATTATAGACCATGTGATCCATGGCGCCTAAACACGATTAGCAGGATTTTTTGGGGATGGTGGGAAGACATAATCACTGTGAAGCAATTGGTGCTCGAGGTGGTGAAAGTTCATCTTTCTGACTCAATATTATTGTGGAATTTAGGAGTTGCATGGGTCGGTGGTATATGTGATAGGGGACTCGGAAGTTCTATGCTATCGACAAACATCTTCCCAATATCGCTCATGGCAAGCAGCATCATGGCACATGAACTTGGACATAAGTAAGTTAGAATTTAAAACTCAATTAAAATGAAAGCTGTTTTCTGCCCGTAAAATCGTGAAGTTTACAAGAGTTAAGGCAAATCAGCAATGATGAAATGTTTGTTTCTCACTTGAGTCATAGCATAGTAAGGCTCCAATCCCTAATAAAATAACATAAGGACCACAATAAGCCCTGCAAAAGTTGTTTTATATTACAATGATACTCAAATTTATAAAATATCCTCATTTCACAGTCTTGGTGCCGCTCACGATAATCAATATGGATGTGGCAGTGACAACTTTATTATGGAAAGTGGACTCAATATATACAAATCGCTATATGACAACAGATTCTCCTTTTCCTGTTGTTCGCAGAGAGCCTTTTATGCAACAATATCAAGGTATCTATCTACAGAGTGTTTTCAGCGCTCCACTTCACGACAGGGTGTGCCATTTATGTAATATTGCAAAATAACAATACAGACATGTCTCCTGTGGTACTTGAGCTTTGATGCAATCTTATTAAATAAGCAATTAAAGTATTTCACCTCATCGGACAGCCTATGTTCTCAATTCAACAAAAACATAACCACATCCGTCCAATCTGAAAATGTTGTAAAACTGGTCTCCTCCGGTATATTCTGTCATTTTACCTTTGTTGTCACATCTTAGTCTAATGTCAAGTATAGCAAGAACATCGTGGTACGCCCAACTCCTCTTCTGAAACTATGTTTGAAGAATCAACTGCATCAAAAAGGGACTTCATTTTTCCTGGTTAAGTCAAATTACTGAAACAGACAAATATGCACTGAGGGATAGATGTGATCTATTGCTTATCAACATACAGAGGTAGCTTCATGCTGCTCGGGCGGGCTATGAGGAGGTTGTACAAGAGAAGGCCTCAAAACAGCACTTGATTAGACTAACTGAAGGCCTGTGTGTTGTGCAGTGGTATCCGCACTAATGTATGTTGCATCTCTCATATTTCAGCACTGGCTCTTGTCTTTTCGAAGAGACATTTGAATCTTTCAACTCAACTGTTGAGGACAATGTGACAGCTCTATTACCAGGACAGATCTATGATGCCGATGATCAATGCTACATAGCTCAAGGGATACCATCATGTGGAGATGTAAGTTTTTACTTGGGATACTATCAGGTTTTTGCACTGAGCAAAAATTATATTGTTGAAGGCCTACCTGAGGGGAACTAGAGGTTTTAAAAAATATGAATCATCAAATAATAGAATGAAATCAGGTGTAGGGTAGACTTTTAGGCCCTGAAGAGACTAAGTGGCTGATAATGAAATGCTGCTACCAGCTAAATCGACACCGTTTTAGCGCTTAAACTAAAGAAGGATAAATATCTAATTAAGAGGACAGCATGATGATCACCACTGAGAATGGAAGATGAGTAATTGGACCATATGTAGTCTGAAGGTTGAAGGCTACAGTGAAGAAGAGTTATCATATTTGAAACGGCGAGAGTTGACCTCTCTTTGGTAAAGGTTCTGGGGTCAACCTATACCCGTGTCCGCCGGAAAACACAGCTACCAATGCATGTTATAGTCAGGGTTTTCATAATTAACTGTCTAACTATAACATGCATTGGTCTTATGGTAGTCTTTAAGTAAACTGTTGATTGATCTTCGGAGCTGAAAATTTCTGGCTAGCTTCCCTGAATTCATTTTCAGTGGATATACGATTGGAAAAATGACAGCATATGCCGTCAACTTTGGTGCGATGATGGTTCGGGTTGTATAAACGTACTGAGTGCAGCCGCTGATGGGACAACATGTGGTGATGGTTTGTGGTGTCTGCATAATGAATGTGTGCCAGAGGGAACAGTGGAACACACTCAGGATTATCGATGTGATGGTAAGTGGAAACAATGCATCATACTGTCAGTGGGACCCCCTCTCCGTCCCCGTCCCATTGCCTTCTTCTCTTCAGTTGTTTAACGCTAAAGGCACATGTTTGCTAAAGAGAAATTGTAGTCTACTTTTGTAAATGAATTATTGATTCATAACATATCATAACAGTATATCTATTTCTCATGATATATAAGCGAACAAGCACTGTGAATTCCTAAGACAGACTGATTTGTAACGCATCATTACAATTTTTTTTCTCATTACTTATACCCATACAATTCATGGGCATAGATGTTCCAGAGTTAATTCCTATACTGCCACCCCATGTTTTATAGTTGCATCTAGATCGTTCTTTTCCCTTTTACAGTATTAGAATGCCATGGAGATGAGTTTAAATGCACAAATGGAGTTAATACAATTGCTAACGAGATGTTGAGCTGCGTATTACCCAGTTCCGTTTGTGATGACGTCATTGATTGCTCGGACGCTAGTGATGAGATGAGATGTGGCGACGAGGATATAGAATGCTCTAATGGTTTTAGTGCCTGCGAGAACCAGTAAGTTTATTATTATAGTTTTTGAAGGATTAAGATTGGACTATTTTGCAAGGTCAGAATTTTTTGCCGGAAAACTATGTTTGAATATTCATTGTCTACAATGAATTGTCTATATTGTCTATATTCAATGTCTATATGTCTATATTATCTATATGTATCTATAAATATTGTCTACATGTCTATATTCATTGTCTACAATGAATAGTTGGACAAAGCAAAATTTATGTTTTGGAGATGTACATTGCTCCAGTGTTTAGTGTCCAGCTTTGCCAAATTTACTAGCAGTTTTTCCCTCTCTTACAGTGAGAACCATTACTTAGTCTTGCCCGACGGTGTACCTCATTACTGTGTACATGATGAATGGGTTTGTGATGGTATAGTTGACTGTCCTGATGCTAGTGATGAGACAAACTGTACAGTATACAATGGTAAGTTTTAAATTAATAGTACTTAGTGAATCAGCTTGGTTTCTGTAACTCATATGGGGGAGGGATAACAGGGAGTTGCTTCTACTAATGTCCACTAAAAATTGGGACAGGTTGGACAACCAGGTGTGCTCTGGCCTGCCTAAAAACTGAGAACAAATTGTCAAAAACATTGCCATGGAGGCACTAACAATTTCGCCGCCCATTTTTTTGAATGTGGTTAGTGACTGAAACTTGCATTTTTAACCAATTTTTTTTATCACTGCCCAATTATTTATTAATCATACTTTTCATGGTTTTTATTCTGAGACATCAAAGATTTGGACGAGATTTAAGCTTTTTCTTTCACGTTCACACTGCGCTGATCCCATATACTTGGTTTGCAGAAAGAAAAGGCATCAATGTACATTGGAGTGCATCGACAATAAGAAACAGGCATGACAAATTATACAAATGAGAGATATGCATTAACAGCAGTTTGGGCTGCATGGTCATTTATTAGGAAGGATTGATGCCTGATTGATGATGTTTGCTTCCATTGGGTTGCAGAGCCTCTTCATAACATTTTGCTGGTTACTTTCAAAAGTTGCGACTACTGACTTGTTTTTTTTTTTTAGAGACGACAACGACACAAATTGTACCTTTTACCGAGTGTGGTGGTACCTTTTCTGCTAGCTCTGGACGCCTTTCTTCGCCAAACTTTCCTGACCAATATCCTAACAACACCCAATGCACATGGTATATCACTGTACCAAACATCAATATTCAAGTGGAAGTGGTGTTATACAATGTTGTCTGTCCCGATAAAATAAAAGTGAGTTCTAATGTTAGGATTTACGATACTCAGCAAATATTCTCAGATCATGTTCGGAATTTTTCAAGTACATTTTGCTAATCTTTTTAAATTATCCTATTACCCTACAGAGTCCTCCTGCTCCTTTAGAAGTGAAACTGATAGATAGTGAGTCGCCCTGCTAAAAATACATTTTGTTTCTAGATACAAGATACAGCAACCGGCGTGAGTTTCAGCTACTGTGGCAAAAGCCTCATTAGGCGTATCATTTTAAGTTCAGGCTCAGCAAAGCTGGAATTTACCTCGGATGCAACAGGAACTGGGATTGGAATTCTTGTCAACTGGTCAGGTTAGAGTGAACAAGTTAGGTTAGACTCAATAAGTTTGACATATTTCAGGTATTTGCATTATTAAGCATTTTATTATTATTATTAAACTTGCATCATCACAGCATTAGCAGTGTTACAATTGCACATGAAAAGAACATTTTACACTTCTTAGAGTAGAACTGCCTCCCACTTTCAAAACACCAAATCAACAACACCAAAATTAAATCCATATACCAATTTTTAAAACTGACTGACTGTTTCAAAACACCATATCAACAACAACAATATGCCGTTTGTTTAACCCACTGTCTATTTATTTGGTATCGTTATGCTGCCCTTCCCTAATACAATATCATCCACTTAAGAAGGAAGAAGGGTAAGCCAAGGTGCACCAAGGTAGCGATTCGTTATGTGTGTCTGAGTGCGTGTATATTGATGCTTCTCTTTGTTGCTTTAGAGTATGTGATTACCACTCCTACTCCTACGAGCTTACCACCAATTCCTGGTAAGTTTGCATAACTTCTTAATAACCTCAATAATATAAAAGAGAGAAACTCATAAATTAATAGAGGAAGAAACCATTGACATGCCCTGACAGATGTAAATTGATGTTATGCTGACTACTGACCAAGTTTTGGAGCAGAAGATGATTTTGTCCATCCATCACATTACAGATTGGCAGCGGAGGGTTTGAATAAATTTGTCATTGATATCAGTCAAAAAATCAGGAGAGACCTTCAATTAAATTCAATTAAAAGTCAACTTATCACTTTCACTTCTTCAAAAACCATCACTCATCTGATCTTTCAATCAGATAAATCACAAAATCGTTCACTCAGAAAGTGTCTAATTCCATCAATTAATGAGCAATTTGATAACGAGACCCTGAGCAGGTTTTGCACACTCACACTCAACTCAGTTGGTGATCCAGGCTGTTTTTATTTGTAAGAACCTCCCGATTGTTAAATTTTGTAATAAATGTGGTTATTGTAGAGCCTTGTCTTCGCCCGTTGATCGGAAACAGAGGAACTTTAACTTCCCCAAACTACCCAGCTTACTATGAAAATGACTTTGACTGTACATGGACGATCAATGTCAGAAGTGGGAGTATTGTTGTCATCAAAGTCATGGATATCTCCGTTGAACACTACTCTGACTGGCTCGCAGTGAGTTTGGTTTTATTCGTCAAATTCATTTCTCTAAAGTCAAATATTGCTGCATAATCAATCAACAGGCTCCAACTTCATCTTTTTGATTCATGCATATTGAACAATCCAGTAACAGGTAATCATTTTTGAGAAAAAAAATAATTTGAGTAAACTATTTCGGCAAAGAATAGGACGTTTTAGTCATAATCATTTTCGGCTACTTTAAAATATAAAGTATGACAATGGTTTGATTGTTATTCTATTACCATTTTGAACATGACGGCTTAATGAGTGACCAAAAAGTTTTCCAGGTCAGAGTCGTTTGCGTGAGTACTATGAATTGTTCTTTGTTGTTCTGGGGCACCAGAAGCTTTACAAAGAAATTGATCAAGTGCATTCCACACTATTAGACTTATTTACAATTATGATAGACATGTAATTTATATACATGTATTATGTGAAATAATATATCTTTTTTTTGTAACCTTCTTTTATCTGAAAGATAATTGATGATGAGACAGACACAGTGGTGGAAGTATTCACAGGGGAGTACACAAAACCAATGATTGTCAATGTACCCTCCCGCAGGGCTCGTATTCAGTTCTACTCAAACAATGAAGTCACAAACAGAGGCTGGAAACTATTCTGGTATGCCGGTAAGGCAGATGAGTTATGATTCATTTTCACAAATCTGAATTTTATTTCAACTTCAAATATCTTGTATGTTTGATCAGCAAGATTCAATTTTGTAATTCTATATTCTGATTCGCATCTTTACACAAACATAAAGCATAAAACATAAGCATGCTTTAACATGTTGTGACGAAAAATTTATCATGCTCTGACTGTATATATTATATTTGATATAATATTTCTTGTAGCATCTCATCCAGTGACTGATAGGCCTCCAGCTATAGTAAAGCCTTCACCAACTCCCCAACCAAGTAAGTATAATTCTATCACAAGATGCGATAGTAATGCACTCAGAGGAACTGGTCTCTCACTGGCCAAATTACTGCACAGTCTTCTTGTACGAACCAAATCAAAAATTTATGATAAGTTCTGTTGACAGAATATAAAATGACGAAGGCAGGAGATAACAGCTTTTTAGCTCGATTTTTTTTTTAATTTCACATACATTGATATTTCAGGCAGCCCGCTCCCAGAACTGTGTTACGGCTATCACAACACTTCCACATCAGGAATTTTGAGATCACCAAACTATCCGAATCGATATTACACCAGCTTGAGCTGCAAGTATGACATCATTGTGGATAATGGTATAGTAATACTAGAGATAGGAAACTTCAGCTTGGAGTCCGAGCGTGACTTTCTGCGGGTAAGATTGATAACGATCAACGCTTTTAATTCTTTTTGTCACATTTTGCCACATCATAAAAACATTAGATACTATGAACTATTGCTGGCAATGAATGTATTGAAAAATTAATTAATAGTGTATTATTATTTTTTATTCTCCGTAACTATATATCAAAATACAAATGGTGTGAGATTGAATATATTTTATATGTTAGAATAATTAAAATATACTGTTCGGAATTGATCGGTAATGAAAACAATAGTTGTGTTATAAAATTATTAGGGATTTAGTACCCTTACAGTTTTGGTGAACAAATCACCACCGCGCTAAGTTTCAGCTTAGTTCATTGGTATTTTACCACTCCAGAAGTGGGCTGTTCACAGGCTGTTACCCAAATTCAGAAAGATCAGTTAACTAGCAAGCTGCATGCAATTGACTGAAACTGTGAAAGCGTTCATCCCCAAGCCAATAGGAATATGACAGTTGTCAATTGAGAATAATTTATTATGATACAAATAAATGAAATGAATAAAATTAATGTAACTTAAACTGCACATGCTGAGATGCCTTTTCTCTTAATGTTATAATTTTTGTTATGTATCTTTATTTAGGTGTATGACCTGCAATCGAATGCTCTTCTGAGAACACTAACTGGGTACATACCCAGTAACAGTCTAATTATAAACGGCATTTCTAAGAGTGTAAGACTTGTGTTCACCACTAACCACTACGTTGCAAGACCGGGATGGACACTTACATGTATGTATAGCTGCACAATTATTACCCCACTTTATCTCAGTGATATTGAATGATAGATTTGAAGACTAAGTGTGAACCAATCACAACGATCTAGAACAGCTTGTCTAGAACAGTGTTGCCACCAGCAGACGTCAATAATAGCCCATGTTGCCTTTGACCCTGTACCCCGTACCGCAGTTGATCATAATTACTGTTATTACTGGCGCTCTTAAAAGTCAATGGTCATTTTTTTATTGAGTATTTCTTACCTAGGGTGTGCTTGAGCAGCTAGTCATAACATTTACAGTTAAAAACTAACTTCCATTGACTGGCAATTCTTATTCACTCTTTTTGATAGATCATAAAGGATGTGCTTGCTATGCAAAGGGACACTGGTATTTCCCGGATCTTTCCGGTGGTTGCCATAGTTTTGTGCTGGAAGAACAATGTGGAACACAACACAACCACTTCTGTCCTGCAGGAACAAAGTTTGATTTTACCAGATGTAGCTGTCAGTCCACATCCTCAGCAGTATGCCCTCATCAATGCCTTTAATGAGGCGATCGATTGTGCAAGTGTGTATGACTTACAAACTCTGACAAGAGGTCTAAAGATGGAAAAGTATCATATTTGTTTGCCATGATTTCCTTGTCATGATGAATAACCTATGTGCAATTTTTTCATCTCTGGTAGAGCGTATAAAACTGTGTGCTGCTTAATGGCATGATATCACATGTGTACTGTTGAGTGTTGAGGTTACCCTTTATTAAGATGCATTTGTTGGTGAACTTCCTTTCTCTATTTTTTTACAAACACTTTTATTGGCAGTCTATCGATATCATTTCATACTTATCAATTGTAAGGTTGTAAAAGTAACAGGCTCTGACACATATTTGTAAAATTTATATTTTAGTTCTTTATGGTTTGCCTTATCATTACATGTGATAAAATGAATGTACATCTTGATTTGTGGCATATGCTAGTCATATTGCTCATCGGTCTGGCCATATCTTTATATTATCACTGCGATAGCAGATGATACAGTGATACAAGGAATATATCCGGACTTTCAAGTGTTCAATGATGAGGAAAGTACTCACTTTGAATACTTATGTCTATATAGAACAAAATTGAATGAAATAAAAACTTATAGAACTTGATGAACAAAGCAGACTTGAAGTGTTTCTGCTAATATGAAGATGGAGAACAAATAACACCAAAATCGCCCCAAAATTAGCTTAAATCTAGCTCATATTTACTCGCTTAGATTGACAGCGACAACAATAAAAATACTCTCAATTGACAGTTAGGTTTTTGGTTCATGAGTACCTGATTGAGTGCCTATCTGGCATAGGTCCTCACTGACCACAGCTGAAATACCCCTTACCAAAAATATATTGACTATGATATACATCGGAAAGAAGAAAAATGGACGTCTGGAAATCTCCAGGCCAGCTCTTCTCCATATTCACAAAAGGGTTGACCTCAAAAGATTGGATCTGTATGCTGCAACTTTATGAGTTGGACCAACATAGTCATGAACCACCAAGTTTGATTGAATGGAAACTCCCTGATGGAAAGTAGATATTATTATGGGAAAACCATGTTTATTCAGAGTTATCTCCTCACACAATAAGTGAAGATAACTCCTTTATCGCCCTCAATCTTATGAGATGATATTTCCAAGTAAACATGACGTATTACTTTTAACCATATTAAATTAAACTTAATATTAAACCTCGACAGGGCACGAAATGAAGCATTGTAGCATAGGAGCATTCAATTGTGGGTAAATTGTTGGCAATCGAATTGTGTACTCAGAATGATGTTATCATTGATTTGCTGTCCACAATCTATTTTTTAACTCGATCGATTGCGATTGGATTTTGAGCTTGAAAATTACCATTGACTAAGGAGCATATTAATCTGCATATGAATTATATCCCCATTGCTACTATACAATTCAATAGCGAAACTTCACCATATGGTGTCCTGTCTACTTTTTTTAATATGTCTGCGATATTACCATTAATGAGCTCCTACCATTCATTTGACATGGAAATTGGAAAGTTCTATATCTTATATAATCATTAGCTGTGACTCAAAGTAACCGTACCTTCAATCTACAACACATTGCCAATTTTTTCCCGTACAGGAAAAGAAACTGCTGTCCCAGCAGATCCTTTGTTTATTGCAAGAGCCCTCTGTGTGCCATATACAAGCCTAAAACCGATTGTTAATGCGTTTAATAGTAGTTAATGATGATGATATAAGTTGTCATAACATGACCTGTCGGGAAATCATGTTTTGGCCACAGTTGCCTGTGCCAAAAAAAACTCAATCTTACATCATATGTAAGAAGTAAGAACATGCAGTTAGAGTTTATAGATTGTCCTGTGAGGGTGTCATATGTACGGATATTATATCACATGTGTTCATTACAAAGGAATTGAACTTTTAAGTTCTAGCAGATCTGAACTAATTAATCATGAACATTATAGCGTATCTGTTGGTGCGTATCGGAGTGCTTCTGATTTTCATGCTCAACACAGGTCAGTCTACTGAAAGTTGCCAGTATTTTACTGGTAGCAATCTGTACTGTTTTATGATTGAACCTATATTCAATGAATAAACTGTTGTCAGCTGGAATGGTATATTTGCATTCCAACTCTTGATTCAGCAAGATATAACAGGAAAAAATTAACTTAAAATTGGGTCAGTCCAAATTAATTCATCAGAATATGTGAGCGTTGGGCATTAGAGGAAGAATTTCAATATGATTTGAATTTAATTCAGTGTTTTGAAATGAAAGGGCTTCTAGTTGCTTTATTGCAATGTTACAGTGTGTAATTTTATAATTTCGAACAGTACCCAACCTGAAGTTACTTTGTACCATCATTGATTTGCAATGCCTCCCCTGCAATTTTCCTCTGAGCCACAGCCATGTTTTATATGTAATACACAGTACAGGTTGCATAAATGATGAATGATAACTGTTGAGAGATAGTCTCATTTATATCCTGTCCTATATTCGCAGGATGAAATAAATGCCGATCAATATTGGTAAGTTTGGTTGATGCAGAACCTTGACAGAAGACTGATCCAATGTTTAACATGTCCAGGTTCAGGCTATAAATTATGTCGCACATTCCCAAAAGATCTGCTATATTGACTGTGTTCCCTTCATGTTTACAGTTACTAGTTATGCTTGTGGGAACCCTCCTTCTGTGTCCCACTCTACTGTATCCCTGGCTAATGTGAGTACTGAATCAGGGCTTCTCACTATAGCTACATATACATGTGACTCTTTTGATGGCTACGCAACAAGAGGGAACAACTCTATAGCCTGTCTTACTGCACTTGGTTACAATATGTGGAGCCCACTTCAGGTCACCTGTGTCCGTGAGTAGACCAAGTATGTACGTTTATATAAAGTTGGAGAGAAAAACTTGATGTCATAAATCAAAGCTTAGTCAGTGACCTGTAGTATAGAGGCATCTGAGAGACACTAAAATGTATCTTTGAGTATGCCGCGCCTTTCATTTTCAACAGGGTTTGCTGGCACGAAACATGAACAGTGCTGTAGTATATAGCTTCAGAACTCGTAATATATTTGATGAATACTAAGATTAAAACATATCCTATTGTTTATTAATTTACATTCTCAATTAGGTGTTGAGTGTGAATCAGCGCCATCAATCGACTTTGCTAGCACCAGCTACCGAGGTTATAAAACAGTAAGCGCCACAAGATCAACTACTAAATATAAACTACGCTATGGATATCACAGACGTAGTTACCAGCGTCAACTATCATATTCTTACTATGCTACTGAATACTACAGCAACAATATCGATATAGATCAGTGAGTACTTGACACATATTTTTGATACAGGATTGTTGAGACACTGTCTCTGCCATGGGAGGGTGTTGTGATCAGATTTGGGTGTTTGGCATCCTGACAGCCTACCCAGTCTAGGGTTGTGGGGTAGCATGGTGAGGTGCAAAAAAAATAAATTGTCTGAATTCGGACCTCTCTGATGGGTTAGCACATAGCCTATCCATCTATCCCAGGCACATTAACTCCTGTTGACACACATACACCATATCTGTGTGGTATATGATAAAGTCATTGGTAATCTTAATGTCAGATTGGACATTCTTTGTATTTTAGTCAGTATTTCTTGTCTTGAAAATCTAAAAATCACACAATTAGTCTTATAGTCTAATCTTTAAATGTTACTGTAAGTTGAACAGTTGTCAGTGTTAGTTGTCCTCTATGGGAATCCCGTCTTGAGTCCTTGAACTGTTTTTTACTCAAGTTGAGGTAATCATCTCAATCAATCTCACTAAGTGCTAGAGGGTTTAGTTGGTTGTCCTTCAGGACAGTCAAATTGCCAGTCGATTTTTATTTTTATTGCAGTTGGTACACCCAGGGGACAAACTTCACATGTTTTGATGGATACACTCTAAGTAATGGCTCTACTGATGGTTATTTGTACTGTGGACCTGATGGACAATGGGTTGTACCTTCCAGCCTGTGTATCGGTAAGTTTAGATTGTATCATGAATGATCTGTGTTTTAGAACCTCATAGTAGTCTGTTTTCGGCCACAAGAGTTTCGGCTACCTTGTGAAATCAAATGTGATCCCTTATGTTGTGTGATCACACCTAATACTCACTCCATCCCAATGTTTTTTTATATAGGTAAAGATTGCGGTCCATACACACCAGGTGATGGCCTTACCTGTGGGGGTAATTCATCTAAATACCCAACAAGTAAAGCATGTCTTTGTAAGTCTGGATATGAAAGACTAAATAATGATGATGCATTCAGTGTGAAGTGTGGGACAGATGGGCAGTGGTCATCACCTAATGATGGACTGCCTTCTCACTGTACGAGTAAGTAGAATTATCGCTACAGAAAAGAGTAGATCACTTTTATATCCCCTCTCTGAAAAAAACTTCTGGCTTTGCCTTTCATTAAATTATAGCACACGTAAACGTGTGTAATGAACATGTATAATGACAAGAGTTACTTTTTTTATTAGATTCCTGCTGTTGACAGCCATGAAATAGAAGGTCCCCAAGACTATGCAGTATGCTTAAGTCATTAATGATGATATCCTCAAAATGAGTTTCTTTTCTATCATTGTTCAGAGATCAGTTGTGGAGAGCCTCCGTCTCGTGACAACGCCGCAAGTATCACACATAATGGTACACGATATCAAGACATGGCTACTTACACATGCTTACCTGGATACAACCCAGATCTGAGCTTTACTGTACAATGTAGATCTAATAAGAAATGGTCATCACCAGCAAACTGTGCCAGTAAGTATGATTTATAGTTATAGGTTATCAGGTTAGCCTAGTGGTTTGCGGGTCGGATCTTCTATCTGACAACCGGGGTTCAATTCCCGCGCATGTCCTCTGGTGTTATCTGAGAAGACAAGTTCGATTAGGTGTTCCAATGGGTACCAGCGCTTCATGCGATGTAGGTTCTCATTAGTCAGGGATGGCTATGGAGTACTTGGACCCAGTGACCAGGCGGTAATGATACAGTGTAAAAACCGCTAAGAAGTACCCATTGTGGCTTACATTAAGCGGTATATAAAAAAACTCATTACTATTATAGAAGAATGTTAGATGAAATGTTACATCATCATCTTCTGAGATTTGCTCAAATAGGAACCAAACATAGCCCCAATTAGCTTCAGTGCTCAGATAGCACCTGGGTTGATGATAGTAGCATTTCATTATCAATCATATTCTAAGCAATTTGGACGACATATGAGAACTTAAACCATGACCCTGTTTTGACCCTAGCTCCATCAATACCATCTAAGTTTCTTTGAGTCTCACATAAGCCTTAACACACTGCATCTACACAGGTCCATAAGCAACAGTAATACTCATTATTCACTGAATACTGGCATTGTTTTAATGACTCTGGTTGTCTATTTCCTGCAATCATGTAACTATGCCAACTAGCTTAAATTCATGTGGCTATCTTGAATTCTTCTAATGTGTCAACATACCCAAACTAAACAAAGTCTTGCTCAAAATCCCCCTCATGAAAGTTTGTCTTCAACTAAAGACATGCAATGGAATGTTTCAAATAAACAAGGTTATGTTTGCTCAAAACACCTAGTCTTGACAAGGTTAGTTTCCTATGTAAACTTTTGATCTATTGTGCCAACAGCGACAGCAGGAAAACTTCTAGAACATTTAGTTTTGTTGCTGTGATAGAAAATCCAAATAAATTTAGGTTTTGTTTGCGCAAAACACTGAGCACAAACAAGCTAAGCGTTTGTAAGCATAGAAAGTACTCATTTTGCTGGCCAGGTTCTCGGATAGCTACAGCTATCTCACTATTCATATTCTTTACAGAAAAAGAATGCGGCGCTCCACCAGCTGCTATAGAGAATGGACGGCTATCTCGATCACTACATCTGTATAGCACAACGTATAACAGTGAGGTAGAGTACATGTGCACTAATAACAGTTACTCTATGATTGGCTCACCGATAGTAAGATGTACGGAGGATGGAGTGTGGTCAGAACTACCAATATGTCATAGTAAGTAAAGTGTGTCATAGTAGTAATGTATGTATATATATTCCATATTTATTCTGGAGCAGATTACGTCGGGGACTTTTATCCAGAAAAAAAATAAACATACATACATGAAGTTGCAGATTTAAAAAATATGAGGCAAAAATTAATTATAAAGCAAGCATAAAGATTATAAACAGTACAATTTATTAGGATAACTAAAATTAGACCAATATTAATAGACAAATTACTTTCAATCAGTTAGTAGGTTATCAATGAAAGAATAAAGGAAATACATGTCAAATAAAAACCAATAGAAATAGGTACCGTGTGAAATTCAGAGAATTAACAGTTATAGTAATTATTGTCATAGTAATTATTGTATGTTATTATCCTTTTGTTATTATTGTATGTTATAGAAGGTATTGATTGTCATAGAAAGTAATGTACGCCATGGAAAGTATTGTATGTCATAGGAAGTAATGTAGGTCATGTTGAGTTATGTACAGTTTTTACAATAGTTAGGTCTGCTAAGTAAGAAGAGGGATAACTGTGGAATCGGCTCAAACTCAAAAGTTTCAATTTTCTAATTGTAGCTCGTTAGATGTGAGAGCAAACAGATATGTATACAGCCTCATTGACTCATTATTTGCCCTTAACTTTTAGAGATAACGTGTGGATATCCTCCAGTGGTGCTTCATTCAGTTAGAAACATAACAGGGACCACTCACGGAGATGAGGCTGCATATGAATGTTTAGAGGGATATAATATGATAGGAGATGGTCGTGTTACGTGTGGTATTCATGGTTACTGGAGTCTGCCACCTTCGTGTCAAGGTAAGAGACAAATAATGCAAATTAATGCTATAGTCCTGAATCAGCTGAGACTTCTCAGACCTCTTAACACAACAACTGAGCTGTATAGCTATGAGAGGCGTAGAAAATATTCAGTTGATCAAGGGAAGACAACTCAAATTTGTACTATCAAAGTATCTCTGAGAGGACAACTTTGTTGCATGTAATATTCTTGTTGTAGCACTGCCATGTATCTCACCACCCATAGTTGAGAATGCAGTGAATAACACAACCGATAGTGATTGGACTGTAGGCGAGAAAGTGACTTATCACTGCAGACCAGGATACGAAGTGAGAGGTTCACCCATGAGCCAATGCACCACGGATCAGAAATGGTCAGAGCCTCTGCCAGTATGCCAGAGTAAGTTTTCTGTTGTTGTTGAATCACACATGGAAAACTATTGTGAGAAAGATCGTTGATAATATAATTTCAAAGCTTATTTGTATCAATTTTGCTTGAGGAGTAAATGAAACCAATGAGTTTTCAATGATGCAGCTGCTGAATTTGATAATCCTTTCAAATGATAAGGCTGGTTCTTCACATACATAATCAGTGCCATCAGTTTTCCCTTGTTTTATGTGTAAAGATTCCCTCATTTAAAAGAGGACAACTGTCAATTCATTGTAGAGGTGAGTTGTGGAAGGCCTTACACAGTTAGCTACGGCAGACGAGTGATTATTACCGGTCACTATTACAATGACACAGTGAAATATGAGTGTAGCTTTGGACACAGAATGTCTGGAGATTCTACCAGTCGTTGTCTGGAGGATGGTCTCTGGTCTCCACCCCCGGTGTGTTATGGTGAGTCATTCAGTAACCAATGTATATTTATAAGAGATTCAGCAATGGGGAAATCAGTGCTGAAAGTCCTAAATCATGACATCATGATTGTTTGTTTGTGAGCAGTCATATCAAATGATTGCTCAATCTATTTCAAATTAAGTTTATTTCAAAAATTGCTAGGTTACAAAAGAGCTCTATAGTTTCCGGAACAAAAATGCTCCACTGTTTGCCTGAAATTTTAGAGTGTCCAATCTCCGTCCCAAATGTATATATCATGACTTCAAATCAAATTGATCTTTCATAAATAATGAAGGTTAATCAAGAATTCAGGAGTGTTTTTCTGATTGACAGACCTGGCCTGCCGCCATCCACCAATAATAGAACACGGACAGATCTTACTTATACACGGATTCTCAGTCGGTAGTATTATACAGTATAAGTGTATAGAAGGATATACTATGAGAAGTACTGACTACATAACATGTCTGTCTGATGGAGTCTGGAGCCAGCCACCTACTTGTGATGGTAAGTCTACATAACCTTTGTTAGTTTGCAATTAATCTGGTAAACTTTTACATTTTACTTGACCCTTCTCACAAATGGGGAAACAACTCTTGCTCCTCTTTAGTTTCCCCTCTGTGTTCACTCACCTGGGAGTAGATTGCAAAAGCATCTAAGTGGGGAAAGAAGACACAGATAGAAAACCTCTGATCGAGAAGAGATTTTTCTCTGCCATGAAAGGGGTCAACTTTTTGCTATCGTTTGAAGGCATGAGTTCAAAATGTTTGCTTCTCCCAGCCTCCCATTGAGCAAAGTTTGTTGAGATAAGGAAGTGACTTATGATGTGCGACTGCAAGTTTTGATCAATGGCACATGAGCCAATATTTTGATTGCAACTATCCATATGTCAGGACTTTACGAAGGGTGATCTGGTTTCTTGTTTATGCCTGCGGTGGAAATGAGACATCAGCTGTGACTCATAAACAAATCGTACATTCATTTGTCTCTATTACACAGTTATGACAAGAACTATGATACCAAACTTAAAACATCATCTCACGGTGCCAAACTTACTAACCACTTCAATTCCGGCTGTTACCAGATCAACACAACCTGCATCAACTCCAACAAATCCAACTGCCAAAACAACAATAAAACCACCAAACTTCCAACCTATGACAGATAAACAAACCACAGGAACTTACATAACCGATCACGTTAAATCTACCACGAGGCGTCAAACTACCACCGGATCAGATTTCTGGACCATGACATCACGACACGCTGACACTGAGTTCCACAGCACCACTAAACTAATGACAAGTAGTACAGAGAGGATTAGAACTCTCCATGATCAACATGTGACATCACAACTAAGTTCTGAAACTACGAGCACTCAAAACTCACAAGAAGACTCTGTTGCCTCAGTAAGCATGTCATCAGTCGACTCCAGTGACACGATGACAGTAATTAAATCTGATCCAAACTCCTCATCTGTACCTGATTTGGAAACAACTTCATTAGATATTACAAGTGAACAATATTTGATTCAAACATCATTTGTAACACCTGCATCTTATGATACCGAGTATGGTCATGCTAATGACGGCCATGAAAACTTGACTGTATGCCTCAAACCATGCAAATCTCAAAGTAATGCTGCACCTAATATTTCTGTGGCGACGTCTGATTCTAACCAGCACCTGGTCACAACAGATCAACATCAAACTGAAACTTCCACCCCATCTTCTGGTCAGTCAGTGTCTTGGTCGGCTCAAACATCAGCTGACTCAATACATGATATGACTAGCCATGGGGATACCCCACTTTCATCTTCAACTATGATTCCTAAATTCATAAAATTTGACACTGAAACCTCCGAAAGCCTCAATACCCCAATAGTAAAGCATCTCACTCCATATGGAGACCCTACAGAACAATATCAGACAACCCGTGTTGACACAAGATTTCCAGTTCCGGCAACGATTCCTAAATTCAAAAAGATTAACACTATAATTCCAGAAACCACCAATATTCTAACTGAATCAACCACAACAGAAGAGGATCCTATCACGCAAGCAGATTCGACAGACTCAAACCAGGGTGTAACACCTACCATACAACCCTCAAAACTTGGGACTGTGAACGATCGAGCTGACTCCCATAGTCCGTTTGTAATTGCCTGTGTCGTTGTCGTTGCTGTGGTGTTGTTACTATCTACGCTGGTGATATACACTCTCCGAAAACTCAACACACGGTATGAAAGGCACATTTAACAACCTCTATAGCAATTCAATTGCCAACTACATTATAACTTAGTTCCAGTGCACCGTTTAAGATATTGCAAAATTACAAATTTGCAAAATCTTCTTCCCATTTTGGTTTGTGATCAGTCTGAGATTTTAGTGTTGTATTGAACTCTGTAATAATTACTGTTGTAGGAAAAAACAGCTCAGGCATTTGGAGTTGATGCTGGTTGACAGACAACAAGCAGGCATATCACCACCTACAGAGAATCACTACTCTGCTACTACTGTCAGAGAGTTAGAGCCTCTCTGTCCCTCACATGACTCAGAAGGCTCAACCACCCAGGATTGTGAGTCATCATCAGTAACTCTTGACGCTGACTCATGTAACAAACTACTACCAGACCTTCCTTACTGTGACACGGATGAGGAGTGAATAATATACTTTCACCTCAGGGCTCAGGCGCTGAGAAGTCTGAAATATATAAACCATAGCCTGGAAACGAAATTATATGACTTTATCCCCTTTGATCTGACTGCATCATTCGTGGCAAGAAGATTTCTAAGCTATAATTGGTATACGTTGTTGGAAGAAAAAATAAAGATACAAGATAATACTAGATCCTTGATAACTAACCACATGCCATGGTCCCTTCTCACATATGTAGAATATCATCTTCACACACTAGTTTTGATCTACAGGCAAGAAATTAGAATTTTGTAAGAAATTGATCTTTTTTTCTAATTGCTTGTGTATTTACGAGTTAGCTTCTCTCTGTTACGAGGCTTTTCATGGCCAACAGGATATTGAAACAACTTTGATTTCTTATTATCTGAACTTCAGGAGATTTATTGTTGGGCAAAGTACATTAGCCTTCCTTTCCTTTCTTTTCCCCTCCCAAGGAGACAGCTGTACTCAGTTTTTGAAACTAGGAATTAAATTGCTCAGTTAGTAGAGCGCCAGACTCAGGATCAAGGACCATTGACCATAGACACGGATAAATATATGCATTCCCAATTTTAAAATTATTTCTTGGTCATTAACATCAATGCTGCTATTTATCATTCGTAGTTACTTATGAGAAAAGAATGAAATATTCAGCCGAGATCAAATAATTTCCTCATCGTAAATCGTATTATCTCATACCTTTCCAGCAACTCATTGGGAAATTTGACATTTTTAAGTCTGAATTTACTGGCATATAGGTGTTAGTTGTTAAAACAATGAACAGATTTAGGATCAGGCAACTGCCCAATGAGTGTAGCCAGTACTTCACACTACAGTAAAACTACAACCAATAAGAGTTGCCAGGGTACAAGACCAGTTTTTACAATGGTGGCGGCTGAGTTTAGCCATGAGTATTATAAATAACCTGAGGTTATATTTCCTGTTAGCATAAGCGCTTGAAAACCTCATTAATGTCCCTATCAATCACGCTTAACAGCTCAATGTGCACATATAACGCTCATCCACATATGATACCTTATGGCTCAATTTGTTATAATTTGCATAATTTGTTATAATTTAAGGTGTGGTGATACTATTAGCAAAACCACCAGCATATATCTTAGAACATTAAGCTACAGTCAATGGACCAAGCAGTGTTCTGATCTCACATGATTTTGAAATGGCACTACAGAGACTTGATACTTAAACCTGCTATTTATTGCTGATGGAACCAAGCGATGCATGCTTGATAGTGAAACTCTGAAGAAAATACCTTGCCAATAAATACCCTATAATGCTGGCAGAATTACCATGTGTCAAGCGGGTCACAACTCTTCAATGTTCACCATTCAACAGTCCTCTATAGCGCATACGCTGAACACAACTACCAAAGAGTTGAGTGGGAGGCGACCAGGGTCAGCCACCCTCAAGGAGTCACATAGTCTGAGCCCCTAGACTTGTGCACCCGTCCGCCGGTCCCTCCCCCCGGCCGGAGGTGTCACACTATGCGAAGAGGATTGTGATCTGGTGACGTTTCAAGATAAGGATATGAAGTTCAACCTATTGCGTCAACTGGAGAGAGCAACTACTTTTGTTGTCATCATGACAAAATATGAGCTATATTTTCAGATGGATAGTTATCTTGTTGTCTTTTTTTTCACACAGGAAAAGACAATCCCAAAATGTACTGAGATAATTTTCTTAATTGACCATGGCTGGTTATCTGATGAAAGCTCTCACATTTGAAATGAGCCAACTTTAACTTTATTTTGTCCTCTGATATACTCTGCTCAGGACAAAGTATCCTCTGTGCTGGTCAAGGTTGGGGACCTGGTAATGCTGGTAAGGGTTGGCGAAGTGTGCTGTGTGCTGCAGTCCACATCTGGAGCTGTTAATAATACCACTGAACTCTATTTAAATCTTAGCCTGATGGATGATTTGTTCACCAAAACTTTAAGGGTGCTACATTCCCCATTTAGTTATAACTCAATATATTTTTTCATACCAATCACCTCAGGACAATATTATTTTCATGGTTTTTGCATTAAAATCTCAAACCAATGATATTTTGTTACATAAAAAGAGAAAGTAAATAGATCAAAATGTTTCGCAATTTTCATTGGGTCGTACTAAAAATAAGCAGTTAAAATAGTAACAGGTGGGTGGGCGTCGCTCAATGGTACCAAAAATATTATACAATAACAAGATAGTTTACCAGCACTATCTCACAGTTGACGAGCTAGTTCTGGTAAACTAGCCATGTCCGATATATCTGCTTTACTGAAAGACGCTTTAAAAAAAGTTTATCATAAAGAAACTCTGGATATTCAGGTGACTTGGTTGGATAAATAGCAGACCTAAGAAAACTTAATTCTGTCACCTATGTATGACTTATATGTGGAGGGAGATGTACTTCTCGTGCCAAGATGTGACTAGAGAGCTCTACTTCATCAAAGCATCTAGTATATTAAAAAATTGAAACTTTCAACATACGCCTTCTCTATGCAGGACAGGAAATTTCACAGTGCTGTAAATCTTGGTGGTTGTATTGTTGGGGATCTATTGTTTATAATATCTTGTGCTATGTACCATTAATCACTATTATGCTACTATATGTATTGATGCATCAATCGGGGGGGGGGGGGCATCAAATGAGTTGCCCCCTCCCGATTCGAATAGATGCTTACAATTTCCACGATGATGAAACTTCGAAAGCTTTGGGACCTGGGCCACAGACTTTTATGCTATCCATTCATCCATGCTGCAACGTATACAAAAGATTGTTACCCAAAGCGAATGCAGGAACACGGACCAATGCAAACCAAATTTAAACAAATGCTTTTTCGATGACCCGATAACTCCTAAAATCAGGGTGACATCAAACCATGTGACTGTAGCGATATTATGTGATTTCTTTTTTTTGTATTCTGCGAGCAGAATGTTTGTTTTTACATTTTGCATAGCCTGGGATTCAGGCCAACAATGAGACCTTGTCTGTATTATTGGTGATGTTGGATATTACTTCTGTGGTGTTATCTACAAATGTATCACTATTATTGTGCCTTAATGAATGGCTTGTGCTTGTGCTTTGGTTTTGTATTGATTGGCTGATGGGTTTTGGTTTGTTATTGTGTGGAGTTATCTGCTCATCCAACCTGAGTAGATAACTCCAAGTTGTTGGACTAAATCCCAGTCTATATGTTGCAGCACTTTCTCACTCTCAATCTGCTCTGTTAAATTCCAGATATTAAAAAACATGAGTAGTTACGCTTATCTCATATTGTTTTATGAAAATATTGTTATATGAATTTTATTACTATACAAGGGTCGTTTAGAGGCTAATGGAGATATGCTTTCAGTCTTAAATGAGATTTATCAGTGCACCTACTTAGTGCACCCCCAAACAAAGTAGAGGTGGACAAGCTAGGGTTATAATGAAGAGCTGATCTCCATAAACAGCATGGGGATCGATTGTGATTTAAACTTGTCACTCTCAGATTAAAGAGCTGGAATCCAAACCATAATGCCTTCAGATTGTTATACACAATTCATTAGTTGCTCCATGATGGTGTCACCTCTCAGCAAAACGATTGTGGTACTATGACTCAATAGACTGGAAAACCATAGTTAGTGGAAATGGTTTTCCAATTTTGTTGAATAGCAACTAGGTGTATCCATGCAGCCCATTGATTGGCTTAGCTTTAATTGATGATGCTATCATCAAGAAATCGATATACTATATAACATTGTATGGGCTTCATATGAGGCAACTGTTTGCAAAAGGTAAGCAGTATGAAATCTTATTTGGACTTTGCAAAGATTATAATGTCGACCACTGTTGCTTTGCTAGAACAATTTGTACCTTAACTGAAACTAGGGTTGATCGAACTAAAGTTGGATGTTTTAGTGAATCCGATATCCGGTATCCGATCGAGCTGTTTAAACCAAATATCATTAGTTTTTTTTGTGTTCTTTATAAGCTCTGATCTCAAGATGGCTTCTGCAATAGTAGAAAATCAAGAAAGATACCCAGTAAAATGTGGTGAATGTTTAGAGGTTGAGGGCTACATCAACAACCTAAACAGCTCCCATGTGGTCATACATTCTGTGACGGATGTATCGCTGACAATCAGGAAAATATCAATGTTATAGCCTGTTTTGTATGCAAGTAAGTTATTGTAGATCAAATCATGGGCCTAATTTAATAAACTTCAAACTAAAAGAAACCAAGACATAGAAATCATGCTCAATGCTATAGAGTTGTTCAATTATTACATACATTCTTTAAATATGCCTCCTGTTCCTACACATGTGAAGATGTCCAACCAACATATTAAGGTTTTTAATTATTATATACAGTCTTGAAATATGCCTCCTTTGCCTACACATGTGAACACTTCCCCCAATAAGATGTCTAACCAACGTATTACGGTGTTCAATTATTATATACAGTCTTAAAATATGCGATCGATGCATTATAGACCAGGGTTTTTGGTGTTACATTTAAAATAAGCACATATGTATGAATTTTTTAATAAAAAAACTAGATTGATGTTCTGTTAGTCACATGATAAAATCATAAATAATAAAATATAATTATGGGTCACCTAAACGTTGTGCAAACCATTTATTAGCCACCATGACTTCACTCTTCTTATAAATTTTGTTTGAAGCTGTAATGTTTCTTACCATCAGTTGCGGGAAATGTGCTCTTTGACCATCAGTCACCGTTTACATTTTATTGTTTATTTAAAGTCATAAAAACCAACCTTGAAGTTCAATAAACTTGTCGATATCAAACCTACTTATGGTGAATACTTTCTTATCATCAATGGTGAGAAATTTGCCATGTTAATATCTTTTCTGCAATGATCATTCCGCATGGGTATTAACTTTATTTTGAGGTCTTAATTTAGACTTATATTGAGAAAATATTTGGGAATACAGCATCAAAACACTTCTAGTCATAAATATTTTCACAATTTAACGGTTCTACATTTTATTTAGGACCTCTGATATTCATTACGTGTGAGAATTGACTGTACCAGGTTAACCAGTCTAACTTATTATAATCCCATTCGATATCTCAATGGACCCCTCTGGACACCATTTAATTATATACCTCAATTTCAATCAAAGAGTAGAGGATACTATTAAATATAAAGTTGTTGCAGGTCTAGTTCTGCCATCCCTGTGTGACAGAGCTGTCCGCACTAGATTATCATCAATGCGACAAGTTAAAAAAAATCAAACTTTCCTAAAGTTGTTTTTTAGACTGAAATTAATCCAAAACAAATGCTCAAGTATCTCAGCGCAGCTCCAATAGTTAGAGTCGTCTGGCCCTCCCAACAAGCCCCGACAACTCCAACGTGTTTTATAAAGTACTGATCTGACAACAAGGAAGTCATGTGATCACTTTGTATTGAATTGTGGGAGACTTAAACTCATCAATCCTTTGGTTGCTAGCCTTGAGACTGTGAACTTTATATGCTATTCCGAAGAGCACTCCGGGAAAGTTTCGCCTCATTCATGATCTGAGTAAACCTTATGGCACATCTGTCAATGATAATATTCCCAATGAACTTAAAGGTGTGAGTTACTGTAATGTTATGCAGGTGGCAGAATCGCTGTCAAGAAGACAAGAGAAAGAGAAGGCCCCAACCTTCATGGCGAAGATCAACCTAGCAGATGCGTATCGGTGCTGCCCAATAAACAAAGAAGACTGGAGATATCTGGGGATGCAATTTGAAGATAAGTTGTTAATCGATATATGTTTGCCCATGGGCCTGAGCACATCATGCGCTATATTCCAAGCCATATCAAACAGCCTTGCTTGGTTATTTGAGAAAACCCACCCAGACTGTGAAATGTTCAATTACATCGATGACTTTTTGATACTGGCGTCGAGCCATCAGCGATGTCAAGAGGCATTGTCAGAATTTCTCTCATGGCTAGAGTATTTAGGTTTCCCGGTCAGCCCACAAAAGACTGTGCTTCCCTGCACCCACATAGAGTTCCTAGGACTGGGTATCGATAGCTGTCACCTGTCATTCTTTGTGCCTTTGTCAAAAAGAGAAAAGTATGAAAGGGAAATTACTAACTTTATTGCGAAGAAGGGGCACCGTGTTCACTCTATACAGAAACTGGTTGGTAAACTCACATTTCTTTGTGCCACCTTTTTACCCGGAAAGGCGCTGTTGGCGGGATTATACCAAAACCTATCTGGTATCCTATCATCAAACAAGTGGGCACAGCGCAGATTAAATGAAAACGTTCGTGCAGATCTGCGTGTGTGGCGGTCCTTCCTGTCTCAACCGGAAGGAAAACCATTTAAATTCATTTTTGCAGGATCTCAGGAAGCCTCACATTCTATCATATCAGACGCCTCAGGATCGGTTGGCTATGGATGTGTGTTCGACAACTGGTGGTTCAACGGAGTTTGGCAAGATGAATGGTGGTCAAAACAGAATATCGCTCTCTTGGAACTGATTCCCATCTACATTGCCGTTAAGCTCTGGGGCGACAAGATAAGTGATACGATACTCTCTATTCAGACTGACAATCAAGCTCTGGTGGCCATGATCAACACATTCTTCTCTAAAGAGAAAATGATCAACACCCTACTGAAAGATTTGGCCTTGTTTTGTATGACTCACAATATTGTTTTGCGAGTGCGCCACATAGCCGGTAGTTTGAACGTCATAGCAGATAAGCTATCAAGAAATTTGGATTGTGGTATCAGTTTTTACGCCAGCAACACCGAATACAAAATCCCTGTCCATCTAACCCCAGCCTGCATAAAGTCACAGAAGCTGCTACACTAAAAAACCTTTCTTTTGTCAGGCTTGCAAGAACTTCAGGCTACAGCTGATAACTTGATACACAACTCAGTCGCGCCCACCACAAGAAGATCGTACAGCTTGGCAGTTAAAGGCCTATCAGACTTCTGTAAAGAGCACAAAATAAAAGATAAGTTTTCCGCTAAAACTATAGAACTTTACGTTGCTCACCTTGCTAAGAAAGGCATGAAGGCCAGTACAATTCGATCTGCGTTGTCTGCAGTCCGTCATCATTGCAATTCTAACTATATCGAAATTAGCTTTGACACCCCTAGGCTACAGTTACTGTTGAAGGGTGTGCGCCGCAGAAATGATTCAATAGCTATCAGGCCAAACCATGTGGTAAAGGTCAGACAACTCCAAAAAATATGTAACTCTGCAGATAAGTTATTCAGCCCTCAACAGGCACTCATGATAAAAGCTATGTTTGCATTGTCATTCTTTGCATTGTTACGCCCATCGGAGGTTTATCATACTGGTACCACTCCAGAACATCAACTAAGGAGATCGTCTATCCGAGTAAGACAAAAAAAAATTAAAATAACTTTCTCATCATTCAAGCACTCCTCAGGTAGTACTACAATAACAGTAGAAAGGAAGCTCTTTTTGGATATTTGCCCGGTCCTACTGTTGCAATCATACTTGTCGGCCAATTCAGGCATCGCACTGCAGGAAGGGAGCATTGTCTTATTCCATTGTTCACGCGCTGAGGCCCATTCTTGGCTACAACGGTGTGTGGCCGACGCTGGAATCAAGTCCAGACTAACCTTACATTCATTTCGCCGAGGGGGGGCAACTTGGTATGCCGGCCAAGGTTTAACCGATGCCAAACTCAAAGCTTTCGGCCGCTGGAAATCCAATGCGTATCTTGTCTATGTTAAGCCCTAATTGTGGCGAAAATCAGAGTACGCAATATTGGTGATAATGCGTTCTCAGATTTTTGGCATCTGATTTTCGCACAATGACTAAAAAACCTTTAGTTCTAACATGCTCTTATTGTAATATATTTTAGTTCGCTAAGAATAAAACCAGAGGAAAGAGTGAGCGGTCCTAATCATCACTCTTTCCGAACAACAGAAGGGATATACGCTTCTCATCACAAGAAAATGTCGGTAATTCTATCTGATCAACTTTTAATACCGTTGCTCGTACTCAGATCCGCTGGGATTTGTAGAATTCTCAAAATGGAGAATAGTTAATGCCTTGTATGGCTTCAAAAGAAGATCTCGAAAAGAGGTCAATGCCTTGTATGGCTTCAAAAGAAGATCTCGAAAAGAGGTCAATGATTTAACCCAAAGCGGTTGTCTTTTTGTGGCATTCTTGAATTGGCATAACCTGACTAAGAGGGTTGCCACTTGCCTTGCTTATTTGTAATGTGGTATATTCTTGCAAATGTTTATTTATACCTTGTACTTATACTATGAGTCATTGGTGTGCTTTGGTGATACTTGAACCAATAAACATAGTCTTCATTATAAACTTCACAAACAGGATTGATTGATGAATTAAAAAAATCAAACTTTCCTAAAGTTGTTTTTTAGACTGAAATTAATCCAAAACAAATGCTCAAGTATCTCAGCACAGCTCCAATAGTTAGAGTCGTCTGACACTCCCAACAAGCCCCGACAACTCCACCGTGTTTTATAAAGTACTGATCTGACAACAAGGAAGTCATGTGATCACTTTGTATTGAATTGTGGGAGACTTAAACTCATCAATCCTTTGGTTGCTAGCCTTGAGACTGTGAACTACCCACCACCACCCCTTCCTTACCTCCGTCATTACTGGGTTGCTCTCGTTATTCCTTTCTGGTTTCAGATCTAAGAACTAAGCCAGAGTAATTAGTGAGCTCCCAACTACACGTTCGGTCAACAAGTGTCAGCTCAAGAAAATACTGGCATCTTATAGTCTATCAGTCAAACCTCAAAATGGAAAGAAGATCTCGAGAAGAGGTCAATGCCTTACGTGGCTCCTAAGAAGATCTCGAAAAGAGGTCAATGCCTTGTATGGCTAAAATAATAAAAAGATCTCGAAAAGAGGTCAATGCCTTGTATGGCTAAAAAATAAAAAGATCTCGAAAAGAGGTCAATGCCTTGTATGGCTAAAAAATAAAAAGATCTCGAAAAGAGGTCAATGCCTTGTGTGGCTCCTAAGAAGATCTCGAAAAGAGGTCAATGCCTTGTATGGCTAAATAAAATAAAAAGATCTCGAAAAGAGATCAATGCCTTGTATGGCTTCAAAAGAAGATCTCGAAAAGAGGTCAATGCCTTGTATGGCTTCAAAAGAAGATCTCGAAAAGAGGTCAATGCCTTGTATGGCTTCAAAAGAAGATCTCGAAAAGAGGTCAATGATTTAACCCAAAGCGGTTGTCTTTTTGTGGCATTCTTGAATTGGCATAACCTGACTATGAGGGTTGCCACTTGCCTTGCTTATTTGTAATGTGGTATATTCTTGCAAATGTTTATTTATACCTTGTACTTATACTATGAGTCATTGGTGTGCTTTGGTGATACTTGAACCAATAAACATAGTCTTCATTATAAACTTCACAAACAGGATTGATTGATGAATTAAAAAATATTATACTTCATAGTCCCTGGTCCTTTGTCAATAAATTATTAATTCAGTGGGCATGGTATCCAATAATGCCATACAACTGTGCAGGCAAATACATTGTTGCTGCTCGAATTTTTCTCAAGAACTTTGGCTAAGTAATAGTTCCGAAATGAATGATTTTTACTGATGATAATGATTGCAGACAATAGAAAATTAGATATGCTCGTTGTAATAGAAGAAATGGGTTATTCACTCGCCTTGCTTGGGACAGCACTGCCTGAACTTTCTTCAAATATAATATTCTTTATCTCCATGAGAACAAAGTTATTCATGCGTACAGACCCACAACATCAGGAGCCAACGAACAAAACTCCCCTGCATCACTTAACAGGTTTAAATTACAGTTGCTTCCTCACAGTTGTTTTTGATGCTGATGTTATTTCTTGTGGTTTGGAAGTATGAATTTTGAAGGGATAAGGGTGTGGTCAATATTAAGAGGTCCTTGGTTCGAAACTCACAGGGATCACTGAGTGAACCAGCTGATGATGACTGTTGTAGGCCATTCGCCCTAGATGGCCAGGAAAGAAAATCAGACAACGGCGAGCAACATTGCAATAACCTTCAGATCACTGAAGTTTTGATTATCTCTCCAAAAAGAATAGTTCCTAGGATTATCAACGGATTTTGGAATGACACAATGTATCTGGTGGAAGTTGAACTTATCCTTCAAAGGCAGGAGTTAAAGACAAGGAGATGCAACAAAGATAGCCTCAGTGTCTTTCTGAAAGTATTACAGTGTGCCACAGTATCTTCCCATCATGAAATTTAGTGTTGAAATGAGGCTATATGAATATTGTCTCATAAAAATTTTAATCATGTCTTTAACTCCTTGTTCAAAGGATATGTGTATCAAATTTCAAATCTCCTCTTAGTCATCTTGCGATTGGAGTTTAGTTTAGATTTTGAGATTTTGTAAAAAAGCCAGTGCTCTAAGACCAGTATGCACAGCATCTTGTGAAAAGTTTGTTTAACTTAAACATGGCTTCAGCCTTTGCGCACAGTAGATAATGGTTTGGTGATAACAAACAAAAGCGGTGCGCATAGAGTTGATAGACACAAGAGTTTTCAACAGCCAGGAAAAAGAGGGCATCAGTGTGCGAGTTGTCTACAGGCTGCAAGTAGGCTGCATGAAGCGTTGATGTTGAAACAATGGACACTAACTATAAGATGAAACTGGTGTAAGTACTATTTTTTTAGAGTTTATAATTTTGGGACTGCGCTGCTGTTATGGAGTGAAATGCGGCATTGTTTTTGCTAAACCTATTTGCCTAGCAACTGATCTTACGAAAGACCCCAATTTAGGAATTCAGATTCATTGAAAGAGAAAAATTGTGAGCTGGCCCAGCCAAGATTTGTAGGCTACCGCTCTGCTCTGTGGTTCATGTATCTAAATTGGGATTTAAAGTTTGTTGTATGCTGCTGTCGAATCATGGGCCTGGGGCTGTCAATGGTGGTATAAACCTGTGCTAAAACAGTAGACGTTTGTTTTGTTAGCTTTTTATTCATAAGAATGAAAGTTAACAGTTAACAGGCACACTACAAATGAGCGTTTAATCTGATGTATGTATGAAAAGTATGATAGAGAATAATTATTGTTAGAAAGAGGACACATTTTGTTCCAGTAAAGAGTCTGCCATCAATAGTTTTGATCTGGCTTTGATTCCCTTGTTTAGAAATGAGGAAAGCAGGTCCACTTAATTTATTAACAGCCTACGGGTTTTTTATTGTCTCTCGAGAAGTCAAATTTGGGACAATGGTTAGCAACTGTTCATATTTCGTCTTGTTGGTGAAAGCTTACCAGATCACAGACATATTATACCTAGCTAGGTATTCCCAAATATTCCTTGTGGAGAATGCACAGATGCAGAATGCTCTGATCACTTGAATCACCTTTCCGGAAGATTGAATACGGCGTCCTCGGACAGAACAACACTTGCAATTTTAACCCACATATATTATATTATTATATATTTATTATATATTTATTATTATATATTAATATTAAATGATATATTTAGTAGGCCAACAGCTTCTGAGCTACACCAGGAAGGAAAATCTGCTCCGAAATATCATGAAGGAAGAAAAATTGTGTTGTTGTCGGTAACTCTGGCTATACTTACCATAACGGCCCATACAGCAGCAATCATTCAAGTTTTATCTATGACAAAAGAACTAGCTGAGACAAGACACGAAGCAGCAGAGGGTGGGTCATTCATGTTCAATTCAATCATATCATGTATTATAATATAATATAATGTCGCTGTCTGACTATGACCGAGGTGCATGCTAGAAAGAGGTTTTTATAGTGACAACTACGTTTCCAAGACATTAGTGCCACTGTTCAACCACTTACGGCTTAACCCAAGTGTGAAGAATAGAGCTACAAGGCCGGAGCTGCAGTGGTTGATGACAGCATCCTCCTGTACAGAGCTATACTATACAGGAGGGTCCTTAGATCTGTATATATATATATATATATATATATATATATATATATATACACACATTTGTGCAATAAAGTGTCATATATTATATATCCCACTATTGTACCCATAAAAACCCTGGACAATGAGTGATTCTTATATGTATATATATATATATATAGTGGCTATCAGTGTGTAGGGCATATCTTTGCATTGGATTGCATTGCATTTTATCTACCATTAATTACTATTGGGTTAAGGATGCCCAACATGGTTATTTAAGAGGATTTAAGACATGATTTTTTTGTGGGTCATATATGACTCCTTATTTTTGAGTGACACTTAGTTGGGGCCAAATACACACAGATGACACTTAAAAGCACAGATTCGAATCTATATATATATATATATATACAATTATATATATATATATAAACTGTAGAATAAGTTGGCTTTCAATGAACCGCGAAGAGTCATATCTTAACTAAAGATGATCCATATACATATGTAGTTATGCTATATATTTATGATAAAATTGAAGCTGTTTTCATAATTTTATTAACAGAAAGTAAACAATTATAGTAGTAGAGTACATTACTAAGGACTTAATAATGTTATTTAAATATATAAAAACTTTATTGACCCCTTCAAAGCCGTGCACAAAGTGATAGTGTGCTTCAAGTTTTGTCTCTGCGGAAATGTTATTTCTGATCATGCTGCACTGCCAGGGCCGTAGTTCTAGGGGAAGCAGAGAGACACTCCCTCCCCTAGAAAGCTAAATACAGTGGCCTAAGAACACTATAATTGACTTTAATCTACGTCGAATCAGTCCCTCTGGAACTTCCATTTGCATATTATATGCCTCAAATTGCTCATGGAGGAGATTACTGGTGATGCCTCAGACTCACTTTCGCCTCCCCTATCATCTTTTCTAAACTACGGGCCCGACTGCTGAACTGCTGACTTGGTCTGGTTTATTTTCAGGGAAGTTGTCAGACCTCAAGCTTGGCATAAAGTTGGAGAAACTCTCGCTTGATATACAGGATGCCAGAGTATCAGTCAATGACATGTTGGTTAATATCAAGTCGATCAATAGAACACTGAAATACAATATGGAGCACGTCATTGATAGGCCAACAAGATATGTATTTTCTAATCATTATGGTCCCTATCTGGATCTGGATATAGAAGTTGCCAATACATCTCGAAGATCTGTAGAAAATGGGGAGACACTGAGGATTTGGAGATACCTCTTCTTCTTTAAGTACCACCGTGAGTCAAACAAAAGGCAATAAAGAAACTAAATACCCACAGAGAAAAGTTAAAATCAAAATAACTCTTATTAAATATCAATAAGCATATTAAAGTCCAATAAAGGTGATTTTGATTCACATATAGTTCCCTGCTTAAAAAGAATCAAATTTTATAGTTAAACACTTTATTCACCTTCAAGCAATATCAATAGTAAGTTGATTATCTCAAATCACAGCTGATTGTTTTTCAATTAGCAAGTCATTTTAGAGTAACAATAATTCATCGCAAGGGTGAAGTAGGGGAACTATCTCAAAATCAAATCAACGCTAACTTTTTTTGTGTGTAGTCCGAGTCTGTGGGAGGTCGTCTGATTGTTTGCAGGTGGGAGATGATTCGCTCTGTCTTTCCAGCTGTCGATGCTTTCTGACTATCCCATTGCCTTGTAACAATTTCAAATATCTTTGATCAGGTTCTACTTGCTTTAGTTTTTATAGTAAGCATTAAAACATATTTAAATAAAGATGTTGGAACTGTCACGATCATGTGATATATATATAATGTAGCCAAGAAGACACATATAATGGAGATAATGTGCTCTTACAAGTGCCGATTTGTTTCACTAAAGTTCAATTTACCAAATTATGATAAATAAGGCTAACATATTTATGTATCGAATCACAAACACACAATCATACATATTAACCTAAATTAAAATTTACATTTATATTCCCAAAAATTATACAATATATGACCATTTTAGTTTATATAAATTCAGTATGCTGGTATTTCCTGCTTACCATTTTAATTCTATATTTATGTGACTTGCGCTTTTGAATTGATCAAAATTTGGATTCATTTTGAGGCCTAGAATTAAAATTGATCTTTAAGAGTGTCAACTGATTATCAATGAGTACAGGGGGGTCTTTCAATCAGAAAGAACAATGCTTTACTGAAGCAAGTTAACACTATCAGATCGCTCAAAATTATCACTCATTCAGTCTATCAATTAGACGAAATTGTTCCCAAATTGCTCATTCAGAATGTATATAGTTCCATCATTGGCTGAGCAATTTGAAAGCGAGAGCCTAGAAAGTCTCGATCAGATATGTATCTATAGTAAACCAAAAGTAACTGCCGGTATCTACTCTTTATATCATTTCATTAAGATTATATCCTCTACTGTTAGACCCGTGTTACTCTGAAGAACATAATCCTTATCTTGCCATATGCTATGGCCAACCCACCCATGACAATGTTGTTGATATAAGGTGCATATCATATATATATATATAATATACATATATCAATAGTATGCACCTTATATTAACAACATAGTCATGGGTGGTATATGATATATATATATATATAAATTATATATTCATATTATACATATATATATCTATATATATATTACATATACATATAGTATAATATAAGGTTTCTATTTGCAGCATGTATGCCTCCGTACTTTCTGAACATTCATAAGTGCATTCGAATAGTCCCTGTGCCAGCGAATTGGACATCAGCTAAAGCATACTGTGAGGAAGCAGGAGAATCTCTGGCAGGCTTTAGGAGATCAGATCACATAGATCAGTCTTTGCTATCTCAGGTCCAAAAATTCAGTATGTATAATATACTATGTCATATGTCATGTGTCATAATTCATACACTATGCCATATGTCATAATTCATACACTATGTCATATGTCATAATTCATTTACTATGTTTTATGTCATAATTCATATACTATGCCAATTCATATACTATAAGCGGGAGGTAGCTCAGTTGGTTGGAGCACATGCCCTGAAATTCGCAAGCATTGGAGGGCTCAATCGATGCCCCAGGTGTACTCCGACCTGCCTGCCTGCCTAGTTTTGAAACCTACTTATGCAGACAAAGCTATAATGTAGGACACTCTTTTGTTTTGATCTGACATACTTACTATTCGAGTTCGATATGTTTCAAATTGCAACAATGTGACTGAAACACTATCACTATCCCTAACTTACTCAATTTGGCAAGTATGAGATGAATTTTGTTGGCCTCGAGCAAAAAACATGAATAATCTCATTTGCCCATCACATCATAACATGTAATTGATAAATACCATATTAATACACAAACATCCATTGAGGTCAACAAGTTATTTTTAATGTACTTTTTAATGTACATTTTTTAGACTTTAAGAAAACCTCAATAAATGAATAAATAAATTTCTTTTAGCGTATAATCCCCAATACTGGATTTATCTGACAGATATAAACGGTCGGAAACGGCAGGATGGTACAGATGAATTCTCTTGCGGTTACCTTTCACTTCGTATTAATAATATAAATGATATATTTGAAGATCCATGTTCTAAATCCAAAATCTTCATATGTGAAAAAATCTAATTAGTTCGCTTCTTTCTTCTTTAGAATGCGCAACTATTTGCCTTGTTGTCCAGGATTATTGACCTGTTAATTTGACAGTAACATATCATTATAGGTCTCCTAAGCATAGTACAAACAATCCATTGGCGATGGTATATATGGTATATATGAAGATCCATGTACTAAATCCAAAATCTTCATTTATGTGAAAAAATCTAAATAGTTCACTTCTTTCTTCTTTAGAATGTTCAGATATTTGCCTTTTTGACCAGGATTATTGACCTGATAGTCTAACAGTAATCATTATGGGTTTCCTGAGCATTGTACAAAGAATCTATTAGTAGCTATAACTACATACTGCTTATAATTTTGTTTGAAACGTCAGCGTTTCTTGCCGTTTGTGGTGGGAGATCTGCCATTTGACTATTTGTCACCGTTTTATTTTATTGTTTATTTAAAGTTATAGAAAAAACTCCTAAAATGTTTGAAGTTCAATAAACGTGTTGATATCAAATCTACTTCTGGTGACTACTTCTGACAATCTTTTACCAGAAAATACGACCAACAATATGAAACAACACATAACAAAACCAAGTCCAATCTGAACAGCTTCTTCATCCATTCCGGAAAGCTGCTTAAAGCCGACTGCGGAGTACTATGCTCACCCAGCTAATCCATGAGCAATATGCCCATGCCCGGCACTATCAGATGGCTTTTTCTAGGGCGACAATGTGCCAACATATCTGGATCGTGCAATGGATAAACGGTTGTGCTATATCTCTAAAATTATTTTACCAAAGATGAGTCGGTCAAGTTGGCAAGTTAGGGCATTCTTGTAACTAAAATTCTGAAGATGTCTGCTAATGTTCTATGGTGTGCTAGTTGAATCATCAGGAGGGTTTTTGCTACTGATGTCAGAGTCAAGTATATCAACAAAGTTATTTGCATAAATTAGCTGCCTATATCTTGCCATATTTTTGTCAATTTAGTTCATTGCCAAGCTCGCACTGCTGGAATTATATACTACCTACTGAAAGTGAAGGTGTTAACAAAAATATGATCATAATAGGGCAGAGCCCATTCAATGGATTAGTATTAAGTTCTCAAAAGACCAAATGCATGTACAAAAGATCATTGTGGGTTTTGATCTGGTACACAAGTTACAGCTTCCTATGTTCAAATATTTCAATTGGTATTTGCGCAATTATAAGCTTAGTAAATAACACAAGGTAGATGATTTGTGAAAGATTTAATTCTGTTCTGTATATGTGCTATAGGTATTTGGCATCAAAGGGGTGAAACTTATACATTATGTATCCTTATTACGCTTTATTACCAGCTTAGTAAACACTCGTACCAATTCTGAAATTAGCCCTGGTTTGCTTCCCTTTGCATTAGTTTTAGCATTAGTAACACTGTACATAGCAAAAAAGCTGACAACAAAGGAATAATATGAATACTTTTGCAGGAGATCTAGGAGTTCCAGAATTTAAATCATCTATTTGTATCTTTGATCCCTAAAACTTAAGGTTCTACTGTTGGTAAAAGGTTCTGACCAAATTATTTGACTCCATACACCTTTTTCGACCATGAGATCAAACAGACATTAACGCCAATCCAATTTCAATCTATCTCCTGCTTTGATTATGTACATAAGACTTGATTTGTTGCATATTTAGGACTTTTGAGCAATTACCATCATGACTGACAATGTAAGTACAAATTACTTATCTGTCTCTGTAAATGAATACCGTTGTATCCTTTGATGCTGAACAAGTAACTTAAAGCTATAGTAGCCTGTTTAGGTTTCTGACATTTGCTTAGGTAAACAAATATTGCGAATCACATGCCGGTCGACATTTTTTCAATGATTTTTCCGAACATTGAAAAAATTGAGCATCTCATACACAGTTATATGTTATAGAGTGATTAAGAGAGTAGGTAAAGTAAAGAAAGAAGTAATTAATTGTATTAACATTATTTTTGTATTTTTTCAGGACAAAACCTTTTACACGACTGTTGTAGCAGCATGATGTCAGGGAAAGTTCTCTAATCATGGTGTTGTCAGATTCGTTGGAGCTATCAGTGCTTATACCACCACACTTGTGCCAAAATCATGGCAGTCACACACAGCAAAAGCAGGTTCGTGTTAGGACTGTGTGTATTTTGGTTCATGTCCAGCCTAATTTTGAATTATTAGTCTGTACATCAGCCTCAAACTTACCGAGTAGGCTAAGTAGTTTCCTTGCACAGTGTGTCACCCAAGTATTTGTTTGTGTTTGAGCGAAATAAATTTTAATGGCTTTTCTACTAATATGATACTTGATCTTTGTGTCCAGCTTAATATTCAGAAATAAATAGGCTGATAAGTTGCAAATGCTAGCCCTCTAAGTGACTATAAGAATTAGATAAACAACGCCTGGTTTGACTGAATCTCAAACATGATGATACATTTCTGAGGAGTGTTATTTTTTTTCCCAACCAACTCATGTTGTGTTTTTCTGCATGCCCTAGGGACGCTTATTGGTGCACCTGTCGGTTTGGTTTGATCTGTTCCAACAATTCCGTCTTACGGTTATGGTGCGGTTACTGTATATTTGTTCACTTCCTCGAAGTTATTATTGTCATCCCCAATACACAAAACACAATGGGTTATTGAGTGGTTGTTAATCTGTTGTGATTATCTTAGTCTGCAATAGTAGAATGGTATGGTGAAATTATAATCCTGAGGTAGCCCCCTCCTATCTTGTCACTTCCAACTACAATCTTAGGTGCATATAGTTTGATAGTTGTGTCTGGTAGAGTTTTCCATGCTTATCGCTTTGGTAATATTGCACCTTACACTTAGTTGTACATGAGGCCGCTAATTGCCAAAAAACAGCTGGCAAAAAAGGAAAAATGAACAAAAAATAATCATATGGTTTTCAAACATCCAAAATCTGAAAGATGATATCAAAAGATTTGGTCGATCTGGCTCCTGTGTAAGTTATAATAATTGTAATAATTGCAATAATTATAATAATAATAATAATAATAATAATAATAGTAGTGCAAGCAAGAAACAAACCACACAATGATGGATTTAGAGGAAGGATAGAAGTGAAACACAATTTCAAACGCAAGGGATACCAACTCGTGGAAGAGGAGTTAAAACAAAGATTGAAGGCAACAGCAGCAAAGATCAAGAGATATGATGACAGAGTAAAGCAGTACCAACAAAACAGAATGTTTGAGAACAACCAGAAGAGATTTTATAATGACATACAGAGTAATTTGGAGAGTGAGAATGAAATACCAGATGGAGAGGAATCCAAGGACTTCTCTGGACAAGGATTTGGGGACATGCAACTGAACATGATGGAAAAGCACCGTGGATAGACCGAGTCAGAAGATAATTGGAAGGAAGACATCAGGGTGAGATAATCATTACAGAAAACGCGCTCTAGTGAAATTACCAAACTGGAAGGCTCCGGGCCCAGATTCTGTACAGGGATTCTGGATCAAAAATCTGACCAACCTGCACAGAAAGCTTGTTATAAACCTGAATGAATGCCTGGAGACAGCACAGACACTCTGGATAACAACCGGAAGGACTGATCTGATTCAAAAAGACAAGACCAAAGGGACAGCACCGGGGAACGAACTACAGACCCATAACCTGCTTACCTATTGTTTGGAAGCTGATGACCTCAATGGTGGCTGAAGAGATCTATAAACACCTGGAGGATAATGATATCATTGAAGAACAGAAGGGATGTAGATCTGGGTATAAGGGAACTACAGACCACTTGATGCTGGATAAGGTGATACTGAAGGATTGTAAGAACAGGAAAATTGGTATAGCAGTGGGCTGGATTGACTACCAGAAGGCGTACGATTTAGTACCGCACTCATGGATCATTGAGACACTGAGAATGGTAGGGGTGGATGAGAAAGCTTGGAGATTCCTTGAGACGAGCATGAGCAAGTGGAATACCAATTTGGAGTGCAGAGGCCGCACACTGGCCAATGTGAACATCAAGAGGGGGATCTTCCAAGGTGACTCATTATCGCCGCTGCTTTTCATCATGGCCTCATACCTCTGAGTGTGATACTACCAGAAGCGAAGCAAGGGTATACACTTTCCAGACCAGGTAAAATAAACCACTTGCTCTACATGGATGACCTGAAACTATACGGCAAAAACAAAAATGAACTGGAGTCATTGGTACAAACAGCCAGAATTTTCACCCAGGATATAAGAATGAAGTTCGGAACACAGAAGTGTGCTACAGTAGTGATGAAGAGAGGGAAACGTGAACAGGATGAGGGGATATTGTTACCTGATGGAGAGCTGATGAAAGACTTAGGAGAACAGGACTACAAGTACTTGGGGGTGCTGGAAGCTGACGACATAAAAATGAAAGAGATGAAGGAGAAAGTAAGGAAAGAGTATTACAGAAGATTGAGACTACTATTGGAATCAAAGCTTAATGGAGGAAACGTCATCAAAGCAGTAAACACATGGGCGGTTGCTGTCCCCAGATACTCTGGAGGAATACTTGACTGGACAAAGGAGGAGCTTGAGGTTATGGACAGAAAAACCAGAAAACTGATGACTATAAACAGAGCGCTACACCCGAGGGCTAATGTGGCAAGGCTGTATTTGGCAAGAAATGAAGGAGGAAGATTATTGAGATCAATGGAAGAAACTATCAGGACAGAGGAACACGGACTATCAGATTACGTAAAACATGAAGACAAAGGACTCAACAGATACCTCAAGAGTTTTGAGAAGAAAGAAACCAGACGAGAGTATAAAGACTGCAAGATGGAGGAGAAACAACAGGAATGGAAGAACGAAGCATTACATGGACAGTACACCAAGATAGCAGATCGAACAGACACCAAGAAAACGTACAAGTGGATAAAGAATGGCTACATGAAGAAAGAAACAGAAGGACTACTCATGGCTGCACAGGATCAGGCTTTACCAACACAATGGAAGAAAGTACATATAGAGAAACGAGGAGGTCCAGCACTGTGTAGAATGTGTAATGAACGAGAAGAGGCCGTGTTTCATATACTCAGTGAGTGCTCAAAAAGCAGACTGACCGCAGAATTGATTCACTGCCAACAGCAGTGAGGAGGAAAGCTGTCTAAGAACCTTGTGCGACGAAGGGGAGACAATTCATGACTGCTAAGTCTTACTGTATAGAGTGTAACAAGAAATTCTGAGCTGAACATAAGAAGGTGAGTGGGAGATAGGTTGAGACTACAATCACAATGCAAATGAACCAGGGGGTCTTTCAATTAGAAACAGCCAAAATCGCAATCTGATCGCGCACTCAGTGAGTGAGCGATATCTGCCAGGCTCTTGCTTTCAAATTGCAAGTCATTGATGGAACTACAGTGTAAGCTGGTTAATTCGAATCCTGATAATTCGAAATTCCTGTTAATTCAGACAACTGAGTGTGGTCCCAGCTGAGCCAATGGTTTTTAGACTCATTTAATTCGAAAAATGTAACTGTAATTCGAAATTGTCTCCCCCTACCTTGTCTTTTCTAATCAAGGAAGAATGTAGCTCCTTGTTCAGTTGTTTGTTTTTGACAATGCAGACAAAGGAAGTGATTAATATCTGGATTTAACACTCTTAAACAAAGCTGCCAACCCACATATCCAAATCAGTGGTTACTACTGTTCACTAGTCATCCGTCTTTTATTTTCAATGTCACTTACATTGCACAATACAACAAATGAAAAGTTGCTGCTTGTCAAATCCCTGAAATACGCCCCACATTCGTTGAAAATCCCCGCGAGCTGGCATTATTGTAGTTAGAACAACTCTTAATTAGAACAAATTTCTTAGGTCCCCTGGAGTTTGAATTAAGTGACTTACACTGTATATACAATCTAAGTGAGCGCTTTTGGGACGAATTTGTCTTATTGAAAAACCAAGTGAGTGATAATTTTGCGATAGTGATAACTTGCATTAGCAAAGAATTGCTATTTCTAATTGAATGACCCACCAGGTAACACATTTGAACTGTCATTGGTTTGATCTCTCCTGGAATTTCTGATACTGTTTAAGCTTCAAACTGTTGAAATTTCTCCCTCTTGTTGGTTGGGTGACTGGTGAATGCTTGCTTGCGTCATCACTGTAAAAGTACATGATTTGTAGACTGTCATTCATTCAAAAATCTTATATAAGATCTTTTTCCACTGTAGGGACACAATGATTTGAATAATCACCACCAGATTTTGGGTATCACAGACTACCTGAAGTCATCTTATGTACGGGAAGTTAGATTCTGTGATAAACACAAAGAACGGGTTATAACTCTGGGTTGTCTTAAATGCTGTCTAGTTTGCTGTCCGAGAGACCTGAAAAATGATGAGGATTTTAGAAGGGGTGAGCAAACTATTCCAAACTTCCCCAGCAACACCCCTTGCCGCTAATGATATGCAAAGGCAGAAATGTACCTGTGAAAGAATATCAATTCTCAATAAACAATGGAGCCGGAAAAATCCATCCGTCATGGTAATTCCCACACATAGTTGAGAGCGACTGTGTTCTAAAGTGACTGTCAATGTGTTCCAAATGCATGAAAGTCATGTGACAATGTTTCTTAGATCTTAGAGTGTGGAAAACATATGAAGGACTGTCATTGGTCCATACTGATTATCTTCCGGTATTCAATTGGCTCACACTGATCACATGATACAATCTTACATTCTCATAGTGAATTTAACGCCGCCTTACTTTTTGCATGGGAATCACGTGATTAATGAGTTTTTCCATCGATCAATAATAATATTTTATTTATCAATTTTCTTTCACAAAAAATGACCCCATTACCTTGTGACAACGCATTAATCAATTACCGTTGATCAGCTAATGTTGTTATTGTTTTTAGTGGCGATCTTTTATGCAACCACACAAAGCAATAGGGGTCCGGAATTGGATAAAGCTCACATTATTTTGACAGCTCTATGATGTGGCAAGTACCACAATATCATCTCTCTGCGATTTCAGGAGGCACTCATTCAATTGTCCACATCGAGGAGGTTGCAAAAACAGTTAGGACAAAAATGGAACCCTTGAAAACTAAGGTTGAGGAAAATTTTGAAGATATCGCTTCTTTGGTGAAGGAGGTGACAATCACTGTCTCTTAGTGGGATATAGACACAGAAAATGGTGTAAGGCTGATACAAACAACACGTGATAGACAGGTATGAATTATGATCATTGAATTTGAGCATCGATAGCTTTTGAATGCTAAGCAAAAACTACCTCACATGGATAAACTTTATCTTCTCTGTCTTTACATTAATTCTGGAACAATAAGGCTGAAATCTGTATCTCCCTCCATGAACCAACAAAATCATGAGCTCAGAGCATCTTTGAGAATCAGAGATTTATCAGCTTTTGTCTATAGAAACTGTTTTATCAGGGCAATCACCTCTGTGCAATTATTTCAGGAATCAGGATGTTCTAGTTCCTTTGACTATCCCTTATTTCTCCATGAGTTTGGATGTTTGTAGCTTGATGAGATCAGAGGGAAGTACGAAAAGAAAGAAAAAAATTATGTCGTATCAAGACAGACTGCAAAGGCAAAGATTGACTCATACATAGCAGAACAAGCTTCAGTGAAGATGGATGCCTTCCTGGAGCAGCTGAAAAACTTGTGAGCCAATCTTACTGGACAACATCCGGTAGCTTAGCTAGTCACATTTTAAACATCTTTTATCAATAGGGCATATACGAGTTGAAAATCCTCAATGCAGAGAACAAGCACTAACTATAGCTTTCTAATGTTTGAGCCTTTTTGAAGTAGATGGTAGATAGCAATAAATTTATCTAGCTCAAGCATGAGTGCAAAGCATATTCTCCCTTCTGCGAATACTTAACCTCACTAAGGTATACAAGATTAACTATAACACTGGTGTTGGTTACAGGTTGATCTGTTGAATGATGACCTGCAGTTAGAAAGGACCATGGAGAAGTTGGTCAAAGAGAAGTTTCCGGTTCTTCTCATTCATGGTTTGCAGCAGCCGGTGCTGACAGGCAAGTCAAATGAGATTGGTCAGCCTAGCTGCGCATAATTGCAAGTCAGAACCCTTGCACCTAACCATTATCAGCGCCATGCAGTTCCAAGTCTGTATGTCACATTGGCCTGAACTATGATATAGAATATAAATACTTGCTCATTTATACGCTTGCCATATTAATTCATTTCAATATGTCAAGCTTGAATTTAACACCTGACACAAGCATAAATATAACTTGTCTCCATAAATAATTTTATTTGTACTCTCCTTATATATAACAAGATACGAATGGTTTTGAGAATGAATATTTTATAAGTTAAACGCAGAAAAATATACATTTCAGAGTTGATTGGTAAAAAAAACATAAGTTGTGTTATAAAATATAAAATATACAGTTTTGGTGAACAAATAACCACCGAGCGTAGATTCAGATATGCAATAGTTCACAGGCTGTGATCCAAATTCAGAAAGATCAGTGCACTAGCAAGCTGCATGCAACTGGCATAAAAGGGGAATGTTTTCATCCCCCAGCCAATGGTAATATAACAGTTGTCGATTTGACAAAAAGACAACAACTAATAATTATTCAAGAAAACGCTTGCATTATTTTACTGTAATACTTTTCGATCATTACAATTCTGTTTTTCAGATAACGAGAACAGGAATGTTGAGGTTATCCTGCAGACTGCTGATGATGTAACATCTGGCAGTAATATCAGTAGTGTCATGGTCCCGAAATCGACCAATTTTCTCAAAGATGTATATGTAGGGGTAGTTTGTAACTCTGTATGTCAGGATAAGGGGTTAGCATATGTTGGAATGATTCAGGTGACTTGCATATTATTTACACTGCGGGTGATGTCATTAAAAACTTCAAATCAATGCATCAAGCTATACTAGGTATTAGGGCATGTCAAGATTACCTGTTCATTTACATCAGGGGGGTACAGCACACGCTCCATAGGTTTGACTTGGCCAGCCAGCAAATGACTAGCTGGGTACACCGTGACACGAAAGGATTTCATGTGTACGGCTGCAGACTATGCATCATTAAAGACCAGCTGTTTGTTGCTGATGTAAGTAATCAACGCCTCACCTGCTACAAGCTGGATGGTGAAATTGTGAAGCACATACCCGGCAAATTTATTCCAAAAGACACTTCCATAATGGCCATGTGCAGGGCTGGTAATGAGGCAGTGGTGGTGACCCTCTGTCAAACATCGAAGGTCTTCATGCTGAACCTCGCCACTGGAGATGTGGAGTGGGAAAAAGATGTCAGCAGACCACAAGGTGTCACATTATACGGAGGAGATCTTGTCCAGGTAGCAACTCAAGATACGAAGCTCAGCATTTTCAATGTGAGAACAGGTGAGAACAGATAACTCTGTGTTCATTGTCAAAATTAACATTAAAATTTGTTTGAACATTAAAATTTTTGAAAGGCTTGAAATCTGTAAATGATTGTACTGGGAGCTGTAGAGAGACTCAACAACAGAAAACAGCTTATGAAGATTTGTTCGTGAACTAGACTCAACTAATAAATGGGCTCAAATTTCAAAATGTAATCGGTTTATTTAAATATATTTTTCTAATCATTCATTGAGAATTTGAAATTTCAAAATGAACTTTGTATTTTCAGGAGACTTTGTTGGAGAACTGATAAACTCCAAGGCAACCAAATCTTCTGTGTATGACTTACATATGGTGAGAGATACGCTTGCAGTTCCTATATATGATGAGAGGGCTGTACTGTACTCTACTGTTGAAGTGTGAAACCAAACATAAACAAAATGACTGTTGGCTGTGCATTACTAGAAGTTTTGTGAATTTTTTGCAATTATGAGACAGTTGCAGAATGAGTAATGCTGATAACGTCCAGAGTGGTATATAGAATTGTGTATACTGCTCGTGTCTACATTCAATTCACACACACACTGTTGCATTCACACCACTATTAATCCAAGCTATCATTTTCTACTTGTTTACTTTTTTATATTCAATTTTGTCCAGTTTGAAACACATTTAGTGAGATGATACTAAATGCTGTCAATATACACTTCAAAGGTTATGAAAATAATGCCAATGGCTGCACTGGTGAGAAATAATTATGAGGAGCAGGGTTCTCTTGTAGAGTTGTATGCAGTGTAGACAACTATTGACAGTGACTGCACCCTGTTACCTAACCTGACATTCATATGGTGTGATCACCGTTCACAAAATAAGAGCTAGCACAAAATAATATCATAAATTTTCAACAACTCACAGGGATGAAGCCATAATGAACCTTCTTCCATCCTTGAATTTAAACTTAACAGCGAATCCAAAATGCTATCGTACAAAGGAGATAAGAAACAAGTGCAATTTTTTGTTATCCGATAGACTTTAAACTACTATTGCCACTCATGCAAATTTGTGCTCATTGAATTCTGCATAGCTCCAAGATGGAGAGGTATACACCCTAGGGTGCTGGGGGCTGGAACAATCAACAATGAAAGCTCCCCCAGTGGGACTCGAACCCACAACTCCTGCGGCACTAATCGCCTGGCAGAGAATAGCAAGCGCGCTTACCGATTGCGCCATCTCACCATCCCCACAAGAGAATGGGTCGATGTCGCTAATTAGATAGCCCGCTATTCACTACTCGGAGTTGTGTTCTCTCATCCCACAGCACATTCCATTCCACCATTGCCACCCTATGAAACACAGCGTACATGTTAGGGTTATTGGCCTTACATGGCCCATTGCTGGGACCCCTTGTAGTTGGTTTAGCTGTCTTTCCAGCTTGTCAGCATGTCTTTCGATGCTGTCACATGTCTTTCCATGAGTCAGTCAGTAGACAAGTACACGAGAGAGGTATACACTCTAGGGTGCTGGGGGCTGAAACAATCAACAATGAAAGCTCCCCCAGTGGGACTCGAACCCACAACGCCTGCGGCACTAATCGCCTGCCAGTGAATAGCAAATTTGTGCTCATTGAATTCTGCATAGCTCCAAGATAATTAATTGAGACTTAGATCTCATAATTGTCACTGATCTTCAAAATCAGGGCATGAAATCTACGCACCAGCTTATGACGTGTACAGTGTGCACTAGTAAGACGGTAACTACGTCACCTGATGCAGTAGATAATTAATTTCATACCCTAATTTTGACGATAAGTTTGTGCAAATTATTTGCTCAATTAAATAGGTGAGAAATAATTATGGTGAGATGCCTAAATAGGTGACAATGCTGAGATTGCAGCCTCATTTTATTAGTTTTGAGCTACACAGAATTCTATAAGCACATATTTGGCTGTGTGGCAGCAGTGGTTTAAATCCCACAGGTTGCTCTACTACCTGAGAAGAAGTTTGTACAGTGATTGCAGCGCTACCCGTAAGGCACCATAAATTCTGCCTGCTGGTTAACATAATTTAGCAATATGCACCTAAGATATCTCAAACAGGAAATCATCCATTGAAGAATTATATTCCAACCGATCGAAGATCAAGCGACTCTAGACATGGCACTACATTAGCACCAAAATGTAGAGCAACCCTGTATGAGAAAAGTTTTTTCTTTAACTACTTTTGATATCTTTCTTTTGCACACAGTCTCATTTGCCCTCGTTGCATTGATCAGTGATGATTAAAGTTAATATCTATCTATCTATCTAACTGTTTGTAGATAACATCTTGTCACCAGACAAATAGGATTCTGTCTAAGTGGTTAAATTTTGCCAAACAAAACCTATAACTTATACAGCTGCAATGAATTTTATTTGTTATCTTTCTTAAATTCTGGAGTTGCTTTCTTACTTTTCATGTACCGGTAACTCATGAGCTTGCTGACAAATAACCAATGTACTGTATTGCAAATGAAGCAAAGTTTTCTAGCTCCAATTAGAAATGCTCAATTTCAGCCGTCAGATCACTCATATAATCGAGGGGGCGAGTTTTTGATTAAAATGAGCAATGCTCTTTGATTTTGACCCAAAATTATAGCAATCATCTTATTGGAAATCATCGCTGATTTTCTCTTTCAATAAGGCAAATTATCATTTCCTAAATCATTCACTCAGAATGAATTTAGTTCGATCAATGACAAAGCAATTTGGAAGCGAGACCTCTAGCAGGTCTGGTCACTCAGCAATAGGCAAAGTTGCGGACGCAGGCCTCGGATGTCGAAGTCTTAGTCAACAAACAGTAATGGAAGCAGAACACTCATAGTGATTGCCAAGCAACATGGGGTAGAAGTGGTGGTTTTTGAGCTAATAACTGAATGCACATGTTAACTGGGAAATTCAAACTGAGATTATTTACGAATAAGGTCCTCTCCCCTCAGCAGTCTTCTATGCTGGGAACTATCAAGATGGAGTCCTTGGTGCTAGCGTGGCTACAGAGTGCCTGATAGCATAACATGTTCATCAGGGATGAAATACAATCAAACTTTCTGCTGCCATCCGCTAGTCAGGGAAGATATCTGTATTGTTCAGGCTCCATGTTCTTCATGCTGTGGATAGAGAAAAATATTTCAATTTTTGGAAGTCACCGTTAGGCTTCAGTCAGCGTGATGTTTAGTTCATTGAACAAGTTTGATGGTGTGTTCAGTTTTTCATAAATGTAGATGTTAAACCCATGTTAAAGCCCAGCATCGAAGCTGAGCTCAGATACATGTGTGAATGCATAAAGTAAGCTACCAACTGCCTTGAGCAATCATACTAATGAGACTAATAGCAGAAAACCTATGAGAAAACTATTTAAATGTTATTTCCTCAAACGAGTTATGCTGGAGCGCCCGCAGTATCTGTGTTTACAATTGGAGGATACTAGGCTACGGTGCACTGATCTCGTTCGATATAACATGATCACTATAATCAGAGGTTGTCAACATATCAATGCTAAATGAAGTGTGTTATTTTATTTGACAGGCTACGATGCACAAGGTGCTTGACAGGTGGTTGTTAATAATTTTGTCTTTATTGCCAGCTGAGAGTGCTAAATAGACTGCTGGTTGGTAGTTAGGACTAGTCGTTCAGTGGATAACTTAATAGGCTGCTGTGTACAACTCATAGAAATGTCTGCATTCATCCAGGTGAGATCATATGTGTTACAAATTTCTGCTCATGACTATACATTAGTGTGCTGTAGATTGAAAGAAAGCAACTGCTGTGGCTTGTTTGTGTGCTCCCATCCCTCTTGTCCGTCATCAAGGTCCAGCAAAATCCTTGTCAGAGAGTAAATGGCAGTATGGACTGACCAAGGACTAACCTTGGACTGACATTGGTGCCCTTACTGGTAGTATGAATTGTCCAATGCCTTTGGAAGGAGTTTAATGGTTTGTGGCTATGTTTGAATGGTGTCATTTAAGAAAGTTGAATATCATTAGCTTCAAAGAGGTGGTTTATGTCAAGTATTAACTCCTTAGCTTATCTAGAGGAATGACAGGCCAGGATCATATAAAGTTTGATGTGTTACTGCCATTTGCCCTAAAAGGTGTGTACTTCGCTGAGCGAACACTCAGATTGTCGGCATATCAATGCCAATGGAATTGTAGCAAGTTAAAACCGGCGTCTTTCTGTGCAAAATCAAACCACTCTATCCCCATCTTATAGGGACCTAGAGCGTACATTTCCAAAACTTTGCTTACCTCCATAGATAACAAAGAATTTCTATCGACCATTTGCACAACAAATATATGGGTGTTATACTGGTATCAATTTGTGCACATGCCTACTTCTCAGGATAGCCAGGTTTATTAATAGCAGAACTTGTTTACAATGTAAGTCCACCGGGCTAATTGCTATCGGTTCAAGTTTAGCTCCAAACGCCTTGGTGTGTGATGCTTTAATTTAAATTAAATGCAATTATTGTTTATTTTGCTGTCTGCGGGTCAGAGAAGGCTAATTATGGCTTGTCAGGCTTATTAATATGTCAGCCAGATTAGATTCCAATACTTTTATTAAATTGTCTTTCATCAACCATGTCATGTACCTTCGATTCATTAGAAAACCCTCCCTTCTCACCCCGTGTCCGTCAACTGAGAAAATATTGTGTCCATACAAATTATGAACAAACCATTGTATACTAGACTGCTGCTTGGAAAATATGAGTGAGGTATTATTACCGAAAGCAATTACAGCGTCATATAAACTCAACATAAATCATATTTTAGTTTCACATTTTACTCCTACTCGGAAAATATGAGTAAGGTATTCATACCAAAAGAGATTAGGCCAACAGTGTTATATAAACTCATCATATCATATTGTAGTTTCACATTTCACAGTATAGGGATTGTGATGATGTGATATGCACCTTTTGACATGATCAAATCACAATACCAATCATTCTATGGTGCTACCCGCCCTCACTCCCATGTGAAATCTACTTTTATTAATCAAACAAGTAAGTCGTCAGTACAATATCCAGTCTAGCCGCATATGGGTTACAGTTTTTACTTGCAACGATATTGATCACTGTCGTTTAGTTTGATTATATTTTGCTGTTATGATTTTATGACTCGAGTTGCAAAAATCTAATTTGCTTCTTCTGGTGCACCGCTGTTTAGTGTACTTTATTCTTCCTGTTCAAGGTTCTTTGGCGATTATAAAGTATCAAATCTACCAATTCACTCGGGTAGCTTAATATCGTTTGCGCTATGCTACTATAAATCATGATCTATTATTTGATTTTTTAAGTTTGTCCCAGCAAAAGACGTTCTGGGTTCTTTTGATCATCAAGTTCTGGGTTAACCTACATATAGGTGGAGGCATAAAATTTTATTACTGTTACTCACCAACCAGGTAGTCTCAGTACCGGTATGAAGGTGTTCAGATGCTGGTAACACATCGCAGCTGTTTGGAGGCCCTATGCCTATCCCCAAAGTGCTGGTACCATTGAGCAGATTGATTAACTGCGAGTTCCATGAATTCCTCTCTCCGATTGCAAAGAGTCAGTCATTACCAGCTTATTTTTCTTATTGGCAGATAGATTGGTCAGTTGATAAAGTACAGTAAAAGAGCTGATTTGCCTTTTATAAATTTTAATGTTTTGCCTTTCATGAGTTTTGATGTATACATAGGCTAGGGTTTGGTCTGTAGGCCTAGGTAGGTGCTTCAATCGTTTGCAGATCATACCTGCGTGTTACATTTCACACACCTGCCTTGGGATAGCAGGTTACGGTCTTGAAAGCAACTGGTTGCTCAAATCAGGAGAAAGGCTTATTCTTAATCAAACAAAAATTATTTGACAATCTGATGTCTGGAATATGGGTAAAATATCTATCTCTGAATGAGAGTAGAACTAGTTCACTAGGGATCAGAAGCTGATAGTCACCCAGTCACACAGAACCAACATTACTATGTCTCTAAATCTGATAGATTATCACATTTAGTTAAACATCAATTACCGAAAAATTGCAACCACACTCCTGAGGCATGCAGCATAGAACTCCATACTCCTTCGATATTCTGGTTTCACTTTTTTATCTGGTCTGTCTTGCCCTTAACTTAGCTACACTCTCCGAGATTCAAGAGAAAGCTTAATTTTCAATTGGAATTAGACAAAAAACTCTCATCAATCATTCATGGATAGCCCAGTTATAGAAACTTCATTTCACAACTGCAAAAAAGCACCGTAATAATATGAGGAAATTATTGCCTGATTGCACTTACCAAACTGAAGTTACTTTTTTGCAAAAAGGGTTGCTACATCTCTAATTTTTCCTCCTTTTAAAATTAATTATTGATCATTTAATCCCTCTTAATCCACTCGATGCAGAATAAGAAATCTGTGTCAATAATTACATTGAAAATAATAGTTTTTTGCAATTTTGCATACCTCGTCTTAGCAGTGGCATGCTAAATGATTTTGTTATGGACCATTATATACTCACACAGACACCTGCCAAGATCTCGCTTAGAATTCACAGAATCTGTATACTGAGAAATAAATCAAAATCACATTCTAGATTGAGATGAATGGGGCGCTTATGATATTATGGGTGAAGGGCCATATCCTGCTACAAGTTCTCCAGATATGATATCAGCCTGCATGTGGTCATTGACCATGAGGACAGTGTCTGTTATCAAACTCTCATTGTGCTGTATTAGCCTTGTCACGGCCATTTTTTGTTTTACTAAAAAAGCCACGGCCATTATTTTGTTGGCCACCTTGACAAGGCTAGCCCTGCATCTCATCCAGGTCTTCTCACCCTTTATGGAATGATTGTACCTTTTTAACACTCTGGCTCGTGCCAATCACTGTTTGGATAGAAGTTTGAATGCTGTGCAGCCCATATCATGCTATTTTGGCTGGGTTGATGAGAGGGAACTACAATCGGAGCAGAATGAATCTTTGTTGGACTTTGAGAACAGGTTATAAACAGTAGATGAGTGTGTTCATTTTAAATATTCCAAACTGTAATCTCATGAGTGGACAAGATCATTTGTAGGGAAATGAGAGGTAAAGGGGTCTTATTATCTCTGGCCAGATAGTTGATGGCGTCCTGCTGCAGAAACTATCTACATTGATACTCTGCCTCTATAATCAGCGAGATCTACTTCTCCTTTCATGGCTAATAAACTGTTGTTTTCTGTTCATGGTTTTGGTTCACACAAACTCAACTTTATACCCTATTCCTATTAACTGGCGGTACTAAAATTGCCCCAATTCCATGGAAAATAAGGCGTGTGCCGTGTGTAGCTACAGCTCGAGGTTCGAAGCCTAGGTTCGAAGTTGTGTTGGTGAGGCTCAATCAAGTTTGTGTGCGAGTGTCACTAAGGAAAATATGATGCTGCTTTGCTGCCTACTCTAGTAATCAGCTTCTAATTTTGATTAGTATTTCCATAAACAGACCGTGGCAAGCAAACAAACACCTCAACTTTGCTAAGCAATTAGCAGCATTTTTGATGAGGCAGTAAAACACATTGGGTGTCGACTTTGTCACTTCGCCAAATCAATATTCCTAATCAACAGCTTGAATTTATCAGATAATTAGCATAAAGAATCCACAGTCACTAATTTTGAGGTTTAATTATCAGAGTCTGATTTTCATGGAATAAATCATGACTAGAACAACAGTAGGTATAATGCCACAAAGCTACAACTACTGGAAGGAGTGCATGCTAAACAAACATAAACACTCTTGTCATTATTATGGATCGCACATAAATTTGACCAAATTGCATCTTCGCTCAGGTTGAAGGCACATTATGCAGTATATTTACAGGATAATCGTACAAAAGGGACTATATTTGTTTGTGCCTGGAAAATCAGCCTTTTCAAACAATGTACACTGTCTTTGACGGATTTACTTGACCAAGTTCGGTCCATTTGCCTGCATTTCAAGTTACTCCCGATCCACTGGTCACGGATTTACCAATAAACTCATAATCAACCTATCAATAATTGTTTCACCACCCATTGTCATGCGTGTACTTGTACTGTCCATATTACAGATATTATCAAAATCTTTAAAAAAAGCTAATAAATTTACTCAAAAATGACTTACACACAAATATAACTAGAACAAACGGTCAAATTAAAAAATAACTTGTTCGACCCACCTAACAGAGTATCATATGCACTATTAGATCACATAATTCATGCTGAGCAGGTAACATGATTCTTGGGGTCGGCAATCATAAACAATCAAATTTCTCAATGTCCTTTTGTTGCTGCAGTCGTTTGAGGGATAAGTTACCTACAATGAGGTGTCAGTATTATCCTCGGCAATTGCAAGGAAAACTTTGTAGTAACTCTCCCAGATCTACCGAGCTTATCTTATCAAGGTTTGTTGGTGTTAGTTGGTGGGCGGGGAAACGACGGAATCTGAAACACCAAACCAAAATTAGGACAATAATATCAATGCCAAACACGTGCCTTTTAAGGCTGGTCACATTGTCATAGACAGCCATCCCAGCCAATGTAAACATGAAAATGACACAATCTCAGCAATAAAAGTGAGCCTGGGACAGTGTATCGAAAGTTTGAAAGTTGAAAGTTTTATTCTAGTTACAATAAATGATGTTTTTTCTTGATAAATTTGTTTCACTCTGGAGCAACTCTGTATAGAACTACAAACGGAGATGATTGTCATCATAAATGCTCTACCAAAGATTACACTCTTTGTTTACTTAGCAATCTCAGAAGAATTTTCTTCTTCCATTATTGTTTTTGCTGAGCTTGTTTGATGTGTTCGCTTGATTCTTGATTTTAATATCTGGTCTTTGTTTGTAGACCGGTAATGGCTCGCAGTCAACGGCCTCGGCTACAGGAAATGGGTTCACTAATGGCCGCTGGAAGAAAGAAGACGCAGCAGATCAAAACTTTGATTACATGTTCAAAATACTCATAATAGGGAATTCCAGCGTTGGGAAAACTAGTTTTCTATTTAGATATGCAGATGACACTTTCACCTCTGCTTTTGTAAGCACTGTCGGAATAGACTTTAAAGTAAAAACAGTTTGCCATGATGGACGACGAGTGAAACTACAAATTTGGGTAAGTGTCGCCAATAAATTATAATTGCCCAAGTTGCTATGGTATGTGTATGTTGTAGATTGGTATGGATCTAGTTTTGGATTGCCCTGCTGCAACATCAGCTACAACGGAAACAAAAAATTTGGGATTTTTAACATTGTAGTGTTGTCATTTCTCCAACGACTGAATGAATGGTCAATAGCACTAGATCGTTCAGTCTAGTGCAGATCGACCCCCTTTGGTTTGAAAAAGCCTGTTTACTCTCCTGACATGAACAGTAGATAAAGTTTCTGACTCTGTCACAATAGGAATTCTTTATAGAGCATATGATAACTCTGTGGGGACGCACCATGATATAACCCTACATGAGTTAATATTAGCTCGAGTTTAGTGAAGCTAGTTCGGGGCTTAATGTTAGCTAGCTCTAATTTACAGGTGGGAATCCATATAGCTTTAAGATTTTGAGTTGGTGGTAGCGAGTCTGCAAAAACAGTTTAATTCTCCTCCTGCGAATACTTTACTCCTCAGCGGTATTAAAAAGAAGATTTCACGGTCCAGTTTGTAGAAACACTTGGTTAACTCCATATTTCAAGACTGTTCCTAGAACCAATTTGTTCCCTCTGTTGAGGCGGATTGATCTTGTAAAAGTCGGGAACCAAGGCCTCTTGATACACAGCTTGTTTAGTGTTCTTCCCCATTCACAGAGAGAACAAACTCTTTATAGGCTGTACAACAGATACATCAAATTATCACAGAGTAAGGATATATCCTTACTCTGTGAAATTATCATAGTCATCATTTGACATACTTAGGTTCAATAATCAACCCAGCATACATTGAGAGTTTCATAGAGAGTTATGCAGCTATCTAAGTTTATAGGGGTAATGAGACTTTCAACTAGTCATTCACTGCCCTTACACTGTAACAGATGTTTATGTCCACCTTATAGAATCAAATCAAGCCTTCTTTACAGAATAAAACTTTATCTAGAGCAAGTTAGGTCCGGTTTGCCTGCAATCAGAGTTGCTCCCCCTCTACTCATTAGCCGCAGGCAAACTTTTTGCATGCGGCGCAGCTTATCAGAGGAACTCGAATGCAGACAAACTGGACCAAACCTGTGTTATATCCTTGCTCTGTGAGTGTACAGAACGCCTATATGACCCACCCTCTCTATTAATTGGTTAGGTATGTTAATCCACGTTAATCTTCAGCAGATATCAACCAATTCAATGACATATTTTTGACATTGACATAGCATAGCAACTAAAAAATGATATGGCAACTCTATGTAAAATTTGAGGTTGGCCTCAGAAAATACCGCAAACGGGATCCTCAGGTCAAATCTAAACACAAATAAGGCTACAGTCATTTGATGTTGAGCCTAATCTTTACCCGCAGCCTATCTATACCAAAATAATATGAATTTAGAATTTAATGAATGGCAATAAAACAAAATGCTGACAGCAAAATTAGGTTTATATCCCATGCGGCATATTTTTTGTAAAGCTCTCCTTCTTAGACAATCGAACTCCATTCTTGTGCACGCAAGGCCTTAATCGTGTTCCATACTATACGTCATCTTAAATGTTGAATGGTCACCCATGGTGCTAAAGTGCCCTGTAGACCCACAATACATGAGGAAACAAATTATCGGCAGGATCACTCCATATTGTCTCTGGTTAATGCTCTCGAAATTTACATCATGGATGACAGTGTGAACACATATTATTAAACTCAGTGTGAAGTTGATCGCCTGTTCCGCCCTAATAAAGGGAATAATTATGGGGGTTAGACAATAGAGGGAGACAAAATTGTTTACAGGGCATCGCCATATAGTATAGTCTAGTCTAGTGTGTCCATGTTGAAATAGTGATAGACCTGCCCCATATGCAATATTTACAAGAGTTGCCGTCCGCCATTACTTGACGAAAGTTTATTTTCAAGTTGAAGCTTTACGAAGTTTAAGGAAGGAGGCCCTTTTAACTATATGGGTGTCAAATCATTAGGCTCGCCATGCACTCCCACCTGGTTTCTCTGCATGTAACATAACTTTCATCAATGTGTGAGCGTGGTCCATTTGGCTTCAAAATAACTATCATGACATAGATCAAGTTTGATCCAGTTTGCCCGCATTTGGGCTTATTCCCATTCCACTAATAAGCAGCTGATCTGTGGGGGACGCAAATGTAGGAAAATTGGATCAAACGTGGTCTTAGCAAGGGGTGATGTGATGACTCGCATATCAACCTTGAGAAGTGACCTTGATGTAGTTTGAGCACCTAAACTGTGTCGGGATAGCTGGTAGTAATATTTCATTATCAACCACTTTCCCAACCAAACTGGTTGATAATGATAATGAAATGCTACTACCAGCTATCCCGACACAGTTTAAGCGCTTAAACTAACGTTGATGAAAGGGTAAATCGACGTTACATGGCCCAGAACTATCCTCTCGCCATCTTCTCACCTTGGCTCCGAAAACCTTCAGAGAGAATGATGCCAAGCATTAATCTCTTATCAATCATATCAATCAGATCAACATCGGATCAATGTCTATAAATGTGTTAAACTGGAAAGTGATGACCTTCTGCGTATCAAGGCAGAAGTGAGATTCACTTACCAACTATAACTAGAGGTTTTCACACATAACTTTGCTTCCAAGCATTTGGAAATAGTACTTAACACTTTAACAGCCTTGTGGCAAGGTTACCCATAAAGGGTATATACTCCTGTGTCATCACACATTTATCCTAACCTGAGTGTAACAAGGATAGAAATCTTGACTGCTTGAAGTAATTGTAGGCTGCCCCCCTCCCCCCCCCCCAGTGAAGCCTGAGAAACCAAGTTGATCAGTCAGTCCACTTACAAATCTGGAATGCACAACCCATAAGGCCACGTGATCTAGCCCAAGTTGACTAGATTTTACCTCCTATTTTGAAAATCTCAACTTAGCCTGATGTTTCTATTTTTGTGCAGGATACAGCGGGGCAAGAGAGGTACCGTACCATCACCACAGCCTACTACAGAGGTGCTATGGGCTTTATACTCATGTATGACATCAGTAATGAGGAATCCTTCAACGCAACACAGGACTGGTAGGCTGATTGCAAGAAAAAACTATAATCTCAATCAACGACACTGAATTCTAAATCTCCTTTCTCTACTCAATCTTCGTAACTAGGCATTTGTATTTATATATTATCATTTCTGATGATATATGCCAAAATATGTGTATGACACAGTCGGTAAAAAGGTGGCAGGATGTCTTGTAAGTTAGCAAATGGCGTATGTTGGATGTCCATGATGGTTATTTAATAGTTCAAGATCATGTTGACATTTCAGGAGTTAAGTTCTCATTTATACGAGTGTAGCAACTTCAAACTTGCCAATCACCTTCCGTTGAGATTTATTCAACTGGGTGCTGGAAGTTATTTTATGTGATCCAGTCTGAACTCACTAATCTAGGATGAAAGTTTTTGTTTATAAGGTGTACACAAATCTCATCCTACTCATGGGACGATCCCCAGGTGATATTAGTCGGCAATAAATGTGACCTTGATGATGAGAGGGTTATAACACATGATAAAGGTCACGCACTCGCTAGTCAACTGGGTAAGTGTATGGTGGATCAAGTTTGATCCATTTCGCTCGCATTGGAGTTGCCCCCCTTTGGCGTGTCAGTAGAGGGGGCAACTCCGATGCAGGCAAAATGGATCAAACCTGATTTAGGTAAGTGTATCGATCATAGTCACCGGCATGGAGTGAACTCCGCAAAAATTCTGACCTCATAAACAGCGTCTCATATTAGTTTAAACGAATCCTCTCCACAAAAAATTGACCTTCTGTTAAAAGTGTCTCAAAATTAAGACATTGGTTGTCTCTAGAGATTTGAACCACTCCTCCAATAGGTTCTAAATGTAAAATTTAGAATAATTCTCACTCTCTAGTCTCTATTCATGTTCACTAAACAACTAGGTTAGTGACCGAAAGGCGGGACTACTCCTATTTCATAAACTTTGATCATAGCCTTATCAGTTGAGGCAGGGAGGGTGGGATACCCTCCCTCCCTGGTTGAGGAAACGTTGAAGAGGAATGTCTTCCTCCCGAATGTCTTATTTGTTTATCACACTATATTGAATGTAAACATAATGTTCCTAAAGGTTGATCCTTTCATAACAGGGCTTCAGTTCTTTGAGTCATCGGCGAAAGACAATGTAAACGTAAAACAGGTATTCGACAAACTAGTGGATATGATCTGTAAAAAGATGGACGAAGCAATCGACAGAGATTCTCTCAAATCTGGTAAAGGTAAGGCAGTAATGATTACTCTGTCTTGCGTCATACAATATTCCCAAAATTTTGCTGTGTTCTTTTGTCATAAGGGATAAAGACTTCCGGGATTCTTGTACGCGATCAATGCCTTTTTGACACTCTTGACAATATTTTGGCTCTCGTTTGTTGGGTGGGATTGATAGAGTCAATTGCAATTCAAGTGCAACTTTGAAGAAGGAGGCATTGTGAAAGCTTTTAATTTGATTTTCTGACCAATCAGAGCCAACAATAAACCCTACAGACATTTGCAAAGGGTAGATGCAATCTAGTTCTTCCGAGAGTACTCCGGTATATGCTTTTAACATTAAAATAAAACACCAGGATGAGCTGTTGCTTCCATATGCCGTGTGGGCTCTCTGATAATAAATGCTGAATTATAACGCCATCCCAGGAAACCAATGAATTGGAGTCCTCGGAATTTGGAATAATGATGAACGTATGTTATAAAAAAGCCAAAAACCCTGTTACCATGACGATATTTGTGCCTATATTCAAGACCGACATAAGTGTAGCTGGTTACTAATACGATTGACCAACAGTAACTGTAATAGCCTTGTCACACCACTAAGGGTTTTGGTTTTGACAAGGCTATAGGCCTAATGGTAATGTATATTACTGCTCATCATATTATCAATTTATTACTATTATTATTTTTAGGCAAGACATTGACGGAAGAAACTGGAAGTTCGGGCGGATGTGCGTGTTAGCTAAGTAGCTGGTGTATAGGCATGGTTAGGGGATCATCACACTGGTAATGATACATAGTGCTGGACTGGTCCCAGTATGATCAAAAGAAAATCTCATATATCACAGCATAAATGTAGGAGTTTTGTAGAGCTCTCAGAAGGTTGTTTTATTCCTATGAAAAGCCGAACGACATATATTGGTTGTACAGTACATTCAGAAATGTTAATCTTAATGTAAGCCCTTCATCAATATCTAATTATCAATTGCCGACAAGCATCTCAGCCAGAAGCAACAAGACCAGGAGAGGTTAATCACTGGCCCAATAATAGATGAAATCCTCTTGCCAAGTATTTTTTATCCTCAATTATAAAACAATGATTGAGCTTATATTGACCTGATTATTATGCATCATTTCTACCACATATTATTTTATCTGACATGTAAGGAACAAACAGGCAAAATGTACAAATGGCATTCTTCCCCAAACTGGAAATATCTCTATAATGTATCTCTATAATTGTTACATAGATCCATCAATCATGGTTTAATTATTTAAGATTTATTAGAGTTGTCCATCATTGCAAAATGAGCAGACAACTACAAAGACAATTTCATTTTCCTCATGTTACGACGCCTTATCAATAGCAGTGGCAAGGCGTTGAACTATTAGTTCCATTAATTAATAGTTCAACTGCCAATATCACTTGTAACAAATTATTCTGTTTTTTTTCTAAAAGCTCTGATCAATTGTTTAGACATATTATTTTTGGTTTTATTTCATATGATGTATATCTCTGTATGTTGCTCATAATATGTCTGAAGTCCGCACTGGCTAGGTTTATAGTGTTAGAATAAGGGAGAGATAACACAATTTGTTGATGCTCTAGTCAGGTCAAAGTACCGAAAAGATATCAACTAGATTGCCAATGTGTACAGTGTTATCGCTCTCTGAGTACATTGTCTATTAAGTTTGTTATCACAAAATCAGGCGTTAGTATGCTTAATATTTCAACTCTGTTTTCAACCCCTCTGCCATCTTCAAGTAGGATGTCCAAGACACGCTTACAGGGAGTTTGAGTGCTAAAGCTTTGCCTCATCGGTGACATTTCATTGTAGTCGGTAATGGAATACTGCTACCAATGTTTCTGGTAAAGGTTTTAGCTCACAAACTACCTACAGGCTGTAACAATAGAAACCAGTTTTACTAGCCTAAGAGGTAGTGTTACTCTTTATTAATGTCTTATTTGACTTTTTTGTCATCTCAATTCTCTTTTTTTGCATTTTCAATAGTGCATTTATGATTTCTCTAGTCAATACCGTATGTTTATATGCAATAACATCAAGATACAACTTTGTAGATTGAGGTTTTCTATTTTCATTTCGAATCCCGATAACTACACAAAACATACTGTATTGTGTCACCTAAACTTTGTCAGGTTTGTTTGGTAGCGGTTGTGGAACCGCTTATGGAATACAAACTACTATTGTTTGGTGCTGCTTTTTTTAGAATGGCGATGATGGGTTGATTGATATCACAGCCAGCCCTTAAAAACGTTCGGGATGGCGATCGCGGCCGAACATCATCCCGAACGCTTTTAAGGACTGGCTGTGCTATCAATCAACCCATCATTGCCATTCTAAAAAAAGCAGTACCAAACAATAGTAGTTTGCATCGCCATCCCGAACGTTTCTAAGGGCTGGCTGTGGTTGATATTAAATCTTAAAATAATGAGTGTCATAATATGTTTTGCATCCCATTAAAAATGATAAGATGATGAATCATCGATCAAACTTGATCTGACCATGACATGTGGTCGATGGAGTTGCCCATGAGCAGCACGATTAGGTAATTGGGACTGAAGCAACAGCAAATCCAAGTCAAGCCTCCCTGAAGCATCAATACATTTTACATATATGACCACCATTAGAAAATAATATTATGAACTCGTATATGCATCAAAGTTTTATGAAACTAATTGACGATTCACATGCTAAGGTCGAAAAACGTTGGGTTCACTTTGTCAGTTCCAATAACCAGAAATGCTGTTGTGACACTGATTTTGGGCTAGTCATAAAGCTCATTTGGTGGAAATAAACTGATCATTCCAATCTGAATTTTGTGGATGCTTTACTTATGGCCATGAACTTAGGTTTGCACTAATCTACCATAAACGGCCTGCCTGCATTGAGTTTCTACACTGAGAGATAACAGCCATCGTAAATGGATTATGTGTGGGGAGCTTCAGCACAATTTTGAATATAGCTCAAGCAAGTTTTTGACACAACGGTCACTGATATATGCTCTGGTTCCCATGGACTCTATTTTTACAGCGTCTCATAACAACGAATCATGAGACTCAGGAGGATCATCAATCATGATCATGAGGATCATCAACAAAACATAACAGGCAACATCACAGGCAAAGTCTCATGCAACATCACAGGCAACTACTCAGGCAACATCACAGGCAACGTCTCATGCAACATCATAGGCAACGTCTCAGGCAACATCACAGGCAACTACTCAGGCAACATCACAGGCAACGTCTCATGCAACATCATAGGCAACGTCTCAGGCAACATCACAGGCAACGTCTCATGCAACATCACAGGCAACTACTCATGCAACATCACAGACAACGTCTCATGCAACATCACAGGCAACGTCTCATGCAACACCACAGGCAACGTCTCGGGTAGCATCACAGGCAACATCACAGGCGACTTAAACTAGCGGACAACCCTGGTACCACTAAATACGAATCAAGCTGCAATTCACTTTCACCGGTATGCAACATACTCAACAATAAAAATACAATTGGTGTAAGTTCTTGTGACTGCACCACAGGGCAGTCAGCAGCCCCTTAACCCTATGGCTGCAATAAACTGAAATAAATTGAGACGCTATGTTTTGTTTATAAACTCAAAGAAAAGGCTTAATTTTTTTTATTACATGCAATAATCTTGTTTTTGTAAATGACTTTTTAACTGAGATGGCTTTTTATGTATTTAGTTTTAAACATTTACACCAGATAACTGCATTGATTCTAGAAGCAAGTTCTTTTATTTATCTTTTTTATCCAATGATATATTTATTTTGAGGGTATGAGTATTGCTGTTACTGAAACAAAGCAGTGGAAGAGAGTTTGCAATTGAAATAATTAAAGTTTTCTAATTTAAAATTTATTTATAACATACAAATTTAGAAATAGACTTCGTTACGCGAAAAATATCAAAATATAACATTTTTGGATGTCTGCTACTTTAAACAGGCAGCGTAACATGCAACATAACAGGCAAAAGGACAATAATTATTTTGAGGAGCATTGTTGATCCAGCTAGACAATAAATTATGAAACATGATAGTTCAATAGTTTGGTTTATTCTGTCCTATTTTATTATTTTTTCGAAATGAGTTGTAGACTCTTGTGACCACTTTACAAAACATGGTTATCACACCAGCCTTGGACTGCCTCATATGCATCCCTGGCGTTCTTCGCATTTGCTCCCGCATTGAACACCATCGTTTCAAACTTCACTTTATCAAAATCATTCACCATGTAGAAACCTACAACCTGTGTAGCCTGAAATGTAAATATGACCAGTAATTAGCCTTCATCTAGTAGTGAAACCTGGGGTTACGCCAAAACGCTAAACCTGTGGGACAAAATGCAAATTTGTTGTGTTAGCACTGGAGCAAGCAGTTTTCAAGTATGTCCGCTTAGAAAGAGTAACTTTTTATCAATGATAGATGAAGAAACTTTTCTATAACAGTTTCAGATAAGTTACCCTAGTCACGGCGCCCACAAACCAAAGTGACCATATTTTGGTTTTCAAGATAAGCCAACTTCAACTCCTTTTCCCTATGCTGTACCGAACTGGAGTGGTGACAACTCCGAATAGAGGTTTAAATTAGAGCTCAGAAAATTGTCTATTCGAGTTCGAATTAATTTTTTATCCAAGCCAAGTCGGAACTGGATTTGATTTGGAGCTGGTTCCTTAGTTTGTGTGACTAGATATTTGAGGTATTTCATCACTAGCTCATCTCTTGTCGATCTATTAGACAATGTATGTGATGACCAACCTTTGAATAATGATTGTACTGTCTCATACGCGGCCCAATCTTCTCACCGATTCCAGGTATGTCCTCTACTTGTTTGGTACCCAGTGGCTCATCAACAAACTTGCCATGTTTTATAGATGTGGTTGCCATTCTGAAAAGATAGTTATCAGTGATATTACACATGACTGATCAAAAACAACAATGCTTCCTGAAAATAGGACGCAGAGGCTTTCCTGATGATGGGTTGCCTCTGATTGGTGACATTCTGGTCAAAATCAACTCATCACAACACGAGCACCTGCAAGCAGAGTCAGGCTGAGACCCACCTGCCACAGACCACTATCAGTATGGCAACAGCTCTAAATAATACTTATTTATAGTGACATCACACTATCCTTGGTAAATTGTACCACAGACAGCAGGTCACTGACAGTTGATTTGATGAGTTGCAGCCTTGTGTGTGTCTGGTTTGTGTTTGTTGTGGTGAAGATGGAAAGCTTGCATGAACCAAGCTATCGCGGCTGAGGAGCTTCTGTACCCCGGCTGTGGAGCTTCTGTACCCGCCAATTACGTTGCTCAGATGAGTCACTTCTCTCTCATTGGTCAGAAGTTAATATTCTGACCAATGAGCTTTTTAATTTCATCTTTTAGTTCCATGATATCAACTTCTCTTTTTTGCAACTCACCATCCAACTTCTTAACCCGCTGTCTAAGTCCGCTTATAACAAATCTAAACTTGGCTTTGCTCTTGTTTAACTCTATCTCATGCATGGCCTTAATACTGTCTAATTTAGCTTGTCTCCTGTCTACTCGTTTCTGGGCAATCTTTAAATCTGACGCTAATAGGCGGTTCTGTCCTGTTAGTTGAATAGTTTTCCTGAGTTTTGCACTTTTTACTTGTCTATGGGCCGCTTTCAATTTATCTCAACTAATTTGAACATCTCTGAGCTTGTTGTTTTTATCTCTAAGCTGCCGATTATCTCTTTTCAATGTATCTACTTGCTTCTGGAGGGAAATATTTAGACGTTTGTATAACCTGCTCACTTTACTATTACTATCTATGGGGTCACTTGGCGGAACTTCTTGCTGGGGAATGACGGGCTGGATAACTTCTAAATCACAGAACACTCGAGGAAAGAAACTAATTAGCGCTCGTTGACCTGCTGGCTTACTTTTGGATTTGTTAAGTCTTCGATACTCATCAATAACACCATCTATCATCTCTTCACAAATAACTAATTGGGCACTGAGGGGTAGTTGTTGTCGGATTAATTGGGCCTTGTTGCTTACTTTTTTTCCAAGAGGTATCAATAAGTTGACTATATGACCGTGTTTGATTGAACCCAAAACTTCAAGATCTGCTGTAACATAAGAATTAAAATGCTGCTCCAGTTGATTCATGATCAACGTCTAATTATAACACAATAGAAAGGAAGGAAAGAACTGTATTTACGAACGATTAGAGATCGAAGATTAGAAATACTTCTGAAAATAAATACATTTATCATCATTAACTGACTTTGGATTCTAAGGTTCGGATTAATTCTTAGTCTATTGACATTTCAGGGATGGCAGGCTCAGCATATCTTAGACAATTTATGATCCCAGCAACTAGGTTGTTGTTGAGGGAATTATGTCACCCTAAGGCAATGACAGATCAATATGTTGTACTTACATTTTAGAGTTGTAAAGAAGAACAGGAACAGTAACAGGTACTCGTAATGAGCGCTTTGGTGGTTTGATATCTGAGCGATAGCGATAGATTTCTGATCTAAAACATACAGAGAATTGATAAAAATATTTATATATATATATATATACACATAATCCTGTATCTTGAAGAACAATATATAATAAATATATGTATGTATATATTGTACTTCAAGATATTCGGAGAAAATTAGCTCATGTGTCTGTGAGCAAAAAAAAACAAAAGCTTAGCACTGACAGTGAGTAACAGTCTAACTTTGTAACTAAGTCAAGTGACTGACTAACTTAAATAACTAACATAAACATTACTACAAGACTTAGATTCACCACTTGAGAGTTAGTCAGACAGACAGTCACAGTGAGTGATTGTAAGTGTGTACCATATGATTATCAACTTGTTAACTACAGGAGGTCACTCACTGTCACAGTCAAGGAATCTTTTTGTTTTAAGTATCATGTCTGAACAAAACTGGCATTTTCAGTTCCACTACAAGAACACAGATATACATTTGCTATTGTTTTTATTGTTGGTAATAAACAACAGGCAATATGATTGGCTATTTGGTTTTCTTTTGAGCAATTTCATTGGCTGACAAATTCTAATGACGAAAATATTTTGAGTGCTCCCTGTGACACAACTTTTGTTTAAGTATTATAATCAGTGGTGTTGTGAGGCCCCAACGGTCCCCAACGGCGTTGGGGTAAGGCCAAACACCCACCCCAACGCCTTAGGAAAACGTTGGGGTGACTTTTTATACATATCCATCCAAGGAACAAGAAGGCTGAATTCCTACCTTCCTATCAAGAGAACAGTACTTTGCCAGTAATCTATGCAATACAGTGGGTGGTCAATTCAGTAGCCCTACATTCAATTGAGAAAATGCAGCTACTTTAGTATTGTTTGGTAACAACGATTGTTACCAAACAATACTAAATGTTAAACCCAGTCTGCGCATGTGCGAACTGTTGAGGCATACGTTCGTCTCCACACTGATTTCGAGATTACACTATTAGTATGTGTATCTCTGATCGATAGAGCTTCTGTCGCAAATATTGAGCACCTACATTTGGCTAAAAAAGAGGACAACTTTAATTTTATCAAACAGACATGATCGAAACAGATTTTCCTAGCTCTGCATTATTAGTTCTCTCTTCTGAGCTTAGGCTAGCAATACACAGTTTCGATGTCACTTTTCTTGTCAAAAACATGTGTTAAATGCTCTTCTAAAACTGTTAGAAAGTGATATCAGATTTTCTGAATATAAATTAGAATATTTTAACAAAGAATGAGAAAATGATAAGTGTATATCCAAAAGTTTGGGTAATCATCCATACGTCTCCTAAATACTGAATTTCAGCTGCACTCAAGCTAAGTGAATTAATTCACTCTCTATCGATCAGAGATATACATGCAATAGTATATCACGTGATCAGTGTGGTTCGTCTCTGCAGCATAGGTCCAACACCTCTATTTATTTCCCCATTGCTTTACATGCAAACTATGTTGACTTGTCACCTCAATAGGCCTGCTTCAGGTTCTTTCAATTCTTTAACCATAGCACTCAAAATGATGGTATTCTTCTGCTCTTCCATATTGGTGACTATGGGTTGAAAATTCGTTGCCAGAATTTTTCAGTGGCCCCATATGTAAGACCATTGCATTTATCACACATTTCCGGTCTAATTTCCATTAGCCAAACCGTATGCATTGATCTTCCTAAAATGATTTTGCAAAAAGAAATTTCATAATTTAATTCAATAAATTTCCATTGCTAATACACCTGACAATATTAACAGGGTTCAATATCACTGATTGCAGTGCTTTTGAATTGGCTACAGCCTCATTTGTCATCATCATACTAATGATTTTATTTTGGAGGATGGGTGCAACAAGTTGACCTTCACCCAATTACAGGTGTATTACCTAATAGTGACCGGACTGACGGCAACGGGTCTGCAAAATTGGTCACATACGACCTCTGTTGGTACGCTAGCATGGTGCGAAGTTCGGAGGCGATCCATCCATAGCGTGACTGGCCACGGCCATTTGACCATAAGACCGTTGCCCTCAAAACTCACCTTGTCAGGCTTTGCTCCCTTATTGGTTTCTAAAATGGTATCTTGCTTAGGTTGCAGCTTACAGATATACAATGTTCATGACCATCATTGGCAAAGTCTGCAGCGACGGCTCAGGTTGTCTACAGACATAAGACAGAAGAGATGTTAAGCTAAAGTGTGACGTATACATGTCATTTGGAAGTAACTTTTCCTTGTCAAGCGGGGAGATAACTTCAAATAATGACCCATTGACTGAAGATATAGTTGTTTATTGAGTAATGGGGTGGGGTTTTGACCTTCAGAAATGCATTCAAGGAGACACTCATTAATTCAACACACTTAAATCTAGTTAGAGTCTTATAAAGAAGAAGAGAGAACAAGTCCGGACTTGCCCGACAGGTGCAAATTCATGTGCTGTAAGCACCAGACGAAGTGTTTTATGAGGTTAAGATATAGTATAGTCATATTGATTGAGGATTGGGGTGTAATATTGGGGTTCGGGGTTGGCAGCCTGAGGTATGTGAGCCAAATTTGGGGTTTTGGGGTCAGCTTTTGGGGTTTAGGGGTCAGGTTCAGGGTCAATATTTGGGGTTTGCAGTTCGCAGTTTTGGGTTTGCAGCCTACACTCCGGGGTTCACGGCCTACTTTCTGGTGTTTGGGGGTCATAAACGAGGGTTTCGTGTTTAGATGTCAGTTTTTGGGGTTTGGGGGTCATTTTTTGGGGTTTGAGGGTCAATATTTGGGGTTTGCAGTTCACACTTTGGGGTTTGCAGCTCACAGTTTGGGGTTTGCAGCATGAATGAAGTTTGGGGTTTGCAGCTCGCATTTTGGGGTTTGTAGCTTGAAGTTTTGGGTTAAAAGCTGGCAGTTTTGAATTTTTGGGCTCAAAAGCGGATTCAGGGGTCAACAGTTGGGGTTCAACACGACGACATGTTGCTCAACTAACCCAGCACTCTTTTCCATCACATATCTTCTTAGTACCAATATGATTATGTTAACCTAGTTCATACAGGACAAGCCACCAGCCCACCCCCCCCCATGCCCAACCCTACCGGTGCCCACCAATGTCACCAACCCTTAAATGTTCCATAACCTACCCAGCCAGGTCACTGAATAATGTTTTTCCTTTGAAGTTGCTATATTTACTGCAGTCAGCTGATGGTGCAAGTTTGTCTGCTAGTGCTACTATTAGGTCCAACACCTCTATTTATTTCCCCATTGCTTTACATGCAAACTATGTTGACTTGTCACCTCAATAGGCCTGCTTCAGGTTCTTTCAATTCTTTAACCATACCTCCTATTTGAAAATCTCAACTTAGCCTGATGTTTCTATTTTTATGCAGGATACAGCGGGGCAAGAGAGGTACCGTACCATCACCACAGCCTACTACAGAGGTGCTATGGGCTTTATACTCATGTATGACATCAGTAATGAGGAATCCTTCAACGCAACACAGGACTGGTAGGCTGATTGCAAGAGAAAACTATAATCTCAATCAACGACACTGAATTCTAAATCTCCTTTCTCTACTCAATCTCCGTAACTAGGCATTTGTATTTATATATCATCATTTCTGATAATATATGCCAAAATATGTGTATGACACAGTCGGTAAAAAGGTGGCAGGATGTCTTGTAAGTTAGCAAATGGCGTATGTTGGATGTCCATGATGGTTATTTAATAGTTCAAGATCATGTTGACATTTCAGGAGTTAAAATCTCATTTATACGTGTGGAGCAACTTCAAACTTGCCAATCACCTTCCGTTGAGATTTATTCAACTGGGTGCTGGAAGTTATTTTATGTGATCCAGTCTGAACTCACTAATCACTAGGATGAAAGTTTTTGTTTATAAGGTGTACACAAATCTCATCCTACTCATGGGACGATCCCCAGGTGATATTAGTCGGCAATAAATGTGACCTTGATGATGAGAGGGTTATAACACATGATAAAGGTCACGCACTCGCTAGTCAACTGGGTAAGTGTATGGTGGATCAAGTTTGATCCATTTCGCTCGCATTGGAGTTGCCCCCTTTGGCGTGTCAGTAGAGGGGGCAACTCCGACTCAGGCAAAATGGATCAAACCTGATCTAGGTAAGTGTATCGATCATAGTCACCGGCATGGAGTGAACTCCGCAAAAATTCTGACCTCATAAACAGCGTCTCATATTAGTTTAAACGAATCCTCTCCACAAAAAATTGACCTTCTGTTAAAAGTGTCTCAAAATTAAGACATTGGTTGTCTCTAGAGATTTGTACCACTCCTCCTCCAATAGGTTCTAAAAGTAAAATTTAGAATAATTCTCACTCTCTAGTCTTTATTCATGTTCACTAAACAACTAGGTTAGTGACCGAAAGGCGGGACTACTCCTATTTCATAAACTTTGATCATAGCCTTATCAGTTGAGGCAGGGAGGGTGGGATACCCTCCCTCCCTGGTTGAGGAAACGTTGAAGATGAATGTCTTCCTCCCGAATGTCTTATTTGTTTATCACACTATATTGAATGTAAACATAATGTTCCTAAAGGTTGATCCTTTCATTACAGGGCTTCAGTTCTTTGAGTCATCGGCGAAAGACAATGTAAACGTAAAACAGGCAGTCGCAAGGCGTTGAACTATTAGTTTCATTAATTAATAGTTCAACTGCCAATATCACTTGTAACAAATTATTCTGTTTTTTTTTTCTAAAAGCTCTGATCAATTGTTTAGACATATTATTTTTGGTTTTATTTCATATGATGTATATCTCTGTATGTTGCTCATATATGTCTGAAGTCCGCACTAGCTAGGTTTATAGTGTTAGAATAAGGGAGAGATAACACAATTTGTTGATGCTCTAGTCAGCTCAAAGTACTGAAAAGATATCAACTAGATTGCCAATGTGTACAGTGTTATCGCTCTCTGACTACATTGTCTATTAAGTTTGTTATCACAAAATCAGACGTTAGTATGCTTAATATTTCAACTCTGTTTTCAACCCCTCTGCCATCTTCAAGTAGGATGTCCAAGACACGCTTACAGGGAGTTTGAGTGCTAAAGCTTTGCCTCATCGGTGACATTTCATTGTAGTCGATAATGGAATACAGCTACCAATTTTTCTGGTAAAGGTTTTAGCTCACAAACTACCTACAGGCTGTAACAATAGAAACCAGTTTTACTAGCCTAAGAGGTAGTGTTACTCTTTATTAATGTCTTATTTGACTTTTTTGTCATCTCAATTCTTTTTTTTTGCATTTTCAATAGTGCATTTATGATTTCTCTAGTCAATACCGTATGTTTATATGCAATAACATCAAGATACAACTTTGTAGATTGAGGTATTCTATTTTCATTTCGAATCCCGGTAACTACACAAAACATACTGTATTGTGTCACCTAAACTTTGTCAGGTTTGTTTGGTAGCGGTTGTGGAACCGCTTATGGAATACAAACTACTATTGTTTGGTGCTGCTTTTTTTAGAATGGCGATGATGGGTTGATTGATAGCACAGCCAGCCCTTAAAAACGTTCGGGATGGCGATCGCGGCCGAACATCATCCCGAACGCTTTTAAGGGCTGGCTGTGCTATCAATCAACCCATCATCGCCATTCTAAAAAAAGCAGCACCAAACAATAGTAGTTTGCATCGCCATCCCGAACGTTTTTAAGGGCTGGCTGTGGTTGATATTAAATCTTAAAATAATGAGTGTCATAATATGTTTTGCATCCCATTAAAAATGATAAGATGATGAATCATCGATCAAACTTGATCTGACCATGACAGGTGGTAGATGGAGTTGCCCATGAGCAGCACGATTAGGTAATTGGGACTGAAGCAACAGCAAATCCAAGTCAAGCCTCCCTGAAGCATCAATACATTTTACATATATGACCACCATTAGAAAATAATATTATGAACTCGTATATGCATCAAGGTTTTATAAAACTAATTGACGATTCACATGCTAAGGTCGAAAAACGTTGGGTTCACTTTGTCAGTTCCAATAACCAGAAATGCTGTTGTGACACTGATTTTGGGCTAGTCATAAAGCTCATTTGGTGGAAATAAACTGATCATTCCAATCTGAATTTTGTGGATGCTTTACTTACGGCCATGAACTTAGGTTTGCACTAATTTACCATAAACAGCCTGCCTGCATTGAGTTTCTACACTGAGAGATAACAGCCATCGTAAATGGATTATGTGTGGGGAGCTTCAGCACAATTTTGAATATAGCTCAAGCAAGTTTTTGACACAACGGTCACTGATATATACTCTGGTTCCCACGGACTCTATTTTCTTACGGCGTCTCATAACAACGAATCATTAGACTCAGGAGGATCATCAATCATGATCATGAGGATCATCAACAAAACATAACAGGCAACATCACAGGCAACATCACAGGCAAAGTCTCATGCAACATCACAGGCAACGTCTCATGCAACATCACAGGCAACGTCTCAGGCAGCATCACAGGCAACGTCTCATGCAACATCATAAGCAACTACTCATGCAACATCACAGACAACGTCTCATGCAACATCACAGGCAACGTCTCATGCAACACCACAGGCAACGTCTCGGGTAACATCACAGGCAACATCACAGGCAACTTAAACTAGCAGACAACCCTGGTACCACTAAATACGAAACAAGCTGCAATTCGCTTTCACCGGTAGGCAACACACTCAACAATAAAAATACAATTGGTGTTAGTTCTTGTGACTGCACCACAGGGCAGTCAGCAGCCCCTTAACCCTATGGCTGCAATAAACTGAAATAAATTGAGACGCTATGTTTTGTTTATAAACTCAAAGAAAAGGCTTAATTTTTTTTATTACATGCAATAATCTTGTTTTTGTAAATGATTTTTTAACTGAGATGGCTTTTTATGTATTAAGATTGACACTTACAACAGATAACTGCATTGATTCTAGAAGCAAGTTCTTTTATTTATCTTTTTTATCCAATGATATATTTATTTTGAGGGTATGAGTATTGCTGTTACTGAAACAAAGCAGTGGAAGAGAGTTTGCAATTGAAATAATTAAAGTTTTCTAATTTAAAATATATTTATAACATACAAATTTAGAAATAGACTTCGTTAAGCGTAAAATATCAAAATATAACATTTTTGGATGTCTGCTACTTTAAACAGGCAGCATAACATGCAACATAACAGGCAAAAGGACAATATTTTAAGGAGCATTGTTGATCCAGCTAGACAATAAATTATGAAACATTATAGTTCAATAGTTTGGTTTATTCTGTCCTATTTTATTATTTTTTCGAAATGAGTTGTAGACTCTTGTGACCACTTTACAAAACATGGTTATCACACCAGCCTTTGACTGCCTCATATGCATCCCTGGCGTTCTTCGCATTTGCTCCCGCATTGAACACCATCGTTTCAAACTTCACTTTATCAAAATCATTCACCATGTAGAAACCTACAACCTGTGTAACCTAAAATGTAAATATGACCAGTAATTAGCCTTCATCTAGTAGTATAGCCTGGGGTTACGCCAACATGTTAAACCTGTGGGACAAAATGCAAATGTGTTGTGTTAGCACTGGAGCAAGCAGTTTTCAAGTATGTCCCCTTAGAAAGAGTAACTTTTTATCAATGATTGATGAAGAAACTTTTCTATAACAGTTTCAGATAAGTTACCCTAGTCACGGCGCCCACAAACCAAAGTGACCATATTTTGGTTTTCAAGATAAGCCAACTTCAACTCCTTTTCCCTATGCTGTACCGAACTGGAGTGGTGACAACTCCGAATAGAGGTTTAAATTAGAGCTCAGAAAACTGTCTATTTGAGTTCGGAATTACTTTTTTATCCAAGCCAAGTCGGAACTGGATTTGATTTTGAATGAAGCTGGATCCTTAGTTTGTGTGACTAGATATTTGAGGTATTTCATCACTAGCTCATCTCTTGTCGATCTATTAGACAATGTATGTAATGACCAACCTTTGAATACTTATTGAGATCTCTCATACGCTGCCCAATAGCGTCACTGATTCCAGGTATCTTCTCTACTTGTTTGGTACCCAGTGGCTCTGCAACAAACTCGTCATGTTTTTTAGATGTTGCCATTTCTGAAAAGATAGTTATCAGTGATATTACACATGACTGATTGAAAACAACGATGCTTCCTGAAAATAGGACGCAGTGGCTTCCCTGATGATGGGTTGCCTCTGATTGGTGACATTCTGGTCAAAATCAACTCATCACAACACAAGCACCTGCAAGCGGAGTCAGGCTGAGACCCACCTGCCACAGACCACTATCAGTATGGCAACAGCTCTAAATAATACTTATAGTGACATCACACTATCCTTGGTAAATTGTACATGTTAAATATTGTCCTCCGTGTAAGTTGGATCCAGCGTGCCTGATATTGGGTTTGCTCCCCTTTCACTGATCAGCCTCGACTGGTTAGTGGGGGCACGGTCTCTGGTTGGGGAAGCAATGCCAAATGTAGGAACGCTGGATTGTCAAACTTTGTCTATCCTCCTCGCGTCAAGCTACCTCCCTCCCTTTACAATAATCCAAGCTATAAACAATCGATTCATTCTTCATGAGAGAATCTCAGTGTTGAGAAATTAAAAAACTCCCATCAAAAAGGTCTGCTAAAAATGACACTCATAACGTTCAACTTCATTATAACTGCTTTTGCTTACCAGAAGTCTTGAAGTATACTTGGTCGTTTCACAGGAGCAGTAATTTGCTATGCAGATCTTCTCTTTAACAGGTTATCTTCATGAATATTCTTACAGCGCACAATTATCGAACTTCCTGATTGTCCTGACTCATTATGTGCTAGGTTGCACTAGTTGATGTTTGACATGGCCGTATTTATCATTCAAAGGGGATTTTTTTTTAGAAAAAACCTTACTCATTGTCGCTGTAATCAAAGATCTTGAGTGTCATGAGAAGCTTCATCGCAAGTATTAGCCAAAGCTGGCTGAATTCAGCCCTTCGTCAAAATAGTACTCATGACTCACTCAGTGGGTTTTTTAGATAACATGCTCATCATCACTGTATCAAAAGTTCCTGATTCCTGATTTTATTATTCAACATTGTATGGTGAATTAAAAGCTTTGATAGTTTTTAGTGCAGCTGTTTGTGATAATTATGGCACCCCCCCCCCCTCCCCCAGAGCATTATTGCTGACAAATAATCTCTACAAGCGCATACCTCTAATAGTAATCGCTTGGGCAACTCTGTTCGGGTGGATTTTCATAACTCAGCTAAATTGGTCCGAACTATAGGCAACTTGTGATTACGAGTAGTCCAAGCTTATTCATTTGCTTCCATTCGGAATTGCTCCCTTTCTGCCGGTCAAGCTGCAGTGCCCTGAAGCGTGACCTGTGAATGGGAGCAACTGGAGCCCAGGCAATTAGATTCAACCAAGGATTTCAAATCCTTGATTCATCTGATCTAGATTATAAGTGATACATTACACGGTATTGTTCATATAAATTGTCTTCTTCCTGCATGCCCTAATGCCATGAATATGAAATTTGTCTTGGCAAAAATCTCTGCTGCTAGCAGTGATAATACCATTCAATCATGGAATGGAGTTCTCATCGGGGTCCTCCACCAAACACAAGATAAAATGGTGCCTCAGTGATTAAGGCATGCAACAAAATTTGCAACAACACCAGATTATTTTCACCAAGGAATTCATTGGTGTAGCTAATAGAGAGGCAAAACTGCTTTCTCACTCACTACTTCTTATTGGCATACCTTATTTACAAGCAACAAAAATAAGGAAAAGAATAGCAAATTTTGCCCCAAGCATTGATTTTTCTTCTGCTATTAGTATCGGCGTTAGTCATTGCTATAGCCTACCAATTGACAAACACGTTAATGTACATTGCAGTTGTTTATTCTTTGATTCGAGGAGAACGACTCTTATACCCTCAAAGCCACAGGAACAAGAGTGTCGCTAGGTCCTTGAACACACTGTTCTATTCTATTTAGAAATATTACCAGAACGTAATACTTCTCAATCAGGAATAAAGAAAATAGAAAAACATTTGGTTCAAAAGTGACCAAAGACTGAGATGCAGCAATCTTATCACTTACTTTGAATTCAGTCAACAGATAACTAAAATAACAAACTATCGTCACAATAAAAAAATAGATGCTGCCGCAGAAACCAATTTTTTTTAATTCATTATAATTGAATTTGAAATGAAAAGAGATACTTAATTTGAGCATTTGGGGTAATAATATTTGGAAGCGTAATCATCAATCATGGTATTGCATGGAGTATCTCACCCATTGCACTCGGAATTACACTTGAGTAGACCAATTCACTGTACACTTTCTAACCCCTGGTTCTATCATCATTTCTCACTGTACCTAGACTCATAGGAACTTGTGAATCATGGAATCTATACTAACATCACAATCATCAAAGGAGTCCCTTACTCCTGGAGAAAACTAAGCACCATTGTTAGATTGTTTGCCAGCCTTAGATTTACTATTTACATCAGACCCTGTGGTCCTTGTCACAGTTTGTTTTGGGGAGGGTGTAGGAGGCGGCCCGCTGTGCCTCATATGTATGCTACTATGAGGTGAAGGTCGTGTATGTTGTGTTTTCTGAGCTTTCCAAGATGGATGCTTGAGAGCTGAATGACCCTTGTCACGAGAATCCTCCCAACGCTGCTGATATTCGGCTTTCTTGTCAGCATATTTTTCTTTTATTTCTTCTCTTTGCTCCTATTTAAAAAAAATGCATTGATATAAGCATTTATAAATACTATTTTATTTGGCAGACAATATCATCCTGGGCAGATAGATGTCTTCCATAGCTTGCCAAAGAAATTTGCTCCAAGAAAGCTGGCCAAGAAAGCCATGATGAATATATAAATAATAAGTACTGAGTACTTATATGTTTTTGGTCGGCCTTGATTGGCTGTTTTGGGTGGTTCACAGGTATGCAAAGAAATGAAACGATAACTCCGAAACATTTAGTTGGTAGAGCAGCAGCCTTGGCTACATTACAGAAGGCATTTAATAATCAGTTTTGCAGATTACCATTTTTTGTACACCAAGTAACGGAAAGATAAAGCATGAAACAAAGATAACTTGAGTAAGACTGAGTGAGTGAGCCAAGCTGGAAGGAACAAAATCAGAATGAAGGAAAACAAGAAAGCCAAAACCACAATATGTCATCATGGCATGGGTAGACTAAAATAGCAGTCTTAGTAAATTACCGCTTTGAAGCGTTTTTGATAAAATTGTAAAAAACCATGAGGAAAATAGATTTAGATCGAGGAACACTCAATTAGTCGAGACATACCCAATATCTCTTTTGAGTCTCTTATTTTTCTGCGGAAAGTAATATCGCAAAGCCTGATATGAAACACACGGCACTGTCTGGCATTAATATTTACTTTTAAAGCTGTCATATGAAAAAGAGATAAGATTAAGTTTGAGAAAAAGTGCCAACTTTCAATGATATACTTGATATCTGCTAATTTCAAGCTAGGTACAATCTATGAATGACTTACTTGGTAATAGAAATCATTTTTTAAAATTTTGGAAACGCGATCGGACTTTACCACATCATGTTTTGTCTTAGCTCAATATCCCAGATAAACATTAAACCCCCAAAAATAAATACGACCAATGGCGGCCTGTTAATTATTAATTATTAGCAAACATATCTTGTTCAGGAGCGCCAATTAGAATTCTACCATATTTAACAAAGATTTAAAAGCACATCTTGATTGGCCACCGGCTAAAAGTCTTGATTGTATTGCACCAAAAGTGAGTCAAGACATTTGCCTCAGTGTAGTACATAAATTACGGGATACACACTCCTATTCATTTTACATCCAATAAATGAGTAATGATGCGAAAGACCTTTTAAATTGATAAACAGTATTGTGAAATTAAAGATTGTTTTCAGATATGAGACATATTTCCTTATTATAATGAATCATAATTTGTTACATTACACTAGATATAAAATATTACCTGATATTTCTCTCTAAGATTATCCCGTCCATCTCTCGCCAGACTGCGTAACTTGTCCTCTGGTGCTATTGGTGGAAGGTATCTACAGTAAATAATCGCACATCCACTTGAAAAATTCATCATCATGAAGGAATCATTAACATGGCCAGGCGGAAATTATTATCACAAGATCAGGCTTGTGAAGGTGAAATTGTGAAGGTGAAATCACTCTTCCTTCATAATGGAACAACTTGTTGAAATATGATCTGTCAATCCAAACATTTTTGTTTATATGTGATGTTCTTGGGTTTATAACAAGAGATGTTTGTTTGGGCCATATACTCAATACAGCAGGGAGGGTGGGATCTCCCACCCTCCCTGAATACAGGGCCACAAAGAAAACCAGCATACTACAAATAGTAGTTGTCTACTGTTTGAAACAGTAACATTGTGAGAGGACAACTACTCTTGGCTTCGCAAAAAAAAACCATAATGATGTACTCACCCGATTTTCTTTAAATACACAACAGTTTGACGAGTAGCAGCTAGAGTGGCGAGGTATCTCACTGGTTTAACGATCTCATAGAGGATATACGCTACTAGGAAGTCGCCTGCTGCCAGGTATTTAGCTTGAAGTGCTTCGCTTATACCAAACTTCATCAGAAATGGAAGCAGATCGATGCCACTGCAATAGAAAAAGGACCTAATATTTTCGACGATGAAATCATCTTTAATGGTTGTCAGCAACTGACTTATGTTAGCGATCATAGATTAAGGGGACCATATGTTACCGTGTTGAAGCATATATGGCTGTTTAAGGGTGGTTGTAGGAATGCTTAAACTGTCCGCTTGACAAACTTTATAAAGCAGCCAGTCTGAGTTTTAGAGGGTAGTTAATGGGACGTTTATCAATACATGACATTCAGAATTTCAGCTATAATATATCACTACACAAAGAGCCATACATACAGAGTAGTAACAACTGATATATGATGATATCGATGCTTGCAATAGAAGAAATAATGTTTAGACTATGATCTGCGTTTACAGTTATACTCCCGATGGTGCTGGGGATGGAACAATCAACTTTGAAAGCTCCCCCAGTGGGACTCGAACAAACAACTCCTACAGCACCAGTTGTCTGGCAGTGAATATCAAGGGTGTTAACCGATTGTGCCATCTCACAATCATAACTAATATGAATTTTAAATCTGAAAAATTCATTTAAATCTGCACAAACCTGTATGCCATCACGTAGAAGGCTCCGTACCAGACAGTCGAAGTAACTATATGAACTCCAATCAATATCTTGCCATACTGCTTATAGACATGCTTAAACTTTTGGAACACAGTCATCTTTGATTCATCTTCCTCAATTTCAGCCTCAGCAGCGTTAGGAGTGTTGTGTTTACCCTTCTTTGAATTTTCAGTGTCAGGTTTCTGAGTTGAGAAATATCTTAAAGCTTTCAATTGTGACTGAGTCAAATAAAATCTTTGGTGCTGAGTAGGGTCCTTGTCGAGTGGCTGAATCCTCATGCATGCATGTTGAATAGGAGCAGTTCTACATAAGGATGTGATGGAATGGCTGTATGATACTTTGGTAAGACGGAAATGACAAAATCGTGGTTGTGTAGTAGGCTGACTGAGGAGTGAGAATGAAGAAGCTGTCCGAATAAATTTCGCCATAGAAGCCATCGTCGATGTAAGCTACCATCAATGTCAACTACAACAAAAATAAACATATTTACAGAATTGCTACCCGCTATTAGAGCAATATCCCAATTTCACAAATAAAGGCAGCATAAATTGGGCCTGAATTGACCATCTCGCAGGTGTTGGAAATTTGGTTCGCGGTGTGTCGGCCTTCATTTGTGTTGACTCAATGAACTCCCTCTTCATTGGTTGACTGAAGTCAAAGAGTATATGTTGTTGAACAAAGATAATGAGTGTAGACAGGGCAATCTCAATCAATCCAAACAATCAATCAATCATTGAAAACATGCAGTGCAAATTTAACTGAACTGGAATAAAAAATATCCCACATTTATAACTATGAACAGGCTATATATATAATTTTGATGATAATAAATAATGATTGACACACTTTTTTGACAGATATGAGATAACAGCAACAATAACACTAGCAGTAAAATGACAGTGACAGCAACTAAAAAATACTCACAAATCAAACTCTAGAGACTAGCTAGAGTAACACTCTCTGACTGAATAGTCAGTCTTTCTTTTGCATCATATATAAATATAATATATATAATTTATATGAATGAATCATGAATGATATTCCTGATAATTCCACTATTTTTTAAGGGATGTTTTCATTATTTTACCTGCACTATATCCTCTTCTATTGTGTAGGTATAGGGGAGTGCTGACGTAGTGATTTTCACTCTATTCTGTTTTGCTCTTTTATGTCCTCTTCTGCTATGAATAAAAATCTTTACATCAAATTTCTTATGCAACAAACAAACTCAATGACTATGAGGCACGCAAAACAAAATGTGAGTGACCTTCACCTTAATTGTGACAAAGGGAAATATTAGACTCACTGAAGAATGGAATTTATAGCTGGGATTACTAAAATATTTCTTCTAAATAATTGGGGCTGGATTGGATCACTCGACCCACTGCGTTATGAGACTAGGGTGAGGTCATGTGACATCAATTAATCAAAACATCATCAAGAACCAAAAAGGAGTGAGTAGTAAACCTAGCTGTGGCACCCTGTGAGAGATTTACCATCAAATCAAGAAGATTTTCAAGGATAACAACAAGAACAGTACTAGTGACAAATTGATCATTACAGATCCGCTAAATACAGCATGAACAACCCATTGCCAATAACACAACCAGGAAAAATGCCTGTAAGTTTTGTCAAGTTTTATCTATATATATTTTATTTACTATACTACTGCTATCTTTCTTATCTATAATACAACTTGAATTATAATACTACTACTTATATATGGTCTCAGTAAAGTGTACTGCTGTTTTAATCATATATTCCTTCTATATACCATTGTAACTATTAGATCTGTTCACGCAACTTGCTCTTTTCACTTTCTCTCCTGTTTAGGTGATAGTTCAGATCCAATTACAATCCATCATTCTCTCAAGTCTTTCCTTACTGGAAGACTATATTTCAGAGCAGAGGCAGTTTTATTAGACTAATTTATTACCAAGACTCATTTCCTTCTCCTCTACGACTTAGTTTATAAAGAATTAAGATGTTTTCCAAGCATTGGAGGGAATGATGACTGGAGATGCATTGGATGAGGAAGGAGGTCCAGCTTGTGTTTGACTTACAAGTTACATGTAACACACACTACCAACATCCTTGGAGAAATAGGTCACCTATTTTATCCCAAGATTTACATTTTGTATTGTTGATACACAAGGCCATGATCTGAGTGCAGATCAAGTTTTGACCATTCTTCAGCTCAGAGAGTTTACAACACTATCGACTGTCCACTCATCTTGACGCTGACCACTGATTTTTTTATGCAAGATAAGCGCCCTTAACCAGATCATAAGAGATGCAGAGAGGCTCAACCAATCGACAATTTAGCATCGCTTTTTTTTTTTTGCAAGAAACTAGCTTCCCAATGCTGTCTACACCATTATCGCTTCTTTGATCACAACCTGTTGATTCGGTGTAGTTGATTGATGAGGTCACTCTTAGCCTTTAATGATGTCATCATTGATCGGTCACCCATCCAAAATCCTGCTCTGGCATTGGTTGCCATGAAGAGGAACATTTATAGGCGTTCATTATAGACTTAACTTGTTTAAAGACCACTGAATACCATTCTGTCTGTTTTGATGTCTAATCCTGGAAGGAAGTTTATTTGAGACACTCTAGCAGGCTGCCTATCAATGACAAGTTGGTTTAATTCCAGTCGCTCTCATTCATATCCCGCTTCTTGGAGGTACAGGACGCTGCTCATGAATTATGTAGGTTCATCAGTGATACAAGAAGGGACACTTCATTTATCATACATCTTTATGCCTCTTCGCTTCAACCTCATTCATACCTTCTATGGTTCTCAATATTTATCACTATTCATATTTTTTTCCTGGCTTCAAGTTTCTACCTAATATTCCTTACATTTGGTGGAGAGTGTTAAGATTGTAAAGGGTCAACAATATCCACAAACTTGCAGGATCTCTCTGGTTTATTTATTGACGAGCAAATTGCTACTTTATCATCTCGCAAGCTTTGTTTTGAAACAGAAGCCGTTTCATTGCTCTATGACTTTTATTATTTTTCATACGTTAATTTCATTTGTTAACCTGTAACAGTTTCATAGTAAATGCTTCTTCTACAGGGACCAAGCATGGTGTCTGACGAGTTGATGGACATGCTGATCGACCATGAGATTGATATGGGCGTGGATAGATCTTTTTACGACCCCGATCTGATGAAACAATTTGTCAAAAAGCAGGAGGCTGAGCAGGCTCGACTCCAAGAACTCAAAAAGAAACAGCTTCAACAGGTTAGATGTAAATTCCTCTTGAACTTGTACATCACCATTTGATCTTTTGAACAAGTTGATATTTTTTGGCAACTGGCTGGGATCTGAATGATTGGGAATGAAGCAGCTTTGTCTTTACAAATTTCGGTGAGCTGATTCTGTACACAGTGTTAATTAACTTGGGCAGTAAATTTTTTGGCAACGTATACTGGTCATGGCGTATGCAAATAATCAAAATGGTCACCATAATAGCTTGGTTTTATGAGCTGAGAACTGGGAAGTCATAGGGAAGTTATAGGCATATATCAACACAAATGGTAAAATAATGAGGTTTTGTTGAAATCTTTTGCCCATTTATCAAACGGCCATCAAATGGTCTTGTTTGTTTGTGACATGAATAATTTCAAGATCACACTGAGGGCGGCCATGCCAGGCTTTCTAAGAAAATACAGATGCAAAAATTTTTAGGATCACATTCCTATCGTTGTTGACAATCACTAAGTAAAACAGTTCAAAAACATAAGAAGGACCTTGTTGATTACTGCCTGTTGCAATGAAACAAGGTTTTCCTGGTTGAACAATCTTGAGCCCTTGTTATCACGATACTTTCAATGCTCAAGTCTTAACTGGCTTGTCTTGCTCAAGTTAACACTTTTCCTGTTGCTCAATAATAATAAATCATGATATACGTATCATGTTACTGGTGGCAGACACGCTCAAGTAACACATGTGTTTGATGCGCCGTAAAAGCAGTGTTTAAAAGCCGGGTAGTACAGGCGTAGACCGTAAAGTCGGCAATCATGGTACGACTTCCTTGAATGATTGTGTAGGTATATAATTCAGCCTACTAAGGTACGCCCAGGCTAACCAGCACTGTGTGTATTGTTTTATATGCTCATGACTGAAATTACACTAACAACAACTGTTTTTACAATGCCGCAAAACATTATCCATGTTCAAGCATACATGATGGCATTTTATATGACTTTCCCTGGCTCTCATTAAGGGGATTTTAAATAACACTGTCAATTTATGGACAAAACTTTCATTTGATGAGAATGATTTTCCATGATACTGGAAATTTTGTTATGTTTGGGGAGGGGGAAGAGTGCGGGTTGTAGATTAAATAATGCCAGCCTACAACAATCATGGTAGGCCTAGTTAAAAATCAGAGTGACTGACAGTTTTGACACCAATAAGAAAGTCTTCCATCATATAAATACGTCAGACATGATACAGCCTTGAACTCACTATCACTGCCAATAGTATGGTATTATGAGATCTATTTTTATGTTTGTAGTGTTCGTTGGGGTGTAACTGGTTTATAAAGTCACACTCTCCATTCTTTTTTTTTTCAGGAAAGATTTCCTTAAAATGTTCTTATTCCACCATATAATTAGGCTTTATTTCTTCCCTTATATTTTGTATAGGAGATGCTATATTTCACAATTGATGAAGAAACAGGAGAAAGAATCCCAAAACAGACACAGTCAGACAAAGATTTACCTCCTCCCCAATATCCCGGAGATAGCGATCTTTCCAAAGAACTGGCAGAGCTCGGAGAGATTGCAGATTTCCTCGAGGAAAACCAACAAGATAACACCACTCCCGGGGGATACTTTGATTCCTCTACCGCTCCAGTAGCGAATCACGCCTTTGATACATATCAGTCTCTAGATAACAATAACTGCCAAGGTGAGAAAAATTTTTTGCATCAGCAAGCCTCACTGCAGGTATTTGATTCGATTGGGATTAAGTGGAGGTGTTCAAAAGTAGTGGGGGTATTTCATCAAGCTGGTACAGGGTGCTATATTATCATTAAGAGGTGTTTCTCTAGCTAATAAGTGTCAAACTTTGAAGAACAGAAGTGGAGCGGTTTTTTATGGTTATAAGAACTGGCAGCTCTTTGATGCAGCCATTGCTGGCTCTCCCTTGCAAAAATTGAAAAAGTGGATACTATGTCGGAAACATGCCTTGTCCCTATAATGAAAACCATTGAAAACAACTCTGGACCATCCATCAAAATGCGGTTGCAGTTGTAATCCATCATAGTGAAGTCATCAAAAAGATTGTTCTAGCGTAAACAAATTGAACGATTCGCCCAGGCTATCAAATATAGTTAACAAGCAGTTTCATGTTTATTGAAAATGTGGAATTTTGATTGAAATTTCTGATTTGACATCTTCTCACTATTGGACAGTTTGACTTAACTTTATTACGTGTGGAAAATAGGAAGGGTCAACATTGGCATCTCGTTACTTGGCTTCTGGTACCATTTGTATATTCCTTTCTTAGTTTCACATATGATTTAAGTTCTCACTTGAGGTGAACAGATAGTGTGAGGGTATTATGTAGGCCTTGGCAGAATCAGTAGAATTGGTGACATCGGCCCTTTCTGAATGCATCAAGCCGAGGCAGCTAAACCAACATTGGAGTAAGAATATATCAGGGACCACGCTCAGACCCGTAAACCATCACAGAGTAAAAATACACTACAACCTTACTCTGTTATACAGAATAAATACAGAATAAACGATTGTCGAGTGCAATATTACAATCACATAACCCCAACTCAAGGCCTACTTATGTACATGCTCATTGATCAAGGGGTTTGAATGCTGTTTGCGGAATGAATTTGGAAAGTGATGCAATAGAAAGTGTCGATACCCTCAACATCATTGATAGTCGATAGCGGTTTGAGTCTTTACTCTGCAAAATTGATGCATGTAGTTCTAGAAACTGACTTGTAAATTCGATATGTAAATATTGGAGTTTGTCATGTACACAGTAATTGTGCAATGCCAAAACCACGGGATAAAATATTGAGTCCAAAAAACAACACAAACTTTTCACTTAACTCCTCACGCTAAACGCATGATCAATGATGCAAGAAACCAACACTGCTCTTGGCAGAATGTAGTTGTAGACATTGTATAACTTTGAGATAACCTTACTACGAGTCTAAACTTAGCATACACTACACCCAGCTTAGCTGGGCCAGCCTTTATCAGCAAAATAGCGACACAAAATTGATTGGTTTGGTTTTTAGTCTTTGCCAAAAGATTTATGTCATCCTCATTTCATAACCACAGCGCATTTGACATCCTATAAATAACCCCTCCTGTTAGTAAAATGCAGGTGAGGACGAGAAGATTGATAGTTTCTGCAGAGCCAATATCAGGGTGCTAAGTTTCCATCTGAGAGTGAACAGATGAAAATTTGCCAATCATATTCCCAATGAACTTATAATTTTGAGGTTAACGAACTGATGATAACATTACATAAAAAAGGGTTAACATTTGCGCCTTTTTGCACCTTATGAAACAATGAGCAGTGTTGAAAACTGCCTATTGACAGCAAGGTCAGACAATTATGATAAGAAAAGAATATTGCTGGGGGGAAAAGCTAAGGATTTAAATCGACATTGTAAAAACACTTGTTTTCAGTGAATGGAGTTAGTATCTTTATTCCCTTGATTCTAATTTTGGTTACTATTCTTGTCTTGTGCACATCAAGGAGAAGATCTGCGGATGATGGTGAATGCAAATAAAACTGCAATTTATAGGCCCATATATGTAAAGGCCTACATAGCTAGCGCAGGCATGTTGCCTGTCAACCTGCATCATCTTTGTGGTGCCCTGACATGGGTGAATATTAATAATCAATAATGGAATTCATTTAACTCTCATCTTCCCTTAGACATACAGTGGTACAGAGGTTTGGACCTCGACCTCTCTGTTTATATCCTGGACACTTCTAAGCTAAACGACCGCTTCCTCCTCCTCCCCAACTTATATTGTTAACCTGCACTTGTTTGGACTCACCAATCGATCCTCACTAGCAGAACGAAGAAGGACACAGGTTACCCAGTGTGGGTTGTAGTATTGAAACCCTGCCCGCCATAGCAAAACACACTATGGAACCATGATGGAACTAAGAAGATCATTTGAGATTAGGAGCTTTAGATAGTGGGGATTTAATGAGCCCGGTCTTTCCGAAGGGTCACCAGCTCTGATGGTATAACAGGAAAATATTTTAATCCTGATACCTTTATGGTCCTAGTCTGGAAAGAAATATGGGATAAAGTCAATTTGATGATAATAACGCAGAGTAAGGATATCCTTACTCTGTGATAATAATCTTATTATTCTACGGGTCATCGATCCTGATGATATATTGATAAGGGGGCAGTGTTTTCCGCATCTATTACACTTGGCTGTCTAAACTACCAGGACATGGCGCTCATATTGTGGAATATGACATTTTGGGTAAAGCAGTTCGGAAACAAATGTAGGTTGATTACTCCCTGTTGCGATGAAACAGGTTTTCCTGGTTGAAACACTCATGTACATGCCTAACTTTGACGAGAACCTTGTGTGGTCTGCAGTCTGTGAAACCAAGGAATATTGGCGACCGAATATCTTAAACGGCTGATTTTTTGTTAAAACAATTATGTAAGCTGGCGACAGGAAAGTACGTAAGTGTGGATGGTGTTGGACACCACCACATCTATTAACATATTAACAAGCTTAATTGGTGCCTCGAGAAGCATCCAAAATCACACTCTGAAGACCTCAAGTTCCTTAACGTGACACCTTTCTGGCGCTTGGTGCCATCGAAACCTGTGATCTTCGCAAAACCAAATGGCAATTAAAACCAATTTCACTAATATACAATAATCAGACAATGATCGCCTGAACTCTAAAGAGGATGTTAACAACCGATGTTTAAACAGCTTTTCTTTCATGTCTCCTGTGAACTTTGTGGTTCCTCTTTGATAATTGATCACTGAGCGGTGGCGACGGCGGAACGACTATTTTCCTTGTCTTGACGTGGCTGATGAATGAATGAATATTTGCTCATTCCGACCCTGGAGTCATACGTAAGAGGCAGCAATAGATGCCATATATGGCACTTGGTAGAGGGGGGGGGGGTTTGGCTCCAGAGGTAGTAGGTTTCAGGCTGGTTGCCAGGTTGTTTATCTGCTTCTTGTTTGGGTATTTAATTTGTGCAACAGTTATATGAGTCCCGTGATCTGGAGGTTAAAATTACTGGTTGAGGTAATTTATTGTGAACAAGTTACTGCTTGGTAAACATATCAAAAGCTTTCTATTGGATAAACACCTTCTGCAATTTAACCAATCAGCTTTATTCTGGAAACCTATTCCAGATTGGACTTGAAATACAAGTTCTTGGTCAAGCCCTCACTAACTTGTACATATCATAAAAAAACAATAAAATATTTAGTTGTACTATTTGCAGTTTGGGGGGCCTATCGGAGATTTCCAAAACACTACTTCACTAGAAGAGTATATACTGGTTAGCGTTTAGAAAATTGCAACATTGTAAGCTAGTTCAAATTTTCAATTTTTTGTCGGGTAGGCCTAAATGTTAGCTAGCCATAGATTTAACATTTTTTTCAAATCTGCATTGACAGGAACGTTTCCTCTTGCGAACACCTTACCCCTCGAGGGGAAAATATATAATTATAGGACTACAGGCTAAAAGCATGGGTACACAATGAACTAGCACACCATTACAGGAGATGATCAATGTCATTGTCTTTATTTTGACCAAATCTCCGATTTTCTTCGTTACTGTAAGGCATCGGAAGGTTACAAACAAGGATGTCCGACATTGAGTTTGTTTTCTTCTCCGAGACCGAGGCTCATGTTCGGTTTGAACTTTGAAGCGCATCGCTCAAATTCGGATTTACTATTTTATCTGCTGATTGATAGCATTGCACTCAGTTTAAACAACTGTGATCGAAAAATTTGACTTTGATTCTATTTGTAGGGATAATTTTGAGCTCAGTCTTCCCTCTGAGTTGATTTTACTATTTTTAATCTAACGATTGCTCCCAATATCGAATTAAATTTAAACGAATTTAATCGAACCTGGATTCTATTTGTAGTGGAGGACATCTGGGCCACACAGATAACTATGCTGCCGGGACCTTCCTACGACAGCAGTTCACCTGATTGGCAGACTGATAGTATGATGGGAGACAACAGAGTACCTGATATGATCATGTCCAACATCTGGGACAACGAGGAGACTCCCGAACGACCCACAGGTCGGTGGTCAAACACGCCCTCTTCGGAATAATTATTAATTTATATGATTTCACTTGTTTGTTGAACTGATTGTAATTAAATCACCAAAATTAATTAAATTTTTTTATATAATTATTTACAATAGCCACAATTGTATAACAAAAATTCCAATGTTTGCAAGTGGTAAGGTAGGCTATATAAGGGCCTACTCCGAAAAAAGTGGAAGCTAGATTTGATTGCCTAAATAACTGAAGTTTCATGAAAAAAAAGGCTATGACTCATATTTAATGGAGGGTGCATGCACTCATAATGGTTACTTTCACCAGTCAACTTGATTGTGACAGCACTTACTGGAGTTCACCTAGATTAAGATCCAGAGATGTCAGCCTTCATGAGGAAGCTGCGTACTCCAGTTGTCATCATCTGGCGGCCATTGTTCTCTTTGGTACAATAGCCCTTATTTGACATATATACGTCCTCCTCTTCTTTGCTCCCCACACAAAAATGCCAAGTCATGCTTTATTAATATATGTTGTGAAATTTTTAGATTACTTCAGTTCATACTCGGCTGAGGGAACGTCTGCCCATGCTGGGGGAATGTTGCAGGCTCTGGCTGGCGGTGTCGAGCCTTCTTACATGACAGCCGGAATTCAGGCAAAATACCAGCAGATGCCAGCAGGAAGCTCTCCTTACGGTGATTATTACAGCGCTAACAGCGACTCAGGAGTAGATGAGCCTTTCCAGACTCAAGATCAGCAGGTTTGTAAAATCAGCACATATTGTAACTTTTTGCACCAACTTAAAACTTTAGGCCGAAGTTGCGTTTATGGGATTGATTGGAAGCTTTTTTATTAATATATAAGTTATTATTGGACGCAGGGATTTATCGGGGCTTTGTGACATCGCTGTAAAGCTGGATAAATCGCTGTGTCCAATCAGGGAGTTCCTCCTTGGTCCAATGATAGCTTTTATAACTTAGACACCAAGACAGTTGATTGGCTGTCCAATCAGTTGGTAGATAGACATATATTTCGAGTGATGTCATCCCTAAACTGACATTGTCAGATCAGAGGTCTCATGCATCATGGCAGCCAGCCACAATGGGTTATTTTAAATCTTAATCATATAATCCAGGGGTTAGAAAACTTATCACACTGAGGAAAAAGAAACCATAATTCAATTTTCATTCGCAAATCATAACCATATATGGATGAGAAGTAACAAAAGCTTTCGATGACATGCCAGACTCTGAGTAGGGATAAAACCTTGCTCTGTAATGATTTCATCGCCTACTTTCTCAGAAAGGTGGTGATTAAAAGCTCTCTAGAAACAAAAATCTTTTGCGTCACTGCTGAGTTATTAGTAATAGTTGATTAGTAACAGCCTCCACCTCATGCAGACTATGAGAATCATGTTAGTCACATCGCTATGACTCACAATGTACAACAACTGCTGCTAAAAGATACCTTCTACTATCACAATCTTTCTCAGAGACACTACAAAAGAGGATTATAATATGATGCTATCATAATAATATGAAGAAGTTAGATAACTTCTTGATAACATGCTCTTGTCAATAGCATTATCCCACAAATTACTGGTTTTGCAGTTGTGCTTATCTGTGGCTGTGCCCTGCGGTAACTGCTCAGGGATTAGCAATCTTGCAGTAAGCTATGTACACAACTAGTCACTGCATTTGTCACCAGAGTTGTTCCCTTACGGTGGTGATGGTGAAAGGGCGTGGAAATTGTCTTGCCCCCTTTATCTTGACTTTCTAATGACGCTGCTAGCCTTTGTTGAGTTGTGACGTGCTGCGAGACTTTAATAAGCACATTAAATGCCGAAGCACAACTTGCTTACTCAATATTGAAGATTGTGAAATAAAATGTCTCGTTGCCCTAGCGCATAATCATGCACTTCAAAGTGAATTAAAACACAACCTTAGTCAATTTCAACAAAAAAAAACTTTCGATTGACGTCATTGACTTTTGTAGTAGCTTTACAATGCATTTTTGATAATGTTCAGAATGAGCAATTTTTTGTTCTCGGCTATTAAAATTTACGTAAATGTGCTCATGCAACAAATCCAGACTCTCAAGGATTAAATGACTCCTGCCCTTGCTCATATTGGCAGTGAAAATACTCAATGAATGCCAATATTTTCACCTTAGAACTGAAAATTAGGGGGATTACATGAGCTGACATGATACATTTTTCGTGACTTATCGCCAAAAAAGAAGTCTCGAAATTAATCTGTTGTAACAGTTAGCAAAGTTGTCTGGTGCATATATACTGGCAGTACCCAGGATACAAAATATTCTGATCAAACTATCGGTTGTCCACAAGTCAATGGATTATAAGTGATGAATATTTGTTGACAGCTTTAACTTTATTCTCAACAGCAACAACTTAGACTCATTGCAGTAAAGTACAGCTTGCTGAAAGTGTTTGGTAGACTTGTTTGTTTAACACTTTAAGGTTATGGTGTGACCACAGGATTGGTTGGGGTTTATAGGCTTTCATATAATCATTTGTTCATATAATCCTACCATATATGGTTGTATGGTGAGAGACCATAAGATATAATAAATATGTAAGGTCTGCCATGCGTTAAATGCACCTACTTAGTTTAATTTTAACCAGGACTAGCTTTGATAAGCCAAACGTATGCCTCCCAACCCAAAAATTAATTTGGATCTTTGCCGTCCAGGCAGAATTCCCTCAGATATAGCTGATAAAATTAACTGCATTGAAGATTATGCTATTGTAACCAGACTACAAAATAACAAGAGAACAATTTTAGAACAAATATGAACCAATTTTAGCTTGCCGCTTTACAAACAAGGAGTTGCTCATTGTTACAATACGTTAGGCTTACCACTGCTATAAGGAGATAAAGAGGATTTCTAGGAAATTCCTATTTGCCCCAATACAAGATTTTAGGCAATGGATTAGGGAGTTTTGTCTTTTTTTATTTAGGTTAATCCTTGTTACAATAACGAAGACAAACCTCGTCTGTGTTTTAGTACATTGTCGAGTCATTGCACAATACACAATACCGGTACCTTGCTTGCGTAATAACATATTAACATACTCCACTCTGTATAAAAACATGGAATCTGTTACAATTTGGCCAAAATTTTGCAACACTCTTTTGATACTGGCAAAAAACTAGTTAAAATAGTACTTTACAACCTTGTCAATGTCTCAACCACTATACATTAACTGGTTTATTCATATTTGGTGATTTATTGCTCATACCCATCACATGCAGGTGCTCATGATAATTATAATAATTATAAAACTCCAAAGAATGGCAGGAAATCGTAGAGTTTTGCAAGCAGTTCACCTCAATAAACTCCAGGAAATCCTCCATTTATTTAATTTCAATGTTGTGTACCTTCCAGAACCAAGCCTCTCAATCGCTGTATCATCATTTCCGATATATTTTTCATGAATGTTTTTCGAATTGATAGGCTGAGTCCTATGGACTTGTATTTTTGAACAGAACAGTTTGGTAGGTACATTGTAAAAATTCATTTTAATTGTAATAATAGACAATATCAACGGCAACCTTGTAATGATTTATTATTATTGTAATAATTGTTTCAATTTCTCGTCTTCTGTTTAGGAATTATTTGGAGTTCCTGATCTTGCTGGCCGGTGCAAGCTCTCGAACTCGCTGTGTTAATAACTTTTATTGCAATAAATGGTTGATAATGTTCTCACCTTTGACTTACAGTTTGGTTTTGAGAAGACAGGAAATTGCTCACTCTCACAATCTCTCAATGAGGACATCAAACCACAGATCAACTTTGACGAAGCTTTCGGGAACAGTGGCTCATCTCAGAACGGAGGGGGAAGCAGTTCTAAATCCTCCGATGAGTTCTCAAGCTACGGATCTGAAGATGGGGAGGCCGCCAGGTTTGCCAAGGTATGAAGTTTTGAGTGATCTATGGTTATTAGCCTAAGAGACCCTAAGTGGAAACCGGGCAATGTTATGTCATTTTGCTAGAATCTGCTCTTTCAATCGATAATAATAGCCCGATTCTCATAAATATTGTTAATTTTAGCGTTCCCCCAAAGGTGTGCCATGGCCTCATGAACATTGCCAATCCTTTCTGAGTAAATGGAATAATTGTAGTTAAAGAAAATTGAATATTGATCAATACCATTTCTGGAACGCTACATACGAATAAAATCTCGGAAAATTTCTTCCCATGGATCTGGATATATGGAGGTGTTGTCGATTAAGTCATGTTATGGAATAAAGCACAAAGGTAACAGCGACGCCGCGCTGATCTCTCTCTAAGCTTGTCCCGGTGAGGAACAAATGGTTACCAATCGGGTGAGATCTGAGATGGTTTTGCGCAATATGGAAGATTATGGAATGTTCGATATAGAACATTTATTATATCCAATATGATGTATATATTAACATAACTTTTATATATGGCCAGATGGAGAGTGAGAGATCGAAGCGTAACGCATGTCGCGATGAGATGAGATGCCGCGAGCTCGAGATACCTTTCTCTGTAGAGGCCATCACTAACTACCCTGTGGAAGAGTTTAACACCCTCATCAGACGTCACAGTCTGACAGAGGACCAGCTCTCGCTCATCAAGGATATCAGACGCAGAGGCAAAAATAAAGTATGTATCGCTACCTACCTCATAATGGAATATCGTTGTAAAATCAGTGTACTCTTTACAAATCGGATCTTATATGAGATCACTGCAATTAATCTAATTGAGCAAAGTCCGAGTTAAGTATGTATGTAATATTAATAGATATTATTATTTAAATAATTAAGAAAAATTAAAATATTTTATTTCAATATATGTATTATCTTTATATAACTAGAATTAAATTGTTGGTTGTTATTGCATTCAGCTCAACTAGCTTCAATGTGTCACTTTTTAGCACATTAAGGTGGTAAGGAAAGTTTCCGTAATAACAACAGAAAAAAGGAGATATATTGAGGCTAAACAGTGTTAATTTATATAGATTGAGAGAAGAATATAGAATTCTTTGAGGAAATTAGGATTTATAATTGAATTTTAATTAAATTTAAATTGAAATTGACCACAATAAAGTCATCACGAACATTGGTGATCTCCATCCACACTTCTGAGAATAGGTTCCAGACGAGTTTGAAAACCAACTAGGTGTTTAATATGTCTAAGAATGGGTCCATGAAAGTATAAATGTTTAAATTTCGAAAAATTAAAACTGATTTATATTGAAATTGATGAGGGGGATACACATGCTACGTGGAGTAATTTTGTTGGTAAGATATGGTAAGGTGCCAATAGAAGAAAGCCAATTATAATGAAAACGTATTCAATCATTTCCCGATTCTCTTCTTTTAATAAAAATAAATTCGCAAGTCATCCAGACTTTCCCAGAAATTTGAAAGTGTGATAATCTGGAGCAGCTGCTCAATACCCCAGATAGGAAGACATATATTGTTCGGGTAATTGATCAGATATATTTATCTTGTATTGATCAAATTTATAACCGCAGTCACCAAGTTAATTGAGAAATGAGACAAATCCAAAGATAATCCCTTGATAACAAACACCGATTAAGGTTATGATACCAGCGTTGTCCGATTATTGGTTTCGACATGACGTCATGTTATGGCGTTGTGCTATTTTGATAAAAGGCAGGATAATCGTCTTTGAGGAGGATTTTTTAGGCCGGTGTGGTGCAGATACTATGGTTCATATCATACTTTCAACTGCATAAGGTTTACAAGAAGCCTCTGAAGCACCCATGAGGGGCAATTTCAGGATCATGTGGCATTAAGCACCAGAGGAAAAACCATCTTTTTATCATTGGTTATTAGCTTATTTAGGTTGCTTCGGTTAAATGGATGAGGATCCAATGTGATGCGTGCCACACACAGAAAAGACAGGTTATTTATTTCGGGAAGACCTTATGCCACATGTCAGGACTAATAAAAGACATTGGTATCAATAATATTAGCAGGTGCCCTCTCTATCAGAATGCTCATATTTTCCAGGAGGCCAAACATGCTGTCGAAAGGACCATCACTGAGGCCAGACAATTTTTTTTTAAATCCCTCACATACGGAGCCGCCTTGATGAATCATAGTGCAAACAGGACATGCCAACAGAATATGTCACTGCATATCAGTTTTCCCCGAATTATACCACTTTAAGCCAATTTTAGGGGCATTTTAAGCCATTTTTGGGCTTTCTATGAATATGATATGAACCATAGTATCTGCACCACATTGTCCTAAAAAATCCTCCTCAAAGACGATTATACTGCCTTTTATCAAAATAGCGCAACGCCATGACATGATGTCATGCCGAAACCAACATTTTCAGAATCAGTGTTCGATTAGCTTTCCAACGATATATAAAATGTCAAAATGTCAAAATCGGACAACGCTGGTATCATAACCTTAAACCAACCAGATCCAATAAAAATCAGTTGTTGTGGTATACAGTGATTAGGATTGTTCGAATTTGTTTATTTTTCTGTGTTTTTGCAGCTCACACGTGATTTCTATATTGTGTTTACAATACAGCAGCACTTACGAAATAAAGGGTCAGGGTATTGGTTCCTGATTGCCAGGCTCGACAACTCTAATGTTACATGATTTGATCACAAATTAACTTGTTCTATCAAATCATTACATCAATAAAGTGAATACTCCACCGTAATTATCAATTTGAGAGTTTTCGCCGAAATGTCTTGCTTAGGGTAGACAATAATTTTCTAGATTTCAAAATGTTGAATATGACTTCGAGTAAAGATTGTATTACACGCTTTTTATATCATCCTGGTTAGATGCTTTATGTAACATGCCAAAGAAATTATGGCAATGGTTGGGAGGGGGGGGGGGGGGGAGAAAAGGAAGGGAAAAAAGACAATATATCTCAGATAATGTATAAAGATAAGGCAAGAAGAAAAGAGACTTGAAACTTGTCCAGGCAAAGCGGTGGTTAACTCCTAGTAGGTCTGGGCAAGTGGTTCATAAGCTATAACTTCTCAGTTATACTGGTGTGTCACCTGGCCACACGAGTAAACATTTATAGAGGGAATCAATTCTCACTGACATTTTTAACCGACTAAGTTTTTCATTTATTACAAAAATGTCAATGTGTCAACTGGAAAATAACTTTATAGTTTTGCGATTGATGAGGAATTGATGCGAATAATGATGCCGTACATTGTAAGACCAAAACTATGTGCCAGTCGGAGGCTGGAGGCTGGCTACGTGAATCAATTTTATAGTGATTTTTCTTCTCAGTGCTGCAGTGGAAGTAGAACAAACAGGATATCACGATAGTCTCTTGAATTATAGCAGGGGCGTAGCTTAGGAAAATGTAGGGGAGGCAAAAAACTGAGGCAGGTCAAAAGCATCACTGCGAGGGGTGCTGTACGCTCATCCAAAGCAGTTTTGGTTTTGTGAATAGTAAATGGAAATCCCAAAGGAGTTGAGTCTGCCATGGATTATTCAATTATAGCGGTTTTAGATAACTTTGTGGGGGAGGCAGCGCCTCCCTGGCTCCCTGCCTCCCATAGAACTACGCACCTGAATAGGTGTCATATCAGCGGCTCAGCTTACGGCCATCATCCAGGGAGAAGATTAAATAATAATTAGCGCGATATTATATATCTAAATAAATATCAGATATTGATAAATGTAAGTTTATGTGACGAAAATGATGATCTAAATTTGGGTACAATATGTTATGCCCAATTTGTGTTTATGTGATGAAAATGATGGTCTAAATCTGGTTGGCAATACGGATATTTATGCCAAATTTAAACCATGATTGTATAGTGTGAACTGAAGTGCTACACAGAAACTGTTCCCTACTCTGGTAACAAACAAATTACTACATTCGCGGATGCGCTAGTAAAAAAGGAAATCATATCTCTGTCATGGATCAAAACACATAAGGATATCACCTTATGGCTCAATCTCCTTGTCTGTGTAATTCGTTATCCAGCCTGGCCTAATCAATGGATGTTTTGAAAGAAATTTGTCCTCTGTGGTTAACATATTGTTTCGAAACGTTTGTTGTATCCTGGTTTAGGTTTTCATCCATACTGTTAGTCGGTAGTTAGGCTGTCATGGCACTAAACATTCCTGACACTGATAGCCATAGTGTCACTAAGAAGGCTTGTGGTCAGTATAAGTGTCTTGTGCTGCATTCTCTCTGATTATGATGATTTTCCTGGCTATCAATGTCAAAAATAGGTATTTCAGTGCAAACCTGAAGAACAACCGACAGGAAGGTTCATAATAAATATTTGCTAGATAGACTCACTTTGGGTAGGAATTCACACTAAACCCACAATATGGATGATTTATAATGTATTACAGGTGTAGCTTATATATATGATATGTAATATATAATAACGTATCTTGACTGTTATGTTTGGTGATGAAATGGTCAAGTTTTCATCATCTGACACTATACAGATCTCCTTCTAACAACACCACAGGCGATGGTGTCGAATTGCCTGCGGTGCTATGCTCTCACAGCCCATGGTCCCATAGGCCATAATCCCCAGTGCATACAGGAGCGTGTTAGCAAAGCGTGATCTAATGTTAGGCAAAAACCTTAGTGATTAATTGAGAAATTTGATGATTAATTAAATGGATTTTTTGTCCTTGAAGGTTGCCGCACAGAACTGCCGTAAGAAAAAGATGAGTGAGCTATCAGGACTGGAAGAGGAGATACATGACCTGAAGAGAAAAAGAACTGAGCTTGTGAGAGACAAGGTAACTGACCTATATATACAATCATATTGGACACAATACTGACCTATATATACAATTATTTTGTGTCAAACACTGACCTATATATACAATCATATTGGGTTCAATGCTGACCTACAAATACAATCATAATGGGTACAATACTGACCTATATATACAACCATACCATCAGTGCCAAGTATCACTATACCTGTCAATCAAAATGGTCATAATTATGTGTCCTTGAGTGTGTGAGGGAGGAACAAGGCGTCCCGTCTTAAAATTCTCATTACCAGGTTGAAGTCCTATGTGTGGCTGAAATAAGTTAAATTTGGAAGCGATTAAAACCAAATACCTTCCATTAGTATGGCATGCTAGCCAATATGTTGGCTAGTAGCTTGCCTGCCAACTGTGATCAAGGTCAATGAAAGAATGTGACACATTCTTTAAATGAACAATAGAGATTTATGCGTAGAGAGGTCTCAAATGAGTTGCTCTACTAGAAATGAGCAGGGGTAGACACTAGAAAGGGGTAGGGACAAGAGAGTAGACACTAGAAAGGGGTAGACACTAGCGAGGGGAAGACACTAGACAGGAGTGGACACTTGTCAGGGGTAGATTCAAGACAGGGGTGAAAGCTAAACAGGGCTAGACACTAAACAGGGGTAGACACTTAACAGGGGTAGACACTGTTGTTCGAAAGTCTGTAGCAATGATTTTGATGAATCCATTTTTCTGATTTTAGGAGGATCTCATCCGAAACAAACATCACCTCAAAGACCAGCTGGACCAAACATACGCTGAGGTGTTCAACTCTATCCGCGATCACCTCGGGCGACCTTACGACCCCCACTACTACTCCCTCCATATCACTGACGAGGGAGATGCACAGATCATTCCAAATAAAATATCACCCTTTACCGGACTCATGTACTGAGCACTGAAATGCGATGTATGCTACGTATACAAATATATTGCGTATATGAAGTATATCAGTTATACAGTATATATGAGGATATCGAGTAGATTGCTGTGATGAGCTTTTTTGTGTTACCCCCGTATGATTTCATGACACTAAAGGTTTCGGTTTATTTCTCCTTACACGGACATGACACATATTTTTTTAGTGTGTGTTAGAATCCTAACAGATATTTTTGCATTTCATCAGAGTCTATGAAGTCTATTTTGTTTTATCACTTAGACATAACTACTTACGTTTATTGTATTTTACGATTTATCCATAATATGTATCGTATACAGTGGTTTTGGGTATAGACGCTGCTTCAATGATAGTGGCTGAAGCTACGATTGGGTTATTTTCCATTCCTTATGACTGCAACTACATTATTTTTTTGTATATTTCTTAATGTTATTTCAAAGTATTACCCTCTACGTTCTCACAAAGTTTCTATATTATAATACGTTTATTCTTATATCTCTTATGACAAAGCTATAAGGGTTTGTTTGTGAATAGTGTACAGGCTTGGCGGACACCTTCAACTTGAGGTGTGTCTGTAAATTCATCTGGCTTGTGCTGTTCGCCTGACGTATATCAAGGCATTTTGCATACGTATGAGTTGTCATCTCACCATTAGCTTTAACATAACTTACATGGCTATGTTTTTATTTTATTATTGTCAATATCAGAGTTTATTAATACAGAAAATCAACAAAATTGTATCAGTTAATGACAGTGTTTAATATCCAGTTGTCTAAAGAGATAAGATCTTTGAGAGTATGACAACAGTATTTCAGGTAGCGCATTGAGTCAGAAAAAGCTACTTTTCAAAGTCGGATGACTTATTAAATCTAGCTCAAGCTTCATATATTTTATGTTGTATAACTGGGTTTTTCCATCTGCTGCGGTTACACTTGGAAGAGATTTCTGCGGAATTAGGATATATGCTTTACAAAATCACCACCAGGTCTGAGTGAAGAACCTGTTCCTGCATGATTAAAAGAATCTGCAACAATAAAAGGTTGCTGGAAGTTGAATTCCTCTATCAACCACATCCTGACTTAGCTTGTCGACAAGCTTGACAAATCTTGTCAAGACAGGCTAATCCTGACTATAGAGGATCTTGCTGTTTGCTAAGAAACAGAAGATTGGGCTGCCCCTAAAGAGGGACGCAAGGTGCCCTTATCCTCATACTGAGAATGTGATACATCCTAGAAAACTAGAATGCATCCTAGAGGTGAGGCCATAGAGGACCTCCTAATCATAAGTGTGCAGCAAGCTGCCAAAACTGAACTGGCGCTAATTGGCAGTGACACTTTGATCTTAGCCTATAGGCCGAGAAGCGATCTATTGAGGATCTTGTTGATAATATAATGGCGTGCTCTAGAGAGAAAAAACTTATTATGAGTGAATATAGGCCAAAGAATGGATGATGAGTGTAGAATGAAGTTTTATGACTGTCTTGGATAGTAGTCAAAATATTTCTGCAAGCCAAACCCCCATGGCCGCAGCAATGATTTTACCTAAGTGCAGGGAGTGAATTAGGATACTAATTGTTGTATCTCTGGGTATATACGCGTTGACTTTTGTATATTAACAACTATGCTTTTAGAGTTAGTCTTTTTATTACAAATTTAACATCTACGTTTCACAGCTGTTGAATATAAACTATGATACATATTACTCTCGACTGGGCAAGAAGCCACAGTGTCATTAAGACCATGATTTGTTTTCATTTATCTATTATGCTACAGCGGGGATTAATCTATTTATTGTCATTCATTTCTAGTGTATGTGCTGGTGCGTTATATGGAGAGTACTCAATGTTTATTTATGTTGCTTGATCAGGATTAAAACTAATACACAATAAGATACAATCTATCTATTTAAGTTAACTATTGCTATCCATATCATATCACTAATCTTTGGCTGTGCTGTGAACAGAACAGGTATGCATTGCTTAATATCTCTCCAAATATTTCTCTTTTATTATCCTCTGTTGTATCAAGGAGTTTTGTCCAATAATTCCGGTTTACAGACCATAAAAGAGTTGCCTCTCCTTGAAAGTTCAATTTCGCGTCAAAAATACGATTTATTGGAATCGGTCATTTAACCGGATCTCAATTTTGGCTGTAGCGCGGGAACGAGACAATCTACTCTGTCAGCACATTTTTTATTGAATATTTCAAAACATTTGGAAATTCTGAGCTGTGACAGCTACATATAATAACTTACAAAAAGATACATTCTCCCAGAACTGATGTCTTGAACATGATTTAAGGTGATATGGTAGATCTAATCTATCTCTGATAATAATTGGATTATTAGCCTTGCTTGCTCTGTCTGTTGTTGTTCATTGTTGTTATGTTATTTATTAAAATAAACTAAACTAACTAAATCTAAAGTAATTTATTTATATCAATAAATAATACTTTCTTTATAAGTTATTAGTAATAATAATTGCGGTATGCATTGAACTAGCTGCATGCATGGAGTCTCTCTAACTCCTTGCTGCAGGTTCTAAACTCTTATTATCTACATTCATTCTCTCTCAGTCTCTGTGGCTGTGAGTGACTGTGGCTGTGAGTGAGTGTCACCTCTGTGTATTTTCAATTTTGCTACTACCGCTCTACTCTTACTCCTACTGTGCTGCAGTTACAGTAAGCCTATATATCCATATAGATAGATGTAGCCTCAGCCTGTCTTGACAGGCTTGTCAATACAGGCTAATATTATACATGACACAAAATATTATGCAATATATTATTTATGAATTTATTATTTATTTATTTATAGAGGTTTTCTTAGAAGTGTACAGATAACAAAAAGAATTCTATTACAGGTAACTTGTCATTGAATTGATTGAAATGTCATACGCACATCATACAACATATAGTGTGTATGATATAGGCCTGCCCTATGTATCGCCTGTTCAATAGTGATAAGCTTATATTTATAGATATATATATATATGTAATGTATGCATGTGACACCTCCTGAAAACTCAGTGTGCATGTACATGTACATACACTAGGGGATTGCCCACTCACTAACACCTGTCATGTGGGGGCTCAATTGACTCGATCGCCAACCTCGTAAAGTAAATCTGCTGATTAGTGATCTGTGAGGCTGCCCACACAAGAGGTCATGCTGTGTGGCAAGGGTATGGTGTGAGCTGCAGGTCGCCTGCAATGATGGCCTCCTGCAGAGGTTGGACAATGAACATGTTAAGTTCATATGTTCGAGAAGAAGGCTGAAGCCTAATTCTCAAAACAGGCTACCGCACAGGGGGTCAATCACATAAAAAGTTTTATTTTTTTGAAAAAAAATACATCTTTGAAGTTTGTTCCAGATTATGTTCAATATGATGTAGAAGAGGGAGGGACCATGGGCCCCTTGGACTAACATGTCTTTACTTTGCCAATGTCCAGTATCAACCACCCAAAAAAACACCAAACAGGGTAGGCCTAAGACACAAAAAATGTTTTTTACAACCTTCCTTGAAATCTCTCGCCCTAACTCACACCTCCTTCCTCTATCATTTGCTTCAGGTTTGAAGGTTTTAGCACAAACAGAGCTGACTTTATGGACCAGAGAAAAAAGATGTTAACAAAAACCTGAGTAGGCTGAAATGGCTGCATGAGTATTGGCATACCCACATGAATATTGTACTTTTTTTTTATTTCACTAAATTGGTTCTTTTTACACTCATATATGATTTCTAAATTATATTCATTGATTTTTAAGCTTCTAATAAACTATGAGAAATCATATATGAGTGTAAAAATAACCAATTTAGTGAAATAAAAAAAAAGTATTATAATCATGTGGGGATGTCAATACTCATGCAGCCATTTCAGCCTACTCAGGTTTTTGTTAACATCTTTTTTCTCTGGTCCATAAAGTCAGCTCTGTTTGTGCTAGAACCTTCAAACCTGAAGCAAATGAAAGAGGAGGGAGGTGTGAGTTAGTGTGAGAGATTTCAAGGTAGGTTGTAAAAAAAAAAAAATTTGTGTCTTACCCTGTTTGGTGTTTTCTGGGTGGTTGATACTGGACATTGGCAAAGTAAAGACATGTAAGTCCCAGGGGCCCATGGGAGGGACGCCTCACACTCAAAGCAAAGGCAGTCACAAATATTGTAAACCCAAGTAAACGATCTTTATTATAGGTATTAGGCTGAAAAATAACAAAACATCACACGAAATCATGATTATGTACACGTCTTAGGTGGTCGGACCCGTTTGAGTAAAGAAAGTGCCATCATGTCAATTACTCACTTCTCATTTATAATTTCAGACAGAAAGTTTGAGGTCGGTGAGGAGAAACAACTTTTGTATTACAACAAAGCTGAACAAGATGTGGGCTTTTGTGGAACCGACCAAACACAGAGTTGAGCTGTATAAATCACTCCAAAGGTAAGGCCAAATAAAGAACAAGGTGAGGGTGGACGAACCACCCCCCCTAAGTAGGCTTGTGAAGATAGGCTAGAAACTATGTTGCCTTAACTCCAGGCCTACTTTTAGTGACTTATGTTACTACTGATTTGAAGCGGTATTCATTATGAAGCCCTTCTTAACCCAAGAATCATTTTATTTTAGTGTGAATTTTCATGCAAATCCATGTAAAGCATTATGATCAGTTTGCTTGGTGAGTCCATTGACAACCTATTGTTTCATGTTTTGACAGCCAACAGATTGATTCACAAGAGTATATATCCAAGTGCAAAAGTCACATCAGTGAGCTCAATGCAGACACTCATGCACTCACTCGCATCATCAAAGACCTTGATTCAGACGTGAAGCCGCTGAGACAGGGCAGCATATATCTGATCAGCCATCTTGTCGATGTTGGAAAAGAAGATGAAACCGACAGGTATGACTTATTTCTATGTGATTGTATCATATTTATTGATCAACTTTCTAACACAGTCCGTAGATGATGGATTTGTTTTACTATTCGTGATTAGAGAAAGACAGAACCACTGTAGATATACAGGAGAAAATGACTTGGATATGGAGTGCACGCCAGAGAGAGGAAGTAATCCCAAAATGCCCATTTACATATGGTACAGCAATAAACCATTCCTGATACTGTTACATGAAAATCTACAAGACCAACTTTGACCTTGCAGCAATACTTGACCCAGATTCTACAAACTGATATGCTCACGGAAAATTGAATACAAGTGTTAACTTCTTGTAGTCTAAACTTGACGGACAGTCAGCTGTGTGACATTGTCTCCAGTCTGGTGTCAGGATTGACAGTGGCCAAAGAAAGCAGAGAGGCAGGGAACCTGCTGTGGGCACTCAGGCGTAGCGCTATAGTATCATCCAATCAGATAGGAGAACAGCTTGTCACCCTTCTCTATGCCTGTCAGAGGGCTGTCACAGATATTAAGAGTCCGACACTTGCAGACAAGAATAGTCTGTCAGTAGCAGCAAATGTTCTTCAACTCATTACTAAGTAAGGACCCCATGTGATAAAAAATATCATGCTTAAAATAGTGTATGTATGACGTATTTATGGTTGGTCTCAAATCATGCTTTTATTTACTCCCATGAACGTTTGTTTCTTTATAGCAGAATACCAACCTCATTAAAAGTTCAATTTTTGGTGATTATAATATGGGTCACTTCCTTGAAGCTCAAATGCATAATATGAATATGTCATAATGTTTTGTCGTCTTATTTCCCGACAGACTATATCGTACACAGACAGCTTGTATGAATAAGAATACTAAGATATGGTTTTCTCTGGTTCTGCCATATTGCGCACATCAAGAGAACGCTACATTCAGGTCGTACTCCCAACAGATGATAGATCTGGCCTACGATCACCTCACAGAGGAGCGGTATAGGAACGAGATCAGATCAATCATCTCTGATGTATCGGTAAGTATTAGCTCATCATCCTAGTCTTGAGTGCACAGACTGCTTTTTGCAATTTGGTGGCATTATGGTATTAGAAAGCCTATACTGAGATTGAAATAATCATTGACTTTTCTTTCATGAGAAGTTGTGTTATACTTGAAATTCATACCGGATAAGATAGGATGTCAGTTGGAAATTCCCCCAAAAATATTTGCTGCAAATCGTGCTGTACCAATCCAGGAGTTATTTGCAATCGTTCATCTCAGACGCCTGTTCAACGGGAACGAAAATTCTGCATTTTTTTGCAGGAAAATGTCATTGCCAACATCACTTATGTCCTAAACGACAACAAAGGCAAAGTGTCTGAGGAGCACAAACTCTTTGCTATCAGACTATGGGGTCTACTAGTGATCATTATGGGTTCTGAGCTAGAGAACATGTACACCACTAATCTATATCTGTCAGCGTTCTGTAAGGCATTCAGTAAGAGTTATCCTACAAGGCAGGCAGCTGCCTTCAAATCATGGAGGATCCTTATTGAGACGTTATCTATGCGTAAGTATATCTACATGCCTGTTGCGTAAATCTGTCAAAATCGAATTGTTGTCTTCCATGATTTTTTTCTCATTTGTTAGCCTAAGCTCATGGGGTAAATATTCATTGATTTACCATACACTCTGTGTTTGAAAATCACTATATCTATCTGACCCTAAGACATCATGCAGATTGTCTTCAACTCAACTTTATTCGTGTAGTATAAAAGAGTATGGTGTAATATGTTAAAACCAGTTGGAACATGTCGTTCATATTTTCTGCATGGAAATATAGCCCATCGTAATAGAAACTACTAAATAGCTTATTTGTGGGCAGCGGCAGTTGTTGTTGTCATTTGATTTATTCCTTTCTGGTAGTCATGTTTCAATTTTGAATAGACCATCGTTATGAAATAGGTAATTTGTCATAACATATATGAAATACAGTACATATATATATACCATACATCTTCTTTTAGCCTACCTGTTACAAGTCGGAGTATTGAATCAGCTGTCTATCCCCCTGACTAAGAGTAACCGAGTGGAGGAGCCTGAGTCTCTGCAGGCTCGTATCCTCTGCTGGTGGTCTCTCATACAGAGGCTACAGTCTCACGGTGAAATAGAGAACAGATTTATAGAGATCTGTAAACCTCTACTGGAATTCTGTCTCAGTACCAGTGTATCAGCTAATACTCTCGTCAATGGAGGTAAGTTTATGATGAAATGTAACTGTTTTCTGTTACTTGGGCAGTTAAGCGGTATTGTGGAGCATCCAATAGACAGTTTTCTGAGCCCCAATTTGAGCCTTATCTTGGAGTTGCCCTCTCTATGGTTTGAACTTTAACACACACAGCATAGGAAAAATGAGCTGAAATAGGGCTTATCTTAAAAGCCGCTTGTAATAGGATAAAAAAGATTTTTGATTCAGAATCTGCGCCATAGAAACCCAGATGGAAAGGGCTTCCTAATCATTGGGGCTTGAAAGCTGATAAATCTCAATTTTATTGACGATACTCATGAAAAATTCCATGACATTTGACCACAAACATGGCTGGAATTGGTATGATTGACTATCCGAATACAATAATAATTTCCCAAGCAATGTCCCTAGGAGTTTTAAATGGCACAGATTCTGAATCAAACCAGATCAAGTATCAAACCAGAGATAGGGCAACTCCAAGGTTAAGCTCAAATTGGAGCTCAGAAAACTGCGTAAATTCCAAAATTTTCGTTATTTCTTTTAAATAGTTTAGTATCAAATTTTGTCAAATAACTTTGGTCAGATCCTTGTCATATGATTACTTAATGACATCTGAAGGAGTAAATTTTAGCTCAAGCTTAATTTGTAGCTAGTTTGTGGGTGACATAAGGTTCGCTCCCATCAATTTCCCTAAGGTGGGAGTTGGTGTAGAGTTTTAAGTTTGAGATAATGCTGGCTAACAATATTGCCATATACTTTATTGTATATACTCCATATATTGTATATACTCCTTATACTTCATTGTAACAAATCTGTGCGAAATGACAAGTAATTTACTTCTGCGAATATAGCATATTTGATTGGATTTGTATTGAATTGATATTTCTTATTCAGTGTCACGGCCTACAGTAGGAAGGACGTCATCTCCACAGAGTAATCTTCTACAGAGGGAATGTCTGTCATTCTGCCTCAGATTTCTTGGCGTACCTGATCACGTTTTTAAATCTCCATGTGCACACAAAGGTGAGTCACCTGTGAGGTTACAGCACTTATTAAAACTACAGTTGTGAAACTTACGTATGGTAAACACTTGGAGCTAGCAATATGTCTCAGCATGGTCCTCAAAACGTTGACAAAATGATTGCTGTCAACATTTTCATCAACACTTTAGTCAACATTGTTTCATGTCATACTAGCATATAAGCATAGTGGTATTGGAACCAATATAGTTTAGATATGAAAATCAGTGTCATTGGATAAGTACATCATCTATTTTTGCGTAGGCGTCAGGACTCTTAGCGCTTGTGATTTTATGTGAGAATAAATTACAAATAATGACATTGTAGCGTTCTCCAGATATGCACTATCTATTGGACAGAAAAATAAATATATCTTAGTATTCGTAACCCTCTGGAATTCCCTGCCCCCTGATTTGCAGCTGTTGCCGAGCCTTACCGGTTGTAAGTCCGCTACTAAAACATATTTATTTAGGTTGTACTTTAAGTAATTAGATTTTATTTTATAGATTTATATAGCAGTATCAGAATTATGTTTTAATTTTATCCTCATTCACATATTTTATCCATTTTATTTCACCTTTTATTTTATTGGTTTTAATGTAATAACGCTTAGAAATTTTTGCTCTGCAATTTTATTAAGCGTTTCACAAAGAAACTTTATTATTATTATTATTATTCCCATATATACAAGCTGTCTGTATTCGGTAGAGACTGTTTTATTTGGAAAGAGTTGCATTAATTAGCTTCATTTTGTTTTGCAGATGAGGGCAGTGAGATAATTCCCTTATCTGACTCAGCAGTGAAACACAGCGGAAGGGTACTGCTTCAAGCTCTACAGGAATCTTTTATCTTTCTTTCTAAGGATGAGACAACAAAAAAACGTAAGCATAAAACCAATCAGGTCAACTAGTTAGATGGTATGTGACAACTTTGGTCTATAATAACCAGTACTTGGCCTAATACAATAAGATTATCAGTTATAAACCACAATTGTAAAGGTGTAACCTGAAGATTTATGTCAACTCTACATCACATCAGCTTATGCACTGACGCAGCTTATGCACTGACGCCCTTATGCACTGACGCCCTTATGCACTGACGAGCTTATGCTCTGACGCAGCTTATGCACTGACGCCCTGAATGTGAATATTAATATGATCAATTTTGTAGAATAAAGTTTGTTTGTGATTACTTTAATTTGTCGATCAAGATACATTCAAAATTCATAAATTAGTTCTGACGTTACAAGAAAACATTTTGTACGATGCCCTTTACTTTTTGATCGCATACTGATAACTTAATTCACTACAGCTCACTGTTTTTAAGATTATTCTTTTTTGGCACAAAACAGGTTGTTTTGAAGCTCTTATGAAAGCTTACAACACTCTCATCTCGAGAATTGTACAACTCCTGAGAACCGGTACAGAAGATGGGGAGAAGAACCAACAGCTGCTCATACAGACTTTCTCACTGGTTATTAACATCAGATCAGCTGTCAGCCCTGCTCATGTGCTGGTGAGTTTCCTATATCTCTTAGCTGTCGTTAATCTCTGTGACAAGATCAAGCCATAGAAGTTCCCTATAATGGTAGGAAGTCTTTCCCACGTCATGTATGTCAATATCCTAATCTTTGCTGCATGAAATTCACATGGATTTACATCCTACCTTTATAATAGATATATTATATAAATTTAAATATATGAAATGTAAAGTATGCAACTTTAATTATTAATATGTCAGTCATGGCGCTGAAGATATGTTTCAATCGTTAGGAGTTTCCATATGAGTTCCAAGTATTTTAATCATCCAGAGCAAGATATCAAGATCAATGCTCATGTTGCAAGTTCACACGTGGGGCTACGCCTTGCACCAACCTTTTATGTCGTTCCTATAGTTAATGCACGCCCCCACCCTTGTCCAGAGAATAAATCCTGTGAGTACAATGTGCAGAGACACATACTAGGATACTTCATCTGTTATTCGGCTCGTTTGGTTGCTTGTATTTGCCTACACCCACAAATGTATATATATATATATATATATATATACATTTTATATTTATTTTAATTGTTCAAGTATTTGTAAGGTTAGGCCTACCTCATAGTGTTATGAAATTTCTATTCGCCTTTGCAGGATTTAGTTGAGTCGATAGTGCAATTCAGCCCAGTCATCATGTCATCGACTGCTTACACATCCAGAGACAAGCTATGTTTTATGGTAAGTCTCAATCACTATGTTTCCATATATCGACATTACGTCAATTTTAGGGGTAATCGGAACATAGGAAAAGCATTTAGGTCAACTTCTGTTCGCGTTGGTTGGCGATCCTTCATTCACTTTGAGGAACCGTGATGATGCGGCGGCGTAGATAAATGTAAAGCAACCAAGAATTCGAATCAAATTCAGGCCACGGCAGATTTTTTTCTCATTTTTATCATCATGGAAATCGTAGGCAAGCTTCATTCCACTTGGGAAAGACAAATCATTTGAAGCATGGGACCGTAGTCAATCACATATCTATGGTTTACACAAATTATCATAGAAGTTATAATTGTGCTGATACTTAGGGAAACAGCAAATGTGAATTATCATTTTTATGTCATCCATATTCCAATAGTTTGCATTTTGATTCTAAAACTTAGAATGTTTGTATTAAATTTTTAGTTGTTTGAAAGTTATGACCTAAATAACGGTACGAGTCCAAGTCATGACTGTCCTGTTTATACTTTGTTGTTGTAGAAATGCCCAGCTATGTGTATACTGGAGGTATTATGTGGCGCATTGAAAACATTTCCTGATTCAGAGAGAAATGATCTAAGGTACGATTTAAAATTCATAACTCGATCCCGAAATAGCCCATATCCACCCACACCCATTCTCTAATCATCAGTCAGGTTTCCAAAAAAACTATTGCATATATAATTTTGGTGTGACAGGAGTGTTTTAGGGGCAGGAATATGTTAGGTACTCGCACTAACTTGACTCCTACAATCAGAGATATACATATTACAGAGTAGGCTTGATGTCTGTGGGCAAGGGTTGACTCAGTCGACCTTGGGAGAACTCACACACACTCGTCACATGACCTTGTTAGGGTTCTTAGATTACTGCAGTCCACAGTAACTTTGAAAATATGTCCTTCACCAACATCAGCTTCACATGTACACATCACAAGTTTGAGAACAAGGCCATGTTGCATGGGGAGTTATTTGCCCTGTGTTAGTGTGTGAACAACTCCTCATTGAGAAAGTTATCTTTAACGTATAGTAAATTTCATAGAGACAATTTCTGTCTGTTTCTTTAACTAGCTGTTTTGCTTTTCAGCAGGATTACGTCATGTATAACAGCACTGCTTGCGAGAGGTTGTGGCGGCTCACAGCCTTCTATTATTCTGTCGTTTGTGGAGAAAGCTGTGGAGAAGATAAATCTGACTGTGCCCGATCTCTTAAAAAACTCAGAAGTAGCTGAACGAATCATCGTGTGTGTATTTGGCTTGCTCAAACGTTTCGATGTTAAGGTAAGATTTGACTGTGATACAATTGGTTCATTAAAATATTGTCATAAATTATTGTTTGCCTAAAATGAGGGATTCGATAATAGTATTATAACATTTAATCATACGCCCTACGTCTTAGTCCTAAGTGTAGTATTGCCTCTGCATTTCTGAATTGATCTCTGCAAAAGAATGTTAGTGGTTATTTTTACTGTTTATCAATTTCAAGCACATATTTGATAATTTGTACTTGTATTTCTAGGAGAATCCGTTTGCGGTTGAGGGAATATGTGATGTGTATACTCAGATGGCACGTAATCTTCCTCAATCTTCTCTACTGTTTTATCTGAATACAACCGGTGAACACCTCGGGCTAATATTCCAGTCAAGTAGTGGAACTGTTTCAAACAGGGATTATGTGAGTAGTATTATGATTCAATAGTGTAGGAGGTGGCTCAGTCGTTTGGAGCATGATGAAGGTTGGGGCCAGGTGTTTTCCGACCTGCCTGCAAACAGAGTGTAAGCTGGGGCAGTAATTGCGGCCTTGACCTTAAAGACTACAGTAAGACTAAAACAATATAGTCTGTCATCTAGTTCTGCAGTATATATGCAATATTTTCACACCAAAAAAATTCAAAGCACATTGGTTAAAAATCATGTATAGGTTTAGAAATTGTACCCTTTCTCATCTCTGATGTATTAAGGCCTAGTGCTGTAACAGCCCGATAAGCTACCACTTCTATCTATCTACTTTAGAAAACTGTTCAGTTTAAGGAGTTAAGACATCTGCAAATGTGCTTTGAATTTTTTCGGAAAAGATATTGCGTATATACTGCAGAACTAGCTGTCAGACTATATATTGTATTAGTCATACTGTAGCCTTGAAGGCAACCGATATTTCGCCGCCCATGCTTTGGGATGTTGCCTGTGATAAGACACCTGATTTTTTTAATCAACCATTACATATGCGGTTTGCTCTCATTGTTTTGGGTTATTAAGTTCCCCGATTCTGGTTCAATAGCTCGAATGGTGGAGAGTTTTGTGATCGATGGAGTCCTTCAACTAGGTTGATTTAGTCGTAAAAGCAAACTTAATTCGGATTTGCTTGAAATCTTCTAGCTATGTTGTGACTACAATCTTAAGTAATTTTACCTTATGCAAGTACCTTAAATTATTCTTTGCAGACATGGCAGTTGTGGCAGAGTGTGTGCAGAAGAATCAACCAGGTGGATCAGTCTGTTTGCAATGATGTTATAAGGACAAAGAGATTCTCAGACTTAGCTCTACAAACTTTATCGATAGACAGTCTCAGGATTATCACAGTCACATTGTGGAGAGATAGGCTGTCTAAAATCGCTGGTGTCAGTGAGGAGCTTAGGTGAGTATTCTACTGCTCAAGATCGCGATACATTTTACTGAAAGTTCAGACAAGCAGGTTTTATCCATAGTTTTGTACTGGTTAGCATTAAGATTTTTAAGCAACAGAGACATTCCATCACCGTCATTGTGATATGTCATTGACTATTTGTTTCCAAATCAATGAATCATATCTCATAAACAGATTCATATGTTTATGATCTCATCACTTCACGGTTATAATCCCCATATATGTCACTTCATCACCTGAATGTCCGGGGATTAGGCAATATGAGGGTGAGACTCGACTCTTGGCATTTTCTTTTTTATCATTTTCATTATTTTTAAGTTCATCTGCAATAAACGACTAGCTAAAGATGTTAACTATGTTTGAGAAGTCCATAAACTCAGAAGTAATATCAATGATACTAAATTAGGTTGTTCATTGAAAATATTACTGCTAAGTCTTTGCCATTGACTTGCCCTTGATGATGAAGAAATCTTTTGTCATACATAAACAAAGCTGAAAAGATTTTCCACCTTGCATATCTAAATACACTATCAGTGTGTAGACTTGTCTCTTTACATCTTATCATGGGATGCGAAATGTTCATTTACTTGTACATGTAACAGCGTTAAACATATTTTTTCATCCAGGACTGCAATGGAGACACATATCACTCCAGGGCAGCAGAGGGCTGGTGTAAAACCATCACCTAATAAGAAACCGTCATCAGCCAGAAAACTACTTGCGCTCAATTCTCAATCCAGGTATGCGACTTCATTGCTAGCCATTCACTGTCTACAATACATGTATTGTGTTAATGCCTTTGGATCCGGAACGCTCAGTAAATTGGAATAGTAGATAAAAGATATCCATATATGTGACATAGTATTATCATTTCTGCAATTTAGTCCACAGGCTATTCATTTCATTTTTTCCTAATGACTTTTCAGTCTGAGATCTTTTAAAGCATACCAAACATGGCCCAGTAAGACTGTCCCTTTAATCAGCCTTGCGATGATATTATCTTTGTAATGAATGGTTATTTCTCTGTTTTATCCTTTAGCCGATCACCGTTATCATCAGTAAATAAGAGACAGTTAATATCAAACCCTTCTTCACCTGTCGGGCAACTAGCTTCATCTCCTAGTAGAAGGAGAGGCAAGAGAAAACTACCAGAACCTATAATTATATGTGACGAAGACACTACAGATAGCTACAACTTGTTACAAGGGTATGGTGATATTGAGAAAGTTCCAATATCAAATCTATGTTCGTGTTCCTCCAGCTGTTGTTGTCTATATAGTTATGTACGCTGTTTTGCCATGCATCTCACAATATTATAGCACGCTTGAGATTTGTTAGACCCATAAACCCAGTTTATGGGCTCTGAATCAACCAATTTCTGTTTCCTCTTGCAAAATTGCTTATGCTACTACAATGAGTCTGAATCTTTAGTTGAATATGTCAGAACCCGCAGTAAATGAAATTATATATTTTTTGCATAACATGTGTCATATTTTACACGCAGACTTATTACACCTGAGAAGAGGCAGAAACTTAGCGAGACAACTCCTGATACCACACCCACTACTAAACAGACCACGCCCTCTTCCAGAAAGGCCACACCCTCTACTAAACATGACACACTTACCACAAAACAAGACACGCCTACCACTAAACAGGCCACTACCAAACAACTCACTCCTACTGTTTTGGGCAGTGGTGGGAGATATAGATTCAAGAGGACGCCAAGTATAATCAGTAGTGGTGGGAAACGGAAATCCGGTCTCTCTGATTTAGCTGGAAGATCGTCATCAAGTGACAGCAGTTTGACCTCAGCATCCAGCAGTAAGTACATATTGTGGTTTCTTAACCTGTCCGGACACAGTCTATGCATGATGAAGTGGGAAGGGATTGTAATGAAATTATGTTTAAAGTATCCAATTATTAGCTAGTTGGAATGAATATGTAAAATAAGATGAGGTGCAACTTTTTTTAGCATGGTTGTCTGCTAAGCCTCTGATTACTTGTAATGGAGGATATTACATTTAATTTTTCAGAGCGCTCTGAGACCCCAACCAGACCTGTAATAGATCGACATGACTTAGCTGACGCTATCAGTCAGAGGATAGATCGCTCTCCCCCACAGTCCCAGGTTAGTACAGAAGTGACACTGTACAGCATTTGACTTGTGCTATCTGAATGATCTGTAGCATTAAGATGAAGTGATCATTAAATTCTGACATTGTGTAATTCTGTTGTCACTTTTTACTAGCATACATAAGAAAATTTGCTTCAATTTAAATTTTACACATGATTCATTAGACTATCAACTAATTATCCTGCCCAGATCTAGTTCAAATCAATATTCTAACATGAACCAATTAATCTTTTAACAACATTTTACAAACAAAGTTCAACCGGATGACACTCACCTGCTACATACCTACATACCTACCTACCTACCTACATACCTACCTACAAACCTACCTACCTATATACCTACCTACATACCTACCTACCTACCTACATACATACATACATACATACCTACATACCTACATACCTACCTACATACCTACATACCTACCTACATACCTACATACCTACCTACATACCATACATACCTACATACCTACCTACCTACCTACATACCATACATACCTACATACCTACATACCTACCTACCTACCTACCTACCTACCTTCCTACCTACCTACCTACCTACATACCTACCTACATACCTACATGCCATATATACCTACATACCTACCTACCTACCTACCTACATACCTACCTACATACTATACATACCTACCTACATACCTACATACCTACATACCTACCTACCATACATACCTACATACTTACATACGTACATACCTACCTACCTACATACCTACATACCTACACAGCCACTGGTAGAACACCGACATACAGTGCCAGGCAGATCAAATCAAAATCAAGAACAGCACTTTGATCTAAGTCGCTGTTTCAGAGATCTTTGCAATTCTTCACCATTATTTAGAGTGCACGTTTTTACTTATGTGCATGTATCAATGTATCAGATATTCAAGTATTGTATACCTTGCATTTTTAACCTTATGCATCTACCATACTGTAAACATGATCTTATTTGCTCTCTGGAGTTTTGATCAGTAATAAAGTTGATACATGACATAACCTAAAGTTCTGTTTTCATTAATAGTTGATAAGTCAGACGGAGGAGGATACACCGCTGTCACAGGAGATAGCTGTCATAGATACCGACTCTGATAATAAGTCAGCGTCTACATCGGCAGCAGTAACAATGAGAACACCTAAACAGAGTAAGGCTGGAGTGAGACAGAAAATACCAGCTACACCCGGATATCCTCTAACTAGTCCGCAGTGTCTTAATGATGTGAGTCAGGTATACATAAAATGTATTTTAAGAAGACATTATTTGGAGTTATCCATGATGAAGTATTTGCACTCATGAATGTTTGCAGTTTGGAGCGGAGTGTTATCTTGGCTGCAGTTGATGCTGAACAAATTGAACACACTTAGTTCATGATTAGAGAGTGTACTCATCCAGACATCAACTATTCATGAAGAGCCACATTCTCATTTTCTCTTAAAAAATAAACTTGTTGATTGGATTGGTTTATGTCTTGATGCCTGCCATTCAAACTATTGTCACATGATGAATCATAGAACTGTTGGACAAGGTAAATGCTCAACTCACATCAGACAGATGGAATTTTCTGGATCGTATATTTTACGGAACTTGTGGCCTCTTTTTTTGTAGAAATCTGTTTCAACATCGATGGTACCGGATGCAACTCCAATCAAATTCAGAACACCAGAAAGTGACACTAAAATGGCTGATTTTATCGTTCTGACTCCATGCAGCGTTAAGTTAGTTCGAGAACCAATACCATTGGAGCAGAGTTTTCCTAGTAGAGAAAGAACCAATTCTGAGGCCTCCAGCTACTCTCAGTCCACAATATGCTCAATAATAACTCTAGACTCTCAGTCTACTATTGTAGACTCTCAGTCTCAAAATGACTCATTCATCTCCAATAGCGAGTCACAATCGTCCGTGACTGACTCGCATCAAAATGACAGTCAGCTCCCCCAAAGGAGATCGAGAAGATCCAAAGTCGTTAAAAGGTTAGGCGATATGGATAGTGCATCACCATCTACAAGAAAAAAACAACTCCAGCTGGATAGCCAATCAGATTGTAATCTTTCACAGTCCTCCCAAAGTCAGCAGTCCCGGACTTCCCAGACAAGCACGGGTACACCACGATCGATGAGGACAAAGAAAACCATTGAAACCACCCCAATGGAGTATTCAGCATTGATTGAGGTTGAGGTCAGCGCTCTTAGCGCATTTGTATGTATGGTGAAAAATAAGAAAACTCATGTCATAAAATGTGATGGTATTAAAAGTGTGAAACCAGTCAGAGCAGGCAAGATATCTAAGGTAACCAAACAAGACAATACAGAAACTAAGGCCATCTCATCGCAGGAGTTGCACGATTCACAAATGTCTCAAGTGATTGACATTAGTGGAAGTTTTGGTGATTCGCCTGATATCGATATCATCCAATCACAACCTGATGCTGTGTTGTCAAGTCAAAGTAGGTCAAACAAAGATTCGGTTAAACCCAAAGCGAAAACTAAAGTGCAGCAGATTTTGGTACCCGCTCAAGCAACAGGTACAAAATCGAGCAACGAGAACTCATCCAAGTGTGACAATGTCAAACAGAGCTCAAAGACATCTGTTGATAAAAGTTTCTCAGCTGATACTAGTTCAGATGCAATTAAAGCTTCTATGGACATTCCAGAACTTTCTGAAAATAATGTATCTTGTAGCGGTGGTCAACATGATGCTGACGGGCTATTTGACAGTATCTCAACCCACGACTCCTTCTTTGATGAGGAGACTTCAACGGTTGAAAATATGGAAGTTGACAAAATACTCAAGAGCACTTCACTGAAAGATGGAGGCTCGCTGCAGTTTTCATCTCTTGAATCTGAGGTGAAATCTGCATCATCCACTCAGGATGATGTGACTCCTATCCCTCCGAGGTTAGCAGCGAGTACACCCAGTGAAAGCTCTTTGACCACCAACAGTGCAAAGTCATCGGAGTCAGCTGACAGCATACCAAGCTCAAATACAGATAAACCAGCGGCTACAAGTATAGAGGTACCTGACACAGACACCGCTGTGAAAACTCAAAATAGTAGGTCTGAAGCATCTGAGCATAAAACTGCATTTTCCTCTACATCACAGCCAAATGAGGCTGAAGTGTCCAAAAAGCGTAAGAGGCGCCAAAAGTCGCCTCGCATTGATGATTCCAACTCGGAGCTGGAAAGGAGTATGACTGAAATGGAAAACACGATGAAGGAGGTTAGCAACAGCGCCAACACAAGCCCGATCAAACCTACTACTGTTAGACCACGAACAGGCACTGTTGAGAAAGCGGCCAGGATACTTTTGGACGAGGCTAATGAGATGGGTTGTAGCGAGCCAGATTCCAGCATTGAAATTCCATTTGATGGTCCTTCACTGGAAAACATAGATCCCCACAAAGAACAAACAAAGTCTAACCAGTTGGACGTCAAAGAAAACTCTGCCGAAGAATCAAGACAAAGTGTGTCTGCAGATGTTGGAAACACTGTTGTGTCAGATATCCCTGCTGATGATATTGAAGCTAAGAGGCTAATAGAAGAAGCAGCTAACGACTCTGATGAGATATTCGAGGATGTCGGGATGTCTCAGTTTGATGAAGAAATGGAGATCACTGAATCTCCAATAAGTAAATCACCAAAGAAGACCTCCTCAGATGTCGATCGCAAAAATCAAAATAACACAACTGACGACTGTGATCCTTCTACCACCCATACGTCTGAACCAGAAAACGCCACAGGAAATAATTCTGTAATAAATCAACCAACTGAAGCTGTAGAGAAAGCACCTGTATCCTTGTCAGCACATAAAGAAAGCTCTCTCCAGATATCCGTTCCAGTAGTCTTCCATAAACCCGCTCAAGATACAGACTCCTCCATTACTGTGTCTAATAAGGGTGATGTCAGCGATGTTGAAAAGTCAAAGGTCGTACCCGCTGCCGCAGACCACACTAGTGTACTGACTAACGGTACAGTAACCCCTGTGAGACTGGAGAGGAGCGTGCTGAAGGGGAAGCATGGAGTTAGTCCGTCACCAAACAGACTGATGGTTCTATCACCTAGCAGAGCACAGGTGAGTTGTTTTGTATTTTACCTTTAGCTTGCAGGCTAATCTATTTTGACTAATTCAGAAGATGGCACATTTTATGGATACGCGGAGGGCAAGCAACTCCTAAAGAAGTAAATCAGATTTAAAGACTTCAGAAGGACCACAGCAATTCATAGTCTGGCGGCTAGTTCTGCAGTAGTTACGCAATATTTTCACACTTAGAAAATTCAGAGCACTCCTGGGTAAAAGTTACGTATAAAGTTAGAAATTGTCCTCCCTTCTCATATTTGAGGTATGAGGTATTTGCGAAGCCTAGTGCTGAACCAGCCCAATAAACTATCACTTGTATCTACCTGAGAGAACTCTATAAATTCATAAATGAAGTTATCTACTGTTGTAAAATATCTCCTGACAATGGAACAATAATTATTTTGAACTTATGTGAAAAGAATGGTGATTAGGTATTTTAAAGTAGTAGTTTATTAGGTTGGCACAGCACTAGGCTACATGAATACCTCATAGCTCTTAGATGAGAAGGGAGGACAATTTCTAACACTGTACATAATTTTAACCCAAAGTGCTCTGAGTTTTCTAAATGTGAAAACAATGCATAATTGCTGCAGAACTAGCTGCCAGACTATATATTGCTGTGGTCCTTCCCTAGTCTTTAAGTGGGAGTAAGGAGTTTAGGAGTAAGCACTAACCGAGCATCACTTGGCTAAATTCTTTGCGTTATGCAAACCAACAATTGGATCAGTCGCAGGCATGAGAAAAACACCCAAGTATATTAGTCAGATTTTCACAGGACTGATTCTTAATTTCAGTTAGTAGCAAAACTTGAAGTCTTGTAAGAAAAGGAGTTTTGGGCCTTTCCATTTGTTTGTATATGTGACTCATTGTTTGGAAGTTTTAACATGATTTCATGTTGATAGAAAATGTTGAGTATGACGAGTCGTGGAGCTCAGATGTTACAGAAAATGAGAGCTAATAAAAGTCCTCAAGTTACCTCATCACCTGGTGGTATGAGTCATGTTGATACGATGCCAGCTACTCCTAAATCTCGCAAGTATGTCGTCGATCATGTCTTGTTGATAATTTCTATTCATGGTCAACAGGTTAGCAGCTTGCCTTTTTGCTATTCATTATTAGGTTCGTGATGAAGATGTAGGCTGTAGACTGGCACAAGAAAAGGAATAGAGATTTTCTAAGATCTTTCATCAGGATACTGGTTGAAATGTACCTGGAGCAATCATACATTTTGTAAAAAGCCAATTATTACCTTGTGTCATCTTTAGCGTGACATTAAGACATGGTAGTATTAAAATATGAATACTTCTAAACATTCCCAGACTCTTGTTATGTATATACATTAATGAAAACTGGAATTCAGCCTGTATAATAATGTTGTAGGCTGAATGTAGAAGCTCTAGAATTAGACTGTACACCAATCTACTCACCTACCACTGGTAGTATCCTGAAGAGAAAGAGAGTGGAGGGCTCACCTCCTGACCCTAATACTCTGGTAAGTGTTCACCAAAACTATAGTTTGACAAGTTGTCTTCTCTCTAAAACCATAATAGAGTTTAACAAGTTGTCTTCTCGCTAAGACTGTAATACATTTTGACAAGTTGTTTTCTCTCTAAAACTATAATACAGTTTGACAAGTTGTCTTCTCTCTTCAGTCATTCCATGTCATGTGTATTGAGTTGCCTTACCTTTCGAGCTCTTCAGTTGAAACAGCAGAATCTGGATGCCAGCCAGCTAGCTGGTGCGAACTAAATATATTTGTCATTTCGCTTTGATATAGACCTCTTTTCACAGTGAATGATGGTGTTTTTTTATATCAAAATCAATTTGTTAGCAAAAAGAAGCTCAAAATAAATTACGTTTGGTAAGATAGCATTCACAATTTCTATTCGCAAACAACTGAATTGTTCAAATCTGGCAAACTGCGTGAACAATATTCAATTGTCTTCTTCTTGTAGCCAAAGAAAGTGAAGTTTAATTTGCCTGAGAAGGACAGCGCTGGATCCACCCCCGGATTAGAAAGGAAGTTACAGAGGAAAACTAAGTCTACTAAGGACGACGCAATACTAGCAATGTATGGAGGTGCTACCACTGACCCTACAGTGAATGGAGATGAGGAACAGCCCACCGATGCCACTGATGATTTTCAGGTATAGCTAGACTTGATTATAGCAGAACATATCATTCCATAAAAATTTGGTCGATTTTTATGATTAATAATTGGATACTGAATTACTATAATTTAAAATTGAATCAGCTGTTGATTACCGAAGATTTGGTGGCTGGTCAATTTTTCCTGAAAATAAATGGATTTGTCAACATATCCTTTGTTTTTGATGTGCATTTGTTAAAATCAGTTTTTGGTTTCAAGAAATTTGATTTTATACTGACAATTTACAGCTTAGTGAGTTTTTGGTGAGCATTTTTCCTAAGTATGTATATCTAACCTGTGACATCATCTCATTACAGAAGGGACAATCCGGTAGTGAGAGTGCGAACAGCCAGATGACTCAGCCCAGCCAATCACAGACCTCGTCACAAAAAGAGCCACCAATAGCATCTGAGTACACTGCATCCTCAACACCTATTGGTGACATGGTCACGCACCTAGCTGTTGGTGTTTGGTACGTACTGCCAGGGAAGGCTAGAAACTGCCATAAGCATACCTTTTTGTTCAGTTATGCTTACAATTGAAGCAGAGCTCCTGTTGGAATCGTTGGTATGTGATAAACTGTCAAAGCCAACCGTTCATAATAATAAAATCTTTGAAGCTATTCTCTATAAACATTCTTGGTGTGTTACAAATCTGGTTACGCAAAGTATGCCAGGAAAAATCCACTGTTTCAAGCATATATTAGTTGTCATAAGAATTCTTTTCTGCACTTGTAGGCAAGGCAATTTGAAACAGTGCTTAATCAGTCAGGGGATTACGACTGTCGGAGACATGGCTAAACTTGCCGAATCTGATATTGACCTACTACCAATCAAAGCCCCAAAGCTGTCCACTACTCTCAAAGCTTTTAAGAAATCTGGAGCAACAAGAAATACACCAAGACCTTCATCAAAAGGCTGGAATAAATCAGGTTTGTAACAATTGTTCTTTGGCCCTTCAAAATTTCTCAAACAAACTCTGGTTTTTCCTTCAACATTTAGCGGGCAACTGCAAAGATCCTTATCAACAGATGAAGATTTTCCATGACATAATATATATATTATTATAATATAATTAATATAATATTATTATATTCCATACAATCTATTCCATTCAGCAGACCCAATACTCAATGGAGGTGATTGGTCGAAATCTGGTATCATTGTACCCAATTACATGTAATTTTACTATACTTATTCATCGAACCATGAATTAAAGTCGATGAATAAGTAGCGTGAAATTACTCAAACCATAAGGTTCTCATGTCTCTATTTCTACATGTTCTCTTGATGAATTATTTGCTTCAGGTTATGAAACATTTTAAGAGTTTAAGTAACTCTGCTCAAGTTGTTGGTAGTGGCATTCAATCATCAATTAAAACCCACCGCCCACCCAGCCCGTCTATCGGTTTTACTCTGGTCGATAATTTAATGCCACTACAAGTAAACCGGGCAGAGCTTACCAACATGTTATTCAAAATTATATTTTATATACATTATGTCTTGAAGAAACTAGTAATATGTGAAACAACTTAAGTGATCTAGTATTTTGTTTTGTTTAATGTAGCTTCTTCAGCCTCGCCAAGTAGAAAGAGTGCAAATAATAATCCAGACTCTTCATCAAGCAAACCAGGAGGAGATGTGTCAGCTAAGCATCTGGAGGCTATCATGAAACTAGTCACCGATAAAGAGATCACTAACTCTCAGCTGGGTAGTGAGATTAGGACGCTGTTTGGAAGTGAAGATAAAAATTGATATCAACATCAGTATGTTTTCTGAGAGGATTCAGTTCTCGTGTTACTTAGTAGCTAAGGCTGTTGAGGTCAAACCTAGTTCTACCTTGCCTTATGTGATATCCATTGATATAAAGACTCCCTTTTTATGTATATGGTGGTATCGCTAGCACTGTTGCATCGTCAGTCACACTGAGGTAGGATGCCCAAAATTGTAAATATGTATAAACAGAATATATTATCAACTTTTGAATATGCTATTGCGGCTTCACGAACCCCGTATTTTCCTACATTAGAACTTAAAGTTACATTTACCCTGGGGACAAATATTACTTAGATATGAATTAACAGAGAGTTTAATAGGTCACAAATAATTCTTCCTAGGCTTATTTGTGTGCATTTTTATCATTACTGGAATTTTGTCGGATTTTTTCAACTTGTGACTCTCCATTAGCCCAGAGACTAAGGATATAGTCTCTGTACTTGTGAATACATTTTACTTTGTCATTTAATCTTAACGCCTTAGCTATATACTCATTCAGCTCAAAGCTCTCTTCCATTATACCTCTGTCACTACTATTATTACTATCAACTACTTCAGATCAAATAAATATGTCACAGGTTACTATTTTGTCTTTGCTAGCTCCCTTCAGTCACTTTCCGTAGACAAAAATTCATCTGGTCTGAGTTCATTAATGGCAAAATGCAAATAGTGGAACACTCACTTTAGTATCTCATAACCAATAATTATTGGAGATAGTTTCCCTGATGGAGGGAAACGCAAAAGTTATTCTCAAAGAAGTCTTTGCTGATAAGAATAATCATGCACTTCCCAAGAAGATTGTCGATTATTGTGAGAAATTCAGTTGTATAAGACCTGTGACTAAATAATAACATAAGGCACCATTTTTACCAAATGCTGACTGCTGAAGAGTTGACAACTCGCAGTAACTTATGGTAGCTGAGTTGTAATTGAAATCAATAAAGTTTTAGATGAGCAGCTACCTGTACTGTTTTATGATAGTTGCCTATCCTCTCTATTATAATGGTGAGAAGGCTTTGGTATTCCCTTTCTCACAAAAATTAGTTTCTCTTGAATATTTTTAATTTACTTTTTTTACATATTTGTTAAACAAATTAGTAGCCATAACAGATAAGATGGGATTCAACAGAAAACAGGTCATAACACCAAAAAGTGGGTAATCATTCCAAAAAAACAATAATATATGGCACAACAGATGCCTTATAAACAAGTACTACAAAAAAGGTTGGTCCAGTTCAACTGTTGTATCAAAAGTGAGAAAATGCTGCAAATGTTGATGCCGTTGATATGTGCTGTAACGAAAAGAGAGTCAAAATCGTCAAAAATTTGTTGAGCTGTTTTGCATAGAGATATGTGTACACCCACTGGTTAATCACAGTAATATTAAAAGTTAGCATTATTTTGATAAAAGTTGTCAGTAGTCTCAATAGTGAGGCTGGGGTTGAAGACCCTCTTATAGAAAACATTAGAAGTCACTTTGTAACATTCAGTCACTAATTACTGAAAGCAATTTGAAACTTGGGCTATGAAAAACAAGCTTAGAGCCTTTCTTTACATAAACTATAACTTTAGGTATAATTTCCCCAAAATCCCATCACCTAGTTCAAAGTGTCAATCAGTTGGGTTGGCGGCGCTAGCGGCATTTCATTTCCAAGCATTTTGGGGGGAGTTTGATAATGAAATTCAACTGACACTTGATATATTACCATACTAAATGACAAATAGCACATCAAATACATTGCACCTGTGAATATTTCTAGAGCCATTTACATAAGAGTAGAAGTAGACTCGTTGAAATGCTGCAGACTCGTTCCAGCAGCACTTCCAGCGCTGCCCATACGAGCGTGGTTCTGCTGATGATGCTGTAATCTATTTTTAGCTCTAACTTCAAACAGATCCTTGAGAAGAGCAGCCTTATCCTTCTCTAGCTGTGAGATCCTATCAGACTTCTGTGAAACCTCCTAAAAATTTAACAAATATTTAGTAATGCTTTTTGGTGTGATATATTGTATTTCATTTTAGGACATTTTAATCATTATAATTGTGTTGTAAGGTAATCATGAGTCAAACTAAAATTTCGTGTTTGTGAAATAAGCTGATAAAGTCTGAAGTTGTTGGGTCAATAAGATCTTACTTCTCCACAATTAATCAAAATCATTTCATTCATTTTTTATTTCATCCAATTTGACAACTCAGTGAAGAGTCTGATGACTAACGACTGATTTCTGATAAATTGTTTATTGTAATTTCAAGGTTATAACAGGGCCAGAGATATATAGTTCATGTGGCCTACCTTGGTAAGCATCTTATTCTGAGCCCTCATCAGCTGCATGGCGTGAGTTGTATCTGGGTCGGCGGTCTGCTGACCTGCCGGCGCTGCTGCTGACCCTGAGGGTGTGGTTGGCTGATACGGGATAGTCTGCTGCCTCACCGGAGGTCCAGCTCTCTCTGGCAGCAAAGGTCGGGCTAAGTTCATTCTCATAACTCCACCACGACGAGCGGTAGGTTCTGTAAGAGCATCGATCTGCTGGGACAACTGTAATAGTAATTTGAATTGGTTGCTATGTTATTCACAGTCAAATGAGCATCAAAAATTTTCCCGATTTCTCACATTGCACCTGATTTCCGACAACTGTAATCCCAGGCGGGAGACAATAGTAATGTATTATAAACTAGAAATTCAGGTATAGAACCTATTTCACTTGGTGCTCAATTCATCCAAGGAGTTAAAGACAACTCCTTGATTCATCCTAGCCAGGTCCTTGTGGCCCAGGACCATATATATTATATAGAGTGTCTACTATGTGAAAGCACAACCCTACAGGTGGTATTAAGGCCCCAACAGTCTTACTGTACACACTTTGCTCATATCTGGTATCGAGCCACAGTGAATTGTGCAAACATATCAACAGTTTGATAGCAATAACATATTGCAGATGATCTACCGATTAATCCAAAGGCCATAATTAAGCCATAATTATTAGAATGCATATATGATAGATGAATTCTGAGCTGCTAAAATTTAGCACAAGTCAGTGGTATGCTACCAAAATATGTGTAGAACTGTGCATACGATTAATAAATACCTCATTAATTCTGAGCTGTTCGAAGTTAATTCTCTCTTGTTGTTGATCTGTAGATGACTGATCACTGGTGTCAGGTGCTCCGTATCTCTGTTTATCTGCTACCTCAGCCAGCCTCTTAGTGTACCACTCTCTACCTTTATCTACAGACTGTAAACCCTTCAGTAACATACGTCTCTCCTCTTCCAGCAACTTAGAGCGCCTCAGCTGTATAATACAGAGAATGAGGTAAAATGGATGAGATCGATATCTAACTGTGGGTAATTTGTGACGATACCTCATCGATGCAGCACCATTTTATCATGTACAACTTTTCTGTTTCTGGTTACCACATACATACAAATTTACTTGTTGGATAATCTAATAGGATAGGGGGCCATTTTGTTTTATTTCTAGATTGCTATCGATGTGCCTCAAATGGGCTTGACCAATAGGCTATTGACGCTCAAAATAAACATCCTTTTTTTTCAGAATCGGACTCATGACGAAACATCAGGCAATAACAAGAAGTTGTGAAACATACCATGCTACCATCGACACCATGTCCCAGTGTATGCCTCCTGGATGAATCTCTCTTTCGCGGTACTTGACGCCTGTACAAATCACTCTCTACATAAGTAGGCCTATGCTGAGGGCTTGTGATAGGCTGGGCAGGTATGTTAGCCATAGACTGGGAGCGATTGGCATCAACTAAAACAAATTGTCAACCTTGAAAGTATCAAGTCTCTGAGTCTATTGATGGCAGTATCCAAACTTCAAGCAGATAAGAGGAGTAAATATGAGCAAGAATTAAGGGTGGCTGTTTTGGGGGCGGCATTATGTTACCTAGCACAAACTTTCATTGGCTCAGTTGAAGTGAAAATAAAGTATTGGTATAAGTTGGCCGATCATGAATTTCACATTTTAAGCCGAGACAAAAAGGCAAACTTTCCCTTATGCGACTACCTTATTCTTCTACGGTATGATAGAAAATTCTAGAAAGATTGTTTCTCAAATCACCTATCCTTTGTAAAAAACAATTTGCACACCATGTCACACCATGATAGCAGCTTCAGTTCTAACATGAATATCCTGATTTAGATTTAAGACAACTTACATGGTGTGGATTTTGGTCTCTGGTATATGGGCTCTGGTGTATCTAGTCTTTCCTGAAACATAAGTTTCGAGAAGGATTGTAGTTGGTGCATCATCACAGCTTCATAATAATCCATTATTTCATCACAACATGTGACAAGAGAGTAATAGTCTGGTTTCACTTTTTCCATTATCAATCCATATTTGGGATTGGGTTTCAGTGATTTTTGATTTTTATATGAAGATATTATTCATATATCTGTTGAAAATCCAAACTTGTATTAATGCACCATCACTGTATATTCCGTAGCAACACGCTCTGATCAACAATACATGTCATCATCTATTGGAATACAGAATTCTGAGCCTCATTATTGCAGAGATCATCAGCTCATGCCTCAGAGATGCACATGCGCAGAATGGGTTAAAATGATAAGAAATTAGTTATTTAATGATACCTTGTGAGTCTGGTGGAGATATGGATTGCTGTTGGCTCTTTGCTGAAGACTGGAGTTTTTAACAGGCCGCGGAGGAGGTTTCCCCTCAAAGACTTCATCTTGGTATACTGATCTCTGCTCCAGAGATCGCTGAAGGCCGCTGACAAACAGCTCGAAGGTCAGGTGACCAGATTGAGGTGTCACCATGCGCAGGCATTCTACGACATCTACAATTCAAATTTTTAGAATAAAGAAATGGCAATATTTGTAATGCAGTGAAAAATGATATCTAGGCGGATTTTTATTGTAAATAATCCTCAGCTTGTGAAGAACCCCAACTTTCTCATGATACAACCGTCCAAACTTTTTCATTATAGCAGAATGTATGTCTATATGGGGTAATTGAGAATAAACTTCAGCTCCTTCATCTCCTTTAGTTTGACTTTATGGTGATAGCATTATTCACCTGCAGTTGCAATGTGTTGTCCCATCTCCCCTCAATTGCTCTGGTGTCTGCGGAAAGGTCAATTCATTGTCCGTTATATTAAATGTTGTTGAATATACATATATATGATTTTAAGATATATTTTACAGATTAATTTATGACTTATTATAATATATTTTATTTTCATTTAAAATTTATATTATTTATGCCATGCTAAACACAAACAAGCATCCTCTGCTACTCACTGTCACAGTATTTACCTGACACATGGTCAAAAGTTTCAAATGCATCAATAAACTTGTTTTTCTTGTGACTGATTGTGATAAGTATTGAATTCTCTCCGGTTTAATATCAGAATATTGAGAAAATATAGATCAGAGGTGTTCTCACATCACAAACATCTAAATCTAATAAAATATTATTAATTAACCTGAAGGAAGTTTGTCTGTGTTTTCTCTGTTCCATTTAGCTTCAATATCTCTAAATTCCACAAAACCTTGTTGTTTGGTGTCCAGAACATCAAATAGGACCCTGACTGATGAGAGAAACTGCTTGGGGAGACCATCAAAGGTCATGTTCTCCCATGTAGACTACCCAATCCACAAAATAAGGATTTTTAATTTATTCAAAATATTAGTTGGCCTTTGTATGACCTTGCCATTTTATTTAGTCTACAAAAATGGCCCTGAGAACAGAGAATATGAACCTTTATAAATAGTCTGTATTTCCTTGGATAAATTTTTAGAATGTAGGTCTAGAAGGAGTATAGTGTAGCTGCTCCTGTTTTAAACTTTTTCATTATGGAGAAAAGAAATTGATTTATAAAAGGGGAATACCCTACGAAAAGTTCTTCAGCATCATGTCATGGCCATTGTTTTTTTACTCTGGAATTGTCGGCTTGTAGTGCACATATTGTGGTATTTCACCCTAGATGGGCCTAACAAGGATTTTGGTGCCATGTGCTACTTATTACTAAAACATCCACACCTGAAGCCAAACAGAAAGAATTGTTTTACAGTAACAATTCATTCATTGACTGATTTAAAAAAATGGGCTCCCTACCACTGAGATTAAGTGAATGTTCCTAATTGTTCTCTGAATAGTCCAACAACACTTAGGAAAAGTGATCTGGGGACAACTGTCACTGTGGATGGATTGATCCTTAATTATTAGTACCGACTTGGTTAGTCATTACAAGGATGAAGGAGTCCCTCTATCTGAAACTCATAGTCACTGCTTATTTGATGCTCACTTTATAACCTCATCGGTCATGGAAGTGTTATTGGATATCACTTCAGAGGATCCCAGATCCAACTTTCATCAACGCTGATAAGATAAAGGGCATATACTTTATATAGGGCTTGCAATCGTGTACATGTAATGAAATATGATTGTCAGATATCGAGACTCTGAGCAACGTAGGCTTTAGGTGAGAGCAGCGGTTTTATAATGTTATAAGGTATATGGCCAGCAAAGGGTTAGATTGAAGAAAATGAAATGCTTGTGTGAGACATGTGTTGTCCATCCCACCCACCCGCCAGGGTGCACCCACCATCGCTAGGATGGAGGGCTGCTTCCATTCAAAGTTGGTGTGACCTGTTATCCCAGTATAGGGTTGCTAAGTATGTGTTGTATGAGCAATGGACTACTTCTCCTTGCTCTCCCAGAGTTCATTGGTGTTAGGGATTTTCAAGGTCTAGTCTGGAAGATATGCATTCTTGTAACTACTCACCACAATATTTCTGCTGATAAAACTGTCAGCACTTTCTAGTTGTATGAGGTCAACCATTTAGTCTTTCAGCATGAGTGTTAGCACTTGTTTTTTTGTACAAGACAAAGCATAAGTTAAATTAACAATGGTGATAGCATATCCAAGACACCCCCAGCGGGCACATTGTATGCGGCAACATGTTTCCAATGTCGCAATTGGATTGTTTCTGTGTTGCATGGTACACGTTTAACATTCAATATGTTGTAGATGCATAAATGGTGCGTACAAAGCAACACAGTTTTTTGCAATATGGTAACTGCGCAGTAACTACAGCTACTTTACTCGAGAGTAATTTGCATGAATACTGGCATCATATGTGATAAAATGCTTTGCCATTTGTTTGCTAACACTCTGTGTGGCTCCAAATTGTGTGCAATTCTATTTTGCACTGTTTTATTCCATTTTCTTAAAATCAAATCTAGTCTCTAGACCGCATGGGAATGATGCGTTAATGACAACGTAGAGGCATAAATGGTGCATACAAAGCAACACAGTTTTTTGCAATATGGTAACTGCGCAGTAACTACAGCTACTTTACTAGAGAGTAATTTGCAAGAATACTGGCATCATATGGGAAAAAAATGCTTTGCAAATTGTTTGCTAACACTCTGTGTGGCTCCAAATTGTGTGCAATTCTATTTTGCACTCTTGTATTCAATTTTCTTAAAATCAAATCTAGTCTCTAAACTGCATGGGAACGATGCGTTCATGACTGCGAAGCTGTTGAATTTGTATACATTACTTGCATTTATCTCCCCTGGTAAGCTGCTAACGTTTGGTAAGCCCTTGTGACAACACAACAGTGCAATATAATTATTTAAATAAACCATTATTCAATAACTTTGAAACATTAATACATGTCAGTATTTTGAAATTGGTTAATAAATAGCCAGGGTTTAGATTACCTGCATTAAGCACCACTTAATGTTCTTTGCGAATAAAGTTGAACCAGATTGTATTCAAAATAAGTTTCAAGAGTTACACTGCGAATGACTTAATGACCCACCCTACACTAGTGGAAGTCCAATGGTCTAATGGGCCTACTACTCAACACCCACAGTGGACTGAATCACTATGAGGAAAACACCCTCCTAAATGCTAATTGATATTAAATCTAATAATTCGTTATTTAAATGATATATATTCTGAGGTATGATATATTGTGTATAAATTTGCTGTGTAGAAAACGCATGGTTACTATATATACAAGCCTCTAGTTAGATGTGTAGCAGAGGCAGTTTATATATCGTAACAATATCTACTAAAATGCACCATTCCAACATATAATAGCGTGACAGATTGCCACATTAGGCAGACGTAGTTCAGCCTCTAAGGTAAACATCTTTTCAACATAGTTTAGATACAGTTGTGCCGGCTGGGCCATATCATCCAAACCACATCTTCTAGAGCTCAAAAAAGTCTCAAACAGCAGAGGTTGGCCAGATCTGCAGTTTTTCGTGGAAATCTAAAGATTGTTCAAGCTCTGTGTCTTCACTTTTATGGTGGTCCAGGGGACTCTTTCAATTAAAAACAGCCAAAATGACCATCTGATCTCTTAGCGAAACTTTTCTAGGGGCCTCCTTCCCAAATTGCTCAATGAATTTGTCAAATATAATGTAGTCTGTAGACTTACTGAATTCTGATGCCTTTTCCTCCAGTCTTTGCACCCCTATTGTTTTCTAAAGAAGATTTCAGTTATCCAAGATATGACTGACTCACTTTTATATATATTCCATGTTTATTCTGGAGAAGAATAAGTCCTTAGGACTTGTACCCAGAAAACAGAAAAATTGATAAAAATATGGTGTAGAATTAAAAAGACATGTAACTAAAAATCAAGAACAATGACAGGTAAAATTACAACGTACACGCAGGCATTAATTAGCAGTAAAACATTACACAAGTTGATACACAATAGCTAGGAAAAGAAAAGTTAGAACAATGTAGCAGTAGGCTAAAATGAAATGATAAGAACTGACTCATTAATTGAGAAGTTTGAGGACGTGGCTCCGAGTGGCATTTTTGAATGTAGCAAGGGATTGACTCAGCTTAACATGATTGGGTAATTCGTTAAACTTCTGAGCACCGAAATTAGCTAAAGCAAATCTAAAATTTTCCCTGGATAGTATAAACCCAGAACTTTTAGCAAGCCGAGTTTCACTAGTTAATTTCTCGGGGAGCAGATTGGTATCAATTATTGGGACTAAACTATTAACAATTTTCTATTATTTATTTTTCTATTTTTATGCATGTATTTAGTTTCAGTTGCATCATGAGTGCTTCTGGTGAAGACCCAACCAGAATGAGCCGCTCAGCAGAAGTTCTTACCAAACAAACCGTGACCTTGAGCGGGTCAGACGACCCTAACAGCTATGCAGTGTATGGTAGAGATGTGACTGTAGCTATACCTCCCATAGCTAGCCATGCTTCTGGCAGCAACAAGGTAATTATAACAGTGCAATACAACGTTATTACAAATACATGTGTCCAAATTCTGAGCATAATTTAAAGTTATAGTAGCGCTTTGGGGTTTGTGACATTTACTTGGTGTAAGAAAATCTGGCGGATCACACGCAAAATAGATTTTCCCCAACTTTGGGCGGAAGTTTACTGCAGCTTGAGCATTTCAGACACCTTATAAAGCAATAAAAATGAGAAGAATTTAGTCGTTGAGAAAAGTTTAGAAGAATTTTATTTCCAGTAAAGCTAATGTTACTCCTAATTAGACTTAGACCTTCATTATGACCCCAAATATTTTAATTTCATAATTGTCATTTGGAAGAGAAAATCAGCGTAATGTTAGAAAAAAAACATTCAGAACTACAATTTATCACGATTTTCTATTTACAGGTAAAGATAAGTCCAATAGTGAGTTATGAGTGGAGTGTTAAACACTACACTGGGCAGCAGATTGCCATCGATAAGCGGAAGAACTATCTCGCCTACGCACTCAAAGGTTTGTGTATTTCTTTCAATAACTATCTAAGTTTTACTTTGCTTTTCCCTGTGTAAACAAAGTGTGTGAATTTCAATAACTGGAGTTTTGTGAAGGCAGAACTTTGCCCGCTTTGAGCAGCTGTGCTTCTTCACAATTTCATTTATAGCGATTTGGGACATTTGGAGTTGCCTCCAATCGGAGTAACCTCTCCTGGCAAGCATAAGGGAATGTCTCTGAGCAACCACACATAATTTCACCACAAGTTGTTTGTTGATTTGTACATCTGTCTCAGCTGTACTTTGCCATGTATGAATGGCGTGTGTGAATTTCCCTTGTTCATCACTGAAGTGTTGAGAAGGACAAGCAATTTTAGGCAGTGAGGGTTGCAATTCTGGGGCTCCTCGTATTTTACTGAAGATAGAAGATAGTGTTTTAAAGTTGAAGAAAAGATTTAAATGAAAAATCAATAGAAGATTTCCCCATTTCAAGTAGACAAAATTCAGTCCAAGACTTTGAAGCTATCTACTCAAGTTTGGTTTGCTGGTTTGAACAGACAACTCCACACAGCAAGGAACCAAAGCCCATCAGTGTACTGATTTTGGATAACAGGATCCTGGGTTCGAGCCCCACCAGGTGCATTGTTTGTCTTTAAAAAAATTATCACGTTCATGAACTATCAAACTTGCTGGCTCAGTTCTCACAGGCATTTAGGTACAGCAGGTTGATGTCGAGTCCAGTTGTTTTGAAGAATTAAGTCTGAAGATTAGAGTTTTAAAATTGAAGATTGCGCCATTTTCTCTGAAGAAATTGAAGACAGCATTGTGTGCAGGGAGTCCCAATTCTATTCACTTCATGATTTGTACTTATAAGAATTCCCGACATATGGAGTTGCCTCCAGTTGGAGTACCTTTCCTCGCAAGCGCAGAGAGCTATTTGTTGGAGCAATGCGTTTGATTTATACACCTGGATAATGTCAAGCATACATCTATGTATTTACTCCTCCATATTACCTTCTCAGGCCGTAGTTCTTTGGGATTTGTGGCGCCATGGCAACCTAACACAACTACCATGCCTAAGAACCTCACTCAATTTCCAGACCATTCAGCATTTCTACTTGTATAATTACAGGTAGATCCGGTGGTATTGTGAGGCTCTTACATCGTAGACTAGCTGAGAGAGCTCTGATTAAAGGTTACCGAGGATTAGTAGTAGATATAGCGTTCGCTAACTCTGATATCGATGTACTGGCCTCACTGGATGACAGCGGCATGCTGCTGGTACATAGGATAGATCTCGATGAGGCTAATCATGTCATGTATCCTTATCTACGTTTGATATAAAATGTTAATCACTTTTTATTAGCAGCTATCCAGCTGTATTTACGGAACATGAAACATATTACATATTGTAACATACACATGAAACTCAATTTCCTTAGCAGCATGTGTAGTGACTGGGATTCGAAGCAGCAACCCTCGAGTAACTAAAGCTCACCAGCTCCAGGCCATCAGTTCATACTAGATTACATGGAATATAAATTGTGAATCCATCTGTTTTATGTTAAGTCCACTTTCTGAGTCCTGCCATCAGTAACTAGTAACAATATGAATACAAATATTTGAATTAACCGTTTTTATACAAAGTCCTCTTTCTGAGTCAAAATTTTTTGATTAAAGATCATAAGACAATGAGCATACCTTAGAAGATGGGCCTTCATGTTATTATAAGTTCAATACTTCAGTATTCCCGTTTCCTATTCTTCAACACGCCAATACCATCCATGTAAAGTTTTGGTCTGGAGATTTCTCGATATCGGGCAACTCCAAAAGCTTGCGTTTTAATGACTAATAACTAATAGAAAACTGAAAATTTGATCCATAATCCTTGTTTTATCATATTTCAATTGTTTCACTGTACTCTCCATCAAGTTTCCTTGACTGTAATGATGTCACAGTACGACGGTATTGATACAGCTGACTTGGGACGCTGCTGATTTAGAGAAGAGAGTTATATGGTGTCACTATCTACCCGAGGACAGAGACAGCGATACAAGTGATGACGATGATGATAAGACTATGCTCATAGCTGCTGTCATAGATAAAAAGGTAAAATAACTTCAAATTCTGGAGTGTATATCTGGTAGCCAAACTAGAACATAACCAGTACATCCCTCACAGATGATGAAAGGAAAATCATATCGCCTCAATATATCAATCATCTATCGAACCAAGTTTGGTCCATTTGCCCGCATTTGGAGTTGCTCCCCCAGTGGAAGGGGAGAAATTGGAATGCGTGCAAGTTGGATCAAACTTGTTCTTATCAGTGTTTCTCAAATTCGAAATGTGCAAAGTTCCCACGATGCAAAATTTACAGAGCCATATTGAGATTGTGAAAATAAAATTAGTGGGTTGACTTATATAGTTAGAGTATCCTCTCACTCTTTCTCATGATTCAAAAGAGCGACAATCCAATCTGAGTAGTGTTGTTATGAATGTTCTCCCAATGTTCACATTGTAGAATGTTTTCCTGTCGACCACAACTCACTGTCATGTTTAACTTACTCGTAGTGGCTTGTTTAGAATCTGGGTGATTGTCTGCTAACCAAACTAGAAAAACTTGATTCTGATCATGGCTTAATATCTACCACTCTTTGATAAACTATATTTTTAACTGCAAATATAATTTTCTTATTTTGTTCTCTTCTTTTTCTTTCTAGGTATTTGTGTTCAACATTACCCAGCTATCCAATGAGCATGGAATAGGACCTCATGAATACTCTGAAGTATCAGGCTCTATTATAGAGATCGATAAACATACTGAGGTAAGTTTCCTACATCCACCTACTTTCTGATGATAATGAGACATGGAGGACTAGCTCTAGCTGCGGTCATGATATATTTCGGCATCAGCAACGTCTTTGATCATGAGACGCTTGCAAGGAACAGCAACTCTGATAACGAATTAAGACATCAAACCAGCGAAATGGATCTGTTAGAAAGTCACTCTAAAACCCAACAAAGAGATATATAGGTAGCTAGCTGGCTTGATTGTTTGGGTTTATAACCTACTCAATTTTTTATAAATAAGTGTGTATAATATATATATATAATGTATGATATGTGTTTTTTCTTGACAGAAAGTCGCCGCTGCCACATTCTCACCAGATGGTACAGCTATAGCTACAGCATCAGCTGATGGCAGAGCCTGCTTCTTCCAGGTCGATCTCACTAGACCCTCTTCTCCCAGGTACTGAAGCGTTCCCGTTGCAAAACTTAAATTCTGTTTTGCATACACTTCTTTTATTGAAAGCTTTGCACAATCATTTTAGGCAAGCACATTCTAAAAATAAAATCTTATTTCAATTGGTAATTTAAAATACAACTTCCAGGTGAAAGGACAAATCGGGCAAATAGTGATCAGTTCTTTTTTGCTGGAAATCTTGTCAGTTTAAGGCTTTGAAAGGTTTCTCAAAACTATGTAGTTAATTCAAGATAGTTTAGTTAGAATACAACCTCTGAAATTTGAAAGGACAAAAGGGGCAACGAATGGTCAGTGCTTGATGCTCCAAGATTTGGGAACGCTGCTGTTGACTTATATCACTTATAATATGATCTCTTGATATTTTATCAGATGTTTATATCTGTGGAGGCCTCACGATGGACAGCCGATATCTATGTTGTATTTCCTCGATGATTTCACGACCGCCAACACTGACTGTCAATACTGGAAGTTTGCTGTGACAGGAGCCAATAACAACACAGAGCTGAAGATCTGGTCGTGTGAGAACTGGTCCTGTCTGCAGACACTCAGGTAAGGGGATAATAGAGAGGCCGCTAAATCTTGTAGTTGTCTTCTCCTAAAATTTTCAGTTTTGACATTAACGTGATTCGGAGTTGTTCTCCCACAACAATATTGTTAGTATTGAATATGAAATGGGAGCTTTTCCAGGGACTGAGGAATTGCTGTATCTCGTAATATTTCGTATTTACAGACAGATTTTGCAACATATCTAATAAGGTGATGTCCCTCCAGTATGAGGCTGGAGATTGGATAGGGTTGATGGGTTTTGCCAAACGCGCAATGGTTTGTAAGACTATGTATGTATGCCTTCATGTTTAATAGTAAATAGTTGGCCCATCTGGATGACCTCTTTTAATGATAATCAGTAACTTATACCATAATAACTCCATGATATGATATTCTATATAGATTTGAGAGTAGAGAAACAGAAACCAGGCCGTGTCTGGTCGCCAATATCGACCAGAGTAGCAGATATCTCATCATGTCTGACATCAACCACAGGGTAAGTTTTTAATTGTCACTTGTATTAGCCGTAGTGTTTTTTATTATGTAATATCTCTATGGGGTAAAGTGTCACTTTTATGTTAGCTGGAGACTTAGCCAGGTTTGACAGGCAGGTCATCACAACCTTCTTTGTCCCAAGTTTGTGTGAATTACTTCTATTTTTGAGTTACTTTTCCAGGCTTGTCAGATACTGGTCGTTGTTTCTTCTGACTCATCGTAAGTGGGTCAGTGGCGAGCAAGCTACACATGACATATTACAAAAAATATTTACAACTCACATGCATGATGCATTACTCACATGTTATCTACATGATACGTATTACAACCCTGTTTGCATGTATGTTGAACATATTACTGACATAAAATATCTACTGTATACTTAGTCTCCCCCCCCCCCCCTGACTCTTGGCCTCCGCCCATCGGCCCGGACCGGGAAAGTTATATACTGTATACCAGGCATGTTACAATGATTTACACTGACATATTGTAGGTGCTGTATATACTGAAGTTATTCCAGGACCCAGCTGTAACCACAGCTCATATATCAGGTATCAGTGAGTTTGTACTCGGTGCTCCCTGTCTCAGCTACGCCATCATTGACATCAGCAGGTATGTGCTCTGCATGAGGCCACACTGATTACATGATATACTATTGGATGTATATCTCAGATCAATAGAGAGTGACCAATTTACTTAGCATGAGTACCATTACAAGGACTCTGGTGTGACAAGAGGGTTCAATTTTGCTAATAAGGGACGGGTACATGTTAGATACTCTTTCTAAATAGACTCTTACAATCAGAAATACAAATGGTAATGGTGTAGACTCGATGTCAGTGTGGTATGAGGCTATATATGTATATAACATATCAGTAGGCTATGAGATGAACCGTCAATCTACAAGAATGTATTTGGTGTAGTGAGATTTGGTCGCTTTTGCCCTGATTGAAAATGAATTGAATGATAAGAAAATTGTTAATAGGCTGAGTATCAAACCTTAACTGCTGGATTACATTCATATTTTTTGGCACACTCGAGAAGTTGGCAACAATTGCAATCATGCTATTGCGACAAAAAAAAACACAAAATGTTTCATTTTCATTACTCAATGTCATGATAACACTGAAAGTACAACAGTGAACAATCAACACTGGGACTTATCTGACATTGTTCTGTTTGGCTGTCCCTACTAGCACAGATATTATAGCCTGAGAATTCAGCTTGTTTACAAATCTTCAAACCATTCTGCGCATGCTCAGCTCTGGGCATGAGCTGATCTCTGCAAAATTGAGTCTCGGAATTCCGAAGCCATCTGATTGGCTACCTGCTCTGGTGACATACTCCCCAAAGCGTGCGGATTTGTTATTGATAGTTATCCTCTCTTGTCATTATTAGCTGATTTTGATTGACAGTTTATGCAAGGGATATCCCATTTCCCCTTTCCAAAGTTGCAATCAGGACCCAAACTTAACTCATTGTTCTTGCACATGCGCAAATTCAAGTCACGCATGATGCATACTTAGCCTTACGACACCTGCTTTGTGGTAATGATAGCCTAGTTTATCAGTGATCTACATGCCCAGTCAGATCACGAGAGTCAGTATGTCTTCAAACAGTAATAAAATGCCTTTATGTCGATGATATTGGCATATCTGGAATGCTCCTAGGGACTAGCTATTTTTGCAAGTCTTTTGTTAGCCAAAAGAAAGCCAATTAATGCTATTCCAGATATGGAGTTAAATGCATGATAATTGTTGCACTCTCAAAAACAAAAGTTTGCTTGCCTTTACAGAAAGCAGATACTGAACGCCGATGACTCAGATGATGATGATGACTTACTAGACATGAATGGAGGGTCTCCCGATGAGCTGAAGTATAAGAAGGGTCTATGTGTTCATCTTAGTGCTGTACAGCCGAGGTTTGTAACTAGTCTCAGGGCTGTGGTTGTCTTTTGGTTTGCACCAAGATTCTCCATATCCCCGATACGACACTAGACCAAAAAGGATATGCCTGGTTTGTTATGCCCATTTTGACTTGATTAGTATGTGGGAGTTCAGCTTCAACTGCTATGATTTCATGGATGATATATGAGAGGGTAAAAACCACCTCATAGAAACTGACACATTTTAATCTGTGTCAACTATGTCAACCCAGTCTGATTGGGAATGATCAGCTAAGCCGGAAACATTTGGATTTTGCTTGTTCATGAGTTGCTGAACCACAATTATATATCAAGTTTAATTTAAATTGTCATAATTTTTATTAGAGTATGATACATTTTAATAAAATGCATTTAAACACACATATCTGTTTACAAATGTGTGTGTAGAATGATGCCACTGCCGCAACTATGAAAAGAAATTTCCAAAGTTAACCAGATTCATATGTTTGGCAGACCCAACGCGCTTGCTCTTATGTATTATATAGCCTGATTTGTGCTTTTACAAATTTAAAAACTTTGAGTTGTGGCTCCATTTTATTAGAATCAATGATTGATTGATTGATTGATTGATTGGTTTATTTGTAACTCACATACAAGTTTGTTGCGAAATTCGGTGCTTGATACACTGCTGTTCAAATGGAGCAAAGAGAAAAAAAAGTACATGAAGAAAAACTGACATCTCATCTCATCACTGCAACATTAGTAACTGTAACAAGACTATGCATCATGGCACTCTTCAGATGCTGTACTGTAACAATATATATATATATGTATATATATATATGTATATATATATATATGTATATATATATATATATAAGCTGACTCATATCCTTCGTCCTATTGTAGAGCTCTGAATGACATGTATGTGACCTTCACCCCTGTGACAGCAGTTAGCCTCAGTGTAGCCTCAGATCCTACTGCAGTTAGTACGGACTCTCGTATAATGTCCGATAACATGAGCGATCTGACAGCCTCCACTAGAACTGATGTGTCACAGGCTTCTACAAATGGTGTCAAACAGGTGGGTACAACTTTGCATTATAATAGATCATTGATTTACTGTCATGCGAGTAGCATCTATATTATTCCTTTAATCTAGCTCAAATTTATTTTCTAAATTTTGCGTTCCAACAATGAAACGGGTAAAAAAAAGTTCTGTATGATAGCTTGTATGTACGCAGTCTTAAAAGTCAGATACAGGTTACTGTTAAGGTTCTACCGCGTATTGATGGGTACATCAAGCTTTACTGTGGGAATGTAGGCTATAGCTATATGATGTCTGCGGTAACCTTATCATCTCACGAGTCATCGACCTGCAAAAATCTTTAGTGTAATTCTGATCGTGATTTTATAATTTTGAGTTACAATAGAATAAATTGTTTATGTGACTGTATTGTCTATCTTATAGACCCCTCGATCACCAGCTGAGGTTCCATCAGCTCTGTCTCCGCCCACTTTGGAGAGAACCACGCCCACAGGAAATGAAACTCCCACCTCAAGCATAGCCTCAGGTCCAGTGGGAGGTACAGGGGTGGCTTCATCAGCTACATCTTCTGTACTGCTAACTCCTGATGCCTTCACTTCTTCGAGCCCTAAGTGAGTCACAAAATGCCTGATTGTAGAAAGTCTTTGCTTGATTACATCAATTGCTTATTCTGGTATTAGAATTGCCAATCTCCGTCTGTCAACCATTGTCTCCTCCCAAATATTGAATGATTGCGAATTCAAAGGTGGCTCATATATATAATATAGTTCCATTGAACAGTGATCCATTCTATTGTCTCGTTATTACTTTGATTAACCGCTCATCAGAAAGGTTTTTTCTCGGCTCATCTGCTCTGTCATACCCCTATGATCGTATCTTTGTCTAGGATCACTACACAGCTAGATTCACTGATTGTCTCCCCTGGAAGTGGCCGTAGCTCATTTACTCAGATAACACAGATGCCTGACAATAGCAGTATGGTAATCGGTGGCTCTGCATTCGACGCAGGTAGGTCGGAATATATATCGGAGTCATGTAGTGTTCGGTATTCTACCTCCAAGACAAGAGATACCGGATAAGTACAGCACTTGGGTCCGCTGTACTATAATACTATAATGACAACACCGCCGATTGGTTCACTTGCTAAATCTTCAGAGGATATTTTGCTCACTGAATAAATTCAAGCACAGTCTCATCTTTATATTCACATTAGGGGCTCATGTGCAGCACATATTCTTATCTCCATCATCTGACATAATTGAAATACATGTAATAAGACACGTATCTGTGGGATTATTTACAAAATTCCACCATACAGTTATGTATATTTAGGAGTCGTCTAACTATTTTTAAAGAGGAGGCTACTCCCATCCCTCTTTAGAAGTTCTTAACCTAAACCAGGGAGGGTTCTCCCAACCTCCCTGCCTAAACATATGTAGTTATAGATACACTGATTGTATATTTAAATGTACTACACTAAATATTTCAGGAACCGCATCCACTGTAAGTTCTATGACACTCACTCCAAAGTCCAGTATTGCCGGACCACAGATGACTACTAAGTCCGGTATTACAGAGCCACAGTTACTTACACCCACTCACATACCGTTACCTGATAGCGCTAACTCTACTCCAGTACCCAGTGAGGTGTCCACGGCACCAGGAGTTACTCAGGAATCTCCAGAGGATACAGCTAGACAGCTCGATGAGTTGTTCGGCAGTCTCATCAATAACAAGAGGTAAGATATCGAGTGAGATACTGATTCCACTCCGTGCTTATTGAATTATGCATAGCTCAAATCTAACGAAATGTGGCTGCAATCACAGCATTGTCACCTCATTCGCTAATAATAACGATCAGTTTGTACAAAGTATTTACCCATAAGATGACAATGCTGAGATTGCTGCATCAAATTGTTAGTTTTGAGCTTCACAGAATTCGATAAAGACACATATGGCAGAGTGGAAGCATTCCTTTAAGATTTAATTGAGTCTATTTCTTGTCGAAATGTCTGCAAGTATCAAGAGCACATAGGAATTCCTACACATATGTTAGTGAAAAGTTAGTACAATCCTTTGATTATTGACTCAAGTTTATATTCACTCATCATAGGTCCTTTAGTTGTTGCTCGGTTTTCATGAAACCTCCCTGTCTGAAAAACCTAATATGGTGACAAGATATCGTAGTGTTGGTAATGATTCCAGCTGTCACCATCTTATTCAATCGCCAAATGGCAGTGTCTGAGCCTTATACTAGTTTGCGTCCATAAGCTGTAAGTTAGGCTGACGCATTGCGGGATGAAATTATGATGCTTGTACAATGGGGAGGGATATCTGTTTAAAATTTAGTCAAGGGAAGACAACTCCAATTACCAATTCTGACAGGGAAGGTGTCTTATATCGATACGTCAACAGCAATGACTAGCGCGACGTATCAGGATCAACAATAGTTTTCAGGCCCTAGTTTTTTTCCTTATCTGCAAGGGTATACTTTTACTCAGATTTTTCGATGAATTCTTTGCCTAATGGAGAACTCACCATATTATTTCAAACCTATCCGGACCCCGGAGGACGAAATGAGAATGTGGAATACTTTGCTCCGATTAACTATCGATGGGTCTGTTAGCTTTTTAAAGTTGTTGAGATAAGATGGTGCTCAAAGTGCGGTGGTCAGATTTGAAACATTTCATTTGTTATATATCAGAAATTATTAATAATTTTCTTGGTTACTAGAAATAGCCTGCTCACATGGCTACTTATATTGTTTTGGGGGTAACAAAGTAACTGCGTGACAAGGCTAGACTATGAAGTGTTAGCATGATAATAGCCCCAAAGGCTTGTATACACTATTAAATGTGGCTGCGTTGGCATCAAGTGATAAATTATTTGTTGTTAGATTTCAAGGATTGCTGTAGATCAAGCATGATCCGATTTGCCTGCATTTAGGTTTTGAGCTGCTAGCAAAATGCGGCTCACCAGTAGAATGTGAATGATCGGACTGCGGGCAAATTGGATCAAACTTGATCTAGTATTGCTGTACTGGTTGATATGTTTAATGCTGCTGCTGCCACCGCCTCCGCTGCTTCAGAATATATCAAAATAACATTTTAGCGCTCACTTCATTCAACATCAAACAATTAAGTGTAGTCAATTATCAGTCAAACTGATAAGAATATTGTGTTGTTTTTAGCGCTCACTTCATTCAACATTTATTGTTGTGAAATAAAGTTTTATAGTAGCGGCAAGGTCTAATAACATGGCCCATTCTTACATGATTTCTGCCCTTTTTTTCCCCTAGTATAACTTACTTATTCAATGGCCCAGTAAGTATGCCTTCATGTATTCTCAAGGATCACGGAGACAATTTTTAATCAAAGACTTGCAGGGAGGAGGGGGGAGGTTCGGTACATTACTTTGCTCGATGCTGTCAGAGTCCATAGACATAATATTCACATTGGCTAATTACAAAAATGCATCTTGTTGAGATTTTTTGAGTTGCATAAGGATTGTGATGATTTTTGCCCCGTATGTATTTAAAGTCTTGGAAGTAACGTTTGCACTCGAAGAAATGTTTAAGCGCATCATTTTTACACACTTTGTGACTTCATCTTTCTCTGATTTGTAGCGCTGACCCATCTTCAGCAGAGCCTATAGCCCCACCAGACCTGGCTGACATACCTGTACTAACAGAAGCAGACATATTACGTCAAACTGCTGCATCTGGTGATTCTGCGAGGGATTCCAGCTTACGTAGCCTGGAAACCCAACTATTACAACAGCAGAATCAGGAATCCCTGCTGCTCAGTAGGGAATCCCTCCATCAGGAAAGAGAATCCCTCAGACAGAGTAGGGATTCCCCGTTTGGTGTTACTCAGACTTTGTCAGCCTCTGTTGATCCTCTGGATTTACCGCCCAGCACCAGTAACGCGGCATATGACGTTAAGATATGGCCTAAGGCTCCACAACCCCCTAATACTGAGCCAGGAGTGGATACAGGGGTTACCGATGAGAGGTATGTTATGCATTCATATCCTGTTCACAAAAAGTATGCAGAAATGATAAGGATGACTGCACACAAAAAACAGTATGTACATTTTACTTCGCATAAGCCCCAACCTCAGCCAACCTAATCAACAGGTGTTTAATTCTAGAAGAAACACCTTTTCAATACTCACAAGAAGGAGAGGTATACACCCGAGGGTGCTGGGGGCTGGAACAATCAACAATGAAAGCTCCCCTAGTGGGGCTCGAACCCACAACTCCTGCGGCACTAATCGCCTGGCAGTGAAAAAGTGCGCGTGAGAAAGCTAACCTGATTAGATTTTTACTTTTTCATTTACATGGACAGTTACATTTTGTGAGTAATATGGTGAAATTAAACACCTATTGAATAAAATAGGTCAATAAAACACCTATAGCCTAACATTTTTCTGTGAGTATTGATTACTGTTAAAAAAACACCTATTCAATTACTCGCAAGACTGGAAATCTTCAACTTTATAGTTTCAGTTGAATTGAGTATTGAATATTCAAAACACAATTTGTTGCTAAACCTACAAAAACCAAAATCGTTCCGAATTAATTCCAATTGAACCATGAGATTTTCATTGTATCGGTTTAGCAACAAATTGAGTATCTCATTCGTAACGAGTTAATTTTTTCTCATGACAAAAAATTCTCTGGTCCTTTTACTGGAAATTAGATACTAACGGAAGACAATAGAAAAAATATACTTCCTTCTAAGTTTGTGTTGTAAAAATCTTCTTGTTTACCTACCTGACCTACTGACCTACTGCCTTCCTTACCTTACTCCATATTATCATTACTGCCAATGTTTTGCTGAAAATAAATCCATGTAAGGAATGAATATACGAGATAACAGGGCGCTCATCATGGACTTTTATTTAATAATTTGATAATTTAGTGATACGACTGACCACTCAGACAATGATGATGTGGATAATGGCGGCCAGCCGTCTTCTGAGGACAAATCTGACTCGCAGGAAGAGGAGGAGCTAAATGTCAAGGACATCGAGAGAGATGTACTACAGGAAGAGGTGGAGCCAAGCACTAGACAGAGACCGCCTCCTGCCCAACAACAACAACAACAAGTATCGTTTATGTGAGTAAGGCTGCCTGAAACACCATATGGGTCTGATTGTGCTTTACTTTGTTAGAACTTTATCTCAATTTCCATTATTGTAGTTCCTATTGAGTCACCTTTCTACATAGCCTTTCTACATAGCCTTTCTACACACCTTTCTACATAGGGTGAATTTAATAGCGTGTGGCAACCAACACACATAAGCTTTAATCAACCTTTTTAACCAAGTTACTAAGGCAAAGGGGTGGTAAGAAACAGAGTGTGTCTACAATACGATATAGGATATATCCTTACTCTGTGATGATATTTTATAGCGGATTCAGAAATACATTCCCCAGTTGACTAAGTCCTTGTAAGCTGCTCATCAAATCTTACTTGCATTCCATGCATGCATTGCTACACTGAAGGGGGGGGGGGGTGTTGTGATTTGTTAGGATTTTAAAATATGATTGTGGATGTGACCACCAAATAATGACATGTGTTGGCAGGCTTGTTCGATAATAATGACATGTGTTGGCAGGCTTGTTGGAGGAATATTATAAAAAAAACATGAACTGTTTTGTTTGATCAGGAAGAATGGTTTGATACATTGTCAAAACCATACAAATACGCTATCGGTATTTTTATGTTTATGATCTAAAGTGTATTCAAAGTCAGGGATGCTGATGTACAGGATCACATTGGCCTTTTACTACAAAGTATCCACTCACCCCCAAATTATCAGATTATCAAATGCAACAGTATTAGCAATGATAATATAGTATTTATTATCTTTGGTATCAGAGAACTAAGGTGCTGTTAAATTAAATACAACCACAACTACAACAACCATAAAATTTATATGTTTGTGACATTGAATTCCATTCCATATCTGGAATAGCATCATTAGCTTTCTTTTGCAAATGGGCTTGCAAAAATAGCCAGTCCCTAGTAGCATTCTAGGCGCCCAAAATCATCAACACTGAAGGTAATTTATTGCTGTTTGCAGTTATGTGGACAATAAGATTTCCAAGGCTATGTTATTCAGGCTAGTAGGGACCGCCAATCAAATCAATGTTAGAGCAGTCCCTATGTTGAGTGTTTCTACTGAGTAAGGATAAGGTTGTGATAATATTTCCATTACATTCAGTGGTTTGTGATTACCATAGAGTTATCCCATACATTATAACCTTCCACTCTTCCTGATAACATTACCACTGACATGAAATAATAAACACCCATAGCTTATGATTGGGATGACATCAGAAACTAAGTTAAAATGGGCGGGGCTAATAAATATGTGCGATAGGAGAGCTATATGTATTACTGTTAATCCGAAATTTGCACCGAAGCCTCTATAGCTCAGTGGCAGAGCGCTGGTCTTGTAAACCAGCGGTCCTGGGTTCAACTCCCAGTGGGGGCTCGTTTTGTTTACTTCTTGAGCTGTTCTGTACCTTCAAAGAGCAATTGAGCTAATATCCTCAATCTGGTTAAGTATTCCACCAGAAAAACAGTTGAGTTTTTTGGATATTACTCATTTGTTGAGAATGTTTGACGGAAAACCTGAAAAAAAAGAGAGGTATACACCCGAGGGTGCTGGGAGCTGGACCAATCATTGTTTATTGTTCAAGCCCCCAGCACCCTCGGGTGTATACCTCTCCATCTGGTTAAGTATTCCACCAGAAAAACAGTTGAGTTTTTTGGATATTACTCATTTGTTGAGAATGTTTGACGGAAACCCGGAAAAAAAAAGAGCTTTAATATTGACTCTTTATCATTAAAAGGAATAAGATAAAAATGTATTGCTTTGCACACTCATCTGCAAGCAAATGCATAAACAAAGGCCATGTTTTAACAGGGGACACCTTTGATGTGGAGCAGCTATAACGATATCATATAAGAAACACATTAACCACTCTCTCCCCCCCCCCTGGTACTTTCAGTATATGCTGATTTGATATATTTGAATACTGTTCTCTGCCTTTGTGGCAGGTTTAGGGAGGCAGGTTTAGGGAGGTGGGACTACTGTGCCATTAACGTATCTCAATGTTTGGAGATCTTTATTTGACAGGCAGGACAGATTCACATCTCACCTCGAGGATATGAAAGCTTCCATACTGACTTTGAATGAAATGATGATGTCACAGGGCCGGGATATTCATCTCCTCAAAACTACAGAGAGATCAGATCAAAAACTGGATAAACTCTCCAAACAGATTCAGAGCCTCAGCTCCACTATGAATACTAAGCTGGAACACACTGTCAACGCCCTCAAGCGTGGTGAGTGCTTTTTAACTCTCACCAGTGTAATATGTCATGCTAGCTAGGGCAAAGATAACCAATGTATGATATTGATATATGTGGCTAAATGTGTTCTTACTCTACTCTAACTCTTACTTCCATCAATCACCTTCCATGACTGACATACACTTTGAGCAAAGAGTGGGAAAAGGTCAAGGTTGCTTCAACGGGCTGACTGACCAAAAACCAGCTCTCTCAGTTTTAAGTCTTTTTATCTATCAAATCAGCTCAATCATTTTACCTTCTACACTCACTAGTGGATTAAATACCAGAGAACACTCAGAGAACAATCTTATCCATCAGTACTGCATCTGTGAAGATATATTCCAGGTTGAAGTATCAAAGCAGCTCACTCTTATGTCAAGAGGAAGTGATTTGTCAACCTTAGGTTAAGTCAAGGCAAGATAACACTTAATTATAGTCGTTATGTTTTGCTACAATTCTCTAACCATAAATTTGTTGACACTGTGAAAAGCATAGCGCCTGACATTCCATCAGTACATTGACAACTGAGTAAGAAAAGAAAAGCTGTTGTTTAAAAAAAGCTCTGTCTACCGGCTCTCGTGCTTGCTAATGCAAGATCAATAAACAATAAAGGTGACGAACTTGCTGCCATTATGCATATAAGAATGTCAGTGCAATCGCTATAACAGAGACCTGGCTTCATCAAGATATTGAGGATAACCATGTGGCGATTGACGGGTTTGATGTATTCTGAGCAGACCGTGACTTTGCTGGGTCGAATGATCATTAGCATCCTATCCAATGGATTTGGCTTGTTATGTAATCAAAACGCAACACAATACAATAACTCTGGCCACATTTTATAGATCCAGAGTTCTGTCAGTGATCTCGTACGCAGCACCAAGTTGGTTCCCATACTTATCAAAAGGGGACAAAGAGATTCTTGAACGACTACAGAAGTTATGTCTCAGGGTTATTTTGCCATGTTTAGCACATTATGATGAGCGTCTTGTAGCATTAAATTTAACAGAACTAAGTGTTTATCTGGACATATGCTGCCTAAAGTATGTCAATAATGTGAGAAAGAACACCAGCCATCCACATCACCATCATATACATCACCTAGCAACAAATGAGAGCACCATCATAAAACCACGACCCACAATACTGCTTATTTGCTTCATGCATTGATCTGGGTGGTTAATAAAGTTCACAATATAATGATCATTAGCATCCTATCCAATGGATTTGGCTTGGTACAGTCAAGTATTTATTTCTTACTCAGTTGTCAATGTACTGATGGAATGTCAGGCGCTATGCTTTTCACAGTGTCAACAAATCTTTGGTACAGTGACCAAACACGATACAATAACAATAGAATGATCATTAGCAACCTATCCAATGGATTTGCCGGGAGACACTGCGGCACTAATCGCCTGCAGTGAATCAATCAATAATCAGTAATCAATTGCGCCATCTCACCATTTCACATGGGTCGATGGCGCGTATGTGACAATAAGACAGAATTTGTGAATGCAATCGAAAACGACCTATTGAAATCGAAATTAAATAGCTTAATCGTTTCCATGAGCCGAACAAAAGGGAACAAAAGGGCCAAAAAGCGCAGTTTCATACACAATTACAAAAGAAACATTGTGGATTATAAGGTTCTTTGCTCAAAGTGTTCATTTTTCCACACCACAGTGCCAGTACAGTAAGCTTTAAATTACATGCACATCAATGCTTTTGACAAATTCGAGTTGTCCTGCTTCAAGACATTGTTGACCAACAAATTTGATGTCAAAGTTGAATAGGAAGACAATCCAGTCAGCACACTAGATATTTGTGTGATTTGAAAGTAAAAGAAAATATTTTACTTCATGAATACTATTACTGGTCGTTGATTCTGCCGCAAATTTGCAAGAACTTACAGTAGCCCCAAAGATTATAAACCATAAGGCATATAAAATGCGAGAAGTGCCCATTCATTTCAGTGAGACAATTGTCCTAGCAGTGAGAGCATCGCTGAAACTTGTTAATTTATTAGGATTTTTTTTAAATGAAAGTTAGGATAAAATGTTTGACAATGTGTATAAAACCATCACCGAGGACACAAAGATTATTAACAATATATATTCACCATCATACAAGGACATCAACATATTCTTTCCAGAATATAGTAAAAGTTACACAGGTATTCAAGTTAAATTGTTTGACAGGTCAGGGACAAAGTCTTTTCAAACGCAACGTTTAATTTGCAACAAAAAAACTGATAGCTGTACATTTGAGTTAAAACTGAAATTAGACTTTCTACTTATTCGTCAAAGCTCACCCAAACTTACTTTTTATATGTACAGTTTGATCAATATAATTATACCTTAATTGTATGACTTAATTGTGTGGCTCAGTTGGTTAGAGCACTGTCCCTTTAGCATGCAAATGTTGTATGTCGTGAGTTCGGATTCTACTGCAGTCCATCAACTACTGGGGTTTGGTTGGCCCTCAGGTGTGCTCCAACCTGCCTGCAAACAGAGAGCAACCTGTTGCACATATTGCAGCTGCGCCCCTAAGGCAACTAATATTTTGCCGCCCATGCTCTAGGATGTGGCGTGTGATATGACAACTTTTTTTTTTATCAACCATTTTATTAGTTTTTCATCAATTATATTTATTATATTAGTATACTATATAACATTTTTATATATTTATATATTACAGAACAGAAGACTATGCAGGATAGATTGATCACTCAGTCAACTACCAAACTTACCAATGAGCTCCGGACTCTTGTCGATAAATCTGTATCTGCTGAGATAAAGAAGTCTGTCATACCATGTAAGTAAAATACGGGCTGCTAGGATGCAACCATAGCCTAAATTATAATTTAATTAACTTTTTATTATTTAGTCTATGGGTAAAGATGTTGCATTCAAAAACTTAATAATATTTTATTGAACTTATTATTATTTATCATTGAATGCAACATGCAGTTACCCAAAAGATTAAGATTCAGAAGAGTTTTTGATGTCATCTGGGTGGTATTTAGTTTTGAAATCTTTGGTATTTCTGTGGGAGATGATTGAATCATAAAATTTTTTAGTCGGATTTTTGCAATGGTGTTATGTGGTGGTTAGATGGATAAGTTTATTTGACCTTGATATCACATCGGAAGGGTAAAGGAGTGGCCGTGGTGCAATGGGTAAGGCATGGGCGAGGTCTTGTGTTCGATTCCCGGCGGATCACGGTGGTGTCAGAAAGAGCATCTGACCTCTAATGCTCCTGTGCCAGAAAACAAAAAAAACAAGCAACATCAAGGTTTATCACAGGGTATCGAGACTTGTTTTATCACATCAGTAGGGTGGTTAGTTTGCTCAGTATTTAATAATTTCATCTCAGATGATCTATCATGTTGCGAGAGGTAAAATATTGTTTACATAATACCACTTATAGAAAAACATAAAAAATCATTTCATTTCTTTTCGACTGCTAATTTTGTTTACGGTCCGGTGAAGTATAAAATCAAAATGGTACGGGCACGGGGTTTGTACCAAAAGAAGCCCTGCCAATACATAGTCTACCCAATGATTTTAACTTATTCCTTGATGTGCCGTCTTCAAACATGCTGACAAATGTTTTTTTTTATTTTTTAAGCCTTACAACAGATGATAGATCCAGTTAAGAAAGATTTACACAACGTAATGGCTGAGAAACTAACTGCTGCTGACGCAACATTCAAAGATAGTATAAATAGATTGGTCAACAGCCAGGTAAGTAACACATCATATCGCTATATTCACGATGAGGATCATTTCATCAATGATTTGTTGAGTAAATGTCCATCTGGCAGATACCGTACAGTAAAACATAGAAGCTCACTGGGGAGAGACTGTTTTCTGCGTCATATCACTCTTATTTTAAACGAAATACTTTTTTAGACAGAGATTTGATTTTTTATTCCAAGTGTCTTCGCTTTTTTCTTGCTGATTCAAAGTGCCAGCAATTACACTGTATTTCGCGACTCATTTTTTCTTTTAATAATGCTGTCAGTGATAGTAATAAAATCCATCCATCCACCCATCAATTCAAGGTATCCTCAATTCTTTTGTGTGAAAAGGTTACTCTAGAAAAAGTTTATCTAGTAATAAGGTTACTCTGTGAAAAGGTTACTCTAGTAATTAAACTGAGAAGCGGCCCGGGAACCTAGGCTATATTCTTCATGTAATCATTTCTTAATTTGTCCCCACGGAATTCTTTTGCCCATACTCCCTGCCTAGAACAAATATTGAGCATAAGCTAGCTGTGTTTTTTCCAATAGTTATCACTGTCTCCTTTAACTGTCTTGCTATAACGAGTACTGACAGGATATTAAAGGGCAACCAAGGTTTCGCAGCAATGCATTAATGGGTAGCAAATAATGTGCTGGGCAGCATCAGCTTTGTGCATTACGCGATGCAAAACTCAAAGTAGTTGCTGACTCTAAGCTGGGTAACACTTCAGTTTAGGGGAGGTTCCAAGACTTTGCTGTAATAATTATAGAGCATAGGCTAAATAATAACAGGAACAGGAAACTGCTATGTGGTATTCTCTTTTAGCTGAGTTTGAGTACCTGATGGAAGAAATGTTTCACAAGAATTCTGTCTGAATAATCATCCGAATTATATTTTGTCTTTTTCCCCATGCAGAAGGTGCAATCTGCTATTAATCAATGGCCATCAATGAGAAGTTGTTTGAAACCTTGGTTGCTCTTTAAGGCAATACAAAAAGAAAAATTCAATAGAACTGCAATCAGAGTTGCCCCCCTTAAAGTAGAATGCGAGCCAATTGGATCAAACTTAGACCAAGTTTGGTCCATTTGCCTGCTTTTGTAGTTGCTCCCGATGTGACCAATGGAAGAAAGCAACTGGAATGCAGGCAGTTGGATCAAACTTGATCCATGTCTGCCCAAGTCTCCAACTCCTTGGTCTACCCTTTCACATTGTTAAGAGTAAATCAAGATAGAATGACTCCAAATTACTTGTTATTATTTTTCTCTCATCACAGGCCACAGTAGATAAGATAGGTATGTCTGTAGGACTGGTTGTACAGGATGTGATACAGACCTCATACAGAGATAGTCTCACACAGCAGGTCCTACCCTCATTTGACGCCAGCATGAGAAACGCCTTCTCTCAACTCAACGCCTCCTTCTCAGAGGGGCTCAACAACTGTGAGTAGAAATACTTTGGAGCATATTTTAAAAGCTCTCCTCATAACCATAAAAAAATATTTGTTTGGTTGATGTTTGTGAGGCTGTGTTGCTGTGGTATCAAGCATCAGAGCTAAGAGCATCATTCTCGTTCTCAGATGACCCCAACAACTGTGAGCAAAAATGTTGGGTGTGTTCAGCATGTTGCATCATTTTGCATCATTTTTTTTTCTTTATTTTTATTGGTATATCGGTAAATTGGTATATTATTATATTGGTATATTATTATATTGGTATACTATTATATTGGTATATTGGTATACTGTTATATTGGTATATTGGTATATTATTATATTGGTATACTATTATATTGGTATATTGGTATACTATTATATTGGTATATTGGTATATTATTATATTGGTATACTATTATATTGGTATATTGGTATACTATTATATTGGTATATTGGTATATTATTATATTGGTATACTATTATATTGGTATATTGGTATACTATTATATTGGTATATTGGTATATTATTATATTGGTATACTATTATATTGGTATATTGGTATACTATTATATTGGTATATTGGTATATTATTATATTGGTATACTATTATATTGGTATATTGGTATACTATTATATTGGTATATTGGTATATTATTATATTGGTATACTATTATATTGGTATATTGGTATACTATTATATTGGTATATTGGTATATTATTATATTGGTATACTATTATATTGGTATATTGGTATACTATTATATTGGTATATTATTATATTGGTATACTATTATATTGGTATATTATTATATTGGTATACTATTATATTGGTATATTATTATATTGGTATTATTTTGTCAGAGATTCATCACTTTTTGATTTTCTGATGTAGATATGAAGCAGCTGAACGATCAGATGTCTGCTGTTAAGTCTAAACAGATGAACACTCAGGCTATCGTGTCAGCGAGCTGTGAGAATGCTGTCGAGTCTCTCAAACAGACAAGCCACGATGTCAAGGATAACATCACGCTATCTGTACAAAGAGAAGTGAAGCAGCAAGTCGTAGCAGCCCTAGATAGGTATGTACTAAAGCTATAGTTACGCCTCCCAATATTTGGTATCGTTTGGAAGGTCTCAGTCTAATTAAGAGCACTGTAGCAACCCTAAAAATAGCCTATGGTCACAGTTGAAGCTTTTAACTTTACTGGAATGCAGATGCTGCTCAACTTTTCTCAACCTCGAAGGTTGTCAACTCTTTTATGAGACTTGAGAGGATAACTTTGTTATGTACGTCCATGCACCAACTTAAACTCGGCAGGTTACAAGTGGTGGGGGAGCAACTCCAAATTATCAAAAATCGAAAATTCCTAATTCTCCAACCTGCTATATCCTAATGTTGTCGGTGTGGCCAATCTGCGCATGTGTCTATGCCTGATTCTAATACGTGTTTATTTTTCTTAATATCTTGGTCAATAAACCATGGATACATTTTTGGTCAGACTTGGTAAAGTTAAGATTTGATTTTTCATCCCATATCAAGCTATCATTTGGCAGATTGGATAGTTTAATGGCACACCCTATTCCCTCGCACATAAATGTTGATATTATTTGTAACAGTATGAAGGGACAGATGGTAGCTGATGCCAGGTCACTGAAAATACCTCCCTCCTACCAGCCAACAAGGCTTACCAGGAACATCTATCTTTATAGCAACTGTCGACGTAATCTCTAACCCCTATATTTGATGATTTTATAACAGTATGAAGGGACAGATGGTAGCTGATGTGAGGAATGCAGTACGCTCTGAGGTAGATAAGGCTCTGCAGAGTCAGCAGACATTACTTACTGATCAGCTCGAGGCTATGAGATCTCAGGCTGCTACTCCCGCTCCTGACTCTCAGTCTAATATCAAGAATATCATGGTATGTTGGTACCGTGGTTATAAATTAAAAGTTACGGTTGATTGGCATGTTTCTACTGCTCTGCTTAGTTCAGGAAGTATTTCATTCCAGTATCAGATTGATCTTTCATTTAATTGTATCACCTCAATAATTTATGTCTTGTGACATAAATTATTGAGTCAATAATTTATGTCAATGATTTATGTCAATAATTTATGTCGATAATTTATGTCAATAATTTATGTCAATGAGTTGTGTTGGCTAACTGCCAATTTGAGTTCAGTGGGACTTCGTATTCATTTTGATATAAAACGTCCAACAGATTTGAGAAACAGACCCAAGCATTGGTTGTAAATTTTAGAATCATAATGTTCACAGAGAGGTATGTATCAGACGGGTGGTTTCTGTTCAATGTAAAAATAAATTGTGATCTAATACAGTCAATGACGCAGTTTAAAATAGTCTATTCGACTGAATTGAATCTGCAAGCACTGATTTATAACCGTTAGTTTGCCAGAGATAGCAATCTATTAAAAAGTGTTCATGTCGGTGTAAATGTGGTATTGTTATTAGGGTATGGTGAGTCGTGTTCCATGTAAGATTTTATTACAATATTTTTGCTTGGAGTTAGTGCTTTTCTCGGCCACGCTATCCAAAAATACCACATCCAACTTTTGAAAAAAAGATCGAGTGAAAACTTTCAAAAATACATTCAAATGATATAAGATTTTTGCCCTATCTCTCAAATCACATCATACCATCATCAATCACTTCATTTTGTATCTGTGTAAGCAATATACACTATATATGGTATATGTTATATATTATACTGTATACAAAATATGACATATGGTATACAGTATACGCTATATAGTATACAGCATATGGTGTGTGATCACTGAGGTGTAACATTGTACTATTGTATCGTTTTGTATTACAGGCACAGATAGATATGAATATCACACACGGAGAGTATGAGAGAGCCTTCCAGGCAGCGCTGTCTGCCTCTGACCTCACTGTCGTCTTATATCTACTGAATAAAGTACCTGACAGTCAGCTCATATTCTCACAGGAGAAATGCTCACTTACTCAGCCTACTCTTCTCAGTCTAATACAACAACTCAGCTGTGGACTCTCCGGCAAACATCTCGATATCATATTTGAGTGAGTGACTTTATGTAATTTTAAATTTTAATTTTGAATTTGTAATTTTTATTTTTATTTTTTGGCCCATTATCTTAGTTTGTCCAAAGCCCATGTTAGCGCTTGGTCTCCGCTAAGCCAGCCTTGTTATCTAATATGTATGATTATGATAATCCATTCAAGCATAATATGGATTGGATGGAATCAATGATGTAGATAGACGTGATTGTGAAAATGAGAACATGAGATGATGCTAGATATATGATTTGTTCTATTTGTCCTGTTGGTATTATTAAACTTCACTGTAAATATATCATACCTTATACGTCTTACCAGGAATTTGGGGACTATGTATTAAATGTTTTGTTTTGTCTTCATTCACAGTTACTTAGCCGAAGCTGTCAGCTGATGGCGCTAGCCTGCTAGATGTGTTCTATGATGCCCTGTTGGTATTATTGAACTACACTGTAAATAGATGTGTGTTAAAACATCTTACCAGTCAGCTGGGGACTTTATAAATATTAATGTCTTTTTTATCCTCATTCACAGTTACTTAGCAGAAGCTGTTATAGCCCTAGATCCTCAGGATTCTATCACAAGCCAACATCTAAGCTCTGTGATATCCATGTGTAAGGAGAAGTTAGCAGAGTTCCTCACCAAGAACCCGTCATCCCCCCACAAGCGTACCGTTCATTCTATCGAGAAATCTATCAAGTCTGTACTCCGGTACGCTCGTACCTGAACCTAACTAGTACACTGTGAGATATGTGGGCAAATGTATTAATCTTGGTCCAACCATTGAGGGTGGGATATAACCCCACCCTCCCTGGTCTAACTGTGAGAGGATAAGGTGCACAAAGAGTACAAAATATGTACAGTTTTCATTTTCTTGTGTTTGTGTTGCTTCTACAATTTTTATACCCGCTGCGTTTCCAAGGATACTTAAAAGTCGAACATGATCCATTGATCCATTGATCCATGATCCTTGCATGATCCTTGCATGATCCATCACATCCATTACATGGTCAGGGAGGTTGTCAGAATTGTACAGACTGTGGATTTATTTAAACAGAAACTAATACTTTATAAGTTTGTGTGGCGTGGAATTTTATCATGAGGGTCGGTTTGGTTTGTATTAGACCAAGTTTGGTCCTTTTGCCTGCATTCAGAGTTGTTCCTGATCCACTGGTCAGCTGAAATGCAGGCAATCGGATTAAACTAGATCTAGGTTTGTATGGTTTGTATGTAGATACGGTGATCGACAGGTTCTAATTAGCGTTAGGAGGACATGTGCCAAAAAAGAGCAAAATATGTGTAACTTTTTTTCTTTTCTTTTTATACCTGGTTTAGGTAATAAAATACTGAAGTTATATTCCATAGTGTTTAATACGTTTCATCAATCGTATTTTGTTGAATTTCCACCAACGCCTGCATTTAGATCCTCAAGTATAACAGGTTGTGGGGAACAGGGGTTGTGATCATTGAAATGAATGTATATCAGTGGTTATAATGATGATCTAGCCTCGCCACGTGGCTACCAAAAAGCAGAAGCCGCGTGACAAGGCTCATGATAATCACGCATAAACTCTCAAAACATGTAGAGCAAGCCGTTGACAAAACCAGAACAGCAGTTAACGCATTGACTCAACTGGAGGATGTGCCTTTCATAACTACCATAAAGAATGGTTTATATTTCCTCCAATGCCTCCATTTAGAACCTTGAGTGTAAGCAGTTGTGGGGATCTAGCTTTATAGTGATGATCTAGCCTTGTCATGGGGCTATAAAAAATAAGCCGCGTGATAATCACACATGAAATTCTCCAAACATGTAGAGCAAGCAGTTTTACTTTATCCTTGATGCTACTAGTTACAAATAAATATTATCTTATCAAACCATGATCAAAAAACCAGAACAGCAGGTCAGGCATTGACTAAACATGAGAAGGAAGGGATGAAGACTCACAGTTTGTCAATGCTTTATAAATCAGGAATTCTGCGATAGATGATGATAATGAGTTTATTTTTCCACCCGTAAGAAATGTTGAAAAACACTTATATAATACGATTGGCTTAAAAATATGCTCTCAGATAAAATTTTGATTGCAAAATTGAAAAACTGTATTTTGGCACTTGGTGGTCCTGGCTCTGGTACTATTTGCGTACTATGGTACTATGGTACTATTTGCGTACTATTTGCGTACAGCGATAAAGATAGCCTGTGCAGGCTTGCATGACTTCATGACTCCTTATCATCAAACAGAGGGCTCCATTGAGCGGAGCTCTCCATCGCTCAAAATAGTGAAATCATCTTAGTACTGTATTAGTACTGTATAACAGGACAGTGCAGCAGTTTCCAATATATCATAATAATATCAAAGATTATGGAATGTGAAATCAATCAGGACGAGCATACTATCATACAATCATACAATCAGGGAAGTGGGTTTTTCCTTATTGTCACTATTGTCATTATTGATCACTATATAAACTCAGGATTTGCAATTTATCTGCTTCATAACTGTAGCAAAAGTCAGACTGAGAGCATCAGACTTGTTGAACATTTCATTTGCACCCTTAGAAAAATATTTGCTGATAAAATGATCTGTAACTACGTGTTTAAAATCAACATAAATGAGGAGGCAAAATTGTCGAACAATATATATTCGGATACCTACAACAACAATCTATTCTTAACAGTTTATAGGGAAGATGTTCTCAAAGTTAACTTCCCCGGCACAGGTAATGTAAAGAATGAAAATTGATTGAGATTTATATTATTTAATTGAGTAAAACAAATGACTTTGCAATCAACAGAATATATTATGAGGTTTTCTGAATCCAGATTATAAATGTACCGGTACACGTTTTAGAAGTTAACAAAATCCAAATACTTAATATTTTAAACTTAGAGTTGCGTTTTTTTATGATTTTATTATCTGAGCAAAGTAGTATCCCTTAGCTCCACAAGCAAAGCAGTCAGAGTAACTTCTTCTCTCGGTTAAGTAAGGATGATCGGCTTTTAACTCAAATTAATAATGTGATATGGACGACATCCCTTTCTAATTACAGAAAAGAAGACTATGCGGGAGAGTTGGATATCTCAGTCAGCTACAAAACTTACTAATGACCTCCAAATTAGCGTCAATAAATCGGTATCTGCTGAAATAAAGAACAATGTGACTCCGCGTAAGTAAAATATGGGCAGCGTAGATTCTTCACACGCTATTGATAGATGATGTTGGGACATATTGGTGAAAAAATCCTGAATTATATAAATGTATACTTTATTATTGCCGATCAAAGTCAATGACAAATCCTGAATTAGGAAAAGAGAGCTTTGTTTAAATAGAGCACCAAAGGTTGGGGTGTTTGATTTAAAATGTAGGATTTTTCAGCTTAAGCGGTGAGGCGCTTTTATTTATGGGTTTTCCATTAATTAATTAATTCAAATCCACACCAGGAGACAAATATTACTTACAATTTCTATTAGTTTATTCCACTTTCAAGATTCAAGACCATCCTAGTTGCACATAGCTCTTATTTTAGTATGGTCTGGGTCTAGCCTGGGCAGGATATCAGGGATGGATGCGCGGGGAGGGGTCTGAGTTTACAGAAATTGTTTGGAATAAAAATTTCAAACTGCATCAATCTGAAAACACATGAAAAAACGTAAATTCTTGTTTTATTCCTACCATTTCAGCAGCACATCATATGAAAGAACTAGGGAGGAACAAGTCTCAAATCATCATGGCTGAGAAACCAACTTTTACAAAGACTACACGCAAAGATAGTATAAATAGATTAGATGCCAGCCAGGTTAGTATCTTCCTCAACAGAGTAAACAAAGATTTTATAACAAGGAAACGACGCCGATAACATACAATTATAATTCAGAGTTATTGTATCTAGCCTGTCTTGACAAGCTTTGTTGTTGGGGGGGGGGGAGGAGAACAAATAAGCTTGTCACGACACGTTTCATTCTTTCATGGTAACCTATGCTGGCTCAAAATAACTTCTTAATCTGTTTTCCGTTAACAGGTCATGACAGCTGATACGATGCGCATACCCTCACTCAAAGCTACTGTGAGAAAAACCATCGCTCAGCTCAACGTTTCTTTCTCAGAGGGTCTCAACTCTTCGGCAATAGTTCTGTGCCTGCTCATCTCTCTAGTTCTAATGATTATAATTCTGAGTTCTTGGAGTTGTGCCAAATTGGAATCACCTGCAATCTGCAACGTCTGCTGTGAGTAGACTGACATAGGAATCACTTGTCACCATTGATAGCTTTAGTGACCATTTTATATATTACATTTCATTTAGATTGTTTGGTCAATATGTCATGATAAAAAGTATCCCACAATGCAATTATCTGGAATTCCTACATTGCTGAGGGATTAAATGATTACAAAAATTTGACCTTGTGTTCCAGTTGAAGGTTCTATTTTGGGAATTATTTTAATACGTACCTTCAAAATGGAAGTACATTATATTTGTTCCGCTGCTGCTCTGCTACTGCACAAGGAATCACAACTGTCTTGGCTTCTTCAGTGCAGGAATCTTTCAGTATTAGTATAAAAGTTTGGCTTGTCATATTCTCGGCAGCTATTCCAATTTTGTTCGATGAGATTGACAAAAACCTTGAGCAAGCAATGTTATCCTTCATAAGAAGATTTGTTTTAATTTGATTATCTATAAGTCATCACTTAATTGGTAGAATGAAGAAGTTTTTCAGAATCATCGGGAAATATCAATAGGTTTAATATACATAGTGTGATTTGTTTCATTTTAACAGTTCAAATCCAAATAAACGCTCATATTCATTTTGAACCTCACCATTATATTTTACACAGCAGACAGTTTCCCGATATATTTCTTGTTTGTCCACCATACCGGTATGTCACTCAAGCTAAACCTCTTAGGTTTACATGAGAGAGGGAGGGACCGATAATGCAGCATATCATACCCACATCTCCCTATTATTATTTAAAGATTATGTGCTATGTGACCTATCAGCATTTATTCTCTTATTATAGATAAGAAGCAGCTGAATACTCAGAAAATGGCTGTTGAATCTAAACAGATGAGCACTGAGGCGATCGTGCCAGCTAGCTGTGAGAATGCTGCCGAGTCTCTAAGACAATCTTTCCAACGAGAACTGGAACAACAAGTTAGAGCAGCTCTAGATAGGTGAATATGAGATCTAACTTAATTCATCAGACCCTGTACGTCTATCTCCGCTCTCTCTTCAACATTATCGGGTTGCAAGAGTCAGGGGGGGTGGGGGCTAAGACTACACTATCCTGAACACAATCTGATGATAAACAAAGGGGGAGCAACTCCAAGTTACTCAAGCTTCAAAATAATTAAACTATGATTATTGGCTGGGTCTTTGTCCATGCCTGTTTGCAGTACAATTTAGTTTTTAAGATTTTTTGCAAGGGTTGGGTTTGGGGTCAGACTGAGAAGAGTGATCATTTGATTTTGAAAGACATTCCCAGCTGTAGCCAAAATGTTGGATTTGGCTCTGATCTGATTGGCTGTAGGGTGGGAAAGAGAGGCAATGCCAGGAGACTGGAAATACCTCCCTCCTACCAGCCAATCAGAGCCAAATACCTCCCTCCTACCAGCAATCAGATCAGAGCCAAACACCTCCCTCCTACCAGCCAATCAGAGCCAACACACTGGCTAACCAGGCATCTCTACTTATATAGCTACCGTAGGTGTTGTCTCTAACCCATATATCTGATTGTTTTATAACAGTATGAAAGGACAGATGGTAGCTGATATGAGGAATGCAGTACGCTCTGAGGTAGATAAGGCTCTGCAGAGTCAGCAGACATTACTTACTGATCAGCTCGAGGCTATGAGATCTCAGGCTGCTACTCCCGCTCCTGACTCTCAGTCTAATATCAAGAATATCATGGTATGTTTGTACTGTGAATGTAAATCAAAACAATGGTTATGGGTTGTATGCGGCTTGAAGTTCCTACATGGCATAGTTTTACTGCGCTGCCTTTGTTCAGGAAGTAATCAATATCAGATGGATCTTTCATCAAACTTAAGGTCACCTTCTTAACTGATGAAGAGCTGTAAAAAACTGCTTCAGCTTGGCAAACTGTCAGTTTGAGTTCTGTGGAACTACCTATTCTTCTGGGTGTAAAATTTCTAACGGATCTTGACAAATAGGGTTGGCTGTAAATTTTAGAATCATAATGTTCACAGAGAGGTATGTATCACACGGGTGGTTTCTGTTCAATGAAAATTACCATAGAGATCTAATATAGTGTCAAACAGTCTATGGCAAAAAAAGAACGATTTGATCCGACAGACTTGGATCTGCCATCACTGATTTAAAACCATTAAGCATTGCCAGAGATAGCAATCTATTAAAAAGTGTTCATTGTCGGTATAAAAGTGGTATTGGTATTAGGGTATGAGTCGTGTTTCATGTAAGATTTTATAACAAGATTTTTGCCTGGAGTTTGTGCTTTTCCCGGCCACGCTATCCAGAATATCACATCTAACCTTAAACAAATGAAAAATTATTGGATGTATTCTTTAAAAGAATGTATTCAAATGATATAAGATTTCTGCCTTATCTCTCAAATCACATCACACTCAATCTATCATATCATTGAATCAGCGTAAGCCATATACCTATGCAGTATGCTAGCCTGCTAGATATATGATTTGTTCTATTTGTCCTGTTGGTATTATTAAACTACACTGTAAATATATCATAGACCTTATACGTCTGACCAGGAAGTTGGGGACTATGTATTTAATGTTTTGTTTTGTCTTCATTCACAGTTACTTAGCCGAAGCTGTCAGAGCCCTAGATCCTCAGGATTCCATCACAAGCCAACATCGAAGCTCTGTGATTTCCATGTGTAAGGAGAAGTTAGCAGAGTTCCTCACCAAGAACCCGTCATCCCCCCACAAGCGTACCGTTCATTCTATCGAGAAATCTATCAAGTCTGTACTCCGGTACGCTCGTACCTGAACCTAACTAGTACACTGTGAGATAGATCAAAGTTTAATCAAAATGCCTGAATTCCAGTTGCTCCCTTCCACTGAGCAACTCCCAATGCAAGCAGATGTATTAATCTTGGTCCAACCATTGAGGGTGGGATATAACCCCACCCTCCCTGGTCCAACTGTGAGAGGATAAGGTGCACAAAGAGTACAAAATATGTACAGTTTTCATTTTCCTGTATTTGTGTTGCTTCTACAATTTTTATACCCGCCGCGTTTCTGTGGATACATAAAAGTCGGACATGATCCATTGATCCATGCTCCATGACCCATGATCCTTGCATGATCCATCCCATCCATTGCATGGTCAGTGAGGTTGTCCGAATTGTACAGACTGTGGATTTATTTAAACAGACATTATTACTATTATTAGTTTGTATGGCGTGGAATGTTATCATGAGGGTCGGTTTGGTTTGTATTAGACGTGTGACTGATGTGTAACTTTTTTGTTTGTTTTTTTATACCTGGTTTAGGTAATAAAATACAGAAGTTATATTCCATGGTGTTTAATATGTTTCTTCAGTGGTATTCGTTGAATTTCCACCAGAGCCTGCATATAGATCCTCAAGTATAACTGGTTGTGGGGAACAGGGGTTGTGATGATGATCTTGCCTTGTGACACAGCTACAAATAAAGACACCGCGTGACTCAAGGCTCATGATAATCAAGCATAAACTCTCAAAACATGTAGAGCAAACCTGTGGACAAAACCAAAACAGCAGTTAACGCATTGACTCCACTTGGAAATGCAGGGGTGAATCCTCACAGTTTGTCACTGATTTATAAATAAATAAATGGAGCATGTGCTTTTCATTATCACCATAAAGACATGGTTGTATTTCCACCAATGCCTGCATTTATATCCTCGCGTATATCTTGTTTTGGGGATCTGGCTTTATAATAATAATCTAAGCCTTTTCACGGGCTGCAAAAAAGTAGCCGCATGATAATCACACACAAAGTTCTTGAAACATGTAGAGCAAGCAGTTTTACTTCATTCTTGATGCTAGTTTCAAAGAAATTTTCTTATCTTATCAAATCATGGACAAAACAGAACTTTGACTCAACATGGAAAGGCAGGAGTGAAGCCTCACAGTTTGTCACTGTTTTATGAAACAAGGATTCTGCCAATACTTCAAGCAAAAAAAGACACCACGTGACAAGGCTCATGATAATCACACATAAACTCTCAAAACATGTAGAGCAAGCTGTTGACAAAACCATTACGGCACTTCAAGTATTGGCTCAACTTGGAAAGGCAGGGGTGAAGCCTCACAGTTTGTCATTGTTTTATAAATAAATAAATGGAGCATGTGCTTTTCATAATCACCATAAAGACATGGTTGTTGAGAGTACATGTAAAGGTGTTATAAATAGATTAAACAACAGCCAGGTTTGTATCTTCCTATACAAAGTTAACCAAGTTTTCACAACATGGAGACAACTTCAAAAGAATACAATTAAACTTCAGTCATTGTATCAAGCCTGTTTTGACAAGTTTTGTTGTGGATGGAAGGGGGGGGGGTAATGGACAAAAAAAAGCTCGTCAAGACAGGCTACATTTCTTTTATAGTAACTTATGCTGGCTTAAAATAACTTCTTTAATCCGTTTTCCTTTAACAGGCCCTGACAGCTGATATGATGCGCATTCCCTCGCTCAAAGCTACTGTGAGAAATACCATCGCTCAGCTCAACGTTCCGGTCTCAGAGAGTCTCAACTTCTTGGCAACAGTTCTGTGCCTGCTCTTTTTTGTTGTTTTTATGATTATAATTCTGAGTTCTTGGAGTAAAGTCAACATTTGATATGGAAGCAAATCGAACGGACATCACTTCGTTGCAACTGTTCAATAAATAAACCCTCATTCTGATCAAACCTAGGCAAATCAGCCTTTATTAACACATTAAATACAATTGTAACTAAATTGACCCAGCCTTATAAATCTTTAGCCTTATGAATCATTATCATTAAATCCTACCAAATGTTGTGAGCAGTAGTTATGTCAGCGATTTTTAAAGGTTTATCACTCTGTTTGAATAAAGATAATAAAAATAACTTGCATTTTTGTTAATGTAGGTCAACAAGTTATTTTTAATTCACTTTAATTATTAAGTTTTAGAAAACCTCAATAAGTAAATAAAATGAATAAATAAAATCCATGATGATTATTTGATGATGTCACACTCTGCTGGTATTCTGATCTATATAGACTATAGAGTTACAAAGCAAGGCGTAGTTTTTCAGTTTCTCTTATTATACAGGCAACAGCATTTTATCGTCAAGAAAGATAATATTCTTATTCTGAGATTACATTTATGGGCTTTGCCTTAATTTATAAGAATTTGGAATAGGGATAGCCTGTCATGACAAGCTTTGTTCGATGGGTTAGGGGGGGGGGGGACAAGCTTTGTTCGATGGGTTAGGGGGGGGGGGACAAGCTTTGTTAGATGGGTTAGGGGGGGAGGCAAGCTTTGTTCGATGGGTTAGGGGGGGGACAAGCTTTGTTCGATGGGTTGGGGGGGGGGCAAGCTTTGTTCGATGGGTTAGGGGGGGGACAAGCTTTGTTCGATGGGTTAGGGGGGGGGGGGACAAGCTTTGTTCGTTGGGTTAGGGGGGGGGGACAAGCTTTGTTCGATGGGTTAGGGGGGGGGGACAAGCTTTGTTCGATGGGTTAGGGGGGGGACAAGCTTTGTTCGATGGGTTTGGGGGGGGGGGACAAGCTTTGTTCGATGGGTTAGGGGGGGGACAAGCTTTGTTCGATGGGTTAGGGGGGGGGGGACAAGCTTTGTTCGTTGGGTTAGGGGGGGGGACAAGCTTTGTTCGATGGGTTAGGGGGGGACAAGCTTTGTTCGATGGGTTAGGGGGGGGGGGCAAGCTTTGTTCGATGGGTTAGGGGGGGGGCAAGCTTTGTTTGATGGGTTAGGGGGGGGGGACAAGCTTGTCAAGACAGGCTAGAATATGGAAAGGGTGGTTATATTTGATGGGATGATAAATTTACAAAATATGTCTGTCTCAACTCTGGAATGCATCTCCTGTCGGATTTACTGAATAGGTGGTGTTTCCCATTACACATTTATTGTAGTCATTTGTACATGAATAAAAAATATGGTTTCAGAAATTGCTGTTGACATTCAACAACTTTTATGCATTATAGCTATTGATACAGATTTTTAGTAGAAGCAAAATCATAATTTCCAATTTTACTTCTGAAAGTTCATATACAAGCAGGGTACTCTAATAATTCTGTCAGTTCACGCAATACCTGACCTCACTAATGTTTGTAACCTTCCCCATCCGCTTCTATGCCATGAGTGGGACCATCTAGCGTTGTACTGTATATACCCAGCAGCTTAATATGTGATGGTACTGTATAAACCCCACATTGTGCCAGACTCCTCATTGTCTCCATCTAATAAAAGCGAAATAATCAATTTAAAGTATCAGGTGCAATTCTGTTAGCTTAACTCTATTCTACGGGGCAATTATACTTCATATCACCCTATAGGCTTACTACACAAGTAGGTTAGCAATATAGGTAAAAATAACGATACCGATCACAATTTACCCAACCTTCTTCACAGCAAAAAAATTATCAAACAGGTGCTCTTTGATCAAATGCATGATGAGCTTGCATAAACTGTTATCTCGTATTTTGCAGACCAATGCAAGAGACAGAAAGCGTTGCTTGTGTCACGGTTGGGTGCAAATCTCAGGCATGTTTTTATTGACATTTCAGCATCACCAGTTCTTGACACAATACACTCAACATATTTGTTTATCAACCTACATATATAACTACATCTAGTATAGACTTACAGTTTGAGGACTTTGTCTTTACCACCACTAGCCACCCTTTGGCCATCAGGACTCCAGTCTACAGCATATACCTGCGTACACAGAACAAGTATGTTATATTATATATATTATATCATTTTATATATTATATATGTTACAATCAAAACATTGAGTGTGAGTGCAGTTTTTCTCATGGGTAGGTGTTTGCTGTGTTTGGCCTTATAGGACTAGGGTTTGTTTGTTTTATTCTAAAACCCTCTCTCCAGAGATATTTACATAAAATAAAAACTAGATAGGGTAGATAGGGGTAACAAAAAGTTGATACTGTTACACCATATATTTCAACAAGTTTTTTAAGTGCAGCATCAAATTTGGAAACATTTCATCGCATTGTTCTCTCCTTCCAAAATTCCACATAGCAACAATGAAGTCTCGCCGAAGATATAAATATATATATATATATAAGTCAGTGATTAGGATCCTTATGACAGAAGTATTAGGGGTCGTGAAACTCGAACGCGTAGACCTGGCCCTCATAACCATCAAACATGGCCGCTGTATCAAACATGGCCGCCGTATCTGTACTCACCTCATCAGCGTGTCCGGGCAGATCACCCTGAAGTTTTCTAGTCTCAATGTTCCACACTTTGAGGGTAGAGTCACTACTACCACTGCACAGCAGACGACTATCAGCGGACCAGGCTATCTGATATACACGATTCACATGACCTCTCAGGGAAGATAAGTACCTGGACAATATATATATATATCATATCATATATGATAACAGCTCAATTCCTAAAGACAACAGCAGTTCCCAGTGGTAGGCAACTCCAAAATACTATCAAAACCTCCTAAATGAGTTCTCATATATATACACGATCACATGACCTCGCTGAGATGATAGGTACCTGAATAATAATATATCATATAATATATGGTAACAGCTCAATCCCTAAAGACAACAGCAGTTCCCAGTGGTAGGCAACTCCAAAATACTATCAAAAAGTACTAAATGAGTTATCATACATGTACACGATTCACATGACCTCTCAGAGATGAAAGGTGGTAGCTGGATAATATATATGAGATGAAGTCACGTCATGATTGAATTCACCAATCATAGGTTTTAATGTCTCAGTTTGTGATGACAATGCAGTGGTAGACACTTTGTATATGCTGTCAAAAACTACTGAAATTGTATTTCACTGCCACAAATAATCTGGGTTGAATCATTGGATAAATGAATAATGGTGTTAATTCACTTTAATTTATTCTGTGACACCAGCCATCCAAAACTTTGTGGTCCTAAGATGATAATTATACAGACTTACTTGCCAGTCTTGCCGTCCCATATTTTGATGGATTTATCGAATGATGCGCTGGCGATGAGTCGAGTATCTGGAGAGAAGACGACCTGATTAACGAGCTGATGATGTCCAGTCATACGAGCCACCTGCTTTTTCTCGGTCTCTGGATGCCACATGATTAGCGTGAAGTCATCGGAGCCTGTCACCAGAACCTCATCTCCTGAACCCTGGGTGGGAAATAAGAGACGTCATAACATTAAAAATAACATTAAACGTCAATCTAGCAATAGACTACTTATTCAGTGTAGACTGACATAAGGTTGGGTTTGCGGCTTAAAATATTACTTGCAGCATGCAGATTTATTTTTTGTTCTAGTCATCTAGTCAAATGCAGACATGTTATTATTGAGATTACAGTCGTTGACATACTATTGTATAGCTAGCTTGGTTTTATGCTATAGAATTCAGTGACTCCTACTGTTGTCACATCTACTACAAAACTTGCCATATTGTAATAAGGTGAGGTTTTACCAAACAATTTTTATCAATCAAATTCAAACTTGAGTTTCTGTTACTTCTACTAGCCTGTGATCGTAGACTATTGTATGTTCAGGTAGCTATCACAGTATGCTGTCAAGCACAGCCCTTCTAGTGCACTTTGCGCACCTTTCAATTCAGGTTGGTTATCTTTGCACCGTAGCGAGTTAACTATTTCAAATGTGCTTGAGTTCTCAAACTGAAAAGTCACCCCACCGATGCTGGGAAGAAGTTAGCTTTCGTGGGCAAACTGTAAATAGGTCATTTGGGCCAGTTTATGGCACTGTCGTTATAGTGCAGAGAGACTCAAACCACAGGGCAGACTGTTTCTCGTGTGGGCAGAGCCATATGACAATGCATGTTGCAGTGATCATTATTAGGGCAGGTTTTTTCATTGGTTTTATGACAGTACCAGAAGTGGTTGCACTTAACGGGACCGTTGGGCAAGTGGTTGGTTGTAACACCTAGTGTAACTCACCGCCAAACTGCCTGACATAAGCATAGTATTGATATGTACCTATTCAATAATATGATGTCTCTGTTTCAGCGTTGAGTCACTGTGCGGTGTGTATATTTCAACACACTTAATTTGACAAGGATAAAAAAGTAAACCAAATCTTCTCATAAGCTACTGTAAACAGTGTGCGGAGGCAGCTGAACAGCTCTCACAGCTTCCATCTTTTACTTATTATACATTTCTTTTTGTCTTCTCACTTAAGAAACCAGATTCAACATATAAAGCGCCTTCAATCATTTGCAAATACATTTATAGACACTCTTTCATTGGTATTGTGTTTGATTTGCCAGCAAGTCGGGGGAGATAAAGGCTAATTTATAATGACATCATAGTACCAGTGTAACAAAGTCTGATTGTATAATTACAATCACGAAAAACCAGAGCGATTACTTTTCACTCAAATACCTAAATGTATTCATAGATCAATCAGCCAAAACAGTAATTAATAATAGCTTAAGTTTCGCATTTCACTGGAAGAGAAGACAGCAGATAGCTGTAGCCTTTTTGCATCAAGGAGAAAGAAAAAATAATCCTTGAGTTAACAATTTCACCTTCAATCTCAAAATGGGTTGCTCATTTTTCTGAAGTTATCAACTGAGCTACCCTTAATTTCGGAGATCCTTTTGGCAAACACTCTGGCTGTGTTTTTCAGTGCAAATATTATAAAGGATTATACTTCATCATCATTTACTCACCTTAACTGCCTGATATCTGCTCAACGCCGCTTTTTGTTTTTCTTCCGCTAAAAGCACATTTTAACAACTCAATTACTTGTGAATTAAGTCGAATGTATTTTTGGTAAGGCCTGTTTATAGCATATCATGTGAGCAAATTATAACTATAATTTTAAAACATGTACGCCTTACTAGCCTTGCCACACAGCCATAAAACAAAGGGGAGTGGCTGTTTGACATGGCTAATAATGTAAGGCTACAGCGTAAGGCGCTTCATTTAGAAGTTTTGTCATTGACAGTAATATACAAAGCTTGCAAGAAATATGCCATGTCATTCAACTGGCACCATTAAAAACTTACAACATAGAGTGGAGTAACGTTGGTGGACAGACACGTTTAGAGGTGGCAGGTTTTAGACACACTGACATCGAGACTACATTATGAGCATGTGTATCTCTGATCGTCAGTGGTGGAAATGGAAAAAAATAAGTGCCTATACACCAATCCATACAGATCAATCCAACCGTAACGCTGGCCGCGAAGCAGTCGAGCAGCGGGCACAGTGGGGTTGGGTCCGGGAGGGGCGCAGCGGCCTCCCGATGATGGGGGTGAGGGGGTTCCCCGCAATTTTTTTTGGATATTTGTGCCCTAATTACAGTGTTTCTGGTGTATCTTTTTGACTTTTTGAGCCTAAATCTAAGAGCATGTTTAGTAAATAGTGCTGCCTATGGCATTGAGACTTTGGGCTCAAGCAAACAGTAAAGTAACAGTAAACAAACCCTACAATACAACATAAACAAACTTATCCAAGCATACAAAGTGCACAGCAGTGATAGGTTACAAGTGCCTATACACTTATTGAAGGTGTATAGGCGTTGATGTGAACTTCCTATACACCGTATAGGCCCGTATAGGCCCATTTCCACCACTGCTGATCGTGAGAGTCAATTTAGTATGAGTTCCTAACATCTTCCCGCCCCTAATAAATGCAATATGCCACTGGTCGTCACACCAATTTCCCTCTGATGGTACTCATGCTAAGTGAATTAGTTCACTCTCAATTGATCAGAGATATACATGCGATAGTATATCACATGATCATTATGGGTTTTAGATATTACCAAAGACTGTAGATATTATCTATAGTCTCTGATATCACTCTTACCTGATGAGGAGTCTTCACTATAGACTATACTAGCTTTAGCTGGATTAAAAGCTCCAGTTCTCATCACATAATCTGTATTCAGAGCCAGAGTGTTCACCCAATGTGCGTGACCTTGCAATGTCCTACACATAACACCGTGGAAAAAATATGGAGAATTAAGTTATTTTCTGTGGAAAAATATGGAGATCACAGTATCCACAAGAGTTTTACTGGTTGGCCTAACCTGGTGATGTCATGCAATCTTAGCCTTGCAGATAAGTTTTAATTTCAATGTGGGAATCTTTTTGTTATGAGATAAAGACACAAGGACTCCGGCCTTGCAAAGTCCTATAATTTACTGCTGGGATATCATCATCTTTTACTTGGAAACTGAAACACAACATCAATTAAGCCGAAGTCTTCGCAAGCAAAATTTTTAATAAGCCTGAAGCATGTGACGATCAAAAATAATAGATAAAATAATGGAAATAGCATAGAATCTTGTGACTATTCATAGTTTTTTAGCCAAATCATTGTTATCACTATGATCAAAACCACCGATTTTGCTCAGAAGTTATCTGGTTTAATTTGGCAGCGAGTGATAAGGGAATCGATACCCCTAGCAGGTCGTGCTCACAAAGCAAGCAGTAATCTGATAGGGATCTTGGAAGCTGTCAATTGAAGGCTGCCCACCCTCCTCTCTACCTGGTAAAAGTCAGTTTCTTACAAAAACAAGCACTACTCACATCGTCAGCTCTCCATACTTTGATGGTTCTATCCTGAGATCCTGAGTATATAAGGTTAGTACCTCCCCATCTTAGACAGGTAACACACTGTGCATGGCTACTAAGTGATATCTTACACTGTGATAATACTGTATCCCATATACGTCTAGTACAGTCTTACAAATACCAATAACAAATATTAATTCTGGAGAAAAGGGAGTACAAAGCAGAGAAAAACAGGGATAAGAACAACATGGATAAATGTGAATCAGGGTTGCAGCAGAAAGTAAACTAAAAGCAGGCTTGATCTGGGCATGTGGCAATAGGGCCGAGACAGGTAAGTTTGATTTGAGTATCAATGGGATTGATGTTTTGAATCTAAGTAGGCATAGAGTGAAGCACTTGGTTGGCAATTTTGTATGTGCTTAGAGTGTCAATGCTGTCCAAGTTTGGTTGCTGTCAGCAATGACAGTCTAGTCTTGATTACTTTTGAAAGGGAGATCATTTCAATTTCTTTGTCTCCCGAAGATGATTCTGGTGACTGTTGAGGTCCTACAATACTTACTTTAGATGAGCTAGCCAGAAGTCTGCTTTCACCATCCCTATAAAAAATTATTAATATATATTATATAAAACATAAGAGATCGGCCTTAACCCACTGCTGCCACAGCTGAGCTTTGCCAACTGATCATTTCTCAATCCACAGACTAAACTAAAAACCATGTTTCACTTATTTTAGTTAGGTGACTGTGTACAAGTAATTAGTTATATGATACCATAGTAGATACATATATGTCGATTAAAACTGTTTAAAAGACAGCCAGTATATTTCTGCAGAACTGCCTTGAGCCCTTTTTCTTCTTCGTCTTCTTGTTTCCTTTACCCGTTACCTAAATATTTGTGAACAGTAGAATTGTCCATCTTTATATTTTGGCCTTGACATCGATAATAAACTACTTTTAGTTTAGCTTGTTTTTTTACGCTCAAAACTATGCTGCTTAACTTTTTACAGTACAGTGATTAAATTGATTGACTTACCTTACTTACTCTCTTTGTTTGTTTGCCCTGAGTGAAAATATAATTTTAAAAACAGTTTCGAAAGAAAAACCTCTTATGTGAAAAGATAGTTTTCTGAACAGCAGTGGTGTAACATAGCCAATGTTTTGGCTCCGAATGTTTCGCTCTGATTGTTTGGCCTTTATTTTTTGGGTCTTTTTGTTGGATCGCTCTTTACAACCCAACCAATCAGCGCCAACAAATTGACTAGGTGTGGCTAATAATACAAGAAAGTTCAACAATATCATCATACTTCATTTGCATTGCATCAACAAATGTATCTAGAAAAATAAAGCAGACAGAAAATTATGAAGTCTGAAGTGATATATATGTGAACCATTACTTGAATATTGATACAACTTCTCTAGGTTTAGAATATCTTGTGCCTCAATCACAATTGTCTATCGGAGTTGTGTCATAGCCAACTCTGGAAAGACAACTTCTTGTGCTTTCCAAATAATCTCCCTCGGTTACTCCTTTCTGATGAAAAATATATTAGAGTATTTTATCACAGCAATTTGGATATTTTATAGAAGTTTTCTTATTAGTTTTGCTTTGAATAGGAGAACAATGGTGGGGTGTCAATAATTTCTCTACAAGAGAAACAATTCCTCGTACATGGCTCAAATAATGCTGGCAGGTGCTATTTGTAATGCTCAGTAGGCCATTTCATACGAGCCAAAACAATATTCACATATGAGTTCTAGATATATATGTAAGGGCTGATTTCATCAACAGTCAGTCATCAGGTAGGTTTGTTAGAAATCACATCATTTTGTCGGGATGGATAGAAGGTTTATCTCACTGCTGATTATCACAGGTGTGTCAGCCCTACATCAACATGGGTCTGAGTAAGTCAACTGGTTTACTTTGTGGTCAGATGCCAGCAATAGAAGAATTCCATGAAATTTTGATTTTCCGAATAAACTGAGCTGAACCGTATTTCTAAATGAAACCTATGACGTTTTTTGTAAATTACCATTGATTTTATTTGATCATTTTCAATTTTATCCTGACCATACATCAGACAGTGTTAATATTGTTACAGTGTATTCAATTATGTATTTGTTTACTTTCTTTCACACAGAAACGACGACCCGATTGTGGCACACTTGAGCCTAGACCTGAAGTCACTACTTCCGCCCGCTCTCGGAAAGGTTAGTTTTATTTGAGTTTGATTGTGTTGCCTTAATTCTTCAAGGATCTAAAGTTATGCCCCTACCTTAGTTCCAGTTTGAAAGTACCAGAAGGTAGCAGGGCAACTAAATACATATTGAAATGCGTGTATCAACATTTGCCTTTATCCTTGTGTCTAATCTGAATAAAAGAACCTGCCGTTTAATTTTAAACAAAATTTGTAGTTACTGGGCAGGTACAAGACTGAGAAACTGGAAACAGACATCCACGCTAATGACTTTCACCTTACAGATGACACAGAACCATAAAATCAAACAACAGAACCCGCACCTTACCATCAGACCTCAGCAGAACCAGGTAGGTTATCTATTCCTTCTTGCTCGTTCCCTAGATGGAAAGAAAGGTGCTTTTGAGTTGAGGTACTATGAACCAAGCTGGGACAAAGGAGGAGAGAAACTCACCAAAATTAAGCAAATAATTGCAAGAATATATCAATTTGGCTGCCAAAGGTTTTAAAGATAATGCACAAGGGGCAATGGCTGTATTGAAGACGTTAAAAGTGGGTGTTGGTGCAATGAAGCATAAATGGCTTTTCTTTGTCCAGCATGAGGCTTCAAAACTCAGGTTCATCAAAGAAGATCGCATTGCTACGGATTCTTAAACCCGTTTGGGTTGACACTTGATAAAGGAAATTTATCACGCATATCTGCATGTGTGAAACGGCTTTAGTTTAGAACATGGTATATAGTGTTGACATTTTTTTAAAAAGTTCTCACTATGTCAGCACTTCATTGTTAACAGTGCAAAGAATTTGGAATCAGATAATGCAGCTACTTTATATTAATAGCCACTACTTTTTTTCTGATTATGCAGGTCAAAGATTCTCCTGATTCAGTATACAGACAAAAGCCATGCTCCACAATGATTGTGATGCATGTCTCTAACGTTCATACTTGATTTGTAGTGACTGATTACGAATACGAATGTGATAAGCCGAGTTGTAGTGGTCAATGTAGCTCAGATTGTGGTGGTCTGTGTATGTGTACTGATGGTAAAATACTGGAATCATCAAATGCGTGTCCTCAAAGTGAGTTATAAGCCCCAAAAGTTGGTACGCTTGAAAACATATATGACATATATTGTAATTTAGTCTGTGCCTAGCTGTTTTTAATATATAAGATAGCGATAGTCTCTTGTTTAGGAACACATTTATGATCCCACTCTCTCTCTATTGCATGCAGTATGAATTCAAACTGGTGAAAGCAACTTGGCGCCGAATATGGCGGCCAAGCCCTTAAGGCACCCTTATTTCTCAGTCTTCGGCCAGAGTCAGAACTTGAGATTTTAACCCACATTACCAACACCAGAGAAAATAACGCAACAATTACTGAACACACAAGAAATTTACTGTGAATAAAAACGTGAATGCGATCATACAGTTTTGTGTAGACACCACATACTGCTATGCTCTTTGCTCAATCTCTTATACTCGGTTTTGTAGATGGATGCAACATAGGTGGAAGTGTTATCGGAAATCCTCCAGAACTTGGAAAGAGAGAGGAAGAGACGAAGCTGTTATCATTACTAAGAAGAGTTCTCGGCAGAGACTGATCCTATCTGTTCTCGATCCAATAATTTAAATCACAAACTGAATACAGTAAATTGAATAACCAGTATTTACATAATGTAATCTTGATCTTTATCTGTAATCTTAAAATTGAGGCAAAAGGAGGGAACACAACCTAACCACACAAATAATACATTATTTAGATGCAATATACTCAGTTTGTATTTGGGCTGAATGAATAAAAATGTAACAGTTTTAATATAAAACAAATCACTACTAAATCAGCAGTTCAACGTGTGGTATAACGTGGAGAAGAATAAAGTTCGAAAATCTTAACAATATACCTCATTTACGCTGGCAAATGTATATCGAAACAAATAAAGACAATGTGTCAATATAGAAAAGATGAATTTAATAATGAGGCTTGAACAGACCTTTAATTAGAACCAGTCGTGAAATCTTGAAGCAACTTCTTCAGGTTTTAGGATATTAGTTGAGGGAGTTATTCATAGCAATCTCCCTGTTTGCGCCGTAATCTCCAGTTTATTTCGGAGTTATGCCATGTTTAATTAAGAAAAGACAACTTCTTTTGCTTTTTTATCTGTATAGAATCTTGTCGATGATTTCAAATTGGAGATCAATGGTTATAAATCTATAATGTTAGCCACGAGCAAATATGACAATACCATGAATAAAATAATGCTAGAATGTGATTCTCTGTAATGCTCAGTAGACCATTTGATACGGGAAAAAAACAATAGTTCAAGATTTTAATGCCTTTATATATATAGTTTATATCAAGACTCAGTTGTCATTGTTGTAGTTCGTTTAAGACTCACATCATTTAGTCAGGATGGATAAAAGGCTTATCTTGCTACTGATAATCACAGCTGTTTCTGCCCTACATCAACATGGGCCTGAGTAAGTCAAACAAAAATCTGAATCAATGATTGTAAGATTATGCGTCTTTCTAAATAAGTTGATGTGATATCATGGTAGTAAAATTCCAGCATAAAAAAGAAGTGAAATGCCAGCATAAGTGAGAAATACTTGGTTGATTTTCTGACATGTTAAGTTAATGTTTAAAAAGTATTTTTCATTGGAGAAACATAAAATTAAGCAGAAACTGGAATTTCTTTGGGTAAGTTTTTGCTATTTATATTCCATTGTTACATAGTTTTCTAAATTTTCAGTTACAAAAGCAGCAGAGACGACAACCCAGTTGTGGTAAATCTGAGCTGAAGACTCTATTAGCGTCTGCTCTCGCAAAGGTTTGTCTTTATTTGATTTTGAGATTCTGACCTCAATATTACACGAGTTAGGGGTTTACAGCCACTCAAAAGTCTTACTCTGACCACTGTAGAACTGCCAGGGCATCTAGTGAATCGCAATTAGAATACCAAAATTTACCAATATACACCTTCCCCTCTTTGTCTCAGTAAATGATCATCTCAAAGTTTTTATTGTTGGCGCTGTACATATCAAAAGTAAGTCTGATTGCAATATGATAATTTTTTTTGCGCATTGTGGCGGCCGTGATGCATTTCAGAGTTATGGTTATGACATGGATTAATGTTTTTCTTTTATTAAGTACCCTTCCGGTCCTTAATTATCCGTTATAACTAGAAAAAAGAGTAACAAATTAGATACGCGACAATTCATGTTGATCTTGATAGTTTGTCAAAGTTTCTCAGGAAACATGTTCAGATGCATGCTTCAAGAGGGCCATTCTACTTGGAAACAAGCAAAACATTTTTTTTGCTTGTAGAGAACGCTACCCGGTACAACGATTACATAGGTGGCTACTCCAAAAGCGTTATCGGGAATCGTCCTATCGATGGGAAGAGAGAGGAAGAGGCCAAGCTGTTAACATTACTAAAAAGAGTCCTCGGCAGAGACTGATATCTGTTTTCAATACACAATCCTATTGCTTCACTATCAAACATCTACATGGTATAGAACAAAAATAACTTATTTTCGATCAGGCCAAAATACATATATATATATATATATATATATATATATATATATATATTTGAATTTTACTTGCCAATTAAGTCACTAGGACATATGGGACCATGCACAGCAATCATAACAGTTAAACAATCATGTTTGTTTCGGTAATGTAAGGGGTATTTGATAGTACAAGTTTGTTCTCTCTATGGTGGCGGTGAGCTATTGCAAAATTGGTTATCAAAGCGCGCATTCACAGCGGGAACAAACTTATTCAAGGTATTTATTGAGTGTCAGAAATTCGGGTGCTGAAAATGGGCAAAAAAATGTAACTTTTTGGTTTTTCCTCATCATACCTGATTAAAAATAACATAATGCTGAAGCTTTGATCCTCAGCCTCCATAATTATCATAATTATATCAATGGATTGAGCTGTTTCGATTAGTCGCAATACATAAATGTAGGTAGATCATAATACATATATTTTTGTAATTTCAAAAAAATTAAATCTTATGAGTTTACGCTCATATTATGACGTTGTATTCCCATTGAGCACACCTTAATCAGAGGCTTGTCTTGACAAGCTTACCACGACAGGGTAGCCTGAATCACTGCGGGAGGTAGCAACTTATGAGAGCCTCTGATGAGAACCTCTTTTGAGAACCACTCATTTTCAATACCACCAAACATAGAGAAACAAATACATCAATTATGCTAAATTCTAGCCTGTCTTGACAAGCTTTGTTCGGTGGGGGGGGGAGGGAACAAAGCTTGTCAACTCTTGAGTTGACAAGCTTTGTTCCCTCCACCCCCCCCCCCCCACCGAACAAAGCTTGTCTTGACAAGCTTTGTTCGGTGGGGGGGGAGGGAACAAAGCTTGTCAACTCTTGTTCCCCCCCCCCCCCCCACCGAACAAAGCTTGTCAAGACAGGCTAGCTAAATTCACGCTTGGGGCAGCTGCTGTGGGGAGTTGTCTATTCCCAAGTTTTTGAATTTATGTTTTTTGAGACTATAAACTTGACATTACAATGACCTTGAGGAAACTTGTCACATGCATAGACCTACCTATTATCAGAGCTAATATATCAGGACTGCGTAAGCTTTGCCTATTATTAGTAGGTCTATGGTCTTTGCATATCTTGACAGAAAGTAGCAGCTGCCACATTCACATCAGATGGTACAGCCAATGCTTCAGCATTAGCTGATGGCAGAGCCTGCTTCTTCCAGGTCGACCTCACCAGACCCTCTTCTCCCAGGTAGTAGCGGATTGTTGTCAGTGCAAAACTTAAATACTGTGATTCTGCCCTGCATACATTTCTATGATGGAAATCTGTATATTATAATTAGTTAGGCAAATAAACAGAAATCTTCCTTAAATAGGTAATTTAGAATACACCTTCTAGGTGAAAGAAAAACTGGGGCAATTAGTGATCAGTCCTTAGTACTGAAAATCTTGTCCGTTTACAGCTTTAAAACTTCAATTTAATTAACGCAAAAGAGGATTCTCAAAACTGTAAGGTTTATTCAAGATAGCTTAGTTAGTATACAACCTCTAAAATCCAAAGAGTCAAAAGTGGCAAAGAAAGGTCGGTGCTTGATGCTGCCAGATTTCGGAAAGCTGCTGTTGACTTATAACTTTGATAATTTGAACTCTTGATATATTTTATCAGATGTATATATCTGTGGAGACCACACGATGGACAGCCAATATCTATGTTATATTTCCTCGATGATTTCACCACCGCCAACACGGACTGTCAGTACTGGAAGTTCGCTGTGACAGGAGCCAATAACAACACAGAGCTAAAGGTCTGGTCGTGTGAGAACTGGTCCTGTCTTCAGACACTCAGGTGAAGAGATAATATACAGGTCGCAAAGTCTTGTAGTTGCAGTGACTGAGAAAATGCCTATCTTTCACTTTTCCACACCAATCTCGCAACCTACCTACTGAGGTGATGTCTCTCCAGCTTGAGGCTGGAGTTAGGATTGGGTTGATTGGTATACATAACCTGGATCGTAAGCCTCTCGGCCTATTGGCTAAGATCAAAGTGTCACTGCCAATGGCCGATTAGTGCCAGTTCAGTTTTGGCAGCTCGCTGCACACTTATGATTAGGAGGTCCTCTATGGCCTCACCTCTAGGATGCATTCTAGTTTTCTAGGATGTATCACATTCTCAGTATGAGGATTAGGGTACCTTGCGTCCTTCTTTAGGGGCAGCCCAATCTTCTGTTTCTTAGCAAACAGCAATGAGCAATGGTTTTTGAGACTTTGATGTATGACTGCATGTTGTAGTGTAAACAGATGGCCCGTATGGAGAGCACCATTGTATTACTTTATTACCAAGCCTATGGAAAGAACTGGTATTTTCAGAGGTTCCACTGCTAACATGAGTCTGTTAACATCCCGTCTGTATCCATTTTGTAGCATGCTTATACTCCATTTTGCCAACTTATGGAAAAAGATCGATGAGGCATTTTGAAGACTTACTTTGATGCTGCTATTTTGTATCACATCTTTTTCTCCATATTTTATTCTATCATGTGAGCGATTTCCAGCTTTAGAATCCAAATATTGAGGAAGTTATGATATCTCAAACTTTCAACGTGATAACCTTCAAATGGCATTGGGAATCAGCGGGCACACCTTGTGGGACGTCACAACGCGTCATACTTATTATGATATACCAAAGACTTAATAATAAACCTAGACAGGACACCGTATACAGCTCAAGTGATATGCTGATTGACTGCCCCCACCTAGAAAGGCCATAACTTCCTCAATATTTGGATTCTACAGCTGGAAATGCTCACAAGATAGAATTGACTATGGAAAATAAGATGTGATACAAAATAACAGCCTCAAGGCAAGTCTTTAAGCACATATTGCACGCATCTGAATGCCCGTGATTTTGCCTCCCCTCTTTTAATGATTCTCAGTAAGTTGAACAGTAAGTATAACACCATGTTATGATATTCTATATCTAGATTTGAGAGTAGAGAAACAGAAACTAGGCCGTGTCTTGTAGCAAATATCGACCAAAGTAGCAGATATCTCGTCATGTCAGACATCAACCACAGGGTAAGTTTACAGGTTGGTGAATCGCAGTGACCCTGAGGGTCAACTGCTGTCACTTATTAATTCTCACTAGTGTAAGTCATATAGTTATTTTATTGTATTATATCTCTATTGGGTTAACTGTCACTTCTAAGTTAGCTGGAAGCTTAGCAAGGTTTAACAGATAGGTCATCACAACCTTGTAATTTTGAAGTATCTGTGAATTGCTTCTATTTTGAGTTACCATTCCAGGCCAGTTAGATACTGGTCATTGCTTATTCTGACTCTTTGATAGTGGGTCAGTGGCTAGCAATTGCTAGTATATGCTGCATATGACATATACAATGCATTAAACACTATACATACACAATGACTGTGTACTTGTCTACTGACAGACTCATGGAAAGACATGTGACAGCTTGGAAAGACATGCTGACAAGCTGGAAAGACAGCTAAACCTACTACAAGGGGTCCCAGCAATGGGCCATGTAAGGCCAATAACCCTAACACGTACGCTGTGTTTCATAGGGTGGCAATGGTGGATTGGAATGTGCTGTGGGATGAGAGAACACAACTCCGAGTAGTGAATAGCGGGCTATCTAATTAGCGACATCGACCCATTCTTTTTTTGGGGATGGTGAGATGGCGCAATCGGTTAGCGCGCTTGCTATTCACTGCCAGGCGATTAGTGCCGCAGGAGTTGTGGGTTCGAGTCCCACTGGGGGAGCTTTCATTGTTGATTGTTCCAGCCCCCAGCACCCACGGGTGTATACCTCTCCTGTGTACTTGTCTACTGACAGACTCATGGAAAGACATGTGACAGCTTGGAAAGACATGCTGACAAGCTGGAAAGACAGCTAAACCTACTACAAGGGGTCCCAGCAATGGGCCATGTAAGGCCAATAACCCTAACACGTACGCTGTGTTTCATAGGGTGGCAATGGTGGATTGGAATGTGCTGTGGGATGAGAGAACACAACTCCGAGTAGTGAATAGCGGGCTATCTAATTAGCGACATCGACCCATTCTTTTTTTGGGGATGGTGAGATGGCGCAATCGGTTAGCGCGCTTGCTATTCACTGCCAGGCGATTAGTGCCGCAGGAGTTGTGGGTTCGAGTCCCACTGGGGGAGCTTTCATTGTTGATTGTTCCAGCCCCCAGCACCCACGGGTGTATACCTCTCCTGTGTACTTGTCTACTGACAGACTCATGGAAAGACATGTGACAGCTTGGAAAGACATGCTGACAAGCTGGAAAGACAGCTAAACCTACTACAAGGGGTCCCAGCAATGGGCCATGTAAGGCCAATAACCCTAACACGTACGCTGTGTTTCATAGGGTGGCAATGGTGGATTGGAATGTGCTGTGGGATGAGAGAACACAACTCCGAGTAGTGAATAGCGGGCTATCTAATTAGCGACATCGACCCATTCTTTTTTTGGGGATGGTGAGATGGCGCAATCGGTTAGCGCGCTTGCTATTCACTGCCAGGCGATTAGTGCCGCAGGAGTTGTGGGTTCGAGTCCCACTGGGGGAGCTTTCATTGTTGATTGTTCCAGCCCCCAGCACCCACGGGTGTATACCTCTCCTGTGTACTTGTCTACTGACAGACTCATGGAAAGACATGTGACAGCTTGGAAAGACATGCTGACAAGCTGGAAAGACAGCTAAACCTACTACAAGGGGTCCCAGCAATGGGCCATGTAAGGCCAATAACCCTAACACGTACGCTGTGTTTCATAGGGTGGCAATGGTGGATTGGAATGTGCTGTGGGATGAGAGAACACAACTCCGAGTAGTGAATAGCGGGCTATCTAATTAGCGACATCGACCCATTCTTTTTTTGGGGATGGTGAGATGGCGCAATCGGTTAGCGCGCTTGCTATTCACTGCCAGGCGATTAGTGCCGCAGGAGTTGTGGGTTCGAGTCCCACTGGGGGAGCTTTCATTGTTGATTGTTCCAGCCCCCAGCACCCACGGGTGTATACCTCTCCTGAATTACACACATAATTTATCAATGTAATAAATATTACAGCCATAAACCATCTTTTTAACACATATGGTTGGTTGGTTGGTTAAAATCCTGTGGCCTTATCGCACGCCATTCATCAAAGCATGGGCTGCGAGATATGGTTTGCCTTAAGGGCACGGCTGTAATCGGTGCATCAGATTGCCCTCTGTTTGTTTGTAGGCAGGTCTCAGCACTCCTTGGGGCCATCCCAACCGCAGTTGTCAATATACTGTATAAATATTAGGGTATGGATTTTAGTGATTTACACTGGCATATTGTAGGTGTTGTATATACTGAAGTTATTCCAGGACCCAGCTGTAACTACAGCTCATATATCAGGTATCAGTGAGTTTGTACTCGGTGCTCCCTGTCCCAGCTACGCCATCATTGACATCAGCAGGTACGTGCCCTTCATAGGACTGGTCTCTATATATTAATAATAATAATTATTTTTATAAAAGATGCCTCTTTTTGTAGGCTTTATCGAATCCCAGAGTTTGATTAGTTAGATCTAAGTTAGCTTAGTTAAGTTAAGATAAGTTAACTTATCATCTTAACTTAAGTTAACATGATTTAACTTAAGTTAAGATGATTTATCATCTTTCCTCACGAGTCACCTGTCTGCAAATATCATTAGTTTAATTCCAATCGTGGTTTTATAACTTTAAGTGACAATAGACCAAGATGTTTATGTGACTGTTGTCTCACTTACAGACCCCTCGATCACCAGCTGAGATTCCTTCAGCTCTGTCTCCACCCACTCTGGAGAGAACCACACCCACAGGAAATGAAACTCCCACCTCAAGCATAGCCTCAGGTCCAGTGGGAGGTACAGGGTTGGCGTCATCAGCTACTTCGTCTGTACTGCTAACTCCTGATGCATTCACTTCTTCAAGCCCTAAGTGAGTCACAATATGCCCTGATTGTAGAAAGTCTTTGCTTGATTACATCATTTTCTCATCTTGGTTTATGAATTGCTAAGCCAAGCTTTGTCTATCAATCATTGCCTCCTACCGAATATTGAATGATTGCTTATATAGAAGTGTCAAAAACATATAATATAGTTCCATTGAACCAACAGTCAACAATTTGGAAGCGAGACCTCAGACAGGTCCTGTTCATCTCCTCAAGGACCAGTCAGCAGTTTGTAATCGAAAGACTCCCTTCCACTCTTCATGTTCATTCTTTTGTCTGATTGTTACTTTGATTATCCCCTCATTGGACATTTATTTTCTTTACCCCATTGCTCTGTCATTCCCATAAACTTATAAATCCTATTTACATGTTTATGGTCATACCCCTATGATTTTATCTCTTTCTAGGATAACTACACAGCTAGATTCACTGATTGTTTCCCCTGGAAGTGGCCGTAGCTCGTTTACTCAGATAACACAAATGCCTGACAATAGCAGTATGGTAATCGGTGGCTCTGACGCAGGTAGGTCGGAATATATGTCTTAACAGAGTAATATAGTGTTCGGTATTCTACCTCCAAGACAAGAGATAACAGATAAGTACAGCACCTTGGCTCGCTGTACTATAATACTATAATGACAATACCGTCGATCGGTTCACTCGCTCTTCGAAGGATATTTTGCTCACTGTAGAGAGTCAAGCCCAGTCTCACCTTTATATTCACATTAGGAGCTCATGTGCAGCACAGATCCCTATCTCCATCATCTGACATCACTGAAATACATGTAATAAGACTATCAGTGGGATTATTTACAAAATTCTACCAATGAGTTAAAGACAGTTCTTTAACTACTTTATTATACCATACGGATTTGTATATAAGGAGTTGTCTAACTATTTTTATAGAGGAGGCTACTCCTAACTCTTCACAGAAACTCTTATCCTAATCATATGTAGTCTTTGAATCCACTGATTGTATATTTAAATGTACTACACTAAGTATTTTATTGATAATACAGGGACCGCATCCACTGTAAGTTCTATGACACTCACTCCAAAGTCCAGTATTGCCGGACCACAGATGACTCCTAAGTCCGGTATTACAGAGCCACAGTTACTCACACCTACTCACATACCGTTACCTGACAGTGCTAACTCTACTCCAGTACCCAGTGAGGTGTCCACAGCACCTGGAGTTACTCAGGAATCTCCAGAGGATACAGCTAGACAGCTTGATGAGTTGTTCGGCAGTCTCATCAATAACAAGAGGTGAGCAATATATATAAGTCATATTCAAGTTAATATTTTGTGAAAATGTCGGCAAGTGTCTGGAGCACATAGGAATTTCTACTCATATACCAAGGAGTAAACTCCTCCTTGCATATACTTGTGAAAAGTCTGTACAAACCTTTAGCTTATGACCCAAGTTATATTTGCTGACCATAGGTTCATTAGTTGTTTAGGTTTTTGTGATGCCTCCCTGTCCGATAAACCATGTTTGATGGCAAGATATCATATTTAAAATCCAAATGTCAGTGTCTGAACCTTATGCTTGTTTGCTCACTTTGCGTCCGTAAGATGTACAATAGGCCGACGCTTTACTGGATTAATTTATGATGTTTGTACAATGGGGGAGGGATATCTGTTTAAAATTTAGTCAAGGGAAGACAACTCCAATTACCAATTCTGACAGCGAGGGTGCCTCATATCGATACGTCGCCAGCAATGACTAGCGCATCGTATCAGGATCAACAGCAGGCCCATGTTTATTTTCCTTATCTGCGAGGGTATACTTTTGACTCAGATTTTCAGATGAATTCTTTGCATAATGGAGAACTCACAATATTATTTCAAACCTATCCGGACCCCAGAGGACGAAATAAGAATGTGGAATACTTTGCTCAGATTAACTATCGATGGGTCTGTTAGCTTTTGAGTTTATTTTTACATTCATAATTATCCTTTGAAGTGGGAAGCATCAATGATAGTACTTGAATGTTTACAGCATTAAAAAAAACTAAAATTTGTGTCCAGAGTTAAAGTAATTCATATAAAATGTAAAAAAACTGCTATTCCTCTTCTCTGTCCTTGCTTTCCTAGGCCTAAAAACAGTATGGCACCTAGAGGATCTCCTGGAATTATTATAAAAATGATTCTATCATGTAGCGGATGTGCACAGCTGTTGGTCACCTTACTAAAATGTGTGGTAGATTGACTTATAATAACTGAGAACTGATCTAATGTTAGCACAATAAAAATTACATATAATAAGCCAGTCGAGGACATTCCCAATTTTTTGAGTTGTCTCATTAAAAATAACTTAGAGTTGCAGCTTTTGATTATAGTATTAACGTGTGGAATAAAAGTCAGGTGGTCATCAATGTAGATGCCTAAAAATCACTTGTGAGGGATGGATGCTGCTATTCTCAAATAATACTGGATTTCGGTGTTCTTGTAAATAGTTCAAATAAAAATTAATAATAGCTGTCTTGTCAGCATTTAAGAGCATATGATTGTTTGCTGACCATAGAGCAAATAAAAATTAATAATAACTGTCCGTAATAACTGACCATAGAGCAGTCTGTTCAATGGCTGGTACAATTGATTGGATATCAGGGTCGCTAACTAAAAAGTGCTATCATCTGCTTACTTGACAGTTTTGAATTCAGGAACCAGGAGATCGTTGATGTATATGAGCCATAATATTGGCCCGAGTTTTGTGCCCTGTGGAGCTCCAACATTTATGTCAATGTATTCTGAAGTGGAGCTGTTGAATTTCACACACTGCTTACGCCTTTTCAGGAAGTCTGCTATGAGTCTGATAATCCAGGGAGAATTCATTCTCCCTGGATAATCTGAGGGTGGAATTCGTGGTCGTTCATTTTCTGCAGTACTATGGATGTTTGCAGCCGATCAAAGGCTTTGGAAAAGTCCAATGATGCTATAGTTGGATATATTTGGTTTGAAGTTTGTCGAGATCTGCTGTTATGTCATCGACAAGCTGGAGTATCGCGTCAATGGTGCCTACTTTCTCCTGATATGCATACTGCGTCGGCTCAATTATTTGCTGCAGTTTAGCTCGCATTTTGTTGATCATGATCTGTTCAGCCAGTTTTCCGAGATGGAATAACAAGGATATAGGCCGATAATCTTTGTATTGGCTAGGCTGGCTGGTTTTAGGCAGTGGTTTTACTTCCGCTCTCTTCCAGATATCCGGATACTCTCCACGGTTTAGCATCGTATTGATTATATGTTGTACCGGTATGCACATGTCTTCACATCCGTCTATTGACACCCAGGATGGAAAATCTAGAGTGTTTAGGTTGCGCCGGGGATAGGCTGCACCTAATCATGCTCTGTGCTTTTAGTTGATTACGCTGATCAAATCTTGGACTTTAACTCTAAAAACACACTGGCAGATAGATATCGACGCTGCCGATCCACTCATATATGTCGGATAGACATACTATCTACAGCAGAGAAGATATACTCAACTTAAAAAACTGCAACAGCAATGGATTTCAAATTATCAACAAACAGATCTTAGACACTATATCTCAAACTGGTGCAATTAAAGGATTAGCCACTAACAGCAGACAATACACAACAACTAAGAATGGATTACACTCAAAGAAAACTAAATGAGGCTGCAGAGCTGGCAAACATAAAACTAGACAACCCACTCAACAATGGACACCAGATCCAATACCTGCACCGATAGCTAAGCAAACTGAACTGAGCCATCCTGTCGTTCAATACACAAACTGCGGGTAACAACAACATTACAGTATCGCTAATAAAGAAAAGAAATGCCACCCACACACCCAGCCTGCTCTATACTAATTGCACTTACAATTACACTTGGAAACTTGCAGAATTGCAGGTTTACGCTGAAATACACAAACCAAGCATTATTTGTCTAACAGAGACATGGCTCAACAATGACAAACAGCAAACTGTTAATATCGATGGATATAAAACCCACTTTTGCCACAGGATAAATAGAATAGGAGGTGTAGGGATTTTCTTGCACGACCATCTCGATGCAACAACTATATCCTCAGAAACATCCAGCACTTTCTCTGCAATCTGGGTAAAAATAAACATCAAATCCTACTCCCCTATTATAGTTGGCTGTTTGTACCATCCACCTGATGCTGAGCAGTCAAAAACACAATACAATTTGTCGACTACACTTTTGAAGTTGCATAAAAAGTACCCAGCGTCAAAGTTCCTCATAACAGGTGATTTTAATAAATTACCTGTAGAAGATCTATTGGAGCAATTCAACCTGCATGACCTGGTAAATTTCCCTACTCAAGGAAACAACAAATTAGACCTTGTGTTAACTGATGTAGAGGAATACAATGTAGCTGAAAAATGATCTCCACTCGGTGACAATGATCACTGCTGTGTACTCCTGAATGGACAGCCAGCAAAGCGCAAACATTACATCCCAGTAAAACAACGCCTCATCACTCCTGGTTGCAAGAATGAGTTCCTGGTTTCATTAGCACAACATAATTGGAGTAGTGTTCTCAACGAGCAAAATGTTCACCAACAGGTTGTTATCTACACGAATCTATCGATCAGCTCCTTAATAAACATTGTCCGTACCAGACTAAAAAACAGTGACAGGACAAGCCGCCCTGGATAACTGCAGACATTGAGAAAACCATTGCAGCCAGGGACAAAGCATACCGCCAAGGCAGTTCTGGTTACAAGCAGCTCAAGGCGACGGTTCAGCAAATGGTTCGAACTAGCAAGAGGAAGTTTGTGAGCAAACAGCTGAATGACGAAAAAAATGCTAAAAAGTGGTGGACAACTGTAAAAAAACTCACAACCAACAACGAAAGCAGCCATTCAACCAATACAACAACGGTAGGAGAGGTATACACCCGAGGGTGCTGGGGGCTGGAACAATCAACAATGAAAGCTCCCCCAGTGGGACTCGAACCCACAACTCCTGCTGCACTAATCGCCTAGCAGTGAATAGCAAGCGGTCCGATTGCGCCATCTCACCATCCCCAAAAAAGAATTGGTCGATGGCGCTAATTAGATAGCCCGCTATTCACTACTCGGAGTTGTGTTCTCTCATCCCAATAATAGATTTTAAATGTCTATATCACTCAAATGTGACACAAGCCAAAAATTCAAAAGCAAGAAAAGAATCCCCACCTGACACACCCAGTCATAGTGTAGGCTAGGAAACACACACTGGATAAACATACAAAATGAAGGGATAGTATTGATTACTAATAGGGCTAATGCTCCTTGGTGTGATATTCGATGAGCACCTGAAGTTTCACTCCCATGTAGACCATATCATTATCAAAACAAAACATTCTCTGCATGGTCTTATAAAGCTAAGTAAAGCTGGTGTGAGATCTCATTCACTGATATTATTTTACAAAGCTAGCATTTTATTGGTTTTATCATAGCAGCCCCGTGCTGGTTCCCACACACCACCAAAAATGATAAGGATAAACTGGAGAGATTTCAAAAGCTCTGCACCAGAATTATGATTCCATATGAGGAAGACTGTGAAGAGAGACTTTCTTTACAAAATGAAGGGATAGTATTGATTACTAATAGGGCTAATGCTCCTTGGTGTGATATTCGATGAGCACCTGAAGTTTCACTCCCATGTAGACCATATCATTATCAAAACAAAACATTCTCTGCATGGTCTTATAAAGCTAAGTAAAGCTGGTGTGAGATCTCATTCACTGATATTATTTTACAAAGCTAGCATTTTATTGGTTTTATCATAGCAGCCCCGTGCTTGTTCCCACACACCACCCAAAATGATAAGGATAAACTGGAGAGATTTCAAAAGCTCTGCACCAGAATTATGATTCCATATGAGGAAGACTGTGAAGAGAGACTTTCTTTACTAAAGCTCGAAGAGCTAAAAATACATCTTGATCTTCTTTGTTTTCGATATATTGCAAAGGTTAAAGAATATGAGAATCATCCGTGTAAAATATTTTTGGAAGCCCCAAATCACCGTTCTATAAATAGGACAGCATTTATAGACAATGATATTTTTCATAAATACACCTGACTGCTTTGTTTTTATTTATTTATTTATGCATGGTCTTTATTTGTCATTGACTTTGATCGGCAATAATAAAGTATATATATTCAAGGATTTCAAGAAATCCTTGATATATTATATATATTACTTTAGTCAACACTGTGAGACTCTATAGACACACTGGCTAATTATAATGAGTTATCTGTTTGAAATTTGAGTTGCAGGACAATTGGATGAATTTTGTCAAACATATATATTTTACATTACATATTCTACATATATTATACATTACTTAAATCGATGCTGTGAGAGTCCGTAGACTTTTTATAGATATCTTCTAATGATGAAAAAGTTATCTGTTTGAAATTTGGTGAGTTGCAAGACGATTTTGGTGATTTTTGTCCCGTATAAATTTTTTCAAATTCATGAATTTACATTTGTACTCTAAGAAATGTTTTGGTGTATCAGTTTTACACTCTCTGTGACTTATCTTTCTCTGAATTGTAGCTCTGACCCATCTTCAGCAGAGCCTGTAGCTCCACCAGACCTGGCTGATATCCCTGTACTAGCAGAAGCTGACATACTACGTCAAACTGTTGCATCTGGCGATTCTGCAAGGGATTCCAGCTTACGTAGCCTGGAAACCCAACTATTACAACAGCAGAATTAAGAATCCCTGCTGCTCAGTAGGGAATCCCTCCATCAGGAAAGAGAATCCCTCAGACAGAGTAGGGATTCCCCGTTTGGTGTTACTCAGACTTTGTCAGCGTCAGTTGATCCTCTGGATTTACCGCCCAGCACCAGTAACGCGGCGTATGACGTTAAGATATGGCCTAAGGCTCCACAACCCCCTAATACTGAGCCAGGAGTGGATACAGGGGTTACCGATGAGAGGTATGTTATGCATTCATATCCTGTTCACAAAAAGTATGCAGAAATGATAAGGATGACTGCACACCAAAAGCAGTATATACATTTTACTTCGCATAAACCCCAACCTCAGCCAACCTAATCAACAGGTGTTTAATTCTAGAAGAAACACCTTTTCAATACTCACAAGAAGGGATACAGGGAAGTGGATACAGGGGTAACCGATGAGAGGTATGTTATGCATTCATAATTTATGTATTACTTGCTCCTATTATTATTGCCATGTCACCATGTACTTTTTGAGTGGTGAAAATAAAGTGGATATCTCTCTATCTATCTATTTATCCTGTACACAAAATGTTAGTGATGACTACAAACAAAAAATTGCTGTAGTCTGTGGTGTCATGACTGCAGTATTTTTATTTCAGAGAGAAAAAATGCTGTATCCTTGTGTGTAACGTTTTTGAGCCATAACACACCAGAACTTTTTAACAGTCCAATCACTGATAAACAGGCTCTAAATTTTGTGACTCACATCGAAATCCTATTCCACTAATCAATTATAATAACTAGTGCCTGTTCGACTTTTCAAGTTAGGTACAGGATTCGATAAGAGTCACCTATCTTAGTATATTTGCTGCAATGGTTGCTATTGGCACTTTGTCTGAGTTTGTAATTTGTAGACTTTTATAATGCTGACTGTAACATCCTGTACCCCATTTGAGACCACATTCACCAGACCACAAATATAAGCCACAAACTAAATTATTATTTTATTCCCAAAATAATGTTATGAGAGAATCAACTTTTAACAAATTTGTGCTGCAAAAATGATGTTGAACCTTACGCTAGAGTCTATACCTTACCCTCTACCTCACTCTATATTAATATAATTGCGAATAATTTCACCAAATATATTGTTATAATTATGATCCTGGGCTCATACGGACTTTTTCTGGCGATTTTTTAGTGATACGACTGACCAGTCAGACAATGATGATGTGGATAATGGCGGCCAGCCGTCTTCAGAGGACAAATCTGACTCACAGGAAGAGGAGGAGCTAAATGTCAAGGACATCGAGAGATATGTACTACAGGAAGAGGCGGAGCCAAGCACTAGACAGAGACCGCCTCCTGCCCAACAACAACAACAACAAGTATCGTTTATGTGAGTAAGGCTGCCTGAAACACCATATGGATCTGATTGTGCTTTACTTTGTTAGAACTATATCCCAATTTCCATTATTGTAGTTCCTATTGAGTCACCTTTCTACATAGCCTTTCTACACACCTTTCTACATAGGGTGAATTTAATAGTGTGTGGCAACCAACACACATAAGTTTAATCAACCTTTTAAACCAAGTTACTAAGGCAAAGGGGTGGTAAGAAACAGAGTGTGTCTACAATACGATATAGGATATATCCTTACTCTGTGATGATATAGTGGATTCAGAAATACATTCCTGGTCGACTAATAATTCTTTGTAAGCTGCTCATCAAATTTTACTTATGGCTACTGCATTGCTACACTGAAGGCGGGAGGGTTATATGATTTGTTAGGTTTTTAAATAGGATGGTGGATGTGGCCACCAAATAATAATGACATGTGTTGGCAGGCTTGTTTGAGGAATATGAAAAAAATGAGCTGTTTTGTTTGAATACATTGTCAAAACCATACAAACATCATGTTTATGGTCACAGGTGTATTGCATGGATTGGACAGAGTTCAATATAATGAAGTGGGGGGGCTTGTTAGTGAACATGGGAATGATTATATAATCGTATTGCAGAATCCATTCATCGAAGCCTCTATAGCTCAGTGGCCCTGGGTACAACTCCCAGTGGGGGCTCGTTTTGTTTATTCCATGTACCTTGAGTGCCTATTGCTCATTTCATAATATTGATGTCTCATTTCCATGTGTCATCATGCATCATCAATAGTACATTGGTTGGATATAGTATATCTATCCTTTATCTCCATAATCTCCATACATTTAGATCAGTTCAGCCTTTGTTAAATTGGTGATTTGGTCACAAGCATGTCAGATGCCACGGTCTTGCGTTCCAAACCTAAGGGGAGGGTGCTACGACGCCGTTCCCACATCCTCCCTGCAGGCCTTTTGAAAGCTCCTCGAGCCTCCGGCCCTTAATCACCGCCAAGCCAGGCTCTTTAATCATTTGAAACTTTGATATTGGCCTTTTGCATGAAAAAAAAGGTTAGGCACCCAGGTCCTACACCATCCAAATTCAATGTCTATTGTCCATCAGAAAGACAGTCGATTATATACATATATGTATTTATATTTTGGGTATGTTTTGGATAATACTCATTTATTGAGAATGTTTTACAGAATACCAAAAATAAAAAGAGTTATATCATAAAAAGGAATATGCATCCAACAAAAAAATAAAATTATACTGCTTTGCTACGCTCATCTGCAACCATATCTTTGATGTGGAGCGGATAGAACGATATCATATAAGAAAGATACTCCCCTCCCCCCCCCCCTTCCCTTCACAAGTCAGAAGACTGTAGGCCATAATACATTCAGTATATGCTCATTTGATATAGTTGAATACTGTTCCCTGCCTTTGTGGCAGGTTTAGGGAAGTAGGTCTGTCCTGTAAATGTATCTCAATGATCGGAGGTCTCTATTTGACAGGCAGGACAAATTCACATCTCACCTCGAGGATATGAAAGCTTCCATACTGACTTTGAATGAAATGATGATGTCACAGGGCCGGGATATTCATCTCCTCAAAACTACAGAGAGATCAGATCAAAAACTGGATAAACTCTCCAAACAGATTCAGAGCCTCAGCTCCACTATGAACACTAAGCTGGAACACACTGTCAACGCCCTCAAGCGTGGTGAGTCTTTCATTCAACGGATATATTTTTTAATTTTGGTATTGTACTTTGTTATATGTTCAGCAATTGGTGTCTTGTGGGGGAGGGTTGTCAGCATATGAGGAAGTAGGCCTTGCTAACAGCATATGAGGAAGTAGGCCTTGCTAAGCACACCGATTTTTAAACCTTAGTGAGGGAGTACTTATATATCAAGTTTGGTTTATAATGCTCTCCTCCACTGATATGACGCAGACAAAAGGGCCTTGAGGTTTGAGAGTAGTCAGGAGGGGTGAGCAATTCCACATGCAGGCAAACTGGTTCAAACTTCATCATATGGGTCATATTTTTTACCCTAAAGTAGACAAAATGATGAAAGATAGATAATTAAAACCAACAAGTGGCACCTAAGACTCCATTATATAACCTATATATATGGGGTATATGCTTCACGGAAAAGGTGGGTTATTAACTGTGATTTAATTAAGGAGGTGGAAGAGAGATCGCGAAAGTAAGATGGTAGGGAGTTCCATACATCTGGTAAAGTGGAATTAATGGATCAACCATCCACTGTTTTTAGCCTTCATTTAAAATTGCTCACAAGAGTGTTGGCTAAGTTTGAATGAGTGGTTCGGGCATGCTGAGTTGTGAAAGTTGTGATTGTTGTGAAAGTTGTGATTGAGAAATCAATGAACTCTGAGGGATTTCATTGGAGAAATGTAGAAAGGGATGCAAACATTTGAGTGGTTTCTCCATCTAGTGATTTTATATACCCATAAATAATGTGGCATACATTCCTCTATGCATGAATAAATAGTGGAATAGTAAATGGTTTATTAGACATTGATTTGATTGCAAGATGCTGGATGCTGGTAGATGCTGATAGAGTTGTTGGTGCTGTGCTGGTAATAAATTTGTATTCCTATTTCAAAATTGGCTGGATGAGGGTTGTAAGATTTCCTGCTCCAGTCACTTATGTCTCGCTCATAGACTTAATATACTACCTACAATAGCATTCAATACTGTCCCACTTAAATAGCGGGACATGACGTAATTAGTTTGTGCTGTGAGCCATTCACTATGGTTCCATGGGTCGATTTTGTGGTTCACTCCAATTTCGAATGGTTAGAATCCAGTGGATTCTAACCATTCCCATGATGGGAAAAACATGAAAAGAATCTGCGCGGCTGAGATTTGAACCCCGGCCTCCCGCGTTAAATCCTTTAAAAGGCATTGTGTGCAACGCCGCTTACCATTCAGCCATGACGCCAATTAGGAGATGTATGGAATAAACACGGTTTGAATATTCGAGTCCAAAAAGTCATTCGTCACAATCGGAATTTGACTTTAATGCCATTTCCATGGGGCGATTACTACCGAAATCCTTACATAATCGATCCATGGAACCATTGTGATAGTTTACTATATACCATTCAATGAAATGATGTGAAAAATCAAGGGACGCTGGGCATGATATCAGCCCCTGTCCAGCCCCTTATTATTCAAACGCAAAGAAAATTGGTGAGTGTATGTAAAAGACCTTTCCGCACGAGATGGTATAAATAATTTGTCTCCAGAACTTTTTATGATAAAATACAATCATTGGCCAATAAACACTGAAATAAATACAGCCATTTACCCTCAGCACTTACATCACTACTATAAAAATGTAGAGAATACCTATAACCAAGTAACCTATAACCAACTCCTTGCTATAACACAATATCAAAATATTTTGTTGTATGAGCCAGATCTTACACCACCACCACCACCACCGTCATCGTTTTTTTCTTCAAAATTTTTCCTAGTTGTGACTGAACACAACAAGTCTGCTCAAATTGGATTGCTAATTTTATTGTTGCTTCACAAGGAAGAATAGATCTGTGCTGTTAAATGAGTATGCAAACAACAGGTAGCTGTTGTTCCTGAGTATGTATGATGAAGCTAGTATACCGACAATTACTTAAAATTATTTTACTTCAGTACTGTAGTCAAAACCTAATGGCCTTTACCGTGGCCAAACTTAATTTTGCCGATGCCGGTACTGTTCTTTGAGTTTATCAAAGTGATATCGGCGTCAACAGTGAATGTCGCTTGCATCCTTGGCCTATTGACGGAAACAGCAGCGTGAAAAAAAGTAGTTATTACAACAGAAAACGTCATCATCTGAGAACATGGAACTACATGTAATGATGAAACTACAGAGGAAAAGGATGGAAGCAGTGATTCTAATAATTTCCAAGACTGGAAAACAAATTCTGGCCAAATAATAACCAGCATTATTGCTGACTCAGCCGAGAGTTGCGTGCTCATATGCAACACAGCTGCTCACAAGCAATAACCTCCGCAGCATGCAATAAATTTTTGTTGGTATGAGCTAAGGTTTAGTATGAATAATGGCTATTACTATAGAACCCAGTTTGAGCCACAAAATAACGTTTCTGGACCCTTTATTTAGACAGCCAGAGAAGTTTTTGAATTAATGAGCAGCAACAATCCCTTTGGCAATAACTAAAAAGTCCCTCTGTAAGGAGACATTGTCAATTATGCAGAAATCACTGTTGAATGTGCTGCAGTATCTTGAGAAGTATAGAGATGTCTGCAGGGCTCCATCTAGATCGAAGCTGAAATAGTTTTTATGGGAATTATTAACTATTGAATAAGAATAATGTGAATGGAACGATAAGAATAATAATTAATGATCATTACAGGAATTGCACTTTCAAATATCACTCGAATTGACATACACTGTTGACTCCGACATCACATTGATAAACTCAAAAACTCAAAGAACCTTACCAGCATCGGCAAAAATAAGTTTATTAGAGTCACATGCTTCCATCCTTTTTCCTCTGGAGTTTCATATTTACATGTATTTCCATTTTCTCAGATGATGACGTGTTCTGGTTTGGTTTATTATAACAATCATTGTATCAACAGGCGATAAGATTGGATTGGTACATGAAAATGAACGTTTTATATTCTGTTGTGAACTGACATGTAGTATGGAAAAAAGCTTTCCTGTCCTGCACTTTGGTGGGCAATAGATACCTTTGCACAGTTGGAAACAACACGACTAAAAAGAGGATGATCTTCATCGGACGTTATTTTGTAAAAACAGTTTTAGACATCTCAGTAATAAGTTCTTCATTTTTCACACTGCTGTTTCTGTGTATAAGTCGGAGAAGCAATAGACATTCACGGTTGACGCCGATATCACATTTATAAACTCAAAGAACCTTACCGGCATCGGCAAAATTAAGTTTGGCCACGGTAAAAGCCATTAGATTTTGACTACATTACTGAAGTATAATAATTTTAAGTTATTGTCACACACTCTAGCTTCATCATACGTACTCAGGAACAACACCTATCTGTAGTTTGCATACTCATTTAACAGCACAGATCTATTCTTCCTTGTGAAGCGTCAAAGAAATTAGCAATCCAATTTGAGCAGACTGGTTGTGTTCAGTCACAACTAGGAATAATTTTAAGGAATAAAATGATGATGGTTGTGGTGCTGGTGCTTAGAACTGGCTCATCCAACAAAATATTTCTCGTCGTGGTCTATGGTCTCGCTTATCACTTATCACTCTTATCACTTATGTGCCACATGAGCAACATAAGTACAGTAAACCTTAAAATACATGCCATTCAGTAGATCAACACTTACAACAAAATATATTATCCAATACATGTTCTTTTTGAGCCAACCCTTCAATGACACTTGAAATAAGAACTAAAATCCAGTATCTGAACTCTGCCAAGTATGACCACATGTTAGTGACAAGTGAATGCATTTAATATATCTACATGATGTGAAAGCAAAATAAAGGTATTTACATCATAAATACTGATACTGCACAAGTTTGCAAGAATTTACTGTAATTTGTAATTTTTTGGTTTTTCCAAGTTGATGAGGACTATGTAATAATGTAATTTTTTTGACTGTGGAACAGGTCCCGGTTTTGCCAACTATAACCCACGTAATAAAACTAAACCCAGATAATATAATACTATGCTACACCTTATTCATGCCATATATAAATGGGAGCTGTGACAGTGGGTTGCAATGAGAGATTTGCGTTTGCATCGAGAGCAGCCGTAACAAACTTCCATAATTCATTTAAAAATTTTTTTTAAAGTTTGGGTAAAATGTTTGACAATGTGTATAAAACCATCACCGAGGACACAAAGATTATTAACAATATATATTCACCATCATACAAGGACATCAATATATTCTATCCAGAGTATAGTCAAAGTTACACAGGTATTCAAGTTTAATTCTTTGACAGGTCAGGGACAAAGTCTTTTCAAACGCAACGTTTAATTTGCAACAAAAAAACTGATAGCTGTACATTTGAGTTAAAACTGAAATTAGACTTTCTACTTATTCGTCAAAGCTCACCAAAACTTACTTTTTTATGTACAGTTTGATCAATATAATTATGGCTCAGTGGCTCAGTTGGTTAGAGCACTGCTCCTTTAGCATGCAAATGTTGTATGTCGTGAGTTCGGATTCTACTGCAGTCCATCAACTACTGGGGTTTGGTTGGCCCTCAGGTGTGCTCCAACCTGCCTGCAAACAGAGAGCAACCTGTTGCACATATTGCAGCCGCGCCCCTAAGGCAACTAATATTTTGCCGCCCATGCTATCGGATGTGGCGTGTGATATGACAACTTTTTTTTATCAACCATTTGATTAATTTTTAATCAATTATATATTATATGAGTATATTATATAACATTTTTATATATTTATATATTACAGAACAGAAGACTATGCAGGATAGATTGATAACTCAGTCAACTAGCAAACTTACCAATGAGCTCCAAACTCTTGTCGATAAATCTGTATCTGCTGAGATAAAGAAGTCTGTCATACCATGTAAGTAAAATACGGGCTGCTAGGATGCAACCATAGACTAAATTATAATTTATTTAACTATTTATTATTTAGTCTATGGGTAAAGATGTTGCATTCAAAAACTTAGTAATATTTTATTTAACTTATTATTATTTATCATTGAATGCAACATGCAGTTACCCAAAAGATTAAGATTCAGAAGAGTTTTTGATGTCATCTGGGTGGCATTTAGTTTTGAAATCTTTGGTATTTCTGTGGGAGATGATTGAATCATAAAATTTTTTAGTCGGATTTTTGCAATGGTGTTATGTGGTGGTTAGATGGATAAGTTTATTTGACCTTGATATCACATCGGAAGGGTAAAGGAGTGGCCGTGGTGCAATGGGTAAGGCATGGGCGAGGTCTTGTGTTTGATTCCCGGCGGATCACGGTGGTGTCAGAAAGAGCATCTGACCTCAAATGCTCCTGTGCCACATCAGTATTATACAGTCCGTAGACCTTTATTGATACTGGAAACAAAAAAAAAACCAAGCAACATCAAGGTTTATCACAGGGTATCGAGACTTGTTTTATCACATCAGTAGGGTGGTTAGTTTGCTCAGTATTTAATAATTTCATCTCAGATGATCTATCATGTTGCGAGAGGTAAAATATTGTTTACATAATACCACTTATAGAAAAACATAAAAAATCATTTCATTTCTTTTCGACTGCTAATTTTGTTTACGGTCCGGTGAAGTATAAAATCAAAATGGTACGGGCACGGGGTTTGTACCAAAAGAAGCCCTGCCAATACATAGTCTACCCAATGATTTTAACTTATTCCTTGATGTGCCGTCTTCAAACATGCTGACAAATGTTTTTTTTTATTTTTTAAGCCTTACAACAGATGATAGATCCAGTTAAGAAAGATTTACACAACGTAATGGCTGAGAAACTAACTGCTGCTGACGCAACATTCAAAGATAGTATAAATAGATTGGTCAACAGCCAGGTAAGTAACACATCATATCGCTATATTCACGATGAGGATCATTTCATCAATGATTTGTTGAGTAAATGTCCATCTGGCAGATACCGTACAGTAAAACATAGAAGCTCACTGGGGAGAGACTGTTTTCTGCGTCATATCACTCTTATTTTAAACGAAATACTTTTTTAGACAGAGATTTGATTTTTTATTCCAAGTGTCTTCGCTTTTTTCTTGCTGATTCAAAGTGCCAGCAATTACACTGTATTTCGCGACTCATTTTTTCTTTTAATAATGCTGTCAGTGATAGTAATAAAATCCATCCATCCATCCATCCATCAATTCAAGGTATCCTCAATTCTTTTGTGTGAAAAGGTTACTCTAGAAAAAGTTTATCTAGTAATAAGGTTACTCTGTGAAAAGGTTACTCTAGGAATTAAACTGAGAAGCGGCCCGGGAACCTAGGCTATATTCTTCATGTAATCATTTCTTAATTTGTCCCCACGGAATTCTTTTGCCCATACTCCCTGCCTAGAACAAATATTGAGCATAAGCTAGCTGTGTTTTTCCCAATAGTTATCACTGTCTCCTTTAACTGTCTTGCTATGACGAGTACTGACAGGATATTAAAGGGCAACCAAGGTTTCGCAGCAATGCATTAATGGGTAGCAAATAATGTGCTGGGCAGCATCAGCTTTGTGCATTACGCGATGCAAAACTCAAAGTAGTTGCTGACTCTAAGCTGGGTAACACTTCAGTTTAGGGGAGGTTCCAAGACTTTGCTGTAATAATTATAGAGCATAGGCTAAATAATAACAGGAACAGGAAACTGCTATGTGGTATTCTCTTTTAGCTGAGTTTGAGTACCTGATGGAAGAAATGTTTCACAAGAATTCTGGCTGAATAATCATCCGAATTATATTTTGTCTTTTTCCCCATGCAGAAGGTGCAATCTGCTATTAATCAATGGCCATCAATGAGAAGTTGTTTGAAACCTTGGTTGCTCTTTAAGGCAATACAAAAAGAAAAATTCAATAGAACTGCAATCAGAGTTGCCCCCCTTAAAGTAGAATGCGAGCCAATTGGATCAAACTTAGACCAAGTTTGGTCCATTTGCCTGCTTTTGTAGTTGCTCCCGATGTGACCAATGGAAGAAAGCAACTGGAATGCAGGCAGTTGGATCAAACTTGATCCATGTCTGCCCAAGTCTCCAACTCCTTGGTCTACCCCTTCACATTGTTAAGAATAACCCAAGATAGAATAACTCCAAATTACTTGTTATTATTTTTCTCTCATCACAGGCCACAGTAGATAAGATAGGTATGTCTGTAGGACTGGTTGTACAGGATGTGATACAGACCTCATACAGAGATAGTCTCACACAGCAGGTCCTACCCTCATTTGACGCCAGCATGAGAAACGCCGTCTCTCAACTCAACGCCTCCTTCTCAGAGGGGCTCAACAACTGTGAGTAGAAATACTTTTGAAGCATATTTTAAAAGCTCTCCTCATAACCATAAAAAAATATTTGTTTGGTTGATGTTTGTGAGGCTGTGTTGCTGTGGTATCAAGCATCAGAGCTAAGAGCATCATTCTCGTTCTCAGATGACCCCAACAACTGTGAGCAAAAATGTTGGGTGTGTTCAGCATGTTGCATCATTTTGCATCATTTTTTTTTCTTTATTTTTATTGGTATATCGGTAAATTGGTATATTATTATATTGGTATATTATTATATTGGTATACTATTATATTGGTATATTGGTATTATTTTGTCAGAGATTCATCACTTTTTGATTTTCTGATGTAGATATGAAGCAGCTGAACGATCAGATGTCTGCTGTTAAGTCTAAACAGATGAACACTCAGGCTATCGTGTCAGCGAGCTGTGAGAATGCTGTCGAGTCTCTCAAACAGACAAGCCACGATGTCAAGGATAACATCACGCTATCTGTACAAAGAGAAGTGAAGCAGCAAGTCGCAGCAGCCCTAGATAGGTATGTACTAAAGCTATAGTTACGCCTCCCAATATTTGGTATCGTTTGGAAGGTCTCAGTCTAATTAAGAGCACTGTAGCAACCCTAAAAATAGCCTATGGTCACAGTTGAAGCTTTTAACTGGAATGCAGATGCTGCTCAACTTTTCTCAACCTCGAAGGTTGTCAACTCTTTTATGAGACTTGAGAGGATAACTTTGTTATGTACGTCCATGCACCAACTTAAACTCGGCAGGTTACAAGTGGTGGGGGAGCAACTCCAAATTATCAAAAATCGAAAATTCCTAATTCTCCAACCTGCTATATCCTAATGTTGTCGGTGTGGCCAATCTGCGCATGTGTCTATGCCTGATTCTAATACGTGTTTATTTTTCTTAATATCTTGGTCAATAAACCATGGATACATTTTTGGTCAGACTTGGTAAAGTTAAGATTTGATTTTTCATCCCATATCAAGCTATCATTTGGCAGATTGGATAGTTTAATGGCACACCCTATTCCCTCGCACATAAATGTTGATATTATTTGTAACAGTATGAAGGGACAGATGGTAGCTGATACCAGGTCACTGAAAATACCTCCCTCCTACCAGCCAACAAGGCTTACCAGGAACATCTATCTTTATAGCAACTGTCGACGTAATCTCTAACCCCTATATTTGATGATTTTATAACAGTATGAAGGGACAGATGGTAGCTGATGTGAGGAATGCAGTACGCTCTGAGGTAGATAAGGCTCTGCAGAGTCAGCAGACATTACTTACTGATCAGCTGGAGGCTATGAGATCTCAGGCTGCTACTCCCGCTCCTGACTCTCAGTCTAATATCAAGAATATCATGGTATGTTGGTACCATGGTTATAAATTAAGAGTTACGGTTGATTGGCATGTTTCTACTGCTCTGCTTAGTTCAGGAAGTATTTCATTCCAGTATCAGATTGATCTTTCATTTAATTGTATCACCTCAATAATTTATGTCTTGTCTTGTTACACAAATTATTGAGTCAATAATTTATGTCAATGATTTATGTCAATAATTTATGTCGATAATTTATGTCAATAATTTATGTCAATGAGTTGTGTTGGCTAACTGCCAATTTGAGTTCAGTGGGACTTCGTATTCATCTTGATATAAAACGTCCAACAGATTTGAGAAACAGACCCAAGCATTGGCTGTGAATTTTAGAATCATAATGTTCACAGAGAGGTATGTATCACACGGGTGGTTTCTGTTCAATGTAAAAATAAATTGTGATCTCTTACAGTTTAAAAAAGTCTATTCGACTGAATTGAATCTGCAAGCACTGATTTATAACCGTTAGTTTGCCAGAGATAGCAATCTATTAAAAAGTGTTCATGTCGGTGTAAATGTGGTATTGTTATTAGGGTATGGTGAGTCGTGTTCCATGTAAGATTTTATTACAATATTTTTGCTTGGAGTTAGTGCTTTTCTCGGCCACTCTATCCAAAAATACCACATCCAACTTTTGAAAAAAAGATCGAGTGAAAACTTTCAAAAATACATTCAAATGATATAAGATTTTTGCCCTATCTCTCAAATCACATCATACCATCATCAATCACTTCATTTTGTATCTGTGTAAGCAATATACACTATATATGGTATATGTTATATATTATACTGTATACAAAATATGACATATGGTATACAGTATACGCTATATAGTATACAGCATATGGTGTGTGATCACTGAGGTGTAACATTGTACTATTGTATCGTTTTGTATTACAGGCACAGATAGATATGAACATTACACACGGAGAGTATGAGAGAGCCTTCCAGGCAGCGCTGTCTGCCTCTGACCTCACTGTCGTCTTATATCTACTGAATAAAGTACCTGACAGTCAGCTCATATTCTCACAGGAGAAATGCTCACTTACTCAGCCTACTCTTCTCAGTCTAATACAACAACTCAGCTGCGGACTCTCCGGCAAACACCTCGATATCATATTTGAGTGAGTGACTTTATGTAATTTCAAATTTTAATTTTGAATTTTTATTTTTATTTTTTGGCCCATTATCTTAGTTTGTCCAAAGCCCATGTTAGCACTTGGTCTCCGCTAAGCCAGCCTTGTTATCTAATATGTATGATTATGATAATCCATTCAAGCATAATATGGATTGGATGGAATCAATGATGTAGATAGATGTGATTGTGAAAATGAGAACATGAGATGATGCTAGATATATGATTTGTTCTATTTGTCCTGTTGGTATTATTAAACTTCACTGTAAATATATCATACCTTATACGTCTTACCAGGAATTTGGGGACTATGTATTAAATGTTTTGTTTTGTCTTCATTCACAGTTACTTAGCCGAAGCTGTCAGCTGATGGCGCTAGCCTGCTAGATGTGTTCTATGATGCCCTGTTGGTATTATTGAACTGCACTGTAAATAGATTTTTGTTTAAACATCTTACCAGTCAGCTGGGGACTTTATAAATATTAATGTCTTTTTTATCTTCATTCACAGTTACCTTGCCGAAGCTGTCATAGCCCTAGATCCTCAGGATTCTATCACAAGCCAACATCTAAGCTCTGTGATATCCATGTGTAAGGAGAAGTTAGCAGAGTTCCTCACCAAGAACCCGTCATCCCCCCACAAGCGTACCGTTCATTCTATCGAGAAATCTATCAAGTCTGTACTCCGGTACGCTCGTACCTGAACCTAACTAGTACACTGTGAGATATGTGGGCAAATGTATTAATCTTGGTCCAACCATTGAGGGTGGGATATAACCCCACCCTCCCTGGTCTAACTGTGAGAGGATAAGGTGCACAAAGAGTACAAAATATGTACAGTTTTCATTTTCTTGTGTTTGTGTTGCTTCTACAATTTTTATACCCGAACATGATCCATTAATCCATTGATCCATGATCCTTGCATGATCCATCACATCCATTACATGGTCAGGGAGGTTGTCCGAATTGTACAGACTGTGGATTTATTTAAACAGACACTAATACTTCATGAGTTTGTGTGGCGTGGAATTTTATCATGAGGGTCGGTTTGGTTTGTATTAGACCAAGTTTGGTCCTTTTGCCTGCATTCAGAGTTGTTCCTGATCCACTGGTCAGCTGAAATGCAGGCAATCGGATTAAACTTGATCTAGGTTTGTATGGTTTGTATGTAGATACGGTGATCGACAGGTTCTAATTAGCGTCAGGAGGACATGTGCCAAAAAAGAGCAAAATATGTGTAACTTTTTTTTTTTCTTTTCTTTTTATACCTGGTTTAGGTAATAAAATACTGAAGTTATATTCCATAGTGTTTAATACGTTTCATCAATCGTATTTTGTTGAATTTCCACCAACGCCTGCATTTAGATCCTCAAGTATAACAGGTTGTGGGGAACAGGGTTGTGATCATTGAAATGAATGTATATCAGTGGTTATAATGATGATCTAGCCTCGCCACGTGGCTACCAAAAAAACAGAAGCCACGTGACAAGGCTCATGATAATCACGCATAAACTCTCAAAACATGTAGAGCAAGCCGTTGACAAAACCAGAACAGCAGTTAACGCATTGACTCAACCGGAGGATGTGCCTTTCATAACTACCATAAAGAATGGTTTATATTTCCCCCAATGCCTCCATTTAGAACCTTGAGTGTAAGCAGTTGTGGGGATCTAGCTTTATAGTGATGATCTAGCCTTGTCATGGGGCTATAAAAAATAAGCCGCGTGATAATCACACATGAAATTCTCCAAACATGTAGAGCAAGCAGTTTTACTTTATCCTTGATGCTACTAGTTACAAATAAAGATTATCTTATCAAACCATGATCAAAAAACCAGAACAGCAGGTCAGGCATTGACTAAACATGAGAAGGCAGGGATGAAGACTCACAGTTTGTCAATGCTTTATAATTCAAGAATTCTGCCATAGATGATGATAATGAGTTTATTTTTCCACCCGTAAGAAATGTTGAAAAACACTTATATAATACGATTGGCTTAAAAAAATAATATGCTCTCAGATAAAATTTTGATTGCAAAATTGAAAAACTGTATTTTGGCACTTGGTGGTCCTGGCTCTGGTACTATTTGCGTACTATGGTACTATGGTACTATTTGCGTACTATTTGCGTACAGCGATAAAGATAGCCTGTGCATGCTTGCATGACTTCATGACTCCTTATCATCAAACAGAGGGCTCCATTGAGCGGAGCTCTCCATCGCTCAAAATAGTGACATCATCTTAGTACTGTGAGATCTCTAATACCATTTATTTTGCAGACACTTTTCCAAAAACATAAAGAATTAAACTTACGACCCCCCAGTTTGACAAGGATTAATACCATATTACACCTCCGTTTTACGACATTATGCAGTCAGATCCTGGTGTAAAATAAATGTGAAAATATGAGCTCATGCAATACCTTGCATTTTCAGGAAATATATTATTGCCTCCCTTATCATTTCTATTAGCAGTCAAATCAAAAAGAATAACCGATGTATGAATTGTGTGTCAAACAAAGACATAATTGTTAGTAAAGAGAAAATAAATTGGATGTAATGTTTCATATCATATTCATGTTTGAAGACCATAGCGCAGTTGTAGCCTGAGAGTGTGCTAGGCACGTTTTAGAGAGTTTACAGTAACAGGACAGTGCAGCAGTTGCCAATATATCATAATAATATCAAAGATTATGGAATGTGAGATCAATCAGGACGAGCGTACAATCATACAATCAGGGAAGCAGGTTTTTTATTGTCACTCAAGCATTGATCACTATATAAACTCAGGATTTGCAATTTATCTGCTCCATGACTGTAGCAAAAGTCAGACTGAGAGCATCAGACATGTTGAACATTTGCACTCTTATAAAATATTTGCTGATAGAATGATCTGTAACTACGTGTATAAAATCAACATAAATGAGGAGGCAAAATTGTCGAACAATATATATTCGGATTCCTACAACAACAATCTATTCTTAACAGTTTATAGGGACGATGTTCTCAAAGTTAACTTCCCCGGCACAGGTAATGTAAAGAATGAAAATTGATTGAGATTTATATTATTTAATTGAGTAAAACAAATGACTTTGCAATCAACAGAATATATTATGAGGTTTTCTGAATCCAGATTATAAATGTACCGGTACACGTTTTAGAAGTTAACAAAATCCAAATACTTAATATTTTAAACTTAGAGTTGCGTTTTTTTATGATTTTATTATCATGTAACATTTTGTAACATCTTCTCTCGGTTAAGAAAGGATGATCGGCTTTTAACTCAAATTAATAATGTGATATGGACGACATCCCTTTCCGATTATAGAAAAGAAGACTATGCGGGAGAGTTGGATATCTCAGTCAGCTACAAAACTTACTAATGACCTCCAAACTAGCGTCAATAACTCTGTATCTGCTGAAATAAAGAACAATGTGATTCCGCGTAAGTAAAATATGGGCAGCGTAGATTCTTCACACGCTATTGATAGATGATGTTGGGACATATTGGTGAAAAAATCCTGAATTATATAAATGTATACTTTATTATTGCCGATCAAAGTCAATGACAAATCCTGAATTAGGAAAAGAGAGCTTTGTTTAAATAGAGCACCAAAGGTTGGGGTGTTTGATTTAAAATGTAGGATTTTTCAGCTTAAGCGGTGAGGCGCTTTTATTTATGGGTTTTCCATTAATTAATTAATTCAAATCCACACCAAGAGACAAATATTACTTACAATTTCTATTAGTTTATTCCACTTTCAAGATTCAAGACCATCCTAGTTGCACATACCTCTTATTTTAGTATGGTCGGGGTCTAGCCTGGGCAGGATATCAGGGATGGATGCGTGGGGAGGGGGTCTGAGTTTACAGAAATTGTTTGGAATAAAAATTTCAAACTGCATCAATCTGAAAACACATGAAAAAACGTAAATTCTTGTTTTATTCCTACCATTTCAGCAGCACATCATATGGAAGAACTAGGGAGGAACAAGTCTCAAATCATCATGGCTGAGAAACCAACTTTTACAAAGAGTACACGCAAAGATAGTATAAATAGATTAGATGCCAGCCAGGTTAGTATCTTCCTCAACAAAGTAAACAAAGATTTTATAACAAGGAAACGACTCCGATTACATACAACTATAATTCAGAGTTATCGTATCTAACCTGTCTTGACAAGCTTTGTTGTTGGGGGGGGGGGGGGAGGAGAACAAATAAGCTTGTCACGACAGGTTTCATTCTTTCATGGTAACCTATGTTGGCTCAAAATAACTTCTTAATCTGTTTTCCGTTAACAGGTCATGACAGCTGATACGATGCGCATACCCTCACTCAAAGCTACTGTGAGAAAAACCATCGCTCAGCTCAACGTTTCTTTCTCAGAGGGTCTCAACTCTTCGGCAACAGTTCTGTGCCTGCTCATCCCTCTTGTTCTAATGATTATAATTCTGAGTTCTTGGAGTTGTGCCAAATTGGAATCACCTGCAATCTGCAACGTCTGCTGTGAGTAGACTGACATAGGAATCACTTGTCACCATTGATAGCTTTAGTGACCATTTTATATATTACATTTCATTTAGATTGTTTGGTCAATATGTCATGATAAAAAGTATCCCACAATGCAATTATCTGGAATTCCTACATTGCTGAGGGATTAAATGATTACAAAAATTTGACCTTGTGTTCCAGTTGAAAGTTCTATTTTGGGAATTATTTTAATACGTACCTTCAAAATGGAAGTAAATTATATTTGTTCCGCTGCTGCTCTGCTACTGCACAAGGAATCACAACTGTCTTGGCTTCTTCAGTGCAGGAATCTTTCAGTATTAGTATAAAAGTTTGGCTTGTCATATTCTCGGCAGCTATTCCAATTTTGTTCGATGAGATTGACAAAAACCTTGAGCAAACAATGTTATCCTTCATAAGAAGATTTGTTTTAATTTGATTATCTATAAGTCATCACTTGGTAGAATGAAGAAGTTTTTCAGAATCATCGGGAATTATCAGTAGGTTTAATATACATAGTGTGATTTGTTTCATTTTAACAGTTCAAATCCAAATAAACGCTCATATTCATTTTGAACCTCACCATTATATTTTACACAGCAGACAGTTTCCCGATATATTTCTTGTTTGTCCACCATACCGGTATGTCACTCAAGCTAAACCTCTTAGGTTTACATTAGAGAGGGAGGGACCGATAATGCAGCATATCACACCCACATCTCCCTATTATTATTTAAAGATTATGTGCTATGTGACCTATCAGCATTTATTCTCTTATTATAGATAAGAAGCAGCTGAATGCTCAGAAAATGGCTGTTGAATCTAAACAGATGAGCACTGAGGCGATCGTGCCAGCTAGCTGTGAGAATGCTGCCGAGTCTCTAAGACAATCTTTCCAACGAGAACTGGAACAACAAGTTAGAGCAGCTCTAGATAGGTGAATATGAGATCTAACTTAATTCATCAGACCCTGCATGTCTATCTCCGCACTCTCTTCAACATTATCGGGTTGCAAGAGTCAGGGGGGTGGGGGCTAAGACTACACTATCCTGAACACAATCTGGTGATAAACAAAGGAGGAGCAACTCCAAGTTACTCAAGCTTCAAAATAATTAAACTATAATTATTGGTCAAGCTGGGTCTTTGTCCGTGCCTGTTTGCAGTACAATTTAGTTTTTAAGATTTTTTGCAAGGGTTGGGTTTGGGGTCAGACTGAGAAGAGTGATCATTTGATTTTGAAAGACATTCCCAGCTGTAGCCAAAATGTTGGATTTGGCTCTGATCTGATTGGCTGTAGGGTGGGAAAGAGAGGCAATGCCAGGAGACTGGAAATACCTCCCTCCTACCAGCCAATCAGAGCCAAATACCTCCCTCCTACCAGCCAATCAGATCAGAGCCGAACACCTCCCTCCTACCAGCCAATCAGAGCCAACACACTGGCTAACCAGGCATCTCTACTTATATAGCTACCGTAGGTGTTGTCTCTAACCCATATATCTGATTGTTTTATAACAGTATGAAAGGACAGATGGTAGCTGATATGAGGAATGCAGTACGCTCTGAGGTAGATAAGGCTCTTCAGAGTCAGCAGACATTACTAACTGATCAGCTCGAGGCTATGAGATCTCAGGCTGCTACTCCCGCTCCTGACTCTCAGTCTAATATCAAGAATATCATGGTATGTTTGTACTGTAAATGTAAATCAAAACTATGGTTATGGGTTGTATGCGGCTTGAAGTTCCTACATGGCATAGTTTTACTGCGCTGCCTTTGTTCAGGAAGTAATCAATATCAGATGGATCTTTCATCAAACTTAAGGTCACCTTCTTAACCGATGAAGAGCTGTAAAAAACTGCTTCAGCTTGGCAAACTGTCAGTTTGAGTTCTGTGGAACTACCGATTCTTCTGGGTGTAAAATTTCTAACGGATCTTGACAAATAGGGTTGGCTGTAAATTTTAGAATCATAATGTTCACAGAGAGGTATGTATCACACGGGTGGTTTCTGTTCAATGAAAATTACCATAGAGATCTAATATAGTGTCAAACAGTCTATGGCAAAAAAAGAACGATTTGATCCGACAGACTTGGATCTGCCATCACTGATTTAAAACCATTAAGCATTGCCAGAGATAGCAATCTATTAAAAAGTGTTCATTGTCGGTATAAAAGTGGTATTGGTATTAGGGTATGAGTCGTGTTTCATGTAAGATTTTATAACAAGATTTTTGCCTGGAGTTTGTGCTTTTCTCGGCCACGCTATCCAGAACATCACATCTAACCTTAAACAAATGAAAAATTATTGGATGTATTCTTTAAAAGAATGTATTCAAATGATATAAGATTTCTGCCTTATCTCTCAAATCACATCACACTCAATCTATCATATCATTGAATCAGCGTAAGCCATATACCTATGCAGTATGCTAGCCTGCTAGATATATGATTTGTTCTATTTGTCCTGTTGGTATTATTAAACTACACTGTAAATATATCATACCTTATACGTCTGACCAGGAAGTTGGGGACTATGTATTTAATGTTTTGTTTTGTCTTCATTCACAGTTACTTAGCCGAAGCTGTCAGAGCCCTAGATCCTCAGGATTCCATCACAAGCCAACATCTAAGCTCTGTGATATCCATGTGTAAGAAGAAGTTAGCAGAGTTCCTCACCAAAAACCCGTCATCCCCCCACAAGCGTACCGTTCATTCTATCGAGAAATCTATCAAGTCTGTACTCCGGTACGCTCGTACCTGAACCTAACTAGTACACTGTGAGATAGATCAAAGTTTAATCAAAATGCCTGAATTCCAGTTGCTCCCTTCCACTGATCAAGCCGCTGCGGCGTGACCAGTGGAAGGGGAGCAACTCCCAATGCAAGCAGATGTATTAATCTTGGTCCAACCATTGAGGGTGGGATATAACCCCACCCTCCCTGGTCCAACTGTGAGAGGATAAGGTGCACAAAGAGTACAAAATATGTACAGTTTTCATTTTCTTGTGTTTGTGTTGCTTCTACAATTTTATACCCGCCGCGTTTCTGTGGATACATAAAAGTCGGACATGATCCATTGATCCATGCTCCATGATCCATGATCCTTGCATGATCCATCCCATCCATTGCATGGTCAGGGAGGTTGTCCGAATTGTACAGACTGTGGATTTATTTGAACAGACATTATTACTATTATCAGTTTGTATGGCGTGGAATGTTATCATGAGGGTCGGTTTGGTTTGTATTAGACGTGTGACTGATGTGTAACTTTTTTGTTTGTTTTTTATACCTGGTTTAGGTAATAAAATACAGAAGTTATATTCCATGGTGTTTAATATGTTTCTTCAATGGTATTCGTTGAATTTCCACCAGAGCCTGCATTTAGATCCCCAAGTATAACTGGTTGTGGGGAACAGGGGTTGTGATGATGATCTTGCCTTGTGACGCAGCTACAAATAAAGACACCGCGTGACAAGGCTCATGATAATCAAGCATAAACTCTCAAAACATGTAGAGCAAACCTGTGGACAAAACCAAAACAGCAGTTAACGCATTGACTCCACTTTGAAAGGCAGGGGTGAATCCTCACAGTTTGTCACTGATTTATAAATAAATAAATGGAGCATGTGCTTTTCATAATCACCATAAAGACATGGTTGTATTTCCACCAATGCCTGCATTTATATCCTCGCTTATATCTTGTTTTGGGGATCTGGCTTAGTAATAATAATCTAAGCCTTTTCACGAGGCTGCAAAAATGTAGCCGCATGATAATCACACACAAAGTTCTTGAAACATGTACAGCAAGCAGTTTTATTTCATTCTTGATGCTAGTTTCAAAGAAATTTTCTTATCTTATCAAATCATGGACAAAACAGAACTTTGACTCAACATGGAAAGGCAGGAGTGAAGCCTCACAGTTTGTCACTGTTTTATGAAACAAGGATTCTGCCAATACTTCAAGCAAAAAAGGACACCGCATGACAAGGCTCATGATAATCACACATAAACCCTCAAAACATGTAGAGCAAGCCGTTGACAAAACCATTCCAGAACTTCAAGCATTGACTCAACTTGGAAAGGCAGGGGTGAAGCCTCACAGTTTGTCACTGTTTTATGAATGAATAAATGGAGCATGTGCTTTTCATAATCACCATAAATAAAGACATGGTTGTATTTCCACCAATGCCAGCATTTATATCCTCGCGTATATCTTGTTTTGGGGGATCTGGCTTAATAATAATAATCTAAGCCTTTTCATGGGGCTGCAAAAAAGTAGCCGCATGATAATCACACACGAAGTTCTCAAAACATGTAGAGCAAGCAGTTTCACTTCATTCTTGATGCTAGTTTCAAAGAAATTTATTATCAAATTTATTATCAAAAAAATATTATCAAATCATAGACAAAACCAGAACTTTGACTCAACATGGAAAGGCAGGAGTGAAGCCTCACAGTTTGTCACTGTTTTATGAATCAAGGATTCTGCCAATACTCTGTCACGCTGCACCAGGTTGGTTTCCCTATATTTATTTTGAAATCCGAAAGAGTGGAAAAACACCCGAAATCATTCTTGGGGCTTATCATGCCAGATGTAGATTGTTATAATAGCAAACCTGCCAGAGTTCTCTTGTCTGCCAAAGCAAAACCAAGAACTAGCTAGTAGCCACCTAAACCCCTGAACCCTGAAGCCCCTGAACCTTGCACCGGGCGTAATCATCAACATCTTTCCCGTCAGGGACACCCATAGGGTTGATTACATATATATAAATAATATATAATAGCTCAGAAGCATTGATATGTATATCAGTGTATATCAGTGTATATCAGTGTATATCAATGTATATCAGTGTATATCAATGTATATCAGTGTATATCAATGTATATCAATGTATATCAGTGTATATCAATGTATATCAGTGCTCAGAAGATAACTATAAGAGCAGTACACAGCACTACTAGACAAATGTCTCTTCTATATGTATTTTTAGATCAAACCTCACCAGCATTTTATTCTACAAATTGAGTAGCTGAGAATAGATATGTGCAGCATATCTCTGCATACTATATTTGTATCTATGGCACAGGGGATAGCGAGCTTACCTCTAGAGTGTTTATCAGCGGCATTGTGGTGTAGCCACCGGAAGGGAGGATAGCGATCTTTGTTTTGTCGACTCTAGGGCAGGGTATTCATCGCATAAGCTTGGACAGTTAATAATACAAATCTAAATTCGGGTAAACATAATTTTAAGGCTGACCAATTTTGAGCGGTAATGGTAATCACTGCTGTAATTGTTGTAAATTACGGAGCTGCATTCTGTTGTCATTTAAATTGTTTCGAAATTTTAGTTATACATAAATTGATATGGTGACTAGTGACAGCTTGTAACACTTTAATGAACTGCTAATTAACTTGAATATTTGACTTCAGTTGGGTTTTAAAATTCAGCTTAATTATGCCTGGTTAATAAATGTAAAACTTACTATTATAGGGACCTAATTATAGGCTTAGGTGAGAATGTGTCCTGTATGAATGTAATGAGTGATGTGCCTTTTTTTGGCAGTCTAAGTGTGACAGCTGGTGACAGGTGCTTGTTTACTTATTTGATAGTGAGATTTGCTCCTCTCTTGACTTATTAGTAGCCACGCTTCTGGCCACCATTATTATTGTATATTTTCTTAACAGTATACTTTGAGAGAAAGTGCCGTTTATCAATCTTGATAGCATGCTTTGTACTATGTTCAAAATTGGTACCAGTAACGGAAATCCTTAGGTATTATTTAGCCCACCTTTTGATTTTAAAAACCATGCAAAGGTCTATCGCTGGGTAGACAGATCTAAACAATAGGGCCTAATTGTGAGGATTCAACGTGCCGGCACGAAGCCAAGTATAAGGTCGCAGGGAATTCCTGGTCGTTTGGATGTTGTTTCTAGAAGTTTTTGCAATGGCGTTGTGTGTTGCTGCAGCACATGTTAAACATCCGTGTTTTCGCAAGGGTGGTGCCATCCCGGATAGGGAATAGATCAGATTTGTAAAGTGATAAAAATTCCATATTAGAATTGTGATTGGAATAACTTAGCCCCATCCCGTGGTTTTTTCACTTGTTTCTATGACCTACTAAATAGGGTGGGAGAGGTATACACCCGAGGGTGCTGGGGGCTCGAACAATAGGGTTAATGATGTAGTTTTCAAATTGTCCTTATAGATACTAGATTCATTAATTCAGGTTATTTTGCTGACGCTATACCTGATTAGTTGAAGTTTGTTTATTGCCTAAATTCTAATATCCATCCTGTGATAGGTTGATAGCATCGAATGTACAGCACATACATGGAAAAATAATAATAAAAGGAGTCTGAGCTGCATTAGTTAAAAAATCGCATATAAAATTCAAAAAAGGTATTTTGTCTTTTGGTTGTTCTACACTTGGATGGCCTATATTTATCTATTTTTGCTCTACGAGCAGATGTTCTGTTTGTGTTTATTTTAATACGAGAGTTCAAGGGGTGATTATCGTTGTCAGCTATTCTAGTGAAATGTGCACTGCAAGTGGTGTGCAGGAATGTTGTGATGGGTGGCAGTGCTAGATGGTCCAGCCTCTGCTCGTAGTTGTCAGAGAATGGCAGCACAATCCGAGTAGCAGAGCGCTCGATCCTCTCAAGTCGTGTTTTATCGGTGTCTGATAATAGATTATACCATGCAGGGCAGGCGTAGGAGATTATAGACTTAATGTTAGCTATATAGAAGGTTCTGAGGCCATCACTATCCATGCCCATGCGTTTTAGCAGTCTCATCAAGTATAATCGTTGAGAGCATTTAGATATAATATAGTCAACATGATTGCTGAAAGTTAGTGTGTTGTCTATGAATACGCCTAAAAACTTGGTATGCTCAGAGGGAGAGATAAAGAGGTTATAATCTCCATAGGATATACCAAGGTGCATAGCATAGATTAGAATTTACCGAATTACGCAGGAATTAACCTAAATAGTATTCAATAGTCTTGCCAAAGGGCCGCAAAATAGTCGCAGCTTACTATGTATTTTAGTTAAAAAATGGCTGGTAAGTACAGGGATCATGCTTATGTTAGAGTGGATGGGGATATAGTGTTCAGAGCTAATGAGTTATTGTTATGTTAATATTACCATTCATTGTAGAGTTAGGGTCAGCCGATGGTGCCTGACTAAAAACTCTGTAAGACCAAGATACTGTCCTGTGTTTTATGCTTACAGGTGGTGTGTTGTCGGGACGCCTCTCAAGAAAATGGGGGGGGGGGGGAGGGAGCCAGGTGCCGGTACTCACAGAGTTGAAGACAGAGACCAGACGGCATGATTTGATGAACAAAAACGTTTCTTTTCATGTCATTCATCGCTCCTTGGATTGTATTTGATGTATTTTGCGAATGGTATTATTAATGTAATCACCAGGTCTGTTCGGATCAAGACCATAAACACAGGAGGTCTACTGTATTATTTTTTTTGCACCAGGCAATGCAGTATAAAGAACCCTGTAAAGATACTCATCAGCTTGACTATAACACAATAAAATCCATTACATAACAAACCCAGCGTATTACAGCGTCAAATTAAAACTTCTTTTGTTTCACCAGCTTAAACTTGAGAATCGTTTTAACTCCAAACTAGTTGTCACTGCTCCCATCTGCAGGATTAGGTTCGGTCCATATTCGGGGAACAATAGTGTAATTTACTCTTCAAACAGGGGATCCAGGGTGCAGTATTGTGTTGAGGAGTGTATATAGGGTAACTTCTGGCCACCTCCCAACATGTTTATTGGCCGTTGGCTGTCCGTGATTGGTCTGGGGGGATTTGGGCCAGCCCTGGTCTTTGTGTTGGTGTGCTCCCTGTATATCTGGCAAACCTTATCCTGTTTCAGTGTAATTTTACATGTTAAAGAAGTCAGTCAGATGCACGCAACAACAATCTATTCCTAACAGTTTATAGGGGCGATGTTCTCAAAGTTATCTACCCCGGCACAGGTAATGTACAGAATGAATATTCATCGAGATTTATATTAAATTTAATTGAGTAAAACAAATGACTTTGCAATCATCAGAATATATTATATGTAATATAATCTGTATTCAGCAAACCTCAGAATAATATTGTGAAGTTTGTTGTATTGTAGGACCACCCGTATAGAAAGTAAAGAAAGACAAATATTTAATATTGATATGGAAATGAATTTTCTCTACACACATCATTAACTTGGAGTTGCCTTTTTCAATTTCTTATTGTCTGAGCCAAGTAGTATCCCTTAGCTCTGCAAAGGAGTCAAAGAAACTTCTTCGCTCAGTTAAGTAAGGATGATCGGCTTTTAACTCAAATTAATAATATGATATGGACGATATCCCTTTCTGATTACAGAAAAGAAGACTATGCGGGAGAGTTGGATATCTAAGTCAGCTACCAAACTTACTAATGACCTTCGGACACTGGTCGATAAATCTGCTGAGATAAAAAAGTCTGTCATACCATGTAAGTAAAATCACACTTGTTAACGGTAGATGGCATTGTGTCATATGATGAGTGAAAATGTGTATATGTAAAAGAATTATAGTGGACATAAGTTATGCAAGGGTCTCCATAACATTATGGAGTGAGGCGCTTGGCTTGAGTGAGTCAGCTATATCAGTGAGTCGAAAAAATTCAGACAATGGCGCTTATAATTTTTACATTATATTATCAGTTTTATTTTATCATTCTGGCTCTATGGTTCAACATGATGCTAAGTTTGATACACATCTTCTTCATAGTAGGTCTTAGCTACTCATGCCGATTAAAGAAATGACATAAAAAGGACATTGAAATCATTTTAAATCAACAAACGATTCAATCAGCATCAATAGGAAAACACCTGAAACAACTTATAAATTCTTGTTTTATTTCTACCTTTAAGCCGTACTGCATATGAGAAACAACTCTCAAAACACCATAGCTGAGAAACTAACATCTGCTACGGAGAGTACATGTAAAGGTGTTATAAACAGATTAAACAACTCTCAAAACACCATAGCTGAGAAACTAACTTCTGCGGAGAGTTCATGTAAAGGTGTTATAAATAGATTAAACAACTCTCAAAACACCATAGCTGAGAAACTAACTTCTGCTACGGAGAGTACATGTAAAGGTGTTATAAATAGATTAAACAACTCTCAAAACACCATAGCTGAGAAACTAACTTCTGCAACGGAGAGTACATGTAAAGGTGTTATAAACAGATTAAACAACTCTCAAAACACCATAGCTGAGAATCTAACTTCTGCGGAGAGTACATGTAAAGGTGTTATAAATAGATTAAACAACTCTCAAAACACCATAGCTGAGAAACTAGCTTCTGCAACGGAGAGTACATGTAAAGGTGTTATAAACAGATTAAACAACTCTCAAAACACCATAGCTGAGAATCTAACTTCTGCGGAGAGTACATGTAAAGGTGTTATAAATAGATTAAACAACTCTCAAAACACCATAGCTGAGAAACTAGCTTCTGCAACGGAGAGTACATGTAAAGGTGTTATAAATAGATTTAACAACTCTCAAAACACCATAGCTGAGAAACTAACTTCTGCAACGGAGAGTACATGTAAAGGTGTTATAAATAGATTAAACAACAGCCAGGTTAGTATCTTCCTATACAAAGTTAACCAAGTTTTCACTTTAAACTTCAGTCATTGTATCTAGCCTGTTTTGACAAGTTTTGTTGTGGATGGGAGGGGGGGGGATGGACAAAAAAAAACTCGTCAAGACAGGCTACATTTCTTTTATAGTAACTTATGCTGGCTTAAAATAACTTCTTTAATCCGTTTTCCTTTAACAGGCCCTGACAGCTGATATGATGCGCATTCCCTCACTCAAAGCTACTATGAGAAAAACCATCGCTCAGCTCAACGTTCCGGTCTCAGAGAGTCTCAACTTCTTGGCAACAGTTCTGTGCCTGCTATTTTTTGTTGTTTTTATGATTATAATTCTGAGTTCTTGGAGTAAAGTCAACATTTGATATGGAAGCAAATCGAACGGACATCACTTCGTTGCAACTGTTCAATAAATAAACCCTCATTCTGATCAAACCTAGGCAAATCAGCCTTTATTACACATTAAATACATTTGTAACTAAATTGACCCAGCCTTATCAATCTTTAGCCTTATGAATCATTATCATTAAATCCTACCAAATGTTGTGAGCAGTAGTTATGTCAGAGACTTTTAAAGGTTTAACACTCTGTTTGAATAAAGATAATAAAAATAACTTGCATTTTTGTTAATGTAGGTCAACAAGTTATTTTTAATTCACTTTAATTATTAAGTTTTAGAAAACCTCAATAAGTAAATAAAATGAGTAAATAAAATCCATGATGATTATTTGATGATGTCACACTCTGCTGGTATTCTGATCTATATAGACTATAGAGTTACAAAGCAAAGCGTAGTTTTTCGGTTTCTCTTATTATACAGGCAACAGCATTTTATCGTCAAGAAAGATAATATTCTTATTCTGAGATTACATTTATGGCCTTTGCCTTAATTTATAAGAATTTGGAATAGGGATAGCCTGTCATTACAAGCTTTGTTCGATGGGTTAGGGGGGGGGACAAGCTTTGTTCGATGGGTTAGGGGGGGGAGACAAGCTTTGTTCGATGGGTTAGGGGGGGGGACAAGCTTTGTTCGATGGGTTAGGGGGGGGGACAAGCTTTGTTCGATGGGTTAGGGGGGGGGGGACAAGCTTTGTTCGATGGGTTAGGGGGGGGGGACAAGCTTTGTTCGATGGGTTAGGGGGGGGGACAAGCTTTGTTCGATGGGTTAGGGGGGGGGGACAAGCTTTGTTCGATGGGTTAGGGGGGGGGGACAAGCTTTGTTCGATGGGTTAGGGGGGGGGGACAAGCTTTGTTCGATGGGTTAGGGGGGGGGGGACAAGCTTTGTTCGATGGGTTAGGGGGGGGGGGACAAGCTTGTCAAGACAGGCTTGAATATGGAAAGCGTGATTATATTTGATGGGATGATAAATTTACAAAATATGTCTGTCTCAACTCTGGAATGCATATCCTGTCGGATTTACTGAATAGAATAGGTATTGTTTCCCATTACACATTTATTATAGTCATTTGTACATGAATAAAAAATATGGTTTCAGAAATTGCTGTTGACATTCAACAACTTTTATGCATTAGCTATTGATACAGATTTTTAGTAGAAGCAAAATCATAATTTCCAATTTTACTTCTGAAAGTTCATATACAAGCAGGGTACTCTAATAATTCTGTCAGTTCACGCAATACCTGACCTCACTAATGTTTGTAACCTTCCCCATCCATGCCATGAGTGGGACCATCTAGCGTTGTACTGTATATACCCAGCAGCTTAATATGTGATGGTACTGTATAAACCCCACATTGTGCCAGACTCCTCATTGTCTCCATCTAATAAAAGTGAAATATTCAATTCAAATGCGATTCTTTGAAACTAACTCTATTCTACGAGGCAAGTATACTTTATATCACCCTATAGGCTTACTACACAAGTAGGTTAGCAATATAGGTAAAAATAACGCTGGAATCGCAATTTACTCAACCTTCTTCACGGCAAAAAAATTATCAAACAGGTGCCACTTGATGAAACGGATGATTAACTGGTCATGGTCATGGTGGGGTGCAAATCTCAGGCATGTTTTTATTGACATCTCAGCATCACCAGTTCTTGACACCAGACAATCAAAATATTTGTTTATCAACCTACATATATAACTACATCTAGTATAGACTTACAGTTTGAGGACTTTGTCTTTACCACCACTAGCCACCCTTTGGCCATCAGGACTCCAGTCTACAGCATATACCTGCGTACACAGAACAAGTATGTTATATTATATATATTATATCATTTCATATACTATATATGTTACAATCAAAACATTGAGTGTGAGTGCAGTTTTTCTCATGGGTAGGTGTTTGCTGTGTTTGGCCTTATAGGACTAGGGTTTGTTTGTTTTATTCTAAAACCCTCTCTCCAGAGATATTTACATAAAATAAAAACTAGATAGGGTAGATAGGGGTAACAAAAAGTTGATACTGTTACACCATATATTTCAACAAGTTTTGAAAGTGCAGCATCAAATTTGGAAACATTTCATCGCAAAATTCCACATAGCAACAATGAAGTCTCGCCGAAGATATAAATATATATATATATATATATAAGTCAGTGATTAGGATCCTTATGACAAAAGTATTAGGGGTCGTGAAACTCGAACGCGTAGACCCGGCCCTCATAACCATCAAACATGCCCGCCGTATCAAACATGGCCGCTGTATCAAACATGGCCGCCGTATCACTACTCACCTCATCAGCGTGTCCGGGCAGATCACCTTGAAGTTTTCTAGTCTCAATGTTCCACACTTTGAGGGTAGAGTCACTACTACCACTGCACAGCAGACGACTATCAGCGGACCAGGCTATCTGATATACACGATTCACATGACCTCTCAGGGAAGATAGGTACCTAAATAATAATATATCATCTATCATATATGATAACAGCTCAATCCCTAAAGACAACAGCAGTTCCCAGTGGTAGGCAACTCCAAAATACTATCAAAAAGTACTAAATGAGTTATCATACATATACACGATCACATGACCTCGCAGAGATGATAGGTACCTGAACTATATATATCATATTATAATATTATGATAACAGCTCAATCCCTAAAGACAACAGCAGTTCTCAGTGGTAGGCAACTCCAAAATACTATCAACAAGTATTAAATGAGTTATCATACATATACACGATTCACATGACCTCTCAGAGATGAAAGGTGGTAGCTGGATAATATATAAATATGAGATGAAGTCACGTCATGATTGAATTCACCAATCATAGGTTTTAATGTCTCAGTTTGTGATGACAATGCAGTGGTAGACACTTTGTATATGCTGTCAAAAACTACTGAAATTGTATTTCACTGCCACAAATAATCTGGGTTGAGTCATTGGATAAATGAATAATGGTGTTAATTCACTTTAATTTATTCTGTGACACCACCCATCCAAAACTTTGTGGTCCTAAGATGATAATTATACAGACTTACTTGCCAGTCTTGCCGTCCCATATTTTGATGGATTTATCGAATGATGCGCTGGCGATGAGTCGAGTATCTGGAGAGAAGACGACCTGATTAACGAGCTGATGATGTCCAGTCATACGAGCCACCTGCTTTTTCTTGGTCTCTGGATGCCACATGATTAGCGTGAAGTCATCGGAGCCTGTCACCAGAACCTCATCTCCTGAACCCTGGGTGGAAAATAAGAGACGTCATAACATTAAAAATAACATTAAACGCCAATCTAGCAATAGACTACTTATTCAGTGTAGACTAACATAAGGTTGGGTTTGCGGCTTAAAATATTACTTGCAGCATGCAGATTTATTTTTTGTTCTAGTCATCTAGTCAAATGCAGACATGTTATTATTGAGATTACAGTCGTTGACATACTATTGCAAAGCTAGCTTGGTTTTATGCTATAGAATTCAGTGACTCCTACTGTTGTCACATCTACTACAAAACTTGCCATATTGTAATAAGGTGAGGTTTTACCAAACAATTTTTATCAATCAAATTCAAACTTGAGTTTCTGTTACTTCTACTAGCCTGTGATCGTAGACTACTGTATGTTCAGGTAGCTATCACAGTATGCTGTCAAGCACAGCCCTTCTAGTGCACTTTGCGCACCTATCAATTCAGGTTGGTTATCTTTGCACCATAGCGAGTTAACTATTTCAAATGTGCTCGAGTTCTCAAACTGAAAAGTCACCCCACCGATGCTGGGAAAAAGTTAGCTTTCGTGGGCAAACTGTAAATAGGTCATTTGGGCCAGTTTATGGCACTGTTGTTATGGTGCAGAGAGACTCAAATCACAGGGCAGACTGTTTCTTGTGTGAGCAGAACCATCTGACAATTCATGTTGCAGTGTTCTTTACTAGGGCAGGTATTTTCATTTGTTTTATGACAGTACCAGCAGTGATTGCACTTAACTGGACCGTAGGGCAAGGGGTTGGTTGTAACACCTAGTGTAACTCACCGCCAAACTGCCTGACATAAGCATAGCATTGATATGTACCTATTCAATAGTATGATGTCTCTGTTTCAGCGTTGAGTCACTGTGCGGTGTGTATATTGCAACACACTTAGATAGCGTTGGGATTAAAAAGTCAACCAACTCTTCTCATAAGCTACTGTAAACAGTGTGCTGAGGCAACTGAACAGCTCTCACAGCTTCCATCTTTTACTTATCGTACATTTATTTTTGTCTTTTCACTTAAGAAACCAGATTCAACATATAAAGCGCCTTCAATCATTTGCAAATACATTTATAGACACTCTTTCATTGGTATTGTGTTTGATTTGTCAGCAAGTCGGGGGAGATAAAGGCTAATTTATAATGACATCATAGTACCAGTGTAACAAAGTCTGATTGTATAATTACAATCACGGGAACCAGAGCGATTACTTTTCACTCAAATACCTAAATGTATTCATAGATCAATCAGCCAAAACAATAATTAATAATAGCTTAAGTTTCGCATTTCACTGGAAGAGAAGACAGCAGATAGCTGTAGCCTTTTTGCATCAAGGAGAAAGAAAAATAATCCTTGAGTTAACAATTTCACCTTCAATCTCAAAATGGGTTGCTCATTTTCTGAAGTTATCAACTGAGCTACCCTTAATTTTGGAGATCCTTTTGGCAAACACTCTGGCTGTGTTTTTCAGTGCAAATATGATAAAGGATTATACTTCATCATCAGTTACTCACCTTAACTGCCTGATATCTGCTCAACGCCGCTTTTTGTTTTTCTTCCGCTAAAAGCACATTTTAACAACTCAATTACTTGCGAATTAAGTCGAATGTATTTTTGGTAAGGCCTGTTTATAGCATATAATGTAAGCAAATTATAACTACAATTTTAAAACATGTACACCTTACTAGCCTTGCCACACAGCCATAAAACAAAGGGGAGTGGCTGTTTGACATGGCTAATAATGTAAGGCTACAGCGTAAGGCGCTTCATTTAGAAGTTTTGTCATTGACAGTAATATACAAAGCTTGCAAGAAATATGCCATGTCATTCAACTGGCACCATTAAAGACTTACAACATAGAGTGGAGTAACGTTGGTGGACAGACACGTTTAGAGGTGGCAGGTTTTAGACACATTGACATCGAGACTACATTATGAGCATGTGTATCTCTGATCGTCAGTGGTGGAAATTGAAAAAAATAAGTGCCTATACACCAATCCATACAGATCAATCCAACCGTAACGCTGGCCGCGAAGCAGTCGAGCAGCGGGCACAGTGGGGGTGGGTCCGGGAGGGGCGCAGCGGCCTCCCGATGATGGGGGTGAGGGGGTTCCCCGCAATTTTTTTTTGATATTTGTGCCCTTATTACAGTGTTTCTGGTGTATCTTTTTGACTTTTTGAGCCTAAATCTAAGAGCATGTTTAGTAAATAGTGCTGCCTATGGCATTGAGACTTTGGGCTCAAGCAAACAGTAAAGTAACAGTAAACAAACCCTACAATACAACATAAACAAACTTATCCAAGCATACAAAGTGCACAGCAGTGATAGGTTACAAGTGCCTATACACTTATTGAAGGTGTATAGGTGTATAGGTGTATAGGTGTATAGGTGTATAGGTGTATAGGCGTATAGGCGTTGATGTGAACTTCCTATACACCGTATAGGCCCGTATAGGCCCATTTCCACCACTGCTGATCGTGAGAGTCAATTTAGTATGAGTTCCTAACATCTTCCCGCCCCTAATAAATGCAATATGCCACTGGTCGTCACACCAATTTCCCTCTGATGGTACTCATGCTAAGTGAATTAGTTCACTCTCAATTGATCAGAGATATACATGCGATAGTATATCACATGATCATTATGGGTTTTAGATATTACCAAAGTCTGTAGATATTATCTATAGTCTCTGATATCACTCTTACCTGATGAGGAGTCTTCACTATAGACTATACTAGCTTTAGCTGGATTAAAAGCTCCAGTTCTCATCACATAATCTGTATTCAGAGCCAGTGTGTTCACCCAATGTGCGTGACCTTGCAATGTCCTACACATAACACCCTGGAAAAAATATGGAGGAGCATTAAGTTATTTTCTGTGGAAAAATATGGAAATCACAGTATCCACAAGAGTTTTACTGGTTGGCCTAACCTGGTGATGTCATGCAATCTTAGCCTTGCAGATAAGTTTTAATTTGATGTGGGAATCTTTTTGTTATGAGATAAAGACACCAGGAGTTGGCATTTGCTCGTAGATTGGGCCGGCTGATCTTGTGACTCCGGCCTTGCAAAGTCCTATAATTTACTGCTGGGATATCATCATCTTTTACTTGGAAACTGAAACACAACATCAATTAAGCCGAAGTATTCGCAAGCGAAATTTTTAATAAGCCTGAAGCATGTGACGATCAAAAATAATAGATAAAACAATGGAAATAGCATAGAATCTTGTGACTATTCATAGTTTTTTAGCCAAATCATTGTTATCACTATGATCAAAACCACCGATTTTGCTCAGAAGTTATCTGGTTTAATTTGGCAGCGAGTGATAAGGGAATCGATACCCCTAGCTTACAAAAACAAGCACTACTCACATCGTCAGCTCTCCATACTTTGATGGTTCTATCCTGAGATCCTGAGTATATAAGGTTAGTACCTCCCCATCGTAGACAGGTAACACACTGTGCATGGCTACTAAGTGATATCTTACACTGTGATAATACTGTATCCCATATACGTATAGTACAGTCCTACAAATACCAATAACACATATAAATTCTGGAGAAAAGGGAGTTCAAAGCAGAGAAAAACAGGGATAAAAACAACATGGATAAATGTGAATCAGGGTATGCAGCAAAAAGTAAATTAAAAGCAGGCTTGATCTGGGCATGTGGCAATAGGGCCGAGTCAGGTAAGTTTGATTTGAGTATCAATGGGATTGATGTTTTGAATCTAAGTAGGCATAGAGTGAAGCACTTGGTTGGCAATTTTGTATCCGCTTAGAGTGTCAATGTTGTCCAAGTTTGGTTGCTGTCAGCAATGACAGTCTAGTCTTGATTACTTTTGAAAGGGAGATCATTTCAATTTCTTTGTCTCCGGAAGATGATTCTGGTGACTGTCGTGGTCCTACAATACTTACTTTAGATGAGCTAGCCAGAAGTCTGCTTTCACCATCCCTATAAAAAATTATTAATATATATTATATAAAACATAAGAGATCGGCCTTAAACCACTGCTGCCACAGCTGGGCTTTGCCAACTGATCATTTCTCAATCCACAGACTAAACTAAAAACCATGTTTCACTTATTTTAGTTAGGTGACTGTGTACAAGTAATTAGTTATATGATACCATAGTAGATACATATATGTCGATTAAAACTGTTTAAAAGACAGCCAGTATATTTCTGCAGAACTGCCTTGAGCCCTTTTTCTTCTTCGTCTTCTTGTTTCCTTTACCCGTTACCTAAATATTTGTGAACAGTAGAATTGTCCATCTTTATATTTTGGCCTTGACATCGATATTAAACTACTTTTAGTTTAGCTCGTTTTTTTACGCTCAAAACTATGCTGCTTAACTTTTTACAGTACAGTGATTAAATTGAATGACTTACCTTACTTACTATCTTTGTTTGTTTGCCCTGAGTAAAAATATAATTTTAAAAACAGTTTCGAAAGAAAAACCTCTTATGTGAAAAGATAGTTTTCTGAACAGCAGTGGTGTAACATAGCCAATGTTTTGGCTCCGAATGTTTCGCTCTGATTGTTTGGCCTTTATTTTTTGGGTATATTTGTTGGTTGGTCGAACGGAACTTTGATCGCTCTTTACAACCCAACCAATCAGCGCCAACAAATTGACTAGGTGTAGCTAATAATACAAGAAAGTTCAACAATATCATCATACTTCGTTTGCATTGCATCAACAAATGTATCTAGAAAAATAAAACAGACAGAAAATTATGAAGTCTGAAGTGATATATATGTGAACCATTACTTGAATATTGATACAACTTCTCTAGGTTTAGAATATCTTGTGCCTCAATCAAAATTGTCTATCGGAGTTGTGTCATAGCCAACTCTGGAAAGACAACTTCTTGTGCTTTCCAAATAATCTCCCTCGGTTACTCCTTTTGGATGAAAAATATATGCCAGAGTATTTCATCACAGCAATTTGGATATTTTATAGAAGTTTTCTTATTAGTTTCGCTTTGAATAGGAGAACAATGGTGGGGTGTCAATAATTTCTCTACAAGAGAAACAATTCCGCTTACATGGCTCAAATAATGCTGGCAGGTGCTATTTGTAATGCTCAGTAGGCCATTTGATACGAGCCAAAACAATATTCACATAGGAGTTCTAGATATATATGTAAGGGCTGATTTCATCAACAGTCAGGTAGATTTGTTAGGAATCACATCAGTTTGTCGGGATGGATAGAAGGTTTATCTCACTGCTGATTATCACAGGTGTGTCAGCCCTACACTGTCATGGGTCTGAGTAAGTCAACTCATTTAACTTGTAGTCAGATGCCAGCAATAGAAGAATCCCATAAAATTTTGATTTTCCAAATCAACTGAACTGAACCATTTTTCTAAATGAAACCTATGACGTTTTTTGTAAATTACCATTGATTTTATTTGATCGTTTTCAATTTTATCCTGACCATACATCAGACAGTGTTAATATTATTACAGTGTATTCAATTATGTATTTGTTTATTGAGTATCTACTTTCTTTCACACAGAAACGACGACCCGATTGTGGCACACTTGAGCCTAGACCTGAAGTCACTACTTCCGCCCGCTCTCGGAAAGGTTAGTTTTATTTGAGTTTGATTGTGTTGCCTTAATTCTTCAAGGGTCTAAAGTTATGCCCCTACCTTAGTCCCGGTTTGAAAGTACCAGAAGGTAGCAGGGCAACTAAATACATATTGAAATGCGTGTATCAACATTTGCCTTTATCCTTGTGTCTAATCTGAATAAAAGAACCTGCCGTTTAATTTTAAACAAAATTTGTAGTTACTGGGCAGGTACAAGACGGAGAAACTGGAAACAGACATCCACGCTAATGACTTTCACCTTACAGATGACGCAGAACCATTAAATCAAACAACAGAACCCGCTCCTTACCATCAGACCTCAGCAGAACCAGGTAGGTTATCTATTCCTTCTTGCTCGTTCACTAGATGGAAAGAAAAATTCTTTTGAGTTGAGGTACTATGAACCAAGCTGGGACAAAGGAGGAGAGAAACTCACCAAAATTAAGCAAATAATTGCAAGAATATATCAATTAGGCTGCCAAAGATTTTAAAGATAATGCACAAGGGGCAATGGCTGTATTGAAGACGTTAAAAGTGGGTGTTGGTGCAATGAAGCATAAATGGCTTTTCTTTGTCCAGCATGAGGCTTCAAAACTCGGGTTCATCAAAGAAGATCGCATGGCTACGGATTCTTCAACCCGATCGGGTTGACACTTGATAAAGGAAATTGATCACGCATATCTGCATGTGTGAAATGGCTTTAGTTTAGAACATGGTATAGTGTTGACATTTTTGTCAAAAGTTCTCAGTATGTCAGCACTTCATTGTTAACAGTGCAAAGAATTTGGGATCAGAAAATGTAGCTACTTTATATTAATAGCTGCTACTTTTTTTCTGATTATGCAGGTCAAAGATTCTCCTAATTCAGTATACAGACAAAAGACATGTTCCGCAATATTTACGATGCCTGTTTCTAACGTTCATACTTGATTTGTAGTGACTGATTACGAATACGGATGTGATAAGCTGAGTTGTAGTCGTCAATGTAGCTCAGATTGTGGTGGTCTGTGTATGTGTACTGATGGTAAAATACTGGAATCATCAAATGCGTGTCCTCAAAGTGAGTGATAAGCCCCAAAGGTTGGTACGCTTGAAAACATATGTGACATATATTGTAATTTAGTCTGTGCTTAGATGTTTTTAATATACAAGATAGCGATAGTCTCTTGTTTAGGAACACATTTATGATCCCACTCGCTCTCTATTGAATGCAGTATGAAGTCAAACTGGTAGGCACCCTTATTTCTCAGTCTTCGGCTAGAGTCAGAACTTGAGATTTTAACCCACATTACCAACACCAGAGAAAATAACGCAACAATTACTGAACACACAAGAAATATACTGTGAATAAAAACGTGAATGCGATCATACAGTTTTGTGTAGACACCACATACTGCCATGCTATTTGCTCAATCTCTTATACTCGGTTTTGTAGATGGATGCAACATAGGTGGAAGTGTTATCGGGAATCCTCCTGAGCTTGGAAAGAGAGAGGAAGAGACGAAGCTGTTATCATTACTAAGAAGAGTTCTCGGCAGAGACTGATCCTATCTGTTCTCGATCCAATAATTCAAATCACAAACTGAATATAGTAAATTGAATGACCAGTGAAATCTTGAAACAACTTCTTCAGGTTTTAGAATATTACTTGAGGGAGTTATTCATAGCAATCTCTCTGTTTGCGCCGTAATCTCCAGTTTATTTCGGAGTTATGCCCTATTTAATTAAGAAAAGACAACTTCTTTTGCTTTTTTTATCTGTATAGAATCTTGTCGATGATTTCAAATTGGAGATCAATGGTTATAAATCTATAATGTTACCCACGTGCAAAAATGACAATACCATGAATAAAATAATGCTAGCAGGTGATTCTCTGTCATGCTCAGTAGACCATTTGATACGGGAAACAAACAATAGTTCAAGATTTTAATGTGTTTATATAAATCGTTTGTATCAAGACTCAGTTGTCATTGTTGTAGTTCGTTTAAAACTCACATTATTTAGTCATAATGGATAGAAGGCTTATCTTGCTGCTGATAATCACAGCTGTTTCTGCCCTACATCAACATGGGTCTGAGTAAGTCAAACAAAAATCTGAATCAATAATTGTAAGATTATGCGTCATTCGAAATAAGTTGATGTGATATCATGGTAGTAAAATTCCAGCATAAAAAAGAAGTGAAATGCCAGCATAAGTGAGAAATACTTGGTTGATTTTCAGACATGTTAAGTTAATGTTTAAAAAGTGTTTTTCATTGGAACAACATAAAATTAAGCAGAAACTGGAATTTCTTTGGGTAAGTTTTTGCTAATTATATTCCATTGTTACATAGTTTTCTAAATTTTCTGTTACAAAAGCAGCAGAGACGACAACCCAGTTGTGGTAAATCTGAGCCTTGAGTTGAAGACTCCATTAGCGTCTGCTCTCGCAAAGGTTAGTCTTTTTCGATATTTGATTTTGAGATTCTGACCTCAATATTACACGAGTTAGGGGTTTACGGCCACTCAAAAGTCTTACTCTGACCACTGAAGAACTGCCGTAGGGTGGCAGGGCATCTAGTGAATCGCAATTAGAATACCAAAATTTACCAATATACACCTTCCCCTCTTTGACTTGTCTCCATTTTGTAATTGTTGGCGCTGTACATATCAAAAGTAAGTCTGATTGCAATATGATAATTTTTTTTGCGCATTGTGGCGGCTGTGATGCATTTCAGAGTTATGGTTATGACATGGATTAATGTTTTTCTTGTATTAAGTTCCCTTCCGGTCCTTTATTACCCGTTATAACTAGAAAAAAAAAGTAACAAATTAGATACGCGACAAACATAGAGTTTCATGGGAGTCATAGTCATGGTGGGAAAACTCCATGTACATAAAAATGCAGAAGTAAGTATTTTCTAACAAATACAATAATACGACTTGAAAATATGAAAAAGAAAAACCAACCTCGCTGGCTCTCTATACCACGGTTACCAAATACAATATATTAATTCCACAGATAATGGCTCTGTACTCTGAAACCCACAAAATACCATGGATTAAAAACTGAATTGAAAATGGTGTTAATTGAATGGCGTGTAGAGTATTAATGCTTTACATACTTGGTAATACAGAGAATAATACGAAAATACGACATCGACATCGCATATGAAAATTACAAGATAAGTATGATACGGTTAAACAGTAATAGAATTTTGAACACACCTCTGACTCATTACTGACTGCGACAATACGCAGATTGATGTACGCTGGATAAAACACCTCTGAAATACGAGAGGAGTAAACTACGTTACACTGTTCTATGATACCAATAGCACAACATTATGAATACATATTCATAGGTAAAGGTTCGACTGCGATGACACGCACACAAGATAGACAAATGTACTATAAATGCAATAAACACCAAAAGAAACGTGTAATATAATGTCATTGATCAATAGTGTACCTGCACAAGGTGATGCTATTAAGTACAGCTCCTTCGGTTAGATTACATTCTAAGATGTATGGATACAGCAGCAATCGTAGAAATATTACATTTTGATAATAATGATTTACATTATCAGTACAAAAAATATCAACTGGTGTGTCTGGAAATTGATATGACACTGAAACTAATTATTTACTGTGCGGTCAGAAAACAAAAGGAGAAAAACAAAGCACTAGCAAGCTTGGTGATAGCTTTAACTGTAACTGAAATCCGGAGTAAATAGCCGAGCCTTAAAACCAAGGGCAAACTGCCAACCCAATTGCTGGGACGTGCCAGCACACGCATGCCAAATAGCGAAAACATAACTGAGAATTAATTGGTTTTAATTGCTGCGCAACTACCTGTAGGATGTGAAAACAGTTTTTTACACCAGAAGTAAAATATGTTTTTGTTTTCAAATAAGAGCGTACAACTCATATTATAATTGCAGCTTCTGAGAAGGTACAAGATTGGAAAACTGGAAACATTTATTCAAGCTAATGACCTTCATCTTCCAACAGAACCCGTACTCCAAACAACAGAATCTGTTTACCAGGCACTTATTACCCCTAAAAGAACAGGTAAGTTATCTTGGTGCACTTACATATTAGGCGCTGATTGAAAAATTGTTTATTGAGAAACAATTTTAAAGAGTGAAATACTAAGAGTTATGTAAAAGTTGTTCAGGGTGTCTGCTATCACAGTCAGTGGCTATTCACCTTCTCGGTATATCTTAGCACTAAACAATGCGTAAAATACACGGATTATTGAAAATGATATCATAGATTGATTCATAACATATCATTAACACGGACAGAAAATATGTAACAAAGTTTGATGTGAATAGCTGCGGGTTCTTCAAAAAACGATGTTCTTCTCAGAATACCTTATCATTCGATTGATACTCGATGTATAAGAATGTGATAAGGCACAAAGATGTTACTTTAGAATGTTAACTTAATTCATGTTGATCTTGATAGTTTGTCAAAGTTTCTCAGGAAACATGTTCAAATGCATGCTTCAAGAGGGCCATTCTACTTCGAAACAAGCAAAACGTTTTTTTTTGCTTGTAGAGAACGCTACCCGGTACAACGATTACATAGGTGGCTACTACAAAAGCGTTATCGGGAATCGTCCTATCGATGGGAAGAGAGAGGAAGAGGCCAAGCTGTTAACATTACTAAAAAGAGTCCTCGGCAGAGACTGATATCTGTTTTCAATACACAATCCTATTGCTTCACTATCAAACATCTACATGGTATAGAACAAAAATAACTTATTTTCGATCAGGCCAAAATATATATATATATACATATATTTGAATTTTACTTGCCAATTAATTCACTAGGACATATGGGACCATGCACAGCAATCATAACAGTAAAACAATCATGTTTGTTTCGGTAATGTAAGGGGTATTTAATAGTACAAGTTTGTTCTCTCTATGGTGGCGGAGAGCTATTGCAAAATTGGTTATCAAAGCGTGCATTCACAGCGGGAACAAACTTATTCAAGGAATTTGTTGAGTGTCAGTAATTCGGGTGCTGAAAATGGGCAAAAAAGTGTAACTTTTTGGTTTTTCCTCATCATACCTGATTAAAAATAACATAATGCTGAAGCTTTGATCCTCAGCCTCCATAATTATATCAATGGATTGAGCTGTTTCGATTAGTCGCAATACATAAATGTAGGTAGATCATAATACATATATTTTTGTAATTTCAAAAAAATTAAATCTTATGAGTTTACGCTCATATTATGACGTTGTATTCCCATTGAGCACACCTTAATCAGAGGCTTGTCTTGACAAGCTTACCACGACAGGGTAGCCTGAATCACTGCGGGAGGTAGCAACTTATGAGAGCCTCTGATGAGAACCTCTTTTGAGAACCACTCATTTTCAATACCACCAAACATAGAGAAACAAATACATCAATTATGCTAAATTCTAGCCTGTCTTGACTCTTGAGTTGACAAGCTTTGTTCCCTCCCCCCCCCCCCCACCGAACAAAGCTTGTCAACTCAAGAGTTGACAAGCTTTGTTCCCCCCCCCCCCCACCGAACAAAGCTTGTCAAGACAGGCTAGAATTTAGCATAATTGATGTATTTGTTTCTCTATGTTTGGTGGTATTGAAGAGTTGACAAGCTTTGTTCCCTCCCACACCCCCCCCCCCCCCCCCACCGAACAAAGCTTGTCAAGACAGGCTAGCTAAATTCACGCTTGGGGCAGCTGCTGTGGGGAGTTGTCTATTCCCAAGTTTTTGAATTTATGTTTTTTGAGACTATAAACTTTACATTACAATGACCTTGAGGAAACTTGTCACATGCATAGACCTACCTATTATCAGAGCTAGTATATCAGGACTGCGTAAGCTTTGCCTATTATTAGTAGGTCTATGGTCTTTGCATATCTTGACAGAAAGTAGCAGCTGCAACATTCTCAGCAGATGGTACAGCCATAGCTTCAGCATTCTAGGTGAAAGAAAAACTGGGGCAATTAGTGATCAGTTCTTAGTACTGAAAATCTAGTTAGTTAGTTATCTATTTTATTTTATCTTTAGACAAAATAAAAACAACTACGCCTCTTTTTGCAGGCAAAATGTATGTACAATTATGTTTCAAATGATATAGTCTGAAGGTTAGTTAGGTACTTTGTGGATATATAGGGAAAGTGGAAAACTTCGTTTTAATTCGAACTTGATAAAACAACTTGGGTTTGAGGCTAAACACAAAAATGAAAAATCTCAAGTTTGATGTGATAATAAAAATTAAATCAAATGTGTCTATGAATATTATGCTATGGGTAACATATTGAAAGGCAGGTTATGATGTGGCACTTTGATCTGAACTGAAAAACTGAAAATCTTGTCCGTTTACAGCTTTAAAACTTCAATTTAATTAACGCAAAAGAGGATTCTCAAAACTGTAAGGTTTATTTATTCAAGATAGCTTAGTTAGTAATTCATAGGCGTATTTAACTATCTCGAACTCTCGAATGTTAGAGGCAAGGATGGTTAGAGTGTTGAGAAAAATGTTCCACCCTCGAATCAAGTAATGAGGAATTGTCTTCTTTTTCTGTTATTATTATTAGTTGTCCTCTCTTTGTCACTGGACATCAAAGTAAAATTTTGATATGAAACCAGTAGACTTTTTGTTGTCTATTGACATTCCAAGGTCATCTTAATTAATACTTTGGGATGCAACGAAGTTACAGGAAAATACAGATAGAGCAAATCTTTTCTCCCTAAAAACTTCCTCATGCTACCCTAATGCTACCCAAATCTCTGGAGTATTGCTCTGTATATATTGTTACCCAGAAATTCCCTTGACTTTTATCCCTCCAATCCTCTCATCAATATGCATATTTAGCAGCAAAGCAAGCACACCTGTCTGTTTTTGTTTTTTTTTCATCATCATCATCATGATCATCATTTCATTATTGATGATGATGGTTGGTGGTTGATTGATTGCTTGTTGTTGATTCATTGATTTTATTGTTGTGTTGATTGATTGAGAACCCCACAGAACCACCACTTGGCCATCATAGTCATAGCTATCAATCATGGTCACAACACAGCCTCAGAGTCAGACCCACTGCAGTCATCATGGGCACCTGTTAGAGACTCTAACAAATTTGTTAGAGTCTCTAACAGAAGCTTTTCCGCTGCGCGGGGCTTTTTTTGTTAGAGAGTTGACCAGACGGATTAAATAAGCCTATGGTTAGTATACAACCTCTAAAATCCAAAGAGTCAAAAGTGGCAAAGAAAGGTCGGTGCTTGATGCTGCCAGATTTCGGAAAGCTGCTATTGACTTATAACTTTGATAATTTGAACTCTTGATATATTTTATCAGATGTTTATATCTTTGGAGACCACACGATGGACAGCCAATATCTATGTTATATTTCCTCGATGATTTAACCACCGCCAACACGGACTGTCAGTACTGGAAGTTCGCTGTGACAGGAGCCAATAACAACACAGAGCTGAAGGTCTGGTCGTGTTAGAACTGGTCCTGTCTTCAGACACTCAGGTGAAGAGATAATATACAGGTTGCAAAGTCTTGTAGTTGTCTTCTCCCAATACAGGAAATTTTTAGTTATGACCAGGGACCCATCCTCCCTGTCATGACGTTAACGTGATTTGGAGCTATATTCTCACAATAATGTTGATATATCGAACGCAAAAAGAGATCCTTTCCAGTGACTGAGAAAATGCCTATCTTTCACTTTTCCACACCAATCTCGCAACCTACCTACTGAGGTGATGTCTCTCCAGCTTGAGGCTGGAGTTAGGATTGGGTTGATTGGTATACATAACCTGGAATCGTAAGCTTCTCGGCCTATTGGCTAAGATCAAAGTGTCACTGCCAATGGCCGATTAGTGCCAGTTCAGTTTTGGCAGCTCGCTGCACATTTATGATTAGGAGGTCCTCTATGGCCTCACCTCTAGGATGCATTCTAGTTTTCTAGGATGTATCACATTCTCAGTATGAGGATTAGGGTACCTTGCGTCCTTCTTTAAGGGCAGCCCAATCTTCTGTTTCTTAGCAAACAGCAATGAGCAATGGTTTTTGAGACTTTGATGTATGACTGCATGTTGTAGTGTAAACAGATGGCCCGTATGGAGAGCACCATTGTATTACTTTATTACCAAGCCTATGGAAAGAACTGGTATTTTCAGAGGTTCCACTGCTAACATGAGTCTGTTAACATCCCGTCTGTATCCATTTTGTAGCATGCTTATACTCCATTTTGCCAACTTATGGAAAAAGATCGATGAGGCATTTTGAAGACTTACTTTGATGCTGCTATTTTGTATCACATCTTTTTCTCCATATTTTATTCTATCATGTGAGCGATTTCCAGCTTTAGAATCCAAATATTGAGGAAGTTATGATATCTCAAACTTTCAACGTGATAACCTTCAAATGGCATTGGGAATCAGCGGGCACACCTTGTGGGACGTCACAACGCGTCATACTTATTATGATATACCAAAGACTTAATAATAAACCTAGACAGGACACCGTATACAGCTCAAGTGATATGCTGATTGACTGCCGCCACCTAGAAAGGCCATAACTTCCTCAATATTTGGATTCTACAGCTGGAAAGGCTCACAAGATAGAATTGACTATGGAAAATAAGATGTGATACAAAATAGCAGCCTCAAGGCAAGTCTTTAAGCACATATTGCACACATCTGAATGCCCGGTGATTTTGCCTCCCCTCTTTTAATGATTCTCAGTAAGTTAAACAGTAAGTATAACACCATGTTATGATATTTTATATCTAGATTTGAGAGTAGAGAAACAGAAACTAGGCCGTGTCTTGTAGCAAATATCGACCAGAGTAGCAGATATCTCGTCATGTCAGACATCAACCACAGGGTAAGTTTACAGGTTGGTGAATCGCAGTGACCCTGAAGGTCAACTGCTGTCACTTATTGATTCTCACTAGTGTAAGTCATATAGTTTTTTTATTGTATTATATCTCTATTGGGTTAACTGTCACTTCTAAGTTAGCTGGAAGCTTAGCAAGGTTTAACAGATAGGTCATCACAACCTTGTAATTTTGAAGTATCTGTGAATTGCTTCTATTTTGAGTTACCATTCCAGGCCAGTTAGATACTGGTCATTGCTTCTTCTGACGCTTTGATAGTGGGTCAGTGGCTAGCAATTGCTAGTATATGCTGCATATGACATATACAATGCATTAAACACTATACATACACAATGAATTACACACATAATTTATCAATGTAATAAATATTACAGCCATAAACCATCTTTTTAACACATATGGTTGGTTGGTTGGTTAAAATCCTGAGGCCTTATCACACGCCATTCATCAAAGCATGGGCTGCGAGATATGGTTTGCCTTAAGGGCACGGCTGTAATCGGTGCATCAGATTGCCCTCTGTTTGTTTGTAGGCAGGTCTCAGCACTCCTTGGGGCCATCCCAACCGCAGTTGTCAATATACTGTATAAATATTAGGGTATGGATTTTAGTGATTTACACTGGCATATTGTAGGTGTTGTATATACTGAAGTTATTCCAGGACCCAGCTGTAACTACAGCTCATATATCAGGTATCAGTGAGTTTGTACTCGCTGCTCCCTGTCTCAGCTACGCCATCATTGACATCAGCAGGTACGTGCCCTTCATAGGTCTCTATATATTAATATTAATAATTATTTTTTAAAAGATGCCTCTTTTTGTAGGCTTTATCGAATCCCAGAGTTTGATTAGTTAGATCTAAGTTAGCTTAGTTAAGTTAAGATAAGTTAACTTATCATCTTAACTTAAGTTAAGATGATTTAACTTAAGTTAAGATGATTTATCATCTTTCCTCACGAGTCACCTGTCTGCAAATATCATTAGTTTAATTCCAATCGTGGTTTTATAACTTTAAGTGACAATAGACCAAGATGTTTATGTGACTGTTGTCTCACTTACAGACCCCTCGATCACCAGCTGAGATTCCTTCAGCTCTGTCTCCACCCACTCTGGAGAGAACCACACCCACAGGAAATGAAACTCCCACCTCAAGCATAGCCTCAGGTCCAGTGGGAGGTACAGGGTTGGCGTCATCAGCTACTTCGTCTGTACTGCTAACTCCTGATGCATTCACTTCTTCAAGCCCTAAGTGAGTCACAATATGCCCTGATTGTAGAAAGTCTTTGCTTGATTACATCATTTTCTCATCTTGGTTTATGAATTGCTAAGCCAAGCTTTGTCTATCAATCATTGCCTCCTACCGAATATTGAATGATTGCTTATATAGAAGTGTCAAAAACATATAATATAGTTCCATTGAACCAACAGTCAACAATTTGGAAGCGAGACCTCAGACAGGTCCTGTTCATCTCCTCAAGGACCAGTCAGCAGTTTGTAATCGAAAGACTCCCTTCCACTCTTCATGTTCATTCTTTTGTCTGATTGTTACTTTGATTATCCCCTCATTGGACATTTATTTTCTTTACCCCATTGCTCTGTCATTCCCATAAACTTATAAATCCTATTTACATGTTTATGGTCATACCCCTATGATTTTATCTCTTTCTAGGATAACAACACAGCTAGATTCACTGATTGTTTCCCCTGGAAGTGGCCGTAGCTCGTTTACTCAGATAACACAGATGCCTGACAATAGCAGTATGGTAATCGGTGGCTCTGACGCAGGTAGGTCGGAATATATGTCTTAACAGAGTAATATAGTGTTTGGTATTCTACCTCCAAGACAAGAGATAACAGATAAGTACAGCACCTTGGCTCGCTGTACTATAATACTATAATGACAATACCGTCGATCGGTTCACTCGCTCTTCGAAGGATATTTTGCTCACTGTAGAGAGTCAAGCCCAGTCTCACCTTTATATTCACATTAGGAGCTCATGTGCAGCACAGATCCCTATCTCCATCATCTGACAGCATTGAAATACATGTAATAAGACTATCAGTGGGATTATTTACAAAATTCTACCAATGAGTTAAAGACAGTTCTTTAACTACTTTATTATACCATACGGATTTGTATATAAGGAGTTGTCTAACTATTTTTATAGAGGAGGCTACTCCTAACTCTTCACAGAAACTCTTATCCTAATCATATGTAGTCTTCGAATCCACTGATTGTATATTTAAATGTACTACACTAAATATTTTATTAATAATTCAGGAACCGCATCCACTGTAAGCTCTATGACACTCACTCCAAAGTCCAGTATTGCCGGACCACAGATGACTCCTAAGTCCGGTATTACAGAGCCACAGTTACTCACACCTACTCACATACCGTTACCTGACAGTGCTAACTCTACTCCAGTACCCAGTGAGGTGTCCACGGCACCAGGAGTTACTCAGGAATCTCCCGAGGATACAGCTAGACAGCTTGATGAGTTGTTCGGCAGTCTCATTAATAACAAGAGGTGAGCAATATATATAAGTCATATTCAAGTTAATATTTTGTGAAATTGTCGGCAAGTGTCTGGAGCACATAGGAATTTCTACTCATATACCAAGGAGTAAACTCCTCCTTGCATATACTTGTGAAAAGTCTGTACAAACCTTTAGCTTATGACTCAAGTTATATTTGCTGACCATAGGTTCATTTGTTGTTTAGGTTTTTGTGAAGCCTCTCACCGATAAACCATGTTTGATGGCAAGATATCATATTTAAAATCCAAATGTCAGTGTCTGAACCTTATGCTTGTTTGCTCACTTTGCGTCCGTAAGATGTACAATAGGCCGACGCTTTACTGGATTAATTTATGATGTTTGTACAATGGGGGAGGGATATCTGTTTAAAATTTAGTCAAGGGAAGACAACTCCAATTACCAATTCTGACAGCGAGGGTGCCTCATATCGATACGTCGCCAGCAATGACTAGCGCATCGTATCAGGATCAACAACAGGCCCATGTTTATTTTCCTTATCTGCGAGGGTATACTTTTGACTCAGATTTTCAGATGAATTCTTTGCATAATGGAGAACTCACAATATTATTTCAAACCTATCCGGACCCCAGAGGACGAAATAAGAATGTGGAATACTTTGCTCAGATTAACTATCGATGGGTCTGTTAGCTTTTGAGTTTATTTTTACATTCATAATTATCCTTTGAAGTGGGAAGCATCAATGATAGTACTTGAATGTTTACAGCATTAAAAAAAACTAAAATTTGTGTCCAGAGTTAAAGTAATTCATATAAAATGTAAAAAAACTGCTATTCCTCTTATCTGTCCTTGCTTTCCTAGGCCTAAAAACAGTATGGCACCTAGAGGATCTCTGGAATTATTATAAAAATGATTCTATCATGTAGCGGATGTGCACAGCTGTTGGTCACCTTACTAAAATGTGTGGTAGATTGACTTATAATAACTGAGAACTGATCTAATGTTAGCACAATAAAAATTACATATTATAAGCCAGTCGAGGACATTCCCAATTTTTTGAGTTGTCTCATTAAAAATAACTTAGAGTTGCAGCTTTTGATTATAGTATTAACGTGTGGAATAAAAGTCAGGTGGTCATCAATGTAGATGCCTAAAAATCACTTGTGAGGGATGGATGCTGCTATTCTCAAATAATACTGGATTTCGGTGTTCTTGTAAATAGTTCAAATAAAAATTAATAATAGCTGTCTTGTCAGCATTTAAGAGCATATGATTGTTTGCTGACCATAGAGCAAATAAAAATTAATAATAACTGTCCATAATAACTGACCATAGAGCAGTCTGTTCAATGGCTGGTACAATTGATTGGATATCAGGGTCGCTAACTAAAAAGTGCTATCATCTGCTTACTTGACAGTTTTGAATTCAGGAACCAGGAGATCGTTGATGTATATGAGCCATAATATTGGCCCGAGTTTTGTGCCCTGTGGAGCTCCAACATTTATGTCAATGTATTCTGAAGTGGAGCTGTTGAATTTCACACACTGCTTACGCCTTTTCAGGAAGTCTGCTATGAGTCTGATAATCCAGGGAGAATTCATTCTCCCTGGATAATCTGAGGGTGGAATTCGTGGTCGTTCATTTTCTGCAGTACTATGGATGTTTGCAGCCGATCAAAGGCTTTGGAAAAGTCCAATGATGCTATAGTTGGATATATTTGGTTTGAAGTTTGTCGAGATCTGCTGTTATGTCATCGACAAGCTGGAGTATCGCGTCAATGGTGCCTACTTTCTCCTGATATGCATACTGCGTCGGCTCAATTATTTGCTGCAGTTTAGCTCGCATTTTGTTGATCATGATCTGTTCAGCCAGTTTTCCGAGATGGAATAACAAGGATATAGGCCGATAATCTTTGTATTGGCTAGGCTGGCTGGTTTTAGGCAGTGGTTTTACTTCCGCTCTCTTCCAGATATCCGGATACTCTCCACGGTTTAGCATCGTATTGATTATATGTTGTACCGGTATGCACATGTCTTCACATCCGTCTATTGACACCCAGGATGGAAAATCTAGAGTGTTTAGGTTGCGCCGGGGATAGGCTGCACCTAATCGTGCTCTGTGCTTTTAGTTGATTACGCTGATCAAATCTTGGACTTTAACTCTAAAAACACACTGGCAGATAGATATCGACGCTGCCGATCCACTCATATATGTCGGATAGACATACTATCTACAGCAGAGAAGATATACTCAACTTAAAAAACTGCAACAGCAATGGATTTCAAATTATCAACAAACAGATCTTAGACACTATATCTCAAACTGGTGCAATTAAAGGATTAGCCACTAACAGCAGACAATACACAACAACTAAGAATGGATTACACTCAAAGAAAACTAAATGAGGCTGCAGAGCTGGCAAACATAAAACTAGACAACCCACTCAACAATGGACACCAGATCCAATACCTGCACCGATAGCTAAGCAAACTGAACTGAGCCATCCTGTCGTTCAATACACAAACTGCGGGTAACAACAACATTACAGTATCGCTAATAAAGAAAAGAAATGCCACCCACACCCCCAGCCTGCTCTATACTAATTGCACTTACAATTACACTTGGAAACTTGCAGAATTGCAGGTTTACGCTGAAATACACAAACCAAGCATTATTTGTCTAACAGAGACATGGCTCAACAATGACAAACAGCAAACTGTTAATATCGATGGATATAAAACCCACTTTTGCCACAGGATAAATAGAATAGGAGGTGTAGGGATTTTCTTGCATGACCACCTCGATGCAACAACTATATCCTCAGAAACATCCAGCACTTTCTCTGCAATCTGGTTGAAAATAGACATCAAATCCTACTCCCCTATTATAGTTGGCTGTTTGTACCATCCACCTGATGCTGAGCAGTCAAAAACACAATACAATTTGTCGACTACACTTTTGAAGTTGCATAAAAAGTACCCAGCGTCAAAGTTCCTCATAACAGGTGATTTTAATAAATTACCTGTAGAAGATCTATTGGAGCAATTCAACCTGCATGACCTGGTAAATTTCCCTACTCAAGGAAACAACAAATTAGACCTTGTGTTAACTGATGTAGAGGAATACAATGTAGCTGAAAAATGATCTCCACTCGGTGACAATGATCACTGCTGTGTACTCCTGAATGGACAGCCAGCAAAGCGCAAACATTACATCCCAGTAAAACAACGCCTCATCACTCCTGGTCGCAAGAATGAGTTCCTGGTTTCATTAGCACAACATAATTGGAGTAGTGTTCTCAACGAGCAAAATGTTCACCAACAGGTTGTTATCTACACGAATCTATCGATCAGCTCCTTAATAAACATTGTCCGTACCAGACTAAAAAACAGTGACAGGACAAGCCGCCCTGGATAACTGCAGACATTGAGAAAACCATTGCAGCCAGGGACAAAGCATACCGCCAAGGCAGTTCTGGTTACAAGCAGCTCAAGGCGACGGTTCAGCAAATGGTTCGAACTAGCAAGAGGAAGTTTGTGAGCAAACAGCTGAATGACGAAAAAAATGCTAAAAAGTGGTGGACAACTGTAAAAAAACTCACAACCAACAACGAAAGCAGCCATTCAACCAATACAACAACGGTAGGAGAGGTATACACCCGAGGGTGCTGGGGGCTGGAACAATCAACAATGAAAGCTCCCCCAGTGGGACTCGAACCCACAACTCCTGCAGCACTAATCGCCTAGCAGTGAATAGCAAGCGGTCCGATTGCGCCATCTCACCATCCCCAAAAAAGAATTGGTCGATGGCGCTAATTAGATAGCCCGCTATTCACTACTCGGAGTTGTGTTCTCTCATCCCAATAATAGATTTTAAATGTCTATATCACTCAAATGTGACACAAGCCAAAAATTCAAAAGCAAGAAAAAAATCCCCACCTGACACACCCAGTCATAGTGTAGGCTAGGAAACACACACTGGATAAACATACAAAATGAAGGGATAGTATTGATTACTAATAGGGCTAATGCTCCTTGGTGTGATATTCGATGAGCACCTGAAGTTTCACTCCCATGTAGACCATATCATTATCAAAACAAAACATTCTCTGCATGGTCTTATAAAGCTAAGTAAAGCTGGTGTGAGATCTCATTCACTGATATTATTTTACAAAGCTAGCATTTTATTGGTTTTATCATAGCAGCCCCGTGCTGGTTCCCACACACCACCCAAAATGATAAGGATAAACTGGAGAGATTTCAAAAGCTCTGCACCAGAATTATGATTCCATATGAGGAAGACTGTGAAGAGAGACTTTCTTTACAAAATGAAGGGATAGTATTGATTACTAATAGGGCTAATGCTCCTTGGTGTGATATTCGATGAGCACCTGAAGTTTCACTCCCATGTAGACCATATCATTATCAAAACAAAACATTCTCTGCATGCTCTTATAAAGCTAAGTAAAGCTGGTGTGAGATCTCATTCACTGATATTATTTTACAAAGCTAGCATTTTATTGGTTTTATCATAGCAGCCCCGTGCTTGTTCCCACACACCACCCAAAATGATAAGGATAAACTGGAGAGATTTCAAAAGCTCTGCACCAGAATTATGATTCCATATGAGGAAGACTGTGAAGAGAGACTCTCTTTACTAAAGCTCGAAGAGCTAAAAATACATCTTGATCTTCTTTGTTTTCGATATATTGCAAAGGTTAAAGAATATGAGAATCATCCGTGTAAAATATTTTTGGAAGCCCCAAATCACCGTTCTATAAATAGGACAGCATTTATAGACAATGATATTTTTCATAAATACACCTGACTGCTTTGTTTTTATTTATTTATTTATGCATGGTCTTTATTTGTCATTGACTTTGATCGGCAATAATAAAGTATATATATTCAAGGATTTCAAGAAATCCTTGATATATTATATATATTACTTTAGTTAACACTGTGAGACTCTATAGACACACTGGCTAATTATAATGAGTTATCTGTTTGAAATTTGAGTTGCAGGACAATTGGATGAATTTTGTCAAACATATATATTTTACATTACATATTCTACATATATTATACATTACTTAAATCGATGCTGTGAGAGTCCGTAGACTTTGTATAGATATCTTCTAATGATGAAAAAGTTATCTGTTTGAAATTTGGTGAGTTGCAAGACGATTTTGGTGATTTTTGTCCCGTATAAATTTTTTCAAATTCATGAATTTACATTTGTACTCTAAGAAATGTTTTGGTGTATCAGTTTTACACTCTCTGTGACTTATCTTTCTCTGAATTGTAGCTCTGACCCATCTTCAGCAGAGCCTGTAGCTCCACCAGACCTGGCTGATATCCCTGTACTAGCAGAAGCTGACATACTACGTCAAACTGTTGCATCTGGCGATTCTGCAAGGGATTCCAGCTTACGTAGCCTGGAAACCCAACTATTACAACAGCAGAATTAAGAATCCCTGCTGCTCAGTAGGGAATCCCTCCATCAGGAAAGAGAATCCCTCAGACAGAGTAGGGATTCCCCGTTTGGTGTTACTCAGACTTTGTCAGCGTCAGTTGATCCTCTGGATTTACCGCCCAGCACCAGTAACGCGGCGTATGAAGTTAAGATATGGCCTAAGGCTCCACAACCCCCTAATACTGAGCCGGGAGTGGATACAGGGGTAACCGATGAGAGGTATGTTATGCATTCATAATTTATGTATTACTTGCTCCTATTATTATTGCCATGTCACCATGTACTTTTTGAGTGGTGAAAATAAAGTGGATATCTCTCTATCTATCTATTTATCCTGTACACAAAATGTTAGTGATGACTACAAACAAAAAATTGCTGTAGTCTGCGGTGTCATGACTGCAGTATTTTTATTTCAGAGAGAAAAAATGCTGTATCCTTGTCTGTAACGTTTTTGAGCCATAACACACCAGAACTTTTTAACAGTCCAATCACTGATAAACAGGCCCTAAATTTTGTGACTCACATCGAAATCCTATTCCACTAACCAATTATAATAACTAGTGCCTGTTTGACTTTTCACACAGGATTCGATAAGAGTCACCTATCTTAGTATATTTGCTGCAATGGTTGCTATTGGCACTTTGTCTGAGTTTGTAATTTGTAGACTTTTATAATGCTGACTGTAACATCCTGTACCCCATTTGAGACCACATTCACCAGACCACAAATATAAGCCACAAACTAAATTATTATTTTATTCCCAAAATAATGTTATGAGAGAATCAACTTTTAACAAATTTGTGCTGCAAAAATGATGTTGAACCTTACGCTAGAGTCTATACCTTACCCTCTACCTCACTCTATATTAATATAATTGCGAATAATTTCACCAAATATATTGTTATAATTATGATCCTGGGCTCATACGGACTTTTTCTGGCGATTTTTTAGTGATACGACTGACCAGTCAGACAATGATGATGTGGATAATGGCGGCCAGCCGTCTTCAGAGGACAAATCTGACTCACAGGAAGAGGAGGAGCTAAATGTCAAGGACATCGAGAGATATGTACTACAGGAAGAGGCGGAGCCAAGCACTAGACAGAGACCGCCTCCTGCCCAACAACAACAACAACAACAACAAGTATCGTTTATGTGAGTAAGGCTGCCTGAAACACCATATGGGTCTGATTGTGCTTTACTTTGTTAGAACTTTATCCCAATTTCCATTATTGTAGTTCTTATTGAGTCACCTTTCTACATAGCCTTTCTACATAGGGTGAATTTAATAGTGTGTGGCAACCAACACACATAAGTTTAATCAACCTTTTTAACCAAGTTACTAAGGCAACGGGGTGGTAAGAAACAGAGTGTGTCTACAATACGATATAGGATATATCCTTACTCTGTGATGATATAGCGGATTCAGAAATACATTCCTGGTCGACTAATAATTCTTTGTATGCGGCTCATCAAATTTTACTTTTGGCTACTGCATTGCTACACTGAAGGCGGGAGGGTTATATGATTTGTTAGGTTTTTAAATAGGATGGTGGATGTGGCCACCAAATAATAATGACATGTGTTGGCAGGCTTGTTTGAGGAATATGAAAAAAATGAGCTGTTTTGTTTGAATACATTGTCAAAACCATACAAACATCATGTTTATGGTCACAGGTGTATTGCATGGATTGGACAGAGTTCAATATAATGAAGTGGGGGGGCTTGTTAGTGAACATGGGAATGATTATATAATCGTATTGCAGAATCCATTCATCGAAGCCTCTATAGCTCAGTGGCCCTGGGTACAACTCCCAGTGGGGGCTCGTTTTGTTTATTCCATGTACCTTGAGTGCCTATTGCTCATTTCATAATATTGATGTCTCATTTCCATGTGTCATCATGCATCATCAATAGTACATTGGTTGGATATAGTATATCTATCCTTTATCTCCATAATCTCCATACATTTAGATCAGTTCAGCCTTTGTTAAATTGGTGATTTGGTCACAAGCATGTCAGATGCCACGGTCTTGCGTTCCAAACCTAAGGGGAGGGTGCTACGACGCCGTTCCCACATCCTCCCTGCAGGTCTTTTGAAAGCTCCTCGAGCCTCCGGCCCTTAATCACCGCCAAGCCAGGCTCTTTAATCATTTGAAACTTTGATATTGGCCTTTTGCATGAAAAAAAAGGTTAGGCACCCAGGTCCTACACCATCCAAATTCAATGTCTATTGTCCATCAGAAAGACAGTCGATTATATACATATATATGTATTTATATTTTGGGTATGTTTTGGATAATACTCATTTATTGAGAATGTTTTACAGAATACCAAAAATAAAAAGAGTTATATCATAAAAAGGAATATGCAGCCAACAAAAAGATAAAATTATACTGCTTTGCTACGCTCATCTGCAACCATATCTTTGATGTGGAGCGGATAGAACGATATCATATAAGAAAGATACTCCCCCCCCCTTCCCTTCACAAGTCAGAAGACTGTAGGCCATAATACATTCAGTATATGCTCATTTGATATAGTTGAATACTGTTCCCTGCCTTTGTGGCAGGTTTAGGGAAGTAGGTCTGTCCTGTAAATGTATCTCAATGTTTGGATATCTCTATTTGACAGGCAGGACAGATTCACATCTCACCTCGAGGATATGAAAGCTTCCATACTGACTTTGAATGAAATGATGATGTCACAGGGCCGGGATATTCATCTCCTCAAAACTACAGAGAGATCAGATCAAAAACTGGATAAACTCTCCAAACAGATTCAGAGCCTCAGCTCCACTATGAACACTAAGCTGGAACACACTGTCAACGCCCTCAAGCGTGGTGAGTGCTTTTTAACTCTCACCAGTGTAATATGTCATGCTAGCTAGGGCAAAGATAACCAATGTATCAATGTATGATATTGATATATGTGGCTAAATGTGTGTGTCTTACTTCACTCTAACTCTTACTTCCATCAGTCACCTTCCATGACTGACATACACTTTGAGCAAAGAGTGGGAAAAGGTCAAGGTCGCTTCAACGGGCTGACTGACCAAAACCCAGCTCTCTCAGTTTTAAGTCTTTTTATCTATCAAATCAGCTCATATCATTTTACCTTCTTCACTCTCTAGTGGATTAAATACCAGAGAACACTCAGAGAACAATCTTATCCATCAGTACTGCATCTGTGAAGATATATTTCAGGTTGAAGTATCAAAGCAGCTCACTCTTATGTCAACAGGAAGTGATTTGTCAACCTTAGGTTAAGTCAAGGCAAGATAACACTTAATTATAGTCGTGATGTTTTGCCACAATTCTCTAACCATAAATGTGTTGACACTGTGAAAAGCATAGCACCTCACATTCCCAGACTTGCCAACCTAATTTTTCCAAAATGCGTACAAAAATTTGCAAAATACTTGAAAATGCTTACAAAACTCCAGGGTGCCTTAAATGACCAGAAATTGCCCCAAAAGATTTTTCGCGCTATGCGTGAAAAGTGCTTTTATCACAGGACGTAGTCTTGGTAGCGTAGGAATACAGGTCGCTCAACACTTGTCCTTTTCCCTATGCATAAGGTGCAATCTGCTGATAATCAATGAGAAGTTATTTGTGAATCAACCTATCAACCCCCGTTTGTGAATCAACCTATTGGAAGGAATCGAAATTGAATAGCTTAATTGTGCGGGTTTCGGTGGGTTTCTAAACGATTAAAGCTGCAAATTGATTTTGTGAGTACAGTAAGCTTTAAATTACATGCACAACAATGCTTTTGACAAATTCGAGTTGTCCTGCTTCAAGACATTGTTGACCAACAAATTTGATGTCAAAGTTGAATAGGAAGACAACCCAGTCAGCACACTAGATATTTGTGTGATTTGAAAGTAAAAGAAAATATTTTGCTACATGAATACTATTACTGGTCGTTGATACTGACGCAAATTTCCAAGATCTTACAGTAGCCCCAAAGATTATAAATAGATCTATTGATTGATTGATTTCATATATTTGTCATGAGTATTAAAAAAACACTATGTTTTGTTCTGGGTGTAAACTGTTTGGTTGTATGATATTTTCATATGTCTACACCACCTAAACCATAAGGCATATAAAATGCGAGAAGTTCCGATTCATTTCAGTGAGACAATTGTTTTAGCAGTGAGAGCATCGCTGAAACTTGTTAATTTATTAGGATTTTTTTTTAAATGAAAGTTAGGATAAAATGTTTGACAATGTTTATAAAACCATCACCGAGGACACAAAGATTATTAACAATATATATTCACCATCATACAAGGACATCAACATATTCTTTCCAGAATATAGTAAAAGTTACACAGGTATTCAAGTTAAATTGTTTGACAGGTCAGGGACAAAGTCTTTTCAAACGCAATGTTTAATTTGCAACAAAAAAACTGATAGCTGTACATTTGAGTTAAAACTGAAATTAGACTTTCTACTTATTCGTCAAAGCTCACCAAAACTTACTTTTTATATGTACAGTTTGATCAATATAATCATACCTTAATTGGATGTGGCGAGTGATATGACAACTTTTTTTTTATCAACCATTTTATTAATTTTTAATCAATTATGTATTATATTAGTATATTATATAACATTTTTATATATTTATGTATTACAGAACAGAAGACTATGCAGGATAGATTGATAACTCAGTCAACTACCAAACTTACCAATGAGCTCCGGACTCTTGTCGATAAATCTGTATCTGCTGAGATAAAGAAGTCTGTCATACCATGTAAGTAAAATACGGGCTGCTAGGATGCAACCATAGACTAAATTATAATTTAATTAACTATTTATTATTTAGTCTATGGGTAAAGATGTTGCATTCAAAAACTTAATAATATTTTATTTAACTTATTATTATTTATCATTGAATGCAACATGCAGTTACCCAAAAGATTAAGATTCAGAAGAGTTTTTGATGTCATCTGGGTGGCATTTAGTTTTGAAATCTTTGGTATTTCTGTGGGAGATGATTGAATCATAAACTCTGGGACAGAGAATTTTTTAATCGGATTTTTGCAATGGTGTTATGTGGTGGTTAGATGGATAAGTTTATTTGACCTTGATATCACATCGGAAGGGTAAAGGAGTGGCCGTGGTGCAATGGGTAAGGCATGGGCGAGGTCTTGTGTTCGATTCCCGGCGGATCACGGTGGTGTCAGAAAGAGCATCTGACCTCAAATGCTCCTGTGCCACATCAGTATTATACAGTCCGTAGACCTTTATTGATACTGGAAAAAAAAAACAAGCAACATCAAGGTCTATCACAGGGTATCGAGACTTGTTTTATCACATCAGTAGGGTGGTTAGTTTGCTCAGTATTTAATAATTTCATCTCAGATGATCTATCATGTTGCGAGAGGTAAAATATTGTTTACATAATACCACTTATAGAAAAACATAAAAAATCATTTCATTTCTTTTCGACTGCTAATTTTGTTTACTGTCCGGTGAAGTATAAAATCAAAATGGTACGGGCACGGGGTTTGTACCAAAAGAAGCCCTGCCAATACATAGTCTACCCAATGATTTTAACTTATTCCTTGATGTGCCGTCTTCAAACATGCTGACAAATGTTTTTTTTATTTTTTAAGCCTTACAACAGATGATAGATCCAGTTAAGAAAGATTTACACAACGTAATGGCTGAGAAACTAACTGCTGCTGACGCAACATTCAAAGATAGTATAAATAGATTGGTCAACAGCCAGGTAAGTAACACATCATATCAATTCAAGGTATCCTCAATTCTTTTGTGTGAAAAGGTTACTCTAGAAAAAGTTTTTCTAGTAAAAAGGTTACTCTAGTAATTAAACTGAGAAGCGGCCCGGGAACCTAGGCTATATTCTTCATGTAATCATTTCTTAATTTGTCCCCACGGAATTCTTTTGCCCATACTCCCTGCCTAGAACAAATATTCAGCATAAGCTAGCTGTGTTTTTTCCAATAGTTATCACTGTCTCCTTTAACTGTCTTGCTATAACGAGTACTGACAGGATATTAAAGGGCAACCAAGGTTTCGCAGCAATGCATTAATGGGTAGCAAATAATGTGCTGGGCAGCATCAGCTTTGTGCATTACGCGATGCAAAACTCAAAGTAGTTGCTGACTCTAAGCTGGGTAACACTTCAGTTTAGGGGAGGTTCCAAGACTTTGCTGTAATAATTATAGAGCATAGGCTAAATAATAACAGGAACAGGAAACTGCTATGTGGTATTCTCTTTTAGCTGAGTTTGAGTACCTGATGGAAGAAATGTTTCACAAGAATTCTGGCTGAATAATCATCCGAATTATATTTTGTCTTTTTCCCCATGCAGAAGGTGCAATCTGCTATTAATCAATGGCCATCAATGAGAAGTTGTTTGAAACCTTGGTTGCCCTTTAAGGCAATACAAAAAGAAAAATCCAATAGAACTGCAATCAGAGTTGCCCCCCTTAAAGTAGAATGCGGGCCAATTGGATCAAACTTAGACCAAGTTTGGTCCATTTGCCTGCATTTGTAGTTGCTCCCGATGTGACCAATGGAAGAAAGCAACTGGAATGCAGGCAGTTGGATCAAACTTGATCCATGTCTGCCCAAGTCTCCAACTCCTTGGTCTACCCCTTCACATTGTTAAGAATAACCCAAGATAGAATAACTCCAAATTACTTGTTATTATTTTTCTCTCATCACAGGCCACAGTAGATAAGATAGGTATGTCTGTAGGACTGGTTGTACAGGATGTAATACAGACCTCATACAGAGATAGTCTCACACAGCAGGTCCTACCCTCATTTGACGCCAGCATGAGAAACGCCTTCTCTCAACTCAACGCCTCCTTCTCAGAGGGGCTCAACAACTGTGAGTAGAAATACTTTTGAAGCATATTTTAAAAGCTCTCCTCATAACCATAAAAAAATATTTGTTTGGTTGATGTTTGTGAGGCTGTGTTGCTGTGGTATCAAGCATCAGAGCTAAGAGCATCATTCTCGTTCTCAGATGACCCCAACAACTGTGAGCAAAAATGTTGGGTGTGTTCAGCATGTTGCAACATTTTGCATCATTTTTTTTTCTTTATTTTTATTGGTATATCGGTAAATTGGTATATTATTAAATTGGTATATTGTTATATTGGTATATTATTATATTGGTATATTGGTATATTATTATATTGGTATACTATTATATTGGTATATTGGTATACTATTATATTGGTATATTGGTATATTATTATATTGGTATACTATTATATTGGTATATTGGTATTTATTATTATATTGGTATTATTTTGTCAGAGATTCATCACTTTTTGATTTTCTGATGTAGATATGAAGCAGCTGAACGATCAGATGTCTGCTGTTAAGTCTAAACAGATGAACACTCAGGCTATCGTGTCAGCGAGCTGTGAGAATGCTGTCGAGTCTCTCAAACAGACAAGCCACGATGTCAAGGATAACATCACACTATCTGTACAAAGAGAAGTGAAGCAGCAAGTCGTAGCAGCCCTAGATAGGTATGTACTAAAGCTATAGTTACGCCTCCCAATATTTGGTATCGTTTGGAAGGTCTCAGTCTAATTAAGAGCACTGTAGCAACGCTAAAAATAGCCTATGGTCACAGTTGAAGCTTTTAACTTTACTGGAATGCAGATGCTGCTCAACTTTTCTCAACCTCGAAGGTTGTCAACTCTTTTATGAGACTTGAGAGGATAACTTTGTTATGTACGTCCATGCACCAACTTAAACTCGGCAGGTTACAAGTGGTGGGGGAGCAACTCCAAATTATCAAAAATCGAAAATTCCTAATTCTCCAACCTGCTATATCCTAATGTTGTCGGTGTGGCCAATCTGCGCATGTGTCTATGCCTGATTCTAATACGTGTTTATTTTTCTTAATATCTTGGTCAATAAACCATGGATACATTTTTGGTCAGACTTGGTAAAGTTAAGATTTGATTTTTCATCCCATATCAAGCTATCATTTGGCAGATTGGATAGTTTAATGGCACACCCTATTCCCTCGCACATAAATGTTGATATTATTTGTAACAGTATGAAGGGACAGATGGTAGCTGATGCCAGGTCACTGAAAATACCTCCCTCCTACCAGCCAACAAGGCTTACCAGGAACATCTATCTTTATAGCAACTGTCGACGTAATCTCTAACCCCTATATTTGATGATTTTATAACAGTATGAAGGGACAGATGGTAGCTGATGTGAGGAATGCAGTACGCTCTGAGGTAGATAAGGCTCTGCAGAGTCAGCAGACATTACTTACTGATCAGCTCGAGGCTATGAGATCTCAGGCTGCTACTCCCGCTCCTGACTCTCAGTCTAATATCAAGAATATCATGGTATGTTGGTACCGTGGTTATAAATTAAAAGTTACGGTTGATTGGCATGTTTCTACTGCTCTGCTTAGTTCAGGAAGTATTTCATTCCAGTATCAGATTGATCTTTCATTTAATTGTATCACCTCAATAATTTATGTCAATGATTTATGTCAATAATTTATGTCAATAATTTATGTCAATGAGTTGTGTTGGCTAACTGCCAATTTGAGTTCAGTGGGACTTCGTATTCATTTTGATATAAAACGTCCAACAGATTTGAGAAACAGACCCAAGCATTGGCTGTAAATTTTAGAATCATAATGTTCACAGAGAGGTATGTATCAGACGGGTGGTTTCTGTTCAATGTAAAAATAAATTGTGATCTAATACAGTCAATGACGCAGTTTAAAATAGTCTATTCGACTGAATTGAATCTGCAAGCACTGATTTATAACCGTTAGTTTGCCAGAGATAGCAATCTATTAAAAAGTGTTCATGTCGGTGTAAATGTGGTATTGATATTAGGGTATGGTGAGTCGTGTTCCATGTAAGATTTTATTACAACATTTTTGCTTGGAGTTAGTGCTTTTCTCGGCCACGCTATCCAAAAATACCACATCCAACTTTTGAAAAAAAGATCGAGTGAAAACTTTCAAAAATACATTCAAATGATATAAGATTTTTGCCCTATCTCTCAAATCACATCATACCATCATCAATCACTTCATTTTGTATCTGTGTAAGCAATATACACTATATATGGTATATATTATACTGTATACAAAATATGACATATAGTATACAGTATACGCTATATAGTATACAGCATATGGTGTGTGATCACTGAGGTGTGACATTGTACTATTGTATCGTTTTGTATTACAGACACAGATAGATATGAATATCACACACGGAGAGTATGAGAGAGCCTTCCAGGCAGCGCTGTCTGCCTCTGACCTCACTGTCGTCTTATATCTACTGAATAAAGTACCTGACAGTCAGCTCATATTCTCACAGGAGAAATGCTCACTTACTCAGCCTACTCTTCTCAGTCTAATACAACAACTCAGCTGCGGACTCTCCGGCAAACACCTCGATATCATATTTGAGTGAGTAATTTATTGTGATTTTAAATTTTAATTTCAATTTTGTGTTTGTAATTTTAAATTTTTGTATTTTTTGTGGGTTTTTTCGGTCATCAAGCGAGAGGGTGGCATGAATGGGTAGCTCAATATTGTAATGCCTTGAGAATCCGGTCCAAGTTATCTTTGCTCCTTTGTTCATGATGATGATATTTGAGTGAGTAATTTTATATAACTTGAAACTCTGGTTTTGGTCTTGTCTTGGCAACATTCGGTCCTTCCGCTGGCCAAGCGTGACAAGGTACTGACTGGTAAAACAACAAAGCGGAGTTTGGACGTCTTATGAATTCTGGATACTGATATGCATTTGGCGATAGAAAATTTAACGTGGCGAAAAAATATTGCTGATTTTAAATTTTCCCTTTCCATTTCCATATTAGATTTGGAAAAAATGCCCATTTTCTTAGTTTATCAGAAGCTGAGGTTAGTACAGCACTTGGACGGCTCAGCCTGCCTTGTTATCTAATACGTAATGACAATCCATTCGGATATAATATGGATTGGATCGGAATCAATGATGCAGATAAATGTGATTGTGAAAATGAGAACATCAGATGGTGCTAGCCTGCTAGATGTGTTCTATGATGCCCTGTTGGTATTATTGAACTACACTGTAAATAGATGTGTGTTTAAACATCTTACCAGTGAGTTGGGGACTTTATAAATATTAATGTCTTTTTTATCCTCATTCACAGTTACTTAGCCGAAGCTGTCATAGCCCTAGATCCTCAGGATTCTATCACAAGCCAACATCTAAGCTCTGTGATATCCATGTGTAAGGAGAAGTTAGCAGAGTTCCTCACCAGGAACCCGTCATCCCCCCACAAGCGTACAGTTCATTCTATCGAGAAATCTATCAAGTCTGTACTCCGGTACGCTCGTACCTGAACCTAACTAGGTACACTGTTGGATAGATCAAAGTTTAATCAAATTGCCTGAATTCCAGTTGCTCCCTGCAGGCAAATGTATTGATCTTGGTCCAACCATTGAGGGTGGGATATGACCCCCCCCCTCCCTGGTCTAACTGTGAGAGGATAAGGTGCACAAAGAGTACAAAATATGTACAGTTTTCATTTTCTTGTGTTTGTGTTGCTTCTACAATTTTTATACCCGCCGCATTTCTGTGGATACATAAAAGTCGGACGTGATCCATTGATCCATGCTCCATGATCCATGATCCATGATCCTTGCATGAACCATCCCATCCATTGCATGGTCAGGGAGGTTGTCCGAATTGTACAGACTGTGGATTTATTTAAACAGACACTAATACTATTATAAGTTTGTATGGCGTGGAATTTTATCATGAGGGTCGGTTTGGTTGTTATTAGACCAAGTTTGGTCCTTTTGCCTGCATTCAGAGTTGTTCCTGATCCACTGGTCAGCTGAAATGCAGGCAATCGGATTAAACTTGATCTAGGTTTGTATGTAGATACAGTGATCGACAGGTTCTAATTAGCGTCAGGAGGACATGTGCCAAAAAAGAGCAAAATATGTGTAACTTTTTTCTTCTTTTTTTTATACCTGGTTTAGGTAATAAAATACCGAAGTTTATTCCATAGTGTTTAATACGTTTCATCAATCATATTTTGTTGAATTTCCACCAACGCCTGCATTTAGATCCTCAAGTATAACAGGTTGTGGGGAACAGGGGTTGTGATCATTGAAATGAATGTATATCAGTGGTTATAATGATGATCTAGCCTCGCCACGTGGCTACCAAAAAAACAGAAGCCACGTGACAAGGCTCATGATAATCACGTATAAACTCTCAAAACATGTAGAGCAAGCCGTTGACAAAACCAGAACAGCAGTTAACGCATTGACTCAACTGGAGGATGTGCCTTTCATAACTACCATAAAGAATGGTTTATATTTCCTCCAATGTCGCCATTTAGAACCTTGAGTGTAAGCTGTTGTGGGGATCTAGCTTTATAGTGATGATCTAGCCTTGTCATGGGGCTACAAAAAAGGAGCCGCTTGATAATCACACATGAATTTTCTCCAAACATGTAGAGCAAGCAGTTTTACTTTATCCATGATGCTACTAGTTACAAATAAAGAGTATCTTATCAAACCATGATCAAAAAACCAGAACAGCAGGTCAGGCATTGAAAAAGGCAAAGGCAGGGATGAAGACTCACAGCTTGTCACTGTTCTACAAATCAAGAATTCTGCCAATACTTCGTTAAGCCTACGCTATGTCCCTATATTTTTAAATCTGATATAGGGACAAGCCAGATGTCAGATGTCGATTGTTATGATTTCAGACTTGATATAGCAATCCAGTCACAACTCTCTGTCTTGTCTGTGTTATGCAGCGAATTTAAAGTCAAGGACTAGCCATCCGCAACAGCTTTATCCCTGATCCTAGCACCAGATGGTATCATCAACACTTCACAACACTTCTAAGAACAAACCTGGACATGTTATGTTTATGTGTATCTTAGATTGGTTTTGTTCATTAGATGTTATTCTAGCTCAACTGCTATCTCTGTAACTAATACTTGGTCTGTGACAGACTAGGGACCATGTGTCATCAGAGTTTGAACAATGAACTAAACCTTTTATTGAGGTTTAGTTCATTTCATTGAGGAACATGCATTTTTTTGAGGTTTAGTTCATTGGTTTGAAGGAGAGGTATATGCCATACCATGTCATATCATGCGATTGCATTTCAGCTTGATGGCAACGAGAAATAACTGTAAAACAATTAGCCAACAAACCACACAGCGCACAGACCACACAACGCTCCATCGCACAAAACAATCATATTATCATCTTAGTACTGTAAGATCTCAAATATAATTTATTTTGCAGACACTTTATGAAAACGCAAGGACTAATACCATATTACTCCTCCGTTTTACAACATTATGCAGTCAGATACTGGTGTAAAATAAATGTGAAAATATTAGCTCATGCAATACCTTGCATTTTATTGACTTTCCCTAATCATTTCCATTGGGAGTCAAAAACAATAAGAATGACCATTAAATGAATTGTGTGTGAAACAAAGACATAATTGTGAGTAAAGAAAAAACAACCTGTATGTGATGTGTTCTCTGAATAGTACAATTATGCGGATGTGTCATATCATATTCATGTTTAAAGACCATAATGCAGCTGTAGCCTGAGAGTGTGCATGGCATGTTTTAGAGAGTTTACAGTTGATGATAAATCGTAATGTCAGGATTTTGGAATGCGAATCAATCAGGAGATTCAGGACCATATCAATGTTCCGGACTTGAAACAAACAGGGAATTGTGGGTATTTCCTATCGTTACACAACAACGCTTTATATCGGTACAGATATTGGTATTATGATTGGCTAATAATAATAATAATAATTATAAGCTATATAAACTAAGGATCGGTAATCTATCTCCATTACTGTAGCAAAAGTTAGAGCATCAGACTTGTTGAACATTCATTTGCACTCTTATAAAGCTTTGCTGATAAAATGATCAATAACTATGTGTGTAAAATCAACATAAATGAGGAGGCAAAATTGTCGAACAATATTTATTCAGATGCACACAACAACAATCTATTCTTAACAGTTTATAGGGACGATGTTCTCAAAGTTATCTTCTCCGGCACAGGTAATGTACAGAATGAATATTGATCGAGATTTATATTATTTAATTGAGTAAAACAAATGACTTTGCAATCAACAGAATATATTATGAGGTTTTCTGAATCCAGATTATAAATGTACCGGTACACGTTTTAGAAGTTAACAAAATCCAAATACTTAATATTTTAAACTTAGAGTTGCGTTTTTTTATGATTTTATTATCTGAGCAAAGTAGTATCCCTTAGCTCCACAAGCAAAGCAGTCAGAGTAACATCTTCTCTCGGTTAAGTAAGGATGATCGGCTTTAACTCAAATTAATAATGTGATATGGACGATATCCCTTTCCGATTATAGAAAAGAAGACTATCCGGGAGAGTTGGATATCTCAGTCAGCTACAAAACTTACTAGTGACCTCCAAACTAGCGTCAATAAATCTGTATCTGCTGAAATAAAGAACAATGTGATTCCGCGTAAGTAAAATATGGGCAGCATAGATTCTTCACACACTATTGATAGATGATGTTGGGACATATTGGTGAAAAAATCCTGAATTATATAAATGTATACTTTATTATTGCCGATCAAAGTCAATGACAAATCCTGAATTAGGAAAAGAGAGCTTTGTTTAAATAGAGCACCAAAGGTTGGGGTGTTTGATTTAAAATGTAGGATTTTTCAGCTTAAGCGGTGAGGCGCTTTTATTTATGGGTTTTCCATTAATTAATTAATTCAAATCCACACCAAGAGACAAATATTACTTACAGTTTCTATTAGTTTATTCCACTTTCAAGATTCAAGACCATCCTAGTTGCACATAGCTCTTATTTTGGTATGGTCTGGGTCTAGCCTGGGCAGGATATCAGGGATGGATGCGTGGGGAGGGGGTCTGAGTTTACAGAAATTGTTTGGAATAAAAATTTCAAACTGCATCAATCTGAAAACACATGAAAAAACGTAAATTCTTGTTTTATTCCTACCATTTCAGCAGCACATCATATGAAAGAACTAGGGAGGAACAAGTCTCAAATCATCATGGCTGAGAAACCAACTTTTACAAAGAGTACACGCAAAAATAGTATAAATAGATTAGATGCCAGCCAGGTTAGTATCTTCCTCAACAAAGTAAACAAAGATTTTATAACAAGGAAACGACGCCGATTACATACAATTATAATTCAGAGTTATTGTATCTAGCCTGTCTTGACAAGCTTTGTTGTTGGGGGGAGGGGGGGGAGGAGAACAAATAAGCTTGTCACGACAGGTTTCATTCTTTCATGGTAACCTATGCTGGCTCAAAATAACTTCTTAATCTGTTCTCCGTTAACAGGTCATGACAGCTGATACGATGCGCATACCCTCACTCAAAGCTACTGTGAGAAAAACCATCGCTCAGCTCAACGTTTCTTTCTCAGAGGGTCTCAACTCTTCGGCAACAGTTCTGTGCCTGCTCATCTCTCTTGTTCTAATGATTATAATTCTGAGTTCTTGGAGTTGTGCCAAATTGGAATCACCTGCAATCTGCAACGTCTGCTGTGAGTAGACTGACATAGGAATCACTTGTCACCATTGATAGCTTTAGTGACCATTACATTTCATTTAGATTGTTTGGTCAATATGTCATGATAAAAAGTATCCCACAATGCAATTATCTGGAATTCCTACATTGCTGAGTGATTAAATGATTACAAAAATTTGACCTTGTGTTCCAGTTGAAAGTTCTATTTTGGGAATCATTTTAATACGTACCTTCAAAATGGAAGTACATTATATTTGTTCCGCTGCTGCTCTGCTACTGCACAAGGAATCACAACTGTCTTGGCTTCTTCAGTGCAGGAATCTTTCAGTATTAGTATAAAAGTTTGGCTTGTCATATTCTCGGCAGCTATTCCAATTTTTTTCGATGAGATTGACAAAAACCTTGAGCAAACAATGTTATCCTTCATAAGAAGATTTGTTTTAATTTGATTATCCCACTGAAAAACTGATAGGTTTGGAGGTGGTATTAAGGTAATGCCCATGAAGCAACTCTCATAGGGGACTTCTGACAACTTATGTGGCAGCTGAGCCCTATTTTTGCACACAATAAACACCTACAGTTTTGCCCACCCACCTTCAATTATTGTCAACTTAACTAGATTCATACCTGATCTTCTCTTTGGGAGCAATATGAGACCAGCAGTTGATGCTATGACATAGAAAACTTGCAACAGCCAGCACACATTACAAAATAAAGTACACCTATGCTGTAGTATGTTGGATAGGCCCTGGGGGCCCGATGTCAGGGAGACATGCCCCAATGCACCTATGAGAGTGGTGTAACAAAAAGCCTTTTGTTTGGTGAACAAAGGAGTACAATGGCAGGCAAAGTGTGCTTGTCTGAATGCATGTTGGATTTATGTGATTGCATGCTGGGGCGCGTGTATGCTAAGTCAGCTCTCTACTTTTGCTACACTCATTTGTGGGTATACACAATCCACCCGCTGCTACGATATGTAGGAACCACTGGTAAAGGGTATTTCACAACTGTACTTTATTTTGTAATGCAGGTTTTTGGCTTTTTCTAGCCATTTTTATTCAATCCAATAGACATAGTTTGTCTATGTGCAATCCTCAATCACTCCTCAGAGCAACTTAATAAAGCCTAAGTGCCTGGGCAATATGTGTAAAATTATCTGCTTTAATAGAAATTTCAATGGTTAAAATTTGCTCAAATATATATTTCTATGGTTCAAAGGCTAATATCTAATAGAGGCAGTCATACCTGAGCAAATCATTTTAGCCTGAGTGCCTGGGCAAAAATCTGGCTCAATAGAAATAGCAATGATTTAATTCTGCTTTATAGAAATTTCTATGGTTCCGAAGCTAATCACTATAAATGACACAAATATAAACAAAACAAATATACTACAACCAATAGGCCACTTGCAAATTATTATTTGCTTGAACTTTGCACTTTTGAGCCAAGAACTGTTAAATTTCAAATTTTTGGGCAATTTGTGGTCAACCAGTAAACAGTCAACAAGCCAGGCAGGAAATTTCAGGGATCCTCTCTACTTTCAAGTAATTATTTAACTCTATTCTCTCATTAGAAACTTCATTCTTTTGGTATTATATAGATTAGATTATTTTGTTTTTTTCTTATTACAATATCATCGTCATGTAATCTGCTTTAATTACGCCGCTCCCATGTGAGTTTCGATAACTTCTCACAGATTATACTATCATTCACTTCTCCTGGTAGCTGCCGCCTATGTGCCTACCATTATCATTTGTCATTTATCTTACCTCTTCAATTTACCACGAGCAATTTACAACCTCATTATTACGTCTTGATCGGTGCATGTCTTTACGTCATAATTCGGTTTACAAACAAATCAAATCACCTAGTTTGCAAACTATTTGTTGCGTCGCTGCGTCACTATTCGCTGTGTCTACCTATGTAGTCTCACTCGCAATTACCTAATGAGCTGGTCAGTATAGTACACTGTGGGTTCGTTTCTCATCAGGTTTGCTGCTCTATTTTTTGGAAAGCAGCAGTGGACATTACTTGTTATCTCAGATCTCATCGTTAGAAGCTTGCCACAATATTTTGTATTTATTTACCAGGCAGCGCTTTGTCTCAGTACTATAAACATTGTTGTATCAGATCTCAAAGCTAGAAGCTTGCCGCAAACCTTTTTTTTTATTTATCAAGCAGCACTTATCATGACAGACTTTTAGCTCTGTTATCATGTCTCAGTAAGCGTGAGCTATTAAGCTGCATAGTAAGCTGTGGGTTTGAATCTCTCAGGTTTGCTGCACTTTTTTTTTGGAAAGCAGCTATCAACATTTTAATTTTCAGATCTCATAGGGTTTGAGACTCAGTTATAAGTGGCGTTTGTCACATTGAAACTGTACACTGCTAATCTCTATTGAACATCCGAGTAGAACCATAGGACAAAACAACAATTTAGATTATAATCAAACAATCAGTAGGGAGTACATTTTTCCAATTATAACATCAGAGAGTCTTGAAAAGGACCAGGCAATTCTCTATCATACTCTAATTTGCCAGCACTATATTACATTTTCACTTTGCTTATCATTTACCACAGGCACTGCTATATTTTACTCATTTTTTTATCGCATCATTATCACTCTATGCCTCATAGTTTATACGCATTGTATTTATCATAATCTATGAGTGTCACCTAGTTTCGGCTTATATAAACCACCTTCCTCCTGTTTTGTCCCTCATCAGGTTTGCTGCTCTATTTTTTGGAAAGCAGCAGTGGACACTAATTGTTATCTCAGATCTAATCGTTAGAAGCTTGCCACAATATTTTGTATTTATTTACCAGGCAGCGCTTTGTCTCAGTACTATAAACATTGTTGTATCAGATCTCAAAGCTAGAAGCTTGCCGCAAACCTTCTTTTTTATTTATCAGGCAGCACTTATCATGACAGACTTTTAGCTCTGTTATCATGTCTCAGTAAGCATGAGCTATTAAGCTGCATAGTAAGCTGTGGGATTGACATTTTAACAGTTCAAATCCAAATAAACGCTCATATTCATTTTGAACCTCACCATTATATTTTACACAGCAGACAGTTTCCCGATATATTTCTTGTTTGTCCACCATACCGGTATGTCACTCAAGCTAAACCTCTTAGGTTTACATGAGAGAGGGAGGGACCGATAATGCAGCATATCATACCCACATCTCCCTATTATTATTTAAAGATTATGTGCTATGTGACCTATCAGCATTTATTCTCTTATTATAGATAAGAAGCAGCTGAATGCTCAGAAAATGGCTGTTGAATCTAAACAGATGAGCACTGAGGCGATCGTGCCAGCTAGCTGTGAGAATGCTGCCGAGTCTCTAAGACAATCTTTCCAACGAGAACTGGAACAACAAGTTAGAGCAGCTCTAGATAGGTGAATATGAGATCTAACTTAATTCATCAGACCCTGTATGTCTATCTCCGCACTCTCTTCAACATTATCGGGTTGCGAGAGTCAGGGGGGTGGGGGCTCAGACTACACTATCCTGAACACAATCTGGTGATAAACAAAGGGGGAGCAACTCCAAGTTACTCAAGCTTCAAAATAATTAAACTATGATTATTGGTCAAGCTGGGTCTTTGTCCGTGCCTGTTTGCAGTACAATTTAGTTTTTAAGATTTTTTGCAAGGGTTGGGTTTGGGGTCAGACTGAGAAGAGTGATCATTTGATTTTGAAAGACATTCCCAGCTGTAGCCAAAATGTTGGATTTGGCTCTGATCTGATTGGCTGTAGGGTGGGAAAGAGAGGCAATGCCAGAAGACTGGAAATACCTCCCTCCTACCAGCCAATCAGAGCCAAATACCTCCCTCCTACCAGCCAATCAGATCAGAGCCAAACACCTCCCTCCTACCAGCCAATCAGAGCCAACACACTGGCTAACCAGGCATCTCTACTTATATAGCTACCGTAGGTGTTGTCTCTAACCCATATATCTGATTGTTTTATAACAGTATGAAAGGACAGATGGTAGCTGATATGAGGAATGCAGTACGCTCTGAGGTAGATAAGGCTCTGCAGAGTCAGCAGACATTACTTACTGATCAGCTCGAGGCTATGAGATCTCAGGCTGCTACTCCCGCTCCTGACTCTCAGTCTAATATCAAGAATATCATGGTATGTTTGTACTGTAAATGTAAATCAAAACTATGGTTATGGGTTGTATGCGGCTTGAAGTTCCTACATGGCATAGTTTTACTGCGCTGCCTTTGTTCAGGAAGTAATCAATATCAGATGGATCTTTCATCAAACTTAAGGTCACCTTCTTAACTGATGAAGAGCTGTAAAAAACTGCTTCAGCTTGGCAAACTGTCAGTTTGAGTTCTGTGGAACTACCTATTCCTCTGGGTGTAAAATTTCTAACGGATCTTGACAAATAGGGTTGGCTGTAAATTTTAGAATCATAATGTTCACAGAGAGGTATGTATCACACGGGTGGTTTCTGTTCAATGAAAATTACCATAGAGATCTAATATAGTGTCAAACAGTCTATGGCAATAAAAGAACGATTTGATCCGATCTGCCATCACTGATTTAAAACCATTAAGCATTGCCAGAGATATCAATCTATTAAAAAGTGTTCATTGTCGGTATAAAAGTGGTATTGGTATTAGGGTATGAGTCGTGTTTCATGTAAGATTTTATAACAAGATTTTTGCCTGGAGTTTGTGCTTTTCCCGGCCACGCTATCCAGAATATCACATCTAACCTTAAACAAATGAAAAATTATTGGATGTATTCTTTAAAAGAATGTATTCAAATGATATAAGATTTCTGCCTTATCTCTCAAATCACATCACACTCAATCTATCATATCATTGAATCAGCGTAAGCCATATACCTATGCAGTATGCTAGCCTGCTAGATATATGATTTGTTCTATTTGTCCTGTTGGTATTATTAAACTACACTGTAAATATATCATACCTTATACGTCTGACCAGGAAGTTGGGGACTATGTATTTAATGTTTTGTTTTGTCTTCATTCACAGTTACTTAGCCGAAGCTGTCAGAGCCCTAGATCCTCAGGATTCCATCACAAGCCAACATCTAAGCTCTGTGATATCCATGTGTAAGAAGAAGTTAGCAGAGTTCCTCACCAAGAACCCGTCATCCCCCCACAAGCGTACCGTTCATTCTATCGAGAAATCTATCAAGTCTGTACTCCGGTACGCTCGTACCTGAACCTAACTAGTACACTGTGAGATAGATCAAAGTTTAATCAAAATGCCTGAATTCCAGTTGCTCCCTTCCACTGATCAAGCCGCTGCGGCGTGACCAGTGGAAGGGGAGCAACTCCCAATGCAAGCAGATGTATTAATCTTGGTCCAACCATTGAGGGTGGGATATAACCCCACCCTCCCTGGTCCAACTGTGAGAGGATAAGGTGCACAAAGAGTACAAAATATGTACAGTTTTCATTTTCTTGTGTTTGTGTTGCTTCTACAATTTTATACCCGCCGCGTTTCTGTGGATACATAAAAGTCGGACATGATCCGTTGATCCATGCTCCATGACCCATGATCCTTGCATGATCCATCCCATCCATTGCATGGTCAGTGAGGTTGTCCGAATTGTACAGACTGTGGATTTATTTAAACAGACATTATTACTATTATCAGTTTGTATGGCGTGGAATGTTATCATGAGGGTCGGTTTGGTTTGTATTAGACGTGTGACTGATGTGTAACTTTTTTGTTTGTTTTTTTATACCTGGTTTAGGTAATAAAATACAGAAGTTATATTCCATGGTGTTTAATATGTTTCTTCGATGGTATTCGTTGAATTTCCACCAGAGCCTACATTTAGATCCCCAAGTATAACTGGTTGTGGGGAACAGGGGTTGTGATGATGATCTTGCCTTGTGACGCAGCTACAAATAAAGACACCGCGTGACAAGGCTCATGATAATCAAGCATAAACTCTCAAAACATGTAGAGCAAACCTGTGGACAAAACCAAAACAGCAGTTAACGCATTGACTCCACTTGGAAAGGCAGGGGTGAATCCTCACAGTTTGTCACTGATTTATAAATAAATAAATGGAGCATGTGCTTTTCATAATCACCATAAAGACATGGTTGTATTTCCACCAATGCCTGCATTTATATCCTCACATATATCTTGTTTTGGGGGATCTGGCTTTATAGTGATGATCTAGCCTTTTCACGGGGCTACCAAAAAGTAGCCGCATGATAATCACACACGAAGTTCTTGAAACATGTAGAGCAAGCAGTTTTACTTCATTTTTGATGCTAGTTTCAAAGAAATTTTCTTATCTTATCAAATCATGGACAAAACAGAACTTTGACTCAACATGGAAAGGCAGGAGTGAAGCCTCACAGTTTGTCACTGTTTTATGAAACACGGATTCTGCCAATACTTCAAGCAAAAAAAGACACCGCATGACAAGGCTCATGATAATTACACATAAACTCTCAAAACATGTAGAGCAAGCCGTTGACAAAACCATTACAGAACTTCAAGCGTTGACTCAACTTGGAAAGGCAGGGGTGAAGCCCCACAGTTTGTCACCGTTTTATGAATAAATAAATGGAGCATGTGCTTTTCATAATCACCATAAAGACATGGTTGTATTTCCACCAATGCTTGCATTTGTAAGCTCTTCTATATCTTGTTTTGGGGTCTGGCTTAATTATAATGATCTAAGCCTTTTCATGGGGCTGCAAAAAAGTAGCCGCATGATAATCACACACGAAGTTCTCAAAACATATAGAGCAAGCAGTTTCACTTCATTCTTGATGCTAGTTTCAAAGAAATTTATTATCAAATTTATTATCAAAAAAATATTATCAAATCATAGACAAAACCAGAACTTTGACTCAACATGGAAAGGCAGGAGTGAAGCCTCACAGTTTGTCACTGCTTTATGAATCAAGGATTCTGCCAATACTCTGTCACGCTGCACCAGGTTGGTTTCCCTATATTTATATTGAAATCCGAAAAAGTGGAAAAACACCCGAAATCATTCTTGGGGCTTATCATGCCAGATGTAGATTGTTATAATAGCAAACCTGCCAGAGTTCTCTTGTCTGCCAAAGCAAAATCAAGAACTAGCCAGTAGCCAACCGCTACCTAGCTATATATCCCTGAACCTTGCACCGGGCGTAATCTTCAACATCTTTCCTGTCAGGGACACCCATAGAGTTTATTACATATATATAAATAATATATAATAACTCAGAAGCATTGATATGTATATCAGTGTATATCAATGTATATCAATGTATATCAATGTATATCAGTGTATATCAATGTATATCAGTGTATATCAATGTATATCAGTGTATATCAATGTATATCAATGTATATCAATGTATATCAATGTATATCAATGTATATCAGTGTATATCAGTGCTCAGAAGATAACTATAAGAACAGTACACAGCACTACTAGACAAATGTCTCTTCTATATGTATTTTTAGATCAAACCTCACCAGCATTTTATTCTGCAAATTGCGTAGCTGAGAATAGATATGTGCAGCATATCTCTGCATACTATATTTGTATTTATGGCACAGGGGATAGCGAGCTTACCTCTACAGTGTTTATCAGCGGCATTGTGGTGTAGCCACCGGAAAAAACAATCGCGCATGGCTTATTACTCGCTGTCTGTGGTCCCCTTTAGGTGAGAATGTGTCCTGTATGAATGTAATGAGTGATGTGCGTTTTTTTGGCAGTCTAAGTGTGACAGCTGGTGACAGGTGCTTGTTTACTTATTTGATAGTGAGATTAGCTCCTCTCTTGACTTATTAGTAGCCACGCTTCTGGCCATTATTATTATTGTATATTTTCTTAACAGTATACTTTGAGAGAAAGTGCCGTTTATCAATCTTGATAGCATGCTTCGTACTATGTTCAAAATTGGTACCAGTAACAGAAATCTTTAGGTATTATTTAGCCCACCTTTTGATTTTAACAACCACTCAAAGGTCTATCGCTGGGTAGACAGATCTAAACATTAGGGCCTAATTGTGAGGATTCAACGTGCCGACACGAAGCCGTGTATAAGGTCACAGGGAATCCCTGGTCGTTCGGATGTTGTTTCTAGAAGTTTTTGCAATGGTGTTGTGTGTTGCTGCAGCACATGTCAAATATCTGTGTTTTCGCAAGGGTGGTGCCATCCCGGATAAGGAATAGATCAGATTTGTAAAGTGATAAAAATTCCATATTAGAATTGTTATCGGAATAACTTAGCCTCATCCCGTGGTTCTTTCACTTGTTTCTATGACCTACTAAATAGGGTGGGAGGGGTATACACCCGAGGGTGCTGGGGGCTCGAACAATAGGGTTAATGATGTAGTTTTCAAATTGTCCTTATAGATACTAGATTCATTAATTCAGGTTATTTTGCTGACGCTATACCTGATTAGAATTTACCGAATTACGCAGGAATTAACCTAAATAGTATTCAATAGTCTTGCCAAAGGGCCGCAAAATAGTCGCAGCTTACTATGTATTTTAGTTTAAAAATGGCTGGTAAGTACAGGGATCATGCTTATGTTAGAGTGGATGGGGAGATATTGTTCAGAGCTGATGAGTTATTGTTATGTTAATATTACCATTCATTGTAGAGTTAGGGTCCGCCGATGGTGCCTTACTAAAAACTCTGTAAGACCAAGATACTGTCCTGTGTTTTATGCTTACATGTGGTGTGTCGGCGGGACACCTCTCAAGAAAATCGGGGGGGGGGGGGGGGGGGAGCCAGGTGCCGGTACTCACAGAGTTGAAGACAGAGACCAGACGGCATGATTTGATGAACAAAAACTTTTTTTATCATGTTATTCATCGCTCCTTGGATTGTATTTGATGTATTTTGCGAATGGTATTATTAATGTAATCACCAGGTCTGTTCGGATCAAGACCATAAACACAGGAGGTCTACTGTATTATTTTTTTGCACCAGGCAATGAAGTATAAAGAACCAAGTAAAGGTACTCATCAGCTTGACTATAACACAATAAAATCCATTACATAACAAACCCAGCGTATTACAGCGTCAAATTAAAACTTCTTTTGTTTCACCAGCTTAAACTTGAGAATCGTTTTAACTCCAAACTAGTTGTCACTGCTCCCATCTGTAGGATTAGGTTCGGCCCATATTCGGGGAACAATAGTGTAATTTACCCTTCAAACAGGGGATCCAGGGTGCAGTATTGTGTCGAGGAGTGTATATAGGGTAGCTTCTGGCCACCTCCCAACATGTTTATTGGCCGTTGGCTGTCCGTGATTGGTCTGGGGGGATTTGGGCCCGCCCTGGTCTTTGTGTTGGTGTGCTCCCTGTATATCTGGCAAAACTTCTCTAGCTTCAGTGTAATTTTACATGTCAAAGAAGTCAGTTCACTTTGGTACAAACTCGATAATTTTTTACCAGATCAGTCAGATCAAGATCAGTTAGATCAAGAAATATTTTACACAATCAGTTTAGAGGAAAGAAGGCAAAAGGTACGAATATTTACCTTTGTATTTTATTGTAACCTGCATTTCTCATTCAAGGATCAATTATATATATATATCTTGAATTGTGTTTAGTCAGCACTGCAAAGCTTTAGTTGGCTTCAGGAGTTATGCTTTTGACACTTTATTATGTTACGTTTGGGAAGTAGCAGTTTATTTTAAAAGTTGAAGTACAAAGTTAATTTTTTGAGAACTGTGTAGGCCTAAATGCTTTTATACATGTTCGTATAGTCATCTTTGGGTTAATCATTTTAGATTTCACGGTGTGAATGAATATCGGTAAAGCTTGTCAATAAAAATTATAAATTGAAAGACAGTAGTCCAAGGTTCCATCAGCTAAGAACCCAAGTCATAAATCCCCTCATTTGAAAGACTAAGAATCGTTAAAAACCCCCTCTGCCTTTTCGACGAAAGATTAGTCGGAGACGGCAGGCAAGGGTATAGGGTTATACTGTGATTAATATAAAACTCGATCAATATTCATTCTGTACATTACCTGTGACGGGGTAGATAACTTTGAGAATACGTCCCTATAAACTGTTTATAGAGACGATGTCCTCAAAGTTATCTACCCCGGCACAGATAATGTACAGAATGAATATTGATCGAGATATATATTAAATTTAATTGAGTCAAATAAATGACTTTGCAATCATCAGAATATATTATATATAATATAATATAATCTGTATTCAGCAAACCTCAGAATAATATTGTGAGGTTTGTTGTATTGTAGGCCCACACGTATAGAAAGTAAAGAAATACAAATATTTAATATTGATATGGAAATGAATTTTCTCTACACACATCATTAACTTGGAGTTGCCTTTTTCAATTTCTTATTGTCTGAGCCAAGTAGTACCCCTTAGCTCTGCAAAGGAGTCAAAGAAACTTCTTTGCTCAGTTAAGTAAGGATGATCGGCTTTTAACTCAAATTAATAATAGAATATGGACGATATCCCTTTCTGATTACAGAAAAGAAGACCATGCGGGAGAGTTGGATATCTCAGTCAGCTACCAAACTTACTAATGACCTGCGGACTCTGGTCGATAAATCTGCTGAGATAAGGAAGTCTGTCATACCATGTAAGTAAAATCAGACTTGTGAACGGTAGATGGCATTGTGTCATATGAGTTAGTCAGCTATATCAGTGAGTCGAAAAAATACAGACAATGGCGCTTATAATTTTTACATTATATTATCAGTTTTATTATATCATTCAAGCTCTATGGTTCAACATGATGCTAAGTTTGATACACATATTCTTCATAGTAGGTCTTAGCTACTCATGTCGGTTAAAAAAATGACATAAAAATGACATTGAAATCATTTTAAATCAACAAACGATTCAATCAGCATCAATCGGAAAACACCTGAAACAACTTATAAATTCTGGTTTTATTTCTACCTTTAAGCCGTACTGCATATGAGAAACAACTCTCAAAACACCATAGCTGAGAAACTAACATCTGCTACGGAGAGTACATGTAAAGGTGTTGTAAATAGATTAAACAACTCTCAAAACACCATAGCTGAGAAACTAGCTTCTGCAACGGAGAGTACATGTAAAGGTGTTATAAATAGATTAAACAACTCTAAAAACACCATAGCTGAGAAACTAACTTCTGCTACGGAGAGTACATGTAAAGGTGTTATAAATAGATTAAACAACTCTCAAAACACCATAGCTGAGAAACTAAATTCTGCTACGGAGAGTACATGTAAAGGTGTTATAAATAGATTAAACAACTCTCAAAACACCATAGCTGAGAATCTAACTTCTGTGGAGAGTACATGTAAAGGTGTTATAAATAGATTAAACAACTCTCACAACACCATAGCTGAGAAACTAGCTTCTGCAACGCATTTCTTTTATAGTAACTTGTGCTGGCTTAAAATAACTTCTTTAATCCGTTTTCCTTTAACAGGCACTGACAGCTGATATGATGCGCATACCCTCACTCAAAGCCACTATGAGAAATACCATCGCTCAGCTCAACGTTCCAATCTCAGAGAGTCTCAACTCCTTGGCAACAGTTCTGTGCCTGCTCTGCTTTGTTGGTCTTATGATTATAATTCTGAGTTCTTGGAGTAAAGTCAACATTTAATATGGAAGCAAATCGAACGGACATCACTTCGTTGCAACTGTTCAATAAATAAGCCCTCATTCTGATCAAACCTAGGCAAATCAGCCTTTATTAACACATTAAATACAATTGTAACTAAATTGACCCAGCCTTATGAATCATTATCATTAAATCCTACCAAATGTTGTGAGCAGTAGTTATGTCAGCGACTTTTAGAGGTTTAACACTCTGTTTGAATAAAGATAATAAGATATCTTGCATTTTTGTCTGCAGCTCTCTGCTTCTTCTTTCTTTTTATTCACGTAGTCTATGCTACCATGCTTTCATTTTCCTATTCTCTGTGTAGTATGTACAACCCTACACATAAATCAAGTCATTTTTCTATATCTATGTTAATGTAGGTCAACAAGTTATTTTTAATTCACTTTAATTATTAAGTTTTAGAAAACCTAAATAAGTAAATAAAATGAATAAATAAAATCCATGATGATTATTTGATGATGTCACACTCTGCTGGTATTCTGATCTATATAGACTATAGAGTTACAAAGCAAAGCGTAGTTTTTCGGTTTCTCTTATTATACAGGCAACAGCATTTTATCGTCAAGAAAGATAATATTCTTATTCTGAGATTACATTTATGGGCTTTGCCTTAATTTATAAGAATTTGGAATTGGGCAATATGGAAAGCGTGATTATATTTGATGGGATGATTAATTTACAAAATATGTCTGTCTCAACTCTGGAATGTATATCCTGTCAAATTTACTGAATAGGTATTGTTTCCCATTACACATTTATTATAGTCATTTGTACATGAATAAAAAATATGGTTTCAGAAATTGCTGTTGACATTTAACAACTTTTATGCATTATAGCTATTGATACAGATTTTTAGTAGAAGCAAAATCATAATTTCAAATTTTACTTCTGAAAGTTCATATACAAGCAGGGTACTCTAATAATTCTGTCAGTTCAAGCAATACCTGACCTCACTAATGTTTGTAACCTTCCCCATCCGCTTCTATGCCATGAGTGGGACCATCTAGCGTTGTACTGTATATACCCAGCAGCTTAATATGTGATGGTACTGTATAAACCCCACATTGTGTCAGACTCCTCATTGTCTCCATCTAATAAAAGCGAAATAATCAATTAAAGTATCAGGTGCAATTCTGTTAGCCTAACTCTATTCTACAGGGCAATTATACTTCGTATCACCCTATAGGCTTACTACACAAGTAGGTTAGCAATATAGGTAAAAATAACGCTGGAATCGCAATTTACTCAACCTTCTTCACGGCAAAAAAATTATCAAACAGGTGCCATTCGATCAAATGCATGATGAGCTTGCATAAACTGTTATCTCGTATATTGCAGACCAATGCAAGAGACAGAAAGCGTTGCTTGTGTCACGGTTGGGTGCAAATCTCAGGCATGTTTTTTTTGACATTTCAGCATCACCAGTTCTTGACACAATACACTCAACATATTTGTTTATCAACCTACATATATAACTACATCTAGTATAGACTTACAGTTTGAGGACTTTGTCTTTACCACCACTAGCCACCCTTTGGCCATCAGGACTCCAGTCTACAGCATATACCTGCGTACACAGAACAAGTATGTTATATTATATATATTATATCATTTCATATATTATACATGTTACAATCAAAACATTGAGTGTGAGTGCAGTTTTTCTCATGGGTAGGTGTTTGCTGTGTTTGGCCTTATAGGACTAGGGTTTGTTTGTTTTATTCTAAAACCCTCTCTCCAGAGATATTTACATAAAATAAAAACTAGATAGGGTAGATAGGGGTAACAAAAAGTTGATACTGTTACAACATATAGTTCAACAAGTTTTGAAAGTGCAGCATCAAATTTGGAAACATTTCATCGCATTGTTCTCTCCTTCCAAAATTCCACATAGCAACAATGAAGTCTCGCCGAAGATATAAATATATATATATATATATAAGTCAGTGATTAGGATCCTTATGACAAAAGTATTAGGGATCGTGAAACTCGAACGCGTAGACCCGGCCCTCATAACCATCAAACATGGCCGCTGTATCAAACATGGCCGCCTTATCTGTACTCACCTCATCAGCGTGTCCGGGCAGATCACCCTGAAGTTTTCTAGTCTCAATGTTCCACACTTTGAGGGTAGAGTCACTACTACCACTGCACAGCAGACGACTATCAGCGGACCAGGCTATCTGATATACACGATTCACATGACCTCTCAGAGAAGATAGGTACCTGAATAATAATATATCATCTATCATATATGATAACAGCTCGATCCCTAAAGACAACAGCAGTTCCCAGTGGTAGGCAACTCCAAAATACTATCAAAAAGTATTAAATGAGTTATCATACATATACACGATTCACATGACCTCTCAGAGATGAAAGGTGGTAGCTGGATAATATATAAATATGAGATGAAGTCACGTAATGATTGAATTCACCAATCATAGGTTTTAATGTCTCAGTTTGTGATGACAATGCAGTGGTAGACACTTTGTATATGCTGTCAAAAACTACTGAAATTGTATTTCACTGCCACAAATAATCTGGGTTGAACCATTGGATAAATGAATAATGGTGTTAATTCACTTTAATTTATTCTTTGACACCATCCATCCAAAACTTTGTGGTCCTAAGATGATAATTATACAGACTTACTTGCCAGTCTTGCCGTCCCATATTTTGATGGATTTATCGAATGATGCGCTGGCGATGAGTCGAGTATCTGGAGAGAAGACGACCTGATTAACGAGCTGATGATGTCCAGTCATACGAGCCACCTGCTTTTTCTCGGTCTCTGGATGCCACATGATTAGCGTGAAGTCATCGGAGCCTGTCACCAGAACCTCATCTCCTGAACCCTGGGTGGAAAATAAGAGACGTCATAACATTAAAAATAACATTAAACGTCAATCTAGCAATAGACTACTTATTCAGTGTAGACTGACATAAGGTTGGGTTTGCGGCTTAAAATATTACTTGCAGCATGCAGATTTATTTTTTGTTCTAGTCATCTAGTCAAATGCAGACATGTTATTATTGAGATTACAGTCGTTGACATACTATTGTATAGCTAGCTTGGTTTTATGCTATAGAATTCAGTGACTCCTACTGTTGTCACATCTACTACAAAACTTGCCATATTGTAATAAGGTGAGGTTTTACCAAACAATTTTTATCAATCAAATTCAACCTTGAGTTTCTGTTACTTCTACTAGCCTGTGATCGTAGACTATTGTATGTTCAGGTAGCTATCACAGTATGCTGTCAAGCACAGCCCTTCTAGTGCACTTTGCGCACCTATCAATTCAGGTTGGTTATCTTTGCACCATAGCGAGTTAACTATTTCAAATGTGCTTGAGTTCTCAAACTGAAAAGTCACCCCACCGATGCTGGGAAAAAGTTAGCTTTCGTGGGCAAACTGTAAATAGGTCATTTAGGCCAGTTTATGGCACTGTTGTTATGGTGCAGAGAGACTCAAATCACAGCGCAGGCTGTTTCTTGTGTGAGCAGAGCCATCCGACAATTCATGTTGCAGTGTTCATTACTAGGGCAGGTATTTTCATTGGTTTTATGACAGTACCAGCAGTGATTGCACTTAACTGGACCGTAGGGCAAGGGGTTGGTTGTAACACCTAGTGTAACTCACCGCCAAACTGCCTGACATAAGCATAGTATTGATATGTACCTATTCAATAATATGATTTCTCTGTTTCAGCGTAGAGTCACTGTGCGGTGTGTATATTTCAACACACTTTTCTAAATTTAGGATTAAAAAGTCAACCAACTCTTCTCATAAGCTACTGTAAACAGTGTGCTGAGGCAACTGAACAGCTCTCACAGCTTCCATCTTTTACATATCGTACATTTCTTTTTGTATTCTCACTTAAGAAACCAGATTCAACATATAAAGCGCCTTCAATCATTTGCAAATACATTTATAGACACTCTTTCATTGGTATTGTGTTTGATTTGTCAGCAAGTCGGGGGAGATAAAGGCTAATTTATAATGACATCATAGTACCAGTGTAACAAAGTCTGATTGTATAATTACAATCACGGGAACCAGAGCGATTACTTTTCACTCAAATACCTAAATGTATTCATAGATCAATCAGCCAAAACAATAATTAATAATAGCTTAAGTTTCGCATTTCACTGGAAGAGAAGACAGCAGATAGCTGTAGCCTTTTTGCATCAAGGAGAAAGAAAAAATAATCCTTGAGTTAACAAATTCACCTTCAATCTCAAAATGGGTTGCTCATTTTTCTGAAGTTATCAACTGAGCTACCCTTAATTTCGGAGATCCTTTTGGCAAACACTCTAGCTTTGTTTTTCAGTGCAAATATTATAAAGGATTATACTTCATCATCATTTACTCACCTTAACTGCCTGATATCTGCTCAACGCCGCTTTTTGTTTTTCTTCCGCTAAAAGCACATTTTAACAACTCAATTACTTGTGAACAAAGTCGAATGTATTTTTGGTAAGGCCTGTTTATAGCATATAATGTAAGCAAATTATAACTACAATTTTAAAACATGTACGCCTTACTAGCCTTGCCACACAGCCATAAAACAAAGGGGAGTGGCTGTTTGACATGGCTAATAATGTAAGGCTACAGCGTAAGGCGCTTCATTTAGAAGTTTTGTCATTGACAGTAATATACAAAGCTTGCAAGAAATATGCCATGTCATTCAACTGGCACCATTAAAAACTTACAACATAGAGTGGAGTAACGTTGGTGGACAGACACGTTTAGAGGTGGCAGGTTTTAGACACACTGACATCGAGACTACATTATGAGCATGTGTATCTCTGATCGTCAGTGGTGGAAATGGAAAACATTAAGTGCCTATACACCAATCCATACAGATCAATCCAACCGTAACGCTGGCCGCGAAGCAGTCGAGCAGCGGCACAGTGGGGGTGGGTCCGGGAGGGGCGCAGCGGCCTCCCGATGATGGGGGTGAGGGGGTTCCCCGCAATTTTTTTTGGTCCTAATTACAGTGTTTCTGGTGTATCTTTTTGACTTTTTGAGCCTAAATCTAAGAGCATGTTTAGTAAATAGTGCTGCCTATGGCATTGAGACTTTGGGCTCAAGCAAACAGTAAAGTAACAGTAAACAAACCCTACAATACAACATAAACAAACTTATCCAAGCATACAAAGTGCACAGCAGTGATAGGTTACAAGTGCCTATACACTTATTGAAGGTGTATAGGTGTATAGGTGTATAGGTGTATAGGTGTATAGGTGTATAGGTGTATAGGTGTATAGGTGTATAGGTGTATAGGTGTATAGGTGTATAGGTGTATAGGTGTATAGGTGTATAGGTGTATAGGCGTTGATGTGAACTTCCTATACACCGTATAGGCCCGTATAGGCCCATTTCCACCACTGCTGATCGTGAGAGTCAATTAAGTATGAGTTCCTAACATCTTCCCGCCCCTAATAAATGCAATATGCCACTGGTCGTCACACCAAATTCCCTCTGATGGTACTCATGCTAAGTGAATTAGTTCAATCTCTATCAATCAGAGATATACATGCGATAGTATATCACATGATCATTATGGGTTTTAGATATTACCAAAGTCTGTAGATATTATCTATAGTCTCTGATATCACTCTTACCTGATGAGGAGTCTTCACTATAGACTATACTAGCTTTAGCTGGATTAAAAGCTCCAGTTCTCATCACATAATCTGTATTCAGAGCCAGTGTGTTCACCCAATGTGCGTGACCTTGCAATGTCCTACACATAACACCCTGGAAAAAATAGGGAGAATTAAGTTATTTTCTGTGGAAAAATATGGAGATCACAGTATCCACAAGAGTTTTACTGGTTGGCCTAACCTGGTGATGTCATGCAATCTTAGCCTTGCAGATAAGTTTTAATTTTGATGTGGGAATCTTTTTGTTATGAGATAAAGACACAAGGAGTTGGCATTTGCCCGTAGATTGGGCCGGCTGATCTTGTGACTCCGGCCTTGCAAAGTCCTATAATTTACTGCTTGGATATCATCATCTTTCACTTGGAAACTGAAACACAACAATTAAGCCGAAGTCTTCACAAGCGAAATTTTTAATAAGCCTGAAGCATGTGACGATCAAAAATAATAGATAAAATAATGGAAATAGCATAGAATCTTGTGACTATTCATAGTTTTTTAGCCAAATCATTGTTATCACTATGATAAAAACCACCGATTTTGCTCAGAAGTTATCTGGTTTAATTTGGCAGCGAGTGATAAGGGAATCGTTACCGCTAGCAGGTCGTGCTCACCAAGCAAGCAGTAATCTGACAGTGATCTTGGAAGCTGTCAATTGAAGGCTGCCCACCCTCCTCTCTACCTGGTAAAAGTCAGTTTCTTACAAAAACAAGCACTACTCACATCGTCAGCTCTCCATACTTTGATGGTTCTATCCTGAGATCCTGAGTATATAAGGTTAGTACCTCCCCATCTTAGACAGGTAACACACTGTGCATGGCTACTAAGTGATATCTTACACTGTGATAATACTGTATCCCATATACGTATAGTACAGTCCTACAAATACCAGTAACACATATTAATTCTGGAGAGTTCAAAACAGAGAAAAACAGGGATAAAAACAACATGGATAAATGTGAATCAGGGTATGCAGCAAAAAGTAAATTAAAAGCAGGCTTGATCTGGGCTTGTGGCAATAGGGCCGAGACAGGTAAGTTTGATTTGAGTATCTTTGGGATTGATGTTTTGAATCTAAGTAGGCATAGAGTGAAGCACTTGGTTGGCAATTTTGTATCTGCTTAGAGTGCCAATGTTTTCCAAGTTTGGTTGCTGTCAGCAATGACAGTCTAGTCTTGATTACTTTTGAAAGGGAGATCATTTCAATTTCTTTGTCTCCCGAAGATGATTCTGGTGACTGTTGTGGTCCTACAATACTTACTTTAGATGAGCTAGCCAGAAGTCTGCTTTCACCATCCCTATAAAACATTTTTAATATATATATAAAACATAAGAGATCGGCCTTAAACCACTGCTGCCACAGCTGGGCTTTGCCCAGCATAGCCGCCAGTCAAAAATTTAAATAGCGAGTAGTGGCATCAAAACATTAAGCCAGTAGCTGAGATCCAACACCAATAAAAATGTTGGATCTCAGCTAGATTTTAAAGGCACCTGATGGGTCAACAACAACATTAATCATCACTAATGGTGGATGGCTGGGGAAAAAGATACTCCCTACATTTTGAGAGCTCATATAACTCCATTCAAAGCAACTGGCTAGATGTTTTGATGCTACAACTCTCTATTCAAATTTTTGACTGGTGGCTATGCTTGGCAAAGCCCTGCTGTGCCAGCAGTGGTTTAACATCCATGACACAAGTTAACACTGGAAGAAGGCTGTGATATTTTTCTTCTCTGCAAACTTTTGCTTGATGTAACTTGGACTTTTTGTTTGCTCAGCTAAGTCGATAGCATAATAAGTGGAGTCTTTACTCACAAATGCAGCGGTTTCCAGCTGAGAGCTGTCACCCATTGTTTGTGTCCCATCAGAGTTTTACCCATCTGTCTACCTGTTGCTGGGTCCCATATGCACACCTATTAAGCAAAAGAAATTCATATTACTGATAAAGTGTATATAGGACATAGTGTATACATCAAGATACATCAAAAGGCTATGGCAATGACTAAAAAGAATATCTAAATCAACGCAAACCTAACTTCTAGACTTGAAATTGCCCTTTCTTGGCACAATGAGAAAACAACTCTCACCCGATCTGACCTCTTTTCAATTCAACGTTAAAGTCACACTCTTTGACACACAGCAACACTTGTTTTTTCAAAATAGAACAAGAAATAGTATCTTTAAGGACCTGAAAGACTAACCCATCACATTTAAAGAACATCTCAAAAGCCTCACTGCAATTTGTGAAAATTGTGAATTAAAGAAATTTGTTATAATATGTAGAATTTTGAACTGACCTGTCCCTTTTTACAAGCTGAGGCCAGTTTTCTTCCATCTGGTGACCAAGCAATACACAATATCCAATGTTTGTGTGCTGAAAATGGTGAGAGAGAAAAACGATTTATTTTAATCATGTCAAAGAAAGAGTAGAGTGTCTCAATAATTGCTCCAAACCTGAGAACTTAATACAGCTTCTAAGATTAAACCTCTAAGGGAAACCTCAGGCTCTTCTTCAGAGTAAGTATGCGTACAGTAGGATTGTTATGGCTCAAGTCAAAGAGAGACCACTGGGTACATTATCTGCCAGTGATTCTGAGGTTAGCGTTCTGCCACCCAATAGTCTAGTCTTAGAATCTCATACAGCCTCTAAGATTAAAATTTGTGACATGAGATGATGGTACCCTTTTTGGACTCAAATATTTTCTTATAGCATCAAGTATCACAGTCTGTATATGATAGCTTGAGAGGAGACAAACCTTTACAGGTGTGATGAGGTGTCTCGGTCTGAAGATCCCAGAACCTCACAGTCGTATCTCCTGATCCACTTGCTAAATATCTATTGGTAGTATAGGAGATTGGTAATAAGAATCATATAAAGGAGCTGTAGCCATATTTCATCAATCATGGGAGGTCAAACATGGATAAGTCTTATTTATGAGAGATTCACAAAAAGCCAAAAATATGGTTCAAAAAGCATTTAGCTGACAAACATTGGCATATAGAAGTCATTTATAGAGTGTTTATTCTCAGAATAGTTAGAATGTTAGATGGCAGAGGTGTACTTTGAAAAAAGCTCCATTCTGCCAAATTAGCAGCAGTAAGAAAGTCTTTGTATGCGAATGCATATATTTGTTATAATAAAGAGTAGGCCTATGTTCAGAAAGTAAACTTGACTAACGCTAGGTCTAAATTGACTCTGTTTCTGCAATCAGGACTTAGTTGTACTAAACGACCCATTGCGTAATGTATTACCTGCCATCTGGACTAAATGACACAGATATCACAGCTTCAGCGTGACCCTCTATAGTACTGGTACATCTGGTCACTGCTCTGACTTTGAATACGGCCTGTGGCTGGTATACAATCTCCAGCACCTTCTCTGAGGCCTCAAGTGTCTCCTCGTCCAGTGAGTCAGCTAATGTAGAGGTTATCTCGCACTCGTTCACATAAAACTTATATGGTGTCTTCTCTTCCTGTTGAATAACATGGAAGCATGCAGTAGAGTAGGAGAAGACAAACATTCTTCCAATTTTAGGATGTGAGAGAATGATATAGGCTCCATCTATCTATCTAGCTATAGCTTTGAGTTTGATCAATTTGTCTAACTAATGCCCCCCCCCCATCCATATGCATTTTAAATACCAACACTGGGTTTTTGTACCAATTTGAATGAGACCAGAAGCTCTTCAAGTGGGCCCAACAATATAAATATTAATGACAAACCTTTTGCTGTAGGGCATCACAGAGCATCTGTAACTTTTCTTTTGAAAGATTGGTTGGCATATCAAACGGACTGCCAAGTATGTCCCCATTTTCACTCTTGAATTGAACAAGTATATGTTTATCCATAGGAATAATATCCTCCATAGCTTCTTCAGACTCCATTGCTGGATACGATACTAAGTGCTACTCGAATGAGGAAAGCTACTCAAAGTTGTAGAATTAAAAATTGTTTTATGATAGTCCAGAATTTATTTTACATGTGACAAGTTTCCTCAAGGTCATTGTAATGTCAAGTTTATAGCCTCAAAAAACATAAATTCAAAAAGTTGGGAACAGACAACTCACCACAGCAGCTGCCCCAAGCGTGAATTTAGCATAATGAGGTATTTGTTTCTCTATGCTTGGTGGTATTGAAAATGAGCTAATGGTGGTTCTCATAAGAGGTTCTCATAAAGAGACTCTCATTAATTGCTAGCTCCCGCAGTGATTCAGGCTACCCTGTCGTGGTAAGCTTGTCAAGACAAGCCTCTGATTAAGGTGTGCTCAATTGGAATACAACGTCATAATATGAGCGTAAACTCATAAGATTTAACTTTTTTGAAATTACAAAAATTTATCTATTATGATCTACCTACATTTATGTATTGCGGCTAATCGAAACAGCTCAATCCATTAATATAATTATGATAATTATGGAGGCTGAGGACCAAAGCTACAGCATTATGTTATTTTTAATCAGGTATGAAAGTTACTCTTTTTTGCCCATTATCAGCACCCGAATTTCTGACACTCAACAAATACCTTGAATAAGTTTGTTCCCTCTGTGAATGCGCGCTTTGATAAACAATTTTGCAATAGCTCTCCGCCACCATAGAGAGAACAAACTTGTACAATCAAATACCCCTTACATTACCGAAACAAACATGACTGTTTTACTGTTTTACTGTTATGATTGCTGTGCATGGTCCCATATGTCCTAGTGACTTAATTGGCAAGTAAAATTCATATATATGTATATGATAGTGAAGCAATAGGATTGTGTATTGAAAACAGATATCAGTCTCTGCCGAGAACTCTTTTTAGTAATGTTAACAGCTTGGCCTCTTCCTCTCTCTTCCCATCAATAGGGCGATTCCCGATAACGCTTTTGTAGTAGCCACCTATGTAATCGTTGTACCGGGTAGCGTTCTCTACAAGCAAAAAAAATGTTTTGCTTGTTTCCAAGTAGAATGGCCCTCTTGAAGCATGCATTTGAACATGTTTCCTGAGAAACTTTGACAAACTATCAAGATCAACATGAATTAAGTTAACATTCTAAAGTTACATCTTTGTGCCTTATCACATTCCTATACATCGAGTATCAATCGAATGATAAGGTATACTGAGAAGAACATCGTTTTTTCGTAGAACCCGCAGCTATTCACATCGAACATTGTTACATATTATCTGTCCGTGTTAATGATATGTTATTACTCAATCTATGATATTATTTTCAATAATACGTGTTTAGTGCGAAGATATACCAAGAAGGTGAATAGCCACTGACTGTGATAGCAGACACCCTGTACAACTTTTACATAACTCTTAGTATTTCACTCTTGAAAATTGTTTTAACAGATTGGTTACCATGTTTAGGAGCAGTAGCTTTTCCGCTGTTCAATATTAACAAAAAATACCACAGTTTACATTATGTGCTTCAAACTGGCCGAAATCCCCCCCCCCCCTCTGGGCTGCATCACCTGAAATCAATGCTACAGTAATTTTAAAGCTAGCGTCTTCATTTCTCAATAAACAATTTCTCAATCAGTGTCTAATATGTAAGTTAACTTACCTGTTCTTTTAGGGGTAATAAGTGCCTGGTAAACAGATTCTGTTGTTTGGAGTACGGGTTCTGTTGGAAGATGAAGGTCATCAGCTTGAATGAACGTTTCCAGTTTTCCAATCTTGTACCTTCTCAGTAGCTGCAATTATAATATGAGTTGTACGCTCTTATTTGAAATCAAAAACATATTTTACGTCTGGTGTAAAAAATGTTTTCACATCTTACAGGTAGTTGCGCGGCAATTAAAATCAATTAATTCTCAGTTGTGTTTTTGCTATTTGGCATGCGTGTGCTGGCACGTCCCAGCAATTGGGTTGGCAGTGTGCCCATGGTTTTAAGGCTCGGCTAATTACTCCGGATTTCAGTTACAGTTAAAGCTATCACCAAGCTTGCTAGTGCTTTGTTTTTCCCCTATTGTTTTCTGACCGCACAGTAAATAATTAGTTTCAGTGTCATATCAATTTCCAGACACACCAGTTGATATTTTTTGTAATGTTAATGTAAATCATTATTATCAAAATGTAATATTTCTACGATTGCTGCTGTATCCATACATCTGAGAATGTAATTTAACCGAAGGAGCTGTACTTACTAGCATCACCTTGTGCTGGTAAGCTATTGATCATTAGCATTATATTAACATGTTTCTTTTGGTGTTTATTGCATTTATAGTACATATTTGTCTATCTTGTGTGCGTGTCATCGCAGTCGAACCTTTACCTATGAATATGTATTCATAATGTTGTGCTATTGGTATCTTAGAACAGTGTAATGTAGTTTAATCCTCTCGTATTTCAGAGCTGTTTCTCAATCAGTGTTTTATCCAGCGTGCATCAACCTGCGTATTGTCGCAGTCAGTAATGACTCAGAGGTGTGTTAAAATCTATTACTGTTTAACCGTATCATACTTATCTTGTAATTTACATATGCAATGTCGATGTCGTATTTTCGTATTATTCTCTGTATCACCAAGTATGTAAAGCATTAATACTCTACACGCCATTCAATTATCACCATTTTCAATTCAGTTTTTAATCCATGATATTTTGTGGGTTTCAGAGTACAGAGCCATTATTCATTCTGCGCATGCTCAGCTCTGGGCATGAGCTGATCTCTGCAAAATTGAGTCTCGGAATTCCGAAGCCATCTGATTGGCTACCTGCTCTGGTGACATACTCCCCAAAGCGTGCGGATTTGTTATTAATAGTTATCCTCTCTTGTCATTATTAGCTGATTTTGATTGACAGTTTATGCAGGGGATATCCCATTTCCCCTTTCCAAAGTTGCAATCAGAACCCAAACTAAACTCATTGTTCTTGCACATGCGCGAATTCAAGTCACGCATGATGCATACTTAGCCTTACGACACCTGCTTTGTGGTAATGATAACCTAGTTTATCAGTGATCTACATGCCCAGTCAGATCACGAGAGTCAGTATGGCCATTATCTGTGGAATTAATATACTGTATTTGGTAACCGTGGTATAGAGAACCAGCGAGGTTGGTTTTTCTTTTTCATTTTTTCAAGTCGTATTATTGTATTTGTTAGAAAATACTCACTTCTGCATTTTTATGTACATGGAGTTTTCCCACCATGACTATGACTCCCATGAAACTCTATGTTTGTCGCGTATCTAATTTGTTACTCTTTTTTCTAGTTATAACGGATAATAAAGGACCGGAAGGGTACTTAATAAAAGAAAAACATTTATCCATGTCATAACCTTAACTCTGAAATGCATCACGGCCGCCACAATGCGCAAAAAAACTGATCATATTGCAATCAGACTTACTTTTGATATGTACAGCGCCAACAATTACATAATGGAGATGATCATTTACTGAGACAAAGAGGGGAAGGTGTATATTGGTAAATTTTGGTATTCTAATTGCGATTCACTAGATGCCCTGCCACCCTACGGCAGTTCTACAGTGGTCAGAGTAAGACTTTTGAGTGTACGTAAACCCCTTACTCGTGCAATATTGAGGTCAGAATCTCGAAATCAAATATCGAAAAAGACAAACCTTTGCGAGAGCAGACGCTAATACAGTCTTCAGGTCAAGGCTCAGATTTACCTCAACTGGGTTGTTGTCTCTGCTGCTTTTGTAACAGAAAATTTAGAAAACTATGTAACAATGGAATATAAATAGCAAAAACTTACCCAAAGAAATTCCAGTTTCTGCTTACTTGTTAAACATTAACTTAACATGCCTGAAAATCAATCAAGTGTTTCTCACTTATGCTGGCATTTCACTTCTTTTTTATGCTGGAATTTTACTACCATGATATCACATCAACTTATTTAGAATGACGCAGAATCTTACAATTATTGATTCAGATTTTTGTTTGACTTACTCAGGCCCATGTTGATGTAGGGCAGAAACAGCTGTGATTATCAGTAGCAAGATAAGCCTTTTATCCATCCTGACTAAATAATGTGAGTCTTAAACGAATTACAACAATGACAACTGAGTCTTGATACAAACTATATTTATATAAACACATTAAAATCTTGAACTATTGTTTTTTTCCGTATCAAATGGTCTACTGAGCATTACAGAGAATCACCCTCTAGCATTATTTTATTCATGGTATTGTCATTTTGCACGTGGGTAACATTATAGAGTTATAACCATTGATCTCCAATTTGAAATCATCGACAATATTCTATACAGATATAAAAGCAAAAGAAGTTGTCTTTTCTTAATTAAACATGGCATAACTCCGAAATAAACTGGAGATTACGGCGCAAACAGAGATTGCTGTGAATAACTCCCTCAACTAATATCCTAAAACCTGAAGAAGTTGCTGCAAGATTTCACGAATGGTTCCAATTAAAGGTCTGTTCAAGCCTCATGATTAAATTCATCTTTTCTATATTGACACATTGTCTCTATTATTGTTTCGATATACATTTACCAGCGTAAATGTGGTATATTAAGATTTTCGAACTTTATTCTTCTCCTCGTTATACCACACATTGAACTGCTGATTAAGTAGTGATTTGCGTTATATTAAAACTCTTACATTTTTATTCATTCAGCCCAAATACAAACTGAGTATATTGCATCTAAATAATGTATTATTTGTGTGGTGAGGTTGTGTTCCCTCCTTTTGCCTCAATTTTAAGATTACAGATAAAGATCAAGATTACATTATGTAAATACTGGTTATTCAATTAACTATATTAAGTTTGTGATTTAAATTATTGGATCGAGAACAGATAGGATCAGTTTCTGCTGAGAACTCTTCTTAGTAATGATAACAGCTTCGTCTCTTCCTCTCTCTTTCCAAGTTCTGGAGGATTCCCGATAACACTTCCACCTATGTTGCATCCATCTACAAAACCGAGTATAAGAGATTGAGCAAATAGGATAGCAGTATGTGGTGTCTACACACAACTGTATGATCGCATTCACGTTTTTATTCACAGCATATTTCTTGTGTGTTCAGTAATTGTTGCTTTATTTTCTCTGGTGTGGGTAATGTGGGTTAAAATCTCAAGTTCTGACTCTGGCCGAAGACTGAGAAATAAGGGTGCCTTAAGGGCTTGGCCGCTATATTCGGCGCCAAGTTTCTTTCACCAGTTAGACTTCATACTGCATGCAATAGAGAGCGAGTGGGATCATAAATGTGTTCCTAAACAAGAGACTATCGTTATCTTGTATATTAAAAACAGCTAGGCACAGAATAAGTTACAATATATGTCACATATGTTTTCAAGCGTACCAACTTTTGGGGCTTATCACTCACTTTGAGGACACGCATTTGATGATTCCAGTATTTTACCATCAGTACACATACACAGACCACCACAATCTGAGCTACATTGACCACTACAACTCAGCTTATCACATTCGTATTCGTAATCAGTCACTACAAATCAAGTATGAACGTTAGAAACATGCATCACAATCATTGTGGAGCATGGCTTTTGTCTGTGTACTGAATCAGGAGAATCTTTGACCTGCATAATCAGAAAAAAAGTAGTGGCTATTAATATAAAGTAGCTGCATTATCTGATCCCAAATTCTTTGCACTGTTAACAATGAAGTGCTGACATAGTGAGAACTTTTGACAATAATGTCAACACTATATCATGTTCTAAACTAAGCCGTTTCACACATGCAGATATGCGTGATCAATTTCCTTTATCAAGTGTCAACCCAATCAGGTTGAAGAATCCGATATTCTTTGATGAACCCGAGTTTTGAAGCCTCATGCTGGACAAAGAAAAGCCATTTATGCTTCATTGCACCAACACCCACTTTTAACATCTTCAATACAGCCATTGCCCCTTGTGCATTGTCTTTAAAACCTTTGGCGGCCAAATTGATATATTCTTGCAATTATTTGCTTAATTTTGGTGAGTTGCTCTCCTCCTTTGTCACAGCTTGGTTCATAGTACCTCAACTCAAAAGCACCTTTCTTTCCATCTAGTGAACGAGCAAGAAGGAATAGATAACCTACCTAGTTCTGCTGAGGTCTGATGGTAAGGAACGGGTTCTATTGTTTGATTTAATGGTTTTGTGTCATCTGTAAGGTGAAAGTCATTAGCGTGGATGTCTGTTTCCAGTTTCTCCGTCTTGTACCTGCCCAGTAACTACAAACGGCAGGCTCTTTTATTCAGATTAGACACAAGGATAAAGGAAAATGTTGATACATGCATTTCAATATGTATTTAGTTGCCCTGCTACCTTCTGGTACTTTCAAACCGAGACTAAGGTAGGGGCATAACTTTAGACCCTTGAAGAATTAAGGCAACACAATCAAACTCAAATAAAACTAACCTTTCCTAGAGCGGGCGGAAGTAGTGACTTCAGGTCTAGGCTCAAGTGTGCCACAATCGGGTCGTCGTTTCTGTGTGAAAGAAAGTAGATCCTCAATAAACAAATACATAATTGAATACACTGTAACAATATTAACACTGTCTGATGTATGGTCAGGATAAAATTGAAAATGATCAAATAAAATCAATGGTAATTTACAAAAAACGTCATAGGTTTCATTTAGAAAAATGGTTCAGTTCAGTTGATTTGGAAAATCAAAATTTTATGGGATTCTTCTATTGCTGGCATCTGACTACAAATTAAACCAGTTGACTTACTCAGACCCATGATGATGTAGGGCTGACACACCTGTGATAATCAGCAGTGAGATAAACCTTCTATCCATCCCGACAAAATGATGTGATTTCTAACAAACCTACCTGATGACTGACTGTTGATGAAATCAGCCCTTACATATATCTAGAACTCATATGTGACTATTGTTTTGGCTCGTATCAAATGGCCTACTGAGCATTACAAATAGCACCTGCCAGCATTATTTGAGCCATGTAAGCGGAATTGATTCTCTTGTAGAGAAATTATTGACACCCCACCATTGTTCTCCTATTCGAAGCAAAACTAATAAGAAAACTTCTATAAAAATATCCAAATTGCTATGATAAAATACTCTGGCATATATTTTTCACCCAGAAGGAGTAACCGAGGGAGATTATTTGGAAAGCACAAGAAGTTGTCTTTCCAGAGTTGGCTATGACACAACTCCGATAGACAATTGTGATTGAGGCACAAGATATTCTAAACCTAGAGAAATTGTATCAATATTCAAGTAATGGTTCACATATATATCTCTTCGTACTTCATAATTTTCTGTCTGCTTTAATTTTCTAGATACATTTGTTGATACAATGCAAATGAAGTATGATGATATCGTTGAGCTTTCTTGTATTATTAGCTACACCTAGTCAATTTGTTGGCTCTGGTTGGTTGGGTGGTAAAGAGCGATCAAAGTTCCGTTCGACCAACCAACAAATATACCCGAACAATAAAGGCCAAACAATCAGAGCGAAACATTCGGAGCCAAAACATTGGTTATGTTACACCACTGCTGTTCAGAAAACTATCTTTTCACATAAAAAGTATTTCTTTCGAAACTGTTTTGAAAATTATATTTTCACTCAGGGCAAACAAACAAAGAGAGTAAGAAAGGTAAGTCATTCATTTTAATCACTGTACTGTACAAAGTTAAGCAGCATAGTTTTGAGCGTAAAAAAACAGATTATTGTTCGGCAGTTATTCAGCAGAAAATGTCAAACAAGAGAAGTTATGTGCATCTTGAAGCCTATGGACTAAGAAATGATCATCCGTAATGATGATCATTTTTTTGATTGCTGATCATTTTTTCGATTGCTGATCACAAAAATGATTAAATATCTCATGCAGATCACAGGAGTTGTCAATAGTTGTTTAAAAAGAGGACAACTCTGTCTAATCACAAATATAGAAAATCTTTCATTATTTATGGAGTGTCTGTTAAGAGACAGTTGGAAGATATATCATGTAGTTCTCATGTCCTAGAATTTGTTTCCGTAGCCCGTCATCATCATGTAAATGAAATTTAAATTGAATGACATTTGAAATAACTGATCAATGTAATAAGCTTTAACAGTTAACAAAAAATGGGCTTTCTTTACCCTAGAATATGTTCGTTTCCCTTATTGTGGTGGAGTAATATAGCAAATGTCGGGTATCAAGGCGCCTTGATACACAGCTTTTTAAACATCTCTCTGCCCAAGAAGAAGTCAGGAACAGTTCTCATGCTTAGCAATCTTCCTTTCAAGTGCTTGTAGAAAGAGGCATATTTGGATCGCATTCTTTCTTTTTTATTCATTAATAAAACAGAACTAAATTTCTCAAAAAATCCATAATATATAAATGTAAAGGGTAAAAACTTCTCACGTTTGAAAACAATATATCTATTTACATACCCTGTTATCAACTTTATCAGCCAATATTTTTGGTCCACAAGACATCACTATACGCTCTAAGCTCATCATTTATGATTGATGAAATACTTGGCAGCATGTAACTCGATCCTACTACATTCCATTCCAAACGATTTTCAGCTCCTTGATTTTTCTGTCTGATAGCGAAAATAGTTTCACGTAGAGATGACTTCAGTTTCTCTGACATGCCGGAGGCGGGATAGATTTGAGTCCTTTTTATGGGTTGAGTTTTGCTGTGGAGATCTAGCCGCCCAGATAGATTAGACTGAGATCTACCAGTAGAACCTGATGGTGAATAGGGAGGTACTGATGAAGCCCCTGACATTTGTGATGTTATGAGAGTTCTCGTCTCAAGTGTCTGATAACCTCTCACAGCCCTCAGCCTTAGAGGAAAATATATTGTTCCTGTGCGATCACTGTTGAAAACCATCTCTGCATTACAAGATGTGAGAATGCCCTTTAGTTTGTATTTAATGTATTGATGTCCCACAAGATTGTCAAACTCTATCATACCTCGTGTTCGATTCTCAACAATCATTATTGAGCGAATAAAATCAGACCAACCACGAGCAACATCACATTTATTCGACATCAAATCGCTCTCCCAGAATCCTTTATCATTTTCCACCAAATGCCACACATTGGCTAGTTTGTAATTGAGAACAAGAGAAACGTTCTTTGCGTCAAAGTCATTTTCATTCATTCATTCATCGTTTATTACAGTCTCATGTTTGAGAAATATTTTGTTTTCGCTGAGCAATAAAAGTTATGGTGTAAACATTAAAAAGTTTTGGTCTGGTTGGTTGTAAAAAATGAGAAAAAAAAAAAATAAATAAACAGTAAGAATTATCACTGGTTGGCTAAAAAAGTATACTATTTAACTTCCGCACACAGAGGGATCGGAAACAGTCAGTTCGTATGTTTACCCTCGTTTTGATTGCTCTGTATCGACCAGACGGAAGTTTATCGAATGTAAATACTGGGTCAGCGTGGTCAGTAGCTACGAGTCTGAGGCATCTTGTTCTCATCACTCTTTCGTATATTGCCTCGATGGTGTCAAACTTGCAGCTACCTAGATAGCCTGCGAGGCTTATAACTTTATTGAGCGATTTCCTAGATGACGAGGATAAGTTGTTTTACAGCTCGGCCATACAGAATGCGGGTTATGGATCGTTAGGGAAAAACCGTAATTGGCATGAAGAGACGGGAAACAAAATCTAAAGAATGGTTGAGCTCGATTCAAAAAGATATGTTGACTTATTCCTTCCATGCCAAGTTCTACCGCCCATTCCCCAAGCTCTCTCATAAGACAGCAATCATCTAAAGTGGTAGCATGAGATTTTTGACTATTGATTGCTACCTCTATATCCTCACACTCCTGGCAAGGATTATAAGAGCAAACAAGTTCGTTTAGACTAGAAGTAAAGTCCGACATTTTCAAGAAACTTGTGAAACTTTTTATGTCACCAGATTTGACTAGCTTACTAAGCGACAGCCGTCTTGTTTCCATTCTGCGCGCAACGAGCCAGAACTGTGCATCCTTGACTAGTAAAGATTGCGCCAATTGATGACTGTCTTTGTGATTCTGAGCTGTGACTATCAATGGGACATCATGCTGTAGAACATCCTTGCCAGACCTTCGCTTGGCACCAGGGCTGACAGACTTAAGTGTGCAGAATATTAGGTCGTGATCACTGATTCCGCAGCGCACAACGCCATAGTCCAGGATTTTAGTTTTCTTAGTGTAAATGTGGTCGGTCAAAGTTTCTGAGAGGAAGGGGGAAAGTGAGTACTGATCCTTTATTGAGACTCTAGTATAATTCTCAATCAGTTGGGTGTACCCCATGTTTCCCTCAATTTGTGATAATGGATATTGCCTACTGAAATAATTGATGTTCATGTCTCCAGCAATAATCACGTTCTGCTGGTTTGCGAAACGCCTCAGCAGACTTATATGCTCGTTTTGGTTGTAAGGGAGAGGATTATATGCCCCGACAATGTGGGCATTTTCAGATTTTATATGGAGGCAGATATATTGCAGGCGCTGGTTCCCTGTGTTAGTGTAACGCTCGATCACTGAATAATCCAGTCTATTACTTATATACGCCAGAATACAAACGCCTGCTTGACATTCACCCGGTTTTCTATCTTCTCTCTCAAGAGAGTAACCAGCAATCTGTATATTTATATTTGGAACTCTTTGATGCAAATCCTCATGAACCGTAGACCTGCTTTGATCGAGTTGGACAGGGAGTTGTGGTTCAACTATAAAAAGCATATCTAAGTCATATCTCTGTAATACGTAACGGATCTGAGCAGTTTTCTTTCTGGCACCCTCCAAATTAAGATATGCCACCCTCAGACCATCCTTAATTGGTCCGCTGCTGGATAATCTCAACTGGCTGTCCACCGGAGTTGTGATTGTTTTTTCAATCATAGCTACAAACGAGTCTAGTTGATGTTTGAGCTCTTCTGTTTTGGATAGGATCAGTCTTTGCTGCACCTGCAAGCCTTCCTTCTCAGACTTACACGCTTTATAACAGGGATTATATTTCTCAAGCTCCTGTTGCAATGAGTTTTGCAGAGTTTGCTCCTCTAGTAAACGCGCTTGAACTATTTCTATCCTATGAAGTAATCCCTCGAGTCTTGTATTCCGCTGCTGTCTCCAGTTCTTTAGGTCCATGCTTGCACTTCAGATACACACGTGATTGGGCCTCTGAAACAGTAGAATACTGCATTTTAATCAATTTTAAACAGTTTTTACATAACTGGTTTCATAGAGATTTATTTCCAACAACAGACAATCAGCCAGAGCGTAGAAAAAAGAGGTCATGTGACCACATATTCTCTCAACGTACTGATTATATACATTCCAATGCAGCAAAATAGTTATGTACTTGATAAACAACAGAATTTTGAGTGAGAATGATTAAATCGTTACTTACTGCTCAACTGGTGAAATGAGCTAAGATTTGATTGCAACTTGTGTTAATCGCTACAAAACTGGGTAATCAGAAAACACAGAGTGCAGTACTAAGCTTAGGGTTATAGCATAGGGCAGCCTACAGCTTGCAATAATACAAAAGCAGTGTTTTAACTTTAATTCATTCAAAAAAGTCAACAATAAATGTTCTATTGATTATACGAATTTACTTCGTTTAGTTCAATACTCAGTTTAATATTCACTGCTTATGTGTGGCCTCTATTGTCTTGAGCTCATTGTTTTGGAAATGCTTTCGTCACATTCATGTTTCAGTTTCTATATTTGAAAAACACATTCTCATTAGTTATCACACTGATTTGATTTGCAGAAAAGATGAAAATTTGCGTTCAAGTGACAGTAACAAGTTTTGAATGTAAGATTTTCGAAACAATTAGCATGGCAAGCACAGGTATCAGGCCAGATTAAAGCTGATCAGAATTGTTATATACAAGTATTTTGCTCAATAACTTGAGTTGATTGTTTGGACAGGATGGTGCAAAGTTTGATGTGGCACCTGATATGTTACTGCTGCACGAGAAGAATAATTTTTTGTTTCAAGTTATCATTTTCAAAATTAAGGACTTATGTTACCCCGAATAAAAAGAAGACAACCTCTCACTTTTCCATTCTCTTTTTATACAAAGATTTTTATTTGGGCAGGCATGATGGATATTGATGCCCCCAACACATACATTCTGAGTGAGCGATTTGAAAACGAATTTGTCTAATTGAAAGACCAAGTGAGTGATAATTTATTTTGAACGCTGTGATAGTGATCACTTGCTTTAATAAATCATCGCTCTTTCTAATTGAAAGGCCTCCAGGTAACTTTAGTTCAGTCTATCTGCCAGCTGAGACCAGTGATTTTGTTTTAAACACCTTGACGCTTTTGACCGTACACTAGGGCACACTTTCATGTGAGATGTTCAAAATTTCGAAAGAGAACCTTTCTGTGCCAGGTCTATTTATTGACACTCAGTTAAACTTTTGCAACCAATACTCAGTTTTTTTCATACTTTATAGAAAACTTGAGCTAAAGGAATTCTTTGATATATGCCTTCCAACCTGCGTACACTCACACATAAATACGTGATTTCAACTTTGATTTTCCAATTGTATATCAATGATATATAATAAAACAGCACTGCAGTATAATTCTACTGTATCACACTATAAAGGATTGAAATGCAGGACGAATCACAGGTGTTGGTAGTGGAAATTTTTTGACATGATAAACGGATTACGATTTGGATAAGATGTGGCCTTACTGAGGTCAGTCTTTGTTTGAAATAGCTTGATATGTCTAAGTCAAATAGAATGAGGGCGCCTCAGAAGTGTAGTTTTGGTCGTAGTATACAGTACCGATATGTTTAGGTGTTACTGATAATGATGATGGTTGTCGCTTAGAAAGTTTTGAGAAGTGATTATAATATAATATGTTGTGATATATAATATGATGGCGCTTGGATGACATGGTTTTGGTTATGACATGATGCTGGTGGGGTGCCTTGAGTAAGGTAACAGGGACTTGAGCCGCAAGCATGTTAAGGGGTAGGAGGTATTTTAGCACACAGAGTGAAAGAGAGAAAGAGTGTCGTAGCACCATCACCACGCAGATGTTACACTGACAGTTTCCTCAAGCAAAGAACAAAAGAAAGTTTCGTTGTACTCGACGTTTTGAATTAATATCTTGTAATAACATTAGAATAATAGATAAATAAATAAATGTATAAATAAATTATTTAAATCTATGCAAGCTCGTGAAGGTTATTTAACTTTTGTTGGTAAAAACATCAAGGAGTTCTACCCCTACAGTTGCACATCAGTTAGAACCCCATAGCGCAGTACCTTGTATATGTCTACTATATAAAACAGCACAAGCATTAAGCTTTTTTATTGGAGGTATTTGTAACACCCACCAGCCAGTGAATAGGGGGAAGGGGAAGAGGGACTCCAACGCAGATGAGAGTTACTCATGCTCCCATTACAAGATACAACTTGATATGGAGATTATAAATGAATTTTTCGAAGAGGCTGATGTTGTGTCCTCATGTGCAGTGAACACTAATTAAGTCACTTGCTCTACAGCTCCCCGACAACAAATCAAACAGCTTGATTTATATACAACCAACAAAACACAAAATAAACAGCTATGAGCTACTAGCCTTGTCATGTGGCCACCAAAAATAAAAAAAGGTGGCTTCAGGACAAGGCTAACAGCCCACAAATTAATAATTGAGGTTAGAAAACATCATCGTGTCAATCAATCGGAATGATCATTGCCATTGCAATTAGGGATAATCTTGAATGGAATAAAATATTGGTGCCAATTTATACTAAAAATGTATCATTCATGTCTTTGGATTTGAAGCAAAACTAATGTGAAAAATTCTATATAGTTATGTAAATTGCTCTGGCATATAATCTTAATCCAAAAGCATTAACCGAAAGAGATTATTTTGAAAGCATCAAAAAGTTGTCTTCTCAGAGTTGGAAATGACACAACTCCGATATAGACAATTGTGTTTGAGGAACAAGATATTCTAAACCTAGAAAAGTTATATCAATATTCAAATAATGGTTCACATATAATTCTCTTCAGGCTTGATATCGTTGAACTTTCTTGTATTCTTAGCTACTCCTAGTTAATGTGTTGGCTCTGATTGGTTGGGTTGTAAAGAGTAACCGAACTACCGTTCGACGAACCAACCAACAAATATACCCAAACAATCAGAGCGTAACATTCGGAGCCTAAACATTGGCTAAGTTACACCAGACTTTTAAACTGCTATTCAGAAAACTATCTTATCACATAAGAAGTTTTTCTTTCGAAACGGTTTTTAAATTATAATCTCACTCAGGGCAAACAAACAAAGAGAATAAGAAAGGTAAGTCATTCAATTTAATCACTGTACTGTACAAAGTTAAACAGCACAATTTCGAGTGTAAAAAACAAGCTTAACTAAAAGTAGTTTATCATTGCTGTCAAGGCCAAAATATAAAGATTGAAGAATCCACTGTTCACAATATTTTCAAAAGTAACAAGAAGAAGAAAAAAAATCCACCAGGCAGATCTACAGAAATATAACTGCTGTCTTTTATTAACAGTTTTCATCGACATATTATATGTATCTATCTATAGTGTCATATAACCAATTACTCATACACAGTCACCTAGCAGATTCACACCAAGGCAGATAAGTGATACGTAGTTTTTAGTTTAGTCTGTGGATTGGGAAATGATCAGTCGCTGCCAAGAACTCTTTGGAGCAGTGACAATAATTCTCTCTCTTTGTGCCTCTTTCCGAGTGGAGGATTTCCAATAACGCTGCAGGAAACTAAAATTAAATCTCATGGGATTAACTTATACTAAATAACTAAATAGTAAAATAAATCAGCAGAAAATAAACCAATTTTACCATTTCACTTGACAGCATGTTTCCAAAATCATCATGGTGCATTGAAGAGTGCATTGAAGAGTGTATTAAAGAGTGCATTGAAGAGTGCATTGAAGAGTGCATTGAATAGTGCATTGAATAGTGCATTGAATAGTGCATTGAAGAGTGCATTGAAGAATGCATTGAATAGTGCATTGAAGAGTGCATTGAAGAGTGCATTGAATAGTGCATTGAATAGTGCATTGAATAGTGCATTGAAGAGTGCATTGAAGAGTGCATTGAATAATGCATTGAATAGTGCATTGAAGAGTGCATTAAAGAGTGCATTGAATAGTGCATTGAATAGTGCATTGAATAGTGCATTGAAGAGTGCATTGAAGAGTGCATTGAATAATGCATTGAATAGTGCATTGAAGAGTGCATTGAAGAGTGCATTGCATGGACAATACGGTCATGTGAGAAACGATAAGACAAGAGCTACTATTAGAGAATTTAAATAGTAGCGATTGTAAAAGAGACTTATCCAAAACTACCATCATCAAGATGATAACACTGATAAGACTGGTTTCAACTAGTGTGCACCTTATTTGTTCCACTTTTCGCTTAGTATCACACATTATCAAATATCAGAGCACCATTTTAAAACATGTAAATCGACTCTCATTGATCCGCCCTACCAATACTCCATGGCGTTTCAAAAATTAAACTCTACGTCAACACTCCTAGCTCTTATTGAAATACCGTTATGTAGATGTTACTTAGACTCACCTGGAGGACAAGCCGAATCTAGAAGTATTCGACCATCAGTACACGTGCAAAGATATTCGCAGGTCCGGTTGGCGGAAACAGCACATTGGCCATTGCAGATCGATTCATAGCATGCATGCTGGAACTCGACCTGGGGCACTGTGTAAAGAAAAATTTGGATTTTTGTATGAGAGAAAGATTAAAAGTCACTAGATTCTAGCAAATACTTGTGACGGGGAGCGTTCTTGTGATTAGAATATTGGCTTTGCTATACGAACAATCATGAAGGATTATTGTATGCAGACATAGATGGAGTATATTTTAGGCTGATTTAATTTCAGATAAATCAACTGTCGGTGGGACAATACAATGATAGGAAAAAAAGCATTTGAGCATAGCTTGACATTATAGACTTGGACTTAACCCAGCCAGCACTGAAAATCCTAGTTAGTTGATTTACACATGAGCCTCTAAACAGCTTTGTGTCTAATAACTACCATAGGCCTTATTAAGCGTATTAATCGTAAGCCTACCAATGTGAAGTTGTTTTGAATGTGAAAACAGATAATTCAATAGATTGAAGATCCACTTGTCATACAGTACATACAGGGATGAGTGATAAAAATAACAAATTAAAATATCAAACATTGGGCCCATTAATCTTACTCACCTTCACACATGGTCTGCTTAGCTTGACTGTCAAGTGAAGGTAAAGGTAATTTAAAAGACAGGAACCTTTTGTGCACATTACTAAGATAATGCTTGCATATTAATCTGTTGGAGAGCAAAACCAACTATTTTCATCTTTGTCTTCACGATGGGGGCAGGAAGATATAACTCACCAGGTGGTGTAACTGTCTGCACTACTGAAGCAGGACCAGTAATGTTTTGTAGAGTTGGGACTGTCGAAATAACAGCTGTGGTCGTTACCGCCTCAAGTTTTAACTCGCCTGCACCGTAAAAGTCGCTAGCGCGTATATCAGTTTCTAATTTGCCTGGGAGCATCATCTACAATCATAATATATACTAGAAATGCTGCGATCATAAATGCCCCAAACTTCAGGGTTGATGATGATATACACACAGGTTATCGATTGAGTTTATGATGGATGGCCAACTGGCAATGTTATTATAAGTTACAATGGCTGTCCTTTCCATGCCACCTGTGAGGTAGACAGCCTGAGTATCGTTGCCCTATTATGTGGCAGAACTCCCCCACAAATTATTTAAGTGAATACAGCCATAGAATAGAACGCAACAAATGTGTTATAATTGTGATATATTTATATATATTATATAAAAATAAGGGGTCCTCTCCATGCTCTCTCCTTGCTTTTTTTAATCTGGCCTCACCGGAATTTGAACTCGGGGCCTCTCGCGCTGAGATCAAACACTCCAACCACTCAGCCACGCTAGGCGTCTGAAGCTTGCAATGCTCAGTGAGAAATAATCCAGGTGTTTAAATTCAATGATGTAGTGGGTGTAAGTAGTAATAAATAGGTACCAAAACAAAACAAGTTAAACCACAAAGTAGTAGTAAAACAGATGAAATGTAAATAAAATCTGTCTTCACCGAGATTTGAACTGGGCCTCTCGCGGACAAGCATGGTATAATTGTGGAATATTTATATAAAAATGATGGGTTATACCCATGCAGCTTCGTGGTCTCAACCAGGATTTGAACTTGGGCCACTTATGCTGTGATCGAGCACACACTAGCCGGGCCATTTGCCTGCATTCAAAGTTGCTCCTCCCTCCACTGGTCAGGCCGTGTTGTGACCAGTGGAGGGAGGGGGAGCAAACCGGAGTACAGGCAAATGGACCGAACCTGATCTACACACACCTGCTTACTTGAATGCCCCAAGTTATGTCGTTTTAGGCGAAAAGTTAATAACAAGAAATCTAACTGAGACTTACCTTTCTAAAAGCTGGTATGAGAAGAGAGTTCAGGTCGAAACTGAAATGTGCCACGATAGGGTTGTCGTCTCTGTCACCCCTGTAATAGAAAAAGTAAAAGTACCGTAAACAGCGAAATCCACGCAGGCCAAGCTTATTAAATAAATAACATTTAGGATGCGTTACAATTTGGGTAAAAGCACGTTCCAGTCCTTTATGAAGGTTCTGCACACAATTAGGTTGCTGGTTTGAGAATATAAGAATACTAACTGAAAATAACATATATTCAAAAGTTACATACTTAGGTCCAGATCCAGATCGAGCGAGGGCTGACACAGCCGTTATAAGCAGCAGTGACAGAATCTCTCCCTTCATTTTTCGTCTAAGCTGCTATGCTACAAATTATTGACTTGTATACAGCCTGAGCTGATAGTATAAACTGATGTAGGGGTGTGTAACGGGAATAACAAATTAAAATATCAATAGTGCCTCCCTAGAACTACGGGCCTGCTTGAGCCAAATATACAGTGACCTAAAAACACTATAATGATTGAATAATCCATGTCATATTCGATTCCTCTGTGATTTTCCTATTACATATATGCCTTTAATTGCTCGGGAGGAGCTTAATGTGATGCTCTGGATTCGCCTCGAACTTTTGCCTCCCCTACTATTTTAATCTAAACTACGGGCCTGTCGAGCATTATACCTATCAATCTTACTTACATTTCCGGTGGTCTGCTAAGCGTGACATTCAGGTTGGTAAAGGTGATTAAACAAGATGAGAATGTATGTTTTTTGCACATTACCAAGATAATGCTCGCTATTAAGCTATTTCCACTAATAATTTCTACAAAATAGAAATTAAAACCACTTTTAATTATCAAAACAAGCCTTGCTTGTTTCCTCGGCAAGCTAGACAATTAATATAATCAAAAACGAACTGAATTTCGTAAGATTTCCTAAGACCTTGAAGGCTGGATCCCTCTGCCCACGATGAAGTCAGGAACAGTTCTCATGCTTACAATATCCCTTTCAAGTGCTTGTAGAAAGAGGCATATTTGGATTCCATTCTTTCTTTTTTATTCATTAATAAAACAGAACTAAAATTTCTCAAAAGATACATAATTTATAAATGTATAAGGGTAAAAACTTCTCAGGTTTGAAAACAATACATCTATTTATATACCCTCTTATCAACTTCATCAGCCAATATTTTAGTTCCACAAGACATCACTATACGCATTATGCTCATTATTTATGATTGGTAAGATACTAGGCAGCATGCAAGTCGATCCTACTACATTCATTTCCAAGCGATTTTCAGCTCCTTGATTTTTCTGTCTGATGGTGAAAATAGTTTCACGAAGGCTTGACTTCAGTTTCTCTGACATACCGGAGGCGGGATAGATTTGAGTCCTTTTTATGGGTTGAGTTTTACAGTTGAGGTTTAGCTGTCCAGATAGAGTAGACTGAGATCTACCAGTAGAACCTGATGGTGAATAGGGAGGTACTGATGAAGCCCTTGATGTTTGTGATGTCATTAGGGTTCTTGTCTCAAGTGTCTGATAACCTCTCACAGCCCTCAGCGTCACAGGAAAATATATTGTTCCTGTGCGATCACTGTTGAAAACGATCTCTGCATTACAAGTTGTGAGTACGTCTTTTAGTTTGTATTTAATGTATTGATGTCCGACAAGATTGTCAAACTCTATCATACCTTGGGTCTGATTCTTAACAATCATAATAGAACGAATAAAATCAGACCAACCCCGACGATCTTCAACTTTATTCGACATCAAATCGCTCTCCCATAATCCTCTATCATTTTCAATCAAGTTCCACACATTGGCTAGTTTGTATTTGAGAACAAAAGAAACTCTCTCTGTGTCAAGGTCATCCACTGTTTTACGGTTCGGCCTTACAGAATGTGGATTATGGACCGTTAGGGAGAAACCGTAATTGGCATGAAGCAACGGGGAACAAAATCTGAAGAATGTTTGAGTTTGACTCAAAAAGATATGGTGACTCCTTCCCCGCCCAGTTCTACCGTCCATTCCCGAAGCTCTCTCCTAAGACAGCAATCAACTAAAGGGGTAGCAAGAGATTTTTGACTATGGATGGGTTCCTTCATATCTTCGCACTCCTGGCAAGCTTTATGGGAACGGATGAGATCGTTTAGACTACAATTAAAGTCCGGCAATTTCAAGAAACTTGTGAAACTTTTCATGTCACCAGATTTGGCTAGCTTACTAAGTACTAGCCGTCTTGTTTCCATTTTGCGCGCAATGAGCCAGAACTGTGGATCCTCGACTATTAAAGATTGCGCTATTTGATGACTGTCTTTATGATTCAGAGCTGAGACTATTAATGGGATATCATGTTGTAGAACATCCTTGCCAGGCCTTCGCTTGGGAGACAGACTGACAGACTTCAGTGTGCAGAATATTAAGTCATGATCACTGATTCCGCAGCGCACAACACCATAGTCCAGGATTTTACTTTTCTTAGTGTAAATGTGGTCGGTCAATGTTTCTGAGAGGAAGGGGGAAGGTGAGCACTGATCCTCTAATGAGACTCTAGTATAATTCTCAATCAGTTGGGTGTACCCCATATTTGTGACAATGGATATCACCTACTGAAATAATTGATGTTCATGTCTCCAGCAATGATCACGTTCTGCTGGTTTGCGAAACGCCTCAGCAGACTTATATGCGCGTCTTGGTTGTAAGGGATAGGATTATAGGCCCCGACAATGTGGACATTTTCAGAACTTATATGGCGGTAGATATATTGCAGGCAATGGTTCCCTGTGTTAGTGTAACGCTCGATCACTGAATAATCCAGCCTATTACTTATGTACGCCAGAATACCATTACCTCCTTGAACATCTCCTTGTTTCCTATCTTCTCCCTCAAGGGCGAATTCAGCAATCTGTAAATCTATATTTGGATCTCTTTGATGTGCCTCCTCATTAACCGCACACCTGCTTTGATTGAGTTGGACATGGAGTTGTGCTTCGACTATAAAAAGTACATCTACGTCATATCTCTGTAATACGCAACGGATCTGCGCAGATTTTTTTCTGGTACCCTCCAAATTAAGATATACCACCCTCCGACCATCCTTAATTGGTCCGCTGCTGGATAATCTCAGCTGGCTGTCCACTGGAGTTGTGATTGTTTTTTCAATCATAGCTACAAACGAGTCTAGTTGATGTTTGAGCTTGTCTGTTTAGGATAGGATCAGTCCTTGCTGCACCAACAAGCCTTCTTTCTCTGACTTGCATGCTTTATAATGGGGATAAGATTTCTCAAGCTCCTGTTGTTGCAATGAGTTTTGCAGAGATTGCTCCTCTTGTAAACAAGCTTGAACTGTGTCAATCATGCAAAGTAATTCCTCGAGTCTTGTATTCCGCTGCTGTCTCCAGTTCTTTAGGTACATGTTTGTACTTTAGATACACACGTGATTGGGCCTCTGAAACAGTAGAATACTGCATTTTAATAAATTTTAAACAGTTTTTATATAAATGGTTTCATAGAGATTTATTTCCAACAACAGACAAAAACATAAAAACAGGAGGTCAAGTGACCACATATTCTCTTCACGTACTGATAATATACAATCCAATGCAGCAAAATTATTATGTTCTAGAAAAAATAACAGAATTTTGAGTGAAAATGAGTAAGTCGTTACTTACGGCTCAGCGGGTTAAATGAGCTGAGATGTGTATGCAACTTTTGCTAATCGCTACTAAACTGGGTTATCATAAATCACCGAGTGCAGTACTAAGCTTATGTTCAAGCATTATGCAGCTTACAGCTTGCAATAAAACAAAAGCTGTGTTTTAATTTCAGTTCATGCAAAAAAGTCAACGGTCAACGATCGAATAATTCAATAGTTCAATCCTCAATTAAATATTCACTGCTATGTGTGGCCCCTATTGCCTTGAGCTCATTGTTTTAGAAATGCTTTCGTCATGTTTATGTTTCAGGTTCTATATTCTCATTAGATTTCACATATGACATAGTATTTAGACAACCTATCTACACATATAAACACTGTCAAAATCATGCCCTAAACATACTGACTCTCGTGATCTGACTGGGCATGTAGATCACTGATAAACTAGGCTATCATTACCACAAAGCAGGTGTCGTAATGCTAAGTATGCATCATGCGTGACTTGAATTTGGGCATGTGCAAGAGCAATGAGTTTAGTTTGGGTTCTGAATGCAACTTTGGAAAGGGGAAATGGGATATCCCCTGCATAAACTGTCAACCAAAATCAGCTAATAATGACAAGAGAGGGTAACTATTAATAACAAATCCGCACGCTTTGGGGAGTATGTCACCAGAGCAGGTAGCCAATCAGATGGCTTCGGAATTCCGAAACTCAATTTTGCAGAGATCAGCTCATGCCCAGAGCTGAGCATGCGCAGAATGTGCCCTAAAGCCATTAAAATAAACTGAAAGCTAACTGTTGGTGTATTCTGGACTAACACTGATTTTTTGCAGAAAAGATGAAAATTTGCGTTCAAGTGGCAGTATTGAGTTCAGAATGTAAGATTTTCGAAACAATTAGCATGGCAAGCGCAGATATCAGGCCAGATTAAAGCTGTTCTGGATTTTTGTATGCAAGCATTTTGCTCAATAAGCTGTGTTGATTGTTTGGACAGGATGGTGCAAAGTTTTATGTTGCACCTGATATGTTACTGTTGCTTGAGAAGAATTATATTTTGGTTCAGCTAGGATATCATTTTAAAAATTAAGGAATTATGTTACCCCGAATAAAAAGAAGACAACTTCTTACTTTTTCCTTTCTCTTTTTACAGTTAGGCTTAATCTAGATTTTTATTTGGACAGGAATAATGGATATTATCGCATCCAACACAGTCCTAAAGTCTTTTCAAAGTTGACTGCAGGAATGAACCTCTCCCTTTGCAGCTTGTAGAGGTAGTGGGTGGTGAGTGGAAGGTTACTATGGTTTTTAAATTGGAACAAGAAGCAAGGAGTTACTCCTCGATTGGAGCTCATAAAATATGATTGACAATTTAATCATTGGTTATAACAAACTGCATGCCTCCACCGAAATTCCCATGTGTATAACTAGACGATAGAAATACTTAGGTCACCTGTACTCGGTACCTAGCAGTGGGTCAGAATAGAAAAAATGGACATGCAGTATATGAATCAACGTATGTTAGTTTTTACAACACTCTTTTCTCTTCAACTATACTTTGTCAAGATCATTGGTATAAAACATATTCTCAGGTTTTCGTGCAATTTCGCTTTAACCGTTGTATCTGTTATGATAACTGCTGGGTGTAGTGGATTCAAAAATATAAACGCAAATTAGTTTCCTACCGCTACATTCTATCCAAAACTGATAGTACTCAGTGGTATCGATAAATATTTTGCTATAACCATTTTCAAACCACAACTGATGGTTGTTTTTGACCGCAAGTGATTCATGAGCTTTGAGTTCTAAGCAACACTCTTTTTTATAAGATGGTAGGTTGCTCCTTCTCTGACAAATTCAATTAAAAAAATTGGTAAAGAAATGGATGAATATGGCTGATTATTGTGAAGCAATTAAATGGTGATGTTAAGGTCCTTGTAATCAACCTCAGTAGTATTCTGTGAACAGCCAAGAAAAAAAAGGTAAAGTGACCGAAGCCATCCTTTTTCACATTCAGAGATATTGTGGCCACCTGAGACTTGCATTGGTCTGATGTTTGGAATGCTCTGAGTCAATTTACTGGGAGAGGCTGGGAATATTGTAATTAGACTCCTAGAGCTCATTAACTGGTCCGGTTTATCACTGATGACCTGTATAAGACTGGGCAGCAGATCTCCACAGGCTGTCATTAGACAAAAGGTAATGTTTAGTACCAATGCATTATGTGAATTTATTGTTTGCACACTTGCTATATTTGTTATTATGTCTGTAATGGAATTGTATTTTGTGGCATTTTTTGTGATATGTTTTTTAGACACTAGCTTACCTTTGATTTGTAATTGAAACCTGAGATTTCGCTGTCTTCGCAAAATGTCTCTTTCCCACAGAAGACTGGCAAGATAGCTGGCAAGACAACTGGCGAGTATTACAATATCTCTTAAAATCCATCTTACTCTATGTGCTGCTTGTTACAGCAGACTTATACTATGCGCTGTCTGATACAGTAGACTGATACTATGTGCTGTCTGATACAGTAGACTTATACTATGTGCTGTCTGTTACAGTAGACTTATACTATGCGCTGTCTGATACAGTAGACTTATACTATGCGCTGTCTGATACAGTGGGCTTATACTATGTGCTGTCTGATACAATAGACTTATACTATGTGCTGTCTGATACAGTAGACTTATACTATGTGCTGTCTGATACAGTAGACTTATACTATGTGCTGTCTGATACAGTAGACCTACACAATGTGCTGTCTGATACAGTAGACTTATCTATGTGCTGTCTGATACAGTAGATTTATACTATGTGCTGTCTGATACAGTAGACTTATACAATGTGCTGTCTGATACAGTAGACCTATACTATGCGCTGTCTGATACAGTAGACTTAGTAGACTAATATGTGATAGGCATGTTTTATTATATATCACTGATATACAATCATAGCAAACAATGTTGGAATCACTTATTTATCTTTGGTGGGAGTGTGTGTATGAATCTCCGAAGGCATATCTTCTTTAAGGATTCCCCCAGATCTGGTCTGTACCGGGTTATACACACCATTCCAGCGTCGCATGTTCTGTAAAATTCAGAAAAGTTGTCTTAATAATGTGCCATAATATAATAAGGTACATGTAATAAGGTACATTCTCTGTGCTGGTCAAGGTTGGGAACCTGGTAACGCTGGTATGGACAAAGTGTGCCGTGGGCTGCAGTCCACTTCTGGAGTGGTTAAATACCACTTAACTATATCTGAATCTTAGTGTGGTGTTGATTTGTTCACCCAAACTGTAAGGGTACTAAGTTCCCTAAGATTTTTACAACACAACTAATGTTTAATTACCAATCAACTCTGAACTGTATATCTTTATGATTCTAACATTTATTCAATCTCACACCATTCGTATTTTGTTATATAATAAGGGAGAATAAAAAGGTATTTTTTTGGTAAAAATTTAACCAAGCGCTATCAAAGAGACCTTGCAAAGTTCTATTTACCTCTGAAATCAATAAAATCTCATACGAAAGTGAGCCATCTTGTACTGTACAGGCCCAAATAGTTGTAAGGTTTCTTACACAAAATCGCTTGTAAAATAAAAAAGACTCTAATTTCCATGTTGTAAGATGAGTCAAAGTCAAGTCTTGCAAGAGTTTAGTTAATATTTCTAAGCTCACCCAATACCCTCTCCGCACTGCTCCAAGAAACCGATACCTTCAACAGATATTGTAGCCGCTGCTAGAAGAAACACAGATAGTATCAGTGTAGAAGCTCTCATGTTGTTGTTTGTAGCTTGTCAGAGAAGATCAGGCTGGTGCAGTTAGCTATAAAGCGTACAGTTTTATATCCACTTAGGCATTAGATATGAATGCATAAGAGTAGTACCAGCATGCATTCTTTCACAACTTGACACAAGAAACTCAAGACATAGAAATATGTACTGGTATGATACACTATCCATTATATGTATCACAATTACATTTCTGACAGACTTGTTGTTGTCAACATGTTGAAACTGGTGACAAACAAATTGTACGACTAGACTCGTGTCTGGCATTGGAAAATATTCTGGTGCAGATTGGCATGCTTCCATACCTTACTCATTTGACTGAGCTTGCAGTGAGCCACAACGCATACAATTTTATTCAAATTATGAATTAGATATGAATGCATTAGAGTAGTACCAGCATGCATTCTTTCACAACTTGACACAAGAAACTCAAGACATAGAAATATGTACTGGTATGATACACTATCCATTATATGTATCACAATTACATTTCTGACAGACTTGTTGTTGTCAACATGTTGAAACTGGTGACAAACAAATTGTACGACTAGACTCGTGTCGGGCATTTGAAAATATTCTGGTTCAGATTAGCATGCTTCCATACCTTACTCATTTGACTGACCTTGCAGTGAGTGAGCCACAACGCATATAATTTTTCTTCAAATTATGAATTAAATATGGATGCATCCGGGTAGAATCAGCATGAATTCTTTCACAAATGGAGCTAAGATGAAACGAAGGTGTAGATATATGTACTAGTATGATATGCTTTTCATTATCTGTATCAGTGTGACATTAATGCAAGACGTTTTGTTGCACAATCATGTTGAAATAAGTGACAAACAACAAGTGTGGGGCTAGGCTGAGGGGCATTGGTAGACCTTCTTATAACCATACTACTTCCGATTCTAAGAATTCATCTGGTAGCCATAGGCATCCACATAATATCATGCTATTTAGTATGTCTTTTTTTCATCAGGTCAGTTGAATTTTTTTTATGCTCAATGCATGAGACAAACTGAAGATTTAACTTAATAGATGAGTGCACAAGTCAAGGCTTTTTTTGCATGGAGTGGTGACTATGCATGCCTTTTTGCGTTTAGTAAGAAACAGAAGATTGGGCTGCCTCTAAAGAGGGACGCAAGGTGCCCTAAATCCTCATACTGAGAATGTGATACATCCTAGAAAACTAGAATGCATCCTAGAGGTGAGGCCATAGAGGACCTCCTAATCATGAGTGTGCAGCAAGCTGCCAAAACTGAACTGGCACTAATCGGCCATTGGCAGTGACACTTTGATCTTAGCCAATAGCCAATAGGCCTTTTTAACCCCCCCTGTTTAAGACAAAACAGAGGGTGGGCTGCCCCTAAAGAGGGACGCAAGTTGCCCGGAGTCCTCGTACTGAGAGTGTGATACATCCTAGTAAACTAGAATGCATCCTAGAGGTGAGGCCATGGTGGACCTCCTAATCGTAAGTGTGCAGCAAGTTGCCAGAAACTGAAACAGGCACTAATCAGCCATTGGCCATGAAACTTTGATCTTAGCCAATAGGCCTTTTTAACAGCATAATATATTTCTAAACAAATATTGCAGAATTTTGACCGAAAACATAGACAAACTCTCAACTAACTGTTAGAGAATGTGAACTCTATGACTTTTTCATTTCGATAGCAGGAAAAACTCTTTATATGTGGTTAGGGCCTTTGGAGTAAGTTTTCCTTTCTGTGTGGCTTGACATTGAACAATATCCAATTGTCGAATAGATATATATCATTTATTTATCTCCGATGGAATTCAAGGGACACAAATCATAAAATAATTCATTAATTTTTAATGTTGCTGCAACGTTTTAACATTCATTTTGAATTTGGTGACCCGAGTTTACAATTTATCATGAAAATATCACCTATATAAATATATCAGGACAATCATCAATAGTGGGGACACTTTACAATAGGGGGGGGGGGGCAGTTTACAATACTACACCGGTTCTAAAAGAACTGCAATCTTGCACAGGTGATAATTTATTTAAAATAGAATTTTGGTGATTTTAGTTTGCTAGCTCAGCGCACAGTGAGCATCAATGTTAAAAGATTTTAGTTATATATAGACAATGTTGTGTTGGAGTTTATCGAAAGTTCCGCATTTACTATTTGCCTGAAAACTCTTCTCTAAATATGAATTTTGATAAACATCCGAGCAGACACTCACAAAGTCATTTCATAAAGTTATAATGAATGTTGATTTATTATTCTGCCTATGAGTCTGTGACAATATTTTGTGGAGCTTGTTCGTCTACTGCTCCATGTGCCTCGTTTGTGGTGTTGACACATTCAGTGACTAATTTGGTGTAAGAGCTCCCCACCACCTACTTCCAAATTCTTAGTTGCAGACTGATAACTTAAATAAGGATATGGACCAGAATATATTTCTGGGAGAGAATCATTACATTGATGTGCACCGTCACTAGGACTGCTGCTATGATCATAATTATTTGTCACATTATCCTTGATGCTAATTTCATCATATGTGCCATCTTTATTGCATCCAGTGGTTGTAATTCATGTCAGAATAAGCTCTACTGGAATTGCAATTTGCAAATTATATGCCTTAAATTGCTTGGGGGAGGAGCTTACAGCACCCTGCCTGGATATGCTCCAGACTTTTGCCTCCCCTACAATTTTTTCAAAACTACGGCCATGTTATGTACCGCTTTTAAATGTGGAAAACCTTAGATTTATTATAATTTCAATCAGATATCCAACGTACAAATGGATAGGAAAAAATAATGTTCCCTAGCAGTTTCAAGGATTTGAATTATGATTCCTGCAGTTTTCAAGATAAAATTCAGTATCTTAGCATTTCTGAGATTTTTATTTTATGGTGACAATAAAGCTACAGTATAGGACGGTTTGTATGAGTGGCCATTAAACCTTACAGGCAGAACCTGCTGTGTAAGTGCTACAGTTGATTGATTGACGTTATTATAAGTCATATGACTGATGTTGTATACTTGCAAAAACAAGTATAACTTTTGGCATAGATAATGAGAAGATGGTTTTTGTCTTTTGAAAAGTTGTGCCATGATAATAAGCTATGATCGTCTTAGTATCTTAGTGTTAAATCTTAGGACCAAAATACCATGGTCAGCCACTGAACTACATAAGATAATGAAAAATCGTCAGTGTGTCAAAAGTTTAAAACAAAATTGGACCCTAAAACTTTAAAAAAGGAAAGCAGGACCAAGTGAAAGGATAAATTATTGCATTTAAATCACAAATCATGATATTGATAAATTAATCATTTTACATACCTTTGCCCAGTTGTCAGCTGCTTTCTTTTAAACCAGATGAATCCCGTAACAGCTGAGAGAATGAGTACAAGGATCACAATAACAACAATCAGTATCGGTAACGTCATTTTCACATTAAGAGACTCTGAAGGCAGATGACACTATTATATATTTTTGAATGCATATTACTAAACCCTTAACAACTCAAGAAGAGGATATCTGTTTCTCAACATACTTTTAAATGAAGAACAAATGTTCAGCACTATGTTGGACTTTCCAACCATCTCAAGATAAACAACCAACATTTTTGCAGGATTATTGAAGAGCACGCTCTAATTTCCATAGCTTGTACTCTGAAATCCTATGAACTATAAGATCAAAAAGTTACATACTTGAAGCTGATGTTTTGGGAAAAGATGATTCTCTCTCAGAAACTGTATCTGCCCGTATGGCTTCATCCATGATGTGCCCACTCACTGTAAAGTGCAAAGGCGAGTAAACAGGTCAAATTATTGGTAGGCGCTTGAATTTTTCATCAATATCTAATTGAAGTTATGTTTGATTGTACTTAACAATTGACAAAGTAATTACTTACTGGTGAAATCTTCCACAAAGGAATGAAAAGGATCATACCACAAAGTTCACACCTTGCTAATTGAGAGAACTAAATAAGACTCCACAAAACTCTAATGGTATGTTTCTGTGTATTTTGGCTTTTCTTGTAGATCGGGTTGTAAGTCACCCCGCTATGTAGTCCATATTATGCTAGTAACTTCGAAAGGATTTAACTGATAGCCAGACTTGGATTGAAATTTATAATGTGCCCTGTTTATATAGGAATACTAGGGAATCTATGCGATGGAAATTTCCTCATATCCTGTAAGGCTAGGGATGATCATGTCTCCTGCATCAACAACAGGGCAAATATTGAATGATTTGCATCTTAATTTTGACTATGAGTTATGCAGTAATACATAGGACAAGATCACACACAAGGTGAATGAGGTATAGTACTGGCAAAACTGAAAATAGGAAATTCCCTTCCTCTCTCTTAGGCAGACTGACTGGCAGACTGACTAGAAAAGTGACATACCTTCAAGTACTTTTATACTGTTAATGTATCCAATATAAAGGTGATCATCTATTTTGAGTAAGCTTCTCAGATACTGGAGTTGGCATACAGAGATGTTACCATTCAAAGCTCCCTCAGTACCATCACAAATGGAGTAATCTGCGCTACTCTCCATATCATGGATCAAGAGACGATTCCTTGCGTCGTCTGCTAAGATAAAAATCTTCTCATGTAACCAGATCATGTCATAGAGACTGTAGATGTCAGGAGGAGAGCAGTATGACGCAGGTACTTTGTAAGTGAGAGATTTCAGATCAATCATGATCACTTTACATACACACGACACATACAATGTAAAATTGTCAGCTGGATTCCATGCTATGGAAAGAGGTTCATACCGAAGATATCTTATCAAAGTTGTTACATTCCTTGTTTCAATAGAGATTAATCTAAGCGCACTATTTGAAGCGATCAGTGAGTATAAGATTTTTCCTGTCCTGTCTGTCAATATCTACAGATGTTGGGCCGTTAAATTTAGCCAGAGTAGCCGGACCATCTATATACCCAGAGCTGTTACACACCCCAGCGTAGTCAGAATCGAGCCTCTCTGGACGATAAATCAGTTTAAGGCAGTTATTATGACCCTCCAAAAGGGACCACACTCTCATGGTCAATCTGATAGTATCCTGTCAAGTCATCAAACAAGGCTTCAGTTCCTTCACCATTAGCATAACCTCTTTTACCGTTGTTTCCAGCTATGAGATAGACATTGTCATCTAATGCACTGTATGATTTAAGTGTGTTATGCGACACAAAGAGAATGCTGTTTGGTTCCCTCTTATCGATCTCCATATGAATTGGGTAGTAGTACGACAGGTAGGTGTTAGTTTCACTAAACTTTAGTCTTAAATCAAGAAAAATTCTAAAAATCGAGTGATCAATTTGCAAAGCTGTTTGGTCTTGATCTGACTCTAAATATTTTCAGTTTCTTTATTTCAAAGGTTTTCTTGAGGTAAACTTCCACTTCTATTGCTTGAGTTTGCTTATTTCTAGTCGTTACATTTTGATGATGTTGCATCACTTTAATTTTCCAGCCACAGACTTGTTTTTATCTCTGCAGGAGCGGTCCACTTTATGCATGGGCAACCGATTCCATCATAGCATTCAATTAACCCAAATGTGATTCAGCTCTCAGACTGAAAAGCCAGCACACCCACACTGTCACTGTTTTATCCCTGTAAATCATCAGAACTCCAGTTATTAATTGTTGTGGATTGAACTAAGCAGTTTTTGTATTCTCTTTGCACACAACCTAGTTAGATTCAGCCGCTGGATGGATCCTGACGTAACAATATTAACTTTAAATGATAAGTCAGCCGCCAGACAGACAAAGTCCTTTATGCCGTAACAATCTACCTGATTGTTCACCCTACACAAGAAAATGTTACATAAAACTGTAATTTTATAGTTCAACAAATCGTTTGATCCTTGGGTACCAGATAGACAAAATCTCTTATGCCGTAACATATAACCTCTTCTTTCACCCTCCACAAGAAAATATTACATAAAGCTTTAATTTTATAGTTCAACAAATAGCTTCATCCTTTTGATCTAAGCCGGTTTCCCGCCGTAGAATTATGTTGTTATCGAACCATTATGATTTTATCGGACTATTACATATGATTTGTACCTTTTGATTGTGTGTCCACGTAGACCTGGTGTTGTGACCGCTGCCTATATAAATGAGAACTTTGATATTCATAGGGAGTCGGTTGGGTGAGTTTTAAACTTATAGTTGAGTTTTGACTCATACAATTTTAACTGTGTTTTAACTTTGACTTTTAATAGACATTAAATAAAGTATCTTAGAGAGTTTTCAATATCTAGACTTATTAATTGTGCAAGTTGAGTTAATGGTAAATTTGGATATCTATTGAGTTAGTGGTAATTATGATATACAACAGACAGTGAGTAATTGATATTGATATCTATCCCTTATCTCTAAAAGGGGCTGCTCTGGTACCGTCTACGAAAGTAGTCGTCATGGACGGTCACCTTAATACCACCATGAGGTAAAACCAACATTAATAAGCAAGTCTAATATCTTATAAATATCAATCTTTTGCTGGATAAAGTTATTGTGGCTATTATTTGTCAATTTAGATTATTAAACTAGAATGACACACCGCATAATCCCTACTAAGCTTAATAACATAAATAAGCTTAATAACATAAAGTTTCATTGTGATGGCATTATCATAACTAGTTTTTGCAGGTAATAAAGTTGACAGATCAGGGTTCAATACCCGATATGAAGGAAGGGGCTTGAAAATGACACAAGTTGAATTGATGCTCTCATTAATTAAGTTAGATCGATTGATAAAATTTCCTAGTAATGGCATTATCATAACTATATTTTTTTGCAAGAATTAATAATGATTGACACCTATGACATACAATAAAGTTGACAGATCAGGGTTCAATACCCAATATAAAGGAAGGGGCTTGAAATTTGCACAAGTTGAATTGATGCTCTCATTAATTAAGTTAGTTTGGCTAAAGGGAACATAGCTTCCCACATCCTGTAGCGCATATAATGTGCTAATAATTAAATTCAGCTGAATTGATTAAAAACTTGAACCATTTTGACGTTTTTATTTCAGCGGTTTACAGACTATTAGGCGTGTTAAGTTGTTGGTGAGCATCCTATGATGTCCATATGTCCAATTCACATGGACCGTGTCATTAAGTTGCCGTGCCCTTGTGAGAACTTGGGATTTCAGTTGGCAGTTGGCAGTCATTTCAACACCTTGACGGGCATTGGTGGTAGGACAAATTTACTCAATTAATGGACTGAAAGTTTTTGAACAGTCAGTCGGTGTTGGACTGAGACCGCATAGATGGAATTTTGTTAATGTTTGCCCAATGGATGGACACATGCCGATAATATCAGGGGATGAAAATTTGTCCGACAATGTCCGATGAGCTGACACAAGGACAAACTATGTAGACTAAGTGTTATATGCAAAAAGTGCAGGGGATTTGACGACGACAGTTCATTGGTTTTCACATCCTATTCATATAAACTTTCTCGTTTTGCTAAACTTATGATATGTTTCCAAAATAGCCAATATGATCTGGTTTAGTTTTCCTTGAGTCACAATTAAATATCAGCTTCATGTTGGGTGAGCCCTAGAGCCAATCGTTATCTCCCTCTGCCTGGTGGATAGCATATTGAGGTCATTGAGCACAGTGCGAACTAATCCAGGTGTTCCAATGGCTTGAAGAGCCCTGAAAGTAGCCTCAGGTAAATCCATGGAAATGCAGTAAATGACCATGGGGTACACAAAATTCAAAAACCACTAAATCACAAATAAATAGTGCCAAATTTTCTTACTGATAAACTAGTCTCCTCTAATGTGCCACAATAATTATTGTATCTTTTATTAAAGCAGTTCTCTGCGATAGGCGTCAATAATGATCTCATTCAGGTCTCAGGAGTTGTGAATTGTTGTTTAATGAGAGGACAACTTTTTGTAGCCCGTCATCATCAGAGGAAAGAACTTTAAATTAAATTAATTTTTTTACAAAATCATTGTTTTTAGCTTTAAAAAAATTAACAAAGCCTGGGCGTCCTTTGCCATAGACTTAGTTTGATCCCTTTATGGACGTGTAGTAATAACAAAAGTCGGGTATGAAGACGCCTTGATACACAGCTTTTTAAACATCCCTCTGCCCCCGAAGAGGGAACAAACTGGTTCTATCATTATGCTGTATGAATATGCTCTTTCCAAACATAGAAGAGGTTGTACATAAATTTTGTATTCGACACATATGTATATCAAATAGAGCTATGATTTATTTGCGTCACATTTAATTTAAGGTTTGAAGTGCATATACATTATCTCCATAAAAATTGACAATAAATTATATGAATTAATATTAGCAAGATGCAAATGCTATACTTGGAAACTTTTTTATTAGAAAAGAATGATAATCCTGGTACCTGAGTGAGTTTATAGCAATATTAATAAATCTTTGACACTTTTGGAGAGTTGTCTTCCCATGTTGCGTTTTCTGTGGGATAGAAATGTCCTCTATCAAATGTCCAAAAGTAAGGGTTGATGTTGAGGAAAAAAGGGGCAACAAGGTGAATCATGTACTGCACATTGATAAACAATACATCTAGTATCGGTTTATCTTAATCTCAACAAAACTTCAGCTTTCTAGTAAACTCTTTGTTATAATGATGAGATAGCTTCTTGTATGTACAAGATTACTTGAACACAGATCTCCTTCAACTATACTTGAGCTCCTCTTGTACACCTGTACAGCTGTGAGGAACTTTAAATATTTTAAAGCTGCCATTCATTTGACTAGCGACACCAACATACCAGAGAAATATCCGTTTGGCCTTAATACAAATCTTATCTCGTCAACAACATGATAAGATTCAGCGATAGTCCTTAAGTGCTCGAAGTCTCTATATTTGACAGAGTAAGTGGCATGATTTGTAGCAAACACCTTATTCTGTGATAACACGTAACGCCAACCTTCACCTGAGCAATAAGACCATACGAGTCCCTTATGCCTTATGTAGTCTCATTTCTCATCTGTTCCAGAAGTTTACACTATAGAGGTAAGCTTGCTTCCCCAATCCCACCCCACCAACTGAGTTTGTCAAGATAGGCTAGCTTAGAAGAAGCTATAGATGAATTTGATTGACATATTATGACAGTTCTATTTAATTTGGCAGTGTATTGCAAAATGAAATTGATTCTGTAAACTCAATCAAAAAATAATTAATATCTAACCTAAAGTAAGCTCTATTAAATCTATTTATCACAAAAACCTTTTCTGGTACGACAAATAAAATGACGTCATGCTATTTTCATAAAGGAGATTTATAGTTCAGATTTGCTCGACAATCTGGCTTTGATATCCAGCTCAGTTAATTTATTTCTTAAATTCCGTCTCGAGTTCATCTTCACCGACTAGATCAGCTTTAGATTGCGTAGTTGTCTGCCCATAGCGGTCTCTGTCATGACTATAATTAATGAAAAAGAAAAAAAATACAATGCTGCTAAAAAGAGGAGTTTTATGGCAAAAGCCCATGATTATTTTATATTATATTATGAACTTAATTAACCACCGATCAATGCATGAAGCAAATAATACCATGTGAAAACAACAAAAAATAAAAGAAACAATAAACAGGCATTGACATATATATGTGTATTCATAAAAAATACATATAAATTCAATCAAAGCTTTTGATAGCAGGTTTTTCCAATAAGTGAACCATAAACTCTTTGTTTTATATAAGGTGGGGTAACTGGTGTCACAATACGAATAGTTTACTCCTTGGTTGACATCTAGTATATATGCTCTACAGGCAAAACTTTTTAGTGTATAGTCCCCGTTGTTATATTATCGGTATTATATATATAGGGATTTTATTTATGTCTGGCTGTTTCACTAAGTTATTTTACCATGTTTTAATTAATTTTAAAATTTCCTAAATGATAGTATGTTTAGATTTTGTTGACAATCAAAACTCTGAAATGGGTGATATCAAGATCGTTTAGGACATTGGTCAACGGAATTCTAGGTTAACAAGGTCACCCATTGGATTCCTTGCACCATTGTACGAGCGCAGTGACCTGATTCCAAGCCGATTCATATACAAATTTACCACCTGCAAATATTTTTATGACCCTTACTGTGACGCATCAAACAAATAGATACATCATAACGTGGTAAGTCTGTCAAGAGCTTGATGAATTGGCTCCCGAATCTCATACAATAAGGTATGTTAGGTAACAGTTGTATCAAGATAGGACATCTAAGAGATAAAAGGTCATAATCACTGTAAGCTTATTGGAGTTTAGTCTTATATAAAGTGCTATCTTCACACCCTTTATATTAAAGGAAAGTTGTGGTGATTGTTGGTTTTGTTATAGGAATAACTAGGCCACAATCTAGACCTTCATAACAAACAACCGTGTCAGTCCTATCAGCTTATACAAGCCATATGTACAAGTAAGGTGTTTGAATATAAAGATAGCTTAATTTTCAAGAAATATTTAACCACTTATGCTAATGGAAGCTTCCATACGGATTCCGGTTATTTGCATGCTACTGATTGGTAGCTGCCATATTGTGCGTCTGTTTCTGTATCAAAATATCTATGATGAGACTCATTTCCTAATAGGCAGTGAAAAAAAAAGTATTTACCTTTTTTCTAGATTGAACCAATAAAATAAAAGTTTCCCGCAAACTACTGGGAGCTTTTCACTTAATTCATAGAAGATGGGGAGTTTTGTAGGCGCGGGAGAGTAAAGGTTACAGTATTAGCACCAATGAAACATGAATGATTTAATTTTTACATATCCCATAGGTTTGAAACAAAGAATTTTGGGTAATATTTTACGACCAATTTTTTAACTGGGGGCGGGTTACCCTAGCTAGATAAACCATATTTACTTTCTGACAGCATACTCACTTAGGGAATCTGTTAGCTTCTTCTATCGTTTCAGGCATGGAATGTCCGGTTGTTTCGGGTAAGGCTATGGACAACAAAGCACCGACTATCACTGCAGAGCCGAATATAGAGGCTGGCATGGCGACCTTATACTGGGGAGGTATAAACTTGCCCTGCAAAAAAGGCAAAAATCAACAGCTGTCAAATTGAAGGTCACCACCTTTAACATAAACAATGGAGATCGTAGAAGCAATGCTGGTGCAGGGAGAAATCGAAGAGGTTGAAGTTGAAAGGACAAGGTAGAAGCATCTGCTTACAAAGGTAGAAAGGTAACATGTAGGGAGTGTTACAGTAGATGAGGTCTTAACACTCATAGTAGCTAATCAATTCGTTTGATTTTCAAAGGCCATTGATATGCTAACAAAAATGTGTCATCATTTGTTCTGGGTGGATTGGTCACTACCCAGCACCGTAACCAAAACACTAATCGGGGTCAATGATAAGTGACTCTACATACATATTATTTGCTTCCACCTTGCGAGCTAGTTTTCAGTCAATATCTTGAACAGGGAAGTGGGTAGCTCTGTGAAACAAAGTCAAAATATGAGTCTTTGCTTGGACATTAACATATGAAGGCTGTATGCTATCTTATTTCTAGATTAGCTCAAGTGTTTACATACGAGATCAGCTATCCAGGGAGCAGCGAGTGAGCCGACCCTAGCAAATGTAGAACTCAGGCCCATCATACTGTTCCTCACTGATGTCGGGTATATCTCTGCAGACCATAGATAGATTATGCAGAATCCTATCGTCATGCCAAACTTTCCTACCATGTTCAGCGTCACAAAATATATCGTCTTCTCGTCTTCGGGCATATCTGGAAAAGAGAGAATCGGAAACTTTCAAGTCAATGCACCAGAGTAAACGGTTGAAAGTGCGAAACTTTTGATGCTATATCAGTCATTTTGTAGGCCATCTTTAGGCATAAAGTTTGCAGGCATTAGATTGTTAGGTGGCGTAATATTTCTCCTAATGTCCTCCATTGACTTTTAGGCAAAAAATTTGTTCAAATAGTCTTGAAAACTGAGAGCAACACAGGTATTTATCACAGTCTCGATTCTAGTAGTCTACCACCATCTTTCATTCCATTCCTCCGGCTAGCAACTTTACTAAATGGAAACCAATTTATTGGTTGTAATCTCATGTCGCAAACTTCCATGAGTACTCAAGTCTCACAACATAATTTATCTAACACCGGGATTATCACTTGCATGTGGCGTGGTAATGACACAATAAAATCATAATCTGTCGACGCAAGCCATTCATAGACATAGACATCAAAGACATGGTATATATTTAATATCATGGACATTAATATACCTTAAAGACATACTATGATTTGCCTATTGGTCAATACTCAAACCTTCTCAAGCCGTACCTGTGGCAAACTGATCTACGAAGACGGTTCCGAGACAGGCGAGGCCTCCGACCATCATTCCGAAGATGTGCAGTGATTTCCTGCCAAGCTTATAGCAGAGGAAGCACACCGTATATCCAGGGAATTCTACCAGACCTCCCAGCATAAAGTTAATAAATATACTTCCTCCAAGGCTACCACTGTTTAGTGACAGACCGTAATATCCCATAGCTACTACACACCTGGATATAAGATGTAATGGTTAAATATGGGGAAATATTTTAGGGCCGAAATAGCTTATATTCTCAAGTATTACCGCGCTCGATGGTAGTAGCATCATGTTGCTTGAGAACATTAACATAACTAGGAACTCAAGGATGTAAAGTAACACAATATGGAAATAGCTGGCCTTGTTACGCGGACACTTTTTTTTATGGGTAACAAAAAGAATTCCCAAAGATATCAGGCTGAAATTGCATTATGGGATTGATACTTACAGATCTGATAATCTGTAACTATAACACACCACACTCATGATGTGATACACTAATGCATGTATATCTCCGATCAATAGAGACTAATTCACTTAGCATGAATACCATCAGTAGGAATTTTGTGTGACGACCCGAGTAAAATTTTACTAATTGGCGTCGTGCACATGTTAGGTACTGCTACTAAATTGACTCTAACGATCAGAGATACACATGATAATAGTGTAGTCTCGATGTCAGTGTGTCTATAACACTCACCAATTCACTAGAATGATGATAGATCGTACTAGCAGTTTGGGAGCTTTGAACACAGCAATGAAGTTCTCTGGAGGGGTGTCGTCCTGTTTCAAGTTTCCAAATACATTTTTTGGCAGAGTGACTTTATTGACCTTTGCAGCGTTTTGTATGATTGCTTCAGCTTCGTCAACTCTATTTCTACTCAGCAGCCATCTTGCTGACTCGGGTAAAAGCCTTAACAACATTAACACAGATATCTCAATAGTGCTAAATTTACAACTAAACAATATATACCAGTTTATTATAATAAAACACAGCCAAAATCACAAATTAAAATTAAATCAATAAGAAAACTCAGCCCAAGACCAGTCACATGCATGATCCCCATCATATTTTATTATGCCTAAAATTATCACTATATACATCTTGCTATTCCAGGCATATCCCAATCTTACGGCTCCCGCCATACAGCCACCCATTCATGATAGTGGGTTATTTGAGTACCTTAGTTCTAACATAGAAAATATAGAATATAAAATTGGCTCTGCCATAACAAATTTCTATGTCATTTAATTTTTGTTTAATACATAAGTACATTAATGCATTATATATGAAGCATCGCAATTTTTCCTATCTATAGTGTCATTTATTGCCTTTCCAGTGGTTATTCTACTCTTTTCACTTCAGCATATCTATCCCAGATAATAGGAGGAAAAACATAAAGCCTACTCAAGCCTGCTTGACATCATCATATTTTTCACAGGGTTATCTTACCAGCCATAGATGAGGAGTATGAAGCTCGGTGCAGAGATGGCAAATTGAATATACGTCCAGTCCTTCAATCCGTAAGCTATACCAGTCAACAGTACATAACCGATAGCAAAAAAGTACTGTATGACTATACCGGCCACCAGTCTATACTTTGGTCCGATTAACTCCATGCCTGTAAAATATTTGTAAAATATTCTTTACTAGATGATATTTGATGCCAGATTGGAAAAAAAATACGTTGCCCTAAAATATTTGACAACCATTTTTCATTGTATGTTCTTTGACGCTATTAATAGGGTTAAAAAAAAAGATAATTGTATTGAATGCTGGCATTAGATTGGTAAGTCTGGTGTAAAAAAAAGTTTTGGCATTGTATTTTCTTGAACTTACTAGCCTTACGCCACAACAGCTGATAATGGTGATAAGAAGTTGTGATTTATCATTTCAAGGCAAAACAGGTTAATAGTTTATCAGCAGTACTATAGCTGATAGTCGTGCAGCCAGTTTTAACGGCAAATGAAATTTGACAAAGAGTTTGTTTTTATTTACCTAACACAAAACCAGTCATGAAGAGTCCCATGCTGGCTGATCCGACCAATAGCCTCAAAAATACAAAGGAGTAATACTCGGGTGCGAATCCACAAGCTACTCCGCTGGCTCCTTGTAGAAAGATACAGATTAACAGTGTTTTCTTTCGTCCTATGCTGAAAAGTAATACAGGTGATGTAAGTTGACTTGACAATCATCATATTAGCAACTTAGATACAAGATCCATGAGTTTAACAAAGTTTTGAGATCTCGGATACACTACTTCCATGTTTAAGAAAGGAAAGAATAGCGAGAGAAAAGTTACTATCAGTGCCCAAGTTGGTTTTATGGATTGAGATGGAGGCGTGCTTGTTCCCTTATTCAAACATGAAGTATGCCCAGCTAGGGTGAAGCTAGATGAAGCAATATCAAATTTACCAGTATAGTGGATGCGACTCAAACACAAGGGCGATTGGACATCTAAATTGTTCTGAGGTGAGGCAGGGTTGTGTCTTGTAACTTACGCATCAGAGAGAATACCAAATATGAAAGCTCCAAGCAGTACTCCTGCCATGTAGATCGAAGAGCTTAGGGTGCCTTTCAGCAGCTGACCTTCGCTGCAAACCAGATCCAACTGGGAAATAAAACAGTCTTCAGTCAACTATTTAAATTTTAGTCTCCAATTTAAACACATATATTTTGTAATTTATTACCTCATTTCTAGGCCCGAACTGGCAATAAGACAAAAGATAATTGTTCTCCAATGGATTGAACAGTTGGTTACGCCAAATATGATTCAATATAGTGTACATCTAATATGGGAAGGCAGATAATTTGATATACCATACTCCATGTTTGAACATTTGAACCATATACTCATAAAGCAACATAAATTTCAGAAATGAATGAAGGAAATCACAAAACAGACAAAACATACTCTTGCTGGCTATCTAAAGGAGTAAAGTTGTCTAAGGAGGAAAATTTGCCATTTTTCGTTCCTACTTTCAATAGCTAATTACACTTGACTTCTTTGCACTATATAAGCTCTTGCCCTTGCTAGCAAAAATAGTACCAGCTAAGATATTTTCACAAGTTTTGACTAATAATGGGTAATGATAGCTTCTATTAACGGTTTAAGGTGTAAGGGTGTCCATAACTCTTTGTCTCGTCTAGAGAAGGAGCTGGCTGAAGTTTACTGAACCATCCTAGGTATTTGGACCAATGGCGCTCAAGGCATCAATATAACATATCTAACTTATCTAATTCATGAAATAACAGTCTTACATCTGTTACGACAGTACGAGTGAGGTCGTCCTGAGAGTAGACAAAGCTATCACAGGTCGACCCGTCCTGATATTCGCATATTCCAGAAAATAAATCTGTGTCGTTTCCCTGTTTTGAACTGCTATTCACATTCAGGTATTGCATAAGAGCCGATTGATGACTGCCATCTTGTACAGCATACGTGTCGGCGGTGCCGTTTAGAAGAGAGCTGTCCAAGGAACATCTAAGAACAGAAAGAGAGAGGCGATAAACAACAAGTAACACCATGAGCATTTCAAGATATTGGAATACATTTGCCACCGCTACCGAAATAGGTTGACAACTGCACCTTCCCTGTTTTATTCATCATTGGGTTTGTGTTAACTGGGATCGCAAACTGGATCTGTGAGTTCAACCGGGATCTCCTCAATAGCCTTGTCTCAGCAGCCCCACGTTTGTTGTTTTTGTTCAATGCAAGACCGTAGACCCCTAGTAGGTCTCGCACACTCAGTTAGGAGCGATAAGATGGTGATTTTGGCAGATTTTAATCTAGTGACCCTCCAGCTAACTTATAGCACTAACCTGTAATCTGGTGTCGCTGTCAGAAACACGGCAGCGAGCTGATGGAAAGCACAGAGAATACCTGGTATGCACACCAGTATATACTGTATTTTCTGATATTTACCAAATTGTCCTAGCTGTATCAAAACATCATCAAACTCCATGATTGATAACGCCCCGACTCGGTCACACAACGAGGCAGAACGTAAATGATAGTCAGTATCAGATTTAGTAGGCGTCAAAATTTGTATCAGAGCTTATCAGTGAATGATAAGAGAAGACATATTGATGGTCATAATTAGTTGGAGCCGTGTATAGTCTGATGTTTACTTAAGATCAAGAGCCACACGACAGGGAGATAAAAAACAGGAATGAGCGCACACTGATTCGACAAATTTTCATCAGCTGATAGAATTCTGCCAAACCAAAGAATGACATGTGACTTAATTCATGCCGTCATGCCAAGTTGTAGTAACCACAAATTTTGCTTCAAATCTTGCATGTTCAACATACTATAGTTGTCAATGGGCAATACTCTTTGGTTTAAAAGGTCGGCAAGATTAAGGTGGTTCCAATAATTCCAATTAAAACTTGTTAAACTGTCATAACTGCACTGGATTTACCCCAAGATTAATCTATTATTATAAGTGCATTGTACTCCTGGTCTATATCAGTGGTAGCTTGCATCACAAATATTCGGACTGCCAATATTGTAAGCCCAGAGGCAAGCCCTCTAATTTAAAACATACACTAGCGGATAGTTTTAATAGTGTATCAAGGCACATCTTGATGATGGAATTCTCCGCTCATCGAAATTATACGCAATGAATCAGATTTTAGATAACTGGGCGCATGGAGTTACTGTGGCCAATCTTATCATTTAACTGATTTGCATGAAATAATTAGAGATTTCTGTCAGCAAAAGCAAAACTTGAATTCTGATGAAACATTTTCTGCATGTACAGTAATTCTCATGGTGTTTATAGCAAATGTACTCTCACGATACCTTCATGTATTTTTATTTTTTGTGTATCAGGCTGTATAATCATTATTCTCCATACAAGGAAGCCAGCCGCACCTTTGGGAGTCTATTTTCATAAATACAGCTAATTTGAAGGGTCATAAAATAGCGGTATCGTCAACCAAATGAGGTCAAGTTTAGATATCAGGTTGATAAGTAGTACTCGAGGATGATTTTGAGTTTTGATGAGATATTGCCTAGTGTTTGCCCTGTACTCTCAGATAGAGCAGCACTAGGACTATTGAAATACCGTTGGTTCGATCATTGTAATATGGTTTTTGTTTCTTGCTGTATTTGAAACAAAATCAATTGACCATAAAAGGACAAATAAATATGAGAATATAAATTCTGACCATAGATCGTATTGCATAGTGCTCCAGTCGGCTATCCATTCTGACTACTGGCAATCCCTAAAAACATTAAATTCAAAACTAAACAAATGCAACTCACAGAGGTTACATTTTGATATAAAAGTCGGAGTTGTCCGCAACCATTAAAACAGCAGACAACTCTCATCAAGCAGCTGAATATCAATCTATTCTGGGAAGTAAAGTATAAGCAGAAAAAGCTCATCATTTCCCATGTGCTTGAAATCGCTAGATTTAAGAATAGATAAAATTTACACACCCTCTATATTTTACATAGAACTCAACATCAACACTGCCCTCTGCTGGTAAAAAGCGTTATCTCATATTTTAATAATTCAGAGGTATCCAACTTTAGATTAAATTTCCTTGAGAGTAAACAATTATTAATTAGTTTACATTATCCCATTATGTCATGTCACTAATCCTTTATTTAATTTCCAAAAGAAGAATATTGTTGCATAATTAGTTTTCATTTAAATAAGGGATTAGTTTAATTGAGTTGAAATTATCAAAATATGAGATAACGCTTTTTACCAGCAGAGGGCAGAACAAGCCAAAATTAAGTGTAAGTAGCTAAGCTAAACACTAGCTAACATTTACTCCTGTAGGGTAACTCATTTGAGCATCTATCATAGCGCTCACTCATCCATAATAACCCAAGCTACTAATCCATTGCACAGTCTTCAAGATTTAGAGGTTATCAGAGAATTCATTGAGGCTGATGTTGCGTTATGGGATTGGTGGTGGACCAAGGAGTAAAATTTGATGGGAGTTGAAGCTAGTCTGGGCAGGCTATCCAGGGGTGGGTGGCCTCCCAGCCCTCCCCCACCCACCCCTGACAGCCTGCCCAGGCTAAGTTGAAGCTGCTCCAGCCCCAATATGTACAGCGATTAGTTTAATCAATAATTGACAATAAAAAGGCTCACAAAAATTAGTGTTTGTGAAAAGCTTTTCATCACTTGGATGGCCATTCAATAATTGACAATAACAACATAGGCCATAGACATCTGACCAATGAACTAAACCAGGTTTAGTTCATTGATCTGACATCTGACACTTTTCTGTGCCCTGTTTTAAATAAGAGTTGTCTCCTCCTGGAGAACACAAATTAATCATGGCTTATCATGTAGCCTGTGCTAAGTTTGCAGAAACAACATCCTTTGGGGTAGGATAAGGGTCCGGCCCTGCAAGTAAGTTATATTTCATCACTAGGACTCTAACATATCTGCAGGAGAAAAAATCTGGGCATGCATGATAAAGTTATTGAATGCAACAGTGTATTGTGCACCCTGATCACTGTCAATAGATATATACCGCATACATCAAAGGATGATTTATAGCATTCATCATGCAACCACTATACACTCTGCAGTTACTATTTGTAAACAGTAAACAAGCTGATTCATTTATAAGTATAAGGCAGTCAGTTTTATCCGAAAACAGTCATTATACGAACACACGAAGGCATTTATAGTCACACCTTGTAGACCAAAAAAAGTCAAATAAGTTGAAAAGACAAGAATATAGATAATGCCGGCAGCATATCAGGAGTATCATGGCATCTCATTTTTATGGTGTAAATACAAGGGTTGAGACACTAGAAAAAACAGCCATGCGATGCCCTCATAAATATATTGTTGTAGCCAACGCCACCGGACATCATATCTCATGTACAGCGGGTGTCAGCTATGGAATCTTTAGCATCCATCAAACTAGTCAGTAGATAATATAGATAGTTGAGTTACATGTATTAAATTTATATCACATGATTAGAACTTCTCAGTGTGTTTAGTTGTTATATCTGGATATCGACATTTTAATAAGGGTTTCATTACCAGAGGAATGTCCGACCCTAATGATCGATTTAAAAGTAGATTGTGTTAATTAAAAATAATGATGAATTAATTTCCCTTGTATGTTAATAATGTTTCCTTTTTATGCTGTACATCACTAATGAGCAAGCTATATATTGTTACTACACCTGACGATCCTCAGTTGTGATATTGGGATCGAGAATAAAAGAAGCAATTCTATCAGCTCACTCTTTCCATATTAAAGTGTTTGTAAAGGAACAGGTTTTTTAGTATCATTTTTGAGCTTGAAATCAGATTAAGAAAGCTATCACACATGCATTTGCATATAAAATTAGTCTTCAGGGTTATTTGGTCTGGTAGGTTTGGGCATTGTTGTGTGCATTGACATGTGCTCTCATAAGACCTGCTGCATTCAGTCAGTAATATTGATAGTCTATGTTAAGATGTGCTGAGTATCTGTGATGCACACAGATGGACAAGATCTAATGAGAAAATAGAAAGTTTCCCCAGGTATCCCACTGCTAACACGATTACCAATACTCCTCTTTAGGAGGCAGTCGAATTCATTTACATTTTACATCACCCTGAAGTCCGAAACAACTAGATGACAAATTTATTGAGTTGAATTTACTTTGTGACTTGTAATTTCTAGTTTTTAAACAATCAAAACAACACAGTTTATCCAAAAAATCCTTGAGTGGTTAAACATCAGAATATTTGCGAAAATTGTTGAAGAGATTGTCAAAACCTCAAATCACTCAGTATTAATCATTGCATGCTTTGGATTTCAACATCATCCTAATGCCTGAAATGTCGAGATTTACAAAGAATTTATTTTAGATTTCTGTGCGATTTGGAAATACATATTTTCAAGAAAAACACACAATATACCTGTGTAAATTTTGTATCTTTCATTGAAATTCTATTGAAAGCCGCTATTCATGAAGCTAATGATTGAAGCATATCACTGGTTTTCATGCGGGCTGAAGACTGAGTTTGATTGGAATGTCATAGCCACAATCTCATTTATTCATCATATTAATGTAAACAAAACCTTGAAATAATTAGCGATGTATTGATCTGCCTTTATATTGCCAATTTCTATCTTGAGCAGTAACCATGGTTAACAGAAAATGTTGTATCTGCCAAAGCCCTGTGGGTTATTTCCAGTGGCCGAAATCATACAGATTTAAACTTGAGTGGTGGGACTACCTCAGAGATATTTTCCCTCTGATAATCACATGGACTCGACATCGATTTGCTACAAATGCCTCCTAAGTGATATTCAATCTCGCTCTCACTAGAGCTGTTAATCTCCCTGTAGTTTTCACTCTCACATCTCACACTATCCAACTCATAAGAATTCTCCCAATATAACTCACCATCGAGACACAAAACTAAGCATTACACACAGCATAAATACGGGACATTATCAGACACAAAGATGTAACTATACCACCAAACAAAAGACATCTTTTCAGTTACATCATATAGTAACAATATGATATTATAATATCATAATTAGTAATTAGTAATTATGATATCATAATAGTAACAATGTAGATAGAGGATTAACAGGGGACTCCCCACAGTTAAAAGGGGATTTCCCCTAGTGCATTGTAGTGCATTGCGCCATTCCCTATTCTAGGTGAGTACATTTTCTAGGTGTTACATCATATTTTCTAGGTGTTACATCATATAGTAACGATATGATATTATAATATCATAATAATAATTATGATATCATAATAATAATTATGATATCATAATAGTAACAATGTAGATAGAGGATTAACAGGGTGTCAGGAGCATTTTTGTAACTCCTGACAAATACCATAGTTATTATACTGATATTTATTAGTGTAGGTAAGCAGCAACCTTATAGGCCCTGTATTTATGGACAGCACACGTGCAAATTAAGGGTTTATAAACTGTGCATGCGCTGAAAGCATGCTTGTGTTATTCCATGGCTTACTCAGAGATGTTTCATTTATTTAGCCTTGGTCTGCTGAGCTAGCAAAATGTAAATTATTGTAATATCTTAAATAATCTGCTGTACAATGCAAAGTGTAGCACAAAGGAGCCAATCATTAAGGCATAACTGATTCATTATATCAAGCACTAATCCTTGGCGTGCTAATGATAATAGAAGGATGTTTGATTTAGCTTCAGTTTAATTATTATGAAACAAAAATATAATTACGAAGATAATTAGTTAGTAATATGTAAATTTAGGCAGCAACTATTAGAGACACAACTGCCTCAACAAAAATAGTGTTCGACAATGTTTATTGCAACAGTGACCTTTTAATCAATGCTATCCCCCCCCCCCTTTTTATTAGCCACTACGCTATTCATGTACAATTGTTGAGTCTAGTTATTTACATTACCACAATTAGCAGTAGAAACTTGTGATATGATTATTTATTTATTATTGGTTTTTAGTTGTGACTATTTATCTGGTCATGGAAAGCAGCATTAGAAAAACTAATTGCTGTAGAACTATTCTATGATTAACATAACTTATACATACTGAAAACTTCATAATAGGAGTAAGATCATTTTCATGTTTAATAATTATTTATTATCAAATAAATGACATACTAGCAATGCCATGTGCTAACCAATATTTATCATAAAAATGTTTTATAATTAAACTTGGGTTTATGAGTCATGTATAAGTCAGCAAACAGTCAGCATCATTGCAAAATATCGACACTAGCAAATGTTCTACTTATCAGCAAACGGAATTTTTTATGCGCCACCTCAACATTATTGCACCATGCCAACTCAACAATCCTAACACCCTATATAAGGCAGGGCCCACCGTAGTAAGTTTGTAGTATCAATTTTGGACTTTGGCAGCAAGGGTTTGTCAGAGGAGTAGTATCATTTTTGGACTTTGGCAGCAAGGGTTTGTCAGAGTGGTAGCATTTTAGACTTTGGTAGCAAGGGTTTACCAAGAGTATCAATTATAGACATTGGTGGTAAGAGATTATTGAGGTGAAATACAGAGTTCAGGATTACAAGTTGAAGACACGGTGACAGAGACGTACACAAGGAGGAATTACAGAGTTCAAGATTACGAGTTGAAGACACGGTGACAGAGACGTACACAAAGAGGAATTACAGAGTTCAAGATTACGAGTTGAAGACACGGTGACAGAGACGTACACAAAGAGGAATTACAGAGTTCAAGATTACGAGTTGAAGACACGGTGACAGAGACGTACACAAGGAGGAATTACAGAGTTCAAGATTACAAGTTGAAGCCACGGTGACAGAGACGTACACAAAGAGGAATTACAGAGTTCAAGATTACTAGTTTGAAGACATAGTGACAGGAGCATTCACAAAGAAGAATTCCAGACTTCACTAGAATATAGCAAGTACCGTATTATTTCGTAAGGCAATTATTTTTAAGACCTTGAAGATTTATTTATATCTCAAATTTTATGAAGTTAAAGTGTCATCTGATTTTGTTTTCAATAAATTCAAAATTCGCAAGAGGCTAATATTTTCTAGCCGGGAAGGTGGCACTTCAGGGTATTTATTGGCATACCTAAAGTGGGGCGTAAAGCAGTTTATTTTGGCTAGTGAGACTGCTTCGCTTGGGTCAAATACTTTAATAAGTTTACATAACTATTGGAGAGCTTGAATTAAAGTCATCCTTTGATGTAATTGAAAGGGATTATTTATAAGGCTGAAATTTAATTTTGTTATCATAAGTAGACTATTAAATTATATGTTATGTAATAGTAAAGCTAACTCTTTGAAGTATCATTTCCCCGCAAGTCAGGGTAAGGATAGTCCTAGTTCTATCAAGTAGCCTTTTCTGTTCAGAACTGTGAACGGTAGAACGAAGTCTATTTTTGGGTTGCCTTTTGTTAAACAAAGCACTTGATTATTGACATAATAGACTAATTGAGATATTAATCTGGTTTATTAACCTAGTGTGTAGACATAAACATAGACAGGTCATACATAATTTGTTGCATTCTTGTAAACTTTCCTAACCACGTCATAATAAGGAAGTTACAATAGGGGTTCCCCCGTGAAGTTCCTTTGTAATATTGAAGAGGGAATTCCCTAAGTTAAACTATCTTGAGTAACTACAGTTGAATAGTATTAATTGACCATAGAATTTAACGCTTATTATTACATTGTATTTTGAGATATTACCCCTGCTAGGAACCTGAGAAAATTAGTATTTACTAACGGCGTAAAACCAAAAGCCCACCTTACCAGCCTGACAAGGGGACCCCCCACAGTTAAAAGGGGATTTCCCCTAGTGCATTGTAGTGCATTGCGCCATTCCCTATTCTAGGTGAGTAACACTGGGTACAGGACTGTTCTGGTTGGAAAATCCTGTGTGACAGACCCTCATCTTGTGAGTAAACTTAATATATAATATTGTCATTCCATTCTTTCTCAACCAGTACAGAAGGTGGACTTGTGCACAACGGGAAGCATTGAAACAAAACGATGCTTTCAATAGGGACACAAACAGACCCTGTTGTGGAGCCTGCTGATGGAGCTGATGGTGATGCACAGCCACGGGAAATGACAGCAGAACAGAAGAAGAAAATAGCCCAGACAGTTGCAAAATATACAGGATATGCTGCCGGAGGGCTACTTGTAGGATTTTTAGCTGCCCCAGCAGTGATAGGTAAGTCGACTGTAACAGTCCTTCCATACATTCAAAGATGTTTCTGAGATTCAATCCTGTTTTAGTTTGTCAGTGAGCCTGAGTAAGACGACAAATGTACAGATGTTTTTTAGTATGGGGGTTATACCGGCCTTTTGTGAGGACATTTTGCCTGTATTCTGAGAATTCTTGTCGTTCTGAGTCCACTGGTGAGCTGCCTTTTGACAGCGACACAAAGGGGGTAAAGGCAAATTAGTTCATACTCACTTGCTTAAGAATGAGAATGTGTAGACTGAGCTCAGAGGGTGTTGAGAATGGGGATTGAAATCTGAAGACCTCCAAAGTGAAAACTATGTGAGGATTTAAATGATACAACCCTTGAATTAAGTACATGGCGAAATTGTGCTCAGGATTCAATGTATTATGCTAAATTATATCTCTTAGCGGCAGCAGGATTTGGTGTTGGCGGTGTAGTAGCAGGATCAGCCGCTGCGGCAGCACAAAGCGCCATCTATGGAGGAGCTACAAGTGGAGTTTTCTCACTATTGCAGTCTGCAGGTGAGTGACATTAGTATGTCACCTTCTTTGTAAGAGGAAGCCTCTAAGACCTTGCTTCGATCAAAGAACCTAGTGCATTTGTTAGAGGGGGAGGGTTGAAAACAAATTGTAATTTTTGTAACTTTTTGCTAGAGAGAAGGCTTGACAAGTTCTGGAATCTTATTACCAATCCTGTCCATACTAGCACAATTTCTTCTGTTGCAGACATCAGATGAGATAGTGAATTACCCAACCTTTTATTTGACATCGGTTATTGAAACATTACCCAGTCTTAAGCAGTAAGAAGTCAAATATAAAAGCCCTTTCTCTGTTCTCCTAAACAGTTTTTGAATCGTAGCCCAGCTTAAAGTCAATGAAAAGTAAATATTAACCCTTTTTCTCTGTACTCCTATAGGTGTACTAGGGATGGCTACTGGTACACAAGTTGGTATAGCTGCCGTAGCCGCAGGAATCGCGCGTGGGGCGGAGGAGCTAGTGGTAACAATCCATAACAAAGTGAGAAAAGATGGGAGAAGAGACAGATACACCCAAACAAAACAAAAGATTATTGTACCTCTAGAGTGACATTCGCAACGATATACAAGAACTGAACTGAACAAAATATAATATGAATTTATATTGCACACAAAAACGCAGAAGAATTTTGTCTGATATTTCTTTATTTATTTGTGTGTTCTATAGTTTGAAATATCCTCGTTCTATAGAATTATAACCTTCATATTTACTGTTTATTTTGTGTTTTGTTGGTTGTATAAAAATCAAGCTGTCTGATTTGTTGTTTGAGCGTGTACATTTATTATGTGACTATTGTGTCAATGACTTATAAATGACTAATAACAACCGTATATCAACTGTATATCAACTGTATATCAACTGTATATCAACTGTATATCAACTGATTATAATTGTGATGCGCCTGCCTATTTATACTATCGGCAGCATACTTAAAGTGAAAGACAACCACAAAAGTTATATTTTGATATTTGAAGCATAATGATGTACTCCTTCTAAATTTGGATGTTATAAATAAATGTTAAATTTGAAAATTTTAATTATCTCAATTACTAACTCTCTTCCACCATTTTGTTTCAGTAACACCAATACCCGTACTCTCCAAACGAATATATCATTGGAAAAAAAGTGATGTAGAAAGTAATTTTTTTCTAGAATCGAAGCATACTTGCCAAGTCTCCCTATTTAGGTGGGACCCTCCAGATTTTCCACATCAGATTCTACCCACTTCCCACTTTTTGTAATTCTCACTATTTCCTCCAGATTTGAGAAAAAACAGCCCTATCACAATTATTTAGTAACTATCCAAGCACTTGTTGATGAGTCCCAGGGGCCAAGTAGATTTTCACCTCAGTTTGATATTTAACTAGTAGTACAAAGTACAAATATGTCATAATTTAGGGTCGAATATGTGCTTTTAGCCCTTCCTAGTGGCTAGAAAAGCTCTCAGAGCTAATCAGCGGCCAGGGCTCTATCCTGTCCTCATTGGGGGCTCACACCACCCCCAAGGTGGATTGCTTGCGATGCAGTGCAGTATTGCTGTAGATTAAAAAATCTCCCACTTTTGAATTTAGATTACTTGGCAAGTATGAATCGAAACAGTTATCTATTGTTGTGTCAATCTAAATATATAAACATTCATCTCAGTTACAAAATCATCTACAAAAACAAAAGTATTGCTTTCAATAACACAATTAAGCATTTTCTTCGAGATTATAATAGCTTCTCAACTTAATTCAGTTTATTGCAGCCATGGGGTGTAGGGGCTACTGACTGCCCTGTGGTGCAGATCCAAAGCTTATACCTAGGATTTCTATTGTTGAGTATGTCGCCTACTGGTGAAAGTTAATTTCATTTTGATACGCATTTAGTGGTGCCAGTGTTGTCTTCTACTTTAATGAGCACGTGACTTAATTAGTGGTCACTGCACATGAGGACACAACATTTACTACCACAGTCATACAAATAACACAGTGGTGTAAGAATACTGTAATTCCTTTGGCATGTTATGGAAAACATATTCATCCAGGATGATATTGTCTGCCAAACAAATTATAGAGTTTACATATTAGTATGACCCTATACTCTTATACTACGGTGATTACATATACCATCAAAACAATAACAATTTTTTAAATGTATTGGTACATCAACACTGCAGCCCGGAGCCTAAAAATGACCAGCACGACAGGACTAACTTGTAGATTCGTGCATTCTCACTCCCACATTTGAACGGTGAAGGATTTATTAAGTGCACTACTGATTGACCGCAGAGGGGGAGGGGGAGGGGGAGCAGGAGAAGGGTTTACAGCGATCAGCATTTGTGAACGTGATTCATCAGAATTGTAGCAAAGAGCGCCAAACATTCAGATTATTACCAAACAGCACTGCCCAATGCTGTCAAAAAACTTTCTCCCATGTTTCACCGATGAGTAATATCGGTATTGGTTTCACCAATATCAACTCAATAAGGCATTTATATAATATTTAGTAAAGGACCGGTGAAAAAACATCTTGGGATAATTTAAACTAATTTACAAGTGATTGCTCTCTGAGAAAACTCGGTTTAAACCTCCATATGTTTTACTTTTTTGAAAAATGAGATAGCGCTTTTTGCGAGCAGCGGACAAATTAAAAGTAAATTATAAATGTTAACTTGCACTCAGTAACCAGTTAACTAGTATTATTAAGTTCCACATCTATGAAGATTTGTATAAACAAGATCCAAAATAGTATAAATGAATACATACATAGATACATACATAAGCAGGTTTTACTTTCATCTCCAAAGGGTTTTCTAGTGAAATTTGTCACCTAGACCAACCAAGTAGGAACTTGTTGTAGTTTGTAGGCTAACGTTATAAAAACCTAGCAATTTCAACACATTGATGTTCTGATCTTTGGGTGTGTACTTACAACTTTTGAGCCACCTTCACAATGCCTTGCCTCTTATTCCAGATTAGCTCATAATTATGACTAAATAGAGCTTCTCTCACTCCTCCCGGTGATTTAACCACTATATACCAACCCCCCCTAACCCTCCCTGCTTACAGGTTACCAGACTCTTATAATAGTTGGGACACAGAATGCTTTATTATCAAAGCAATTGTATTGATCTAAAACTATAATGAAAGCTCAGATAACTAATGATTTCAGACTACTGAATTAACAACCCACCTTTAGTAGTTTCGTAGACAGTCCCTAGTGCATCAGGCACTTCTCTGTGATGAAAGTATCCACTTATCTTAAGTTAACGTAGGGATTTGGATTTGACATAGTTCAGGGCAAGCAGTTACATGTGACCGATATTATCATTTAAAGCAATAGAAAGCTTTTGTATTGTGTTCCACCCACAGGGGAAAAAAGAACATATCATCTGACAGCTTAAATCAGGTAACATCCTATGGCAAAAGGCTTCAATCTGCATAGTATGACTGGTTGAGGTATTTCTAGCCTTTATATTAGGAGTTATCTCTAAAATTACTCTACTACATACTCAATTGCACCCACTAAAGGTGGAAGATTGCTCTATGAGAGATAGGATGACCTGAAGAGAAGGAGCTACAAGCAGAGCCTCTCTTCAGGCTTACCTATATCTCATGAACATGGTAAAGTCTATATATCAGGTTGGATAAGAAGTACTTGAGAATGAGGTGAGGTTTTGATGAGACTGTGTTGGGATAGGTGGTAGTGACATTTTATTAACAAAAACTTTTCCCACCTCAAGTGGTTGATAACGAAATTCCACCACCAGCTATCTCAGCACTGTTTGAGAGTTTGAACTAGATGAGATGTTGTCCTGTGCTGTCAGATAGGGCAACACCAGGTATTAAAATCGTTTTCATCATTATGTTATGGTTTTTGTTTTTGTGTGTATTTGAAATCAACTGACTACAAAAGTACAAATAAATATTAGAACATAAATTCTGACCTAATTTCGGACCAAAAGTGCTGTTGCGTAGTGCTCCAGTCGACTTTGTATTCAGACCACTAGCAATCCCTGAAAATACAAAATTCAAAGCTAGACAAAGGCAGTCACTACAAAGTGCGACTATTGCCAAATTTCAGGCAGTATCATAACAATTTCCAAACTAAAAAAAATTCAACTTCGCCCCTGGAAATATCCAACATAAACCATTATGTGTACAGACCAGTGTGGATTCAAGAAACGTGGATTGAAACTTAATATAATAGTCGGAGTAGTCTACCTCCAAGAAAACAGCAGACAACTCTAACATAAGGCATGCACCCTGTAGAAGGCTATATGCAAAACTTCTAATTCCAATCAGCTGGGTATCAGTCTACACTCAGGAACAGGGAGTTTGTCCCAAACTCCCTGTTGAGAGTAACGTTTGGTCAGCAGGAAAAGCTCACTTTTCACAGGTGCTCGAAATAGCTAAATCTAAAGCTAGCTATCATTTACTCACCACTGTACTTTATATAGAATCCCAGATCAAAAGATGTTACTCAAATTACAGTGTGACCAGAATAACCCAGGCTACCAATCCATGTCACTTCATTGATGCATCAGCATAACTGATCATTGCGTAGTCTTCAGGAAATCGAGGGTGTCATAAAATTCATTCGAGGCTTAAACTACTGCTGCCATTCAGGCAAATTTGTGCTCATTGTATTCTGTGTAGCTCAAGGAAAACTAATTGAGGCTTTTATCTCAGAACTGTCACGTAAAGGGCAAATAATTTGCACAAACTGATCTTCATAATTAGGGTATGAAATTAACGCACTAGCTGATGATGTCATTAATTTCCACGAGTAAGACAGTAACTACGTCACATGATATGGTAGATGATTAATTTCATAGCCTGAGTTTGACGCTCAGTCTCATTTTATTAGTTTTGAGCTACACAGGATTCAATAAGCACACATTTGGCTGGGTGGCAGCAGTGGTTTAAGTTATATATGGGTTTGGTATGTACCTACCTGTTAGATAAAGAGAGAGTAAGGCCGAGTCACCGATTAATAAACCTCTCAAGGAGAGCTAGTAGTATACTAGTGGAACCTTTCTGGTTCTTAGATATCAGCTTTTGGAGAGACTCTTTAACCTAAAAGTATAAATGAGATATCAGATAAGTCGACAAAATCAAAATTTGGCGCTAAGGCCTACATGTCATGTTTGAAAAAGGAACCATTAACAGGATAATCAAATCCATAAGTGTTCAAAGTAAACTTAAAAGTTCTTTATTTAGAGGCTAAATGTTTATCAGCAATTGAATTTGCTCTTAAATGACAAATGCTGTACTGCAGATAAAAAATCAATATTTTAAACTCTGCTACTTCACCTGTAGGCAGAGGGTTTCAAGCCAACTTTTCAAAAAAAAGTTTCATTGAGCAAATTATAAGGGCCCTCATCAATAACAAGCCACTGCTAGTGAGTGCATAACTGTGGGAAAGAAAATGTCCCCTTTGATTATCAACCTATTGGATACCCATAGACTTAATAAACTAGTACTATATAAACTATATACAGTATATACAGTATATACTGTATATACTGTATAATATACAGTATACTGTATATTATACAGTATACTGTATATTATACAGTATATACAGTATATACTGTATATACTGTATATTATACAGTATATACAGTATATACTGTATATTATACAGTATATACAGGGAGGGTACTAGTCTATGAGTCTATGAATATCCCATGTCAGCTATTAGGAGTTGTGTGCCACTTTCTTTACAGCAGACTACTCCAAGCCCTGTGAAGGCTCAGTTTGACCAGAATGTTTGGGACTCCCTGGTTAGACACCACATACCTTTGTAGACAGCGGTTCAGGATCTATCTGTAGATTATGTGTTTCTATTGGCTCGCCGACAAAAGTTCTGAAAAATTCAAAGCGCTAGTTCATAAAGTCCAAATAACGAATAAAATACAGAAACCAGTCTTACTATTGTTCCTCAAGTCCAATGAAATTGGATTAACTAGTAAACAAATGAAAGAGTGAAAAAATTAACAGTTAGCTCAAAAAAGTGTTGAAAAAACGCAGCAAAAATCAGCAGCATCTTTTAATGTCGGGAGAAATATTTCATCAGATTTTAATTTTCATCATAATGAGTTTGGGCATTAAATTAATAATTTCTATGTTGATATATATTCACTTACGTTAGCTTTACTGGAAAGAGCCCGTAATACACAGACAATGGCAACTTTGTCGTGTCATATAAATACCTGAAGAAACCTGGAACAGAAAACAATATGTGAATACTGTAATAATAACACAAATTGATTCCAATCAAAGATAAATTCTTGTAGATTTATGTTGGTTGGGGAAAACGGGTCCTTCCTAGATACTAGCCCAACAAATAAAAAATATGGTGGCCGATAAAAAGTATCCCAAAAATATAAGTAATCAACAGTCAGTTAATTAGTTACCTTCACCAAAACAACTACTACAAATTCTATGTTAAAGAAAACTGATTTTTCGAGATAATGGGATAAAAGTAAACTGATCAGAAAGTAGTATTGGTCAGATAAATCACGCGCAGACACATAATTATTATTAACGATGGCGTTTATAACTTACCTCTTCCGTAGGAAAGAGTGTTTATGGCTTGTCTGGTGTTTCTCGTAAAAACAGGAATTATAGGCTAAAAAATAGGGAAAAGCCACAAAATATGATTTATAAGACACAAAAAGTAATAACATAATCAGAATATGAACATAAGTTACCATTCATCGCGGAGACTGCAGCGTATCTTTGGCACACTCGATAGTCAAACATTTGTAGAGCGACTCTGTTGACTGAAGTGTACAAAGATTAGTCTGCTCAATAACACACAACAATAGCGATAACGGCTTATAAAAACTAGTGTTTTAAAAAAAACACCCTTGGGTGTCCATTCAATGATTGACACTAAAAGCACAAGCCATGGACAATAGATAATCCATATAGTATATAGTATAGATAATAGCTTGATGATCTTTGTTTGCTGGTAGCTTGTATTTACTTAATATCACATGACTAGATCTTATCCGTACGTTTAGTAACACTGTGATATTAGCAGGGGATTCCCTAGTTTAAACTACTGCTTCCACTCATGCAAGTTTGTGCTCATTGAATTCTGCATAGCTCCAAGATAATTAATTGAGACTTAAATCTCATAATTGTCACCTAATGGGCAAATAATTTGCACAAACTGATCTTCAAATCTTTAAAACAAAGAGATGCCTTCGATAGGGACACAGACAGATCCTGTTGGCGAGCCTGCTGATGGAGCTGGTGAGCCACAGGAAATGACAGCAGAGCAAAAGAAGGAAATAGCCAAGACAGCTCTTAAATATACAGGATATGCTGTCGGAGGGCTACTTGTAGGATTTGTAGCTGCCCCGGCTGCATTAGGTAAGTGGCCTGTGACAGTCCTTACACACATTCAAAAAGTGTTTCAGAGATTCAAGGACATACTTATAGTGTGGGGGAAGGGGGGTCATACCTTCCTTTTGTGAGTGTGAGATTGAGGAATACAGCTTGCTTAACACTGAGTGTGAGCAGACTGAGCTCCGAGGGAAGAGGGTGAGGAAAATAGGGATTGAGGAATGAAGACAGGCATTACCGCCAAACTGAGCACTAATGTGAGGATTTAAACGATATCTTTGAGGGACATGTTCGGTGGCTTTAGCCCTGTATTGAGTACATGATTTAGTTTTGCTCAGAATTCAATCGTATAATAAATTTTATATCTTAGCGGCAGCAGGATTTGGTGCTGGTGGTGTAGTAGCCGGATCAGCCGCTGCAGCAGCACAAAGCGCCATCTATGGAGGAGCTACAAGTGGAGTTTTCTCAATGATGACATCAGCAGGTAAGTGAAAGTAAATCAGATTTTTCTCTATCAAGGAGCCACCAACACTACACTATCATCGAGACTGCATTATTAGCATGTGTATCTCTGGTAATAAGATTCATTACTCAGTATGAATACCACACGCGTTCCTGCCCCTAATTCCAAATTCCTCCTGATGGTACTCAAGCTAAGTGAACTTATTTACTCTCTTTCGATCAGGGATAAACATGCAATAGTATATCACATGATCAGTGTGCTCTAACACCTTGCTCTGATCCCTTCTACTGTCATACAAGACAAAAAACCAAGATAACATTTGGTCGAATTTGTCGGCATTCAGAACTGCCCCTACCCCCCTTCCTGATAAGCTTCAGGTAGAGGAGGAGTGAGACAAGCTGCAGTTTTCAAGCTTCTTGTTAGTGAGAGTTTTAACGAGATATTGAAATCAAATCATCCACCCTAACCAAGCTAAGTACTGGTCCATACTAGTGCTATTAACACTGTTGGAGACAGTAGATGAGAATAACCCGCCATTTGACATCGGTTATCGAAACGTTATGTGAAAAGTAAAATATGACATTCTTTGTTTCTATTCCTACAGGTGCCGCAGGGATGGCTGCCACTACACAAGTGGGTATAGCTGCCGGGGCCACAGCTGCTGCGCGTGGGGTTGAGCAGCTAGTGGTAACAACCCGTAACAACAGTACAAGAGATGTGTCCACCCAAACATAGCAAAGCATTGTTGTACCTCAGGAGTGACATTCGAAACAATATATTGAAAGAATTCATGTGTATGTATCGATAAAAATTGCAGACAATTATCTCCATATATTATTTCTCTATTTTTGTGTGCATTCAATAGTTGCAAATAGTCATTTTCTATAGAATTTCACTTTCACAGTCACACAACTAGCACAGTAGGATTCTCCTGAGTAAGAATTTTCTGTGTATGCACTGTTATAATCTTATATAACAACGATAATATATTATTCCATCAAAACCCATAGCAGAACCATGCAATTCTCAAACTTTTATTACGTCGATGATGCAGTGCAGAGCCTCGAAGGGACCAGCATGACAGAACTTGACCAGATTGAAGATTCGTACTTTCTAACTCCTGGATAAATAGGACCTGTGGGCTAATATAAAACGCTGATGCTCCATAATCACTATGGTTCCATGTAAATTGTGAGCTCGAACCGAGTTGTCACCTCTTGGCTCGTCCTCGAAATATGCATCTATTCCCATGTATTGAGCTCAAGATGAAACTTCAAAAACATCTGCCGACAACTGGACTTGAACCAGGGGCTCTTTAGACAATCGCTCAGCCAAGCCAGCTCGCTGTATTTCAAACAGCTCAGCGCGAACTGAACCCTTGGGCTCAGTTCGCGAACTGGGAGGTATGCTTCAGGTCAACCCATGAGAATACGGTGAAGTCACATTTAATCAAATGGATTGTCCTTTCCATAAATTTCCTAATCTACAGAAATTGGTTTAAATACATAAAAATACATACATACAAAGATTACGTTTCAAACTCCAAAGGGTTCACTAGTGAAATGTGTCTCCTAGTTCCCAAATATGTTATTAGTTAGACCACAAACACCATGATTCTACGAGCAGCGATTTCAACAGAACGATTTTCTGTTCATGTTGGGTATATACTCACAGCTTTTGAGTCGAGAGCGACCTTCGCAAAGCCTTGCCTCTTATTCCAGATAAGCTCATAATTATGGCTAAACAGGGCTTCTCTCACTCCTCCCGGGGATATAGCCACTATATTCCCTTCCTGTAAGTATTGGGGATGACTAGTATGATGCCGTTATTAAAACAACAATCGAACAGTTTCAGTTTCAGTTTATATATACATTCGGTATTTGAGAATGATAAAATTGAGTACATTAATTAATATATGGACTAGGAAAGGTTAAGATTGTATGTTGTTAAAATAAGACATTAAAGTTGGAAAAAATGATTTGGCACGTTTTTGAGTCTTGCAGGTCTTGGGTCGGAAAATAGTGCTTAGACGAGAGGATGTTCTGTTGATGTTTCAATAATTTGATAATTCATTTCCTGCTTGGCAAAACTGAGTCAAGCTACAGGATAAAAACTTTCATGGTATTATTTTCTTAGATTTTATTTTTGTTATTTAATAACTCTGCTAATCGTTTGATCATGACTAGATTCTAAATTAAAGTAGGTATGTTGTTCAAATAAAAAACTGTGTGACTTTGACAATTTGAAACTTTTTGCACGACATTGGTTGGTGGCTTTACATTCCATACAAGGATGAGACATTGACTCGGTCTTTATGACAAATTCAAACTTTATGACCCTCTCTAACAGGTCACCAGGCTCTTATAATAGTGGAGACTGAGAATGCCTTAACATCAAAGCAATCGTCATCATTTTAATCTATGACCATCGCTCAGATGATTCGGTAGATGAATTAATGGACCACTCACCTGTAGTAGTTTAGTACAGCTCTCCCTAGTACCAGCTTGAACCTGGAAAACCTTCATTAATGTTTGAAAACCTACAATAGAGAAAAAATAATGTAACTATCAGGTAGGAGAGGTGAGCACTGAAATTGTGAATCCATTTGTTTCCAGTATAAAAAAAATTAACCCAAACAATGTCATAGCTCATAGCTCAATAAACCCAACCCTTTTTACGAGTTAACCTGTGAATCAACCACAGATACTATATACACACAAAAACATCATCAGCAGGACCAACTTTTCCCATTTACACTGTGTAAGAAAGCTTATATCACACTGATGAAGTGATATGCTATTGCATGTATATCTCGGATCGATAGAGAGTGAATTAATTCACATAGCATGAGTACCATCACAAGGAATTTGGTGCGACGACCTGAGGACGATTTCAGTAATTAAGAGTTGGAACATTATAGGAACTCACACTAAAATAACTTACGATTAGAGATACACATGTCAATAGTGTAGTCTCGATGTCAGTGTGGGCCTATATCAAAGCTGTGTTATCAAGCAGCTACCTTGCTTACCCTTCAAACAAGTATACATGGTGAGGGCAAAAGAGTTAATATTTTGCTAGCTTATTTTTGTTTGTTATGTCTTACCTGGTATATAGAAGAGGAATCTATCCCCTATTGGGTATATCAGTCTTCTTTTATTGAGATATATTTTTGCTATGAGATAATATACATCTAGAGGGATAGCTCCGTGGTAGTACACTATCAGTGCAGGGCCACTATCAGGTATATTCTCCAATCCTTGAACCTCGTATCCTGGAATGTACATTTATAAATAAAAAAGGGAAGGATATTCAGGCCATACTACCATGAATTTTTCTTGTTCTTCAAAATCTGCTTCACAAATATTTAAACAAGCTATTTGAATAAAGCGAGCATGGTTTTTGATTCGGCAACACTGCACTTGGTAAAAATTAAATTCAACTAGTATTTAGGGTGGATTTTCAAGCGCAGAATATCATCATTCAATCAATTCAACCATCATTCGATGTTATAAAGTCTGATGATACCGCATCGTATAATCAAAGACGAGTAAAGTTTTCCCTTTAGTTCTAAGGTGAAGTCAAACTTGCTTGCATATTATAATTGATTGTGTAAATGACACACAATTACTCAGAAGATAAGACGAGAAAAAGGGCTGCATTTGATAATAAACAAACTCAAAATGAGTAAAATCTGAAGTATTATAGCTGATAATAGAGCACAAAAAGTATATTACCGTAATACCTCACTTATAAGGCACCGGCCTTATAAGTGAAGCACCTCCCTCGGAAAACATAAAAATGCCCCGGTTATAAGGGACCCCACAGCTATAAGGCACCCCTTTGAAAGGAGAACTGACCTCCATAAGATTCGAACTCGCAACCTCATGTTTACAAAGTACTGAGCTATTCAGCCTCTTGTACCTATAGACGGTTTTCTGAGCTCTGATTTAGGCCTCAATTCGGAGTTTTCCTCTCTCCAGTTTGGTACTTTTAACCCACGCCGCATAGGAAAAACGTGCTGAAAAGAGGGTTATCATGATAACCGCTTATAATAGGATAAAAATTATTTTTGATTCAGAATCTGCAGCATTGAAAACTCATATAGACATAGTTTGGGAAAGAATTTTAGTATTTGGATAGTCAATTATAGCATTTTCGGCCTGTTTTGCGGACAATTTGGCAGAATTTTCCATGAGTTTCGTCACTAAACATAAGATTTATCAACATTCAAGCCTCCAATGATTTGGAAACCTTGTCTCACATGGTTTTCAATGGTGCAGACTCTGTATCAAAACCCATTTTTATCCTAACATAAGCTGTTATCAAGATAACCCTATTTCAGAAGGTTATTCCTATGTGGCGTGGGTTAAAAGTACCAAACTGGAGAAAGGACAACTCCGAATTGAGCCATAAATAAGAGCTCAGAAAACTGTCTATTCAGCCTATTCAGCCTATTCACACTACTCAGCCTCTATTCATCCTGCTTGTAAGGCGAGGTTTTGGTCCAAGTCAAATATAAAAATGTTTCAAATGATAGCCGCGCCTATATGCTCCTCTCTTATAGGCTTCACCTATAAGGCACGCGCCTTATAGGTGAGGTATTATGGTAGATTTTTGAGTTATTACCATTTCTTTTAATCATCAACTGTCATCACTGCCAGCTAAATAAAACATAAATGTATCCTTTCTATGTACGGAACAAAAAGGTAAGGAAAAAATGATTGAGAGTTACATTTGCATTTAAAAAAAGAAGACCACTCGTCATAGATCTGATAAGAATATCAAGCTTTCCAATTTTACTGTCACCAGGGAGGTCTCCCACCCTCCCTGCTGTCACTGCCAACACCAACTGATAACATGTTAGATTTCGTCAACAAAAACAGGCGTCTGTGGCACCCTTTAGAATTAAGATATGGATTAGTACATCATTCCAATTTGGCTTGTAGTCTTAGCATACAGATCTAAGCATCAATCTTTAACCTCTAGCATATATTCTTTTTAAAGCTTTGATTTCTTACCACATTATCTTAGCTATGACTATAAATGCTACAGTAAAAATAATACAATTTTGTTGGAACAATTATCGGTTATCGAGTTTTCATGAACCTACACTCATAAATATAAACCGCTTGTTTTCTGCCTCTAGGGTATGTAATTCAATTATGTACAGTGTGCAAATTGGGCAAAGAATCATGTTGTAAGAAACTGACTAGCTTACGAATCCGGTACACTGTGTACACTATAGTGACACAAGTATAATTGAACAAGTCATGTGACCTGCAGATAAGCTGCAAAACAAGCAACATATCAGAATCAAGAGGCATGGCCTTGTTGAAGTGGCTAAGTATAATGTCAAATAGTTTAGAGTTGGTGGGCTAAGTAGCTACACAATAATAATAGAAATGAAGTATCACATCCACAAATCATTGTATGGGTGGACACGTAAGTATAATGTTTTACGTAAAAAAACTACTCACCATGCCACACTGTAGCTTGTGCTTCCCACAGCACTGCGAGTGTCTGGCGGGCTCCGTCCCAAAAGTTATGATGGTATGCCTCATGAAGTTCGCTTCTCCATTTGTATACAGTGAGAAAAAGCGCTGATGCATACAGTAATATCACTATGACAACAGGAAGTACCAAGAAACAGATAATCGGATACCAGACAAGGCCGATGTACTCCAGGACAAGGTCAGGGTCAAAACCACCAATATCTCCAACTAACCACACAAAATATGTGTACAGCAGCTCTGAAACAAAAAAAGTAATAATGAGGTAATTAATCAACTAGGATTTACTTTTGATATATTTTGTGAATGTTTTGTTGATGAATATATTAGGCCTACATATAGTCCGTAATATAATTATGATTGCCACATGAATGTATGTCCTAATAAATATGGCGATTATGTTCATTGTATACCATGCCATACCCACCAAACGAAGCAAACAGCTACCCTGTGTGGAGAAAAATGTCAATCACTTTTAATAAATTCTGCATATCATTTGATTTTTTTTAATTGATTACATGTTTAGAAAACACTTTCAGCGACAATTTTTCAAATTAATTTAAAGTAGGTTTTAATTGGTAACAAAGGAATACACTTACCCGTGCTGAAATAGTAGACCCAGTGTAATGTCTCTATAATTCTCTCCATGATCTCAGTATATGCTGAAGTATCCGTGTGTGAGCTTAATATATCTGCTGTGCAACACTCAGCCATGCAACTTATTATGTCATGATATCATGCCTGAAAAGACATGAAGTGTTATTTGTGTTACTTATTCAACTTCCAGATTCGAAGGTTGACAAACCAAACTATGAAGTTATATTTAGTATTAATTTTATCTATCCAGGAGATTTTTTTGGAAGCAAATCATTTTTCACTGTTACGGTTCTAACTTCTTCAGACTTATATATAGTGCAGCTTCCGGACTCTCTCAAGAAAATTAATTTTAAAAAAAACACGCGCACCTCTTGCATCGAACTTATCATCTAACCACAATTGACATATTATTCAGGGACTACAGCTAAATACAAGCCCACTATAGTACTATTGGCACTATTGGGGTAGGGACAGTATCCACCAAGCAGGCACTTTTGCTTGTGTTTGTGATAGGGGATATATATGGTTAGTGAAATTTATAAGACGTTCAGTAAGTTGGTCTAGTGATGTGATGTTGGCAAGTTCCCCTTCACTCCTCAAAGCTCATAAAATAATGATAATTTTATGATGATATATATGACTTTGAGCCTCACTCATTCATGTCCCTTTTTTTATATTTGTGTCCTGGCGAAGAAGACCTGAATGGAGCAGATCTATCAGGTTTTGGATAGGTTATTGGAAATCTTAGAATACTCTACCTAACCCAATTAGATAACAAACACACTGCAAAATTGAAAAAGAACTTGTAAAAAAGTGTAAAGTTGGAAATAAATCAATTCAGACAAACCGGAAATGAATAATAACCTGAAGTGGGCTCGTGGTTATTTAGAAAATAACAGACTACACAATTTCATTGGACAAATGAAGCATCCCCAGTCATTAATTGGCTCATCAAATCTTCCTCTATATTTAGCTCGAAATCCCACTAGGTTTCTGCACTGTTGTCAAAATTGGGAGTATTTTCTTCAGTGGTTGCTGGAAACTGGTCAATCAGGTGTACATCCAAAAGTCAGAAGAACATCTATTCACAGCCTACTACTCAATGTAAGAACATATATAGATAGTTATGCAATCAAAATAAATATAATGCATGAGCATTCAGACCAGTAAATCTGCTGAACAGCCACAGTGTGCCCTGGGATTTTGTCCCCAACCCATGCATGCCAATACATACTTACTATTGTCAACAGTGTGCAAGAGGTACACAGTCAATGTTATGCACCTGTATAACCACACCAGGGACTAGAGTAACATGTCACGCAGACCTTAACTTGGGCTGCATGCCTACAAACATCTTACATACTTTGCTATGCTTTGTCCTTGATCAACCAACCCTCCCCTTTGAATGTCTAGATTTTATGATGTGTTGCTGTCTGTGCGTTAAAATGCAAGCAAATAATGAAATTTTCCATGCTGTTTACAGTGCATAGCTTTCCTACTTGTAGAATGAACATCCCTCCTGATGATGTAAATGATTTGAATCGTGGCCCGGCGGGGGGTAATCCTATCATCAATGCGGTGTGGGATATTGGCAGCGCTATTCTCAATGCTAACAGAGAATGGACTGGGGCTCACGACCTTGCAGCGAGGATCGCTGTCCCAATAGCAGTGCTTGCAGTTACAGGTAAATTGATATGGATTGCGTAGCTTTTGTTGAATTAGGCCCGTTGATGCAAAAGTACAGCCCTAAACATACAATCAATGCAGTCATGTACGTATGCTTGCGCTTATATTTGCAAAATCAAATGCCTTTAATGGTGGAACAATTCATACATTTATTGTCGGCATCAATATTTATTGCTAGGTCTACTGCTGTCAAAAGAATATGGTGTCCTTAGAGCCTAGATAATCTATTGTCTCATGTGTCCCTATACATATTCAAATACACAAGCGGTGCAGTCCACTAATAACGTTTTTTTCTCAAACCATTTTTTAAAATTCCAAAACTATGTTAATAGCCAGGCCTATTCAGGCCTAGCCAGGGTGTCAACTGTCAATGGTGGTATTTCCTTGTGTATTTGTCTCATCTTATCCTGTCTTGCATTCCTTTTGTGTATGTAATATTGGTTTACAAGGTGTCGGATCAATAATTTTAGGATATGTGAGAGCATCAAACCAAAAGAAACACGAGGAGTTAGACGCTTGGAAGAAGAGTATTGAAAAACAGGAATCAAAACTCAAATCAGACAAGCAGGCCTTTGAGAGTGCTAGAGGTTAGGTCCAAATAAACTCCCCGTTATTCATAAGCTAAATATGGATGTTTTTTTTTTAAAATCATTGCAAAAATATTTTGTGGAATGTGGATATTCCTATAACCCAAACATGTCGTACAGCCAGGAAGGGTAAAGTAGACACAGGAGAAAATAAATAATGAAATTAATGGATAGCTAGAATTTACTAATCCCCATTTATTTATATCAACTCCCTCCAAAGCTAGTGAACATTCAGTTGGCCCAAATTCAGCCAAAGCCAAAGATAACTGAAACTGTAACTGAAAAACGTCACTTGGATTTTATTGATGTTGGTTAAGATCACAAGATTGAGAAATAAGGGCCGCTGTCTTTGGCGCAGCCGCTGTCTTTGGCGCAGCCGCTGTCTTTGGCGCAGCCGCTGTCTTTGGCGCAGCCGCTGTCTTTGGCGCAGCCGCTGTCTTTGGCGCAGCCGCTGTCTTTGGCGCAGCCGCTGTCTTTGGCGCCAAGTTGCTCTCAGTTTGCGGCAGGTCGGAGCACACCTGGGGCACAGAGCCCAGTAGTCATTAGACTGCAACCAAGCACCTCTCACGCTTGTGTGTTACAGGTGAGGCGCTCTAACCAACTGAGCAACCTCCTACCTACTCCTACTATTACTTGATGCCTTTTTAGATATGTTAAAAAAATACATAATAATATGTTGTTCATTTTATGCAGGAGTATCATTGGAGAGGCCTGTTGATCAGCAGATTGATGAGTTGATGGAACAGGGAAATCGTAGAGCACATCAAGCTGTCAAAGAAGTGGACCGTATGCAGCAGCCCATACAAGAGATACTGAATATAAAATGCAGCCCAAGAAGATCCAAGGAGCTACGGGCACCTCTCGAACAAAAGCTCAGAGCTGGGTAATTATTCACTCATCATATGAAGAAAATTGTGACTCCTTATAAAATTCTGGTCAAAAGTACCCCTGGAACAACACTTCCCGGTGTACAAGCCGGCACATCGCTTTGTTTACAGAAGTATATAGAGTAAAATGAAAGCTTTCCAGGCTGCTTTCTAACAGTGGTTGTCCTCTCTCCAATTAGGTTATCTTGCACAAAAAACAGTGTAGGAAAATGGTGTTGATATGGCTTCATCTAGAAAACTACTGTTGTAGGCTTAAATCAAGGAGTGTATTTAACTCCTTGCTTAAATTAAGACTGATTTGGCATATACAACATTGAAAACTCATAGTGGCATGGTCTGTTTGAGATCATATATAACCGTATATAGGTTCCAGTTTGAGAATCCAGAATCGTTGTCAACTTGACTGGTCAGTGCTGAGATAGACAAGATTTTGAGTACCATAATTATTTTCTAACCTTTCTGAAGTTTCTTATGGTTCATAAGCTAATTGGAAAGGAGTTCAAACAAACCAAATATGGTTCTCCAGATAATGTAATTTTGATTTTATTTGTATATTCCGCATATGTTGAAGGTTGCCTGAATGTGGACGGGACAGAAATGTTTTTATTCATTATAAACGTAGTTATATGTTTTATTTGATACAGACTGCTGGCAGAGCCTTCTCCATTTGATGGGTACGGCAACCTAAAAGTACAAATCCTAGAGGACACTATAAACATACTAGAGAAAGATATCAGACATTGTGACTATCCATACCCGTTTGGTACTGGTAAAAATGGAGAACTATATAAGATTTATCGAGACAACTGGAAACTAAAGATTGAGCTAGAGAAGTACAAACACGTTGTCGATCGATTAAAGAGTTCCTCTGCCCAACAGAGGACAAAACAAGCTAAAGCACCCAATAAAAATACCTCATCAAAGTTTGCATTTTTTGGTGGAAAGTAGCGCTTTTCAACATTTGAGATTGTCATGGTATTATTGGTGCCCCCCCCCCCCCCAGATGCATTTTGTCTGCTAGGAACGATTTTGTTGATGAAAGTGTCTTCAAGTTCGGATTATTTTTCAATACTATTTGCATGCAACTGAACTGCCATGGCTTGTTATTCAAACAATACATACAGATTAGATAAATAGAGTATCATATCTTTCTGTAAATCTCGGCTTATTGATAGCGTGTTTCGAAGGAAATGAGAAACTGTATAATATAGTGAATATTTGTCATTATGACAAAAATATCCTGGAGAGCCAACCATCATAGCCTAGATCTAAACCATGATTTCTGCGAGAGTCTCAATAAATCTTATCTTGAATCTTGTCTTGAACTCTAATAATTCTTCTCTTGTGTCTTATAGTTAACCATTCTCACTGCGCCTACGTCTCAAATGCCTTATTTCTCACCAGGGTTCCCAAGCCGATCTTATTTACAATGTTAATCGAGGGAGGTTAATCATCCATTTGGGTTACTTTCTCATGTTGGCTGCATTGTGATTCAGACCTGACCATTAATGAAGTTACCAGGGAGTTTGATTTTTCTATATGTGTGTAGTGGTTAGAAATATCATTGTCCCCAGATTTTTTATAATTTATGCTAAAATGAGGAATTAAATTTATTTGTCTTGGCGAGTTTATGCCAGTGTACAGTGTACTTGGTTTTGATAACATTGTGTGTCATGTCATTGCGTTTTACTCAACTCTCTCCGCTATAATAATAGCTCCACATTCAGTTATACACGATGCCATCGTGTCATCTCTTAATTCATAAATTATCTCCATTTGTTGTGTCAGGTTTAGTACAACTTTGACTTTTAAGTTGATGGTGTTGTATTAATTTAAAAGCTACGGATTCTCACACTTCAATTCTTTTTGCGATCACTGAACTTACCTAGGGCGGTTAAGCGTACGAGATGAGAACATTCAATATGAACAGCAGAAGCGCTCCAATGGTCATATTGGTCATAATCTTGAGTGTTATACTCTGCTTATATCTGATGCATGCGGATTATCTATTTGCTGTACCTTACTTGTCTACCATCCCTGAGAGCGGATCAGCTGCAATGGAGAGAACTATAGCGCAAATAAGAACACTGTATACAAACGAGGTTGGAAGTTACTACAAAGAGCGAAAGGCCTTAATGTTCCATTCGCTAGAGAAGTACGAATCATGGTGGACTGATACAACTAAGGCGAAGAAACTGAGACAGATTGCAAACTTAAAACTCCTAGCAATCACGCAACAAACCAGGAAGCACAAAGTTAATTGTACACCAGAGACGGGTTCAGCAGCAGTAAAAGAAGCAAATAAACAAATTTTGAAGAAATTACTGGTACCTACACTGCAAATGATTTCTTTGCTTCCCACACCACAGAAAATAGGAGTGGAGCAGCTCTACCTTGACCAGATTGGGTTTTATGTAAGTACAGAACTCTGGACACACTCATCTCCAAAAAAATAGTAATCTGTATCGGATAGTGCACTCGCATCTGAGTATTAATATGTACCCTCCTTGCATAGAATAGGTCAGCGATGAGACGCAACAATTTTATATAATTGATGGTAGATGCATGGTGCTACCCTGAGTTCCAATTCCAGCTGTTTGGTTCTCAGGCTGTTGGGTAAAAAAGATGATAGGGCAAAAAACTGCAAGCACAGCGTCACAACCCTATATACTTCAACAAAATTTATATCATATGATTTTTTTTATTTTGGAAGCATCATTATCTGCGTATTTTTACCCTGATGTGAAAAAAAAGCATTAAAAACAATAATCGAGGCAATAACAAAACCTGTGAAATTGAGCAAATATAATGTTGCGTCTAGTCTTTGCTTCACTGCTTCAACATGCTATGTTAATATTGTATTGTAAATGTTAACCCTTATGATCTATTGTAATCATACCAAAAATTATAATATTCCAGTGAAGAAATTGATAAAAAAAAGGTAAATATTCTCATGACAAGAGCTGATGGCATCAGAGGTAGTGCTCTATGAATAGGAATTGGCCGTGGTTCAACAGGTAGAACATGGGTGTTTGATTCCAAGCGGATTGCGGTGGTGTCAGGAAGGGCAGCTGAACTCAAATGCTCCTGTGCCACAACAGTATACAGTCCATAGACCCGTACTGATAAAGAAAAAAAAGTAACATAAAGGTTTCTGACAAGATCGAGAGCCTATGAACAAGCGTGAGTTTTTTTTATGCGACTATATAAGTTTCTTACAATTGTCTATAAATCACTACACTGTTGATTTGTGTGTTTGTTTCAGGAGTTTTCCTTTCCATTTGCAAGCTTCTTGGACCTGAAGTTGATATCCCTAACTGGGAACTGCCTGCGCAAGATCGATACAAATTTTATTGAGCTGCTAACACAGTTGGACGTCCTGGACTTGCGATTTAACCAGCTTCAGACAATCGATTTCAGCTATTTAGCATTGAATAGTCTCAGTCTCCTGGATCTGAGCTATAATCCGATACAAAAGATGGAGCTGATGAAGCTTGACACGTTCCATACTGATACCATTATCAATATGCGCTACAATCCTCTGAATGATATAGACTTTTGTTATGACAAGTCACCCGGCGAAGGCGCGATGAAGTCTCCTAAGATATTTGTTGGCACCGGTCACTCAATCCTGTGCACGTGTAAGATAATAAAGCTTGATAAGATAATATTGGGCAATAAATGTATCAGGGCGACGACTGATCTACAGACTTGCCCCGACTCTAACTTGTGTGAAGACGCGACCCCTCCTCCACCAGTACCGAAATTTGATGAAAATATGCTCAAGAATCTTATGGCTCCTCTCTATGGGGATGATGGCCATGGCATAAAACTACGTAAGATACTGGCTGCAGATACTCTACAGGAGCCTTTTGATGATGGTGACGAAACGGTGGTGGAAGAGTTTGTACAATATCTCCCTCCACGGTATATCGCCGCTCTGGTCACATGTCTTATCCTGGCAGTGCTGCTATGTGTCGCAGGTTGCTGCATCCATCGCATATCCAGAACGCCTGAGAGAGTACAGACTAAGCCAACTGGCGAGCGGGATGAGTTGGGAATGAGCCCCTTAGTAAGGGATGACAATATTCCTGGCAAATCTAGAGGGGCCAGACCTGATGGTCCATAATGGTCCTTTATGAACATTACATGTGCTGTATCGGACACATCAGACAACGTTTAACAGAAAGGTTTTGTTTATTTTTGGTTGTTACTTGATTTTTCTTTAATAAATTCTGCTTGGCAATTTGTCTGTTTAGCAAACTGCAACTGTGTCGGTTTTTGAAAACCGGACCAGCTACTCCTCTGTCCGACACTTCATTTCTGAATCAAAAAAGGACAAGTGACAAAGTTGGTAATTTATTAGATTTAAAAGTACTACTATCCATGTCCAGCTCATAGTTTATGAGAGTCCATCTTGAGAGGCAGTTTAATCAAAAAAACATAAGGGACATGGCACAAATTCAGTATTGAACACTTGAACGCATACCTCAGCAAGATCATGTTGCAGCCCGCGGACTATTTTTAAACTTGGACAGACTTGTAATATAATCAGTTTTGTCCTGCCAAAATGTTTGATAGATCCATCCATCCAATACATATCACATGGTATAGACTTAATATACTACCTAGACAGGCCAATAGCATTCAATACTGTCCCACTTAAATAGTGTGACATGACATAATTAGTTTGTGCTGTGAGCCATAGTTTACTATATATCCATCAATGAAATAATGTGAAAAATCAAGGGAAGCTGGGCATGATATCAGCCCCTGTCTGTCCAGCCCCTTATTATTCACACACAAGAAAATTGGTGAGTTTATGTAAAAGACCTAACCGCACGAGATGGTATTCATAATTTGTCTCCGGAACCAGAACTTTTTATGATAAGAGACAATCATTAGCCAATAAATGTTGAAACAAATACAGCGATTTATCCTCAGCACTTCCATCACTACTATAAAAATGTAAAGAATACCTATAACACAAGATCACAAATATTTTGTTGGATGAGTCAGATCTAAGCACCAGCACCACCACCATTATCATTTTTTTCCTTAAAATTATTCGAAGTTGTGACTAAACACAACCAGTCTGCTCAAATTGGATTGCTAATTTTATTGTCGCTTCACAAGGAAGAATAGATCTGTGCTGTTAAATGAGTATGTAAACTACAGATAGCTGTTGTTCCTGAGTACGTATGATGAATCTAGAGTATGTGACAATAACTTAAAATTATTATACTTCAGTACTGTAGTCAAAAACTAATGGCCTTTACCGTGGCCAAACTTAATTTTGCTGATGCAGGTAATGTTCTTTGAGTTTATAAATGTGATAACGGCGTCAACAGTGAATGTCTATTGCTTCCCCTACCTATACACAGAAACAAGAGCCTGAAAAAAAAGTTATAACTTCCAACACAGCTAATGCACAGTAGCTACTTTCCAAGTTGTATATTTGTAAGAATTGGTTAATATTCATACTTATCTTCTCTCGGTCATTAGGCAGATAACTCAGTCACCTTGATCCTTATTGGGCATTATTATGAATGACGTTTATTCCGCTCTCCAGCATTTCCTTTCATAGCACAGGACAGGTTCAATGAAAATTTAGTTACTTCAAGTTCTCTGACTGAGTGAATGATCTGTGATTAAGGTATCTCTTCTCTGCATTCGTGTAACAAATGACATCCCCATATTGTATCCACTGTTTGATTGAACTGATTGGTGAGTGATAAAAATGAAGTCTCTATACACATATTTATTAGGGTAGGTGGTGCAAGGTGAAGGTGGGTGGTCAACATTTCAATCATCAAGCCTCCTTGATCATAGGGATAGTAGCAAGGAGTGACAGTACAGCAAGGAGTAACATGAGTACACTAAAACTCAATAATCATAGTAGGTAGTCATTGATTGATAATGATTGACTCATTGGCCTGGACTGGTTGATCAAAGTTAAGTAGTGTTTTGTAGAAGTAATAAATGAAATAAATAGATAGTAGATAGTTAACAAATTATTCATCACTCATCATCTGCTTGCTTATTCCTCCCATAATTCTTGTCGCTGCACTCATGCTGAGCAGAACATGTAACTACTATCATCCATACTGCTCAGCAGCATATTACCATGGGTATAACTGCTGTTATTATGTCACCTGACATTGCTTGATTGAGGGTTGATGAAGGAGCCCATTCCTCAACCCAGTCACAGTGACAGTGGGTAGGTATGTATGGGACTCGAGTCTTAGTTTTGTGTCCCTGAAACTTGCAAGCGGCATGTTTTTTGCCCACATAATATTCAATGTCAGTGTCGACCACCCTAAATCGTACTCACTGGACTATCATTGTTAAAAAAACAAGCTCATGAAGTTGGGCAAAGGTGGTTAGGAGGCAGATAAGATTCCATAGGCCTACACAGCCACAGATTCATCCTCTCATCATACAAAGTTGGTAAGTAAGGCATGTTATATTGAGAGTGGGCAGATGAGGCATGTAGCCTTGAAATTCTTTTCAATGTCAACCTTCACCACTCTAGCTGCATACTTTTCCCAGTAACTTGTTGTAGATCGGACGGCCATACACATTGTTTTACTGTATGGTGCCAGTCTGTATTCACCACTGATATGCTTTGACTGCTTAATCCAAAGCTAACTGAAGCCCCTAAGCCTTGGAACTCCTAAACAAGCCAGGCCAAAGCCGATCACTAACTATATGATTTAACTCCTTAGATTGTCGGCCTATGTATGTGCTGAATGATAATTTATCATAGTACTAGCATATGAAATATGGGAGCACTTACTGCCTGGTTTATCATATATCAGGGTGCCAAATATGAGGTGCAGCCACATTGAGAGTTTTAGCAAAGACTCAGTAAACAGTGCCTGACTATTCTGCCTATCTGTAGGAACATGAGTCGGTGATGGAGGGAGGGGATTATTATCTACCCTAATATTTTTCAGTAACATCAGAAAAAGTATGAAACAGTTCTGCTACGCCACTTGTCATCTATACATGCTTGCTGTAGCTGCATCAAGATATCATTGTTTGGCTGTATGAGGGTCAAATTGAGGAATGCTATCTTACATTGTCAAATAATACTTCGTACACCGAGTGTTACCACATGTTCATTGATGGCCAAGTCTGAAGATGAGGACCAACCATTCAGCTTTTCATACACTCGTCACTGTCCTTAATATACCTGGTCGGCTTATCATGTTGTCCTGACTTGTCTGTCTCCCGGGTGCTCTCACTATCATCTCTATGACAACAGTAAAACATGTGAACTCACTCAAGTAGAACTGTATCTAGGCAGTCGTCAATAAATCTAGATTTAGCGTGACAAATCAGCCTGGTCTGACATGCTTGGGCTCACATAGTAATACTATGGCTCAGCTTTGCGCTCTCGATTGGGACATTCATGTAACATTCTTGAGCTGCTAGTGAAGTCTCGGCAATGTGAAACAAATTACGCTCTTCATTTCACAAATCCGGTTTCGTCAACACTGATTGAGTATTACTCTGACTGTGGTTGTCCTTTATCCTGGTTTAGGTGGAACATTTTCTTCTGTCAATGAGAGCAAAGCAATGAGGAGTGTATTATAGACCGGTTGATGCTAACGGATTATTGTGCTGGGTTATCTTGGAACTATCTATACTAGATTGGATTACCCTCAAAACTTCGGTAAGTTACCAGTCGTAACGTACAATTTCAGCATAATTTTTGGGTCTCACCCCATACTCATGTTATCAAGCAACGATGCTTCATCGCCGCTCATCACTTTGCTTCTGATCAACAACAGACTGCTTAAACTTGAAAAGCTGTTGTCATCACTTAAAACCTCTTTGCAGATTTTTAGAGAAAAACAGAGGACCTCACCATGGCGGGTATGGGTAAAGTTAAAGCCCTGCAGATCTGGTGTAGGAACAGAGTGAATGGATATCGTGATGTCGAGATTACCAACATGACTACCTCATGGAGAAGTGGACTGGCATTCTGCGCGCTTATACACAAATTCAGGCCTGATCTCATGTAAGTAGAGGGTTTGGTTGCCTGGTTATCATCTTGATAAACAACGCTATTGCTTTTCCCGAGATGTCATTGAGATTTAAAGTTACATGCCCTGTGATGTAACTGTGGGTTTGAAATTCGATTGGCCTCGACTATCGTCTAAGATATTGGTATACATTGGTATGTCAGTTGTGTCAAACTGAGCAGCCTGAGAGGGGAAGGGGTAGGGTTTAAGCTGTCAAGTGGCGGTTACAGAAAAGTTTTTATTTATAGCGATAAGCTTGCTGTAAAGTTTTTGCACCTGTTGAGCGCAGTCAATTATATCCAGCCGTTTTCATGGACCATTTGTCAGCCGGAATCCATACCAGAAAGTTATAAAAACACGAAATCATTTCTACTCTGTCGGACATTACGTTGACAGAAAAGCGTTGACAGAAAAGCGCATGACCCAAGTATAATTATGGGGCAAGCAGCACATTGCAGTCCAGATGTAATTGAATGAAACCTGAGACTGGACAAAGCATATGCGTAATCGTTTCGGAAATAGATATCCATAATAACCTGGTCTGCCAAATGAAATGAATGAAAGCATGTTTTTTATTCCGAATAATCAATCAGGTTTCAATGAACGCATTGTATTGTCTCAATTCAAAAAGAGGCTAGACTTTGAGTCTTAACAGATTTCCGATAAGGTCTGTCGCCATAAAGCCCCCAACATTTGCCGAATTATTTGGAAATATTGATGAAATCTGTAATTATTATTGGATACATGATCACAACAAATGAATCAATATTATTCTCACATTTTCCTTTGAGGGAATACCCATCAGGGCTATTATAAAGCTACTGATTCCTGTTTATGATAACAAGGAACATGAATCCGAATGTCTGAATGAATCATTTATGAACGAGAAGGCACCAAAGTGCTTACTAATTGCCTGTTGTTGTCAAAATTGACGTAAGAAGCTGTTTATCAACTTGCGAAAAAGTTGTAAAAATATTCATCAAGTAGCAATTACAACTGATTTCAAGATGTACTGGGAATTCAACGATACACTTATCTGGCAAGTTATATAACAGCACATGTTATAATAATTCTATTCCCCCCTCCGCTCATGCGTTAAGGACAGCAATTAGAAGCTCATATCAGAGATGACATAAAGGTGTGAAATAAGGACGATGTGCTCTTAGGTAATTTGGAAACTGAACAAGTGGCCTATAATTGTGTTCATGAGCACTTGGGACAGGAATGCATGATTGAATAGGCTTCCTTGCTCCAAGTATTTAGCACTGGTAAATGCTTGTGGTGATTCCTTATATTTCACAAACTCGCTCAACTCTCACTTGACAGTATTTATTGTCAACTGCCCTCAAATTGGTTTGATCCTTGATGATGCTCACTTGAACGTTCCTGTCCATCATTCTGCATGGCAGCGCCAACTTGAGCCACTCATGTCTCTTTCTGGATATTATCAGGTATCATACCAGTCATGCTATTAATTCACCATTAATCCTCAAAGGAGTGAAATAATCAGAACATGAAAGTCTTATATCTGTGTGAAACAATCCTGTGGACCAGAATGTACCGTCAGACTTGTCATCTATACGATATGTTAAGTTGAGGGATTATCACACAAGTGACTCACTCTTATAATATGATAACATAGACAAAAAGTTGTCTTTGTTGTAGATATAGGTCTAACTATCAACTGCTCTAGTTACACGGCCACAATTTTTTTATTCCTACTCTGTGCTAAACCTATCCCTGAAATAAGTCATTGCATGCTGAATTGAGCACCAGCCCGACATGCTAAATTGGTGAAACACAATAACATAAGTGGTTAATGATCTTGCAAAGATCTTTTCATCAAGATTACCAGTGCATCACAATGACAATGCTTCTCTATAGAACCTGCAGAAAACCAAAATCCTTTGAGTGGTAGACAGACAATTTATACAAAGTTGGCTTACATTGTTCTGGGTTTAATGTAGTTGACTAGTTAGACTTTGCCTAGCTGACAATAGTACAAATGGTTTTCCAACTGTTGAAAATGTCCGCCCCTTGCCTCTGCTAAATAACGATAAATAAGCGATACCACAACGCATACCCTAGTAGGAAGAAAAGTTTGTCTTTTCATACATGCCTGAAATAGCTAAATTTACATAATGAGATTCTACCACAGCTAGCCTGAATTTAGTGCTAGCTAACATAGAGTCTTCTTCAACTAACCAACTTAATCTCTAGCTAACATAAACTCCTCTAGGGTAGCTTGTGTCCAAGCGTTCTCTTGATCGTCTATATGTAGGTTGGTGAATTCTTCTGATACTGTCTGTGCTCATATAGTGCCAGGATTTTTATATCCATAAATTATAGGTCTCTAATGTGTAGCCAAGACCCATGCGGCTGTCCACTCTCAGATAGTGGGGTTCCTCTACCACCTCCATACACCAAAATGTGGGCCCCTAGATTAACGTCCCGTCCAATAAGGTAAAGGTTGTAAGAGAGTGAGAGGTTGCCAATAACTGAGTAGATTTGATTGTTTGTTGATATAATCGGTTATTATAAGTAATGAACAGGTATATGTCTGATCTTATCTAGCAGGGTGCCCCTCCCTACGGTTATCACACGGCTTCCTTCGAGCCCTCCAGGCCTCTGCAGTGCACGCCGGAACACCTGCAAGGAGATTTATGATATATTACATAACGGACATACTGTTACCTTATTATTGGTCAACTGAGTGTTTTTGTTAGATGATCTAGGGTAAGATTACCCTCTGCCTGTCCTGAGATCGGCCTCAATTACTGACTAAACTGTGTTTGGTGATCCTGTTATGCCTGCAAATTTGAATAATGGTTCCAATCTGTGCCTGTGAAAATTGGAAAATGAGGCCTTTCTCTTCGCTTAAGTGGTCTGAGTCTTGATGTGAAAAGCTCTGATTGTCACCTAGGCTAGCATGAGGAAACAACAGAATTGTCAGTGATTGAATGCGTTGGCCTACTAATTGCTTCAGACCTTGCACTGTGGAAATAACAACCGTCACAATACCCTTCGGTTTAGTGTGCCATTCATTTCTTACCTGGATATTTTTAGGTGAAAACATTGCTTTAGAAATATTGATGATTAATGTGATGGGCCAGAATTCTTTGAAGGTTCAATCACGTTATTACCCCTAGCTCACCCATACATCACTCATCTATCACCTTACATACCGTTGCCTAGGTTTTATTACCCAGATGGAAAGCGTTGAGATTGATTTATGGCAGGTTTGCCACAAGCCGTGAAGACATTTAGGTGCTTAGAGACTTGAGGATGAGCAATTTTTTTAACTGTGATTACTAATTACTGATGATGGCATTTTAGCTCTGTGGCTTTTTGCCCCATTTAGAAGACCGCAGGATTCTTTATCTTAGCCTAATCTGACTAAGTTGTCACCTTTTTTTGTGGGTGAAGGTCGTTGTGTAAGAGTGGATTGTGTGAATGCCATCATCTTACTAATGGTTGGATGTTACCATCCCTACAGCTGCCAGGCCTTCGCCACTTACACCAGTATTTTACCAGCTTTGAATTACATTGGTACCCATGTAGGACGGATCTTTCCTTGCAATTGATTAGAACAATGTTCACCGTTGTCAAACAATGGCGTGAGAGCCCATTATATCAATGCGTGCTGGTAGCCGGGTATCTCATTGAGTTGCAACTTCTTTTTTTTTCGGGTATGCTGTCCAAGGCCAGGTTCATTTGCACTCTTCGACTTTGACTTCAATTTTGAGGCCCATCTTGATTAGCGATGATAAGCAAAAGCAAACTTCAACCCACAAACCTAACACTTCACCTGAGCTCACAAATTATTTGTGTGTCTACATATTTCGGTGTTTTACGTCTATACAAACAAAGATCACTGTATCAAATTTCAAGCCTTTGTCAAACATATTTTGTTATCATAATCAGTAGCTCAAAAATTCAGTCTTTTATTCTCAGTATCCATATAGCCATTGTACCCAGTGACAGTACTGAGTACTGATTCACTTGATAGGGATTACGAAAGATTTCTAGATTTTCAAACACATCTTTTTCTCAAGAATATCAGAAGACAAGCCATGGTGTCATATGTCATGTCATGATGGGTTTGTGACCTTCGGGCCTTCAAGGTCTTCACTGGTCCTAAAACTTGACCAAACTTGACGTCATACTCGTGTAATGAAATAACTGTAACAGCTGTCAGTGCAGGGATGATACCCAATTCTTAGCCTGAGTGTCCAAGCTGTTTCGTCTCGAGTGATAGTGACATTCCACTACCACCCCTAAGAAAAGTTACAAAACAGCTTGGAATCTCATAATATTAAATACTTCTTGTCAGGGGGCCTACATTTGTAGTATTCTTCTAGTTACCCTACTTTTATGCTGACACGGCCAAATCAGATGGTTTGACTCAATCAGCTGACTCAAAGTCTTATGTTTTTCCTCATGTTACTGTCTGTGATGTAATATGAATGATAATATTTATGTCTGCGCCGCGTGACCCTGTGTTATCTATTCTATTGTGTTTTGTTTCAGTGATTACGAGTCCTTGTCCAAAGAGAACGTCCTGGAGAATAATGCCTTGGTAAGTGTATCTCTGACATGCAACTGTCCGATGTAGCATCACCTACCTACGACCACTGTCAGTGCATATGCAAATCGATGTTTTTAAACTTTGCAAACCATCCTGACTGACTAGGAACAGCCAGCAGAATTATTATTTATTATTATTATTTACTGTATGATGACCTTGTGTTTTGTAAATATCACAGGATGTGGACTAGTCTGCATAGCTACCCTGTAGGCTTGTGTGACCTATGTATAGATCAGAGTCATGGAAAAACAGCGTCAGACGGACCTTTATTTGCATCATATAAAGCATATTGGAGCCTATGAAGGCTGGGAATATCCTGTTGAATGATGTCATTGAATGTTTGTATCAATAATTAGATCCATATTTTGTTTTATATGTTGTTGTTTCTTTTTGCAGGCGTTTGATGTTGGAGAGAACCTGGGCATCCCAGCGCTCCTCGACGCCGAGGATATGGTGCGATTGGAGACGCCGGACAAACTCAGTATTATTACTTATGTTGCTCAAATGCATAACTACTTCAAAGACCACGAGCCAGGTATGATTATCACAATTATAAGATTCTGACCTGATGGCTGGCGCTGCCATGGATTTAATCTTAGTCTAATCCTAATTATAAAATATGCTGCCATGAGCAATGCTCAGTTTGACATGGTAACATCAGGGTCTGGTTTCCCTGACATTCTGATTTACGAACAGATCATCTACATAATCCATCTACAGAGGTTAAAAATAGGATGCCGAAGGCATAATCAATACGCTTAAGTGATGACAGTAGTGATTGACTGAAGACTAAACAGTTTCTGCACTGCATTCCATTGTTTTGTCCTATTATCATTCGCTGACTACATACCTTGAGCCTGTATATTGCCCTGTCTTTGCTTTGTGGCCTCAACCCAAACAAACTCCCACCAAGTGCAAATTAATTTGCTGCCGATGCCCTGGGAGTTCCCACTTTTACTCGCTCTAATCTTCATCAACCATTGTTGCCTTGGTTTGTTATTATTCCGCTGTCACATTCCAAGCTGGGATTCTCATTACTTCATTGTTTACAATCTGCTAGTAGTTTATTATGTATACTTTCATCTACTTGGCTCAGAGTGTACTATTGTTGGTGCTGCCTTTCATGTGTTGTTCTTTGTTTTCTTGCTAATAATGAGAAAATGATTGACTCATTTTGACTGTTAGTTCCCTCTTGTGGTGAGCAGTTTGTCCACCTATGCTGAATTTGGACATCAAAGTTCCTGCTTTCTGCTGAGCAATTAGTACTCTCTCATGTGACGTTTCCTGTCACCATCACTGACTTGTTGTCCATGATGACAACACATTCCTTTCTGATGTCATCCTGTACTATGGCGGGTTTCTGTCCCATGGATATCATCTCGCCCTTATCCTTGTCATACTGTGGTACAATGATAAATCGCAATCCTCATTTTGAACTTAGTATTGTCAAATCATAGTACACTGTTATCTTATCTAAGGCAGAAGTTCTCCACTTCATACATACTACAGAGTAAGGATATATTCCTACTCTTGTGACTCCTTTATCATGAGTGATCGTTGGTTAGTCACCAGTATCTCTCTGATAATTACCATCACTCTCTTTCCCTGTGGTATGCCCCTCTCTACTGAGGTCGCATGAGGTCAATCACTTACAGATTAGATATAAAAACTATGCAATCTTTGTCTCTTTACCATCTCCTATGGTCTTCACTCAGTGTATTGAACTTGATTTGATCTGAGATGGTGAAAATAGTGATGACTGTTGTTCCGAGCAGACAAAGAGGTACTCGGTGATCCTGGGGAAACAAGCAACTTTCCATTTGAGTCATCTGACGTCATGGGAGCTCATTGTCTTGAGGCTGCCTCAATCCCGGGAATTCCGCTGTTATCCCATGATCACATGACCGGCACATGGTACGATTAGGTCATCCAAAATCCAAGTGGCTCATATTACCTTGAGTAGATCCTGAGTAGATCCGGCTGTTATATAATATTGATGTAAGAGTCATCTGATACATGTCGAGCAAGCTTTAAAGATTTTATACAATATTATTCTCTGCCGATCTCATTACCATTTATATAGTCTGTATTTATTGTACACCATCTGGCCTTCTGTAGTTCATCCATAGGTCATACACATTTATCAACTCTCTATAGACTATTCAGTCCTGTTTTCTCGAGGTATTTGGTTTTATGGACAGTTTAATGGCATAGCTCGGGTAATAATCCCTGTGATTCACAACTGAAATTAGAAAGTTTTATGTGATTATGAAATATTATTTTGATGGGCGGTTTCTGATCACAGATTAAGAATGCAATTAATCAGAGACGTGGCTAAATTTAAACCAAGTTGAGGTGGAAATAGTATCAAAACTTGAAGATTTGAAACACTGCCATGAACCTGTCTCAATTTGTGGGCAGGCTGTTCTGATTCTGGCTGTAGGCCTAATCTTCATGCTTTGAAGCTTTGAAGGTATGTAAATGTTTTCCTGTTTTTGATGTATGACTTGAGGGCAGAATTGAAATGATTACAGCCTTGACTGTCGAGAATAACTTATTAAGAAGTCGCTGGAGTAATTTCAAAGTGACTCATTCGTGTCTGTGCGCAATTTACAATAACAACAATAGTACATTATTATGATGGTGTTTTAAATAGGTTGAATTGTAAAAAATCAAGTCTGCGGTTTTTTATAAATCAACTAAAGAATTTTTTACTTCAGCGCTCATTTGACAATAAGTAACAAATCAGTTTGTCAGTAATCAAGCAATTGCGAATTCTTGAAAGTCTCTTCTCATGAATGGGGTTGGGCGCCTCGCAACAATCGTAATAAGCTTCAATTTCACACAATTTTCACTTTCACATATTTATAGTGGATTCATTTTGGCAAACTTGAAATTTCACCTGGTGTTAATTGAGATAAATCTAACTTTATTGTCAGTACTTTCATGATTAATGGAAAGGTCCATTAGCCAGGACTACAGAATCTCTCAGATCAATCTGGAGATAACCCCTAATAGCTGCCCTAATGGCTGTCTCTTTATTAGTCAAGGTGCACTCTGCTAATTGATACACCTCACCTATCTCATCCCCTTATGTTCCCTATCAGGTTCATCAACCTTATTTAATGGACTGTTTGACTGAAATTACTTGATTTCTTTGTAGTTTCTTGGTTATCTATTAGTCTAAATAACCTCCTCAAACCTAATTGTCTTCCCTTTCTCCTAATTGTCTTCACGCTGATTAGCCAAATCTGGTTTGCCTCGGTATACTTCTTTCTGTCTGTGGGTCTTATTTAGAATGGGGTCAAGAAGTGATATTGTCTGTGCCCTATTTCTAGTATAAGAACTTGATGAGCAAAGGCCTAAGTTTTCTAGATAGTTGATTGATATGTGGCGAGGTTTTTTCAAGTTTAAATGATATTTATTATCTCGGTGTAATGATGGATGTGCGGCAAGTGGTCGCCAATCCCCATTATAGTCCTGTTGTATACCAAATTCTTTCAGCGCCTACATCGGCCATGAAAACAGAAACAACCATCTGATCAACACATTATAATAGCTTACATGCCAGGACAACCAGGAGATCACTACAATTCGCATGGCCTGTCAGATTGATTAGGGCTTAGCTCAGGTCTGATGTGACCACTTATCGTTGATTGATTAATGAATACCTATTACCCTCTCCGCACAGTACCCACTCATAATATTATCCCATTATCTGTTAGGTAATACCAGCGATTGTTTCTGAGGTCTTACCCCCAGAAGCTAAATTACATCTCCACTCTCCGTCCACTTGTACAATGTTATTTCCACCCTCTCCAGTTAGATCTTATTATATCATAATAGGTAGGCTGGCTTTAGGAAACATCTTGTATCATCAGTACTTATTCCTGGAAGCTTTTTGTACAACTTTTTAGCAGCTGATCGTCCCCATTGTCTTGAGGTTGCATGTCTTATTCCTGGAAGGTTTTTGTACCGCTTGTGAGCTGCCGATTGTCCCCATTGTCTTGTTGTTGTCGTCGTGAGGCAGGCTACGAGCTACGCCGAGGACTTGTCTCTATTTGAGTGGCTGCCAACTTGCCAAGTAGATGAGAACATCTGGTACAGATGCCAAGAAATAACTTCTGTACTGTCAAAAGTTTCACGCTTTCATCAATACTACACAATCTCACACTCTTGGCACACCGTTTTGAGATATTTTTGCATTCTGCGCATGCTCAGCTCTGGGCATGAGCTGATCTCTGCAAAATTGAGCCTCGGAATTCCGAAGCCATCTGATTGGCTACCCGCTCTGGTGGCACACTCACAAATGCGTGCGGAATTGTTAGAAAGAGTTATCTCCTATTGTCACTATTAGCTAAAGTTGACTGGTAATTTATGCAGGGGTTGTCCTATCTCCCCAGACCAAAATTGCAATTAGAACCCAGACTAAACTCACTGTTCTTGCACATGCGCAGATTCAAGTCACGCATGATACATACTTAGCCTTACGACATTCTTTTTGTGGTAATGATAGCCTAGTTTATCAGTGATCTACATGCCCAGTCAGATCACGAGAGTCAGTATGATATTTTTGATCCACCCACAGTTTTAATGAAGTTACCTGCAGTCTGACCGAGTTGAGCCATGCATCATCGTGTTTAAAAAAAGATGTAGGCTAAGACAAATTTTTTAATTTATGCAAAGTCCGCAATTATTTCGAAGATTGCCAGGCTGAGGATTTCTGAAACTGATTCATAAGTTTGCCAATTTAGAAATGGTCATTTATATTAACCTCGTAGCAATGGAAAGAAAAATTGTTGTGTTGGTTGACGTTTTTCTTGTTTGTCTATATTGCAGTTGGAGGCCCTGGTATACAGACTGCCCCAAAGAGACACTCTACACCTGTTAGTCGCTCTGTGACTATGAGAGAACCAGAGAGTAAACGTAAACCTACACCAGTACTCACTAAAAATACCTCACCAGCTGCCGGCCAGGTAAATATAACTCTAACTGCAAGCTGGTGTGTTGGTGGGGTGGTAATCTTCCATTTTTGATGCTATTCTGAAGTTTATTGATAAGTGCCATCCCTAAATAATCTTGCTAAAAAGAGTTCAATGATCTACTGCTGTCAGAATCGGAATTATTGAAACATATCTTGTGAATATAAGGATTCTGCCAGTTTTAACTGTTATCAAATGTACCCATTTAACCAATTTGAGCTAGATGATTCTGTCTTCTTTTAACAGTGAACTAATCTATCTCTTTTCCCACCGTATGTTGCAGGTTTCCCCCAGTGCAGACATCTGCGTCGCTTGTGATGGTAAGGTATACCTGATAGAGAAACATATGGCCGACGGTAAACTCTATCACCGATCCTGCTTCAGGAGAAATAATCGTAAATCAGACACTAGTACACTATCATCTCCAGCTTCTAAGGTAGTAGAAACTCCTAAGAAGAGTGACATTCCACCTGTACGACCAGGTCTAGAGCTTGGTTTGAGCGGTTTAACTGGTTTGAGAAAGCCCAGACCCGCCTCTTCTCTGCCTGCCACTCCAACGACAGCAGAAGACACCAGGCCGGAGTGGCAGAGGAGAATACAAGATAAGTCAGCAGTATCAGCAGTGCGTAAAAGTGTGTTTAAAGCTGGTCTGGAACCGCTGAGCGAGTCTGATACAGGAAGTAATAAGTCTACTCCGGGTGGTGGTGCCTCTCCAGCTAGGGGAGCGTCACCAGTAACAGCAGCAGGTAGAAAACTTACTGAGCTGCCTAGAACAGAAGCTGATCGAGTGGTGCTGAGATCAAGAACCCCGCCGGTAACAGGGCAAGACCGCCAGATGCCAAGAGCTGTCAGTGTTGGTGTCAATCTCGACGAGAAACTCAACAAGCTGCGACAGCTTAGAGAGTCGGGTAAAGCTAGCGCTGCCGCTAAGGCTAGACTTGAGAAATTGAAAGCTGCCACTTCAGCAGGTAGAGAGGCAATATCAGGTAGCAAAGAAAATATCTCCTCATCAAATTCTGAGAAAGAGTCTAGTCCTCCACCAACTGAGACAGCTAAAACTGAGGCTTCTGTTGTTGAGCCTGAGGCTTCCGTTGTTGAGCCTGAGCCTACTAAGGTCTCACTTGCAAAACAAAATGGTGCTATGGATGTGGACATAACTTCTACAACTGAAATAATAGAAAAGAAAACAGAAACCACAGTGGACACCTCCACTCAACCTTCAAAACCTTTGGCAGATCCTACACCCAAGCAATTACCAGTAGTTGAAGAGGTTAAGGTAGCTTTGGAGCCTGCTAAGGTTGACAGAGTTGAAAAGACAGAAGCGGTTGCAGAAAGTGCAGATGTCGAATCAGATGGCTCAGAGGCTATGAGCATTACTGAGAATATGGTCGAGACAAGCTCTGCAGACGAAGCTGAGAAAGCTACTGAGCTAAGGGATGGTGAAGTGAAAACTCCCCCAACAGTAGTTGAAGATAAACCTAGCACTAAAACTGACGATGAGATAGTTGCTAAGAAGGAGAGAAAGAATCCGTTTAACCCATTTGAGGAAACCGAAAGTGAAAACATTCCAGAAGAAACAGAAGATAACTCCAATACCAACAATGTCTCGGTAGATAAACCAACAAAACCAAAATCTCCAATAAAAAGCAGTCGACCATTGGCTGATGGTGATAAACAGGGCAGTATTTCTTCTAGTCAAGAGTCAGGAATCAACAAAGCTGTAGAGAGCAGAGCACTGTCTAGAGATACCATTAGGGAAGAAAGCAAGACGGATGCCAAGTCTGACAGCTCAACAGACAAAGCAGTGGCTGCGGCAGCTTCCTCTCCATTGAGTCAAGCGACAAGTAAGTCTGGCTTATGCTTTCTATTGATACTCTCATGGGCTGATGAGAAATACTCTGTGCCAAATTTGCTTCTCCTCATGTACTTGGAATTGGCTTCTGAATCCCTTGATGTGTCCTCCTATTCCATGAGATTGGTGGCTATTATTACTCCTGGCAATTAAGATTATGATCATCTCCCTGAGTCACTCATCATATATATGAGCTGATGTGATTAAATTAATATGTCATAATTTGATCACAATGTTGAGTGACACATTATAAATGTGCACTATACAGTGATAAAATTATAATATTTTAATTTTGTCTCGCTGGTACATTTTTGATTTTTTATGTTTGTGACTCATAAGCATTAAATGCTAGGTGGTGACCCACTCCCTGCCGGGTATCTCTGTCATCTACCTCAGTAGCCAAGATATCTTATAATTATCACACACCCTGCAAAATTAATAACTTTTTGGCATGATTCATCCTGCTGCATGCTACAAGCTGCAAACTTAGTCATAATTATTCTCTCGCTAGATTTTTATGTGATTATTTGGTCCGAGGTTCTGGTGCCTGTGCCCTTTTTTTACTTCTATCTAGTTTATTCCTATCTTATCTATCTAGGTAAAGCTAGCATCAGTTTAACTAGCACCCCCTCCGCCCCTGTTCGTGCTAAACGTGCTCAAAGTGTAAAATCCGTGACCAGACCTAGTCCCAATACAACACCTACAGCTCCTAGTCTGAGATTAGATACTGCAAGCAAATCACGTAGACCTTCTGATTTACCTGCAACTGACTCCGTATCATCCGCTCGCCGTCGCCCTCTCAGTGCAATGAATATTACAGGTAAGAAATATGGCCCTAGCTGCAACATGCAAAGAGTAAAATATCTCCCTGAAAAATATCATTAGCAAATTTTGTTGCCAGCACTTGCTATTTATTTATAAACTCCAACTTTGTTCAAAAAACCAAGGCATGCTGCACCTTCCCAATCCAATCCAATTCCCTTCAATCCGAATCAAACTATACTCAAACCTTCAACATAGCATGTCCAAACTTGAAAATTGTGAGGAGGTATTCAGTTTTGGAAATGGAATTTCTATCAGTAATATTTGTCATTTGATATTATTGTGGTTGATGATTGTGGGTTATTTGTGGGAATGAAAACTTGAGCGTGATTTCTTTTGTCAGTCGCGCTGATGGCAGTGATTGTGGCTATACTCCTCCACAAATATTTCAAATCCTTCTTCATATAAACTTTATACGTTATATTAGCTACTTCCCCTCCCCTATGTTAGGCATGATTTCTGTATACACCCTCATAGCTAAAGCATGGCCCACAAAAGCCTGTTCTTTGCTATTATCGATTTGTGTGATTTTCATTTTTGAATGTAGCCCTGATTTGTTTCATATTTTGCATGCACTGTTTATTGCTACTTCTAGACAATCTCTTCCATATTTTGCACGCTAACCAAATAATATAGATTGAAGTTGTAACTACTGTGTTTCTACTTAATACAGCTACCTGTGATCTCGCTTTATTTTGCAACCTTTCAGCTTGTAGTGTTGATTTTTGCACCCAATTTGATTTGTAGTGTCAGCAAGCCCTTCTTCTTCTATCAATAGAAGATCCAGCGGCGCTTCTCTTTCTAACCTCCCTACCCCTACGACCCCAACAACTCCAGCAGAGGCAAAGGCTTTCTTAGGTTTCTTATTAGGCGGGAAATCCAGCCCTGTGCAAGAGAAAGTTGCAATGTTTAGTAATGCCCCTACAAAATCTCCACCAAAAAGCCCACCAGTATATTCAGCTAAGAGGCTCATAAGAAGCGAGTCAGCAGCAGTAGAAGCAAAACCTGATAACAACAATACCCAAGGTCCTCTAAACACTGAAAGAGAGGCTCATAATGTTGAAAAAGCGGCTCTGAAGATTAAGTTGTCCTCTGGCAGTGCTGATGAAAAATCTGTTAGTGAATTTGAGGAACCAAAGCTCGCTAGAACTGAAGATACAATGCCCTTTGTGTCTGCTGCCAGAGGTCAAACAAGTTCTGCTGTTACAGCTGATACTCATGAAGATTTTGATAATATTTCGGCTAAACCCACCAAGGTGATCACTTCTGCGGATATCCCAATGGATATCAAGCCAACCCAAAATCCAGACACCCAAACAGAGGCCCATGATTTCGCTAGTGAAAGCTCAATGCTAGTAGATGGTAGTACTCCAGAGAGTAACATAGTTTTAAAGGAAGTTGAGTCAGTGAGTGAGAGTGATGCACCAAATAGAAGCCCATCACCTCCCCCACAACCCTCCTCTGTTTCACCCTCTTGCATGCCTATAACCTGCCGTGAGGAGGACCAAGCCATCAATCCACCAATCACTGCTGCCGATACAACACCATCGCCCAATGAAAATCAGCGGCTTCAGCGTAGTGATGATAACATCACTGATGAAGAGAGTGAGAGTAAGTGTGCTATGTCTGGCTCCGCCTCTCTGTCTAGGCTCCGCCTTCTGTCTGGGCTGATGCTTTTGAGGTGTTCTGCTGCTGTGGTGTTTTACCTTTGGCTGTCTGCATTCTTGGTGATCGGGTGCTGTCTCATTTCTTTTTACTAACATTTCATTATTCATTCTGTTACTTGTTGCACAGCTTTCATGTTTCAGTGAGACTATGCAGCAAGGTTTACCATTATGCTGGTACACCGTTTGTTATGAAACTCTCAGACATCATTTTACATTTGCTGTGTTGACAGTAACAAAAAACAAGCACTTGCATTCAGCAGACATTTTACGTCTCACCTGATAAATTTACAACAACCTTAGGCTTATTACAACAGTTAAATGTAATTTTATTATGATTACTGGTTGTGGAGATAGAGATAATTGATGGCTTCCCTGTATAGATGATCAGACCATTGAAACAAGATGTCATCGGGTTATGGATTGTTTGACAAACCCAAACAAGTGATTGTCAGGTGGTAAATCACTGTGTTTCACCGTTTTCTTGCGTCACAATCCTCTCTCCAGTTCCTCCCTTTTCCTGTCCAAATACTTATGTTTTGTCCGTTGCTCAGCTATGCTACCTGATGCTTTTCTTTATTTTATATGTCTGCCTTTTTATGAGTGGTATGCAGCTGGAAAACTGCTATTCCAACTTTATGTCACTTGTCAATTTTTTGTATGGATTTAAACCCACCAATTTGAAAGAAATGCTCCTACCGCCACTGCAAAAAAATCACTATTCTATTGTATGTTATATATGAATTACTCATTGCCTGTAGGAAAGAGTCCTCGACCCACCAGGCCGTCAGCATCTCCGGCTGTGACTAAGAAACAACAGCCTGACTCAAAGAAAGAAGCTCCGGCAGCGTCCCGGTCAGACAGAGCGCTGACCAGGCCCTCACCTCCACGAGACACTGTACAGATGAGGAATAAACAAAACAGTGATAAGGCTCCTCCTAGACCAAACACCGTCGCAACAGGTAATCATATCATTAGCCCAGAAATTTTCTCAGGCCTTGATTGAATTTTTCAAAAAGCCACATTTTGGCTAGGATGACATTCTTTACAGTTAAACTTTTTTAAATAGTTTCAAAAATGTTTTGGCAGTCTTTGTTAGTCACAGTGTCACAATTTTCCCACTGCGTCAGCCATTGACAATCACACTGTGTTTCGTCTATGTTGTCAACATCAATATTTACTAAATTTCTATGAATTTCAATTGCCAACTTCCGACACAAGATTACTGCATATTTATGAATATGCAAATGTGGAGTGTGTCCGGTGTACTTGTGGCGGAATATCTCAGTCATATATATCACAAGCACGTAGGGCGTGATTGCTTCAATATCACCATGTCAATCAGTAAGATTAATGGGGATGTTGACAAATTAAATTTGAAATACCTCCAACTATGTGTCACAAATTGGAACCATGTAGCAACTGCTGTGATTAGCAAGAATCACCAAAAGAATGTTTTATTCACCAGGCACGCCGGCCAAGTCGCAATTCTACATGGATCAGTCTCATAAGACAGTTACGGAACCGCCTCCCAAGCCAGCCCGACAATCTGTCATCCAGCAGACTGTTTCTAAGGCTAAGGATGGCTGGGAGGATGCTCTGGAGAATTGGTCAATCAAGCGGAAAGAAGAATCCGCACGCTCAACGTGGTACTCAACAGAGAGTTACCCTACAGGTGGGTCACTGAGCTATGGGTTGTGTTCATTTTTTGTCAATTTGATTATCCCTCATGTTTCAGAGTTGTGTCCTCACATAACTGCTAACAGATTTGGCCGTCTGTCCGCTGATGTGATTTAGAGTCCAATTTAACCATTTTAGATGGATACCGCTCTGTAGATGTCATGATATATTGTTTAGCCACAATAACATAACCTTACATTATGCTTCTAACTGTTGGTGGGAATATGATATCACCATTCAACGGAATTATACAGTAGCATTCTCCGGTATTACTGAAAGTTGTTGCAAGGTTAGGTCATGCAGTATTTAAATGCTACCTCCCCACCTCCCCACCTCCCCCATAGGTTTACATTGACAAGAGAAGTTAGTGGGCACCTACGCATCTATTCAGCGTCACACAGGCCACAAAACTCAAGTCCTACAATCAAAGCTCGGTTTCGGTGTGAGGGCTTTCTGGGATTCGGTGTTTTCTTGAATGAGTTGCATGCAAATCTCATACTCTGTTGCATATTCATCAGATTTCTTGCAATGTGCTTTATTTCAGGCTGTCACTGATTGTGGCAATTCTAGTCACTTTGCTGCCATATCTATTGTTATTTTAGTGAGTACATTTTTTTCCGGTTTAATTTAGTGTGGCCACTCAACCAGCACGTACATATCAACTCATATTCTCACCAACAGCGATTTTTAACGTAACAGCAGCACCTAAAATTCACTCACACACTTATGCTTAGGAATTGCTTCGGTTTAACAGGAAAAGAAACATTGTAACAACTAAACACAGGCAAGCATCGTTGTTGGTTGACGGGAAGTTGTCCCGTTATACGACTGGTGATAGCGGTTCCCGTTATTCGATCGGTGACAGCGGTCCCATTATAAGACTTGGGATAGCGTACAAACACATTGGAAGTCTCTGTTACGCAAACTTGTGTCAATTTGGAGGAGATTGATTGTGGATGATGGGTAACTTGTATTGTTTGGATGTCAGTTGGTAGTTTTTCTTCCTTGAATTATGGTTTTCATTTCTTTCTTGTATTATTTAGAACACAACCCGTTTGGAGATGATGATAATGATGAAACTATAGTTAACAAACCGACAGATCCTAAATCTAACTCAAATCATAATAACTCAGACCTTCCAGTCGCAACTACTGTCAAAACCCCAGAGAACTATGACGACAACCTCAACCCATTTGCTGATGATGTCATAGTTGAGGACAATACCCACAATTCACCTGTGCAGCCAGTAAATATAACAAATGGTAACGTCGCTGAACAACCAAAACAGAAAAAGGTTATTCACTTTAATCCATTTGAAGTTAGTGATAGTGAGGAGGAAGCAGAGGCATCCCACAGAACAAAACTGACTGTGCATGAGCAGGTGAAATCTGCAGACGTTTTGAAGAAAACTCCTAGCATAAGACATAAAAAGAAAAAGGCCCCTACTCCGCCTGCTCCTACCATTGACACTAAAAGCTTGCAACCACCTACAGAATCTCAGTCTATCAAACCAGCTATGGATACAACTACTCCTGTTATTGATACAAAGTTGTCCTCTCAACCTAATCATAATAACGATGAATCTCTCTCAGAATCCATGAACAATTCTGTGAATTCTGACGAGAGTAAATTCAATGAACTGAATAGCAGTGACACCAAATCTCCTGAATCTGCAAAGAAAAGAAATAAACCAGCTCCTCCCAGGCCTATGCCTCCTAAACGCAGGGTACGTATTATGTCTATGGTTGATATTCTATATAGCACCACCACTAACTGATGGGTATTACTCTTGTCAGGGAGCTCAGCTCACAATCTGATAATCAACTCTATCTGATCAACAATTCTAGTCTGGGATTACAAGAATCCTAAATTTAGGTTACGTATTCTAGTCCGGTTGCACAGATGCAAAAAATCAACCTTGAACTTTTACTGAGAATTTCGCTCAAATCAAATCTTTACTTTGCTGAATTTATGTAGAAGTTATTAAGCTAGAGAGGAAGGATGGGTGTGCCTTTTGTGTGAATACTTCATGTCATTCAAGAGTGGTTTGGTTGGTAGCATGTTGTTGTAGCTTGTTGTTATTTCTGGTGCCCTGTATAATTGTATTATGATACACCGCGTTTATAACTACACAACAATGTTTTATCTTGTTCCCACAACTACCCATTACACACAGCATGTAATCGTGCACTTGGTTAACGAGAGTAAATGTCTTAGAAATTGTTCACCAGTGTCCATTTATAGTTTACTAGACAGCACAACCTCAGTGTTATATGTGATACAAGTTGAGAGTTGACGTTTAAATTTTCAATTACGTTGTGTGGAAGTACCCTGAATTTATATTAGGGTTTAGCTAGGGGTTGTCTTCTTTCCTTCCCATTTAGAGGTTGCCCCTGACCCTCCCCTTCTATCAAGCTAGGCTGGCTCGATTACTTATGCTAAACGTAGACCAAATTTGACCTTCTTTGCCTGTGTTTGTGAAATATAAGCAACTGGTGAAGGGCAAACAACTCCAAATTGCAGGCAAAGTTGTCCCAAATTTGATCTATATGACATTTATTATATAGTCGGCTAGTATGTTAATCTCATCTATCTATTATAGATATTTCCAGTGTTTGAAATCTCTCTATAACACACTACTATATGAGAGCATTTCTTGTATATAGTTACATACTGGTAATATCCCTGCTTACTTCAATATTAATCACCGTCAGCGGTACTGGGAGGGAAAATGGTGCTGCTGATGCCCATATTTGGATGGAATATGCTTAGTCTTCTATCAATATATAACATGTATATGATAATAGCCATCACACTGTATATAGAAGCATCCCAAAATAGATATATTTATTCGGAAACTATTCTTATCTATCTATCGGAATGATAACCTGTTTCTGTACCGACATACGAAAGGTTGGTTAAGCGTGATGAGGGGAGATTTTACAGTTCGACTAACACCTGGCTAAACCTCTTCCATGTATGATGTAGATGGGTTTAACCTATGACCTCTGGTTTACTGCCACTTCAGTGTGACATCACACTGCAAGGTGGCATTAAATCTTGAGTGGCATAGGAGCGAACCGTCTAGTATGTTTGCGGTGTCTGGTCTTTGTTGGTGTCTGCTGAGAGTCCTTATATATGTTTGCTAACAGTTCCTATGGCATGTCTATTTAACCTACTACATGTTTTGTTTGTCTAGTTGGAATGTGGCAAGGTAAATGGCGCTTTCTGTGCTCCACACTCTAAAGAGCGGTTTGGTTGGAAGTTATAGTTGTCTCCTCTCAAAAAATGATGTGGGAAGGCAACTATGATTACTGCAACCATTCTGCTCCCCTTAAAATATCAAATCGATCCTTTCATGCTACCCCAAACCAGAATGACTGTCCAACCAACACAAAAGGCATAATCTTCTCGATTAGTAATTGCATGCTAGCTTGTGTTGCAGGGTAATATATAGTTACATGTTTGAGTGTGGTGTCTAGAAGGGTGTAGTTTCCGCCTTGTTGTTTGAGAAGACAACTCCCATTTAAGTGCATTTAATTTCCTCCAATGATGCCATGAGTGATAATTTTTAACTTTGTGTTCTTTGTTTCCATGCATTACCATGCAATTTTTGTGGAAGCTGATCATCTCCCAAAGAATATCTAGGAAAATGTTTTCCTAAAAATTAAATCTAACAGAACTTTTTCAAACAAAGTACAATAATAAATTAGTAAAGAATGTAAGACTTATGTTCTGCTGTTTAGGTACAATCAGATTTGGGGGTTACCCCAGATGATATAGCCCGTGAACTCGAGCTGATAGACGCCAAACAAATAGAGCTAGAGGAGAAAGGAAGAACTCTGGAACAAGCTATCAGAAATGGTAAGTACAGCGTAGGCAACGGTATGATGTTTAACAGCAACGATTGGGTCCAACGGTTACGAAATTGAAAACGCTATGATGCGAATCAGTATTGGCAAAATCAAGGATTATGAAACTGACATGATATTGTTGTGTGTATTGCAAAGGTTTAATATGCTGCATATGCCAATTAACTAGGAAAGAAGTTGTAAAGGGTCACTACAAACCTGTGGTAGATATTTAAGTGGTAATATTTGAGCGTGTTCACAATTTTAAATTGCTTAGGCGTTTGACCAGTTCTCTTAGTGGAATAAGGAGTTGTGCTTCTATCACAAGTATAAGGTAACTCCAAAACATAACCTGTCCATGTCTCACATACTGTGGCCCAGAAAGCCGGATAAAATTATACTCATCTGCTGTGAATTAAATTTAAAAAAGGCCTGAATTGAATTAAACAATTCATTGAATTTAATCAAACTTTTCTGCATCAAACTATATTTATTTATAACTTATATTTTATCGCTAAATATTTCTTTTTTTCTAGCTGATCACATGTCAATGGGTAGTGAGGATTCTAATACATCAGCTAGTGTGGATGAAGATGCTTTATTATCTAGCTGGCTTGAGACGATCAACGAAAAGAATCATCTCGTGCGCCGAGAATCCGAACTCGTATTCATGTGAGTACTGTATATAGCGAGTAAAACTGACTGACGCTGTCTGTCCCTATCAGCCAGGTTCTTGCTCGTAACTAGTTCTAAAGCTCAAACTCTGCTTGGGTTCCTAGTAGTGCCATTCAACTGTCAGCCACAGCTAAAAAATGAGGTTGATAGTGGGGTTACAATATCAACAACATAGGCATAGGTAAAAAGTATGACAAGAAATAGTTGCAGTGGATATTTCAAGGAAATGTAAGAAGTTTGCCTGTAAATCTAAACCTGAAGTTGTTACAGGATATTTTAGTATTAAATTTCGGATACTTGATTATAGTACATCTTAGTAGCTCACCTTCGAATGAAGTTCACACTTCTGAATCGAGAGTATCCGGGTCCCAAGTTCCTATAAATAGGGCTTTAACTCGAGTAAAAATCAAATGGTGTGTCGTGTTACCCCAATGTCAAACAGATTTTACTCTGATAAAAATTATATTTAGAAGTATGGTAAATTCTTTGGACTTTTATAACTTTAAATTGATTTGAATTTCACTGTGATTTTCATCAAAAAAACTGAAATATCAGCCCGGCCTTTGTGTAAGATGAGGAAAGGTGGGAATTCTTGTGCACAATGCTTCATTTACTCTCCCCGAAGAATAAAACATTTGTAGGTGGAAAATCAACTATCACGATGGCGCCACTGCGGTGCACGTGTTAGAAATAGTGGAGGCGGTATCGATATTTGATTTTCTTGCCCAAGAGAATAACCCATTATCCAGGAGGTCAATACCTTTGCGGTATTTCCTGCAAAGCACTGCAACTTTTACAAGAATACTAGACACAATAGCTTACAGGCATTAACTTTTACTGCAGGAAATATGGCGGGAGTAACAGCATTGCCTGATATACGAACCTATCAGCTCATAATGATTGTATAGGGAAACAAATGGGGGCAATAAGTACTTAACTGACTTGTCGGTAGACAGACGATAAAGTTACAGAATCGTGATATGCAATGGGTGGGAGCTATCCAAACTCGTATATCATTGCCTTTCACTAAATACTCATGAAAGATCCCCGCCCAAATTATTTTATCGACTATTGTAGTTTGATTATTGCTATCAATGGCTAAGATGAGTAATCGTGCAGCGTTTAAAAAAGTTGTTGTTTTATGTAAATAATATGGCAATGATGTCTGGCGGCAAAAACTGTAAAACTGGCGCCTTGAGCTTCTCAGATCCTGTTGCAGTAGGTGTTTTTGGGTTAGAATAGTACAATACCCAGTCCCGAAACTGTCATTAAAATTCAGACAGGCACATAACTTTCTCCATCGTTCGCTTGAGACAATAGGATTGCGCAACGCATTTTGTTTACCCCACACCTACTCCACGAGCAGATAATAGCCGTAATGATCGCTTGAGCGCCTTTGATATTATCCCATAGCATGGAAAGTCATTAGCTCTTGATGGGCCTATTGTTATCATTACACTGTTAATTGAGCTATGATTAATGTTATCTCCATTAGAATGTTTTTGTTGGGATGCTCATGGCAGGGAGGAAGCATTAAATTGTCTCACCATATTCATTGTTACATTTCTGTTGCGCCTGCTAACTTGTCATAAGTGAGATGTTTTGTGGTCAAGAACAATGCCTTTGATTGAATACAAAACCTGGATTTGTTTATGAACTTTTCTTTCCAAAAAAACACTATTGTCTCCAAAAAATAATTGACGACCATTTTGCAGCAGTGCCAGATATCATAGGACTAAAACGGATATATACCTGACCAACTTCTCAGTTGTATTTTTGTTCTTTACTTTTCCAAGCAATTTAAATCTCAATGATCTTTTTTAACCTATGCATACTTTTCAACTTTTGCATACCTTATTAATTTACATGTTAGGTATTTTAACATTTTTACCCTTTTATCTCCATCGTTTCTGAAAATAACAATACAAAAATAAAATTGTATTTATTTATTGTATATTTATTTTACTTTCAGAGCTAAACACCACGAGCTGGAGGGAAAGCAAGCAGACATAGAGTGGGAGCTTAGACATATCATGAACAAAGCAGGTTAGTCCCCCCCCCCCCCCGTCTCTTTATTTATCTGAGATTACCCTAAATTCTGCGGTCCCCGGAAAACAGCTTCCAATCAGATTGTAGATTTTTGGAGTAAATTGATATTGGATAAGCCAAGGGGAATTCCGTATCATGTTTTGCAGATAGAAGAATATTGTGGTAATATGTTTGTTGTTGTAGTTCACCATATTCGCTGAAAATGACCACGTTGGAAATTTTGAGAATTGTTTGTTATTTTTGTGGGTGATAGAAGACCATAACTTTCTGGCACAAATTACAGTTTTCTTGCTTGTTGGAGAATTTTTGCTCGTTGTTTGGTGACAACACATGCGAAAAGTACAGAGTTTGCTGCCTCCACTTTTCATTTCCTCATTACCTGGAAAAAGCTTATATTGAAAATTTGTAGAACCACCTAAAACTAATAGTTCAAGGAAGAAGCACATGCCAGAATCAAGATGTTAAAGTGTGTTCTTTTTAAGGCTGGCAATAAAATTGCAAAATATTTTGGTCCAAGCTAAAATGCTAGACTTGACGTCAAAATTTATGCAAATAGGGCCACGCAGATATGAATTGTAAAAAATACCAAAGAATTATGGTCTCTAAACGGCCCTAATCAATATTCAGTGTTAGCATTTCTCAGAACTATCCGGCTGGACTCTAAACCGGAGTTCACCAAAGCTGTTAGGGCATTCCACTGGGATCTGATCATGCTGTGGGCGGTTTGTTTACCATACAGTGAGCTTCAGTGCTTTTTCATCCCACAAGGTATAGAAACTTTAGGAAATGGCAATGGTCACTTTGGAAGGTCCTCAGTGACATTATCAATGGGCAGCGGCAGCAATGCGTACATCTGACCTGTCTGGGATCACAATGTAATTAAGCCCACTTTATCCTCTAGCAACCTTTCTGCCGCGGATATGTCCACGCGAGACAGAAAGCATGACTCTCTTTTACCTTTGTGATAGTAATTATCAACCATGTCTCGGAATAGAATGTCTGACACCTTCCCACGAAAAATGTCTGAATATTAATTCATATTGGAAAATTTCCACTGTTAGAAAAAAAATTCGCCATCAACTGCAAAAAATAAAATTATATAGTAAGTGTGGATGCCAGATATCCAGGCATGAGTGTGTGCTTTCCACTGCAAACCTTGCAAAGACCTTCAGGTGAAAATATGAAGTTTGTTTTCTCTGGCAGATAAGCTGGCCAAGCGGGATGTTTAATATTCGTAACATAAAAATTGCAGCCAACTTTCCAGGCATTGCAATGAGGAAACTGCTAAAAAAGGAAACAGATATTTATAAAATAAAAACCAATGAATTAGCAAATGAAGTAGTGACAGCCAAACGCCCAGTTGTGGAGGCAGGAACACATCATCTTTTATCAGCCAAGAATCACAACAACTCTATGATGTTCAAAAATTTCCGATAGCCTCCTTCCTGGCCAACAATTAAGTAGATGGAATCCTAACCATTTTTGAGTTATTTTATTGGTAATGGAGATCGGTTTGTGCTTACTTAATATAATAAATATGTATTAGTATTATTATATATTGAGTGGAATATAGAAAGGATTTTATAGAATGAATAATATGGAATATAAAACATATGATAAGTGTTCGTTTTTTATGTCATTTTATAAAAGTTAATTTTGTTGTTGTTTTTTAACAGAGGCATTGAAGACCCCAGAAGATAAAACTAAAGAGGAAGATTTGCTGCAGCAGTTGGTTACTGTTGTACACGAGAGAAGTAAACTTGTAGATAACATGGACGATGAACGACAAAGGTGATTATCCTATCTTACATCCATATATAAATTTAATAAGAGTTAGCTAATTTTAATTAGACTAAAACAACATGTATTTAGCTTTCATCAGTTGTCTTAAGGGTAGTTCACCACGTTCTACAGTCTGGGTTTGAGACTGGGTTGGTTGTTCAACTCTCACCGGCCTGTGCTCCACTCGTTACAACAGCACAATCCTGCTATCCCAAGTAGGCTAGTGGGTGTAGATGATTCGAGGGTTCTCAACGGAATAAAGGTTGAGGAATCGACCAGGTTGTGAAATATATGTTCACAGCTTGAACAATGTGCAGCATCCGTTTTATAAAGATTCTCAGTTACACAACATCTTTCTGAATGAATAACATGTAATTTTCCACTGTATATTAACTTTGAGTACGTAATCCAACTGGTTATAGCTATTACGAAGTTAGCACATTAACATGATGTAAGTGCCAATGTTGCTCTTGTTATGCAAAGATTTCCAGCAGACAGCAACAACCAGCGCTTCCCACCACATCCCTTCACACATAGTAAAAACAAAGGGTGTGACAAAAAGTGTTATCGGCCCTGCAACAGACATGACCCAGAGTGGTGCAGTGAAAATGAAATGCTTGGCCTCTGTGGCCGCCGTCATGTAATAATTTCCCACCAGACGTCAATGGCGTATCTTCCTTTCACACATGTAGCAAAAGTATAAGAATGTGACAAAAAGTGTTATCGGCCCTTCAACGGACATGACCCAGAGTGACACGCTGATAACATGATGTCTGACACTGTCTTTCTTAGAGGTACCCAGACTTGTTGACAGTTAGATTTCAGCGACAGCGCCAATTTGCTGAAGAGATATCGCTGCCTTGGTGGAAGGGTGTTTGTCTAGCCGGATCTGAAAGACGGCCCTGCCCAGCTCTTTGTCAGCCGCGGTTGTTGCGAGTCATCATTTGGAATGTCAGCAAACAAGGAACTGTAAAAGTACAGCGATATTTGGATGCCTTTGTCACCTTTGTGATCTACTTTTTTAGGAATTAAATTCTTGTATTTTTTGTGCAATTATGGTTTGACGCAGACGGAGCACACTTACGTAGGCGATAATCACAATTCGACAGCTAGCTGAACTTCTGTACAAGCCGCAAAAGTTTTCAGCAGAATTGTTTTGAAATGTAAACAAATTTGCATCTGTGATGTTTGACAGATATGTGCCAGCTAATGCCCCTCCCAACTGGGGTATGTTCTGCACTCCTCCCAGAAGGCCCTTGAGACTTGATGCACTCACTGATCATTTTGCACGCGCGTGAAGTATAAAGAGTGACGAAAGCGGTGCGAGACCATTACTGTAAATTGATACAAATGATAACTTTATCAAAGATATCCGATTTCACAATATGATCACAAGCATACTCATATCCTTGGTAATCACTCTGTAACAAAGCTCCCGTAGTCTAGACTGTGGCTTGCGTGGTGAAATAGCTAAGTATGTAGGGTCTTATATTCTAAAATTAGTGATGATATTTCCCCGGCAATACTTTACCACAAGACCAAACACTCAACGAAGTCTGAGAGTTACTCCATTCACAAATTGTGTGCTCAAAACACTCTCTGTAAAAGCGGGAGACAAAAAATGCAAGTTATGTGGACCAAAGATGTTTCATATATCTGTGGGATATATTTACTGAGTAAAGATAGCCAAAGATAAAATAAACTGGAATCTTGTAGACATGTGAGCCAGCTCACACAATCATTGACAGCCCAATCTGAGGTAACTTATCAGAGTCTGTGTTCAACTGCTCATCAGAATATAATATAAAGTTTTATTCAGGTCATTGACCTCCCAATTCTGACAGCTGAGTGAATAAAATCAAATTTTTATGGCAGGCTATTTCATACTGGACTGAAATGTTTCAGTTGCGACTGTGTGAAATTAAATCGTATATGTACATGTACGTACATGCAACCATTTGCTTTTCTAAGGCTCGCTCAAGTCTGTTTAGACTTGATGTTTGGATGATTGTCAAACCTTCCATCAGCAATTTTTCTCAGAAAAACATAGTTTTGGAAATCTGAGTGATGAATAATTTATTAATGATCATTTCAAGATAATTCTGACAAAAAATTGACAACATGAGACTAAAAGAGAAAGAGATGTTCGAGTGGTTTGGTTAAAAATATGTAGGCTGCGGTGCCGGCGTGTGATTCTCGGAAATTGCAAGACAATAGATAAATAAGTAGGATAATAATTGTTTTCGAAGTAAATATTTAAAATCTTTTGTAATACTCTCTCAACTTATAGCAGCCGCAAATACCTAACTGCATCAAAGTATTAAAAAAAAAAATTCCTGAGTTTGTAAAGCAATGCTCTACCAAGAATGCTTCCGCAAAGTTCAGACATAGAAAATATACAAAAAAATTATAGATTGCCATAGATACTCTTAGTGCTATTTTAAGGAGATTTGCTGTTGATATGAGTGATTGCAAGCAGGCGAAAAATCCCAAAAACAACGACATCAAGGAGCCTAAGATACAGACTATTTTCTGCAAGCCGCGTTACAACAATTGGGTACTGAAATACGATTACAATATCAACCAGATACAAGAAAAAAGGGATGGCTTTAGAATGATTGTCTTGTTATCTGCTATAAGAACAGATTTGAGATACATTTCCTCACTAGTTATGTGCACAAGTTGCTCCTTAATGCTAAGAGCGATGGCGTACGACTGTGTTCGCTAAACTCCGCATCACCACATTAGTAGAGTCTCTGTTCGCTAAATGGAATATATGCGTGCTGTCTGGTTGTGAGGCTAATATAGATATTCGCACCAAGTCCAGATTCGTGCCAAGCGCCACTACATAAATCTCAACACCTGAAACAAGACAAACGAGACTATTATCACTTGATTAATAGCAATAAAAAACAAGTTAGAAACATTATGGAATAAAAGTTGAGAATTTGTACCAAACCTGACTTTATTAATCTCAACAACTGAAACAAACCATTATCACTCAATTAATACCCAATAAAAAAGTAGTTTAGAGAAAGTCTGGATTAAAATTGAAAATTGGAAGATCTGTATCAAGCAGCTCAACACTTGTAACTAAATAGCTGGGACAACTATCACTCAATTAATACTCAATGGCAAATAGAAGGTTAAAAGAAGTCTGTAATTAAAGTTAAATTATAGAAGATTTGTACCATGCCGCCCTTTATTAATCTCAACACTTGAAACTCAAATGAGAATATTATCGCTCAATTAATACTCGATATAAAACAGAAGGCTAAAAACAGTCTGGAATTAAAGTTGAAAAATAGAAGATTTGTACCAAGCAGCGATATATTAATCTCAACTACAATGGGACTATTATCTTTGAGAATTTGGTTTTATAAAGCATTTATATGGATGGCACCATCCGCGCAATACGTTTGCAAAATTGTTGGCACAACCTGTTTCGGAATTTGGTGTAATGAGAATAACATAGCTTCCGTTTTAGGAAGACAAAAGATAGGATGTGATCAGAATAATAGAAGATGGTGGTGTATGGATACTTTTGTCTTTATTGTGGTTTGGATGAATTTCAATGACCTCTTCAACTTGCCAAGTTTTCAATCAACATCTATTGTTTGGATGAGATCGATGTACCAAGGATGAACCAATGCCGGGCTGTTTTTGGATGCTGCTGCTGTTCTATATGAAGTTATGATAATGGGCACAGTTCCCATGCTACCTGGCCAAAATTGATTTTTTTTGCAAAAGTTTGTAAAACCCCTAAAATTGCTATTGTGTCTGGTTTGATAATCATGTATCAACAAGACTTTGTGTTAATCATCATAATTTGTGGTCAGCTCAGCGTTGCTGTCAACACTTATTAAAATACACCAAACGCCCAACAGAAAAATATGTAACTGCAAGCATGGCTGTGTTTGGTGTCTGGTATTTTGCAGAGTGAAAAACTCTAGTATTTAACCCAATTTATATCAGGGTTATGCAAATTTCACTTGGCCCAAATTAGATTTGTCTGGTCTACCAGGTCATTATGAGGACTAGAAATTAATTCCAATATGTCATTATTGCACAAGGATGATGCTGCTAAATCATACCAGCTTAATCAGCTAATGATAGTATTTTGATCTGTTCACAAATAAAATCAAATTAAGCTGCCACTGCATTACGTCATACAACCTCAGAATAATCTATTTAGTGGTTATTAATTTCGCTGACATGAATATTATCCATGGTGACACTCACTGTTAACTTGATTAAATCCGTATCCCAATATTTGTCCAGACGTCCAGACTAAATTTGGAAGAATATGAATGACGTAGAAACGTTTGGATTTGTAATTGACGCTTATCCTACGCTTATTTTACACTAAGTCTACACTTTTTTACACTTATCTGACGCAGATGTACGTACCATTATTGATGAGATCTGTAATGGGTCCGTTTAATCCTCGGTAGTCGAGAGAATCGTCATTAGACCGACCATCGGTGGCTATTATAAGAACTTTTTTAGCCGATGCCCGCGCTGACCGGCTGATAAAGGCATCAATCCAGTAAAGAGCGGACGTCATGTGCGTGTATGAACCATCTACAAAATGGAGAATGACGATAAGTCTTACTTGTGAGCAAGTTGCGATGGTGTTGCGATGAAAATTCCTATTCTAAATACTGTATAATACCAGCGATTTGTAGATGTATCTTTCTGTTAATGAATCGGTTTAAATTTCCCTTAAAATCTTGAAACAAGTTGATCGTTATCAACGTAAGCAATTGGTATTTCAACATCTAAATAAGTTCAAAATATCAGTTCAATCTATGATGTGGTAGGGTATTCAGGCCTGTTTGCTGTTTCTACCGATATGCCGAAGGTATATGTGGCTTACTTTGGTATTGTGCTCTGTTGATATTCCTGCGCACAAGCTCCCTGAAGTGGATATCTCCGAATCCAAACTGCTTAGTCAGTTTTGCACTAACAGAGAAGGTATACATAGATGTGCGGATGCGTGAAGCGAAATCCCTGGGCGGCATCATGCCAATTAAATTCTGTAAAAGTGCAGCAAAGAGTTAATACTCAGTGATGTGATTGACAAATAGCAGGAGAGGGTATTGTGTTGTAAGATGATGATGATAATATCTCATTATGAACTTTTATGATTTTTGTCCTTGAATTTTTTTATAATCTGACAAAGCTTGAAATATTTGTTGCCTTTACTGGAAGTCTTTTAAAAATGCTCAATTACAATTAAACAAAAGGCTTTTGTCTCTTGTGTGCAAGTTTCACCAAAGCCTTCATTTTTGTGGTTGGCAAGTACCCCAATTTCTAAGGTATGCAGTTATTAGATATTTCTCCACAAATCAACCGGAAGGGACTTAAGTTTTATTAAGATTACACTCACCGACAGAAATCTTTTAGCGTTGTTATAATTTTGCTCTCCTAGACTCACACTTGAATCTAATAGAATTGTTAAATCCAACTTTGTAATATCTACAATGAAAAAGAAAATGTAAGCTAATTTTTGACCATCACATCAACATTATTGGCGGGAAATCATAGCGAGGGAAACATTTGGCAGAAATTTCTTAAGACTCATAGCTTTTATTGCACCGTGTTGAGCACGCTGATTTTACAAGGGTCCCGCCATTGGTACAATAACACATGAAAGAAGGTCACTTGGCATAGAGTGGTTGACCCATTGGTGACCCTTGAAATAAATGAACAATTCTCAAAACTAAAGCAATCAATATCGTACCTGGTCTCATTACGATCCTCTGGTAGAAATTGTGATAGACTGAAAGAGAAACGTTGCCCGGAGTTTGAGACGTCGCCAGAGCTGTCTCCAAAGTGTTTAGAATGGCGCCATTATATCGAGTCCTATACAGCGGAGTTTGGCATTGTCCTGTAGAAACTAAAGCTGTCAAATACGCAAACAACTGTAAATAAACTGTCTTCTGATTCATTGTTAGTCGTTTGTTTTGCTGAATGGTTCGCTTCCTATAGTCCCAAATGCCAGGAATCAGTGCAGGTTTCAGCGAAGCACACTGCAAAGTTGTTCAGAGGGTAAATTATCTTGTCTGAAAGAAAATTTGATTTTCACGTGTTAATGCGGTCTTATATAGTTTCCGCCTTTCCCTAGTCCTGCACTGTCATTGGTCAATTTGCATAGCTGCAAGCTCAGGCCCATTCACAACTTCATTCATAAACAGCCACGCTTATGTGCTTTGGACCGACGGGCGTGGCTAGAACGGGGCTTTGATTTGACTATGGTTTCGGACTAATGCCCTATCCGTGTATTGTTATATGATTTATAACGAAAGCCATCCTTGCTCATCTGGGGAACGTGGGTTTCTCAGCTGGCATAGCCTGAGAACTGCCGAGACCGGAAAAATTAGGGATGTCCTAATTACTCACCGCTACATATGATAGCAAATCTAACATGGGCCAGTAATTGAACTTTTGTATCTCATTTTCCCCATTTCTCTTTGACCACAACAATTATTGAGGACATTATTTTAGCATAAATCTCTTATCCATGAAGGTGATTGCAGCCAAGTTGAGGAAGAGATTGTACTGACGGCAGAGATAGTATAAAAGCCAACTATCTACTGTCTGTGGCCGATTGTTGACCTCTTCCCGACACGATATTCCACTAACTAGACTACCCACGCTGCTGCGCTAAATTACAAGTGCGGTATACTGCACCGTAAATGACAGACATGTTATTGTTGGGCAAGAGGTTACGATCCAATAGGTACTTGACTGATTAATGGATATGTTGGTCATTGTCTGACCAAAGTGACCCCAAAGACCATAAATATATATGGTCTCTAGTGACTCTATAAGGTTAAGATGTAGGACAGCCAGTTAAGATAATCATTCTTGTCATAAAACTCCAGTGGAAATGTAGGGACCCATAGACACTCATATCATATAGTAAGGAACAATGGGACATGCTTTAGAAGGTTAATACCCGCTACTACAGACAGTCAGGCATGTGAGGCCCAACAGGAGTAAAAAGCCTGAGAGATTGTAACCTCACAATTAGGTTTAGCTTAGAATAAGACACAGCTCTCCGGAACCCCTCTTGAGTCATGCCGATGTGACAACTGTCAAGTAACCGTATATAATTGGGTGTATCACTATACAGTGTATATGTGTAATCTCACATGCACTTAGCCGGCGGCTTAGGTGTGCGATGTAAAAGAGATAGAAGTGTTTACAAATAAATTAAAACAATATATGTTACATCAAAAAAAAGTCTAGACAGAAATGGTTTTTAGTGGTCTCAACTTCACCTCCTTATATATGCTTTTAGCTATAAAACCACCAATGAGTAAACTTGCTGCCCTTTACAATGGTGAGAGCATTCACACAGGTATCAAATTCCTGTCTTTTGTTGCATTGTTCATTGGGTGGAGTAAAAGCTTGGAACTTTTAATCGATGTCATACGAAAAATGAGTATCAACACGCAATTAAGTAATATTTATTAGCTATTTTGGCAGAGGAAATCAAAGTTTGTCTATATGTGTCTGCGCTTGGCGGCTATTCTTTTGGCAGCAGTCGGGACATTAACCTATAATCGGTCAGACAATGCTGACGCTCCTCTGCCCTGGACAGCATTTAGACAAGGACAATGGTCAAAGGACGTCTAATTTTAGTGTCACCCATTAAATTTACTACGCAAAGGTTAATTAGGGCGAGACAGGAATGTCTGACTGGCATTATGTACTATTCTGCGCAGAAATATGGAAGTATTTTTAGAGATAATGGGTTAATAAAATCATTCTCAACCCGGACCCAAGGCCTCTCGATGAGGTACTGGCATGTCACTGTTGCTCTTGAATAAACAAAATCATGACAGGGTGCTAAAAATGATTACTTGTTGATGACTACTTATGGGTTGTGTAGTTTGAAAAAAATTCAGTTTAGTCTGGTCAATTAGTTCAACGACCTCTCCCTGGATCCATTGTCATTCAACAATTTCGTAAGCTAACCTCTGAATGAACTATCGGATAACTGCTGCCAAATGGCTGCTGCCGAATAAAGCCTGACCATGTCAAAGGTTACTGCATTTACCGTTCACTGGTATTTAGACTAACTAAATTCTTTTCTTATTGACAGACAACAGGAAGAGGACGTTGAGATTAACGCTGTCATGTCAGCGAAGTTTGACAGCAGCGCTCAGCAAGGCAGCAGCAAGACACCGGAGAAAAAATCCTCTAAAAATGCAGACAAGAAGAAAGATAAGCGAAAGGATAAAAAGGACAAGAAGAAGGTCAAATAGAGACATGTTATGTTCTAGCTATAAATAAGTTCTACTGGCAGCTATGCTTACAGCATAATCAGATACCCCCCACCCCATATTATGTGATGCCCCACCCCTAAAGAATACAGACTGTCGTCAAAAGTTTTTCTGCGGTTCATCTCCCATGTTATAGAAATAAACCTTGCGTAGGTTTCGTTATTGATATAACATTTCAGTGTGAATTTATCTTTCTTAATTCTAATGATATTTCATCATCTCATCATCTGCAACGGGTTGTGTTTTTGTTAACTCTAGTCTTGCAGTGCCATAATAACATGGTACATCAACGTGTATCTTTCCCACACGACGCGACTGCGTAATACGGTTGCATAATATCCATGACAAATATTATATTTTTTATTGCATACTATTTTGGCTCTTAGTTGTTCTGTATATAGAAAGTAGACAAGTTGGCAATCAGTTTTGTTGGCTTTTCGTTTTATTTTGGGTTGCCGTTGCCGTTAAGCACACCTTTCATGCATGCTTGATGCTTGTTAGAAAAATTACCCATACTGGTGCTCTTTGCTCATAATTATATTTTTAGACGAGAATTTCTTATTTAGATTCATGCATGTGACCCGAGCTTTAGAAGCTTGTGTAACAATATTAGTACAAGTACAAGTTTTATTACAAGACTTGTAAACTAAGACTTTTTAATGGCACGATGCAATTTTGTGTTCTTTTTCTTTAGGCCAATGAGAACTTGATTATTATTTGCCTCGACCTATCATAGTATTTTACAGATTGACTAGACACTTATGATATATAAGCAAGACATAGTAACTGATCCAATATAAGCCATTTGGTTTGTTAAATTATCTATGATGTCTTATTTGAATCAGAACATGATTGGCAGCGATAAATGTGAACAGGAATGAAAGTTGTGTCCCCGTCACTGGAGAACAGACAACTACTTGTATGTTAAAGGATCCTCCAAATTACTATTTAATTACACAGTACAGAACCTTAGGGCATGATGACAACAGAGAATACCCTTGGTACACGGTTATTCGATGTACAAACATTTATTGACACAAACTCATTTTCAAGGTTTTGGCACAAAACTCATTTTGATCGCAGCATGTTCCTCTCTGATGTAAAACAGGAAAAACACTCCAATGACTACATCTCAATGACACAATGAAGCTATGGAATGGAGTCTCACATGCAGAAATCATATTCTATATAGCATTGCTGAAACAAGGCAGTTGCTGAAACAGCAATTGTCAACGTAATTTAAGAGTTGTCCACACTCTAAGTAAGAACTGACAACTCCAAACATTCATCATTGGTCATTTGTCTGCAGCTAGCTGTGAATGCCTATGTTGTGATCATTACATCCATATCAGGTCAGGATAGTCACGTCTTAGCTGACACAGGCGAATTATCAAATGTCACTTCGCTTTTTGGCAGGCTAGCGAATCTGTTACTGACGTCAGCGTCACTAATATTATTGTTATTTAAATCACCGTCGTTGTGATGAGTTATTAAGAATGTCCATCTCTTGGGAGGATTCTTGACAGCTATTTCTAAATTATCCAGCACTGGCCTACAATATAAATAAACTCAACTCATTGCTGGTGATGACCTCTGCCTATGATTATATCGTGTAAGTAAAGGGTACCAGTGTAAGAAGATATCACAGGGATGGGATTTTAGAAATTTTGTTTTACAACAATAGATATCCCACAAACACTTTGTGCTGTTTAGGTTCATAAACAACCTGTGGGACAGTTTCAGCTGATTTTCACACCAAGTTGAGAAACAAAGTAATAAAAAGACTATTTAATATATTCTATCATGATATAGTGCCTTTTAGTACCTTTTCATCCCAAATTCGGGTGAAAATCAGTTGAAACTGTCCCACAGGGTGTTTATAAATGAAGAGCAGTATTACAAACTATACTGAGATCTGTAGACTGATACCAAAAGCTTGGTTAATTCACAATAATTTTAATACAGGTAGGAAGTTAATATAATAGGTTGCACCTACTTATTATTAGGTCCTTTTCTGCCATTTATGATCAGTAGAGCCTTGCCTTTGGGTCCTCCAAAGGGGACCACAAGCGTAACTGTATTCTTGTCATATGTAACTTGTTTGACCCACTGCACATAAATGGGAGAGCCTACATATTTAGCGAGTGGTTCGTAGCCGCTGAGGTGTTTAATAGACTCTTTGTAGATCTCGGTAGATCGATACTCGCCTGAAAAGTTGTTCAAACACTGTCTGTGTTCATGTTGTTTATGAGATAAACGGTTCATGTTCTCAATCATTATACTTTACATAAGATAGACAAAATAAAATTAACAATGGGCAATATTATGTAACTACCCTAGAGGAGTAAAGTATTCATAGGAGGAAAAGTTTATCAACTCACAAACGCTTAAATGATTGAAATTTTTTGCTGACAAGCGTTTACTCCACTTCTTTACTTTTTTTTACCTAAGCAAGCAAAAAAGTGTTGCGTGCAATCATTTAATTATCCCGAACTAGCTAGCACTTACTCCTCTAGGGTGGCTATCAGTTATAAGAACATCATGATTGGGTATCAAACTTCATAATTGACAGGCATCAGGCAGTCTGCAATTGGGCAATCACTAGCCAGTTAACCAATAAGAAATATGAACACATAACTCATGAATGTACTCTATATGCTTGTGATATAACAACAGGTCATGCAGAGGTTTTGCCAGGCAGAGCATTTCAATCTCATCCCATAATTACAGTCTTATCTGTTAGCGCTCATTTCAAGATGTACCCTCATTGAACTTACGTTGGTTTTTGTAGAAGGAATGATAAACGGCTACAACACCAGATACGAGCATCGTCACGCCTATCGCAGCAGGTGTGGCTAGGAGCTTTTTGTTCCCCATTACTATTTCAGGGAGCTTTTTAAAAATTTGCCATGATGATGTGATTGTCTCCTTTTTCATGCTACACAGTAAGCTGAAAAAGTTTTAAAGGTACAGAACTTAACTTAAACCTGCCATGGGGGCCTGATGTTGAGGTCTTATTTGACGCAAGGGTAATTAGGGAGCCACAATAATACAGGTATCAGCAGATCTCAAAACCATTACAAAAATTTATGCTGGGCACTAAAAACCTTTGCTGGCGACGAGTGATGTTAGACGTGTGACAGGTGCCGTGTGGGACATGTCTGACAGCACTCAAGGCCTAAAAACATTGTTCTTTGTGCTGTAGGGGGTTGTGTCCATGCACAGACAGCAGGTCACTGACAGTTGATTTGATGAGTTGCAGCCTTGTGTGTGTGTGGTTTGTGTTTGTTGTGGTGAAGATGTGAAGCTGCGCATGAACCAAGTTATCGCGGCTGTGCAGCTTCTGTACCCGTATATTCTGACCAATGAGATAGAAGTGACTCATCTGAGCAACACATTTGGCGGGTACAGAAGCTGCGCAGCCGCGATAACTTGGTTCATGCGCAGCTTCACATCTTCACCACAACAAACACAAACCACACACACACAAGGCTGCAACTCATCAAATCAACTGTCAGTGACCTGCTGTCTGTGGTCCATGGACATGTCCCATACACCACCTGCCACAGGTCTTATGACACCTTAGTGTTCTGGATCTGAATCAGTACCTAAACATGTCTTAGCAAACCCTCTACCATGGTTTTTTCATAAACCTGGCTACTGCCATTATAGAGCTGGAATTTTTCTGTAATTAGTAGCAATGACAGTTTGAGCTTGCTACACAGCATCTAGAATGGGTTTCACTAGAATAAATGTGTGCTTTCACTTTCAGTCACCAAAAGATGGACGACAAAGAGCCTCTTAGTCAGAACCATGTGGTTGGCCTGGCTTTGCTCACATATTTTTTGCAGATCCAAGTACCACTGCTTCTCATTATCACTCTCATCACATCATCCTTAGGAAAATTGGTCAGGGGTTAATTTATTATTTATTTATTACTGCTAGCTAGTAGAAGTAGTGCTATAAAAATGTTAAACAAGACTGCTTGAAAAAGCAATGTAATCACCTTCTCAATGGGAACAATACTTGAATTCAGTTTGATCTAAATATATAGCCTTGTCCAGGTGTGTAGTAACTATTATCACCTAATAATGATGGACCATAATAAATGGAAAAGAGAGTTTGCTGGAACAGTTTGCTGCAAAAACCTGAAAATGGCAAATCATTGACTCAGTGTTAATGAAATGCAGTTTGATAACCCTAATTCTGATTGGCTTAGAAAGTTATATTTAGACTAATCAGATTATTGTTGAGAAAGATGAAATTATATAATTGAATTTACTTGGCTCACTACAGGTATACACATTTTATTTCCGGTCATGTAAATATTCTCATTCAAAGTTAGTAATCAGAGGCCGAGTTGGAACAACAAAAAGGCTCAATTCAGGTAATTGGGACATGTTTGGATTACATTTTGTGAGTCAGTCCAACCTGCCTTTCTGGCAAACACACATTTTCACCCTCTATCATATACTTTCATACACATGCCTATCAATAATATTATTATAGTATATATATATATAATTATAATATAGATAGGCCTCTAATCTATCTAACTATATCTATATAATGTATAGAGAGTTCATAATATAATAAATAGAATATAAGGCAAAATGATTGTACTATGTATCTATGTCCATCTATCAACTTACCTGTTAATTGGTTTGTGCTGGCCTTTCAATGTTATGAAATGCTTTGTTCATTGGATTGGTTGGGGAAGGAGGAGGCAAACGAGAAACATGATAGTATTTTTCACTCAATACAAGCACACTCCCCAACCTGCATCTTTAATCTTATTGGCAAGGTAAGTATAATAGGCCTATGTCTATCAACCGCGCTGATGATCTGAACTTTGCCTCAAGAACCCTATCGACTGTGATTATTAAGCAGATGCAGTTCCCACAGGTAGTTGAGTGTATGGAAACATCTGACCCATCACAACCAAATATTTATGACTTGTCACATGTGGTACCATGGCTGTTGTCTTGGCCGAGAGGCGACATATTGGCTAGCGGCACCATCACATTTCAAGCACTGAATTTATTGGAACAACACTAGGCCTATTGGTGCTCTTTGCCAATTTGTGGGTCCCTTTTATGTTTTGATGATAGAATACGTCAAATAAAACATTCCTTTCTATTTACATAGCTGACTACAAATTGTTTGGTGAAATTGTAGTCTTCGATTGTAAAATGTTTTACTAATACATAGCCAGGAGGGACCATATCATTGATCAAACAAAATCTGAATATTCCTCAACCTAAACTTGCACATGTACTCCTTAGCATGGACAGGATCTAATAAAGGAAATTTATCTGCAATTACGTATCATGTAAAAATTTTCTTCTCTCTAATCAACAGTACAGATGGTGTGGTGATTGTAGCGGTATACGCATAGCCCGGCATCATGGAGCACCTGGACGAAGAATATACAACTACAGATTACATCTCATTTGCAGCAGCCACCTCCTCAGTTTTATTATATCTTACAGGATGGTAAGTTACAAACTACTCAGGCAGGGTGGCGTAGTGGTTGGGATTCAAACTAGATAATCTGAGGGTTGCTGGTTCGAATCCCAGTCACTACACATGCTGCTAAAGTGGGCGAGCTCTCCTGACAATAAGCCTAGCTTGACGACTCCAACCTTGTACAGGGGTGCGCTAACTCTAATTTCATATGTATGTTGCTATGTAATATGTTTCATCTACTGTAAAGATAGCTGGATAGCTGCTAATAAAAAGTGATTTACATTTTTTCTACATACTCTCTGTGAAAGACGTCTTTCCGTAAAGAACTCCTCACCTATAACAACGTCTCTCTGTTAACAATTTCATTTTGTAAATGCTCTTCTCAGACAGGAGTACATTGGGGGTGGGCCAACTTCTAAATACTTTCCCCCTGAGACACCGAAAAAGGGTTTTACAAGGTACATCTGCGATGTCAAATATTTTAGTAAATTTGAGCATTACAAAATGCTGATTTAAACCTTTTTTTAAAAAAATGTTTTACTTCAGGTTATATCCTTCTTATTTTTTTCTACAGGCCTGCGATATTTGCTGTGGTGAGACACAGAAGTACCGGTGAAACTTCCGTATTTCCATACGTGGCAATGTTTACTAAGTATGTATGAACTAAAATGTAAATATATTCACACTATTTTTTTCCAGTCACAGTCAAATAGATGAAGGGGAGAGGTTTTACTTATAATAATCATACCTCTCATCGCAACCATTCCAAGCAGCCATTTGTTGTTTAGCTGGGATAGTTTGATAACTTAGCTCATTCGATAACTTAGATAATTTGATGGATTGATTGTTTAGCATGGAAAAAAGTACTGCTTAGCTGAGCTATTTGACTTTGATCTGGTTATTTTCATTGTCAGTGTGACATCTTATGTTGTAGCTGCGCCGTTTGGATTTTGTACGCAATACTCAAAGTTAACACTGTCATATTTTACGTCAATTGCACTGGAGCAACACTACAAATAACCTACATATTCATATTCTACACTTATACAAAAAGCAAGGTAAGTTATGACTCAGTTCTAAGTGTTTTAAGCACACAATTGAACAGGGTCTGGGGCATATGCCACTCTCTGGTTAGAATGGAAAGGTCAATGCTGAATTTGGGAGTTGTCTCACAAATGTGACAGCATAGACAGCTCCGAATTGCCTCCAATTTATTTTGTTAACTTCTCTGGTGCCTCAGTGATGACGCATGGAATAGTAGCCCACACTGATCACGTGATATACTATTGCATGTTTATCTCTGATTGATAGAGAGTGAATTAATTCACTTAGTATGAGTACCATCACAAGGAATTTGGTGTGACAACCCGTGTTCAGTTTTATTAATTAGGGGTGGCTACATGCGAGGTACCCATACTACATTGGCTCTAACGATTAGAGATACACATGTTAATAATGTAATTTCAATGTCAGTGTGATAGTAGCCATCTGTCTATGCTCCTAAACTTCCACACTTGAGTTTGTTACTGTTTCGATCAGCGAGATAATGACCTATAAGTCATCACAATATCTGCCTTTTTACTTTACAGAGATTATTTAACCAGCAGCTGATTGGGTCTGCCTTATTTCTCTCAGCTGTATATACATATGCGTACATGTATACAACAGTGAATAATAAGTTATTAGTGATGGATACACTTGGCTCTATTGGATCTTTTCTTGCCGTCCTTGCCTACGCAGCACCCCTATCTGCCATGGTAAGTGATTCTCACCAAAATTCTTCTCGTGATTTCAGATTATGTACACAAAGACAAACTTGAAAGATTCATGTCTTTGATGTGCTAAGTCTTTCTGCTGAGTGATTATTGTTAAACCTAGTTCTTAACAGTGAAACCAGTGAGGGTGGGAGGGTATCCCAACCTCCCTGGTGAAATGTGAGAGTGGCTCGCCACAATTGGGTAGAAGTTGTCTGTAATTTTATCAATGGTAAGATAACTCAATCTGCTTAAGGGCACTTCTGATCAGTCTGCCTTTTTGATGAAAGATTTAGTCCCTGAGTTGAAATGAGAACACTGGTTAACAATTTTTGATTACAGGGGACTGTGATAGCAAATAAATCTACTGCCTCTATGAATTTCACCCTCTCAGTGGCCAATTTTGTTGTTGGTTTGGAATGGAGTGTGTATGGAAAATATCTCGATGATGTATATGTTATGGTAAGTCTGTTTAATACATAGATCAATGTTTAACTATTTTTAGCACTTAACTCACTTCATCAGATTTTTTCACGATTATGATCTTACATTAACCTGGCCAGGCTTTGTTTGTGGGGGGAGGGAGTTATTTGGGGGCAGGCACATGTTAGGTCCTTAGATAAACAATCAGACAGATATATAATCTCGATGTTACACTAAACCCTACTGCAAACATAAGGCCCTCTTTTTGTTTCAACATTTTATAGTTCCACCAGGATGTTACTCAAAACATATTTCATATTCATGTTATTGTACCTTCTCAATTAAAATGTTCAAAGATTAAAGTGTCGAAATTTATTATGGTTATCAACATGGTAACAACTCAAACCAAGTCTTAGGGTTGCCTGTTAGCGGTGTTCCTTTTTCCAGCTGGGCCCTCGACTGGAGGTTAGATGGGTACCAGCGCTTCAATGTATGTAGCCATTTGATTCAAGACTGATCACTAGAAGCACCTGCCAGAGCGCTGATCAGTAACAGTCTCATTATGATTCAGCAGGACCTTCAGCAGGACCTTCAGCAGTATACTCATTACTGTCAAAATATTTTGTGTATTTTTAGGGACCAAATATCCTCGGCGTAATCGTCGCTATAGCCCAGCTATCATTATTTGGACTTTATCCATCCCGACCAAAGCCTGCATTGCCGACGTGAGATGACAAAAAATACAACCAAGTAGAACTGCGTCACAAACTCTGGGATGCCAACTGCGGAGCTTTAACATTGCAAATGTATGGAAAAATTATCACAGACAGACTACTGCATCATTCATGTTTTATTATGGTCAAAATGTAGACCCTGTGATCACCACCAAATGTCTTTTCCATTAAATTAACCTTTTTTTAATAGACCAAACAAAATTATGTGCAACTAAATTTTATATCTATTTTGATATACTTTATCGTGCTGTAGTTCAGACTGATCTTTTATGAGATATATTATGTATACTTGGTGCTGTAATCTGCTAGTGTGGTGACTTTTTGAATGTTGACTATTTTTAAAGACATATATGCATAATGCTGTTATACTGCAAAACTAGAGAGACAGCTTTTTATTAATGTATAGGAAAGATATTATTGCAATATTGCCTGTTGGTACCCATATATCGCTAAGCAGGTGTTAAATGTACTCCTACCAACTTGTTAAGGCATAGATTGTCTGAAGCCTTGAAAATGATGAGACCATTTCTATTACCTCTCATTAACTTTAATATCATGGTTTAAGGGAATCAAATGATCTACACAGGCACCACTTTCGTATTTTTTACTGATATAGCCACAACTACGCCAGTAACCAGTAGAATTAAGAAAGAAAATAATGAAATAAAAAATCTAAGCTGAAAAGAATGGCTATACATTGTTTACCCCCAATTTCTACAAGTTGTTCCTTCAAGAGATCCTGGTGTGCAAATGTTGGGTATTTTGACACGATTCTAATCTAAGATCTCAGACTTTGAACCATGCAGGCACTTATTTTGTTTGTGGCTACGTTACTAGGCTAACCTTCCTTCCCGTTTGAGAGCAGAGAGATTCAGATAAAGATGCACCACTTGTCAGTCTGTCTTGGGTAAGGTTGGCTATGGAATAGCCCTGTATTTATTCTACATTCTACATTCTAAAGTTTCACAAATCCCCGTTTTTGTTATTAGTAGAAGTAAGCGCATTTTCCCAAATGGCCTAAACCCAGAATATGATAAAACATTGCGATGTTTTGTAGGCTCTAGGTGAGTTATGTGTTTAGTAGCTACAAGTTATTTTTTATTATATAATAGTTTATACATTGTTTTATATTGCTTTATATTTAATCAAAACAATTCTAAAACAACAGTCCAGTAGGGGGCAGTTCGAGTTTAAGTGACTTTGAAATAAAACACCACCATATTGATGGTAGTTAATGTACCGAATTTACTGTTCCTGAGGTCTCTGATGACTGTTTGCGATGAATACCTAGCTCCGGTGCACCCAGGGAGAATTCTCCCTGGTGCACCTAATGGTCAAAGGCAGCACACGGCAGCATTCGGCTCATATTTCCTTCTGCTTAGTGTGAAGTTCTTGTATTTCTGACACCTCAGGTGCTTGGTTTTGTTCTTACTATTCTTTTCAGAATAAAGGTTGACCAAGTTCAGGCCCTTCATATGTGTTCTAAAAAGATGATTGGCATTTTTGAGTTTTCAATCCTAGGTTCTCCTTTATAAATAATTTTGCACTTGTATATGAAAATGTCAATCATATCTGATTATTGTAAAACTTGTATTAATAACGCTATTGTGATTGACAAATTTTCTGTAATGGGCCACATTAGCTGCCATTTGGCGTTGAGCGTGTTGCTGATTTTACGTCACGATCTTTAGAAATGCTGTAACGAAGTTATTAATTAGACCTTGGCCAGTCGGATCATTGAGTCTGCGCTTTGCTCCGTGGAATGAAATGTAATTCTGTGAAACTGAAACTCTTTTGTTTTGTCGTAAGCGAATTAGAAACGTGCACCATAGTGGAGTGGTACTCCAAATTCTGGCTGTACGCACCTGAAACCTCGATTGTAATACGATGCCTAACAGCATTGTCAAGCCGAGATCGATTTATTTATAGTTGAAACAAAGTTCAAAAAAGGAATTGTGATTTGCTCACAAAAGATTATGCATTGCAATGTTTTATGTAGCATAATGCTGCAATGCCTATGAAATGCTTGGCTGCCCATTGTGACATAATGGCTTCAATTTCAGTAATAGAAGTAATTACACATAGCATTAGGTTTGTTGCTAATTATCCATTGAATATTGAATCTTAATTCTCATGTTCTTTATTGTATTAGGCTGACTTAAAACACTTGCCAAGTAGCCGTCGTCGAGCTGGTCAAAGTTATTGTACAATTGACATCAGACCAGACGTACAATAATGTCTGTATAAGGATTGTAATTAAACAGTTGGTTACTTACTAGATCTTTGAGGGATAGTATACACACTGTTTTGGATTTTGGATTCTGGCTGGAGTGTCAACTTATCGGAATGGATATGTATCTAAAATCTTAGGATATTTAAAAGGGTAATAGTATGCCATCTCCCATAGTAAGAGGTGAGTACAGCATATTGTAAGGGAGAAAAATATTGACTTGATGGGAGTAGCCTTACTTACACCCGGGGAGGGGGGGGGGGGGCTGGCGGCCGGTGGGCAAAAGTCTGGGGGCTCAGACTAACCTGGTATAGAACTCTTTCCACGCCGCCAGAATTTGGACAGAGTGAAGTCAATAAATAGGAAGACGCATCCAAAGCGGGACGCCTTCACTCCGCACCAGTCTTTAGATCTGTTATTCACAATAGGTAAAGCTATGGAGTGTGGTCAAATGTAAAACATTGGTCACTGCCCAAATATGGGTGTACCACTTCATTCCATTCTATGAGCACAGGAATGTTGGTATTGAAGCTTTGACTTCCTTGTTCTGATAACCCTTGTCATGCAGCTTCTTTTTTTGTCGCAGAAAAAAATAGCGGCGTCACAAGACTCCCAAAACCAATAAAAATTAGCTGCTTGACAAGGCTAGTGTTTATACCAAAGTGATTTTTGGTAAATGAGACAGGCGAACCATTGATAAAAGTCTATCCAGCACTGTTGAGAACTATGTGTTTCGTTTCCACTGCAGAATGTGGTTTTCGGTCACTAAAATGTGGTGATTACAGTGTGCACCACTATCGTAAGTTGTGACCACTTGTGGATTAAATCTTGGATATCTAAATGAAAAGAAGAAAATAACTTCTAGTACTGTAACTAACTGGGGAGATATATTAAATCCAGTCCCTCTTACTCCCTCTAAGTCCTTGCTCAAACAGCGATCCAGGCACTCATTTCCTAAGACTAGGGCCAGATTGCTCAGCCATATTTAAGACTGAGAACCACTTTTTTACCTACGTAGTTGTGTGTATGGCATACTCAGCCTATTGTATCATCAAGTTATTATTCTATGTTGTGACCGCATTTCACCTTCTTCCTTCTCAATAACTATTGCCTGCGGATACGACAACCCTGCCAAAACATATTGAAAATGATAAAAGGTTTGTTTTAAGAGTTTAACAATCAATCTTATGACATCATTGTAATCCAAAAGAGCAAATCACTTTTCCAATATATCAGGCATTTAATATAGGCTTAAACCGGACTATTACCATTTGAGTTAAATTCAAAATTACATTTAATCATGTAGTAGATTTTAATTCAAGCACTGCTTAGAGGTCTTAAAATCATATGAAATCTGAAACCGATATATTCAGTAATAAATATACTGAAATCGATTTAAAAGTTTACATTGTTTCACGTTGTTGGATATAGTTCAGATTTTTGATACTATTCTAATGACGCTTGTATTTACTCTCGCGTTCTGCTTCATGGTTTTGTTTTCATTGCTACCAAACATCAGAACTAGTACACAAAATCTATTCCTGTGTGTTTGGAATTTTCTGGTGAATCATTTGCTCAGAGACATGGATATTACGCAAACATGCACACTATGCATGGTGAGTTAGAATAAAAGACCTTTTGAAGTAATGTTTTGACTTATTTGGAGATATTTTGACCACTTATCAGCCCAACATGAAGTTTCGTGTTCGGAGTCTTGTGGTGACATAAAAAGGAGGACCATTCAGGTCTCTACTGCGAGACACTCATAACTGATAAATACAATTTACTATCTTGCAAGCAAGGGAATGAGATCTAGTTTATTTTAAGGATTTTCCGATGCGAATCTCACTGCATCCATGTGTATAGGTTTTTCTAAGCCATAGGATAACCCTATACTGAGTCAAATAAGATTTCAAAATTACCTCGGCACGATAGATGGTGACGATGATGCCATGCGTTTGATTGGGGGTGGTGAGATGCGTTAGACTGGGTTTTGTTCTTCTGAAGTACAAGTCAAGGTAATTGGGTTGAATATTTTGTCTGAGGTCAATATATCTATGGTAACATCAACATGACTTGTGTACATTCAATCTTGTTAGTGTTGTTTCAATACATTGGTATAAGTTCATAATGATGTCAATGCCTAAGGTAACGGTAAGTGTTTTATTGGCAAATCAACATCAACTCAATCAGCATACAGACAGCTGTCAGCAGCTATTTTATATTTGATCTTATTATCGATGTAATCAAATATGTGTTAGCAGTGTACTTTGTATGACAGGATAGGTTAGTGGAAATAAAGTGTTGCTGTTCCCCTCAACTCCCCTTGTGGTAACGGCGGTCAGGGAATTTTAAGTAATAATAAATAGTTGGTGGTCACTATTTCTGCTCTTTTGATCCACGCAGAGTTAATTCTGTTTCCACCTACTTATGTCTAACCCACAATTCTCAGAGGTAACCTGGAATTTGGGTTAAATGCTGTGTTAGTTTGGTTGGTGGTTTTCATCAGAGGTAAATATTTCAGAACTTGTCAGTCTTAACTTAACTGGCAATATCTGTCTCAAGTCTGGCATTTGTGATAATGAAATGAGGAACAAAATCTGACAGTCTATATTTGTCAGTACGATGTAGATGCAGAGGGGGGATAACTTCATGAAACTAGTATAAATGTTGTAGTTGTTCCAAAATAATAAATCAGTAGCTAACCAGTGACTAAAGCCAATGACATCGACAAGGAAATAAGCTGTTGGCAGCACCTTCTAGCACGTCTCCAGGCGATTTGTTATGATTGATACACGTTTGGACAGCAAACACTAGACTCGGAGGTTTATAATTTGTCAATGTTTGCACTGATTACATGTTAAAAGCCGAATATTGATCCAATATCACTTTGACAAACACAGTTGTCAATTGACTCATATTTCCCACATGTTTTGACTGGGGTAGAGTTTCAATATCATAACATTTACTGATTTTTTTGTTGACTTAAAACGTGAAATAGGTTTTGATATCTTTGGGTATATTAAATTACACAGTTGGCCTTCACATTCATTGTACTTTAGTGGTCATCTTGCGATATGGTAAAAGGAATTCTATGTTTCTAGGAGAGTCTAAATTAGAAATTAATAAGGAAATCATAGGGAAACCAATATCTACATCTAATCTTGAGCAAAATATTTGCGTTTATTAATTAGCATGGTTCATGGAACAGGTGTTATTCTAAACATTTAAGCCTTGAATAATGTTAATAGGCATTTAGGTAGCAGGTTGATCAACTTGTTCTCGCTGTGGTGGCCGTTCTGTTCCATACAGGCGTAAAGATTAAAACCTGATAATGACTTCGTCTGGCTTGTTGATTGAATACAACGACCAACAGCAAGGCATACCACGATGGAGTAGTGAACTTGGGTTGGCCACACAGGGTTTTCTTAGCTTGAATTGTTTCTACTGGATTTCAATGCTGCCATATTAAATTACAGATTAATTAATATATTTTTACATCATTGTTACCCATTCAAATTGTTAATTCATCAGTGATTAGCTAGGTATGAATAGATTACAATGGTATTATGTAAAATATCAAAACTTTTATTCCGCTGTTCTCAGAGCAGCTTTTGTGGAAAGCCAGTGGGTTCGAGATTAGCAACAGGGGTGAAAAAATAGAGGTTTCAATCATGAAACCACTGTAGCTTGATGAATGCCTGGCTTTGCTTTCCCCAGACTATGTATTTTTAACCTATTTACCTTGGCCTTAGGACAAATTCAGAACCTGGAGTCTAAATACGGCAAGTTCTCACTTTGAAATACCGCAAGAATTTGATCCTGATTTTGTTTTAGTAAGGTTTAAATATTGCCACCTTTCAGTCATAAAGCAGTGTGACACTGATATCAATTTAGCTGAAACATTTGGCCTACATATTTCTCTTTACTTATAAGGTAAAATAATGATCAATATAATATTAAGTTCATGATTAGGGGGATCGTTTCAGACGAGCTAAGACTGCTGTATTTATTTGAGAATGACATGTACATTCATTGCCCTCCCACCCACGATCTTACATCATGATGATTATATCGGCAACAGCATCATATGCACCATTGGCAGCATTATAATAATTTCATAATCCATGACATAACTCATTGTTGGCGACAAGCACTACAATTGTTTGTTTGATTGCACACCATTGCACTAATGTAATTTAATTTACACAATGCACACTGTTAATATTTGTTCTCGTTTTCAGAGCTTGTTGAAAAAACTCACAGCCCCACAACTGTCGTGGTCGGGATGAACAAAGCCAAGGCATATAGGGAGTTACAACGTCGTCAAGGTCGCCTCAGCAAAGTGTGGAGCGAGGCGTCATCTGTCACGCAGTCATACGACACCTCACTCAAACAAACCATCAACAGAATCAGAGACAATCCAGGTGTGACAACAGTAGCTGTCGGCAGCAATGCTGTCCTTATAAACACTAACAGTCAGTCAGCATCGTCGGGGGATAACTCCGCTGATCACCGTAACAATAAGAGAAACAGTGCTATCAACTCTGCGGTTAGAACGGGGAGTAATATCATTGGCTTGGGGATCAAGCCCAGCAGCATGGTGGAAACCTCAGCTTTCAAGGTAAGCAGGGACTGTTAAAATTGATGTTTCATAGAGAAGTGTTCTGTTGAAATGAATTTAACTTTGTTCAATTTTAAGCTTTATCGGAGGTCTCATTTCTTCTCTTCTATGATTTCATCCGGATATAATGGTGCATTGACGGAAAGGAGGCAGGACAAACTCCCGCAGCTCAAGACAAGGTGCTTTGATGTATTTTGAGATTCTGTTGTGATTAGAATATTGGTAGCGGTTTGTTCTAGTTTGGTTAGGGAATGGGCCAAGCTCAAAGTAAAGGTGCAGTTTTGAGATTCTAAGAATAAATATGTGCTGATGTGAGGAAAAAATTGGAAAGAAAATACAAACTGTGGCAACAATACTAAATTTGATGAGGTTTCGATTCATTTTAATTATTCTTAGAAGTTCAGTACCCCTGATTTATTTACCCATTAAAACTTTATACTCTGAATCCCTAGTATTTTAGTCAAGAGCCCTTGGTTGGTAGTTGAATTAATTATTTTATGCTTATGATATACTGAATTGCCCTGATCTAACAGTTCAAGCCAAACGTCATTCATTAAGTGCCGTAGTAACATCTAGTGTAAGTTAGTAAATGTGCTTACACGTCATCCGTTTTCCACATTTTATTTTTTGAGCTGTCCTGAGATCCGTGCAGGCTGAAAGAAACATGTTTGTCAAGGCGCATCATACTCAATTCTTCTGCATTTGGAGTTGCTCCCCTCAGCCATCAACATTTTCGAGTGGGAGGATTTAGGACCACTCAAGACATTTCTTTGCTTTTGATTAGTGTCCCCTGAATTCAAACACTGATTTATTTATCTTTTCTCTTTATTTAGGGTGATCTATTTACAAAAAGAACATTCAGCAGTGCAATGTTTACAGTGAACAAACCCATTGCTACAGACCGCCCTCTGACTAGAGAGAGGATGGGATCATCCAGGAATAAAATATCAGTAAAAGAGCCTGGTAGACCAGTTACAGCACCCGAAACCAACGCCTTCGCAACGCTAGATGGACCAAGACAAGAGGTATATTACAGGATATCAAGACTACGCAAGCTGAATGTCCAAAATTTGTGAATTGTGTTGTGATCATACATAACGGTACAAATTTGATCACAATCACAACTGTTCCTGTTTCCAGGAATTTGATTTGGGGCGAGTATGAGATAAGGATAGATTAAAACTCAAACAAAAACACTCTGCTACTTTCGTGTTGTGCGGGGCCGAATTGTTGTAATACCTATATAATAAATAGGGTACGACTTTAATTTCGATCAGGTCGCAATAGCACACTTTATTGTTAGTATTAATATAAGAACACTATCTCGCTTGGTGATTTAAACGACCTACCCAATACCAACAGTGCCCACAGTAAATACAGCTTTACCTGTATTAGCCTATTTAGGGATATTTTTAGGTGTTTGTATGCCTTAAATTAAATTATATTATTCCATGATAAGCTTAAATAGATTGTTTTGCATAAACTAATGCTCATAGTTGACTCGGTTCTCGATGCAGTAAGGTGTGTCTGATCACACTCAACAGTTCTAAAATGTCTTGTGGGTTAGATTTGATGCGTTTCTCTGCTCATCAGGTGATGGTGATTCCGTACTACACAAAAGCCAACAGTGTACGGAGCAATGGAAGCGATCCAGATTCAATAAACGGACACAAGGGTGGAAGGCTGGGCCCGCAAAGAAAACCACGACATGGTATGGATCTGACTCAATCTATAAACTGCAATGATAATAAACCACTGAAGCCTCATAACCAGAACGAGGTGATAGGAGACGCGATACAGTACCCCGCAGCATCTAAGATGAGAGAGATGTTGGCTAATGATGGAATGATTGTAGCTCCCCCAAAACCACTTAGTAAGTTTATTTAGTTTATAGCCAGATGCGATAATAGATTGTTGTATTTTTGTGCCCAACTATGAGTTGAGTTTACCACATAGCGAATGACCTTGTGACCTTTCACTAGAAGCTGCTTATACCAAGAGACCTAAATCAGAAATTTTAATGCACTTAAATCTATTTTGAGAAAACCATCGGCTTAATATTAGTATAAGTCTTTAACGGCCAATGGCCAAAGGCCATAATAGTAATATGGTCTTCCTGAGGATAAAATTACCTGATATATGGTGTTGCCTTGTTATATCAGATATCCCAAACCGTTAAAAAAAGGAGGATATGTCGGTTGACTATCGTTGAATCCGTTTATAAACAAAACTTTTACTGCAACAGCATTCATAATCATCACACATCTTTCTATTTGTTTCCTCCAGTGACTGAACATGGCAACAGGAGTATTATCCGGAAAGCTTCACAAGTCTCTTTCATCTCTAAAACATCCAGTAACAGTAACAATTCTCCTGCTCAAAATGCTGTCACCACCACACAGCGGGCAGCAGTGGTTACAGCCAGTAGCCAAAAGACTGTTGTCAATAAAACACCAACAGTAGCCAAGCGGCCCACTCAGCTACCCACCCAGTCTTCCTTTCCTTCCAGGAGAGTGATGCAGGCTAAGCAGGTGTCCTTCAGTGATGTGGACAACAGCCCTGGAGTCTCCACAGCTGAAGATCAAATATTGACTCTCACTACAAAGAATCTCAACATATACAACGCTATGGTGCTAAAAACTATCAGAACCCAGAAGTTCGACGAGAGGTAAGGACGCATAAGTGATTAGTTTTAAAATAACAAAATGTTTGAGCAGACGGAAACTAAATCGTACCCGAATTGTCTAAGGTCCATGTGTTGTCCAGAAGAAAATCCGGATTCGGAATAAATGGTACTTTGCTGTTCAGAACAGTATGGCCATCTGATTTGTTCATCCTCAGAATCCAACATCAAAATTTTCACAATCCTAAAATGATTCAAATTCTTGCAAAAGGAACTAACAGATAAATCCCCCTTCCAGTTGAATTTTATAAATAATAAAAGTTCACCTGTTGAATAAGTTTGAAGTTTGTTGTGTTTGGTTTGTCATAGGATTGTACAGTGGGTCAAAGAGAGGCAGCTGGATAACAGATCTCGCATTCCTCGACACGACGCCATACCCGAAGTTGATGAATCAACCTATAATCGGGAATCCTCACATGGGAGGCTTACTCCAACTAAAAGAGATCACAGAGGGAGCACAACTCCCACTGACAATGATAAATCTACGGCTTATCTTATGGCCGAGCATAATGGCAAGGGTGTTCCAAACTCGATCCAATCAAGAAATGTGACATTTTCTTATGGTATGGACCAACAAGAACTTATAAGGTCCGATGCTAGAGTTTCGCCAACTCAGCCCAAACCTTCCAAAGAGACTAAACTAGCTGACAGTAGTGTGAACGAAAATGGGGATATCCAGTATGAGAACAGACCTTCGTAGCAATCTGCTCATGTTACTGTCTTTTTTTTATATATTCATACCTATGCTTTTGTATAACTATTATATTTAGAATATGGCATGTTTACAATTACAACATACCCACAATGCAACTTTGAAATCTGGTTGAAATATCTCAATTATGCTGTAAATAGCATTTGATAAGTCATAATGTGAGTTATTAAAGATTTAGACAAGGTACTAAAAAATCATATATGCACAGAATTTACTCTTTTTCTACAGCATGAAAACACTTTGCTAGATTGTGCAATTCAATTGGTTGAGTGCCTCGGTGTTTGAGTACTCAATTAAAGGCATTCCAAGGGGCTTCACCACAGCACTAATTTATCGCCTGTGGGGTTAAATATGAGTGAACACGCAATGTAAAGTGAAGGGAAACAATTTTATTCATGTTCGAAGCTTTGGGAAAAGAAAAAGCCCCTGCAACTGCAGCTTATTGGTAGAAGGGGAGCGATTCCAAATGTGGGCAAACTGGATCAAGTTTGATCTCAGAGTCAATAAGTATAAACATTTAGTCTAATACATCAAAAGGCTCTATGCTTTTTAAAAAGCTTAACAGTTGATCTCCTTTTTTCAAGCAGGGAAGATATTCAAGTTGGTTGAAAGTCTAAATTAAGTTTTGATATCAACCACCCAACAATTTATATTCAAGGTGTTGAGTGCGATGCTAATACCAAGAGGACGGTTTACGTGCAATGGTAGGTGTTCCAGTTTGAGTTCCTTATGTCTGTTGCCGAGTTGAGCTCTTATTGGTTTTATAAGATCAAGATATCTAGGGAATAATTTACCTAGCTGGTTCATAGTAGCCTCATCATATGCATGCTTGTTTTTTATGTTCTCCAATGATACTGGGCTGACAAGGCTAGCTTCACAGAGAGATAAAATGATTAAAACCAAGTTGTCTTATCACAAGCCAAATCCCAAAGCAGGGGCTAGGCGCAATAGCTGTGCCAGGATGCTCTCTGTTTAGAGGCAGGTCGGATCACACCTACAGGACAAGAGAACCCCAGTATTCAATCGACTGCAGTGGGATCCCAACCCACAACCGTCAACGATTGCGTGCTTATGGAACGACACTCTAACCAGCTGAGTCACCTCCTACTCATGTCAAGCTGTTGATTTTAAGTAGGGCCACACAATTCCAAAATCAACTATATGTGTTAGTGTCAGGATGCAACTTACATGAGAAGTTGGCTGGGCTCTATATCTGGTGGTGTATCACATTATCGGCTGGGTTGGTCTGGGGGATCCTGACAACCTCTTGCCGGCAGCACCAAAGCCAACGAAGCACACATCGATTATTAAGCCTGTGTATGTAGTTTTGATTTTCATATTTTGGGGAGTTGTGCTCTCCAACAAAAGAGAGTAGTGTCAAAATTTATCAGGTAACAAAAACACTAGCTAGAACAATGCTATCCTCATACCATTCATTTGAAAATGGCCACTGCTTTCGCTGACCATCTCACATATCATAGAGCTACTGTGAAACGAAAATTACCTGATACTTTATTAAATTGCAAACATCCACCCGAAAACCTTCAACTAGCATCATTATGACATTGCCACTATGGTTGTGTAATATAATGAGACACCTCCAATTATTTTTGAACATACAGTTCATATAAGGTAATGCAGGGGTGGTTGTTTTCGCGGGGCTCAAGCAAACATTTACAGCGCAATACCAGGACGCACAATATGATAAGCTCAAAAATAATCACTACTCCGTGTCACATTTGTGACTGACTGACAGGCAAATGCTTGATGAAGGCAGATTTTATGATGAATGAATGGGATGGTTGCATGAATCAGCAAAATCGATTGTATTCCCAGAGGCTGTCTAAGACGAACGCAACAGAGAAAGATAAAGATAATAAACATCCGAGGTAAGAAAATTTTGATCTCCCCTTCGGTTTCTCGCTCTTATCAGCTGCACAGTGAATATTGGACTAGATATAATCGGCTCAATTACGTGGTGACATGCCCACAATGCAATTTTAGACTGACTATCTAGGAATATATGACAATCTCACTTGTCTTGTATTTGAGAAGGGGCTGGCCAATGTAACACGAATCGCTCTGGGTTCGGGTCTCAAGCTTTCCATAAAACAAATTTTAATCTAGCATCTCTTTTCAAAACGCCCCGAAAAATAAGTGGATCACGGCCAGCAAATCTGAAACTGTGCTTGACTTTGGCTTACCTGCCCCCTTTTGATCGGTTTCACTGATCTCACTGGAGATACCGGCAACCATCTTTGTGGTTTACTCCTAACCCGTCTCAAATATATCTCATTCCTTCTTGGGATCTTCATAGAAGACATGAAGTAAAAACAAATTGTACATCATGCATTTTATGGGAAAAACAATTTTGTTAGTAGACCTAACATTTTTCATTGTTTCATTGTCACCAGATTGATGATGTTGTATTGTATAGGCTGACTGTTTTCGTAAGTTCAGGTCTTTTTGATGGTTTTATGTTCCCCAGATTTGACAAACCCGGTGCTAAGACATCCAACAAGACTCAGGCTAAGCCAGTGGAACAGCCAATAGAGTCTCTGCATCCATCATGGCAGGCTAGTAAGAGAGAGAAAGAACAACTAGGCCTCATCAAAGCTGGACTCAGTAGTAAGAAAATAAAGTTAAACGATGATGATTAATAAATGATACTTATATGAAAAAGTAGATACCCATACAATAAAAGTATATACATATATATATATATATATATATTATAATTATGAAGCTTGAATGAATTGTTATATGTAACATCAGTTTAACTTTCTCAATTATATACCAAAAGAGGAAAAAAAATTTAATAGTACTACTAAGCAAAAATAACTGTTATTGTTAGCAACATGCCATACCCCCCCCCCCCCCTTCTCCAAATGCAGCCAAATTGGATGATCTAAGCTAAGAGTAATTTATGCGATCGTACAAGGACTGCACTGTGATATTTCCATACTCTCCATTTCCTGCCAACGTTTTACTATGGTCCACTCCAGGAATTGGGAGCCTAATTAGGATTTTTTCCTCTCTCAAAGATGTTTCCTTTTACTTTTAAGGGATGATAGATTTCTTGTTATTGGTCATTTTATGCTGGAGTAACGCTGGATACGTGATTTGTTGAATTTGTAAATGCGGAGGATAAAACCAGCTGCTAGCGTTTGCATAATGGTATCAAATCATCTTGTTCAATATGCTAAGATAAGTGACATAATAAAATTCTTTGATGTGGAATACAAGAAAGACAAATTTAAAAACTCAGTAATTTAGATGGATCACTATTATTATGTGATATTAAATAATTATCAGGTGTTTTCGGCAGCATTCGCTGCTAAAGATTGTTGCTGAGTCAAGATACACTGATATTGAGATCATGGATTGTAAAAATTGACAAGTCTCATATGTCCTGCAGATAACCATACGGTGGCAACAGAGGACATATCAAATTCCCCATAGAGTTGACTAAAGTTATACCTTAGATAGGGGCTATCACGAGCCTAGTTTCGAACTATCTGTCTTGCCCCTTGTTAAATTTTGAGTAACTATTTTTAAATATGCACTTGTAATTCATGATGACTTAAACTGATGAATAAAAAAGTAGTTAAGTTTTTCGGAGAGGAATAATGTGAGGCACTTAGCATTTACTCACCCTCATCTCTTTATATTGAGCTCCGACCTCAGCGAGTCACAATTTATAGCTAGCCATCATTAAGTTGAGCCAAGCTCTAGCTAGCATAAAAGAACAAGGACAAAGAACTGAATGCAAACGATCAGACGGGCTTCAATAGCTTGTCTTGACAAGGCTTTATCATAATCATAATAGTATAATATCCTACAGTTTCTACCTTATTTAGTTTTGATGCTCCTATGCATCGGATAAACTGAATATTTTTTAACTCGCCAGATAGCCAGAAAGAGAGTTTGTAGTGGATCGATAAAGTAAGTTATCGCTGTATGATTGTGCAGGTTGGACATTTTGATTGGCATAACTGCCTGTTTAAGTAATCGGGTTATGCATTCGAAGAAACTATCTTCCCGTTACATGTGTTATGCCCTGTAACTATGACCCTAGCACAATTTTGAAAAATTGACAAATTTTCACAAATATGGAGCAGTCCCCTGTATAACCTGTCTTGACAAACTTTCTTCAGGGGGTGGGGGAGTCAAGCTTGTCAAGACAGGCTCTCCCCCGTAATGATGAATTGGCTAAAACCCTGAGACTAGCTTTGTCACCATCTCCTTTTTTTTGTGCTGGGTAGTGCCCAACCTGCCAAAACAACAGTTAGCCGATTGAAAAGGCTACTCTGAATATAACATGTCTTGACAAGCTCTTTTTGGACCTTGAAAAGACAGGCTATCCTGAATCCATCTACATTGCTCTATGACATTCTTATTATTGCCAGTAATAGCCAGAGCTATATTGGTGATTACAATGAGTTTATTATATAACCCTATGGTGATTATATTAACTAGTCTTAGATGAGCCAATGAGCATGAGGTAAATACCTTGACCTAATACCAAATTTGTTGCACTCCTCAAAAAAATGATAAATAGAAGATGGATTCTTCTTGGAGGCTAAAAACATTGTAGGCGTGTCTTATATTAAGATTAAGGTAGGCTATAGAGGGCTTGCATATATAAAATGAAAGGAAAGATAATATAGTCAGTCAGTCAGTATTAGACTGAAAAGGAAAGCATAATTCCTGTAGTGTGGTTAACAGAGGATCTAGAAGGTTCGTAAGCATTATTTTTTAATTTAGGCCATCAACTGGTCAGAGTTTGATAGAACTGCGATGGCTTTTTTATTTTTGTACCCTGCCGTTTAGCATGTTTTATTATGGACAAAAGCGGCTCTCATTAAAAATGTTGCTGACGCCAAACTAATGGGAGCAGCCCCAAACGGGTTTCATGTCCAAAGTCAGCATGAGATTCCCAAAGGTATAGAGTAGCTTAGAGGCAAATATATTTTTTGATCTGAGCGAAAAAAAAGCGTGATACCCTCCCTTGGTATATTTTTCGAAATTTCAAGTCAGCGTTATTACCCACCAGTTAATCCGAGGATTCCGTTATTCTGGATTTTGAGTAAGGCCAAAAAGAGCTTGAACTGGTCGGAGTTTGATAAGAATCGAACAGAGATTTGATTTTTCAATGCTGCCGTTTGGCATGTTTTTTTTTAGCAAAAGTGACCCTAATTAAATCGAACGCTGACGGAGAATGAAAAGCAGCAGAGCCAAACGGTTTGCAGATTTGAGATCAGCAGGAGTTGCTCCTCCTTATGAGGTGAGTTGGAAGCAAATATATTTTTTGATCTGAGCGAAAAAAAAGCGTGATACCCTCCCTTGGTATATTTTTCGAAATTTCAAGTCAGCGTTATTACCCACCAGTTAATCCGAGGATTCCGATATTCTGGATTTTGAGTAAGGCCAATAAGAGCTTGAACTGGTCGGAGTTTGATAAGAATCGAACAGAGATTTGATTTTTCAATGCTGCCGTTTGGCATGTTTTTTTTTAGCAAAAGTGACCCTAATTAAATCGAACGCTGACGGAGAATGAAAAGCAGCAGAGCCAAACGGTTTGCAGATTTGAGATCAGCAGGAGTTGTTCCTCCTTATGAGGTGAGTTGGAAGCAAATATATTTTTTGATCTGAGCGAAAAAAAAGCGTGATACCCTCCCTTGGTATATTTTTCGAAATTTCAAGTCAGCGTTATTACCCACCAGTTAATCCGAGGATTCCGATATTCTGGATTTTGAGTAAGGCCAATAAGAGCTTGAACTGGTCGGAGTTTGATAAGAATCGAACAGAGATTTGATTTTTCAATGCTGCCGTTTGGCATGTTTTTTTTTAGCAAAAGTGACCCTAATTAAATCGAACGCTGACGGAGAATGAAAAGCAGCAGAGCCAAACGGTTTGCAGATTTGAGATCAGCAGGAGTTGCTCCTCCTTATGAGGTGAGTTGGAAGCAAATATATTTTTTGATCTGAGCGAAAAAAAAGCGTGATACCCTCCCTTGGTATATTTTTCGAAATTTCAAGTCAGCGTTATTACCCACCAGTTAATCCGAGGATTCCGATATTCTGGATTTTGAGTAAGGCCAATAAGAGCTTGAACTGGTCGGAGTTTGATAAGAATCGAACAGAGATTTGATTTTTCAATGCTGCCGTTTGGCATGTTTTTTTTTAGCAAAAGTGACCCTAATTAAATCGAACGCTGACGGAGAATGAAAAGCAGCAGAGCCAAACGGTTTGCAGATTTGAGATCAGCAGGAGTTGCTCCTCCTTATGAGGTGAGTTGGAAGCAAATATATTTTTTGATCTGAGCGAAAAAAAAGCGTGATACCCTCCCTTGGTATATTTTTCGAAATTTCAAGTCAGCGTTAATACCCACCAGTTAATCCGAGGATTCCGATATTCTGGATTTTGAGTAAGGCCAATAAGAGCTTGAACTGGTCGGAGTTTGATAAGAATCGAACAGAGATTTGATTTTTCAATGCTGCCGTTTGGCATGTTTTTTTTTAGCAAAAGTGACCCTAATTAAATCGAACGCTGACGGAGAATGAAAAGCAGCAGAGCCAAACGGTTTGCAGATTTGAGATCAGCAGGAGTTGCTCCTCCTTATGAGGTGAGTTGGAAGCAAATCTATTTTTTGATCTGAGCGAAAAAAAAGCGTGATACCCTCCCTTGGTATATTTTTCGAAATTTCAAGTCAGCGTTATTACCCACCAGTTAATCCGAGGATTCCGATATTCTGGATTTTGAGTAAGGCCAATAAGAGCTTGAACTGGTCGGAGTTTGATAAGAATCGAACAGAGATTTAATTTTTCAATGCTGCCGTTTGACATGTTTTTTTTTAGCAAAAGTGACCCTAATTAAAACGAACGCTGACGGAGAATGAAAAGCAGCAGAGCCACACGGTTTGCAGATTTGAGATCAGCAGGAGTTGCTCCTCCTTATGAGGTGAGTTGGAAGCAAATCTATTTTTTGATCTGAGCGAAAAAAAAGCGTGATACCCTCCCTTGGTATATTTTTCGAAATTTCAAGTCAGCGTTATTACCAACCAGTTAATCCGAGGATTCCGATATTCTGGATTTTGAGTAAGGCCAATAAGAGCTTGAACTGGTCGGAGTTTGATAAGAATCGAACAGAGATTTAATTTTTCAATGCTGCCGTTTGGCATGTTTTTTTTTAGCAAAAGTGACCCTAATTAAAACGAACGCTGACGGAGAATGAAAAGCAGCAGAGCCAAACGGTTTGCAGATTTGAGATCAGCAGGAGTTGCTCCTCCTTATGAGGTGAGTTGGAATCAAATCTATTTTTTGATCTGGGCGAAAAAAAAGCGTGATACCCTCCCTTGGTATATTTTTCGAAATTTCAAGTCAGCGTTATTACCCACCAGTTAATCCGAGGATTCCGATATTCTGGATTTTGAGTAAGGCCAATAAGAGCTTGAACTGGTCGGAGTTTGATAAGAATCGAACAGAGATTTGATTTTTCAATGCTGACGTTTGGCATGTTTTTTTTTAGCAAAAGTGACCCTAATTAAAACGAACGCTGACGGAGAATGAAAAGCAGCAGAGCCAAACGGTTTGCAGATTTGAGATCAGCAGGAGTTGCTCCTCCTTATGAGGTGAGTTGGAAGCAAATCTATTTTTTGATCTGAGCGAAAAAAAAGCGTGATACCCTCCCTTGGTATATTTTTCGAAATTTCAAGTCAGCGTTATTACCCACCAGTAAATCCGAGGATTCCGATATTCTGGATTTTGAGTAAGGCCAATAAGAACTTGAACTGGTCGGAGTTTGATAAGAATCGAACAGAGATTTAATTTTTCAATGCTGACGTTTGGCATGTTTTTTTTTAGCAAAAGTGACCCTAATTAAAACGAACGCTGACGGAGAATGAAAAGCAGCAGAGCCAAACGGTTTGCAGATTTGAGATCAGCAGGAGTTGCTCCTCCTTATGAGGTGAGTTGGAAGCAAATCTATTTTTTGATCTGAGCGAAAAAAAAGCGTGATACCCTCCCTTGGTATATTTTTCGAAATTTCAAGTCAGCGTTATTACCCACCAGTTAATCCGAGGATTCCGATATTCTGGATTTTGAGTAAGGCCAATAAGAGCTTGAACTGGTCGGAGTTTGATAAGAATCGAACAGAGATTTAATTTTTCAATGCTGCCGTTTGACATGTTTTTTTTTTAGCAAAAGTGACCCTAATTAAAACGAACGCTGACGGAGAATGAAAAGCAGCAGAGCCACACGGTTTGCAGATTTGAGATCAGCAGGAGTTGCTCCTTCTTATGAGGTGAGTTGGAAGCAAATCTATTTTTTGATCTGAGCGAAAAAAAAGCGTGATACCCTCCCTTGGCATATTTTTCGAAATTTCAAGTCAGCGTTATTACCAACCAGTTAATCCGAGGATTCCGATATTCTGGATTTTGAGTAAGGCCAATAAGAGCTTGAACTGGTCGGAGTTTGATAAGAATCGAACAGAGATTTAATTTTTCAATGCTGCCGTTTGGCATGTTTTTTTTTAGCAAAAGTGACCCTAATTAAAACGAACGCTGACGGAGAATGAAAAGCAGCAGAGCCAAACGGTTTGCAGATTTGAGATCAGCAGGAGTTGCTCCTCCCTATGAGGTGAGTTGGAAGCAAATCTATTTTTTGATCTTAGCGAAAAAAAAGCGTGATACCCTCCCTTGGTATAATTTTCGAAATTTCAAGTCAGCGTTATTACCCACCAGTTAATCCGAGGATTCCGATATTCTGGATTTTGAGTAAGGCCAATAAGAGCTTGAACTGGTCGGAGTTTGATAAGGATCGAACAGAGATTTAATTTTTCAATGCTGCCGTTTGGCATGTTTTTTTTTAGCAAAAGTGACCCTAATTAAAACGAACGCTGACGGAGAATGAAAAGCAGCAGAGCCGAACGGTTTGCAGATTTGAGATCTGCAGGAGTTGCTCCTCCTTATGAAGTGAGTTGGAAGCAAATCTATTTTTTGATCTGAGCGAAAAAAAAGCGTGATACCCTCCCTTGGTATATTTTTCGAAATTTCAAGTCAGCGTTATTACCCACCAGTTAATCCGAGGATTCCGATATTCTGGAATTTGAGTAAGGCCAATAAGAGCTTGAACTGGTCGGAGTTTGATAAGAATCGAACAGAGATTTGATTTTTCAATGCTGCCGTTTGGCATGTTTTTTTTTAGCAAAAGTGACCCTAATTAAAACGAACGCTGACGGAGAATGAAAAGCAGCAGAGCCAAACGGTTTGCAGATTTCAGATCAGCAGGAGTTGCTCCTCCTTATGAGGTGAGTTGGAAGCAAATCTATTTTTTGATCTGAGCGAAAAAAAAGCGTGATACCCTCCCTTGGTATATTATTCGAAATTTCAAGTCAGCGTTATTACCCACCAGTTAATCCGAGGATTCCGATATTCTGGATTTTGAGTAAGGCCAATAAGAGCTTGAACTGGTCGGAGTTTGATAAGAATCGAACAGAGATTTAATTTTTCAATGCTGCCGTTTGGCATGTGTTTTGTTAGCAAAAGTGACCCTAATTAAAACGAACGCTGACGGAGAATGAAAAGCAGCAGAGCCAAACGGTTTGCAGATTTGAGATCAGCAGGAGTTGCTCCTCCTTATGAGGTGAGTTGGAAGCAAATCTATTTTTTGATCTGAGCGAAAAAAAAGCGTGATACCCTCCCTTGGTATATTTTTCGAAATTTCAAGTCAGCGTTATTACCCACCAGTTAATCCGAGGATTCCGATATTCTGGATTTTGAGTAAGGCCAATAAGAGCTTGAACTGGTCGGAGGTTGATAAGAATCGAACAGAGATTTGATTTTTCAATGCTGCCGTTTGGCATGTTTTTTTTATAGCAAAAGTGACCCTAATTAAATCGAACGCTGACGGAGAATGAAAAGCAGCAGAGCCAAACGGTTTGCAGATTTGAGATCAGCAGGAGTTGCTCCTCCTTATGAGGTGAGTTGGAAGCAAATATATTTTTTGATCTGAGCGAAAAAAAAAATCGTGATACCCTCCCTTGGTATATTTTTCGAAATTTCAAGTCAGCGTTATTACCCACCAGTTAATCCGAGGATTCCGATATTCTGGATTTTGAGTAAGGCCAATAAGAGCTTGAACTGGTCGGAGTTTGATAAGAATCGAACAGAGATTTGATTTTTCAATGCTGCCGTTTGGCATGTTTTTTTTCAGCAAAAGTGACCCTAATTAAATCGAACGCTGACGGAGAATGAAAAGCAGCAGAGCCAAACGGTTTGCAGATTTGAGATCAGCAGGAGTTGCTCCTCCTTATGAGGTGAGTTGGAAGCAAATATATTTTTTGATCTGAGCGAAAAAAAAGCGTGATACCCTCCCTTGGTATATTTTTCGAGATTTCAAGTCAGCGTTATTACCCACCAGTTAATCCGAGGATTCCGATATTCTGGATTTTGAGTAAGGCCAATAAGAGCTTGAACTGGTCGGAGTTTGATAAGAATCGAACAGAGATTTGATTTTTCAATGCTGCCGTTTGGCATGTTTTTTTTTAGCAAAAGTGACCCTAATTAAATCGAACGCTGACGGAGAATGAAAAGCAGCAGAGCCAAACGGTTTGCAGATTTGAGATCAGCAGGAGTTGCTCCTCCTTATGAGGTGAGTTGGAAGCAAATATATTTTTTGATCCGAGCGAAAAAAAAGCGTGATACCCTCCCTTGGTATATTTTTCGAAATTTCAAGTCAGCGTTATTACCCACCAGTTAATCCGAGGATTCCGATATTCTGGATTTTGAGTAAGGCCAATAAGAGCTTGAACTGGTCGGAGTTTGATAAGAATCGAACAGAGATTTAATTTTTCAATGCTGCCGTTTGGCATGTTTTTTTTTAGCAAAAGTGACCCTAATTAAAACGAACGCTGACGGAGAATGAAAAGCAGCAGAGCCAAACGGTTTGCAGATTTGAGATCAGCAGGAGTTGCTCCTCCCTATGAGGTGAGTTGGAAGCAAATCTATTTTTTGATCTTAGCGAAAAAAAAGCGTGATACCCTCCCTTGGTATAATTTTCGAAATTTCAAGTCAGCGTTATTACCCACCAGTTAATCCGAGGATTCCGATATTCTGGATTTTGAGTAAGGCCAATAAGAGCTTGAACTGGTCGGAGTTTGATAAGGATCGAACAGAGATTTAATTTTTCAATGCTGCCGTTTGGCATGTTTTTTTTTAGCAAAAGTGACCCTAATTAAAACGAACGCTGACGGAGAATGAAAAGCAGCAGAGCCGAACGGTTTGCAGATTTGAGATCTGCAGGAGTTGCTCCTCCTTATGAAGTGAGTTGGAAGCAAATCTATTTTTTGATCTGAGCGAAAAAAAAGCGTGATACCCTCCCTTGGTATATTTTTCGAAATTTCAAGTCAGCGTTATTACCCACCAGTTAATCCGAGGATTCCGATATTCTGGATTTTGAGTAAGGCCAATAAGAGCTTGAACTGGTCGGAGTTTGATAAGAATCGAACAGAGATTTGATTTTTCAATGCTGCCGTTTGGCATGTTTTTTTTTAGCAAAAGTGACCCTAATTAAAACGAACGCTGACGGAGAATGAAAAGCAGCAGAGCCAAACGGTTTGCAGATTTCAGATCAGCAGGAGTTGCTCCTCTTTATGAGGTGAGTTGGAAGCAAATCTATTTTTTGATCTGAGCGAAAAAAAAGCGTGATACCCTCCCTTGGTATATTTTTCGAAATTTCAAGTCAGCGTTTTTACCCACCAGTTAATCCGAGGATTCCGATATTCTGGATTTTGAGTAAGGCCAATAAGAGCTTGAACTGGTCGGAGTTTGATAAGAATCGAACAGAGATTTAATTTTTCAATGCTGCCGTTTGGCATGTGTTTTGTTAGCAAAAGTGACCCTAATTAAAACGAACGCTGACGGAGAATGAAAAGCAGCAGAGCCAAACGGTTTGCAGATTTGAGATCAGCAGGAGTTGCTCCTCCTTATGAGGTGAGTTGGAAGCAAATATATTTTTTGATCTGAGCGAAAAAAAAAATCGTGATACCCTCCCTTGGTATATTTTTCGAAATTTCAAGTCAGCGTTATTACCCACCAGTTAATCCGAGGATTCCGATATTCTGGATTTTGAGTAAGGCCAATAAGAGCTTGAACTGGTCGGAGTTTGATAAGAATCGAACAGAGATTTGATTTTTCAATGCTGCCGTTTGGCATGTTTTTTTTCAGCAAAAGTGACCCTAATTAAATCGAACGCTGACGGAGAATGAAAAGCAGCAGAGCCAAACGGTTTGCAGATTTGAGATCAGCAGGAGTTGCTCCTCCTTATGAGGTGAGTTGGAAGCAAATATATTTTTTGATCTGAGCGAAAAAAAAGCGTGATACCCTCCCTTGGTATATTTTTCGAGATTTCAAGTCAGCGTTATTACCCACCAGTTAATCCGAGGATTCCGATATTCTGGATTTTGAGTAAGGCCAATAAGAGCTTGAACTGGTCGGAGTTTGATAAGAATCGAACAGAGATTTGATTTTTCAATGCTGCCGTTTGGCATGTTTTTTTTTAGCAAAAGTGACCCTAATTAAATCGAACGCTGACGGAGAATGAAAAGCAGCAGAGCCAAACGGTTTGCAGATTTGAGATCAGCAGGAGTTGCTCCTCCTTATGAGGTGAGTTGGAAGCAAATATATTTTTTGATCCGAGCGAAAAAAAAGCGTGATACCCTCCCTTGGTATATTTTTCGAAATTTCAAGTCAGCGTTATTACCCACCAGTTAATCCGAGGATTCCGATATTCTGGATTTTGAGTAAGGCCAATAAGAGCTTGAACTGGTCGGAGTTTGATAAGAATCGAACAGAGATTTGATTTTTCAATGCTGCCGTTTGGCATGTTTTTTTTTAGCAAAAGTGACCCTAATTAAATCGAACGCTGACGGAGAATGAAAAGCAGCAGAGCCAAACGGTTTGCAGATTTGAGATCAGCAGGAGTTGCTCCTCCTTATGAGGTGAGTTGGAAGCAAATATATTTTTTGATCTGAGCGAAAAAAAAGCGTGATACCCTTCCTTGGTATATTTTTCGAGATTTCAAGTCAGCGTTATTACCCACCAGTTAATCCGAGGATTCCGATATTCTGGATTTTGAGTAAGGCCAATAAGAGCTTGAACTGGTCCGAGTTTGATAAGAATCGAACAGAGATTTGATTTTTCAATGCTGCCGTTTGGCATGTTTTTTTTTAGCAAAAGTGACCCTAATTAAATCGAACGCTGACGGAGAATGAAAAGCAGCAGAGCCAAACGGTTTGCAGATTTGAGATCAGCAGGAGTTGCTCCTCCTTATGAGGTGAGTTGGAAGCAAATCTATTTTTTGATCTGAGCGAAAAAAAAGCGTGATACCCTCCCTTGGTATATTTTTCGAAATTTCAAGTCAGCGTTATTACCCACCAGTTAATCCGAGGATTCCGATATTCTGGATTTTGAGTAAGGCCAATAAGAGCTTGAACTGGTCGGAGTTTGATAAGAATCGAACAGAGATTTAATTTTTCAATGCTGCCGTTTGGCATGTTTTTTTTTAGCAAAAGTGACCCAAATTAAAACGAACGCTGACGGAGAATGAAAAGCAGCAGAGCCAAACGGTTTGCAGATTTGAGATCAGCAGGAGTTGCTCCTCCTTATGAGGTGAGTCGGAAGCAAATCTATTTTTTGATCTGAGCGAAAAAAAAGCGTGATACCCTCCCTTGGTATATTTTTCGAAATTTCAAGTCAGCGTTATTACCCACCAGTTAATCCGAGGATTCCGATATTCTGGATTTTGAGTAAGGCCAATAAGAGCTTGAACTGGTCGGAGTTTGATAAGAATAGAACAGAGATTTAATTTTTCAATGCTGCCGTTTGGCATGTTTTTTTTTAGCAAAAGTGACCCTAATTAAAACGAACGCTGACGGAGAATGAAAAGCAGCAGAGCCAAACGGTTTGCAGATTTGAGATCAGCAGGAGTTGCTCCTCCTTATGAGGTGAGTTGGAAGCAAATCTATTTTTGATCTGAGCGAAAAAAAAGCGTGATACCCTCCCTTGGTATATTTTTCGAAATTTCAAGTCAGCGTTATTACCCACCAGTTAATCCGAGGATTCCGATATTCTGGATTTTGAGTAAGGCTAATAAGAGCTTGAACTGGTCGGAGTTTGATAAGAATCGAACAGAGATTTAATTTTTCAATGCTGCCGTTTGACATGTTTTTTTTCAGCAAAAGTGACCCTAATTAAAACGAACGCTGACGGAGAATGAAAAGCAGCAGAGCCAAACGGTTTGCAGATTTGAGATCAGCAGGAGTTGCTCCTCCTTATGAGGTGAGTTGGAAAGAAATCTATTTTTTGATCTGAGCGAAAAAAAAGCGTGATACCCTCCCTTGGTATATTTTTCGAAATTTCAAGTCAGCGTTATTACCCACCAGTTAATCCGAGGATTCCGATATTCTGGATTTTGAGTAAGGCCAATAAGAGCTTGAACTGGTCGGAGTTTGATAAGAATCGAACAGAGATTTAATTTTTCAATGCTGCCGTTTGGCATGTTTTTTTTTAGCAAAAGTGACCCTAATTAAAACGAACGCTGACGGAGAATGAAAAGCAGCAGAGCCAAACGGTTTGCAGATTTGAGATCAGCAGGAGTTGCTCCTCCTTATGAGGTGAGTTGGAAGCAAATCTATTTTTTGATCTGAGCGAAGAAAAAGCGTGATACCCTCCCTTGGTATATTTTTCGAAATTTCAAGTCAGCGTTATTACCCACCAGTTAATCCGAGGATTCCGATATTCTGGATTTTGAGTAAGGCCAATAAGAGCTTGAACTGGTCGGAGTTTGATAAGAATCGAACAGAGATTTAATTTTTCAATGCTGCCGTTTGGCATGTTTTTTTTTAGCAAAAGTGACCCTAATTAAAACGAACGCTGACGGAGAATGAAAAGCAGCAGAGCCAAACGGTTTGCAGATTTGCGATCAGCAGGAGTTGCTCCTCCCTATGAGGTGAGTTGGAAGCAAATCTATTTTTTGATCTTAGCGAAAAAAAAGCGTGATACCCTCCCTTGGTATAATTTTCGAAATTTCAAGTCAGCGTTATTACCCACCAGTTAATCCGAGGATTCCGATATTCTGGATTTTGAGTAAGGCCAATAAGAGCTTGAGCTGGTCGGAGTTTGATAAGGATCGAACAGAGATTTAATTTTTCAATGCTGCCGTTTGGCATGTTTTTTTTTAGCAAAAGTGACCCTAATTAAAACGAACGCTGACGGAGAATGAAAAGCAGCAGAGCCGAACGGTTTGCAGATTTGAGATCTGCAGGAGTTGCTCCTCCTTATGAAGTGAGTTGGAAGCAAATCTATTTTTTGATCTGAGCGAAAAAAAAGCGTGATACCCTCCCTTGGTATAATTTTCAAAATTTCAAGTCAGCGTTATTACTCACCAGTTAATCCGAGGATTCCGATATTCTGGATTTTGAGTAAGGCCAATAAGAGCTTGAACTGGTCGGAGTTTGATAAGAATCGAACAGAGATTTGATTTTTCAATGCTGCCGTTTGGCATGTTTTTTTTTAGCAAAAGTGACCCTAATTAAAACGAACGCTGACGGAGAATGAAAAGCAGCAGAGCCAAACGGTTTGCAGATTTCAGATCAGCAGGAGTTGCTCCTCCTTATGAGGTGAGTTGGAAGCAAATCTATTTTTTGATCTGAGCGAAAAAAAAGCGTGATACCCTCCCTTGGTATTTTTTTCGAAATTTCAAGTCAGCGTTATTACCCACCAGTTAATCCGAGGATTCCGATATTCTGGATTTTGAGTAAGGCCAATAAGAGCTTGAACTGGTCGGAGTTTGATAAGAATCGAACAGAGATTTAATTTTTCAATGCTGCCGTTTGGCATGTGTTTTGTTAGCAAAAGTGACCCTAATTAAAACGAACGCTGACGGAGAATGAAAAGCAGCAGAGCCAAACGGTTTGCAGATTTCAGATCAGCAGGAGTTGCTCCTCCTTATGAGGTGAGTTGGAAGCAAATCTATTTTTTGATCTGAGCGAAAAAAAAGCGTGATACCCTCCCTTGGTATATTTTTCGAAATTTCAAGTCAGCGTTATTACCCACCAGTTAATCCGAGGATTCCGATGTTCTGGATTTTGAGTAAGGCCAATAAGAGCTTGGACTGGTCGGAGTTTGATAAGAATCGAACAGAGATTTAATTTTTCAATGCTGCCGTTTGGCATGTTTTTTTTTTAGCAAAAGTGACCCTAATTAAAACGAACGCTGACGGAGAATGAAAAGCAGCAGAGCCAAACGGTTTGCAGATTTGAGATCAGCAGGGGTTGCTCCTCCTTATGAGGTGAGTTGGAAGCAAATCTATTTTTTGATCTGAGCGAAAAAAAAGCGTGATACCCTCCCTTGGTATATTTTTCGAAATTTCAAGTCAGCGTTATTACCCACCAGTTAATCCGAGGATTCCGATATTCTGGATTTTGAGTAAGGCCAATAAGAGCTTGAACTGGTCGGAGTTTGATAAGAATCGAACATAGATTTAATTTTTCAATGCTGCCGTTTGGCATGTTTTTTTTTAGCAAAAGTGACCCTAATTAAAACGAACGCTGACGGAGAATGAAAAGCAGCAGAGCCAAACGGTTTGCAGATTTGAGATCAGCAGGAGTTGCTCCTCCTTATGAGGTGAGTTGGAAGCAAATCTATTTTTTGATCTGAGCGAAAAAAAAGCGTGATACCCTCCCTTGGTATATTTTTCGAAATTTCAAGTCAGCGTTATTACCCACCAGTTAATCCGAGGATTCCGATATTCTGGATTTTGAGTAAGGCCAATAAGAGCTTGGACTGGTCGGAGTTTGATAAGAATCGAACAGAGATTTAATTTTTCAATGCTGCCGTTTGGCATGTTTTTTTTTTAGCAAAAGTGACCCTAATTAAAACGAACGCTGACGGAGAATGAAAAGCAGCAGAGCCAAACGGTTTGCAGATTTGAGATCAGCAGGGGTTGCTCCTCCTTATGAGGTGAGTTGGAAGCAAATCTATTTTTTGATCTGAGCGAAAAAAAAGCGTGATACCCTCCCTTGGTATATTTTTCGAAATTTCAAGTCAGCGTTATTACCCACCAGTTAATCCGAGGATTCCGATATTCTGGATTTTGAGTAAGGCCAATAAGAGCTTGAACTGGTCGGAGTTTGATAAGAATCGAACAGAGATTTGATTTTTCAATGCTGCCGTTTGGCATGTTTTTTTTTAGCAAAAGTGACCCTAATTAAAACGAACGCTGACGGAGAATGAAAAGCAGCAGAGCCAAACGGTTTGCAGATTTGAGATCAGCAGGGGTTGCTCCTCCTTATGAGGTGAGTTGGAAGCAAATCTATTTTTTGATCTGAGCGAAAAAAAAGCGTGATACCCTCCCTTGGTATATTTTTCGAAATTTCAAGTCAGCGTTATTACCCACCAGTTAATCCGAGGATTCCGATATTCTGGATTTTGAGTAAGGCCAATAAGAGCTTGAACTGGTCGGAGTTTGATAAGAATCGAACAGAGATTTGTTTTTCAATGCTGCCGTTTGGCATGTTTTTTTTTAGCAAAAGTGACCCTAATTAAAACGAACGCTGACGGAGAATGAAAAGCAGCAGAGCCAAACGGTTTGCAGATTTGAGATCACCAGGAGTTGCTCCTCCTTATGAGGTGAGTTGGAAGCAAATCTATTTTTTGATCTTAGCGAAAAAAAAGCGTGATACCCTCCCTTGGTATATTTTTCGAAATTTCAAGTCAGCGTTATTACCCACCAGTTAATCCGAGGATTCCGATATTCTGGATTTTGAGTGACGCCAATAAGAGCTTGAACTGGTCGGAGTTTGATAAGAATCGAACAGAGATTTAATTTTTCAATGCTGCCGTTTGGCATGTTTTTTTTTAGCAAAAATGACCCTAATTAAAACGAACGCTGACGGAGAATGAAAAGCAGCAGAGCCAAACGGTTTGCAGATTTGAGATCAGCAGGAGTTGCTCCTCCTTATGAGGTGAGTTGGAAGCAAATCTATTTTTTGATCTGAGCGAAAAAAAAGCGTGATACCCTCCCTTGGTATATTTTTCGAAATTTCAAGTCAGCGTTATTACCCACCAGTTAATCCGAGGATTCCGATATTCTGGATTTTGAGTAAGGCCATTAAGAGCTTGAACTGGTCGGAGTTTGATAAGAATCGAACAGAGATTTAATTTTTCAATGCTGCCGTTTGGCATGTTTTTTTTTAGCAAAAGTGACCCTAATTAAAACGAACGCTGACGGAGAATGAAAAGCAGCAGAGCCAAACGGTTTGCAGATTTGAGATCAGCAGGAGTTGCTCCTCCTTATGAGGTGAGTTGGAAGCAAATCTATTTTTTGATCTGAGCGAAAAAAAAGCGTGATACCCTCCCTTGGTATATTTTTCGAAATTTCAAGTCAGCGTTATTACCCACCAGTTAATCCGAGGATTCCGATATTCTGGATTTTGAGTAAGGCCAATAAGAGCTTGAACTGGTCGGAGTTTGATAAGAATCGAACAGAGATTTAATTTTTCAATGCTGCCGTTTGGCATGTTTTTTTTTAGCAAAAGTGACCCTAATTAAAACGAACGCTGACGGAGAATGAAAAGCAGCAGAGCCGAACGGTTTGCAGATTTGAGATCAGCAGGAGTTGCTCCTCCTTATGAGGTGAGTTGGAAGCAAATCTATTTTTTCATCTGATCGAAAAAAAAGCGTGATACCCTCCCTTTTTTATATTTTTCGAAATTTCAAGTCAGCGTTATTACCCACCAGTTAATCCGAGGATTCCAATATTCTGGATTTTGAGTAAGGCCAATAAGAGCTTGAACTGGTCGGAGTTTGATAAGAATCGAACAGAGATTTAATTTTTCAATGCTGCCGTTTGGCATGTTTTTTTTTAGCAAAAGTGACCCTAATTAAAACGAACGCTGACGGAGAATGAAAAGCAGCAGAGCCAAACGGTTTGCAGATTTGAGATCAGCAGGAGTTGCTCCTCCTTATGAGGTGAGTTGGAAGCAAATCTATTTTTTGATCTGAGCGAAAAAAAAGCGTGATACCCTCCCTTGGTATATTTTTCGAAATTTCAAGTCAGCGTTAATACCCACCAGTTAATCCGAGGATTCCGATATTCTGGATTTTGAGTGAGGCCAATAAGAGCTTGAACTGGTCGGAGTTTGATAAGAATCGAACAGAGATTTGATTTGTCAATGCTGCCGTTTGGCATGTTTTTTTTTAGCAAAAGTGACCCTAATTAAAACGAACGCTGACGGAGAATGAAAAGCAGCAGAGCCAAACGGTTTGCAGATTTGAGATCAGCAGGAGTTGCTCCTCCTTATGAGGTGAGTTGGAAGCAAATCTATTTTTTGATCTGAGCGAAAAAAAAGCGTGATACCCTCCCTTGGTATATTTTTCGAAATTTCAAGTCAGCGTTATTACCCACCAGTTAATCCGAGGATTCCGATATTCTGGATTTTGAGTAAGGCCATTAAGAGCTTGAACTGGTCGGAGTTTGATAAGAATCGAACAGAGATTTAATTTTTCAATGCTGCCGTTTGGCATGTTTTTTTTTAGCAAAAGTGACCCTAATTAAAACGAACGCTGACGGAGAATGAAAAGCAGCAGAGCCAAACGGTTTGCAGATTTGAGATCAGCAGGAGTTGCTCCTCCTTATGAGGTGAGTTGGAAGCAAATCTATTTTTTGATCTGAGCGAAGAAAAAGCGTGATACCCTCCCTTCGTATATTTTTCGAAATTTCAAGTCAGCGTTATTACCCACCAGTTAATCCGAGGATTCCGATATTCTGGATTTTGAATAAGGCCAATAAGAGCTTGAACTGGTCGGAGTTTGATAAGTATCGAACAGAGATTTAATTTTTCAATGCTGCCGTTTGGCATGTCTTTTTTTAGCAAAAGTGACCCTAATTAAAACGAACGCTGACGGAGAATGAAAAGCAGCAGAGCCAAACGGTTTGCAGATTTAAGATCAGCAGGAGTTGCTCCTCCTTATGAGGTGAGTTGGAAGCAAATCTATTTTTTGATCTGAGCGAAAAAAAAGCGTGATACCCTCCCTTGGTATAATTTTCGAAATTTCAAGTCAGCGTTATTACCCACCAGTTAATCCGAGGATTCCGATATTCTGGATTTTGAGTGAGGCCAATAAGAGCTTGAACTGGTCGGAGTTTGATAAGGATCGAACAGAGATTTAATTTTTCAATGCTGCCGTTTGGCATGTCTTTTTTTAGCAAAAGTGACCCTAATTAAAACGAACGCTGACGGAGAATGAAAAGCAGCAGAGCCAAACGGTTTGCAGATTTGAGATCAGCAGGAGTTGCTCCTCCTTATGAGGTGAGTTGGAAGCAAATCTATTTTTTGATCTGAGCGAAAAAAAAGCGTGATACCCTCCCTTGGTATATTTTTCGAAATTTCAAGTCAGCGTTATTACCCACCAGTTAATCCGAGGATTCCGATATTCTGGATTTTGAGTAAGGCCAATAAGAGATTGAACTGGTCGGAGTTTGATAAGAATCGAACAGAGATTTGATTTTACAATGCTGCCGTTTGGCATGTTTTTTGTTAGCAAAAGTGACCCTAATTAAAACGAACGCTGACGGAGAATGAAAAGCAGCAGAGCCAAACGGTTTGCAGATTTGAGATCAGCAGGAGTTGCTCCTCCTTATGAGGTGAGTTGGAAGCAAATCTATTTTTTGATCTGAGCGAAAAAAAAGCGTGATACCCTCCCTTGGTATATTTTTCGAAATTTCAAGTCAGCGTTATTACCCACCAGTTAATCCGAGGATTCCGATATTCTGGATTTTGAGTAAGGCCAATAAGAGCTTGAACTGGTCGGAGTTTGATAAGAATCGAACAGAGATTTGATTTTTCAATGCTGCCGTTTGGCATGTTTTTTTTTTAGCAAAAGTGACCCTAATTAAAACGAACGCTGAAGGAGAATGAAAAGCAGCAGAGCCGAACGGTTTGCAGATTTGAGATCAGCAGGAGTTGATCCTCTTTATGAGGTGAGTTGGAAGCAAATCTATTTTTTGATCTGAACGAAAAAAAGCATGATACCCTCCCTTGGTATATTTTTCGAAATTACAAGTCAGCGTTATTACCCACCAGTTAATCCGAGGATTCCGATATTCTGGATTTTGAGTAAGGCCAATAAGAGCTTGAACTGGTCGGAGTTTGATAAGAATCGAACAGAGATTTGATTTTTCAATGCTGCCGTTTGGCATGTTTTTTTTTAGCAAAAGTGACCCTAATTAAAACGAACGCTGACGGAGAATGAAAAGCAGCAGAGCCAAACGGTTTGCAGATTTGAGATCACCAGGAGTTGCTCCACCTTATGAGGTGAGTTGGAAGCAAATCTATTTTTTGATATTAGCGAAAAAAAAGCGTGATACCCTCCCTTGGTATATTTTTCGAAATTTCAAGTCAGCGTTATTACCCACCAGTTAATCCGAGGATTCCGATATTCTGGATTTTGAGTGACGCCAATAAGAGCTTGAACTGGTCGGAGTTTGATAAGAATCGTACAGAGATTTAATTTTTCAATGCTGCCGTTTGGCATGTTTTTTTTTAGCAAAAGTGACCCTAATTAAAACGAACGCTGACGGAGAATGAAAAGCAGCAGAGCCAAACGGTTTGCAGATTTGAGATCAGCAGGAGTTGATCCTCCTTATGAGGTGACTTGGAAGCAAATCTATTTTTTGATCTGAGCGAAAAAAAGCGTGATACCCTCCCTTGGTATATTTTTCGAAATTTCAAGTCAGCGTTATTACCCACCAGTTAATAAGAGGATTCCGATATTCTGGATTTTGAGTAAGGCCAATAAGAGCTTGAACTGGTCGGAGTTTGATAAGAATCGAACAGAGATTTGATTTTTCAATGCTGCCGTTTGGCATGTTTTTTTTTAGCAAAAGTGACCCTAATAAAAACGAACGCTGACGGAGAATGAAAAGCAGCAGAGCCAAACGGTTTGCAGATGTGAGATCACCAGGAGTTGCTCCTCCTTATGAGGTGAGTTGGAAGCAAATCTATTTTTTGATCTTAGCGAAAAAAAAGCGTGATACCCTCCCTTGGTATATTTTTCGAAATTTCAAGTCAGCGTTATTACCCACCAGTTAATCCGAGGATTCCGATATTCTGGATTTTGAGTGACGCCAATAAGAGCTTGAACTGGTCGGAGTTTGATAAGAATCGAACAGAGATTTAATTTTTCAATGCCGCCGTTTGGCATGTTTTTTTTTAGCAAAAGTGACCCTAATTAAAACGAACGCTGACGGAGAATGAAAAGCAGCAGAGCCAAACGGTTTGCAGATTTGAGATCAGCAGGAGTTGCTCCTCCTTATGAGGTGAGTTGGAAGCAAATCTATTTTTTGATCTGAGCGAAAAAAAAGCGTGATACCCTCCCTTGGTATATTTTTCGAAATTTCAAGTCAGCGTTATTACCCACCTGTTAATCCGAGGATTCCGATATTCTGGATTTTGAGTAAGGCCAATAAGAGCTTGAACTGGTCGGAGTTTGATAAGAATCGAACAGAGATTTAATTTTTCAATGCTGCTGTTTGGCATGTTTTTTTTTAGCAAAAGTGACCCTAATTAAAACGAACGCTAACGGAGAATGAAAAGCAGCAGAGCCGAACGGTTTGCAGATTTGAGATCAGCAGGAGTTGCTCCTCCTTATGAGGTGAGTTGGAAGCAAATCTATTTTTTCATCTGATCGAAAAAAAAGCGTGATACCCTCCCTTTTTTATATTTTTCGAAACTTCAAGTCAGCGTTATTACCCACCAGTTAATCCGAGGATTCCGATATTCTGGATTTTGAGTAAGGCCAATAAGAGCTTGAACTGGTCGGAGTTTGATAAGAATCGAACAGAGATTTAATTTTTCAATGCTGCCGTTTGGCATGTTTTTTTTTAGCAAAAGTGACCCTAGTTAAAACGAACGCTGACGGAGAATGAAAAGCAGCAGAGCCAAACGGTTTGCAGATTTGAGATCAGCAGGAGTTGCTCCTCCTTATGAGGTGAGTTGGAAGCAAATCTATTTTTTGATCTGAGCGAAAAAAAAGCGTGATACCCTCCCTTGGTATATTATTCGAAATTTCAAGTCAGCGTTATTACCCACCAGTTAATCCGAGGATTCCGATATTCTGGATTTTGAGTAAGGCCAATAAGAGCTTGAACTGGTCGGAGTTTGATAAGAATCGAACAGAGATTTGATTTTTCAATGCTGCCGTTTGGCATGTTTTTTTTTAGCAAAAGTGACCCTAATTAAAACGAACACTGACGGAGAATGAAAAGCAGCAGAGCCAAACGGTCTGTAGATTTGAGATCAGCAGGAGTTGCTCCTCCTTATGAGGTGAGTTGGAAGCAAATCTATTTTTTGATCTGAGCAAAAAAAAGCGTGATACCCTCCCTTGGTATATTTTTCGAAATTTCAAGTCAGCGTTATTACCCACCAGTTAATCCGAGGATTCCGATATTCTGGATTTTGAGTGAGGCCAATAAGAGCTTGAACTGGTCGGAGTTTGATAAGAATCGAACAGAGATTTGATTTTTCAATGCTGCCGTTTGGCATGTTTTTTTTTAGCAAAAGTGACCCTAATTAAAACGAACGCTGACGGAGAATGAAAAGCAGCAGAGCCAAACGGTTTGCAGATTTGAGATCAGCAGGAGTTGCTCCTCCTTATGAGGTGAGTTGGAAGCAAATCTATTTTTTTGATCTGAGCGAAAAAAAAGCGTGATACCCTCCCTTGGTATATTTTTCGAAATTTCAAGTCAGCGTTATTACCCACCAGTTAATCCGAGGATTCCGATATTCTGGATTTTGAGTAAGGCCATTAAGAGCTTGAACTGGTCGGAGTTTGATAAGAATCGAACAGAGATTTAATTTTTCAATGCTGCCGTTTGGCATGTTTTTTTTTAGCAAAAGTGACCCTAATTAAAACGAACGCTGACGGAGAATGAAAAGCAGCAGAGCCAAACGGTTTGCAGATTTGAGATAAGCAGGAGTTGCTCCTCCTTATGAGGTGAGTTGGAAGCAAATCTATTTTTTGATCTGAGCGAAGAAAAAGCGTGATACCCTGCCTTGGTATATTTTTCGAAATTTCAAGTCAGCGTTATTACCCACCAGTTAATCCGAGGATTCCGATATTCTGGATTTTGAGTAAGGCCAATAAGAGCTTGAACTGGTCGGAGTTTGATAAGTATCGAACAGAGATTTAATTTTTCAATGCTGCCGTTTGGCATGTTTTTTTTTAGCAAAAGTGACCCTAATTAAAACGAACGCTGACGGAGAATGAAAAGCAGCAGAGCCAAACGGTTTGCAGATTTGAGATCACCAGGAGTTGCTCCACCTTATGAGGTGAGTTGGAAGCAAATCTATTTTTTGATCTTAGCGAAAAAAAAGCGTGATACCCTCCCTTGGTATATTTTTCGAAATTTCAAGTCAGCGTTATTACCCACCAGTTAATCCGAGGATTCCGATATTCTGGATTTTGAGTGACGCCAATAAGAGCTTGAACTGGTCGGAGTTTGATAAGAATCGAACAGAGATTTAATTTTTCAATGCTGCCGTTTGGCATGTTTTTTTTTAGCAAAAGTGACCCTAATTAAAACGAACGCTGACGGAGAATGAAAAGCAGCAGAGCCAAACGGTTTGCAGATTTGAGATCAGCAGGAGTTGATCCTCCTTATGAGGTGAGTTGGAAGCAAATCTATTTTTTGATCTGAGCGAAAAAAAGCGTGATACCCTCCCTTGGTATATTTTTCGAAATTTCAAGTCAGCGTTATTACCCACCAGTTAATCCGAGGATTCCGATATTCTGGATTTTGAGTAAGGCCAATAAGAGCTTGAACTGGTCGGAGTTTGATAAGAATCGAACAGAGATTTGATTTTTCAATGCTGCCGTTTGGCATGTTTTTTTTTAGCAAAAGTGACCCTAATTAAAACGAACGCTGACGGAGAATGAAAAGCAGCAGAGCCAAACGGTTTGCAGATTTGAGATCATTAGGAGTTGCTCCTCCTTATGAGGTGAGTTGGAAGCAAATCTATTTTTTGATCTTAGCGAAAAAAAAGCGTGATACCCTCCCTTGGTATAATTTTCGAAATTTCAAGTCAGCGTTATTACCCACCAGTTAATCCGAGGATTCCGATATTCTGGATTTTGAATGACGCCAATAAGAGCTTGAACTGGTCGGAGTTTGATAAGAATCGAACAGAGATTTAATTTTTCAATGCTGCCGTTTGGCATGTTTTTTTTTAGCAAAAGTGACCCTAATTAAAACGAACGCTGACGGAGAATGAGAAGCAGCAGAGCCAAACGGTTTGCAGATTTGAGATCAGCAGGAGTTGATCCTCCTTATGAGGTGAGTTGGAAGCAAATCTATTTTTTGATCTGAGCGAAAAAAAGCGTGATACCCTCCCTTGGTATATTTTTCGAAATTTCAAGTCAGCGTTATTACCCACCAGTTAATCCGAGGATTCCGATATTCTGGATTTTGAGTAAGGCCACTAAGAGCTTGAACTGGTCGGAGTTTGATAAGAATCGAACAGAGATTTGATTTTTCAATGCTGCCGTTTGGCATGTTTTTTTTTAGCAAAAGTGACCCTAATTAAAACGAACGCTGACGGAGAATGAAAAGCAGCAGAGCCAAACGGTTTGCAGATTTGAGATCATTAGGAGTTGCTCCTCCTTATGAGGTGAGTTGGAAGCAAATCTATTTTTTGATCTTAGCGAAAAAAAAGCGTGATACCCTCCCTTGGTATAATTTTCGAAATTTCAAGTCAGCGTTATTACCCACCAGTTAATCCGAGGATTCCGATATTCTGGATTTTGAGTGACGCCAATAAGAGCTTGAACTGGTCGGAGTTTGATAAGAATCGAACAGAGATTTAATTTTTCAATGCTGCCGTTTGGCATGTTTTTTTTTAGCAAAAGTGACCCTAATTAAAACGAACGCTGACGGAGAATGAAAAGCAGCAGAGCCAAACAGTTTGTAGATTTGAGATCAGCAGGAGTTGCTCCTCCATATGAGGTGAGTTGGAAGCAAATCTATTTTTTGATCTGAGCGAAAAAAAAGCGTGATACCCTCCCTTGGTATATTTTTCGAAATTTCAAGTCAGCGTTATTACCCACCAGTTAATCCGAGGATTCCGATATTCTGGATTTTGAGTAAGGCCATTAATAGCTTGAACTGTTCGGAGTTTGATAAGAATCGAACAGAGATTTAATTTTTCAATGCTGCCGTTTGGCATGTTTTTTTTTAGCAAAAGTGACCCTAATTAAAACGAACGCTGACGGAGAATGAAAAGCAGCAGAGCCAAACGGTTTGCAGATTTGAGATCAGCAGGAGTTGCTCCTCCTTATGAGGTGAGTTGGAAGCAAATCTATTTTTTCATCTGATCGAAAAAAAAGCGTGATACCCTCCCTTTTTTATATTTTTCGAAATTTCAAGTCAGCGTTATTACCCACCAGTTAATCCGAGGATTCCAATATTCTGGATTTTGAGTGACGCCAATAAGAGCTTGAACTGGTCGGAGTTTGATAAGAATCGAACAGAGATTTAATTTTTCAATGCCGCCGTTTGGCATGTTTTTTTTTAGCAAAAGTGACCCTAATTAAAACGAACGCTGACGGAGAATGAAAAGCAGCAGAGCCAAACGGTTTGCAGATTTGAGATCAGCAGGAGTTGCTCCTCCTTATGAGGTGAGTTGGAAGCAAATCTATTTTTTGATCTGAGCGAAAAAAAAGCGTGATACCCTCCCTTGGTATATTTTTCGAAATTTCAAGTCAGCGTTATTACCCACCAGTTAATCCGAGGATTCCGATATTCTGGATTTTGAGTAAGGCCAATAAGAGCTTGAACTGGTCGGAGTTTGATAAGAATCGAACAGAGATTTAATTTTTCAATGCTGCTGTTTGGCATGTTTTTTTTTAGCAAAAGTGACCCTAATTAAAACGAACGCTAACGGAGAATGAAAAGCAGCAGAGCCGAACGGTTTGCAGATTTGAGATCAGCAGGAGTTGCTCCTCCTTATGAGGTGAGTTGGAAGCAAATCTATTTTTTCATCTGATCGAAAAAAAAGCGTGATACCCTCCCTTTTTTATATTTTTCGAAACTTCAAGTCAGCGTTATTACCCACCAGTTAATCCGAGGATTCCGATATTCTGGATTTTGAGTAAGGCCAATAAGAGCTTGAACTGGTCGGAGTTTGATAAGAATCGAACAGAGATTTAATTTTTCAATGCTGCCGTTTGGCATGTTTTTTTTTAGCAAAAGTGACCCTAGTTAAAACGAACGCTGACGGAGAATGAAAAGCAGCAGAGCCAAACGGTTTGCAGATTTGAGATCAGCAGGAGTTGCTCCTCCTTATGAGGTGAGTTGGAAGCAAATCTATTTTTTGATCTGAGCGAAAAAAAAGCGTGATACCCTCCCTTGGTATATTATTCGAAATTTCAAGTCAGCGTTATTACCCACCAGTTAATCCGAGGATTCCGATATTCTGGATTTTGAGTAAGGCCAATAAGAGCTTGAACTGGTCGGAGTTTGATAAGAATCGAACAGAGATTTGATTTTTCAATGCTGCCGTTTGGCATGTTTTTTTTTAGCAAAAGTGACCCTAATTAAAACGAACACTGACGGAGAATGAAAAGCAGCAGAGCCAAACGGTCTGTAGATTTGAGATCAGCAGGAGTTGCTCCTCCTTATGAGGTGAGTTGGAAGCAAATCTATTTTTTGATCTGAGCAAAAAAAAGCGTGATACCCTCCCTTGGTATATTTTTCGAAATTTCAAGTCAGCGTTATTACCCACCAGTTAATCCGAGGATTCCGATATTCTGGATTTTGAGTGAGGCCAATAAGAGCTTGAACTGGTCGGAGTTTGATAAGAATCGAACAGAGATTTGATTTTTCAATGCTGCCGTTTGGCATGTTTTTTTTTAGCAAAAGTGACCCTAATTAAAACGAACGCTGACGGAGAATGAAAAGCAGCAGAGCCAAACGGTTTGCAGATTTGAGATCAGCAGGAGTTGCTCCTCCTTATGAGGTGAGTTGGAAGCAAATCTATTTTTTTGATCTGAGCGAAAAAAAAGCGTGATACCCTCCCTTGGTATATTTTTCGAAATTTCAAGTCAGCGTTATTACCCACCAGTTAATCCGAGGATTCCGATATTCTGGATTTTGAGTAAGGCCATTAAGAGCTTGAACTGGTCGGAGTTTGATAAGAATCGAACAGAGATTTAATTTTTCAATGCTGCCGTTTGGCATGTTTTTTTTTAGCAAAAGTGACCCTAATTAAAACGAACGCTGACGGAGAATGAAAAGCAGCAGAGCCAAACGGTTTGCAGATTTGAGATAAGCAGGAGTTGCTCCTCCTTATGAGGTGAGTTGGAAGCAAATCTATTTTTTGATCTGAGCGAAGAAAAAGCGTGATACCCTGCCTTGGTATATTTTTCGAAATTTCAAGTCAGCGTTATTACCCACCAGTTAATCCGAGGATTCCGATATTCTGGATTTTGAGTAAGGCCAATAAGAGCTTGAACTGGTCGGAGTTTGATAAGTATCGAACAGAGATTTAATTTTTCAATGCTGCCGTTTGGCATGTTTTTTTTTAGCAAAAGTGACCCTAATTAAAACGAACGCTGACGGAGAATGAAAAGCAGCAGAGCCAAACGGTTTGCAGATTTGAGATCACCAGGAGTTGCTCCACCTTATGAGGTGAGTTGGAAGCAAATCTATTTTTTGATCTTAGCGAAAAAAAAGCGTGATACCCTCCCTTGGTATATTTTTCGAAATTTCAAGTCAGCGTTATTACCCACCAGTTAATCCGAGGATTCCGATATTCTGGATTTTGAGTGACGCCAATAAGAGCTTGAACTGGTCGGAGTTTGATAAGAATCGAACAGAGATTTAATTTTTCAATGCTGCCGTTTGGCATGTTTTTTTTTAGCAAAAGTGACCCTAATTAAAACGAACGCTGACGGAGAATGAAAAGCAGCAGAGCCAAACGGTTTGCAGATTTGAGATCAGCAGGAGTTGATCCTCCTTATGAGGTGAGTTGGAAGCAAATCTATTTTTTGATCTGAGCGAAAAAAAGCGTGATACCCTCCCTTGGTATATTTTTCGAAATTTCAAGTCAGCGTTATTACCCACCAGTTAATCCGAGGATTCCGATATTCTGGATTTTGAGTAAGGCCAATAAGAGCTTGAACTGGTCGGAGTTTGATAAGAATCGAACAGAGATTTGATTTTTCAATGCTGCCGTTTGGCATGTTTTTTTTTAGCAAAAGTGACCCTAATTAAAACGAACGCTGACGGAGAATGAAAAGCAGCAGAGCCAAACGGTTTGCAGATTTGAGATCATTAGGAGTTGCTCCTCCTTATGAGGTGAGTTGGAAGCAAATCTATTTTTTGATCTTAGCGAAAAAAAAGCGTGATACCCTCCCTTGGTATAATTTTCGAAATTTCAAGTCAGCGTTATTACCCACCAGTTAATCCGAGGATTCCGATATTCTGGATTTTGAGTAAGGCCAATAAGAGCTTGAACTGGTCGGAGTTTGATAAGTATCGAACAGAGATTTAATTTTTCAATGCTGCCGTTTGGCATGTTTTTTTTTAGCAAAAGTGACCCTAATTAAAACGAACGCTGACGGAGAATGAAAAGCAGCAGAGCCAAACGGTTTGCAGATTTGAGATCACCAGGAGTTGCTCCACCTTATGAGGTGAGTTGGAAGCAAATCTATTTTTTGATCTTAGCGAAAAAAAAGCGTGATACCCTCCCTTGGTATATTTTTCGAAATTTCAAGTCAGCGTTATTACCCACCAGTTAATCCGAGGATTCCGATATTCTGGATTTTGAGTGACGCCAATAAGAGCTTGAACTGGTCGGAGTTTGATAAGAATCGAACAGAGATCTAATTTTTCAATGCTGCCGTTTGGCATGTTTTTTTTTAGCAAAAGTGACCCTAATTAAAACGAACGCTGACGGAGAATGAGAAGCAGCAGAGCCAAACGGTTTGCAGATTTGAGATCAGCAGGAGTTGATCCTCCTTATGAGGTGAGTTGGAAGCAAATCTATTTTTTGATCTGAGCGAAAAAAAGCGTGATACCCTCCCTTGGTATATTTTTCGAAATTTCAAGTCAGCGTTATTACCCACCAGTTAATCCGAGGATTCCGATATTCTGGATTTTGAGTAAGGCCACTAAGAGCTTGAACTGGTCGGAGTTTGATAAGAATCGAACAGAGATTTGATTTTTCAATGCTGCCGTTTGGCATGTTTTTTTTTAGCAAAAGTGACCCTAATTAAAACGAACGCTGACGGAGAATGAAAAGCAGCAGAGCCAAACGGTTTGCAGATTTGAGATCATTAGGAGTTGCTCCTCCTTATGAGGTGAGTTGGAAGCAAATCTATTTTTTGATCTTAGCGAAAAAAAAGCGTGATACCCTCCCTTGGTATAATTTTCGAAATTTCAAGTCAGCGTTATTACCCACCAGTTAATCCGAGGATTCCGATATTCTGGATTTTGAGTGACGCCAATAAGAGCTTGAACTGGTCGGAGTTTGATAAGAATCGAACAGAGATTTAATTTTTCAATGCTGCCGTTTGGCATGTTTTTTTTTAGCAAAAGTGACCCTAATTAAAACGAACGCTGACGGAGAATGAAAAGCAGCAGAGCCAAACAGTTTGTAGATTTGAGATCAGCAGGAGTTGCTCCTCCATATGAGGTGAGTTGGAAGCAAATCTATTTTTTGATCTGAGCGAAAAAAAAGCGTGATACCCTCCCTTGGTATATTTTTCGAAATTTCAAGTCAGCGTTATTACCCACCAGTTAATCCGAGGATTCCGATATTCTGGATTTTGAGTAAGGCCATTAATAGCTTGAACTGTTCGGAGTTTGATAAGAATCGAACAGAGATTTAATTTTTCAATGCTGCCGTTTGGCATGTTTTTTTTTAGCAAAAGTGACCCTAATTAAAACGAACGCTGACGGAGAATGAAAAGCAGCAGAGCCAAACGGTTTGCAGATTTGAGATCAGCAGGAGTTGCTCCTCCTTATGAGGTGAGTTGGAAGCAAATCTATTTTTTGATCTGAGCGAAAAAAAAGCGTGATACCCTCCCTTGGTATATTTTTCGAAATTTCAAGTCAGCGTTATTACCCACCAGTTAATCCGAGGATTCCGATATTCTGGATTTTGAGTAAGGCCAATAAGAGCTTGAACTGGTCGGAGTTTGATAAGAATCGAACAGAGATTTAATTTTTCAATGCTGCCGTTTGGCATGTTTTTTTTTAGCAAAAGTGACCCTAATTAAAACGAACGCTGACGGAGAATGAAAAGCAGCAGAGCCGAACGGTTTGCAGATTTGAGATCAGCAGGAGTTGCTCCTCCTTATGAGGTGAGTTGGAAGCAAATCTATTTTTTCATCTGATCGAAAAAAAAGCGTGATACCCTCCCTTTTTTATATTTTTCGAAACTTCAAGTCAGCGTTATTACCCACCAGTTAATCCGAGGATTCCGATATTCTGGATTTTGAGTAAGGCCAATAAGAGCTTGAACTGGTCGGAGTTTGATAAGAATCGAACAGAGATTTGATTTTTCAATGCTGCCGTTTGGCATGTTTTTTTTTAGCAAAAGTGACCCTAATTAAAACGAACGCTGACGGAGAATGAAAAGCAGCAGAGCCAAACGGTTTGCAGATTTGAGATCATTAGGAGTTGCTCCTCCTTATGAGGTGAGTTGGAAGCAAATCTATTTTTTGATCTTAGCGAAAAAAAAGCGTGATACCCTCCCTTGGTATAATTTTCGAAATTTCAAGTCAGCGTTATTACCCACCAGTTAATCCGAGGATTCCGATATTCTGGATTTTGAGTGACGCCAATAAGAGCTTGAACTGGTCGGAGTTTGATAAGAATCGAACAGAGATTTATTTTTTCAATGCTGCCGTTTGGCATGTTTTTTTTTAGCAAAAGTGACCCTAATTAAAACGAACGCTGACGGAGAATGAAAAGCAGCAGAGCCAAACAGTTTGTAGATTTGAGATCAGCAGGAGTTGCTCCTCCATATGAGGTGAGTTGGAAGCAAATCTATTTTTTGATCTGAGCGAAAAAAAAGCGTGATACCCTCCCTTGGTATATTTTTCGAAATTTCAAGTCAGCGTTATTACCCACCAGTTAATCCGAGGATTCCGATATTCTGGATTTTGAGTAAGGCCATTAATAGCTTGAACTGTTCGGAGTTTGATAAGAATCGAACAGAGATTTAATTTTTCAATGCTGCCGTTTGGCATGTTTTTTTTTAGCAAAAGTGACCCTAATTAAAACGAACGCTGACGGAGAATGAAAAGCAGCAGAGCCAAACGGTTTGCAGATTTGAGATCAGCAGGAGTTGCTCCTCCTTATGAGGTGAGTTGGAAGCAAATCTATTTTTTGATCTGAGCGAAAAAAAAGCGTGATACCCTCCCTTGGTATATTTTTCGAAATTTCAAGTCAGCGTTATTACCCACCAGTTAATCCGAGGATTCCGATATTCTGGATTTTGAGTAATGCCAATAAGAGCTTGAACTGGTCGGAGTTTGATAAGAATCGAACAGAGATTTAATTTTTCAATGCTGCCGTTTGGCATGTTTTTTTTTAGCAAAAGTGACCCTAATTAAAACGAACGCTGACGGAGAATGAAAAGCAGCAGAGCCGAACGGTTTGCAGATTTGAGATCAGCAGGAGTTGCTCCTCCTTATGAGGTGAGTTGGAAGCAAATCTATTTTTTCATCTGATCGAAAAAAAAGCGTGATACCCTCCCTTTTTTATATTTTTCGAAACTTCAAGTCAGCGTTATTACCCACCAGTTAATCCGAGGATTCCGATATTCTGGATTTTGAGTAAGGCCAATAAGAGCTTGAACTGGTCGGAGTTTGATAAGAATCGAACAGAGATTTAATTTTTCAATGCTGCCGTTTGGCATGTTTTTTTTTAGCAAAAGTGACCCTAATTAAAACGAACGCTGACGGAGAATGAAAAGCAGCAGAGCCAAACGGTTTGCAGATTTGAGATCAGCAGGAGTTGCTCCTCCTTATGAGGTGAGTTGGAAGCAAATATATTTTTTGATCTGAGCGAAAAAAAAGCGTGATACCCTCCCTTGGTATATTTTTCGAAATTTCAAGTCAGCGTTATTACCCACCAGTTAATCCGAGGATTCCGATATTCTGGATTTTGAGTAAGGCCAATAAGAGCTTGAACTGGTCGGAGTTTGATAAGAATCGAACAGAGATTTGATTTTTCAATGCTGCCGTTTGGCATGTTTTTTTTTAGCAAAAGTGACCCTAATTAAAACGAACGCTGACGGAGAATGAAAAGCAGCAGAGCCAAACGGTCTGTAGATTTGAGATCAGCAGGAGTTGCTCCTCCTTATGAGGTGAGTTGGAAGCAAATCTATTTTTTGATCTGAGCGAAAAAAAAGCGTGATACCCTCCCTTGGTATATTTTTGAAATTTCAAGTCAGCGTTATTACCCACCAGTTAATCCGAGGATTCCGATATTCTGGATTTTGAGTGAGGCCAATAAGAGCTTGAACTGGTCGGAGTTTGATAAGAATCGAACAGAGATTTGATTTTTCAATGCTGCCGTTTGGCATGTTTTTTTTTAGCAAAATTGACCCTAATTAAAACGAACGCTGACGGAGAATGAAAAGCAGCAGAGCCAAACGGTTTGCAGATTTGAGATCAGCAGGAGTTGCTCCTCCTTATGAGGTGAGTTGAAAGCAAATCTATTTTTTTAATCTGATCGAAAAAAAAGCGTGATACCCTCCCTTTTTTATATTTTTCGAAACTTCAAGTCAGCGTTATTACCCACCAGTTAATCCGAGGATTCCGATATTCTGGATTTTGAGTAAGGCCAATAAGAGCTTGAACTGGTCGGAGTTTGATAAGAATCGAACAGAGATTTAATTTTTCAATGCTGCCGTTTGGCATGTTTTTTTTTAGCAAAAGTGACCCTAATTAAAACGAACGCTGACGGAGAATGAAAAGCAGCAGAGCCAAACGGTTTGCAGATTTGAGATCAGCAGGAGTTGCTCCTCCTTATGAGGTGAGTTGGAAGCAAATATATTTTTTGATCTGAGCGAAAAAAAAGCGTGATACCCTCCCTTGGTATATTTTTCGAAATTTCAAGTCAGCGTTATTACCCACCAGTTAATCCGAGGATTCCGATATTCTGGATTTTGAGTAAGGCCAATAAGAGCTTGAACTGGTCGGAGTTTGATAAGAATCGAACAGAGATTTGATTTTTCAATGCTGCCGTTTGGCATGTTTTTTTTTAGCAAAAGTGACCCTAATTAAAACGAACGCTGACGGAGAATGAAAAGCAGCAGAGCCAAACGGTCTGTAGATTTGAGATCAGCAGGAGTTGCTCCTCCTTATGAGGTGAGTTGGAAGCAAATCTATTTTTTGATCTGAGCGAAAAAAAAGCGTGATACCCTCCCTTGGTATATTTTTGAAATTTCAAGTCAGCGTTATTACCCACCAGTTAATCCGAGGATTCCGATATTCTGGATTTTGAGTGAGGCCAATAAGAGCTTGAACTGGTCGGAGTTTGATAAGAATCGAACAGAGATTTGATTTTTCAATGCTGCCGTTTGGCATGTTTTTTTTTAGCAAAATTGACCCTAATTAAAACGAACGCTGACGGAGAATGAAAAGCAGCAGAGCCAAACGGTTTGCAGATTTGAGATCAGCAGGAGTTGCTCCTCCTTATGAGGTGAGTTGAAAGCAAATCTATTTTTTTAATCTGAGCGAAAAAAAAGCGTGATACCCTCCCTTGGTATATTTTTCGAAATTTCAAGTCAGCGTTATTACCCACCAGTTAATCCGAGGATTCCGATATTCTGGATTTTGAGTAAGGCCATTAAGAGCTTGAACTGGTCGGAGTTTGATAAGAATCGAACAGAGATTTAATTTTTCAATGCTGCCGTTTGGCATGTTTTTTTTTAGCAAAAGTGACCCTAATTAAAACGAACGCTGACGGAGAATGAAAAGCAGCAGAGCCAAACGGTTTGCAGATGTGAGATCAGCAGGAGTTGCTCCTCCTTATGAGGTGAGTTGGAAGCAAATCTATTTTTTGATCTGAGCGAAGAAAAAGCGTGATACCCTCCCTTCGTATATTTTTCGAAATTTCAAGTCAGCGTTATTACCCACCAGTTAATCCGAGGATTCCGATATTCTGGATTTTGAGTGAGGCCAATAAGAGCTTGAACTGGTCGGAGTTTGATAAGAATCGAACAGAGATTTGATTTTTCAATGCTGCCGTTTGGCATGTTTTTTTTTAGCAAAAGTGACCCTAATTAAAACGAACGCTGACGGAGAATGAAAAGCAGCAGAGCCAAACGGTTTGCAGATTTGAGATCAGCAGGAGTTGCTCCTCCTTATGAGGTGAGTTGGAAGCAAATCTATTTTTTTAATCTGAGCGAAAAAAAAGCGTGATACCCTCCCTTGGTATATTTTTCGAAATTTCAAGTCAGCGTTATTACCCACCAGTTAATCCGAGGATTCCGATATTCTGGATTTTGAGTAAGGCCATTAAGAGCTTGAACTGGTCGGAGTTTGATAAGAATCGAACAGAGATTTAATTTTTCAATGCTGCCGTTTGGCATGTTTTTTTTTAGCAAAAGTGACCCTAATTAAAACGAACGCTGACGGAGAATGAAAAGCAGCAGAGCCAAACGGTCTGTAGATTTGAGATCAGCAGGAGTTGCTCCTCCTTATGAGGTGAGTTGGAAGCAAATCTATTTTTTGATCTGAGCGGAGAAAAAGCGTGATACCCTCCCTTCGTATATTTTTCGAAATTTCAAGTCAGCGTTATTACCCACCAGTTAATCCGAGGATTCCGATATTCTGGATTTTGAATAAGGCCAATAAGAGCTTGAACTGGTCGGAGTTTGATAAGTATCGAACAGAGATTTAATTTTTCAATGCTGCCGTTTGGCATGTTTTTTTTTAGCAAAAGTGACCCTAATTAAAACGAACGCTGACGGAGAATGAAAAGCAGCAGAGCCAAACGGTTTGCAGATTTGAGATCAGCAGGAGTTGCTCCTCCTTATGAGGTGAGTTGGAAGCAAATCTATTTTTTGATCTGAGCGAAAAAAAAGCGTGATACCCTCCCTTGGTATAATTTTCGAAATTTCAAGTCAGCGTTATTACCCACCAGTTAATCCGAGGATTCCAATATTCTGGATTTTGAGTGAGGCCAATAAGAGCTTGAACTGGTCGGAGTTTGATAAGGATCGAACAGAGATTTAATTTTTCAATGCTGCCGTTTGGCATGTCTTTTTTTAGCAAAAGTGACCCTAATTAAAACGAACGCTGACGGAGAATGAAAAGCAGCAGAGCCAAACGGTTTGCAGATTTGAGATCAGCAGGAGTTGCTCCTCCTTATGAGGTGAGTTGGAAGCAAATCTATTTTTTGATCTGAGCGAAAAAAAAGCGTGATACCCTCCCTTGGTATATTTTTCGAAATTTCAAGTCAGCGTTATTACCCACCAGTTAATCCGAGGATTCCGATATTCTGGATTTTGAGTAAGGCCAATAAGAGCTTGAACTGGTCGGAGTTTGATAAGAATCGAACAGAGATTTAATTTTTCAATGCTGCCGTTTGGCATGTTTTTTTTTAGCAAAAGTGACCCTAATTAAAACGAACGCTGACGGAGAATGAAAAGCAGCAGAGCCGAACGGTTTGCAGATTTGAGATCAGCAGGAGTTGCTCCTCCTTATGAGGTGAGTTGGAAGCAAATCTATTTTTTCATCTGATCGAAAAAAAAGCGTGATACCCTCCCTTTTTTATATTTTTCGAAACTTCAAGTCAGCGTTATTACCCACCAGTTAATCCGAGGATTCCGATATTCTGGATTTTGAGTAAGGCCAATAAGAGCTTGAACTGGTCGGAGTTTGATAAGAATCGAACAGAGATTTGATTTTTCAATGCTGCCGTTTGGCATGTTTTTTTTTAGCAAAAGTGACCCTAATTAAAACGAACGCTGACGGAGAATGAAAAGCAGCAGAGCCAAACGGTTTGCAGATTTGAGATCATTAGGAGTTGCTCCTCCTTATGAGGTGAGTTGGAAGCAAATCTATTTTTTGATCTTAGCGAAAAAAAAGCGTGATACCCTCCCTTGGTATAATTTTCGAAATTTCAAGTCAGCGTTATTACCCACCAGTTAATCCGAGGATTCCGATATTCTGGATTTTGAGTGACGCCAATAAGAGCTTGAACTGGTCGGAGTTTGATAAGAATCGAACAGAGATTTATTTTTTCAATGCTGCCGTTTGGCATGTTTTTTTTTAGCAAAAGTGACCCTAATTAAAACGAACGCTGACGGAGAATGAAAAGCAGCAGAGCCAAATAGTTTGTAGATTTGAGATCAGCAGGAGTTGCTCCTCCATATGAGGTGAGTTGGAAGCAAATCTATTTTTTGATCTGAGCGAAAAAAAAGCGTGATACCCTCCCTTGGTATATTTTTCGAAATTTCAAGTCAGCGTTATTACCCACCAGTTAATCCGAGGATTCCGATATTCTGGATTTTGAGTAAGGCCATTAATAGCTTGAACTGTTCGGAGTTTGATAAGAATCGAACAGAGATTTAATTTTTCAATGCTGCCGTTTGGCATGTTTTTTTTTAGCAAAAGTGACCCTAATTAAAACGAACGCTGACGGAGAATGAAAAGCAGCAGAGCCAAACGGTTTGCAGATTTGAGATCAGCAGGAGTTGCTCCTCCTTATGAGGTGAGTTGGAAGCAAATCTATTTTTTGATCTGAGCGAAAAAAAAGCGTGATACCCTCCCTTGGTATATTTTTCGAAATTTCAAGTCAGCGTTATTACCCACCAGTTAATCCGAGGATTCCGATATTCTGGATTTTGAGTAAGGCCAATAAGAGCTTGAACTGGTCGGAGTTTGATAAGAATCGAACAGAGATTTAATTTTTCAATGCTGCCGTTTGGCATGTTTTTTTTTAGCAAAAGTGACCCTAATTAAAACGAACGCTGACGGAGAATGAAAAGCAGCAGAGCCGAACGGTTTGCAGATTTGAGATCAGCAGGAGTTGCTCCTCCTTATGAGGTGAGTTGGAAGCAAATCTATTTTTTCATCTGATCGAAAAAAAAGCGTGATACCCTCCCTTTTTTATATTTTTCGAAACTTCAAGTCAGCGTTATTACCCACCAGTTAATCCGAGGATTCCGATATTCTGGATTTTGAGTAAGGCCAATAAGAGCTTGAACTGGTCGGAGTTTGATAAGAATCGAACAGAGATTTAATTTTTCAATGCTGCCGTTTGGCATGTTTTTTTTTAGCAAAAGTGACCCTAATTAAAACGAACGCTGACGGAGAATGAAAAGCAGCAGAGCCAAACGGTTTGCAGATTTGAGATCAGCAGGAGTTGCTCCTCCTTATGAGGTGAGTTGGAAGCAAATATATTTTTTGATCTGAGCGAAAAAAAAGCGTGATACCCTCCCTTGGTATATTTTTCGAAATTTCAAGTCAGCGTTATTACCCACCAGTTAATCCGAGGATTCCGATATTCTGGATTTTGAGTAAGGCCAATAAGAGCTTGATCTGGTCGGAGTTTGATAAGAATCGAACAGAGATTTGATTTTTCAATGCTGCCGTTTGGCATGTTTTTTTTTAGCAAAAGTGACCCTAATTAAAACGAACGCTGACGGAGAATGAAAAGCAGCAGAGCCAAACGGTCTGTAGATTTGAGATCAGCAGGAGTTGCTCCTCCTTATGAGGTGAGTTGGAAGCAAATCTATTTTTTGATCTGAGCGAAAAAAAAGCGTGATACCCTCCCTTGGTATATTTTTGAAATTTCAAGTCAGCGTTATTACCCACCAGTTAATCCGAGGATTCCGATATTCTGGATTTTGAGTGAGGCCAATAAGAGCTTGAACTGGTCGGAGTTTGATAAGAATCGAACAGAGATTTGATTTTTCAATGCTGCCGTTTGGCATGTTTTTTTTTAGCAAAATTGACCCTAATTAAAACGAACGCTGACGGAGAATGAAAAGCAGCAGAGCCAAACGGTTTGCAGATTTGAGATCAGCAGGAGTTGCTCCTCCTTATGAGGTGAGTTGGAAGCAAATCTATTTTTTTAATCTGAGCGAAAAAAAAGCGTGATACCCTCCCTTGGTTAATTTCCGAAATTTCAAGTCAGCGTTATTACCCACCAGTTAATCCGAGGATTCCGATATTCTGGATTTTGAGTAAGGCCATTAAGAGCTTGAACTGGTCGGAGTTTGATAAGATTCGAACAGAGATTTAATTTTTCAATGCTGCCGTTTGGCATGTTTTTTTTTAGCAAAAGTGACCCTAATTAAAACGAACGCTGACGGAGAATGAAAAGCAGCAGAGCCAAACGGTTTGCAGATGTGAGATCAGCAGGAGTTGCTCCTCCTTATGAGGTGAGTTGGAAGCAAATCTATTTTTTGATCTGAGCGAAGAAAAAGCGTGATACCCTCCCTTCGTATATTTTTCGAAATTTCAAGTCAGCGTTATTACCCACCAGTTAATCCGAGGATTCCGATATTCTGGATTTTGAGTGAGGCCAATAAGAGCTTGAACTGGTCGGAGTTTGATAAGAATCGAACAGAGATTTGATTTTTCAATGCTGCCGTTTGGCATGTTTTTTTTTAGCAAAAGTGACCCTAATTAAAACGAACGCTGACGGAGAATGAAAAGCAGCAGAGCCAAACGGTTTGCAGATTTGAGATCAGCAGGAGTTGCTCCTCCTTATGAGGTGAGTTGGAAGCAAATCTATTTTTTTAATCTAAGCGAAAAAAAAGCGTGATACCCTCCCTTGGTATATTTTTCGAAATTTCAAGTCAGCGTTATTACCCACCAGTTAATCCGAGGATTCCGATATTCTGGATTTTGAGTAAGGCCATTAAGAGCTTGAACTGGTCGGAGTTTGATAAGAATCGAACAGAGATTTAATTTTTCAATGCTGCCGTTTGGCATGTTTTTTTTTAGCAAAAGTGACCCTAATTAAAACGAACGCTGACGGAGAATGAAAAGCAGCAGAGCCAAACGGTCTGTAGATTTGAGATCAGCAGGAGTTGCTCCTCCTTATGAGGTGAGTTGGAAGCAAATCTATTTTTTGATCTGAGCGGAGCAAAAGCGTGATACCCTCCCTTCGTATATTTTTCGATATTTCAAGTCAGCGTTATTACCCACCAGTTAATCCGAGGATTCCGATATTCTGGATTTTGAATAAGGCCAATAAGAGCTTGAACTGGTCGGAGTTTGATAAGTATCGAACAGAGATTTAATTTTTCAATGCTGCCGTTTGGCATGTTTTTTTTTAGCAAAAGTGACCCTAATTAAAACGAACGCTGACGGAGAATGAAAAGCAGCAGAGCCAAACGGTTTGCAGATTTGAGATCAGCAGGAGTTGCTCCTCCTTATGAGGTGAGTTGGAAGCAAATCTATTTTTTGATCTGAGCGAAAAAAAAGCGTGATACCCTCCCTTGGTATAATTTTCGAAATTTCAAGTCAGCGTTATTACCCACCAGTTAATCCGAGGATTCCAATATTCTGGATTTTGAGTGAGGCCAATAAGAGCTTGAACTGGTCGGAGTTTGATAAGGATCGAACAGAGATTTAATTTTTCAATGCTGCCGTTTGGCATGTCTTTTTTTAGCAAAAGTGACCCTAATTAAAACGAACGCTGACGGAGAATGAAAAGCAGCAGAGCCAAACGGTTTGCAGATTTGAGATCAGCAGGAGTTGCTCCTCCTTATGAGGTGAGTTGGAAGCAAATCTATTTTTTGATCTGAGCGAAAAAAAAGCGTGATACCCTCCCTTGGTATATTTTTCGAAATTTCAAGTCAGCGTTATTACCCACCAGTTAATCCGAAGATTCCGATATTCTGGATTTTGAGTAAGGCCAATAAGAGCTTGAACTGGTCGGAGTTTGATAAGAATCGAACAGAGATTTAATTTTTCAATGCTGCCGTTTGGCATGTTTTTTTTTAGCAAAAGTGACCCTAATTAAAACGAACGCTGACGGAGAATGAAAAGCAGCAGAGCCGAACGGTTTGCAGATTTGAGATCAGCAGGAGTTGCTCCTCCTTATGAGGTGAGTTGGAAGCAAATCTATTTTTTCATCTGATCGAAAAAAAAGCGTGATACCCTCCCTTTTTTATATTTTTCGAAACTTCAAGTCAGCGTTATTACCCACCAGTTAATCCGAGGATTCCGATATTCTGGATTTTGAGTAAGGCCAATAAGAGCTTGAACTGGTCGGAGTTTGATAAGAATCGAACAGAGATTTGATTTTTCAATGCTGCCGTTTGGCATGTTTTTTTTTAGCAAAAGTGACCCTAATTAAAACGAACGCTGACGGAGAATGAAAAGCAGCAGAGCCAAACGGTTTGCAGATTTGAGATCATTAGGAGTTGCTCCTCCTTATGAGGTGAGTTGGAAGCAAATCTATTTTTTGATCTTAGCGAAAAAAAAGCGTGATACCCTCCCTTGGTATAATTTTCGAAATTTCAAGTCAGCGTTATTACCCACCAGTTAATCCGAGGATTCCGATATTCTGGATTTTGAGTGACGCCAATAAGAGCTTGAACTGGTCGGAGTTTGATAAGAATCGAACAGAGATTTATTTTTTCAATGCTGCCGTTTGGCATGTTTTTTTTTAGCAAAAGTGACCCTAATTAAAACGAACGCTGACGGAGAATGAAAAGCAGCAGAGCCAAACAGTTTGTAGATTTGAGATCAGCAGGAGTTGCTCCTCCATATGAGGTGAGTTGGAAGCAAATCTATTTTTTGATCTGAGCGAAAAAAAAGCGTGATACCCTCCCTTGGTATATTTTTCGAAATTTCAAGTCAGCGTTATTACCCACCAGTTAATCCGAGGATTCCGATATTCTGGATTTTGAGTAAGGCCATTAATAGCTTGAACTGTTCGGAGTTTGATAAGAATCGAACAGAGATTTAATTTTTCAATGCTGCCGTTTGGCATGTTTTTTTTTAGCAAAAGTGACCCTAATTAAAACGAACGCTGACGGAGAATGAAAAGCAGCAGAGCCAAACGGTTTGCAGATTTGAGATCAGCAGGAGTTGCTCTTCCTTATGAGGTGAGTTGGAAGCAAATCTATTTTTTGATCTGAGCGAAAAAAAAGCGTGATACCCTCCCTTGGTATATTTTTCGAAATTTCAAGTCAGCGTTATTACCCACCAGTTAATCCGAGGATTCCGATATTCTGGATTTTGAGTAAGGCCAATAAGAGCTTGAACTGGTCGGAGTTTGATAAGAATCGAACAGAGATTTAATTTTTCAATGCTGCCGTTTGGCATGTTTTTTTTTAGCAAAAGTGACCCTAATTAAAACGAACGCTGACGGAGAATGAAAAGCAGCAGAGCCGAACGGTTTGCAGATTTGAGATCAGCAGGAGTTGCTCCTCCTTATGAGGTGAGTTGGAAGCAAATCTATTTTTTCATCTGATCGAAAAAAAAGCGTGATACCCTCCCTTTTTTATATTTTTCGAAACTTCAAGTCAGCGTTATTACCCACCAGTTAATCCGAGGATTCCGATATTCTGGATTTTGAGTAAGGCCAATAAGAGCTTGAACTGGTCGGAGTTTGATAAGAATCGAACAGAGATTTAATTTTTCAATGCTGCCGTTTGGCATGTTTTTTTTTAGCAAAAGTGACCCTAATTAAAACGAACGCTGACGGAGAATGAAAAGCAGCAGAGCCAAACGGTTTGCAGATTTGAGATCAGCAGGAGTTGCTCCTCCTTATGAGGTGAGTTGGAAGCAAATATATTTTTTGATCTGAGCGAAAAAAAAGCGTGATACCCTCCCTTGGTATATTTTTCGAAATTTCAAGTCAGCGTTATTACCCACCAGTTAATCCGAGGATTCCGATATTCTGGATTTTGAGTAAGGCCAATAAGAGCTTGAACTGGTCGGAGTTTGATAAGAATCGAACAGAGATTTGATTTTTCAATACTGCCGTTTGGCATGTTTTTTTTTAGCAAAAGTGACCCTAATTAAAACGAACGCTGACGGAGAATGAAAAGCAGCAGAGCCAAACGGTCTGTAGATTTGAGATCAGCAGGAGTTGCTCCTCCTTATGAGGTGAGTTGGAAGCAAATCTATTTTTTGATCTGAGCGAAAAAAAAGCGTGATACCCTCCCTTGGTATATTTTTCGAAATTTCAAGTCAGCGTTATTACCCACCAGTTAATCCGAGGATTCCGATATTCTGGATTTTGAGTGAGGCCAATAAGAGCTTGAACTGGTCGGAGTTTGATAAGAATCGAACAGAGATTTGATTTTTCAATGCTGCCGTTTGGCATGTTTTTTTTTAGCAAAATTGACCCTAATTAAAACGAACGCTGACGGAGAATGAAAAGCAGCAGAGCCAAACGGTTTGCAGATTTGAGATCAGCAGGAGTTGCTCCTCCTTATGAGGTGAGTTGGAAGCAAATCTATTTTTTTAATCTGAGCGAAAAAAAAGCGTGATACCCTCCCTTGGTATATTTTTCGAAATTTCAAGTCAGCGTTATTACCCACCAGTTAATCCGAGGATTCCGATATTCTGGATTTTGAGTAAGGCCATTAAGAGCTTGAACTGGTCGGAGTTTGATAAGAATCGAACAGAGATTTAATTTTTCAATGCTGCCGTTTGGCATGTTTTTTTTTAGCAAAAGTGACCCTAATTAAAACGAACGCTGACGGAGAATGAAAAGCAGCAGAGCCAAACGGTTTGCAGATTTGAGATCAGCAGGAGTTGCTCCTCCTTATGAGGTGAGTTGGAAGCAAATCTATTTTTTGATCTGAGCGAAGAAAAAGCGTGATACCCTCCCTTCGTATATTTTTCGAAATTTCAAGTCAGCGTTATTACCCACCAGTTAATCCGAGGATTCCGATATTCTGGATTTTGAGTGAGGCCAATAAGAGCTTGAACTGGTCGGAGTTTGATAAGAATCGAACAGAGATTTGATTTTTCAATGCTGCCGTTTGGCATGTTTTTTTTTAGCAAAAGTGACCCTAATTAAAACGAACGCTGACGGAGAATGAAAAGCAGCAGAGCCAAACGGTTTGCAGATTTGAGATCAGCAGGAGTTGCTCCTCCTTATGAGGTGCGTTGGAAGCAAATCTATTTTTTTAATCTGAGCGAAAAAAAAGCGTGATACCCTCCCTTGGTATATTTTTCGAAATTTCAAGTCAGCGTTATTACCCACCAGTTAATCCGAGGATTCCGATATTCTGGATTTTGAGTAAGGCCATTAAGAGCTTGAACTGGTCGGAGTTTGATAAGAATCGAACAGAGATTTAATTTTTCAATGCTGCCGTTTGGCATGTTTTTTTTTAGCAAAAGTGACCCTAATTAAAACGAACGCTGACGGAGAATGAAAAGCAGCAGAGCCAAACGGTCTGTAGATTTGAGATCAGCAGGAGTTGCTCCTCCTTATGAGGTGAGTTGGAAGCAAATCTATTTTTTGATCTGAGCGAAGAAAAAGCGTGATACCCTCCCTTCGTATATTTTTCGAAATTTCAAGTCAGCGTTATTACCCACCAGTTAATCCGAGGATTCCGATATTCTGGATTTTGAATAAGGCCAATAAGAGCTTGAACTGGTCGGAGTTTGATAAGTATCGAACAGAGATTTAATTTTTCAATGCTGCCGTTTGGCATGTTTTTTTTTAGCAAAAGTGACCCTAATTAAAACGAACGCTGACGGAGAATGAAAAGCAGCAGAGCCAAACGGTTTGCAGATTTGAGATCAGCAGGAGTTGCTCCTCCTTATGAGGTGAGTTGGAAGCAAATCTATTTTTTGATCTGAGCGAAAAAAAAGCGTGATACCCTCCCTTGGTATAATTTTCGAAATTTCAAGTCAGCGTTATTACCCACCAGTTAATCCGAGGATTCCAATATTCTGGATTTTGAGTGAGGCCAATAAGAGCTTGAACTGGTCGGAGTTTGATAAGGATCGAACAGAGATTTAATTTTTCAATGCTGCCGTTTGGCATGTCTTTTTTTAAGCAAAAGTGACCCTAATTAAAACGAACGCTGACGGAGAATGAAAAGCAGCAGAGCCAAACGGTTTGCAGATTTGAGATCAGCAGGAGTTGCTCCTCCTTATGAGGTGAGTTGGAAGCAAATCTATTTTTTGATCTGAGCGAAAAAAAAGCGTGATACCCTCCCTTGGTATATTTTTCGAAATTTCAAGTCAGCGTTATTACCCACCAGTTAATCCGAGGATTCCGATATTCTGGATTTTGAGTAAGGCCAATAAGAGCTTGAACTGGTCGGAGTTTGATAAGAATCGAACAGAGATTTGATTTTTCAATGCTGCCGTTTGGCATGTTTTTTTTTAGAAAAAGTGACCCTAATTAAAGCGAACGCTGACGGAGAATGAAAAGCAGCAGAGCCGAACGGTTTGCAGATTTGAGATCAGCAGGAGTTGCTCCTCCTTATGAGGTGAGTTGGAAGCAAATCTATTTTTTGATCAGAGCGAAAAAAAAGCGTGATACCCTCCCTTGGTATATTTTTCGAAATTTCAAGTCAGCGTTATTACCCACCAGTTAATCCGAGGATTCCGATATTCTGGATTTTGAGTAAGGCCAATAAGAGCTTGAACTGGTCGGAGTTTGATAAGAATCGAACAGAGATTTAATTTTTCAATGCTGCCGTTTGGCATGTGTTTTGTTAGCAAAAGTGACCCTAATTAAAACGAACGCTGACGGAGAATGAAAAGCAGCAGAGCCAAACGGTTTGCAGATTTGAGATCAGCAGGAGTTGCTTCTCCTTATGAGGTGAGTTGGAAGCAAATCTATTTTTTGATCTGAGCGAAAAAAAAGCGTGATACCCTCCCTTGGTATATTTTTCGAAATTTCAAGTCAGCGTTATTACCCACCAGTTAATCCGAGGATTCCGATGTTCTGGATTTTGAGTAAGGCCAATAAGAGCTTGAACTGGTCGGAGTTTGATAAGAATCGAACAGAGATTTAATTTTTCAATGCTGCCGTTTGGCATGTTTTTTTTTAGCAAAAGTGACCCTAATTAAAACGAACGCTGACGGAGAATGAAAAACAGCAGGGCCAAACGGTTTGCAGATTTGAGATCAGCAGGAGTTGCTCCTCCTTATGAGGTGAGTTGGAAGCAAATCTATTTTTTGATCTGAGCGAAAACAAAGCGTGATACCCTCCCTTTGTATATTTTTCGAAATTTCAAGTCAGCGTTATTACCCACCAGTTAATCCGAGGATTCCGATATTCTGGATTTTGAGTAAGGCCAATAAGAGCTTGAACTGGTCGGAGTTTGATAAGAATCGAACAGAGATTTAATTTTTCAATGCTGCCGTTTGGCATGTTTTTTGTTAGCAAAAGTGACCCTAATTAAAACGAACGCTGACAGAGAATGAAAAGCAGCAGAGCCAAACGGTTTGCAGATTTGAGATCAACAGGAGTTGCTCCTCCTTATGAGGTGAGTTGGAAGCAAATCTATTTTTTGATCTGAGCGAAAAAAAAGCGTGATACCCTCCCTTGCTATATTTTTCGAAATTTCAAGTCAGCGTTATTACCCACCAGTTAATCCGAGGATTCCGATGTTCTGGATTTTGAGTAAGGCCAATAAGAGCTTGAACTGGTCAGAGTTTGATAAGAATCGAACAGAGATTTAATTTTTCAATGCTGCCGTTTGGCATGTCTTTTTTTAGCAAAAGTGACCCTAATCAAAACGAACGCTGACGCAGAATGAAAAGCAGCAGAGCCAAACGGTTTGCAGATTTGAGATCAGCAGGAGTTGCTCCTCCTTATGAGGTGAGTTGGAAGCAAATCTATTTTTTGATCTGAGCGAAAAAAAAGCGTGATACCCTCCCTTGGTATATTTTTCGAAATTTCAAGTCAGCGTTATTACCCACCAGTTAATCCGAGGATTCCGATATTCTGGATTTTGAGTAAGGCCAATAAGAGCTTGAACTGGTCGGAGTTTGATAAGAATCGAACAGAGATTTGATTTTTCAATGCTGCCGTTTGGCATGTTTTTTTTTAGCAAAAGTGACCCTAATTAAAACGAACGCTGACGGAGAATGAAAAGCAGCAGAGCCAAACGGTTTGCAGATTTGAGATCAGCAGGAGTTGCTCTTCCTTACGAGGTGAGTTGGAAGCAAATCTATTTTTTGATCTGAGCGAAAAAAAAGCGTGATACCCTCCCTTGGTATACTTTTCGAAATTTCAAGTCAGCGTTATTACCCACCAGTTAATCCGAGGATTCCGATATTCTGGATTTTGAGTAAGGCCAATAAGAGCTTGAACTGGTCGGAGTTTGATAAGAATCGAACAGAGATTTAATTTTTCAATGCTGCCGTTTGGCATGTTTTTTTTTAGCAAAAGTGACCCTAATTAAAACGAACGCTGACGGAGAATGAAAAGCAGCAGAGCCAAACGGTTTGCAGATTTGAGATCAGCAGGAGTTGCTCCTCCTTATGAGGTGAGTTGGAAGCAAATCTATTTTTTGATCTGAGCGAAAAAAAAGCGTGATACCCTCCCTTGGTATATTTTTCGAAATTTCAAGTCAGCGTTATTACCCATCAGTTAATCCGAGGATTCCGATATTCTGGATTTTGACTAAGGCCAATAAGAGCTTGAACTGGTCGGAGTTTGATAAGAATCGAACAGAGATTTAATTTTTTAATGCTGCCGTTTGGCATGTTTTTTTTTAGCAAAAGTGACCCTAATTAAAACGAACGCTGACGGAGAATGAAAAGCAGCAGAGCCAAACGGTTTGCAGATTTGAGATCAGCAGGAGTTGCTCCTCCTTATGAGGAGAGTTGGAAGCAAATCTATTTTTTGATCTGAGCGAAAAAAAAGCGTGATACCCTCCCTTGGTATATTTTTCGAAATTTCAAGTCAGCGTTATTACCCAACAGTTAATCCGAGGATTCCGATATTCTGGATTTTGAGTAAGGCCAATAAGAGCTTGAACTGGTCGGAGTTTGATAAGAATCGAACAGAGATTTGATTTTTCAATGCTGCCGTTTGGCATGTTTTTTTTTAGCAAAAGTGACCCTAATTAAAACGAACGCTGACGGAGAATGAAAAGCAGCAGAGCCAAACGGTTTGCAGATTTGAGATCAGCAGGAGTTGCTCTTCCTTACGAGGTGAGTTGGAAGCAAATCTATTTTTTGATCTGAGCGAAAAAAAAGCGTGATACCCTCCCTTGGTATACTTTTCGAAATTTCAAGTCAGCGTTATTACCCACCAGTTAATCCGAGGATTCCGATATTCTGGATTTTGAGTAAGGCCAATAAGAGCTTGAACTGGTCGGAGTTTGATAAGAATCGAACAGAGATTTAATTTTTCAATGCTGCCGTTTGGCATGTTTTTTTTTAGCAAAAGTGACCCTAATTAAAACGAACGCTGACGGAGAATGAAAAGCAGCAGAGCCAAACGGTTTGCAGATTTGAGATCAGCAGGAGTTGCTCCTCCTTATGAGGTGAGTTGGAAGCAAATCTATTTTTTGATCTGAGCGAAAAAAAAGCGTGATATATTTTTCGAAATTTCAAGTCAGCGTTATTACCCACCAGTTAATCCGAGGATTCCGATATTCTGGATATTGAGTAAGGCCAATAAGAGCTTGAACTGGTTGGAGTTTGATAAGAATCGAACAGAGATTTAATTTTTCAATGCTGCCGTTTGGCATGTTTTTTTTTTAGCAAAAGTGACCCTAATTAAAACGAACGCTGACGGAGAATGAAAAGCAGCAGAGCCGAACGGTTTGCAGATTTGAGATCAGCAGGAGTTGCTCCTCCTTATGAGGTGAGTTGGAAGCAAATCTATTTTTTGATCTGAGTGAAAAAAAAGCGTGATACCCTCCCTTGGTATATTTTTCGAAATTTCAAGTCAGCGTTATTACCCACCAGTTAATCCGAGGATTCCGATATTCTGGATTTTGAGTAAGGCCAATAAGAGCTTGAACTGGTCGGAGTTTGATAAGAATCGAACAGAGATTTAATTTTTCAATGCTGCCGTTTGGCATGTTTTTTTTTAGCAAAAGTGACCCTAATTAAAACGAACGCTGACGGAGAATGAAAAGCAGCAGAGCCAAACGGTTTGCAGATTTGAGATCAGCAGGAGTTGCTCCTCCTTATGAGGTGAGTTGGAAGCAAATCTATTTTTTGATCTGAGCGAAAAAAAAGCGTGATACCCTCCCTTGGTATATTTTTCAAAATTTCAAGTCAGCGTTATTACCCACCAGTTAATCCGAGGATTCCGATATTCTGGATTTTGAGTAAGGCCAATAAGAGCTTGAACTGGTCGGAGTTTGATAAGAATCGAACAGAGATTTAATTTTTCAATGCTGCCGTTTGGCATGTCTTTTTTTAGCAAAAGTGACCCTAATCAAAACGAACGCTGACGGAGAATGAAAAGCAGCAGAGCCAAACGGTTTGCAGATTTGAGATCAGCAGGAGTTGCTCCTCCTTATGAGGTGAGTTGGAAGCAAATCTATTTTTTGATCTGAGCGAAAGAAAAGCGTGATACCCTCCCTTGGTATATTTTTCGAAATTTCAAGTCAGCGTTATTACCAACCAGTTAATCCGAGGATTCCGATATTCTGGATTTTGAGTAAGGCCAATAAGAGCTTGAACTGGTCGGAGTTTGATAAGAATCGAACAGAGATTTGATTTTTCAATGCCGCCGTTTGGCATGTTTATTTTTAGCAAAAGTGACCCTAATTAAAACGATTGCTGACGGAGAATGAAAAGCAGCAGAGCCGAACGGTTTGCAGATTTGAGATCAGCAGGAGTTGCTCCTCCTTATGAGGTGAGTTGGAAGCAAATCTATTTTTTGATCTGAGGCAAAAAAAAGCGTGATACCCTCCCTTGGTATATTTTTCGAATTTTCAAGTCAGCGTTATTACCCACCAGTTAATCCAAGGATTCCGATATTCTGGATTTTGAGTAAGGCCAATAAGAGCTTGAACTGGTCGGAGTTTGATAAGAATCGAACAGAGATTTAATTTTTTAATGGTGCCGTTTGGCATGTTTTTTTTTAGCAAAAGTGACCCTAATTAAGACGAACGCTGACGGAGAATGAAAAGCAGCAGAGCCAAACGGTTTGCAGATTTGAGATCAGCAGGAGTTGCTCCTCCTTATGAGGTGAGTTGGAAGCAAATCTTATTTTTGATCTGAGCGAAAAAAAAGCGTGATACCCTCCCTTGGTATATTTTTCGAAATTTCAAGTCAGCGTTATTACCCACCAGTTAATCTGAGGATTCCGATATTCTGGATTTTGAGTAAGGCCAATAAGAGCTTGAACTGGTCGGAGTTTGAGAAGAATCGAACAGAGATTTAATTTTTCAATGCTGCCGTTTGGCATGTTTTTTTTTAGCAAAAGTGACCCTAATTAAAACGAACGCTGACGGAGAATGAGGAGCAGCAGAGCCAAACGGTTTGCAGATTTGAGATCAGCAGGAGTTGCTCCTCCTTATGAGGTGAGTTGGAAGCAAATCTATTTTTTGATCTGAGCGAAAAAAAAGCGTAATACCCTCCCTTGGTATATTTTTCGAAATTTCAAGTCAGCGTTATTACCCACCAGTTAATCCGAGGATTCCGATATTCTGGATATTGAGTAAGGCCAATAAGAGCTTGAACTGGTCGGAGTTTGATAAGAATCGAACAGAGATTTAATTTTTCAATGCTGCCGTTTGGCATGTTTTTTTTTAGCAAAAGTGACCCTAATTAAAACGATCGCTGACGGAGAATGAAAAGCAGCAGAGCCGAACGGTTTGCAGATTTGAGATCAGCAGGAGTTGCTCCTCCTTATGAGGTGAGTTGGAAGCAAATCTATTTTTTGATCTGAGTGAAAAAAAAGCGTGATACCCTCCCTTGGTATATTTTTCGAAATTTCAAGTCAGCGTTATTACCCACCAGTTAATCCGAGGATTCCGATATTCTGGATTTTGAGTAAGGCCAATAAGAGCTTGAACTGGTCGGAGTTTGATAAGAATCGAACGGAGATTTAATTTTTCAATGCTGCCGTTTGGCATGTTTTTTTTTAGCAAAAGTGACCCTAATTAAATCGAACGCTGACGGAGAATGAAAAGCAGCAGAGCCAAACGGTTTGCAGATTTGAGATCAGCAGGAGTTGCTCCTCCTTATGAGGTGAGTTGGAAGCAAATATATTTTTTGATCCGAGCGAGAAAAAGCGTGATACCCTCCCTTGGTATATTTTTCGAAATTTCAAGTCAGCGTTATTACCCACCAGTTAATCCGAGGATTCCGATATTCTGGATTTTGAGTAAGGCCAATAAGAGCTTGAACTGGTCGGAGTTTGATAAGAATCGAACAGAGATTTGATTTTTCAATGCTGCCGTTTGGCATGGTTTTTTTTAGCAAAAGTGACCCTAATTAAATTGAACGCTGACGGAGAATGAAAAGCAGCAGAGCCAAACGGTTTGCAAATTTGAGATCAGCAGGAGTTGCTCCTCCTTATGAGGTGAGTTGGAAGCAAATCTATTTTTTGATCTGAGCGAAAAAAAAGCGTGATACCCTCCCTTGGTATATTTTTCGAAATTTCAAGTCAGCGTTATTACCCATCAGTTAATCCGAGGATTCCGATATTCTGGATTTTGACTAAGGCCAATAAGAGCTTGAACTGGTCGGAGTTTGATAAGAATCGAACAGAGATTTAATTTTTTAATGCTGCCGTTTAGCATGTTTTTTTTTAGCAAAAGTGACCCTAATTAAAACGAACGCTGACGGAGAATGAAAAGCAGCAGAGCCAAACGGTTTGCAGATTTGAGATCAGCAGGAGTTGCTCCTCCTTATGAGGAGAGTTGGAAGCAAATCTATTTTTTGATCTGAGCGAAAAAAAAGCGTGATACCCTCCCTTGGTATATTTTTCGAAATTTCAAGTCAGCGTTATTACCCAACAGTTAATCCGAGGATTCCGATATTCTGGATTTTGAGTAAGGCCAATAAGAGCTTGAACTGGTCGGAGTTTGATAAGAATCGAACAGAGATTTGATTTTTCAATGCTGCCGTTTGGCATGTTTTTTTTTAGCAAAAGTGACCCTAATTAAAACGAACGCTGACGGAGAATGAAAAGCAGCAGAGCCAAACGGTTTGCAGATTTGAGATCAGCAGGAGTTGCTCTTCCTTACGAGGTGAGTTGGAAGTAAATCTATTTTTTGATCTGAGCGAAAAAAAAGCGTGATACCCTCCCTTGGTATACTTTTCGAAATTTCAAGTCAGCGTTATTACCCACCAGTTAATCCGAGGATTCCGATATTCTGGATTTTGAGTAAGGCCAATAAGAGCTTGAACTGGTCGGAGTTTGATAAGAATCGAACAGAGATTTAATATTTCAATGCTGCCGTTTGGCATGTTTTTTTTTAGCAAAAGTGACCCTAATTAAAACGAACGCTGACGGAGAATGAAAAGCAGCAGAGCCAAACGGTTTGCAGATTTGAGATCAGCAGGAGTTGCTCCTCCTTATGAGGTGAGTTGGAAGCAAATCTATTTTTTGATCTGAGCGAAAAAAAAGCGTGATATATTTTTCGAAATTTCAAGTCAGCGTTATTACCCACCAGTTAATCCGAGGATTCCGATATTCTGGATATTGAGTAAGGCCAATAAGAGCTTGAACTGGTTGGAGTTTGATAAGAATCGAACAGAGATTTAATTTTTCAATGCTGCCGTTTGGCATGTTTTTTTTTTAGCAAAAGTGACCCTAATTAAAACGAACGCTGACGGAGAATGAAAAGCAGCAGAGCCGAACGGTTTGCAGATTTGAGATCAGCAGGAGTTGCTCCTCCTTATGAGGTGAGTTGGAAGCAAATCTATTTTTTGATCTGAGTGAAAAAAAAGCGTGATACCCTCCCTTGGTATATTTTTCGAAATTTCAAGTCAGCGTTATTACCCACCAGTTAATCCGAGGATTCCGATATTCTGGATTTTGAGTAAGGCCAATAAGAGCTTGAACTGGTCGGAGTTTGATAAGAATCGAACAGAGATTTAATTTTTCAATGCTGCCGTTTGGCATGTTTTTTTTTAGCAAAAGTGACCCTAATTAAAACGAACGCTGACGGAGAATGAAAAGCAGCAGAGCCAAACGGTTTGCAGATTTGAGATCAGCAGGAGTTGCTCCTCCTTATGAGGTGAGTTGGAAGCAAATCTATTTTTTGATCTGAGCGAAAAAAAAGCGTGATACCCTCCCTTGGTATATTTTTCAAAATTTCAAGTCAGCGTTATTACCCACCAGTTAATCCGAGGATTCCGATATTCTGGATTTTGAGTAAGGCCAATAAGAGCTTGAACTGGTCGGAGTTTGATAAGAATCGAACAGAGATTTAATTTTTCAATGCTGCCGTTTGGCATGTCTTTTTTTAGCAAAAGTGACCCTAATCAAAACGAACGCTGACGGAGAATGAAAAGCAGCAGAGCCAAACGGTTTGCAGATTTGAGATCAGCAGGAGTTGCTCCTCCTTATGAGGTGAGTTGGAAGCAAATCTATTTTTTGATCTGAGCGAAAGAAAAGCGTGATACCCTCCCTTGGTATATTTTTCGAAATTTCAAGTCAGCGTTATTACCCACCAGTTAATCCGAGGATTCCGATATTCTGGATTTTGAGTAAGGCCAATAAGAGCTTGAACTGGTCGGAGTTTGATAAGAATCGAACAGAGATTTGATTTTTCAATGCCGCCGTTTGGCATGTTTTTTTTTAGCAAAAGTGACCCTAATTAAAACGATTGCTGACGGAGAATGAAAAGCAGCAGAGCCGAACGGTTTGCAGATTTGAGATCAGCAGGAGTTGCTCCTCCTTATGAGGTGAGTTGGAAGCAAATCTATTTTTTGATCTGAGTGAAAAAAAAGCGTGATACCCTCCCTTGGTATATTTTTCGAAATTTCAAGTCAGCGTTATTACCCACCAGTTAATCAGAGGATTCCGATATTCTGGATTTTGAGTAAGGCCAATAAGAGCTTGAACTGGTCGGAGTTTGATAAGAATCGAACAGAGATTTAATTTTTCAATGCTGCCGTTTGGCATGTTTTTTTTTAGCAAAAGTGACCCTAATTAAAACGAACGCTGACGGAGAATGAAAAGCAGCAGAGCCAAACGGGTTGCAGATTTGAGATCAGCAGGAGTTGCTCCTCCTTATGAGGTGAGTTGGAAGCAAATCTATTTTTTGATCTGAGCGAAAAAAAAGCGTGATACCCTCCCTTGGTATATTTTTCGAAATTTCAAGTCAGCGTTATTACCCACCAGTTAATCTGAGGATTCCGATATTCTGGATTTTGAGTAAGGCCAATAAGAGCTTGAACTGGTCGGAGTTTGAGAAGAATCGAACAGAGATTTAATTTTTCAATGCTGCCGTTTGGCATGTTTTTTTTTAGCAAAAGTGACCCTAATTAAAACGAACGCTGACGGAGAATGAGGAGCAGCAGAGCCAAACGGTTTGCAGATTTGAGATCAGCAGGAGTTGCTCCTCCTTATGAGGTGAGTTGGAAGCAAATCTATTTTTTGATCTGAGCGAAAAAAAAGCGTAATACCCTCCCTTGGTATATTTTTCGAAATTTCAAGTCAGCGTTATTACCCACCAGTTAATCCGAGGATTCCGATATTCTGGATATTGAGTAAGGCCAATAAGAGCTTGAACTGGTCGGAGTTTGATAAGAATCGAACGGAGATTTAATTTTTCAATGCTGCCGTTTGGCATGTTTTTTTTTAGCAAAAGTGACCCTAATTAAATCGAACGCTGACGGAGAATGAAAAGCAGCAGAGCCAAACGGTTTGCAGATTTGAGATCAGCAGGAGTTGCTCCTCCTTATGAGGTGAGTTGGAAGCAAATATATTTTTTGATCCGAGCGAGAAAAAGCGTGATACCCTCCCTTGGTATATTTTTCGAAATTTCAAGTCAGCGTTATTACCCACCAGTTAATCCGAGGATTCCGATATTCTGGATTTTGAGTAAGGCCAATAAGAGCTTGAACTGGTCGGAGTTTGATAAGAATCGAACAGAGATTTGATTTTTCAATGCTGCCGTTTGGCATGGTTTTTTTTAGCAAAAGTGACCCTAATTAAATTGAACGCTGACGGAGAATGAAAAGCAGCAGAGCCAAACGGTTTGCAAATTTGAGATCAGCAGGAGTTGCTCCTCCTTATGAGGTGAGTTGGAAGCAAATCTATTTTTTGATCTGAGCGAAAAAAAAGCGTGATACCCTCCCTTGGTATATTTTTCGAAATTTCAAGTCAGCGTTATTACCCATCAGTTAATCCGAGGATTCCGATATTCTGGATTTTGACTAAGGCCAATAAGAGCTTGAACTGGTCGGAGTTTGATAAGAATCGAACAGAGATTTAATTTTTTAATGCTGCCGTTTGGCATGTTTTTTTTTAGCAAAAGTGACCCTAATTAAAACGAACGCTGACGGAGAATGAAAAGCAGCAGAGCCAAACGGTTTGCAGATTTGAGATCAGCAGGAGTTGCTCCTCCTTATGAGGAGAGTTGGAAGCAAATCTATTTTTTGATCTGAGCGAAAAAAAAGCGTGATACCCTCCCTTGGTATATTTTTCGAAATTTCAAGTCAGCGTTATTACCCAACAGTTAATCCGAGGATTCCGATATTCTGGATTTTGAGTAAGGCCAATAAGAGCTTGAACTGGTCGGAGTTTGATAAGAATCGAACAGAGATTTGATTTTTCAATGCTGCCGTTTGACATGTTTTTTTTTAGCAAAAGTGACCCTAATTAAAACGAACGCTGACGGAGAATGAAAAGCAGCAGAGCCAAACGGTTTGCAGATTTGAGATCAGCAGGAGTTGCTCTTCCTTACGAGGTGAGTTGGAAGTAAATCTATTTTTTGATCTGAGCGAAAAAAAAGCGTGATACCCTCCCTTGGTATACTTTTCGAAATTTCAAGTCAGCGTTATTACCCACCAGTTAATCCGAGGATTCCGATATTCTGGATTTTGAGTAAGGCCAATAAGAGCTTGAACTGGTCGGAGTTTGATAAGAATCGAACAGAGATTTAATATTTCAATGCTGCCGTTTGGCATGTTTTTTTTTAGCAAAAGTGACCCTAATTAAAACGAACGCTGACGGAGAATGAAAAGCAGCAGAGCCAAACGGTTTGCAGATTTGAGATCAGCAGGAGTTGCTCCTCCTTATGAGGTGAGTTGGAAGCAAATCTATTTTTTGATCTGAGCGAAAAAAAAGCGTGATATATTTTTCGAAATTTCAAGTCAGCGTTATTACCCACCAGTTAATCCGAGGATTCCGATATTCTGGATATTGAGTAAGGCCAATAAGAGCTTGAACTGGTTGGAGTTTGATAAGAATCGAACAGAGATTTAATTTTTCAATGCTGCCGTTTGGCATGTTTTTTTTTTAGCAAAAGTGACCCTAATTAAAACGAACGCTGACGGAGAATGAAAAGCAGCAGAGCCGAACGGTTTGCAGATTTGAGATCAGCAGGAGTTGCTCCTCCTTATGAGGTGAGTTGGAAGCAAATCTATTTTTTGATCTGAGTGAAAAAAAAGCGTGATACCCTCCCTTGGTATATTTTTCGAAATTTCAAGTCAGCGTTATTACCCACCAGTTAATCCGAGGATTCCGATATTCTGGATTTTGAGTAAGGCCAATAAGAGCTTGAACTGGTCGGAGTTTGATAAGAATCGAACAGAGATTTAATTTTTCAATGCTGCCGTTTGGCATGTTTTTTTTTAGCAAAAGTGACCCTAATTAAAACGAACGCTGACGGAGAATGAAAAGCAGCAGAGCCAAACGGTTTGCAGATTTGAGATCAGCAGGAGTTGCTCCTCCTTATGAGGTGAGTTGGAAGCAAATCTATTTTTTGATCTGAGCGAAAAAAAAGCGTGATACCCTCCCTTGGTATATTTTTCAAAATTTCAAGTCAGCGTTATTACCCACCAGTTAATCCGAGGATTCCGATATTCTGGATTTTGAGTAAGGCCAATAAGAGCTTGAACTGGTCGGAGTTTGATAAGAATCGAACAGAGATTTAATTTTTCAATGCTGCCGTTTGGCATGTCTTTTTTTAGCAAAAGTGACCCTAATCAAAACGAACGCTGACGGAGAATGAAAAGCAGCAGAGCCAAACGGTTTGCAGATTTGAGATCAGCAGGAGTTGCTCCTCCTTATGAGGTGAGTTGGAAGCAAATCTATTTTTTGATCTGAGCGAAAGAAAAGCGTGATACCCTCCCTTGGTATATTTTTCGAAATTTCAAGTCAGCGTTATTACCCACCAGTTAATCCGAGGATTCCGATATTCTGGATTTTGAGTAAGGCCAATAAGAGCTTGAACTGGTCGGAGTTTGATAAGAATCGAACAGAGATTTGATTTTTCAATGCCGCCGTTTGGCATGTTTTTTTTTAGCAAAAGTGACCCTAATTAAAACGATTGCTGACGGAGAATGAAAAGCAGCAGAGCCGAACGGTTTGCAGATTTGAGATCAGCAGGAGTTGCTCCTCCTTATGAGGTGAGTTGGAAGCAAATCTATTTTTTGATCTGAGTGAAAAAAAAGCGTGATACCCTCCCTTGGTATATTTTTCGAAATTTCAAGTCAGCGTTATTACCCACCAGTTAATCAGAGGATTCCGATATTCTGGATTTTGAGTAAGGCCAATAAGAGCTTGAACTGGTCGGAGTTTGATAAGAATCGAACAGAGATTTAATTTTTCAATGCTGCCGTTTGGCATGTTTTTTTTTAGCAAAAGTGACCCTAATTAAAACGAACGCTGACGGAGAATGAAAAGCAGCAGAGCCAAACGGGTTGCAGATTTGAGATCAGCAGGAGTTGCTCCTCCTTATGAGGTGAGTTGGAAGCAAATCTATTTTTTGATCTGAGGCAAAAAAAAGCGTGATACCCTCCCTTGGTATATTTTTCGAAATTTCAAGTCAGCGTTATTACCCACCAGTTAATCCAAGGATTCCGATATTCTGGATTTTGAGTAAGGCCAATAAGAGCTTGAACTGGTCGGAGTTTGATAAGAATCGAACAGAGATTTAATTTTTTAATGGTGCCGTTTGGCATGTTTTTTTTTAGCAAAAGTGACCCTAATTAAAACGAACGCTGACGGAGAATGAAAAGCAGCAGAGCCAAACGGTTTGCAGATTTGAGATCAGCAGGAGTTGCTCCTCCTTATGAGGTGAGTTGGAAGCAAATCTATTTTTTGATCTGAGCGAAAAAAAAGCGTGATACCCTCCCTTGGTATATTTTTCGAAATTTCAAGTCAGCGTTATTACCCACCAGTTAATCTGAGGATTCCGATATTCTGGATTTTGAGTAAGGCCAATAAGAGCTTGAACTGGTCGGAGTTTGAGAAGAATCGAACAGAGATTTAATTTTTCAATGCTGCCGTTTGGCATGTTTTTTTTTAGCAAAAGTGACCCTAATTAAAACGAACGCTGACGGAGAATGAGGAGCAGCAGAGCCAAACGGTTTGCAGATTTGAGATCAGCAGGAGTTGCTCCTCCTTATGAGGTGAGTTGGAAGCAAATCTATTTTTTGATCTGAGCGAAAAAAAAGCGTAATACCCTCCCTTGGTATATTTTTCGAAATTTCAAGTCAGCGTTATTACCCACCAGTTAATCCGAGGATTCCGATATTCTGGATATTGAGTAAGGCCAATAAGAGCTTGAACTGGTCGGAGTTTGATAAGAATCGAACAGAGATTTAATTTTTCAATGCTGCCGTTTGGCATGTTTTTTTTTAGCAAAAGTGACCCTAATTAAAACGATCGCTGACGGAGAATGAAAAGCAGCAGAGCCGAACGGTTTGCAGATTTGAGATCAGCAGGAGTTGCTCTTCCTTATGAGGTGAGTTGGAAGCAAATCTATCTTTTGATCTGAGTGAAAAAAAAGCGTGATACCCTCCCTTGGTATATTTTTCGAAATTTCAAGTCAGCGTTATTACCCACCAGTTAATCCGAGGATTCCGATATTCTGGATTTTGAGTAAGGCCAATAAGAGCTTGAACTGGTCGGAGTTTGATAAGAATCGAACGGAGATTTAATTTTTCAATGCTGCCGTTTGGCATGTTTTTTTTTAGCAAAAGTGACCCTAATTAAATCGAACGCTGACGGAGAATGAAAAGCAGCAGAGCCAAACGGTTTGCAGATTTGAGATCAGCAGGAGTTGCTCCTCCTTATGAGGTGAGTTGGAAGCAAATATATTTTTTGATCCGAGCGAGAAAAAGCGTGATACCCTCCCTTGGTATATTTTTCGAAATTTCAAGTCAGCGTTATTACCCACCAGTTAATCCGAGGATTCCGATATTCTGGATTTTGAGTAAGGCCAATAAGAGCTTGAACTGGTCGGAGTTTGATAAGAATCGAACAGAGATTTGATTTTTCAATGCTGCCGTTTGGCATGGTTTTTTTTAGCAAAAGTGACCCTAATTAAATTGAACGCTGACGGAGAATGAAAAGCAGCAGAGCCAAACGGTTTGCAAATTTGAGATCAGCAGGAGTTGCTCCTCCTTATGAGGTGAGTTGGAAGCAAATATATTTTTTGATCTGAGCGAAAAAAAAGCGTGATACCCTCCCTTGGTATATTTTTCGAAATTTCAAGTCAGCGTTATTACCCACCAGTTAATCCGAGGATTCCGATATTCTGGATTTTGAGTAAGGCCAATAAGAGCTTGAACTGGTCGGAGTTTGATAAGAATCGAACAGAGATTTGATTTTTCAATGCTGCCGTTTGGCATGTTTTTTTTTAGCAAAAGTGACCCTAATTAAATCGAACGCTGACGGAGAATGAAAAGCAGCAGAGCCAAACGGTTTGCAGATTTGAGATCAGCAGGAGTTGCTCCTCCTGATGAGGTGAGTTGGAAGCAAATATATTTTTTGATCTGAGCGAAAAAAAAGCGTGATACCCTCCCTTGGTATATTTTTCGAAATTTCAAGTCAGCGTTATTACCCACCAGTTAATCCGAGGATTCCGATATTCTGGATTTTGAGTAAGGCCAATAAGAGCTTGAACTGGTCGGAGTTTGATAAGAATCGAACAGAGATTTGATTTTTCAATGCTGCCGTTTGGCATGTTTTTTTTTAGCAAAAGTGACCCTAATTAAATCGAACGCTGACGGAGAATGAAAAGCAGCAGAGCCAAACGGTTTGCAGATTTGAGATCAGCAGGAGTTGCTCCTCCTTATGAGGTGAGTTGGAAGCAAATATATTTTTTGATCTGAGCGAAAAAAAAGCGTGATACCCACCCTTGGTATATTTTTCGAAATTTCAAGTCAGCGTTATTACCCACCAGTTAATCCGAGGATTCCGATATTCTGGATTTTGAGTAAGGCCAATAAGAGCTTGAACTGGTCGGAGTTTGATAAGAATCGAACACAGATTTGATTTTTAAATGCTGCCGTTTGGCATGTTTTTTTTTAGCAAAAGTGACCCTAATTAAATCGAACGCTGACGGAGAATGAAAAGCAGCAGAGCCAAACGGTTTGCAGATTTGAGATCAGCAGGAGTTGCTCCTCCTTATGAGGTGAGTTGGAAGCAAATATATTTTTTGATCTGAGCGAAAAAAAAGCGTGATACCCTCCCTTGGTATATTTTTCGAAATTTCAAGTCAGCGTTATTACCCACCAGTTAATCCGAGGATTCCGATATTCTGGATTTTGAGTAAGGCCAATAAGAGCTTGAACTGGTCGGAGTTTGATAAGAATCGAACAGAGATTTGATTTTTCAATGCTGCCGTTTGGCATGTTTTTTTTTAGCAAAAGTGACCCTAATTAAATCGAACGCTGACGGAGAATGAAAAGCAGCAGAGCCAAACGGTTTGCAGATTTGAGATCAACAGGAGTTGCTCCTCCTTATGAGGTGAGTTGGAAGCAAATATATTTTTTGATCTGAGCGAAAAAAAAGCGTGATACCCTCCCTTGGTATATTTTTCGAAATTTCAAGTCAGCGTTATTACCCACCAGTTAATCCGAGGATTCCGATATTCTGGATTTTGAGTAAGGCCAATAAGAGCTTGAACTGGTCGGAGTTTGATAAGAATCGAACAGAGATTTGATTTTTCAATGCTGCCGTTTGGCATGTTTTTTTTTAGCAAAAGTGACCCTAATTAAATCGAACGCTGACGGAGAATGAAAAGCAGCAGAGCCAAACGGTTTGCAGATTTGAGATCAGCAGGAGTTGCTCCTCCTTATGAGGTGAGTTGGAAGCAAATATATTTTTTGATCTGAGCGAAAAAAAAGCGTGATACCCTCCCTTGGTATATTTTTCGAAATTTCAAGTCAGCGTTATTACCCACCAGTTAATCCGAGGATTCCGATATTCTGGATTTTGAGTAAGGCCAATAAGAGCTTGAACTGGTCGGAGTTTGATAAGAATCGAACAGAGATTTGATTTTTCAATGCTGCCGTTTGGCATGTTTTTTTTTAGCAAAAGTGACCCTAATTAAATCGAACGCTGACGGAGAATGAAAAGCAGCAGAGCCAAACGGTTTGCAGATTTGAGATCAACAGGAGTTGCTCCTCCTTATGAGGTGAGTTGGAAGCAAATATATTTTTTGATCTGAGCGAAAAAAAGCGTGATACCCTCCCTTGGTATATTTTTCGAAATTTCAAGTCAGCGTTATTACCCACCAGTTAATCCGAGGATTCCGATATTCTGGATTTTGAGTAAGGCCAATAAGAGCTTGAACTGGTCGGAGTTTGATAAGAATCGAACAGAGATTTGATTTTTCAATGCTGCCGTTTGGCATGTTTTTTTTTAGCAAAAGTGACCCTAATTAAATCGAACGCTGACGGAGAATGAAAAGCAGCAGAGCCAAACGGATTGCAGATTTGAGATCAGCAGGAGTTGCTCCTCCTTATGAGGTGAGTTGGAAGCAAATATATTTTTTGATCTGAGCGAAAAAAAAGCGTGATACCCTCCCTTGGTATATTTTTCGAAATTTCAAGTCAGCGTTATTACCCACCAGTTAATCCGAGGATTCCGATATTCTGGATTTTGAGTAAGGCCAATAAGAGCTTGAACTGGTCGGAGTTTGATAAGAATCGAACAGAGATTTGATTTTTCAATGCTGCCGTTTGGCATGTTTTTTTTTAGCAAAAGTGACCCTAATTAAATCGAACGCTGACGGAGAATGAAAAGCAGCAGAGCCAAACGGTTTGCAGATTTGAGATCAGCAGGAGTTGCTCCTCCTTATGAGGTGAGTTGGAAGCAAATATATTTTTTGGTCTGAGCGAAAAAAAAGCGTGATACCCACCCTTGGTATATTTTTCGAAATTTCAAGTCAGCGTTATTACCCACCAGTTAATCCGAGGATTCCGATATTCTGGATTTTGAGTAAGGCCAATAAGAGCTTGAACTGGTCGGAGTTTGATAAGAATCGAACAGAGATTTGATTTTTCAATGCTGCCGTTTGGCATGTTTTTTTTTAGCAAAAGTGACCCTAATTAAATCGAACGCTGACGGAGAATGAAAAGCAGCAGAGCCAAACGGTTTGCAGATTTGAGATCAGCAGGAGTTGCTCCTCCTTATGAGGTGAGTTGGAAGCAAATATATTTTTTGATCTGAGCGAAAAAAAAGCGTGATACCCTCCCTTGGTATATTTTTCGAAATTTCAAGTCAGCGTTATTACCCACCAGTTAATCCGAGGATTCCGATATTCTGGATTTTGAGTAAGGCCAATAAGAGCTTGAACTGGTCGGAGTTTGATAAGAATCGAACAGAGATTTGATTTTTCAATGCTGCCGTTTGGCATGTTTTTTTTTAGCAAAAGTGACCCTAATTAAATCGAACGCTGACGGAGAATGAAAAGCAGCAGAGCCAAACGGTTTGCAGATTTGAGATCAACAGGAGTTGCTCCTCCTTATGAGGTGAGTTGGAAGCAAATATATTTTTTGATCTGAGCGAAAAAAAAGCGTGATACCCACCCTTGGTATATTTTTCGAAATTTCAAGTCAGCGTTATTACCCACCAGTTAATCCGAGGATTCCGATATTCTGGATTTTGAGTAAGGCCAATAAGAGCTTGAACTGGTCGGAGTTTGATAAGAATCGAACAGAGATTTGATTTTTCAATGCTGCCGTTTGGCATGTTTTTTTTTAGCAAAAGTGACCCTAATTAAATCGAACGCTGACGGAGAATGAAAAGCAGCAGAGCCAAACGGTTTGCAGATTTGAGATCAGCAGGAGTTGCTCCTCCTTATGAGGTGAGTTGGAAGCAAATATATTTTTTGATCTGAGCGAAAAAAAAGCGTGATACCCTTCCCTTCCCTTGGTATATTTTTCGAAATTTCAAGTCAGCGTTATTACCCACCAGTTAATCCGAGGAATCCGATATTCTGGATTTTGAGTAAGGCCAATAAGAGCTTGAACTGGTCGGAGTTTGATAAGAATCGAACAGAGATTTGATTTTTAAATGCTGCCGTTTGGCATGTTTTTTTTTAGCAAAAGTGACCCTAATTAAATCGAACGCTGACGGAGAATGAAAAGCAGCAGAGCCAAACGGTTTGCAGATTTGAGATCAGCAGGAGTTGCTCCTCCTTATGAGGTGAGTTGGAAGCAAATATATTTTTTGATCTGAGCGAAAAAAAAGCGTGATACCCTCCCTTGGTATATTTTTCGAAATTTCAAGTCAGCGTTATTACCCACCAGTTAATCCGAGGATTCCGATATTCTGGATTTTGAGTAAGGCCAATAAGAGCTTGAACTGGTCGGAGTTTGATAAGAATCGAACAGAGATTTGATTTTTCAATGCTGCCGCTTGGCATGTTTTTTTTTAGCAAAAGTGACCCTAATTAAATCGAACGCTGACGGAGAATGAAAAGCAGCAGAGCCAAACGGTTTGCAGATTTGAGATCAGCAGGAGTTGCTCCTCCTTATGAGGTGAGTTGGAAGCAAATATATTTTTTGATCTGAGCGAAAAAAAAGCGTGATACCCTTCCCTTCCCTTGGTATATTTTTCGAAATTTCAAGTCAGCGTTATTACCCACCAGTTAATCCGAGGAATCCGATATTCTGGATTTTGAGTAAGGCCAATAAGAGCTTGAACTGGTCGGAGTTTGATAAGAATCGAACAGAGATTTGATTTTTCAATGCTGCCGTTTGGCATGTTTTTTTTTAGCAAAAGTGACCCTAATTAAATCGAACGCTGACGGAGAATGAAAAGCAGCAGAGCCAAACGGATTGCAGATTTGAGATCAGCAGGAGTTGCTCCTCCTTATGAGGTGAGTTGGAAGCAAATATATTTTTTGATCTGAGCGAAAAAAAAGCGTGATACCCTCCCTTGGTATATTTTTCGAAATTTCAAGTCAGCGTTATTACCCACCAGTTAATCCGAGGATTCCGATATTCTGGATTTTGAGTAAGGCCAATAAGAGCTTGAACTGGTCGGAGTTTGATAAGAATCGAACAGAGATTTGATTTTTCAATGCTGCCGTTTGGCATGTTTTTTTTTTAGCAAAAGTGACCCTAATTAAATCGAACGCTGACGGAGAATGAAAAGCAGCAGAGCCAAACGGTTTGCAGATTTGAGATCAGCAGGAGTTGCTCCTCCTTATGAGGTGAGTTGGAAGCAAATATATTTTTTGATCTGAGCGAAAAAAAAGCGTGATACCCACCCTTGGTATATTTTTCGAAATTTCAAGTCAGCGTTATTACCCACCAGTTAATCCGAGGATTCCGATATTCTGGATTTTGAGTAAGGCCAATAAGAGCTTGAACTGGTCGGAGTTTGATAAGAATCGAACAGAGATTTGATTTTTCAATGCTGCCGTTTGGCATGTTTTTTTTTAGCAAAAGTGACCCTAATTAAATCGAACGCTGACGGAGAATGAAAAGCAGCAGAGCCAAACGGTTTGCAGATTTGAGATCAGCAGGAGTTGCTCCTCCTTATGAGGTGAGTTGGAAGCAAATATATTTTTTGATCTGAGCGAAAAAAAAGCGTGATACCCTCCCTTGGTATATTTTTCGAAATTTCAAGTCAGCGTTATTACCCACCAGTTAATCCGAGGATTCCGATATTCTGGATTTTGAGTAAGGCCAATAAGAGCTTGAACTGGTCGGAGTTTGATAAGAATCGAACAGAGATTTGATTTTTCAATGCTGCCGTTTGGCATGTTTTTTTTTAGCAAAAGTGACCCTAATTAAATCGAACGCTGACGGAGAATGAAAAGCAGCAGAGCCAAACGGTTTGCAGATTTGAGATCAACAGGAGTTGCTCCTCCTTATGAGGTGAGTTGGAAGCAAATATATTTTTTGATCTGAGCGAAAAAAAAGCGTGATACCCTCCCTTGGTATATTTTTCGAAATTTCAAGTCAGCGTTATTACCCACCAGTTAATCCGAGGATTCCGATATTCTGGATTTTGAGTAAGGCCAATAAGAGCTTGAACTGGTCGGAGTTTGATAAGAATCGAACAGAGATTTGATTTTTCAATGCTGCCGTTTGGCATGTTTTTTTTTAGCAAAAGTGACCCTAATTAAATCGAACGCTGACGGAGAATGAAAAGCAGCAGAGCCAAACGGATTGCAGATTTGAGATCAGCAGGAGTTGCTCCTCCTTATGAGGTGAGTTGGAAGCAAATATATTTTTTGATCTGAGCGAAAAAAAAGCGTGATACCCTCCCTTGGTATATTTTTCGAAATTTCAAGTCAGCGTTATTACCCACCAGTTAATCCGAGGATTCCGATATTCTGGATTTTGAGTAAGGCCAATAAGAGCTTGAACTGGTCGGAGTTTGATAAGAATCGAACAGAGATTTGATTTTTCAATGCTGCCGTTTGGCATGTTTTTTTTTAGCAAAAGTGACCCTAATTAAATCGAACGCTGACGGAGAATGAAAAGCAGCAGAGCCAAACGGTTTGCAGATTTGAGATCAGCAGGAGTTGCTCCTCCTTATGAGGTGAGTTGGAAGCAAATATATTTTTTGATCTGAGCGAAAAAAAAGCGTGATACCCTCCCTTGGTATATTTTTCGAAATTTCAAGTCAGCGTTATTACCCACCAGTTAATCCGAGGATTCCGATATTCTGGATTTTGAGTAAGGCCAATAAGAGCTTGAACTGGTCGGAGTTTGATAAGAATCGAACAGAGATTTGATTTTTCAATGCTGCCGCTTGGCATGTTTTTTTTTAGCAAAAGTGACCCTAATTAAATCGAACGCTGACGGAGAATGAAAAGCAGCAGAGCCAAACGGTTTGCAGATTTGAGATCAGCAGGAGTTGCTCCTCCTTATGAGGTGAGTTGGAAGCAAATATATTTTTTGATCTGAGCGAAAAAAAAGCGTGATACCCTTCCCTTCCCTTGGTATATTTTTCGAAATTTCAAGTCAGCGTTATTACCCACCAGTTAATCCGAGGAATCCGATATTCTGGATTTTGAGTAAGGCCAATAAGAGCTTGAACTGGTCGGAGTTTGATAAGAATCGAACAGAGATTTGATTTTTCAATGCTGCCGTTTGGCATGTTTTTTTTTTAGCAAAAGTGACCCTAATTAAATCGAACGCTGACGGAGAATGAAAAGCAGCAGAGCCAAACGGTTTGCAGATTTGAGATCAGCAGGAGTTGCTCCTCCTTATGAGGTGAGTTGGAAGCAAATATATTTTTTGATCTGAGCGAAAAAAAAGCGTGATACCCACCCTTGGTATATTTTTCGAAATTTCAAGTCAGCGTTATTACCCACCAGTTAATCCGAGGATTCCGATATTCTGGATTTTGAGTAAGGCCAATAAGAGCTTGAACTGGTCGGAGTTTGATAAGAATCGAACAGAGATTTGATTTTTCAATGCTGCCGTTTGGCATGTTTTTTTTTAGCAAAAGTGACCCTAATTAAATCGAACGCTGACGGAGAATGAAAAGCAGCAGAGCCAAACGGTTTGCAGATTTGAGATCAACAGGAGTTGCTCCTCCTTATGAGGTGAGTTGGAAGCAAATATATTTTTTGATCTGAGCGAAAAAAAAGCGTGATACCCTCCCTTGGTATATTTTTCGAAATTTCAAGTCAGCGTTATTACCCACCAGTTAATCCGAGGATTCCGATATTCTGGATTTTGAGTAAGGCCAATAAGAGCTTGAACTGGTCGGAGTTTGATAAGAATCGAACAGAGATTTGATTTTTCAATGCTGCCGTTTGGCATGTTTTTTTTTAGCAAAAGTGACCCTAATTAAATCGAACGCTGACGGAGAATGAAAAGCAGCAGAGCCAAACGGATTGCAGATTTGAGATCAGCAGGAGTTGCTCCTCCTTATGAGGTGAGTTGGAAGCAAATATATTTTTTGATCTGAGCGAAAAAAAAGCGTGATACCCTCCCTTGGTATATTTTTCGAAATTTCAAGTCAGCGTTATTACCCACCAGTTAATCCGAGGATTCCGATATTCTGGATTTTGAGTAAGGCCAATAAGAGCTTGAACTGGTCGGAGTTTGATAAGAATCGAACAGAGATTTGATTTTTCAATGCTGCCGTTTGGCATGTTTTTTTTTAGCAAAAGTGACCCTAATTAAATCGAACGCTGACGGAGAATGAAAAGCAGCAGAGCCAAACGGTTTGCAGATTTGAGATCAGCAGGAGTTGCTCCTCCTTATGAGGTGAGTTGGAAGCAAATATATTTTTTGATCTGAGCGAAAAAAAAGCGTGATACCCACCCTTGGTATATTTTTCGAAATTTCAAGTCAGCGTTATTACCCACCAGTTAATCCGAGGATTCCGATATTCTGGATTTTGAGTAAGGCCAATAAGAGCTTGAACTGGTCGGAGTTTGATAAGAATCGAACAGAGATTTGATTTTTCAATGCTGCCGTTTGGCATGTTTTTTTTTAGCAAAAGTGACCCTATTTAAATCGAACGCTGACGGAGAATGAAAAGCAGCAGAGCCAAACGGTTTGCAGATTTGAGATCAGCAGGAGTTGCTCCTCCTTATGAGGTGAGTTGGAAGCAAATATATTTTTTGATCTGAGCGAAAAAAAAGCGTGATACCCTCCCTTGGTATATTTTTCGAAATTTCAAGTCAGCGTTATTACCCACCAGTTAATCCGAGGAATCCGATATTCTGGATTTTGAGTAAGGCCAATAAGAGCTTGAACTGGTCGGAGTTTGATAAGAATCGAACAGAGATTTGATTTTTCAATGCTGCCGTTTGGCATGTTTTTTTTTAGCAAAAGTGACCCTAATTAAATCGAACGCTGACGGAGAATGAAAAGCAGCAGAGCCAAACGGTTTGCAGATTTGAGATCAGCAGGAGTTGCTCCTCCTTATGAGGTGAGTTGGAAGCAAATATATTTTTTGATCTGAGCGAAAAAAAAGCGTGATACCCTCCCTTGGTATATTTTTCGAAATTTCAAGTCAGCGTTATTACCCACCAGTTAATCCGAGGATTCCGATATTCTGGATTTTGAGTAAGGCCAATAAGAGCTTGAACTGGTCGGAGTTTGATAAGAATCGAACAGAGATTTGAATTTTCAATGCTGCCGTTTGGCATGTTTTTTTTTAGCAAAAGTGACCCTAATTAAATCGAACGCTGACGGAGAATGAAAAGCAGCAGAGCCAAACGGTTTGCAGATTTGAGATCAGCAGGAGTTGCTCCTCCTTATGAGGTGAGTTGGATGCAAATATATTTTTTGATCTGAGCGAAAAAAAAGCGTGATACCCTCCCTTGGTATATTTTTCGAAATTTCAAGTCAGCGTTATTACCCACCAGTTAATCCGAGGATTCCGATATTCTGGATTTTGAGTAAGGCCAATAAGAGCTTGAACTGGTCGGAGTTTGATAAGAATCGAACAGAGATTTGATTTTGCAATGCTGCCGTTTGGCATGTTTTTTTTTAGCAAAAGTGACCCTAATTAAATCGAACGCTGACGGAAAATGAAAAGCAGCAGAGCCAAACGGTTTGCAGATTTGAGATCAGCAGGAGTTGCTCCTCCTTATGAGGTGAGTTGGAAGCAAATATATTTTTTGATCTGAGCGAAAAAAAAGCGTGATACCCTCCCTTGGTATATTTTTCGAAATTTCAAGTCAGCGTTATTACCCACCAGTTAATCCGAGGATTCCGATATTCTGGATTTTGAGTAAGGCCAATAAGAGCTTGAACTGGTCGGAGTTTGATAAGAATCGAACAGAGATTTGATTTTTCAATGCTGCCGTTTGGCATGTTTTTTTTTGCAAAAGTGACCCTAATTAAATCGAACGCTGACGGAGAATGAAAAGCAGCAGAGCCAAACGGTTTGCAGATTTGAGATCAGCAGGAGTTGCTCCTCCTTATGAGGTGAGTTGGAAGCAAATATATTTTTTGATCTGAGCGAAAAAAAAGCGTGATACCCTCCCTTGGTATATTTTTCGAGATTTCAAGTCAGCGTTATTACCCACCAGTTAATCCGAGGATTCCGATATTCTGGATTTTGAGTAAGGCCAATAAGAGCTTGAACTGGTCGGAGTTTGATAAGAATCGAACAGAGATTTGATTTTTCAATGCTGCCGTTTGGCATGTTTTTTTTTAGCAAAAGTGACCCTAATTAAATCGAACGCTGACGGAGAATGAAAAGCAGCAGAGCCAAACGGTTTGCAGATTTGAGATCAGCAGGAGTTGCTCCTCCTTATGAGGTGAGTTGGAAGCAAATCTATTTTTTGATCTGAGCGAAAAAAAAGCGTGATACCCTCCCTTGGTATATTTTTCGAAATTTCAAGTCAGCGTTATTACCCACCAGTTAATCCGAGGATTCCGATATTCTGGATTTTGAGTAAGGCCAATAAGAGCTTGAACTGGTCGGAGTTTGATAAGAATCGAACAGAGATTTGATTTTTCAATGCTGCCGTTTGGCATGTTTTTTTTTAGCAAAAGTGACCCTAATTAAATCGAACGCTGACGGAGAACGAAAAGCAGCAGAGCCAAACGGTTTGCAGATTTGAGATCAGCAGGAGTTGCTCCTCCTTATGAGGTGAGTTGGAAGCAAATATATTTTTTGATCTGAGCGAAAAAAAAGCGTGATACCCTCCCTTGGTATATTTTTCGAGATTTCAAGTCAGCGTTATTACCCACCAGTTAATCCGAGGATTCCGATATTCTGGATTTTGAGTAAGGCCAATAAGAGCTTGAACTGGTCGGAGTTTGATAAGAATCGAACAGAGATTTGATTTTTCAATGCTGCCGTTTGGCATGTTTTTTTTTAGCAAAAGTGACCCTAATTAAATCGAACGCTGACGGAGAATGAAAAGCAGCAGAGCCAAACGGTTTGCAGATTTGAGATCAGCAGGAGTTGCTCCTCCTTATGAGGTGAGTTGGAAGCAAATATATTTTTTGATCTGAGCGAAAAAAAAGCGTGATACCCTCCCTTGGTATATTTTTCGAAATTTCAAGTCAGCGTTATTACCCACCAGTTAATCCGAGGATTCCGATATTCTGGATTTTGAGTAAGGCCAATAAGAGCTTGAACTGGTCGGAGTTTGATAAGAATCGAACAGAGATTTGATTTTTCAATGCTGCCGTTTGGCATGTTTTTTTTTAGCAAAAGTGACCCTAATTAAATCGAACGCTGACGGAGAATGAAAAGCAGCAGAGCCAAACGGTTTGCAGATTTGAGATCAGCAGGAGTTGCTCCTCCTTATGAGGTGAGTTGGAAGCAAATATATTTTTTGATCTGAGCGAAAAAAAAGCGTGATACCCTCCCTTGGTATATTTTTCGAAATTTCAAGTCAGCGTTATTACCCACCAGTTAATCCGAGGATTCCGATATTCTGGATTTTGAGTAAGGCCAATAAGAGCTTGAACTGGTCGGAGTTTGATAAGAATCGAACAGAGATTTGATTTTTCAATGCTGCCGTTTGGCATGTTTTTTTTTAGCAAAAGTGACCCTAATTAAATCGAACGCTGACGGAGAATGAAAAGCAGCAGAGCCAAACGGTTTGCAGATTTGAGATCAGCAGGAGTTGCTCCTCCTTATGAGGTGAGTTGGAAGCAAATATATTTTTTGATCTGAGCGAAAAAAAAGCGTGATACCCTCCCTTGGTATATTTTTCGAAATTTCAAGTCAGCGTTATTACCCACCAGTTAATCCGAGGATTCCGATATTCTGGATTTTGAGTAAGGCCAATAAGAGCTTGAACTGGTCGGAGTTTGATAAGAATCGAACAGAGATTTGATTTTTCAATGCTGCCGTTTGGCATGTTTTTTTTTAGCAAAAGTGACCCTAATTAAATCGAACGCTGACGGAGGATGAAAAGCAGCAGAGCCAAACGGTGTGCAGATTTGAGATCAGCAGGAGTTGCTCCTCCTTATGAGGTGAGTTGGAAGCAAATATATTTTTTGATCTGAGCGAAAAAAAAGCGTGATACCCTCCCTTGGTATATTTTTCGAAATTTCAAGTCAGCGTTATTACCCACCAGTTAATCCGAGGATTCCGATATTCTGGATTTGGAGTAAGGCCAATAAGAGCTTGAACTGGTCGGAGTTTGATAAGAATCGAACAGAGATTTGATTTTTCAATGCTGCCGTTTGGCATGTTTTTTTTTAGCAAAAGTGACCCTAATTAAATCGAACGCTGACGGAGAATGAAAAGCAGCAGAGCCAAACGGTTTGCAGATTTGAGATCAGCAGGAGTTGCTCCTCCTTATGAGGTGAGTTGGAAGCGAATATATTTTTTGATCTGATCGAAAAAAAAGCGTGATACCCTCCCTTGGTATATTTTTCGAAATTTCAAGTCAGCGTTATTACCCACCAGTTAATCCGAGGATTCCGATATTCTGGATTTTGAGTAAGGCCAATAAGAGCTTGAACTGGTCGGAGTTTGATAAGAATCGAACAGAGATTTGATTTTTCAATGCTGCCGTTTGGCATGTTTTTTTTTAGCAAAAGTGACCCTATTTAAATCGAACGCTGACGGAGAATGAAAAGCAGCAGAGCCAAACGGTTTGCAGATTTGAGATCAGCAGGAGTTGCTCCTCCTTATGAGGTGAGTTGGAAGCAAATATATTTTTGATCTGAGCGAAAAAAAAGCGTGATACCCTCCCTTGGTATATTTTTCGAAATTTCAAGTCAGCGTTATTACCCACCAGTTAATCCGAGGATTCCGATATTCTGGATTTCGAGTAAGGCCAATAAGAGCTTGAACTGGTCGGAGTTTGATAAGAATCGAACAGAGATTTGATTTTTCAATGCTGCCGTTTGGCATGTTTTTTTTTAGCAAAAGTGACCCTAATTAAATCGAACGCTGACGGAGAATGAAAAGCAGCAGAGCCAAACGGTTTGCAGATTTGAGATCAGCAGGAGTTGCTCCTCCTTATGAGGTGAGTTGGAAGCAAATATATTTTTTGATCTGAGCGAAAAAAAAGCGTGATACCCTCCCTTGGTATATTTTTCGAAATTTCAAGTCAGCGTTATTACCCACCAGTTAATCCGAGGATTCCGATATTCTGGATTTTGAGTAAGGCCAATAAGAGCTTGAACTGGTCGGAGTTTGATAAGAATCGAACAGAGATTTGATTTTTCAATGCTGCCGTTTGGCATGTTTTTTTTTAGCAAAAGTGACCCTAATTAAATCGAACGCTGACGGAGAATGAAAAGCAGCAGAGCCAAACGGTTTGCAGATTTGAGATCAGCAGGAGTTGCTCCTCCTTATGAGGTGAGTTGGAAGCAAATATATTTTTTGATCTGAGCGAAAAAAAAGCGTGATACCCTCCCTTGGTATATTTTTCGAAATTTCAAGTCAGCGTTATTACCCACCAGTTAATCCGAGGATTCCGATATTCTGGATTTTGAGTAAGGCCAATAAGAGATTGAACTGGATGGAGATTGATAAGAATCGAACAGAGATTTGATTTTTCAATGCTGCCGTTTGGCATGTTTTTTTTTAGCAAAAGTGACCCTAATTAAATCGAACGCTGACGGAGAATGAAAAGCAACAGAGCCAAACGGTTTGCAGATTTGAGATCAGCAGGAGTTGCTCCTCCTTATGAGGTGAGTTGGAAGCAAATATATTTTTTGATCTGAGCGAAAAAAAAGCGTTATACCCTCCCTTGGTATATTTTTCGAGATTTCAAGTCAGCGTTATTACCCACCAGTTAATCCGAGGATTCCGATATTCTGGATTTTGAGTAAGGCCAATAAGAGCTTGAACTGGTCGGAGTTTGATAAGAATCGAACAGAGATTTGATTTTTCAATGCTGCCGTTTGGCATGTTTTTTTTAGCAAAAGTGACCCTAATTAAATCGAACGCTGACGGAGAATGAAAAGCAGCAGAGCCAAACGGTTTGCAGATTTGAGATCAGCAGGAGTTGCTCCTCCTTATGAGGTGAGTTGGAAGCAAATATATTTTTTGATCTGAGCGAAAAAAAAGCGTGATACCCTCCCTTGGTATATTTTTCGAAATTTCAAGTCAGCGTTATTACCCACCAGTTAATCCGAGGATTCCGATATTCTGGATTTTGAGTAAGGCCAATAAGAGCTTGAACTGGTCGGAGTTTGATAAGAATCGAACAGAGATTTGATTTTTCAATGCTGCCGTTTGGCATGTTTTTTTTCAGCAAAAGTGACCCTAATTAAATCGAACGCTGTCGGAGAATGAAAAGCAGCAGAGCCAAACGGTTTGCAGATTTGAGATCAGCAGGAGTTGCTCCTCCTTATGAGGTGAGTTGGAAGCAAATATATTTTTTGATCTGAGCGAAAAAAAAGCGTGATACCCTCCCTTGGTATATTTTTCGAAATTTCAAGTCAGCGTTATTACCCACCAGTTAATCCGAGGATTCCGATATTCTGGATTTGGAGTAAGGCCAATAAGAGCTTGAACTGGTCGGAGTTTGATAAGAATCGAACAGAGATTTGATTTTTCAATGCTGCCGTTTGGCATGTTTTTTTTTAGCAAAAGTGACCCTAATTAAATCGAACGCTGACGGAGAATGAAAAGCAGCAGAGCCAAACGGTTTGCAGATTTGAGATCAGCAGGAGTTGCTCCTCCTTATGAGGTGAGTTGGAAGCAAATATATTTTTTGATCTGATCGAAAAAAAAGCGTGATACCCTCCCTTGGTATATTTTTCGAAATTTCAAGTCAGCGTTATTACCCACCAGTTAATCCGAGGATTCCGATATTCTGGATTTTGAGTAAGGCCAATAAGAGCTTGAACTGGTCGGAGTTTGATAAGAATCGAACAGAGATTTGATTTTTCAATGCTGCCGTTTGGCATGTTTTTTTTTAGCAAAAGTGACCCTATTTAAATCGAACGCTGACGGAGAATGAAAAGCAGCAGAGCCAAACGGTTTGCAGATTTGAGATCAGCAGGAGTTGCTCCTCCTTATGAGGTGAGTTGGAAGCAAATATTTTTTTGATCTGAGCGAAAAAAAAGCGTGATACCCTCCCTTGGTATATTTTTCGAAATTTCAAGTCAGCGTTATTACCCACCAGTTAATCCGAGGATTCCGATATTCTGGATTTCGAGTAAGGCCAATAAGAGCTTGAACTGGTCGGAGTTTGATAAGAATCGAACAGAGATTTGATTTTTCAATGCTGCCGTTTGGCATGTTTTTTTTTAGCAAAAGTGACCCTAATTAAATCGAACGCTGACGGAGAATGAAAAGCAGCAGAGCCAAACGGTTTGCAGATTTGAGATCAGCAGGAGTTGCTCCTCCTTATGAGGTGAGTTGGAAGCAAATATATTTTTTGATCTGAGCGAAAAAAAAGCGTGATACCCTCCCTTGGTATATTTTTCGAAATTTCAAGTCAGCGTTATTACCCACCAGTTAATCCGAGGATTCCGATATTCTGGATTTTGAGTAAGGCCAATAAGAGCTTGAACTGGTCGGAGTTTGATAAGAATCGAACAGAGATTTGATTTTTCAATGCTGCCGTTTGGCATGTTTTTTTTTTAGCAAAAGTGACCCTAATTAAATCGAACGCTGACGGAGAATGAAAAGCAGCAGAGCCAAACGGTTTGCAGATTTGAGATCAGCAGGAGTTGCTCCTCCTTATGAGGTGAGTTGGAAGCAAATATATTTTTTGATCTGAGCGAAAAAAAAGCGTGATACCCTCCCTTGGTATATTTTTCGAAATTTCAAGTCAGCGTTATTACCCACCAGTTAATCCGAGGATTCCGATATTCTGGATTTTGAGTAAGGCCAATAAGAGATTGAACTGGATGGAGATTGATAAGAATCGAACAGAGATTTGATTTTTCAATGCTGCCGTTTGGCATGTTTTTTTTTAGCAAAAGTGACCCTAATTAAATCGAACGCTGACGGAGAATGAAAAGCAACAGAGCCAAACGGTTTGCAGATTTGAGATCAGCAGGAGTTGCTCCTCCTTATGAGGTGAGTTGGAAGCAAATATATTTTTTGATCTGAGCGAAAAAAAAGCGTTATACCCTCCCTTGGTATATTTTTCGAGATTTCAAGTCAGCGTTATTACCCACCAGTTAATCCGAGGATTCCGATATTCTGGATTTTGAGTAAGGCCAATAAGAGCTTGAACTGGTCGGAGTTTGATAAGAATCGAACAGAGATTTGATTTTTCAATGCTGCCGTTTGGCATGTTTTTTTTAGCAAAAGTGACCCTAATTAAATCGAACGCTGACGGAGAATGAAAAGCAGCAGAGCCAAACGGTTTGCAGATTTGAGATCAGCAGGAGTTGCTCCTCCTTATGAGGTGAGTTGGAAGCAAATATATTTTTTGATCTGAGCGAAAAAAAAGCGTGATACCCTCCCTTGGTATATTTTTCGAAATTTCAAGTCAGCGTTATTACCCACCAGTTAATCCGAGGATTCCGATATTCTGGATTTTGAGTAAGGCCAATAAGAGCTTGAACTGGTCGGAGTTTGATAAGAATCGAACAGAGATTTGATTTTTCAATGCTGCCGTTTGGCATGTTTTTTTTCAGCAAAAGTGACCCTAATTAAATCGAACGCTGTCGGAGAATGAAAAGCAGCAGAGCCAAACGGTTTGCAGATTTGAGATCAGCAGGAGTTGCTCCTCCTTATGAGGTGAGTTGGAAGCAAATATATTTTTTGATCTGAGCGAAAAAAAAGCGTGATACCCTCCCTTGGTATATTTTTCGAAATTTCAAGTCAGCGTTATTACCCACCAGTTAATCCGAGGATTCCGATATTCTGGATTTTGAGTAAGGCCAATAAGAGCTTGAACTGGTCGGAGTTGGATAAGAATCGAACAGAGATTTGATTTTTCAATGCTGCCGTTTGGCATGTTTTTTTTTAGCAAAAGTGACCCTAATTAAATCGAACGCTGACGGAGAATGAAAAGCAGCAGAGCCAAACGGTTTGCAGATTTGAGATCAGCAGGAGTTGCTCCTCCTTATGAGGTGAGTTGGAAGCAAATATATATTTTTTGATCTGAGCGAAAAAAAAGCGTGATACCCTCCCTTGGTATATTTTTCGAAATTTCAAGTCAGCGTTATTACCCACCAGTTAATCTGAGGATTCCGATATTCTGGATTTTGAGTAAGGCCAATAAGAGCTTGAACTGGTCGGACTTTTATAAGAATCGAACAGAGATTTGATTTTTCAATGCTGCCGGTTGGCATGTTTTTTTTTAGCAAAAGTGACCCTAATTATATCGAACGCTGACGGAGAATGAAAAGCAGCAGAGCCAAACGGTTTGCAGATTTGAGATCAGCAGGAGTTGCTCCTCCTTATGAGGTGAGTTGGAATCAAATATATTTTTTGATCTGAGCGAAAAAAAAAGCGTGATACCCTCTCTTGGTATATTTTTCGAAATTTCAAGTCAGCGTTATTACCCACCAGTTAATCCGAAGATTCCGATATTCTGGATCTTGAGTAAGGCCAATAAGAGCTTGAACTGGTCGGAGTTTGATAAGAATCGAACAGAGATTTGCTTTTTCAATGCTGCCGTTTGGCATGTTTTTTTTTAGCAAAAGTGACCCTAATTAAATCGAACGCTGACGGAGAATGAAGAGCAGCAGAGCCAAACGGTTTGCAGATTTGAGATCAGCAGGAGTTGCTCCTCCTTATGAGGTGAGTTGGAAGCAAATATATTTTTTGATCTGAGCGAAAAAAAAGCGTGATACCCTCCCTTGGTATATTTTTCGAAATTTCAAGTCAGCGTTATTACCCACCAGTTAATCCGAGGATTCCGATATTCTGGATTTTGAGTAAGGCCAATAAGAGCTTGAACTGGTCGTAGTTTGATAAGAATCGAACAGAGATTTGATTTTTCAATGCTGCCGTTTGGCATGTTTTTTTTTAGCAAAAGTGACCCTAATTAAATCGAACGCTGACGGAGAATGAAAAGCAGCAGAGCCAAACGGTTTGCAGATTTGAGATCAGCAGGAGTTGCTCCTCCTTATGAGGTGAGTTGGAAGCAAATATATTTTTTGATCCGAGCGAAAAAAAAGCGTGATACCCTCCCTTGGTATATTTTTCGAAATTTCAAGTCAGCGTTATTACCCACCAGTTAATCCGAGGATTCCGATATTCTGGATTTTGAGTAAGGCCAATAAGAGCTTGAACTGGTCGGAGTTTGATAAGAATCGAACAGAGATTTGATTTTCCAATGCTGCCGTTTGGCATGTTTTTTTTTAGCAAAAGTGACCCTAATTAAATCGAACGCTGACGGAGAATGAAAAGCAGCAGAGCCAAACGGTTTGCAGATTTGAGATCAGCAGGAGTTGCTCCTCCTTATGAGGTGAGTTGGAAGCAAATATATTTTTTGATCTGAGCGAAAAAAAAGCGTGATACCCTCCCTTGGTATATTTTTCGAAATTTCAAGTCAGCGTTATTACCCACCAGTTAATCCGAGGATTCCGATATTCTGGATTTGGAGTAAGGCCAATAAGAGCTTGAACTGGTCGGAGTTTGATAAGAATCGAACAGAGATTTGATTTTTCAATGCTGCCGTTTGGCATGTTTTTTTTTAGCAAAAGTGACCCTAATTAAATCGAACGCTGACGGAGAATGAAAAGCAGCAGAGCCAAACGGTTTGCAGATTTGAGATCAGCAGGAGTTGCTCCTCCTTATGAGGTGAGTTGGAAGCAAATATATTTTTTGATCTGAGCGAAAAAAAAGCGTGATACCCTCCCTTGGTATATTTTTCGAAATTTCAAGTCAGCGTTATTACCCACCAGTTAATCCGAGGATTCCGATATTCTGGATTTTGAGTAAGGCCAATAAGAGCTTGAACTGGTCGGAGTTTGATAAGAATCGAACAGAGATTTGATTTTTCAATGCTGCCGTTTGGCATGTTTTTTTTTAGCAAAAGTGACCCTATTTAAATCGAACGCTGACGGAGAATGAAAAGCAGCAGAGCCAAACGGTTTGCAGATTTGAGATCAGCAGGAGTTGCTCCTCCTTATGAGGTGAGTTGGAAGCAAATATATTTTTGATCTGAGCGAAAAAAAAGCGTGATACCCTCCCTTGGTATATTTTTCGAAATTTCAAGTCAGCGTTATTACCCACCAGTTAATCCGAGGATTCCGATATTCTGGATTTCGAGTAAGGCCAATAAGAGCTTGAACTGGTCGGAGTTTGATAAGAATCGAACAGAGATTTGATTTTTCAATGCTGCCGTTTGGCATGTTTTTTTTTAGCAAAAGTGACCCTAATTAAATCGAACGCTGACGGAGAATGAAAAGCAGCAGAGCCAAACGGTTTGCAGATTTGAGATCAGCAGGAGTTGCTCCTCCTTATGAGGTGAGTTGGAAGCAAATATATTTTTTGATCTGAGCGAAAAAAAAGCGTGATACCCTCCCTTGGTATATTTTTCGAAATTTCAAGTCAGCGTTATTACCCACCAGTTAATCCGAGGATTCCGATATTCTGGATTTTGAGTAAGGCCAATAAGAGCTTGAACTGGTCGGAGTTTGATAAGAATCGAACAGAGATTTGATTTTTCAATGCTGCCGTTTGGCATGTTTTTTTTTAGCAAAAGTGACCCTAATTAAATCGAACGCTGACGGAGAATGAAAAGCAGCAGAGCCAAACGGTTTGCAGATTTGAGATCAGCAGGAGTTGCTCCTCCTTATGAGGTGAGTTGGAAGCAAATATATTTTTTGATCTGAGCGAAAAAAAAGCGTGATACCCTCCCTTGGTATATTTTTCGAAATTTCAAGTCAGCGTTATTACCCACCAGTTAATCCGAGGATTCCGATATTCTGGATTTTGAGTAAGGCCAATAAGAGCTTGAACTGGTCGGAGTTTTATAAGAATCGAACAGAGATTTGATTTTTCAATGCTGCCGTTTGGCATGTTTTTTTTTAGCAAAAGTGACCCTAATTAAATCGAACGCTGACGGAGAATGAAAAGCAGCAGAGCCAAACGGTTTGCAGATTTGAGATCAGCAGGAGTTGCTCCTCCTTATGAGGTGAGTTGGAAGCAAATATATTTTTTGATCTGAGCGAAAAAAAAGCGTGATACCCTCCCTTGGTATATTTTTCGAAATTTCAAGTCAGCGTTATTACCCACCAGTTAATCCGAGGATTCCGATATTCTGGATTTTGAGTAAGGCCAATAAGAGCTTGAACTGGTCGGAGTTTGATAAGAATCGAACAGAGATTTGATTTTTCAATGCTGCCGTTTGGCATGTTTTTTTTTAGCAAAGGTGACCCTAATTAAATCGAACGCTGACGGAGAATGAAAAGCAGCAGAGCCAAACGGTTTGCAGATTTGAGATCAGCAGGAGTTGCTCCTCCTTATGAGGTGAGTTGGAAGCAAATATATTTTTTGATCTGAGCGAAAAAAAAGCGTTATACCCTCCCTTGGTATATTTTTCGAGATTTCAAGTCAGCGTTATTACCCACCAGTTAATCCGAGGATTCCGATATTCTGGATTTTGAGTAAGGCCAATAAGAGCTTGAACTGGTCGGAGTTTGATAAGAATCGAACAGAGATTTGATTTTTCAATGCTGCCGTTTGGCATGTTTTTTTTAGCAAAAGTGACCCTAATTAAATCGAACGCTGACGGAGAATGAAAAGCAGCAGAGCCAAACGGTTTGCAGATTTGAGATCAGCAGGAGTTGCTCCTCCTTATGAGGTGAGTTGGAAGCAAATATATTTTTTGATCTGAGCGAAAAAAAAGCGTGATACCCTCCCTTGGTATATTTTTCGAAATTTCAAGTCAGCGTTATTACCCACCAGTTAATCCGAGGATTCCGATATTCTGGATTTTGAGTAAGGCCAATAAGAGCTTGAACTGGTCGGAGTTTGATAAGAATCGAACAGAGATTTGATTTTTCAATGCTGCCGTTTGGCATGTTTTTTTTTAGCAAAAGTGACCCTAATTAAATCGAACGCTGACGGAGAATGAAAAGCAGCAGAGCCAAACGGTTTGCAGATTTGAGATCAGCAGGAGTTGCTCCTCCTTATGAGGTGAGTTGGAAGCAAATCTATTTTTTGATCTGAGCGAAAAAAAAGCGTGATACCCTCCCTTGGTATATTTTTCGAAATTTCAAGTCAGCGTTATTACCCACCAGTTAATCTGAGGATTCCGATATTCTGGATTTTGAGTAAGGCCAATAAGAGCTTGAACTGGTCGGACTTTGATAAGAATCGAACAGAGATTTGATTTTTCAATGCTGCCGGTTGGCATGTTTTTTTTTAGCAAAAGTGACCCTAATTATATCGAACGCTGACGGAGAATGAAAAGCAGCAGAGCCAAACGGTTTGCAGATTTGAGATCAGCAGGAGTTGCTCCTCCTTATGAGGTGAGTTGGAATCAAATATATTTTTTGATCTGAGCGAAAAAAAAGCGTGATACCCTCTCTTGGTATATTTTTCGAAATTTCAAGTCAGCGTTATTACCCACCAGTTAATCCGAAGATTCCGATATTCTGGATCTTGAGTAAGGCCAATAAGAGCTTGAACTGGTCGGAGTTTGATAAGAATCGAACAGAGATTTGCTTTTTCAATGCTGCCGTTTGGCATGTTTTTTTTTAGCAAAAGTGACCCTAATTAAATCGAACGCTGACGGAGAATGAAAAGCAGCAGAGCCAAACGGTTTGCAGATTTGAGATCAGCAGGAGTTGCTCCTCCTTATGAGGTGAGTTGGAAGCAAATATATTTTTTGATCTGAGCGAAAAAAAAGCGTGATACCCTCCCTTGGTATATTTTTCGAAATTTCAAGTCAGCGTTATTACCCACCAGTTAATCCGAGGATTCCGATATTCTGGATTTTGAGTAAGGCCAATAAGAGCTTGAACTGGTCGTAGTTTGATAAGAATCGAACAGAGATTTGATTTTTCAATGCTGCCGTTTGGCATGTTTTTTTTTAGCAAAAGTGACCCTAATTAAATCGAACGCTGACGGAGAATGAAAAGCAGCAGAGCCAAACGGTTTGCAGATTTGAGATCAGCAGGAGTTGCTCCTCCTTATGAGGTGAGTTGGAAGCAAATCTATTTTTTGATCTGAGCGAAAAAAAAGCGTGATACCCTCCCTTGGTATTTTTTTCGAAATTTCAAGTCAGCGTTATTACCCACCAGTTAATCCGAGGATTCCGATATTCTGGATTTTGAGTAAGGCCAATAAGAGCTTGAACTGGTCGGAGTTTGATAAGAATCGAACAGAGATTTGATTTTTCAATGCTGCCGTTTGGCATGTTTTTTTTTAGCGAAAGTGACCCTAATTAAATCGAACGCTGACGGAGAATGAAAAGCAGCAGAGCCAAACGGTTTGCAGATTTGAGATCAGCAGGAGTTGCTCCTCCTTATGAGGTGAGTTGGAAGCAAATATATTTTTTGATCTGAGCGAAAAAAAAGCGTGATACCCTCCCTTGGTATATTTTTCGAGATTTCAAGTCAGCGTTATTACCCACCAGTTAATCCGAGGATTCCGATATTCTGGATTTTGAGTATGGCCAATAAGAGCTTGAACTGGTCGGAGTTTGATAAGAATCGAACAGAGATTTGATTTTTCAATGCTGCCGTTTGGCATGTTTTTTTTTAGCAAAAGTGACCCTAATTAAATCGAACGCTGACGGAGAATGAAAAGCAGCAGAGCCAAACGGTTTGCAGATTTGAGATCAGCAGGAGTTGCTCCTCCTTATGAGGTGAGTTGGAAGCAAATATATTTTTTGATCCGAGCGAAAAAAAAGCGTGATACCCTCCCTTGGTATATTTTTCGAAATTTCAAGTCAGCGTTATTACCCACCAGTTAATCCGAGGATTCCGATATTCTGGATTTTGAGTAAGGCCAATAAGAGCTTGAACTGGTCGGAGTTTGATAAGAATCGAACAGAGATTTGATTTTTCAATGCTGCCGTTTGGCATGTTTTTTTTTAGCAAAAGTGACCCTAATTAAATCGAACGCTGACGGAGAATGAAAAGCAGCAGAGCCAAACGGTTTGCAGATTTGAGATCAGCAGGAGTTGCTCCTCCTTATGAGGTGAGTTGGAAGCAAATATATTTTTTGATCTGAGCGAAAAAAAAGCGTGATACCCTCCCTTGGTATATTTTTCGAAATTTCAAGTCAGCGTTATTACCCACCAGTTAATCCGAGGATTCCGATATTCTGGATTTTGAGTAAGGCCAATAAAAGCTTGAACTGGTCGGAGTTTGATAAGAATCGAACAGAGATTTGATTTTTCAATGCTGCCGTTTGGCATGTTTTTTTTTAGCAAAAGTGACCCTAATTAAATCGAACGCTGACGGAGAATGAAAAGCAGCAGAGCCAAACGGTTTGCAGATTTGAGATCAGCAGGAGTTGCTCCTCCTTATGAGGTGAGTTGGAAGCAAATATATTTTTTGATCTGAGCGAAAAAAAAGCGTGATACCCTCCCTTGGTATATTTTTCGAAATTTCAAGTCAGCGTTATTACCCACCAGTTAATCCGAGGATTCCGATATTCTGGATTTTGAGGAAGGCCAATAAGAGCTTGAACTGGTCGGAGTTTGATAAGAATCAAACAGAGATTTGATTTTTCAATGCTGCCGTTTGGCATGTTTTTTTTCAGCAAAAGTGACCCTAATTAAATCGAACGCTGACGGAGAATGAAAAGCAGCAGAGCCAAACGGTTTGCAGATTTGAGATCAGCAGGAGTTGCTCCTCCTTATGAGGTGAGTTGGAAGCAAATATATTTTTTGATCTGAGCGAAAAAAAAGCGTGATACCCTCCCTTGGTATATTTTTCGAAATTTCAAGTCAGCGTTATTACCCACCAGTTAATCCGAGGATTCCGTTATTCTGGATTTTGAGTAAGGCCAATAAGAGCTTGAATTGGTCGGAGTTTGATAAGAATCGAACAGAGATTTGATTTTTCAATGCTGCCGTTTGGCATGTTTTTTTTTAGCAAAAGTGACCCTAATTAAATCGAACGCTGACTGAGAATGAAAAGCAGCAGAGCCAAACGGTTTGCAGATTTGAGATCAGCAGGAGTTGCTCCTCCTTATGAGGTGAGTTGGAAGCAAATATATTTTTTGATCTGAGCGAAAAAAAAGCGTGATACCCTCCCTTGGTATATTTTTCGAAATTTCAAGTCAGCGTTATTACCCACCAGTTAATCCGAGGATTCCGATATTCTGGATTTTGAGTAAGGCCAATAAGAGCTTGAACTGGTCGGAGTTTGATAAGAATCGAACAGAGATTTGATTTTTCAATGCTGCCGTTTGGCATGTTTTTTTTTAGCAAAAGTGACCCTAATTAAATCGAACGCTGACGGAGAATGAAAAGCAGCAGAGCCAAACGGTTTGCAGATTTGAGATCAGCAGGAGTTGCTCCTCCTTATGAGGTGAGTTGGAAGCAAACATATTTTTTGATCTGAGCGAAAAAAAAGCGTGATACCCTCCCTCGGTATATTTTTCGAAATTTCAAGTCAGCGTTATTACCCACCAGTTAATCTGAGGATTCCGATATTCTGGATTTTGAGTAAGGCCAATAAGAGCTTGAACTGGTCGGAGTTTGATAAGAATCGAACAGAGATTTGATTTTTCAATGCTGCCGTTTGGCATGTTTTTTTTTAGCAAAAGTGACCCTAATTAAATCGAACGCTGACGGAGAATGAAAAGCAGCAGAGCCAAACGGTTTGCAGATTTGAGATCAGCAGGAGTTGCTCCTCCTTATGAGGTGAGTTGGAAGCAAATATATTTTTTGATCTGAGCGAAAAAAAAGCGTGATACCCTCCCTTGGTATATTTTTCGAGATTTCAAGTCAGCGTTATTACCCACCAGTTAATCCGAGGATTCCGATATTCTGGATTTTGAGTAAGGCCAATAAGAGCTTGAACTGGTCGGAGTTTGATAAGAATCGAACAGAGGTTTGATTTTTCAATGCTGCCGTTTGGCATGTTTTTTTTTAGCAAAAGTGACCCTAATTAAATCGAACGCTGACGGAGAATGAAAAGCAGCAGAGCCAAACGGTTTGCAGATTTGAGATCAGCAGGAGTTGCTCCTCCTTATGAGGTGAGTTGGAAGCAAATATATTTTTTGATCTGAGCGAAAAAAAAGCGTGATACTCTCCCTTGGTATATTTTTCGAAATTTCAAGTCAGCGTTATTACCCACCAGTTAATCCGAGGAGTCCGATATTCTGGATTTTGAGTAAGGCCAATAAGAGCTTGAACTGGTCGGAGTTTGATAAGAATCGAACAGAGATTTAATTTTTCAATGCTGCCGTTTGGCATGTTTTTTTTTAGCAAAAGTGACCCAAATTAAAACGAACGCTGACGGAGAATGAAAAGCAGCAGAGCCAAACGGTTTGCAGATTTGAGATCAGCAGGAGTTGCTCCTCCTTATGAGGTGAGTCGGAAGCAAATCTATTTTTTGATCTGAGCGAAAAAAAAGCGTGATACCCTCCCTTGGTATATTTTTCGAAATTTCAAGTCAGCGTTATTACCCACCAGTTAATCCGAGGATTCCGATATTCTGGATTTTGAGTAAGGCCAATAAGAGCTTGAACTGGTCGGAGTTTGATAAGAATCGAACAGAGATTTAATTTTTCAATGCTGCCGTTTGGCATGTTTTTCTTTAGCAAAAGTGACCCTAATCAAAACGAACGCTGACGGAGAATGAAAAGCAGCAGAGCCAAACGGTTTGCAGATTTGAGATCAGCAGGAGTTGCTCCTCCTTATGAGGTGAGTTGGAAGCAAATCTATTTTTTGATCTGAGCGAAAAAAAAGCGTGATACCCTCCCTTGGTATATTTTTCGAAATTTCAAGTCAGCGTTATTACCCACCAGTTAATCCGAGGATTCCGATATTCTGGATTTTGAGTAAGGCTAATAAGAGCTTGAACTGGTCGGAGTTTGATAAGAATCGAACAGAGACTTAATTTTTCAATGCTGCCGTTTGACATGTTTTTTTTCAGCAAAAGTGACCCTAATTAAAACGAACGCTGACGGAGAATGAAAAGCAGCAGAGCCAAACGGTTTGCAGATTTGAGATCAGCAGGAGTTGCTCCTCCTTATGAGGTGAGTTGGAAGCAAATCTATTTTTTGATCTGAGCGAAAAAAAAGCGTGATACCCTCCCTTGGTATATTTTTCGAAATTTCAAGTCAGCGTTATTACCAACCAGTTAATCCGAGGATTCCGATATTCTGGATTTTGAGTAAGGCCAATAAGAGCTTGAACTGGTCGGAGTTTGATAAGAATCGAACAGAGATTTAATTTTTCAATGCTGCCGTTTGGCATGTTTTTTTTTAGCAAAAGTGACCCTAATTAAAACGAACGCTGACGGAGAATGAAAAGCAGCAGAGCCAAACGGTTTGCAGATTTGAGATCAGCAGGAGTTGCTCCTCCTTATGAGGTGAGTTGGAATCAAATCTATTTTTTGATCCGGGCGAAAAAAAAGCGTGATACCCTCCCTTGGTATATTTTTCGAAATTTCAAGTCAGCGTTATTACCCACCAGTTAATCCGAGGATTCCGATATTCTGGATTTTGAGTAAGGCCAATAAGAGCTTGAACTGGTCGGAGTTTGATAAGAATCGAACAGAGATTTAATTTTTCAATGCTGCCGTTTGGCATGTTTTTTTTTAACAAAAGTGACCCTAATTAAAACGAACGCTGACGGAGAATGAAAAGCAGCAGAGCCAAACGGTTTGCAGATTTGAGATCAGCAGGAGTTGCTCCTCATGAGGTGAGTTGGAAGCAAATCTATTTTTTCATCTGAGCGAAAAAAAAGCGTGATACCCTCCCTTTGTATATTTTTCGAAATTTCAAGTCAGCGTTATTACCCACCAGTTAATCCGAGGATTCCGATATTCTGGATTTTGAGTAAGGCCAATAAGAGCTTGAACTGGTCGGAGTTTGATAAGAATCGAACAGAGATTTGATTTTTCAATGCTGCCGTTTGGCATGTTTTTTTTTAGCAAAAGTGACCCTAATTAAAACGAACGCTGACAGAGAAAGAAAAGCAGCAGAGCCAAACGGTTTGCAGATTTGAGATCAGCAGGGGTTGCTCCTCCTTATGAGGTGAGTTGGAATCAAATCTATTTTTTGATCTGAGCGAAAAAAAAGCGTGATACCCTCCCTTGGTATATTTTTCGAAATTTCAAGTCAGCGTTATTACCCACCAGTTAATCCGAGGATTCCGATATTCTGGATTTTGAGTAAGGCCAATAAGAGCTTGAACTGGTCTGAGTTTGATAAGAATCGAACAGAGATTTAATTTTTCAATGCTGCCGTTTGGCATGTTTTTTTTTAGCAAAAGTGACCCTAATTAAAACGAACGCTGACGGAGAATGAACAGCAGCAGAGCCAAATGGTTTGCAGATTTGAGATCAGCAGGAGTTGCTCCTCCTTATGAGGTGAGTTGGAAGCAAATCTATTTTTTGATCTGAGCGAAAAAAAAGCGTGATACCCTCCCTTGGTATATTTTTCGAAATTTCAAGTCAGCGTTATTACCCACCAGTTAATCCGAGGATTCCGATATTCTGGATTTTGAGAAAGGCCAATAAGAGCTTGAACTGGTCGGAGTTTAAAAAGAATCGAACAGAGATTTAATTTTTCAATGCTGCCGTTTGGCATGTTTTTTTTTAGCAAGAGTGACCCTAATTAAAACGAACGCTGACGGAGAATGAAAAGCAGCAGAGCCAAACGGTTTGCAGATTTGAGATCAGCAGGAGTTGCTCCTCCTTGTGAGGTGAGTTGGAATCAAATCTATTTTTTGATCTAAGCGAAAAAAAAGCGTGATACCCTCCCTTTGTATATTTTTCGAAATTTCAAGTCAGCGTTATTACTCACCAGTTAATCCGAGGATTCCGATATTCTGGATTTTGAGTAAGGCCAATATGAGTTTGAACTGGTCGGAGTTTGATAAGAATCGAACAGAGATTTAATTTTTCAATGCTGCCGTTTGGCATGTTTTTTTTAGCAAAAGTGACCCTAATTAAAACGAACGCTGACGGAGAATGAAAAGCAGCAGAGCCAAACGGTTTGCAGATTTGAGATCAGCAGGAGTTGCTCCTCCTTATGAGGTGAGTTGGAAGCAAATCTATTTTTTGATCTGAGCGAAAAAAAAGCGTGATACCCTCCCTTGGTATATTTTTCGAAATTTCAAGTCAGCGTTATTACCCACCAGTTAATCCGAGGATTCCGATATTCTGGATTTTGAGTAAGGCCAATAAGAGCTTGAACTGGTCGGAGTTTGATAAGAATCGAACAGAGATTTAATTTTTCAATGCTGAAGTTTGGCATGTTTTTTTTTAGCAAAAGTGACCCTAATTAAAACGAACGCTGACGGAGAATGAAAAGCAGCAGAGCCAAACGGTTTGCAGATTTGAGATCAGCAGGAGTTGCTCCTCCTTATGAGGTGAGTTGGAAGCAAATCTATTATTTGATCTAAGCGAAAAAAAAGCGTGAGACCCTCCCTTGGTATATTTTTCGAAATTTCAAGTCAGCGTTATTACCCACCAGTTAATCCGAGGATTCCGATATTCTGGATTTTGAGTAAGGCCAATAAGAGCTTGAACTGGTCGGAGTTTGATAAGAATCGAACAGAGATTTAAATTTTCAATGCTGCCGTTTGGCATGTTTTTTTTTAGCAAAAGTGACCCTAAGTAAAACGAACGCTGACGGAGAATGAAAAGCAGCAGAGCCAAACGGTTTGCAGATTTGAGATCAGCAGGAGTTGCTCCTCCTTATGAGGTGAGTTGGAAGCAAATCTATTTTTTGATCTGAGCGAAAAAAAAGCGTGATACCCTCCCTTGGTATATTTTTCGAAATTTCAAGTCAGCGTTATTACCCACCAGTTAATCCGAGGATTCCGATATTCTAGATTTTGAGTGAGGCCAATAAGAGCTTGAACTGGTCGGAGTTTGATAAGTATCGAACAGAGATTTAATTTTTCAATGCTGCCGTTTGGCATGTTTTTTTTTAGCAAAAGTGACCCTAATTAAAACGAACGCTGACGGAGAATGAAAAGCAGCAGAGCCGAACGGTTTGCAGATTTGAGATCAGCAGGAGTTGCTCCTCCTTATGAGGTGAGTTGGAAGCAAATCTATTTTTTGATCTGAGCGAAAAAAAAGCGTGATACCCTCCCTTGGTATATTTTTCGAAATTTCAAGTCAGCGTTATTACCCACCAGTTAATCCGAGGATTCCGATATTCTGGATTTTGAGTAAGGCCAATAAGAGCTTGAACTGGTCGGAGTTTGATAAGAATCGAACAGAGATTTGATTTTTCAATGCTGCCGTTTGGCATGTTTTTTTTTAGCGAAAGTGACCCTAATTAAATCGAACGCTGACGGAGAATGAAAAGCAGCAGAGCCAAACGGTTTGCAGATTTGAGATCAGCAGGAGTTGCTCCTCCTTATGAGGTGAGTTGGAAGCAAATATATTTTTTGATCTGAGCGAAAAAAAAGCGTGATACCCTCCCTTGGTATATTTTTCGAGATTTCAAGTCAGCGTTATTACCCACCAGTTAATCCGAGGATTCCGATATTCTGGATTTTGAGTATGGCCAATAAGAGCTTGAACTGGTCGGAGTTTGATAAGAATCGAACAGAGATTTGATTTTTCAATGCTGCCGTTTGGCATGTTTTTTTTTAGCAAAAGTGACCCTAATTAAATCGAACGCTGACGGAGAATGAAAAGCAGCAGAGCCAAACGGTTTGCAGATTTGAGATCAGCAGGAGTTGCTCCTCCTTATGAGGTGAGTTGGAAGCAAATATATTTTTTGATCCGAGCGAAAAAAAAGCGTGATACCCTCCCTTGGTATATTTTTCGAAATTTCAAGTCAGCGTTATTACCCACCAGTTAATCCGAGGATTCCGATATTCCGGATTTTGAGTAAGGCCAATAAGAGCTTGAACTGGTCGGAGTTTGATAAGAATCGAACAGAGATTTGATTTTTCAATGCTGCCGTTTGGCATGTTTTTTTTTAGCAAAAGTGACCCTAATTAAATCGAACGCTGACGGAGAATGAAAAGCAGCAGAGCCAAACGGTTTGCAGATTTGAGATCAGCAGGAGTTGCTCCTCCTTATGAGGTGAGTTGGAAGCAAATATATTTTTTGATCTGAGCGAAAAAAAAGCGTGATACCCTCCCTTGGTATATTTTTCGAAATTTCAAGTCAGCGTTATTACCCACCAGTTAATCCGAGGATTCCGATATTCTGGATTTTGAGTAAGGCCAATAAAAGCTTGAACTGGTCGGAGTTTGATAAGAATCGAACAGAGATTTGATTTTTCAATGCTGCCGTTTGGCATGTTTTTTTTTAGCAAAAGTGACCCTAATTAAATCGAACGCTGACGGAGAATGAAAAGCAGCAGAGCCAAACGGTTTGCAGATTTGAGATCAGCAGGAGTTGCTCCTCCTTATGAGGTGAGTTGGAAGCAAATATATTTTTTGATCTGAGCGAAAAAAAAGCGTGATACCCTCCCTTGGTATATTTTTCGAAATTTCAAGTCAGCGTTATTACCCACCAGTTAATCCGAGGATTCCGATATTCTGGATTTTGAGGAAGGCCAATAAGAGCTTGAACTGGTCGGAGTTTGATAAGAATCAAACAGAGATTTGATTTTTCAATGCTGCCGTTTGGCATGTTTTTTTTCAGCAAAAGTGACCCTAATTAAATCGAACGCTGACGGAGAATGAAAAGCAGCAGAGCCAAACGGTTTGCAGATTTGAGATCAGCAGGAGTTGCTCCTCCTTATGAGGTGAGTTGGAAGCAAATATATTTTTTGATCTGAGCGAAAAAAAAGCGTGATACCCTCCCTTGGTATATTTTTCGAAATTTCAAGTCAGCGTTATTACCCACCAGTTAATCCGAGGATTCCGTTATTCTGGATTTTGAGTAAGGCCAATAAGAGCTTGAATTGGTCGGAGTTTGATAAGAATCGAACAGAGATTTGATTTTTCAATGCTGCCGTTTGGCATGTTTTTTTTTAGCAAAAGTGACCCTAATTAAATCGAACGCTGACTGAGAATGAAAAGCAGCAGAGCCAAACGGTTTGCAGATTTGAGATCAGCAGGAGTTGCTCCTCCTTATGAGGTGAGTTGGAAGCAAATATATTTTTTGATCTGAGCGAAAAAAAAGCGTGATACCCTCCCTTGGTATATTTTTCGAAATTTCAAGTCAGCGTTATTACCCACCAGTTAATCCGAGGATTCCGATATTCTGGATTTTGAGTAAGGCCAATAAGAGCTTGAACTGGTCGGAGTTTGATAAGAATCGAACAGAGATTTGATTTTTCAATGCTGCCGTTTGGCATGTTTTTTTTTAGCAAAAGTGACCCTAATTAAATCGAACGCTGACGGAGAATGAAAAGCAGCAGAGCCAAACGGTTTGCAGATTTGAGATCAGCAGGAGTTGCTCCTCCTTATGAGGTGAGTTGGAAGCAAACATATTTTTTGATCTGAGCGAAAAAAAAGCGTGATACCCTCCCTTGGTATATTTTTCGAAATTTCAAGTCAGCGTTATTACCCACCAGTTAATCTGAGGATTCCGATATTCTGGATTTTGAGTAAGGCCAATAAGAGCTTGAACTGGTCGGAGTTTGATAAGAATCGAACAGAGATTTGATTTTTCAATGCTGCCGTTTGGCATGTTTTTTTTTAGCAAAAGTGACCCTAATTAAATCGAACGCTGACGGAGAATGAAAAGCAGCAGAGCCAAACGGTTTGCAGATTTGAGATCAGCAGGAGTTGCTCCTCCTTATGAGGTGAGTTGGAAGCAAATATATTTTTTGATCTGAGCGAAAAAAAAGCGTGATACCCTCCCTTGGTATATTTTTCGAGATTTCAAGTCAGCGTTATTACCCACCAGTTAATCCGAGGATTCCGATATTCTGGATTTTGAGTAAGGCCAATAAGAGCTTGAACTGGTCGGAGTTTGATAAGAATCGAACAGAGGTTTGATTTTTCAATGCTGCCGTTTGGCAGGTTTTTTTTTAGCAAAAGTGACCCCAATTAAATCGAACGCTGACGGAGAATGAAAAGCAGCAGAGCCAAACGGTTTGCAGATTTGAGATCAGCAGGAGTTGCTCCTCCTTATGAGGTGAGTTGGAAGCAAATATGTTTTTTGATCTGAGCGAAAAAAAAGCGTGATACCCTCCCTTGGTATATTTTTCGAAATTTCAAGTCAGCGTTATTACCCACCAGTTAATCCGAGGATTCCGATATTCTGGATTTTGAGTAAGGCCAATAAGAGCTTGAACTGGTCGGAGTTTGATAAGAATCGAACAGAGATTTAATTTTTCAATGCTGCCGTTTGGCATGTTTTTTTTTAGCAAAAGTGACCCAAATTAAAACGAACGCTGACGGAGAATGAAAAGCAGCAGAGCCAAACGGTTTGCAGATTTGAGATCAGCAGGAGTTGCTCCTCCTTATGAGGTGAGTCGGAAGCAAATCTATTTTTTGATCTGAGCGAAAAAAAAGCGTGATACCCTCCCTTGGTATATTTTTCGAAATTTCAAGTCAGCGTTATTACCCACCAGTTAATCCGAGGATTCCGATATTCTGGATTTTGAGTAAGGCCAATAAGAGCTTGAACTGGTCGGAGTTTGATAAGAATCGAACAGAGATTTAATTTTTCAATGCTGCCGTTTGGCATGTTTTTTTTTAGCAAAAGTGACCCTAATCAAAACGAACGCTGACGGAGAATGAAAAGCAGCAGAGCCAAACGGTTTGCAGATTTGAGATCAGCAGGAGTTGCTCCTCCTTATGAGGTGAGTTGGAAGCAAATCTATTTTTTGATCTGAGCGAAAAAAAAGCGTGATACCCTCCCTTGGTATATTTTTCGAAATTTCAAGTCAGCGTTATTACCCACCAGTTAATCCGAGGATTCCGATATTCTGGATTTTGAGTAAGGCTAATAAGAGCTTGAACTGGTCGGAGTTTGATAAGAATCGAACAGAGACTTAATTTTTCAATGCTGCCGTTTGACATGTTTTTTTTCAGCAAAAGTGACCCTAATTAAAACGAACGCTGACGGAGAATGAAAAGCAGCAGAGCCAAACGGTTTGCAGATTTGAGATCAGCAGGAGTTGCTCCTCCTTATGAGGTGAGTTGGAAACAAATCTATTTTTTGATCTGAGCGAAAAAAAAGCGTGATACCCTCCCTTGGTATATTTTTTGAAATTTCAAGTCAGCGTTATTACCCACCAGTTAATCCGAGGATTCCGATATTCTGGATTTTGAGTAAGGCCAATAAGAGCTTGAACTGGTCGGAGTTTGATAAAAATCGAACAGAGATTTAATTTTTCAATGCTGACGTTTGGCATGTTTTTTTTTAGCAAAAGTGACCCTAATTAAAACGAACGCTGACGGAGAATGAAAAGCAGCAGAGCCAAACGGTTTGCAGATTTGAGATCAGCAGGAGTTGCTCCTCCTAATGAGGTGAGTTGGAAGCAAATCTATTTTTTGATCTGAGCGAAAAAAAAGCGTGATACCCTCCCTTGGTATATTTTTCGAAATTTCAAGTCAGCGTTATTACCCACCAGTAAATCCGAGGATTCCGATATTCTGGATTTCGAGTAAGGCCAATAAGAGCTTGAACTGGTCGGAGTTTGATAAGAATCGAACAGAGATTTAATTTTTCAATGCTGACGTTTGGCATGTTTTTTTTTAGCAAAAGTGACCCTAATTAAAACGAACGCTGACGGAGAATGAAAAGCAGCAGAGCCAAACGGTTTGCAGATTTGAGATCAGCAGGAGTTGCTCCTCCTTATGAGGTGAGTTGGAAGCGAATCTATTTTTTGATCTGAGCGAAAAAAAAGCGTGATACCCTCCCTTGGTATATTTTTCGAAATTTCAAGTCAGCGTTATTACCCACCAGTTAATCCGAGGATTCCGATATTCTGGATTTTGAGTAAGGCCAATAAGAGCTTGAACTGGTCGGAGTTTGATAAGAATCGAACAGAGATTTAATTTTTCAATGCTGCCGTTTGACATGTTTTTTTTTAGCAAAAGTGACCCTAATTAAAACGAACGCTGACGGAGAATGAAAAGCAGCAGAGCCAAACGGTTTGCAGATTTGAGATCAGCAGGAGTTGCTCCTCCTTATGAGGTGAGTTGGAAGCAAATCTATTTTTTGATCTGAGCGAAAAAAAAGCGTGATACCCTCCCTTGGTATATTTTTCGAAATTTCAAGTCAGCGTTATTACCAACCAGTTAATCCGAGGATTCCGATATTCTGGATTTTGAGTAAGGCCAATAAGAGCTTGAACTGGTCGGAGTTTGATAAGAATCGAACAGAGATTTAATTTTTCAATGCTGCCGTTTGGCATGTTTTTTTTTAGCAAAAGTGACCCTAATTAAAACGAACGCTGACGGAGAATGAAAAGCAGCAGAGCCAAACGGTTTGCAGATTTGAGATCAGCAGGAGTTGCTCCTCCTTATGAGGTGAGTTGGAATCAAATCTATTTTTTGATCCGGGCGAAAAAAAAGCGTGATACCCTCCCTTGGTATATTTTTCGAAAAATTTCAAGTCAGCGTTATTACCCACCAGTTAATCCGAGGATTCCGATATTCTGGATTTTGAGTAAGGCCAATAAGAGCTTGAACTGGTCGGAGTTTGATAAGAATCGAACAGAGATTTAATTTTTCAATGCTGCCGTTTGGCATGTTTTTTTTTAACAAAAGTGACCCTAATTAAAACGAACGCTGACGGAGAATGAAAAGCAGCAGAGCCAAACGGTTTGCAGATTTGAGATCAGCAGGAGTTGCTCCTCATGAGGTGAGTTGGAAGCAAATCTATTTTTTCATCTGAGCGAAAAAAAAGCGTGATACCCTCCCTTTGTATATTTTTCGAAATTTCAAGTCAGCGTTATTACCCACCAGTTAATCCGAGGATTCCGATATTCTGGATTTTGAGTAAGGCCAATAAGAGCTTGAACTGGTCGGAGTTTGATAAGAATCGAACAGAGATTTGATTTTTCAATGCTGCCGTTTGGCATGTTTTTTTTTAGCAAAAGTGACCCTAATTAAAACGAACGCTGACAGAGAAAGAAAAGCAGCAGAGCCAAACGGTTTGCAGATTTGAGATCAGCAGGGGTTGCTCCTCCTTATGAGGTGAGTTGGAATCAAATCTATTTTTTGATCTGAGCGAAAAAAAAGCGTGATACCCTCCCTTGGTATATTTTTCGAAATTTCAAGTCAGCGTTATTACCCACCAGTTAATCCGAGGATTCCGATATTCTGGATTTTGAGTAAGGCCAATAAGAGCTTGAACTGGTCTGAGTTTGATAAGAATCGAACAGAGATTTAATTTTTCAATGCTGCCGTTTGGCATGTTTTTTTTTAGCAAAAGTGACCCTAATTAAAACGAACGCTGACGGAGAATGAACAGCAGCAGAGCCAAATGGTTTGCAGATTTGAGATCAGCAGGAGTTGCTCCTCCTTATGAGGTGAGTTGGAAGCAAATCTATTTTTTGATCTGAGCGAAAAAAAAGCGTGATACCCTCCCTTGGTATATTTTTCGAAATTTCAAGTCAGCGTTATTACCCACCAGTTAATCCGAGGATTCCGATATTCTGGATTTTGAGAAAGGCCAATAAGAGCTTGAACTGGTCGGAGTTTAATAAGAATCGAACAGAGATTTAATTTTTCAATGCTGCCGTTTGGCATGTTTTTTTTTAGCAAGAGTGACCCTAATTAAAACGAACGCTGACGGAGAATGAAAAGCAGCAGAGCCAAACGGTTTGCAGATTTGAGATCAGCAGGAGTTGCTCCTCCTTGTGAGGTGAGTTGGAATCAAATCTATTTTTTGATCTAAGCGAAAAAAAAGCGTGATACCCTCCCTTTGTATATTTTTCGAAATTTCAAGTCAGCGTTATTACCCACCAGTTAATCCGAGGATTCCGATATTCTGGATTTTGAGTAAGGCCAATATGAGTTTGAACTGGTCGGAGTTTGATAAGAATCGAACAGAGATTTAATTTTTCAATGCTGCCGTTTGGCATGTTTTTTTTAGCAAAAGTGACCCTAATTAAAACGAACGCTGACGGAGAATGAAAAGCAGCAGAGCCAAACGGTTTGCAGATTTGAGATCAGCAGGAGTTGCTCCTCCTTATGAGGTGAGTTGGAAGCAAATCTATTTTTTGATCTGAGCGAAAAAAAAGCGTGATACCCTCCCTTGGTATATTTTTCGAAATTTCAAGTCAGCGTTATTACCCACCAGTTAATCCGAGGATTCCGATATTCTGGATTTTGAGTAAGGCCAATAAGAGCTTGAACTGGTCGGAGTTTGATAAGAATCGAACAGAGATTTAATTTTTCAATGCTGAAGTTTGGCATGTTTTTTATTAGCAAAAGTGACCCTAATTAAAACGAACGCTGACGGAGAATGAAAAGCAGCAGAGCCAAACGGTTTGCAGATTTGAGATCAGCAGGAGTTGCTCCTCCTTATGAGGTGAGTTGGAAGCAAATCTATTATTTGATCTGAGCGAAAAAAAAGCGTGAGACCCTCCCTTGGTATATTTTTCGAAATTTCAAGTCAGCGTTATTACCCACCAGTTAATCCGAGGATTCCGATATTCTGGATTTTGAGTAAGGCCAATAAGAGCTTGAACTGGTCGGAGTTTGATAAGAATCGAACAGAGATTTAAATTTTCAATGCTGCCGTTTGGCATGTTTTTTTTTAGCAAAAGTGACCCTAAGTAAAACGAACGCTGACGGAGAATGAAAAGCAGCAGAGCCAAACGGTTTGCAGATTTGAGATCAGCAGGAGTTGCTCCTCCTTATGAGGTGAGTTGGAAGCAAATCTATTTTTTGATCTGAGCGAAAAAAAAGCGTGATACCCTCCCTTGGTATATTTTTCGAAATTTCAAGTCAGCGTTATTACCCACCAGTTAATCCGAGGATTCCGATATTCTAGATTTTGAGTGAGGCCAATAAGAGCTTGAACTGGTCGGAGTTTGATAAGTATCGAACAGAGATTTAATTTTTCAATGCTGCCGTTTGGCATGTTTTTTTTTAGCAAAAGTGACCCTAATTAAAACGAACGCTGACGGAGAATGAAAAGCAGCAGAGCCGAACGGTTTGCAGATTTGAGATCAGCAGGAGTTGCTCCTCCTTATGAGGTGAGTTGGAAGCAAATCTATTTTTTGATCTGAGCGAAAAAAAAGCGTGATACCCTCCCTTGGTATATTTTTCGAAATTTCAAGTCAGCGTTATTACCCACCAGTTAATCCGAGGATTCCGATATTCTGGATTTTGAGTAAGGCCAATAAGAGCTTGAACTGGTCGGAGTTTGATAAGAATCGAACAGAGATTTGATTTTTCAATGCTGCCGTTTGGCATGTTTTTTTTTAGCAAAAGTGACCCTAATTAAAACGAACGCTGACGGAGAATGAAAAGCAGCAGAGCCAAACGGTTTGCAGATTTGAGATCAGCAGGAGTTGCTCCTCCTTGTGAGGTGAGTTGGAATCAAATCTATTTTTTGATCTAAGCGAAAAAAAAGCGTGATACCCTCCCTTTGTATATTTTTCGAAATTTCAAGTCAGCGTTATTACCCACCAGTTAATCCGAGGATTCCGATATTCTGGATTTTGAGTAAGGCCAATATGAGTTTGAACTGGTCGGAGTTTGATAAGAATCGAACAGAGATTTAATTTTTCAATGCTGCCGTTTGGCATGTTTTTTTTAGCAAAAGTGACCCTAATTAAAACGAACGCTGACGGAGAATGAAAAGCAGCAGAGCCAAACGGTTTGCAGATTTGAGATCAGCAGGAGTTGCTCCTCCTTATGAGGTGAGTTGGAAGCAAATCTATTTTTTGATCTGAGCGAAAAAAAAGCGTGATACCCTCCCTTGGTATATTTTTCGAAATTTCAAGTCAGCGTTATTACCCACCAGTTAATCCGAGGATTCCGATATTCTGGATTTTGAGTAAGGCCAATAAGAGCTTGAACTGGTCGGAGTTTGATAAGAATCGAACAGAGATTTAATTTTTCAATGCTGAAGTTTGGCATGTTTTTTTTTAGCAAAAGTGACCCTAATTAAAACGAACGCTGACGGAGAATGAAAAGCAGCAGAGCCAAACGGTTTGCAGATTTGAGATCAGCAGGAGTTGCTCCTCCTTATGAGGTGAGTTGGAAGCAAATCTATTATTTGATCTGAGCGAAAAAAAAGCGTGAGACCCTCCCTTGGTATATTTTTCGAAATTTCAAGTCAGCGTTATTACCCACCAGTTAATCCGAGGATTCCGATATTCTGGATTTTGAGTAAGGCCAATAAGAGCTTGAACTGGTCGGAGTTTGATAAGAATCGAACAGAGATTTAAATTTTCAATGCTGCCGTTTGGCATGTTTTTTTTTAGCAAAAGTGACCCTAAGTAAAACGAACGCTGACGGAGAATGAAAAGCAGCAGAGCCAAACGGTTTGCAGATTTGAGATCAGCAGGAGTTGCTCCTCCTTATGAGGTGAGTTGGAAGCAAATCTATTTTTTGATCTGAGCGAAAAAAAAGCGTGATACCCTCCCTTGGTATATTTTTCGAAATTTCAAGTCAGCGTTATTACCCACCAGTTAATCCGAGGATTCCGATATTCTAGATTTTGAGTGAGGCCAATAAGAGCTTGAACTGGTCGGAGTTTGATAAGTATCGAACAGAGATTTAATTTTTCAATGCTGCCGTTTGGCATGTTTTTTTTTAGCAAAAGTGACCCTAATTAAAACGAACGCTGACGGAGAATGAAAAGCAGCAGAGCCGAACGGTTTGCAGATTTGAGATCAGCAGGAGTTGCTCCTCCTTATGAGGTGAGTTGGAAGCAAATCTATTTTTTGATCTGAGCGAAAAAAAAGCGTGATACCCTCCCTTGGTATATTTTTCGAAATTTCAAGTCAGCGTTATTACCCACCAGTTAATCCGAGGATTCCGATATTCTGGATTTTGAGTAAGGCCAATAAGAGCTTGAACTGGTCGGAGTTTGATAAGAATCGAACAGAGATTTAATTTTTCAATGCTGCCGTTTGGCATGTTTTTTTTTAGCAAAAGTGACCCTAATTAAAACGAACGCTGACGGAGAATCAAAAGCAGCAGAGCCAAACGGTCTGCAGATTTGAGATCAGCAGGAGTTGCTCCTCCTTATGAGGTGAGTTGGAAGCAAATCTATTTTTTGATCTGAGCGAAAAAAAAGCGTGATACCCTCAGTTGGTATATTTTTCGAAATTTAAAGTCAGCGTTATTACCCACCAGTTAATCCGAGGATTCCGATATTCTGGATTTTGAGTAAGGCCAATAAGAGCTTGAACTGGTCGGAGTTTGATAAGAATCGAACAGAGATTTAATTTTTCAATGCTGCCGTGTGGCATGTTTTTTTTTAGCAAAAGTGACCCTAATTAAAACGAACGCTGACGGAGAATGAAAAGCAGCAGAGCCAAACGGTCTGTAGATTTGAGATCAGCAGGAGTTGCTCCTCCTTATGAGGTGAGTTGGAAGCAAATCTATTTTTTGATCTGAGCGAAAAAAAAGCGTGATACCCTCCCTTGGTATATTTTTCGAAATTTCAAGTCAGCGTTATTACCCACCAGTTAATCCGAGGATTCCGATATTCTGGATTTTGAGTGAGGCCAATAAGAGCTTGAACTGGTCGGAGTTTGATAAGAATCGAACAGAGATTTAATTTTTCAATGCTGCCGTTTGGCATGTTTTTTTTTAGCAAAAGTGACCCTAATTAAAACGAACACTGACGGAGAATGGAAAGCAGCAGAGCCAAACGGTTTGCAGATTTGAGATCAGCAGGAGTTGCTCCTCCTTATGAGGTGAGTTGGAAGCAAATCTATTTTTTGATCTGAGCGAAAAAAAAGCGTGATACCCTCCCTTGGTATATTTTTCGAAATTTCAAGTCAGCGTTATTACCCACCAGTTAATCCGAGGATTCCGATATTCTGGATTTTGAGTAAGGCCATTAAGAGCTTGAACTGGTCGGAGTTTGATAAGAATCGAACAGAGATTTAATTTTTCAGTGCTGCCGTTTGGCATGTTTTTTTTTAGCAAAAGTGACCCTAATTAAATCGAACGCTGACGGAGAATGAAAAGCAGCAGAGCCAAACGGTTTGCAGATTTGAGATCAGCAGAAGTTGCTCCTCCTTATGAGGTGAGTTGGAAGCAAATCTATTTTTTGATCTGAGCGAAAAAAAAGCGTGATACCCTCCCTTGGTATATTTTTCGAAATTTAAAGTCAGCGTTATTACCCACCAGTTAATCCGAGGATTCCGATATTCTGGATTTTGAGTAAGGCCAATAAGAGCTTGAACTGGTCGGAGTTTGATAAGAATCGAACAGAGATTTAATTTTTCAATGCTGCCGTGTGGCATGTTTTTTTTTAGCAAAAGTGACCCTAATTAAAACGAACGCTGACGGAGAATGAAAAGCAGCAGAGCCAAACGGTCTGTAGATTTGAGATCAGCAGGAGTTGCTCCTCCTTATGAGGTGAGTTGGAAGCAAATCTATTTTTTGATCTGAGCGAAAAAAAAGCGTGATACCCTCCCTTGGTATATTTTTCGAAATTTCAAGTCAGCGTTATTACCCACCAGTTAATCCGAGGATTCCGATATTCTGGATTTTGAGTGAGGCCAATAAGAGCTTGAACTGGTCGGAGTTTGATAAGAATCGAACAGAGATTTAATTTTTCAATGCTGCCGTTTGGCATGTTTTTTTTTAGCAAAAGTGACCCTAATTAAAACGAACACTGACGGAGAATGGAAAGCAGCAGAGCCAAACGGTTTGCAGATTTGAGATCAGCAGGAGTTGCTCCTCCTTATGAGGTGAGTTGGAAGCAAATCTATTTTTTGATCTGAGCGAAAAAAAAGCGTGATACCCTCCCTTGGTATATTTTTCGAAATTTCAAGTCAGCGTTATTACCCACCAGTTAATCCGAGGATTCCGATATTCTGGATTTTGAGTAAGGCCATTAAGAGCTTGAACTGGTCGGAGTTTGATAAGAATCGAACAGAGATTTAATTTTTCAGTGCTGCCGTTTGGCATGTTTTTTTTTAGCAAAAGTGACCCTAATTAAATCGAACGCTGACGGAGAATGAAAAGCAGCAGAGCCAAACGGTTTGCAGATTTGAGATCAGCAGAAGTTGCTCCTCCTTATGAGGTGAGTTGGAAGCAAATCTATTTTTTGATCTGAGCGAAAAAAAAGCGTGATACCCTCCCTTGGTATATTTTTCGAAATTTCAAGTCAGCGTTATTACCCACCAGTTAATCCGAGGATTCCGATATTCTGGATTTTGAGTAAGGCCAATAAGAGCTTGAACTGGTCGGAGTTTGATAAGAATCGAACAGAGATTTAATTTTTCAATGCTGCCGTTTGGCATGTTTTTTTTTAGCAAAAGTGACCCTAATTAAAACGAACGCTGACGGAGAATGAAAAGCAGCAGAGCCAAACGGTTTGCAGATTTGAGATCAGCAGGAGTTGCTCCTCCTTATGAGGTGAGTTGGAAGCAAATCTATTTTTTGATCTGAGCGAAGAAAAAGCGTGATACCCTCCCTTGGTATATTTTTCGAAGTTTCAAGTCAGCGTTATTACCCACCAGTTAATCCGAGGATTCCGATATTCTGGAGTTTGAATAAGGCCAATAAGAGCTTGAACTGGTCGGAGTTTGATAAGTATCGAACAGAGATTTAATTTTTCAATGCTGCCGTTTGGCATGTTTTTTTTTAGCAAAAGTGACCCTAATTAAAACGAACGCTGACGGAGAATGAAAAGCAGCAGAGCCAACCGGTTTGCAGATTTGAGATCAGCAGGAGTTGCTCCTCCTTATGAGGTGAGTTGGAAGCAAATCTATTTTTTGATCTGAGCGAAAAAAAAGCGTGATACCCTCCCTTGGTATAATTTTCGAAATTTCAAGTCAGCGTTATTACCCACCAGTTAATCCGAGGATTCCGATATTCTGGATTTTGAGTAAGGCCAATAAGAGCTTGAACTGGTCGGAGTTTGATAAGGATCGAACAGAGATTTAATTTTTCAATGCTGCCGTTTGGCATGTCTTTTTTTAGCAAAAGTGACCCTAATTAAAACGAACGCTGACGGAGAATGAAAAGCAGCAGAGCCAAAAAGTTTGCAGATTTGAGATCAGCAGGAGTTGCTCCTCCTTATGAGGTGAGTTGGAAGCAAATCTATTTTTTGATCTGAGCGAAAAAAAAGCGTGATACCCTCCCTTGGTATATTTTTCGAAATTTCAAGTCAGCGTTATTACCCACCAGTTAATCCGAGGATTCCGATATTCTGGATTTTGAGTAAGGCCAATAAGAGCTTGAACTGGTCGGAGTTTGATAAGAATCGAACAGAGATTTGATTTTTCAATGCTGCCGTTTGGCATGTTTTTTTTTAGCAAAAGTGACCCTAATTAAAACGAACGCTGACGGAGAATGAAAAGCAGCAGAGCCAAACGGTTTGCAGATTTCAGATCAGCAGGAGTTGCTCCTCCTTATGAGGTGAGTTGGAAGCAAATCTATTTTTTGATCTGAGCAAAAAAAAAGCGTGATACCCTCCCTTGGTATATTTTTCGAAATTTCAAGTCAGCGTTATTACCCACCAGTTAATCCGAGGATTCCGATATTCTGGATTTTGAGTAAGGCCAATAAGAGCTTGAACTGGTCGGAGTTTGATAAGAATCGAACAGAGATTTAATTTTTCAATGCTGCCGTTTGGCATGTGTTTTGTTAGCAAAAGTGACCCTAATTAAAACGAACACTGACGGAGAATGAAAAGCAGCAGAGCCAAACGGTTTGCAGATTTGAGATCAGCAGGAGTTGCTCCTCCTTATGAGGTGAGTTGGAAGCAAATCTATTTTTTGATCTGAGCGAAAAAAAAGCGTGATACCCTCCCTTGGTATATTTTTCGAAATTTCAAGTCAGCGTTATTACCCACCAGTTAATCCGAGGATTCCGATATTCTGGATTTTGAGTAAGGCCAATAAGAGCTTGAACTGGTCGGAGTTTGATAAGAATCGAACAGAGATTTAATTTTTCAATGCTGCCGTTTGGCATGTGTTTTGTTAGCAAAAGTGACCCTAATTAAAACGAACGCTGACGGAGAATGAAAAGCAGCAGAGCCAAACGGTTTGCAGATTTGAGATCAGCAGGAGTTGCTCCTCCTTATGAGGTGAGTTGGAAGCAAATCTATTTTTTGATCTGAGCGAAAAAAAAGCGTGATACCCTCCCTTGGTATATTTTTCGAAATTTCAAGTCAGCGTTATTACCCACCAGTTAATCCGAGGAATCCGATGTTCTGGATTTTGAGTAAGGCCAATAAGAGCTTGAACTGGTCAAAGTTTGATAAGAATCGAACAGAGATTTAATTTTTCAATGCTGCCGTTTGGCATGTTTTTTTTTAGCAAAAGTGACCCTAATTAAATCGAACGCTGACGGAGAATGAAAAGCAGCAGAGCCAAACGGTTTGCAGATTTGAGATCAGCAGGAGTTGCTCCCCCTTATGAGGTGAGTTGGAAGCAAATATATTTTTTGATCTGAGCGAAAAAAAAGCGTGATACCCTCCCTTGGAATATTTTTCGAAATTTCAAGTCAGCGTTATTACCCACCAGTTAATCCGAGGATTCCGATATTCTGGATTTTGAGTAAGGCCAATAAGAGCTTGAACTGGTCGGAGTTTGATAAGAATCGAACAGAGATTTGATTTTTCAATGCTGCCGTTTGGCATGTTTTTTTTTAGCAAAAGTGACCCTAATTAAATCGAACGCTGACGGAGAATGAAAAGCAGCAGAGCCAAACGGTTTGCAGATTTGAGATCAGCAGGAGTTGCTCCTCCTTATGAGGTGAGTTGGAAGCAAATATATTTTTTGATCTGAGCGAAAAAAAAGCGTGATACCCTCCCTTGGTATATTTTTCGAAATTTCAAGTCAGCGTTATTACCCACCAGTTAATCCGAGGATTCCGATATTCTGGATTTTGAGTAAGGCCAATAAGAGCTTGAACTGGTCGGAGTTTGATAAGAATCGAAGAGAGATTTGATTTTTCAATGCTGCCGTTTGGCATGTTTTTTTTTAGCAAAAGTGACCCTAATTAAATCGAACGCTGACGGAGAATGAAACGCAGCAGAGCCAAACGGTTTGCAGATTTGAGATCAGCAGGAGTTGCTCCTCCTTATGAGGTGAGTTGGAAGCAAATATATTTTTTGATCTGAGCGAAAAAAAAGCGTGATACCCTCCCTTGGTATATTTTTCGAAATTTCAAGTCAGCGTTATTACCCACCAGTTAATCCGAGGATTCCGATATTCTGGATTTTGAGTAAGGCCAATAAGAGCTTGAACTGGTCGGAGTTTGATAAGAATCGAACAGAGATTTGATTTTTCAATGCTGCCGTTTGGCATGTTTTTTTTTAGCAAAAGTGACCCTAATTAAATCGAACGCTGACGGAGAATGAAAAGCAGCAGAGCCAAACGGTTTGCAGATTTGAGATCAGCAGGAGTTGCTCCTCCTTATGAGGTGAGTTGGAAGCAAATCTATTTTTTGATCTGAGCGAAAAAAAAAGCGTGATACCCTCCTTTGGTATATTTTTCGAAATTTCAAGTCAGCGTTATTACCCACCAGTTAATCCGAGGATTCCGATATTCTGGATTTTGAGTAAGGCCAATAAGAGCTTGAACTGGTCGGAGTTTGATAAGAATCGAACAGAGATTTGATTTTTCAATGCTGCCGTTTGGCATGTTTTTTTTTAGCAAAAGTGACCCTAATTAAATCGAACGCTGACGGAGAATGAAAAGCAGCAGAGCCAAACGGTTTGCAGATTTGAGATCAGCAGGAGTTGCTCCTCCTTATGATATGAGTTGGAAGCAAATATATTTTTTGATCTGAGCGAAAAAAAAGCGTGATACCCTCCCTTGGTATATTTTTCGAGATTTCAAGTCAGCGTTATTACCCACCAGTTAATCCGAGGATTCCGATATTCTGAATTTTGAGTAAGGCCAATAAGAGCTTGAACTGGTCGGAGTTTGATAAGAATCGAACAGAGATTTGATTTTTCAATGCTGCCGTTTGGCATGTTTTTTTTTAGCAAAAGTGACCCTAATTAAATCGAACGCTGACGGAGAATGAAAAGCAGCAGAGCCAAACGGTTTGCAGATTTGAGATCAGCAGGAGTTGCTCCTCCTTATGAGGTGAGTTGGAAGCAAATATATTTTTTGATCTGAGCGAAAAAAAAGCGTGATACCCTCCCTTGGTATATTTTTCGAAATTTCAAGTCAGCGTTATTACCCACCAGTTAATCCGAGGATTCCGATATTCTGGATTTTGAGTAAGGCCAATAAGAGCTTGAACTGGTCGGAGTTTGATAAGAATCGAACAGAGATTTGATTTTTCAATGCTGCCGTTTGGCATGTTTTTTTTTAGCAAAAGTGACCCTAATTAAATCGAACGCTGACGGAGAATGAAAAGCAGCAGAGCCAAACGGTTTGCAGATTTGAGATCAGCAGGAGTTGCTCCTCCTTATGAGGTGAGTTGGAAGCAAATCTATTTTTTGATCTGAGCGAAAAAAAAGCGTGATACCCTCCCTTGGTATATTTTTCGAAATTTCAAGTCAGCGTTATTACCCACCAGTTAATCCGAGGATTCCGATATTCTGGATTTTGAGTAAGGCTAATAAGAGCTTGAACTGGTCGGAGTTTGATAAGAATCGAACAGAGATTTAATTTTTCAATGCTGCCGTTTGACATGTTTTTTTTTAGCAAAAGTGACCCTAATTAAATCGAACGCTGACGGAGAATGAAAAGCAGCAGAGCCAAACGGTTTGCAGATTTGAGATCAGCAGGAGTTGCTCCTCCTTATGAGGTGAGTTGGAAGCAAATATATTTTTTGATCTGAGCGAAAAAAAAGCGTGATACCCTCCCTTGGTATATTTTTCGAAATTTCAAGTCAGCGTTATTACCCACCAGTTAATCCGAGGATTCCGATATTCTGGATTTTGAGTAAGGCCAATAAGAGCTTGAACTGGTCGGAGTTTGATAAGAATCGAACAGAGATTTGATTTTTCAATGCTGCCGTTTGGCATGTTTTTTTTCAGCAAAAGTGACCCTAATTAAATCGAACGCTGACGGAGAATGAAAAGCAGCAGAGCCAAACGGTTTGCAGATTTGAGATCAGCAGGAGTTGCTCCTCCTTATGAGGTGAGTTGGAAGCAAATATATTTTTTGATCTGAGCGAAAAAAAAGCGTGATACCCTCCCTTGGTATATTTTTCGAAATTTCAAGTCAGCGTTATTACCCACCAGTTAATCCGAGGATTCCGATATTCTGGATTTTGAGTAAGGCCAATAAGAGCTTGAACTGGTCGGAGTTTGATAAGAATCGAACAGAGATTTGATTTTTCAATGCTGCCGTTTGGCATGTTTTTTTTTAGCAAAAGTGACCCTAATTAAATCGAACGCTGACGGAGAATGAAAAGCAGCAGAGCCAAACGGTTTGCAGATTTGAGATCAGCAGGAGTTGCTCCTCCTTATGAGGTGAGTTGGAAGGAAATATATTTTTTGATCTGAGCGAAAAAAAAGCGTGATACCCTCCCTTGGTATATTTTTCGAGATTTCAAGTCAGCGTTATTACCCACCAGTTAATCCGAGGATTCCGATATTCTGGATTTTGAGTAAGGCCAATAAGAGCTTGAACTGGTCGGAGTTTGATAAGAATCGAACAGAGATTTGATTTTTCAATGCTGCCGTTTGGCATGTTTTTTTTTAGCAAAAGTGACCCTAATTAAATCGAACGCTGACGGAGAATGAAAAGCAGCAGAGCCAAACGGTTTGCAGATTTGAGATCAGCAGGAGTTGCTCCTCCTTATGAGGTGAGTTGGAAGCAAATCTATTTTTTGATCTGAGCGAAAAAAAAGCGTGATACCCTCCCTTGGTATATTTTTCGAAATTTCAAGTCAGCGTTATTACCCACCAGTTAATCCGAGGATTCCGATATTCTGGATTTTGAGTAAGGCCAATAAGAGCTTGAACTGGTCGGAGTTTGATAAGAATCGAACAGAGATTTAATTTTTCAATGCTGCCGTTTGGCATGTTTTTTTTTAGCAAAAGTGACCCAAATTAAAACGAACGCTGACGGAGAATGAAAAGCAGCAGAGCCAAACGGTTTGCAGATTTGAGATCAGCAGGAGTTGCTCCTCCTTATGAGGTGAGTCGGAAGCAAATCTATTTTTTGATCTGAGCGAAAAAAAAGCGTGATACCCTCCCTTGGTATATTTTTCGAAATTTCAAGTCAGCGTTATTACCCACCAGTTAATCCGAGGATTCCGATATTCTGGATTTTGAGTAAGGCCAATAAGAGCTTGAACTGGTCGGAGTTTGATAAGAATCGAACAGAGATTTGATTTTTCAATGCTGCCGTTTGGCATGTTTTTTTTTAGCAAAAGTGACCCTAATTAAATCGAACGCTGACGGAGAATGAAAAGCAGCAGAGCCAAACGGTTTGCAGATTTGAGATCAGCAGGAGTTGCTCCCCCTTATGAGGTGAGTTGGAAGCAAATATATTTTTTGATCTGAGCGAAAAAAAAGCGTGATACCCTCCCTTGGTATATTTTTCGAAATTTCAAGTCAGCGTTATTACCCACCAGTTAATCCGAGGATTCCGATAGTCTGGATTTTGAGTAAGGCCAATAAGAGCTTGAACTGGTCGGAGTTTGATAAGAATCGAACAGAGATTTGATTTTTCAATGCTGCCGTTTGGCATGTTTTTTTTTAGCAAAAGTGACCCTAATTAAATCGAACGCTGACGGAGAATGAAAAGCAGCAGAGCCAAACGGTTTGCAGATTTGAGATCAGCAGGAGTTGCTCCTCCTTATGAGGTGAGTTGGAAGCAAATATATTTTTTGATCTGAGCGAAAAAAAAGCGTGATACCCTCCCTTGGTATATTTTTCGAAATTTCAAGTCAGCGTTATTACCCACCAGTTAATCCGAGGATTCCGATATTCTGGATTTTGAGTAAGGCCAATAAGAGCTTGAACTGGTCGGAGTTTGATAAGAATCGAAGAGAGATTTGATTTTTCAATGCTGCCGTTTGGCATGTTTTTTTTTAGCAAAAGTGACCCTAATTAAATCGAACGCTGACGGAGAATGAAAAGCAGCAGAGCCAAACGGTTTGCAGATTTGAGATCAGCAGGAGTTGCTCCTCCTTATGAGGTGAGTTGGAAGCAAATATATTTTTTGATCTGAGCGAAAAAAAAGCGTGATACCCTCCCTTGGTATATTTTTCGAAATTTCAAGTCAGCGTTATTACCCACCAGTTAATCCGAGGATTCCGATATTCTGGATTTTGAGTAAGGCCAATAAGAGCTTGAACTGGTCGGAGTTTGATAAGAATCGAACAGAGATTTGATTTTTCAATGCTGCCGTTTGGCATGTTTTTTTTTAGCAAAAGTGACCCTAATTAAATCGAACGCTGACGGAGAATGAAAAGCAGCAGAGCCAAACGGTTTGCAGATTTGAGATCAGCAGGAGTTGCTCCTCCTTATGAGGTGAGCTGGAAGCAAATATATTTTTTGATCTGAGCGAAAAAAAAGCGTGATACCCTCCCTTTGTATATTTTTCGAAATTTCAAGTCAGCGTTATTACCCACCAGTTAATCCGAGGATTCCGATATTCTGGATTTTGAGTAAGGCCAATAAGAGCTTGAACTGGTCGGAGTTTGATAAGAATCGAACAGAGATTTGATTTTTCAATGCTGCCGTTTGGCATGTTTTTTTTTAGCAAAAGTGACCCTAATTAAATCGAACGCTGACGGAGAATGAAAAGCAGCAGAGCCAAACGGTTTGCAGATTTGAGATCAGCAGGAGTTGCTCCTCCTTATGAGGTGAGTTGGAAGCAAATATATTTTTTGATCTGAGCGAAAAAAAAAGCGTGATACCTTCCCTTGGTATATTTTTCGAAATTTCAAGTCAGCGTTATTACCCACCAGTTAATCCGAGGATTCCGATATTCTGGATTTTGAGTAAGGCCAATAAGAGCTTGAACTGGTCGGAGTTTGATAAGAATCGAACAGAGATTTGATTTTTCAATGCTGCCGTTTGGCATGTTTTTTTTTAGCAAAAGTGACCCTAATTAAATCGAACGCTGACGGAGAATGAAAAGCAGCAGAGCCAAACGGTTTGCAGATTTGAGATCAGCAGGAGTTGCTCCTCCTTATGAGGAGAGTTGGAAGCAAATATATTTTTTGATCTGAGCGAAAAAAAAGCGTGATACCCTCCCTTGGTATATTTTTCGAGATTTCAAGTCAGCGTTATTACCCACCAGTTAATCCGAGGATTCCGATATTCTGAATTTTGAGTAAGGCCAATAAGAGCTTGAACTGGTCGGAGTTTGATAAGAATCGAACAGAGATTTGATTTTTCAATGCTGCCGTTTGGCATGTTTTTTTTTAGCAAAAGTGACCCTAATTAAATCGAACGCTGACGGAGAATGAAAAGCAGCAGAGCCAAACGGTTTGCAGATTTGAGATCAGCAGGAGTTGCTCCTCCTTATGAGGTGAGTTGGAAGCAAATATATTTTTTGATCTGAGCGAAAAAAAAGCGTGATACCCTCCCTTGGTATATTTTTCGAAATTTCAAGTCAGCGTTATTACCCACCAGTTAATCCGAGGATTCCGATATTCTGGATTTTGAGTAAGGCCAATAAGAGCTTGAACTGGTCGGAGTTTGATAAGAATCGAACAGAGATTTGATTTTTCAATGCTGCCGTTTGGCATGTTTTTTTTTAGCAAAAGTGACCCTAATTAAATCGAACGCTGACGGAGAATGAAAAGCAGCAGAGCCAAACGGTTTGCAGATTTGAGATCAGCAGGAGTTGCTCCCCCTTATGAGGTGAGTTGGAAGCAAATATATTTTTTGATCTGAGCGAAAAAAAAGCGTGATACCCTCCCTTGGTATATTTTTCGAAATTTCAAGTCAGCGTTATTACCCACCAGTTAATCCGAGGATTCCGATATTCTGGATTTTGAGTAAGGCCAATAAGAGCTTGAACTGGTCGGAGTTTGATAAGAATCGAAGAGAGATTTGATTTTTCAATGCTGCCGTTTGGCATGTTTTTTTTTAGCAAAAGTGACCCTAATTAAATCGAACGCTGACGGAGAATGAAAAGCAGCAGAGCCAAACGGTTTGCAGATTTGAGATCAGCAGGAGTTGCTCCTCCTTATGAGGTGAGTTGGAAGCAAATATATTTTTTGATCTGAGCGAAAAAAAAGCGTGATACCCTCCCTTGGTATATTTTTCGAAATTTCAAGTCAGCGTTATTACCCACCAGTTAATCCGAGGATTCCGATATTCTGGATTTTGAGTAAGGCCAATAAGAGCTTGAACTGGTCGGAGTTTGATAAGAATCGAACAGAGATTTGATTTTTCAATGCTGCCGTTTGGCATGTTTTTTTTTAGCAAAAGTGACCCTAATTAAATCGAACGCTGACGGAGAATGAAAAGCAGCAGAGCCAAACGGTTTGCAGATTTGAGATCAGCAGGAGTTGCTCCTCCTTATGAGGTGAGCTGGAAGCAAATATATTTTTTGATCTGAGCGAAAAAAAAGCGTGATACCCTCCCTTTGTATATTTTTCGAAATTTCAAGTCAGCGTTATTACCCACCAGTTAATCCGAGGATTCCGATATTCTGGATTTTGAGTAAGGCCAATAAGAGCTTGAACTGGTCGGAGTTTGATAAGAATCGAACAGAGATTTGATTTTTCAATGCTGCCGTTTGGCATGTTTTTTTTTAGCAAAAGTGACCCTAATTAAATCGAACGCTGACGGAGAATGAAAAGCAGCAGAGCCAAACGGTTTGCAGATTTGAGATCAGCAGGAGTTGCTCCTCCTTATGAGGTGAGTTGGAAGCAAATATATTTTTTGATCTGAGCGAAAAAAAAAGCGTGATACCCTCCCTTGGTATATTTTTCGAAATTTCAAGTCAGCGTTATTACCCACCAGTTAATCCGAGGATTCCGATATTCTGGATTTTGAGTAAGGCCAATAAGAGCTTGAACTGGTCGGAGTTTGATAAGAATCGAACAGAAATTTGATTTTTCAATGCTGCCGTTTGGCATGTTTTTTTTTAGCAAAAGTGACCCTAATTAAATCGAACGCTGACGGAGAATGAAAAGCAGCAGAGCCAAACGGTTTGCAGATTTGAGATCAGCAGGAGTTGCTCCTCCTTATGAGGTGAGTTGGAAGCAAATATATTTTTTGATCTGAGCGAAAAAAAAGCGTGATACCCTCCCTTGGTATATTTTTCGAGATTTCAAGTCAGCGTTATTACCCACCAGTTAATCCGAGGATTCCGATATTCTGAATTTTGAGTAAGGCCAATAAGAGCTTGAACTGGTCGGAGTTTGATAAGAATCGAACAGAGATTTGATTTTTCAATGCTGCCGTTTGGCATGTTTTTTTTTAGCAAAAGTGACCCTAATTAAATCGAACGCTGACGGAGAATGAAAAGCAGCAGAGCCAAACGGTTTGCAGATTTGAGATCAGCAGGAGTTGCTCCTCCTTATGAGGTGAGTTGGAAGCAAATATATTTTTTGATCTGAGCGAAAAAAAAGCGTGATACCCTCCCTTGGTATATTTTTCGAAATTTCAAGTCAGCGTTATTACCCACCAGTTAATCCGAGGATTCCGATATTCTGGATTTTGAGTAAGGCCAATAAGAGCTTGAACTGGTCGGAGTTTGATAAGAATCGAACAGAGATTTGATTTTTCAATGCTGCCGTTTGGCATGTTTTTTTTTAGCAAAAGTGACCCTAATTAAATCGAACGCTGACGGAGAATGAAAAGCAGCAGAGCCAAACGGTTTGCAGATTTGAGATCAGCAGGAGTTGCTCCTCCTTATGAGGTGAGTTGGAAGCAAATCTATTTTTTGATCTGAGCGAAAAAAAAGCGTGATACCCTCCCTTGGTATATTTTTCGAAATTTCAAGTCAGCGTTATTACCCACCAGTTAATCCGAGGATTCCGATATTCTGGATTTTGAGTAAGGCTAATAAGAGCTTGAACTGGTCGGAGTTTGATAAGAATCGAACAGAGATTTAATTTTTCAATGCTGCCGTTTGACATGTTTTTTTTTAGCAAAAGTGACCCTAATTAAATCGAACGCTGACGGAGAATGAAAAGCAGCAGAGCCAAACGGTTTGCAGATTTGAGATCAGCAGGAGTTGCTCCTCCTTATGAGGTGAGTTGGAAGCAAATATATTTTTTGATCTGAGCGAAAAAAAAGCGTGATACCCTCCCTTGGTATATTTTTCGAAATTTCAAGTCAGCGTTATTACCCACCAGTTAATCCGAGGATTCCGATATTCTGGATTTTGAGTAAGGCCAATAAGAGCTTGAACTGGTCGGAGTTTGATAAGAATCGAACAGAGATTTGATTTTTCAATGCTGCCGTTTGGCATGTTTTTTTTCAGCAAAAGTGACCCTAATTAAATCGAACGCTGACGGAGAATGAAAAGCAGCAGAGCCAAACGGTTTGCAGATTTGAGATCAGCAGGAGTTGCTCCTCCTTATGAGGTGAGTTGGAAGCAAATATATTTTTTGATCTGAGCGAAAAAAAAGCGTGATACCCTCCCTTGGTATATTTTTCGAAATTTCAAGTCAGCGTTATTACCCACCAGTTAATCCGAGGATTCCGATATTCTGGATTTTGAGTAAGGCCAATAAGAGCTTGAACTGGTCGGAGTTTGATAAGAATCGAACAGAGATTTGATTTTTCAATGCTGCCGTTTTGCATGTTTTTTTTTAGCAAAAGTGACCCTAATTAAATCGAACGCTGACGGAGAATGAAAAGCAGCAGAGCCAAACGGTTTGCAGATTTGAGATCAGCAGGAGTTGCTCCTCCTTATGAGGTGAGTTGGAAGCAAATCTATTTTTTGATCTGAGCGAAAAAAAAGCGTGATACCCTCCCTTGGTATATTTTTCGAAATTTCAAGTCAGCGTTATTACCCACCAGTTAATCCGAGGATTCCGATATTCTGGATTTTGAGTAAGGCCAATAAGAGCTTGAACTGGTCGGAGTTTGATAAGAATCGAACAGAGATTTAATTTTTCAATGCTGCCGTTTGGCATGTTTTTTTTTAGCAAAAGTGACCCAAATTAAAACGAACGCTGACGGAGAATGAAAAGCAGCAGAGCCAAACGGTTTGCAGATTTGAGATCAGCAGGAGTTGCTCCTCCTTATGAGGTGAGTCGGAAGCAAATCTATTTTTTGATCTGAGCGAAAAAAAAGCGTGATACCCTCCCTTGGTATATTTTTCGAAATTTCAAGTCAGCGTTACTACCCACCAGTTAATCCGAGGATTCCGATATTCTGGATTTTGAGTAAGGCCAATAAGAGCTTGAACTGGTCGGAGTTTGATAAGAATAGAACAGAGATTTAATTTTTCAATGCTGCCGTTTGGCATGTTTTTTTTTAGCAAAAGTGACCCTAATTAAAACGAACGCTGACGGAGAATGAAAAGCAGCAGAGCCAAACGGTTTGCAGATTTGAGATCAGCAGGAGTTGCTCCTCCTTATGAGGTGAGTTGGAAGCAAATCTATTTTTTGATCTGAGCGAAAAAAAAGCGTGATACCCTCCCTTGATATATTTTTCGAAATTTCAAGTCAGCGTTATTACCCACCAGTTAATCCGAGGATTCCGATATTCTGGATTTTGAGTAAGGCTAATAAGAGCTTGAACTGGTCGGAGTTTGATAAGAATCGAACAGAGATTTAATTTTTCAATGCTGCCGTTTGACACGTTTTTTTTCAGCAAAAGTGACCCTAATTAAAACGAACGCTGACGGAGAATGAAAAGCAGCAGAGCCAAACGGTTTGCAGATTTGAGATCAGCAGGAGTTGCTCCTCCTTATGAGGTGAGTTGGAAAGAAATCTATTTTTTGATCTGAGCGAAAAAAAAGCGTGATACCCTCCCTTGGTATATTTTTTGAAATTTCAAGTCAGCGTTATTACCCACCAGTTAATCCGAGGATTCCGATATTCTGGATTTTGAGTAAGGCCAATAAGAGCTTGAACTGGTCGGAGTTTGATAAAAATCGAACAGAGATTTAAATTTTCAATGCTGACGTTTGGCATGTTTTTTTTTAGCAAAAGTGACCCTAATTAAAACGAACGCTGACGGAGAATGAAAAGCAGCAGAGCCAAACGGTTTGCAGATTTGAGATCAGCAGAAGTTGCTCCTCCTTATGAGGTGAGTTGGAAGCAAATCTATTTTTTGATCTGAGCGAAAAAAAAGCGTGATACCCTCCCTTGGTATATTTTTCGAAATTTCAAGTCAGCGTTATTACCCACCAGTTAATCCGAGGATTCCGATATTCTGGATTTTGAGTAAGGCCAATAAGAGCTTGAACTGGTCGGAGTTTGATAAGAATCGAACAGAGATTTGATTTTTCAATGCTGCCGTTTGGCATGTTTTTTTTTAGCAAAAGTGACCCTAATTAAATCGAACGCTGACGGAGAATGAAAAGCAGCAGAGCCAAACGGTTTGCAGATTTGAGATCAGCAGGAGTTGCTCCTCCTTATGAGGTGAGTCGGAAGCAAATCTATTTTTTGATCTGAGCGAAAAAAAAGCGTGATACCCTCCCTTGGTATATTTTTCGAAATTTCAAGTCAGCGTTATTACCCACCAGTTAATCCGAGGATTCCGATATTCTGGATTTTGAGTAAGGCCAATAAGAGCTTGAACTGGTCGGAGTTTGATAAGAATAGAACAGAGATTTAATTTTTCAATGCTGCCGTTTGGCATGTTTTTTTTTAGCAAAAGTGACCCTAAGTAAAACGAACGCTGACGGAGAATGAAAAGCAGCAGAGCCAAACGGTTTGCAGATTTGAGATCAGCAGGAGTTGCTCCTCCTTATGAGGTGAGTTGGAAGCAAATCTATTTTTTGATCTGAGCGAAAAAAAAGCGTGATACCCTCCCTTGGTATATTTTTCGAAATTTCAAGTCAGCGTTATTACCCACCAGTTAATCCGAGGATTCCCATATTCTGGATTTTGAGTAAGGCTAATAAGAGCTTGAACTGGTCGGAGTTTGATTAGAATCGAACAGAGATTTAATTTTTCAATGCTGCCGTTTGACATGTTTTTTTTCAGCAAAAGTGACCCTAGTTAAAACGAACGCTGACGGAGAATGAAAAGCAGCAGAGCCAAACGGTTTGCAGATTTGAGATCAGCAGGAGTTGCTCCTCCTTATGAGGTGAGTTGGAAAGAAATCTATTTTTTGATCTGAGCGAAAAAAAAGCGTGATACCCTCCCTTGGTATATTTTTTGAAATTTCAAGTCAGCGTTATTACCCACCAGTTAATCCGAGGATTCCGATATTCTGGATTTTGAGTAAGGCCAATAAGAGCTTGAACTGGTCGGAGTTTGATAAAAATCGAACAGAGATTTAAATTTTCAATGCTGACGTTTGGCATGTTTTTTTTTAGCAAAAGTGACCCTAATTAAAACGAACGCTGACGGAGAATGAAAAGCAGCAGAGCCAAACGGTTTGCAGATTTGAGATCAGCAGAAGTTGCTCCTCCTTATGAGGTGAGTTGGAAGCAAATCTATTTTTTGATCTGAGCGAAAAAAAAGCGTGATACCCTCCCTTGGTATATTTTTCGAAATTTCAAGTCAGCGTTATTACCCACCAGTTAATCCGAGGATTCCGATATTCTGGATTTTGAGTAAGGCCAATAAGAGCTTGAACTGGTCGGAGTTTGATAAGAATCGAACAGAGATTTAATTTTTCAATGCTGCCGTTTGGCATGTTTTTTTTTAGCAAAAGTGACCCTAATAAAACGAACGCTGACGGAGAATGAAAAGCAGCAGAGCCAAACGGTTTGCAGATTTGAGATCAGCAGGAGTTGCTCCTCCTTATGAGGTGAGTTGGAAGCAAATCTATTTTTTGATCTGAGCGAAGAAAAAGCGTGATACCCTCCCTTGGTATATTTTTCGAAATTTCAAGTCAGCGTTATTACCCACCAGTTAATCCGAGGATTCCGATATTCTGGATCTTGAGTAAGGCCAATAAGAGCTTGAAGTGGCCGGAGTTTGATAAGAATCGAACAGAGATTTAAATTTTCAATGCTGCCGTTTGGCATGTTTTTTTTTAGCAAAAGTGACCCTAATTAAAACGTACGCTGACGGAGAATGAAAAGCAGCAGAGCCAAACGGTTTGCAGATTTGAGATCAGCAGGAGTTGCTCTTCCGTATGAGGTGAGTTGGAAGCAAATCTATTTTTTGATCTGAGCGAAAAAAAAGCGTGATACCCTCCCTTGGTATACTTTTCGAAATTCCAAGTCAGCGTTATTACCCACCAGTTAATCCGAGGATTCCGATATTCTGGATTTTGAGTAAGGCCAATAAGAGCTTGAACTGGTCGGAGTTTGATAAGAATCGAACAGAGATTTAATTTTTCAATGCTGCCGTTTGGCATGTTTTTTTTAGCAAAAGTGACCCTAATTAAAACGAACGCTGACGGAGAATGAAAAGCAGCAGAGCCAAACGGTTTGCAGATTTGAGATCAGCAGGAGTTGCTCCTTCTTATGAGGTGAGTTGGAAGCAAATCTATTTTTTGATCTGAGCGAAAAAAAGCGTGATACCCTCCCTTGGTATATTTTTCGAAATTTAAAGTCAGCGTTATTACCCACCAGTTAATCCGAGGATTCCGATATTCTGGATTTTGAGTAAGGCCAATAAGAGCTTGAACTGGTCGGAGTTTGATAAGAATCGAACAGAGATTTACTTTTTCAATGCTGCCGTTTGGCATGTTTTTTTTAGCAAAAGTGACCCTAATTAAAACGAACGCTGACGGAGAATGAAAAGCAGCAGAGCCGAACGGTTTGCAGATTTGAGATCAGCAGGAGTTGCTCCTCCTCATGAGGTGAGTTGGAAGCAAATCCTTTTTTTTGATCTGAGTGAAAAAAAAGCGTGATACCCTCCCTTGGTATATTTTTCGAAATTTCAAGTCAGCAATATTACCCACCAGTTAATCCGAGGATTCCGATATTCTGGATTTTGAGTAAGGCCAATAAGAGCTTGAACTGGTCGGAGTTTGATAAGAATCGAACAGAGATTTAATTTTTCAATGCTGCCGTTTGGCATGTTTTTTTTAGCAAAAGTGACCCTAATTAAAACGAACGCTGACGGAGAATGAAAAGCATCAGAGCCAAACGGTTTGCAGATTTGAGATCAGCAGGAGTTGCTCCTCCTTATGAGGTGAGTTGGAAGCAAATCTATTTTTTGATCTGAGCGAAAAAAAAGCGTGATACCCTCCCTTGGTATATTTTTCGAAATTTCAAGTCAGCGTTATTACCCACCAGTTAATCCGAGGATTCCGATATTCTGGATTTTGAGTAAGGCCAATAAGAGCTTGAAGTGGTCGGAGTTTGATAAGAATCGAACAGAGATTTAATTTTTCAATGCTGCCGTTTGGCATGTTTTTTTTTAGCAAAAGTGACCCTAATTAAAACGAACGCTGACGGAGAATGAAAAGCAGCAGAGCCAAACGGTTTGCAGATTTGAGATCAGCAGGAGTTGCTCCTCCTTATGAGGTGAGTTGGAAGCAAATCTATTTTTTGATGTGAGCGAAAAAAAAGCGTGATACCCTCCCTTGGTATATTTTTCGAAATTTCAAGTCAGCGTTATTACCCACCAGTTAATCCGAGGATTCCGATATTCTGGATTTTGAGTAAGGCCAATAAGAGCTTGAACTGGTCGGAGTTTGATAAGAATCGAACAGAGATTTAATTTTTCAATGCTGCCGTTTGGCATGTTTTTTTTTAGCAAAAGTGACCCTAATTAAAACGAACGCTGACGGAGAATGAAAAGCAGCAGAGCCAAACGGTTTGCAGATTTGAAATCAGCAGGAGTGGCTCCTTCTTATGAGGTGAGTTGGAAGCAAATCTATTTTTTGATCTGAGCGAAAACAAAGCGTGATACCCTCCCTTTGTATATTTTTCGAAATTTCAAGTCAGCGTTATTACCCACCAGTTAATCCGAGGATTCCGATATTCTGGATTTTGAGTAAGGCCAATAAGAGCTTGAACTGGTCGGAGTTTGATAAGAATCGAACAGAGATTTAATTTTTCAATGCTGCCGTTTGGCATGTTTTTTGTTAGCAAAAGTGACCCTAATTAAAACGAACGCTGACGGAGAATGAAAAGCAGCAGAGCCAAACGGTTTGCAGATTTGAGATCAGCAGGAGTTGCTCCTCCTTATGAGGTGAGTTGGAAGCAAATCTATTTTTTGATCTGAGCGAAAAAAAAGCGTGATACCCTCCCTTGGTATATTTTTCGAAAATTCAAGTCAGCGTTATTACCCGCCAGTTAATCCGAGGATTCCGATGTTCTGGATTTTGAGTAAGGCCAATAAGAGCTTGAACTGGTCGGAGTTTGATAAGAATCGAACAGAGATTTAATTTTTCAATGCTGCCGTTTGGCATAATTTTTTTTAGCAAAAGTGACCCTAATTAAAACGAACGCTGACGGAGAATGAAAAGCAGCAGAACCAAACGGTTTGCAGATTTGAGATCAGCAGGAGTTGCTCCTCCTTATGAGGTGAGTTGGAAGCAAATCTATTTTTTGATCTGAGCGAAAAAAAAGCGTGATACCCTCCCTTGGTATATTTTTCGAAATTTCAAGTCAGCGTTATTACCCACCAGTTAATCCGAGGATTCCGATATTCTGGATTTTGAGTAAGGCCAATAAGAGCTTGAACTGGTCGGAGTTTGATAAGAATCGAACAGAGATTTAATTTTTTAATGCTGCCGTTTGGCATGTTTTTTTTTAGCAAAAGTGACCCTAATTAAAACGAACGCTGACGGAGAATGAAAAGCAGCAGAGCCAAACGGTTTGCAGATTTGAGATCAGCAGGAGTTGCTCCTCCTTATGACGTGAGTTGGAAGCAAATCTATTTTTTGATCTGAGCGAAAAAAAAGCGTGATACCCTCCCTTGGTATATTTTTCGAAATTTCAAGTCAGCGTTATTACCCACCAGTTAATCCGAGGATTCCGATATTCTGGATTTTGAGTAAGGCCAATAAGAGCTTGAACTGGTCGGAGTTTGATAAGAATCGAACAGAGATTTATTTTTTCAATGCTGCCGTTCGGCATGTTTTTTTTTAGCAAAAGTGACCCTAATTAAAACGAACGCTGACGGAGAATGAAGAGCAGCAGAGCCAAACGGTTTGCAGATTTGAGATCAGCAGGAGTTGCTCCTCCTTATGAGGTGAGTTGGAAGCAAATCTATTTTTTGATCTGAGCGAAAAAAAAGCGTGATACCCTCTCTTGGTATATTTTTCGAAATTTCAAGTCAGCGTTATTACCCACCAGTTAATCCGAGGATTCCGATATTCTGGATTTTGAGTAAGGCCAATAAGAGCTTGAACTGGTCGGAGTTTGATAAGAATCGAACAGAGATTTAATTTTTCAATGCTGCCGTTTGGCATGTTTTTTTTAGCAAAAGTGACCCTAATTAAAACGAACGCTGACGGAGAATGAAAAGCAGCAGAGCCGAACGGTTTGCAGATTTGAGATCAGCAGGAGTTGCTTCTCCTCATGAGGTGATTTGGAAGCAAATCTATTTTTTGATCTGAGTGAAAAAAAAGCGTGATACCCTCCCTTGGTATATTTTTCGAACTTTCAAGTCAGCGTTATTACCCACCAGTTAATCCGAGGATTCCGATATTCTGGATTTTGAGTAAGGCCAATAAGAGCTTGAAGTGGTCGGAGTTTGGTAAGAATCGAACAGAGATTTAATTTTTCAATGCTGCCATTTGGCATGTTTTTTTTTTAGCAAAAGTGACCCTAATTAAAACGAACGCTGACGGAGAATGAAAAGCAGCAGAGCCAAACGGTTTGCAGATTTGAGATCAGCAGGAGTTGCTCCTCCTTATGAGGTGAGTTGGAAGCAAATCTATTTTTTGATGTGAGCGAAAAAAAAGCGTGATACCCTCCCTTGGTATATTTTTCAAAATTTCAAGTCAGCGTTATTACCCACCAGTTAATCCGAGGATTCCGATATTCTGGATTTTGAGTAAGGCCAATAAGAGCTTGAACTGGTCGGAGTTTGATAAGAATCGAACAGAGATTTAATTTTTCAATTCTGCCGTTTGGCATGTTTTTTTTTAGCAAAAGTGACCCAAATTAAAACGAACGCTGACGGAGAATGAAAAGCAGCAGAGCCAAACGGTTTGCAGATTTGAGATCAGCAGGAGTTGCTCCTCCTTATGAGGTGAGTTGGAAGCAAATCTATTTTTTGATCTGAGCGAAAAAAAAGCGTGATACCCTCCCTTGGTACATTTTTCGAAATTTCCAGTCAGCTTTATTACCCACCAGTTAATCCGAGGATTCCGATATTCTGGATTTTGAGTAAGGCCAATAAGAGCTTGAACTGGTCGGAGTTTGATAAGAATCGAACAGAGATTTAATTTTTCAATGCTGCCGTTTGGCATGTTTTTTTTTAGCAAAAGTGACCCTAATTAAAACGAACGCTTACGCAGATTGAAAAGCAGCAGAGCCAAACGGTTTGCAGATTTGAGATCAGCAGGAGTTGCTCCTCCTTATGAGGTGAGTTGGAAGCAAATCTATTTATGATCCGAGCGAAAAAAAAGCGTGATACCCTCCCTTGGTATATTTTTTGAAATTTCAAGTCAGCGTTATTACCCACCAGTTAATCCGAGGATTCCGATATTCTGGATTTTGAGTAAGGCCAATAAGAGCTTGAACTGGTCGGAGTTTGATAAGAATCGAACAGAGATTTAATTTTTCAATGCTGCCGTTTGGCATGTTTTTTTTTAGCAAAAGTGACCCTAATTAAAACGAACGCTGACGGAGAATGAAAAGCAGCAGAGCCAAACGGTTTGCAGATTTGAAATCAGCAGGAGTTGCTCCTCCTTATGAGGTGAGTTGGAAGCAAATCTATTTTTTGATCTGAGCGAAAAAAAAGCGTGATACCCTCCCTTTGTATATTTTTCGAAATTTCAAGTCAGCGTTATTACCCACCAGTTAATCCGAGGATTCCGATGTTCTGGATTTTGAGTAAGGCCAATAAGAGCTTGAACTGGTCGGAGTTTGATAAGAATCGAACAGAGATTTAATTTTTCAATGCTGCCGTTTGGCATGTTTTTTGTTAGCAAAAGTGACCCTAATTAAAACGAACGCTGACGGAGAATGAAAAGCAGCAGAGCCAAACGGTTTGCAGATTTGAGATCAGCAGGAGTTGCTCCTCCTTATGAGGTGAGTTGGAAGCAAATCTATTTTTTGATCTGAGCGAAAAAAAAGCGTGATACCCTCCCTTGGTAAATTTTTCGAAATTTCAAGTCAGCGTTATTACCCACCAGTTAATCCGAGGATTCCGATGTTCTGGATTTTGAGTAAGGCCAATAAGAGCTTGAACTGGTCGGAGTTTGATAAGAATCAAACAGAGATTTAATTTTTCAATGCTGCCGTTTGGCATGTTTTTTTTTAGCAAAAGTGACCCTAATTAAAACGAACGCTGACGGAGAATGAAAAGCAGCAGAGCCAAACGGTTTGCAGATTTGAGATCAGCAGGAGTTGCTCCTCCTTATGAGGTGAGTTGGAAGCAAATCTATTTTTTGATCTGAGCGAAAAAAAAGCGTGATACCCTCCCTTGGTAAATTTTTCGAAATTTCAAGTCAGCGTTATTACCCACCAGTTAATCCGAGGATTCCGATGTTCTGGATTTTGAGTAAGGCCAATAAGAGCTTGAACTGGTCGGAGTTTGATAAGAATCAAACAGAGATTTAATTTTTCAATGCTGCCGTTTGGCATGTTTTTTTTTAGCAAAAGTGACCCTAATTAAAACGAACGCTGACGGAGAATGAAAAGCAGCAGAGCCAAACGGTTTGCAGATTTGAGATCAGCAGGAGTTGCTCCTCCTTATGAGGTGAGTTGGAAGCAAATCTATTTTTTGATCTGAGCGAAAAAAAAGCGTGATACCCTCCCTTGGTATATTTTTCGAAATTTCAAGTCAGCGTTATTACCCACCAGTTAATCCGAGGATTCCGATATTCTGGATTTTGAGTAAGGCCAATAAGAGCTTGAACTGGTCGGAGTTTGATAAGAATCGAACAGAGATTTAATTTTTCAATGCTGCCGTTTGGCATGTTTTTTTTTAGCAAAAGTGACCCAAATTAAAACGAACGCTGACGGAGAATGAAAAGCAGCAGAGCCAAACGGTTTGCAGATTTGAGATCAGCAGGAGTTGCTCCTCCTTATGAGGTGAGTCGGAAGCAAATCTATTTTTTGATCTGAGCGAAAAAAAAGCGTGATACCCTCCCTTGGTATATTTTTCGAAATTTCAAGTCAGCGTTATTACCCACCAGTTAATCCGAGGATTCCGATATTCTGGATTTTGAGTAAGGCCAATAAGAGCTTGAACTGGTCGGAGTTTGATAAGAATCGAACAGAGATTTAATTTTTCAATGCTGCCGTTTGGCATGTTTTTTTTTAGCAAAAGTGACCCTAATTAAAACGAACGCTGACGGAGAATGAAAAGCAGCAGAGCCAAACAGTTTGCAGATTTGAGATCAGCAGGAGTTGCTCCTCCTTATGAGGTGAGTTGGAAGCAAATCTATTTTTTGATCTGAGCGAAAAAAAAGCGTGATACCCTCCCTTGGTATATTTTTCGAAATTTCAAGTCAGCGTTATTACCCACCAGTTAATCCGAGGATTCCGATATTCTGGATTTTGAGTAAGGCCAATAAGAGCTTGAACTGGTCGGAGTTTGATAAGAATCGAACAGAGATTTAATTTGTCAATGCTGATGTTTGGCATGTTTTTTTTTAGCAAAAGTGACCCTAATTAAAACGAACGCTGACGGAGGATGAAAAGCAGCAGAGCCAAACGGTTTGCAGATTTGAGATCAGCAGGAGTTGCTCTTCCTTATGAGGTGAGTTGGAAGCAAATCTATTTTTTGATCTGAGCGAAAAAAAAGCGTGATACCCTCCCTTGGTATATTTTTCGAAATTTCAAGTCAGCGTTATTACCCACCAGTTAATCCGAGGATTCCGATATTATGGATTTTGAGTAAGGCCAATAAGAGCTTGAACTGGTCGGAGTTTGATAAGTATCGAACAGAGATTTAATTTTTCAATGCTGCCGTTTGGCATGTTTTTTTTTAGCAAAAGTGACCCAAATTATAACGAACGCTGACGGAGAATGAAAAGCAGCAGAGCCAAACGGTTTGCAGATTTGAGATCAGCAGGAGTTGCTCCTCCTTATGAGGTGAGTCGGAAGCAAATCTATTTTTTGATCTGAGCGAAAAAAAAGCGTGATACCCTCCCTTGGTATATTTTTCGAAATTTCCAGTCAGCGTTATTACCCACCAGTTAATCCGAGGATTCCGATATTCTGGATTTTGAGTAAGGCCAATAAGAGCTTGAACTCGTCGGAGTTTGATAAGAATCGAACAGAGATTTAATTTTTCAATGCTGCCGTTTGGCATGTTTTTTTTTAGCAAAAGTGACCCTAATTAAAACGAACGCTGACGGAGAATGAAAAGCAGCAGAGCCAAACGGTTTGCAGATTTGAAATCAGCAGGAGTTGCTCCTCCTTATGAGGTGAGTTGGAAGCAAATCAATTTTTTGATCTGAGCGAAAAAAAAGCGTGATACCTTCCCTTTGTATATTTTTCGAAATTTCAAGTCAGCGTTATTACCCACCAGTTAATCCGAGGATTCTGATATTCTGGATTTTGAGTAAGGCCAATAAGAGCTTGAACTGGTCGGAGTTTGATGAGAATCGAACAGAGATTTAATTTTTCAATGCTGCCGTTTGGCATGTTTTTTGTTAGCAAAAGTGACCCTAATTAAAACGAACGCTGACGGAGAATGAAAAGCAGCAGAGCCAAACGGGTTGCAGATTTGAGATCAGCAGGAGTTGTTCCTCCTTATGAGGTGAGTTGGAAGCAAATCTATTTTTTGATCTGAGCGAAAAAAAAGCGTGATACCCTCCCTTGGTAAATTTTTCGAAATTTCAAGTCAGCGTTATTACCCACCGGTTAATCCGAGGATTCCGATGTTCTGGATTTTGAGTAAGGCCAATAAGAGCTTGAACTGGTCGGAGTTTGATAAGAATCGAACAGAGATTTAATTTTTCAATGCTGCCGTTTGGCATGTTTTTTTTTAGCAAAAGTGACCCTAATTAAAACGAACGCTGACGGAGAATGAAAAGCAGCAGAGCCAAACGGTTTGCAGATTTGAGATCAGCAGGAGTTGCTCCTCCTTATGAGGTGAGTGGTAAGCAAATCTATTTTTTGATCTGAGCGAAAAAAAAGCGTGATACCCTCCCTTGGTATATTTTTCGAAATTTCAAGTCAGCGTTATTACCCACCAGTTAATCCGAGGATTCCGATATTCTGGATTTTGAGTAAGGCCAATAAGAGCTTGAACTGGTCGGAGTTTGATAAGAATCGAACAGAGATTTAATTTTTCAATGCTGCCGTTTGGCATGTTTTTTTTTAGCAAAAGTGACCCAAATTAAAACGAACGCTGACGGAGAATGAAAACCAGCAGAGCCAAACGGTTTGCAGATTTGAGATCAGCAGGAGTTGCTCCTCCTTATGAGGTGAGTCGGAAGCAAATCTATTTTTTGATCTGAGCGAAAAAAAAGCGTGATACCCTCCCTTGGTATATTTTTCGAAATTTCAAGTCAGCGTTATTACCCACCAGTTAATCCGAGGATTCCGATATTCTGGATTTTGAGTAAGGCCAATAAGAGCTTGAACTGGTCGGAGTTTGATGAGAATCGAACAGAGATTTAATTTTTCAATTCTGCCGTTTGGCATGTTTTTTTTTAGCAAAAGTGACCCAAATTAAAACGAACGCTGACGGAGAATGAAAAGCAGCAGAGCCAAACGGTTTGCAGATTTGAGATCAGCAGGAGTTGCTCCTCCTTATGAGGTGAGTTGGAAGCAAATCTATTTTTTGATCTGAGCGAAAAAAAAGCGTGATACCCTCCCTTGGTACATTTTTCGAAATTTCCAGTCAGCTTTATTACCCACCAGTTAATCCGAGGATTCCGATATTCTGGATTTTGAGTAAGGCCAATAAGAGCTTGAACTGGTCGGAGTTTGATAAGAATCGAACAGAGATTTAATTTTTCAATGCTGCCGTTTGGCATGTTTTTTTTTAGCAAAAGTGACCCTAATTAAAACGAACGCTTACGCAGAATGAAAAGCAGCAGAGCCAAACGGTTTGCAGATTTGAGATCAGCAGGAGTTGCTCCTCCTTATGAGGTGAGTTGGAAGCAAATCTATTTATGATCTGAGCGAAAAAAAAGCGTGATACCCTCCCTTGGTATATTTTTCGAAATTTCAAGTCAGCGTTATTACCCACCAGTTAATCCGAGGATTCCGATATTCTGGATTTTGAGTAAGGCCAATAAGAGCTTGAACTGGTCGGAGTTTGATAAGAATCGAACAGAGATTTAATTTTTCAATGCTGCCGTTTGGCATGTTTTTTTTTAGCAAAAGTGACCCTAATTAAAACGAACGCTGACGGAGAATGAAAAGCAGCAGAGCCAAACGGTTTGCAGATTTGAAATCAGCAGGAGTTGCTCCTCCTTATGAGGTGAGTTGGAAGCAAATCTATTTTTTGATCTGAGCGAAAAAAAAGCGTGATACCCTCCCTTTGTATATTTTTCGAAATTTCAAGTCAGCGTTATTACCCACCAGTTAATCCGAGGATTCTGATATTCTGGATTTAGAGTAAGGCCAATAAGAGCTTGAACTGGTCGGAGTTTGATGAGAATCGAATAGAGATTTAATTTTTCAATGCTGCCGTTTGGCATGTTTTTTGTTAGCAAAAGTGACCCTAATTAAAACGAACGCTGACGGAGAATGAAAAGTAGCAGAGCCAAACGGTTTGCAGATTTGAGATCAGCAGGAGTTGCTCCTCCTTATGAGGTGAGTTGGAAGCAAATCTATTTTTTGATCTGAGCGAAAAAAAAGCATGATACCCTCCCTTGGTAAATTTTTCGAAATTTCAAGTCAGCGTTATTACCCACCAGTTAATCCGAGGATTCCGATGTTCTGGATTTTGAGTAAGGCCAATAAGAGCTTGAACTGGTCGGAGTTTGATAAGAATCGAACAGAGATTTAATTTTTCAATGCTGCCGTTTGGCATGTTTTTTTTTAGCAAAAGTGACCCTAATTAAAACGAACGCTGACGGAGAATGAAAAGCAGCAGAGCCAAACACTTTGCAGATTTGAGATCAGCAGGAGTTGCTCCTCCTTATGAGGTGAGTTGGAAGCAAATCTATTTTTTGATCTGAGCGAAAAAAAAGCGTGATACCCTCCCTTTGTATATTTTTCGAAATTTCAAGTCAGCGTTATTACCCACCAGTTAATCCGAGGATTCTGATATTCTGGATTTTGAGTAAGGCCAATAAGAGCTTGAACTGGTCGGAGTTTGATGAGAATCGAACAGAGATTTAATTTTTCAATGCTGCCGTTTGGCATGTTTTTTGTTAGCAAAAGTGACCCTAATTAAAACGAACGCTGACGGAGAATGAAAAGCAGCAGAGCCAAACGGTTTGCAGATTTGAGATCAGCAGGAGTTGCTCCTCCTTATGAGGTGAGTTGGAAGCAAATCTATTTTTTGATCTGAGCGAAAAAAAAGCGTGATACCCTCCCTTGGTAAATTTTTCGAAATTTCAAGTCAGCGTTATTACCCACCAGTTAATCCGAGGATTCCGATGTTCTGGATTTTGAGTAAGGCCAATAAGAGCTTGAACTGGTCGGAGTTTGATAAGAATCGAACAGAGATTTAATTTTTCAATGCTGCCGTTTGGCATGTTTTTTTTTAGCAAAAGTGACCCTAATTAAAACGAACGCTGACGGAGAATGAAAAGCAGCAGAGCCAAACGGTTTGCAGATTTGAGATCAGCAGGAGTTGCTCCTCCTTATGAGGTGAGTTGGAAGCAAATCTATTTTTTGATCTGAGCGAAAAAAAAGCGTGATACCCTCCCTTGGTATATTATTCGAAATTTCAAGTCAGCGTTATTACCCACCAGTTAATCCGAGGATTCCGATATTCTGGATTTTGAGTAAGGCCAATAAGAGCTTGAACTGGTCGGAGTTTGATAAGAATCGAACAGAGATTTAATTTTTCAATGCTGCCGTTTGGCATGTTTTTTTTTAGCAAAAGTGACCCAAATTAAAACGAACGCTGACGGAGAATGAAAAGCAGCAGAGCCAAACGGTTTGCAGATTTGAGATCAGCAGGAGTTGCTCCTCCTTATGAGGTGAGTCGGAAGCAAATCTATTTTTTGATCTGAGCGAAAAAAAAGCGTGATACCCTCCCTTGGTATATTTTTCGAAATTTCAAGTCAGCGTTATTACCCACCAGTTAATCCGAGGATTCCGATATTCTGGATTTTGAGTAAGGCCAATAAGAGCTTGAACTGGTCGGAGTTTGATAAGAATCGAACAGAGATTTAATTTTTCAATGCTGCCGTTTGGCACGTTTTTTTTTAGCAAAAGTGACCCTAATTAAAACGAACGCTGACGGAGAATGAAAAGCAGCAGAGCCAAACGGTTTGCAGATTTGAGATCAGCAGGAGTTGCTCCTCCTTATGAGGTGAGTTGGAAGCAAATCTATTTTTTGATCTGAGCGAAAAAAAAGCGTGATACCCTCCCTTGGTATATTTTTCGAAATTTCAAGTCAGCGTTATTACCCACCAGTTAATCCGAGGATTCCGATATTCTGGATTTTGAGTAAGGCCAATAAGAGCTTGAACTGGTCGGAGTTTGATAAGAATCGAACAGAGATTTAATTTGTCAATGCTGATGTTTGGCATGTTTTTTTTTAGCAAAAGTGACCCTAATTAAAACGAACGCTGACGGAGGATGAAAAACAGCAGAGCCAAACGGTTTGCAGATTTGAGATCAGCAGGAGTTGCTCCTCCTTATGAGGTGAGTTGGAAGCAAATCTATTTTTTGATCTGAGCGAAAAAAAAGCGTGATACCCTCCCTTGGTATATTTTTCGAAATTTCAAGTCAGCGTTATTACCCACCAGTTAATCCGAGGATTCCGATATTCTGGATTTTGAGTAAGGCCAATAAGAGCTTGAACTGGTCGGAGTTTGATAAGTATCGAACAGAGATTTAATTTTTCAATGCTGCCGTTTGGCATGTTTTTTTTAGCAAAAGTGACCCAAATTATAACGAACGCTGACGGAGAATGAAAAGCAGCAGAGCCAAACGGTTTGCAGATTTGACATCAGCAGGAGTTGCTCCTCCTTATGAGGTGAGTCGGAAGCAAATCTATTTTTTGATCTGAGCGAAAAAAAAGCGTTATACCCTCCCTTGGTATATTTTTCGAAATTTCAAGTCAGCGTTATTACCCACCAGTTAATCCGAGGATTCCGATATTCTGGATTTTGAGTAAGGCCAATAAGAGCTTGAACTCGTCGGAGTTTGATAAGAATCGAACAGAGATTTAATTTTTCAATTCTGCCGTTTGGCATGTTTTTTTTTAGCAAAAGTGACCCTAATTAAAACGAACGCTGACTGAGAATGAAAAGCAGCAGAGCCAAACGGTTTGCAGATTTGAAATCAGCAGGAGTTGCTCCTCCTTATGAGGTGAGTTGGAAGCAAATCTATTTTTTGATCTGAGCGAAAAAAAAGCGTGATACCCTCCCTTTGTATATTTTTCGAAATTTCAAGTCAGCGTTATTACCCACCAGTTAATCCGAGGATTCTGATATTCTGGATTTTGAGTAAGGCCAATAAGAGCTTGAACTGGTCGGAGTTTGATGAGAATCGAACAGAGATTTAATTTTTCAATGCTGCTGTTTGGCATGTTTTTTGTTAGCAAAAGTGACCCTAATTAAAACGAACGCTGACGGAGAATGAAAAGCAGCAGAGCCAAACGGTTTGCAGATTTGAGATCAGCAGGAGTTGCTCCTCCTTATGAGGTGAGTTGGAAGCAAATCTATTTTTTGATCTGAGCGAAAAAAAAGCGTGATACCCTCCCTTGGTAAATTTTTCGAAATTTCAAGTCAGCGTTATTACCCACCAGTTAATCCGAGGATTCCGATGTTCTGGATTTTGAGTAAGGCCAATAAGAGCTTGAACTGGTCGGAGTTTGATAAGAATCGAACAGAGATTTAATTTTTCAATGCTGCCGTTTGGCATGTTTTTTTTTAGCAAAAGTGACCCTAATTAAAACGAACGCTGACGGAGAATGAAAAGCAGCAGAGCCAAACGGTTTGCAGATTTGAGATCAGCAGGAGTTGCTCCTCCTTATGAGGTGAGTTGGAAGCAAATCTATTTTTTGATCTGAGCGAAAAAAAAGCGTGATACCCTCCCTTGGTATATTTTTCGAAATTTCAAGTCAGCGTTATTACCCACCAGTAAATCCGAGGATTCCGATATTCTGGATTTTGAGTAAGGCCAATAAGAGCTTGAACTGGTCGGAGTTTGATAAGAATCGAACAGAGATTTACTTTTTCAATGCTGCCGTTTGGCATGTTTTTTTTTAGCAAAAGTGACCCAAATTAAAACGAACGCTGACGGAGAATGAAAAGCAGCAGAGCCAAACGGTTTGCAGATTTGAGATCAGCAGGAGTTGCTCCTCCTTATGAGGTGAGTCGGAAGCAAATCCATTTTTTGATCTGAGCGAAAAAAAAGCGTGATACCCTCCCTTGGTATATTTTTCGAAATTTCAAGTTAGCGTTATTACCCACCAGTTAATCCGAGGATTCCGATATTCTGGATTTTGAGTAAGGCCAATAAGAGCTTGAACTGGTCGGAGTTTGATAAGAATCGAACAGAGATTTAATTTTTCAATGCTGCCGTTTGGCATGTTTTTTGTTAGCAAAAGTGACCCTAATTAAAACGAACGCTGACGGAGAATGAAAAGCAGCAGAGCCAAACGGTTTGCAGATTTGAGATCAGCAGGAGTTGCTCCTCCTTATGAGGTGAGTTGGAAGCAAATCTATTTTTTGATCTGAGCGAAAAAAAAGGGTGATACCCTCCCTTGGTAAATTTTTCGAAATTTCAAGTCAGCGTTATTACCCACCAGTTAATCCGAGGATTCCGATGTTCTGGATTTTGAGTAAGGCCAATAAGAGCTTGAACTGGTCGGAGTTTGATAAGAATCGAACAGAGATTTAATTTTTCAATGCTGCCGTTTGGCATGTTTTTTTTTAGCAAAAGTGACCCTAATTAAAACGAACGCTGACGGAGAATGAAAAGCAGCAGAGCCAAACGGTTTGCAGATTTGAGATCAGCAGGAGTTGCTCCTCCTTATGAGGTGAGTTGGAAGCAAATCTATTTTTTGATCTGAGCGAAAAAAAAGCGTGATACCCTCCCTTGGTATATTTTTCGAAATTTCAAGTCAGAGTTATTACCCACCAGTAAATCCGAGGATTCCGATATTCTGGATTTTGAGTAAGGCCAATAAGAGCTTGAACTGGTCGGAGTTTGATAAGAATCGAACAGAGATTTACTTTTTCAATGCTGCCGTTTGGCATGTTTTTTTTTAGCAAAAGTGACCCAAATTAAAACGAACGCTGACGGAGAATGAAAAGCAGCAGAGCCAAACGGTTTGCAGATTTGAGATCAGCAGGAGTTGCTCCTCCTTATGAGGTGAGTCGGAAGCAAATCCATTTTTTGATCTGAGCGAAAAAAAAGGGTGATACCCTCCCTTGGTAAATTTTTCGAAATTTCAAGTCAGCGTTATTACCCACCAGTTAATCCGAGGATTCCGATGTTCTGGATTTTGAGTAAGGCCAATAAGAGCTTGAACTGGTCGGAGTTTGATAAGAATCGAACAGAGATTTAATTTTTCAATGCTGCCGTTTGGCATGTTTTTTTTTAGCAAAAGTGACCCTAATTAAAACGAACGCTGACGGAGAATGAAAAGCAGCAGAGCCAAACGGTTTGCAGATTTGAGATCAGCAGGAGTTGCTCCTCCTTATGAGGTGAGTCGGAAGCAAATCTATTTTTTGATCTGAGCGAAAAAAAAGCGTGATACCCTCCCTTGGTATATTTTTCGAAATTTCAAGTCAGCGTTATTACCCACCAGTTAATCCGAGGATTCCGATATTCTGGATTTTGAGTAAGGCCAATAAGAGCTTGAACTGGTCGGAGTTTGATAAGAATCGAACAGAGATTTAATTTTTCAATGCTGCCGTTTGGCATGTTTTTTTTTAGCAAAAGTGACCCAAATTAAAACGAACGCTGACGGAGAATGAAAAGCAGCAGAGCCAAACGGTTTGCAGATTTGAGATCAGCAGGAGTTGCTCCTCCTTATGAGGTGAGTCGGAAGCAAATCTATTTTTTGATCTGAGCGAAAAAAAAGCGTGATACCCTCCCTTGGTATATTTTTCGAAATTTCAAGTCAGCGTTATTACCCACCAGTTAATCCGAGGATTCCGATATTCTGGATTTTGAGTAAGGCCAATAAGAGCTTGAACTGGTCGGAGTTTGATAAGAATCGAACAGAGATTTAATTTTTCAATGCTGCCGTTTGGCACGTTTTTTTTTAGCAAAAGTGACCCTAATTAAAACGAACGCTGACGGAGAATGAAAAGCAGCAGAGCCAAACGGTTTGCAGATTTGAGATCAGCAGGAGTTGCTCCTCCTTATGAGGTGAGTTGGAAGCAAATCTATTTTTTGATCTGAGCGAAAAAAAAGCGTGATACCCTCCCTTGGTATATTTTTCGAAATTTCAAGTCAGCGTTATTACCCACCAGTTAATCCGAGGATTCCGATATTCTGGATTTTGAGTAAGGCCAATAAGAGCTTGAACTGGTCGGAGTTTGATAAGAATCGAACAGAGATTTAATTTGTCAATGCTGATGTTTGGCATGTTTTTTTTTAGCAAAAGTGACCCTAATTAAAACGAACGCTGACGGAGGATGAAAAACAGCAGAGCCAAACGGTTTGCAGATTTGAGATCAGCAGGAGTTGCTCCTCCTTATGAGGTGAGTTGGAAGCAAATCTATTTTTTGATCTGAGCGAAAAAAAAGCGTGATACCCTCCCTTGGTATATTTTTCGAAATTTCAAGTCAGCGTTATTACCCACCAGTTAATCCGAGGATTCCGATATTCTGGATTTTGAGTAAGGCCAATAAGAGCTTGAACTGGTCGGAGTTTGATAAGTATCGAACAGAGATTTAATTTTTCAATGCTGCCGTTTGGCATGTTTTTTTTAGCAAAAGTGACCCAAATTATAACGAACGCTGACGGAGAATGAAAAGCAGCAGAGCCAAACGGTTTGCAGATTTGACATCAGCAGGAGTTGCTCCTCCTTATGAGGTGAGTCGGAAGCAAATCTATTTTTTGATCTGAGCGAAAAAAAAGCGTTATACCCTCCCTTGGTATATTTTTCGAAATTTCAAGTCAGCGTTATTACCCACCAGTTAATCCGAGGATTCCGATATTCTGGATTTTGAGTAAGGCCAATAAGAGCTTGAACTCGTCGGAGTTTGATAAGAATCGAACAGAGATTTAATTTTTCAATTCTGCCGTTTGGCATGTTTTTTTTTAGCAAAAGTGACCCTAATTAAAACGAACGCTGACTGAGAATGAAAAGCAGCAGAGCCAAACGGTTTGCAGATTTGAAATCAGCAGGAGTTGCTCCTCCTTATGAGGTGAGTTGGAAGCAAATCTATTTTTTGATCTGAGCGAAAAAAAAGCGTGATACCCTCCCTTTGTATATTTTTCGAAATTTCAAGTCAGCGTTATTACCCACCAGTTAATCCGAGGATTCTGATATTCTGGATTTTGAGTAAGGCCAATAAGAGCTTGAACTGGTCGGAGTTTGATGAGAATCGAACAGAGATTTAATTTTTCAATGCTGCTGTTTGGCATGTTTTTTGTTAGCAAAAGTGACCCTAATTAAAACGAACGCTGACGGAGAATGAAAAGCAGCAGAGCCAAACGGTTTGCAGATTTGAGATCAGCAGGAGTTGCTCCTCCTTATGAGGTGAGTTGGAAGCAAATCTATTTTTTGATCTGAGCGAAAAAAAAGCGTGATACCCTCCCTTGGTAAATTTTTCGAAATTTCAAGTCAGCGTTATTACCCACCAGTTAATCCGAGGATTCCGATGTTCTGGATTTTGAGTAAGGCCAATAAGAGCTTGAACTGGTCGGAGTTTGATAAGAATCGAACAGAGATTTAATTTTTCAATGCTGCCGTTTGGCATGTTTTTTTTTAGCAAAAGTGACCCTAATTAAAACGAACGCTGACGGAGAATGAAAAGCAGCAGAGCCAAACGGTTTGCAGATTTGAGATCAGCAGGAGTTGCTCCTCCTTATGAGGTGAGTTGGAAGCAAATCTATTTTTTGATCTGAGCGAAAAAAAAGCGTGATACCCTCCCTTGGTATATTTTTCGAAATTTCAAGTCAGCGTTATTACCCACCAGTAAATCCGAGGATTCCGATATTCTGGATTTTGAGTAAGGCCAATAAGAGCTTGAACTGGTCGGAGTTTGATAAGAATCGAACAGAGATTTACTTTTTCAATGCTGCCGTTTGGCATGTTTTTTTTTAGCAAAAGTGACCCAAATTAAAACGAACGCTGACGGAGAATGAAAAGCAGCAGAGCCAAACGGTTTGCAGATTTGAGATCAGCAGGAGTTGCTCCTCCTTATGAGGTGAGTCGGAAGCAAATCCATTTTTTGATCTGAGCGAAAAAAAAGCGTGATACCCTCCCTTGGTATATTTTTCGAAATTTCAAGTTAGCGTTATTACCCACCAGTTAATCCGAGGATTCCGATATTCTGGATTTTGAGTAAGGCCAATAAGAGCTTGAACTGGTCGGAGTTTGATAAGAATCGAACAGAGATTTAATTTTTCAATGCTGCCGTTTGGCATGTTTTTTGTTAGCAAAAGTGACCCTAATTAAAACGAACGCTGACGGAGAATGAAAAGCAGCAGAGCCAAACGGTTTGCAGATTTGAGATCAGCAGGAGTTGCTCCTCCTTATGAGGTGAGTTGGAAGCAAATCTATTTTTTGATCTGAGCGAAAAAAAAGGGTGATACCCTCCCTTGGTAAATTTTTCGAAATTTCAAGTCAGCGTTATTACCCACCAGTTAATCCGAGGATTCCGATGTTCTGGATTTTGAGTAAGGCCAATAAGAGCTTGAACTGGTCGGAGTTTGATAAGAATCGAACAGAGATTTAATTTTTCAATGCTGCCGTTTGGCATGTTTTTTTTTAGCAAAAGTGACCCTAATTAAAACGAACGCTGACGGAGAATGAAAAGCAGCAGAGCCAAACGGTTTGCAGATTTGAGATCAGCAGGAGTTGCTCCTCCTTATGAGGTGAGTTGGAAGCAAATCTATTTTTTGATCTGAGCGAAAAAAAAGCGTGATACCCTCCCTTGGTATATTTTTCGAAATTTCAAGTCAGAGTTATTACCCACCAGTAAATCCGAGGATTCCGATATTCTGGATTTTGAGTAAGGCCAATAAGAGCTTGAACTGGTCGGAGTTTGATAAGAATCGAACAGAGATTTACTTTTTCAATGCTGCCGTTTGGCATGTTTTTTTTTAGCAAAAGTGACCCAAATTAAAACGAACGCTGACGGAGAATGAAAAGCAGCAGAGCCAAACGGTTTGCAGATTTGAGATCAGCAGGAGTTGCTCCTCCTTATGAGGTGAGTCGGAAGCAAATCCATTTTTTGATCTGAGCGAAAAAAAAGGGTGATACCCTCCCTTGGTAAATTTTTCGAAATTTCAAGTCAGCGTTATTACCCACCAGTTAATCCGAGGATTCCGATGTTCTGGATTTTGAGTAAGGCCAATAAGAGCTTGAACTGGTCGGAGTTTGATAAGAATCGAACAGAGATTTAATTTTTCAATGCTGCCGTTTGGCATGTTTTTTTTTAGCAAAAGTGACCCTAATTAAAACGAACGCTGACGGAGAATGAAAAGCAGCAGAGCCAAACGGTTTGCAGATTTGAGATCAGCAGGAGTTGCTCCTCCTTATGAGGTGAGTCGGAAGCAAATCTATTTTTTGATCTGAGCGAAAAAAAAGCGTGATACCCTCCCTTGGTATATTTTTCGAAATTTCAAGTCAGCGTTATTACCCACCAGTTAATCCGAGGATTCCGATATTCTGGATTTTGAGTAAGGCCAATAAGAGCTTGAACTGGTCGGAGTTTGATAAGAATCGAACAGAGATTTAATTTTTCAATGCTGCCGTTTGGCACGTTTTTTTTTAGCAAAAGTGACCCTAATTAAAACGAACGCTGACGGAGAATGAAAAGCAGCAGAGCCAAACGGTTTGCAGATTTGAGATCAGCAGGAGTTGCTCCTCCTTATGAGGTGAGTTGGAAGCAAATCTATTTTTTGATCTGAGCGAAAAAAAAGCGTGATACCCTCCCTTGGTATATTTTTCGAAATTTCAAGTCAGCGTTATTACCCACCAGTTAATCCGAGGATTCCGATATTCTGGATTTTGAGTAAGGCCAATAAGAGCTTGAACTGGTCGGAGTTTGATAAGAATCGAACAGAGATTTAATTTGTCAATGCTGATGTTTGGCATGTTTTTTTTTAGCAAAAGTGACCCTAATTAAAACGAACGCTGACGGAGGATGAAAAACAGCAGAGCCAAACGGTTTGCAGATTTGAGATCAGCAGGAGTTGCTCCTCCTTATGAGGTGAGTTGGAAGCAAATCTATTTTTTGATCTGAGCGAAAAAAAAGCGTGATACCCTCCCTTGGTATATTTTTCGAAATTTCAAGTCAGCGTTATTACCCACCAGTTAATCCGAGGATTCCGATATTCTGGATTTTGAGTAAGGCCAATAAGAGCTTGAACTGGTCGGAGTTTGATAAGTATCGAACAGAGATTTAATTTTTCAATGCTGCCGTTTGGCATGTTTTTTTTAGCAAAAGTGACCCAAATTATAACGAACGCTGACGGAGAATGAAAAGCAGCAGAGCCAAACGGTTTGCAGATTTGACATCAGCAGGAGTTGCTCCTCCTTATGAGGTGAGTCGGAAGCAAATCTATTTTTTGATCTGAGCGAAAAAAAAGCGTTATACCCTCCCTTGGTATATTTTTCGAAATTTCAAGTCAGCGTTATTACCCACCAGTTAATCCGAGGATTCCGATATTCTGGATTTTGAGTAAGGCCAATAAGAGCTTGAACTCGTCGGAGTTTGATAAGAATCGAACAGAGATTTAATTTTTCAATTCTGCCGTTTGGCATGTTTTTTTTTAGCAAAAGTGACCCTAATTAAAACGAACGCTGACTGAGAATGAAAAGCAGCAGAGCCAAACGGTTTGCAGATTTGAAATCAGCAGGAGTTGCTCCTCCTTATGAGGTGAGTTGGAAGCAAATCTATTTTTTGATCTGAGCGAAAAAAAAGCGTGATACCCTCCCTTTGTATATTTTTCGAAATTTCAAGTCAGCGTTATTACCCACCAGTTAATCCGAGGATTCTGATATTCTGGATTTTGAGTAAGGCCAATAAGAGCTTGAACTGGTCGGAGTTTGATGAGAATCGAACAGAGATTTAATTTTTCAATGCTGCTGTTTGGCATGTTTTTTGTTAGCAAAAGTGACCCTAATTAAAACGAACGCTGACGGAGAATGAAAAGCAGCAGAGCCAAACGGTTTGCAGATTTGAGATCAGCAGGAGTTGCTCCTCCTTATGAGGTGAGTTGGAAGCAAATCTATTTTTTGATCTGAGCGAAAAAAAAGCGTGATACCCTCCCTTGGTAAATTTTTCGAAATTTCAAGTCAGCGTTATTACCCACCAGTTAATCCGAGGATTCCGATGTTCTGGATTTTGAGTAAGGCCAATAAGAGCTTGAACTGGTCGGAGTTTGATAAGAATCGAACAGAGATTTAATTTTTCAATGCTGCCGTTTGGCATGTTTTTTTTTAGCAAAAGTGACCCTAATTAAAACGAACGCTGACGGAGAATGAAAAGCAGCAGAGCCAAACGGTTTGCAGATTTGAGATCAGCAGGAGTTGCTCCTCCTTATGAGGTGAGTTGGAAGCAAATCTATTTTTTGATCTGAGCGAAAAAAAAGCGTGATACCCTCCCTTGGTATATTTTTCGAAATTTCAAGTCAGCGTTATTACCCACCAGTAAATCCGAGGATTCCGATATTCTGGATTTTGAGTAAGGCCAATAAGAGCTTGAACTGGTCGGAGTTTGATAAGAATCGAACAGAGATTTACTTTTTCAATGCTGCCGTTTGGCATGTTTTTTTTTAGCAAAAGTGACCCAAATTAAAACGAACGCTGACGGAGAATGAAAAGCAGCAGAGCCAAACGGTTTGCAGATTTGAGATCAGCAGGAGTTGCTCCTCCTTATGAGGTGAGTCGGAAGCAAATCCATTTTTTGATCTGAGCGAAAAAAAAGCGTGATACCCTCCCTTGGTATATTTTTCGAAATTTCAAGTTAGCGTTATTACCCACCAGTTAATCCGAGGATTCCGATATTCTGGATTTTGAGTAAGGCCAATAAGAGCTTGAACTGGTCGGAGTTTGATAAGAATCGAACAGAGATTTAATTTTTCAATGCTGCCGTTTGGCATGTTTTTTGTTAGCAAAAGTGACCCTAATTAAAACGAACGCTGACGGAGAATGAAAAGCAGCAGAGCCAAACGGTTTGCAGATTTGAGATCAGCAGGAGTTGCTCCTCCTTATGAGGTGAGTTGGAAGCAAATCTATTTTTTGATCTGAGCGAAAAAAAAGGGTGATACCCTCCCTTGGTAAATTTTTCGAAATTTCAAGTCAGCGTTATTACCCACCAGTTAATCCGAGGATTCCGATGTTCTGGATTTTGAGTAAGGCCAATAAGAGCTTGAACTGGTCGGAGTTTGATAAGAATCGAACAGAGATTTAATTTTTCAATGCTGCCGTTTGGCATGTTTTTTTTTAGCAAAAGTGACCCTAATTAAAACGAACGCTGACGGAGAATGAAAAGCAGCAGAGCCAAACGGTTTGCAGATTTGAGATCAGCAGGAGTTGCTCCTCCTTATGAGGTGAGTTGGAAGCAAATCTATTTTTTGATCTGAGCGAAAAAAAAGCGTGATACCCTCCCTTGGTATATTTTTCGAAATTTCAAGTCAGAGTTATTACCCACCAGTAAATCCGAGGATTCCGATATTCTGGATTTTGAGTAAGGCCAATAAGAGCTTGAACTGGTCGGAGTTTGATAAGAATCGAACAGAGATTTACTTTTTCAATGCTGCCGTTTGGCATGTTTTTTTTTAGCAAAAGTGACCCAAATTAAAACGAACGCTGACGGAGAATGAAAAGCAGCAGAGCCAAACGGTTTGCAGATTTGAGATCAGCAGGAGTTGCTCCTCCTTATGAGGTGAGTCGGAAGCAAATCCATTTTTTGATCTGAGCGAAAAAAAAGGGTGATACCCTCCCTTGGTAAATTTTTCGAAATTTCAAGTCAGCGTTATTACCCACCAGTTAATCCGAGGATTCCGATGTTCTGGATTTTGAGTAAGGCCAATAAGAGCTTGAACTGGTCGGAGTTTGATAAGAATCGAACAGAGATTTAATTTTTCAATGCTGCCGTTTGGCATGTTTTTTTTTAGCAAAAGTGACCCTAATTAAAACGAACGCTGACGGAGAATGAAAAGCAGCAGAGCCAAACGGTTTGCAGATTTGAGATCAGCAGGAGTTGCTCCTCCTTATGAGGTGAGTTGGAAGCAAATCTATTTTTCGATCTGAGCGAAAAAAAAGCGTGATACCCTCCCTTGGTATATTTTTCGAAATTTCAAGTCAGCGTTATTACCCACCAGTTTATCCGAGGATTCCGATATTCTGGATTTTGAGTAAGGCCAATAAGAGCTTGAACTGGTCGGAGTTTGATAAGAATCGAACAGAGATTTAATTTTTCAATGCTGCCGTTTGGCATGTTTTTTTTTAGCAAAAGTGACCCAAATTAAAACGAACGCTGACGGAGAATGAAAAGCAGCAGAGCCAAACGGTTTGCAGATTTGAGATCAGCAGGAGTTGCTCCTCCTTATGAGGTGAGTCGGAAGCAAATCTATTTTTTGATCTGAGCGAAAAAAAAGCGTGATACCCTCCCTTGGTATATTTTTCGAAATTTCAAGTCAGCGTTATTACCCACCAGTTAATCCGAGGATTCCGATATTCTGGATTTTGAGTAAGGCCAATAAGAGCTTGAACTGGTCGGAGTTTGATAAGAATCGAACAGAGATTTAATTTTTCAATGCTGCCGTTTGGCATGTTTTTTTTTAGCAAAAGTGACCCTAATTAAAACGAACGCTGACGGAGAATGAAAAGCAGCAGAGCCAAACGGTTTGCAGATTTGAGATCAGCAGGAGTTGCTCCTCCTTATGAGGTGAGTTGGAAGCAAATCTATTTTTTGATCTGAGCGAAAAAAAAGCGTGATACCTTCCCTTGGTATATTTTTCGAAATTTCAAGTCAGCGTTATTACCCACCAGTTAATCCGAGGATTCCGATATTCTGGATTTTGAGTAAGGCCAATAAGAGCTTGAACTGGTCGGAGTTTGATAAGAATCGAACAGAGATTTAATTTGTCAATGCTGACGTTTGGCATGTTTTTTTTTAGCAAAAGTGACCCTAATTAAAACGAACGCTGACGGAGGATGAAAAGCAGCAGAGCCAAACGGTTTGCAGATTTGAGATCAGCAGGAGTTGCTCCTCCTTATGAGGTGAGTTGGAAGCAAATCTATTTTTCGATCTGAGCGAAAAAAAAGCGTGATACCCTCCCTTGGTATATTTTTCGAAATTTCAAGTCAGCGTTATTACCCACCAGTTTATCCGAGGATTCCGATATTCTGGATTTTGAGTAAGGCCAATAAGAGCTTGAACTGGTCGGAGTTTGATAAGAATCGAACAGAGATTTAATTTTTCAATGCTGCCGTTTGGCATGTTTTTTTTTAGCAAAAGTGACCCAAATTAAAACGAACGCTGACGGAGAATGAAAAGCAGCAGAGCCAAACGGTTTGCAGATTTGAGATCAGCAGGAGTTGCTCCTCCTTATGAGGTGAGTCGGAAGCAAATCTATTTTTTGATCTGAGCGAAAAAAAAGCGTGATACCCTCCCTTGGTATATTTTTCGAAATTTCAAGTCAGCGTTATTACCCACCAGTTAATCCGAGGATTCCGATATTCTGGATTTTGAGTAAGGCCAATAAGAGCTTGAACTGGTCGGAGTTTGATAAGAATCGAACAGAGATTTAATTTTTCAATGCTGCCGTTTGGCTTGTTTTTTTTTAGCAAAAGTGACCCTAATTAAAACGAACGCTGACGGAGAATGAAAAGCAGCAGAGCCAAACGGTTTGCAGATTTGAGATCAGCAGGAGTTGCTCCTCCTTATGAGGTGAGTTGGAAGCAAATCTATTTTTTGATCTGAGCGAAAAAAAAGCGTGATACCTTCCCTTGGTATATTTTTCGAAATTTCAAGTCAGCGTTATTACCCACCAGTTAATCCGAGGATTCCGATATTCTGGATTTTGAGTAAGGCCAATAAGAGCTTGAACTGGTCGGAGTTTGATAAGAATCGAACAGAGATTTAATTTGTCAATGCTGACGTTTGGCATGTTTTTTTTTAGCAAAAGTGACCCTAATTAAAACGAACGCTGACGGAGGATGAAAAGCAGCAGAGCCAAACGGTTTGCAGATTTGAGATCAGCAGGAGTTGCTCCTCCTTATGAGGTGAGTTGGAAGCAAATCTATTTTTTGATCTGAGCGAAAAAAAAGCGTGATACCCTCCCTTGGTATATTTTTCGAAATTTCAAGTCAGCGTTATTACCCACCAGTAAATCCGAGGATTCCGATATTCTGGATTTTGAGTAAGGCCAATAAGAGCTTGAACTGGTCGAAGTTTGATATGAATCGAACAGAGATTTAATTTTTCAATGCTGCCGTTTGGCATGTTTTTTTTAGCAAAAGTGACCCTAATTAAAACGAACGCTGACGGAGAATGAAAAGCAGCAGAGCCAAACGGTTTGCAGGTTTGAGATCAGCAGGAGTTGCTCCTCCTTATGAGGTGAGTTGGAAGCAAATCTATTTTTTGATCTGAGCGAAAAAAAAGCGTGATACCCTCTCTTGGTATATTTTTCGAAATTTCAAGTCAGCGTTATTACCCACCAGTTAATCCCAGGATTCCGATATTCTAGATTTTGAGTAAGGCCAATAAGAGCTTGAGCTGGTCGGAGTTTGATAAGAATCGAACAGAGATTTAATTTTTCAATGCTGCCGTTTGGCATGTTTTTTTTTAGCAAAAGTGACCCAAATTGAAACGAACGCTGACGGAGAATGAAAAGCAGCAGAGCCAAACGGTTTGCAGATTTGAGATCAGCAGGAGTTGCTCCTCCTTATGAGGTGAGTTGGAAGCAAATCTATTTTTTGATCTGAGTGAAAAAAAAGCGTGATAACCTCCCTTGGTATATTTTTCGAAATTTCAAGTCAGCGTTATTACCCACCAGTTAATCCGAGGATTCCGATATTCTGGATTTTGAGTAAGGCCAATAAGAGCTTGAACTGGTCGGAGTTTGATAAGAATCGAACAGAGATTTAATTTTTCAATGCTGCCGTTTGGCATGTTTTTTTTTAGCAAAAGTGACCCTAATTAAAACGAACGCTGACGGAGAATGAAAAGCAGCACAGCCAAACGGTTTGCAGATTTGAGATCAGCAGGAGTTGCTCCTCCTTATGAGGTGAGTTGGAAGCAAATCTATTTTTTGATCTGAGCGAAAAAAAAGCGTGATACCCTCCCTTGGTATATTTTTCGAAATTTCAAGTCAGCGTTATTACCCACCAGTTAATCCGAGGATTCCGATATTCTGGATTTTGAGTAAGGCCAATAAGAGCTTGAACTGGTCGGAGTTTGATAAGAATCGAACAGAGATTTAATTTTTCAATGCTGACGTTTGGCATGTTTTTTTTTAGCAAAAGTGACCCTAATTAAAACGAACGCTGACGGAGAATGAAAAGCAGCAGAGCCAAACGGTTTGCAGATTTGAGATCAGCAGGAGTTGCTCCTCCTTATGAGGTGAGTTGGAAGCAAATCTATTTTTTGATCTGAGCGAAAAAAAAGCGTGATACCCTCCCTTGGTATATTTTTCGAAATTTCAAGTCAGCGTTATTACCCACCAGTAAATCCGAGGATTCCGATATTCTGGATTTTGAGTAAGGCCAATAAGAGCTTGAACTGGTCGAAGTTTGATATGAATCGAACAGAGATTTAATTTTTCAATGCTGCCGTTTGGCATGTTTTTTTTAGCAAAAGTGACCCTAATTAAAACGAACGCTGACGGAGAATGAAAAGCAGCAGAGCCAAACGGTTTGCAGGTTTGAGATCAGCAGGAGTTGCTCCTCCTTTCAAGTCAGCGTTATTACCCACCAGTTAATCCCAGGATTCCGATATTCTGGATTTTGAGTAAGGCCAATAAGAGCTTGAACTGGTCGGAGTTTGATAAAAATCGAACAGAGATTTAATTTTTCAATGCTGACGTTTGGCATGTTTTTTTTTAGCAAAAGTGACCCTAATTAAAACGAACGCTGACGGAGAATGAAAAGCAGCAGAGCCAAACGGTTTGCAGATTTGAGATCAGCAGGAGTTGCTCCTCCTTATGAGGTGAGTTGGAAGCAAATCTATTTTTTGATCTGAGAGAAAAAAAAGCGTGATACCCTCCCTTGGTATATTTTTCGAAATTTCAAGTCAGCGTTATTACCCACCAGTAAATCCGAGGATTCCGATATTCTGGATTTTGAGTAAGGCCAATAAGAGCTTGAACTGGTCGGAGTTTGATAAGAATCGAACAGAGATTTAATTTTTCAATGCTGACGTTTGGCATGTTTTTTTTTAGCAAAAGTGACCCTAATTAAAACGAACGCTGACGGAGAATGAAAAGCAGCAGAGCCAAACGGTTTGCAGATTTGAGATCAGCAGGAGTTGCTCCTCCTTATGAGGTGAGTTTGAAGCAAATCTATTTTTCGATCTGAGCGAAAAAAAAGCGTGATACCCTCCCTTGGTATATTTTTCGAAATTTCAAGTCAGCGTTATTACCCACCAGTTAATCCGAGGATTCCGATATTCTGGATTTTGAGTAAGGCCAATAAGAGCTTGAACTGGTCGGAGTTTGATAAGAATCGAACAGAGATTAAATTTTTCAATGCTGCCGTTTGACATGTTTTTTTTTAGCAAAAGTGACCCTAATTAAAACGAACGCTGACGGAGAATGAAAAGCAGCAGAGCCAAACGGTTTGCAGATTTGAGATCAGCAGGTGTTGCTCCTCCTTATGAGGTGAGTTGGAAACAAATCTATTTTTTGATCTGAGCGAAAAAAAAGCGTGATACCCTCCCTTGGTATATTTTTTGAAATTTCAAGTCAGCGTTATTACCCACCAGTTAATCCGAGGATTCCGATATTCTGGATTTTGAGTAAGGCCAATAAGAGTAGTAAAAGTGGGAGCAGGTCGTTAGCCCGAACCCATTGAAACGAATGAGCGACTCGATCCCTTTTGTAACGTTCCTGGTGGAACGACTACTCATATTGTATGGGAGTTGTCAATTTCTACCCTATCACAATAATAAGATACATACTTAATCTATGGATATTTTCAGTACTTGTTATTTGCATTTATGTCGCATTAGAAGTAACATGGTGGATGCTAGGCTACAGCGTAATATTCATGTCTTAAGAGACCTGCATAGGAGCAGAGGAGCAAACCGCAAGCGCATACTTCAGAATCTGGGTGATGACACAGTTGATGCCTTGAGCGACTGTGCATGTAATATAAGGAATGGTAATGTTCCACTTACGACACACCAATTCAGGGCACTGAAGCCATATCACAAACATTTGAAACAGCTAAGCAAAAAGTCATTATCTCGCAAGAGCAGAAGGAAGACATTAATGAAAGGAGGATTTATTGGGCTTTTACTAAAACCACTTGTTAAAGTGTTACTAGGAGGAATGTAAGGAGATTTCTTCATTGAAAAAGTATTTCCTAATCGAACCAGAAAGGTATAATGAATTGGTCAGTCACTCCAAGTCTAGAACTGATTTGTTGACACACCCGAATGTCAAGGTTTTGAAAGAAATAGATACAAAGATTGATGATATTCTCAAGGAACCAACAACTTCAGATGTGGAAAAGCTTGACGAGTACAACTCTAATCTAGATAGATACAAAAGGAATTTCCGAAATGCTATTGAAACTTCAAGAAAGGATGCATTCTTGACTGACCCTATACCAAGAGAAAGTAATTTGCAAACACTTAAGCTACCAACTCAATCTGTCTCCGATTCAAACTCTAATGCTCATCCCAGCAATTCATCCACAAACACTTCAACACCGACACTGGAAAAAGCATCAAAAAAAAACATTTTTACTGAAACATTAAAAACTGTTCCAAAATCTTATCAGTCTAGCGCTGTCAGACTTTCTAAATTCATTAACTCATCAAAGGATTTCACTATGACCACCCCAGGAGTGTTGAAATACAAGGGTAATGAATGGAATATATCAGATGCTGAGGAATTGTTTAAGAGTGCGGTAACTTATAGGAACATTTTTGGAAAGCAGAGGGAGACAGTTAATAATTTCGTCGCGGCATTAGCAGAAGCAGGATTCCCTACCTCCTCATTACCCTATACCCGTAAGTTAAAAGCTCTAGATAAGAAACGAGTGATTGTTGATAAACTTCCATCTCCATCATGGAAACAGCTAAAGCGAAAAGACAAAAACAAAGGATTAAAAAGTACACCAACAGGAACAAAACCAATAAAGTGGGAAAAGTTCGACAGCTGAGCAATCAAATGTCTCAAAAGCTTACACAATTGTACTATAAACCTTCCCTCCCATCATCTCTTGGAGGGCAACAACACCTTCATGACAAAGCAGCTGATATTCCACAGCAGATGATAAAGGAGTGGTTGTCAACACAAGATGCATATACTTTGCATAAAACAGCGCGCAAAAATTTTTTGAGACGACCAACAATTGTGAGTGGGGCAAACGTTCAATACCAAGCTGACTTGGTAGATATGCGCAAATATTCACCTCACAACTCCGGTTATAATTATATCCTCACATTGATTGATGTGTTTACGAAGTTTGGTTGGTGTGTTCCTCTTAAAACGAAACAAGGGAAAGAAATAAGTGCAGAATTGGGAAAGATTTTATCCACTTCACCATGCAAGGATTTGCAGACTGATAAAGGAAAAGAGTTTTACAACTCATCGGTCAAAACTCTGCTGAAAAAGCTTCAAATAAGGCACTTTTCTACCGAAAATGATGATATTAAAGCGTCAATTGTGGAGCGTTTCAATCGTACTATTCAATCTAAGCTCCATCGTTGGTTTACATATACTAACACATATGGATGGACCCAAGTGATAGATGATATAACGAAAGGGTATAATGCCACCAAACACTCTGCGACCAAGGTTCCTCCCAAAGATGCAGCAAAAGCCAACCAAGAAGATATATGGCTCAACCTTCACTTCCGAGAGAGTCTCCAGAAACACAAAAAGAATGACATTAACATAAATGACCCTGTGAGAATAAGCAAGTATAAGCATGTTTTTGCAAAAGGATATGACCAAAACTGGTCAAGTGAGGTATTTTTTGTTGACAAAATCGAAAAGACATTTCCAATAACATACAGGTTGCGAGATCAAAAAGAAGAAAAGATTCATGGAACATATTATGCAAACGAATTACAGAAGGTCTCTTTGCCAAAGACATTCATTATCGAGGATATTATACAAGAAAGAGGAAATAAGCGTAATAAGGAATACTTTGTGAAATATAGAGGCTACCCTAGCAAATTTAATGAATGGATTAGTGCTGAACAATTAATAAAATTGCGATAAATAATTTTGTCTCCTCACTTACTGTCTCTACGCACTCCAGGGCAGTCATGAGCAATTCATTTTATGTAGTTCTGCCATCAAATGCATCTTTAAAATTTTTTCCAGATAATAAACTTCATTCATATAAGACTAAAATCCCAAAACTTCCAATTCATGATGGTGCCTGGGAGGTGGGAATGACAGAAATTCAGTTTCCTGCCAGATGGCCAAATGTCATGAATGCAAAGGTTTGGATTAAATTCTCCAACGGAACAATGACTGAGTTCAGTTTGCACGATGGGTTTTACCCCTCTGTTGAAAAGCTGGTCTCCGAAATAACAAAGGTCATCAGCAATGCTGGGTGCACGGGTAATTTAAGTATATACTATGACGAGCTTCGTGATAGAACAGCTATAACAGTGAAGGGTAATGAAGTAGCCGGTGTGACTTTCACAGAAAACCTAATACAGATCATGGGTTTTAACAAAAACCATGGCGAGTTATTTCTAAATGGAGTTCATTGGTCAGGCGCAGCTAGCGATATCAATGATGGTTTGGTTGGGCTATTTGTGTACACAGATATTGTTCAGCGTAGATTGGTTGGAGACGTAATGGTGCCATTGCTCAGAGTTGTACCGGCTGAGCCATCTCGCCAAAGCTCAACATTTAAGTGGGTTACTTTTCAAGACGTGCAATATGTTCCAGTTGCCTCCACACATACAGACACAGTGGAGGTGAATATAAGGCGAGACGATGGAAGAATAATTGCATTTGAGAAAGGAAAGACAAACGTGACGCTACATTTCCGGAAAGTCAAACCATGAGTAGATCATATAGCTTTGATACCCCATCAAACATATTACATAAACATTACAAAGGAAATGCGTACCAACAAGGTGGCTTTATACCTGTATTTCGCGGTGCAACAAGACAGCGTGGCTATGGGTTAGGAGGTGTCTTCACGCGTATTTTTAGAAGTTTTGCGCCAACTCTCAAAACTGTAGCAAAGTCAGCTGGCAAGCAACTACTAAAGACAGGTGCTAACTTTGCTTCTGATTTGATTGATGGACAGAAACTTTCCACTGCTGCAGTCAAAAATTTGACCTTAGGTGGGAAGAAACTTATTAGAACTCTAACCTCAGACATAACTGGAGGCAAAAGGGGAGGAGTCAAGAGGAAACTGGCTGTGGGAGGTTTGAAGGGCAATAAAAAGCGACGGCTACAGAAGAAGCGCGACATTTTCTCATAGGCAAAATGACAACAACAGGTGAATATCAAAAACTTGACAAACATGCTGTGGAAATTGCTATGGATGAATTACAGATCTTTGACAACATTCACGTCAACACAAATCTTAAGGAATCTGAGATCCATGAGATAACACCAGAGACGCATCCTCAAGGCTTAGAACCAGTGACATTCGAAATAACCGGATCCAATACTCACTACTATGATCTTGCAAACTCATTACTTCATCTTCAGATCATGATTCAGAATTCAGATGGAACTAAATTGGATACTGATGGAACGAAAGTTGTTGTAACTCCATCACAGCAGATTTTTCATAGCTTGATTTCTAAGTTCTCAGTACTGCTTAATCACAAACAAGTTGAAGATAATGTACATTATGCACACAAAGCATTTCTTACCAACATTTTGAATCATGATGACGGAGCTAAGCACACTCATTTGCGAACAGTTGGATGGATATCAGACGACATGGTTGAGGAGCATTCTGAGCAATTAACTGGTACTCAAGACGCAAAAATGAAAGCAAGGGCTGCAAAGCTAGCGGGAAGTCCAGTACTAGACCTCATTGGAAGATTGAACTCCCCGATTTTCATGCAAAAAAAGTATATGTTGCCAGGGGTTTCAATGAGGTTTGAATTGCAATTTAACAGCCCACAATTTGTCCTACAACATATTAAAGGTGTTACGGATCCGCATGATTACAAAATTGAGATTGTTAAGGCATCAATGCTGATGAGAAGATTAGAAGTGCATCCGTCTGTCAGCATCTCACATATTGAGACTCTGCGTAAAACACCAGCCAAGTATGTAATGAATGGGTCGGATGTCAAGTTCTTTACGATCTCACCAGGAAGAGGAAGTGAAACAATTAAGGTATTATCAAACCAACAGGAGCCCAAACTGATCATTTTTGGTATGGTAAAGCACTCTGCCAAGAATGGGTCCTACAACCACTCCCCATTTAAGTTTGAACCATTTCACCTATCATCCATCAATGTTATGGTTAACAACAACTATGCGCTGAAGAAACCACTAGTAGTTGACTTTGAAAAGAATATCTATATGAGAGCTTATCATAATCTTCAAACAGTGTGTGAGAAAACCTTCACAGAGCAAGGTAACGGGATAACACCAGAACATTTTAAGAGCAGCCTTTGTCTCTATGCTTTTGATTTGACAAGCGATTGGTGTCATGGTGAAGGGACCCATCTGCAGCGCATAAGTGACACAAAAGTAGAACTTACTTTCTCCCAACCACTGAATGAGACTGTCAATTTGATGGTTTACTATGAGTATGACGAATTACTGAATATTGATGAATTGAGGAATGCAAGTTTGGCATCGGTATCATGAACTCACAACAGCTAAGGAATATTTTGAACAGTGATGAGCACACATCAAGGCTGAACCCGAGTGTTAAATCATTGGATGAATTTGTGAACACCGAGATATTTATTCCATCAATGAATATTGTCAACTTTGACCAATCTCATCAGCCAGGAAGCCATTGGATCGCGGTGAATATAACAGACTCCGGAAGCATAGAGTACTTTGACTCATATGGAGACACTGTCCAAAATATTTTGATTGATACCAAACTAAAACAAATGGGAAGAATAAAGCGTAGTAAACATGTATTGCAAGGGATTTCTACAGTTTGTGGACAATAGTGTCTTATTTTTCTGTTGATGCGAGCAAGAAACTACTCATACAAAAATATTTTATCTAAATTGAGACAAGTTGACTCATCAAGGGAGAGGGACTTTATTGTTAGCCAAGTGATCAATGACCTTTTTTTTGGAAATATTTTAAAAAAAAAGGTAGAAGTTTTTGATAAAAATATGCTATATAATGAAAATCAATAAATATTTTAACAGAGCACAGATTTATACAGTAAACATCCATGTGGAATACAAATGCAAATGAATATACATGGGAAGTTTAATAAACCACAAGAGTAAGCATTTCTCATCACGATAAAAGGAGGTGAGACATTAGAAAAATATCATAGAAGCATAGACACCATAAGTGGAAGCATGTACATGTTATCATTTAAAGAAATTCAAGGGTGAGTTCAGAAATCAGTGTTCATGCATAGTATTTAGCGCAATATTTTTCATAATACACTATAAATTAATAGGTGATGTAGACACACCATCATCACAAACTAACCGTTTCGCGTAGAAAAAAGAAAGTCCAGACCTTAATTGGGTATATGTGACCATTGAGTTTTTCTTTCTCATGATCCCTTTATTTGTACCAAAAACAGGTTTTTTGGTGGTAAGTGTGCCAAGAAAGTGTGCTTTGTTGAAAGAATTCAAATTACGCATTATTCCTTTAGTGCTAGTTTTACTGGTTGATGCATTGAAAGTGTGATAGGTTTTGGCGTTTAGTGCAATGATCCCAGTGCCTGAAAACTCCTCTTTAAGCAAACCAGGTGTTCGCTTATGATACACATGTACAGTCTTACAGCAAGGTTGCATGGTCCATGGAAGACCTTGAACTTTAGTCTCAACGAAGGATTTTTTATGCTCCGCACAGAATTCAGGGATAAACCATTCACCAAATTCTTCAAAATACTGTTGTCTTAAGTTCATGGGAACCAAAGATTCCAAATCCCCACATGTAGCAAAATAGGCCGAATCGGTATCCATGCACACATACTCAAAAGAAGAATCGTGAAAGAATTTTTGCATGAAATCATAATAGAACTGCAGCATGCGTAACTTGGCAATTTGCAGAATAGAGAAGCCTATTATTATGGGAGTATCAAGTTTTATTTTCTTTTTACTCAACTCGATCTCAAATACATCGTCATCCAACTCCTCTATAGACATAAAATTTTTGTTGTTGACATATGAGTTAGCTGTTTTGAGGTCAGTTGTATATTTGATATCGGTAAACCGTTCCTTATTAATTATAGTGGCCCCAAAAATAACGTTACCCTGTAACTTAGCGGTGTCAGATCTGACCTTGGTTGAGGGGTCACCATCACCTTGTCTTCTTTCATCACAGATTGCTTCTCCAAACTCACGGAAACACCGATGTTTTTTGAATTGAACTATTTGGTAAATTTTCGAGATCTTTAGTCCATGGTCAATGTACCATTTCAGCAGAGATGTTAATACCAGAATTTTTTTACCAAACATACTACCAATGAGGGATCGCTGTGGAGTTCGATACAGATTGTTCTCAATCGCAAAGTTCTTCATCAGAGGGGAGAGATCTTCCCGACTGATGCTAACATTTTTGAAAATTGGTGGCATTTCCTGAAACTTAGATTGTAAATCAGTTGGCACATGTACATCACATTCTACAAGACCAAAAAAGCTCTCTGATTCTATTGCTGAAATAATTTCACTCTCAGTCATCGATTTCTTTTCACTCATATCTCTAAAAGAAAGTTTTTTCACAAATCTAGAGACCATCCTAGATGATTTTTTTTGTTCTAACCACTTGCACTCAAAAATAGAGACAACTTTGAAACCTAGCTTTTGTAAATATCCCTCCTTTTCTACTGTGTCCTGATACAATTGTTGATAAGGGACACCATTAATGGGATTTGTTCCCTGATTGTTCGTGTTTGGGCATTGTGGGATTGGGCATCCGTGAAAAATACAGCCGTGAAACTGGTATACGGTGTTATTTTCTTTGCAAAATCCATCAACTGGTAAGGCATGCTGACCCAAATAAATTTCACCTTGGTTATATTTGTGTCTGATATGTGTCTTTGTCAAGTGAGCATTGAACTCAAGCCACTCATTGGCTAAACGCCCTCGAACATCCACAAAGCATGGATAGAAATTTTCGTCACATCGACGTCTGATCATACAGCCGGTTGGTAAAGGCTGCATCGCTGCATATAGATATAAACTATTGGCATCATAGCCTTTTATCTGTTTACAAATTTTTGCCTGCTGACCATATTTATTTGACTTAAGATAGGTTTTATCACACTCATGGTACCTATGAAACACAAGTGTTGGCCCTCCAACAATGTTATCTCTGATTGTCTTATGTAAGTCTGAATTTTTTTGAGATATGAGTGGAATAGAAAATTCATTTGTCAATGACTCCTTGAAAAGCCATTTTGTAGCAAGTGATGGGACACTGACAGCATCTTTGAGCATGTCTAAACCTTTTGAGATGTACACAGAGGACTGTTTCTCAAGAGCCTCAAGAAATGGGACCACATCCAAATTGTTGTACCATATCAGGAAATCACGCATGGTTTCCATATTGTGATCACGCCATATCTTTTTGCAGTAGTCGTATTCATCATGCGTAATATTGGACTGTCTAAGGGATGAATAAAATGCAGAGTGAGGGGGTAACGTAGTCGCATCAAGCATGTCCAAAGAAGTGATGTATTCATACGGGAAGTAGCCTTTTTGCACAGAACAATTGTAAGCTTTTAGGAAGGACTCATAAGAAAATCCTGGCGCGATATAATTAGTGGCATCTACAAATTTTAATTTTTTGGTTTTAATACATTTCATACAATTGTTTCTTTTTATTGCAAATTTTATTTGATCTGTTTGACATAGGTGACGGATCAAAGGCGCACGGATGACATTTAAGTCATACTTTTGACCGTTAAAAGAGACCACTGGCAGTTCCGCTAAGTGGTCTTTGAGCTTTTCGATAAGACTACCAATACTATTGGATTGATATTTTGCGGGATGGGACCAATGTTTCTGTGAGTATTCTAATTCGGTTTGCATGCGCATGCTATCTAAGCTCTCAAGTTTTTCCAGCAGGGGGGAAACTTTTTCTAGACACAGAGAGTATGCAATATCACTGAGATGAGACAAGTAAATGACAAATTTTTTAACAAGCGTGTCAGTGTCTCCATCACTTACTAAACAAAATGGATCAAGGTACCCAGGGATGTTGGAACACACACTGATGCTCATGAGCTTGTGGTCATTGTTAAAAGTCAGCTTGGGTGTGTTTTCTAAAGTGGACTTGGGTAAGTAGCACTCGATATCAAATGTCACACGATAGGGATAAAACCGTAATTCATTAGGAATGGTAAGTCCTGTCCTATTCTCTATCTCGTCAAAGATATTACCCGGTGGGTGAAATACATCTTTATCAAATCTGTAGCGTGATTGCTGCTTAGCACAAATTTTCCTATGTCGCAGAAGGTTATTTTTTCTAGGGAAGCTCAACTTGCATGTTTTGCAAGTAAAACACTTAGAAAAAGTTGACATATCTTGTATGTAACAGAAGTGTTTGCCAACCATACACAAGTTTAGCTCTACTTTGGACTTACTGAATGATTGAAACAACAGTGTGCAGTTTCCATCACTTGACAAGCTGTATACTGATATCTTGAGGTCAAAAATCTTTTCGATAGATGTCAAATCATCTAAAGTCACCCCTTGGAACTCAGAGGCTGAAGGTAGAGATCCACCAATGTATTCAACAAATCTATGGAGCAAGTCATGTATTTTTGCCAAACTACTTTTTGGAAATAAACAGTCACATCGCTTTTTACAAGTGCAATTTTGTTTCAAGTAGAGAGCACGGAAGAAACAAAGATTATCAGAGATGGGTTTGTTGTTTACTCCCCTCTTTAGAGTTTTGACACATTTCAGTTTTTTGATATGTGATGGAATGTTACCGGGTGATCCAATCTTGGGAAACGGAAGTTTACTCAGGTAAAATGATATATTTGTTACATGAAGGACACCCCATGAACTGTTGGGTCGATTGGCTTTTGCCTTTTCACATAAGTCCACACTTTCTAGAAGCTCTGCAACATCTTGCATGTCTGTTAATGATTTAATAGTCATGGGCTTATCGAAAATCATCGTGTTGTTTGCAGAACTATGGTAGTATCTTAATTCGTCGGTATTGGTGTTTTTGAGCACATAACCTAAGCAGCATTGAAGCTTGACTTGTTTGGATAATTTTGTAAGCCAAAGGTTGCATAGAGCATCATATATTGTCACAGATTGATTTATCAGTCGGAAATTGAATATGTCAACAATTTTCCTACAACGAAAGTACGTTTTGATGGCTTCCCAATTTGACTTAAGGATGTCTTTAAGAGGAGATGCATGTGCAAAGGTTTCTACCTGGGTGGATTCATTTGTGTCATTGTGATTGATTGCACCGCCAATCTGTTGGGAGGCACCATCTGATCTTGACACAGTAGAATTGATTGCTTTCGAGCACTTCTGCTTGTGTAAGTTCAGTTGGTGGCGCCTGGTAAAGTTCCTGCCACAGCTATCGCATTTAAAACCGATAAAGTTTTTGTCGTGTTTGGTCTTAAAATGCCTATTGAGATTGGATTTGGTTGAGAACTCAACTAAACACACTTTGCACATGTACATTGATAAAGTGTTATTGCTTTCCAAACAGATTAAATGAGTGTAGTAGTAGGAAGAAAAACAAGTTGAAAATATAACTAATAACTAATATAACTATAAAGACAGATAGTCAAAAGACCCGTCTGCCACGGGATTAGGAAGATTTCCTGACCTTGTGGGGAGTATCTCCTCCAATCTTGCTATATTGATTTTTGGCATGATGTTAACTGCCTCTCCAATTGTTGCCAGTCCGAGCTGGACAACATATGATACACGTGTTTGGTTTCCTTTGCACGCTGCTCCTAGCTCCAATGCATCCTCGAGTGTGAGTGTCTGCTGACAGTTGTATAATCTAATCAACAAAAAAACTCGGGGATTACTTATCGATTTGTGAAGGTTTTACATGCAAATGTGATAGAAATGACAATGAGTCACTTTATAATCTACACTACGAAGCCAACTGGCAAATCAAAGCTGTATATAGGTAATGAAGAGAAGAAGACTATTACTCACACTGTATCAGTATTCTCTGGTGTTCCTCTTATCCTGAGACGAGCATACTGACTTCTGAAACGTTTATTGACCTTGGTACCCATAAAACATTTCTCATACTTGCTCTCTATTGCAGCAAGCGCCCGTGCCAACGGCGAAGATACTGCCGGTGAAACCTGATACCCGCGGATTGTTTTTGTTCCGTATTGGTACCTTGGGCTAATAACTGCAAAAACAACAGAAAAATAATGACATTTTGACAATAGTAAAACGACACATCATACAACAGCTGTCAATACTTTGAAATGACACCACTGCAAAAATACCTGAAGCATTTGTCACTTATTCTATTCTCAATGTAGTGCAGTGTAAGTCCAATAACAGTGTTTAAATATTTAGTAGTTGTCCTATCCTTGCAAAGACATATAACTCCCAAAACTAAACACAATACCAATAGTTAACCATTTTTACAGTTGTCCTTTTTTTTGCAAAGTCAGTTCAGAGAAGAAACAACTTATAAAACTTACATCCTTCCGACAGTTGGTGAAGAGCAGTGATGCTCAATGGTCTTCTGAGTGTGTCCGACTTGTGCCAGACGTCACCATCCTCCTATAATCGTAAATATATAAGTTATATTTAAGGATTGTCGTTATACTCTATTTATAATGTGCAATTTACATGTATATGAATTCCATTTTTAAGGATTATGCTAATACTCTAATTATGATAAACATATGATATGAATGTGGAGAGTTTGTCATGAGAAGGATAAGAAGAATCAATAAATGGAAAACATACGTTTAGTTCGACGTCATCAATATCAAAGGCCTCCACCTTCACAGGGAAAACCACTAGTCCAGGAAATTGAGTTGTTGGAGGAGTTGGTGGTAGAAGTAGGGGCCTTTGTTGTGGTGGTGGAGGTGTTGGCTCTGGGGTGCTAGGCTTTTGGGAATTCTTTGCACGTTGTTGCTTGAACTCCCTCACAACTGACGAAGTAGACGGCTCTTCGTCATCTAAGTCAGGGAGTTCTCCATCATCATCCACTTTTGGTAGTGGGAGCTTAATTAAACTCAGCTTCGTCATGTTCTAAAATGATCATAATCAGAAAATTATTTAATTATTTGAGAGTATATTATTATGAATTCAAACAGGGATGTATTGATCACAGATATACCTTGGGTTGAGAGATGGAATCTGATAAAATGATTTGATACACCACCAAACTAGATGCATGGTATCATTTATAATTTGGGAATGCAAGTTAAGAAACGTGAGTCACCTTTTTGGATGGTTGGATGGTTTTTTTCTTTCGTTTTGGAATCGGTGCATCAAGCATATCACCATTACCATCAACATTCTCCTCCTCACTATCGCTGAACATCTATAAAAAATAATTTTTAAAATAAGTCCAACGCAATGCGGACAACAAGCACACTTAGGTACGATGGTATACACATTGGACTTTGTCGGAGATAAATATGCATCAATGAAAGTCACTCGTGAATGACAGTTTGATACTTTGATAATCTAAAGTAAAATGTGCTTACCCGCTGATAAGCTTTGCGCTTCTTGGAGTGGGAAGCATGTAACTCATCTCTTTTTTCGTCGTCTTCCGACGATAGGACAATAGGTTCGTCGTCAACTTCATTATCAAGCTGAAATGAATAATTCCATGCTCATTACACATTAATCTTTCAAAAAGAGAAACAAGCTATTTTCAGAGTGTTGCTTTGAAATAACAGCCAGGTCATTATTCACCTGACTTTCTCATCAATCAAACTTTGACATAAGATGTGTAGTTACTATGCATTATAACGCTGTAAAAGTAGTACATTATAATATGTGAATTGAATTAAAAACAGACTCTAATAACTCACTCTTTTTAGTTTCTTTGCCGGGGACTTCCCTTTACTTGAAGCTGGTCTTTTTTTTGGGCACTGTATCTGAAATTCATTCTCAAATTCTTCCTGAAACCAAACAAGTTTGGAGTTATCAATTCAATACAAGTCAATTCAATGCTAGGTTGCCTAGCAATGGTAACAGTAATTACAATAACATGTACTTCACTCCATTTAATCCCGCACATCAAATTATGCATCAGGCAATAATTCATGAAAGTTACTTACCATTTCATCATCATATGCACCATCAGACAATTTAACCTCCTTAGCTTCATCGTCAAGAAACATACGTTTGGCATAGGAGCTCATCGCATCACCTCCAATTCTCTTGGGCATCTAAAATGAAACAAAATGAAAAATGAATGGTTTGCTTAAAACTGAAATGCAGCTGTTTATGCAAAAATACAACATTATCAATTTAAAACTGTTTATTGCAAAAAAAAATTTTTTAAACCAAATATGAATCAATACTCTGTTCACGCATCATTGAAATTTAGTCTCTACAACGATTATTGAATGAGGTACACCCCAAACACAGATGGTTACAAAAAGAAAATAATGAGTTAAAAGATGAGCGTTTTCGACACGCCCTCAGGGTGGACCTAATCTTCGCTAAAAAAACTGAAAAAAAAATCTTGGGCAATTTACAAAAAACACACTACAATGAAACTTAACTAGTAAAGTCAGCATTCTTACATGAATGTTGGTCCTCATGTCTGTTGACAGACAACCACCATCTCCCATATGGGATCTTTGCCCAGGTTTGTCATATTGACATCCAAAACAAGTGTCTAGCATCTATAATATAAAAAAATTAAAAAGATTAAAAAAGAATTTCAAAACAAAAGTAAAAAAATAAAAAATGAAAAAAACAAAGATCATTGTATGTGAAAACATTTAAAACAAACTTACGATTAATATTTGAAGGAAGATCAAATCTGCTAAAGAAGAGTGGTGGCTTCTTGTGAGCTTAGTGAATTCAAACTAAACTGGAAGAATGTGTTGGCTATTCCAGCGCTGAGCTTTTATACCTTGGTTTCCAGCCTAAAATCTACACAGCTTAGAGGTGTCTTAGAGGGAGGGTTACTTTTCTGTTGCATGAAAAAATATTAATGTTTGCCTGTAGCTCCAATGATTACTGTGTTCAACAACCCATGACTAAGATATTTCTGTGTTCTGAGATAATTTATTGACTACCACTTAGACTTTGAAAAATTAATTGATGAGTGCTGTTTAACCCTTGTGGAAACATCAGTTCTTTAGAAAAAAATATCACTTTGTTAAATAGACAACGCTTGGATTTTCAAAAATCTTAGCTCGCACACGAGCTTTTTCATCACAACCCGGGGAGCAATTCAAAAACAGATAACCATAGCGATCTTTCACTGCATCCAAATAAGCTTCTATCACAAGTTTTTCCTTACCCATTTGTCTGCCAATTGTTTTGATTACTGAAATGTCTCTCACAGATTTCATCAACCAGAAATGGTGTGAGTTCAAACTAATCGTACGAAAAAATGGTCCTTTACAAAATAGATTTTGTGTCAGTGTGATTATACTATAATTATAATGATGACTAAATTTTGTATAAAAGTCAGCAATATCCTTAGAGCTGGAGACTTCCTCCATTAAATCATCAATGACTAGAAGTCTATGCTGTCGATCTTTAGGTAATGATTCCATTGTTGCTAGCCCTTCTATAAATTTTATTGGCACCGAGGCATCATAAGAGTTGTAAAGTGGTTGGTAGATTGAGTAACAGATAATTATTTCCACAGGCGGTGGAACAAAGATTTTGTCAGCATTGGAAATAATCTCCCTTAGTAGGGTAGATTTACCACTTGATGTTGGCCCTAGAAACAGACAGCATAAACAGTCAGCAGGTCAGAGATTGTGACTAAAATTCTCTCATCTACACACATACATCGAATATTGCTCATCATTTCACTATGACCTCTTAAGTGTTTGTTTCAAGTTTGCAGCCACAGATGATTAATTACTGTTATGCGAGCTAATCATCACATGATAACTGCACCTCCAAGTACTGGAAGTGATGAAAATTAAGGGAAGGATTTTGGTGATGAAATGCTCATTAAATTTCTGCACACACAGATGTAATTACTGTTATGCAAGCTAACCATCACATGATAACTGCACCTCCAAGTACTGGAAGTGTTGAAAATTAAGGGAAGGATTTTGGTGATGAAATGCTCATTAAATTTCTGCAGACACAGATGTAATTACTGTTATGCAAGCTAACCATCACATGATAACTGTACCTCCAAGTACTGGGTGTGTTGAAAATTAAGGGAAGGATTGCGGTAATGAAATGCTCAATAAATTTCATATTTTATGAGAGTTTTTACCCGCAAAAGTTCCGATAATATGGGAGTTTTTACCCGCAAAAGTTCCGCTTCTGCTCTAATTTTGAACGCATTAAGGAGATTAGTTAGTCATTCAGCACCACCCTTTGACGTCAATTACAAATAGCCTTGGTTGTTTGCTCGGCAAATTCGCTGTCATAAATCCCAACATGAAGTTTCATGAAGGCTCACCTCCACTATGGATATGAGGCACATATAACCATGCTTAAGGTCAAAAAACAACTAGATAAAATTCTTACCTGAGATTATAGATGTGAACGGTGCCTCAAGTTGAAATTCTGTCGTCTTAAGATTTGAAGCCATACTAGAGTGTAGAGTTTGTTGACTTTGTAGTGGATTCAAAGTTTTCACCGAGGAGTTTTATGATAGAATGAAGCTCTCCTTTCTCTTGTTGAAAAAACGCTGCACACAGCGAACATATGGTGGCTATGGTAATCAGGATAATTGTGAGAAGTGCACGGTATTGTGATAAAAACTGTCTGGTTGTGATATCAGACACAGGCATGGTAAACTAACGTAAATGAGGGGGTAATGTCACAGTATAGGGTGCGTCTGGTAGCAGTACCACGATCTGACTGAACAAAGTCTCTTTCTTTGCCTTTATTAAATATCTTGTCACAGGTCTATGAAGTCCTGATGGAATCATCTGCATTGCGATTTCATACCAAATATCAAAATGGTGACGTAATTTGTCAGTGTGCAAAAGATACATGTATTGATTTATAAGTTGACAGTCATGATGAGAGAAGTCTGTATAGCCTTTAGAATTACAGCCTTGACAATTTTTGCTGACCTGAAGGGAGATTAATTCCCACAAAGTAGCAGCCATAGATGTATCTGTTTTATCCATTATGTTGTAGCCATAGACTGATTATGCTAAATAACAGCAAAGTAACCAATACATAAAGTATCTGCAGTGTCACTGTCTGAAATCTCATGCGAACGATAGCTTTATTTAAAGTTCTGCAAAAACTGTTTATTGATTGGGTGCTTATTATACTCCTCACTTCATTTTTGCCCAATGACAAAAATACCTTTTGTAGAATAGTCAATAATGTGATAGAATGAAACAGCAACTTCTTGCTGTTTGTGGAAGAAGATAAGATTTCTTCACAGAGGGAGGCATAGGTCTGTGAAGTTTGGCTGGCAGATAAGATTTTTCTTGATATCAATTCAATATCATTTACATACAATTCTTCCACATTTTGTTGAATCATGTACAGCGTGCTGGATTTGTCATCCATCAATGTCACAGATAGAGGATAACATTTGCCTGCAAGATTGCTTAGCAAATATTGCCTTGCATTGATGGGTGAACTCAGATGTTTCAACAGGTTAATATATTCACTTGTCTCTTCTAACCGTTCCATCATAGGTTGCCTAGGAAACACTAATATGAATAGGTATCTTCCGAGTAATATATAACCACTTGGTTCACTGGTATTTAAGTGCTTGCCTGCTTACCAAATTCACTCACGGACGCACACACACACACACACACAGACGGACTTACACACTACCAAAGTGACTATTTGTTTGATCTATTATAGGACACTTTTATCACTATGGAACATGTGAGTATACACATGTACTTTGCTTTATTTTTCCTACTATAATTATAATATTTTTTATGTTTCAATTTTTTTACCTTTGTTGTATATGACTTGACAAATTGCTTATGTGAATTTCCATTGCTCAGAATACTATGTTGGCTTGGTAACTAGTCATGGGTTTTTTGTTGCAGACTCGTTCCTGTACAGAATGCGCCAAAGAAATGTTTCCTAATGGTGAGGAGCTGTGCCTCACGAGACAGACGGCAAAGACTTCAGATGAATTAAAAGAAATATTTGCTGCTGAAAGTTTTCACTGTCCGACATGTGAGAGTAGAGTGCCAATAATGGATGCCAAACGTAAGTACATACATTCAGTACACTAACCATCGATGTTTTCTGAAGGTAGTGATACTTTCATTACATTCCTGAAGGCAATTGTCATTAATACGTGAACTCAAACTTCTGTGTTGTAGATGTAAAGAGGTTGCAACATCGATTCAAAATTATGAGATCGGATCTGGTGCGTAAAACAAGAGCGACACTCAGGGAATTGGCAGCAGCAGAGGCAGAGTTAGATAGAAATATGAGACAAAAACTACGACGAATGACAATTAAAGACAGTCTGTAATCTTTAATTGATAACTAATCATTTTTTCTTCTTTTTTTTGTTAATTTTTTTATCTGTTTTTCTACTTTTTTGTTGTTTTTATCCAGGGCAGCGTAATTTGCGTTGGAATGGTGGGTGTCAAAGTTATGTTCATCAGCTTTATGCTCATCAAAGTCATAGCATGAGTCTGGCGTTGTTACCCTGCTGCCTACGGGAGCACTCACAAATTGCGTTGCCAATTTTGTCAGATCAGGAATGCTTGCACCTGCTACCAGTAACATGTAAACTAGTACAATCTGTTCCATGGGCTATGTCAGATGCCTAATCTGTCAACTTTGCATTCATTTATTCCCGTGTTATTTTATGTGATTTTATGTATGTATCTCATTTCAAAACCTTGTCTTTGCCGCATTGTCCTCAGATTTTTATTGAAATTGTTTTAACACTTCAATGAACATATATATATACAGCTGCTCATTTTGTATATCAATTTATCATTCTACCCTGTACCAATGAACATTTATCCTCACAAACAAACTGACACTCAATTCATTAATATTTACAACAACACTAGCTAACAGTGAATGTGATCAATCACATTACCCACACAAGCATCTCATTTATCATGAATAAATATACATAAAAAGAATTACATAAACAAACTTCCATCCTCACCATACAAAATGATAGAGTAGAAATTGACAACTCCCATACAATATGAGTAGTCGTTCCACCAGGAACGTTACAAAAGGGATCGAGTCGCTCATTCGTTTCAATGGGTTCGGGCTAACGACCTGCTCCCACTTTTACTACTAATAAGAGCTTGAACTGGTCGGAGTTTGATAAAAATCGAACAGAGATTTAATTTTTCAATGCTGACGTTTGGCATGTTTTATTTTAGCAAAAGTGACCCTAATTAAAACGAACGCTGACGGAGAATGAAAAGCAGCAGAGCCAAACGGTTTGCAGATTTGAGATCAGCAGGAGTTGCTCCTCCTTATGAGGTGAGTTGGAAGCAAATCTATTTTTTGATCTGAGCGAAAAAAAAGCGTGATACCCTCCCTTGGTATATTTTTCGAAATTTCAAGTCAGCGTTATTACCCACCAGTAAATCCGAGGATTCCGATATTCTGGATTTTGAGTAAGGCCAATAAGAGCTTGAACTGGTCGGAGTTTGATAAGAATCGAACAGAGATTTAATTTTTCAATGCTGACGTTTGGCATGTTTTTTTTTAGCAAAAGTGACCCTAATTAAAACGAACGCTGACGGAGAATGAAAAGCAGCAGAGCCAAACGGTTTGCAGATTTGAGATCAGCAGGAGTTGCTCCTCCTTATGAGGTGAGTTGGAAGCAAATCTATTTTTCGATCTGAGCGAAAAAAAAGCGTGATACCCTCCCTTGGTATATTTTTCGAAATTTCAAGTCAGCGTTATTACCCACCAGTTAATCCGAGGATTCCGATATTCTGGATTTTGAGTAAGGCCAATAAGAGCTTGAACTGGTCGGAGTTTGATAAGAATCGAACAGAGATTTAATTTTTCAATGCTGCCGTTTGACATGTTTTTTTTTAGCAAAAGTGACCCTAATTAAAACGAACGCTGACGGAGAATGAAAAGCAACAGAGCGAAACGGTTTGCAGATTTGAGATCAGCAGGAGTTGCTCCTCCTTATGAGGTGAGTTGGAAGCAAATCTATTTTTTGATCTGAGCGAAAAAAAAGCGTGATACCCTCCCTTGGTATATTTTTCGAAATTTCAAGTCAGCGTTATTACCCACCAGTAAATCCGAGGATTCCGATATTCTGGATTTTGAGTAAGGCCAATAAGAGCTTGAACTGGTCGGAGTTTGATAAGAATCGAACAGAGATTTAATTTTTCAATGCTGCCGTTTGGCATGTTTTTTTTAGCAAAAGTGACCCTAATTAAAACGAACGCTGACGGAGAATGAAAAGCAGCAGAGCCAAACGGTTTGCAGATTTGAGATCAGCAGGAGTTGCTCCTCCTTATGAGGTGAGTTGGAAGCAAATATATTTTTTGATCTGAGCGAAAAAAAAGCGTGATACCCTCCCTTGGTATATTTTTCGAAATTTCAAGTCAGCGTTATTACCCACCAGTTAATCCGAGGATTCCGATATTCTGGATTTTGAGTAAGGCCAATAAGAGCTTGAACTGGTCGGAGTTTGATAAGAATCGAACAGAGATTTAATTTTTCAATGCTGCCGTTTGGCATGTTTTTTTTAGCAAAAGTGACCCTAATTAAAACGAACGCTGACGGAGAATGAAAAGCAGCAGAGCCAAACGGTTTGCAGATTTGAGATCAGCAGGAGTTGCTCCTCCTTATGAGGTGAGTTGGAAGCAAATCTATTTTTTGATCTGAGTGAAAAAAAAGCGTGATAACCTCCCTTGGTATATTTTTCGAAATTTCAAGTCAGCGTTATTACCCACCAGTTAATCCGAGGATTCCGATATTCTGGATTTTGAGTAAGGCCAATAAGAGCTTGAACTGGTCGGAGTTTGATAAGAATCGAACAGAGATTTAATTTTTCAATGCTGACGTTTGGCATGTTTTTTTTTAGCAAAAGTGACCCTAATTAAAACGAACGCTGACGGAGAATGAAAAGCAGCAGAGCCAAACGGTTTGCAGATTTGAGATCAGCAGGAGTTGCTCCTCCTTATGAGGTGAGTTGGAAGCAAATCTATTTTTCGATCTGAGCGAAAAAAAAGCGTGATACCCTCCCTTGGTATATTTTTCGAAATTTCAAGTCAGCGTTATTACCCACCAGTTAATCCGAGGATTCCGATATTCTGGATTTTGAGTAAGGCCAATAAGAGCTTGAACTGGTCGGAGTTTGATAAGAATCGAACAGAGATTTAATTTTTCAATGCTGCCGTTTGACATGTTTTTTTTTAGCAAAAGTGACCCTAATTAAAACGAACGCTGACGGAGAATGAAAAGCAACAGAGCGAAACGGTTTGCAGATTTGAGATCAGCAGGAGTTGCTCCTCCTTATGAGGTGAGTTGGAAGCAAATCTATTTTTTGATCTGAGCGAAAAAAAAGCGTGATACCCTCCCTTGGTATATTTTTCGAAATTTCAAGTCAGCGTTATTACCCACCAGTAAATCCGAGGATTCCGATATTCTGGATTTTGAGTAAGGCCAATAAGAGCTTGAACTGGTCGGAGTTTGATAAGAATCGAACAGAGATTTAATTTTTCAATGCTGCCGTTTGGCATGTTTTTTTTAGCAAAAGTGACCCTAATTAAAACGAACGCTGACGGAGAATGAAAAGCAGCAGAGCCAAACGGTTTGCAGATTTGAGATCAGCAGGAGTTGCTCCTCCTTATGAGGTGAGTTGGAAGCAAATATATTTTTTGATCTGAGCGAAAAAAAAGCGTGATACCCTCCCTTGGTATATTTTTCGAAATTTCAAGTCAGCGTTATTACCCACCAGTTAATCCGAGGATTCCGATATTCTGGATTTTGAGTAAGGCCAATAAGAGCTTGAACTGGTCGGAGTTTGATAAGAATCGAACAGAGATTTAATTTTTCAATGCTGCCGTTTGGCATGTTTTTTTTAGCAAAAGTGACCCTAATTAAAACGAACGCTGACGGAGAATGAAAAGCAGCAGAGCCAAACGGTTTGCAGATTTGAGATCAGCAGGAGTTGCTCCTCCTTATGAGGTGAGTTGGAAGCAAATCTATTTTTTGATCTGAGTGAAAAAAAAGCGTGATAACCTCCCTTGGTATATTTTTCGAAATTTCAAGTCAGCGTTATTACCCACCAGTTAATCCGAGGATTCCGATATTCTGGATTTTGAGTAAGGCCAATAAGAGCTTGAACTGGTCGGAGTTTGATAAGAATCGAACAGAGATTTAATTTTTCAATGCTGCCGTTTGGCATGTTTTTTTTTAGCAAAAGTGACCCTAATTAAAACGAACGCTGACGGAGAATGAAAAGCAGCAGAGCCAAACGGTTTGCAGATTTGAGATCAGCAGGAGTTGCTCCTCCTTATGAGGTGAGTTGGAAGCAAATCTATTTTTTGATCTGAGCGAAAAAAAAGCGTATTACCCTCCCTTGGTATATTTTTCGAAATTTCAAGTCAGCGTTATTACCCACCAGTTAATCCGAGGATTCCGATGTTCTGGATTTTGAGTAAGGCCAATAAGAGCTTGAACTGGTCGGAGTTTGATAAGAATCGAACAGAGATTTAATTTTTCAATGCTGCCATTTGACATGTTTTTTTTCAGCAAAAGTGACCCTAATTAAAACGAACGCCGACGGAGAATGAAAAGCAGCAGAGCCAAACGGTTTGCAGATTTGAGATCAGCAGGAGTTGCTCCTCCTTATGAGGTGAGTTGGAAACAAATCTATTTTTTGATCTGAGCGAAAAAAAAGCGTGATACCCTCCCTTGGTATATTTTTTGAAATTTCAAGTCAGCGTTATTACCCACCAGTTAATCCGAGGATTCCGATATTCTGGATTTTGAGTAAGGCCAATAAGAGCTTGAACTGGTCGGAGTTTGATAAAAATCGAACAGAGATTTAATTTTTCAATGCTGCCGTTTGGCATGTTTTTTTTTAGCAAAAGTGACCCAAATTAAAACGAACGCTGACGGAGAATGAAAAGCAGCAGAGCCAAACGGTTTGCAGATTTTAGATCAGCAGGAGTTGCTCCTCCTAATGAGGTGAGTTGGAAGCAAATCTATTTTTTGATCTGAGCGAAAAAAAAGCGTGATACCCTCCCTTGGTATATTTTTCGAAATTTCAAGTCAGCGTTATTACCCACCAGTCAATCCGAGGATTCCGATATTCTGGATTTTGAGTAAGGCCAATAAGAGCTTGAACTGGTCGGAGTTTGATAAGAATCGAACAGAGATTTAATTTTTCAATGCTGCCGTTTGACATGTTTTTTTTTAGAAAAAGTGACCCTAATTAAAACGAACGCTGACGGAGAATGAAAAGCAGCAGAGCCAAACGGTTTGCTGATTTGAGATCAGCAGGAGTTGCTCCTCCTTATGAGGTGAGTTGGAAGCAAATCTATTTTTTGATCTGAGCGAAAAAAAAGCGTGATACCCTCCCTTGGTATATTTTTCGAAATTTCAAGTCAGCGTTATTACCCACCAGTAAATCCGAGGATTCCGATATTCTGGATTTTGAGTAAGGCCAATAAGAGCTTGAACTGGTCGGAGTTTGATAAGAATCGAACAGAGATTTAATTTTTCAATGCTGCCGTTTGGCATGTTTTTTTTAGCAAAAGTGACCCTAATTAAAACGAACGCTGACGGAGAATGAAAAGCAGCAGAGCCAAACGGTTTGCAGATTTGAGATCAGCAGGAGTTGCTCCTCCTTATGAGGTGAGTTGGAAGCAAATCTATTTTTTGATCTGAGCGAAAAAAAAGCGTGATACCCTCCCTTGGTATATTTTTCGAAATTTCAAGTCAGCGTTATTACCCACCAGTTAATCCGAGGATTCCCATATCCTGGATTTTGAGTAAGGCCAATAAGAGCTTGAACTGGTCGGAGTTTGATAAGAATCGAAAAGAGATTTAATTTTTCAATGCTGCCGTTTGACATGTTTTTTTTTAGCAAAAGTGACCCTAATTAAAACGAACGCTGACGGAGAATGAAAAGCAGCAGAGCCAAACGATTTGCAGATTTGAGATCAGCAGGAGTTGCTCCTCCTTATGAGGTGAGTTGGAAGCAAATCTATTTTTTGATCTGAGCGAAAAAAAGGCGTGATACCCTCCCTTGGTATATTTTTCGAAATTTCAAGTCAGCGTTATTACCCACCAGTAAATCCGAAGATTCCGATATTCTGGATTTTGAGTAAGGCCAATAAGAGCTTGAACTGGTCGGAGTTTGATAAGAATCGAACAGAGATTTAATTTTTCAATGCTGCCGTTTGGCATGTTTTTTTTAGCAAAAGTGACCCTAATTAAAATGAACGCTGACGGAGAATGAAAAGCAGCAGAGCCAAACGGTTTGCAGATTTGAGATCAGCAGGAGTTGCTCCTCCTTATGAGGTGAGTTGGAAGCAAATCTATTTTTTGATCTGAGCGAAAAAAAAGCGTGATACCCTCCCTTGGTATATTTTTCGAAATTTCAAGTCAGCGTTATTACCCACCAGTTAATCCGAGGATTCCGATATTCTGGATTTTGAGTAAGGCCAATAAGAGCTTGAACTGGTCGGAGTTTGATAAGATTCGAACAGAGATTTAATTTTTCAATGCTGCCGTTTGGCATGTTTTTTTTTAGCAAAAGTGACCCAAATAAAATCGAACGCTGACGGAGAATGAAAAGCAGCAGAGCCAAACGGTTTGCAGATTTGAGATCAGCAGGAGTTGCTCCTCCTTATGAGGTGAGTTGGAAGCAAATCTATTTTTTGATCCGAGCGAAAAAAAAGCGTGATACCCTCCCTTGGTATATTTTTCGAAATTTCAAGTCAGCGTTATTACCCACCAGTTCATCCGAGGATTCCGATATTCTGGATTTTGAGTAAGGCCAATAAGAGCTTGAACTGGTCGGAGTTTGATAAGAATCGAACAGAGATTTGATTTTTCAATGCTGCCGTTTGGCATGTTTTTTTTTAGCAAAAGTGACCCTAATTAAAACGAACGCTGACGGAGAATGAAAAGCAGCAGAGCCAAACGGTTTGCAGATTGGAGATCAGCAGGAGTTGCTCCTCCTTATGAGGTGAGTTGGAAGCAAATCTATTTTTTTATCTGAGCGAAAAAAAAAGCGTGATACCCTCCCTTGGTATATTTTTCGAAATTTCAAGTCAGCGTTATTACCCACCAGTTAATCCGAGGATTCCGATATTCTGGATTTTGAGTAAGGCCAATAAGAGCTTGAACTGGTCGGAGTTTGATAAGAATCGAACAGAGATTTAATTTTTCAATGCTGCCGTTTGACATGTTTTTTTTTAGCAAAAGTGACCCTAATTAAAACGAACGCTGACGGAGAATGAAAAGCAGCAGAGCCAAACGGTTTGCAGATTTGAGATCAGCAGGAGTTGCTCCTCCTTATGAGGTGAGTTGGAAGCAAATCTATTTTTTGATCTGAGCGAAAAAAAAGCGTGATACCCTCCCTTGGTATATTTTTCGAAATTTCAAGTCAGCGTTATTACCCACCAGTTAATCCGAGGATTCCGATATTCTGGATTTTGAGTAAGGCCAATAAGAGCTTGAACTGGTCGGAGTTTGATAAGAATCGAACAGAGATTTAATTTTTCAATGCTGCCGTTTGGCATTTTTTTTTTTAACAAAAGTGACCCTAATTAAAACGAACGCTGAAGGAGAATGAAAAGCAGCAGAGCCAAACGGTTTGCAGATTTGAGATCAGCAGGAGTTGCTCCTCCTTATGAGGTGAGTTGGAAGCAAATCTATTTTTTGATCTGAGCGAAAAAAAAGCGTGATACCCTCCCTTGGTATATTTTTCGAAATTTCAAGTCAGCGTAATTACCCACCAGTTAATCCGAGGATTCCGATATTCTGGATTTTGAGTAAGGCCAATAAGAGCTTGAACTGGTCAGAGTTTGATAAGAATCGAACAGAGATTTAATTTTTCAATGCTGCCGTTTGGCATGTTTTTTTTTAGCAAAAGTGACCCTAATTAAAACGAACGCTGACGGAGAATGAAAAGCAGCAGAGCCAAACGGTTTGCAGATTTGAGATCAGCAGGAGTTGCTCCTCCTTATGAGGTGAGTTGGAATCAAATCTATTTTTTGATCTGAGCGAAAAAAAAGCGTGATACCCTCCCTTGGTATATTTTTTCGAAATTTCAAGTCAGCGTTATTACCCACCAGTTAATCCGAGGATTCCGATAATCTGGATTTTGAGTAAGGCCAATAAGAGCTTGAACTGGTCGGAGTTTGATAAGAATCGAACAGAGATTTAATTTTTCAATGCTGCCGTTTGGCATGTTTTTTTTTAGCAAAAGTGACCCTAATTAAAACGAACGCTGACGGAGAATGAAAAGCAGCAGAGCCAAACGGTTTGCAGATTTGAGATCAGCAGGAGTTGCTCCTCCTTATGAGGTGAGTTGGAAGCCAATCTATTATTTGATCTGAGCGAAAAAAAAGCGTGACACCCTCCCTTGGTATATTTTTCGAAATTTCAAGTCAGCGTAATTACCCACCAGTTAATCCGAGGATTCCGATATTCTGGATTTTGAGTAAGGCCAATAAGACCTTGAACTGGTCAGAGTTTGATAAGAATCGAACATAGATTTAATTTTTCAATGCTGCCGTTTGGCATGTTTTTTTTAGCAAAAGTGACCCTAATTAAAACGAACGCTGACGGAGAATGAAAAGCAGCAGAGCCAAACGGTTTGCAGATTTGAGATCAGCAGGAGTTGCTCCTCCTTATGAGGTGAGTTGGAAGCAAACCTATTTTTTGATCTGGGCGAAAAAAAAGCGTGATACCCTCCCTTGGTATATTTTTCGAAATTTCAAGTCAGCGTAATTACCCACCAGTTAATCCGAGGATTCCGATATTCTGGATTTTGAGTAAGGCCAATAAGAGCTTGAACTGGTCAGAGTTTGATAAGAATCGAACAGAGACTTAATTTTTCAATGCTGCCGTTTGGCATGTTTTTTTTTAGCAAAAGTGCCCCTAATTAAAACGAACGCTGACGGAGAATGAAAAGCAGCAGAGCCAAACGGTTTGCAGATTTGAGATCAGCAGGAGTTGCTCCTCCTTATGAGGTGAGTTGGAATCAAATCTATTTTTTGATCTGAGCGAAAAAAAAGCGTGATACCCTCCCTTGGTATATTTTTTCGAAATTTCAAGTCAGCGTTATTACCCACCAGTTAATCCGAGGATTCCGATATTCTGGATTTTGAGTAAGGCCAATAAGAGCTTGAACTGGTCGGAGTTTGATAAAAATCGAACAGAGATTTAATTTTTCAATGCTGACGTTTGGCATGTTTTTTTTTAGCAAAAGTGACCCTAATTAAAACGAACGCTGACGGAGAATGAAAAGCAGCAGAGCCAAACGGTTTGCAGATTTGAGATCAGCAGAAGTGGCTCCTCCTTATGAGGTGAGTTGGAAGCAAATCTATTTTTTGATCTGAGCGAAAAAAAAGCGTGATACCCTCCCTTGGTATATTTTTCGAAATTTCAAGTCAGCGTTATTACCCACCTGTAAATCCGAGGATTCCGATATTCTGGATTTTGAGTAAGGCCAATAAGAGCTTGAACTGGTCGGAGTTTGATAAGAATCGAACAGAGATTTAATTTTTCAATGCTGCCGTTTGACATGTTTTTTTTCAGCAAAAGTGACCCTAATTAAAACGAACGCTGACGGAGAATGAAAAGCAGCAGAGCCAAACGGTTTGCAGATTTGAGATCAGCAGGAGTTGCTCCTCCTTATGAGGTGAGTTGGAAACAAATCTATTTTTTGATCTGAGCGAAAAAAAAGCGTGATGCCCTCCCTTGGTATATTTTTTGAAATTTCAAGTCAGCGTTATTACCCACCAGTTAATCCGAGGATTCCGATATTCTGGATTTTGAGTAAGGCCAATAAGAGCTTGAACTGGTCGGAGTTTGATAAAAATCGAACAGAGATTTAATTTTTCAATGCTGACGTTTGGCATGTTTTTTTTCAGCAAAAGTGACCCTAATTAAAACGAACGCTGACGGAGAATGAAAAGCAGCAGAGCCAAACGGTTTGCAGATTTGAGATCAGCAGGAGTTGCTCGTCCTTATGAGGTGAGTTGGAAGCAAATCTATTTTTTGATCTGAGCGAAAAAAAAGCGTGATACCCTCCCTTGGTATATTTTTCGAAATTTCAAGTCAGCGTTATTACCCACCAGTAAATCCGAGGATTCCGATATTCTGGATTTTGAGTAAGGCCAATAAGAGCTTGAACTGGTCGGGGTTTGATAAGAATCGAACAGAGATTTAATTTTTCAATGCTGACGTTTGGCATGTTTTTTTTTAGCAAAAGTGACCCTAATTAAAACGAACGCTGACGGAGAATGAAAAGCAGCAGAGCCAAACGGTTTGCAGATTTGAGATCAGCAGGAGTTGCTCCTCCTTATGAGGTGAGTTGGAAGCAAATCTATTTTTTGATCTGAGCGAAAAAAAAGCGTGATACCCTCCTTGGTATATTTTTCGAAATTTCAAGTCAGCGTTATCACCCACCAGTTAATCCGAGGATTCCGATATTCTGGATTTTGAGTAAGGCCAATAAGAGCTTGAACTGGTCGGAGTTTGATAAGAATCGAACAGAGATTTAATTTTTCAATGCTGCCGTTTGACATGTTTTTTTTTAGCAAAAGTGACCCTAATTAAAACGAACGCTGACGGAGAATGAAAAGCAGCAGAGCCAAACGGTTTGCAGATTTGAGATCAGCAGGAGTTGCTCCTCCTTATGAGGTGAGTTGGAAGCAAATCTATTTTTTGATCTGAGCGAAAAAAAAGCGTGATACCCTCCCTTGGTATATTTTTCGAAATTTCAAGTCAGCGTTATTACCCACCAGTAAATCCGAGGATTCCGATATTCTGGATTTTGAGTAAGGCCAATAAGAGCTTGAACTGGTCGGAGTTTGATAAGAATCGAACAGAGATTTAATTTTTCAATGCTGCCGTTTGGCATGTTTTTTGTTAGCAAAAGTGACCCTAATTAAAACGAACGCTGACGGAGAATGAAAAGCAGCAGAGCCAAACGGTTTGCAGATTTGAGATCAGCAGGAGTTGCTCCTCCTTATGAGGTGAGTTGGAAGCAAATCTATTTTTTGATCTGAGCAAAAAAAAAGCGTGATACCCTCCCTTGGTATATTTTTCGAAATTTCAAGTCAGCGTTATTACCCACCAGTAAATCCGAGGATTCCGATATTCTGGATTTTGAGTAAGGCCAATAAGAGCTTGAACTGGTCGGAGTTTGATAAGAATCGAACAGAGATTTAATTTTTCAATGCTGCCGTTTGGCATGTTTTTTTTAGGAAAAGTGACCCTAATTAAAACGAACGCTGACGGAGAATGAAAAGCAGCAGAGCCAAACGGTTTGCAGATTTGAGATCAGCAGGAGTTGCTCCTCCTTATGAGGTGAGTTGGAAGCAAATCTATTTTTTGATCTGAGCGAAAAAAAAGCGTGATACCCTCCCTTGGTATATTTTTCGAAATTTCAAGTCAGCGTTATTACCCACCAGTTAATCCGAGGATTCCGATATTCTGGATTTTGAGTAAGGCCAATAAGAGCTTGAACTGGTCGGAGTTTGATAAGATTCGAACAGAGATTTAATTTTTCAATGCTGCCGTTTGGCATGTTTTTTTTTAGCAAAAGTGACCCAAATTAAATCGAACGCTGACGGAGAATGAAAAGCAGCAGAGCCAAACGGTTTGCAGATTTGAGATCAGCAGGAGTTGCTCCTCCTTATGAGGTGAGTTGGAAGCAAATCTATTTTTTGATCCGAGCGAAAAAAAAGCGTGATACCCTCCCTTGGTATATTTTTCGAAATTTCAAGTCAGCGTTATTACCCACCAGTTCATCCGAGGATTCCGATATTCTGGATTTTGAGTAAGGCCAATAAGAGCTTGAACTGGTCGGAGTTTGATAAGAATCGAACAGAGATTTGAGTTTTCAATGCTGCCGTTTGGCATGTTTTTTTTTAGCAAAAGTGACCCTAATTAAAACGAACGCTGACGGAGAATGAAAAGCAGCAGAGCCAAACGGTTTGCAGATTGGAGATCAGCAGGAGTTGCTCCTCCTTATGAGGTGAGTTGGAAGCAAATCTATTTTTTTATCTGAGCGAAAAAAAAAGCGTGATACCCTCCCTTGGTATATTTTTCGAAATTTCAAGTCAGCGTTATTACCCACCAGTTAATCCGAGGATTCCGATATTCTGGATTTTGAGTAAGGCCAATAAGAGCTTGAACTGGTCGGAGTTTGATAAGAATCGAACAGAGATTTAATTTTTCAATGCTGCCGTTTGACATGTTTTTTTTTAGCAAAAGTGACCCTAATTAAAACGAACGCTGACGGAGAATGAAAAGCAGCAGAGCCAAACGGTTTGCAGATTTGAGATCAGCAGGAGTTGCTCCTCCTTATGAGGTGAGTTGGAAGCAAATCTATTTTTTGATCTGAGCGAAAAAAAAGCGTGATACCCTCCCTTGGTATATTTTTCGAAATTTCAAGTCAGCGTTATTACCCACCAGTTAATCCGAGGATTCCGATATTCTGGATTTTGAGTAAGGCCAATAAGAGCTTGAACTGGTCGGAGTTTGATAAGAATCGAACAGAGATTTAATTTTTCAATGCTGCCGTTTGGCATTGTTTTTTTTAACAAAAGTGACCCTAATTAAAACGAACGCTGAAGGAGAATGAAAAGCAGCAGAGCCAAACGGTTTGCAGATTTGAGATCAGCAGGAGTTGCTCCTCCTTATGAGGTGAGTTGGAAGCAAATCTATTTTTTGATCTGAGCGAAAAAAAAGCGTGATACCCTCCCTTGGTATATTTTTCGAAATTTCAAGTCAGCGTAATTACCCACCAGTTAATCCGAGGATTCCGATATTCTGGATTTTGAGTAAGGCCAATAAGAGCTTGAACTGGTCAGAGTTTGATAAGAATCGAACAGAGATTTAATTTTTCAATGCTGCCGTTTGGCATGTTTTTTTTAAGCAAAAGTGACCCTAATTAAAACGAACGCTGACGGAGAATGAAAAGCAGCAGAGCCAAACGGTTTGCAGATTTGAGATCAGCAGGAGTTGCTCCTCCTTATGAGGTGAGTTGGAATCAAATCTATTTTTTTATCTGAGCGAAAAAAAAGCGTGATACCCTCCCTTGGTATATTTTTTCGAAATTTCAAGTCAGCGTTATTACCCACCAGTTAATCCGAGGATTCCGATAATCTGGATTTTGAGTAAGGCCAATAAGAGCTTGAACTGGTCGGAGTTTGATAAGAATCGAACAGAGATTTAATTTTTCAATGCTGCCGTTTGGCATGTTTTTTTTTAGCAAAAGTGACCCTAATTAAAACGAACGCTGACGGAGAATGAAAAGCAGCAGAGCCAAACGGTTTGCAGATTTGAGATCAGCAGGAGTTGCTCCTCCTTATGAGGTGAGTTGGAAGCCAATCTATTATTTGATCTGAGCGAAAAAAAAGCGTGACACCCTCCCTTGGTATATTTTTCGAAATTTCAAGTCAGCGTAATTACCCACCAGTTAATCCGAGGATTCCGATATTCTGGATTTTGAGTAAGGCCAATAAGACCTTGAACTGGTCAGAGTTTGATAAGAATCGAACATAGATTTAATTTTTCAATGCTGCCGTTTGGCATGTTTTTTTTAGCAAAAGTGACCCTAATTAAAACGAACGCTGACGGAGAATGAAAAGCAGCAGAGCCAAACGGTTTGCAGATTTGAGATCAGCAGGAGTTGCTCCTCCTTATGAGGTGAGTTGGAAGCAAACCTATTTTTTGATCTGGGCGAAAAAAAAGCGTGATACCCTCCCTTGGTATATTTTTCGAAATTTCAAGTCAGCGTAATTACCCACCAGTTAATCCGAGGATTCCGATATTCTGGATTTTGAGTAAGGCCAATAAGAGCTTGAACTGGTCAGAGTTTGATAAGAATCGAACAGAGACTTAATTTTTCAATGCTGCCGTTTGGCATGTTTTTTTTTAGCAAAAGTGCCCCTAATTAAAACGAACGCTGACGGAGAATGAAAAGCAGCAGAGCCAAACGGTTTGCAGATTTGAGATCAGCAGGAGTTGCTCCTCCTTATGAGGTGAGTTGGAATCAAATCTATTTTTTGATCTGAGCGAAAAAAAAGCGTGATACCCTCCCTTGGTATATTTTTTCGAAATTTCAAGTCAGCGTTATTACCCACCAGTTAATCCGAGGATTCCGATATTCTGGATTTTGAGTAAGGCCAATAAGAGCTTGAACTGGTCGGAGTTTGATAAGAATCGAACAGAGATTTAATTTTTCAATGCTGCCGTTTGGCATGTTTTTTTTTAGCAAAAGTGACCCTAATTAAAACGAACGCTGACGGAGAATGAAAAGCAGCAGAGCCAAACGGTTTGCAGATTTGAGATCAGCAGGAGTTGCTCCTCCTTATGAGGTGAGTTGGAAGCAAATCTATTTTTTGATCTGAGCGAAAAAAAAGCGTATTACCCTCCCTTGGTATATTTTTCGAAATTTCAAGTCAGCGTTATTACCCACCAGTTAATCCGAGGATTCCGATGTTCTGGATTTTGAGTAAGGCCAATAAGAGCTTGAACTGGTCGGAGTTTGATAAGAATCGAACAGAGATTTAATTTTTCAATGCTGCCATTTGACATGTTTTTTTTCAGCAAAAGTGACCCTAATTAAAACGAACGCTGACGGAGAATGAAAAGCAGCAGAGCCAAACGGTTTGCAGATTTGAGATCAGCAGGAGTTGCTCCTCCTTATGAGGTGAGTTGGAAACAAATCTATTTTTTGATCTGAGCGAAAAAAAAGCGTGATACCCTCCCTTGGTATATTTTTTGAAATTTCAAGTCAGCGTTATTACCCACCAGTTAATCCGAGGATTCCGATATTCTGGATTTTGAGTAAAGCCAATAAGAGCTTGAACTGGTCGGAGTTTGATAAAAATCGAACAGAGATTTAATTTTTCAATGCTGCCGTTTGGCATGTTTTTTTTTAGCAAAAGTGACCCAAATTAAAACAAACGCTGACGGAGAATGAAAAGCAGCAGAGCCAAACGGTTTGCAGATTTTAGATCAGCAGGAGTTGCTCCTCCTAATGAGGTGAGTTGGAAGCAAATCTATTTTTTGATCTGAGCGAAAAAAAAGCGTGATACCCTCCCTTGGTATATTTTTCGAAATTTCAAGTCAGCGTTATTACCCACCAGTCAATCCGAGGATTCCGATATTCTGGATTTTGAGTAAGGCCAATAAGAGCTTGAACTGGTCGGAGTTTGATAAGAATCGAACAGAGATTTAATTTTTCAATGCTGCCGTTTGACATGTTTTTTTTTAGAAAAAGTGACCCTAATTAAAACGAACGCTGACGGAGAATGAAAAGCAGCAGAGCCAAACGGTTTGCTGATTTGAGATCAGCAGGAGTTGCTCCTCCTTATGAGGTGAGTTGGAAGCAAATCTATTTTTTGATCTGAGCGAAAAAAAAGCGTGATACCCTCCCTTGGTATATTTTTCGAAATTTCAAGTCAGCGTTATTACCCACCAGTAAATCCGAGGATTCCGATATTCTGGATTTTGAGTAAGGCCAATAAGAGCTTGAACTGGTCGGAGTTTGATAAGAATCGAACAGAGATTTAATTTTTCAATGCTGCCGTTTGGCATGTTTTTTTTAGCAAAAGTGACCCTAATTAAAACGAACGCTGACGGAGAATGAAAAGCAGCAGAGCCAAACGGTTTGCAGATTTGAGATCAGCAGGAGTTGCTCCTCCTTATGAGGTGAGTTGGAAGCAAATCTATTTTTTGATCTGAGCGAAAAAAAAGCGTGATACCCTCCCTTGGTATATTTTTCGAAATTTCAAGTCAGCGTTATTACCCACCAGTTAATCCGAGGATTCCCATATCCTGGATTTTGAGTAAGGCCAATAAGAGCTTGAACTGGTCGGAGTTTGATAAGAATCGAACAGAGATTTAATTTTTCAATGCTGCCGTTTGACATGTTTTTTTTTAGCAAAAGTGACCCTAATTAAAACGAACGCTGACGGAGAATGAAAAGCAGCAGAGCCAAACGGTTTGCAGATTTGAGATCAGCAGGAGTTGCTCCTCCTTATGAGGTGAGTTGGAAGCAAATCTATTTTTTGATCTGAGCGAAAAAAAGGCGTGATACCCTCCCTTGGTATATTTTTCGAAATTTCAAGTCAGCGTTATTACCCACCAGTAAATCCGAAGATTCCGATATTCTGGATTTTGAGTAAGGCCAATAAGAGCTTGAACTGGTCGGAGTTTGATAAGAATCGAACAGAGATTTAATTTTTCAATGCTGCCGTTTGGCATGTTTTTTTTAGCAAAAGTGACCCTAATTAAAATGAACGCTGACGGAGAATGAAAAGCAGCAGAGCCAAACGGTTTGCAGATTTGAGATCAGCAGGAGTTGCTCCTCCTTATGAGGTGAGTTGGAAGCAAATCTATTTTTTGATCTGAGCGAAAAAAAAGCGTGATACCCTCCCTTGGTATATTTTTCGAAATTTCAAGTCAGCGTTATTACCCACCAGTTAATCCGAGGATTCCGATATTCTGGATTTTGAGTAAGGCCAATAAGAGCTTGAACTGGTCGGAGTTTGATAAGAATCGAACAGAGATTTAATTTTTCAATGCTGCCGTTTGACATGTTTTTTTTCAGCAAAAGTGACCCTAATTAAAACGAACGCTGACGGAGAATGAAAAGCAGCAGAGCCAAACGGTTTGCAGATTTGAGATCAGCAGGAGTTGCTCCTCCTTATGAGGTGAGTTGGAAGCAAATCTATTTTTCGATCTGAGCGAAAAAAAAGCGTGATACCCTCCCTTGGTATATTTTTCGAAATTTCAAGTCAGCGTTATTACCCACCAGTTAATCCGAGGATTCCGATATTCTGGATTTTGAGTAAGGCCAATAAGAGCTTGAACTGGTCGGAGTTTGATAAAAATCGAACAGAGATTTAATTTTTCAATGCTGACGTTTGGCATGTTTTTTTTTAGCAAAAGTGACCCTAATTAAAACGAACGCTGACGGAGAATGAAAAGCAGCAGAGCCAAACGGTTTGCAGATTTGAGATCAGCAGAAGTGGCTCCTCCTTATGAGGTGAGTTGGAAGCAAATCTATTTTTTGATCTGAGCGAAAAAAAAGCGTGATACCCTCCTTGGTATATTTTTCGAAATTTCAAGTCAGCGTTATCACCCACCAGTTAATCCGAGGATTCCGATATTCTGGATTTTGAGTAAGGCCAATAAGAGCTTGAACTGGTCGGAGTTTGATAAGAATCGAACAGAGATTTAATTTTTCAATGCTGCCGTTTGACATGTTTTTTTTTAGCAAAAGTGACCCTAATTAAAACGAACGCTGACGGAGAATGAAAAGCAGCAGAGCCAAACGGTTTGCAGATTTGAGATCAGCAGGAGTTGCTCCTCCTTATGAGGTGAGTTGGAAGCAAATCTATGTTTTGATCTGAGCGAAAAAAAAGCGTGATACCCTCCCTTGGTATATTTTTCGAAATTTCAAGTCAGCGTTATTACCCACCAGTAAATCCGAGGATTCCGATATTCTGGATTTTGAGTAAGGCCAATAAGAGCTTGAACTGGTCGGAGTTTGATAAGAATCGAACAGAGATTTAATTTTTCAATGCTGCCGTTTGGCATGTTTTTTGTTAGCAAAAGTGACCCTAATTAAAACGAACGCTGACGGAGAATGAAAAGCAGCAGAGCCAAACGGTTTGCAGATTTGAGATCAGCAGGAGTTGCTCCTCCTTATGAGGTGAGTTGAAAGCAAATCTATTTTTTGATCTGAGCAAAAAAAAAGCGTGATACCCTCCCTTGGTATATTTTTCGAAATTTCAAGTCAGCGTTATTACCCACCAGTAAATCCGAGGATTCCGATATTCTGGATTTTGAGTAAGGCCAATAAGAGCTTGAACTGGTCGGAGTTTGATAAGAATCGAACAGAGATTTAATTTTTCAATGCTGCCGTTTGGCATGTTTTTTTTAGGAAAAGTGACCCTAATTAAAACGAACGCTGACGGAGAATGAAAAGCAGCAGAGCCAAACGGTTTGCAGATTTGAGATCAGCAGGAGTTGCTCCTCCTTATGAGGTGAGTTGGAAGCAAATCTATTTTTTGATCTGAGCGAAAAAAAAGCGTGATACCCTCCCTTGGTATATTTTTCGAAATTTCAAGTCAGCGTTATTACCCACCAGTTAATCCGAGGATTCCGATATTCTGGATTTTGAGTAAGGCCAATAAGAGCTTGAACTGGTCGGAGTTTGATAAGATTCGAACAGAGATTTAATTTTTCAATGCTGCCGTTTGGCATGTTTTTTTTTAGCAAAAGTGACCCAAATTAAATCGAACGCTGACGGAGAATGAAAAGCAGCAGAGCCAAACGGTTTGCAGATTTGAGATCAGCAGGAGTTGCTCCTCCTTATGAGGTGAGTTGGAAGCAAATCTATTTTTTGATCCGAGCGAAAAAAAAGCGTGATACCCTCCCTTGGTATATTTTTCGAAATTTCAAGTCAGCGTTATTACCCACCAGTTCATCCGAGGATTCCGATATTCTGGATTTTGAGTAAGGCCAATAAGAGCTTGAACTGGTCGGAGTTTGATAAGAATCGAACAGAGATTTGATTTTTCAATGCTGCCGTTTGGCATGTTTTTTTTTAGCAAAAGTGACCCTAATTAAAACGAACGCTGACGGAGAATGAAAAGCAGCAGAGCCAAACGGTTTGCAGATTGGAGATCAGCAGGAGTTGCTCCTCCTTATGAGGTGAGTTGGAAGCAAATCTATTTTTTTATCTGAGCGAAAAAAAAAGCGTGATACCCTCCCTTGGTATATTTTTCGAAATTTCAAGTCAGCGTTATTACCCACCAGTTAATCCGAGGATTCCGATATTCTGGATTTTGAGTAAGGCCAATAAGAGCTTGAACTGGTCGGAGTTTGATAAGAATCGAACAGAGATTTAATTTTTCAATGCTGCCGTTTGACATGTTTTTTTTTAGCAAAAGTGACCCTAATTAAAACGAACGCTGACGGAGAATGAAAAGCAGCAGAGCCAAACGGTTTGCAGATTTGAGATCAGCAGGAGTTGCTCCTCCTTATGAGGTGAGTTGGAAGCAAATCTATTTTTTGATCTGAGCGAAAAAAAAGCGTGATACCCTCCCTTGGTATATTTTTCGAAATTTCAAGTCAGCGTTATTACCCACCAGTTAATCCGAGGATTCCGATATTCTGGATTTTGAGTAAGGCCAATAAGAGCTTGAACTGGTCGGAGTTTGATAAGAATCGAACAGAGATTTAATTTTTCAATGCTGCCGTTTGGCATTTTTTTTTTTAACAAAAGTGACCCTAATTAAAACGAACGCTGAAGGAGAATGAAAAGCAGCAGAGCCAAACGGTTTGCAGATTTGAGATCAGCAGGAGTTGCTCCTCCTTATGAGGTGAGTTGGAAGCAAATCTATTTTTTGATCTGAGCGAAAAAAAAGCGTGATACCCTCCCTTGGTATATTTTTCGAAATTTCAAGTCAGCGTAATTACCCACCAGTTAATCCGAGGATTCCGATATTCTGGATTTTGAGTAAGGCCAATAAGAGCTTGAACTGGTCAGAGTTTGATAAGAATCGAACAGAGATTTAATTTTTCAATGCTGCCGTTTGGCATGTTTTTTTTTAGCAAAAGTGACCCTAATTAAAACGAACGCTGACGGAGAATGAAAAGCAGCAGAGCCAAACGGTTTGCAGATTTGAGATCAGCAGGAGTTGCTCCTCCTTATGAGGTGAGTTGGAATCAAATCTATTTTTTTATCTGAGCGAAAAAAAAGCGTGATACCCTCCCTTGGTATATTTTTTCGAAATTTCAAGTCAGCGTTATTACCCACCAGTTAATCCGAGGATTCCGATAATCTGGATTTTGAGTAAGGCCAATAAGAGCTTGAACTGGTCGGAGTTTGATAAGAATCGAACAGAGATTTAATTTTTCAATGCTGCCGTTTGGCATGTTTTTTTTTAGCAAAAGTGACCCTAATTAAAACGAACGCTGACGGAGAATGAAAAGCAGCAGAGCCAAACGGTTTGCAGATTTGAGATCAGCAGGAGTTGCTCCTCCTTATGAGGTGAGTTGGAAGCCAATCTATTATTTGATCTGAGCGAAAAAAAAGCGTGATACCCTCCCTTGGTATATTTTTCGAAATTTCAAGTCAGCGTAATTACCCACCAGTTAATCCGAGGATTCCGATATTCTGGATTTTGAGTAAGGCCAATAAGACCTTGAACTGGTCAGAGTTTGATAAGAATCGAACATAGATTTAATTTTTCAATGCTGCCGTTTGGCATGTTTTTTTTAGCAAAAGTGACCCTAATTAAAACGAACGCTGACGGAGAATGAAAAGCAGCAGAGCCAAACGGTTTGCAGATTTGAGATCAGCAGGAGTTGCTCCTCCTTATGAGGTGAGTTGGAAGCAAACCTATTTTTTGATCTGGGCGAAAAAAAAGCGTGATACCCTCCCTTGGTATATTTTTCGAAATTTCAAGTCAGCGTAATTACCCACCAGTTAATCCGAGGATTCCGATATTCTGGATTTTGAGTAAGGCCAATAAGAGCTTGAACTGGTCAGAGTTTGATAAGAATCGAACAGAGATTTAATTTTTCAATGCTGCCGTTTGGCATGTTTTTTTTTAGCAAAAGTGACCCTAATTAAAACGAACGCTGACGGAGAATGAAAAGCAGCAGAGCCAAACGGTTTGCAGATTTGAGATCAGCAGGAGTTGCTCCTCCTTATGAGGTGAGTTGGAATCAAATCTATTTTTTTATCTGAGCGAAAAAAAAGCGTGATACCCTCCCTTGGTATATTTTTTCGAAATTTCAAGTCAGCGTTATTACCCACCAGTTAATCCGAGGATTCCGATAATCTGGATTTTGAGTAAGGCCAATAAGAGCTTGAACTGGTCGGAGTTTGATAAGAATCGAACAGAGATTTAATTTTTCAATGCTGCCGTTTGGCATGTTTTTTTTTAGCAAAAGTGACCCTAATTAAAACGAACGCTGACGGAGAATGAAAAGCAGCAGAGCCAAACGGTTTGCAGATTTGAGATCAGCAGGAGTTGCTCCTCCTTATGAGGTGAGTTGGAAGCCAATCTATTATTTGATCTGAGCGAAAAAAAAGCGTGATACCCTCCCTTGGTATATTTTTCGAAATTGCAAGTCAGCGTAATTACCCACCAGTTAATCCGAGGATTCCGATATTCTGGATTTTGAGTAAGGCCAATAAGACCTTGAACTGGTCAGAGTTTGATAAGAATCGAACATAGATTTAATTTTTCAATGCTGCCGTTTGGCATGTTTTTTTTAGCAAAAGTGACCCTAATTAAAACGAACGCTGACGGAGAATGAAAAGCAGCAGAGCCAAACGGTTTGCAGATTTGAGATCAGCAGGAGTTGCTCCTCCTTATGAGGTGAGTTGGAAGCAAACCTATTTTTTGATCTGGGCGAAAAAAAAGCGTGATACCCTCCCTTGGTATATTTTTCGAAATTTCAAGTCAGCGTAATTACCCACCAGTTAATCCGAGGATTCCGATATTCTGGATTTTGAGTAAGGCCAATAAGAGCTTGAACTGGTCAGAGTTTGATAAGAATCGAACAGAGATTTAATTTTTCAATGCTGCCGTTTGGCATGTTTTTTTTTAGCAAAAGTGACCCTAATTAAAACGAACGCTGACGGAGAATGAAAAGCAGCAGAGCCAAACGGTTTGCAGATTTGAGATCAGCAGGAGTTGCTCCTCCTTATGAGGTGAGTTGGAATCAAATCTATTTTTTTATCTGAGCGAAAAAAAAGCGTGATACCCTCCCTTGGTATATTTTTTCGAAATTTCAAGTCAGCGTTATTACCCACCAGTTAATCCGAGGATTCCGATAATCTGGATTTTGAGTAAGGCCAATAAGAGCTTGAACTGGTCGGAGTTTGATAAGAATCGAACAGAGATTTAATTTTTCAATGCTGCCGTTTGGCATGTTTTTTTTTAGCAAAAGTGACCCTAATTAAAACGAACGCTGACGGAGAATGAAAAGCAGCAGAGCCAAACGGTTTGCAGATTTGAGATCAGCAGGAGTTGCTCCTCCTTATGAGGTGAGTTGGAAGCCAATCTATTATTTGATCTGAGCGAAAAAAAAAGCGTGATACCCTCCCTTGGTATATTTTTCGAAATTTCAAGTCAGCGTAATTACCCACCAGTTAATCCGAGGATTCCGATATTCTGGATTTTGAGTAAGGCCAATAAGACCTTGAACTGGTCAGAGTTTGATAAGAATCGAACATAGATTTAATTTTTCAATGCTGCCGTTTGGCATGTTTTTTTTAGCAAAAGTGACCCTAATTAAAACGAACGCTGACGGAGAATGAAAAGCAGCAGAGCCAAACGGTTTGCAGATTTGAGATCAGCAGGAGTTGCTCCTCCTTATGAGGTGAGTTGGAAGCAAACCTATTTTTTGATCTGGGCGAAAAAAAAGCGTGATACCCTCCCTTGGTATATTTTTCGAAATTTCAAGTCAGCGTAATTACCCACCAGTTAATCCGAGGATTCCGATATTCTGGATTTTGAGTAAGGCCAATAAGAGCTTGAACTGGTCAGAGTTTGATAAGAATCGAACAGAGATTTAATTTTTCAATGCTGCCGTTTGGCATGTTTTTTTTTAGCAAAAGTGACCCTAATTAAAACGAACGCTGACGGAGAATGAAAAGCAGCAGAGCCAAACGGTTTGCAGATTTGAGATCAGCAGGAGTTGCTCCTCCTTATGAGGTGAGTTGGAATCAAATCTATTTTTTTATCTGAGCGAAAAAAAAGCGTGATACCCTCCCTTGGTATATTTTTTCGAAATTTCAAGTCAGCGTTATTACCCACCAGTTAATCCGAGGATTCCGATAATCTGGATTTTGAGTAAGGCCAATAAGAGCTTGAACTGGTCGGAGTTTGATAAGAATCGAACAGAGATTTAATTTTTCAATGCTGCCGTTTGGCATGTTTTTTTTTAGCAAAAGTGACCCTAATTAAAACGAACGCTGACGGAGAATGAAAAGCAGCAGAGCCAAACGGTTTGCAGATTTGAGATCAGCAGGAGTTGCTCCTCCTTATGAGGTGAGTTGGAAGCCAATCTATTATTTGATCTGAGCGAAAAAAAAGCGTGATACCCTCCCTTGGTATATTTTTCGAAATTTCAAGTCAGCGTAATTACCCACCAGTTAATCCGAGGATTCCGATATTCTGGATTTTGAGTAAGGCCAATAAGACCTTGAACTGGTCAGAGTTTGATAAGAATCGAACATAGATTTAATTTTTCAATGCTGCCGTTTGGCATGTTTTTTTTAGCAAAAGTGACCCTAATTAAAACGAACGCTGACGGAGAATGAAAAGCAGCAGAGCCAAACGGTTTGCAGATTTGAGATCAGCAGGAGTTGCTCCTCCTTATGAGGTGAGTTGGAAGCAAACCTATTTTTTGATCTGGGCGAAAAAAAAGCGTGATACCCTCCCTTGGTATATTTTTCGAAATTTCAAGTCAGCGTAATTACCCACCAGTTAATCCGAGGATTCCGATATTCTGGATTTTGAGTAAGGCCAATAAGAGCTTGAACTGGTCAGAGTTTGATAAGAATCGAACAGAGATTTAATTTTTCAATGCTGCCGTTTGGCATGTTTTTTTTTAGCAAAAGTGACCCTAATTAAAACGAACGCTGACGGAGAATGAAAAGCAGCAGAGCCAAACGGTTTGCAGATTTGAGATCAGCAGGAGTTGCTCCTCCTTATGAGGTGAGTTGGAATCAAATCTATTTTTTGATCTGAGCGAAAAAAAAGCGTGATACCCTCCCTTGGTATATTTTTTCGAAATTTCAAGTCAGCGTTATTACCCACCAGTTAATCCGAGGATTCCGATATTCTGGATTTTGAGTAAGGCCAATAAGAGCTTGAACTGGTCGGAGTTTGATAAGAATCGAACAGAGATTTAATTTTTCAATGCTGCCGTTTGACATGTTTTTTTTTAGCCAAAGTGACCCTAATTAAAACGAACGCTGACGGAGAATGAAAAGCAGCAGAGCCAAACGGTTTGCAGATTTGAGATCAGCAGGAGTTGCTCCTCCTTATGGGGTGAGTTGGAAGCAAATCTATTTTTTGATCTGAGCGAAAAAAAAGCGTGATACCCTCCCTTGGTATATTTTTCGAAATTTCAAGTCAGCGTTATTACCAACCAGTTAATCCGAGGATTCCGATATTCTGGATTTTGAGTAAGGCCAATAAGAGCTTGAACTGGTCGGAGTTTGATAAGAATCGAACAGAGATTTAATTTTTCAATGCTGGCGTTTGGCATGTTTTTTTTAGCAAAAGTTACCCTAATTAAAACGAACGCTGACGGAGAATGAAAAGCAGCAGAGCCAAACGGTTTGCAGATTTGAGATCAGCAGGAGTTGGTCCTCCTTATGAGGTGAGTTGGAAGCAAATCTATTTTTTGATCTGAGCGAAAAAAAAGCGTCATACCCTCCCTTGGTATATTTTTCGAAATTTCAAGTCAGCGTTATTACCCACCAGTTAATCCGAGGATTCCGATATTCTGGATTTTGAGTAAGGCCAATAAGAGCTTGAAATGGTCTGAGTTTGATAAGAATCGAACAGAGATTTAATTTTTCAATGCTGCCGTTCGGCATGTTTTTTTTAGCAAAAGTGACCCTAATTAAAACTAATGCTGACGGAGAATGAAAAGCAGCAGAGCCAAACGGTTTGCAGATTTGAGATCAGCAGGAGTGGCTCCTCCTTATGAGGTGAGTTGGAAGCAAATCTATTTTTTGATCTGAGCGAAAAAAAAGCGTGATACCCTCCCTTGGTATATTTTTCGAAATTTCAAGTCAGCGTTATTACCCACCAGTAAATCCGAGGATTCCGATATTCTGGATTTTGAGTAAGGCCAATAAGAGCTTGAACTGGTCGGAGTTTGATAAGAATCGAACAGAGATTTAATTTTTCAATGCTGCCGTTTGGCATGTTTTTTTTTAGCAAAAGTGACCCTAATTAAAACGAACGCTGACGGAGAATGAAAAGCAGCAGAGCCAAACGGTTTGCAGATTTGAGATCAGCAGGAGTTGCTCCTCCTTATGAGGTGAGTTGGAAGCCAATCTATTATTTGATCTGAGCGAAAAAAAAGCGTGATACCCTCCCTTGGTATATTTTTCGAAATTTCAAGTCAGCGTAATTACCCACCAGTTAATCCGAGGATTCCGATATTCTGGATTTTGAGTAAGGCCAATAAGACCTTGAACTGGTCAGAGTTTGATAAGAATCGAACATAGATTTAATTTTTCAATGCTGCCGTTTGGCATGTTTTTTTTAGCAAAAGTGACCCTAAATAAAACGAACGCTGACGGAGAATGAAAAGCAGCAGAGCCAAACGGTTTGCAGATTTGAGATCAGCAGGAGTTGCTCCTCCTTATGAGGTGAGTTGGAAGCAAACCTATTTTTTGATCTGAGCGAAAAAAACGCGTGATACCCTCCCTTGGTATATTTTTCGAAATTTCAAGTCAGCGTAATTACCCACCAGTTAATCCGAGGATTCCGATATTCTGGATTTTGAGTAAGGCCAATAAGAGCTTGAACTGGTCAGAGTTTGATAAGAATCGAACAGAGATTTAATTTTTCAATGCTGCCGTTTGGCATGTTTTTTTTTAGCAAAAGTGACCCTAATTAAAACGAACGCTGACGGAGAATGAAAAGCAGCAGAGCCAAACGGTTTGCAGATTTGAGATCAGCAGGAGTTGCTCCTCCTTATGAGGTGAGTTGGAAGCAAATCTATTTTTTGATCTGAGCGAAAAAAAAGCGTGATACCCTCCCTTGGTATATTTTTCGAAATTTCAAGTCAGCGTTATTACCCACCAGTTAATCCGAGGATTCCGATATTCTGGATTTTGAGTAAGGCCAATAAGAGCTTGAACTGGTCGGAGTTTGATAAGATTCGAACAGAGATTTAATTTTTCAATGCTGCCGTTTGGCATGTTTTTTTTTAGCAAAAGTGACCCAAATTAAATCGAACGCTGACGGAGAATGAAAAGCAGCAGAGCCAAACGGTTTGCAGATTTGAGATCAGCAGGAGTTGCTCCTCCTTATGAGGTGAGTTGGAAGCAAATCTATTTTTTGATCCGAGCGAAAAAAAAGCGTGATACCCTCCCTTGGTATATTTTTCGAAATTTCAAGTCAGCGTTATTACCCACCAGTTCATCCGAGGATTCCGATATTCTGGATTTTGAGTAAGGCCAATAAGAGCTTGAACTGGTCGGAGTTTGATAAGAATCGAACAGAGATTTGATTTTTCAATGCTGCCGTTTGGCATGTTTTTTTTTAGCAAAAGTGACCCTAATTAAAACGAACGCTGACGGAGAATGAAAAGCAGCAGAGCCAAACGGTTTGCAGATTTGAGATCAGCAGGAGTTGCTCCTCCTTATGAGGTGAGTTGGAATCAAATCTATTTTTTTATCTGAGCGAAAAAAAAAGCGTGATACCCTCCCTTGGTATATTTTTCGAAATTTCAAGTCAGCGTTATTACCCACCAGTTAATCCGAGGATTCCGATATTCTGGATTTTGAGTAAGGCCAATAAGAGCTTGAACTGGTCGGAGTTTGATAAGAATCGAACAGAGATTTAATTTTTCAATGCTGCCGTTTGACATGTTTTTTTTTAGCAAAAGTGACCCTAATTAAAACGAACGCTGACGGAGAATGAAAAGCAGCAGAGCCAAACGGTTTGCAGATTTGAGATCAGCAGGAGTTGCTCCTCCTTATGGGGTGTGTTGGAAGCAAATCTATTTTTTGATCTGAGCGAAAAAAAAGCGTGATACCCTCCCTTGGTATATTTTTCGAAATTTCAAGTCAGCGTTATTACCCACCAGTTAATCCGAGGATTCCGATATTCTGGATTTTGAGTAAGGCCAATAAGAGCTTGAACTGGTCGGAGTTTGATAAGAATCGAACAGAGATTTAATTTTTCAATGCTGCCGTTTGGCATTTTTTTTTTTAACAAAAGTGACCCTAATTAAAACGAACGCTGAAGGAGAATGAAAAGCAGCAGAGCCAAACGGTTTGCAGATTTGAGATCAGCAGGAGTTGCTCCTCCTTATGAGGTGAGTTGGAAGCAAATCTATTTTTTGATCTGAGCGAAAAAAAAGCGTGATACCCTCCCTTGGTATATTTTTCGAAATTTCAAGTCAGCGTAATTACCCACCAGTTAATCCGAGGATTCCGATATTCTGGATTTTGAGTAAGGCCAATAAGAGCTTGAACTGGTCAGAGTTTGATAAGAATCGAACAGAGATTTAATTTTTCAATGCTGCCGTTTGGCATGTTTTTTTTTAGCAAAAGTGACCCTAATTAAAACGAACGCTGACGGAGAATGAAAAGCAGCAGAGCCAAACGGTTTGCAGATTTGAGATCAGCAGGAGTTGCTCCTCCTTATGAGGTGAGTTGGAATCAAATCTATTTTTTTATCTGAGCGAAAAAAAAGCGTGATACCCTCCCTTGGTATATTTTTTCGAAATTTCAAGTCAGCGTTATTACCCACCAGTTAATCCGAGGATTCCGATAATCTGGATTTTGAGTAAGGCCAATAAGAGCTTGAACTGGTCGGAGTTTGATAAGAATCGAACAGAGATTTAATTTTTCAATGCTGCCGTTTGGCATGTTTTTTTTTAGCAAAAGTGACCCTAATTAAAACGAACGCTGACGGAGAATGAAAAGCAGCAGAGCCAAACGGTTTGCAGATTTGAGATCAGCAGGAGTTGCTCCTCCTTATGAGGTGAGTTGGAAGCCAATCTATTATTTGATCTGAGCGAAAAAAAAGCGTGATACCCTCCCTTGGTATATTTTTCGAAATTTCAAGTCAGCGTAATTACCCACCAGTTAATCCGAGGATTCCGATATTCTGGATTTTGAGTAAGGCCAATAAGACCTTGAACTGGTCAGAGTTTGATAAGAATCGAACATAGATTTAATTTTTCAATGCTGCCGTTTGGCATGTTTTTTTTAGCAAAAGTGACCCTAATTAAAACGAACGCTGACGGAGAATGAAAAGCAGCAGAGCCAAACGGTTTGCAGATTTGAGATCAGCAGGAGTTGCTCCTCCTTATGAGGTGAGTTGGAAGCAAACCTATTTTTTGATCTGGGCGAAAAAAAAGCGTGATACCCTCCCTTGGTATATTTTTCGAAATTTCAAGTCAGCGTAATTACCCACCAGTTAATCCGAGGATTCCGATATTCTGGATTTTGAGTAAGGCCAATAAGAGCTTGAACTGGTCAGAGTTTGATAAGAATCGAACAGAGATTTAATTTTTCAATGCTGCCGTTTGGCATGTTTTTTTTTAGCAAAAGTGACCCTAATTAAAACGAACGCTGACGGAGAATGAAAAGCAGCAGAGCCAAACGGTTTGCAGATTTGAGATCAGCAGGAGTTGCTCCTCCTTATGAGGTGAGTTGGAATCAAATCTATTTTTTGATCTGAGCGAAAAAAAAGCGTGATACCCTCCCTTGGTATATTTTTTCGAAATTTCAAGTCAGCGTTATTACCCACCAGTTAATCCGAGGATTCCGATATTCTGGATTTTGAGTAAGGCCAATAAGAGCTTGAACTGGTCGGAGTTTGATAAGAATCGAACAGAGATTTAATTTTTCAATGCTGCCGTTTGACATGTTTTTTTTTAGCCAAAGTGACCCTAATTAAAACGAACGCTGACGGAGAATGAAAAGCAGCAGAGCCAAACGGTTTGCAGATTTGAGATCAGCAGGAGTTGCTCCTCCTTATGGGGTGAGTTGGAAGCAAATCTATTTTTTGATCTGAGCGAAAAAAAAGCGTGATACCCTCCCTTGGTATATTTTTCGAAATTTCAAGTCAGCGTTATTACCAACCAGTTAATCCGAGGATTCCGATATTCTGGATTTTGAGTAAGGCCAATAAGAGCTTGAACTGGTCGGAGTTTGATAAGAATCGAACAGAGATTTAATTTTTCAATGCTGACGTTTGGCATGTTTTTTTTAGCAAAAGTTACCCTAATTAAAACGAACGCTGACGGAGAATGAAAAGCAGCAGAGCCAAACGGTTTGCAGATTTGAGATCAGCAGGAGTTGGTCCTCCTTATGAGGTGAGTTGGAAGCAAATCTATTTTTTGATCTGAGCGAAAAAAAAGCGTCATACCCTCCCTTGGTATATTTTTCGAAATTTCAAGTCAGCGTTATTACCCACCAGTTAATCCGAGGATTCCGATATTCTGGATTTTGAGTAAGGCCAATAAGAGCTTGAAATGGTCTGAGTTTGATAAGAATCGAACAGAGATTTAATTTTTCAATGCTGCCGTTCGGCATGTTTTTTTTAGCAAAAGTGACCCTAATTAAAACTAATGCTGACGGAGAATGAAAAGCAGCAGAGCCAAACGGTTTGCAGATTTGAGATCAGCAGGAGTGGCTCCTCCTTATGAGGTGAGTTGGAAGCAAATCTATTTTTTGATCTGAGCGAAAAAAAAGCGTGATACCCTCCCTTGGTATATTTTTCGAAATTTCAAGTCAGCGTTATTACCCACCAGTAAATCCGAGGATTCCGATATTCTGGATTTTGAGTAAGGCCAATAAGAGCTTGAACTGGTCGGAGTTTGATAAGAATCGAACAGAGATTTAATTTTTCAATGCTGCCGTTTGGCATGTTTTTTTTTAGCAAAAGTGACCCTAATTAAAACGAACGCTGACGGAGAATGAAAAGCAGCAGAGCCAAACGGTTTGCAGATTTGAGATCAGCAGGAGTTGCTCCTCCTTATGAGGTGAGTTGGAAGCCAATCTATTATTTGATCTGAGCGAAAAAAAAGCGTGATACCCTCCCTTGGTATATTTTTCGAAATTTCAAGTCAGCGTAATTACCCACCAGTTAATCCGAGGATTCCGATATTCTGGATTTTGAGTAAGGCCAATAAGACCTTGAACTGGTCAGAGTTTGATAAGAATCGAACATAGATTTAATTTTTCAATGCTGCCGTTTGGCATGTTTTTTTTAGCAAAAGTGACCCTAATTAAAACGAACGCTGACGGAGAATGAAAAGCAGCAGAGCCAAACGGTTTGCAGATTTGAGATCAGCAGGAGTTGCTCCTCCTTATGAGGTGAGTTGGAAGCAAACCTATTTTTTGATCTGAGCGAAAAAAAAGCGTGATACCCTCCCTTGGTATATTTTTCGAAATTTCAAGTCAGCGTAATTACCCACCAGTTAATCCGAGGATTCCGATATTCTGGATTTTGAGTAAGGCCAATAAGAGCTTGAACTGGTCGGAGTTTGATAAGAATCGAACAGAGATTTAATTTTTCAATGCTGCCGTTTGGCATGTTTTTTTTTAGCAAAAGTGACCCTAATTAAAACGAACGCTGACGGAGAATGAAAAGCAGCAGAGCCAAACGGTTTGCAGATTTGAGATCAGCAGGAGTTGCTCCTCCTTATGAGGTGAGTTGGAATCAAATCTATTTTTTGATCTGAGCGAAAAAAAAGCGTGATACCCTCCCTTGGTATATTTTTTCGAAATTTCAAGTCAGCGTTATTACCCACCAGTTAATCCGAGGATTCCGATATTCTGGATTTTGAGTAAGGCCAATAAGAGCTTGAACTGGTCGGAGTTTGATAAGAATCGAACAGAGATTTAATTTTTCAATGCTGCCGTTTGACATGTTTTTTTTTAGCCAAAGTGACCCTAATTAAAACGAACGCTGACGGAGAATGAAAAGCAGCAGAGCCAAACGGGTTGCAGATTTGAGATCAGCAGGAGTTGCTCCTCCTTATGGGGTGAGTTGGAAGCAAATCTATTTTTTGATCTGAGCGAAAAAAAAGCGTGATACCCTCCCTTGGTATATTTTTCGAAATTTCAAGTCAGCGTTATTACCAACCAGTTAATCCGAGGATTCCGATATTCTGGATTTTGAGTAAGGCCAATAAGAGCTTGAACTGGTCGGAGTTTGATAAGAATCGAACAGAGATTTAATTTTTCAATGCTGACGTTTGGCATGTTTTTTTTAGCAAAAGTTACCCTAATTAAAACGAACGCTGACGGAGAATGAAAAGCAGCAGAGCCAAACGGTTTGCAGATTTTAGATCAGCAGGAGTTGGTCCTCCTTATGAGGTGATTTGGAAGCAAATCTATTTTTTGATCTGAGCGAAAAAAAAGCGTCATACCCTCCCTTGGTATATTTTTCGAAATTTCAAGTCAGCGTTATTACCCACCAGTTAATCCGAGGATTCCGATATTCTGGATTTTGAGTAAGGCCAATAAGAGCTTGAAATGGTCTGAGTTTGATAAGAATCGAACAGAGATTTAATTTTTCAATGCTGCCGTTCGGCATGTTTTTTTTAGCAAAAGTGACCCTAATTAAAACTAATGCTGACGGAGAATGAAAAGCAGCAGAGCCAAACGGTTTGCAGATTTGAGATCAGCAGGAGTTGCTCCTCCTTATGAGGTGAGTTGGAAGCAAATCTATTTTTTGATCTGAGCGAAAAAAAAGCGTGATACCCTCCCTTGGTATATTTTTCGAAATTTCAAGTCAGCGTTATTACCCACCAGTAAATCCGAGGATTCCGATATTCTGGATTTTGAGTAAGGCCAATAAGAGCTTGAACTGGTCGGAGTTTGATAAGAATCGAACAGAGATTTAATTTTTCAATGCTGCCGTTTGACATGTTTTTTTTCAGCAAAAGTGACCCTAATTAAAACGAACGCTGACGGAGAATGAAAAGCAGCAGAGCCAAACGGTTTGCAGATTTGAGATCAGCAGGAGTTGCTCCTCCTTATGAGGTGAGTTGGAAACAAATCTATTTTTTGATCTGAGCGAAAAAAAAGCGTGATGCCCTCCCTTGGTATATTTTTTGAAATTTCAAGTCAGCGTTATTACCCACCAGTTAATCCGAGGATTCCGATATTCTGGATTTTGAGTAAGGCCAATAAGAGCTTGAACTGGTCGGAGTTTGATAAAAATCGAACAGAGATTTAATTTTTCAATGCTGACGTTTGGCATGTTTTTTTTTTAGCAAAAGTGACCCTAATTAAAACGAACGCTGACAGAGAATGAAAAGCAGCAGAGCCAAACGGTTTGCAGATTTGAGATCAGCAGGAGTTGCTCCTCCTTATGAGGTGAGTTGGAAGCAAATCTATTTTTTGATCCGAGCGAAAAAAAAGCGTGATACCCTCCCTTGGTATATTTTTCGAAATTTCAAGTCAGCGTTATTACCCACCAGTAAATCCGAGGATTCCGATATTCTGGATTTTGAGTAAGGCCAATAAGAGCTTGAACTGGTCGGGGTTTGATAAGAATCGAACAGAGATTTAATTTTTCAATGCTGACGTTTGGCATGTTTTTTTTTAGCAAAAGTGACCCTAATTAAAACGAACGCTGACGGAGAATGAAAAGCAGCAGAGCCAAACGGTTTGCAGATTTGAGATCAGCAGGAGTTGCTCCTCCTTATGAGGTGAGTTGGAAGCAAATCTATTTTTTGATCTGAGCGAAAAAAAAGCGTGATACCCTCCTTGGTATATTTTTCGAAATTTCAAGTCAGCGTTATTACCCACCAGTTAATCCGAGGATTCCGATATTCTGGATTTTGAGTAAGGCCAATAAGAGCTTGAACTGGTCGGAGTTTGATAAGAATCGAACAGAGATTTAATTTTTCAATGCTGCCGTTTGACATGTTTTTTTTTAGCAAAAGTGACCCTAATTAAAACGAACGCTGACGGAGAATGAAAAGCAGCAGAGCCAAACGGTTTGCAGATTTGAGATCAGCAGGAGTTGCTCCTCCTTATGAGGTGAGTTGGAAGCAAATCTATTTTTTGATCTGAGCGAAAAAAAAGCGTGATACCCTCCCTTGGTATATTTTTCGAAATTTCAAGTCAGCGTTATTACCCACCAGTAAATCCGAGGATTCCGATATTCTGGATTTTGAGTAAGGCCAATAAGAGCTTGAACTGGTCGGAGTTTGATAAGAATCGAACAGAGATTTAATTTTTCAATGCTGCCGTTTGGCATGTTTTTTGTTAGCAAAAGTGACCCTAATTAAAACGAACGCTGACGGAGAATGAAAAGCAGCAGAGCCAAACGGTTTGCAGATTTGAGATCAGCAGGAGTTGCTCCTCCTTATGAGGTGAGTTGGAAGCAAATCTATTTTTTGATCTGAGCGAAAAAAAAGCGTGATACCCTCCCTTGGTATATTTTTCGAAATTTCAAGTCAGCGTTATTACCCACCAGTTAATCCGAGGATTCCGATATTCTGGATTTTGAGTAAGGCCAATAAGAGCTTGAACTGGTCGGAGTTTGATAAGATTCGAACAGAGATTTAATTTTTCAATGCTGCCGTTTGGCATGTTTTTTTTTAGCAAAAGTGACCCAAATTAAAACGAACGCTGACGGAGAATGAAAAGCAGCAGAGCCAAACGGTTTGCAGATTTGAGATCAGCAGGAGTTGCTCCTCCTTATGAGGTGAGTTGGAAGCAAATCTATTTTTTGATCCGAGCGAAAAAAAAGCGTGATACCCTCCCTTGGTATATTTTTCGAAATTTCAAGTCAGCGTTATTACCCACCAGTTAATCCGAGGATTCCGATATTCTGGATTTTGAGTAAGGCCAATAAGAGCTTGAACTGGTCGGAGTTTGATAAGAATCGAACAGAGATTTGATTTTTCAATGCTGCCGTTTGACATGTTTTTTTTTAGCAAAAGTGACCCTAATTAAAACGAACGCTGACGGAGAATGAAAAGCAGCAGAGCCAAACGGTTTGCAGATTTGAGATCAGCAGGAGTTGCTCCTCCTTATGAGGTGAGTTGGAAGCAAATCTATTTTTTGATCTGAGCGAAAAAAAAGCGTGATACCCTCCCTTGGTATATTTTTCGAAATTTCAAGTCAGCGTTATTACCCACCAGTAAATCCGAGGATTCCGATATTCTGGATTTTGAGTAAGGCCAATAAGAGCTTGAACTGGTCGGAGTTTGATAAGAATCGAACAGAGATTTAATTTTTCAATGCTGCCGTTTGGCATGTTTTTTGTTAGCAAAAGTGACCCTAATTAAAACGAACGCTGACGGAGAATGAAAAGCAGCAGAGCCAAACGGTTTGCAGATTTGAGATCAGCAGGAGTTGCTCCTCCTTATGAGGTGAGTTGGAAGCAAATCTATTTTTTGATCTGAGCGAAAAAAATGCGTGATACCCTCCCTCGGTATATTTTTCGAAATTTAAAATCAGCGTTATTACCCACCAGTAAATCCGAGGATTCCGATATTCTGGATTTTGAGTAAGGCCAATAAGAGCTTGAACTGGTCGGAGTTTGATAAGAATCGAACAGAGATTTAATTTTTCAATGCTGCCGTTTGGCATGTTTTTTTTTAGCAAAAGTGACCCAAATTAAAACGAACGCTGACGGAGAATGAAAAGCAGCAGAGCCAAACGGTTTGCAGATTTGAGATCAGCAGGAGTTGCTCCTCCTTATGAGGTGAGTTCGAAGCAAATCTATTTTTTGATCTGAGCGAAAAAAAAGCGTGATACCCTCCCTTGGTATATTTTTCGAAATTACAAGTCAGCGTTACTACCCACCAGTTAATCCGAGGATTCCGATATTCTGGATTTTGAGTAAGGCCAATAAGAGCTTGAACTGGTCGGAGTTTGATAAGAATCGAACTGAGATTTAATTTTTCAATGCTGACGTTTGGCATGTTTTTTTTTAGCAAAAGTGACCCTAATTAAAACGAACGCTGACGGAGAATGAAAAGCAGCAGAGCCAAACGGTTTGCAGATTTGAGATCAGCAGGAGTTGCTCCTCCTTATGAGGTGAGTTGGAAGCAAATCTATTTTTTTTTCTGAGCGAAAAAAAAGCGTGATACCCTCCCTTGGTATATTTTTCGAAATTTCAAGTCAGCGTTATTACCCACCAGTTAATCCGAGGATTCCGATATTCTGGATTTTGAGTAAGGCCAATAAGAGCTTGAACTGGTCGGAGTTTGATAAGAATCGAACAGAGATTTAATTTTTCAATGCTGACGTTTGGCATGTTTTTTTTTAGCAAAAGTGACCCTAATTAAAACGAACGCTAACGGAGAATGAAAAGCAGCAGAGCCAAACGGTGTGCAGATTTGAGATCAGCAGGAGTTGCTCCTCCTTATGAGGTGAGTTGAAAGCAAATCTATTTTTTTTTCTGAGCGAAAAAAAAGCGTGATACCCTCCCTTGGTATATTTTTCGAAATTTCAAGTCAGCAATATTACCCACCAGTTAATCCGAGGATTCCGATATTCTGGATTTTGAGTAAGGCCAATAAGAGCTTGAACTGGTCGGAGTTTGATAAGAATCGAACAGAGATTTAATTTTTCAATGCTGCCGTTTGTTATGTTTTTTTTAGCAAAAGTGACCCTAATTAAAACGAACGCTGACGGAGAATGAAAAGCAGCAGAGCCAAACGGATTGCAGATTTGAGATCAGCAGGAGTTGCTCCTCCTTATGAGGTGAGTTGGAAGCAAATTTATTTTTTGATCTGAGCGAAAAAAAGGCGTGATACCCTCCCTTGGTATATTTTTCGAAATTTCAAGTAAGCGTTATTACCCACCAGTTAATCTGAGGATTCCGATATTCTGGATTTTGAGTAAGGCCAATAAGAGCTTGAACTGGTCGAAGTTTGATAAGAATCGAACAGAGATTTAATTTTTCAATGCTGACGTTTGGCATGTTTTTTTTTAGCAAAAGTGACCCTAATTAAAACGAACGCTAACGGAGAATGAAAAGCAGCAGAGCCAAACGGTTTGCAGATTTGAGATCAGCAGGAGTTGCTCCTCCTCATGAGGTGAGTTGGAAGCAAATCTATTCTTTTTTCTGAGCGAAAAAGAAGCGTGATACCCTCCCTTGGTATATTTTTCGAAATTTCAAGTCAGCGTTATTACCCACCAGTTAATCTGAGGATTCCGATATTCTGGATTTTGAGTAAGGCCAATAAGAGCTTGAACTGGTCGGAGTTTGATAAGAATCGAACAGAGATTTAATTTTTCAATGCTGCCGTTTGGCATGTTTTTTTTTAGCAAAAGTGACCCTAATTAAAACGAACGCTGACGGAGAATGAAAAGCAGCAGAGCCAAACGGTTTGCAGATTTGAGATCAGCAGGAGTTGCTCCTCCTTATGAGGTGAGTTGGAAGCAAATCTATTTTTTGATCTGAGCGAAAAAAAGGCGTGATACCCTCCCTTGGTATATTTTTCGAAATTTCAAGTCAGCGTTATTACCCACCAGTTAATCCGAGGATTCCGATATTCTGGATTTTGAGTAAGGCCAATAAGAGCTTGAACTGGTCGGAGTTTGATAAGAATCGAACAGAGATTTAATTTTTCAATGCTGACGTTTGGCATGTTTTTTTTTAGCAAAAGTGACCCTAATTAAAACGAACGCTAACGGAGAATGAAAAGCAGCAGAGCCAAACGGTTTGCAGATTTGAGATCAGCAGGAGTTGCTCCTCCTTATGAGGTGAGTTGGAAGCAAATCTATTTTTTGATCTGTGCGAAAAAAAAGCGTGATACCCTCCCTTGGTATATTTTTCGAAATTTCAAGTCAGCGTTATTACCCACCAGTTAATCCGAGGATTCTGATATTCTGGATTTTGAGTAAGGCCAATAAGAGCTTGAACTGGTCGGAGTTTGATAAGAATCGAACAGAGATTTAATTTTTCAATGCTGACGTTTGGCACCTTTTTTTTTAGCAAAAGTGACCCTAATTAAAACGAACGTTGACGGAGAATGAAAATCAGCAGAGCCAAACGGTTTGCAGATTTGAGATCAGCAGGAGTTGCTCCTCCTTATGAGGTGAGTTGGAAGCAAATCTATTTTTGATCTGAGCGAAAAAAAAGCGTGGTACCCTCCCTTGGTATATTTTTCGAAATTTTAAGTCAGCGTTATTACCCACCAGTAAATCCGAGGATTCCGATATTCTGGATTTTGAGTAAGGCCAATAAGAGCTTGAACTGGTCGGAGTTTGATAAGAATCGAACAGAGATTTAATTTTTCAATGCTGCCGTTTGGCATGTTTTTTTTAGCAAAAGTGACCCTAATTCAAACGAACGCTGACGGAGAATGAAAAGCAGCAGAGCCAAACGGTTTACAGATTTGAGATCAGCAAGAGTTGCTCCTCCTTATGAGGTGAGTTGGAAGCAAATCTATATTTTTGATCTGAGCGAAAAAAAAGCGTGATACCCTCCCTTGGTATATTTTTCGAAATTTCAAGTCAGCGTAATTACCCACCAGTTAATCCGAGGATTCCGATATTCTGGATTTTGAGTAAGGCCAATAAGAGCTTGATCTGGTCAGAGTTTGATAAGAATCGAACAGAGATTTAATTTTTCAATGCTGCCGTTTGGCATGTTTTTTTTTAGCAAAAGTGACCCTAATTAAAACGAACGCTGACGGAGAATGAAAAGCAGCAGAGCCAAACGGTTTGCAGATTTGAGATCAGCAGGAGTTGCTCCTCCTTATGAGGTGAGTTGGAAGCAAATCTATTTTTTGATGTGAGCGAAAAAAAAGCGTGATACCCTCCCTTGGTATCTTTTTCGAAATTTCAAGTCAGCGTAATTACCCACCAGTTAATCCGAGGATTCCGATATTCTGGATTTTGAGTAAGGCCAATAAGAGCTTGAACTGGTCGGAGTTTGATAAGAATCGAACAGAGATTTAATTTTTCAATGCTGACGTTTGGCATGTTTTTTTTTAGCAAAAGTGACCCTAATTAAAACGAACGCTGACGGAGAATGAAAAGCAGCAGAGCCAAACGGTTCGCAGATTTGAGATCAGCAGGAGTTGCTCCTCCTTATTAGGTGAGTTGGAAGCAAATCTATTTTTGGATCTTAGCGAAAAAAAAGCGTCATACCCTCCCTTGGTATATTTTTCGAAATTTCAAGTCAGCGTTAATACCCACCAGTTAATCCGAGGATTCCGATATTCTGGATTTTGAGTAAGGCCAATAAGAGCTTGAACTGGTCGGAGTTTGATAAGAATCGAACAGAGATTTAATTTTTCAATGCTGCCGTTCGGCATGTTTTTTTTTAGCAAAAGTGACCCTAATTAAAACGAACGCTGAAGGAGAATGAAAAGCAGCAGAGCCAAACGGTTTGCAGATTTGAGATCAGCAGGAGTTGCTCCTCCTTATGAGGTGAGTTGGAAGCAAATCTATTTTTTGATCTGAGCGAAAAAAAAGCTTGATACCCTCCCTTGGTATCTTTTTCGAAATTTCAAGTCAGCGTAATTACCCACCAGTTAATCCGAGGATTCCGATATTCTGGATTTTGAGTAAGACCAATAAGAGCTTGAACTGGTCGGAGTTTGATAAGAATCGAACAGAGATTTAATTTTTCAATGCTGCCGTTTGGCATGTTTTTTTTTAGCAAAAGTGACCCAAATTAAAACGAACGCTGACGGAGAATGAAAAGCAGCAGAGCCAAACGGTTTGCAGATTTGAGATCAGCAGGAGTTGCTCCTCCTTATGAGGTGAGTTCGAAGCAAATCTATTTTTTGATCTGAGCGAAAAAAAAGCGTGATACCCTCCCTTGGTATATTTTTCGAAATTTCAAGACAGCGTTATTACCCACCAGTTAATCCGAGGATTCCGATATTCTGGATTTTGAGTAAGGCCAATAAGAGCTTGAACTGGTCGGAGTTTGATAAGAATCGAACAGAGATTTAATTTTTCAATGCTGACGTTTGGCATGTTTTTTTTTAGCAAAAGTGACCCTAATTAAAATGATTGCTAACGGAGAATGAAAAGCAGCAGAGCCAAACGGTTTGCAGATTTGAGATCAGCAGGAGTTGCTCCACCTTATGAGGTGAGTTGGAAGCAAATCTATTTTTTTTTCTGAGCGAAAAAAAAGCGTGATACCCTCCCTTGGTATATTTTTCGAAATTTCAAGTAAGCGTTATTACCCACCAGTTAATCCGAGGATTCCGATATTCTGGATTTTGTGTAAGGCCAATAAGAGCTTGAACTGGTCGGAGTTTGATAAGAATCGAACAGAGATTTAATTTTTCAATGCTGCCGTTTGGCATGTTTTTTTTTAGCAAAAGTGACCCTAATTAAAACGAACGCTGACGGAGAATGAAAAGCAGCAGAGCCAAACGGTTTGCAGATTTGAGATCAGCAGGAGTTGCTCCTCCTTATGAGTTGAGTTGGAAGCAAATCTATTTTTTGATCTGGGCGAAAAAAAAGCGTGATACCCTCCCTTGGTATATTTTTCCAAATTTCAAGTCAGCGTTATTACCCACCAGTTAATCCGAGGATTCCGATATTCTGGATTTTGAGTAAGGCCAATAAGAGCTTGAACTGGTCGGAGTTTGATAAGAATCGAACAGAGATTTAATTTTTCAATGCTGCCGTTCGGCATGTTTTTTTTTAGCAAAAGTGACCCTTATTAAAAAGAACGCTGACGGAGAATGAAAAGCAGCAGAGCCAAACGGTTTGCTGATTTGAGATCAGCAGGAGTTGCTCCTCTTTATGAGGTGAGTTGGAAGCAAATCTATTTTTTGATCTGAGCGAAAAAAAAGCGTGATACCCTCCCTTGGTATATTTTTCGAAATTTCAAGTCAGCGTTATTACCCACCAGTTAATCCGAGGATTCCGATATTCTGGATTTTAAGTAAGGCCAATAAGAGCTTGAACTGGTCGGAGTTTGATAAGAATCGAACAGAGATTTAATTTTTCAATGCTGCCGTTTGGCATGTTTTTTTTTAGCAACAGTGACCCTAATTAAAACGAACGCTGAGGGAGAATGAAAAGCAGCAGAGCCAAACGGTTTGCAGATTTGAGATCAGCAGGAGTTGCTCCTCCTTATGAGTTGAGTTGGAAGCAAATCTATTTTTTGATCTGGGCGAAAAAAAAGCGTGATACCCTCCCTTGGTATATTTTTCGAAATTTCAAGTCAGCGTTATTACCCACCAGTTAATCTGAGGATTCCGATATTCTGGATTTTGAGTAAGGCCAATAAGAGCTTGAACTGGTCGGAGTTTGATAAGAATCGAACAGAGATTTAATTTTTCAATGCTGCCGTTTGACATGTTTTTTTTTAGCAAAAGTGACCCTAATTAAAACGAACGCTGACGGAGAATGAAAAGCAGCAGAGCCAAACGATTTGCAGATTTGAGATCAGCAGGAGTTGCTCCTCCTTATGAGGTGAGTTGGAAGCAAATCTATTTTTTGATCTGAGCGAAAAAAAAGCGTGATACCCTCCCTTGGTATGTTTTTCGAAATTTCAAGTCAGCGTTATTACCCACCAGTTAATCCGAGGATTCCGATATTCTGGATTTTGAGTGAGGCCAATAAGAGCTTGAACTGGTCGGAGTTTGATAAGAATCGAACAGAGGTTCAATTTTTCAATGCTGACGTTTGGCACCTTTTTTTTTAGCAAAAGTGACCCTAATTAAAACGAACGCTGACGGAGAATGAAAAGCAGCAGAGCCAAACGGTTTGCAGATTTGAGATCAGCAGGAGTTGCTCCTCCTTATGAGGTGAGTTGGAAGCAAATCTATTTTTTGATCTGAGCGAAAAAAAAGCGTGATACCCTCCCTTGGTATACTTTTCGAAATTACAAGTCAGCGTTATTACCCACCAGTAAATCCGAGGATTCCGATATTCTGGATTTTGAGTAAGGCCAATAAGAGCTTGAACTGGTCGGAGTTTGATAAGAATCGAACAGAGATTTAATTTTTCAATGCTGCCGTTTGGCATGTTTTTTTTTAGCAAAAGTGACCCTAATTCAAACGAACGCTGACGGAGAATGAAAAGCAGCAGAGCCAAACGGTTTACAGATTTGAGATCAGCAGGAGTTGCTCCTCCTTATGAGGTGAGTTGGAAGCAAATCTATTTTTTGATCTGAGCGAAAAAAAAGCGTGATACCCTCCCTTGGTATATTTTTCGAAATTTCAAGTCAGCGTTATTACCCACCAGTTAATCCGAGGATTCCGATATTCTGGATTTTGAGTAAGGCCAATAAGAGCTTGAACTGGTCGGAGTTTGATAAGAATCGAACAGAGATTTAATTTTTTAATGCTGCCGTTCGGCATGTTTTTTTGAGCAAAAGTGACCCTAATTAAAACGAACGCTGAAGAAGAATGAAAAGCAGCAGAGCCAAACGGTTTGCAGATTTGAGATCAGCAGTAGTTGCTCCTCCTTATGAGGTGAGTTGGAAGCAAACCTATTTTTTGATCTGAGCGAAAAAAAAGCGTGATACCCTCCCTTGGTATATTTTTCGAAATTTCAAGTCAGCGTTATTACCCACCAGTTAATCCGAGGATTCCGATATTCTGGATTTTGAGTAAGGCCAATAAGAGCTTGAACTGGTCGGAGTTTGATAAGAATCGAACAGAGATTTAATTTTTCAATGCTGCCGTTTGGCATGTTTTTTTTTAGCAACAGTGACCCTAATTAAAACGAACGCTGAGGGAGAATGAAAAGCAGCAGAGCCAAACGGTTTGCAGATTTGAGATCAGCAGGAGTTGCTCCTCCTTATGAGGTGAGTTGGAAGCAAATCTATTTTTTGATCTGAGCGAAAAAAAAGCGTGATACCCTCCCTTGGTATATTTTTCCAAATTTCAAATCAGCGTAATTACCCACCAGTTAATCCGAGGATTCCGATATTCTGGATTTTGAGTAAGGCCAATAAGAGCTTGAACTGGTCGGAGTTTGATAAGAATCGAACAGAGATTTAATTTTTCAATGCTGCCGTTTGGCATGTTTTTTTTTAGCAAAAGTGACCCTAATTAAAACGAACGCTGACGGAGAATGAAAAGCAGCAGAGCCAAACGGTTTGCAGATTTGGGATCAGCAGGAGTTGCTCCTCCTTATGAGTTGAGTTGGAAGCAAATCTATTTTTTGATCTGGGCGAAAAAAAAGCGTGATACCCTCCCTTGGTATATTTTTCCAAATTTCAAGTCCGCGTTATTACCCACCAGTTAATCCGAGGATTCCGATATTCTGGATTTTGAGTAAGGCCAATAAGAGCTTGAACTGGTCGGAGTTTGATAAGAATCGAACAGAGATTTAATTTTTCAATGCTGCCGTTTGGCATGTTTTTTTTTAGCAAAAGTGACCCTAATTAAAACGAACGCTAACGGAGAATGAAAAGCAGCAGAGCCAAACGGTTTGCAGATTTGAGATCAGCAGGAGTTGCTCCTCCTTATGAGGTGAGTTGGAAGCAAATCTATTTTTTTTTCTGAGCGAAAAAAAAGCGTGATACCCTCCCTTGGTATATTTTTCGAAATTTCAAGTCAGCAATATTACCCACCAGTTAATCCGAGGATTCCGATATTCTGGATTTTGAGTAAGGCCAATAAGAGCCTGAACTGGTCGGAGTTTGATAAGAATCGAACAGAGATTTAATTTTTCAATGCTGCCGTTTGTTATGTTTTATTTTAGCAAAAGTGACCCTAATTAAAACGAACGCTGACGGAGAATGAAAAGCAGCAGAGCCAAACGGTTTGCAGATTTGAAATCAGCAGGAGTTGCTCCTCCTTATGAGGTGAGTTGGAAGCATATCTATTTTTTGATCTGAGCGAAAAAAAAGCGTGATACCCTCCCTTGGTATATTTTTCGAAATTTCAAGTCAGCGTTATTACCCACCAGTTAATCCGAGGATTCCGATATTCTGGATTTTGAGTAAGGCCAATAAGAGCTTGAACTGGTCGGAGTTAGATAAGAATCGAACAGAGATTTAATTTTTCAATGCTGCCGTTTGGCATGTTTCATTTTAGCAAAAGTGACCCTAATTAAAACGAACGCTGACGGAGAATGAAAAGCAGCAGAGCCAAACGGTTTGCAGATTTGAGATCAGCAGGAGTTGCTCCTCCTTATGAGGTGAGTTGGAGGCAAATCTATTTTTTGATCTGAGCGAAAAAAAAGCGTGATACCCTCCCTTGGTATATTTTTCGAAATTTCAAGTCAGCGTTATTACCCACCAGTTAATCCGAGGATTCCGATATTCTGGATTTTGAGTAAGGCCAATAAGAGCTTGAACTGGTCGGAGTTTGATAAGAATCGAACAGAGATTTAATTTTTCAATGCTGCCGTTTGGCATGTTTTTTTTAGCAAAAGTGACCCTAATTCAAACGAACGCTGACGGAGAATGAAAAGCAGCAGAGCCAAACGGTTTGCAGATTTGAGATCAGCAGGAGTTGCTCCTCCTTATGAGGTGAGTTGGAAGCAAATCTATTTTTGATCTGAGCGAAAAAAAAAGCGTGATACCCTCCCTTGGTATATTTTTCGAAATTTCAAGTCAGCGTTATTACCCACCAGTTAATCCGAGGATTCCGATATTCTGGATTTTGAGTAAGGCCAATAAGAGCTTGAACTGGTCGGAGTTTGATAAGAATCGAACAGAGATTTAATTTTTCAATGCTGCCGTTTGGCATGTTTTTTTTTAGCAAAAGTGACCCAAATTAAAACGAACGCTGACGGAGAATAAAAAGCAGCAGAGCCAAACAGTTTGCAGATTTGAGATCAGCAGGAGTTGCTCCTCCTTATGAGGTGAGTTGGAAGCAAATCTATTTTTTGATCTGAGCGAAAAAAAAGCGTGATACCCTCCCTTGGTATATTTTTCGAAATTTCAAGTCAGCGTTATTACCCACCAGTTAATCCGAGGATTCCGATATTCTGGATTTTGAGTAAGGCCAATAAGAGCTTGAACTGGTCGGAGTTTGATAAGAATCGAACAGAGATTTAATTTTTCAATGCTGCCGTTTGACATGTCTTTTTTTAGCAAAAGTGACCCTAATTAAAACGAACGCTGACGGAGAATGAAAAGCAGCAGAGCCAAACGGTTTGCAGATTTGAGATCAGCAGGAGTTGCTCCTCCTTATGAGGTGAGTTGGAAGCAAATCTATTTTTTGATCTGAGCGAAAAAAAAGCGTGATACCCTCCCTTGGTATATGTTTCGAAATTTCAAGTCAGCGTTATTACCATCCAGTTAATCCGAGGATTCCGATATTCTGGATTTTGAGTAAGGCCAATAAGAGCTTGAACTGGTCGGAGTTTGATAAGAATCGAACAGAGATTTAATTTTTCAATGCTGACGTTTGGCAGCTTTTTTTTTAGCAAAAGTGACCCTAATTAAAACGAACGCTGACGGAGAATGAAAATCAGCAGAGCCAAACGGTTTGCAGATTTGAGATCAGCAGGAGTTGCTCCTCCTTATGAGGTGAGTTGGAAGCAAATCTATTTTTTGATCTGAGCGAAAAAAAAGCGTGATACCCTCCCTTGGTATATTTTTCGAAATTTCAAGTCTGCGTTATTACCCACCAGTTAAGCCGAGGATTCCGATATTCTGGATTTTGTGTAAGGCCAATAAGAGCTTGAACTGGTCGGAGTTTGATAAGAATCGAACAGAGATTTAATTTTTCAATGCTGCCGTTTGGCATGTTTTTTTTTAGCAAAAGTGACCCTAATTAAAACGAACGCTGACGGAGAATGAAAAGCAGCAGAGCCAAACGGTTTGCAGATTTGAGATCAGCAGGAGTTGCTCCTCCTTATGAGTTGAGTTGGAAGCAAATCTATTTTTTGATCTGGGCGAAAAAAAAGCGTGATACCCTCCCCTGGTATATTTTTCCAAATTTCAAGTCAGCGTTATTACCCACCAGTTAATCCGAGGATTCCGATATTCTGGATTTTGAGTAAGGCCAATAAGAGCTTGAACTGGTCGGAGTTTGATAAGAATCGAACAGAGATTTAATTTTTCAATGCTGCCGTTCGGCATGTTTTTTTTTAGCAAAAGTGACCCTTATTAAAAAGAACGCTGACGGAGAATGAAAAGCAGCAGAGCCAAACGGTTTGCAGATTTGAGATCAGCAGGAGTTGCTCCTCCTTATGAGGTAAGTTGGAAGCAAATCTATTTTTTGATCTGAGCGAAAAAAAAGCGTGATACCCTCCCTTGGTATGTTTTTCGAAATTTCAAGTCAGCGTTATTACCCACCAGTTAATCCGAGGATTCCGATATTCTGGATTTTGAGTGAGGCCAATAAGAGCTTAAACTGGTCGGAGTTTGATAAAAATCGAACAGAGATTTAATTTTTCAATGCTGACGTTTGGCACCTTTTTTTTAGCAAAAGTGACCCTAATTAAAACGAACGCTGACGGAGAATGAAAAGCAGCAGAGCCAAACGGTTTGCAGATTTGAGATCAGCAGGAGTTGCTCCTCCTTATGAGTTGAGTTGGAAGCAAATCTATTTTTTGATCTGGGCGAAAAAAAAGCGTGATACCCTCCCTTGGTATATTTTTCGAAATTTCAAGTCAGCGTTATCACCCACCAGTTAATCCGAGGATTCCGATATTCTGGATTTTGAGTAAGGCCAATAAGAGCTTGAACTGGTCGGAGTTTGATAAGAATCGAACAGAGATTTAATTTTTCAATGCTGCCGTTCGGCATGTTTTTTTTTAGCAAAAGTGACCCTAATTAAAACGAACGCTGACGGAGAATGAAAAGCAGCAGAGCCAAACGGTTTGCAGATTTGAGATCAGCAGGAGTTGCTCCTCCTTGTGAGGTGAGTTGGAAGCAAACCTATTTTTTGATCTGAGTGAAAAAAACCGTGATACCCTCCCTTGGTATATTTTTCGAAATTTCAAGTCAGCGTTATTACCCACCAGTTAATCCGAGGATTCCGATATTCTGGATTTTGAGTAAGGCCAATAAGAGCTTGAACTGGTCGGAGTTTGATAAGAATCGAACAGAGATTTAATTTTTCAATGCTGCCGTTTGGCATGTTTTTTTTAGCAAAAGTGACCCTAATTCAAACGAACGCTGACGGAGAATGAAAAGCAGCAGAGCCAAACGGTTTGCAGATTTGAGATCAGCAGGAGTTGCTCCTCCTTATGAGGTGAGTTGGAAGCAAATCTATTTTTGATCTGAGCGAAAAAAAAAGCGTGATACCCTCCCTTGGTATATTTTTCGAAATTTCAAGTCAGCGTTATTACCCACCAGTTAATCCGAGGATTCCGATATTCTGGATTTTGAGTAAGGCCAATAAGAGCTTGAACTGGTCGGAGTTTGATAAGAATCGAACAGAGATTTAATTTTTCAATGCTGCCGTTTGGCATGTTTTTTTTTAGCAAAAGTGACCCAAATTAAAACGAACGCTGACGGAGAATAAAAAGCAGCAGAGCCAAACAGTTTGCAGATTTGAGATCAGCAGGAGTTGCTCCTCCTTATGAGGTGAGTTGGAAGCAAATCTATTTTTTGATCTGAGCGAAAAAAAAGCGTGATACCCTCCCTTGGTATATTTTTCGAAATTTCAAGTCAGCGTTATTACCCACCAGTTAATCCGAGGATTCCGATATTCTGGATTTTGAGTAAGGCCAATAAGAGCTTGAACTGGTCGGAGTTTGATAAGAATCGAACAGAGATTTAATTTTTCAATGCTGCCGTTTGACATGTCTTTTTTTAGCAAAAGTGACCCTAATTAAAACGAACGCTGACGGAGAATGAAAAGCAGCAGAGCCAAACGGTTTGCAGATTTGAGATCAGCAGGAGTTGCTCCTCCTTATGAGGTGAGTTGGAAGCAAATCTATTTTTTGATCTGAGCGAAAAAAAAGCGTGATACCCTCCCTTGGTATATGTTTCGAAATTTCAAGTCAGCGTTATTACCCACCAGTTAATCCGAGGATTCCGATATTCTGGATTTTGAGTAAGGCCAATAAGAGCTTGAACTGGTCGGAGTTTGATAAGAATTGAACAGAGATTTAATTTTTCAATGCTGACGTTTGGCAGCTTTTTTTTTAGCAAAAGTGACCCTAATTAAAACGAACGCTGACGGAGAATGAAAAGCAGCAGAGCCAAACGGTTTGCAGATTTGAGATCAGCAGGAGTTGCTCCTCCTTATGAGTTGAGTTGGAAGCAAACCTATTTTTTGATCTGAGTGAAAAAAACCGTGATACCCTCCCTTGGTATATTTTTCGAAATTTCAAGTCAGCGTTATTACCCACCAGTTAATCCGAGGATTCCGATATTCTGGATTTTGAGTAAGGCCAATAAGAGCTTGAACTGGTCGGAGTTTGATAAGAATCGAACAGAGATTTAATTTTTCAATGCTGCCGTTTGGCATGTTTTTTTTAGCAAAAGTGACCCTAATTCAAACGAACGCTGACGGAGAATGAAAAGCAGCAGAGCCAAACGGTTTGCAGATTTGAGATCAGCAGGAGTTGCTCCTCCTTATGAGGTGAGTTGGAAGCAAATCTATTTTTGATCTGAGCGAAAAAAAAAGCGTGATACCCTCCCTTGGTATATTTTTCGAAATTTCAAGTCAGCGTTATTACCCACCAGTTAATCCGAGGATTCCGATATTCTGGATTTTGAGTAAGGCCAATAAGAGCTTGAACTGGTCGGAGTTTGATAAGAATCGAACAGAGATTTAATTTTTCAATGCTGCCGTTTGGCATGTTTTTTTTTAGCAAAAGTGACCCAAATTAAAACGAACGCTGACGGAGAATAAAAAGCAGCAGAGCCAAACAGTTTGCAGATTTGAGATCAGCAGGAGTTGCTCCTCCTTATGAGGTGAGTTGGAAGCAAATCTATTTTTTGATCTGAGCGAAAAAAAAGCGTGATACCCTCCCTTGGTATATTTTTCGAAATTTCAAGTCAGCGTTATTACCCACCAGTTAATCCGAGGATTCCGATATTCTGGATTTTGAGTAAGGCCAATAAGAGCTTGAACTGGTCGGAGTTTGATAAGAATCGAACAGAGATTTAATTTTTCAATGCTGCCGTTTGACATGTCTTTTTTTAGCAAAAGTGACCCTAATTAAAACGAACGCTGACGGAGAATGAAAAGCAGCAGAGCCAAACGGTTTGCAGATTTGAGATCAGCAGGAGTTGCTCCTCCTTATGAGGTGAGTTGGAAGCAAATCTATTTTTTGATCTGAGCGAAAAAAAAGCGTGATACCCTCCCTTGGTATATGTTTCGAAATTTCAAGTCAGCGTTATTACCCACCAGTTAATCCGAGGATTCCGATATTCTGGATTTTGAGTAAGGCCAATAAGAGCTTGAACTGGTCGGAGTTTGATAAGAATTGAACAGAGATTTAATTTTTCAATGCTGACGTTTGGCAGCTTTTTTTTTAGCAAAAGTGACCCTAATTAAAACGAACGCTGACGGAGAATGAAAATCAGCAGAGCCAAACGGTTTGCAGATTTGAGATCAGCAGGAGTTGCTCCTCCTTATGAGGTGAGTTGGAAGCAAATCTATTTTTTGATCTGAGCGAAAAAAAAGCGTGATACCCTCCCTTGGTATATTTTTCGAAATTTCAAGTCTGCGTTATTACCCACCAGTTAAGCCGGGGATTCCGATATTCTGGATTTTGTGTAAGGCCAATAAGAGCTTGAACTGGTCGGAGTTTGATAAGAATCGAACAGAGATTTAATTTTTCAATGCTGCCGTTTGGCATGTTTTTTTTTAGCAAAAGTGACCCTAATTAAAACGAACGCTGACGGAGAATGAAAAGCAGCAGAGCCAAACGGTTTGCAGATTTGAGATCAGCAGGAGTTGCTCCTCCTTATGAGTTGAGTTGGAAGCAAATCTATTTTTTGATCTGGGCGAAAAAAAAGCGTGATACCCTCCCTTGGTATATTTTTCCAAATTTCAAGTCAGCGTTATTACCCACCAGTTAATCCGAGGATTCCGATATTCTGGATTTTGAGTAAGGCCAATAAGAGCTTGAACTGGTCGGAGTTTGATAAGAATCGAACAGAGATTTAATTTTTCAATGCTGCCGTTCGGCATGTTTTTTTTTAGCAAAAGTGACCCTTATTAAAAAGAACGCTGACGGAGAATGAAAAGCAGCAGAGCCAAACGGTTTGCAGATTTGAGATCAGCAGGAGTTGCTCCTCTTTATGAGGTGAGTTGGAAGCAAATCTATTTTTTGATCTGAGCGAAAAAAAAGCGTGATACCCTCCCTGGGTATATTTTTCGAAATTTCAAGTCAGCGTTATTACCCACCAGTTAATCCGAGGATTCCGATATTCTGGATTTTAAGTAAGGCCAATAAGAGCTTGAACTGGTCGGAGTTTGATAAGAATCGAACAGAGATTTAATTTTTCAATGCTGCCGTTTGGCATGTTTTTTTTTAGCAACAGTGACCCTAATTAAAACGAACGCTGAGGGAGAATGAAAAGCAGCAGAGCCAAACGGTTTGCAGATTTGAGATCAGCAGGAGTTGCTCCTCCTTATGAGTTGAGTTGGAAGCAAATCTATTTTTTGATCTGGGGGAAAAAAAGCGTGATACCCTCCCTTGGTATATTTTTCGAAATTTCAAGTCAGCGTTATTACCCACCAGTTAATCTGAGGATTCCGATATTCTGGATTTTGAGTAAGGCCAATAAGAGCTTGAACTGGTCGGAGTTTGATAAGAATCGAACAGAGATTTAATTTTTCAATGCTGCCGTTTGACATGTTTTTTTTTAGCAAAAGTGACCCTAATTAAAACGAACGCTGACGGAGAATGAAAAGCAGCAGAGCCAAACGGTTTGCAGATTTGAGATCAGCAGGAGTTGCTCCTCCTTATGAGGTAAGTTGGAAGCAAATCTATTTTTTGATCTGAGCGAAAAAAAAGCGTGATACCCTCCCTTGGTATGTTTTTCGAAATTTCAAGTCAGCGTTATTACCCACCAGTTAATCCGAGGATTCCGATATTCTGGATTTTGAGTGAGGCCAATAAGAGCTTAAACTGGTCGGAGTTTGATAAAAATCGAACAGAGATTTAATTTTTCAATGCTGACGTTTGGCACCTTTTTTTTTAGCAAAAGTGACCCTAATTAAAACGAACGCTGACGGAGAATGAAAAGCAGCAGAGCCAAACGGTTTGCAGATTTGAGATCAGCAGGAGTTGCTCCTCCTTATGAGGTGAGTTGGAAGCAAATCTATTTTTTGATCTGAGCGAAAAAAAAGCGTGATACCCTCCCTTGGTATATTTTTCGAAATTACAAGTCAGCGTTATTACCCACCAGTAAATCCGAGGATTCCGATATTCTGGATTTTGAGTAAGGCCAATAAGAGCTTGAACTGGTCGGAGTTTGATAAGAATCGAACAGAGATTTAATTTTTCAATGCTGCCGTTTGGCATGTTTTTTTTTAGCAAAAGTGACCCTAATTCAAACGAACGCTGACGGAGAATGAAAAGCAGCAGAGCCAAACGGTTTACAGATTTGAGATCAGCAGGAGTTGCTCCTCCTTATGAGGTGAGTTGGAAGCAAATCTATTTTTTGATCTGAGCGAAAAAAAAGCGTGATACCCTCCCTTGGTATATTTTTCGAAATTTCAAGTCAGCGTTATTACCCACCAGTTAATCCGAGGATTCCGATATTCTGGATTTTGAGTAAGGCCAATAAGAGCTTGAACTGGTCGGAGTTTGATAAGAATCGAACAGAGATTTAATTTTTTAATGCTGCCGTTCGGCATGTTTTTTTGAGCAAAAGTGACCCTAATTAAAACGAACGCTGAAGAAGAATGAAAAGCAGCAGAGCCAAACGGTTTGCAGATTTGAGATCAGCAGGAGTTGCTCCTCCTTATGAGGTGAGTTGGAAGCAAACCTATTTTTTGATCTGAGCGAAAAAAAAGCGTGATACCCTCCCTTGGTATATTTTTCCAAATTTCAAATCAGCGTAATTACCCACCAGTTAATCCGAGGATTCCGATATTCTGGATTTTGAGTAAGGCCAATAAGAGCTTGAACTGGTCGGAGTTTGATAAGAATCGAACAGAGATTTAATTTTTCAATGCTGCCGTTTGGCATGTTTTTTTTTAGCAAAAGTGACCCTAATTAAAACGAACGCTGACGGAGAATGAAAAGCAGCAGAGCCAAACGGTTTGCAGATTTGGGATCAGCAGGAGTTGCTCCTCCTTATGAGTTGAGTTGGAAGCAAATCTATTTTTTGATCTGGGCGAAAAAAAAGCGTGATACCCTCCCTTGGTATATTTTTCCAAATTTCAAGTCAGCGTTATCACCCACCAGTTAATCCGAGGATTCCGATATTCTGGATTTTGAGTAAGGCCAATAAGAGCTTGAACTGGTCGGAGTTTGATAAGAATCGAACAGAGATTTAATTTTTCAATGCTGCCGTTTGGCATGTTTTTTTTTAGCAAAAGTGACCCTAATTAAAACGAACGCTGACGGAGAATGAAAAGCAGCAGAGCCAAACGGTTTGCAGATTTGGGATCAGCAGGAGTTGCTCCTCCTTATGAGTTGTGTTGGAAGCAAATCTATTTTTTGATCTGGGCGAAAAAAAAGCGTGATACCCTCCCTTGGTATATTTTTCCAAATTTCAAGTCAGCGTTATCACCCACCAGTTAATCCGAGGATTCCGATATTCTGGATTTTGAGTAAGGCCAATAAGAGCTTGAACTGGTCGGAGTTTGATAAGAATCGAACAGATATTTAATTTTTCAATGCTGCCGTTCGGCATGTTTTTTTTAGCAAAAGTGACCCTAATTAAAACGAACGCTGACGGAGAATGAAAAGCAGCAGAGCCAAACGGTTTGCAGATTTGAGATCAGCAGGAGTTGCTCCTCCTTGTGAGGTGAGTTGGAAGCAAACCTATTTTTTGATCTGAGTGAAAAAAAAGCGTGATACCCTCCCTTGGTATATTTTTCGAAATTTCAAGTCAGCGTTATTACCCACCAGTTAATCCGAGGAGTCCGATATTCTGGATTTTGAGTAAGGCCAATAAGAGCTTGAACTGGTCGGAGTTTGATAAGAATGGAACAGAGATTTAATTTTTCAATGCTGCCGTTTGGCATGTTTTTTTTTAGCAAAAGTGACCCTAATTAAAACGAACGCTGACGGAGAATGAAAAGCAGCAGAGCCAAACGGTTTGCAGATTTGAGATCAGCAGGAGTTGCTCCTCCTTATGAGGTGAGTTGGAAGCAAATGTAATTTTTGATCTGAGTGAAAAAAAAGCGTGATACCCTCCCTTGGTATATTTTTCGAAATTTCAAGTCAGCCTTATTACCCACCAGTTAATCCAGGGATTCCGATATTCTGGATTTTGAGTAAGGCCAATAAGAGCTGGAACTGGTCGGAGTTTGATAAGAATCGAACAGAGATTTAATTTTTCAATGCTGCCGTTTGGCATGTTTTTTTTTAGCAAAAGTGACCCTAATTAAAACGAACGCTGACGGAGAATGAAAAGCAGCAGAGCCAAACGGTTTGCAGATTTGAGATCAGCAGGAGTTGCTCCTCCTTATGAGGTGAGTTGGAAGCAAATCTATTTTTTGATCTGAGCGAAAAAAAAGCGTGATACACTCCCTTGGTATTTTATTCGAAATTTCAAGTCAGCGTTATTACCCACCAGTGAATCCGAGGATTCCGATATTCTGGATTTTGAGTAAGGCCAATAAGAGCTTGAACTGGTCGGAGTTTGATAAGAATCGAACAGAGATTTAATTTTTCAATGCTGCCGTTTGGCATGTTTTTTTTTAGCAAAAGTGACCCTAATTAAAACGAACGCTGACGGAGAATGAAAAGCTGCAGAGCCAAACAGTTTCCAGATTTGAGATCAGCAGGAGTTGCTCCTCCTTATGAGGTGAGTTGGAAGCAAATCTATTTTTTGATCTGAGCGAAAAAAAGGCGTGATACCCTCCCTTGGTATATTTTTCGAAATTTCAACTCAGCGTTATTACCCACCAGTTAATCCGAGGATTCCGATATTCTGGATTTTGAGTAAGGCCAATAAGAGCTTGAACTGGTCGGAGTTTGATAAGAATCGAACAGAGATTTAATTTTTCAATGCTGCCGTTTGGCATGTTTTTTTTAGCAAGAGTGACCCTAATTAAAACGAACGCTGACGGAGAATGAAAAGCAGCAGAGCCAAACGGTTTGCAGATTTGAGATCAGCAGGAGTTGCTCCTCCTTATGAGGTGAGTTGGAAGCAAAACTATTTTTTGATCTGACCGAAAAAAAAGCGCGATACCCTCCCTTGGTATATTTTTCGAAATTTCAAGTCAGCGTTATTACCCACCAGTTAATCCGATCATTCCGATATTCTAGATTTTGAGTAAGGCCAATAAGAGCTTGAACTGGTCGGAGTTTGATAAGAATCGAAAAGAGATTTAATTTTTCAATGCCGCCGTTTGGCATGTTTTTTTTTAGCAAAAGTGACCCTAATTAAAACGAACGCTGACGGAGAATGAAAAGCAGCAGAGTCAAACGATTTGCAGATTTGAGATCAGCAGGAGTTGCTCCTCCTTATGAGGTGAGTTGGAAGCAAATCTATTTTTTGATCCGAGCGAAAAAAAAGCGTGATACCCTCCCTTGGTATATTTATCGAAATTTCAAGTCAGCGTTATTACCCACTAGTTAATCCGAGGATTCCGATATTCTGGATTTTGAGTAAGGCCAATAAGAGCTTGAACTGGTCGGAGTTTGATAAGAATCAAACAGAGATTTAATTTTTCAATGCTGCCGTTTGGCATGTTTTTTTTTAGCAAAAGTGACCCTAATTAAAACGAACGCTGACGGAGAATGAAAAGCAGCAGAGCCAAACGGTTTGCAGATTTGAGATCAGCAGGAGTTGCTCCTCCTTATGAGGTGAGTTGGAAGCAAATCTATTTTTTGATCTGAGCGAAAAAAAAGCGTGATACCCTCCCTTGGTATATTTATCGAAATTTCAAGTCAGCGTTATTACCCACCAGTTAATCCGAGGATTCTGATATTCTGGATTTTGAGTAAGGCCAATAAGAGCTTGAACTGGTCGGAGTTTGATAAGAATCGAACAGAGATTTAATTTTTCAATGCTGCCGTTTGGCATGTTTTTTTTTAGCAAAAGTGACCCTAATTAAAACGAACGCTGACGGAGAATGAAAAGCAGCAGAGTCAAACGGTTTGCAGATTTGAGATCAGCAGGAGTTGCTCCTCCTTATGAGGTGAGTTGGAAGCAAATCTATATTTTGATCTGAGCGAAAAAAAAGCGTGATACCCTCCCTTGGTATATTTATTGAAATTTCAAGTCAGCGTTATTACCCACTAGATAATCCGAGGATTCCGATATTCTGGATTTTGAGTAAGGCCAATAACAGCTTGAACTGGTCGGAGTTTGATAAGTATCAAACAGAGATTTAATTTTTCAATGCTGCCGTTTGGCATGTTTTTTTTTAGCAAAAGTGACCCTAATTAAAACGAACGCTGACAGAGAATGAAAAGCAGCAGAGCCAAACGGTTTGCAGATTTGAGATCTGCAGGAGTTGCTACTCCTTATGAGGTGAGTTGGAAGCAAATCTATTTTTTGATCTGAGCGAAAAAAAAGCGTGATACCCTCCCTTGGTATATTTTTCAAAATTTCAAGTCAGCGTTATTACCAACCAGTTAATCCGAGGATTCCGATATTCTGGATTTTGAGTAAGGCCAATAAGAGCTTGAACTGGTCGGAGTTTGATCAGAATCGAACAGAGATTTAATTTTTCAATGCTGCCGTTTGGCATGTTTTTTTTTAGCAAAAGGGACCCTAATTAAAACGAACGCTGACGGAGAATGAAAAGCAGCAGAGCCAAACGGTTTGCAGATTTGAGATCAGCAGGAGTTGCTCCTCCTTATGAGGTAAGTTGGAAGCAAATCTATTTTTTGATCTGAGCGAAAAAAAAGCGTGATACCCTCCCTTGGTATATTTTTCGAAATTTCAAGTCAGCGCTATTACCCACCAGTTAATCCGAGGATTCCGATATTCTGGATTTTGAGTAAGGCCAATAAGAGCTTGAACTGGTCGGAGTTTGATAAGAATCGAACAGAGATTTAATTTTTCAATGCTGCCGTTTGGCATGTTTTTTTTTAGCAAAAGTAACCCTAATTAAAACGAACGCTGACGGAGAATAAAAAGCAGCAGAGCCACACGGTTTGCAGATTTGAGATCAGCAGGAGTTGCTACTCCTTATGAGGTGAGTTGGAAGCAAATCTATTTTTTGATCTGAGCGAAAAAAAAGCGTGATACCCTCCCTTGGTATTTTTTTTGAAATTTCAAGTCAGCGTTATTACCCACCAGTTAATCCGAGGATTCCGATATTCTGGATTTTGAGTAAGGCCAATAAGAGCTTGAACTGGTCAGAGTTTGATAAGAATAGAACAGAGATTGAATTTTTCAATACTGCCGTTTGGCATGTTTTTTTTTAGCAAAAGTGACCCTAATTAAAACGAACGCTGACGGAGAATGAAAAGCAGCAGAGCCAAACGGTTTGCAGATTTGAGATCAGCAGGAGTTGTTCCTCCTTATGAGGTGAGTTGGAAGCAAAACTATTTTTTGATCTGACCGAGAAAAAAGCGTGATACCCTCCCTTGGTATATTTTTCGAATTTTCAAGTCAACTTTATTACCCACCAGTTAATCCGAGGATTCCGATATTCTGGATTTTGAGTAAGGCCAATAAGAGCTTGAACTGGTCGGAGTTTGATAAGAATCGAAAAAAAATTTAATTTTTCAATGCTGACGTTTGGCATGTTTTTTTTTAGCAAAAGTGACCCTAATTAAAACGAACGCTGACGGAGAATGAAAAGCAGCAGAGCCAAACGGTTTGCAGATTTGAGATCAGCAGGAGTTGCTCCTCCTTATGAGGTGAGTTGGAAGCAAATCTATTTTTTGATCTGAGCGAAAAAAAAGCGTGATACCCTCCCTTGGTATATTTATCGAAATTTCAAGTCAGCGTTATTACCCACCAGTTAATCTGAGGATTCCGATATTCTGGATTTTGAGTAAGGCCAATAAGAGCTTGAACTGGTCGGAGTTTGATAAGAATCGAACAGAGATTTAATTTTTCAATGCTGCCGTTTGGCATGTTTTTTTTTAGCAAAAGTGACCCTAATTAAAACGAACGCTGACGGAGAATGAAAAGCAGCAGAGCCAAACCGTTTGCAGATTTGAGATCAGCAGGAGTTGCTCCTCCTTATGAGGTGAGTTGGAAGCAAATCTATTTTTTGATCTGAGCGAAAAAAAAGCGTGATACCCTCCCTTGGTATATTTTTCGAAATTTCAAGTCAGCGTTATAACCCACCAGTTAATCCGAGGATTCCGATATTCTGGATTTTGAGTAAGGCCAATCAGAGCTTGAACTGGTCGGAGTTTGATAAGAATCGAACAGAGATTTAATTTTTCAATGCTGCCGTTTGGCATGTTTTTTTTTAGCAAAAGTGACCCTAATTAAAACGAACGCTGACGGAGAATGAAAAGCAGCAGAGCCAAACGGTTTGCAGATTTGAGATCAGCAGGAGTTGCTCCTCCTTATGAGGTGAGTTGGAAGCAAAACTATTTTTTGATCTGACCGAAAAAAAAGCGTGATACCCTCCCTTGGTATATTTTTCGAAATTTCAAGTCAGCGTTATTACCCACCAGTTAATCCGAGGATTCCGATATTCTGGATTTTGAGTAAGGCCAATAAGAGCTTGAACTGGTCGGAGTTTGATAAGAATCGAACAGAGATTTAATTTTTCAATGCCGCCGTTTGGCATGTTTTTTTTAGCAAAAGTGACCCTAATTAAAACGAACGCTGACGGAGAATGAAAAGCAGCAGAGCCAAACGGTTTGCAGATTTGAGATCAGCAGGAGTTGCTCCTCCTTATGAGGTGAGTTGGAAGCAAATCTATTTTTTGATCTGAGCGAAAAAAAAGCGTGATACCCTCCCTTGGTATATTTTTCGAAATTTCAAGTCAGCGTTATTACCCACCAGTTAATCCGAGGATTCCGATATTCTGGATTTTGAGTAAGGCCAATAAGAGCTTGAACTGGTCGGAGTTTGATAAGAATCGAACAGAGATTTAATTTTTCAATGCTGCCGTTTGGCATGTTTTTTTTAGCAAAAGTAACCCTAATTAAAACGAACGCTGACGGAGAATAAAAAGCAGCAGAGCCACACGGTTTGCAGATTTGAGATCAGCAGGAGTTGCTACTCCTTATGAGGTGAGTTGGAAGCAAATCTATTTTTTGATCTGAGCGAAAAAAAAGCGTGATACCCTCCCTTGGTATTTTTTTTGAAATTTCAAGTCAGCGTTATTACCCACCAGTTAATCCGAGGATTCCGATATTCTGGATTTTGAGTAAGGCCAATAAGAGCTTGAACTGGTCAGAGTTTGATAAGAATAGAACAGAGATTGAATTTTTCAATACTGCCGTTTGGCATGTTTTTTTTTAGCAAAAGTGACCCTAATTAAAACGAACGCTGACGGAGAATGAAAAGCAGCAGAGCCAAACGGTTTGCAGATTTGAGATCAGCAGGAGTTGTTCCTCCTTATGAGGTGAGTTGGAAGCAAAACTATTTTTTGATCTGACCGAGAAAAAAGCGTGATACCCTCCCTTGGTATATTTTTCGAATTTTCAAGTCAACTTTATTACCCACCAGTTAATCCGAGGATTCCGATATTCTGGATTTTGAGTAAGGCCAATAAGAGCTTGAACTGGTCGGAGTTTGATAAGAATCGAAAAAAAATTTAATTTTTCAATGCTGACGTTTGGCATGTTTTTTTTTTAGCAAAAGTGACCCTAATTAAAACGAACGCTGACGGAGAATGAAAAGCAGCAGAGCCAAACGGTTTGCAGATTTGAGATCAGCAGGAGTTGCTCCTCCTTATGAGGTGAGTTGGAAGCAAATCTATTTTTTGATCTGAGCGAAAAAAAAGCGTGATACCCTCCCTTGGTATATTTATCGAAATTTCAAGTCAGCGTTATTACCCACCAGTTAATCTGAGGATTCCGATATTCTGGATTTTGAGTAAGGCCAATAAGAGCTTGAACTGGTCGGAGTTTGATAAGAATCGAACAGAGATTTAATTTTTCAATGCTGCCGTTTGGCATGTTTTTTTTTAGCAAAAGTGACCCTAATTAAAACGAACGCTGACGGAGAATGAAAAGCAGCAGAGCCAAACCGTTTGCAGATTTGAGATCAGCAGGAGTTGCTCCTCCTTATGAGGTGAGTTGGAAGCAAATCTATTTTTTGATCTGAGCGAAAAAAAAGCGTGATACCCTCCCTTGGTATATTTTTCGAAATTTCAAGTCAGCGTTATAACCCACCAGTTAATCCGAGGATTCCGATATTCTGGATTTTGAGTAAGGCCAATCAGAGCTTGAACTGGTCGGAGTTTGATAAGAATCGAACAGAGATTTAATTTTTCAATGCTGCCGTTTGGCATGTTTTTTTTTAGCAAAAGTGACCCTAATTAAAACGAACGCTGACGGAGAATGAAAAGCAGCAGAGCCAAACGGTTTGCAGATTTGAGATCAGCAGGAGTTGCTCCTCCTTATGAGGTGAGTTGGAAGCAAAACTATTTTTTGATCTGACCGAAAAAAAAGCGTGATACCCTCCCTTGGTATATTTTTCGAAATTTCAAGTCAGCGTTATTACCCACCAGTTAATCCGAGGATTCCGATATTCTGGATTTTGAGTAAGGCCAATAAGAGCTTGAACTGGTCGGAGTTTGATAAGAATCGAACAGAGATTTAATTTTTCAATGCCGCCGTTTGGCATGTTTTTTTTAGCAAAAGTGACCCTAATTAAAACGAACGCTGACGGAGAATGAAAAGCAGCAGAGCCAAACGGTTTGCAGATTTGAGATCAGCAGGAGTTGCTCCTCCTTATGAGGTGAGTTGGAAGCAAATCTATTTTTTGATCTGAGCGAAAAAAAAGCGTGATACCCTCCCTTGGTATATTTTTCGAAATTTCAAGTCAGCGTTATTACCCACCAGTTAATCCGAGGAGTCCGATATTCTGGATTTTGAGTAAGGCCAATAAGAGCTTGAACTGGTCGGAGTTTGATAAGAATGGAACAGAGATTTAATTTTTCAATGCTGCCGTTTGGCATGTTTTTTTTTAGCAAAAGTGACCCTAATTAAAACGAACGCTGACGGAGAATGAAAAGCAGCAGAGCCAAACGGTTTGCAGATTTGAGATCAGCAGGAGTTGCTCCTCCTTATGAGGTGAGTTGGAAGCAAAACTATTTTTTGATCTGACCGAAAAAAAAGCGTGATACCCTCCCTTGGTATATTTTTCGAAATTTCAAGTCAGCGTTATTACCCACCAGTTAATCCGAGGATTCCGATATTCTGGATTTTGAGTAAGGCCAATAAGAGCTTGAACTGGTCGGAGTTTGATAAGAATCGAACAGAGATTTAATTTTTCAATGCTGCCGTTTGGCATGTTTTTTTTAGCAAAAGTGACCATAATTAAAACGAACGCTGACGGAGAATGAAAAGCAGCAGAGCCAAACGGTTTGCAGATTTGAGATCAGCAGGAGTTGCTACTCCTTATGAGATGAGTTGGAAGCAAATCTATTTTTTGATCTGAGCGAAAAAAAAGCGTGATACCCTCCCTTGGTATATTTTTCAAAATTTCAAGTCAGCGTTATTACCAACCAGTTAATCCGAGGATTCCGATATTCTGGATTTTGAGTAAGGCCAATAAGAGCTTGAACTGGTCGGAGTTTGATCAGAATCGAACAGAGATTTAATTTTTCAATGCTGCCGTTTGGCATGTTTTTTTTTAGCAAAAGTGACCCTAATTAAAACGAACGCTGACGGAGAATGAAAAGCAGCAGAGCCAAACGGTTTGCAGATTTGAGATCAGCAGGAGTTGCTACTCCTTATGAGGTGAGTTGGAAGCAAATCTATTTTTTGATCTGAGCGAAAAAAAAGCGTGATACCCTCCCTTGGTATATTTTTCGAAATTTCAAGTCAGCGTTATTACCCACCAGTTAATCCGAGGATTCTGATATTCTGGATTTTGAGTAAGGCCAATAAGAGCTTGAATTGGTCGGAGTTTGATAAGAATCGAACAGAGATTTAATTTTTCAATGCTGCCGTTTTGCATGTTTTTTTTTAGCAAAATTAACCCTAATTAAAACGAACGCTGACGGAGAATGAAAAGCAGCAGAGCCAAACGGTTTGCAGATTTGAGATCAGCAGGAGTTGCTCCTCCTTATGAGGTGAGTTGGAAGCAAATCTATTGTTTGATCTGAGCGAAAAAAAAGCGTGATATCCTCCCTTGGTATATTTTTCGAAATTTCAAGTCAGCGTTATTACCCACCAGTTAATCCGAGGATTCCGATATTCTGGATTTTGAGTAAGGCCAATAAGAGCTTGAACTGGTCGGAGTTTGATAAGAATCGAACAGAGATTTAATTTTTCAATGCTGCCGTTTGGCATGTTTTTTTTAGCAAAAGTGACCATAATTAAAACGAACGCTGACGGAGAATGAAAAGCAGCAGAGCCAAACGGTTTGCAGATTTGAGATCAGCAGGAGTTGCTCCTCCTTATGAGGTGAGTTGGAAGCAAAACTATTTTTTGATCTGACCGAAAAAAAAGCGTGATACCCTCCCTTGGTATATTTTTCGAAATTTCAAGTCAGCGTTATTACCCACCAGTTAATCCGAGGATTCCGATATTCTGGATTTTGAGTAAGGCCAATAAGAGCTTGAACTGGTCGGAGTTTGATAAGAATCGAAAAGAGATTTAATTTTTCAATGCTGACGTTTGGCATGTTTTTTTTTAGCAAAAGTGACCCTAATTAAAACGAACGCTGACGGAGAATGAAAAGCAGCAGAGCCAAACGGTTTGCAGATTTGAGATCAGCAGGAGTTGCTCCTCCTTATGAGGTGAGTTGGAAGCAAATCTATTTTTTGATCTGAGCGAAAAAAAAGTGTGATACCCTCCCTTGGTATATTTATCGAAATTTCAAGTCAGCGTTATTACCCACCAGTTAATCCGAGGATTCCGATATTCTGGATTTTGAGTAAGGCCAATAAGAGCTTGAACTGGTCGGAGTTTGATAAGAATCGAACAGAGATTTAATTTTTCAATGCTGCCGTTTGGCATGTTTTTTTAGCAAAAGTGACCCTAATTAAAACGAACGCTGACGGAGAATGAAAAGCAGCAGAGCCAAACGGTTTGCAGATTTGAGATCAGCAGGAGTTGCTCCTCCTTATGAGGTGAGTTGGAAGCAAATCTATTTTTTGATCTGAGCGAAAAAAAAGCGTGATACCCTCCCTTGGTATATTTTTCGAAATTTCAAGTCAGCGTTATTACCCACCAGTTAATCCGAGGAGTCCGATATTCTGGATTTTGAGTAAGGCCAATAAGAGCTTGAACTGGTCGGAGTTTGATAAGAATGGAACAGAGATTTAATTTTTCAATGCTGCCGTTTGGCATGTTTTTTTTTAGCAAAAGTGATCCTAATTAAAACGAACGCTGACGGAGAATGAAAAGCAGCAGAGCCAAACGGTTTGCAGATTTGAGATCAGCAGGAGTTGCTCCTCCTTATGAGGTGAGTTGGAAGCAAAACTATTTTTTGATCTGACCAAAAAAAAGCGTGATACCCTCCCTTGGTATATTTTTCGAAATTTCAAGTCAGCGTTATTACCTACCAGTTAATCCGAGGATTCCGATATTCTGGATTTTGAGTAAGGCCAATAAGAGCTTGAACTGGTCGGAGTTTGATAAGAATCGAACAGAGATTTAATTTTTCAATGCTGCCGTTTGGCATGTTTTTTTTTAGCAAAAGTGACCCTAGTTAAAACGAACGCTGATGGAGAATGAAAAGCAGCAGAGCCAAACGGTTTGCAGATTTGAGATCAGCAGGAGTTGCTCCTCCTTATGAGGTAAGTTGGAAGCAAATCTAAATTTTGATCTGAGCGAAAAAAAAGCGTGATACCCTCCCTTGGTATATTTTTCGAAATTTCAAGTCAGCGTTATTACCCACCAGTTAATCCAGGGATTCCGATATTCTGGATTTTGAGTAAGGCCAATAAGAGCTGGAACTGGTCGGAGTTTGATAAGAATCGAACAGAGATTTAATTTTTCAATGCTGCCGTTTGGCATGTTTTTTTTTAGCAAAAGTGACCCTAATTAAAACGAACGCTGACGGAGAATGAAAAGCAGCAGAGCCAAACGGTTTGCAGATTTGAGATCAGCAGGAGTTGCTCCTCCTTATGAGGTGAGTTGGAAGCAAAACTATTTTTTGATCTGACCGAAAAAAAAGCGTGATACCCTCCCTTGGTATATTTTTCGAAATTTCAAGTCAGCGTTATTACCCACCAGTTAATCCGAGGATTCCGTTATGCTGGATTTTGAGTAAGGCCAATAAGAGCTTGAACTGGTCGGAGTTTGATAAGAATCGAAAAGAGATTTAATTTTTCAATGCTGACGTTTGGCATGTTTTTTTTTAGCAAAAGTGACCCTAATTAAAACGAACGCTGACGGAGAATGAAAAGCAGCAGAGCCAAACGGTTTGCAGATTTGAGATCAGCAGGAGTTGCTCCTCATTATGAGGTGAGTTGGAAGCAAAACTATTTTTTGATCTGACCGAAAAAAAAGCGTGATACCCTCCCTTGGTATATTTTTCGAAATTTCAAGTCAGCGTTATTACCCACCAGTTAATCCGAGGATTCCAATATTCTGGATTTTGAGTAAGGCCAATAAGAGCTTGAACTGGTCGGAGTTTGATAAGAATCGAAAAGAGATTTAATTTTTCAATGCTGACGTTTGGCATGTTTTTTTTTAGCAAAAGTGACCCTAATTAAAACGAACGCTGACGGAGAATGAAAAGCAGCAGAGCCAAACGGTTTGCAGATATGAGATCAGCAGGAGTTGCTCCTCCTTATGAGGTGAGTTGGAAGCAAATCTATATTTTGATCTGAGCGAAAAAAACGCGTGATACCCTCCCTTGGTATATTTTTCGAAATTTCAAGTCAGCGTTATTACCCACCAGTTAATCCGAGGAGTCCGATATTCTGGATTTTGAGTAAGGCCAATAAGAGCTTGAACTGGTCGGAGTTTGATAAGAATTGAACAGAGATTTAATTTTTCAATGCTGCCGTTTGGCATGTTTTTTTTTAGCAAAAGTGACCCTAATTAAAACGAACGCTAACGGAGAATGAAAAGCAGCAGAGCCAAACGGTTTGCAGATTTGAGATCAGCAGGAGTTGCTCCTCCTTATGAGGTGAGTTGGAAGCAAATGTAATTTTTGATCTGAGCGAAAAAAAAGCGTGATACCCTCCCTTGGTATATTTTTCGAAATTTCAAGTCAGCGTTATTACCCACCAGTTAATCCAGGGATTCCGATATTCTGGATTTTGAGTAAGGCCAATAAGAGCTTGAACTGGTCGGAGTTTGATAAGAATCGAACAGAGATTTAATTTTTCAATGCTGCCGTTTGGCATGTTTTTTTTTAGCAAGAGTGACCCTAATTAAAACGAACGCTGACGGAGAATGAAAAGCAGCAGAGCCAAACGGTTTGCAGATTTGAGATCAGCAGGAGTTGCTCCTCCTTATGAGGTGAGTTGGAAGCAAAACTATTTTTTGATCTGACCGAAAAAAAAGCGTGATACCCTCCCTTGGTATATTTTTCGAAATTTCAAGTCAGCGTTATTACCCACCAGTTAATCCGATCATTCCGATATTCTAGATTTTGAGTAAGGCCAATAAGAGCTTGAACTGGTCGGAGTTTGATAAGAATCGAAAAGAGATTTAATTTTTCAATGCCGCCGTTTGGCATGTTTTTTTTTAGCAAAAGTGACCCTAATTAAAACGAACGCTGACGGAGAATGAAAAGCAGCAGAGTCAAACGGTTTGCAGATTTGAGATCAGCAGGAGTTGCTCCTCCTTATGAGGTGAGTTGGAAGCAAATCTATTTTTTGATCCGAGCGAAAAAAAAGCGTGATACCCTCCCTTGGTATATTTATCGAAATTTCAAGTCAGCGTTATTACCCACTAGTTAATCCGAGGATTCCGATATTCTGGATTTTGGGTAAGGCCAATTAGAGCTTGAACTGGTCGGAGTTTGATAAGAATCAAACAGAGATTTAATTTTTCAATGCTGCCGTTTGGCATGTTTTTTTTTAGCAAGAGTGACCCTAATTAAAACGAACGCTGACGGAGAATGAAAAGCAGCAGAGCCAAACAGTTTGCAGATTTGAGATCAGCAGGAGTTGCTCCTCCTTATGAGGTGAGTTGGAAGCAAAACTATTTTTTGATCTGACCGAAAAAAAAGCGTGATACCCTCCCTTGGTATATTTTTCGAAATTTCAAGTCAGCGTTATTACCCACCAGTTAATCCGATCATTCCGATATTCTAGATTTTGAGTAAGGCCAATAAGAGCTTGAACTGGTCGGAGTTTGATAAGAATCGAAAAGAGATTTAATTTTTCAATGCCGCCGTTTGGCATGTTTTTTTTTAGCAAAAGTGACCCTAATTAAAACGAACGCTGACGGAGAATGAAAAGCAGCAGAGTCAAACGGTTTGCAGATTTGAGATCAGCAGGAGTTGCTCCTCCTCATGAGGTGAGTTGGAAGCAAATCTATTTTTTGATCTGAGCGAAAAAAAAGCGTGATACCCTCCCTTGGTATATTTATCGAAATTTCAAGTCAGCGTTATTACCCACTAGTTAATCCGAGGATTCCGATATTCTGGATTTTGAGTAAGGCCAATAAGAGCTTGAACTGGTCGGAGTTTGATAAGAATCAAACAGAGATTTAATTTTTCAATGCTGCCGTTTGGCATGTTTTTTTTAGCAAAAGTGACCCTAATTAATACGAACGCTGACGGAGAATGAAAAGCAGCAGAGCCAAACGGTTTGCAGATTTGAGATCAGCAGGAGTTGCTCCTCCTTATGAGGTGAGTTGGAAGCAAAACTATTTTTTGATCTGACCGAAAAAAAAGCGTGATACCCTCCCTTGGTATATTTTTCGAAATTTCAAGTCAGCGTTATTACCCACCAGTTAATCCGAGGATTCCGATATTCTGGATTTTGAGTAAGGCCAATAAGAGCTTGAACTGGTCGGAGTTTGATAAGAATCGAAAAGAGATTTAATTTTTCAATGCTGACGTTTGGCATGTTTTTTTTTAGCAAAAGTGACCCTAATTAAAACGAACGCTGACGGAGAATGAAAAGCAGCAGAGCCAAACGGTTTGCAGATTTGAGATCAGCAGGAGTTGCTCCTCCTTATGAGGTGAGTTGGAAGCAAATCTATTTTTTGATCTGAGCGAAAAAAAAGCGTGATACCCTCCCTTGGTATATTTATCGAAATTTCAAGTCAGCGTTATTACCCACTAGTTAATCCGAGGATTCCGATATTCTGGATTTTGAGTAAGGCCAATAAGAGCTTGAACTGGTCGGAGTTTGATAAGAATCAAACAGAGATTTAATTTTTCAATGCTGCCGTTTGGCATGTTTTTTTTTAGCAAAAGTGACCCTAATTAAAACGAACGCTGACGGAGAATGAAAAGCAGCAGAGCCAAACGGTTTGCAGATTTGAGATCAGCAGGAGTTGCTCCTCATTATGAGGTGAGTTGGAAGCAAAACTATTTTTTGATCTGACCGAAAAAAAAGCGTGATACCCTCCCTTGGTATATTTTTCGAAATTTCAAGTCAGCGTTATTACCCACCAGTTAATCCGAGGATTCCAATATTCTGGATTTTGAGTAAGGCCAATAAGAGCTTGAACTGGTCGGAGTTTGATAAGAATCGAAAAGAGATTTAATTTTTCAATGCTGACGTTTGGCATGTTTTTTTTTAGCAAAAGTGACCCTAATTAAAACGAACGCTGACGGAGAATGAAAAGCAGCAGAGCCAAACGGTTTGCAGATTTGAGATCAGCAGGAGTTGCTCCTCCTTATGAGGTGAGTTGGAAGCAAATCTATTTTTTGATCTGAGCGAAAAAAAAGCGTGATACCCTCCCTTGGTATAGTTATCGAAATTTCAAGTCAGCGTTATTACCCACCAGTTAATCCGAGGATTCCGATATTCTGGATTTTGAGTAAGGCCAATAAGAGCTTGAACTGGTCGGAGTTTGATAAGAATCGAACAGAGATTTAATTTTTTAATGCTGCCGTTTGGCATGTTTTTTTTAGCAAAAATGACCCTAATTAAAACGAGCGCTGACGGAGAATGAAAAGCAGCAGAGCCAAACGGTTTGCAGATTTGAGATCAGCAGGAGTTGCTCCTCCTTATGAGGTGAGTTGGAAGCAAATCTATTTTTTGATCTGAGCGAAAAAAAAGCGTGATACCCTCCCTTGGTGTATTTTTCGAAATTTCAAGTCAGCGTTTTTACCCACCAGTTAATCCGACGAGTCCGATATTCTGGATTTTGAGTAAGGCCAATAAGAGCTTGAACTGGTCGGAGTTTGATGAGAATCGAACAGAGATTTAATTTTTCAATGCTGCCGTTTGGCATGTTTTTTTTTAGCAAAAGTGACCCTAATTAAAACGAACGCTGACGGAGAATGAAAAGCAGCAGAGCCAAACAGTTTGCAGATTTGAGATCAGCAGGAGTTGCTCCTCCTTATGAGGTGAGTTGGAAGCAAAACTATTTTTTGATCTGACCAAAAAAAAGCGTGATACCCTCCCTTGGTATATTTTTCGAAATTTCAAGTCAGCGTTATTACCTACCAGTTAATCCGAGGATTCCGATATTCTGGATTTTGAGTAAGGCCAATAAGAGCTTGAACTGGTCGGAGTTTGATAATAATCGAACAGAGATTTAATTTTTCAATGCTGCCGTTTGGCATGTTTTTTTTTAGCAAAAGTGACCCTAATTAAAACGAACGCTGATGGAGAATGAAAAGCAGCAGAGCCAAACGGTTTGCAGATTTGAGATCAGCAGGAGTTGCTCCTCCTCATGAGGTGTGTTGGAAGCAAATCTAATTTTTGATCTGAGCGAAAAAAAAGCGTGATACCCTCCCTTGGTATATTTTTCGAAATTTCAAATCAGCGTTATTACCCACCAGTTAATCCAGGGATTCCGATATTCTGGATTTTGAGTAAGGCCAATAAGAGCTGGAACTGGTCGGAGTTTGATAAGAATCGAACAGAGATTTAATTTTTCAATGCTGCCGTTTGGCATGTTTTTTTTTAGCGAAAGTGACCCTACTTAAAACGAATGCTGACGGAGTATGAAAAGCAGCAGAGCCAAACGGTTTGCAGATTTGAGATCAGCAGGAGTTGCTCCTCCTTATGAGGTGAGTTGGAAGCAAATCTATTTTTTGATCTGAGCGAAAAAAAAGCGTGATACCCTCCCTTGGTATATTTTTCGAAATTTCAAGTCAGCGTTATTACCCACCAGTAAATCCGAGGATTCCGATATTCTGGATTTTGAGTAAGGCCAATAAGAGCTTGAACTGGTCGGAGTTTGATAAGAATCGAACAGAGATTTAATTTTTCAATGCTGCCGTTTGGCATGTTTTTTTTTAGCAAAAGTGACCCTAATTACAACGAACGCTGACGGAGAATGAAAAGCAGCAGAGCCAAACGGTTTGCAGATTTGAGATCAGCAAAAGTTGCTCCTCCTTATGAGGTGAGTTGGAAGCAAATCTATTTTTTGATCTGAGCGAAAAAAAAGCGTGATACCCTCCCTTGGTATATTTTTCTAAATTTCAAGTCAGCGTTATTACCCACCAGTTAATCCGAGGATTCCGATATTCTGGATTTTGAAGAAGGCCAATAAGAGCTTGAACTGGTCGGAGTTTGATCAGAATCGAACAGAGATTTAATTTTTCAATGCTGCCGTTTGGCATGTTTTTTTTTAGCAAAAGTGACCCTAATTAAAACGAACGCTGACGAAGAATGAAAAGCAGCAGAGCCAAACGGTTTGCAGATTTGAGATCAGCAGGAGTTGCTACTCCTCATGAGGTGAGTTGGAAGCAAATCTATTTTTTGATCTGAGCGAAAAAAAAGCGTGATACCCTCCCTTGGTATATTTTTCGAAATTTCAAGTCAGCGTTATTACCAACCAGTTAATCCGAGGATTCCGATATTCTGGATTTTGAGTAAGGCCAATAAGAGCTTGAACTGGTCGGAGTTTGATAAGAATCGAACAGAGATTTAAATTTTCAATGCTGCCGTTTGGCATGTTTTTTTTTAGCAAAAGTGACCCTAATTAAAACGAACGCTGACGGAGTATGAAAAGCAGCAGAGCCAAACGGTTTGCAGATTTGAGATCAGCAGGAGTTGCTCCTCCTTAGGAGGTGAGTTGGAAGCAAATCTATTTTTTGATCTGAGCGAAAAAAAAGCATGATACCCTCCCTTGGTATATTTTTCGAAAATTCAAGTCAGCGTTATTACCCACCAGTTAATCCGAGGATTCCGATATTCTGGATTTTGAGTAAGGCCAATAAGAGCTTGAACTGGTCGGAGTTTGATAAGAATCGAACAGAGATTTAATTTTTCAATGCTGCCGTTTGGCATGTTTTTTTTTAGCAAAAGTGACCCTAATTAAAACGAACGCTGACGGAGAATGAAAAGCAGCAGAGCCAAACGGTTTGCAGATTTGAGATCAGCAGGAGTTGCTCCTCCTTATGAGGTGAGTTGGAAGCAAAACTATTTTTTGATCTGACCGAAAAAAAAGCGTGATACCCTCCCTTGGTATATTTTTCGAAATTTCAAGTCAGCGTTATTACCCACCAGTTAATCCGAGGATTCCGATATTCTGGATTTTAAGTAAGGCCAATAAGAGCTTGAACTGGTCGGAGTTTGATAAGAATCGAAACGAGATTTAATTTTTAATGCTGACGTTTGGCATGTTTTTTTTTAGCAAAAGTGACCCTAATTAAAACGAACGCTGACGGAGAAGGAAAAGCAGCAGAGCCAAACGGTTTGCAGATTTGAGATCAGCAGGAGTTGCTCCTCCTTATGAGGTGAGTTGGAAGCAAATCTATTTTTTGATCTGAGCGAAAAAAAAGCGTGATACCCTCCCTTTGTATATTTTTCGAAATTTCAAGTCAGCGTTATTACCCACCAGTTAATCCGAGGATTCCGATATTCTGGATTTTGAGTAAGGCCAATAAGAGCTTGAACTGGTCGGAGTTTGATAAGAATCGAACAGAGATTTAATTTTTCAATGCTGCCGTTTGGCATGTTTTTTTTTTAGCAAAAGTGACCCTAATTAAAACGAACGCTGACGGAGAATGAAAAGCAGCAGAGCCAAACCGTTTGCAGATTTGAGATCAGCAGGAGTTGCTCCTTCTTATGAGGTGAGTTGGAAGCAAATCTATTTTTTGATTTGAGCGAAAAAAAAGCGTGATACCCTCCCTTGGTATATTTTTCGAAATTTCAAGTCAGCGTTATAACCCACCAGTTAATCAGAGGATTCCGATATTCTGGATTTTGAGTAAGGCCAATAAGAGCTTGAACTGGTCGGAGTTTGATAAGAATCGAACAGAGATTTAATTTTTCAATGCTGCCGTTTGGCATGTTTTTTTTAGCAAAAGTGACAATAATTAAAACGAACGCTGACGGAGAATGAAAAGCAGCAGAGCCAAACGGTTTGCAGATTTGAGATCAGCAGGAGTTGCTCCTCCTTATGAGGTGAGTTGGAAGCAAATCTATTTTTTGATCTGAGCGAAGAAAAAGCGTGATACCCTTCTTTGGTATATTTTTCGAAATTTCAAGTCAGCCTTATAACCCACCAGTTAATCCGAGGATTCCGATATTCTGGATTTTGAGTAAGGCCAATAAGAGCTTGAACTGGTCGGAGTTTGATAAGAATCGAACAGAGATTTAATTTTTCAATGCTGCCGTTTGGCATGTTTTTTTTAGCAAAAATGACCCTATTTAAAACGAACGCTGACGGAGAATGAAAAGCAGCAGAGCCAAACGGTTTGCAGATTTTAGATCAGCAGGAGTTGCTCCTCCTTATGAGGTGAGTTGGAAGCAAATCTATTTTTTGATCTGAGCGAAAAAAAAGCGTGATACCCTCCCTTGGTATATTTTTCGAAATTTCAAGTCAGCGTTATTACCCACCAGTTAATCCGAGGAGTCCGATATTCTGGATTTTGAGTAAGGCCAATAAGAGCTTGAACTGGTCGGAGTTTGATAAGACTCGAACAGAGATTTAATTTTTCAATGCTGCCGTTTGGCATGTTTTTTTTTAGCAAAAGTGACCCTAATTAAAACGAACGCTGACGGAGAATGAAAAGCAGCAGAGCCAAACGGTTTGCAGGTTTGAGATCAGCAGGAGTTGCTCCTCCTTATGAGGTGAGTTGGAAGCAAAACTATTTTTTGATCTGACCAAAAAAAAGCGTGATACCCTCCCTTGGTATATTTTTCGAAATTTCAAGTCAGCGTTATTACCTACCAGTTAATCCGAGGATTCCGATATTCTGGATTTTGAGTAAGGCCAATAAGAGCTTGAACTGGTCGGAGTTTGATAAGAATCGAACAGAGATTTAATTTTTCAATGCTGCCGTTTGGCATGTTTTTTTTTAGCAAAAGTGACCCTAATTAAAACGAACGCTGATGGAGAATGAAAAGCAGCAGAGCCAAACGGTTTGCAGATTTGAGATCAGCAGGAGTTGCTCCTCCTTATGAGGTGAGTTGGAAGCAAATCTAATTTTTGATCTGAGCGAAAAAAAAGCGTGATACCCTCCCTTGGTATATTTTTCGAAATTTCAAGTCAGCGTTATTACCCACCAGTTAATCCGAGGATTCCGATATTCTGGATTTTGAGTAAGGCCAATAAGAGCTTGAACTGGTCGGAGTTTGATCAGAATCGAACAGAGATTTAATTTTTCAATGCTGACGTTTGGCATGTTTTTTTTTAGCAAAAGTGACCCTAATTAAAACGAACGCTGACGGAGAAGGAAAAGCAGCAGAGCCAAACGGTTTGCAGATTTGAGATCAGCAGGAGTTGCTCCTCCTTATGAGGTGAGTTGGAAGCAAATCTATTTTTTGATCTGAGCGAAAAAAAAGCGTGATACCCTCCCTTTGTATATTTTTCGAAATTTCAAGTCAGCGTTATTACCCACCAGTTAATCCGAGGATTCCGATATTCTGGATTTTGAGTTAGGCCAATAAGAGCTTGAACTGGTCGGAGTTTGATAAGAATCGAACAGAGATTTAATTTTTCAATGCTGCCGTTTGGCAAGTTTTTTTTTAGCAAAAGTGACCCTAATTAAAACGAACGCTGACGGAGAATGAAAAGCAGCAGAGCCAAACCGTTTGCAGATTTGAGATCAGCAGGAGTTGCTCCTCCTTATGAGGTGAGTTGGAAGCAAATCTATTTTTTGATCTGAGCGAAAAAAAAGCGTGATACCCTCCCTTGGTATATTTTTCGAAACTTCAAGTCAGCGTTATAACCCACCAGTTAATCAGAGGATTCCGATATTCTGGATTTTGAGTAAGGCCAATAAGAGCTTGAACTGGTCGGAGTTTGATAAGAATCGAACAGAGATTTAATTTTTCAATGCTGCCGTTTGGCATGTTTTTTTTAGCAAAAGTGACCCTAATTAAAACGAACGCTGACGGAGAATGAAAAGCAGCAGAGCCAAACGGTTTGCAGATTTGAGATCAGCAGGAGTTGCTCCTCCTTATGAGGTGAGTTGGAAGCAAATCTATTTTTTGATCTGAGCGAAAAAAAAGCGTGATACCCTCCCTTGGTATATTTTTCGAAATTTCAAGTCAGCGTTATTACCCACCAGTTAATCCGAGGATTCCGATATTCTGGATTTTGAGTAAGGCCAATAAGAGCTTGAACTGGTCGGAGTTTGATCAGAATCGAACAGAGATTTAATTTTTCAATGCTGCCGTTTGGCATGTTTTTTTTTATCAAAAGTGACCCTAATTAAAACGAACGCTGACGGAGAATGAAAAGCAGCAGAGCCAAACGGTTTGCAGATTTGAGATCAGCAGGAGTTGCTACTCCTTATGAGGTGAGTTGGAAGCAAATCTATTTTTTGATCTGAGCGAAAAAAAAGCGTGATACCCTCCCTTGGTATATTTTTCGAAATTTCAAGTCAGCGTTATTACCAACCAGTTAATCCGAGGATTCCGATATTCTGGATTTTGAGTAAGGCCAATAAGAGCTTGAACTGGTCGGAGTTTGATAAGAATCGAACAGAGATTTAAATTTTCAATGCTGCCGTTTGGCATGTTTTTTTTTAGCAAAAGTGACCCTAATTAAAACGAACGCTGACGGAGTATGAAAAGCAGCAGAGCCAAACGGTTTGCAGATTTGAGATCAGCAGGAGTTGCTCCTCCTTATGAGGTGAGTTGGAAGCAAATCTATTTTTTGATCTGAGCGAAAAAAAAGCGTGATACCCTCCCTTGGTATATTTTTCGAAATTTCAAGTCAGCGTTATCACCCACCAGTTAATCTGAGGATTCCGATATTCTGGATTTTGAGTAAAGCCAATAAGAGCTTGAACTGGTCGGAGTTTGATAAAAATCGAACAGAGATTTAATTTTTCAATGCTGCCGTTTGGCATGTTTTTTTTAGCAAAAGTGACCCTAATTAAAACGAACGCTGACGGAGAATGAAAAGCAGCAGAGCCAAACGGTTTGCAGATTTGAGATCAGCAGGAGTTGCTCCTCCTTAGGAGGTGAGTTGGAAGCAAATCTACTTTTTGATCTGAGCGAAAAAAAAGCATAATACCCTCCCTTGGTATATTTTTCGAAAATTCAAGTCAGCGTTATTACCCACCAGTTAATCCGAGGATTCCGATATTCTGGATTTTGAGTAAGGCCAATAAGAGCTTGAACTGGTCGGAGTTTGATAAGAATCGAACAGAGATTTAATTTTTCAATGCTGCCGTTTGGCATGTTTTTTTTTAGCAAAAGTGACCCTAATTAAAACGAGCGCTGACGGAGAATGAAAAGCAGCAGAGCCAAACGGTTTGCAGATTTGAGATCAGCAGGAGTTGCTCCTCCTTATGAGGTGAGTTGGAAGCAAAACTATTTTTTGATCTGACCGAAAAAAAAGCGTGATACCCTCCCTTGGTATATTTTTCGAAATTTCAAGTCAGCGTTATTACCCACCAGTTAATCCGAGGATTCCGATATTCTGGATTTTAAGTAAGGCCAATAAGAGCTTGAACTGGTCGGAGTTTGATAAGAATCGAAACGAGATTTAATTTTTCAATGCTGACGTTTGGCATGTTTTTTTTTAGCAAAAGTGACCCTAATTAAAACGAACGCTGACGGAGAAGGAAAAGCAGCAGAGCCAAACGGTTTGCAGATTTGAGATCAGCAGGAGTTGCTCCTCCTTATGAGGTGAGTTGGAAGCAAATCTATTTTTTGATCTGAGCGAAAAAAAAGCGTGATACCCTCCCTTTGTATATTTTTCGAAATTTCAAGTCAGCGTTATTACCCACCAGTTAATCCGAGGATTCCGATATTCTGGATTTTGAGTAAGGCCAATAAGAGCTTGAACTGGTCGGAGTTTGATAAGAATCGAACAGAGATTTAATTTTTCAATGCTGCCGTTTGGCATGTTTTTTTTTAGCAAAAGTGACCCTAATTAAAACGAACGCTGACGGAGAATGAAAAGCAGCAGAGCCAAACCGCTTGCAGATTTGAGATCAGCAGGAGTTGCTCCTCCTTATGAGGTGAGTTGGAAGCAAATCTATTTTTTGATCTGAGCGAAAAAAAAGCGTGATACCCTCCCTTGGTATATTTTTCGAAATTTCAAGTCAGCGTTATAACCCACCAGTTAATCAGAGGATTCCGATATTCTGGATTTTGAGTAAGGCCAATAAGAGCTTGAACTGGTCGGAGCTTGATAAGAATCGAACAGAGATTTAATTTTTCAATGCTGCCGTTTGGCATGTTTTTTTTAGCAAAAGTGACCCTAATTAAAATGAACGCTGACGGAGAATGAAAAGCAGCAGAGCCAAACGGTTTGCAGATTTGAGATCAGCAGGAGTTGCTCCTCCTTATGAGGTGAGTTGGAAGCAAATCTATTTTTTGATCTGAGCGAAAAAAAAGCGTGATACCCTTCCTTGGTATATTTTTCGAAATTTCAAGTCAGCGTTATAACCCACCAGTTAATCCGAGGATTCCGATATTCTGGATTTTGAGTAAGGCCAATAAGAGCTTGAACTGGTCGGAGTTTGATAAGAATCGAACAGAGATTTAATTTTTCAATGCTGCCGTTTGGCATGTTTTTTTTAGCAAAAATGACCCTAATTAAAACGAACGCTGACGGAGAATGAAAAGCAGCAGAGCCAAACGGTTTGCAGATTTGAGATCAGCAGGAGTTGCTCCTCCTTATGAGGTGAGTTGGAAGCAAATCTATTTTTTGATCTGAGCGAAAAAAAAGCGTGATACCCTCCCTTGGTATATTTTTCGAAATTTCAAGTCAGCGTTATTACCCACCAGTTAATCCGAGGAGTCCGATATTCTGGATTTTGAGTAAGGCCAATAAGAGCTTGAACTGGTCGGAGTTTGATAAGAATCGAACAGAGATTTAATTTTTCAATGCTGCCGTTTGGCATGTTTTTTTTTAGCAAAAGTGACCCTAATTAAAACGAACGCTGACGGAGAATGAAAAGCAGCAGAGCCAAACGGTTTGCAGATTTGAGATCAGCAGGAGTTGCTCCTCCTTATGAGGTGAGTTGGAAGCAAAACTATTTTTTGATCTGACCAAAAAAAAGCGTGATACCCTCCCTTGGTATATTTTTCGAAATTTCAAGTCAGCGTTATTACCTACCAGTTAATCCGAGGATTCCGATATTCTGGATTTTGAGTAAGGCCAATAAGAGCTTGAACTGGTCGGAGTTTGATAAGAATCGAACAGAGATTTAATTTTTCAATGCTGCCGTTTGGCATGTTTTTTTTAAGCAAAAGTGACCCTAATTAAACCGAACGCTGATGGAGAATGAAAAGCAGCAGAGCCAAACGGTTTGCAGATTTGAGATCAGCAGGAGTTGCTCCTCCTTATGAGGTGAGTTGGAAGCAAATCTAATTTTTGATCTGAGCGAAAAAAAAGCGTGATACCCTCCCTTGGTATATTTTTCGAAATTTCAAGTCAGCGTTATTACCCACCAGTTAATCCGAGGATTCCGATATTCTGGATTTTGAGTAAGGCCAATAAGAGCTTGAACTGGTCGGAGTTTGATCAGAATCGAACAGAGATTTAATTTTTCAATGCTGCCGTTTGGCATGTTTTTTTTTAGCAAAAGTGACCCTAATTAAAACGACCGCTGACGGAGAATGAAAAGCAGCAGAGCCAAACGGTTTGCAGATTTGAGATCAGCAGGAGTTGCTCCTCCTTATGAGGTGAGTTGGAAGCAAATCTATTTTTTAATCTGAGCGAAAAAAAAGCGTGATACCCTCCCTTGGTATATTTTTCGAAATTTCAAGTCAGCGTTATTACCCACCAGTTAATCCGAGGATTCCGATATTCTGGATTTTTAGTAAAGCCAATAAGAGCTTGAACTGGTCGGAGTTTGATAAAAATCGAACAGAGATTTAATTTTTCAATGCTGCCGTTTGGCATGTTTTTTTTTAGCAAAAGTGACCCTAATTAAAACGAACGCTGACGTAGAATGAAAAGCAGCAGAGCCAAACGGTTTGCAGATTTGAGATCAGCAGGAGTTGCTCCTCCTTATGAGGTGAGTTGGAAGCAAATCTATTTTTTGATCTGAGCGAAAAAAAGCATGATACCCTCCCTTGGTATATTTTTCGAAAATTCAAGTCAGCGTTATTACCCACCAGTTAATCCGAGGATTCCGATATTCTGGATTTTGAGTAAGGCCAATAAGAGCTTGAACTGGTCGGAGTTTGATAAGAATCGAACAGAGATTTAATTTTTCAATGCTGCCGTTTGGCATGTTTTTTTTTAGCAAAAGTGACCCTAATTAAAACGAACGCTGACGGAGAATGAAAAGCAGCAGAGCCAAACGGTTTGCAGATTTGAGATCAGCAGGAGTTGCTCCTCCTTATGAGGTGAGTTGGAAGCAAATCTATTTTTTGATCTGAGCGAAAAAAAAGCGTGATACCCTTCCTTGGTATATTTTTCGAAATTTCAAGTCAGCGTTACAACCCACCAGTTAATCCGAGGATTCCGATATTCTGGATTTTGAGTAAGGCCAATAAGAGCTTGAACTGGTCGGAGTTTGATAAGAATCGAACAGAGATTTAATTTTTCAATGCTGCCGTTTGGCATGTTTTTTTTAGCAAAAATGACCCTAATTAAAACGAACGCTGACGGAGAATGAAAAGCAGCAGAGCCAAACGGTTTGCAGATTTGAGATCAGCAGGAGTTGCTCCTCCTTATGAGGTGAGTTGGAAGCAAATCTATTTTTTGATCTGAGCGAAAAAAAAGCGTGATACCCTCCCTTGGTATATTTTTCGAAATTTCAAGTCAGCGTTATTACCCACCAGTTAATCCGAGGAGTCCGATATTCTGGATTTTGAGTAAGGCCAATAAGAGCTTGAACTGGTCGGAGTTTGATAAGAATCGAACAGAGATTTAATTTTTCAATGCTGCCGTTTGGCATGTTTTTTTTTAGCAAAAGTGACCCTAATTAAAACGAACGCTGACGGAGAATGAAAAGCAGCAGAGCCAAACGGTTTGCAGATTTGAGATCAGCAGGAGTTGCTCCTCCTTATGAGGTGAGTTGGAAGCAAAACTATTTTTTGATCTGACCAAAAAAAAGCGTGATACCCTCCCTTGGTATATTTTTCGAAATTTCAAGTCAGCGTTATTACCTACCAGTTAATCCGAGGATTCCGATATTCTGGATTTTGAGTAAGGCCAATAAGAGCTTGAACTGGTCGGAGTTTGATAAGAATCGAACAGAGATTTAATTTTTCAATGCTGCCGTTTGGCATGTTTTTTTTAAGCAAAAGTGACCCTAATTAAACCGAACGCTGATGGAGAATGAAAAGCAGCAGAGCCAAACGGTTTGCAGATTTGAGATCAGCAGGAGTTGCTCCTCCTTATGAGGTGAGTTGGAAGCAAATCTAATTTTTGATCTGAGCGAAAAAAAAGCGTGATACCCTCCCTTGGTATATTTTTCGAAATTTCAAGTCAGCGTTATTACCCACCAGTTAATCCGAGGATTCCGATATTCTGGATTTTGAGTAAGGCCAATAAGAGCTTGAACTGGTCGGAGTTTGATCAGAATCGAACAGAGATTTAATTTTTCAATGCTGCCGTTTGGCATGTTTTTTTTTAGCAAAAGTGACCCTAATTAAAACGACCGCTGACGGAGAATGAAAAGCAGCAGAGCCAAACGGTTTGCAGATTTGAGATCAGCAGGAGTTGCTCCTCCTTATGAGGTGAGTTGGAAGCAAATCTATTTTTTAATCTGAGCGAAAAAAAAGCGTGATACCCTCCCTTGGTATATTTTTCGAAATTTCAAGTCAGCGTTATTACCCACCAGTTAATCCGAGGATTCCGATATTCTGGATTTTTAGTAAAGCCAATAAGAGCTTGAACTGGTCGGAGTTTGATAAAAATCGAACAGAGATTAAATTTTTCAATGCTGCCGTTTGGCATGTTTTTTTTTAGCAAAAGTGACCCTAATTAAAACGAACGCTGACGGAGAATGAAAAGCAGCAGAGCCAAACGGTTTGCAGATTTGAGATCAGCAGGAGTTGCTCCTCCTTATGAGGTGAGTTGGAAGCAAATCTATTTTTTGATCTGAGCGAAAAAAAGCATGATACCCTCCCTTGGTATATTTTTCGAAAATTCAAGTCAGCGTTATTACCCACCAGTTAATCCGAGGATTCCGATATTCTGGATTTTGAGTAAGGCCAATAAGAGCTTGAACTGGTCGGAGTTTGATAAGAATCGAACAGAGATTTAATTTTTCAATGCTGCCGTTTGGCATGTTTTTTTTTAGCAAAAGTGACCCTAATTAAAACGAACGCTGACGGAGAATGAAAAGCAGCAGAGCCAAACGGTTTGCAGATTTGAGATCAGCAGGAGTTGCTCCTCCTTATGAGGTGAGTTGGAAGCAAATCTATTTTTTGATCTGAGCGAAAAAAAAGCGTGATACCCTTCCTTGGTATATTTTTCGAAATTTTAAGTCAGCGTTATAACCCACCAGTTAATCCGAGGATTCCGATATTCTGGATTTTGAGTAAGGCCAATAAGAGCTTGAACTGGTCGGAGTTTGATAAGAATCGAACAGAGATTTAATTTTTCAATGCTGCCGTTTGGCATGTTTTTTTTTTAGCAAAAGTGACCCTAATTAAAACGAACGCTGACGGAGAATGAAAAGCAGCAGAGCCAAACCGTTTGCAGATTTGAGATCAGCAGGAGTTGCTCCTTCTTATGAGGTGAGTTGGAAGCAAATCTATTTTTTGATTTGAGCGAAAAAAAAGCGTGATACCCTCCCTTGGTATATTTTTCGAAATTTCAAGTCAGCGTTATAACCCACCAGTTAATCAGAGGATTCCGATATTCTGGATTTTGAGTAAGGCCAATAAGAGCTTGAACTGGTCGGAGTTTGATAAGAATCGAACAGAGATTTAATTTTTCAATGCTGCCGTTTGGCATGTTTTTTTTAGCAAAAGTGACAATAATTAAAACGAACGCTGACGGAGAATGAAAAGCAGCAGAGCCAAACGGTTTGCAGATTTGAGATCAGCAGGAGTTGCTCCTCCTTATGAGGTGAGTTGGAAGCAAATCTATTTTTTGATCTGAGCGAAGAAAAAGCGTGATACCCTTCTTTGGTATATTTTTCGAAATTTCAAGTCAGCGTTATAACCCACCAGTTAATCCGAGGATTCCGATATTCTGGATTTTGAGTAAGGCCAATAAGAGCTTGAACTGGTCGGAGTTTGATAAGAATCGAACAGAGATTTAATTTTTCAATGCTGCCGTTTGGCATGTTTTTTTTAGCAAAAATGACCCTATTTAAAACGAACGCTGACGGAGAATGAAAAGCAGCAGAGCCAAACGGTTTGCAGATTTTAGATCAGCAGGAGTTGCTCCTCCTTATGAGGTGAGTTGGAAGCAAATCTATTTTTTGATCTGAGCGAAAAAAAAGCGTGATACCCTCCCTTGGTATATTTTTCGAAATTTCAAGTCAGCGTTATTACCCACCAGTTAATCCGAGGAGTCCGATATTCTGGATTTTGAGTAAGGCCAATAAGAGCTTGAACTGGTCGGAGTTTGATAAGAATCGAACAGAGATTTAATTTTTCAATGCTGCCGTTTGGCATGTTTTTTTTTAGCAAAAGTGACCCTAATTAAAACGAACGCTGACGGAGAATGAAAAGCAGCAGAGCCAAACGGTTTGCAGATTTGAGATCAGCAGGAGTTGCTCCTCCTTATGAGGTGAGTTGGAAGCAAAACTATTTTTTGATCTGACCAAAAAAAAGCGTGATACCCTCCCTTGGTATATTTTTCGAAATTTCAAGTCAGCGTTATTACCTACCAGTTAATCCGAGGATTCCGATATTCTGGATTTTGAGTAAGGCCAATAAGAGCTTGAACTGGTCGGAGTTTGATAAGAATCGAACAGAGATTTAATTTTTCAATGCTGCCGTTTGGCATGTTTTTTTTTAGCAAAAGTGACCCTAATTAAAACGAACGCTGATGGAGAATGAAAAGCAGCAGAGCCAAACGGTTTGCAGATTTGAGATCAGCAGGAGTTGCTCCTCCTTATGAGGTGAGTTGGAAGCAAATCTATTTTTTGATCTGAGCGAAAAAAAAGCGTGATGCCCTCCCTTGGTATATTTTTTGAAATTTCAAGTCAGCGTTATTACCCACCAGTTAATCCGAGGATTCCGATATTCTGGATTTTAAGTAAGGCCAATAAGAGCTTGAACTGGTCGGAGCTTGATAAGAATCGAACAGAGATTTAATTTTTCAATGCTGCCGTTTGGCATGTTTTTTTTAGCAAAAGTGACCCTAATTAAAATGAACGCTGACGGAGAATGAAAAGCAGCAGAGCCAAACGGTTTGCAGATTTGAGATCAGCAGGAGTTGCTCCTCCTTATGAGGTGAGTTGGAAGCAAATCTATTTTTTGATCTGAGCGAAAAAAAAGCGTGATACCCTTCCTTGGTATATTTTTCGAAATTTCAAGTCAGCGTTATAACCCACCAGTTAATCCGAGGATTCCGATATTCTGGATTTTGAGTAAGGCCAATAAGAGCTTGAACTGGTCGGAGTTTGATAAGAATCGAACAGAGATTTAATTTTTCAATGCTGCCGTTTGGCATGTTTTTTTTAGCAAAAATGACCCTAATTAAAACGAACGCTGACGGAGAATGAAAAGCAGCAGAGCCAAACGGTTTGCAGATTTGAGATCAGCAGGAGTTGCTCCTCCTTATGAGGTGAGTTGGAAGCAAATCTATTTTTTGATCTGAGCGAAAAAAAAGCGTGATACCCTCCCTTGGTATATTTTTCGAAATTTCAAGTCAGCGTTATTACCCACCAGTTAATCCGAGGAGTCCGATATTCTGGATTTTGAGTAAGGCCAATAAGAGCTTGAACTGGTCGGAGTTTGATAAGAATCGAACAGAGATTTAATTTTTCAATGCTGCCGTTTGGCATGTTTTTTTTTAGCAAAAGTGACCCTAATTAAAACGAACGCTGACGGAGAATGAAAAGCAGCAGAGCCAAACGGTTTGCAGATTTGAGATCAGCAGGAGTTGCTCCTCCTTATGAGGTGAGTTGGAAGCAAAACTATTTTTTGATCTGACCAAAAAAAAGCGTGATACCCTCCCTTGGTATATTTTTCGAAATTTCAAGTCAGCGTTATTACCTACCAGTTAATCCGAGGATTCCGATATTCTGGATTTTGAGTAAGGCCAATAAGAGCTTGAACTGGTCGGAGTTTGATAAGAATCGAACAGAGATTTAATTTTTCAATGCTGCCGTTTGGCATGTTTTTTTTAAGCAAAAGTGACCCTAATTAAACCGAACGCTGATGGAGAATGAAAAGCAGCAGAGCCAAACGGTTTGCAGATTTGAGATCAGCAGGAGTTGCTCCTCCTTATGAGGTGAGTTGGAAGCAAATCTAATTTTTGATCTGAGCGAAAAAAAAGCGTGATACCCTCCCTTGGTATATTTTTCGAAATTTCAAGTCAGCGTTATTACCCACCAGTTAATCCGAGGATTCCGATATTCTGGATTTTGAGTAAGGCCAATAAGAGCTTGAACTGGTCGGAGTTTGATCAGAATCGAACAGAGATTTAATTTTTCAATGCTGCCGTTTGGCATGTTTTTTTTTAGCAAAAGTGACCCTAATTAAAACGACCGCTGACGGAGAATGAAAAGCAGCAGAGCCAAACGGTTTGCAGATTTGAGATCAGCAGGAGTTGCTCCTCCTTATGAGGTGAGTTGGAAGCAAATCTATTTTTTAATCTGAGCGAAAAAAAAGCGTGATACCCTCCCTTGGTATATTTTTCGAAATTTCAAGTCAGCGTTATTACCCACCAGTTAATCCGAGGATTCCGATATTCTGGATTTTTAGTAAAGCCAATAAGAGCTTGAACTGGTCGGAGTTTGATAAAAATCGAACAGAGATTTAATTTTTCAATGCTGCCGTTTGGCATGTTTTTTTTTAGCAAAAGTGACCCTAATTAAAACGACCGCTGACGGAGAATGAAAAGCAGCAGAGCCAAACGGTTTGCAGATTTGAGATCAGCAGGAGTTGCTCCTCCTTATGAGGTGAGTTGGAAGCAAATCTATTTTTTGATCTGAGCGAAAAAAAGCATGATACCCTCCCTTGGTATATTTTTCGAAAATTCAAGTCAGCGTTATTACCCACCAGTTAATCCGAGGATTCCGATATTCTGGATTTTGAGTAAGGCCAATAAGAGCTTGAACTGGTCGGAGTTTGATAAGAATCGAACAGAGATTTAATTTTTCAATGCTGCCGTTTGGCATGTTTTTTTTTAGCAAAAGTGACCCTAATTAAAACGAACGCTGACGGAGAATGAAAAGCAGCAGAGCCAAACGGTTTGCAGATTTGAGATCAGCAGGAGTTGCTCCTCCTTATGAGGTGAGTTGGAAGCAAATCTATTTTTTGATCTGAGCGAAAATAAAGCGTGATACCCTTCCTTGGTATATTTTTCGAAATTTCAAGTCAGCGTTATAACCCACCAGTTAATCCGAGGATTCCGATATTCTGGATTTTGAGTAAGGCCAATAAGAGCTTGAACTGGTCGGAGTTTGATAAGAATCGAACAGAGATTTAATTTTTCAATGCTGCCGTTTGGCATGTTTTTTTTTTAGCAAAAGTGACCCTAATTAAAACGAACGCTGACGGAGAATGAAAAGCAGCAGAGCCAAACCGTTTGCAGATTTGAGATCAGCAGGAGTTGCTCCTTCTTATGAGGTGAGTTGGAAGCAAATCTATTTTTTGATTTGAGCGAAAAAAAAGCGTGATACCCTCCCTTGGTATATTTTTCGAAATTTCAAGTCAGCGTTATAACCCACCAGTTAATCAGAGGATTCCGATATTCTGGATTTTGAGTAAGGCCAATAAGAGCTTGAACTGGTCGGAGTTTGATAAGAATCGAACAGAGATATAATTTTTCAATGCTGCCGTTTGGCATGTTTTTTTTAGCAAAAGTGACAATAATTAAAACGAACGCTGACGGAGAATGAAAAGCAGCAGAGCCAAACGGTTTGCAGATTTGAGATCAGCAGGAGTTGCTCCTCCTTATGAGGTGAGTTGGAAGCAAATCTATTTTTTGATCTGAGCGAAGAAAAAGCGTGATACCCTTCTTTGGTATATTTTTCGAAATTTCAAGTCAGCGTTATAACCCACCAGTTAATCCGAGGATTCCGATATTCTGGATTTTGAGTAAGGCCAATAAGAGCTTGAACTGGTCGGAGTTTGATAAGAATCGAACAGAGATTTAATTTTTCAATGCTGCCGTTTGGCATGTTTTTTTTAGCAAAAATGACCCTATTTAAAACGAACGCTGACGGAGAATGAAAAACAGCAGAGCCAAACGGTTTGCAGATTTTAGATCAGCAGGAGTTGCTCCTCCTTATGAGGTGAGTTGGAAGCAAATCTATTTTTTGATCTGAGCGAAAAAAAAGCGTGATACCCTCCCTTGGTATATTTTTCGAAATTTCAAGTCAGCGTTATTACCCACCAGTTAATCCGAGGAGTCCGATATTCTGGATTTTGAGTAAGGCCAATAAGAGCTTGAACTGGTCGGAGTTTGATAAGAATCGAACAGAGATTTAATTTTTCAATGCTGCCGTTTGGCATGTTTTTTTTTAGCAAAAGTGACCCTAATTAAAACGAACGCTGACGGAGAATGAAAAGCAGCAGAGCCAAACGGTTTGCAGATTTGAGATCAGCAGGAGTTGCTCCTCCTTATGAGGTGAGTTGGAAGCAAAACTATTTTTTGATCTGACCAAAAAAAAGCGTGATACCCTCCCTTGGTATATTTTTCGAAATTTCAAGTCAGCGTTATTACCTACCAGTTAATCCGAGGATTCCGATATTCTGGATTTTGAGTAAGGCCAATAAGAGCTTGAACTGGTCGGAGTTTGATAAGAATCGAACAGAGATTTAATTTTTCAATGCTGCCGTTTGGCATGTTTTTTTTTAGCAAAAGTGACCCTAATTAAAACGAACGCTGATGGAGAATGAAAAGCAGCAGAGCCAAACGGTTTGCAGATTTGAGATCAGCAGGAGTTGCTCCTCCTTATGAGGTGAGTTGGAAGCAAATCTAATTTTTGATCTGAGCGAAAAAAAAGCGTGATACCCTCCCTTGGTATATTTTTCGAAATTTCAAGTCAGCGTTATTACCCACCAGTTAATCCGAGGATTCCGATATTCTGGATTTTGAGTAAGGCCAATAAGAGCTTGAACTGGTCGGAGTTTGATCAGAATCGAACAGAGATTTAATTTTTCAATGCTGACGTTTGGCATGTTTTTTTTTAGCAAAAGTGACCCTAATTAAAACGAACGCTGACGGAGAAGGAAAAGCAGCAGAGCCAAACGGTTTGCAGATTTGAGATCAGCAGGAGTTGCTCCTCCTTATGAGGTGAGTTGGAAGCAAATCTATTTTTTGATCTGAGCGAAAAAAAAGCGTGATACCCTCCCTTTGTATATTTTTCGAAATTTCAAGTCAGCGTTATTACCCACCAGTTAATCCGAGGATTCCGATATTCTGGATTTTGAGTTAGGCCAATAAGAGCTTGAACTGGTCGGAGTTTGATAAGAATCGAACAGAGATTTATTTTTTCAATGCTGCCGTTTGGCATGTTTTTTTTTAGCAAAAGTGACCCTAATTAAAACGAACGCTGACGGAGAATGAAAAGCAGCAGAGCCAAACCGTTTGCAGATTTGAGATCAGCAGGAGTTGCTCCTCCTTATGAGGTGAGTTGGAAGCAAATCTATTTTTTGATCTGAGCGAAAAAAAAGCGTGATACCCTCCCTTGGTATATTTTTCGAAACTTCAAGTCAGCGTTATAACCCACCAGTTAATCAGAGGATTCCGATATTCTGGATTTTGAGTAAGGCCAATAAGAGCTTGAACTGGTCGGAGTTTGATAAGAATCGAACAGAGATTTAATTTTTCAATGCTGCCGTTTGGCATGTTTTTTTTAGCAAAAGTGACCCTAATTAAAACGAACGCTGACGGAGAATGAAAAGCAGCAGAGCCAAACGGTTTGCAGATTTGAGATCAGCAGGAGTTGCTCCTCCTTATGAGGTGAGTTGGAAGCAAATCTATTTTTTGATCTGAGCGAAAAAAAAGCGTGATACCCTCCCTTGGTATATTTTTCGAAATTTCAAGTCAGCGTTATTACCCACCAGTTAATCCGAGGATTCCGATATTCTGGATTTTGAGTAAGGCCAATAAGAGCTTGAACTGGTCGGAGTTTGATCAGAATCGAACAGAGATTTAATTTTTCAATGCTGCCGTTTGGCATGTTTTTTTTTATCAAAAGTGACCCTAATTAAAACGAACGCTGACGGAGAATGAAAAGCAGCAGAGCCAATCGGTTTGCAGATTTGAGATCAGCAGGAGTTGCTACTCCTTATGAGGTGAGTTGGAAGCAAATCTATTTTTTGATCTGAGCGAAAAAAGAGCGTGATACCCTCCCTTGGTATATTTTTCGAAATTTCAAGTCAGCGTTATTACCAACCAGTTAATCCGAGGATTCCGATATTCTGGATTTTGAGTAAGGCCAATAAGAGCTTGAACTGGTCGGAGTTTGATAAGAATCGAACAGAGATTTAAATTTTCAATGCTGCCGTTTGGCATGTTTTTTTTTAGCAAAAGTGACCCTAATTAAAACGAACGCTGACGGAGTATGAAAAGCAGCAGAGCCAAACGGTTTGCAGATTTGAGATCAGCAGGAGTTGCTCCTCCTTATGAGGTGAGTTGGAAGCAAATCTATTTTTTGATCTGAGCGAAAAAAAAGCGTGATACCCTCCCTTGGTATATTTTTCGAAATTTCAAGTCAGCGTTATCACCCACCAGTTAATCTGAGGATTCCGATATTCTGGATTTTGAGTAAAGCCAATAAGAGCTTGAACTGGTCGGAGTTTGATAAAAATCGAACAGAGATTTAATTTTTCAATGCTGCCGTTTGGCATGTTTTTTTTAGCAAAAGTGACCCTAATTAAAACGAACGCTGACGGAGAATGAAAAGCAGCAGAGCCAAACGGTTTGCAGATTTGAGATCAGCAGGAGTTGCTCCTCCTTAGGAGGTGAGTTGGAAGCAAATCTACTTTTTGATCTGAGCGAAAAAAAAGCATAATACCCTCCCTTGGTATATTTTTCGAAAATTCAAGTCAGCGTTATTACCCACCAGTTAATCCGAGGATTCCGATATTCTGGATTTTGAGTAAGGCCAATAAGAGCTTGAACTGGTCGGAGTTTGATAAGAATCGAACAGAGATTTAATTTTTCAATGCTGCCGTTTGGCATGTTTTTTTTTAGCAAAAGTGACCCTAATTAAAACGAGCGCTGACGGAGAATGAAAAGCAGCAGAGCCAAACGGTTTGCAGATTTGAGATCAGCAGGAGTTGCTCCTCCTTATGAGGTGAGTTGGAAGCAAAACTATTTTTTGATCTGACCGAAAAAAAAGCGTGATACCCTCCCTTGGTATATTTTTCGAAATTTCAAGTCAGCGTTATTACCCACCAGTTAATCCGAGGATTCCGATATTCTGGAGTTTAAGTAAGGCCAATAAGAGCTTGAACTGGTCGGAGTTTGATAAGAATCGAAACGAGATTTAATTTTTCAATGCTGACGTTCGGCATGTTTTTTTTTAGCAAAAGTGACCCTAATTAAAACGAACGCTGACGGAGAAGGAAAAGCAGCAGAGCCAAACGGTTTGCAGATTTGAGATCAGCAGGAGTTGCTACTCCTTATGAGGTGAGTTGGAAGCAAATCTATTTTTTGATCTGAGCGAAAAAAAAGCGTGATACCCTCCCTTTGTATATTTTTCGAAATTTCAAGTCAGCGTTATTACCCACCAGTTAATCCGAGGATTCCGATATTCTGGATTTTGAGTAAGGCCAATAAGAGCTTGAACTGGTCGGAGTTTGATAAGAATCGAACAGAGATTTAATTTTTCAATGCTGCCGTTTGGCATGTTTTTTTTTAGCAAAAGTGACCCTAATTAAAACGAACGCTGACGGAGAATGAAAAGCAGCAGAGCCAAACCGCTTGCAGATTTGAGATCAGCAGGAGTTGCTCCTCCTTATGAGGTGAGTTGGAAGCAAATCTATTTTTTGATCTGAGCGAAAAAAAAGCGTGATAACCTCCCTTGGTATATTTTTCGAAATTTCAAGTCAGCGTTATAACCCACCAGTTAATCAGAGGATTCCGATATTCTGGATTTTGAGTAAGGCCAATAAGAGCTTGAACTGGTCGGAGCTTGATAAGAATCGAACAGAGATTTAATTTTTCAATGCTGCCGTTTGGCATGTTTTTTTTAGCAAAAGTGACCCTAATTAAAATGAACGCTGACGGAGAATGAAAAGCAGCAGAGCCAAACGGTTTGCAGATTTGAGATCAGCAGGAGTTGCTCCTCCTTATGAGGTGAGTTGGAAGCAAATCTATTTTTTGATCTGAGCGAAAAAAAAGCGTGATACCCTTCCTTGGTATATTTTTCGAAATTTCAAGTCAGCGTTATAACCCACCAGTTAATCCGAGGATTCCGATATTCTGGATTTTGAGTAAGGCCAATAAGAGCTTGAACTGGTCGGAGTTTGATAAGAATCGAACAGAGATTTAATTTTTCAATGCTGCCGTTTGGCATGTTTTTTTTAGCAAAAGTGACCCTAATTAAAACGAACGCTGACGGAGAATGAAAAGCAGCAGAGCCAAACGGTTTGCAGATTTGAGATCAGCAGGAGTTGCTCCTCCTTATGAGGTGAGTTGGAAGCAAATCTATTTTTTGATCTGAGCGAAAAAAAAAGCGTGATACCCTCCCTTGGTATATTTTTCGAAATTTCAAGTCAGCGTTATTACCCACCAGTTAATCCGAGGAGTCCGATATTCTGGATTTTGAGTAAGGCCAATAAGAGCTTGAACTGGTCGGAGTTTGATAAGAATCGAACAGAGATTTAATTTTTCAATGCTGCCGTTTGGCATGTTTTTTTTTAGCAAAAGTGACCCTAATTAAAACGAACGCTGACGGAGAATGAAAAGCAGCAGAGCCAAACGGTTTGCAGATTTGAGATCAGCAGGAGTTGCTCCTCCTTATGAGGTGAGTTGGAAGCAAAACTATTTTTTGATCTGACCAAAAAAAAGCGTGATACCCTCCCTTGGTATATTTTTCGAAATTTCAAGTCAGCGTTATTACCTACCAGTTAATCCGAGGATTCCGATATTCTGGATTTTGAGTAAGGCCAATAAGAGCTTGAACTGGTCGGAGTTTGATAAGAATCGAACAGAGATTTAATTTTTCAATGCTGCCGTTTGGCATGTTTTTTTTTAGCAAAAGTGACCCTAATTAAACCGAACGCTGATGGAGAATGAAAAGCAGCAGAGCCAAACGGTTTGCAGATTTGAGATCAGCAGGAGTTGCTCCTCCTTATGAGGTGAGTTGGAAGCAAATCTAATTTTTGATCTGAGCCAAAAAAAAGCGTGATACCCTCCCTTGGTATATTTTTCGAAATTTCAAGTCAGCGTTATTACCCACCAGTTAATCCGAGGATTCCGATATTCTGGATTTTGAGTAAGGCCAATAAGAGCTTGAACTGGTCGGAGTTTGATCAGAATCGAACAGAGATTTAATTTTTCAATGCTGCCGTTTGGCATGTTTTTTTTTAGCAAAAGTGACCCTAATTAAAACGACCGCTGACGGAGAATGAAAAGCAGCAGAGCCAAACGGTTTGCAGATTTGAGATCAGCAGGAGTTGCTCCTCCTTATGAGGTGAGTTGGAAGCAAATCTATTTTTTAATCTGAGCCAAAAAAAAGCGTGATACCCTCCCTTGGTATATTTTTCGAAATTTCAAGTCAGCGTTATTACCCACCAGTTAATCCGAGGATTCCGATATTCTGGATTTTTAGTAAAGCCAATAAGAGCTTGAACTGGTCGGAGTTTGATAAAAATCGAACAGAGATTTAATTTTTCAATGCTGCCGTTTGGCATGTTTTTTTTTAGCAAAAGTGACCCTAATTAAAACGAACGCTGACGGAGAATGAAAAGCAGCAGAGCCAAACGGTTTGCAGATTTGAGATCAGCAGGAGTTGCTCCTCCTTATGAGGTGAGTTGGAAGCAAATCTATTTTTTGATCTGAGCGAAAAAAAGCATGATACCCTCCCTTGGTATATTTTTCGAAAATTCAAGTCAGCGTTATTACCCACCAGTTAATCCGAGGATTCCGATATTCTGGATTTTGAGTAAGGCCAATAAGAGCTTGAACTGGTCGGAGTTTGATAAGAATCGAACAGAGATTTAATTTTTCAATGCTGCCGTTTGGCATGTTTTTTTTTAGCAAAAGTGACCCTAATTAAAACGAACGCTGACGGAGACTGAAAAGCAGCAGAGCCAAACGGTTTGCAGATTTCAGATCAGCAGGAGTTGCTCCTCCTTATGAGGTGAGTTGGAAGCAAAACTATTTTTTGATCTGACCGAAAAAAAAGCGTGATACCCTCCCTTGGTATATTTTTCGAAATTTCAAGTCAGCGTTATTACCCACCAGTTAATCCGAGGATTCCGATATTCTTGATTTTAAGTAAGGCCAATAAGAGCTTGAACTGGTCGGAGTTTGATAAGAATCGAAACGAGATTTAATTTTTCAATGCTGACGTTTGGCATGTTTTTTTTTAGCAAAAGTGACCCTAATTAAAACGAACGCTGACGGAGAATGAAAAGCAGCAGAGCCAAACCGTTTGCAGATTTGAGATCAGCAGGAGTTGCTCCTCCTTATGAGGTGAGTTGGAAGCAAATCTATTTTTTGATCTGAGCGAAAAAAAAGCGTGATACCCTTCCTTGGTATATTTTTCGAAATTTCAAGTCAGCGTTATAACCCACCAGTTAATCCGAGGATTCCGATATTCTGGATTTTGAGTAAGGCCAATAAGAGCTTGAACTGGTCGGAGTTTGATAAGAATCGAACAGAGATTTAATTTTTCAATGCTGCCGTTTGGCATGTTTTTTTTAGCAAAAAGGACCCTAATTAAAACGAACGCTGACGGAGAATGAAAAGCAGCAGAGCCGAACGGTTTGCAGATTTGAGATCCGCAGGAGTTGCTCCTCCTTATGAGGTGAGTTGGAAGCAAATCTATTTTTTGATCTGAGCGAAAAAAAAGCGTGATACCCTCCCTTGGTATATTTTTCGAAATTTCAAGTCAGCGTTATTACCCACCAGTTAATCCGAGGATTCCGATATTCTGGATTTTGAGTAAGGCCAATAAGAGCTTGAACTGGTCGGAGTTTGATAAGAATCGAACAGAGATTTAATTTTTCAATGCTGCCGTTTGGCATGTTTTTTTTTAGCAAAAGTGACCCTAATTAAAACGAACGCTGACGGAGAATGAAAAGCAGCAGAGCCAAACGGTTTGCAGATTTGAGATCAGCAGGAGTTGCTCCTCCTTATGAGGTGAGTTGGAAGCAAAACTATTTTTTGATCTGACCAAAAAAAAGCGTGATACCCTCCCTTGGTATATTTTTCGAAATTTCAAGTCAGCGTTATTACCTACCAGTTAATCCGAGGATTCCGATATTTTGGATTTTGAGTAAGGCCAATAAGAGCTTGAACTGGTCGGAGTTTGATAAGAATCGAACAGAGATTTAATTTTTCAATGCTGCCGTTTGGCATGTTTTTTTTTTAGCAAAAGTGACCCTAATTAAAACGAACGCTGATGGAGAATGAAAAGCAGCAGAGCCAAACGGTTTGCAGATTTGAGATCAGCAGGAGTTGCTCCTCCTTATGAGGTGAGTTGGAAGCAAATCTAATGTTTGATCTGAGCGATAAAAAAGCGTGATACCCTCCCTTGGTATATTTTTCGAAATTTCAAGTCAGCGTTATTACCCACCAGTTAATCCGAGGATTCCGATATTCTGGATTTTGAGTAAGGCCAATAAGAGCTTGAACTGGTCGGAGTTTGATCAGAATCGAACAGAGATTTAATTTTTCAATGCTGCCGTTTGGCATGTTTTTTTTTAGCAAAAGTGACCCTAATTAAAACGACCGCTGACGGAGAATGAAAAGCAGCAGAGCCAAACGGTTTGCAGATTTGAGATCAGCAGGAGTTGCTCCTCCTTATGAGGTGAGTTGGAAGCAAATCTATTTTTTGATCTGAGCGAAAAAAAAGCGTGATACCCTCCCTTGGTATATTTTTCGAAATTTCAACTCAGCGTTATTACCCACCAGTTAATCCAGGGATTCCGATATTCTTGATTTTGAGTAAGGCCAATAAGAGCTTGAACTGGTCGGAGTTTGATAAGAATCGAACAGAGATTTAATTTTTCAATGCTGCCGTTTGGCATGTTTTTTTTAGCAAAAATGACCCTAATTAAAACGAACGCTGACGGAGAATGAAAAGCAGCAGAGCCAAACGGTTTGCAGATTTGATATCAGCAGGAGTTGCTCCTCCTTATGAGGTGAGTTGGAAGCAAATCTATTTTTTGATCTGAGCGAAAAAAAAGCGTGATACCCTCCCTTGGTATATTTTTCGAAATTTCAAGTCAGCGTTATTACCCACCAGTTAATCCGAGGAGTCCGATATTCTGGATTTTGAGTAAGGCCAATAAGAGCTTGAACTGGTCGGAGTTTGATAAGAATCGAACAGAGATTTAATTTTTCAATGCTGCCGTTTGGCATGTTTTTTTTTAGCAAAAGTGACCCTAATTAAAACGAACGCTGACGGAGAATGAAAAGCAGCAGAGCCAAACGGTTTGCAGATTTGAGATCAGCAGGAGTTGCTCCTCCTTATGAGGTGAGTTGGAAGCAAAACTATTTTTTGATCTGACCAAAAAAAAGCGTGATACCCTCCCTTGGTATATTTTTCGAAATTTCAAATCAGCGTTATTACCTACCAGTTAATCCGAGGATTCCGATATTCTGGATTTTGAGTAAGGCCAATAAGAGCTTGAACTGGTCGGAGTTTGATAAGAATCGAACAGAGATTTAATTTTTCAATGCTGCCGTTTGGCATGTTTTTTTTTAGCAAAAGTGACCCTAATTAAACCGAACGCTGATGGAGAATGAAAAGCAGCAGAGCCAAACGGTTTGCAGATTTGAGATCAGCAGGAGTTGCTCCTCCTTATGAGGTGAGTTGGAAGCAAATCTAATTTTTGATCTGAGCGAAAAAAAAGCGTGATACCCTCCCTTGGTATATTTTTCGAAATTTCAAGTCAGCGTTATTACCCACCAGTTAATCCGAGGATTCCGATATTCTGGATTTTGAGTAAGGCCAATAAGAGCTTGAACTGGTCGGAGTTTGATCAGAATCGAACAGAGATTTAATTTTTCAATGCTGCCGTTTGGCATGTTTTTTTTTAGCAAAAGTGACCCTAATTAAAACGACCGCTGACGGAGAATGAAAAGCAGCAGAGCCAAACGGTTTGCAGATTTGAGATCAGCAGGAGTTGCTCCTCCTTATGAGGTGAGTTGGAAGCAAATCTATTTTTTGATCTGAGCGAAAAAAAAGCGTGATACCCTCCCTTGGTATATTTTTCGAAATTTCAAGTCAGCGTTATTACCCACCAGTTAATCCGAGGATTCCGATATTCTGGATTTTTAGTAAAGCCAATAAGAGCTTGAACTGGTCGGAGTTTGATAAAAATCGAACAGAGATTTAATTTTTCAATGCTGCCGTTTGGCATGTTTTTTTTTAGCAAAAGTGACCCTAATTAAAACGAACGCTGACGGAGAATGAAAAGCAGCAGAGCCAAACGGTTTGCAGATTTGAGATCAGCAGGAGTTGCTCCTCCTTATGAGGTGAGTTGGAAGCAAATCTATTTTTTGATCTGAGCGAAAAAAAGCATGATACCCTCCCTTGGTATTTTTTTCGAAAATTTAAGTCAGCGTTATTACCCACCAGTTAATCCGAGGATTCCGATATTCTGGATTTTGAGTAAGGCCAATAAGAGCTTGAACTGGTCGGAGTTTGATAAGAATCGAACAGAGATTTAATTTTTCAATGCTGCCGTTTGGCATGTTTTTTTTTAGCAAAAGTGACCCTAATTAAAACGAACGCTGACGGAGAATGAAAAGCAGCAGAGCCAAACGGTTTGCAGATTTCAGATCAGCAGGAGTTGCTCCTCCTTATGAGGTGAGTTGGAAGCAAAACTATTTTTTGATCTGACCGAAAAAAAAGCGTGATACCCTCCCTTGGTATATTTTTCGAAATTTCAAGTCAGCGTTATTACCCACCAGTTAATCCGAGGATTCCGATATTCTTGATTTTAAGTAAGGCCAATAAGAGCTTGAACTGGTCGGAGTTTGATAAGAATCGAAACGAGATTTAATTTTTCAATGCTGACGTTTGGCATGTTTTTTTTTAGCAAAAGTGACCCTAATTAAAACGAACGCTGACGGAGAAGGAAAAGCAGCAGAGCCAAACGGTTTGCAGATTTGAGATCAGCAGGAGTTGCTCCTCCTTATGAGGTGAGTTGGAAGCAAATCTATTTTTTGATCTGAGCGAAAAAAAAGCGTGATACCCTCCCTTGGTATATTTTTCGAAATTTCAAGTCAGCGTTATTACCCACCAGTTAATCCGAGGATTCCGATATTCTGGATTTTGAGTAAGGCCAATAAGAGCTTGAACTGGTCGGAGTTTGATAAGAATCGAACAGAGATTTAATTTTTCAATGCTGCCGTTTGGCATGTTTTTTTTTAGCAAAAGTGACCCTAATTAAAACGAACGCTGACGGAGAATGAAAAGCAGCAGAGCCAAACCGTTTGCAGATTTGAGATCAGCAGGAGTTGCTCCTCCTTATGAGGTGAGTTGGAAGCAAATCTATTTTTTGATCTGAGCGAAAAAAAAGCGTGATACCCTTCCTTGTTATATTTTTCGAAATTTCAAGTCAGCGTTATAACCCACCAGTTAATCCGAGGATTCCGATATTCTGGATTTTGAGTAAGGCCAATAAGAGCTTGAACTGGTCGGAGTTTGATAAGAATCGAACAGAGATTTAATTTTTCAATGCTGCCGTTTGGCATGTTTTTTTTAGCAAAAAGGACCCTAATTAAAACGAACGCTGACGGAGAATGAAAAGCAGCAGAGCCGAACGGTTTGCAGATTTGAGATCAGCAGGAGTTGCTCCTCCTTATGAGGTGAGTTGGAAGCAAATCTATTTTTTGATCTGAGCGAAAAAAAAGCGTGATACCCTCCCTTGGTATATTTTTTGAAATTTCAAGTCAGCGTTATTACCCACCAGTTAATCCGAGGATTCCGATATTCTGGATTTTGAGTAAGGCCAATAAGAGCTTGAACTGGTCGGAGTTTGATAAGAATCGAACAGAGATTTAATTTTTCAATGCTGCCGTTTGGCATGTTTTTTTTTAGCAAAAGTGACCCTAATTAAAACGAACGCTGACGGAGAATGAAAAGCAGCAGAGCCAAACGGTTTGCAGATTTGAGATCAGCAGGAGTTGCTCCTTCTTATGAGGTGAGTTGGAAGCAAATCTATTTTTTGATTTGAGCGAAAAAAAAGCGTGATACCCTCCCTTGGTATATTTTTCGAAATTTCAAGTCAGCGTTATAACCCACCAGTTAATCAGAGGATTCCGATATTCTGGATTTTGAGTAAGGCCTATAAGAGCTTGAACTGGTCGGAGTTTGATAAGAATCGAACAGAGATTTAATTTTTCAATGCTGCCGTTTGGCATGTTTTTTTTAGCAAAAGTGACAATAATTAAAACGAACGCTGACGGAGAATGAAAAGCAGCAGAGCCAAACGGTTTGCAGATTTGAGATCAGCAGGAGTTGCTCCTCCTTATGAGGTGAGTTGGAAGCAAATCTATTTTTTGATCTGAGCGAAGAAAAAGCGTGATACCCTTCTTTGGTATATTTTTCGAAATTTCAAGTCAGCGTTATTACCCACCAGTTAATCCGAGGAGTCCGATATTCTGGATTTTGAGTAAGGCCAATAAGAGCTTGAACTGGTCGGAGTTTGATAAGAATCGAACAGAGATTTAATTTTTCAATGCTGCCGTTTGGCATGTTTTTTTTTAGCAAAAGTGACCCTAATTAAAACGAACGCTGACGGAGAATGAAAAGCAGCAGAGCCAAACGGTTTGCAGATTTGAGATCAGCAGGGGTTGCTCCTCCTTATGAGGTGAGTTGGAAGCAAAACTATTTTTTGATCTGACCAAAAAAAAGCGTGATACCCTCCCTTGGTATATTTTTCGAAATTTCAAATCAGCGTTATTACCTACCAGTTAATCCGAGGATTCCGATATTCTGGATTTTGAGTAAGGCCAATAAGAGCTTGAACTGGTCGGAGTTTGATAAGAATCGAACAGAGATTTAATTTTTCAATGCTGCCGTTTGGCATGTTTTTTTTTAGCAAAAGTGACCCTAATTAAACCGAACGCTGATGGAGAATGAAAAGCAGCAGAGCCAAACGGTTTGCAGATTTGAGATCAGCAGGAGTTGCTCCTCCTTATGAGGTGAGTTGGAAGCAAATCTAATTTTTGATCTGAGCGAAAAAAAAGCGTGATACCCTCCCTTGGTATATTTTTCGAAATTTCAAGTCAGCGTTATTACCCACCAGTTAATCCGAGGATTCCGATATTCTGGATTTTGAGTAAGGCCAATAAGAGCTTGAACTGGTCGGAGTTTGATCAGAATCGAACAGAGATTTAATTTTTCAATGCTGCCGTTTGGCATGTTTTTTTTTAGCAAAAGTGACCCTAATTAAAACGACCGCTGACGGAGAATGAAAAGCAGCAGAGCCAAACGGTTTGCAGATTTGAGATCAGCAGGAGTTGCTCCTCCTTATGAGGTGAGTTGGAAGCAAATCTATTTTTTGATCTGAGCGAAAAAAAAGCGTGATACCCTCCCTTGGTATATTTTTCGAAATTTCAAGTCAGCGTTATTACCCACCAGTTAATCCGAGGATTCCGATATTCTGGATTTTTAGTAAAGCCAATTAGAGCTTGAACTGGTCGGAGTTTGATAAAAATCGAACAGAGATTTAATTTTTCAATGCTGCCGTTTGGCATGTTTTTTTTTAGCAAAAGTGACCCTAATTAAAACGAACGCTGACGGAGAATGAAAAGCAGCAGAGCCAAACGGTTTGCAGATTTGAGATCAGCAGGAGTTGCTCCTCCTTATGAGGTGAGTTGGAAGCAAATCTATTTTTTGATCTGAGCGAAAAAAAGCATGATACCCTCCCTTGGTATATTTTTCGAAAATTCAAGTCAGCGTTATTACCCACCAGTTAATCCGAGGATTCCGATATTCTGGATTTTGAGTAAGGCCAATAAGAGCTTGAACTGGTCGGAGTTTGATAAGAATCGAACAGAGATTTAATTTTTCAATGCTGCCGTTTGGCATGTTTTTTTTTAGCAAAAGTGACCCTAATTAAAACGAACGCTGACGGAGAATGAAAAGCAGCAGAGCCAAACGGTTTGCAGATTTCAGATCAGCAGGAGTTGCTCCTCCTTATGAGGTGAGTTGGAAGCAAAACTATTTTTTGATCTGACCGAAAAAAAAGCGTGATACCCTCCCTTGGTATATTTTTCGAAATTTCAAGTCAGCGTTATTACCCACCAGTTAATCCGAGGATTCCGATATTCTTGATTTTAAGTAAGGCCAATGAGAGCTTGAACTGGTCGGAGTTTGATAAGAATCGAAACGAGATTTAATTTTTCAATGCTGACGTTTGGCATGTTTTTTTTTAGCAAAAGTGACCCTAATTAAAACGAACGCTGACGGAGAAGGAAAAGCAGCAGAGCCAAACGGTTTGCAGATTTGAGATCAGCAGGAGTTGCTCCTCCTTATGAGGTGAGTTGGAAGCAAATCTATTTTTTGATCTGAGCGAAAAAAAAGCGTGATACCCTCCCTTGGTATATTTTTCGAAATTTCAAGTCAGCGTTATTACCCACCAGTTAATCCGAGGATTCCGATATTCTGGATTTTGAGTAAGGCCAATAAGAGCTTGAACTGGTCGGAGTTTGATAAGAATCGAACAGAGATTTAATTTTTCAATGCTGCCGTTTGGCATGTTTTTTTTTAGCAAAAGTGACCCTAATTAAAACGAACGCTGACGGAGAATGAAAAGCAGCAGAGCCAAACCGTTTGCAGATTTGAGATCAGCAGGAGTTGCTCCTCCTTATGAGGTGAGTTGGAAGCAAATCTATTTTTTGATCTGAGCGAAAAAAAAGCGTGATACCCTTCCTTGGTATATTTTTCGAAATTTCAAGTCAGCGTTATAACCCACCAGTTAATCCGAGGATTCCGATATTCTGGATTTTGAGTAAGGCCAATAAGAGCTTGAACTGGTCGGAGTTTGATAAGAATCGAACAGAGATTTAATTTTTCAATGCTGCCGTTTGGCATGTTTTTTTTAGCAAAAAGGACCCTAATTAAAACGAACGCTGACGGAGAATGAAAAGCAGCAGAGCCGAACGGTTTGCAGATTTGAGATCAGCAGGAGTTGCTCCTCCTTATGAGGTGAGTTGGAAGCAAATCTATTTTTTGATCTGAGCGAAAAAAAAGCGTGATACCCTCCCTTGGTATATTTTTCGAAATTTCAAGTCAGCGTTATTACCCACCAGTTAATCCGAGGATTCCGATATTCTGGATTTTGAGTAAGGCCAATAAGAGCTTGAACTGGTCGGAGTTTGATAAGAATCGAACAGAGATTTAATTTTTCAATGCTGCCGTTTGGCATGTTTTTTTTTAGCAAAAGTGACCCTAATTAAAACGAACGCTGACGGAGAATGAAAAGCAGCAGAGCCAAACGGTTTGCAGATTTGAGATCAGCAGGAGTTGCTCCTCCTTATGAGGTGAGTTGGAAGCAAAACTATTTTTTGATCTGACCAAAAAAAAGCGTGATACCCTCCCTTGGTATATTTTTCGAAATTTCAAGTCAGCGTTATTACCTACCAGTTAATCCGAGGATTCCGATATTTTGGATTTTGAGTAAGGCCAATAAGAGCTTGAACTGGTCGGAGTTTGATAAGAATCGAACAGAGATTTAATTTTTCAATGCTGCCGTTTGGCATGTTTTTTTTTAGCAAAAGTGACCCTAATTAAAACGAACGCTGATGGAGAATGAAAAGCAGCAGAGCCAAACGGTTTGCAGATTTGAGATCAGCAGGAGTTGCTCCTCCTTATGAGGTGAGTTGGAAGCAAATCTAATTTTTGATCTGAGCGATAAAAAAGCGTGATACCCTCCCTTGGTATATTTTTCGAAATTTCAAGTCAGCGTTATTACCCACCAGTTAATCCGAGGATTCCGATATTCTGGATTTTGAGTAAGGCCAATAAGAGCTTGAACTGGTCGGAGTTTGATCAGAATCGAACAGAGATTTAATTTTTCAATGCTGCCGTTTGGCATGTTTTTTTTTAGCAAAAGTGACCCTAATTAAAACGACCGCTGACGGAGAATGAAAAGCAGCAGAGCCAAACGGTTTGCAGATTTGAGATCAGCAGGAGTTGCTCCTCCTTATGAGGCGAGTTGGAAGCAAATCTATTTTTTGATCTGAGCGAAAAAAAAGCGTGATACCCTCCCTTGGTATATTTTTCGAAATTTCAACTCAGCGTTATTACCCACCAGTTAATCCAGGGATTCCGATATTCTGGATTTTGAGTAAGGCCAATAAGAGCTGGAACTGGTCGGAGTTTGATAAGAATCGAACAGAGATTTAATTTTTCAATGCTGCCGTTTGGCATGTTTTTTTTTAGCAAAAGTGACCCTAATTAAAACGAACGCTGACGGAGAATGAAAAGCAGCAGAGCCAAACGGTTTGCAGATTTGAGATCAGCAGGAGTTGCTCCTCCTTATGAGGTGAGTTGGAAGCAAATCTATTTTTTGATCTGAGCGAAAAAAAAGCGTGATACCCTCCCTTGGTATATTTTTCGAAATTTCAAGTCAGCGTTATTACCCACCAGTAACTCCGAGGATTCCGATATTCTGGATTTTGAGTAAGGCCAATAAGAGCTTGAACTGGTCGGAGTTTGATAAGAATCGAACAGAGATTTAATTTTTCAATGCTGCCGTTTGGCATGTTTTTTTTTAGCAAAAGTGACCCTAATTAAAACGAACGCTGACGGAGAATGAAAAGCAGCAGAGCCAAACGGTTTGCAGATTTGAGATCAGCAGGAGTTTCTCCTCCTTATGAGGTGAGTTGGAAGCAAATCTATTTTTTGATCTGAGCGAAAAAAAAGCGTGATACCCTCCATTGGTATATTTTTCGAAATTTCAAGTCAGCTTTATTACCCACCAGTTAATCCGAGGATTCCGATATTCTGGATTTTGAGTAAGGCCAATAAGAGCTTGAACTGGTCGGAGTTTTATAAGAATCGAACAGAGATTTATTTTTTCAATGCTGCCGTTTGGCATGTTTTTTTTTAGCAAAAGTGACCCCAATTAAAACGAACGCTGACGGAGAATGAAAAGCCGCAGAGCCAAACGGTTTGCAGATTTGAGATCAGCAGGAGTTGCTCCTCCATATGAGGTGAGTTGGAAGCAAATCTATTTTTTGATCTGAGCGAAAAAAAAGCGTGATACCCTCCCTTGGTATACTTTTCGAAATTTCAAGTCAGCGTTATTACCCACCAGTTAATCCGAGGATTCCGATATTCTGGATTTTGAAGAAGGCCAATAAGAGCTTGAACTGGTCGGAGTTTGATCAGAATCGAACAGAGATTTAATTTTTCAATGCTGCCGTTTGGCATGTTTTTTTTTAGCAAAAGTGACCCTAATTAAAACGAACGCTGACGGAGAATGAAAAGCAGCAGAGCCAAACGGTTTGCAGATTTGAGATCAGCAGGAGTTGCTACTCTTCATGAGGTGAGTTGGAAGCAAATCTATTTTTTGATCTGAGCGAAAAAAAAGCGTGATACCCTCCCTGGGTATATTTTTCGAAATTTCAAGTCAGCGTTATTACCCACCAGTTAATCCGAGGATTCCGATATTCTGGATTTTAAGTGAGGCCAATAAGAGCTTGAACTGGTCGGAGTTTGAGAAGAATCGAAACGAGATTTAATTTTTCGATGCTGACGTTTGGCATGTTTTTTTTTAGCAAAAGTGACCCTAATTAAAACGAACGCTGACGGAGAAGGAAAAGCAGCAAAGCCAAACGGTTTGCAGATTTGAGATCAGCAGAAGTTGCTCCTCCTTATGAGGTGAGTTGGAAGCAAATCTATTTTTTGATCTGAGCGAAAAAAAAGCGTGATACCCTCCCTTGGTATATTTTTCGAAATTTCAAGTCAGCGTTATTACCCACCAGTTAATCCGAGGATTCCGATATTCTGGATTTTGAGTAAGGCCAATAAGAGCTTGAACTGGTCGGAGTTTGATAAGAATCGAACAGAGATTTAATTTTTCAATGCTGCCGTTTGGCATGTTTTTTTTTAGCAAAAGTGACCCTAATTAAAACGAACGCTGACGGAGAATGAAAAGCAGCAGAGCCAAACGGTTTGCAGATTTGAGATCAGCAGGAGTTGCTTCTCCTTATGAGGTGAGTTGGAAGCAAATCTATTTTTTGATCTGAGCGAAAAAAAAGCGTGATACCCTCCCTTGGTATATTTTTCGAAATTTCAAGTCAGCGTTATTACCCACCAGTTAATCCGAGGATTCTGATATTCTGGATTTTGAGTAAGGCCAATAAGAGCTTGAACTGGTCGGAGTTTGATAAGAATCGAACAGAGATTTAATTTTTCAATGCTGCCGTTTGGCATGTTTTTTTTAGCAACAGTGACCCAATTAAAACGAACGCTGACGGAGAATGAAAAGCAGCAGAGCCAAACGGTTTGCAGATTTGAGATCAGCAGGAGTTGCTCCTCCTTATGAGGTGAGTTTGAAGCAAATCTATTTTTTGATCTGAGCGAAAAAAAAGCGTGATACCCTCCCTTGGTATATTTTTCGAAAATTCAAGTCAGCGTTATTACCCACCAGTTAATCCGAGGATTCCGATATTCTGGATTTTGAGTAAGGCCAATAAGAGCTTGAACTGGTCGGAGTTTGATAAGAATCGAACAGAGATTTAATATTTCAATGCTGCCGTTTGGCATGTTTTTTTTTAGCAAAAGTGACCCTAATTAAAACGAACGCTGACGGAGAATGAAAAGCAGCAGAGCCAAACGGTTTGCAGATTTGAGATCAGCAGGAGTTGCTCCTCCTTATGAGGTGAGTTGGAAGCAAAACTATTTTTTGATCTGACCGAAAAAAAAGCGTGATACCCTCCCTTGGTATATTTTTCGAAATTTCAAGTCAGCGTTATAACCCACCAGTTAATCCGAGGATTCCGATATTCTGGATTTTGAGTAAGGCCAATAAGAGCTTGAACTGGTCGGAGTTTGATAAGAATCGAACAGAGATTTAATTTTTCAATGCTGCCGTTTGGCATGTTTTTTTTTAGCAAAAGTGACCCTAATTAAAACGAACGCTGACGGAGAATGAAAAGCAGCAGAGCCAAACGGTTTGCAGATTTGAGATCAGCAGGAGTTGCTCCTCCTTATGAGGTGAGTTGGAAGCAAAACTGTTTTTTGATCTGACCAAAAAAAAGCGTGATACCCTCCCTTGGTATATTTTTCGAAATTTCAAGTCAGCCTTATTACCCACCAGTTAATCCGATCATTCCGATATTCTGGATTTTGAGTAAGGCCAATAAGAGCTTGAACTGGTCGGAGTTTGATAAGAATCGAAAAGAGATTTAATTTTTCAATGCTGCCGTTTGGCATGTTTTTTTAGCAAAAGTGACCCTAATTAAAACGAACGCTGACGGAGAATGAAAAGCAGCAGAGCCAAACGGTTTGCAGATTTGAGATCAGCAGGAGTTGCTCCTCCTTATGAGGTGAGTTGGAAGCAAATCTATTTTTTGATCTGAGCGAAAAAAAAGCGTGATACCCTCCCTTGGTATATTTTTCGAAAATTCAAGTCAGCGTTATTACCCACCAGTTAATCCGAGGATTCCGATATTCTGGATTTTGAGTAAGGCCAATAAGAGCTTGAACTGGTCGGAGTTTGATAAGAATCGAAGAGAGATTTAATATTTCAATGCTGCCGTTTGGCATGTTTTTTTTTAGCAAAAGTGACCCTAATTAAAACGAACGCTGACGGAGAATGAAAAGCAGCAGAGCCAAACGGTTTGCAGATTTGAGATCAGCAGGAGTTGCTACTCTTCATGAGGTGAGTTGGAAGCAAATCTATTTTTTGATCTGAGCGAAAAAAAAGCGTGATACCCTCCCTGGGTATATTTTTCGAAATTTCAAGTCAGCGTTATTACCCACCAGTTAATCCGAGGATTCCGATATTCTGGATTTTAAGTGAGGCCAATAAGAGCTTGAACTGGTCGGAGTTTGATAAGAATCGAAACGAGATTTAATTTTTCGATGCTGACGTTTGGCATGTTTTTTTTTAGCAAAAGTGACCCTAATTAAAACGAACGCTGACGGAGAAGGAAAAGCAGCAAAGCCAAACGGTTTGCAGATTTGAGATCAGCAGAAGTTGCTCCTCCTTATGAGGTGAGTTGGAAGCAAATCTATTTTTTGATCTGAGCGAAAAAAAAGCGTGATACCCTCCCTTGGTATATTTTTCGAAATTTCAAGTCAGCGTTATTACCCACCAGTTAATCCGAGGATTCCGATATTCTGGATTTTGAGTAAGGCCAATAAGAGCTTGAACTGGTCGGAGTTTGATAAGAATCGAACAGAGATTTAATTTTTCAATGCTGCCGTTTGGCATGTTTTTTTTTAGCAAAAGTGACCCTAATTAAAACGAACGCTGACGGAGAATGAAAAGCAGCAGAGCCAAACGGTTTGCAGATTTGAGATCAGCAGGAGTTGCTCCTCCTTATGAGGTGAGTTGGAAGCAAATCTATTTTTTGATCTGAGCGAAAAAAAAGCGTGATACCCTCCCTTGGTATATTTTTCGAAATTTCAAGTCAGCGTTATTACCCACCAGTTAATCCGAGGATTCTGATATTCTGGATTTTGAGTAAGGCCAATAAGAGCTTGAACTGGTCGGAGTTTGATAAGAATCGAACAGAGATTTAATTTTTCAATGCTGCCGTTTGGCATGTTTTTTTTAGCAACAGTGACCCAATTAAAACGAACGCTGACGGAGAATGAAAAGCAGCAGAGCCAAACGGTTTGCAGATTTGAGATCAGCAGGAGTTGCTCCTCCTTATGAGGTGAGTTGGAAGAAAATCTATTTTTTGATCTGAGCGAAAAAAAAGCGTGATACCCTCCCTTGGTATATTTTTCGAAAATTCAAGTCAGCGTTATTACCCACCAGTTAATCCGAGGATTCCGATATTCTGGATTTTGAGTAAGGCCAATAAGAGCTTGAACTGGTCGGAGTTTGATAAGAATCGAACAGAGATTTAATATTTCAATGCTGCCGTTTGGCATGTTTTTTTTTAGCAAAAGTGACCCTAATTAAAACGAACGCTGACGGAGAATGAAAAGCAGCAGAGCCAAACGGTTTGCAGATTTGAGATCAGCAGGAGTTGCTCCTCCTTATGAGGTGAGTTGGAAGCAAAACTATTTTTTGATCTGACCGAAAAAAAAGCGTGATACCCTCCCTTGGTATATTTTTCGAAATTTCAAGTCAGCGTTATTACCCACCAGTTAATCCGAGGATTCCGATATTCTGGATTTTGAGTAAGGTCAATAAGAGCTTGAACTGGTCGGAGTTTGATAAGAATCGAAACGAGATTTAATTTTTCAATGCTGACGTTTGGCATGTTTTTTCTAGCAAAAGTGACCCTAATTAAAACGAACGCTGACGGAGAATGAAAAGCAGCAGAGCCAAACGGTTTGCAGATTTGAGATCAGCAGGAGTTGCTCCTCCTTATGAGGTGAGTTGGAAGCAAATCTATTTTTTGATCTGAGCGAAAAACAAGCGTGATACCCTCCCTTGGTATATTTATCGAAATTTCAAGTCAGCGTTATTACCCACCAGTAACTCCGAGGATTCCGATATTCTGGATTTTGAGTAAGGCCAATAAGAGCTTGAACTGGTCGGAGTTTGATAAGAATCGAACAGAGATTTAATTTTTCAATGCTGCCGTTTGGCATGTTTTTTTTTAGCAAAAGTGACCCTAATTAAAACGAACGCTGACGGAGAATGAAAAGCAGCAGAGCCAAACGGTTTGCAGATTTGAGATCAGCAGGAGTTTCTCCTCCTTATGAGGTGAGTTGGAAGCAAATCTATTTTTTGATCTGAGCGAAAAAAAAGCGTGATACCCTCCATTGGTATATTTTTCGAAATTTCAAGTCAGCTTTATTACCCACCAGTTAATCCGAGGATTCCGATATTCTGGATTTTGAGTAAGGCCAATAAGAGCTTGAACTGGTCGGAGTTTTATAAGAATCGAACAGAGATTTATTTTTTCAATGCTGCCGTTTGGCATGTTTTTTTTTAGCAAAAGTGACCCCAATTAAAACGAACGCTGACGGAGAATGAAAAGCCGCAGAGCCAAACGGTTTGCAGATTTGAGATCAGCAGGAGTTGCTCCTCCATATGAGGTGAGTTGGAAGCAAATCTATTTTTTGATCTGAGCGAAAAAAAAGCGTGATACCCTCCCTTGGTATACTTTTCGAAATTTCAAGTCAGCGTTATTACCCACCAGTTAATCCGAGGATTCCGATATTCTGGATTTTGAAGAAGGCCAATAAGAGCTTGAACTGGTCGGAGTTTGATCAGAATCGAACAGAGATTTAATTTTTCAATGCTGCCGTTTGGCATGTTTTTTTTTAGCAAAAGTGACCCTAATTAAAACGAACGCTGACGGAGAATGAAAAGCAGCAGAGCCAAACGGTTTGCAGATTTGAGATCAGCAGGAGTTGCTACTCTTCATGAGGTGAGTTGGAAGCAAATCTATTTTTTGATCTGAGCGAAAAAAAAGCGTGATACCCTCCCTGGGTATATTTTTCGAAATTTCAAGTCAGCGTTATTACCCACCAGTTAATCCGAGGATTCCGATATTCTGGATTTTAAGTGAGGCCAATAAGAGCTTGAACTGGTCGGAGTTTGATAAGAATCGAAACGAGATTTAATTTTTCGATGCTGACGTTTGGCATGTTTTTTTTTAGCAAAAGTGACCCTAATTAAAACGAACGCTGACGGAGAAGGAAAAGCAGCAAAGCCAAACGGTTTGCAGATTTGAGATCAGCAGAAGTTGCTCCTCCTTATGAGGTGAGTTGGAAGCAAATCTATTTTTTGATCTGAGCGAAAAAAAAGCGTGATACCCTCCCTTGGTATATTTTTCGAAATTTCAAGTCAGCGTTATTACCCACCAGTTAATCCGAGGATTCCGATATTCTGGATTTTGAGTAAGGCCAATAAGAGCTTGAACTGGTCGGAGTTTGATAAGAATCGAACAGAGATTTAATTTTTCAATGCTGCCGTTTGGCATGTTTTTTTTTAGCAAAAGTGACCCTAATTAAAACGAACGCTGACGGAGAATGAAAAGCAGCAGAGCCAAACGGTTTGCAGATTTGAGATCAGCAGGAGTTGCTTCTCCTTATGAGGTGAGTTGGAAGCAAATCTATTTTTTGATCTGAGCGAAAAAAAAGCGTGATACCCTCCCTTGGTATATTTTTCGAAATTTCAAGTCAGCGTTATTACCCACCAGTTAATCCGAGGATTCTGATATTCTGGATTTTGAGTAAGGCCAATAAGAGCTTGAACTGGTCGGAGTTTGATAAGGATCGAACAGAGATTTAATTTTTCAATGCTGCCGTTTGGCATGTTTTTTTTAGCAACAGTGACCCAATTAAAACGAACGCTGACGGAGAATGAAAAGCAGCAGAGCCAAACGGTTTGCAGATTTGAGATCAGCAGGAGTTGCTCCTCCTTATGAGGTGAGTTTGAAGCAAATCTATTTTTTGATCTGAGCGAAAAAAAAGCGTGATACCCTCCCTTGGTATATTTTTCGAAAATTCAAGTCAGCGTTATTACCCACCAGTTAATCCGAGGATTCCGATATTCTGGATTTTGAGTAAGGCCAATAAGAGCTTGAACTGGTCGGAGTTTGATAAGAATCGAACAGAGATTTAATATTTCAATGCTGCCGTTTGGCATGTTTTTTTTTAGCAAAAGTGACCCTAATTAAAACGAACGCTGACGGAGAATGAAAAGCAGCAGAGCCAAACGGTTTGCAGATTTGAGATCAGCAGGAGTTGCTCCTCCTTATGAGGTGAGTTGGAAGCAAAACTATTTTTTGATCTGACCGAAAAAAAAGCGTGATACCCTCCCTTGGTATATTTTTCGAAATTTCAAGTCAGCGTTATAACCCACCAGTTAATCCGAGGATTCCGATATTCTGGATTTTGAGTAAGGCCAATAAGAGCTTGAACTGGTCGGAGTTTGATAAGAATCGAACAGAGATTTAATTTTTCAATGCTGCCGTTTGGCATGTTTTTTTTTAGCAAAAGTGACCCTAATTAAAACGAACGCTGACGGAGAATGAAAAGCAGCAGAGCCAAACGGTTTGCAGATTTGAGATCAGCAGGAGTTGCTCCTCCTTATGAGGTGAGTTGGAAGCAAAACTGTTTTTTGATCTGACCAAAAAAAAGCGTGATACCCTCCCTTGGTATATTTTTCGAAATTTCAAGTCAGCCTTATTACCCACCAGTTAATCCGATCATTCCGATATTCTGGATTTTGAGTAAGGCCAATAAGAGCTTGAACTGGTCGGAGTTTGATAAGAATCGAAAAGAGATTTAATTTTTCAATGCTGCCGTTTGGCATGTTTTTTTAGCAAAAGTGACCCTAATTAAAACGAACTCTGACGGAGAATGAAAAGCAGCAGAGCCAAACGGTTTGCAGATTTGAGATCAGCAGGAGTTGCTCCTCCTTATGAGGTGAGTTGGAAGCAAATCTATTTTTTGATCTGAGCGAAAAAAAAGCGTGATACCCTCCCTTGGTATATTTTTCGAAAATTCAAGTCAGCGTTATTACCCACCAGTTAATCCGAGGATTCCGATATTCTGGATTTTGAGTAAGGCCAATAAGAGCTTGAACTGGTCGGAGTTTGATAAGAATCGAACAGAGATTTAATATTTCAATGCTGCCGTTTGGCATGTTTTTTTTTAGCAAAAGTGACCCTAATTAAAACGAACGCTGACGGAGAATGAAAAGCAGCAGAGCCAAACGGTTTGCAGATTTGAGATCAGCAGGAGTTGCTACTCTTCATGAGGTGAGTTGGAAGCAAATCTATTTTTTGATCTGAGCGAAAAAAAAGCGTGATACCCTCCCTGGGTATATTTTTCGAAATTTCAAGTCAGCGTTATTACCCACCAGTTAATCCGAGGATTCCGATATTCTGGATTTTAAGTGAGGCCAATAAGAGCTTGAACTGGTCGGAGTTTGATAAGAATCGAAACGAGATTTAATTTTTCGATGCTGACGTTTGGCATGTTTTTTTTTAGCAAAAGTGACCCTAATTAAAACGAACGCTGACGGAGAAGGAAAAGCAGCAAAGCCAAACGGTTTGCAGATTTGAGATCAGCAGAAGTTGCTCCTCCTTATGAGGTGAGTTGGAAGCAAATCTATTTTTTGATCTGAGCGAAAAAAAAGCGTGATACCCTCCCTTGGTATATTTTTCGAAATTTCAAGTCAGCGTTATTACCCACCAGTTAATCCGAGGATTCCGATATTCTGGATTTTGAGTAAGGCCAATAAGAGCTTGAACTGGTCGGAGTTTGATAAGAATCGAACAGAGATTTAATTTTTCAATGCTGCCGTTTGGCATGTTTTTTTTTAGCAAAAGTGACCCTAATTAAAACGAACGCTGACGGAGAATGAAAAGCAGCAGAGCCAAACGGTTTGCAGATTTGAGATCAGCAGGAGTTGCTCCTCCTTATGAGGTGAGTTGGAAGCAAATCTATTTTTTGATCTGAGCGAAAAAAAAGCGTGATACCCTCCCTTGGTATATTTTTCGAAATTTCAAGTCAGCGTTATTACCCACCAGTTAATCCGAGGATTCTGATATTCTGGATTTTGAGTAAGGCCAATAAGAGCTTGAACTGGTCGGAGTTTGATAAGAATCGAACAGAGATTTAATTTTTCAATGCTGCCGTTTGGCATGTTTTTTTTAGCAACAGTGACCCAATTAAAACGAACGCTGACGGAGAATGAAAAGCAGCAGAGCCAAACGGTTTGCAGATTTGAGATCAGCAGGAGTTGCTCCTCCTTATGAGGTGAGTTGGAAGAAAATCTATTTTTTGATCTGAGCGAAAAAAAAGCGTGATACCCTCCCTTGGTATATTTTTCGAAAATTCAAGTCAGCGTTATTACCCACCAGTTAATCCGAGGATTCCGATATTCTGGATTTTGAGTAAGGCCAATAAGAGCTTGAACTGGTCGGAGTTTGATAAGAATCGAACAGAGATTTAATATTTCAATGCTGCCGTTTGGCATGTTTTTTTTTAGCAAAAGTGACCCTAATTAAAACGAACGCTGACGGAGAATGAAAAGCAGCAGAGCCAAACGGTTTGCAGATTTGAGATCAGCAGGAGTTGCTCCTCCTTATGAGGTGAGTTGGAAGCAAAACTATTTTTTGATCTGACCGAAAAAAAAGCGTGATACCCTCCCTTGGTATATTTTTCGAAATTTCAAGTCAGCGTTATTACCCACCAGTTAATCCGAGGATTCCGATATTCTGGATTTTGAGTAAGGTCAATAAGAGCTTGAACTGGTCGGAGTTTGATAAGAATCGAAACGAGATTTAATTTTTCAATGCTGACGTTTGGCATGTTTTTTCTAGCAAAAGTGACCCTAATTAAAACGAACGCTGACGGAGAATGAAAAGCAGCAGAGCCAAACGGTTTGCAGATTTGAGATCAGCAGGAGTTGCTCCTCCTTATGAGGTGAGTTGGAAGCAAATCTATTTTTTGATCTGAGCGAAAAACAAGCGTGATACCCTCCCTTGGTATATTTATCGAAATTTCAAGTCAGCGTTATTACCCACCAGTTAATCCGAGGATTCCGATACTCTGGATTTTGAGTAAGGCCAATAAGAGCTTGAACTGGTCGGAGTTTGATAAGAATCGAACAGAGATTTAATTTTTCAATGCTGCCGTTTGGCATGTTTTTTTTTAGCAAAAGTGACCCTAATTAAAACGAACGCTGACGGAGAATGAAAAGCAGCAGAGCCAAACGGTTTGCAGATTTGAGATCAGCAGGAGTTGCTCCTCCTTATGAGGTGAGTTGGAAGCAAAACTGTTTTTTGATCTGACCAAAAAAAAGCGTGATACCCTCCCTTGGTATATTTTTCGAAATTTCAAGTCAGCCTTATTACCCACCAGTTAATCCGAGGATTCCGATATTCTGGATTTTAAGTGAGGCCAATAAGAGCTTGAACTGGTCGGAGTTTGATAAGAATCGAAACGAGATTTAATTTTTCGATGCTGACGTTTGGCATGTTTTTTTTTAGCAAAAGTGACCCTAATTAAAACGAACGCTGACGGAGAAGGAAAAGCAGCAAAGCCAAACGGTTTGCAGATTTGAGATCAGCAGAAGTTGCTCCTCCTTATGAGGTGAGTTGGAAGCAAATCTATTTTTTGATCTGAGCGAAAAAAAAGCGTGATACCCTCCCTTGGTATATTTTTCGAAATTTCAAGTCAGCGTTATTACCCACCAGTTAATCCGAGGATTCCGATATTCTGGATTTTGAGTAAGGCCAATAAGAGCTTGAACTGGTCGGAGTTTGATAAGAATCGAACAGAGATTTAATTTTTCAATGCTGCCGTTTGGCATGTTTTTTTTTAGCAAAAGTGACCCTAATTAAAACGAACGCTGACGGAGAATGAAAAGCAGCAGAGCCAAACGGTTTGCAGATTTGAGATCAGCAGGAGTTGCTCCTCCTTATGAGGTGAGTTGGAAGCAAATCTATTTTTTGATCTGAGCGAAAAAAAAGCGTGATACCCTCCCTTGGTATATTTTTCGAAATTTCAAGTCAGCGTTATTACCCACCAGTTAATCCGAGGATTCTGATATTCTGGATTTTGAGTAAGGCCAATAAGAGCTTGAACTGGTCGGAGTTTGATAAGAATCGAACAGAGATTTAATTTTTCAATGCTGCCGTTTGGCATGTTTTTTTTAGCAACAGTGACCCAATTAAAACGAACGCTGACGGAGAATGAAAAGCAGCAGAGCCAAACGGTTTGCAGATTTGAGATCAGCAGGAGTTGCTCCTCCTTATGAGGTGAGTTGGAAGAAAATCTATTTTTTGATCTGAGCGAAAAAAAAGCGTGATACCCTCCCTTGGTATATTTTTCGAAAATTCAAGTCAGCGTTATTACCCACCAGTTAATCCGAGGATTCCGATATTCTGGATTTTGAGTAAGGCCAATAAGAGCTTGAACTGGTCGGAGTTTGATAAGAATCGAACAGAGATTTAATATTTCAATGCTGCCGTTTGGCATGTTTTTTTTTAGCAAAAGTGACCCTAATTAAAACGAACGCTGACGGAGAATGAAAAGCAGCAGAGCCAAACGGTTTGCAGATTTGAGATCAGCAGGAGTTGCTCCTCCTTATGAGGTGAGTTGGAAGCAAAACTATTTTTTGATCTGACCGAAAAAAAAGCGTGATACCCTCCCTTGGTATATTTTTCGAAATTTCAAGTCAGCGTTATTACCCACCAGTTAATCCGAGGATTCCGATATTCTGGATTTTGAGTAAGGTCAATAAGAGCTTGAACTGGTCGGAGTTTGATAAGAATCGAAACGAGATTTAATTTTTCAATGCTGACGTTTGGCATGTTTTTTCTAGCAAAAGTGACCCTAATTAAAACGAACGCTGACGGAGAATGAAAAGCAGCAGAGCCAAACGGTTTGCAGATTTGAGATCAGCAGGAGTTGCTCCTCCTTATGAGGTGAGTTGGAAGCAAATCTATTTTTTGATCTGAGCGAAAAACAAGCGTGATACCCTCCCTTGGTATATTTATCGAAATTTCAAGTCAGCGTTATTACCCACCAGTTAATCCGAGGATTCCGATACTCTGGATTTTGAGTAAGGCCAATAAGAGCTTGAACTGGTCGGAGTTTGATAAGAATCGAACAGAGATTTAATTTTTCAATGCTGCCGTTTGGCATGTTTTTTTTTAGCAAAAGTGACCCTAATTAAAACGAACGCTGACGGAGAATGAAAAGCAGCAGAGCCAAACGGTTTGCAGATTTGAGATCAGCAGGAGTTGCTCCTCCTTATGAGGTGAGTTGGAAGCAAAACTGTTTTTTGATCTGACCAAAAAAAAGCGTGATACCCTCCCTTGGTATATTTTTCGAAATTTCAAGTCAGCCTTATTACCCACCAGTTAATCCGATCATTCCGATATTCTGGATTTTGAGTAAGGCCAATAAGAGCTTGAACTGGTCGGAGTTTGATAAGAATCGAAAAGAGATTTAATTTTTCAATGCTGCCGTTTGGCATGTTTTTTTAGCAAAAGTGACCCTAATTAAAACGAACGCTGACGGAGAATGAAAAGCAGCAGAGCCAAACGGTTTGCAGATTTGAGATCAGCAGGAGTTGCTCCTCCTTATGAGGTGAGTTGGAAGCAAATCTATTTTTTGATCTGAGCGAAAAAAAAGCGTGATACCCTCCCTTGGTATATTTTTCGAAAATTCAAGTCAGCGTTATTACCCACCAGTTAATCCGAGGATTCCGATATTCTGGATTTTGAGTAAGGCCAATAAGAGCTTGAACTGGTCGGAGTTTGATAAGAATCGAACAGAGATTTAATATTTCAATGCTGCCGTTTGGCATGTTTTTTTTTAGCAAAAGTGACCCTAATTAAAACGAACGCTGACGGAGAATGAAAAGCAGCAGAGCCAAACGGTTTGCAGATTTGAGATCAGCAGGAGTTGCTCCTCCTTATGAGGTGAGTTGGAAGCAAATCTATTTTTTGATCTAAGCGAAAAAAAAGCGTGATACCCTCCCTTTGTATATTTTTCGAAATTTCAAGTCAGCGTTATTACCCACCAGTTAATCCGAGGATTCCGATATTCTGGATTTTGAGTAAGGCCAATAAGAGCTTGAACTGGTCGGAGTTTGATAAGAATCGAAACGAGATTTAATTTTTCAATGCTGACGTTTGGCATGTTTTTTTCTAGCAAAAGTGACCCTAATTAAAACGAACGCTGACGGAGAATGAAAAGCAGCAGAGCCAAACGGTTTGCAGATTTGAGATCAGCAGGAGTTTCTCCTCCTTATGAGGTGAGTTGGAAGCAAATCTATTTTTTGATCTGAGCGAAAAAAAAGCGTGATACCCTCGCTTGGTATATTTATCGAAATTTCAAGTCAGCGTTATTACCCACCAGTTAATCCGAGGATTCCGATATTCTGGATTTTGAGTAAGGCCAATAAGAGCTTGAACTGGTCGAAGTTTGATAAGAATCGAACAGAGATTTAATTTTTCAATGCTGCCGTTCGGCATGTTTTTTTTTAGCAAAAGTGACCCTAATTAAAACGAACGCTGACGGAGAATGAAAAGCAGCAGAGCCAAACGGTTTGCAGATTTGAGATCAGCAGGAGTTGCTCCTCCTTATGAGGTGAGTTGGAAGCAAATCTATTTTTTGATCTGAGCGAAAAAAAAGCGTGATACCCTCCCTTTGTATATTTTTCGAAATTTCAAGTCTGCGTTATTACCCACCAGTTAATCCGAGGATTCCGATATTCTGGATTTTGAGTAAGGTTAATAAGAGCTTGAACTGGTCGGAGTTTGATAAGAATCGAAACGAGATTTAATTTTTCAATGCTGACGTTTGGCATGTTTTTTTCTAGCAAAAGTGACCCTAATTAAAACGAACGCTGACGGAGAATGAAAAGCAGCAGAGCCAAACGGTTTGCAGATTTGAGATCAGCAGGAGTTTCTCCTCCTTATGAGGTGAGTTGGAAGCAAATCTATTTTTTGATCTGAGCGAAAAAAAAGCGTGATACCCTCCCTTGGTATATTTATCGAAATTTCAAGTCAGCGTTATTACCCACCAGTTAATCCGAGGATTCCGATATTCTGGATTTTGAGTAAGGCCAATAAGAGCTTGAACTGGTCGAAGTTTGATAAGAATCGAACAGAGATTTAACTTTTCAATGCTGCCGTTTGGCATGTTTTTTTTTAGCAAAAGTGACCCTAATTAAAACGAACGCTGACGGAGAATGAAAAGCAGCAGAGCCGAACCGTTTGCAGATTTGAGATCAGCAGGAGTTGCTCCTCCTTATGAGGTGAGTTGGAAGCAAATCTATTTTTTGATCTGGGCGAAAAAAAAGCGTGATACCCTCCCTTGGTATATTTTTCGAAATTTCAAGTCAGCGTTATAACCCACCAGTTAATCCGAGGATTCCGATATTCTGGATTTTGAGTGAGGCCAATAAGAGCTTGAACTGGTCGGAGTTTGATAAGAATCAAACAGAGATTTAATTTTTCAATGCTGCCGTTTGGCATGTTTTTTTTTAGCAAAAGTGACCCTAATTAAAACGAATGCTGACGGAGAATGAAAAGCAGCAGAGCCAAACGGTTTGCAGATTTGAGATCAGCAGGAGTTGCTCCTCCTTATGAGGTGAGTTGGAAGCAAATCTATTTTTTGATCTGAGCGAAAAAAAAGCGTGATACCCTCCCTTGGTATATTTTTCGAAATTTCAAGTCAGCATTATTACCCACCAGTTAATCCGAGGATTCCGATATTCTGGATTTTGAGTAAGGCCAATAAGAGCTTGATCTGGTCGGAGTTTGATAAGAATCGAACAGAGATTTAATTTTTCGATGCTGCCGTTTGGCATGTTTTTTTTTAGCAAAAGTGACCCTAATTAAAACGAACGCTGACGGAGAATGAAAAGCAGCAGAGCCAAACGGTTTGCAGATTTGAGATCAGCAGGAGTTGCTCCTCCTTATGAGGTGAGTTGGAAGCAAATCTATTTTTTGATCTGAGCGAAAAAAAAGCGTGATACCCTCCCTTGGTATATTTTTCGAAATTTCAAGTCAGCGTTATTAGGTAAATTCGCGACCTTGGTATATATATTAAATAATCAATAAATAATCAATGGAAATCCCATTTTCATTGGGAAATCCAACTTGAATTCAAGTTGTCTCCCTATTACCAATGAGGAGATAATTCTAAGTTTCATGACATGAAACTTAGAATTATCTCTTCAATGGTGATATGGAGACAACTTGAATTCAAGTTGGATTTAGTTGGATTTTCTAATGAAAACGAGATTTCCATTGATTATTTATTGATTATTTAATATATATACCAAGGTCGCGAATTTACCTATTACCCACCGGTAAATCCGAGGATTCCGATATTCTGGATTTTGAGTAAGGCCAATAAGAGCTTGAACTGGTCGGAGTTTGATAAGAATCGAACAGAGATTTAATTTTTCAATGCTGCCGTTTGGCATGTTTTTTTTTAGCAAAAGTGACCCTAATTAAAACGAACGCTGACGGAGAATGAAAAGCAGCAGAGCCAAACGGTTTGCAGATTTGAGATCAGCAGGAGTTGCTCCTCCTTATGAGGTGAGTTGGAAGCAAAACTATTTTTTGATCTGACCGAAAAAAAAGCGTGATACCCTCCCTAGGTATATTTTTCGAAATTTCAAGTCAGCGTTATTACCCACCAGTTAATCCGAGGATTCCGATATTCTGGATTTTGAGTATGGCCAATTAGAGCTTGAACTGGTCGGAGTTTGATAAGAATCGAACAGAGATTTAATTTTTCAATGCTGCCGTTTGGCATGTTTTTTTTTAGCAAAAGTGACCCTAATTAAAACGAACGCTGACGGAGAATGAAAAGCAGCAGAGCCAAACGGTTTGCAGATTTGAGATCAGCAGGAGTTGCTCCTCCTTATGAGGTGAGTTGGAAGCAAAACTATTTTTTGATCTGACCGAAAAAAAAGCGTGATACCCTCCCTTGGTATATTTTTCGAAATTTCAAGTCAGCGTTATTACCCACCAGTTAATCCGAGGATTCCGATATTCTGGATTTTGAGTATGGCCAATCAGAGCTTGAACTGGTCGGAGTTTGATAAGAATCGAACAGAGATTTAATTTTTCAATGCTGCCGTTTGGCATGTTTGTTTTTAGCAAAAGTGACCCTAATTAAAACGAACGCTGACGGAGAATGAAAAGCAGCAGAGCCAAACGGGTTGCAGATTTGAGATCAGCAGGAGTTGCTCCTCCTTATGAGGTGAGTTGGAAGCAAACCTTTTTTTTGATCTGAGCGAAAAAAAAGCGTGATACCCTCCCTTGGTATATTTTTCGAAATTTCAAGTCAGCGTTATTATCCACCAGTTAAGCCGAGGATTCCGATATTCTGGATTTTAAGTAAGGCCAATAAGAGCTTGAACTGGTCGGAGTTTGATAAGAATCGAACAGAGATTTAATTTTTCAATGCTGCCGTTTGGCATGTTTTTTTTTAGCAAAAGTGACCCTAATTAAAACGAACGCTGACGGAGAATGAAAAGCAGCAGAGCCAAACGGTTTGCAGATTTGAGATCAGCAGGAGTTGCTCCTCCTTATGAGGTGAGTTGGAAGCAAAACTATTTTTTGATCTGACCGAAAAAAAAGCGTGATACCCTCCCTAGGTATATTTTTCGAAATTTCAAGTCAGCGTTATTACCCACCAGTTAATCCGAGGATTCCGATATTCTGGATTTTGAGTATGGCCAATTAGAGCTTGAACTGGTCGGAGTTTGATAAGAATCGAACAGAGATTTAATTTTTCAATGCTGCCGTTTGGCATGTTTGTTTTTAGCAAAAGTGACCCTAATTAAAACGAACGCTGACGGAGAATGAAAAGCAGCAGAGCCAAACGGGTTGCAGATTTGAGATCAGCAGGAGTTGCTCCTCCTTATGAGGTGAGTTGGAAGCAAACCTTTTTTTTGATCTGAGCGAAAAAAAAGCGTGATACCCTCCCTTGGTATATTTTTCGAAATTTCAAGTCAGCGTTATTATCCACCAGTTAAGCCGAGGATTCCGATATTCTGGATTTTAAGTAAGGCCAATAAGAGCTTGAACTGGTCGGAGTTTGATAAGAATCGAACAGAGATTTAATTTTTCAATGCTGCCGTTTGGCATGTTTTTTTTTAGCAAAAGTGACCCTAATTAAAACGAACGCTGACGGAGAATGAAAAGCAGCAGAGCCAAACGGTTTGCAGATTTGAGATCAGCAGGAGTTGCTGCTCCTTATGAGGTGAGTTGGAAGCAAACCTTTTTTTTGATCTGAGCGAAAAAAAAGCGTGATACCCTCCCTTGGTATATTTTTCGAAATTTCAAGTCAGCGTTATTATCCACCAGTTAAGCCGAGGATTCCGATATTCTGGATTTTAAGTAAGGCCAATAAGAGCTTGAACTGGTCGGAGTTTGATAAGAATCGAACAGAGATTTAATTTTTCAATGCTGCCGTTTGGCATGTTTTTTTTTAGCAAAATTGACCCTAATTAAAACGAACGCTGACGGAGAATGAAAAGCAGCAGAGCCAAACGGTTTGCAGATTTGAGATCAGCAGGAGTTGCTGCTCCTTATGAGGTGAGTTGGAAGCAAATCTATTTTTTGATCTGAGCGAAAAAAAAGCGTGATACCCTCCCTTGGTATATTTTTCGAAATTTCAAGTCAGCGTTATTATCCACCAGTTAAGCCGAGGATTCCGATATTCTGGATTTTAAGTAAGGCCAATAAGAGCTTGAACTGGTCGGAGTTTGATAAGAATCGAACAGAGATTTAATTTTTCAATGCTGCCGTTTGGCATGTTTTTTTTTAGCAAAAGTGACCCTAATTAAAACGAACGCTGACGGAGAATGAAAAGCAGCAGAGCCAAACGGTTTGCAGATTTGAGATCAGCAGGAGTTGCTGCTCCTTATGAGGTGAGTTGGAAGCAAATCTATTTTTTGATCTGAGCGAAAAAAAAGCGTGATACCCTCCCTTGGTATATTTTTCGAAATTTCAAGTCAGCGTTATTACCCACCAGTTAATCCGAGGATTCCGATATTCTGGATTTTGAGTAAGGCCAATAAGAGCTTGAACTGGTTGGAGTTTGATAAGAATCGAACAGAGATTTAATTTTTCAATGCTGCCGTTCGGCATGTTTTTTTTTAGCAAAAGTGACCCTAATTAAAACGAACGCTGACGGAGAATGAAAAGCAGCAGAGCCAAACGGTTTGCAGATTTGAGATCAGCAGGAGTTGCTCCTCCTTATGAGGTGAGTTGGAAGCAAATCTATTTTTTGATCTGAGCGAAAAAAAAGCGTGATACCCTCCCTTGGTATATTTTTCGAAATTTCAAGTCAGCGGTATTACCCACCAGTTAATCCGAGGATTCCGATATTCTGGATTTTGAGTAAGGCCAATAAGAGCTTGAACTGGTCGGAGTTTGATAAGAATCGAACAGAGATTTAATTTTTCAATGCTGCCGTTTGGCATGTTTTTTTTTAGCAAAAGTGACCCTAATTAAAACGAACGCTGACGGAGAATGAAAAGCAGCAGAGCCAAACGGTTTGCAGATTTGAGATCAGCAGGAGTTGCTCCTCCTTATGAGGTGAGTTGGAAGCAAAACTATTTTTTGATCTGACCGAAAAAAAAGCGTGATACCCTCCCTTGGTATATTTTTCGAAATTTCAAGTCAGCGTTATTACCCACCAGTTAATCCGAGGATTCCGATATTCTGGATTTTGAGTATGGCCAATTAGAGCTTGAACTGGTCGGAGTTTGATAAGAATCGAACAGAGATTTAATTTTTCAATGCTGCCGTTTGGCATGTTTGTTTTTAGCAAAAGTGACCCTAATTAAAACGAACGCTGACGGAGAATGAAAAGCAGCAGAGCCAAACGGGTTGCAGATTTGAGATCAGCAGGAGTTGCTCCTCCTTATGAGGTGAGTTGGAAGCAAACCTTTTTTTTGATCTGAGCGAAAAAAAAGCGTGATACCCTCCCTTGGTATATTTTTCGAAATTTCAAGTCAGCGTTATTATCCACCAGTTAAGCCGAGGATTCCGATATTCTGGATTTTAAGTAAGGCCAATAAGAGCTTGAACTGGTCGGAGTTTGATAAGAATCGAACAGAGATTTAATTTTTCAATGCTGCCGTTTGGCATGTTTTTTTTTAGCAAAAGTGACCCTAATTAAAACGAACGCTGACGGAGAATGAAAAGCAGCAGAGCCAAACGGTTTGCAGATTTGAGATCAGCAGGAGTTGCTGCTCCTTATGAGGTGAGTTGGAAGCAAACCTTTTTTTTGATCTGAGCGAAAAAAAAGCGTGATACCCTCCCTTGGTATATTTTTCGAAATTTCAAGTCAGCGTTATTATCCACCAGTTAAGCCGAGGATTCCGATATTCTGGATTTTAAGTAAGGCCAATAAGAGCTTGAACTGGTCGGAGTTTGATAAGAATCGAACAGAGATTTAATTTTTCAATGCTGCCGTTTGGCATGTTTTTTTTTAGCAAAAGTGACCCTAATTAAAACGAACGCTGACGGAGAATGAAAAGCAGCAGATTTGAGATCAGCAGGAGTTGCTGCTCCTTATGAGGTGAGTTGGAAGCAAATCTATTTTTTGATCTGAGCGAAAAAAAAGCGTGATACCCTCCCTTGGTATATTTTTCGAAATTTCAAGTCAGCGTTATTACCCACCAGTTAATCCGAGGATTCCGATATTCTGGATTTTGAGTAAGGCCAATAAGAGCTTGAACTGGTTGGAGTTTGATAAGAATCGAACAGAGATTTAATTTTTCAATGCTGCCGTTCGGCATGTTTTTTTTTAGCAAAAGTGACCCTAATTAAAACGAACGCTGACGGAGAATGAAAAGCAGCAGAGCCAAACGGTTTGCAGATTTGAGATCAGCAGGAGTTGCTCCTCCTTATGAGGTGAGTTGGAAGCAAATCTATTTTTTGATCTGAGCGAAAAAAAAGCGTGATACCCTCCCTTGGTATATTTTTCGAAATTTCAAGTCAGCGGTATTACCCACCAGTTAATCCGAGGATTCCGATATTCTGGATTTTGAGTAAGGCCAATAAGAGCTTGAACTGGTCGGAGTTTGATAAGAATCGAACAGAGATTTAATTTTTCAATGCTGCCGTTCGGCATGTTTTTTTTTAGCAAAAGTGCCCCTAATTAAAACGAACGCTGACGGAGAATGAAAAGCAGCAGAGCCAAACGGTTTGCAGATTTGAGATCAGCAGGAGTTGCTCCTCCTTATGAGGTGAGTTGGAAGCAAATCTATTTTTTGATCTGAGCGAAAAAAAAGCGTGATACCCTCCCTTGGTATATTTTTCGAAATTTCAAGTCAGCGTTATTACCCACCAGTTAATCCGAGGATTCCGATATTCTGGATTTTGAGTAAGGCCAATAAGAGCTTGAACTGGTTGGAGTTTGATAAGAATCGAACAGAGATTTAATTTTTCAATGCTGCCGTTCGGCATGTTTTTTTTTAGCAAAAGTGACCCTAATTAAAACGAACGCTGACGGAGAATGAAAAGCAGCAGAGCCAAACGGTTTGCAGATTTGAGATCAGCAGGAGTTGCTCCTCCTTATGAGGTGAGTTGGAAGCAAATCTATTTTTTGATCTGAGCGAAAAAAAAGCGTGATACCCTCCCTTGGTATATTTTTCGAAATTTCAAGTCAGCGGTATTACCCACCAGTTAATCCGAGGATTCCGATATTCTGGATTTTGAGTAAGGCCAATAAGAGCTTGAACTGGTCGGAGTTTGATAAGAATCGAACAGAGATTTAATTTTTCAATGCTGCCGTTTGGCATGTTTTTTTTTAGCAAAAGTGACCCTAATTAAAACGCACGCTGACGGAGAATGAAAAGCAGCAGAGCCAAACGGTTTGCAGATTTGAGATCAGCAGGAGTTGCTCCTCCTTATGAGGTGAGTTGGAAGCAAATTTATTTTTTGATCTGAGCGAAAAAAAAGCGTGATACCCTCCCTTGGTATATTTTTCGAAATTTCAAGTCAGCGGTATTACCCACCAGTTAATCCGAGGATTCCGATATTCTGGATTTTGAGTAAGGCCAATAAGAGCTTGAACTGGTCGGAGTTTGATAAGAATCGAACAGAGATTTAATTTTTCAATGCTGACGTTTGGCATGTTTTTTTTTAGCAAAAGTGACCCTAATTAAAACGAACGCTGACGGAGAATGAAAAGCAGCAGAGCCAAACGGTTTGCAGATTTGAGATCAGCAGGAGTTGCTCCTCCTTATGAGGTGAGTTGGAAGCAAATCTATTTTTTGATCTGGGCGAAAAAAAAGCGTGATACCCTCCCTTGGTATATTTTTCGAAATTTCAAGTCAGCGTTATTACCCACCAGTTGATCCGAGGATTCCGATATTCTGGATTTTGATTAAGGCCAATAAGAGCTTGAACTGGTCGGAGTTTGATAAGAATCGAACAGAGATTTAATTTTTCAATGCTGCCGTTTGGCATGTTTTTTTTTAGCAAAAGTGACCCTAATTAAAACGAACGCTGACGGAGAATGAAAAGCAGCAGAGCCAAACGGTTTGCAGATTTAAGATCAGCAGGAGTTGCTCCTCCTTATGAGGTGAGTTGGAAGCAAATCTATTTTTTGATCTGAGCGAAAAAAAAGCGTGATACCCTCCCTTGGTATATTTTTCGAAATTTCAAGTCAGCGTTATTAGGTAAATTCGCGACCTTGGTATATATATTAAATAATCAATAAATAATCAATGGAAATCCCATTTTCATTGGGAAATCCAACTTGAATTCAAGTTGTCTCCCTATTACCAATGAGGAGATAATTCTAAGTTTCATGACATGAAACTTAGAATTATCTCTTCATTGGTGATATGGAGACAACTTGAATTCAAGTTGGATTCAGTTGGATTTTCTAATGGAAACGGGATTTCCATTGATTATTTATTGATTATTTAATATATATACCAAGGTCGCGAATTTGCCTATTACCCACCAGTAAATCCGAGGATTCCGATATTCTGGATTTTGAGTAAGGCCAATAAGAGCTTGAACTGGTCGGAGTTTGATAAGAATCGAACAGAGATTTAATTTTTCAATGCTGCCGTTTGGCATGTTTTTTTTTAGCAAAAGTGACCCTAATTAAAACGAACGCTGACGGAGAATGAAAAGCAGCAGAGCCAAACGGTTTGCAGATTTGAGATCAGCAGGAGTTGTTCCTCCTTATGAGGTGAGTTGGAAGCAAATTTATTTTTTGATCTGAGCGAAAAAAAAGCGTGATACCCTCCCTTGGTATATTTTTCGAAATTTCAAGTCAGCGTTATTACCCACCAGTTAACCCGAGGATTCCGATATTCTGGATTTTGAGTAAGGCCAATAAGAGCTTGAACTGGTCGGAGTTTGATAAGAATCGAACAGAGATTTAATTTTTCAATGCTGCCGTTCGGCATGTTTTTTTTTAGCAAAAGTGACCCTAATTAAAACGAACGCTGACGGAGAATGAAAAGCAGCAGAGCCAAACGGTTTGCAGATTTGAGATCAGCAGGAGTTGCCCCTCCTTATGAGGTGAGTTGGAAGAAAATCTATTTTTTGATCTGAGCGAAAAAAAAGCGTGATACCCTCCCTTGGTATATTTTTCGAAATTTCAAGTCAGCGTTATTATCCACCAGTTAAGCCGAAGATTCCGATATTCTGGATTTTGAGTAAGGCCAATAAGAGCTTGAACTGGTCCGAGTTTGATAAGAATCGAACAGAGATTTAATTTTTCAATGCTGCCGTTTGGCATGTTTTTTTTTAGCAAAAGTGACCCTAATTAAAACGAACGCTGACGGAGAATGAAAAGCAGCAGAGCCAAACGGTTTGCAGATTTGAGATCAGCAGGAGTTGCTCCTCCTTATGAGGTGAGTTGGAAGCAAATCTATTTTTTGATCTGAGCGAAAAAAAAGCGTGATACCCTCCCTTGGTATATTTTTCGAAATTTCAAGTCAGCGTTATTACCCACCAGTTAATCCGAGGATTCCGATATTCTGGATTTTGAGTAAGGCCAATAAGAGCTTGAACTGGTTGGAGTTTGATAAGAATCGAACAGAGATTTAATTTTTCAATGCTGCCGTTCGGCATGTTTTTTTTTAGCAAAAGTGACCCTAGTTAAAACGAACGCTGACGGAGAATGAAAAGCAGCAGAGCCAAACGGTTTGCAGATTTGAGATCAGCAGGAGTTGCTCCTCCTTATGAGGTGAGTTGGTAGCAAATCTATTTTTTGATCTGAGCGAAAAAAAAGCGTGATACCCTCCCTTGGTATATTTTTCGAAATTTCAAGTCAGCGTTATTACCCACCAGTAAATCCGAGGATTCCGATATTCTGGATTTTGAGTAAGGCCAATTAGAGCTTGAACTGGTCGGAGTTTGATAAAAATCGAACAGAGATTTAATTTTTCAATGCTGCCGTTTGGCATGTTTTTTTTTAGCAAAAGTGACCCTAATTAAAACGAACGCTGACGGAGAATAAAAAGCAGCAGAGCCAAACGGTTTGCAGATTTGAGATCAGCAGGAGTTGCTCCTCCTTATGAGGTGAGTTGGAAGCAAATTTTTTTTTGATCTGAGCGAAAAAAAAGCGTGATACCCTCCCTTGGTATATATATCGAAATTTCAAGTCAGCGTTATTACCCACCAGTTAATCCGAGGATTCCGATATTCTGGATTTTGAGTAAGGCCAATAAGAGCTTGAACTGGTCGGAGTTTGATAAGAATCGAACAGAGATTTAATTTTTCAATGCTGACGTTTGGCATGTTTTTTTTTAGCAAAAGTGACCCTAATTAAAACGAACGCTGACGGAGAATGAAAAGCAGCAGAGCCAAACGGTTTGCAGATTTGAGATCAGCAGGAGTTGCTCCTCCTTATGAGGTGAGTTGGAAGCAAATCTATTTTTTTATCTGGGCGAAAAAAAAGCGTGATACCCTCCCTTGGTATATTTTTCGAAATTTCAAGTCAGCGTTATTACCCACCAGTTGATCCGAGGATTCCGATATTCTGGATTTTGATTAAGGCCAATAAGAGCTTGAACTGGTCGGAGTTTGAAAAGAATCGAACAGAGATTTAATTTTTCAATGCTGCCGTTTGGCATGTTTTTTTTTAGCAAAAGTGACCCTAATTAAAACGAACGCTGACGGAGAATGAAAAGCAGCAGAGCCAAACGGTTTGCAGATTTAAGATCAGCAGGAGTTGCTCCTCCTTATGAGGTGAGTTGGAAGCAAATCTATTTTTTGATCTGAGCGAAAAAAAAGCGTGATACCCTCCCTTGGTATATTTTTCGAAATTTCAAGTCAGCGTTATTAGGTAAATTCGCGACCTTGGTATATATATTAAATAATCAATAAATAATCAATGGAAATCCCATTTTCATTGGGAAATCCAACTTGAATTCAAGTTGTCTCCCTATTACCAATGAGGAGATAATTCTAAGTTTCATGACATGAAACTTAGAATTATCTCTTCATTGGTGATATGGAGACAACTTGAATTCAAGTTGGATTCAGTTGGATTTTCTAATGGAAACGGGATTTCCATTGATTATTTATTGATTATTTAATATATATACCAAGGTCGCGAATTTGCCTATTACCCACCAGTAAATCCGAGGATTCCGATATTCTGGATTTTGAGTAAGGCCAATAAGAGCTTGAACTGGTCGGAGTTTGATAAGAATCGAACAGAGATTTAATTTTTCAATGCTGCCGTTTGGCATGTTTTTTTTTAGCAAAAGTGACCCTAAATAAAACGAACGCTGACGGAGAATGAAAAGCAGCAGAGCCAAACGGTTTGCAGATTTGAGATCAGCAGGAGTTGTTCCTCCTTATGAGGTGAGTTGGAAGCAAATTTATTTTTTGATCTGAGCGACAAAAAAGCGTGATACCCTCCCTTGGTATATTTTTCGAAATTTCAAGTCAGCGTTATTACCCACCAGTTAACCCGAGGATTCCGATATTCTGGATTTTGAGTAAGGCCAATAAGAGCTTGAACTGGTCGGAGTTTGATAAGAATCGAACAGAGATTTAATTTTTCAATGCTGCCGTTCGGCATGTTTTTTTTTAGCAAAAGTGACCCTAATTAAAACGAACGCTGACGGAGAATGAAAAGCAGCAGAGCCAAACGGTTTGCAGATTTGAGATCAGCAGGAGTTGCCCCTCCTTATGAGGTGAGTTGGAAGCAAATCTATTTTTTGATCTGAGCGAAAAAAAAGCGTGATACCCTCCCTTGGTATATTTTTCGAAATTTCAAGTCAGCGTTATTACCCACCAGTTAATCCGAGGATTCCGATATTCTGGATTTTGAGTATGGCCAATAAGAGCTTGAACTGGTCGGAGTTTGATAAGAATCGAACAGAGATTTAATTTTTCAATGCTGCCGTTTGGCATGTTTGTTTTTAGCAAAAGTGACCCTAATTAAAACGAACGCTGACGGAGAATGAAAAGCAGCAGAGCCAAACGGTTTGCAGATTTGAGATCAGCAGGAGTTGCTCCTCCTTATGAGGTGAGTTGGAAGCAAACCTATTTTTTGATCTGAGCGAAAAAAAAGCGTGATACCCTCCCTTGGTATTTTTTTCGAAATTTCAAGTCAGCGTTATTATCCACCAGTTAAGCCGAAGATTCCGATATTCTGGATTTTGAGTAAGGCCAATAAGAGCTTGAACTGGTCCGAGTTTGATAAGAATCGAACAGAGATTTAATTTTTCAATGCTGACGTTTGGCATGTTTTTTTTTAGCAAAAGTGACCCTAATTAAAACGAACGCTGACGGAGAATGAAAAGCAGCAGAGCCAAACGGTTTGCAGATTTGAGATCAGCAGGAGTTGCTCCTCCTTATGAGGTGAGTTGGAAGCAAATCTATTTTTTTATCTGGGCGAAAAAAAAGCGTGATACCCTCCCTTGGTATATTTTTCGAAATTTCAAGTCAGCGTTATTACCCACCAGTTGATCCGAGGATTCCGATATTCTGGATTTTGATTAAGGCCAATAAGAGCTTGAACTGGTCGGAGTTTGAAAAGAATCGAACAGAGATTTAATTTTTCAATGCTGCCGTTTGGCATGTTTTTTTTTAGCAAAAGTGACCCTAATTAAAACGAACGCTGACGGAGAATGAAAAGCAGCAGAGCCAAACGGTTTGCAGATTTAAGATCAGCAGGAGTTGCTCCTCCTTATGAGGTGAGTTGGAAGCAAATCTATTTTTTGATCTGAGCGAAAAAAAAGCGTGATACCCTCCCTTGGTATATTTTTCGAAATTTCAAGTCAGCGTTATTAGGTAAATTCGCGACCTTGGTATATATATTAAATAATCAATAAATAATCAATGGAAATCCCATTTTCATTGGGAAATCCAACTTGAATTCAAGTTGTCTCCCTATTACCAATGAGGAGATAATTCTAAGTTTCATGACATGAAACTTAGAATTATCTCTTCATTGGTGATATGGAGACAACTTGAATTCAAGTTGGATTCAGTTGGATTTTCTAATGGAAACGGGATTTCCATTGATTATTTATTGATTATTTAATATATATACCAAGGTCGCGAATTTGCCTATTACCCACCAGTAAATCCGAGGATTCCGATATTCTGGATTTTGAGTAAGGCCAATAAGAGCTTGAACTGGTCGGAGTTTGATAAGAATCGAACAGAGATTTAATTTTTCAATGCTGCCGTTTGGCATGTTTTTTTTTAGCAAAAGTGACCCTAAATAAAACGAACGCTGACGGAGAATGAAAAGCAGCAGAGCCAAACGGTTTGCAGATTTGAGATCAGCAGGAGTTGTTCCTCCTTATGAGGTGAGTTGGAAGCAAATTTATTTTTTGATCTGAGCGACAAAAAAGCGTGATACCCTCCCTTGGTATATTTTTCGAAATTTCAAGTCAGCGTTATTACCCACCAGTTAACCCGAGGATTCCGATATTCTGGATTTTGAGTAAGGCCAATAAGAGCTTGAACTGGTCGGAGTTTGATAAGAATCGAACAGAGATTTAATTTTTCAATGCTGCCGTTCGGCATGTTTTTTTTTAGCAAAAGTGACCCTAATTAAAACGAACGCTGACGGAGAATGAAAAGCAGCAGAGCCAAACGGTTTGCAGATTTGAGATCAGCAGGAGTTGCCCCTCCTTATGAGGTGAGTTGGAAGCAAATCTATTTTTTGATCTGAGCGAAAAAAAAGCGTGATACCCTCCCTTGGTATATTTTTCGAAATTTCAAGTCAGCGTTATTACCCACCAGTTAATCCGAGGATTCCGATATTCTGGATTTTGAGTATGGCCAATAAGAGCTTGAACTGGTCGGAGTTTGATAAGAATCGAACAGAGATTTAATTTTTCAATGCTGCCGTTTGGCATGTTTGTTTTTAGCAAAAGTGACCCTAATTAAAACGAACGCTGACGGAGAATGAAAAGCAGCAGAGCCAAACGGTTTGCAGATTTGAGATCAGCAGGAGTTGCTCCTCCTTATGAGGTGAGTTGGAAGCAAACCTATTTTTTGATCTGAGCGAAAAAAAAGCGTGATACCCTCCCTTGGTATTTTTTTCGAAATTTCAAGTCAGCGTTATTATCCACCAGTTAAGCCGAAGATTCCGATATTCTGGATTTTGAGTAAGGCCAATAAGAGCTTGAACTGGTCCGAGTTTGATAAGAATCGAACAGAGATTTAATTTTTCAATGCTGCCGTTTGGCATGTTTTTTTTTAGCAAAAGTGACCCTAATTAAAACGAACGCTGACGGAGAATGAAAAGCAGCAGAGCCAAACGGTTTGCAGATTTGAGATCAGCAGGAGTTGTTCCTCCTTATGAGGTGAGTTGGAAGCAAATCTATTTTTTGATCTGAGCGAAAAAAAAGCGTGATACCCTCCCTTGGTATATTTTTCGAAATTTCAAGTCAGCGTTATTACCCACCAGTTAACCCGAGGATTCCGATATTCTGGATTTTGAGTAAGGCCAATAAGAGCTTGAACTGGTCGGAGTTTGATAAGAATCGAACAGAGATTTAATTTTTCAATGCTGCCGTTCGGCATGTTTTTTTTTAGCAAAAGTGACCCTAATTAAAACGAACGCTGACGGAGAATGAAAAGCAGCAGAGCCAAACGGTTTGCAGATTTGAGATCAGCAGGAGTTGCCCCTCCTTATGAGGTGAGTTGGAAGAAAATCTATTTTTTGATCTGAGCGAAAAAAAAGCGTGATACCCTCCCTTGGTATATTTTTCGAAATTTCAAGTCAGCGTTATTATCCACCAGTTAAGCCGAAGATTCCGATATTCTGGATTTTGAGTAAGGCCAATAAGAGCTTGAACTGGTCCGAGTTTGATAAGAATCGAACAGAGATTTAATTTTTCAATGCTGCCGTTTGGCATGTTTTTTTTTAGCAAAAGTGACCCTAATTAAAACGAACGCTGACGGAGAATGAAAAGCAGCAGAGCCAAACGGTTTGCAGATTTGAGATCAGCAGGAGTTGCTCCTCCTTATGAGGTGAGTTGGAAGCAAATCTATTTTTTGATCTGAGCGAAAAAAAAGCGTGATACCCTCCCTTGGTATATTTTTCGAAATTTCAAGTCAGCGTTATTACCCACCAGTTAATCCGAGGATTCCGATATTCTGGATTTTGAGTAAGGCCAATAAGAGCTTGAACTGGTTGGAGTTTGATAAGAATCGAACAGAGATTTAATTTTTCAATGCTGCCGTTCGGCATGTTTTTTTTTAGCAAAAGTGACCCTAGTTAAAACGAACGCTGACGGAGAATGAAAAGCAGCAGAGCCAAACGGTTTGCAGATTTGAGATCAGCAGGAGTTGCTCCTCCTTATGAGGTGAGTTGGTAGCAAATCTATTTTTTGATCTGAGCGAAAAAAAAGCGTGATACCCTCCCTTGGTATATTTTTCGAAATTTCAAGTCAGCGTTATTACCCACCAGTAAATCCGAGGATTCCGATATTCTGGATTTTGAGTAAGGCCAATTAGAGCTTGAACTGGTCGGAGTTTGATAAAAATCGAACAGAGATTTAATTTTTCAATGCTGCCGTTTGGCATGTTTTTTTTTAGCAAAAGTGACCCTAATTAAAACGAACGCTGACGGAGAATAAAAAGCAGCAGAGCCAAACGGTTTGCAGATTTGAGATCAGCAGGAGTTGCTCCTCCTTATGAGGTGAGTTGGAAGCAAATTTTTTTTTGATCTGAGCGAAAAAAAAGCGTGATACCCTCCCTTGGTATATATATCGAAATTTCAAGTCAGCGTTATTACCCACCAGTTAATCCGAGGATTCCGATATTCTGGATTTTGAGTAAGGCCAATAAGAGCTTGAACTGGTCGGAGTTTGATAAGAATCGAACAGAGATTTAATTTTTCAATGCTGACGTTTGGCATGTTTTTTTTTAGCAAAAGTGACCCTAATTAAAACGAACGCTGACGGAGAATGAAAAGCAGCAGAGCCAAACGGTTTGCAGATTTGAGATCAGCAGGAGTTGCTCCTCCTTATGAGGTGAGTTGGAAGCAAATCTATTTTTTGATCTGGGCGAAAAAAAAGCGTGATACCCTCCCTTGGTATATTTTTCGAAATTTCAAGTCAGCGTTATTACCCACCAGTTGATCCGAGGATTCCGATATTCTGGATTTTGATTAAGGCCAATAAGAGCTTGAACTGGTCGGAGTTTGAAAAGAATCGAACAGAGATTTAATTTTTCAATGCTGCCGTTTGGCATGTTTTTTTTTAGCAAAAGTGACCCTAATTAAAACGAACGCTGACGGAGAATGAAAAGCAGCAGAGCCAAACGGTTTGCAGATTTAAGATCAGCAGGAGTTGCTCCTCCTTATGAGGTGAGTTGGAAGCAAATCTATTTTTTGATCTGAGCGAAAAAAAAGCGTGATACCCTCCCTTGGTATATTTTTCGAAATTTCAAGTCAGCGTTATTAGGTAAATTCGCGACCTTGGTATATATATTAAATAATCAATAAATAATCAATGGAAATCCCATTTTCATTGGGAAATCCAACTTGAATTCAAGTTGTCTCCCTATTACCAATGAGGAGATAATTCTAAGTTTCATGACATGAAACTTAGAATTATCTCTTCATTGGTGATATGGAGACAACTTGAATTCAAGTTGGATTCAGTTGGATTTTCTAATGGAAACGGGATTTCCATTGATTATTTATTGATTATTTAATATATATACCAAGGTCGCGAATTTGCCTATTACCCACCAGTAAATCCGAGGATTCCGATATTCTGGATTTTGAGTAAGGCCAATAAGAGCTTGAACTGGTCGGAGTTTGATAAGAATCGAACAGAGATTTAATTTTTCAATGCTGCCGTTTGGCATGTTTTTTTTTAGCAAAAGTGACCCTAATTAAAACGAACGCTGACGGAGAATGAAAAGCAGCAGAGCCAAACGGTTTGCAGATTTGAGATCAGCAGGAGTTGTTCCTCCTTATGAGGTGAGTTGGAAGCAAATTTATTTTTTGATCTGAGCGACAAAAAAGCGTGATACCCTCCCTTGGTATATTTTTCGAAATTTCAAGTCAGCGTTATTACCCACCAGTTAACCCGAGGATTCCGATATTCTGGATTTTGAGTAAGGCCAATAAGAGCTTGAACTGGTCGGAGTTTGATAAGAATCGAACAGAGATTTAATTTTTCAATGCTGCCGTTCGGCATGTTTTTTTTTAGCAAAAGTGACCCTAATTAAAACGAACGCTGACGGAGAATGAAAAGCAGCAGAGCCAAACGGTTTGCAGATTTGAGATCAGCAGGAGTTGCCCCTCCTTATGAGGTGAGTTGGAAGCAAATCTATTTTTTGATCTGAGCGAAAAAAAAGCGTGATACCCTCCCTTGGTATATTTTTCGAAATTTCAAGTCAGCGTTATTACCCACCAGTTAATCCGAGGATTCCGATATTCTGGATTTTGAGTATGGCCAATAAGAGCTTGAACTGGTCGGAGTTTGATAAGAATCGAACAGAGATTTAATTTTTCAATGCTGCCGTTTGGCATGTTTGTTTTTAGCAAAAGTGACCCTAATTAAAACGAACGCTGACGGAGAATGAAAAGCAGCAGAGCCAAACGGTTTGCAGATTTGAGATCAGCAGGAGTTGCTCCTCCTTATGAGGTGAGTTGGAAGCAAACCTATTTTTTGATCTGAGCGAAAAAAAAGCGTGATACCCTCCCTTGGTATTTTTTTCGAAATTTCAAGTCAGCGTTATTATCCACCAGTTAAGCCGAAGATTCCGATATTCTGGATTTTGAGTAAGGCCAATAAGAGCTTGAACTGGTCCGAGTTTGATAAGAATCGAACAGAGATTTAATTTTTCAATGCTGCCGTTTGGCATGTTTTTTTTTAGCAAAAGTGACCCTAATTAAAACGAACGCTGACGGAGAATGAAAAGCAGCAGAGCCAAACGGTTTGCAGATTTGAGATCAGCAGGAGTTGCTCCTCCTTATGAGGTGAGTTGGAAGCAAATCTATTTTTTGATCTGAGCGAAAAAAAAGCGTGATACCCTCCCTTGGTATATTTTTCGAAATTTCAAGTCAGCGTTATTACCCACCAGTTAATCCGAGGATTCCGATATTCTGGATTTTGAGTAAGGCCAATAAGAGCTTGAACTGGTTGGAGTTTGATAAGAATCGAACAGAGATTTAATTTTTCAATGCTGCCGTTCGGCATGTTTTTTTTTTAGCAAAAGTGACCCTAGTTAAAACGAACGCTGACGGAGAATGAAAAGCAGCAGAGCCAAACGGTTTGCAGATTTGAGATCAGCAGGAGTTGCTCCTCCTTATGAGGTGAGTTGGTAGCAAATCTATTTTTTGATCTGAGCGAAAAAAAAGCGTGATACCCTCCCTTGGTATATTTTTCGAAATTTCAAGTCAGCGTTATTACCCACCAGTAAATCCGAGGATTCCGATATTCTGGATTTTGAGTAAGGCCAATTAGAGCTTGAACTGGTCGGAGTTTGATAAAAATCGAACAGAGATTTAATTTTTCAATGCTGCCGTTTGGCATGTTTTTTTTTAGCAAAAGTGACCCTAATTAAAACGAACGCTGACGGAGAATAAAAAGCAGCAGAGCCAAACGGTTTGCAGATTTGAGATCAGCAGGAGTTGCTCCTCCTTATGAGGTGAGTTGGAAGCAAATTTTTTTTTGATCTGAGCGAAAAAAAAGCGTGATACCCTCCCTTGGTATATATATCGAAATTTCAAGTCAGCGTTATTACCCACCAGTTAATCCGAGGATTCCGATATTCTGGATTTTGAGTAAGGCCAATAAGAGCTTGAACTGGTCGGAGTTTGATAAGAATCGAACAGAGATTTAATTTTTCAATGCTGCCGTTTGGCATGTTTTTTTTTAGCAAAAGTGACCCAAATTAAAACGAACGCTGACGGAGAATGAAAAGCAACAGAGCCAAACGGTTTGCAGATTTGAGATCAGCAGGAGTTGCTCCTCCTTATGAGGTGAGTTGGAAGCAAATCTATTTTTTGATCTGAGCGAAAAAAAGCGTGATACCCTCCCTTGGTATATTTTTCGAAATTTCAAGTCAGCGTTATTAGGTAAATTCGCGACCTTGGTATATATATTAAATAATCAATAAATAATCAATGGAAATCCCATTTTCATTGGGAAATCCAACTTGAATTCAAGTTGTCTCCCTATTACCAATGAGGAGATAATTCTAAGTTTCATGACATGAAACTTAGAATTATCTCTTCATTGGTGATATGGAGACAACTTGAATTCAAGTTGGATTCAGTTGGATTTTCTAATGGAAACGGGATTTCCATTGATTATTTATTGATTATTTAATATATATACCAAGGTCGCGAATTTGCCTATTACCCACCAGTAAATCCGAGGATTCCGATATTCTGGATTTTGAGTAAGGCCAATAAGAGCTTGAACTGGTCGGAGTTTGATAAGAATCGAACAGAGATTTGATTTTTCAATGCTGCCGTTTGGCATGTTTTTTTTTAGCAAAAGTGACCCTAATTAAAACGAACGCTGACGGAGAATGAAAAGCAGCAGAGCCAAACGGTTTGCAGATTTGAGATCAGCAGGAGATGTTCCTCCTTATGAGGTGAGTTGGAAGCAAATTTATTTTTTGATCTGAGCGAAAAAAAAGCGTGATACCCTCCCTTGGTATATTTTTCGAAATTTCAAGTCAGCGTTATTACCCACCAGTTAACCCGAGGATTCCGATATTCTGGATTTTGAGTAAGGCCAATAAGAGCTTGAACTGGTCGGAGTTTGATAAGAATCGAACAGAGATTTAATTTTTCAATGCTGCCGTTCGGCATGTTTTTTTTTAGCAAAAGTGACCCTAATTAAAACGAACGCTGACGGAGAATGAAAAGCAGCAGAGCCAAACGGTTTGCAGATTTGAGATCAGCAGGAGTTGCCCCTCCTTATGAGGTGAGTTGGAAGCAAATCTATTTTTTGATCTGAGCGAAAAAAAAGCGTGATACCCTCCCTTGGTATATTTTTCGAAATTTCAAGTCAGCGTCATTACCCACCAGTTAATCCAAGGATTCCGATATTCTGGATTTTGAGTATGGCCAATAAGAGCTTGAACTGGTCGGAGTTTGATTAGAATCGAACAGAGATTTAATTTTTCAATGCTGCCGTTTGGCATGTTTGTTTTTAGCAAAAGTGACCCTAATTAAAACGAACGCTGACGGAGAATGAAAAGCAGCAGAGCCAAACGGTTTGCAGATTTGAGATCAGCAGGAGTTGCTCCTCCTTATGAGGTGAGTTGGAAGCAAACCTATTTTTTGATCTAAGCGAAAAAAAAGCGTGATACCCTCCCTTGGTATATTTTTCGAAATTTCAAGTCAGCGTTATTATCCACCAGTTAAGCCGAGGATTCCGATATTCTGGATTTTGAGTAAGGCCAATAAGAGCTTGAACTGGTCCGAGTTTGATAAGAATCAAACAGAGATTTAATTTTTCAATGCTGCCGTTTGGCATGTTTTTTTTTAGCAAAAGTGACCCTAATTAAAACGAACGCTGACGGAGAATGAAAAGCAGCAGAGCCAAACGGTTTGCAGATTTGAGATCAGCAGGAGTTGCTCCTCCTTATGAGGTGAGTTGGAAGCAAATCTATTTTTTGATCTGAGCGAAAAAAAAGCGTGATACCCTCCCTTGGTATATTTTTCGAAATTTCAAGTCAGCGTTATTACCCACCAGTTAATCCGAGGATTCCGATATTCTGGATTTTGAGTAAGGCCAATAAGAGCTTGAACTGGTTGGAGTTTGATAAGAATCGAACAGAGATTTAATTTTTCAATGCTGCCGTTCGGCATGTTTTTTTTTAGCAAAAGTGACCCTAGTTAAAACGAACGCTGACGGAGAATGAAAAGCAGCAGAGCCAAACGGTTTGCAGATTTGAGATCAGCAGGAGTTGCTCCTCCTTATGAGGTGAGTTGGTAGCAAATCTATTTTTTGATCTGAGCGAAAAAAAGCGTGATACCCTCCCTTGGTATATTTTTCGAAATTTCAAGTCAGCGTTATTACCCACCAGTAAATCCGAGGATTCCGATATTCTGGATTTTGAGTAAGGCCAATAAGAGCTTGAACTGGTCGGAGTTTGATAAAAATCGAACAGAGATTTAATTTTTCAATGCTGCCGTTTGGCATGTTTTTTTTTAGCAAAAGTGACCCTAATTAAAACGAACGCTGACGGAGAATAAAAAGCAGCAGAGCCAAACGGTTTGCAGATTTGAGATCAGCAGGAGTTGCTCCTCCTTATGAGGTGAGTTGGAAGCAAATCTATTTTTTGATCTGAGCGAAAAAAAAGCGTGATACCCTCCCTTGGTATATTTTTCGAAATTTCAAGTCAGCGTTATTACCCACCAGTTAATCCGAGGATTCCGATATTCTGGATTTTGAGTAAGGCCAATAAGAGCTTGAACTGGTCGGAGTTTGATAAGAATCGAACAGAGATTTAATTTTTCAATGCTGCCGATTGGCATGTTTTTTTTTAGCAAAAGTGAACCAAATTAAAACGAACGCTGACGGAGAATGAAAAGCAACAGAGCCAAACGGTTTGCAGATTTGAGATCAGCAGGAGTTGCTCCTCCTTATGAGGTGAGTTGGAAGCAAATCTATTTTTTGATCCGAGCGAAAAAAAAGCGTGATACCCTCCCTTGGTATATTTTTTGAAATTTCAAGTCGGCGTTATTACCCACCAGTTAATCCGAGGATTCCGATATTCTGGATTTTGAGTAAGGCCAATAAGAGCTTGAACTGGTCGGAGTTTGATAAGAATCGAACAGAGATTTAATTTTTCAATGCTGCCGTTCGGCATGTTTTTTTTTAGCAAAAGTGACCCTAATTAAAACGAACGCTGACGGAGAATGAAAAGCAGGAGAGCCAAACGGTTTGCAGATTTGAGATCAGCAGGAGTTGCTCCTCCTCATGAGGTGAGTTGGAAGCAAATCTTTTTTTTGATCTGAGCGAAAAAAAAGCGTGATACCCTCCCTTGGTATATTTTTCGAAATTTCAAGTCAGCGTTATTACCCACCAGTTAATCCGAGGATTCCGATATTCTGGATTTTGAGTAAGGCCAATAAGAGCTTGAACTGCTCGGAGTTTGATAAGAATCGAACAGAGATTTAATTTTTCAATGCTGCCGTTTGGCATGTTTTTTTTTAGCAAAAGTGACCCTAATTAAAACGAACGCTGACGGAGAATGAAAAGCAGCTGAGCCAAACGGTTTGCAGATTTGAGATCAGCAGGAGTTGCTCCTCCTTATGAGGTGAGTTGGAAGCAAATCTATTTTTTGATCTGAGCGAAAAAAAAGCGTGATACCCTGCCTTGGTATATTTTTCGAAATTTCAAGTCAGCGTTATTACCCACCAGTTAATCCGAGGATTCCGATATTCTGGATTTTGAGTAAGGCCAATAAGAGCTTGAACTGGTTGGAGTTTGATAAGAATCGAACAGAGATTTAATTTTCCAATGCTGCCGTTTGGCATGGTTTTTTTTAGCAAAAGTGACCCTAATTAAAACGAACGCTGACGCAGAATGAAAAGCAGCAGAGCCAAACGGTTTGCAGATTTGAGATCAGCAGGAGTTGCTCCTCCTTATGAGGTGAGTTGGAAGCAAATATATTTTTTGATCTGAGCGAAAAAAAAGCGTGATACCCTCCCTTGGTATATTTTTCGAAATTTCAAGTCAGCGTTATTACCCACCAGTTAATCCGAGGATTCCGATATTCTGGATTTTGAGTAAGGCCAATAAGAGCTTGAACTGGTCGGAGTTTGATAAGAATCGAACAGAGATTTAATTTTTCAATGCTGCCGTTCGGCATGTTTTTTTTTAGCAAAAGTGACCCTAATTAAAACGAACGCTGACGGAGAATGAAAATCAGCAGAGCCAAACGGTTTGCAGATTTGAGATCAGCAGGAGTTGCTCCTCCTTATGAGGTGAGTTGGTAGCAAATCTATTTTTTGATCTGAGCGAAAAAAAAGCGTGATACCCTCCCTTGGTATATTTTTCGAAATTTCAAGTCAGCGTTATTACCCACCAGTAAATCCGAGGATTTCGATATTCTGGATTTTGAGTAAGGCCAATAAGAGCTTGAACTGGTCGGAGTTTGATAAAAATCGAACAGAGATTTAATTTTTCAATGCTGCCGTTTGGCATGTTTTTTTTTAGCAAAAGTGACCCTAATTAAAACGAACGCTGACGGAGAATGAAAAGCAGCAGAGCCAAACGGTTTGCAGATTTGAGATCAGCAGGAGTTGCTCCTCCTTATGAGGTGAGTTGGAAGCAAATCTATTTTTTGATCTGAGCGAAAAAAAAGCGTGATACCCTCCCTTGGTATATTTTTCGAAATTTCAAGTCAGCGTTATTACCCACCAGTTAATCCGAGGATTCCGATATTCTGGATTTTGAGTAAGGCCAATAAGAGCTTGAACTGGTCGGAGTTTGATAAGAATAGAACAGAGATTTAGTTTTTCAATGCTGCCGTTTGGCATGTTTTTTTTTGGCAAAAGTGACCCTAATTAAAACGAACGCTGACGGAGAATGAAAAGCAGCAGAGCCAAACGGTTTGCAGATTTGAGATCAGCAGGAGTTGCTCCTCCTTATGAGGTGAGTTGGAAGCAAATCTATTTTTTGATCTGAGCGAAAAAAAAGCGTGATACCCTCCCTTGGTATATTTTTCGAAATTTCAAGTCAGCGTTATTACCCACCAGTTAATCCGAGGATTCCGATATTCTGGATTTTGAGTAAGGCCAATAAGAGCTTGAACTGGTCGGAGTTTGATAAGAATCGAACAGAGATTTAATTTTTCAATGCTGCCGTTCGGCATGTTTTTTTTTAGCAAAAGTGACCCTAATTAAAACGAACGCTGACGGAGAATGAAAAGCAGCAGAGCCAAACGGTTTGCAGATTTGAAATCAGCAGGAGTTGCTCCTCCTTATGAGGTGAGTTGGAAGCAAATCTATTTTTTGATCTGAGCGAAAAAAAAGCGTGATACCCTCCCTTGGTATATTTTTCGAAATTTCAAGTCAGCGTTATTACCCACCAGTTAATCCGAGGATTCCGATATTCTGGATTTTGAGTAAGGCCAATAAGAGCTTGAACTGGTTGGAGTTTGATAAGAATCGAACAGAGATTTAATTTTTCAATGCTGCCGTTTGGCATGGTTTTTTTTAGCAAAAGTGACCCTAATTAAAACGAACGCTGACGGAGAATGAAAAGCAGCAGAGCCAAACGGTTTGCAGATTTGAGATCAGCAGGAGTTGCTCCTCCTTATGAGGTGAGTTGGAAGCAAATCTATTTTTTGATCTGAGCGAAAAAAAAGCGTGATACCCTCCCTTGGTATATTTTTCGAAATTTCAAGTCAGCGTTATTACCCACCAGTTAATCCGAGGATTCCGATATTCTGGATTTTGAGTAAGGCCAATAAGAGCTTGAACTGGTCGGAGTTTGATTAGAATCGAACAGAGATTTAATTTTTCAATGCTGCCGTTTGGCATGTTTTTTTTTAGCAAAAGTGACCCTAATTAAAACGAACGCTGACGGAGAATGAAAAGCAGCAGAGCAAAACGGTTTGCAGATTTGAGATCAGCAGGAGTTGCTCCTCCTTATGAGGTGAGTTGGAAGCAAATCTATTTTTTGATCTGAGCGAAAAAAAAGCGTGATACCCTCCCTTGGTATATTTTTCGAAATTTCAAGTCAGCGTTATTACCCACCAGTTAATCCGAGGATTCCGATATTCTGGATTTTGAGTAAGGCCAATAAGAGCTTGAACTGGTCGGAGTTTGATAAGAATCGAACAGAGATTTAATTTTTCAATGCTGCCGTTCGGCATGTTTTTTTTTAGCAAAAGTGACCCTAATTAAAACGAACGCTGACGGAGAATGAAAAGCAGGAGAGCCAAACGGTTTGCAGATTTGAGATCAGCAGGAGTTGCTCCTCCTTATGAGGTGAGTTGGAAGCAAATCTATTTTTTGATCTGAGCGAAAAAAAAGCGTGGTACCCTCCCTTGGTATATTTTTCGAAATTTCAAGTCAGCGTTATTACCCACCAGTTAATCCGAGGATTCCGATATTCTGGATTTTGAGTAAGGCCAATAAGAGCTTGAACTGCTCGGAGTTTGATAAGAATCGAACAGAGATTTAATTTTTCAATGCTGCCGTTTGGCATGTTTTTTTTAGCAAAAGTGACCCTAATTAAAACGAACGCTGACGGAGAATGAAAAGCAGCAGAGCCAAACGGTTTGCAGATTTGAGATCAGCAGGAATTGCTCCTCCTTATGAGGTGAATTGGAAGCAAATCTATTTTTTGATCTGAGCGAAAAAAAAGCGTGATACCCTGCCTTGGTATATTTTTCGAAATTTCAAGTCAGCGTTATTACCCACCAGTTAATCCGAGGATTCCGATATTCTCGATTTTGAGTAAGGCCAATAAGAGCTTGAACTGGTTGGAGTTTGATAAGAATCGAACAGAGATTTAATTTTCCAATGCTGCCGTTTGGCATGGTTATTTTTAGCAAAAGTGACCCTAATTAAAACGAACGCTGACGCAGAATGAAAAGCAGCAGAGCCAAACGGTTTGCAGATTTGAGATCAGCAGGAGTTGCTCCTCCTTATGAGGTGAGTTGGTAGCAAATCTATTTTTTGATCTGAGCGAAAAAAAAGCGTGATACCCTCCCTTGGTATATTTTTCGAAATTTCAAGTCAGCGTTATTACCCACCAGTTAATCCGAGGATTCCGATATTCTGGATTTTGAGTAAGGCCAATAAGAGCTTGAACTGGTCGGAGTTTGATAAGAATCGAACAGAGATTTAATTTTTCAATGCTCCCGTTCGGCATGTTTTTTTTTAGCAAAAGTGACCCTAATTAAAACGAACGCTGACGGAGAATGAAAAGCAGCAGAGCCAAACGGTTTGCAGATTTGAGATCAGCAGGAGTTGCTCCTCCTTATGAGGTGAGTTGGTAGCAAATCTATTTTTTGATCTGAGCGAAAAAAAAGCGTGATACCCTCCCTTGGTATATTTTTCGAAATTTCAAGTCAGCGTTATTACCCACCAGTAAATCCGAGGATTCCGATATTCTGGATTTTGAGTAAGGCCAATAAGAGCTTGAACTGGTCGGAGTTTGATAAGAATCGAACAGAGATTTAATTTTTCAATGCTGCCGTTTGGCATGTTTTTTTTTAGCAAAAGTGACCCAAATTAAAACGAACGCTGACGGAGAATGAAAAGCAACAGAGCCAAACGGTTTGCAGATTTGAGATCAGCAGGAGTTGCTCCTCCTTATGAGGTGAGTTGGAAGCAAATCTATTTTTTGATCTGAGCGAAAAAAAGCGTGATACCCTCCCTTGGTATATTTTTCGAAATTTCAAGTCAGCGTTATTAGGTAAATTCGCGACCTTGGTATATATATTAAATAATCAATAAATAATCAATGGAAATCCCATTTTCATTGGGAAATCCAACTTGAATTCAAGTTGTCTCCCTATTACCAATGAGGAGATAATTCTAAGTTTCATGACATGAAACTTAGAATTATCTCTTCATTGGTGATATGGAGACAACTTGAATTCAAGTTGGATTCAGTTGGATTTTCTAATGGAAACGGGATTTCCATTGATTATTTATTGATTATTTAATATATATACCAAGGTCGCGAATTTGCCTATTACCCACCAGTAAATCCGAGGATTCCGATATTCTGGATTTTGAGTAAGGCCAATAAGAGCTTGAACTGGTCGGAGTTTGATAAGAATCGAACAGAGATTTGATTTTTCAATGCTGCCGTTTGGCATGTTTTTTTTTAGCAAAAGTGACCCTAATTAAAACGAACGCTGACGGAGAATGAAAAGCAGCAGAGCCAAACGGTTTGCAGATTTGAGATCAGCAGGAGATGTTCCTCCTTATGAGGTGAGTTGGAAGCAAATTTATTTTTTGATCTGAGCGAAAAAAAAGCGTGATACCCTCCCTTGGTATATTTTTCGAAATTTCAAGTCAGCGTTATTACCCACCAGTTAACCCGAGGATTCCGATATTCTGGATTTTGAGTAAGGCCAATAAGAGCTTGAACTGGTCGGAGTTTGATAAGAATCGAACAGAGATTTAATTTTTCAATGCTGCCGTTCGGCATGTTTTTTTTTAGCAAAAGTGACCCTAATTAAAACGAACGCTGACGGAGAATGAAAAGCAGCAGAGCCAAACGGTTTGCAGAATTGAGATCAGCAGGAGTTGCCCCTCCTTATGAGGTGAGTTGGAAGCAAATCTATTTTTTGATCTGAGCGAAAAAAAAGCGTGATACCCTCCCTTGGTATATTTTTCGAAATTTCAAGTCAGCGTCATTACCCACCAGTTAATCCAAGGATTCCGATATTCTGGATTTTGAGTATGGCCAATAAGAGCTTGAACTGGTCGGAGTTTGATTAGAATCGAACAGAGATTTAATTTTTCAATGCTGCCGTTTGGCATGTTTGTTTTTAGCAAAAGTGACCCTAATTAAAACGAACGCTGACGGAGAATGAAAAGCAGCAGAGCCAAACGGTTTGCAGATTTGAGATCAGCAGGAGTTGCTCCTCCTTATGAGGTGAGTTGGAAGCAAACCTATTTTTTGATCTAAGCGAAAAAAAAGCGTGATACCCTCCCTTGGTATATTTTTCGAAATTTCAAGTCAGCGTTATTATCCACCAGTTAAGCCGAGGATTCCGATATTCTGGATTTTGAGTAAGGCCAATAAGAGCTTGAACTGGTCCGAGTTTGATAAGAATCAAACAGAGATTTAATTTTTCAATGCTGCCGTTTGGCATGTTTTTTTTTAGCAAAAGTGACCCTAATTAAAACGAACGCTGACGGAGAATGAAAAGCAGCAGAGCCAAACGGTTTGCAGATTTGAGATCAGCAGGAGTTGCTCCTCCTTATGAGGTGAGTTGGAAGCAAATCTATTTTTTGATCTGAGCGAAAAAAAAGCGTGATACCCTCCCTTGGTATATTTTTCGAAATTTCAAGTCAGCGTTATTACCCACCAGTTAATCCGAGGATTCCGATATTCTGGATTTTGAGTAAGGCCAATAAGAGCTTGAACTGGTTGGAGTTTGATAAGAATCGAACAGAGATTTAATTTTTCAATGCTGCCGTTCGGCATGTTTTTTTTTAGCAAAAGTGACCCTAGTTAAAACGAACGCTGACGGAGAATGAAAAGCAGCAGAGCCAAACGGTTTGCAGATTTGAGATCAGCAGGAGTTGCTCCTCCTTATGAGGTGAGTTGGTAGCAAATCTATTTTTTGATCTGAGCGAAAAAAAGCGTGATACCCTCCCTTGGTATATTTTTCGAAATTTCAAGTCAGCGTTATTACCCACCAGTAAATCCGAGGATTCCGATATTCTGGATTTTGAGTAAGGCCAATAAGAGCTTGAACTGGTCGGAGTTTGATAAAAATCGAACAGAGATTTAATTTTTCAATGCTGCCGTTTGGCATGTTTTTTTTTAGCAAAAGTGACCCTAATTAAAACGAACGCTGACGGAGAATAAAAAGCAGCAGAGCCAAACGGTTTGCAGATTTGAGATCAGCAGGAGTTGCTCCTCCTTATGAGGTGAGTTGGAAGCAAATCTATTTTTTGATCTGAGCGAAAAAAAAGCGTGATACCCTCCCTTGGTATATTTTTCGAAATTTCAAGTCAGCGTTATTACCCACCAGTTAATCCGAGGATTCCGATATTCTGGATTTTGAGTAAGGCCAATAAGAGCTTGAACTGGTCGGAGTTTGATAAGAATCGAACAGAGATTTAATTTTTCAATGCTGCCGATTGGCATGTTTTTTTTTAGCAAAAGTGAACCAAATTAAAACGAACGCTGACGGAGAATGAAAAGCAACAGAGCCAAACGGTTTGCAGATTTGAGATCAGCAGGAGTTGCTCCTCCTTATGAGGTGAGTTGGAAGCAAATCTATTTTTTGATCCGAGCGAAAAAAAAGCGTGATACCCTCCCTTGGTATATTTTTTGAAATTTCAAGTCGGCGTTATTACCCACCAGTTAATCCGAGGATTCCGATATTCTGGATTTTGAGTAAGGCCAATAAGAGCTTGAACTGGTCGGAGTTTGATAAGAATCGAACAGAGATTTAATTTTTCAATGCTGCCGTTCGGCATGTTTTTTTTTAGCAAAAGTGACCCTAATTAAAACGAACGCTGACGGAGAATGAAAAGCAGGAGAGCCAAACGGTTTGCAGATTTGAGATCAGCAGGAGTTGCTCCTCCTCATGAGGTGAGTTGGAAGCAAATCTTTTTTTTGATCTGAGCGAAAAAAAAGCGTGATACCCTCCCTTGGTATATTTTTCGAAATTTCAAGTCAGCGTTATTACCCACCAGTTAATCCGAGGATTCCGATATTCTGGATTTTGAGTAAGGCCAATAAGAGCTTGAACTGCTCGGAGTTTGATAAGAATCGAACAGAGATTTAATTTTTCAATGCTGCCGTTTGGCATGTTTTTTTTTAGCAAAAGTGACCCTAATTAAAACGAACGCTGACGGAGAATGAAAAGCAGCTGAGCCAAACGGTTTGCAGATTTGAGATCAGCAGGAGTTGCTCCTCCTTATGAGGTGAGTTGGAAGCAAATCTATTTTTTGATCTGAGCGAAAAAAAAGCGTGATACCCTGCCTTGGTATATTTTTCGAAATTTCAAGTCAGCGTTATTACCCACCAGTTAATCCGAGGATTCCGATATTCTGGATTTTGAGTAAGGCCAATAAGAGCTTGAACTGGTTGGAGTTTGATAAGAATCGAACAGAGATTTAATTTTCCAATGCTGCCGTTTGGCATGGTTTTTTTTAGCAAAAGTGACCCTAATTAAAACGAACGCTGACGCAGAATGAAAAGCAGCAGAGCCAAACGGTTTGCAGATTTGAGATCAGCAGGAGTTGCTCCTCCTTATGAGGTGAGTTGGAAGCAAATATATTTTTTGATCTGAGCGAAAAAAAAGCGTGATACCCTCCCTTGGTATATTTTTCGAAATTTCAAGTCAGCGTTATTACCCACCAGTTAATCCGAGGATTCCGATATTCTGGATTTTGAGTAAGGCCAATAAGAGCTTGAACTGGTCGGAGTTTGATAAGAATCGAACAGAGATTTAATTTTTCAATGCTGCCGTTCGGCATGTTTTTTTTTAGCAAAAGTGACCCTAATTAAAACGAACGCTGACGGAGAATGAAAATCAGCAGAGCCAAACGGTTTGCAGATTTGAGATCAGCAGGAGTTGCTCCTCCTTATGAGGTGAGTTGGTAGCAAATCTATTTTTTGATCTGAGCGAAAAAAAAGCGTGATACCCTCCCTTGGTATATTTTTCGAAATTTCAAGTCAGCGTTATTATCCACCAGTTAAGCCGAGGATTCCGATATTCTGGATTTTGAGTAAGGCCAATAAGAGCTTGAACTGGTCCGAGTTTGATAAGAATCAAACAGAGATTTAATTTTTCAATGCTGCCGTTTGGCATGTTTTTTTTTAGCAAAAGTGACCCTAATTAAAACGAACGCTGACGGAGAATGAAAAGCAGCAGAGCCAAACGGTTTGCAGATTTGAGATCAGCAGGAGTTGCTCCTCCTTATGAGGTGAGTTGGAAGCAAATCTATTTTTTGATCTGAGCGAAAAAAAAGCGTGATACCCTCCCTTGGTATATTTTTCGAAATTTCAAGTCAGCGTTATTACCCACCAGTTAATCCGAGGATTCCGATATTCTGGATTTTGAGTAAGGCCAATAAGAGCTTGAACTGGTTGGAGTTTGATAAGAATCGAACAGAGATTTAATTTTTCAATGCTGCCGTTCGGCATGTTTTTTTTTAGCAAAAGTGACCCTAGTTAAAACGAACGCTGACGGAGAATGAAAAGCAGCAGAGCCAAACGGTTTGCAGATTTGAGATCAGCAGGAGTTGCTCCTCCTTATGAGGTGAGTTGGTAGCAAATCTATTTTTTGATCTGAGCGAAAAAAAGCGTGATACCCTCCCTTGGTATATTTTTCGAAATTTCAAGTCAGCGTTATTACCCACCAGTAAATCCGAGGATTCCGATATTCTGGATTTTGAGTAAGGCCAATAAGAGCTTGAACTGGTCGGAGTTTGATAAAAATCGAACAGAGATTTAATTTTTCAATGCTGCCGTTTGGCATGTTTTTTTTTAGCAAAAGTGACCCTAATTAAAACGAACGCTGACGGAGAATAAAAAGCAGCAGAGCCAAACGGTTTGCAGATTTGAGATCAGCAGGAGTTGCTCCTCCTTATGAGGTGAGTTGGAAGCAAATCTATTTTTTGATCTGAGCGAAAAAAAAGCGTGATACCCTCCCTTGGTATATTTTTCGAAATTTCAAGTCAGCGTTATTACCCACCAGTTAATCCGAGGATTCCGATATTCTGGATTTTGAGTAAGGCCAATAAGAGCTTGAACTGGTCGGAGTTTGATAAGAATCGAACAGAGATTTAATTTTTCAATGCTGCCGATTGGCATGTTTTTTTTTAGCAAAAGTGAACCAAATTAAAACGAACGCTGACGGAGAATGAAAAGCAACAGAGCCAAACGGTTTGCAGATTTGAGATCAGCAGGAGTTGCTCCTCCTTATGAGGTGAGTTGGAAGCAAATCTATTTTTTGATCCGAGCGAAAAAAAAGCGTGATACCCTCCCTTGGTATATTTTTTGAAATTTCAAGTCGGCGTTATTACCCACCAGTTAATCCGAGGATTCCGATATTCTGGATTTTGAGTAAGGCCAATAAGAGCTTGAACTGGTCGGAGTTTGATAAGAATCGAACAGAGATTTAATTTTTCAATGCTGCCGTTCGGCATGTTTTTTTTTAGCAAAAGTGACCCTAATTAAAACGAACGCTGACGGAGAATGAAAAGCAGGAGAGCCAAACGGTTTGCAGATTTGAGATCAGCAGGAGTTGCTCCTCCTCATGAGGTGAGTTGGAAGCAAATCTTTTTTTTGATCTGAGCGAAAAAAAAGCGTGATACCCTCCCTTGGTATATTTTTCGAAATTTCAAGTCAGCGTTATTACCCACCAGTTAATCCGAGGATTCCGATATTCTGGATTTTGAGTAAGGCCAATAAGAGCTTGAACTGCTCGGAGTTTGATAAGAATCGAACAGAGATTTAATTTTTCAATGCTGCCGTTTGGCATGTTTTTTTTTAGCAAAAGTGACCCTAATTAAAACGAACGCTGACGGAGAATGAAAAGCAGCTGAGCCAAACGGTTTGCAGATTTGAGATCAGCAGGAGTTGCTCCTCCTTATGAGGTGAGTTGGAAGCAAATCTATTTTTTGATCTGAGCGAAAAAAAAGCGTGATACCCTGCCTTGGTATATTTTTCGAAATTTCAAGTCAGCGTTATTACCCACCAGTTAATCCGAGGATTCCGATATTCTGGATTTTGAGTAAGGCCAATAAGAGCTTGAACTGGTTGGAGTTTGATAAGAATCGAACAGAGATTTAATTTTCCAATGCTGCCGTTTGGCATGGTTTTTTTTAGCAAAAGTGACCCTAATTAAAACGAACGCTGACGCAGAATGAAAAGCAGCAGAGCCAAACGGTTTGCAGATTTGAGATCAGCAGGAGTTGCTCCTCCTTATGAGGTGAGTTGGAAGCAAATATATTTTTTGATCTGAGCGAAAAAAAAGCGTGATACCCTCCCTTGGTATATTTTTCGAAATTTCAAGTCAGCGTTATTACCCACCAGTTAATCCGAGGATTCCGATATTCTGGATTTTGAGTAAGGCCAATAAGAGCTTGAACTGGTCGGAGTTTGATAAGAATCGAACAGAGATTTAATTTTTCAATGCTGCCGTTCGGCATGTTTTTTTTTAGCAAAAGTGACCCTAATTAAAACGAACGCTGACGGAGAATGAAAATCAGCAGAGCCAAACGGTTTGCAGATTTGAGATCAGCAGGAGTTGCTCCTCCTTATGAGGTGAGTTGGTAGCAAATCTATTTTTTGATCTGAGCGAAAAAAAAGCGTGATACCCTCCCTTGGTATATTTTTCGAAATTTCAAGTCAGCGTTATTACCCACCAGTAAATCCGAGGATTTCGATATTCTGGATTTTGAGTAAGGCCAATAAGAGCTTGAACTGGTCGGAGTTTGATAAAAATCGAACAGAGATTTAATTTTTCAATGCTGCCGTTTGGCATGTTTTTTTTTAGCAAAAGTGACCCTAATTAAAACGAACGCTGACGGAGAATGAAAAGCAGCAGAGCCAAACGGTTTGCAGATTTGAGATCAGCAGGAGTTGCTCCTCCTTATGAGGTGAGTTGGAAGCAAATCTATTTTTTGATCTGAGCGAAAAAAAAGCGTGATACCCTCCCTTGGTATATTTTTCGAAATTTCAAGTCAGCGTTATTACCCACCAGTTAATCCGAGGATTCCGATATTCTGGATTTTGAGTAAGGCCAATAAGAGCTTGAACTGGTCGGAGTTTGATAAGAATAGAACAGAGATTTAGTTTTTCAATGCTGCCGTTTGGCATGTTTTTTTTTGGCAAAAGTGACCCTAATTAAAACGAACGCTGACGGAGAATGAAAAGCAGCAGAGCCAAACGGTTTGCAGATTTGAGATCAGCAGGAGTTGCTCCTCCTTATGAGGTGAGTTGGAAGCAAATCTATTTTTTGATCTGAGCGAAAAAAAAGCGTGATACCCTCCCTTGGTATATTTTTCGAAATTTCAAGTCAGCGTTATTACCCACCAGTTAATCCGAGGATTCCGATATTCTGGATTTTGAGTAAGGCCAATAAGAGCTTGAACTGGTCGGAGTTTGATAAGAATCGAACAGAGATTTAATTTTTCAATGCTGCCGTTCGGCATGTTTTTTTTTAGCAAAAGTGACCCTAATTAAAACGAACGCTGACGGAGAATGAAAAGCAGCAGAGCCAAACGGTTTGCAGATTTGAAATCAGCAGGAGTTGCTCCTCCTTATGAGGTGAGTTGGAAGCAAATCTATTTTTTGATCTGAGCGAAAAAAAAGCGTGATACCCTCCCTTGGTATATTTTTCGAAATTTCAAGTCAGCGTTATTACCCACCAGTTAATCCGAGGATTCCGATATTCTGGATTTTGAGTAAGGCCAATAAGAGCTTGAACTGGTTGGAGTTTGATAAGAATCGAACAGAGATTTAATTTTTCAATGCTGCCGTTTGGCATGGTTTTTTTAGCAAAAGTGACCCTAATTAAAACGAACGCTGACGGAGAATGAAAAGCAGCAGAGCCAAACGGTTTGCAGATTTGAGATCAGCAGGAGTTGCTCCTCCTTATGAGGTGAGTTGGAAGCAAATCTATTTTTTGATCTGAGCGAAAAAAAAGCGTGATACCCTCCCTTGGTATATTTTTCGAAATTTCAAGTCAGCGTTATTACCCACCAGTTAATCCGAGGATTCCGATATTCTGGATTTTGAGTAAGGCCAATAAGAGCTTGAACTGGTCGGAGTTTGATTAGAATCGAACAGAGATTTAATTTTTCAATGCTGCCGTTTGGCATGTTTTTTTTTAGCAAAAGTGACCCTAATTAAAACGAACGCTGACGGAGAATGAAAAGCAGCAGAGCAAAACGGTTTGCAGATTTGAGATCAGCAGGAGTTGCTCCTCCTTATGAGGTGAGTTGGAAGCAAATCTATTTTTTGATCTGAGCGAAAAAAAAGCGTGATACCCTCCCTTGGTATATTTTTCGAAATTTCAAGTCAGCGTTATTACCCACCAGTTAATCCGAGGATTCCGATATTCTGGATTTTGAGTAAGGCCAATAAGAGCTTGAACTGGTCGGAGTTTGATAAGAATCGAACAGAGATTTAATTTTTCAATGCTGCCGTTCGGCATGTTTTTTTTTAGCAAAAGTGACCCTAATTAAAACGAACGCTGACGGAGAATGAAAAGCAGGAGAGCCAAACGGTTTGCAGATTTGAGATCAGCAGGAGTTGCTCCTCCTTATGAGGTGAGTTGGAAGCAAATCTATTTTTTGATCTGAGCGAAAAAAAAGCGTGGTACCCTCCCTTGGTATATTTTTCGAAATTTCAAGTCAGCGTTATTACCCACCAGTTAATCCGAGGATTCCGATATTCTGGATTTTGAGTAAGGCCAATAAGAGCTTGAACTGCTCGGAGTTTGATAAGAATCGAACAGAGATTTAATTTTTCAATGCTGCCGTTTGGCATGTTTTTTTTAGCAAAAGTGACCCTAATTAAAACGAACGCTGACGGAGAATGAAAAGCAGCAGAGCCAAACGGTTTGCAGATTTGAGATCAGCAGGAATTGCTCCTCCTTATGAGGTGAATTGGAAGCAAATCTATTTTTTGATCTGAGCGAAAAAAAAGCGTGATACCCTGCCTTGGTATATTTTTCGAAATTTCAAGTCAGCGTTATTACCCACCAGTTAATCCGAGGATTCCGATATTCTCGATTTTGAGTAAGGCCAATAAGAGCTTGAACTGGTTGGAGTTTGATAAGAATCGAACAGAGATTTAATTTTCCAATGCTGCCGTTTGGCATGGTTATTTTTAGCAAAAGTGACCCTAATTAAAACGAACGCTGACGCAGAATGAAAAGCAGCAGAGCCAAACGGTTTGCAGATTTGAGATCAGCAGGAGTTGCTCCTCCTTATGAGGTGAGTTGGTAGCAAATCTATTTTTTGATCTGAGCGAAAAAAAAGCGTGATACCCTCCCTTGGTATATTTTTCGAAATTTCAAGTCAGCGTTATTACCCACCAGTTAATCCGAGGATTCCGATATTCTGGATTTTGAGTAAGGCCAATAAGAGCTTGAACTGGTCGGAGTTTGATAAGAATCGAACAGAGATTTAATTTTTCAATGCTCCCGTTCGGCATGTTTTTTTTTAGCAAAAGTGACCCTAATTAAAACGAACGCTGACGGAGAATGAAAAGCAGCAGAGCCAAACGGTTTGCAGATTTGAGATCAGCAGGAGTTGCTCCTCCTTATGAGGTGAGTTGGTAGCAAATCTATTTTTTGATCTGAGCGAAAAAAAAGCGTGATACCCTCCCTTGGTATATTTTTCGAAATTTCAAGTCAGCGTTATTACCCACCAGTAAATCCGAGGATTCCGATATTCTGGATTTTGAGTAAGGCCAATAAGAGCTTGAACTGGTCGGAGTTTGATAAAAATCGAACAGAGATTTAATTTTTCAATGCTGCCGTTTGGCATGTTTTTTTTTGGCAAAAGTGACCCTAATTAAAACGAACGCTGACGGAGAATGAAAAGCAGCAGAGCCAAACGGTTTGCAGATTTGAGATCAGCAGGAGTTGCTCCTCCTTATGAGGTGAGTTGGAAGCAAATCTATTTTTTGATCTGAGCGAAAAAAAAGCGTGATACCCTCCCTTGGTATATTTTTCGAAATTTCAAGTTAGCGTTATTACCCACCAGTTAATCCGAGGATTCCGATATTCTGGATTTTGAGTAAGGCCAATAAGAGCTTGAACTGGTTGGAGTTTGATAAGAATCGAACAGAGATTTAATTTTTCAATGCTGCCGTTTGGCATGGTTTTTTTTAGCAAAAGTGACCCTAATTAAAACGAACGCTGACGGAGAATGAAAAGCAGCAGAGCCAAACGGTTTGCAGATTTGAGATCAGCAGGAGTTGCTCCTCCTTATGAGGTGAGTTGGAAGCAAATCTATTTTTTGATCTGAGCGAAAAAAAAGCGTGATACCCTCCCTTGGTATATTTTTCGAAATTTCAAGTCAGCGTTATTACCCACCAGTTAATCCGAGGATTCCGATAATATGGATTTTGAGTAAGGCCAATAAGAGCTTGAACTGGTCGTAGTTTGATAAGAATCGAACAGAGATTTAATTTTTCAATGCTGCCGTTTGGCATGTTTTTTTTTAGCAAAAGTGACCCTAATTAAAACGAACGCTGACGGAGAATGAAAAGCAGCAGAGCCAAACGGTTTGCAGATTTGAGATTAGCAGGAGTTGCTCCTCCTTATGAGGTGAGTTGGAAGCAAATCTATTTTTTGATCTGAGCGAAAAAAAAGCGTGATACCCTCCCTTGGTATATTTTTCGAAATTTCAAGTCAGCGTTATTACCCACCAGTTAATCCGAGGATTCCGATATTCTGGATTTTGAGTAAGGCCAATAAGAGCTTGAACTGGTCGGAGTTTGATAAGAATCGAACAGAGATTTAATTTTTCAATGCTGCCGTTTGGCATGTTTTTTTCAGCAAAAGTGACCCAAATTAAAACGAACGCTGACGGAGAATGAAAAGCAGCAGAGCCAAACGGTTTGCAGTTTTGAGATCAGCAGGAGTTGCTCCTCCTTATGAGGTGAGTTGGAAGCAAATCTATTTTTTGATCTGAGCGAAAAAAAAGTGTGATACCCTCCCTTGGTATATTTTTCGAAATTTCAAGTCACCGTTATTACCCACCAGTTAATCCGAGGATTCCGATATTCTGGATTTTGAGTAAGGCCAATAAGAGCTTGAACTGGTCGGAGTTTGATAAGAATCGAACAGAGATTTAATTTTTCAATGCTGCCGTTCGGCATGTTTTTTTTTAGCAAAAGTGACCCTAATTAAAACGAACGCTGACGGAGAATGAAAAGCAGGAGAGCCAAACGGTTTGCAGATTTGAGATCAGCAGGAGTTGCTCCTCCTTATGAGGTGAGTTGGAAGCAAATCTATTTTTTGATCTGAGCGAAAAAAAAGCGTGATACCCTCCCTTGGTATATTTTTCGAAATTTCAAGTCAGCGTTATTACCCACCAGTTAATCCGAGGATTCCGATATTCTGGATTTTGAGTAAGGCCAATAAGAGCTTGAACTGGTCGGAGTTTGATAAGAATCGAACAGAGATTTAATTTTTCAATGCTGCCATTTGGCATGTTTTTTTTTAGCAAAAGTGACCCAAATTAAAACGAACGCTGACGGAGAATGAAAAGCAGCAGAGCCAAACGGTTTGCAGATTTGAGATCAGCAGGAGTTGCTCCTCCTTATGAGGTGAGTTGGAAGCAAATCTATTTTTTGATCTGAGCGAAAAAAAAGCGTGATACCCTCCCTTGGTATATTTTTCGAAATTTCAAGTCAGCGTTATTACCCACCAGTAAATCCGAGGATTCCGATATTCTGGATTTTGAGTAAGGCCAATAAGAGCTTGAACTGGTCGGAGTTTGATAAGAATCGAACAGAGATTTAATTTTTCAATGCTGCCGTTCGGCATGTTTTTTTTTAGCAAAAGTGACCCTAATTAAAACGAACGCTGACGGAGAATGAAAAGCAGCAGAGCCAAACGGTTTGCAGATTTGAGATCAGCAGGAGTTGCTCCTCCTTATGAGGTGAGTTGGAAGCAAATCTATTTTTTGATCTGAGCGAAAAAAAAGCGTGATACCCTGCCTTGGTATATTTTTCGAAATTTCAAGTCAGCGTTATTACCCACCAGTTAATCCGAGGATTCCGATATTCTGGATTTTGAGTAAGGCCAATAAGAGCTTGAACTGGTTGGAGTTTGATAAGAATCGAACAGAGACTTAATTTTCCAATGCTACCGTTTGGCATGGTTTTTTTTAGCAAAAGTGACCCTAATTAAAACGAACGCTGACGCAGAATGAAAAGCAGCAGAGCCAAACGGTTTGCAGACTTGAGATCAGCAGGAGTTGCTCCTCCTTATGAGGTGAGTTGGAAGCAAATCTATTTTTTGATCTGACCAAAAAAAAGCGTGATACCCTCCCTTGGTATATTTTTCGAAATTTCAAGTCAGCGTTATTACCCACCAGTTAATCCGAGGATTCCGATATTCTGGATTTTGAGTAAGGCCAATAAGAGCTTGAACTGGTTGGAGTTTGATAAGAATCGAACAGAGATTTAATTTTCCAATGCTGCCGTTTGGCATGGTTTTTTTTAGCAAAAGTGACCCTAATTAAAACGAACGCTGACGCAGAATGAAAAGCAGCAGAGCCAAACGGTTTGCAGATTTGAGATCAGCAGGAGTTGCTCCTCCTTATGAGGTGAGTTGGAAGCAAATCTATTTTTTGATCTGAGCGAAAAAAAAGCGTGATACCCTCCCTTGGTATATTTTTCGAAATTTCAAGTCAGCGTTATTACCCACCAGTTAATCCGAGGATTCCGATATTCTGGATTTTGAGTAAGGCCAATAAGAGCTTGAACTGGTCGGAGTTTGATAAGAATCGAACAGAGATTTAATTTTTCAATGCTGCCGTTCGGCATGTTTTTTTTTAGCAAAAGTGACCCTAATTAAAACGAACGCTGACGGAGAATGAAAAGCAGCAGAGCCAAACGGTTTGCAGATTTGAGATCAGCAGGAGTTGCTCCTCCTTATGAGGTGAGTTCGTAGCAAATCTATTTTTTGATCTGAGCGAAAAAAAAGCGTGATACCCTCCCTTGGTATATTTTTCGAAATTTCAAGTCAGCGTTATTACCCACCAGTTAATCCGAGGATTCCGATACTCTGGATTTTGAGTAAGGCCAATAAGAGCTTGAACTGGTTGGAGTTTGATAAGAATCGAACAGAGATTTAATTTTTCAATGCTGCCGTTTGGCATGGTTTTTTTTAGCAAAAGTGACCCTAATTAAAACGAACGCTGACGGAGAATGAAAAGCAGCAGAGCCAAACGGTTTGCAGATTTGAGATCAGCAGGAGTTGCTCCTCCTTATGAGGTGAGTTGGTAGCAAATCTATTTTTTTGATCTGAGCGAAAAAAAAGCGTGATACCCTCCCTTGGTATATTTTTCGAAATCTCAAGTCAGCGTTATTACCCACCAGTAAATCCGAGGATTCCGATATTCTGGATTTTGAGTAAGGCCAATAAGAGCTTGAACTGGTCGGAGTTTGATAAAAATCGAACAGAGATTTAATTTTTCAATGCTGCCGTTTGGCATGTTTTTTTTTGGCAAAAGTGACCCTAATTAAAACGAACGCTGACGGAGAATGAAAAGCAGCAGAGCCAAACGGTTTGCAGATTTGAGATCAGCAGGAGTTGCTCCTCCTTATGAGGTGAGTTGGAAGCAAATCTATTTTTTGATCTGAGCGAAAAAAAAGCGTGATACCCTCCCTTGGTATATTTTTCGAAATTTCAAGTCAGCGTTATTACCCACCAGTTAATCCGAGGATTCCGATATTCTGGATTTTGAGTAAGGCCAATAAGAGCTTGAACTGGTTGGAGTTTGATAAGAATCGAACAGAGATTTAATTTTCCAATGCTACCGTTTGGCATGGTTTTTTTTAGCAAAAGTGACCCTAATTAAAACGAACGCTGACGCAGAATGAAAAGCAGCAGAGCCAAACGGTTTGCAGATTTGAGATCAGCAGGAGTTACTCCTCCTTATGAGGTGAGTTGGAAGCAAATCTATTTTTTGATCTGAGCGAAAAAAAAGCGTGATACCCTCCCTTGGTATATTTTTCGAAATTTCAAGTCAGCGTTATTACCCACCAGTTAATCCGAGGATTCCGATATTCTGGATTTTGAGTAAGGCCAATAAGAGCTTGAACTGGTCGGAGTTTGATAAGAATCGAACAGAGATTTAATTTTTCAATGCTGCCGTTCGGCATGTTTTTTTTTAGCAAAAGTGACCCTAATTAAAACGAACGCTGACGGAGAATGAAAAGCAGCAGAGCCAAACGGTTTGCAGATTTGAGATCAGCAGGAGTTGCTCCTCCTTATGAGGTGAGTTCGTAGCAAATCTATTTTTTGATCCGAGCGAAAAAAAAGCGTGATACCCTCCCTTGGTATATTTTTCGAAATTTCAAGTCAGCGTTATTACCCACCAGTTAATCCGAGGATTCCGATACTCTGGATTTTGAGTAAGGCCAATAAGAGCTTGAACTGGTCGGAGTTTGATAAGAATCGGACAGAGATTTAATTTTTCAATGCTGCCGTATGGCATGTTTTTTTTTAGCAAAAGTGACCCTAATTAAAACGAACGCTGACGGAGAATGAAAAGCAGGAGAGCCAAACGGTTTGCAGATTTGAGATCAGCAGGAGTTGCTCCTCCTTATGAGGTGAGTTGGAAGCAAATCTATTTTTTGATCTGAGCGAAAAAAAAGCGTGATACCCTGCCTTGGTATATTTTTCGAAATTTCAAGTCAGCGTTATTACCCACCAGTTAATCCGAGGATTCCGATATTCTGGATTTTGAGTAAGGCCAATAAGAGCTTGAACTGGTCGGAGTTTGATAAGAATCGAACAGAGATTTAATTTTTCAATGCTGCCGTTTGGCATGTTTTTTTTTGGCAAAAGTGACCCTAATTAAAACGAACGCTGACGGAGAATGAAAAGCAGCAGAGCCAAACGGTTTGCAGATTTGAGATCAGCAGGAGTTGCTCCTCCTTATGAGGTGAGTTGGAAGCAAATCTATTTTTTGATCTGAGCGAAAAAAAAGCGTGATACCCTCCCTTGGTATATTTTTCGAAATTTCAAGTCAGCGTTATTACCCACCAGTTAATCCGAGGATTCCGATATTCTGGATTTTGAGTAAGGCCAATAAGAGCTTGAACTGGTTGGAGTTTGATAAGAATCGAACAGAGATTTAATTTTTCAATGCTGCCGTTTGGCATGGTTTTTTTTAGCAAAAGTGACCCTAATTAAAACGAACGCTGACGGAGAATGAAAAGCAGCAGAGCCAAACGGTTTGCAGATTTGAGATCAGCAGGAGTTGCTCCTCCTTATGAGGTGAGTTGGAAGCAAATCTATTTTTTGATCTGAGCGAAAAAAAAGCGTGATAAACTCCCTTGGTATATTTTTCGAAATTTCAAGTCAGCGTTATTACCCACCAGTTAATCCGAGGATTCCGATATTCTGGATTTTGAGTAAGGCCAATAAGAGCTTGAACTGGTCGGAGTTTGATAAGAATCGAACAGAGATTTAATTTTTCAATGCTGCCGTTTGGCATGTTTTTTTTTAGCAAAAGTGACCCTAATTAAAACGAACGCTGACGGAGAATGAAAAGCAGCAGAGCCAAACGGTTTGCAGATTTGAGATCAGCAGGAGTTGCTCCTCCTTATGAGGTGAGTTGGAAGCAAATCTATTTTTTGATCTGAGCGAAAAAAAAGCGTGATAAACTCCCTTGGTATATTTTTCGAAATTTCAAGTCAGCGTTATTCCCCACCAGTTAATCCGAGGATTCCGATATTCTGGATTTTGAGTAAGGCCAATAAGAGCTTGAACTGGTTGGAGTTTGATAAGAATCGAACAGAGATTTAATTTTCCAATGCTGCCGTTTGGCATGGTTTTTTTTAGCAAAAGTGACCCTAATTAAAACGAACGCTGACGCAGAATGAAAAGCAGCAGAGCCAAACGGTTTGCAGATTTGAGATCAGCAGGAGTTGCTCCTCCTTATGAGGTGAGTTGGAAGCAACTCTATTTTTTGATCTGAGCGAAAAAAAAGCGTGATACCCTCCCTTGGTATATTTTTCGAAATTTCAAGTCAGCGTTATTACCCACCAGTTAATCCGAGGATTCCGATATTCTGGATTTTGAGTAAGGCCAATAAGAGCTTGAACTGGTCGGAGTTTGATAAGAATCGAACAGAGATTTAATTTTTCAATGCTGCCGTTCGGCATGTTTTTTTTTAGCAAAAGTGACCCTAATTAAAACGAACGCTGACGGAGAATGAAAAGCAGGAGAGCCAAACGGTTTGCAGATTTGAGATCAGCAGGAGTTGCTCCTCCTTATGAGGTGAGTTGGAAGCAAATCTATTTTTTGATCTGAGCGAAAAAAAAGCGTGATACCCTCCCTTGGTATATTTTTCGAAATTTCAAGTCAGCGTTATTACCAACCAGTAAATCCGAGGATTCCGATATTCTGGATTTTGAGTAAGGCCAATAAGAGCTTGAACTGGTCGGAGTTTGATAAGAATCGAACAGAGATTTAATTTTTCAATGCTGCCGTTTGGCATGTTTTTTTTTAGCAAAAGTGACCATAATTAAAACGAACGCTGACGGAGAATGAAAAGCAGCAGAGCCAAACGGTTTGCAGATTTGAGATCAGCAGGAGTTGCTCCTCCTTATGAGGTGAGTTGGAAGCAAATCTATTTTTTGATCTGAGCGAAAAAAAAGCGTGATACCCTCCCTTGGTATATTTTTCGAAATTTCAAGTCAGCGTTATTACCCACCAGTTAATCCGAGGATTCCGATATTCTGGAATTTGAGTAAGGCCAATAAGAGCTTGAACTGGTCGGAGTTTGATAAGAATCGAACAGAGATTTAATTTTTCAATGCTGCCGTTCGGCATGTTTTTTTTTAGCAAAAGTGACCCTAATTAAAACGAACGCTGACGGAGAATGAAAAGCAGGAGAGCCAAACGGTTTGCAGATTTGAGATCAGCAGGAGTTGCTCCTCCTTATGAGGTGAGTTGGAAGCAAATCTATTTTTTGATCTGAGCGAAAAAAAAGCGTGATACCCTGCCTTGGTATATTTTTCGAAATTTCAAGTCAGCGTTATTACCCACCAGTTAATCCGAGGATTCCGATATTCTGGATTTTGAGTAAGGCCAATAAGAGCTTGAACTGGTCGGAGTTTGATAAGAATCGAACAGAGATTTAATTTTTCAATGCTGCCGTTTGGCATGTTTTTTTTTGGCAAAAGTGACCCTAATTAAAACGAACGCTGACGGAGAATGAAAAGCAGCAGAGCCAAACGGTTTGCAGATTTGAGATCAGCAGGAGTTGCTCCTCCTTATGAGGTGAATTGGAAGCAAATCTATTTTTTGATCTGAGCGAAAAAAAAGCGTGATACCCTCCCTTGGTATATTTTTCGAAATTTCAAGTCAGCGTTATTACCCACCAGTTAATCCGAGGATTCCGATATTCTGGATTTTGAGTAAGGCCAATAAGAGCTTGAACTGGTCGGAGTTTGATAAGAATCGAACAGAGATTTAATTTTTCAATGCTGCCGTTCGGCATGTTTTTTTTTAGCAAAAGTGACCCTAATTAAAACGAACGCTGACGGAGAATGAAAAGCAGCAGAGCCAAACGGTTTGCAGATTTGAGATCAGCAGGAGTTGCTCCTCCTTATGAGGTGAGTTGGAAGCAAATCTATTTTTTGATCTGAGCCAAAAAAAAGCGTGATACCCTCCCTTGGTATATTTTTAGAAATTTCAAGTCAGCGTTATTACCCACCAGTTAATCCGAGGATTCCGATATTCTGGATTTTGAGTAAGGCCAACAAGAGCTTGAACTGGTCGGAGTTTGATAAGAATCGAACAGAGATTTAATTTTTCAATGCTGCCGTTTGGCATGTTTTTTTTTAGCAAAAGTGACCCTAATTAAAACGAACGCTGACGGAGACTGAAAAGCAGCAGAGCCAAACGGTTTGCAGATTTGAGATCAGCAGGAGTTGCTCCTCCTTATGAGGTGAGTTGAAAGCAAATCTATTTTTTGATCTGAGCGAAAAAATAGCGTGATACCCTGCCTTGGTATATTTTTCGAAATTTCAAGTCAGCGTTATTCCCCACCAGTTAATCCGAGGATTCCGATATTCTGGATTTTGAGTAAGGTCAATAAGAGCTTGAACTGGTTGGAGTTTGATAAGAATCGAACAGAGATTTAATTTTTCAATGCTGCCGTTTGGCATGGTTTTTTTTAGCAAAAGTGACCCTAATTAAAACGAACGCTGACGCAGAATGAAAAGCAGCAGAGCCAAACGGTTTGCAGATTTGAGATCAGCAGGAGTTGCTCCTCCTTATGAGGTGAGTTGGAAGCAAATCTATTTTTTGATCTGAGCGAAAAAAAAGCGTGATACCCTCCCTTGGTATATTTTTCGAAATTTCAAGTCAGCGTTATTACCCACCAGTTAATCCGAGGATTCCGATATTCTGGATTTTGAGTAAGGCCAATAAGAGCTTGAACTGTTCGGAGTTTGATAAGAATCGAACAGAGATTTAATTTTTCAATGCTGCCGTTCGGCATGTTTTTTTTTAGCAAAAGTGACCCTAATTAAAACGAACGCTGACGGAGAATGAAAATCAGCAGAGCCAAACGGTTTGCAGATTTGAGATCAGCAGGAGTTGCTCCTCCTTATGAGGTGAGTTGGTAGCAAATCTATTTTTTGATCTGAGCGGAAAAAAAGCGTGATACCCTCCCTTGGTATATTTTTCGAAATTTCAAGTCAGCGTTATTACCCACCAGTAAATCTGAGGATTCCGATATTCTGGATTTTGAGTAAGGCCAATAAGAGCTTGAACTGGTCGGAGTTTGATAAAAATCGAACAGAGATTTAATTTTTCAATGCTGCCGTTTGGCATGTTTTTTTTTTAGCAAAAGTGACCCTAATTAAAACGAACGCTGACGGAGAATGAAAAGCAGCAGAGCCAAACGGTTTGCAGATTTGAGATCAGCAGGAGTTGCTCCTCCTTATGAGGTGAGTTGGAAGCAAATCTATTTTTTGATCTGAGCGAAAAAAAAGCGTGATACCCTCCCTTGGTATATTTATCGAAATTTCAAGTCAGCGTTATTACCCACCAGTTAATCCGAGGATTCCGATATTCTGGATTTTGAGTAAGGCCAATAAGAGCTTGAACTGGTCGGAGTTTGATAAGAATCGAACAGAGATTTAATTTTTCAATGCTGCCGTTCGGCATGTTTTTTTTTAGCAAAAGTGACCCTAATTAAAACGAACGCTGACGGAGAATGAGAAGCAGGAGAGCCAAACGGTTTGCAGATTTGAGATCAGCAGGAGTTGCTCCTCCTTATGAGGTGAGTTGGAAGCAAATCTATTTTTTGATCTGAGCGAAAAAAAAGCGTGATACCCTCCCTTGGTATATTTTTCGAAATTTCAAGTCAGCGTTATTACCCACCAGTTAATCCGAGGATTCCGATATTCTGGATTTTGAGTAAGGCCAATAAGAGCTTGAACTGCTCGGAGTTTGATAAGAATCGAACAGAGAGTTAATTTTTCAATGCTGCCGTTCGGCATGTTTTTTTTTAGCAAAAGTGACCCTAATTAAAACGAGCGCTGACGGAGAATGAAAAGCAGCAGAGCCAAACGGTTTGCAGATTTGAGATCAGCAGGAGTTGCTCCTCCTTATGAGGTGAGTTGGTAGCAAATCTATTTTTTGATCTGAGCGAAAAAAAAGCGTGATACCCTCCCTTGGTATATTTTTCGAAATTTCAAGTCAGCGTTATTACCCACCAGTTAATCCGAGGATTCCGATATTCTGGATTTTGAGTAAGGCCAATAAGAGCTTGAACTGCTCGGAGTTTGATAAGAATCGAACGGAGATTTAATTTTTCAATGCTGCCGTTTGGCATGTTTTTTTTTAGCAAAAGTGACCCTAATTAAAACGAACGCTGACGGAGAATGAAAAGCAGCAGAGCCAAACGGTTTGCAGATTTGAGATCAGCAGGAGTTGCTCCTCCTTATGAGGTGAGTTGGAAGCAAATATATTTTTTGATCTGAGCGAAAAAAAAGCGTGATACCCTGCCTTGGTATATTTTTCGAAATTTCAAGTCAGCGTTATTACCCACCAGTTAATCCGAGGATTCCGATATTCTGGATTTTGAGTAAGGCCAATAAGAGCTTGAACTGGTTGGAGTTTGATAAGAATCGAACAGAGATTTAATTTTCCAATGCTGCCGTTTGGCATGCTTTTTTTTAGCAAAAGTGACCCTAATTAAAACGAACGCTGACGCAGAATGAAAAGCAGCAGAGCCAAACGGTTTGCAGATTTGAGATCAGCAGGAGTTGCTCCTCCTTATGAGGTGAGTTGGAAGCAAATCTATTTTTTGATCTGAGCGAAAAAAAAGCGTGATACCCTCCCTTGGTATATTTTTCGAAATTTCAAGTCAGCGTTATTACCCACCAGTTAATCCGAGGATTCCGATATTCTGGATTTTGAGTAAGGCCAATAAGAGCTTGAACTGGTCGGAGTTTGATAAGAATCGAACAGAGATTTAATTTTTCAATGCTGCCGTTCGGCATGTTTTTTTTTAGCAAAAGTGACCCTAATTAAAACGAACGCTGACGGAGAATGAAAAGCAGCAGAGCCAAACGGTTTGCAGATTTGAGATCAGCAGGAGTTGCTCCTCCTTATGAGGTGAGTTGGAAGCAAATCTATTTTTTGATCTGAGCCAAAAAAAAGCGTGATACCCTCCCTTGGTATATTTTTAGAAATTTCAAGTCAGCGTTGTTACCCACCAGTTAATCCGAGGATTCCGATATTCTGGATTTTGAGTAAGGCCAATAAGAGCTTGAACTGGTCGGAGTTTGATAAGAATCGAACAGAGATTTAATTTTTCAATGCTGCCGTTTGGCATGTTTTTTTTTAGCAAAAGTGACCCTAATTAAAACGAACGCTGACGGAGAATGAAAAGCAGCAGAGCCAAAAGGTTTGCAGATTTGAGATCAGCAGGAGTTGCTCCTCCTTATGAGGTGAGTTGAAAGCAAATCTATTTTTTGATCTGAGCGAAAAAAAAGCGTGATACCCTGCCTTGGTATATTTTTCGAAATTTCAAGTCAGCGTTATTCCCCACCAGTTAATCCGAGGATTCCGATATTCTGGATTTTGAGTAAAGCCAATAAGAGCTTGAACTGGTTGGAGTTTGATAAGAATCGAACAGAGATTTAATTTTCCAATGCTGCCGTTTGGCATGGTTTTTTTTAGCAAAAGTGACCCTAATTAAAACGAACGCTGACGCAGAATGAAAAGCAGCAGAGCCAAACGGTTTGCAGATTTGAGATCAGCAGGAGTTGCTCCTCCTTATGAGGTGAGTTGGAAGCAAATCTATTTTTTGATATGAGCGAAAAAAAAGCGTGATACCCTCCCTTGGTATATTTTTCGAAATTTCAAGTCAGCGTTATTACCCACCAGTTAATCCGAGGATTCCGATATTCTGGATTTTGAGTAAGGCCAATAAGAGCTTGAACTGGTCGGAGTTTGATAAGAATCGAACAGAGATTTAATTTTTCAATGCTGCCGTTCGGCATGTTTTTTTTTAGCAAAAGTGACCCTAATTAAAACGAACGCTGACGGAGAATGAAAAGCAGCAGAGCCAAACGGTTTGCAGATTTGAGATCAGCAGGAGTTGCTCCTCCTTATGAGGTGAGTTGGTAGCAAATCTATTTTTTGATCTGAGCGAAAAAAAAGCGTGATACCCTCCCTTGGTATATTTTTCGAAATTTCAAGTCAGCGTTATTACCCACCAGTAAATCCGAGGATTCCGATATTCTGGATTTTGAGTAAGGCCAATAAGAGCTTAAACTGGTCGGAGTTTGATAAAAATCGAACAGAGATTTAATTTTTCAATGCTGCCGTTTGGCATGTTTTTTTTTAGCAAAAGTGACCCTAATTAAAACGAACGCTGACGGAGAATGAAAAGCAGCAGAGCCAAACGGTTTGCAGATTTGAGATCAGCAGGAGTTGCTCCTCCTTATGAGGTGAGTTGGAAGCAAATCTATTTTTTGATCTGAGCGAAAAAAAAGCGTGATACCCTCCCTTGGTATATTTATCGAAATTTCAAGTCAGCGTTATTACCCACCAGTTAATCCGAGGATTCCGATATTCTGGATTTTGAGTAAGGCCAATAAGAGCTTGAACTGGTCGGAGTTTGATAAGAATCGAACAGAGATTTAATTTTTCAATGCTGCCGTTCGGCATGTTTTTTTTTAGCAAAAGTGACCCTAATTAAAACGAACGCTGACGGAGAATGAGAAGCAGGAGAGCCAAACGGTTTGCAGATTTGAGATCAGCAGGAGTTGCTCCTCCTTATGAGGTGAGTTGGAAGCAAATCTATTTTTTGATCTGAGCGAAAAAAAAGCGTGATACCCTCCCTTGGTATATTTTTCGAAATTTCAAGTCTGCGTTATTACCCACCAGTTAATCCGAGGATTCCGATATTCTGGATTTTGAGTGAGGCCAATAAGAGCTTGAACTGCTCGGAGTTTGATAAGAATCGAACAGAGATTTAATTTTTCAATGCTGCCGTTTGGCATGTTTTTTTTTAGCAAAAGTGACCCTAATTAAAACGAACGCTGACGGAGAATGAAAAGCAGCAGAGCCAAACGGTTTGCAGATTTGAGATCAGCAGGAGTTGCTCCTCCTTATGAGGTGAGTTGGAAGCAAATCTATTTTTTGATCTGAGCGAAAAAAAAGCGTGATACCCTGCCTTGGTATATTTTTCGAAATTTCAAGTCAGCGTTATTACCCACCAGTTAATCCGAGGATTCCGATATTCTGGATTTTGAGTAAGGCCAATAAGAGCTTGAACTGGTTGGAGTTTGATAAGAATCGAACAGAGATTTAATTTTCCAATGCTGCCGTTTGGCATGGTTTTTTTTAGCAAAAGTGACCCTAATTAAAACGAACGCTGACGCAGAATGAAAAGCAGCAGAGCCAAACGGTTTGCAGATTTGAGATCAGCAGGAGTTGCTCCTCCTTATGAGGTGAGTTGGAAGCAAATCTATTTTTTGATCTGAGCGAAAAAAAAGCGTGATAAACTCCCTTGGTATATTTTTCGAAATTTCAAGTCAGCGTTATTACCCACCAGTTAATCCGAGGATTCCGATATTCTGGATTTTGAGTAAGGCCAATAAGAGCTTGAACTGGTCGGAGTTTGATAAGAATCGAACAGAGATTTAATTTTTCAATGCTGCCGTTCGGCATGTTTTTTTTTAGCAAAAGTGACCCTAATTAAAACGAACGCTGACGGAGAATAAAAAGCAGCAGAGCCAAACGGTTTGCAGATTTGAGATCAGCAGGAGTTGCTCCTCCTTATGAGGTGAGTTGGTAGCAAATCTATTTTTTGATCTGAGCGAAAAAAAAGCGTGATACCCTCCCTTGGTATATTTTTCGAAATTTCAAGTCAGCGTTATTACCCACCAGTTAATCCGAGGATTCCGATATTCTGGATTTTGAGTAAGGCCAATAAGAGCTTGAACTGGTTGGAGTTTGATAAGAATCGAACAGAGATTTAATTTTCCAATGCTGCCGTTTGGCATGCTTTTTTTTAGCAAAAGTGACCCTAATTAAAACGAACGCTGACGCAGAATGAAAAGCAGCAGAGCCAAACGGTTTGCAGATTTGAGATCAGCAGGAGTTGCTCCTCCTTATGAGGTGAGTTGGAAGCAAATCTATTTTTTGATCTGAGCGAAAAAAAAGCGTGATACCCTCCCTTGGTATATTTTTCGAAATTTCAAGTCAGCGTTATTACCCACCAGTTAATCCGAGGATTCCGATATTCTGGATTTTGAGTAAGGCCAATAAGAGCTTGAACTGGTCGGAGTTTGATAAGAATCGAACAGAGATTTAATTTTTCAATGCTGCCGTTCGGCATGTTTTTTTTTAGCAAAAGTGACCCTAATTAAAACGAACGCTGACGGAGAATGAAAAGCAGCAGAGCCAAACGGTTTGCAGATTTGAGATCAGCAGGAGTTGCTCCTCCTTATGAGGTGAGTTGGTAGCAAATCTATTTTTTGATCTGAGCGAAAAAAAAGCGTGATACCCTCCCTTGGTATATTTTTCAAAATTTCAAGTCAGCGTTATTACCCACCAGTAAATCCGAGGATTCCGATATTCTGGATTTTGAGTAAGGCCAATAAGAGCTTGAACTGGTCGGAGTTTGATAAAAATCGAACAGAGATTTAATTTTTCAATGCTGCCGTTTGGCATGTTTTTTTTTAGCAAAAGTGACCCTAATTAAAACGAACGCTGACGGAGAATGAAAAGCAGCAGAGCCAAACGGTTTGCAGATTTGAGATCAGCAGGAGTTGCTCCTCCTTATGAGGTGAGTTGGTAGCAAATCTATTTTTTGATCTGAGCGAAAAAAAAGCGTGATACCCTCCCTTGGTATATTTTTCGAAATTTCAAGTCAGCGTTATTACCCACCAGTAAATCCGAGGATTCCGATATTCTGGATTTTGAGTAAGGCCAATAAGAGCTTGAACTGGTCGGAGTTTGATAAAAATCGAACAGAGATTTAATTTTTCAATGCTGCCGTTTGGCATGTTTTTTTTTAGCAAAAGTGACCCTAATTAAAACGAACGCTGACGGAGAATGAAAAGCAGCAGAGCCAAACGGTTTGCAGATTTGAGATCAGCAGGAGTTGCTCCTCCTTATGAGGTGAGTTGGAAGCAAATCTATTTTTTGATCTGAGCGAAAAAAAAGTGTGATACCCTCCCTTGGTATATTTTTCGAAATTTCAAGTCAGCGTTATTACCCACCAGTTAATCCGAGGATTTGGATACTCTGGATTTTGAGTAAGGCCAATAAGAGCTTGAACTGGTCGGAGTTTGATAAGAATCGGACAGAGATTTAATTTTTCAATGCTGCCGTTCGGCATGTTTTTTTTTAGCAAAAGTGACCCTAATTAAAACGAGCGCTGACGGAGAATGAAAAGCAGGAGAGCCAAACGGTTTGCAGATTTGAGATCAGCAGGAGTTGCTCCTCCTTATGAGGTGAGTTGGAAGCAAATCTATTTTTTGATCTGAGCGAAAAAAAAGCGTGATACCCTCCCTTGGTATAGTTTTCGAAATTTCAAGTCAGCGTTATTACCCACCAGTTAATCCGAGGATTCCGATATTCTGGATTTTGAGTAAGGCCAATAAGAGCTTGAACTGGTCGGAGTTTGATAAGAATCGAACAGAGATTTAAATTTTCAATGCTGCCGTTTGGCATGTTTTTTTTTGGCAAAAGTGACCCTAATTAAAACGAACGCTGACGGAGAATGAAAAGCAGCAGAGCCAAACGGTTTGCAGATTTGAGATCAGCAGGAGTTGCTCCTCCTTATGAGGTGAGTTGGAAGCAAATCTATTTTTTGATCTGAGCGAAAAAAAAGCGTGATACCCTCCCTTGGTATATTTCTCGAAATTTCAAGTCAGCGTTATTACCCACCAGTTAATCCGAGGATTCCGATATTCTGGATTTTGAGTAAGGCCGATAAGAGCTTGAACTGGTTGGAGTTTGATAAGAATCGAACAGAGATTTAATTTTTCAATGCTGCCGTTTGGCATGTTTTTTTTTAGCAAAAGTGACCCTAATTAAAACGAACGCTGACGGAGAATGAAAAGCAGCAGAGCCAAACGGTTTGCAGATTTGAGATCAGCAGGAGTTGCTCCTCCTTATGAGGTGAGTTGGAAGCAAATCTATTTTTTGATCTGAGCGAAAAAAAAGCGTGATACCCTGCCTTGGTGTATTTTTCGAAATTTCAAGTCAGCGTTATTCCCCACCAGTTAATCCGAGGATTCCGATATTCTGGATTTTGAGTAAGGCCAATAAGAGCTTGAACTGGTTGGAGTTTGATAAGAATCGAACAGAGATTTAATTTTCCAATGCTGCCGTTTGGCATGGTTTTTTTTAGCAAAAGTGACCCTAATTAAAACGAACGGTGACGCAGAATGAAAAGCAGCAGAGCCAAACGGTTTGCAGATTTGAGATCAGCAGGAGTTGCTCCTCCTTATGAGGTGAGTTGGAAGCAACTCTATTTTTTTATCTGAGCGAAAAAAAAGCGTGATACCCTCCCTTGGTATATTTTTCGAAATTTCAAGTCAGCGTTATTACCCACCAGTTAATCCGAGGATTCCGATATTCTGGATTTTGAGTAAGGCCAATAAGAGCTTGAACTGGTCGGAGTTTGATAAGAATCGAACAGAGATTTAATTTTTCAATGCTGCCGTTCGGCATGTTTTTTTTTAGCAAAAGTGACCCTATTTAAAACGAACGCTGACGGAGAATGAAAAGCAGCAGAGCCAAACGGTTTGCAGATTTGAGATCAGCAGGAGTTGCTCCTCCTTATGAGGTGAGTTGGAAGCAAATCTATTTTTTGATCTGAGCGAAAAAAAAGCGTGATACCCTCCCTTGGTATATTTTTCGAAATTTCAAGTCAGCGTTATTACCCACCAGTAAATCCGAGGATTCCGATATTCTGGATTTTGAGTAAGGCCAATAAGAGCTTGAACTGGTCGGAGTTTGATAAGAATCGAACAGAGATTTAATTTTTCAATGCTGCCGTTTGGCATGTTTTTTTTTAGCAAAAGTGACCCTAATTAAAACGAACGCTGACGGAGAATGAAAAGCAGCAGAGCCAAACGGTTTGCAGATTTGAGATCAGCAGGAGTTGCTCCTCCTTATGAGGTGAGTTGGAAGCAAATCTATTTTTTGATCTGAGCGAAAAAAAAGCGTGATACCCTGCCTTGGTATATTTTTCGAAATTTCAAGTCAGCGTTATTACCCACCAGTTAATCCGAGGATTCCGATATTCTGGATTTTGAGTAAGGCCAATAAGAGCTTGAACTGGTTGGAGTTTGATAAGAATCGAACAGAGATTTAATTTTCCAATGCTGCCGTTTGGCATGGTTTTTTTTAGCAAAAGTGACCCTAATTAAAACGAACGCTGACGCAGAATGAAAAGCAGCAGAGCCAAACGGTTTGCAGATTTGAGATCAGCAGGAGTTGCTCCTCCTTATGAGGTGAGTTGGAAGCAAATCTATTTTTTGATCTGAGCGAAAAAAAAGCGTGATAAACTCCCTTGGTATATTTTTCGAAATTTCAAGTCAGCGTTATTACCCACCAGTTAATCCGAGGATTCCGATATTCTGGATTTTGAGTAAGGCCAATAAGAGCTTGAACTGGTCGGAGTTTGATAAGAATCGAACAGAGATTTAATTTTTCAATGCTGCCGTTCGGCATGTTTTTTTTTAGCAAAAGTGACCCTAATTAAAACGAACGCTGACGGAGAATAAAAAGCAGCAGAGCCAAACGGTTTGCAGATTTGAGATCAGCAGGAGTTGCTCCTCCTTATGAGGTGAGTTGGTAGCAAATCTATTTTTTGATCTGAGCGAAAAAAAAGCGTGATACCCTCCCTTGGTATATTTTTCGAAATTTCAAGTCAGCGTTATTACCCACCAGTTAATCCGAGGATTCCGATATTCTGGATTTTGAGTAAGGCCAATAAGAGCTTGAACTGGTTGGAGTTTGATAAGAATCGAACAGAGATTTAATTTTCCAATGCTGCCGTTTGGCATGCTTTTTTTTAGCAAAAGTGACCCTAATTAAAACGAACGCTGACGCAGAATGAAAAGCAGCAGAGCCAAACGGTTTGCAGATTTGAGATCAGCAGGAGTTGCTCCTCCTTATGAGGTGAGTTGGAAGCAAATCTATTTTTTGATCTGAGCGAAAAAAAAGCGTGATACCCTCCCTTGGTATATTTTTCGAAATTTCAAGTCAGCGTTATTACCCACCAGTTAATCCGAGGATTCCGATATTCTGGATTTTGAGTAAGGCCAATAAGAGCTTGAACTGGTCGGAGTTTGATAAGAATCGAACAGAGATTTAATTTTTCAATGCTGCCGTTCGGCATGTTTTTTTTTAGCAAAAGTGACCCTAATTAAAACGAACGCTGACGGAGAATGAAAAGCAGCAGAGCCAAACGGTTTGCAGATTTGAGATCAGCAGGAGTTGCTCCTCCTTATGAGGTGAGTTGGTAGCAAATCTATTTTTTGATCTGAGCGAAAAAAAAGCGTGATACCCTCCCTTGGTATATTTTTCAAAATTTCAAGTCAGCGTTATTACCCACCAGTAAATCCGAGGATTCCGATATTCTGGATTTTGAGTAAGGCCAATAAGAGCTTGAACTGGTCGGAGTTTGATAAAAATCGAACAGAGATTTAATTTTTCAATGCTGCCGTTTGGCATGTTTTTTTTTAGCAAAAGTGACCCTAATTAAAACGAACGCTGACGGAGAATGAAAAGCAGCAGAGCCAAACGGTTTGCAGATTTGAGATCAGCAGGAGTTGCTCCTCCTTATGAGGTGAGTTGGTAGCAAATCTATTTTTTGATCTGAGCGAAAAAAAAGCGTGATACCCTCCCTTGGTATATTTTTCGAAATTTCAAGTCAGCGTTATTACCCACCAGTAAATCCGAGGATTCCGATATTCTGGATTTTGAGTAAGGCCAATAAGAGCTTGAACTGGTCGGAGTTTGATAAAAATCGAACAGAGATTTAATTTTTCAATGCTGCCGTTTGGCATGTTTTTTTTTAGCAAAAGTGACCCTAATTAAAACGAACGCTGACGGAGAATGAAAAGCAGCAGAGCCAAACGGTTTGCAGATTTGAGATCAGCAGGAGTTGCTCCTCCTTATGAGGTGAGTTGGAAGCAAATCTATTTTTTGATCTGAGCGAAAAAAAAGTGTGATACCCTCCCTTGGTATATTTTTCGAAATTTCAAGTCAGCGTTATTACCCACCAGTTAATCCGAGGATTTGGATACTCTGGATTTTGAGTAAGGCCAATAAGAGCTTGAACTGGTCGGAGTTTGATAAGAATCGGACAGAGATTTAATTTTTCAATGCTGCCGTTCGGCATGTTTTTTTTTAGCAAAAGTGACCCTAATTAAAACGAGCGCTGACGGAGAATGAAAAGCAGGAGAGCCAAACGGTTTGCAGATTTGAGATCAGCAGGAGTTGCTCCTCCTTATGAGGTGAGTTGGAAGCAAATCTATTTTTTGATCTGAGCGAAAAAAAAGCGTGATACCCTCCCTTGGTATAGTTTTCGAAATTTCAAGTCAGCGTTATTACCCACCAGTTAATCCGAGGATTCCGATATTCTGGATTTTGAGTAAGGCCAATAAGAGCTTGAACTGGTCGGAGTTTGATAAGAATCGAACAGAGATTTAAATTTTCAATGCTGCCGTTTGGCATGTTTTTTTTTGGCAAAAGTGACCCTAATTAAAACGAACGCTGACGGAGAATGAAAAGCAGCAGAGCCAAACGGTTTGCAGATTTGAGATCAGCAGGAGTTGCTCCTCCTTATGAGGTGAGTTGGAAGCAAATCTATTTTTTGATCTGAGCGAAAAAAAAGCGTGATACCCTCCCTTGGTATATTTCTCGAAATTTCAAGTCAGCGTTATTACCCACCAGTTAATCCGAGGATTCCGATATTCTGGATTTTGAGTAAGGCCGATAAGAGCTTGAACTGGTTGGAGTTTGATAAGAATCGAACAGAGATTTAATTTTTCAATGCTGCCGTTTGGCATGTTTTTTTTTAGCAAAAGTGACCCTAATTAAAACGAACGCTGACGGAGAATGAAAAGCAGCAGAGCCAAACGGTTTGCAGATTTGAGATCAGCAGGAGTTGCTCCTCCTTATGAGGTGAGTTGGAAGCAAATCTATTTTTTGATCTGAGCGAAAAAAAAGCGTGATACCCTGCCTTGGTGTATTTTTCGAAATTTCAAGTCAGCGTTATTCCCCACCAGTTAATCCGAGGATTCCGATATTCTGGATTTTGAGTAAGGCCAATAAGAGCTTGAACTGGTTGGAGTTTGATAAGAATCGAACAGAGATTTAATTTTCCAATGCTGCCGTTTGGCATGGTTTTTTTTAGCAAAAGTGACCCTAATTAAAACGAACGGTGACGCAGAATGAAAAGCAGCAGAGCCAAACGGTTTGCAGATTTGAGATCAGCAGGAGTTGCTCCTCCTTATGAGGTGAGTTGGAAGCAACTCTATTTTTTTATCTGAGCGAAAAAAAAGCGTGATACCCTCCCTTGGTATATTTTTCGAAATTTCAAGTCAGCGTTATTACCCACCAGTTAATCCGAGGATTCCGATATTCTGGATTTTGAGTAAGGCCAATAAGAGCTTGAACTGGTCGGAGTTTGATAAGAATCGAACAGAGATTTAATTTTTCAATGCTGCCGTTCGGCATGTTTTTTTTTAGCAAAAGTGACCCTATTTAAAACGAACGCTGACGGAGAATGAAAAGCAGCAGAGCCAAACGGTTTGCAGATTTGAGATCAGCAGGAGTTGCTCCTCCTTATGAGGTGAGTTGGAAGCAAATCTATTTTTTGATCTGAGCGAAAAAAAAGCGTGATACCCTCCCTTGGTATATTTTTCGAAATTTCAAGTCAGCGTTATTACCCACCAGTAAATCCGAGGATTCCGATATTCTGGATTTTGAGTAAGGCCAATAAGAGCTTGAACTGGTCGGAGTTTGATAAGAATCGAACAGAGATTTAATTTTTCAATGCTGCCGTTTGGCATGTTTTTTTTTAGCAAAAGTGACCCTAATTAAAACGAACGCTGACGGAGAATGAAAAGCAGCAGAGCCAAACGGTTTGCAGATTTGAGATCAGCAGGAGTTCCTCCTCCTTATGAGGTGAGTTGGAAGCAAATCTATTTTTTGATCTGAGCGAAAAAAAAGCGTGATACCCTCCCTTGGTATATTTATCGAAATTTGAAGTCAGCGTTATTACCCACCAGTTAATCCGAGGATTCCGATATTCTGGATTTTGAGTAAGGCCAATAAGAGCTTGAACTGGTCGGAGTTTAATAAGAATCAAACAGAGATTTAATTTTTCAATGCTGCCGTTTGGCATGTTTTTTTTTAGCAAAAGTGACCCTAATTAAAACGAACGCTGACGGAGAATGAAAAGCAGCAGAGCCAAACGGTTTGCAGATTTGAGATCAGCAGGAGTTGCTCCTCCTTATGAGGTGAGTTGGATGCAAATCTATTTTTTGATCTGAGCGAAAAAAAAGCGTGATACCCTCCCTTGGTATATTTTTCGAAATTTCAAGTCAGCGTTATTACCCACCAGTTAATCCGAGGATTCCGATATTCTGGATTTTGAGTAAGGCCAATAAGAGCTTGAACTGGTCGGAGTTTGATAAGAATCGCACAGAGATTTAATTTTTCAATGCTGCCGTTTGGCATGTTTTTTTTAGCAAAAATGACCCTAATTAAAACGAACGCTGACGGAGAATGAAAAGCAGCAGAGCCAAACGGTTTGCAGATTTGAGATCAGCAGGAGTTGCTCCTCCTTATGAGGTGAGTTGGAAGCAAATCTATTTTTTGATCTGAGCGAAAAAAAAGCGTGATACCCTCCCTTGGTATATTTTTCGAAATTTCAAGTCAGTGTTATTACCCACCAGTTAATCCGAGGAGTCCAATATTCTGGATTTTGAGTAAGGCCTATAAGAGCTTGAACTGGTCGGAGTTTGATAAGAATCGAACAGAGATTTAATTTTTCAATGTGCCGTTTGGCATGTTTTTTTTAGCAAAAATGACCCTAATTAAAACGAACGCTGACGGAGAATGAAAAGCAGCAGAGCCAAACGGTTTGCAGATTTGAGATCAGCAGGAGTTGCTCCTCCTTATGAGGTGAGTTGGAAGCAAAACTATTTTTTGATCTGACCGAAAAAAAAACGTGATACCCTCCCTTGGTATATTTTTCGAAATTTCAAGTCAGCGTTATTACCCACCAGTTAATCCGATCATTCCGATATTCTGGATTTTGAGTAAGGCCAATAAGAGCTTGAACTGGTCGGAGTTTGATAAGAATCGAAAAGAGATTTAATTTTTCAATGCTGCCGTTTGACATGTTTTTTTTTAGCAAAAGTGACCCTAATTAAAACGAACGCTGACGGAGAATGAAAAGCAGCAGAGCCAAACGGTTTGCAGATTTGAGATCAGCAGGAGTTGCTCCTCCTTATGAGGTGAGTTGGAAGCAAATCTATTTTTTGATCTGAGCGAAAAAAAAGCGTGATACCCTCCCTTGGTATATTTATCGAAATTTCAAGTCAGCGTTGTTACCCACCAGTTAATCCGAGGATTCCGATATTCTGGATTTTGAGAAAGGCCAATAAGGGCTTGAACTGGTCGGAGTTTAATAAGAATCAAACAGAGATTTAATTTTTCAATGCTGCCGTTTGGCATGTTTTTTTTTAGCAAAAGTGACCCTAATTAAAACGAACGCTGACGGAGAATGAAAAGCAGCAGAGCCAAACGGTTTGCAGATTTGAGATCAGCAGGAGTTGCTCCTCCTTATGAGGTGAGTTGGTAGCAAATCTATTTTTTGATCTGAGCGAAAAAAAAGCGTGATACCCTCCCTTGGTATATTTTTCGAAATTTCAAGTCAGCGTTATTACCCACCAGTAAATCCGAGGATTCCGATATTCTGGATTTTGAGTAAGGCCAATAAGAGCTTGAACTGGTCGGAGTTTGATAAAAATCGAACAGAGATTTAATTTTTCAATGCTGCCGTTTGGCATGTTTTTTTTTAGCAAAAGTGACCCTAATTAAAACGAACGCTGACGGAGAATGAAAAGCAGCAGAGCCAAACGGTTTGCAGATTTGAGATCAGCAGGAGTTGCTCCTCCTTATGAGGTGAGTTGGAAGCAAATCTATTTTTTGATCTGAGCGAAAAAAAAGTGTGATACCCTCCCTTGGTATATTTTTCGAAATTTCAAGTCAGCGTTATTACCCACCAGTTAATCCGAGGATTTGGATACTCTGGATTTTGAGTAAGGCCAATAAGAGCTTGAACTGGTCGGAGTTTGATAAGAATCGGACAGAGATTTAATTTTTCAATGCTGCCGTTCGGCATGTTTTTTTTTAGCAAAAGTGACCCTAATTAAAACGAGCGCTGACGGAGAATGAAAAGCAGGAGAGCCAAACGGTTTGCAGATTTGAGATCAGCAGGAGTTGCTCCTCCTTATGAGGTGAGTTGGAAGCAAATCTATTTTTTGATCTGAGCGAAAAAAAAGCGTGATACCCTCCCTTGGTATAGTTTTCGAAATTTCAAGTCAGCGTTATTACCCACCAGTTAATCCGAGGATTCCGATATTCTGGATTTTGAGTAAGGCCAATAAGAGCTTGAACTGGTCGGAGTTTGATAAGAATCGAACAGAGATTTAAATTTTCAATGCTGCCGTTTGGCATGTTTTTTTTTGGCAAAAGTGACCCTAATTAAAACGAACGCTGACGGAGAATGAAAAGCAGCAGAGCCAAACGGTTTGCAGATTTGAGATCAGCAGGAGTTGCTCCTCCTTATGAGGTGAGTTGGAAGCAAATCTATTTTTTGATCTGAGCGAAAAAAAAGCGTGATACCCTCCCTTGGTATATTTCTCGAAATTTCAAGTCAGCGTTATTACCCACCAGTTAATCCGAGGATTCCGATATTCTGGATTTTGAGTAAGGCCGATAAGAGCTTGAACTGGTTGGAGTTTGATAAGAATCGAACAGAGATTTAATTTTTCAATGCTGCCGTTTGGCATGTTTTTTTTTAGCAAAAGTGACCCTAATTAAAACGAACGCTGACGGAGAATGAAAAGCAGCAGAGCCAAACGGTTTGCAGATTTGAGATCAGCAGGAGTTGCTCCTCCTTATGAGGTGAGTTGGAAGCAAATCTATTTTTTGATCTGAGCGAAAAAAAAGCGTGATACCCTGCCTTGGTGTATTTTTCGAAATTTCAAGTCAGCGTTATTCCCCACCAGTTAATCCGAGGATTCCGATATTCTGGATTTTGAGTAAGGCCAATAAGAGCTTGAACTGGTTGGAGTTTGATAAGAATCGAACAGAGATTTAATTTTCCAATGCTGCCGTTTGGCATGGTTTTTTTTAGCAAAAGTGACCCTAATTAAAACGAACGGTGACGCAGAATGAAAAGCAGCAGAGCCAAACGGTTTGCAGATTTGAGATCAGCAGGAGTTGCTCCTCCTTATGAGGTGAGTTGGAAGCAACTCTATTTTTTTATCTGAGCGAAAAAAAAGCGTGATACCCTCCCTTGGTATATTTTTCGAAATTTCAAGTCAGCGTTATTACCCACCAGTTAATCCGAGGATTCCGATATTCTGGATTTTGAGTAAGGCCAATAAGAGCTTGAACTGGTCGGAGTTTGATAAGAATCGAACAGAGATTTAATTTTTCAATGCTGCCGTTCGGCATGTTTTTTTTTAGCAAAAGTGACCCTATTTAAAACGAACGCTGACGGAGAATGAAAAGCAGCAGAGCCAAACGGTTTGCAGATTTGAGATCAGCAGGAGTTGCTCCTCCTTATGAGGTGAGTTGGAAGCAAATCTATTTTTTGATCTGAGCGAAAAAAAAGCGTGATACCCTCCCTTGGTATATTTTTCGAAATTTCAAGTCAGCGTTATTACCCACCAGTAAATCCGAGGATTCCGATATTCTGGATTTTGAGTAAGGCCAATAAGAGCTTGAACTGGTCGGAGTTTGATAAGAATCGAACAGAGATTTAATTTTTCAATGCTGCCGTTTGGCATGTTTTTTTTTAGCAAAAGTGACCCTAATTAAAACGAACGCTGACGGAGAATGAAAAGCAGCAGAGCCAAACGGTTTGCAGATTTGAGATCAGCAGGAGTTCCTCCTCCTTATGAGGTGAGTTGGAAGCAAATCTATTTTTTGATCTGAGCGAAAAAAAAGCGTGATACCCTCCCTTGGTATATTTATCGAAATTTGAAGTCAGCGTTATTACCCACCAGTTAATCCGAGGATTCCGATATTCTGGATTTTGAGTAAGGCCAATAAGAGCTTGAACTGGTCGGAGTTTAATAAGAATCAAACAGAGATTTAATTTTTCAATGCTGCCGTTTGGCATGTTTTTTTTTAGCAAAAGTGACCCTAATTAAAACGAACGCTGACGGAGAATGAAAAGCAGCAGAGCCAAACGGTTTGCAGATTTGAGATCAGCAGGAGTTGCTCCTCCTTATGAGGTGAGTTGGATGCAAATCTATTTTTTGATCTGAGCGAAAAAAAAGCGTGATACCCTCCCTTGGTATATTTTTCGAAATTTCAAGTCAGCGTTATTACCCACCAGTTAATCCGAGGATTCCGATATTCTGGATTTTGAGTAAGGCCAATAAGAGCTTGAACTGGTCGGAGTTTGATAAGAATCGCACAGAGATTTAATTTTTCAATGCTGCCGTTTGGCATGTTTTTTTTAGCAAAAATGACCCTAATTAAAACGAACGCTGACGGAGAATGAAAAGCAGCAGAGCCAAACGGTTTGCAGATTTGAGATCAGCAGGAGTTGCTCCTCCTTATGAGGTGAGTTGGAAGCAAATCTATTTTTTGATCTGAGCGAAAAAAAAGCGTGATACCCTCCCTTGGTATATTTTTCGAAATTTCAAGTCAGTGTTATTACCCACCAGTTAATCCGAGGAGTCCAATATTCTGGATTTTGAGTAAGGCCTATAAGAGCTTGAACTGGTCGGAGTTTGATAAGAATCGAACAGAGATTTAATTTTTCAATGTGCCGTTTGGCATGTTTTTTTTAGCAAAAATGACCCTAATTAAAACGAACGCTGACGGAGAATGAAAAGCAGCAGAGCCAAACGGTTTGCAGATTTGAGATCAGCAGGAGTTGCTCCTCCTTATGAGGTGAGTTGGAAGCAAAACTATTTTTTGATCTGACCGAAAAAAAAACGTGATACCCTCCCTTGGTATATTTTTCGAAATTTCAAGTCAGCGTTATTACCCACCAGTTAATCCGATCATTCCGATATTCTGGATTTTGAGTAAGGCCAATAAGAGCTTGAACTGGTCGGAGTTTGATAAGAATCGAAAAGAGATTTAATTTTTCAATGCTGCCGTTTGACATGTTTTTTTTTAGCAAAAGTGACCCTAATTAAAACGAACGCTGACGGAGAATGAAAAGCAGCAGAGCCAAACGGTTTGCAGATTTGAGATCAGCAGGAGTTGCTCCTCCTTATGAGGTGAGTTGGAAGCAAATCTATTTTTTGATCTGAGCGAAAAAAAAGCGTGATACCCTCCCTTGGTATATTTATCGAAATTTCAAGTCAGCGTTGTTACCCACCAGTTAATCCGAGGATTCCGATATTCTGGATTTTGAGAAAGGCCAATAAGGGCTTGAACTGGTCGGAGTTTAATAAGAATCAAACAGAGATTTAATTTTTCAATGCTGCCGTTTGGCATGTTTTTTTTTAGCAAAAGTGACCCTAATTAAAACGAACGCTGACGGAGAATGAAAAGCAGCAGAGCCAAACGGTTTGCAGATTTGAGATCAGCAGGAGTTGCTCCTCCTTATGAGGTGAGTTGGATGCAAATCTATTTTTTGATCTGAGCGAAAAAAAAGCGTGATACCCTCCCTTGGTATATTTTTCGAAATTTCAAGTCAGCGTTATTACCCACCAGTTAATCCGAGGATTCCGATATTCTGGATTTTGAGTAAGGCCAATAAGAGCTTGAACTGGTCGGAGTTTGATAAGAATCGCACAGAGATTTAATTTTTCAATGCTGCCGTTTGGCATGTTTTTTTTAGCAAAAATGACCCTAATTAAAACGAACGCTGACGGAGAATGAAAAGCAGCAGAGCCAAACAGTTTGCAGATTTGAGATCAGCAGGAGTTGCTCCTCCTTATGAGGTGAGTTGGAAGCAAATCTATTTTTTGATCTGAGCGAAAAAAAAGCGTGATACCCTCCCTTGGTATATTTTTCGAAATTTCAAGTCAGTGTTATTACCCACCAGTTAATCCGAGGAGTCCAATATTCTGGATTTTGAGTAAGGCCAATAAGAGCTTGAACTGGTCGGAGTTTGATAAGAATCGAACAGAGATTTAATTTTTCAATGCTGCTGTTTGGCATGTTTTTTTTAGCAAAAATGACCCTAATTAAAACGAACGCTGACGGAGAATGAAAAGCAGCAGAGCCAAACGGTTTGCAGATTTGAGATCAGCAGGAGTTGCTCCTCCTTATGAGGTGAGTTGGAAGCAAATCTATTTTTTGATCTGAGCGAAAAAAAAGCGTGATACCCTCCCTTGGTATATTTTTCGAAATTTCAAGTCAGCGTTATTACCCACCAGTTAATCCGATCATTCCGATATTCTGGATTTTGAGTAAGGCCAATAAGAGCTTGAACTGGTCGGAGTTTGATAAGAATCGAAAAGAGATTTAATTTTTCAATGCTGCCGTTTGGCATGTTTTTTTTTAGCAAAAGTGACCCTAATTAAAACGAACGCTGACGCAGAATGAAAAGCAGCAGAGCCAAACGGTTTGCAGATTTGAGATCAGCAGGAGTTGCTCCTCCTTATGAGGTGAGTTGGAAACAAATCTATTTTTTGATCTGAGCGAAAAAAAAACGTGATACCCTCCCTTGGTATATTTTTCGAAATTTCAAGTCAGCGTTATTACCCACCAGTTAATCCGAGGATTCCGATATTCTGGATTTTGAGTAAGGCCAATAAGAGCTTGAACTGGTCGGAGTTTGATAAGAATCGAACAGAGATTTAATTTTTCAATGCTGCCGTTCGGCATGTTTTTTTTTAGCAAAAGTGACCCTAATTAAAACGAACGCTGACGGAGAATGAAAAGCAGGAGAGCCAAACGGTTTGCAGATTTGAGATCAGCAGGAGTTGCTCCTCCTTATGAGGTGAGTTGGAAGCAAATCTATTTTTTGATCTGAGCGAAAAAAAAGCGTCATACCCTCCCTTGGTATATTTTTCGAAATTTCAAGTCAGCGTTATTACCCACCAGTTAATCCGAGGATTCCGATATTCTGGATTTTGAGTAAGGCCAATAAGAGCTTGAACTGGTCGGAGTTTGATAAGAATCGAACAGAGATTTAATTTTTCAATGCTGCCGTTTGGCATGTTTTTTTTTAGCAAAAGTGACCCTAATTAAAACGAACGCTGACGGAGAATGAAAAGCAGCAGAGCCAAACAGTTTGCAGATTTGAGATCAGCAGGAGTTGCTCCTCCTTATGAGGTGAGTTGGAAGCGAATTTATTTTTTGATCTGAGCGAAAAAAAGGCGTGATACCCTCCCTTGGTATATTTTTCGAAATTTCAAGTCAGCGTTATTACCCACCAGTTAATCCGAGGATTCCGATATTCTGGATTTTGAGTAAGGCCAATAAGAGCTTGAACTGGTCGGAGTTTGATAAGAATCGAACAGAGATTTAATTTTTCACTGCTGCCGTTTGGCATGTTTTTTTTTAGCAAAAGTGACCCTAATTAAAACGAACGCTGACGGAGAATGAAAAGCAGCAGAGCCAAACGGTTTGCAGATTTGAGATCAGCAGGAGTTGCTCCTCCTTATGAGGTGAGTTGGAAGCAAAACTATTTTTTGATCTGACCGAAAAAAAAGCGTGATACCCTCCCTTGGTATATTTTTCGAAATTTCAAGTCAGCGTTATTACCCACCAGTTAATCCGATCATTCCGATATTCTGGATTTTTTTAGTAAGGCCAATAAGAGCTTGAACTGGTCGGAGTTTGATAAGAATCGAAAAGAGATTTAATTTTTCTATGCTGCCGTTTGGCATGTTTTTTTTTAGCAAAAGTGACCCTAATTAAAACGAACGCTGACGGAGAATGAAAAGCAGCAGAGCCAAACGGTTTGCAGATTTGAGATCAGCAGGAGTTGCTCCTCCTTATGAGGTGAGTTGGAAGCAAATCTATTTTTTGATCTGAGCGAAAAAAAAGCGTGATACCCTCCCTTGGTATATTTTTCGAAATTTCAAGTCAGCGTTATTACCCACCAGTTAATCCGAGGAGTCCAATATTCTGGATTTTGAGTAAGGCCAATAAGAGCTTGAACTGGTCGGAGTTTGATAAGAATCGAACAGAGATTTAATTTTTCAATGCTGCCGTTTGGCATGTTTTTTTTTAGCAAAAGTGACCCTAATTAAAACGAACGCTGACGGAGAATGAAAAGCAGCAGAGCCAAACGGTTTGCAGATTTGAGATCAGCAGGAGTTGCTCCTCCTTATGAGGTGAGTTGGAAGCAAAACTATTTTTTGATTTGACCGAAAAAAAAGCGTGATACCCTCCCTTGGTATATTTTTCGAATTTTCAAGTCAGCGTTATTACCCACCAGTTAATCCGATCATTCCGATATTCTGGATTTTGAGTAAGGCCAATAAGAGCTTGAACTGGTCGGAGTTTGATAAGAATCGAAAAGAGATTTAATTTTTCAATGCTGCCGTTTGGCATGTTTTTTTTTAGCAAAAGTGACCCTAATTAAAACGAACGCTGACGGAGAATGAAAAGCAGCAGAGCCAAACGGTTTGCAGATTTGAGATCAGCAGGAGTTGCTCCTCCTTATGAGGTGAGTTGGAAGCAAATCTATTTTTTGATCTGAGCGAAAAAAAAGCGTGATACCCTCCCTTGGTATATTTTTCGAAATTTCAAGTCAGCGTTATTACCCACCAGTTAATCCGAGGATTCCGATATTCTGGATTTTGAGTAAGGCCAATAAGAGCTTGAACTGGTCGGAGTTTGATAAGAATCGAAAAGAGATTTAATTTTTCAATGCTGCCGTTTGGCATGTTTTTTTTTAGCAAAAGTGACCCTAATTAAAACGAACGCTGACGGAGAATGAAAAGCAGCAGAGCCAAACGGTTTGCAGATTTGAGATCAGCAGAAGTTGCTCCTCCTTATGAGGTGAGTTGGATGCAAATCCATTTTTTGATCTGAGCGAAAAAAATGCGTGATACCCTCCCTTGGTATATTTTTCGAAATTTCAAGTCAGCGTTATTACCCACCAGTTAATCCAATCATTCCGATATTCTGGATTTTGAGTAAGGCCAATAAGAGCTTGAACTGGTCGGAGTTTGATAAGAATCGAAAAGAGATTTAATTTTTCAATGCTGCCGTTTGGCATGTTTTTTTTTAGCAAAAGTGACCCTAATTAAAACGAACGCTGACGGAGAATGAAAAGCAGCAGAGCCAAACGGTTTGCAGATTTGAGATCAGCAGGAGTTGCTCCTCCTTATGAGGCGAGTTGGAAGCAAATCTATTTTTTGATCTGAGCGAAAAAAAAGCGTGATACCCTCCCTTGGTATATTTATCGAAATTTCAAGTCAGCGTTATTACCCACCAGTTAATCCGAGGATTCCGATATTCTGGATTTTGAGTAAGGCCAATAAGAGCTTGAACTGGTCGGAGTTTGATAAGAATCAAACAGAGATTTAATTTTTCAATGCTGCCGTTTGGCATGTTTTTTTTTAGCAAAAGTGACCCTAATTAAAACGAACGCTGACGGAGAATGAAAAGCAGCAGAGCCAAACGGTTTGCAGATTTGAGATCAGCAGGAGTTGCTCCTCCTTATGAGGTGAGTTGGAAGCAAATCTATTTTTTGATCTGAGCGAAAAAAAAGCGTGATACCCTCCCTTGGTATATTTTTCGAAATTTCAAGTCAGCGTTATTACCCACCAGTTAATCCGAGGATTCCGATATTCTGGATTTTGAGTAAGGCCAATAAGAGCTTGAACTGGTCGGAGTTTGATAAGAATCGAACAGAGATTTAATTATTCAATGCTGCCGTTTGGCATGTTTTTTTTTAGCAAAAGTGACCCTAATTAAAACGAACGCTGACGGAGAATGAAAAGCAGCAGAGCCAAACGGTTTGCAGATTTGAGATCAGCAGAAGTTGCTCCTCCTTATGAGGTGAGTTGGATGCAAATCTATTTTTTGATCTGAGCGAAAAAAAAGCGTGATACCCTCCCTTGGTATATTTTTCGAAATTTCAAGTCAGCGTTATTAGGTAAATTCGCGACCTTGGTATATATATTAAATAATCAATAAATAATCAATGGAAATCCCATTTTCATTGGGAAATCCAACTTGAATTCAAGTTGTCTCCCTATTACCAATGAGGAGATAATTCTAAGTTTCATGACATGAAACTTAGAATTATCTCTTCATTGGTGATATGGGGACAACTTGAATTCAAGTTGGATTCAGTTGGATTTTCTAATGAAAACGGGATTTCCATCGATTATTTATTGATTATTTAATATATATACCAAGGTCGCGAATTTACCTATTACCCACCAGTAAATCCGAGGATCCCGATATTCTGGATTTTGAGTAAGGCCAATAAGAGCTTGAACTGGTCGGAGTTTGATAAGAATCGAACAGAGATTTAATTTTTCAATGCTGCCGTTTGGCATGTTTTTTTTTAGCAAAAGTGACCCTAATTAAAACGAACGCTGACGGAGAATGAAAAGCAGCAGAGCCAAACGGTTTGCAGATTTGAGATCAGCAGGAGTTGCTCCTCCATATGAGGTGAGTTGGAAGCAAATCTATTTTTTGATCTGAGCGAAAAAAAAGCGTGATACCCTCCCTTGGTATATTTTTCGAAATTTCAAGTCAGCGTTATTACCCACCAGTTAATCCGAGGATTCCGATATTCTGGATTTTGAGTAAGGCCAATAAGAGCTTGAACTGGTCGGAGTTTGATAAGAATCGTACAGAGATTTAATTTTTCAATGCTGCTGTTTGGCATGTTTTTTTTTAGCAACAGTGACCCTAATTAAAACAAACGCTGACGGAGAATGAAAAGCAGCAGAGCCAAACGGTTTGCAGATTTGAGATCAGCAGGAGTTGCTCCTCCTTATGAGGTGAGTTGGAAGCAAATCTATTTTTTGATCTGAGCGAAAAAAAAGCGTGATACCCTCCCTTGGTATATTTTTCGTATTTCAAGTCAGCGTTATTACCCACCAGTTAATCCGAGGATTCCGATATTCTGGATTTTGAGTAAGGCCAGTAAGAGCTTGAACTGGTCGGAGTTTGATAAGAATCGAAACAAGATTTAATTTTTCAATGCTGACGTTTGGCATGTTTTTTTGAGCAAAAGTGACCCTAATTAAAACGAACGCTGACGGAGAATGAAAAGCAGCAGAGCCAAACGGTTTGCAGATTTGAGATCAGCAGGAGTTGCTCCTCCTTATGAGGTGAGTTGGAAGCAAATCTATTTTTTGATCTGAGCGAAAAAAAAGCGTGATACCCTCCCTTGGTATATTTTTCGAAATTTCAAGTCAGCGTTATTACCCACCAGTTAATCCGAGGATTCCGATATTCTGGATTTTGAGTAAGGCCAATAAGAGCTTGAATTGGTCGGAGTTTGATAACAATCGAACAGAGATTTAATTTTTCAATGCTGCCGTTCGGCATGTTTTTTTTTAGCAAAAGTGACCCTAATTAAAACGAACGCTGACGGAGAATGAACAGCAGCAGAGCCAAACGGTTTGCAGATTTGAAATCAGCAGGAGTTGCTCCTCCTTATGAGATGAGTTGGAAGCAAATCTATTTTTTGATCTGAGCGAAAAAAAAGCGTGATACCCTCCCTTGGTATATTTTTCGAAATTTCAAGTCAGCGTTATTACCCACCAGTTAATCCGAGGATTCCGATATTCTGGATTTTGAGTAAGGCCAATAAGAGCTTGAACTGGTCGGAGTTTGATAAGAATCGAACAGAGATTTAATTTTTCAATGCTGCCGTTTGGCATGTTTTTTTTTAGCAAAAGTGACCCTAATTAAAACGAACGCTGACGGAGAATGAAAAGCAGCAGAGCCAAACGGTTTGCAGATTTGAGATCAGCAGGAGTTGCTCCTCCTTATGAGGTGAGTTGGAAGCAAATCTATTTTTTGATCTGAGCGAAAAAAAAGCGTGATACCCTCCCTTGCTATATTTTTCGAAATTTCAAGTTAGCGTTATTACCCACCAGTTAATCCGAGGATTCCGATATTCTGGATTTTGAGTAAGGCCAATAAGAGCTTGAACTGGTCGGAGTTTGATAAGAATTGAACAGAGATTTAATTTTTCAATGCTGCCGTTTGGCATGTTTTTTTTTAGCAAAAGTGACCCTAATTAAAACGAACGCTGACGGAGAATGAAAAGCAGCAGAGCCAAACAGTTTGCAGATTTGAGATCAGCAGGAGTTGCTCCTCCTTATAAGGTGAGTTGGAAGCAAATCTATTTTTTGATCTGAGCGAAAAAAAAGCGTGATACCCTCCCTTGGTATATTTTTCGAAATTTCAAGTCAGCGTTATTACCCACCAGTTAATCCGAGGATTCCGATATTCTGGATTTTGAGTAAGGCCAATAAGAGCTCGAACTGGTCGGAGTTTGATAAGAATCAAAAAGAGATTTAATTTTTCAATGCTGCCGTTTGGCATGTTTTTTTTTAGCAAAAGTGACCCTAATTAAAACGAACGCTGACGGAGAATGAAAAGCAGCAGAGCCAAACGGTTTGCAGATTTGAGATCAGCAGGAGTTGCTCCTCCTTATGAGGTGAGTTGGAAGCAAATCTATTTCTTAATCTGAACGAAAAAAAAACGTGATACCTTCCCTTGGTATATTTTTCGAAATTTCAAGTCAGCGTTATTACCCACCAGTTAATCCGAGGATTCCGATATTCTGGATTTTGAGTAAGGCCAATAAGAGCTTGAACTGGTCGGAGTTTGATAAGAATCGTACAGAGATTCAATTTTTCAATGCTGCTGTTTGGCATGTTTTTTTTTAGCAACAGTGACCCTAATTAAAACGAACGCTGACGGAGAATGAAAAGCAGCAGAGCCAACAGTTTGCAGATTTGAGATCAGCAGGAGTTGCTCCTCCTTATGAGGTGAGTTGGAAGCAAATCTATTTTTTGATCTGACCCAAAAAAAAGCGTGATACCCTCCCTTGGTATATTTTTCGAAATTTCAAGTCAGCGTTATTACCCACCAGTTAATCCGAGGATTCCGATATTCTGGATTTTGAGTAAGGCCAATAAGAGCTTGAACTGGTCAGAGTTTGATAAGAATCGAACAGAGATTTAATTTTTCATTGCTGCCGTTTGCCATGTTTATTTTTAGCAAAAGTGACCCTAATTAAAACAAACGCTGACGGAGAATGAAAAGCAGCAGAGCCAAACGGTTTGCAGATTTGAGATCAGCAGGAGTTGCTCCTCCTTATGAGGTGAGTTGGAAGCAAATCTATTTTTTGATCTGAGCGAAAAAAAAGCGTGATACCCTCCCTTGGTATATTTTTCGAAATTTCAAGTCAGCGTTATTACCCACCAGTTAATCCGAGGATTCCGATATTCTGGATTTTGAGTAAGGCCAATAAGAGCTTGAACTGGTCGGAGTTTGATAAGAATCGAAACAAGATTTAATTTTTCAATGCTGACGTTTGGCATGTTTTTTTGAGCAAAAGTGACCCTAATTAAAACGAACGCTGACGGAGAATGAAAAGCAGCAGAGCCAAACGGTTTGCAGATTTGAGATCAGCAGGAGTTGCTCCTCCTTATGAGGTGAGTTGGAAGCAAATCTATTTTTTGATCTGAGCGAAAAAAAAGCGTGATACCCTCCCTTGGTATATTTTTCGAAATTTCAAGTCGGCGTTATTACCCACCAGTTAATCCGAGGATTCCGATATTCTGGATTTTGAGTAAGGCCAATAAGAGCTTGAACTGGTCGGAGTTTGATAAGAATCGAACAGAGATTTAATTTTTCAATGCTGCCGTTCGGCATGTTTTTTTTTAGCAAAAGTGACCCTAATTAAAACGAACGCTGACGGAGAATGAAAAGCAGCAGAGCCAAACGGTTTGCAGATTTGAAATCAGCAGGAGTTGCTCCTCCTTATGAGATGAGTTGGAAGCAAATCTATTTTTTGATCTGAGCCAAAAAAAAGCGTGATACCCTCCCTTGCTATATTTTTCGAAATTTCAAGTCAGCGTTATTACCCACCAGTTAATCCGAGGATTCCGATATTCTGGATTTTGAGTAAGGCCAATAAGAGCTCGAACTGGTCGGAGTTTGATAAGAATCGAACAGAGATTTAATTTTTCAATGCTGCCGTTTGGCATGTTTTTTTGAGCAAAAGTGACCCTAATTAAAACGAACGCTGACGGAGAATGAAAAGCAGCAGAGCCAAACGGTTTGCAGATTTGAGATCAGCAGGAGTTGTTCCTCCTTATGAGGTGAGTTGGAAGCAAAACTATTTTTTGATCTGAGCGAAAAAAAAGCGTGATACCCTCCCTTGGTATATTTTTCGAAATTTCAAGTCAGCGTTATTACCCACCAGTTAATCCGAGGATTCCGATATTCTGGATTTTGAGTAAGGCCAATAAGAGCTTGAACTGGTCGGAGTTTGATAAGAATCGAAACAAGATTTAATTTTTCAATGCTGACGTTTGGCATGTTTTTTTGAGCAAAAGTGACCCTAATTAAAACGAACGCTGACGGAGAATGAAAAGCAGCAGAGCCAAACGGTTTGCAGATTTAAGATCAGCAGGAGTTGCTCCTCCTTATGAGGTGAGTTGGAAGCAAATCTATTTTTTGATCTGAGCGAAAAAAAAGCGTGATACCCTCCCTTGGTATATTTTTCGAAATTTCAAGTCAGCGTTATTACCCACCAGTTAATCCGAGGATTCCGATATTCTGGATTTTGAGTAAGGCCAATAAGAGCTTGAACTGGTCGGAGTTTGATAAGAATCGAACAGAGATTTAATTTTTCAATGCTGCCGTTTGGCATGTTTTTTTTTAGCAAAAGTGACCCTAATTAAAACGAACGCTGACGGAGAATGAAAAGCAGCAGAGCCAAACGGTTTGCAGATTTGAGATCAGCAGGAGTTGCTCCTCCTTATGAGGTGAGTTGGAAGCAAATCTATTTTTTGATCTGAGCGAAAAAAAAGCGTGATACCCTCCCTTGCTATATTTTTCGAAATTTCAAGTCAGCGTTATTACCCACCAGTTAATCCGAGGATTCCGATATTCTGGATTTTGAGTAAGGCCAATAAGAGCTTGAACTGGTCGGAGTTTGATAAGAATTGAACAGAGATTTAATTTTTCAATGCTGCCGTTTGGCATGTTTTTTTTAGCAAAAGTGACCCTAATTAAAACGAACGCTGACGGAGAATGAAAAGCAGCAGAGCCAAACGGTTTGCAGATTTGAGATCAGCAGGAGTTGCTCCTCCTTATAAGGTGAGTTGGAAGCAAATCTATTTTTTGATCTGAGCGAAAAAAAAGCGTGATACCCTCCCTTGGTATATTTTTCGAAATTTCAAGTCAGCGTTATTACCCACCAGTTGATCCGAGGATTCCGATATTCTGGATTTTGAGTAAGGCCAATAAGAGCTCGAACTGGTCGGAGTTTGATAAGAATCGAAAAGAGATTTAATTTTTCAATGCTGCCGTTTGGCATGTTTTTTTTTAGCAAAAGTGACCCTAATTAAAACGAACGCTGACGGAGAATGAAAAGCAGCAGAGCCAAACGGTTTGCAGATTTGAGATCAGCAGGAGTTGCTCCTCCTTATGAGGTGAGTTGGAAGCAAATCTATTTTTTAATCTGAGCGAAAAAAAAGCGTGATACCTTCCCTTGGTATATTTTTCGAAAATTTCAAGTCAGCGTTATTACCCACCAGTTAATCCGAGGATTCCGATATTCTGGATTTTGAGTAAGGCCAATAAGAGCTTGAACTGGTCGGAGTTTGATAAGAATCGTACAGAGATTTAATTTTTCAATGCTGCTGTTTGGCATGTTTTTTTTTAGCAACAGTGACCCTAAATAAAACGAACGCTGACGGAGAATGAAAAGCAGCAGAGCCAAACGGTTTGCAGATTTGAGATCAGCAGGAGTTGCTCCTCCTTATGAGGTGAGTTGGAAGCAAATCTATTTTTTGATCTGAGCCAAAAAAAAGTGTGATACCCTCCCTTGGTATATTTTTCGAAATTTCAAGTCAGCGTTATTACCCACCAGTTAATCCGAGGATTCCGATATTCTGGATTTTGAGTAAGGCCAATAAGAGCTTGAACTGGTCGGAGTTTGATAAGAATCGAACAGAGATTTAATTTTTCAATGCTGCCGTTTGGCATGTTTTTTTGAGCAAAAGTGACCCTAATTAAAACGAACGCTGACGGAGAATGAAAAGCAGCAGAGCCAAACGGTTTGCAGATTTGAAATCAGCAGGAGTTGCTCCTCCTTATGAGATGAGTTGGAAGCAAATCTATTTTTTGATCTGAGCGAAAAAAAAGCGTGATACCCTCCCTTGGTATATTTTTCGAAATTTCAAGTCAGCGTTATTACCCACCAGTTAATCCGAGGATTCCGATATTCTGGATTTTGAAGAAGGCCAATAAGAGCTTGAACTGGTCGGAGTTTGATCAGAATCGAACAGAGATTTAATTTTTCAATGCTGCAGTTTGGCATGTTTTTTTTTTAGCAAAAGTCACCCTAATTAAAACGAACGCTGACGGAGATTGAAAAGCAGCAGAGCCAAACGGTTTGCAGATTTGAGATCAGCAGGAGTTGCTCCTCCTTATGAGGTGAGTTGGAAGCAAATCTATTTTTTGATCTGAGCGAAAAAAAGCGTGATACCCTCCATTGGTGTATTTTTCGAAATTTCAAGTCAGCGTTATTACCCACCAGTTAATCCGAGGATTCCGATAATCTGGATTTTGAGTAAGGCCAATAAGAGCTTGAACTGGTAGGAGTTTGATAAGAATCGTACAGAGATTTAATTTTTCAATGCTGCTGTTTGGCATGTTTTTTTTTAGCAACAGTGACCCTAATTAAAACGAACGCTGACGGAGAATGAAAAGCAGCAGAGCCAAACGGTTTGCAGATTTGAGATCAGCAGGAGTTGCTCCTCCTTATGAGGTGAGTTGGAAGCAAATCTATTTTTTGATCTGAGCGAAAAAAAAGCGTGATACCCTCCCTTGGTATATTTTTCGAAATTTCAAGTCAGCGTTATTACCCACCAGTTAATCCGAGGATTCCGATATTCTGGATTTTGAGTAAGGCCAATAAGAGCTTGAACTGGTCGGAGTTTGATAAGAATCGAACAGAGATTTAATTTTTCAATGCTGCCGTTTGCCATGTTTTTTTTTAGCAAAAGTGACCCTAATTAAAACAAACGCTGACGGAGAATGAAAAGCAGCAGAGCCAAACGGTTTGCAGATTTGAGATCAGCAGGAGTTGCTCCTACTTACGAGGTGAGTTGGAAGCAAATCTATTTTTTGATCTGAGCGAAAAAAAAGCGTGATACCCTCCCTTGGTATATTTTTCGAAATTTCAAGTCAGCGTTATTACCCACCAGTTAATCCGAGGATTCCGATATTCTGGATTTTGAGTAAGGCCCATAAGAGCTTGAACTGGTCGGAGTTTGATAAGAATCGAACAGAGATTTAATTTTTCAATGCTGCCGTTTGGCATGTTTTTTTTTAGCAAAAGTGACCCTAATTAAAACGAACGCTGACGGAGAATGAAAAACAGCAGAGCCAAACGGTTTGCAGATTTGAGATCAGCAGGAGTTGCTCCTCCTTATGAGGTGAGTTGGAAGCAAATCTATTTTTTGATCTGAGCGAAAAAAAAGCGTGATACCCTCCCTTGCTATATTTTTCGAAATTTCAAGTCAGCGTTATTACCCACCAGTTAATCCGAGGATTCCGATATTCTGGATTTTGAGTAAGGCCAATAAGAGCTTGAACTGGTCGGAGTTTGATAAGAATTGAACAGAGATTTTATTTTTCAATGCTGCCGTTTGGCATGTTTTTTTTTAGCAAAAGTGACCCTAATTAAAACGAACGCTGACGGAGAATGAAAAGCAGCAGAGCCAAACGGTTTGCAGATTTGAGATCAGCAGGAGTTGCTCCTCCTTATAAGGTGAGTTGGAAGCAAATCTATTTTTTGATCTGAGCGAAAAAAAAGCGTGATACCCTCCCTTGGTATATTTTTCGAAATTTCAAGTCAGCGTTATTACCCACCAGTTAATCTGAGGATTCCGATCTTCTGGATTTTGAGTAAGGCCAATAAGAGCTCGAACTGGTCGGAGTTTGATAAGAATCGAAAAGAGATTTAATTTTTCAATGCTGCCGTTTGGCATGTTTTTATTTAGCAAAAGTGACCCTAATTAAAACGAACGCTGACGGAGAATGAAAAGCAGCAGAGCCAAACGGTTTGCAGATTTGAGATCAGCAGGAGTTGCTCCTCCTTATGAGGTGAGTTGGAAGCAAATCTATTTTTTAATCTGAGCGAAAAAAAAGCGTGATACCTTCCCTTGGTATATTTTTCGAAATTTCAAGTCAGCGTTATTACCCACCAGTTATTCCGAGGATTCCGATATTCTGGATTTTGAGTAAGGCCAATAAGAGCTTGAACTGGTCGGAGTTTGATAAGAATCGTACAGAGATTTAATTTCTCAATGCTGCTGTTTGGCTTGTTTTTTTTAGCAACAGTGACCCTAATTAAAACGAACGCTGACGGAGAATGAAAAGCAGCAGAGCCAAACGGTTTGCAGATTTGAGATCAGCAGGAGTTGCTCCTCCTTATGAGGTGAGTTGGAAGCAAATCTATTTTTTGATCTGAGCCAAAAAAACGCGTGATACCCTCCCTTGGTATATTTTTCGAAATTTCAAGTCAGCGTTATTACCCACCAGTTAATCCGAGGATTCCGATATTCTGGATTTTGAGTAAGGCCAATAAGAGCTTGAACTGGTCGGAGTTTGATAAGAATCGAACAGAGATTTAATTTTTCAATGCTGCCGTTTGGCATGTTTTTTTGAGCAAAAGTGACCCTAATTAAAACGAACGCTGACGGAGAATGAAAAGCAGCAGAGCCAAACGGTTTGCAGATTTGAGATCAGCAGGAGTTGCTCCTCCTTATGAGGTGAGTTGGAAGCAAATCTATTTTTTGATCTGAGCGAAAAAAAAGCGTGATACCCTCCCTTGGTATATTTTTCGAAATTTCAAGTCAGCGTTATTACCCACCAGTTAATCCGAGGATTCCGATATTCTGGATTTTGAAGAAGGCCAATAAGAGCTTGAACTGGTCGGAGTTTGATCAGAATCGAACAGAGATTTAATTTTTCAATGCTGCAGTTTGGCATGTTTTTTTTTTAGCAAAAGTGACCCTAATTAAAACGAACGCTGACGGAGATTGAAAAGCAGCAGAGCCAAACGGTTTGCAGATTTGAGATCAGCAGGAGTTGCTCCTCCTTATGAGGTGAGTTGGAAGCAAATCTATTTTTTTTATCTGAGCGAAAAGAAAGCGTGATACCCTCCATTGGTGTATTTTTCGAAATTTCAAGTCAGCGTTATTACCCACCAGTTAATCCGAGGATTCCGATATTCTGGATTTTGAGTAAGGCCAATAAGAGCTTGAACTGGTAGGAGTTTGATAAGAATCGTACAGAGATTTAATTTTTCAATGCTGCTGTTTGGCATGTTTTTTTTTAGCAACAGTGACCCTAATTAAAACGAACGCTGACGGAGAATGAAAAGCAGCAGAGCCAAACGGTTTGCAGATTTGAGATCAGCAGGAGTTGCTCCTCCTTATGAGGTGAGTTGGAAGCAAATCTATTTTTTGATCTGAGCGAAAAAAAAGCGTGATACCCTCCCTTGGTATATTTTTCGAAATTTCAAGTCAGCGTTATTACCCACCAGTTAATCCGAGGATTCCGATATTCTGGATTTTGAGTAAGGCCAATAAGAGCTTGAACTGGTCGGAGTTTGATAAGAATCGAAACAAGATTTAATTTTTCAATGCTGACGTTTGGCATGTTTTTTTGAGCAAAAGTGACCCTAATTAAAACGAACGCCGACGCAGAATGAAAAGCAGCAGAGCCAAACGGTTTGCAGATTTAAGATCAGCAGGAGTTGCTCCTCCTTATGAGGTGAGTTGGAAGCAAATCTATTTTTTGATCTGAGCGAAAAAAAAGCGTGATACCCTCCCTTGGTATATTTTTCGAAATTTCAAGTCAGCGTTATAACCCACCAGTTTATCCGAGGATTCCGATATTCTGGATTTTGAGTAAGGCCAATAAGAGCTTGAACTGGTCGGAGTTTGATAAGAATCGAACAGAGATTTAATTTTTCAATGCTGCCGTTTGCCATGTTTTTTTTTAGCAAAAGTGACCCTAATTAAAACAAACGCTGACGGAGAATGAAAAGCAGCAGAGCCAAACGGTTTGCAGATTTGAGATCAGCAGGAGTTGCTCCTACTTATGAGGTGAGTTGGAAGCAAATCTATTTTTTGATCTGAGCGAAAAAAAAGCGTGATACCCTCCCTTGGTATATTTTTCGAAATTTCAAGTCAGCGTTATTACCCACCAGTTAATCTGAGGATTCCGATATTCTGGATTTTGAGTAAGGCCAATAAGAGCTCGAACTGGTCGGAGTTTGATAAGAATCGAAAAGAGATTTAATTTTTCAATGCTGCCGTTTGGCATGTTTTTATTTAGCAAAAGTGACCCTAATTAAAACGAACGCTGACGGAGAATGAAAAGCAGCAGAGCCAAACGGTTTGCAGATTTGAGATCAGCAGGAGTTGCTCCTCCTTATGAGGTGAGTTGGAAGCAAATCTATTTTTTAATCTGAGCGAAAAAAAAGCGTGATACCTTCCCTTGGTATATTTTTCGAAATTTCAAGTCAGCGTTATTACCCACCAGTTATTCCGAGGATTCCGATATTCTGGATTTTGAGTAAGGCCAATAAGAGCTTGAACTGGTCGGAGTTTGATAAGAATTGTACAGAGATTTAATTTCTCAATGCTGCTGTTTGGCTTGTTTTTTTTAGCAACAGTGACCCTAATTAAAACGAACGCTGACGGAGAATGAAAAGCAGCAGAGCCAAACGGTTTGCAGATTTGAGATCAGCAGGAGTTGCTCCTCCTTATGAGGTGAGTTGGAAGCAAATCTATTTTTTGATCTGAGCCAAAAAAACGCGTGATACCCTCCCTTGGTATATTTTTCGAAATTTCAAGTCAGCGTTATTACCCACCAGTTAATCCGAGGATTCCGATATTCTGGATTTTGAGTAAGGCCAATAAGAGCTTGAACTGGTCGGAGTTTGATAAGAATCGAACAGAGATTTAATTTTTCAATGCTGCCGTTTGGCATGTTTTTTTGAGCAAAAGTGACCCTAATTAAAACGAACGCTGACGGAGAATGAAAAGCAGCAGAGCCAAACGGTTTGCAGATTTGAGATCAGCAGGAGTTGCTCCTCCTTATGAGGTGAGTTGGAAGCAAATCTATTTTTTGATCTGAGCGAAAAAAAAGCGTGATACCCTCCCTTGGTATATTTTTCGAAATTTCAAGTCAGCGTTATTACCCACCAGTTAATCCGAGGATTCCGATATTCTGGATTTTGAAGAAGGCCAATAAGAGCTTGAACTGGTCGGAGTTTGATCAGAATCGAACAGAGATTTAATTTTTCAATGCTGCAGTTTGGCATGTTTTTTTTATAGCAAAAGTGACCCTAATTAAAACGAACGCTGACGGAGATTGAAAAGCAGCAGAGCCAAACGGTTTGCAGATTTGAGATCAGCAGGAGTTGCTCCTCCTTATGAGGTGAGTTGGAAGCAAATCTATTTTTTTTATCTGAGCGAAAAAAAAGCGTGATACCCTCCATTGGTGTATTTTTCGAAATTTCAAGTCAGCGTTATTACCCACCAGTTAATCCGAGGATTCCGATATTCTGGATTTTGAGTAAGGCCAATAAGAGCTTGAACTGGTAGGAGTTTGATAAGAATCGTACAGAGATTTAATTTTTCAATGCTGCTGTTTGGCATGTTTTTTTTTAGCAACAGTGACCCTAATTAAAACGAACGCTGACGGAGAATGAAAAGCAGCAGAGCCAAACGGTTTGCAGATTTGAGATCAGCAGGAGTTGCTCCTCCTTATGAGGTGAGTTGGAAGCAAATCTATTTTTTAATCTGAGCGAAAAAAAAGCGTGATACCCTCCCTTGGTATATTTTTCGAAATTTCAAGTCAGCGTTATTACCCACCAGTTAATCCGAGGATTCCGATATTCTGGATTTTGAGTAAGGCCAATAAGAGCTTGAACTGGTCGGAGTTTGATAAGAATCGAAACAAGATTTAATTTTTCAATGCTGACGTTTGGCATGTTTTTTTGAGCAAAAGTGACCCTAATTAAAACGAACGCTGACGCAGAATGAAAAGCAGCAGAGCCAAACGGTTTGCAGATTTAAGATCAGCAGGAGTTGCTCCTCCTTATGAGGTGAGTTGGAAGCAAATCTATTTTTTGATCTGAGCGAAAAAAAAGCGTGATACCCTCCCTTGGTATATTTTTCGACATTTCAAGTCAGCGTTATAACCCACCAGTTTATCCGAGGATTCCGATATTCTGGAATTTGAGTAAGGCCAATAAGAGCTTGAACTGGTCGGAGTTTGATAAGAATCGAACAGAGATTTAATTTTTCAATGCTGCCGTTTGCCATGTTTTTTTTTAGCAAAAGTGACCCTAATTAAAACAAACGCTGACGGAGAATGAAAAGCAGCAGAGCCAAACGGTTTGCAGATTTGAGATCAGCAGGAGTTGCTCCTACTTATGAGGTGAGTTGGAAGCAAATCTATTTTTTGATCTGAGCGAAAAAAAAGCGTGATACCCTCCCTTGGTATATTTTTCGAAATTTCAAGTCAGCGTTATTACCCACCAGTTAATCCGAGGATTCCGATATTCTGGATTTTGAGTAAGGCCAATAAGAGCTTGAACTGGTCGGAGTTTGATAAGAATCGAACAGAGATTTCATTTTTCAATGCTGCCGTTTGGCATGTTTTTTTTTAGCAAAAGTGACCCTAATTAAAACGAACGCTGACGGAGAATGAATAACAGCAGAGCCAAACGGTTTGCAGATTTGAGATCAGCAGGAGTTGCTCCTCCTTATGAGGTGAGTTGGAAGCAAATCTATTTTTTGATCTGAGCGAAAAAAAAGCGTGATACCCTCCCTTGCTATATTTTTCGAAATTTCAAGTCAGCGTTATTACCCACCAGTTAATCCGAGGATTCCGATATTCTGGATTTTGAGTAAGGCCAATAAGAGCTTGAACTGGTCGGAGTTTGATAAGAATTGAACAGAGATTTTATTTTTCAATGCTGCCGTTTGGCATGTTTTTTTTTAGCAAAAGTGACCCTAATTAAAACGAACGCTGACGGAGAATGAAAAGCAGCAGAGCCAAACGGTTTGCAGATTTGAGATCAGCAGGAGTTGCTCCTCCTTATAAGGTGAGTTGGAAGCAAATCTATTTTTTGATCTGAGCGAAAAAAAAGCGTGATACCCTCCCTTGGTATATTTTTCGAAATTTCAAGTCAGCGTTATTACCCACCAGTTAATCCGAGGATTCCGATATTCTGGATTTTGAGTAAGGCCAATAAGAGCTCGAACTGGTCGGAGTTTGATAAGAATCGAAAAGAGATTTAATTTTTCAATGCTGCCGTTTGGCATGTTTTTATTTAGCAAAAGTGACCCTAATTAAAACGAACGCTGACGGAGAATGAAAAGCAGCAGAGCCAAACGGTTTGCAGATTTGAGATCAGCAGGAGTTGCTCCTCCTTATGAGGTGAGTTGGAAGCAAATCTATTTTTTAATCTGAGCGAAAAAAAAGCGTGATACCTTCCCTTGGTATATTTTTCGAAATTTCAAGTCAGCGTTATTACCCACCAGTTATTCCGAGGATTCCGATATTCTGGATTTTGAGTAAGGCCAATAAGAGCTTGAACTGGTCGGAGTTTGATAAGAATCGTACAGAGATTTAATTTCTCAATGCTGCTGTTTGGCATGTTTTTTTTTAGCAACAGTGACCCTAATAAAAACGAACGCTGACGGAGAATGAAAAGCAGCAGAGCCAAACGGTTTGCAGATTTGAGATCAGCAGGAGTTGCTCCTCCTTATGAGGTGAGTTGGAAGCAAATCTATTTTTTAATCTGAGCGAAAAAAAAGCGTGATACCCTCCCTTGGTATATTTTTCGAAATTTCAAGTCAGCGTTATTACCCACCAGTTAATCCGAGGATTCCGATATTCTGGATTTTGAGTAAGGCCAATAAGAGCTTGAACTGGTCGGAGTTTGATAAGAATCGAAACAAGATTTAATTTTTCAATGCTGACGTTTGGCATGTTTTTTTGAGCAAAAGTGACCCTAATTAAAACGAACGCTGACGCAGAATGAAAAGCAGCAGAGCCAAACGGTTTGCAGATTTAAGATCAGCAGGAGTTGCTCCTCCTTATGAGGTGAGTTGGAAGCAAATCTATTTTTTGATCTGAGCGAAAAAAAAGCGTGATACCCTCCCTTGGTATATTTTTCGACATTTCAAGTCAGCGTTATAACCCACCAGTTTATCCGAGGATTCCGATATTCTGGAATTTGAGTAAGGCCAATAAGAGCTTGAACTGGTCGGAGTTTGATAAGAATCGAACAGAGATTTAATTTTTCAATGCTGCCGTTTGCCATGTTTTTTTTTAGCAAAAGTGACCCTAATTAAAACAAACGCTGACGGAGAATGAAAAGCAGCAGAGCCAAACGGTTTGCAGATTTGAGATCAGCAGGAGTTGCTCCTACTTATGAGGTGAGTTGGAAGCAAATCTATTTTTTGATCTGAGCGAAAAAAAAGCGTGATACCCTCCCTTGGTATATTTTTCGAAATTTCAAGTCAGCGTTATTACCCACCAGTTAATCCGAGGATTCCGATATTCTGGATTTTGAGTAAGGCCAATAAGAGCTTGAACTGGTCGGAGTTTGATAAGAATCGAACAGAGATTTCATTTTTCAATGCTGCCGTTTGGCATGTTTTTTTTTAGCAAAAGTGACCCTAATTAAAACGAACGCTGACGGAGAATGAAAAACAGCAGAGCCAAACGGTTTGCAGATTTGAGATCAGCAGGAGTTGCTCCTCCTTATGAGGTGAGTTGGAAGCAAATCTATTTTTTGATCTGAGCGAAAAAAAAGCGTGATACCCTCCCTTGCTATATTTTTCGAAATTTCAAGTCAGCGTTATTACCCACCAGTTAATCCGAGGATTCCGATATTCTGGATTTTGAGTAAGGCCAATAAGAGCTTGAACTGGTCGGAGTTTGATAAGAATTGAACAGAGATTTTATTTTTCAATGCTGCCGTTTGGCATGTTTTTTTTTAGCAAAAGTGACCCTAATTAAAACGAACGCTGACGGAGAATGAAAAGCAGCAGAGCCAAACGGTTTGCAGATTTGAGATCAGCAGGAGTTGCTCCTCCTTATAAGGTGAGTTGGAAGCAAATCTATTTTTTGATCTGAGCGAAAAAAAAGCGTGATACCCTCCCTTGGTATATTTTTCGAAATTTCAAGTCAGCGTTATTACCCACCAGTTAATCCGAGGATTCCGATATTCTGGATTTTGAGTAAGGCCAATAAGAGCTCGAACTGGTCGGAGTTTGATAAGAATCGAAAAGAGATTTAATTTTTCAATGCTGCCGTTTGGCATGTTTTTATTTAGCAAAAGTGACCCTAATTAAAACGAACGCTGACGGAGAATGAAAAGCAGCAGAGCCAAACGGTTTGCAGATTTGAGATCAGCAGGAGTTGCTCCTCCTTATGAGGTGAGTTGGAAGCAAATCTATTTTTTAATCTGAGCGAAAAAAAAGCGTGATACCTTCCCTTGGTATATTTTTCGAAATTTCAAGTCAGCGTTATTACCCACCAGTTATTCCGAGGATTCCGATATTCTGGATTTTGAGTAAGGCCAATAAGAGCTTGAACTGGTCGGAGTTTGATAAGAATCGTACAGAGATTTAATTTCTCAATGCTGCTGTTTGGCATGTTTTTTTTTAGCAACAGTGACCCTAATAAAAACGAACGCTGACGGAGAATGAAAAGCAGCAGAGCCAAACGGTTTGCAGATTTGAGATCAGCAGGAGTTGCTCCTCCTTATGAGGTGAGTTGGAAGCAAATCTATTTTTTGATCTGAGCCAAAAAAACGCGTGATACCCTCCCTTGGTATATTTTTCGAAATTTCAAGTCAGCGTTATTACCCACCAGTTAATCCGAGGATTCCGATATTCTGGATTTTGAGTAAGGCCAATAAGAGCTTGAACTGGTCGGAGTTTGATAAGAATCGAACAGAGATTTAATTTTTCAATGCTGCCGTTTGGCATGTTTTTTTGAGCAAAAGTGACCCTAATTAAAACGAACGCTGACGGAGAATGAAAAGCAGCAGAGCCAAACGGTTTGCAGATTTGAGATCAGCAGGAGTTGCTCCTCCTTATGAGGTGAGTTGGAAGCAAATCTATTTTTTGATCTGAGCGAAAAAAAAGCGTGATACCCTCCCTTGGTATATTTTTCGAAATTTCAAGTCAGCGTTATTACCCACCAGTTAATCCGAGGATTCCGATATTCTGGATTTTGAAGAAGGCCAATAAGAGCTTGAACTGGTCGGAGTTTGATCAGAATCGAACAGAGATTTAATTTTTCAATGCTGCCGTTTGGCATGTTTTTTTGAGCAAAAGTGACCCTAATTGAAACGAACGCTGACGGAGAATGAAAAGCAGCAGAGCCAAACGGTTTGCAGATTTGAGATCAGCAGGAGTTGCTCCTCCTTATGAGGTGAGTTGGAAGCAAATCTATTTTTTGATCTGAGCGAAAAAAAAGCGTGATACCCTCCCTTGGTATATTTTTCGAAATTTCAAGTCAGCGTTATTACCCACCAGTTAATCCGAGGATTCCGATATTCTGGATTTTGAGTAAGGCCAATAAGAGCTTGAACTGGTCGGAGTTTGATAAGAATCGAACAGAGATTTCATTTTTCAATGCTGCCGTTTGGCATGTTTTTTTTTAGCAAAAGTGACCCTAATTAAAACGAACGCTGACGGAGAATGAAAAACAGCAGAGCCAAACGGTTTGCAGATTTGAGATCAGCAGGAGTTGCTCCTCCTTATGAGGTGAGTTGGAAGCAAATCTATTTTTTGATCTGAGCGAAAAAAAAGCGTGATACCCTCCCTTGCTATATTTTTCGAAATTTCAAGTCAGCGTTATTACCCACCAGTTAATCCGAGGATTCCGATATTCTGGATTTTGAGTAAGGCCAATAAAAGCTTGAACTGGTCGGAGTTTGATAAGAATTGAACAGAGATTTTATTTTTCAATGCTGCCGTTTGGCATGTTTTTTTTTAGCAAAAGTGACCCTAATTAAAACGAACGCTGACGGAGAATGAAAAGCAGCAGAGCCAAACGGTTTGCAGATTTGAGATCAGCAGGAGTTGCTCCTCCTTATAAGGTGAGTTGGAAGCAAATCTATTTTTTGATCTGAGCGAAAAAAAAGCGTGATACCCTCCCTTGGTATATTTTTCGAAATTTCAAGTCAGCGTTATTACCCACCAGTTAATCCGAGGATTCCGATATTCTGGATTTTGAGTAAGGCCAATAAGAGCTCGAACTGGTCGGAGTTTGATAAGAATCGAAAAGAGATTTAATTTTTCAATGCTGCCGTTTGGCATGTTTTTATTTAGCAAAAGTGACCCTAATTAAAACGAACGCTGACGGAGAATGAAAAGCAGCAGAGCCAAACGGTTTGCAGATTTGAGATCAGCAGGAGTTGCTCCTCCTTATGAGGTGAGTTGGAAGCAAATCTATTTTTTAATCTGAGCGAAAAAAAAGCGTGATACCTTCCCTTGGTATATTTTTCGAAATTTCAAGTCAGCGTTATTACCCACCAGTTATTCCGAGGATTCCGATATTCTGGATTTTGAGTAAGGCCAATAAGAGCTTGAACTGGTCGGAGTTTGATAAGAATCGTACAGAGATTTAATTTCTCAATGCTGCTGTTTGGCATGTTTTTTTTTAGCAACAGTGACCCTAATAAAAACGAACGCTGACGGAGAATGAAAAGCAGCAGAGCCAAACGGTTTGCAGATTTGAGATCAGCAGGAGTTGCTCCTCCTTATGAGGTGAGTTGGAAGCAAATCTATTTTTTGATCTGAGCCAAAAAAACGCGTGATACCCTCCCTTGGTATATTTTTCGAAATTTCAAGTCAGCGTTATTACCCACCAGTTAATCCGAGGATTCCGATATTCTGGATTTTGAGTAAGGCCAATAAGAGCTTGAACTGGTCGGAGTTTGATAAGAATCGAACAGAGATTTAATTTTTCGATGCTGCCGTTTGGCATGTTTTTTTGAGCAAAAGTGACCCTAATTAAAACGAACGCTGACGGAGAATGAAAAGCAGCAGAGCCAAACGGTTTGCAGATTTGAGATCAGCAGGAGTTGCTCCTCCTTATGAGGTGAGTTGGAAGCAAATCTATTTTTTGATCTGAGCGAAAAAAAAGCGTGATACCCTCCCTTGGTATATTTTTCGAAATTTCAAGTCAGCGTTATTACCCACCAGTTAATCCGAGGATTCCGATATTCTGGATTTTGAAGAAGGCCAATAAGAGCTTGAACTGGTCGGAGTTTGATCAGAATCGAACAGAGATTTAATTTTTCAATGCTGCCGTTTGGCATGTTTTTTTGAGCAAAAGTGACCCTAATTGAAACGAACGCTGACGGAGAATGAAAAGCAGCAGAGCCAAACGGTTTGCAGATTTGAGATCAGCAGGAGTTGCTCCTCCTTATGAGGTGAGTTGGAAGCAAATCTATTTTTTGATCTGAGCGAAAAAAAAGCGTGATACCCTCCCTTGGTATATTTTTCGAAATTTCAAGTCAGCGTTATTACCCACCAGTTAATCCGAGGATTCCGATATTCTGGATTTTGAAGAAGGCCAATAAGAGCTTGAACTGGTCGGAGTTTGATCAGAATCGAACAGAGATTTAATTTTTCAATGCTGCCGTTTGGCATGTTTTTTTTTAGCAAAAGTGACCCTAATTAAAACGAACGCTGACGGAGATTGAAAAGCAGCAGAGCCAAACGGTTTGCAGATTTGAGATCAGCAGGAGTTGCTCCTCCTTATGAGGTGAGTTGGAAGCAAATCAATTTTTTGATCTGAGCGAAAAAAAAGCGTGATATTGGTATATTTTTCGAAATTTCAAGTCAGCGTTATTACCCACCAGTTAATCCGAGGATTCTGATATTTTGGATTTTGAGTAAGGCCAATCAGAGCTTGAACTGGTCGGAGTTTGATAAGAATCGAACAGAGATTTAATTTTTCAATGCTGCCGTTTGGCATGTTTTTTTTAGCAAAAGTGACCCTAATTAAAACGAACGCTGACGGAGAATGAAAACCGGCAGAGCCAAACGGTTTGCAGATTTTAGATCAGCAGGAGTTGCTCCTCCTTATGAGGTGAGTTGGAAGCAAATCTATTTTTTGATCTGAGCGAAAAAAAAGCGTGATACCCTCCCTTGGTATATTTTTCGAAATTTCAAGTCAGCGTTATAACCCACCAGTTTATCCGAGGATTCCGATATTCTGGATTTTGAGTAAGGCCAATAAGAGCTTGAACTGGTCGGAGTTTGATAAGAATCGAACAGAGATTTAATTTTTCAATGCTGCCGTTTGGCATGTTTTTTTTAGCAAAAGTGACCCTAATTAAAACGAACGCTGACGGAGAATGAAAAGCAGCAGAGCCAAACGGTTTGCACATTTGAGATCAGCAGGAGTTGCTCCTCCTTATGAGGTGAGTTGGAAGCAAATCTATTTTTTGATCTGAGCGAAAAAAAAGCGTGATACCCTCCCTTGGTATATTTTTCGAAATTTCAAGTCAGCGTTATTACCCACCAGTTAATCCGAGGATTCCGATATTCTGGATTTTGAGTAAGGCCAATAAGAGCTTGAACTGGTCGGAGTTTGATAAGAATCAAACAGAGATTTAATTTTTCAATGCTGCCGTTTGGCATGTTTTTTTTGAGCAAAAGTGACCCTACTTAAAACGAACGCTGACGGAGAATGAAAAGCAGCAGAGCCAAACGGTTTGCAGATTTGAGATCAGCAGGAGTTGCTCCTCCTTATGAGGTGAGTTGGAAGCAAATCTATTTTTTGATCTGAGAGAAAAAAAAGCGTGATACCCTCCCTTGGTATATTTTTCGAAATTTCAAGTCAGCGTTATTACCCACCAGTTAATCCGAGGATTCTGATATTCTGGATTTTGAGTAAGGCCAATAAGAGCTTGAACTGGTCGGAGTTTAATAAGAATCGAACAGAGATTTAATTTTTCAATGCTGCCGTTTGGCATGTTTTTTTTTAGCAAAAGTGACCCTAATTAAAACGAACGCTGACGGAGAATGAAAAGCAGCAGAGCCAAACGGTTTGCAGATTTGAGATCAGCAGGAGTTGCTCCTCCTTATGAGGTGAGTTGGAAGCAAATCTATCTTTTGATCTGAGCGAAAAAAAAGCGTGATACCCTCCCTTGGTATATTTTTCGAAATTTCAAGTCAGCGTTATTACCCACCAGTTAATCCGAGGATTCTGATATTCTGGATTTTGAGTAAGGCCAATAAGAGCTTGAACTGGTCGGAGTTTGATAAGAATCGAACAGAGATTTAATTTTTCAATGCTGCCGTTTGGCATGTTTTTTTTTGCAAAAGTGACCCTAATTAAAACGAACGCTGACGGAGAATGAAAAGCAGCAGAGCCAAACGGTTTGCAGATTTGAGATCAGCAGGAGTTGCTCCTCCTTATGAGGTGAGTTGGAAGCAAATCTATTTTTTGATCTGAGCGGAAAAAAAAGCGTGATACCCTCCCTTGGTATGTTTTTCGAAATTTCAAGTCAGCATTATAACCCACCAGTTTATCCGAGGATTCCGATATTCTGGATTTTGAGTAAGGCCAATAAGAGCTTGAACTGGTCGGAGTTTGATAAGAATCGAACAGAGATTTAATTTTTCAATGCTGCCGTTTGGCATGTTTTTTTTAAGCAAAAGTGACCCTAATTAAAACGAACGCTGACGGAGAATGAAAAGCAGCAGAGCCAAACGGTTTGCAGATTTGAGATCAGCAGGAGTTGCTCCTCCTTATGAGGTGAGTTGGAAGCAAATCTATTTTTTAATCTGAACGAAAAAAAAGCGTGATACCTTCCCTTGGTATATTTTTCGAAATTTCAAGTCAGCGTTATTACCCACCAGTTAATCCGAGGATTCCGATATTCTGGATTTTGAGTAAGGCCAATAAGAGCTTGAACTGGTCGGAGTTTGATAAGAATCGTACAGAGATTCAATTTTTCAATGCTGCTGTTTGGCATGTTTTTTTTTAGCAACAGTGACCCTAAATAAAACGAACGCTGACGGAGAATGAAAAGCAGCAGAGCCAAACGGTTTGCAGATTTGAGATCAGCAGGAGTTGCTCCTCCTTATGAGGTGAGTTGGAAGCAAATCTATTTTTTGATCTGACCCAAAAAAAAGCGTGATACCCTCCCTTGGTATATTTTTCGAAATTTCAAGTCAGCGTTATTACCCACCAGTTAATCCGAGGATTCCGATATTCTGGATTTTGAGTAAGGCCAATAAGAGCTTGAACTGGTCGGAGTTTGATAAGAATCGAACAGAGATTTAATTTTTCAATGCTGCCGTTTGGCATGTTTTTTTTTAGCAAATGTGACCCTGATTAAAACGAAAGCTGACGGAGAATGAAAAGCAGCAGAGCCAAACGGTTTGCAGATTTGGGATCAGCAGGAGTTGCTCCTCCTTATGACGTGAGTTGGAAGCAAATCTATTTTTTGATCTGAGCGAAAAAAAGCATGATACCCTCCCTTGGTATATTTTTCGAAATTTCAAGTCAGCGTTATTACCCACCAGTTAATCCGAGGATTCCGATATTCTGGATTTTGAGTAAGGCCAATAAGAGCTTGAACTGGTCGGAGTTTGATAAGAATCGAACAGAGATTTAATTTTTCAATGCTGCCGTTTGGCATGTTTTTTTTTAGCAAAAGTGACCCTAATTTAAACGAACGCTGACGGAGAATGAAAAACAGCAGAGCCAAACGGTTTGCACATTTGAGATCAGCAGGAGTTGCTCCTCCTTATGAGGTGAGTTGGAAGCAAATCTATTTTTTGATCTGAGCGAAAAAAAAGCGTGATACCCTCCCTTGGTATATTTTTCGAAATTTCAAGTCAGCGTTATTACCCACCAGTTAATCCGAGGATTCCGATATTCTGGATTTTGAGTAAGGCCAATAAGAGCTTGAACTGGTCGGAGTTTAATAAGAATCGAACAGAGATTTCATTTTTCAATGCTGCCGTTTGGCATGTTTTTTTTTAGCAAAAGTGACCCTAATTAAAACGAACGCTGACGGAGAATGAAAAACAGCAGAGCCAAACGGTTTGCAGATTTGAGATCAGCAGGAGTTGCTCCTCCTTATGAGGTGAGTTGGAAGCAAATCTATTTTTTGATCTGAGCGAAAAAAAAGCGTGATACCCTCCCTTGCTATATTTTTCGAAATTTCAAGTCAGCGTTATTACCCACCAGTTAATCCGAGGATTCCGATATTCTGGATTTTGAGTAAGGCCAATAAAAGCTTGAACTGGTCGGAGTTTGATAAGAATTGAACAGAGATTTTATTTTTCAATGCTGCCGTTTGGCATGTTTTTTTTTAGCAAAAGTGACCCTAAGTAAAACGAACGCTGACGGAGAATGAAAAGCAGCAGAGCCAAACGGTTTGCAGATTTGAGATCAGCAGGAGTTGCTCCTCCTTATGAGGTGAGTTGGAAGCAAATCTATTTTTTAATCTGAGCGAAAAAAAAGCGTGATACCTTCCCTTGGTATATTTTTCGAAATTTCAAGTCAGCGTTATTACCCACCAGTTATTCCGAGGATTCCGATATTCTGGATTTTGAGTAAGGCCAATAAGAGCTTGAACTGGTCGGAGTTTGATAAGAATCGTACAGAGATTTAATTTCTCAATGCTGCTGTTTGGCATGTTTTTTTTTAGCAACAGTGACCCTAATAAAAACGAACGCTGACGGAGAATGAAAAGCAGCAGAGCCAAACGGTTTGCAGATTTGAGATCAGCAGGAGTTGCTCCTCCTTATGAGGTGAGTTGGAAGCAAATCTATTTTTTGATCTGAGCCAAAAAAACGCGTGATACCCTCCCTTGGTATATTTTTCGAAATTTCAAGTCAGCGTTATTACCCACCAGTTAATCCGAGGATTCCGATATTCTGGATTTTGAGTAAGGCCAATAAGAGCTTGAACTGGTCGGAGTTTGATAAGAATCGAACAGAGATTTAATTTTTCGATGCTGCCGTTTGGCATGTTTTTTTGAGCAAAAGTGACCCTAATTAAAACGAACGCTGACGGAGAATGAAAAGCAGCAGAGCCAAACGGTTTGCAGATTTGAGATCAGCAGGAGTTGCTCCTCCTTATGAGGTGAGTTGGAAGCAAATCTATTTTTTGATCTGAGCGAAAAAAAAGCGTGATACCCTCCCTTGGTATATTTTTCGAAATTTCAAGTCAGCGTTATTACCCACCAGTTAATCCGAGGATTCCGATATTCTGGATTTTGAAGAAGGCCAATAAGAGCTTGAACTGGTCGGAGTTTGATCAGAATCGAACAGAGATTTAATTTTTCAATGCTGCCGTTTGGCATGTTTTTTTGAGCAAAAGTGACCCTAATTGAAACGAACGCTGACGGAGAATGAAAAGCAGCAGAGCCAAACGGTTTGCAGATTTGAGATCAGCAGGAGTTGCTCCTCCTTATGAGGTGAGTTGGAAGCAAATCTATTTTTTGATCTGAGCGAAAAAAAAGCGTGATACCCTCCCTTGGTATATTTTTCGAAATTTCAAGTCAGCGTTATTACCCACCAGTTAATCCGAGGATTCCGATATTCTGGATTTTGAAGAAGGCCAATAAGAGCTTGAACTGGTCGGAGTTTGATCAGAATCGAACAGAGATTTAATTTTTCAATGCTGCCGTTTGGCATGTTTTTTTTTAGCAAAAGTGACCCTAATTAAAACGAACGCTGACGGAGATTGAAAAGCAGCAGAGCCAAACGGTTTGCAGATTTGAGATCAGCAGGAGTTGCTCCTCCTTATGAGGTGAGTTGGAAGCAAATCAATTTTTTGATCTGAGCGAAAAAAAAGCGTGATATTGGTATATTTTTCGAAATTTCAAGTCAGCGTTATTACCCACCAGTTAATCCGAGGATTCTGATATTTTGGATTTTGAGTAAGGCCAATCAGAGCTTGAACTGGTCGGAGTTTGATAAGAATCGAACAGAGATTTAATTTTTCAATGCTGCCGTTTGGCATGTTTTTTTTAGCAAAAGTGACCCTAATTAAAACGAACGCTGACGGAGAATGAAAACCGGCAGAGCCAAACGGTTTGCAGATTTTAGATCAGCAGGAGTTGCTCCTCCTTATGAGGTGAGTTGGAAGCAAATCTATTTTTTGATCTGAGCGAAAAAAAAGCGTGATACCCTCCCTTGGTATATTTTTCGAAATTTCAAGTCAGCGTTATAACCCACCAGTTTATCCGAGGATTCCGATATTCTGGATTTTGAGTAAGGCCAATAAGAGCTTGAACTGGTCGGAGTTTGATAAGAATCGAACAGAGATTTAATTTTTCAATGCTGCCGTTTGGCATGTTTTTTTTAGCAAAAGTGACCCTAATTAAAACGAACGCTGACGGAGAATGAAAAGCAGCAGAGCCAAACGGTTTGCAGATTTAAGATCAGCAGGAGTTGCTCCTCCTTATGAGGTGAGTTGGAAGCAAATCTATTTTTGATCTGAGCGAAAAAAAAGCGTGATACCCTCCCTTGGTATATTTATCGAAATTTCAAGTCAGCGTTACTACCCACCAGTTAATCCGAGGATTCCGATATTCTGGATTTTGAGTAAGGCCAATAAGAGCTTGAACTGGTCGGAGTTTGATAAGAATCGAACAGAGATTTAATTTTTCAATGCTGCCGTTTGGCAGGTTTTTTTTTAGCAAAAGTGACCCTAATTAAAACGAACGCTGACGGAGAATGAAAAGCAGCAGAGCCAAACGGTTTGCAGATTTGAGATCAGCAGGAGTTGCTCCTCCTTATGAGGTGAGTTGGAAGCAAACCTATTTTTTGATCTGAGCGAAAAAAAAGCGTGATACCCTCCCTTGGTATATTTATCGAAATTTCAAGTCAGCGTGATTACCCACCAGTTAATCCGAGGATTCCGATATTCCGGATTTTGAGTAAGGCCAATAAGAGCTTGAACTGGTCGGAGTTTGATAAGAATCGAACAGAGATTTAATTTTTCAATGCTGCCGTTTGGCATGTTTTTTTTTAGCAAAAGTGACCCTAATTAAAACGAACGCTGACGGAGAATGAAAAGCAGCAGAGCCAAACGGTTTGCAGATTTGAGATCAGCAGGAGTTGCTCCTCCTTATGAGGTGAGTTGGAAGCAAATCTATTTTTTGATCTGAGCGAAAAAAAGCGTGATACCCTCCCTTGGTATATTTTTCGAAATTTCAAGTCAGCGTTATTACCCACCAGTTAATCCGAGGATTCCGATATTCTGGATTTTGAGTAAGGCCAATAAGAGCTTGAACTGGTCGGAGTTTGATAAGAATCGAACAGAGATTTAATTTTTCAATGCTGCCGTTTGGCATGTTTTTTTTTAGCAAATGTGACCCTGATTAAAACGAAAGCTGACGGAGAATGAAAAGCAGCAGAGCCAAACGGTTTGCAGATTTGGGATCAGCAGGAGTTGCTCCTCCTTATGACGTGAGTTGGAAGCAAATCTATTTTTTGATCTGAGCGAAAAAAAGCATGATACCCTCCCTTGGTATATTTTTCGAAATTTCAAGTCAGCGTTATTACCCACCAGTTAATCCGAGGATTCCGATATTCTGGATTTTGAGTAAGGCCAATAAGAGCTTGAACTGGTCGGAGTTTGATAAGAATCGAACAGAGATTGAATTTTTCAATGCTGCCGTTTGGCATGTTTTTTTTTAGCAAAAGTGACCCTAATTTAAACGAACGCTGACGGAGAATGAAAAACAGCAGAGCCAAACGGTTTGCACATTTGAGATCAGCAGGAGTTGCTCCTCCTTATGAGGTGAGTTGGAAGCAAATCTATTTTTTGATCTGAGCGAAAAAAAAGCGTGATACCCTCCCTTGGTATATTTTTCGAAATTTCAAGTCAGCGTTATTACCCACCAGTTAATCCGAGGATTCCGATATTCTGGATTTTGAGTAAGGCCAATAAGAGCTTGAACTGGTCGGAGTTTGATAAGAATCAAACAGAGATTTAATTTTTCAATGCTGCCGTTTGGCATGTTTTTTTTGAGCAAAAGTGACCCTACTTAAAACGAACGCTGACGGAGAATGAAAAGCAGCAGAGCCAAACGGTTTGCAGATTTGAGATCAGCAGGAGTTGCTCCTCCTTATGAGGTGAGTTGGAAGCAAATCTATTTTTTGATCTGAGAGAAAAAAAAGCGTGATACCCTCCCTTGGTATATTTTTCGAAATTTCAAGTCAGCGTTATTACCCACCAGTTAATCCGAGGATTCTGATATTCTGGATTTTGAGTAAGGCCAATAAGAGCTTGAACTGGTCGGAGTTTAATAAGAATCGAACAGAGATTTAATTTTTCAATGCTGCCGTTTGGCATGTTTTTTTTTAGCAAAAGTGACCCTAATTAAAACGAACGCTGACGGAGAATGAAAAGCAGCAGAGCCAAACGGTTTGCAGATTTGAGATCAGCAGGAGTTGCTCCTCCTTATGAGGTGAGTTGGAAGCAAATCTATCTTTTGATCTGAGCGAAAAAAAAGCGTGATACCCTCCCTTGGTATATTTTTCGAAATTTCAAGTCAGCGTTATTACCCACCAGTTAATCCGAGGATTCTGATATTTTGGATTTTGAGTAAGGCCAATCAGAGCTTGAACTGGTCGGAGTTTGATAAGAATCGAACAGAGATTTAATTTTTCAATGCTGCCGTTTGGCATGTTTTTTTTTGCAAAAGTGACCCTAATTAAAACGAACGCTGACGGAGAATGAAAACCGGCAGAGCCAAACGGTTTGCAGATTTTAGATCAGCAGGAGTTGCTCCTCCTTATGAGGTGAGTTGGAAGCAAATCTATTTTTTGATCTGAGCGAAAAAAAAGCGTGATACCCTCCCTTGGTATATTTTTCGAAATTTCAAGTCAGCGTTATAACCCACCAGTTTATCCGAGGATTCCGATATTCTGGATTTTGAGTAAGGCCAATAAGAGCTTGAACTGGTCGGAGTTTGATAAGAATCGAACAGAGATTTAATTTTTCAATGCTGCCGTTTGGCATGTTTTTTTTAGCAAAAGTGACCCTAATTAAAACGAACGCTGACGGAGAATGAAAAGCAGCAGAGCCAAACGGTTTGCAGATTTAAGATCAGCAGGAGTTGCTCCTCCTTATGAGGTGAGTTGGAAGCAAATCTATTTTTGATCTGAGCGAAAAAAAAGCGTGATACCCTCCCTTGGTATATTTATCGAAATTTCAAGTCAGCGTTACTACCCACCAGTTAATCCGAGGATTCCGATATTCTGGATTTTGAGTAAGGCCAATAAGAGCTTGAACTGGTCGGAGTTTGATAAGAATCGAACAGAGATTTAATTTTTCAATGCTGCCGTTTGGCAGGTTTTTTTTTAGCAAAAGTGACCCTAATTAAAACGAACGCTGACGGAGAATGAAAAGCAGCAGAGCCAAACGGTTTGCAGATTTGAGATCAGCAGGAGTTGCTCCTCCTTATGAGGTGAGTTGGAAGCAAACCTATTTTTTGATCTGAGCGAAAAAAAAGCGTGATACCCTCCCTTGGTATATTTATCGAAATTTCAAGTCAGCGTGATTACCCACCAGTTAATCCGAGGATTCCGATATTCCGGATTTTGAGTAAGGCCAATAAGAGCTTGAACTGGTCGGAGTTTGATAAGAATCGAACAGAGATTTAATTTTTCAATGCTGCCGTTTGGCATGTTTTTTTTTAGCAAAAGTGACCCTAATTAAAACGAACGCTGACGGAGAATGAAAAGCAGCAGAGCCAAACGGTTTGCAGATTTGAGATCAGCAGGAGTTGCTCCTCCTTATGAGGTGAGTTGGAAGCAAATCTATTTTTTGATCTGAGCGAAAAAAAGCGTGATACCCTCCCTTGGTATATTTTTCGAAATTTCAAGTCAGCGTTATTACCCACCAGTTAATCCGAGGATTCCGATATTCTGGATTTTGAGTAAGGCCAATAAGAGCTTGAACTGGTCGGAGTTTGATAAGAATCGAACAGAGATTTAATTTTTCAATGCTGCCGTTTGGCATGTTTTTTTTTAGCAAATGTGACCCTGATTAAAACGAAAGCTGACGGAGAATGAAAAGCAGCAGAGCCAAACGGTTTGCAGATTTGGGATCAGCAGGAGTTGCTCCTCCTTATGACGTGAGTTGGAAGCAAATCTATTTTTTGATCTGAGCGAAAAAAAGCATGATACCCTCCCTTGGTATATTTTTCGAAATTTCAAGTCAGCGTTATTACCCACCAGTTAATCCGAGGATTCCGATATTCTGGATTTTGAGTAAGGCCAATAAGAGCTTGAACTGGTCGGAGTTTGATAAGAATCGAACAGAGATTTAATTTTTCAATGCTGCCGTTTGGCATGTTTTTTTTTAGCAAAAGTGACCCTAATTTAAACGAACGCTGACGGAGAATGAAAAACAGCAGAGCCAAACGGTTTGCACATTTGAGATCAGCAGGAGTTGCTCCTCCTTATGAGGTGAGTTGGAAGCAAATCTATTTTTTGATCTGAGCGAAAAAAAAGCGTGATACCCTCCCTTGGTATATTTTTCGAAATTTCAAGTCAGCGTTATTACCCACCAGTTAATCCGAGGATTCCGATATTCTGGATTTTGAGTAAGGCCAATAAGAGCTTGAACTGGTCGGAGTTTGATAAGAATCAAACAGAGATTTAATTTTTCAATGCTGCCGTTTGGCATGTTTTTTTTGAGCAAAAGTGACCCTACTTAAAACGAACGCTGACGGAGAATGAAAAGCAGCAGAGCCAAACGGTTTGCAGATTTGAGATCAGCAGGAGTTGCTCCTCCTTATGAGGTGAGTTGGAAGCAAATCTATTTTTTGATCTGAGAGAAAAAAAAGCGTGATACCCTCCCTTGGTATATTTTTCGAAATTTCAAGTCAGCGTTATTACCCACCAGTTAATCCGAGGATTCTGATATTCTGGATTTTGAGTAAGGCCAATAAGAGCTTGAACTGGTCGGAGTTTAATAAGAATCGAACAGAGATTTAATTTTTCAATGCTGCCGTTTGGCATGTTTTTTTTTAGCAAAAGTGACCCTAATTAAAACGAACGCTGACGGAGAATGAAAAGCAGCAGAGCCAAACGGTTTGCAGATTTGAGATCAGCAGGAGTTGCTCCTCCTTATGAGGTGAGTTGGAAGCAAATCTATCTTTTGATCTGAGCGAAAAAAAAGCGTGATACCCTCCCTTGGTATATTTTTCGAAATTTCAAGTCAGCGTTATTACCCACCAGTTAATCCGAGGATTCTGATATTCTGGATTTTGAGTAAGGCCAATAAGAGCTTGAACTGGTCGGAGTTTGATAAGAATCGAACAGAGATTTAATTTTTCAATGCTGCCGTTTGGCATGTTTTTTTTTGCAAAAGTGACCCTAATTAAAACGAACGCTGACGGAGAATGAAAAGCAGCAGAGCCAAACGGTTTGCAGATTTGAGATCAGCAGGAGTTGCTCCTCCTTATGAGGTGAGTTGGAAGCAAATCTATTTTTTGATCTGAGCGAAAAAAAAGCGTGATACCCTCCCTTGGTATATTTTTCGAAATTTCAAGTCAGCATTATAACCCACCAGTTTATCCGAGGATTCCGATATTCTGGATTTTGAGTAAGGCCAATAAGAGCTTGAACTGGTCGGAGTTTGATAAGAATCGAACAGAGATTTAATTTTTCAATGCTGCCGTTTGGCATGTTTTTTTTTAGCAAAAGTGACCCTAATTAAAACGAACGCTGACGGAGAATGAAAAGCAGCAGAGCCAAACGGTTTGCAGATTTGAGATCAGCAGGAGTTGCTCCTCCTTATGAGGTGAGTTGGAAGCAAATCTATTTTTTGATCTGAGCGAAAAAAAAGCGTGATACCCTCCCTTGGTATATTTTTCGAAATTTCAAGTCAGCGTGATTACCCACCAGTTAATCCGAGGATTCCGATATTCCGGATTTTGAGTAAGGCCAATAAGAGCTTGAACTGGTCGGAGTTTGATAAGAATCGAACAGAGATTTAATTTTTCAATGCTGCCGTTTGGCATGTTTTTTTTTAGCAAAAGTGACCCTAATTAAAACGAACGCTGACGGAGAATGAAAAGCAGCAGAGCCAAACGGTTTGCAGATTTGAGATCAGCAGGAGTTGCTCCTCCTTATGAGGTGAGTTGGAAGCAAATCTATTTTTTGATCTGAGCGAAAAAAAGCGTGATACCCTCCCTTGGTATATTTTTCGAAATTTCAAGTCAGCGTTATTACCCACCAGTTAATCCGAGGATTCCGATATTCTGGATTTTGAGTAAGGCCAATAAGAGCTTGAACTGGTCGGAGTTTGATAAGAATCGAACAGAGATTTAATTTTTCAATGCTGCCGTTTGGCATGTTTTTTTTTAGCAAATGTGACCCTGATTAAAACGAAAGCTGACGGAGAATGAAAAGCAGCAGAGCCAAACGGTTTGCAGATTTGGGATCAGCAGGAGTTGCTCCTCCTTATGACGTGAGTTGGAAGCAAATCTATTTTTTGATCTGAGCGAAAAAAAGCATGATACCCTCCCTTGGTATATTTTTCGAAATTTCAAGTCAGCGTTATTACCCACCAGTTAATCCGAGGATTCCGATATTCTGGATTTTGAGTAAGGCCAATAAGAGCTTGAACTGGTCGGAGTTTGATAAGAATCGAACAGAGATTTAATTTTTCAATGCTGCCGTTTGGCATGTTTTTTTTTAGCAAAAGTGACCCTAATTTAAACGAACGCTGACGGAGAATGAAAAACAGCAGAGCCAAACGGTTTGCACATTTGAGATCAGCAGGAGTTGCTCCTCCTTATGAGGTGAGTTGGAAGCAAATCTATTTTTTGATCTGAGCGAAAAAAAAGCGTGATACCCTCCCTTGGTATATTTTTCGAAATTTCAAGTCAGCGTTATTACCCACCAGTTAATCCGAGGATTCCGATATTCTGGATTTTGAGTAAGGCCAATAAGAGCTTGAACTGGTCGGAGTTTGATAAGAATCAAACAGAGATTTAATTTTTCAATGCTGCCGTTTGGCATGTTTTTTTTGAGCAAAAGTGACCCTACTTAAAACGAACGCTGACGGAGAATGAAAAGCAGCAGAGCCAAACGGTTTGCAGATTTGAGATCAGCAGGAGTTGCTCCTCCTTATGAGGTGAGTTGGAAGCAAATCTATTTTTTGATCTGAGAGAAAAAAAAGCGTGATACCCTCCCTTGGTATATTTTTCGAAATTTCAAGTCAGCGTTATTACCCACCAGTTAATCCGAGGATTCTGATATTCTGGATTTTGAGTAAGGCCAATAAGAGCTTGAACTGGTCGGAGTTTAATAAGAATCGAACAGAGATTTAATTTTTCAATGCTGCCGTTTGGCATGTTTTTTTTTAGCAAAAGTGACCCTAATTAAAACGAACGCTGACGGAGAATGAAAAGCAGCAGAGCCAAACGGTTTGCAGATTTGAGATCAGCAGGAGTTGCTCCTCCTTATGAGGTGAGTTGGAAGCAAATCTATCTTTTGATCTGAGCGAAAAAAAAGCGTGATACCCTCCCTTGGTATATTTTTCGAAATTTCAAGTCAGCGTTATTACCCACCAGTTAATCCGAGGATTCTGATATTCTGGATTTTGAGTAAGGCCAATAAGAGCTTGAACTGGTCGGAGTTTGATAAGAATCGAACAGAGATTTAATTTTTCAATGCTGCCGTTTGGCATGTTTTTTTTTGCAAAAGTGACCCTAATTAAAACGAACGCTGACGGAGAATGAAAAGCAGCAGAGCCAAACGGTTTGCAGATTTGAGATCAGCAGGAGTTGCTCCTCCTTATGAGGTGAGTTGGAAGCAAATCTATTTTTTGATCTGAGCGAAAAAAAAGCGTGATACCCTCCCTTGGTATATTTTTCGAAATTTCAAGTCAGCATTATAACCCACCAGTTTATCCGAGGATTCCGATATTCTGGATTTTGAGTAAGGCCAATAAGAGCTTGAACTGGTCGGAGTTTGATAAGAATCGAACAGAGATTTAATTTTTCAATGCTGCCGTTTGGCATGTTTTTTTTTAGCAAAAGTGACCCTAATTAAAACGAACGCTGACGGAGAATGAAAAGCAGCAGAGCCAAACGGTTTGCAGATTTGAGATCAGCAGGAGTTGCTCCTCCTTATGAGGTGAGTTGGAAGCAAATCTATTTTTTAATCTGAACGAAAAAAAAGCGTGATACCTTCCCTTGGTATATTTTTCGAAATTTCAAGTCAGCGTTATTACCCACCAGTTAATCCGAGGATTCCGATATTCTGGATTTTGAGTAAGGCCAATAAGAGCTTGAACTGGTCGGAGTTTGATAAGAATCGTACAGAGATTCAATTTTTCAATGCTGCTGTTTGGCATGTTTTTTTTTAGCAACAGTGACCCTAAATAAAACGAACGCTGACGGAGAATGAAAAGCAGCAGAGCCAAACGGTTTGCAGATTTGAGATCAGCAGGAGTTGCTCCTCCTTATGAGGTGAGTTGGAAGCAAATCTATTTTTTGATCTGACCCAAAAAAAAGCGTGATACCCTCCCTTGGTATATTTTTCGAAATTTCAAGTCAGCGTTATTACCCACCAGTTAATCCGAGGATTCCGATATTCTGGATTTTGAGTAAGGCCAATAAGAGCTTGAACTGGTCGGAGTTTGATAAGAATCGAACAGAGATTTAATTTTTCAATGCTGCCGTTTGGCATGTTTTTTTTTAGCAAATGTGACCCTGATTAAAACGAAAGCTGACGGAGAATGAAAAGCAGCAGAGCCAAACGGTTTGCAGATTTGGGATCAGCAGGAGTTGCTCCTCCTTATGACGTGAGTTGGAAGCAAATCTATTTTTTGATCTGAGCGAAAAAAAGCATGATACCCTCCCTTGGTATATTTTTCGAAATTTCAAGTCAGCGTTATTACCCACCAGTTAATCCGAGGATTCCGATATTCTGGATTTTGAGTAAGGCCAATAAGAGCTTGAACTGGTCGGAGTTTGATAAGAATCGAACAGAGATTTAATTTTTCAATGCTGCCGTTTGGCATGTTTTTTTTTAGCAAAAGTGACCCTAATTTAAACGAACGCTGACGGAGAATGAAAAACAGCAGAGCCAAACGGTTTGCACATTTGAGATCAGCAGGAGTTGCTCCTCCTTATGAGGTGAGTTGGAAGCAAATCTATTTTTTGATCTGAGCGAAAAAAAAGCGTGATACCCTCCCTTGGTATATTTTTCGAAATTTCAAGTCAGCGTTATTACCCACCAGTTAATCCGAGGATTCCGATATTCTGGATTTTGAGTAAGGCCAATAAGAGCTTGAACTGGTCGGAGTTTAATAAGAATCGAACAGAGATTTAATTTTTCAATGCTGCCGTTTGGCATGTTTTTTTTTAGCAAAAGTGACCCTAATTAAAACGAACGCTGACGGAGAATGAAAAGCAGCAGAGCCAAACGGTTTGCAGATTTGAGATCAGCAGGAGTTGCTCCTCCTTATGAGGTGAGTTGGAAGCAAATCTATCTTTTGATCTGAGCGAAAAAAAAGCGTGATACCCTCCCTTGGTATATTTTTCGAAATTTCAAGTCAGCGTTATTACCCACCAGTTAATCCGAGGATTCTGATATTCTGGATTTTGAGTAAGGCCAATAAGAGCTTGAACTGGTCGGAGTTTGATAAGAATCGAACAGAGATTTAATTTTTCAATGCTGCCGTTTGGCATGTTTTTTTTTGCAAAAGTGACCCTAATTAAAACGAACGCTGACGGAGAATGAAAAGCAGCAGAGCCAAACGGTTTGCAGATTTGAGATCAGCAGGAGTTGCTCCTCCTTATGAGGTGAGTTGGAAGCAAATCTATTTTTTGATCTGAGCGAAAAAAAAGCGTGATACCCTCCCTTGGTATATTTTTCGAAATTTCAAGTCAGCATTATAACCCACCAGTTTATCCGAGGATTCCGATATTCTGGATTTTGAGTAAGGCCAATAAGAGCTTGAACTGGTCGGAGTTTGATAAGAATCGAACAGAGATTTAATTTTTCAATGCTGCCGTTTGGCATGTTTTTTTTTAGCAAAAGTGACCCTAATTAAAACGAACGCTGACGGAGAATGAAAAGCAGCAGAGCCAAACGGTTTGCAGATTTGAGATCAGCAGGAGTTGCTCCTCCTTATGAGGTGAGTTGGAAGCAAATCTATTTTTTAATCTGAACGAAAAAAAAGCGTGATACCTTCCCTTGGTATATTTTTCGAAATTTCAAGTCAGCGTTATTACCCACCAGTTAATCCGAGGATTCCGATATTCTGGATTTTGAGTAAGGCCAATAAGAGCTTGAACTGGTCGGAGTTTGATAAGAATCGTACAGAGATTCAATTTTTCAATGCTGCTGTTTGGCATGTTTTTTTTTAGCAACAGTGACCCTAAATAAAACGAACGCTGACGGAGAATGAAAAGCAGCAGAGCCAAACGGTTTGCAGATTTGAGATCAGCAGGAGTTGCTCCTCCTTATGAGGTGAGTTGGAAGCAAATCTATTTTTTGATCTGACCCAAAAAAAAGCGTGATACCCTCCCTTGGTATATTTTTCGAAATTTCAAGTCAGCGTTATTACCCACCAGTTAATCCGAGGATTCCGATATTCTGGATTTTGAGTAAGGCCAATAAGAGCTTGAACTGGTCGGAGTTTGATAAGAATCGAACAGAGATTTAATTTTTCAATGCTGCCGTTTGGCATGTTTTTTTGAGCAAAAGTGACCCTAATTAAAACGAACGCTGACGGAGAATGAAAAGCAGCAGAGCCAAACGGTTTGCAGATTTGAGATCAGCAGGAGTTGCTCCTCCTTATGAGGTGAGTTGGAAGCAAAACTATTTTTTGATCTGACCGAAAAAAAAGCGTGATACCCTCCCTTGGTATATTTTTCGAAATTTCAAGTCAGCGTTATTACCCACCAGTTAATCCGAGGATTCCGATATTCTGGATTTTGAGTAAGGCCAATAAGAGCTTGAACTGGTCGGAGTTTGATAAGAACCGAACAGAGATTTAATTTTTCAATGCTGCCGTTTGGCATGTTTTTTTTTAGCAAAAGTGACCCTAATTAAAACGAACGCTGACGGAGAATGAAAAGCAGCAGAGCCAAACGGTTTGCAGATTTGAGATCAGCAGGAGTTGCTCCTCCTTATGAGGTGAGTTGCATGCAAATCTATTTTTTGATCTGAGCGAAAAAAAAGCGTGATACCCTCCCTTGGTATATTTTTCGAAATTTCAAGTCAGCGTTATTACCCACCAGTTAATCCGAGGATTCCGATATTCTGGATTTTGAGTAAGGGCAATAAGAGCTTGAACTGGTCGGAGTTTGATAAGAATCGAACAGAGATTTAATTTTTCAATGCTGCCGTTTGGCATGTTTTTTTTTAGCAAAAGTGACCCTAATTAAAACGAAAGCTGACGGAGAATGAAAAGCAGCAGAGCCAAACGGTTTGCAGATTTGAGATCAGCAGGAGTTGCTCCTCCTTATGAGGTGAGTTGGAAGCAAATCTATTTTTTGATCTGAGCGAAAAAAGAGCGTGATACCCTCCCTTGGTATATTTTTCGAAATTTCAAGTCAGCGTTATAACCCACCAGTTTATCCGAGGATTCCGATATTCTGGATTTTGAGTAAGGCCAATAAGAGCTTGAACTGGTCGGAGTTTGATAAGAATCGAACAGAGATTTAATTTTTCAATGCTGCCGTTTGGCATGTTTTTTTTTAGCAAAAGTGACCCTAATTAAAACAAACGCTGACGGAGAATGAAAAGCAGCAGAGCCAAACGGTTTGCAGATTTGAGATCAGCAGGAGTTGCTCCTCCTTATGAGGTGAGTTGGAAGCAAATCTATTTTTTGATCTGAGCGAAAAAAAAGCGTGATACCCTCCCTTGGTATATTTTTCGTATTTCAACTCAGCGTTATTACCCACCAGTTAATCCGAGGATTCCGATATTCTGGATTTTGAGTAAGGCCAGTAAGAGCTTGAACTGGTCGGAGTTTGATAAGAATCGAAACAAGATTTAATTTTTCAATGCTGACGTTTGGCATGTTTTTTTGAGCAAAAGTGACCCTAATTAAAACGAACGCTGACGGAGAATGAAAAGCAGCAGAGCCAAACGGTTTGCAGATTTGAGATCAGCAGGAGTTGCTCCTCCTTATGAGGTGAGTTGGAAGCAAATCTATTTTTTGATCTGAGCGAAAAAAAAGCGTAATACCCTCCCTTGGTATATTTTTCGAAATTTCAAGTCAGCGTTATTACCCACCAGTCAATCCGAGGATTCCGATATTCTGGATTTTGAGTAAGGCCAATAAGAGCTTGAATTGGTCGGAGTTTGATAACAATCGAACAGAGATTTAATTTTTCAATGCTGCCGTTCGGCATGTTTTTTTTTAGCAAAAGTGACCCTAATTAAAACGAACGCTGACGGAGAATGAAAAGCAGCAGAGCCAAACGGTTTGCAGATTTGAAATCAGCAGGAGTTGCTCCTCCTTATGAGATGAGTTGGAAGCAAATCTATTTTTTGATCTGAGCGAAAAAAAAGCGTGATACCCTCCCTTGGTATATTTTTCGAAATTTCAAGTCAGCGTTATTACCCACCAGTTAATCCGAGGATTCCGATATTCTGGATTTTGAGTAAGGCCAATAAGAGCTTGAACTGGTCGGAGTTTGATAAGAATCGAACAGAGATTTAATTTTTCAATGCTGCCGTTTGGCATGTTTTTTTTTAGCAAAAGTGACCCTAATTAAAACGAACGCTGACGGAGAATGAAAAGCAGCAGAGCCAAACGGTTTGCAGATTTGAGATCAGCAGGAGTTGCTCCTCCTTATGAGGTGAGTTGGAAGCAAATCTATTTTTTGATCTGAGCGAAAAAAAAGCGTGATACCCTCCCTTGCTATATTTTTCGAAATTTCAAGTTAGCGTTATTACCCACCAGTTAATCCGAGGATTCCGATATTCTGGATTTTGAGTAAGGCCAATAAGAGCTTGAACTGGTCGGAGTTTGATAAGAATCGTACAGAGATTCAATTTTTAAATGCTGCTGTTTGGCATGTTTTTTTTTAGCAACAGTGACCCTAATTAAAACGAACGCTGACGGAGAATGAAAAGCAGCAGAGCCAAACGGTTTGCAGATTTGAGATCAGCAGGAGTTGCTCCTCCTTATGAGGTGAGTTGGAAGCAAATCTATTTTTTGATCTGACCCAAAAAAAAGCGTGATACCCTCCCTTGGTATATTTTTCGAAATTTCAAGTCAGCGTTATTACCCACCAGTTAATCCGAGGATTCCGATATTCTGGATTTTGAGTAAGGCCAATAACAGCTTGAACTGGTTGGAGTTTGATAAGAATCGAACAGAGATTTAATTTTTCAATGCTGCCGTTTGGCATGTTTTTTTGAGCAAAAGTGACCCTAATTAAAACGAACGCTGACGGAGAATAAAAAAAGCAGCAGAGCCAAACGGTTTGCAGATTTGAGATCAGCAGGAGTTGCTCCTCCTTATGAGGTGAGTTGGAAGCAAAACTATTTTTTGATCTGACCGAAAAAAAAGCGTGATACCCTCCCTTGGTATATTTTTCGAAATTTCAAGTCAGCGTTATTACCCACCAGTTAATCCGAGGATTCCGATATTCTGGATTTTGAGTAAGGCCAATAAGAGCTTGAACTGGTCGGAGTTTGATAAGAATCGAAACAAGATTTAATTTTTCAATGCTGACGTTTGGCATGTTTTTTTGAGCAAAAGTGACCCTAATTAAAACGAACGCTGACGGAGAATGAAAAGCAGCAGAGCCAAACGGTTTGCAGATTTAAGATCAGCAGGAGTTGCTCCTCCTTATGAGGTGAGTTGGAAGCAAATCTATTTTTTGATCTGAGCGAAAAAAAAGCGTGATACCCTCCCTTGGTATATTTTTCGAAATTTCAAGTCAGCGTTATAACCCACCAGTTTATCCGAGGATTCCGATATTCTGGATTTTGAGTAAGGCCAATAAGAGCTTGAACTGGTCGGAGTTTGATAAGAATCGAACAGAGATTTAATTTTTCAATGCTGCCGTTTGCCATGTTTTTTTTTAGCAAAAGTGACCCTAATTAAAACAAACGCTGACGGAGAATGAAAAGCAGCAGGCCAAACGGTTTGCAGATTTGAGATCAGCAGGAGTTGCTCCTCCTTATGAGGTGAGTTGGAAGCAAATCTATTTTTTGATCTGAGCGAAAAAAAAGCGTGATACCCTCCCTTGGTATATTTTTCGAAATTTCAAGTCAGCGTTATTACCCACCAGTTAATCCGAGGATTCCGATATTCTGGATTTTGAGTAAGGCCAATAAGAGCTTGAACTGGTCGGAGTTTGATAAGAATCGAAACAAGATTTAATTTTTCAATGCTGACGTTTGGCATGTTTTTTTGAGCAAAAGTGACCCTAATTAAAACGAACGCTGACGGAGAATGAAAAGCAGCAGAGCCAAACGGTTTGCAGATTTGAGATCAGCAGGAGTTGCTCCTCCTTATGAGGTGAGTTGGAAGCAAATCTATTTTTTGATCTGAGCGAAAAAAAAGCGTGATACCCTCCCTTGGTATATTTTTCGAAATTTCAAGTCGGCGTTATTACCCACCAGTTAATCCGAGGATTCCGATATTCTGGATTTTGAGTAAGGCCAATAAGAGCTTGAACTAGTCGGAGTTTGATAAGAATCGAACAGAGATTTAATTTTTCAATGCTGCCGTTCGGCATGTTTTTTTTTAGCAAAAGTGACCCTAATTAAAACGAACGCTGACGGAGAATGAAAAGCAGCAGAGCCAAACGGTTTGCAGATTTGAAATCAGCAGGAGTTGCTCCTCCTTATGAGATGAGTTGGAAGCAAGTCTATTTTTTGATCTGAGCCAAAAAAAAGCGTGATACCCTCCCTTGGTATATTTTTCGAAATTTCAAGTCAGCGTTATTACCCACCAGTTAATCCGAGGATTCCGATATTCTGGATTTTGAGTAAGGCCAATAAGAGCTTGAACTGGTCGGAGTTTGATAAGAATCGAACAGAGATTTAATTTTTCAATGCTGCCGTTTGGCATGTTTTTTTTTAGCAAAAGTGACCCTAATTAAAACGAACGCTGACGGAGAATGAAAAGCAGCAGAGCCAAACGATTTGCAGATTTGAGATCAGCAGGAGTTGCTCCTCCTTATGAGGTAAGTTGGAAGCAAATCTATTTTTTGATCTGAGCGAAAAAAAAGCGTGATACCCTCCCTTGCTATATTTTTCGAAATTTCAAGTCAGCGTTATTACCCACCAGTTAATCCGAGGATTCCGATATTCTGGATTTTGAGTAAGGCCAATAAGAGCTTGAACTGGTCGGAGTTTGATAAGAATTGAACAGAGATTTAATTTTTCAATGCTGCCGTTTGGCATGTTTTTTTTTAGCAAAAGTGACCCTAATTAAAACGAACGCTGACGGAGAATGAAAAGCAGCAGAGCCAAACGGTTTGCAGATTTGAGATCAGCAGGAGTTGCTCCTCCTTATAAGGTGAGTTGGAAGCAAATCTATTTTTTGATCTGAGCGAAAAAAAAGCGTGATACCCTCCCTTGGTATATTTTTCGAAATTTCAAGTCGGCGTTATTACCCACCAGTTAATCCGAGGATTCCGATATTCTGGATTTTGAGTAAGGCCAATAAGAGCTTGAACTGGTCGGAGTTTGATAAGAATCGAACAGAGATTTAATTTTTCAATGCTGCCGTTCGGCATGTTTTTTTTTAGCAAAAGTGACCCTAATTAAAACGAACGCTGACGGAGAATGAAAAGCAGCAGAGCCAAACGGTTTGCAGATTTGAAATCAGCAGGAGTTGCTCCTCCTTATGAGATGAGTTGGAAGCAAATCTATTTTTTGATCTGAGCCAAAAAAAAGCGTGATACCCTCCCTTGGTATATTTTTCGAAATTTCAAGTCAGCTTTATTACCCACCAGTTAATCCGAGGATTCCGATATTCTGGATTTTGAGTAAGGCCAATAAGAGCTTGAACTGGTCGGAGTTTGATAAGAATCGAACAGAGATTTAATTTTTCAATGCTGCCGTTTGGCATGTTTTTTTTTAGCAAAAGTGACCCTAATTAAAACGAACGCTGACGGAGAATGAAAAGCAGCAGAGCCAAACGGTTTGCAGATTTGAGATCAGCAGGAGTTGCTCCTCCTTATGAGGTAAGTTGGAAGCAAATCTATTTTTTGATCTGAGCGAAAAAAAAGCGTGATACCCTCCCTTGCTATATTTTTCGAAATTTCAAGTCAGCGTTATTACCCACCAGTTAATCCGAGGATTCCGATATTCTGGATTTTGAGTAAGGCCAATAAGAGCTTGAACTGGTCGGAGTTTGATAAGAATTGAACAGAGATTTAATTTTTCAATGCTGCCGTTTGGCATGTTTTTTTTTAGCAAAAGTGACCCTAATTAAATCGAACGCTGACGGAGAATGAAAAGCAGCAGAGCCAAACGGTTTGCAGATTTGAGATCAGCAGGAGTTGCTCCTCCTTATGAGGTGAGTTGGAAGCAAATCTATTTTTTGATCTGAGCGAAAAAAAAGCGTGATACCCTCCCTTGGTATATTTTTCGAAATTTCAAGTCAGCGTTATTACCCACCAGTTAATCCGAGGATTCCGATATTCTGGATTTTGAGTAAGGCCAATAAGAGCTTGAACTGGTCGGAGTTTGATAAGAATCGTACAGAGATTTAATTTTTCAATGCTGCTGTTTGGCATGTTTTTTTTTAGCAACAGTGACCCTAATTAAAACGAACGCTGACGGAGAATGAAAAGCAGCAGAGCCAAACGGTTTGCAGATTTGAGATCAGCAGGAGTTGCTCCTCCTTATGAGGTGAGTTGGAAGCAAATCTATTTTTTGATCTGAGCCAAAAAAAAGCGTGATACCCTCCCTTGGTATATTTTTCGAAATTTCAAGTCAGCGTTATTACCCACCAGTTAATCCGAGGATTCCGATATTCTGGATTTTGAGTAAGGCCAATAAGAGCTTGAACTGGTCGGAGTTTGATAAGAATCGAACAGAGATTTAATTTTTCAATGCTGCCGTTTGGCATGTTTTTTTGAGCAAAAGTGACCCTAATTAAAACGAACGCTGACGGAGAATGAAAAGCAGCAGAGCCAAACGGTTTGCAGATTTGAGATCAGCAGGAGTTGCTCCTCCTTATGAGGTGAGTTGGAAGCAAAACTATTTTTTAATCTGACCGAAAAAAAAGCGTGATACCCTCCCTTGGTATATTTTTCGAAATTCTAAGTCAGCGTTATTACCCACCAGTTAATCCGAGGATTCCGATATTCTGGATTTTGAGTAAGGCCAATAAGAGCTTGAACTGGTCGGAGTTTGATAAGAATCGAAACAAGATTTAATTTTTCAATGCTGACGTTTGGCATGTTTTTTTGAGCAAAAGTGACCCTAATTAAAACGAACGCTGACGGAGAATGAAAAGCAGCAGAGCCAAACGGTTTGCAGATTTAAGATCAGCAGGAGTTGCTCCTCCTTATGAGGTGAGTTGGAAGCAAATCTATTTTTTGATCTGAGCGAAAAAAAAGCGTGATACCCTCCCTTGGTATATTTTTCGAAATTTCAAGTCAGCGTTATTACCCACCAGTTAATCCGAGGATTCCGATATTCTGGATTTTGAGTAAGGCCAATAAGAGCTTGAACTGGTCGGAGTTTGATAAGAATCGAAACAAGATTTAATTTTTCAATGCTGACGTTTGGCATGTTTTTTTGAGCAAAAGTGACCCTAATTAAAACGAACGCTGACGGAGAATGAAAAGCAGCAGAGCCAAACGGTTTGCAGATTTGAGATCAGCAGGAGTTGCTCCTCCTTATGAGGTGAGTTGGAAGCAAATCTATTTTTTGATCTGAGCGAAAAAAAAGCGTGATACCCTCCCTTGGTATATTTTTCGAAATTTCAAGTCAGCGTTATTACCCACCAGTTAATCCGAGGATTCCGATATTCTGGATTTTGAGTAAGGCCAATAAGAGCTTGAACTGGTCGGAGTTTGATAAGAATCGAACAGAGATTTAATTTTTCAATGCTGCCGTTTGGCATGTTTTTTTTTAGCAAAAGTGACCCTAATTAAAACGAACGCTGACGGAGAATGAAAAGCAGCAGAGCCAAACGGTTTGCAGATTTGAGATCAGCAGGAGTTGCTCCTCCTTATGAGGTGAGTTGGAAGCAACTCTATTTTTTGATCTGAGCGAAAAAAAAGCGTGATACCCTCCCTTGCTATATTTTTCGAAATTTCAAGTCAGCGTTATTACCCACCAGTTAATCCGAGGATTCCGATATTCTGGATTTTGAGTAAGGCCAATAAGAGCTTGAACTGGTCGGAGTTTGATAAGAATTGAACAGAGATTTAATTTTTCAATGCTGCCGTTTGGCATGTTTTTTTTTAGCAAAAGTGACCCTAATTAAAACGAACGCTGACGGAGAATGAAAAGCAGCAGAGCCAAACGGTTTGCAGATTTGAGATCAGCAGGAGTTGCTCCTCCTTATAAGGTGAGTTGGAAGCAAATCTATTTTTTGATCTGAGCGAAAAAAAAGCGTGATACCCTCCCTTGGTATATTTTTCGAAATTTCAAGTCAGCGTTATTACCCACCAGTTAATCCGAGGATTCCGATATTCTGGATTTTGAGTAAGGCCAATAAGAGCTCGAACTGGTCGGAGTTTGATAAGAATCGAAAAGAGATTTAATTTTTCAATGCTGCCGTTTGGCATGTTTTTTTTTAGCAAAAGTGACCCTAATTAAAACGAACGCTGACGGAGAATGAAAAGCAGCAGAGCCAAACGGTTTGCAGATTTGAGATCAGCAGGAGTTGCTCCTCCTTATGAGGTGAGTTGGAAGCAAATCTATTTTTTAATCTGAGCGAAAAAAAAGCGTGATACCTTCCCTTGGTATATTTTTCGAAAATTTCAAGTCAGCGTTATTACCCACCAGTTAATCCGAGGATTCCGATATTCTGGATTTTGAGTAAGGCCAATAAGAGCTTGAACTGGTCGGAGTTTGATAAGAATCGTACAGAGATTTAATTTTTCAATGCTGCTGTTTGGCATGTTTTTTTTTAGCAACAGTGACCCTAAATAAAACGAACGCTGACGGAGAATGAAAAGCAGCAGAGCCAAACGGTTTGCAGATTTGAGATCAGCAGGAGTTGCTCCTCCTTATGAGGTGAGTTGGAAGCAAATCTATTTTTTGATCTGAGCGAAAAAAAAGCGTGATACCCTCCCTTGGTATATTTTTCGAAATTTCAAGTCAGCGTTATTACCCACCAGTTAATCCGAGGATTCCGATATTCTGGATTTTGAGTAAGGCCAATAAGAGCTTGAACTGGTCGGAGTTTGATAAGAATCGAACAGAGATTTAATTTTTCAATGCTGCCGTTTTGCATGTTTTTTTGAGCAAAAGTGACCCTAATTAAAACGAACGCTGACGGAGAATGAAAAGCAGCAGAGCCAAACGGTTTGCAGATTTGAAATCAGCAGGAGTTGCTCCTCCTTATGAGATGAGTTGGAAGCAAATCTATTCTTTGATCTGAGCGAAAAAAAAGCGTGATACCCTCCCTTGGTATATTTTTCGAAATTTCAAGTCAGCGTTATTACCCACCAGTTAATCCGAGGATTCCGATATTCTTGATTTTGAGTAAGGCCAATAAGAGCTTGAACTGGTCGGAGTTTGATAAGAATCGAACAGAGATTTAATTTTTCAATGCTGCCGTTTGGCATGTTTTTTTTTAGCAAAAGTGACCCTAATTAAAACGTACGCTGACGGACAATGAAAAACAGCAGAGCCAAACGGTTTGCAGATTTGAGATCAGCAGGAGTTGCTCCTCCTTATGAGGTGAGTTGGAAGCAAATCTATTTTTTAATCTGAGCGAAAAAAAAGCGTGATACCTTCCCTTGGTATATTTTTCGAAATTTCAAGTCAGCGTTATTACCCACCAGTTAATTCGAGGATTCCGATATTCTGGATTTTGAGTAAGGCCAATAAGACCTTGAACTGGTCGGAGTTTAATAAGAATCGTACAGAGATTTAATTTTTCAATGCTGCTGTTTGGCATGTTTTTTTTTAGCAACAGTGACCCTAATTAAAACGAACGCTGACGGAGAATGAAAAGCAGCAGAGCCAAACGGTTTGCAGATTTGAGATCAGCAGGAGTTGCTCCTCCTTATGAGGTGAGTTGGAAGCAAATCTATTTTTTGATCTGAGCCAAAAAAAAGCGTGATACCCTCCCTTGGTATATTTTTCGAAATTTCAAGTCAGCGTTATTACCCACCAGTTAATCCGAGGATTCCGATATTCTGGATTTTGAGTAAGGCCAATAAGAGCTTGAACTGGTCGGAGATTGATAAGAATCGAACAGAGATTTAATTTTTCAATGCTGCCGTTTGGCATGTTTTTTTGAGCAAAAGTGACCCTAATTAAAACGAACGCTGACGGAGAATGAAAAGCAGCAGAGCCAAACGGTTTGCAGATTTGAGATCAGCAGGAGTTGCTCCTCCTTATGAGGTGAGTTGGAAGCAAAACTATTTTTTGATCTGACCGAAAAAAAAGCGTGATACCCTCCCTTGGTATATTTTTCGAAATTTCAAGTCAGTGTTATTACCCACCAGTTAATCCGAGGATTCCGATATTCTGGATTTTGAGTAAGGCCAATAAGAGCTTGAACTGGTCGGAGTTTGATAAGAATCGAAACAAGATTTAATTTTTCAATGCTGACGTTTGGCATGTTTTTTTGAGCAAAAGTGACCCTAATTAAAACGAACGCTGACGGAGAATGAAAAGCAGCAGAGCCAAACGGTTTGCAGATTTAAGATCAGCAGGAGTTGCTCCTCCTTATGAGGTGAGTTGGAAGCAAATCTATTTTTTGATCTGAGCGAAAAAAAAGCGTGATACCCTCCCTTGGTATATTTTTCGAAATTTCAAGTCAGCGTTATTACCCACCAGTTAATCCGAGGATTCCGATATTCTGGATTTTGAGTAAGGCCAATAAGAGCTTGAACTGGTCGGAGTTTGATAAGAATCGAAACAAGATTTAATTTTTCAATGCTGACGTTTGGCATGTTTTTTTGAGCAAAAGTGACCCTAATTAAAACGAACGCTGACGGAGAATGAAAAGCAGCAGAGCCAAACGGATTGCAGATTTGAGATCAGCAGGAGTTGCTCCTCCTTATGAGGTGAGTTGGAAGCAAATCTATTTTTTGATCTGAGCGAAAAAAAAGCGTGATACCCTCCCTTGGTATATTTTTCAAAATTTCAAGTCAGCGTTATTACCCACCAGTTAATCCGAGGATTCCGATATTCTGGATTTTGAGTAAGGCCAATAAGAGCTTGAACTGGTCGGAGTTTGATAAGAATCGAACAGAGATTTAATTTTTCAATGCTGCCGTTTGGCATGTTTTTTTTTAGCAAAAGTGACCCTAATTAAAACGAACGCTGACGGAGAATGAAAAGCAGCAGAGCCAAACGGTTTGCAGATTTGAGATCAGCAGGAGTTGCTCCTCCTTATGAGGTGAGTTGGAAGCAAATCTATTTTTTGATCTGAGCGAAAAAAAAGCGTGATACCCTCCCTTGCTATATTTTTCGAAATTTCAAGTCAGCGTTATTACCCACCAGTTAATCCGAGGATTCCGATATTCTGGATTTTGAGTAAGGCCAATAAGAGCTTGAACTGGTCGGAGTTTGATAAGAATTGAACAGAGATTTAATTTTTCAATGCTGCCGTTTGGCATGTTTTTTTTTAGCAAAAGTGACCCTAATTAAAACGAACGCTGACGGAGAATGAAAAGCAGCAGAGCCAAACGGTTTGCAGATTTGAGATCAGCAGGAGTTGCTCCTCCTTATAAGGTGAGTTGGAAGCAAATCTATTTTTTGATCTGAGCGAAAAAAAAGCGTGATACCCTCCCTTGGTATATTTTTCGAAATTTCAAGTCAGCGTTATTACCCACCAGTTAATCCGAGGATTCCGATATTCTGGATTTTGAGTAAGGCCAATAAGAGCTCGAACTGGTCGGAGTTTGATAAGAATCGAAAAGAGATTTAATTTTTCAATGCTGCCGTTTGGCATGTTTTTTTTTAGCAAAAGTGACCCTAATTAAAACGAACGCTGACGGAGAATGAAAAGCAGCAGAGCCAAACGGTTTGCAGATTTGAGATCAGCAGGAGTTGCTCCTCCTTATGAGGTGAGTTGGAAGCAAATCTATTTTTTAATCTGAGCGAAAAAAAAGGGTGATACCTTCCCTTGGTATATTTTTCGAAAATTTCAAGTCAGCGTTATTACCCACCAGTTAATCCGAGGATTCCGATATTCTGGATTTTGAGTAAGGCCAATAAGAGCTTGAACTAGTCGGAGTTTGATAAGAATCGTACAGAGATTTAATTTTTCAATGCTGCTGTTTGGCATGTTTTTTTTTAGCAACAGTGACCCTAAATAAAACGAACGCTGACGGAGAATGAAAAGCAGCAGAGCCAAACGGTTTGCAGATTTGAGATCAGCAGGAGTTGCTCCTCCTTATGAGGTGAGTTGGAAGCAAATCTATTTTTTGATCTGAGCGAAAAAAAAGCGTGATACCCTCCCTTGGTATATTTTTCGAAATTTCAAGTCAGCGTTATTACCCACCAGTTAATCCGAGGATTCCGATATTCTGGATTTTGAGTAAGGCCAATAAGAGCTTGAACTGGTCGGAGTTTGATAAGAATCGAACAGAGATTTAATTTTTCAATGCTGCCGTTTGGCATGTTTTTTTGAGCAAAAGTGACCCTAATTAAAACGAACGCTGACGGAGAATGAAAAGCAGCAGAGCCAAACGGTTTGCAGATTTGAAATCAGCAGGAGTTGCTCCTCCTTATGAGATGAGTTGGAAGCAAATCTATTCTTTGATCTGAGCGAAAAAAAAGCGTGATACCCTCCCTTGGTATATTTTTCGAAATTTCAAGTCAGCGTTATTACCCACCAGTTAATCCGAGGATTCCGATATTCTTGATTTTGAGTAAGGCCAATAAGAGCTTGAACTGGTCGGAGTTTAATAAGAATCGTACAGAGATTTAATTTTTCAATGCTGCTGTTTGGCATGTTTTTTTTTAGCAACAGTGACCCTAATTAAAACGAACGCTGACGGAGAATGAAAAGCAGCAGAGCCAAACGGTTTGCAGATTTGAGATCAGCAGGAGTTGCTCCTCCTTATGAGGTGAGTTGGAAGCAAATCTATTTTTTGATCTGAGCCAAAAAAAAGCGTGATACCCTCCCTTGGTATATTTTTCGAAATTTCAAGTCAGCGTTATTACCCACCAGTTAATCCGAGGATTCCGATATTCTTGATTTTGAGTAAGGCCAATAAGAGCTTGAACTGGTCGGAGATTGATAAGAATCGAACAGAGATTTAATTTTTCAATGCTGCCGTTTGGCATGTTTTTTTGAGCAAAAGTGACCCTAATTAAAACGAACGCTGACGGAGAATGAAAAGCAGCAGAGCCAAACGGTTTGCAGATTTGAGATCAGCAGGAGTTGCTCCTCCTTATGAGGTGAGTTGGAAGCAAAACTATTTTTTGATCTGACCGAAAAAAAAGCGTGATACCCTCCCTTGGTATATTTTTCGAAATTTCAAGTCAGTGTTATTACCCACCAGTTAATCCGAGGATTCCGATATTCTGGATTTTGAGTAAGGCCAATAAGAGCTTGAACTGGTCGGAGTTTGATAAGAATCGAAACAAGATTTAATTTTTCAATGCTGACGTTTGGCATGTTTTTTTGAGCAAAAGTGACCCTAATTAAAACGAACGCTGACGGAGAATGAAAAGCAGCAGAGCCAAACGGTTTGCAGATTTAAGATCAGCAGGAGTTGCTCCTCCTTATGAGGTGAGTTGGAAGCAAATCTATTTTTTGATCTGAGCGAAAAAAAAGCGTGATACCCTCCCTTGGTATATTTTTCGAAATTTCAAGTCAGCGTTATTACCCACCAGTTAATCCGAGGATTCCGATATTCTGGATTTTGAGTAAGGCCAATAAGAGCTTGAACTGGTCGGAGTTTGATAAGAATCGAAACAAGATTTAATTTTTCAATGCTGACGTTTGGCATGTTTTTTTGAGCAAAAGTGACCCTAATTAAAATGAACGCTGACGGAGAATGAAAAGCAGCAGAGCCAAACGGTTTGCAGATTTGAGATCAGCAGGAGTTGCTCCTCCTTATGAGGTGAGTTGGAAGCAAATCTATTTTTTGATCTGAGCGAAAAAAAAGCGTGATACCCTCCCTTGGTATATTTTTCAAAATTTCAAGTCAGCGTTATTACCCACCAGTTAATCCGAGGATTCCGATATTCTGGATTTTGAGTAAGGCCAATAAGAGCTTGAACTGGTCGGAGTTTGATAAGAATCGAACAGAGATTTAATTTTTCAATGCTGCCGTTTGGCATGTTTTTTTTTAGCAAAAGTGACCCTAATTAAAACGAACGCTGACGGAGAATGAAAAGCAGCAGAGCCAAACGGTTTGCAGATTTGAGATCAGCAGGAGTTGCTCCTCCTTATGAGGTGAGTTGGAAGCAAATCTATTTTTTGATCTGAGCGAAAAAAAAGCGTGATACCCTCCCTTGCTATATTTTTCGAAATTTCAAGTCAGCGTTATTACCCACCAGTTAATCCGAGGATTCCGATATTCTGGATTTTGAGTAAGGCCAATAAGAGCTTGAACTGGTCGGAGTTTGATAAGAATTGAACAGAGATTTAATTTTTCAATGCTGCCGTTTGGCATGTTTTTTTTTAGCAAAAGTGACCCTAATTAAAACGAACGCTGACGGAGAATGAAAAGCAGCAGAGCCAAACGGTTTGCAGATTTGAGATCAGCAGGAGTTGCTCCTCCTTATAAGGTGAGTTGGAAGCAAATCTATTTTTTGATCTGAGCGAAAAAAAAGCGTGATACCCTCCCTTGGTATATTTTTCGAAATTTCAAGTCAGCGTTATTACCCACCAGTTAATCCGAGGATTCCGATATTCTGGATTTTGAGTAAGGCCAATAAGAGCTCGAACTGGTCGGAGTTTGATAAGAATCGAAAAGAGATTTAATTTTTCAATGCTGCCGTTTGGCATGTTTTTTTTTAGCAAAAGTGACCCTAATTAAAACGAACGCTGACGGAGAATGAAAAGCAGCAGAGCCAAACGGTTTGCAGATTTGAGATCAGCAGGAGTTGCTCCTCCTTATGAGGTGAGTTGGAAGCAAATCTATTTTTTAATCTGAGCGAAAAAAAAGCGTGATACCTTCCCTTGGTATATTTTTCGAAAATTTCAAGTCAGCGTTATTACCCACCAGTTAATCCGAGGATTCCGATATTCTGGATTCTGAGTAAGGCCAATAAGAGCTTGAACTAGTCGGAGTTTGATAAGAATCGTACAGAGATTTAATTTTTCAATGCTGCTGTTTGGCATGTTTTTTTTTAGCAACAGTGACCCTAAATAAAACGAACGCTGACGGAGAATGAAAAGCAGCAGAGCCAAACGGTTTGCAGATTTGAGATCAGCAGGAGTTGCTCCTCCTTATGAGGTGAGTTGGAAGCAAATCTATTTTTTGATCTGAGCGAAAAAAAAGCGTGATACCCTCCCTTGGTATATTTTTCGAAATTTCAAGTCAGCGTTATTACCCACCAGTTAATCCGAGGATTCCGATATTCTGGATTTTGAGTAAGGCCAATAAGAGCTTGAACTGGTCGGAGTTTGATAAGAATCGAACAGAGATTTAATTTTTCAATGCTGCCGTTTGGCATGTTTTTTTGAGCAAAAGTGACCCTAATTAAAACGAACGCTGACGGAGAATGAAAAGCAGCAGAGCCAAACGGTTTGCAGATTTGAAATCAGCAGGAGTTGCTCCTCCTTATGAGATGAGTTGGAAGCAAATCTATTCTTTGATCTGAGCGAAAAAAAAGCGTGATACCCTCCCTTGGTATATTTTTCGAAATTTCAAGTCAGCGTTATTACCCACCAGTTAATCCGAGGATTCCGATATTCTTGATTTTGAGTAAGGCCAATAAGAGCTTGAACTGGTCGGAGTTTGATAAGAATCGAACAGAGATTTAATTTTTCAATGCTGCCGTTTGGCATGTTTTTTTTTAGCAAAAGTGACCCTAATTAAAACGAACGCTGACGGACAATGAAAAACAGCAGAGCCAAACGGTTTGCAGATTTGAGATCAGCAGGAGTTGCTCCTCCTTATGAGGTGAGTTGGAAGCAAATCTATTTTTTGATCTGAGCGAAAAAAAAGCGTGATACCCTCCTTTGCTATATTTTTCGAAATTTCAAGTCAGCGTTATTACCCACCAGTTAATCCGAGGATTCCGATATTCTGGATTTTGAGTAAGGCCAATAAGAGCTTGAACTGGTCGGAGTTTGATAAGAATTGAACAGAGATTTAATTTTTCAATGCTGCCGTTTGGCATGTTTTTTTTTAGCAAAAGTGACCCTAATTAAAACGAACGCTGACGGAGAATGAAAAGCAGCAGAGCCAAACGGTTTGCAGATTTGAGATCAGCAGGAGTTGCTCCTCCTTATAAGGTGAGTTGGAAGCAAATCTATTTTTTGATCTGAGCGAAAAAAAAGCATGATACCCTCCCTTGGTATATTTTTCGAAATTTCAAGTCAGCGTTATTACCCACCAGTTAATCCGAGGATTCCGATATTCTGGATTTTGAGTAAGGCCAATAAGAGCTCGAACTGGTCGGAGTTTGATAAGAATCGAAAAGAGATTTAATTTTTCAATGCTGCCGTTTGGCATGTTTTTTTTTAGCAAAAGTGACCCTAATTAAAACGAACGCTGACGGAGAATGAAAAGCAGCAGAGCCAAACGGTTTGCAGATTTGAGATCAGCAGGAGTTGCTCCTCCTTATGAGGTGAGTTGGAAGCAAATCTATTTTTTAATCTGAGCGAAAAAAAAGCGTGATACCTTCCCTTGGTATATTTTTCGAAATTTCAAGTCAGCGTTATTACCCACCAGTTAATCCGAGGATTCCGATATTCTGGATTTTGAGTAAGGCCAATAAGAGCTTGAACTGGTCGGAGTTTGATAAGAATCGAACAGAGATTTAATTTTTCAATGCTGCCGTTTGGCATGTTTTTTTGAGCAAAAGTGACCCTAATTAAAACGAACGCTGACGGAAAATGAAAAGCAGCAGAGCCAAACGGTTTGCAGATTTGAAATCAGCAGGAGTTGCTCCTCCTTATGAGATGAGTTGGAAGCAAATCTATTCTTTGATCTGAGCGAAAAAAAAGCGTGATACCCTCCCTTGGTATATTTTTCGAAATTTCAAGTCAGCGTTATTACCCACCAGTTAATCCGAGGATTCCGATATTCTGGATTTTGAGTAAGGCCAATAAGAGCTTGAACTGGTCGGAGTTTGATAAGAATCGAACAGAGATTTAATTTTTCAATGCTGCCGTTTGGCATGTTTTTTTTTAGCAAAAGTGACCCTAATTAAAACGAACGCTGACGGACAATGAAAAACAGCAGAGCCAAACGGTTTGCAGATTTGAGATCAGCAGGAGTTGCTCCTCCTTATGAGGTGAGTTGGAAGCAAATCTATTTTTTGATCTGAGCGAAAAAAAAGCGTGATGCCCTCCCTTGCTATATTTTTCGAAATTTCAAGTCAGCGTTATTACCCACCAGTTAATCCGAGGATTCCGATATTCTGGATTTTGAGTAAGGCCAATAAGAGCTTGAACTGGTCGGAGTTTGATAAGAATTGAACAGAGATTTAATTTTTCAATGCTGCCGTTTGGCATGTTTTTTTTTAGCAAAAGTGACCCTAATTAAAACGAACGCTGACGGAGAATGAAAAGCAGCAGAGCCAAACGGTTTGCAGATTTGAGATCAGCAGGAGTTGCTCCTCCTTATAAGGTGAGTTGGAAGCAAATCTATTTTTTGATCTGAGCGAAAAAAAAGCATGATACCCTCCCTTGGTATATTTTTCGAAATTTCAAGTCAGCGTTATTACCCACCAGTTAATCCGAGGATTCCGATATTCTGGATTTTGAGTAAGGCCAATAAGAGCTCGAACTGGTCAGAGTTTGATAAGAATCGAAAAGAGATTTAATTTTTCAATGCTGCCGTTTGGCATGTTTTTTTTAGCAAAAGTGACCCTAATTAAAACGAACGCTGACGGAGAATGAAAAGCAGCAGAGCCAAACGGTTTGCAGATTTGAGATCAGCAGGAGTTGCTCCTCCTTATGAGGTGAGTTGGAAGCAAATCTATTTTTTAATCTGAGCGAAAAAAAAGCGTGATACCTTCCCTTGGTATATTTTTCGAAATTTCAAGTCAGCGTTATTACCCACCAGTTAATCCGAGGATTCCGATATTCTGGATTTTGAGTAAGGCCAATAAGAGCTTGAACTGGTCGGAGTTTGATAAGAATCGTACAGAGATTTAATTTTTCAATGCTGCTGTTTGGCATGTTTTTTTTTAGCAACAGTGACCCTAATTAAAACGAACGCTGACGGAGAATGAAAAGCAGCAGAGCCAAACGGTTTGCAGATTTGAGATCAGCAGGAGTTGCTCCTCCTTATGAGGTGAGTGGCATGCAAATCTATTTTTTGATCTGAGCGAAAAAAAAGCGTGATACCCTCCCTTGCTATATTTTTCGAAATTTCAAGTCAGCGTTATTACCCACCAGTTAATCCGAGGATTCCGATATTCTGGATTTTGAGTAAGGCCAATAAGAGCTTGAACTGGTCGGAGTTTGATAAGAATTGAACAGAGATTTAATTTTTCAATGCTGCCGTTTGGCATGTTTTTTTTTAGCAAAAGTGACCCTAATTAAAACGAACGCTGACGGAGAATGAAAAGCAGCAGAGCCAAACGGTTTGCAGATTTGAGATCAGCAGGAGTTGCTCCTCCTTATGAGGTGAGTTGGAAGCAAATCTATTTTTTGATCTGAGCGAAAAAAAAGCGTGATACCCTCCCTTGGTATATTTTTCGAAATTTCAAGTCAGCGTTATTACCCACCAGTTAATCCGAGGATTCCGATATTCTGGATTTTGAGTAAGGCCAATAAGAGCTCGAACTGGTCAGAGTTTGATAAGAATCGAAAAGAGATTTAATTTTTCAATGCTGCCGTTTGGCATGTTTTTTTTAGCAAAAGTGACCCTAATTAAAACGAACGCTGACGGAGAATGAAAAGCAGCAGAGCCAAACGGTTTGCAGATTTGAGATCAGCAGGAGTTGCTCCTCCTTATGAGGTGAGTTGGAAGCAAATCTATTTTTTAATCTGAGCGAAAAAAAAGCGTGATACCTTCCCTTGGTATATTTTTCGAAATTTCAAGTCAGCGTTATTACCCACCAGTTAATCCGAGGATTCCGATATTCTGGATTTTGAGTAAGGCCAATAAGAGCTTGAACTGGTCGGAGTTTGATAAGAATCGTACAGAGATTTAATTTTTCAATGCTGCTGTTTGGCATGTTTTTTTTTAGCAACAGTGACCCTAATTAAAACGAACGCTGACGGAGAATGAAAAGCAGCAGAGCCAAACGGTTTGCAGATTTGAGATCAGCAGGAGTTGCTCCTCCTTATGAGGTGAGTGGCATGCAAATCTATTTTTTGATCTGAGCGAAAAAAAAGCGTGATACCCTCCCTTGGTATATTTTTCGAAATTTCAAGTCAGCGTTATTACCCACCAGTTAATCCGAGGATTCCGATATTCTGGATTTTGAGTAAGGCCAATAAGAGCTTGAACTGGTCGGAGTTTGATAAGAATCGAACAGAGATTTAATTTTTCAATGCTGCCGTTTGGCATGTTTTTTTTTAGCAAAAGTGACCCTAATTAAAACGAACGCTGACGGAGAATGAAAAGCAGCAGAGCCAAACGGTTTGCAGATTTGAGATCAGCAGGAGTTGCTCCTCCTTATAAGGTGAGTTGGAAGCAAATCTATTTTTTGATCTGAGCGAAAAAAAAGCGTGATACCCTCCCTTGGTATATTTTTCGAAATTTCAAGTCAGCGTTATTACCCACCAGTTAATCCGAGGATTCCGATATTCTGGATTTTGAGTAAGGCCAATAAGAGCTCGAACTGGTCGGAGTTTGATAAGAATCGAAAAGTGATTTAATTTTTCAATGCTGCCGTTTGGCATGTTTTTTTTTAGCAAAAGTGACCCTAATTAAAACGAACGCTGACGGAGAATGAAAAGCAGCAGAGCCAAACGGTTTGCAGATTTGAGATCAGCAGGAGTTGCTCCTCCTTATGAGGTGAGTTGGAAGCAAATCTATTTTTTAATCTGAGCGAAAAAAAAGCGTGATACCTTCCCTTGGTATATTTTTCGAAAATTTCAAGTCAGCGTTATTACCCACCAGTTAATCCGAGGATTCCGATATTCTGGATTTTGAGTAAGGCCAATAAGAGCTTGAACTGGTCGGAGTTTGATAAGAATCGTACAGAGATTTAATTTTTCAATGCTGCTGTTTGGCATGTTTTTTTTTAGCAACAGTGACCCTAAATAAAACGAACGCTGACGGAGAATGAAAAGCAGCAGAGCCAAACGGTTTGCAGATTTGAGATCAGCAGGAGTTGCTCCTCCTTATGAGGTGAGTTGGAAGCAAATCTATTTTTTGATCTGAGCGAAAAAAAAGCGTGATACCCTCCCTTGGTATATTTTTCGAAATTTCAAGTCAGCGTTATTACCCACCAGTTAATCCGAGGATTCCGATATTCTGGATTTTGAGTAAGGCCAATAAGAGCTTGAACTGGTCGGAGTTTGATAAGAATCGAACAGAGATTTAATTTTTCAATGCTGCCGTTTGGCATGTTTTTTTGAGCAAAAGTGACCCTAATTAAAACGAACGCTGACGGAGAATGAAAAGCAGCAGAGCCAAACGGTTTGCAGATTTGAAATCAGCAGGAGTTGCTCCTCCTTATGAGATGAGTTGGAAGCAAATCTATTCTTTGATCTGAGCGAAAAAAAAGCGTGATACCCTCCCTTGGTATATTTTTCGAAATTTCAAGTCAGCGTTATTACCCACCAGTTAATCCGAGGATTCCGATATTCTTGATTTTGAGTAAGGCCAATAAGAGCTTGAACTGGTCGGAGTTTGATAAGAATCGAACAGAGATTTAATTTTTCAATGCTGCCGTTTGGCATGTTTTTTTTTAGCAAAAGTGACCCTAATTAAAACGAACGCTGACGGAGAATGAAAAGCAGCAGAGCCAAACGGTTTGCAGATTTGAGATCAGCAGGAGTTGCTCCTCCTTATAAGGTGAGTTGGAAGCAAATCTATTTTTTGATCTGAGCGAAAAAAAAGCGTGATACCCTCCCTTGGTATATTTTTCGAAATTTCAAGTCAGCGTTATTACCCACCAGTTAATCCGAGGATTCCGATATTCTGGATTTTGAGTAAGGCCAATAAGAGCTCGAACTGGTCGGAGTTTGATAAGAATCGAAAAGAGATTTAATTTTTCAATGCTGCCGTTTGGCATGTTTTTTTTTAGCAAAAGTGACCCTAATTAAAACGAACGCTGACGGAGAATGAAAAGCAGCAGAGCCAAACGGTTTGCAGATTTGAGATCAGCAGGAGTTGCTCCTCCTTATGAGGTGAGTTGGAAGCAAATCTATTTTTTAATCTGAGCGAAAAAAAAGCGTGATACCTTCCCTTGGTATATTTTTCGAAAATTTCAAGTCAGCGTTATTACCCACCAGTTAATCCGAGGATTCCGATATTCTGGATTTTGAGTAAGGCCAATAAGAGCTTGAACTGGTCGGAGTTTGATAAGAATCGTACAGAGATTTAATTTTTCAATGCTGCTGTTTGGCATGTTTTTTTTTAGCAACAGTGACCCTAAATAAAACGAACGCTGACGGAGAATGAAAAGCAGCAGAGCCAAACGGTTTGCAGATTTGAGATCAGCAGGAGTTGCTCCTCCTTATGAGGTGAGTTGGAAGCAAATCTATTTTTTGATCTGAGCGAAAAAAAAGCGTGATACCCTCCCTTGGTATATTTTTCGAAATTTCAAGTCAGCGTTATTACCCACCAGTTAATCCGAGGATTCCGATATTCTGGATTTTGAGTAAGGCCAATAAGAGCTTGAACTGGTCGGAGTTTGATAAGAATCGAACAGAGATTTAATTTTTCAATGCTGCCGTTTGGCATGTTTTTTTGAGCAAAAGTGACCCTAATTAAAACGAACGCTGACGGAGAATGAAAAGCAGCAGAGCCAAACGGTTTGCAGATTTGAAATCAGCAGGAGTTGCTCCTCCTTATGAGATGAGTTGGAAGCAAATCTATTCTTTGATCTGAGCGAAAAAAAAGCGTGATACCCTCCCTTGGTATATTTTTCGAAATTTCAAGTCAGCGTTATTACCCACCAGTTAATCCGAGGATTCCGATATTCTTGATTTTGAGTAAGGCCAATAAGAGCTTGAACTGGTCGGAGTTTGATAAGAATCGAACAGAGATTTAATTTTTCAATGCTGCCGTTTGACATGTTTTTTTTTAGCAAAAGTGACCCTAATTAAAACGAACGCTGACGGACAATGAAAAACAGCAGAGCCAAACGGTTTGCAGATTTGAGATCAGCAGGAGTTGCTCCTCCTTATGAGGTGAGTTGGAAGCAAATCTATTTTTTGATCTGAGCGAAAAAAAAGCGTGATACCCTCCCTTGCTATATTTTTCGAAATTTCAAGTCAGCGTTATTACCCACCAGTTAATCCGAGGATTCCGATATTCTGGATTTTGAGTAAGGCCAATAAGAGCTTGAACTGGTCGGAGTTTGATAAGAATTGAACAGAGATTTAATTTTTCAATCCTGCCGTTTGGCATGTTTTTTTTTAGCAAAAGTGACCCTAATTAAAACGAACGCTGACGGAGAATGAAAAGCAGCAGAGCCAAACGGTTTGCAGATTTGAGATCAGCAGGAGTTGCTCCTCCTTATAAGGTGAGTTGGAAGCAAATCTATTTTTTGATCTGAGCGAAAAAAAAGCATGATACCCTCCTTTGGTATATTTTTCGAAATTTCAAGTCAGCGTTATTACCCACCAGTTAATCCGAGGATTCCGATATTCTGGATTTTGAGTAAGGCCAATAAGAGCTCGAACTGGTCGGAGTTTGATAAGAATCGAAAAGAGATTTAATTTTTCAATGCTGCCGTTTGGCATGTTTTTTTTTAGCAAAAGTGACCCTAATTAAAACGAACGCTGACGGAGAATGAAAAGCAGCAGAGCCAAACGGTTTGCAGATTTGAGATCAGCAGGAGTTGCTCCTCCTTATGAGGTGAGTTGGAAGCAAATCTATTTTTTAATCTGAGCGAAAAAAAAGCGTGATACCTTCCCTTGGTATATTTTTCGAAAATTTCAAGTCAGCGTTATTACCCACCAGTTAATCCGAGGATTCCGATATTCTGGATTTTGAGTAAGGCCAATAAGAGCTTGAACTGGTCGGAGTTTGATAAGAATCGTACAGAGATTTAATTTTTCAATGCTGCTGTTTGGCATGTTTTTTTTTAGCAACAGTGACCCTAAATAAAACGAACGCTGACGGAGAATGAAAAGCAGCAGAGCCAAACGGTTTGCAGATTTGAGATCAGCAGGAGTTGCTCCTCCTTATGAGGTGAGTTGGAAGCAAATCTATTTTTTGATCTGAGCGAAAAAAAAGCGTGATACCCTCCCTTGGTATATCTTTCGAAATTTCAAGTCAGCGTTATTACCCACCAGTTAATCCGAGGATTCCGATATTCTGGATTTTGAGTAAGGCCAATAAGAGCTTGAACTGGTCGGAGTTTGATAAGAATCGAACAGAGATTTAATTTTTCAATGCTGCCGTTTGGCATGTTTTTTTGAGCAAAAGTGACCCTAATTAAAACGAACGCTGACGGAGAATGAAAAGCAGCAGAGCCAAACGGTTTGCAGATTTGAAATCAGCAGGAGTTGCTCCTCCTTATGAGATGAGTTGGAAGCAAATCTATTCTTTGATCTGAGCGAAAAAAAAGCGTGATACCCTCCCTTGGTATATTTTTCGAAATTTCAAGTCAGCGTTATTACCCACCAGTTAATCCGAGGATTCCGATATTCTTGATTTTGAGTAAGGCCAATAAGAGCTTGAACTGGTCGGAGTTTGATAAGAATCGAACAGAGATTTAATTTTTCAATGCTGCCGTTTGGCATGTTTTTTTTTAGCAAAAGTGACCCTAATTAAAACGAACGCTGACGGACAATGAAAAACAGCAGAGCCAAACGGTTTGCAGATTTGAGATCAGCAGGAGTTGCTCCTCCTTATGAGGTGAGTTGGAAGCAAATCTATTTTTTGATCTGAGCGAAAAAAAAGCGTGATACCCTCCCTTGCTATATTTTTCGAAATTTCAAGTCAGCGTTATTACCCACCAGTTAATCCGAGGATTCCGATATTCTGGATTTTGAGTAAGGCCAATAAGAGCTTGAACTGGTCGGAGTTTGATAAGAATTGAACAGAGATTTAATTTTTCAATGCTGCCGTTTGGCATGTTTTTTTTTAGCAAAAGTGACCCTAATTAAAACGAACGCTGACGGAGAATGAAAAGCAGCAGAGCCAAACGGTTTGCAGATTTGAGATCAACAGGAGTTGCTCCTCCTTATAAGGTGAGTTGGAAGCAAATCTATTTTTTTGATCTGAGCGAAAAAAAAGCATGATACCCTCCCTTGGTATATTTTTCGAAATTTCAAGTCAGCGTTATTACCCACCAGTTAATCCGAGGATTCCGATATTCTGGATTTTGAGTAAGGCCAATAAGAGCTCGAACTGGTCGGAGTTTGATAAGAATCGAAAAGAGATTTAATTTTTCAATGCTGCCGTTTGGCATGTTTTTTTTTAGCAAAAGTGACCCTAATTAAAACGAACGCTGACGGAGAATGAAAAGCAGCAGAGCCAAACGGTTTGCAGATTTGAGATCAGCAGGAGTTGCTCCTCCTTATGAGGTGAGTTGGAAGCAAATCTATTTTTTAATCTGAGCGAAAAAAAAGCGTGATACCTTCCCTTGGTATATTTTTCGAAATTTCAAGTCAGCGTTATTACCCACCAGTTAATCCGAGGATTCCGATATTCTGGATTTTGAGTAAGGCCAATAAGAGCTTGAACTGGTCGGAGTTTGATAAGAATCGTACAGAGATTTAATTTTTCAATGCTGCTGTTTGGCATGTTTTTTTTTAGCAACAGTGACCCTAAATAAAACGAACGCTGACGGAGAATGAAAAGCAGCAGAGCCAAACGGTTTGCAGATTTGAGATCAGCAGGAGTTGCTCCTCCTTATGAGGTGAGTTGGAAGCAAATCTATTTTTTGATCTGAGCCAAAAAAAAGCGTGATACCCTCCCTTGGTATATTTTTCGAAATTTCAAGTCAGCGTTATTACCCACCAGTTAATCCGAGGATTCCGATATTCTGGATTTTGAGTAAGGCCAATAAGAGCTTGAACTGGTCGGAGTTTGATAAGAATCGTACAGAGATTTAATTTTTCAATGCTGCTGTTTGGCATGTTTTTTTTTAGCAACAGTGACCCTAATTAAAACGAACGCTGACGGAGAATGAAAAGCAGCAGAGCCAAACGGTTTGCAGATTTGAGATCAGCAGGAGTTGCTCCTCCTTATGAGGTGAGTTGGAAGCAAATCTATTTTTTGATCTGAGCGAAAAAAAAGCGTGATACCCTCCCTTGGTGTATTTTTCCAAAATTTCAAGTCAGCGTTATTACCCACCAGTTAATCCGAGGATTCCGATATTCTGGATTTTGAGTAAGGCCAATAAGAGCTTGAACTGGTCGGAGTTTGATAAGAATCGAAACAAGATTTAATTTTTCAATGCTGACGTTTGGCATGTTTTTTTGAGCAAAAGTGACCCTAATTAAAACGAACGCTGACGCAGAATGAAAAGCAGCAGAGCCAAACGGTTTGCAGATTTAAGATCAGCAGGAGTTGCTCCTCCTTATGAGGTGAGTTGGAAGCAAATCTATTTTTTGATCTGAGCGAAAAAAAAGCGTGATACCCTCCCTTGGTATATTTTTCGAAATTTCAAGTCAGCGTGATTACCCACCAGTTAATCCGAGGATTCCGATATTCTGGATTTTGAGTAATGCCAATGAGAGCTTGAACTGGTCGGAGTTTGATAAGAATCGAACAGAGATTTAATTTTTCAATGCTGCCGTTTGGCATGTTTTTTTTTAGCAAAAGTGACCCTAATTAAAACGAACGCTGACGGACAATGAAAAACAGCAGAGCCAAACGGTTTGCAGATTTGAGATCAGCAGGAGTTGCTCCTCCTTATGAGGTGAGTTGGAAGCAAATCTATTTTTTGATCTGAGCGAAAAAAAAGCGTGATACCCTCCCTTGCTATATTTTTCGAAATTTCAAGTCAGCGTTATTACCCACCAGTTAATCCGAGGATTCCGATATTCTGGATTTTGAGTAAGGCCAATAAGAGCTTGAACTGGTCGGAGTTTGATAAGAATTGAACAGAGATTTAATTTTTCAATGCTGCCGTTTGGCATGTTTTATTTTAGCAAAAGTGACCCTAATTAAAACGAACGCTGACGGAGAATGAAAAGCAGCAGAGCCAAACGGTTTGCAGATTTGAGATCAGCAGGAGTTGCTCCTCCTTATAAGGTGAGTTGGAAGCAAATCTATTTTTTGATCTGAGCGAAAAAAAAGCATGATACCCTCCCTTGGTATATTTTTCGAAATTTCAAGTCAGCATTATTACCCACCAGTTAATCCGAGGATTCCGATATTCTGGATTTTGAGTAAGGCCAATAAGAGCTCGAACTGGTCGGAGTTTGATAAGAATCGAAAAAAGATTTAATTTTTCAATGCTGCCGTTTGGCATGTTTTTTTTTAGCAAAAGTGACCCTAATTAAAACGAACGCTGACGGAGAATGAAAAGCAGCAGAGCCAAACGGTTTGCAGATTTGAGATCAGCAGGAGTTGCTCCTCCTTATGAGGCGAGTTGGAAGCAAATCTATTTTTTAATCTGAGCGAAAAAAAAGCGTGATACCTTCCCTTGGTATATTTTTCGAAATTTCAAGTCAGCGTTATTACCCACCAGTTATTCCGAGGATTCCGATATTCTGGATTTTGAGTAAGGCCAATAAGAGCTTGAACTGGTCGGAGTTTGATAAGAATCGTACAGAGATTTAATTTTTCAATGCTGCTGTTTGGCATGTTTTTTTTTAGCAAAAGTGACCCTAATGAAAACGAACGCTGACGGAGATTGAAAAGCAGCAGAGCCAAACGGTTTGCAGATTTGAGATCAGCAGGAGTTGCTCCTCCTTATGAGGTGAGTTGGAAGCAAATCTATTTTTTGATCTGAGCGAAAAAAAAGCGTGATACCCTCCCTTGGTGTATTTTTCGAAATTTCAAGTCAGAGTTATTACCCACCAGTTAATCCGAGGATTCCGATATTCTGGATTTTGAGTAAGGCCAATAAGAGCTTGAACTGGTCGGAGTTTGATAAGAATCGTACAGAGATTTAATTTTTCAATGCTGCTGTTTGGCATGTTTTTTTTTAGCAACAGTGACCCTAATTAAAACGAACGCTGACGGAGAATGAAAAGCAGCAGAGCCAAACGGTTTGCAGATTTGAGATCAGCAGGAGTTGCTCCTCCTTATGAGGTGAGTTGGAAGCTAATCTATTTTTTGATCTGAGCGAAAAAAAAGTGTGATACCCTCCCTTGGTATATTTTTCGAAATTTCAAGTCAGCGTTATTACCCACCAGTTAATCCGAGGATTCCGATATTCTGGATTTTGAGTAAGGCCAATAAGAGCTTGAACTGGTCGGAGTTTGATAAGAATCGAAACAAGATTTAATTTTTCAATGCTGACGTTTGGCATGTTTTTTTGAGCAAAAGTGACCCTAATTAAAACGAACGCTGACGCAGAATGAAAAGCAGCAGAGCCAAACGGTTTGCAGATTTAAGATCAGCAGGAGTTGCTCCTCCTTATGAGGTGAGTTGGATGCAAATCTATTTTTTGATCTGAGCGAAAAAAAAGCGTGATACCCTCCCTTGGTATATTTTTCGAAATTTCAAGTCAGCGTTATAACCCACCAGTTTATCCGAGGATTCCGATATTCTGGATTTTGAGTAAGGCCAATAAGAGCTTGAACTGGTCGGAGTTTGATAAGAATCGAACAGAGATTTAATTTTTCAATGCTGCCGTTTGCCATGTTTTTTTTTAGCAAAAGTGACCCTAATTAAAACAAACGCTGACGGAGAATGAAAAGCAGCAGAGCCAAACGGTTTGCAGATTTGAGATCAGCAGGAGTTGCTCCTACTTATGAGGTGAGTTGGAAGCAAATCTATTTTTTGATCTGAGCGAAAAAAAAGCGTGATACCCTCCCTTGGTATATTTTTCGAAATTTCAAGTCAGCGTTATTACCCACCAGTTAATCCGAGGATTCCGATATTCTGGATTTTGAGTAAGGCCAATAAGAGCTTGAACTGGTCGGAGTTTGATAAGAATCGAACAGAGATTTAATTTTTCAATGCTGCCGTTTGGCATGTTTTTTTTTAGCAAATGTGACCCTAATTAAAACGAACGCTGACGGAGAATGAAAAGCAGCAGAGCCAAACGGTTTGCAGATTTGAGATCAGCAGGAGTTGCTCCTCCTTATGAGGTGAGTTGGAAGCAAATCTATTTTTTGATCTGAGCGAAAAAAAAGCGTGATACCCTCCCTTGCTATATTTTTCGAAATTTCAAGTCAGCGTTATTACCCACCAGTTAATCCGAGGATTCCGATATTCTGGATTTTGAGTAAGGCCAATAAGAGCTTGAACTGGTCGGAGTTTGATAAGAATTGAACAGAGATTTTATTTTTCAATGCTGCCGTTTGGCATGTTTTTTTTTAGCAAAAGTGACCCTAATTAAAACGAACGCTGACGGAGAATGAAAAGCAGCAGAGCCAAACGGTTTGCAGATTTGAGATCAGCAGGAGTTGCTTCTCCTTATAAGGTGAGTTGGAAGCAAATCTATTTTTTGATCTGAGCGAAAAAAAAGCGTGATACCCTCCCTTGGTATATTTTTCGAAATTTCAAGTCAGCGTTATTACCCACCAGTTAATGTTCATCGTTTATTACAGTCTCATGTTTGAGAAATATTTTGTTTTCGCTGAGCAATAAAAGTTATGGTGTAAACATCAAAAAGTTTTGGTCTGGTTGGTTGTAAAAATTGAAAAGAAAATAAATAAACAGTAAGAATTATCACTAGTTGGCTAAAAAAGTATACTATTTAACTTCCGCACACAGAGGGATCGGAAACAGTCAGTTCGTATGTTTACCCTCGTTTTGATTGCTCTGTATCGACCAGACGGAAGTTTATCGAATGTAAATACTGGGTCAGCGTGGTCAGTAGCTACGAGTCTGAGGCATCTTGTTCTCATCACTCTTTCGTATATTGCCTCGATGGTGTCAAACTTGCAGCTACCTAGATAGCCTGCGAGGCTTATAACTTTATTGAGCGATTTCCTAGATGACGAGGATAAGTGGCCATATAGAGTGCTAAGGTGGTACAAAAATATACATTCAATAAAAGTAGTATAGCATTGCATTCTAAGAGGCACAGCTATATGCATTGAATTCAGCTTCTTCATGATGTAAAGTCTCTTGCGGGCTTTCTTGATGACTTCGATGGAATATTCTTGGAACTTAAGCTTTTTGTCAATAATAGTGCCTAAGTATTTAAAACTGTCAACCTGCTCTACATTATTACCATTGATAACTAAGCTATCATGTACAGGATTGTCTCTAAGATTGCACAATACAAGCTCCTTTGTCTTTGACACATTCAAAAATAGATCATTATCATGACACCAACCAGCCAAATCCGAGGATTCCGATATTCTGGATTTTGAGTAAGGCCAATAAGAGCTCGAACTGGTCGGAGTTTGATAAGAATCGAAAAGAGATTTAATTTTTCAATGCTGCCGTTTGGCATGTTTTTATTTAGCAAAAGTGACCCTAATTAAAACGAACGCTGACGGAGAATGAAAAGCAGCAGAGCCAAACGGTTTGCAGATTTGAGATCAGCAGGAGTTGCTCCTCCTTATGAGGTGAGTTGGAAGCAAATCTATTTTTTAATCTGAGCGAAAAAAAAGCGTGATACCTTCCCTTGGTATATTTTTCGAAATTTCAAGTCAGCGTTATTACCCACCAGTTAATCCGAGGATTCCGATATTCTGGATTTTGAGTAAGGCCAATAAGAGCTTGAACTGGTCGGAGTTTGATAAGAATCGTACAGAGATTTAATTTCTCAATGCTGCTGTTTGGCATGTTTTTTTTTAGCAACAGTGACCCTAATTAAAACGAACGCTGACGGAGAATGAAAAGCAGCAGAGCCAAACGGTTTGCAGATTTGAGATCAGCAGGAGTTGCTCCTCCTTATGAGGTGAGTTGGAAGCAAATCTATTTTTTGATCTGAGCCAAAAAAACGCGTGATACCCTCCCTTGGTATATTTTTCGAAATTTCAAGTCAGCGTTATTACCCACCAGTTAATCCGAGGATTCCGATATTCTGGATTTTGAGTAAGGCCAATAAGAGCTTGAACTGGTCGGAGTTTGATAAGAATCGAACAGAGATTTAATTTTTCAGTGCTGCCGTTTGGCATGTTTTTTTGAGCAAAAGTGACCCTAATTAAAACGAACGCTGACGGAGAATGAAAAGCAGCAGAGCCAAACGGTTTGCAGATTTGAGATCAGCAGGAGTTGCTCCTCCTTATGAGGTGAGTTGGAAGCAAATCTATTTTTTGATCTGAGCCAAAAAAAAGCGTGATACCCTCCCTTGGTATATTTTCGAAATTTCAAGTCAGCGTTATTACCCACCAGTTAATCCGAGGATTCCGATATTCTGGATTTTGAAGAAGGCCAATAAGAGCTTGAACTGGTCGGAGTTTGATCAGAATCGAACAGAGATTTAATTTTTCAATGCTGCCGTTTGGCATGTTTTTTTGAGCAAAAGTGACCCTAATTAAAACGAACGCTGACGGAGAATGAAAAGCAGCAGAGCCAAACGGTTTGCAGATTTGAGATCAGCAGGAGTTGCTCCTCCTTATGAGGTGAGTTGGAAGCAAATCTATTTTTTGATCTGAGCGAAAAAAAAGCGTGATACCCTCCCTTGGTATATTTTTCGAAATTTCAAGTCAGCGTTATTACCCACCAGTTAATCCGAGGATTCCGATATTCTGGATTTTGAAGAAGGCCAATAAGAGCTTGAACTGGTCGGAGTTTGATCAGAATCGAACAGAGATTTAATTTTTCAATGCTGCCGTTTGGCATGTTTTTTTTTAGCAAAAGTGACCCTAATTAAAACGAACGCTGACGGAGATTGAAAAGCAGCAGAGCCAAACGGTTTGCAGATTTGAGATCAGCAGGAGTTGCTCCTCCTTATGAGGTGAGTTGGAAGCAAATCAATTTTTTGATCTGAGCGAAAAAAAAGCGTGATACCCTCCCTTGGTGTATTTTTCGAAATTTCAAGTCAGCGGTATTACCCACCAGTTAATCCGAGGATTCCGATATTCTGGATTTTGAGTAAGGCCAATAAGAGCTTGAACTGGTCGGAGTTTGATAAGAATCGAACAGAGATTTAATTTTTCAATGCTGCCGTTTGGCATGTTTTTTTTTAGCAAAAGTGACCCTAATTTAAACGAACGCTGACGGAGAATGAAAAGCAGCAGAGCCAAACGGTTTGCAGATTTGAGTTCAGCAGGAGTTGCTCCTCCTTATGAGGTGAGTTGGAGGCAAATCTATTTTTTGATCTGAGCGAAAAAAAAGCGTGATACTCTCCCTTGGTATATTTTTCGAAATTTCAAGTCAGCGTTATTACCCACCAGTTAATCCGAGGATTCCGATATTCTGGATTTTGAGTAAGGCCAATAAGAGCTTGAACTGGTCGGAGTTTGATAAGAATCGAACAGAGATTTAATTTTTCAATGCTGCCGTTATGCATGTTTTTTTTTAGCAAAAGTGACCCTAATTAAAACGAACGCTGACGGAGAATGAAAAGCAGCAGAGCCAAACGGTTTGCAGATTTGAGATCAGCAGGAGTTGCTCCTCCTTATGAGGTGAGTTGGAAGCAAATCTATTTTTTGATCTGAGCGAAAAAAAAGCGTGATACCCTCCCTTGGTATATTTTTCGAAATTTCAAGTCAGCGTTATTACCCACCAGTTAATCCGAGGATTCCGATATTCTGGATTTTGAGTAAGGCCAATAAGAGCTTGAACTGGTCGGAGTTTGATAAGAATCGAACAGAGATTTAATTTTTCAATGCTGCCGTTTGGCATGTTTTTTTTTAGCAAAAGTGACCCTAATTAAAACGAACGCTGACGGAGAATGAAAAGCAGCAGAGCCAAACGATTTGCAGATTTGAGATCAGCAGGAGTTGCTCCTCCTCATGAGGTGAGTTGGAAGCAAATCTATTTTTTGATCTGAGCGAAAAAAAAGCGTGATACCCTCCCTTGGTATATTTTTCGAAATTTCAAGTCAGCGTTATTACCCACCAGTTAATCCGAGGATTCCGATATTCTGGATTTTGAGTAAGGCCAATAAGAGCTTGAACTGGTCGGAGTTTGATAAGAATCGAACAGAGATTTAATTTTTCAATGCTGCCGTTTGGCATGTTTTTTTTTAGCAAAAGTGACCCTAATTAAAACGAAAGCTGATGCAGAATGAAAAGCAGCAGAGCCAAACGGTTTGCAGATTTGAGATCAGCAGGAGTTGCTCCTCCTTATGACGTGAGTTGGAAGCAAATCTATTTATTGATCTGAGCGAAAAAAAGCATGATACCCTCCCTTGGTATATTTTTCGAAATTTCAAGTCAGCGTTATTACCCACCAGTTAATCCGAGGATTCCGATATTCTGGATTTTGAGTAAGGCCAATAAGAGCTTGAACTGGTCGGAGTTTGATAAGAATCGAACAGAGATTTAATTTTTCAATGCTGCCGTTTGGCATGTTTTTTTTTAGCAAAAGTGACCCTGATTAAAACGAAAGCTGACGGAGAATGAAAAGCAGCAGAGCCAAACGGTTTGCAGATTTGAGATCAGCAGGAGTTGCTCCTCCTTATGAGGTGAGTTGGAAGCAAATCTATTTTTTGATCTGAGCGAAAAAAAAGCGTGATACCCTCCCTTGGTATATTTTTCGAAATTTCAAGTCAGCGTTATTACCCACCAGTTAATCCGAGGATTCCGATATTCTGGATTTTGAGTAAGGCCAATAAGAGCTTGAACTGGTCGGAGTTTGATAAGAATCGAACAGAGATTTAATTTTTCAATGCTGCCGTTTGGCATGTTTTTTTTTAGCAAAAGTGACCCTAATTAAAACGAACGCTGACGGAGAATGAAAAGCAGCTGAGCCAAACGGTTTGCGGATTTGAGATCAGCAGGAGTTGCTCCTCCTTATGAGGTGAGTTGGAAGCAAATCTATTTTTGATCTGAGCGAAAAAAAAGCGTGATACCCTCCCTTGGTATATTTATCGAAATTTCAAGTCAGCGTTACTACCCACCAGTTAATCCGAGGATTCCGATATTCTGGATTTTGAGTAAGGCCAATAAGAGCTTGAACTGGTCGGAGTTTGATAAGAATCGAACAGAGATTTAATTTTTCAATGCTGCTGTTTGGCATGTTTTTTTTTAGCAAAAGTGACCCTAATTAAAACGAACGCTGACGGAGAATGAAAAGCAGCAGAGCCAAACGGTTTGCAGATTTGAGATCAGCAGGAGTTGCTCCTCCTTATGAGGTGAGTTGGAAGCAAATCTATTTTTTGATCTGAGCGAAAAAAAAGCGTGATACCCTCCTTTGGTATATTTTTCGAAATTTCAAGTCAGCGTTATTACCCACCAGTTAATCCGAGGATTCCGATATTCTGGATTTTGAGTAAGGCCAATAAGAGCTTGAACTGGTCGAAGTTTGATAAGAATCGAACAGAGATTTAATTTTTCAATGCTGCCGTTTGGCATGTTTTTTTTAGCAAAAGTGACCCTAATTTAAACGAACGCTGACGGAGAATGAAAAACAGCAGAGCAAAACGGTTTGCACATTTGAGATCAGCAGGAGTTGCTCCTCCTTATGAGGTGAGTTGGAAGCAAATCTATTTTTTGATCTGAGCGAAAAAAAAGCGTGATACCCTCCCTTGGTATATTTTTCGAAATTTCAAGTCAGCGTTATTACTCACCAGTTAATCCGAGGATTCCGATATTCTGGATTTTGAGTAAGGCCAATAAGAGCTTGAACTGGTCGGAGTTTGATAAGAATCAAACAGAGATTTAATTTTTCAATGCTGCCGTTTGGCATGTTTTTTTTGAGCAAAAGTGACCCTAATTAAAACGAACGCTGACGGAGAATGAAAAGCAGCAGAGCCAAACGGTTTGCAGATTTGAGATCAGCAGGAGTTGCTCCTCCTTATGAGGTGAGTTGGAAGCAAATCTATTTTTTGATCTGAGCGAAAAAAAAGCGTGATACCCTCCCTTGGTATATTTTTCGAAATTTCAAGTCAGCGTTATTACCCACCAGTTAATCCGAGGATTCTGATATTCTGGATTTTGAGTAAGGCCAATAAGAGCTTGAACTGGTCGGAGTTTGATAAGAATCGAACAGAGATTTAATTTTTCAATGCTGCCGTTTGGCATGTTTTTTTTAGCAAAAGTGACCCTAATTAAAACGAACGCTGACGGAGAATGAAAAGCAGCAGAGCCAAACGGTTTGCAGATTTGAGATCAGCAGGAGTTGCTCCTCCTTATGAGGTGAGTTGGAAGCAAATCTATTTTTTGATCTGAGCGAAAAAAAAGCGTGATACCCTCCCTTGGTATATTTTTCGAAATTTCAAGTCAGCGTTATTACCCACCAGTTAATCCGAGGATTCTGATATTCTGGATTTTGAGTAAGGCCAATAAGAGCTTGAACTGGTCGGAGTTTGATAAGAATCGAACAGAGATTTAATTTTTCAATGCTGCCGTTTGGCATGTTTTTTTTAGCAAAAGTGACCCTAATTAAAACGAACGCTGACGGAGAATGAAAAGCAGCAGAGCCAAACGGTTTGCAGATTTGAGATCAGCAGGAGTTGCTCCTCCTTTTGAGGTGAGTTGGAAGCAAATCTATTTTTTGATCTGAGCGAAAAAAAAGCGTGATACCCTCCCTTGGTTTATTTTTCGAAATTTCAATTCAGCGTTATTACCCACCAGTTAATCCGAGGATTCCGATATTCTGGATTTTGAGTAAGGCCAATAAGAGCTTGAACTGGTCGGAGTTTGATAAGAATCGAAAAGAGATTTAATTTTTCAATGCTGCCGTTTGGCATGTTTTTTTTTTAGAAAAAGTGACCCTAATTAAAACGAACGCTGACGGAGAATGAAAAGCAGCAGAGCCAAACGGTTTGCAGATTTGAGATCAGCAGGAGTTGCTCCTCCTTATGAGGTGAGTTGGAAGCAAATCTATTTTTTGAACTGAGCGAAAAAAAAGCGTGATACCCTCCCTTGGTATATTTATCGAAATTTCAAGTCAGCGTTATTACCCACCAGTTAATCCGAGGATTCCGATATTCTGGATTTTGAGTAAGGCCAATAAGAGCTTGAACTGGTCGGAGTTTGATAAAAATCGAACAGAGATTTAATTTTTCAATGCTGCCGTTTGGCATGTTTTTTTTTAGCAAAAGTGACCCTAATTAAAACGAACGCTGACGGAGAATGAAAAGCAGCAGAGCCAAACGGTTTGCAGATTTGAGATCAGCAGGAGTTGCTCCTCCTTATGACGTGAGTTGGAAGCAAATCTATTTTTTGATCTGAGCGAAAAAAAGCATGATACCCTCCCTTGGTATATTTTTCGAAATTTCAAGTCAGCGTTATTACCCACCAGTTAATCCGAGGATTCCGATATTCTGGATTTTGAGTAAGGCCAATAAGAGCTTGAACTGGTCGGAGTTTGATAAGAATCGAACAGAGATTTAATTTTTCAATGCTGCCGTTTGGCATGTTTTTTTTTAGCAAAAGTGACCCTGATTAAAACGAAAGCTGACGGAGAATGAAAAGCAGCAGAGCCAAACGGTTTGCAGATTTGAGATCAGCAGGAGTTGCTCCTCCTTATGAGGTGAGTTGGAAGCAAATCTATTTTTTGATCTGATCGAAAAAAAAGCGTGATACCCTCCCTTGGTATATTTTTCGAAATTTCAAGTCAGCGTTATTACCCACCAGATAATCCGAGGATTCCGATATTCTGGATTTTGAGTAAGGCCAATAAGAGCTTGAACTGGTCGGAGTTTGATAAGAATCGAACAGAGATTTAATTTTTCAATGCTGCCGTTTGGCATGTTTTTTTTTAGCAAAAGTGACCCTAATTAAAACGAAAGCTGACGGAGAATGAAAAGCAGCAGAGCCAAACGGTTTGCAGATTTGAGATCAGCAGGAGTTGCTCCTCCTTATGACGTGAGTTGGAAGCAAATCTATTTTTTGATCTGAGCGAAAAAAAGCATGATACCCTCCCTTGGTATATTTTTCGAAATTTCAAGTCAGCGTTATTACTCACCAGTTAATCCGAGGATTCCGATATTCTGGATTTTGAGTAAGGCCAATAAGAGCTTGAACTGGTCGGAGTTTGATAAGAATCAAACAGAGATTTAATTTTTCAATGCTGCCGTTTGGCATGTTTTTTTTGAGCAAAAGTGACCCTAATTAAAACGAACGCTGACGGAGAATGAAAAGCAGCAGAGCCAAACGGTTTGCAGATTTGAGATCAGCAGGAGTTGCTCCTCCTTATGAGGTGAGTTGGAAGCAAATCTATTTTTTGATCTGAGCGAAAAAAAAGCGTGATACCCTCCCTTGGTATATTTTTCGAAATTTCAAGTCAGCGTTATTACCCACCAGTTAATCCGAGGATTCTGATATTCTGGATTTTGAGTAAGGCCAATAAGAGCTTGAACTGGTCGGAGTTTGATAAGAATCGAACAGAGATTTAATTTTTCAATGCTGCCGTTTGGCATGTTTTTTTTAGCAAAAGTGACCCTAATTAAAACGAACGCTGACGGAGAATGAAAAGCAGCAGAGCCAAACGGTTTGCAGATTTGAGATCAGCAGGAGTTGCTGCTCCTTATGAGGTGAGTTGGAAGCAAATCTATTTTTTGATCTGAGCGAAAAAAAAGCGTGATACCCTCCCTTGGTATATTTTTCGAAATTTCAATTCAGCGTTATTACCCACCAGTTAATCCGAGGATTCCGATATTCTGGATTTTGAGTAAGGCCAATAAGAGCTTGAACTGGTCGGAGTTTGATAAGAATCGAAAAGAGATTTAATTTTTCAATGCTGCCGTTTGGCATGTTTTTTTTTAGAAAAAGTGACCCTAATTAAAACGAACGCTGACGGAGAATGAAAAGCAGCAGAGCCAAACGGTTTGCAGATTTGAGATCAGCAGGAGTTGCTCCTCCTTATGAGGTGAGTTGGAAGCAAATCTATTTTTTGATCTGAGCGAAAAAAAAGCGTGATACCCTCCCTTGGTATATTTATCGAAATTTCAAGTCAGCGTTATTACCCACCAGTTAATCCGAGGATTCCGATATTCTGGATTTTGAGTAAGGCCAATAAGAGCTTGAACTGGTCGGAGTTTGATAAGAATCGAACAGAGATTTAATTTTTCAATGCTGCCGTTTGGCATGTTTTTTTTTAGCAAAAGTGACCCTAATTAAAACGAACGCTGACGGAGAATGAAAAGCAGCAGAGCCAAACGGTTTGCAGATTTGAGATCAGCAGGAGTTGCTCCTCCTTATGACGTGAGTTGGAAGCAAATCTATTTTTTGATCTGAGCGAAAAAAAGCATGATACCCTCCCTTGGTATATTTTTCGAAATTTCAAGTCAGCGTTATTACCCACCAGTTAATCCGAGGATTCCGATATTCTGGATTTTGAGTAAGGCCAATAAGAGCTTGAACTGGTCGGAGTTTGATAAGAATCGAACAGAGATTTAATTTTTCAATGCTGCCGTTTGGCATGTTTTTTTTTAGAAAAAGTGACCCTAATTAAAACGAACGCTGACGGAGAATGAAAAGCAGCAGAGCCAAACGGTTTGCAGATTTGAGATCAGCAGGACTTGCTCCTCCTTATGAGGTGAGTTGGAAGCAAATCTATTTTTTGATCTGAGCGAAAAAAAAGCGTGATACCCTCCCTTGGTATATTTATCGAAATTTCAAGTCAGCGTTATTACCCACCAGTTAATCCGAGGATTCCGATATTCTGGATTTTGAGTAAGGCCAATAAGAGCTTGAACTGGTCGGAGTTTGATAAGAATCGAACAGAGATTTAATTTTTCAATGCTGCCGTTTGGCATGTTTTTTTTTAGCAAAAGTGACCCTAATTAAAACGAACGCTGACGGAGAATGAAAAGCAGCAGAGCCAAACGGTTTGCAGATTTGAGATCAGCAGGAGTTGCTCCTCCTTATGACGTGAGTTGGAAGCAAATCTATTTTTTGATCTGAGCGAAAAAAAGCATGATACCCTCCCTTGGTATATTTTTCGAAATTTCAAGTCAGCGTTATTACCCACCAGTTAATCCGAGGATTCCGATATTCTGGATTTTGAGTAAGGCCAATAAGAGCTTGAACTGGTCGGAGTTTGATAAGAATCGAACAGAGATTTAATTTTTCAATGCTGCCGTTTGGCATGTTTTTTTTTAGCAAAAGTGACCCTGATTAAAACGAAAGCTGACGGAGAATGAAAAGCAGCAGAGCCAAACGGTTTGCAGATTTGAGATCAGCAGGAGTTGCTCCTCCTTATGACGTGAGTTGGAAGCAAATCTATTTTTTGATCTGAGCGAAAAAAAAGCATGATACCCTCCCTTGGTATATTTTTCGAAATTTCAAGTCAGCGTTATTACCCACCAGTTAATCCGAGGATTCCGATATTCTGGATTTTGAGTAAGGCCAATAAGAGCTTGAACTGGTCGAAGTTTGATAAGAATCGAACAGAGATTTAATTTTTCAATGCTGCCGTTTGGCATGTTTTTTTTAGCAAAAGTGACCCTAATTTAAACGAACGCTGACGGAGAATGAAAAACAGCAGAGCAAAACGGTTTGCACATTTGAGATCAGCAGGAGTTGCTCCTCCTTATGAGGTGAGTTGGAAGCAAATCTATTTTTTGATCTGAGCGAAAAAAAAGCGTGATACCCTCCCTTGGTATATTTTTCGAAATTTCAAGTCAGCGTTATTACTCACCAGTTAATCCGAGGATTCCGATATTCTGGATTTTGAGTAAGGCCAATGAGAGCTTGAACTGGTCGGAGTTTGATAAGAATCAAACAGAGATTTAATTTTTCAATGCTGCCGTTTGGCATGTTTTTTTTGAGCGAAAGTGACCCTAATTAAAACGAACGCTGACGGAGAATGAAAAGCAGCAGAGCCAAACGGTTTGCAGATTTGAGATCAGCAGGAGTTGCTCCTCCTTATGAGGTGAGTTGGAAGCAAATCTATTTTTTGATCTGAGCGAAAAAAAAGCGTCATACCCTCCCTTGGTATATTTTTCGAAATTTCAAGTCAGCGTTATTACCCACCAGTTAATCCGAGGATTCTGATATTCTGGATTTTGAGTAAGGCCAATAAGAGCTTGAACTGGTCGGAGTTTGATAAGAATCGAACAGAGATTTAATTTTTCAATGCTGCCGTTTGGCATGTTTTTTTTAGCAAAAGTGACCCTAATTAAAACGAACGCTGACGGAGAATGAAAAGCAGCAGAGCCAAACGGTTTGCAGATTTGAGATCAGCAGGAGTTGCTCCTCCTTATGAGGTGAGTTGGAAGCAAATCTATTTTTTGATCTGAGCGAAAAAAAAGCGTGATACCCTCCCTTGGTATATTTTTCGAAATTTCAAGTCAGCGTTATTACCCACCAGTTAATCCGAGGATTCCGATATTCTGGATTTTGAGTAAGGCCAATAAGAGCTTGAACTGGTCGGAGTTTGATAAGAATCGAACAGAGATTTAATTTTTCAATGCTGCCGTTTGGCATGTTTTTTTTGAGCAAAAGTGACCCTACTTAAAACGAACGCTGACGGAGAATGAAAAGCAGCAGAGCCAAACGGTTTGCAGATTTGAGATCAGCAGGAGTTGCTCCTCCTTATGAGGTGAGTTGGAAGCAAATCTATTTTTTGATCTGAGCGAAAAAAAAGCTTGATATTGGTATATTTTTCGAAATTTCAAGTCAGCGTTATTACCCACCAGTTAATCCGAGGATTCTGATATTCTGGATTTTGAGTAAGGCCAATCAGAGCTTGAACTGGTCGGAGTTTGATAAGAATCGAACAGAGATTTAATTTTTCAATGCTGCCGTTTGGCATGTTTTTTTTTAGCAAAAGTGACCCTAATTAAAACGAACGATGACGGAGAATGAAAAGCAGCAGAGCCAAACGGTTTGCAGATTTGAGATCAGCAGGAGTTGCTCCTCCTTATGAGGTGAGTTGGAAGCAAATCTATTTTTTGATCTGAGCGAAAAAAAAGCGTGATACCCTCCCATGGTATATTTTTCGAAATTTCAAGTCAGCGTTATAACCCACCAGTTTATCCGAGGATTCCGATATTCTGGATTTTGAGTAAGGCCAATAAGAGCTTGAACTGGTCGGAGTTTGATAAGAATCGAACAGAGATTTAATTTTTCAATGCTGCCGTTTGGCATGTTTTTTTTTAGCAAAAGTGACCCTAATTAAAACGAAAGCTGACGGAGAATGAAAAGCAGCAGAGCCAAACGGTTTGCAGATTTGAGATCAGCAGGAGTTGCTCCTCCTTATGACGTGAGTTGGAAGCAAATCTATTTTTTGATCTGAGCGAAAAAAAGCATGATACCCTACCTTGGTATATCTTTCGAAATTTCAAGTCAGCGTTATTACCCACCAGTTAATCCGAGGATTCCGATATTCTGGATTTTGAGTAAGGCCAATAAGAGCTTGAACTGGTCGGAGTTTGATAAGAATCGAACAGAGATTTAATTTTTCAATGCTGCCGTTTGGCATGTTTTTTTTTAGCAAAAGTGACCCTGATTAAAACGAAAGCTGACGGAGAATGAAAAGCAGCAGAGCCAAACGGTTTGCAGATTTGAGATCAGCAGGAGTTGCTCCTCCTTATGACGTGAGTTGGAAGCAAATCTATCTTTTGATCTGAGCGAAAAAAAGCATGATACCCTCCCTTGGTATATTTTTCGAAATTTCAAGTCAGCGTTATTACCCACCAGTTAATCCGAGGATTCCGATATTCTGGATTTTGAGTAAGGCCAATAAGAGCTTGAACTGGTCGGAGTTTGATAAGAATCGAACAGAGATTTAATTTTTCAATGCTGCCGTTTGGCATGTTTTTTTTTAGCAAAAGTGACCCTAATTAAAATGAACGATGACGGAGAATGAAAAGCAGCAGAGCCAAACGGTTTGCAGATTTGAGATCAGCAGGAGTTGCTCCTCCTTATGAGGTGAGTTGGAAGCAAATCTATTTTTTGATCTGAGCGAAAAAAAAGTGTGATACCCTCCCTTGGTATATTTTTCGAAATTTCAAGTCAGCGTTATTACCCACCAGTTAATCCGAGGATTCTGATATTCAGGATTTTGAGTAAGGCCAATAAGAGCTTGAACTGGTCGGAGTTTGATAAGTATCGAACAGAGATTTAATTTTTCAATGCTGCCGTTTGGCATGTTTTTTTTAGCAAAAGTGACCCTAATTAAAACGAACGCTGACGGAGAATGAAAAGCAGCAGAGCCAAACGGTTTGCAGATTTGAGATCAGCAGGAGTTGCTCCTCCTTATGAGGTGAGTTGGAAGCAAATCTATTTTTTGATCTGAGCGAAAAAAAAGCGTGATACCCTCCCTTGGTATATTTATCGAAATTTCAAGTCAGCGTTATTACCCACCAGTTAATCCGAGGATTCCGATATTCTGGATTTTGAGTAAGGCCAATAAGAGCTTGAACTGGTCGGAGTTTGATAAGAATCGAACAGAGATTTAATTTTTCAATGCTGCCGTTTGGCATGTTTTTTTTTAGCAAAAGTGACCCTAATTAAAACGAACGCTGACGGAGAATGAAAAGCAGCAGAGCCAAACGGTTTGCAGATTTGAGATCAGCAGGAGTTGCTCCTCCTTATGACGTGAGTTGGAAGCAAATCTATTTTTTGATCTGAGCGAAAAAAAGCATGATACCCTCCCTTGGTATATTTTTCGAAATTTCAAGTCAGCGTTATTACCCACCAGTTAATCCGAGGATTCCGATATTCTGGATTTTGAGTAAGGCCAATAAGAGCTTGAACTGGTCGGAGTTTGATAAGAATCGAACAGAGATTTAATTTTTCAATGCTGCCGTTTGGCATGTTTTTTTTTAGCAAAAGTGACCCTGATTAAAACGAAAGCTGACGGAGAATGAAAAGCAGCAGAGCCAAACGGTTTGCAGATTTGAGATCAGCAGGAGTTGCTCCTCCTTATGAGGTGAGTTGGAAGCAAATCTATTTTTTGATCTGAGCGAAAAAAAGCATGATACCCTACCTTGGTATATTTTTCGAAATTTCAAGTCAGCGTTATTACCCACCAGTTAATCCGAGGATTCCGATATTCTGGATTTTGAGTAAGGCCAATAAGAGCTTGAACTGGTCGGAGTTTGATAAGAATCGAACAGAGATTTGATTTTTCAATGCTGCCGTTTGGCATGTTTTTTTTTAGCAAAAGTGACCCTAATTTAAACGAACGCTGACGGAGAATAAAAAACAGCAGAGCCAAACGGTTTGCACATTTGAGATCAGCAGGAGTTGCTCCTCCTTATGAGGTGAGTTGGAAGCAAATCTATTTTTTGATCTGAGCGAAAAAAAAGCGTGATACCCTCCCTTGGTATATTTTTCGAAATTTCAAGTCAGCGTTATTACCCACCAGTTAATCCGAGGATTCCGATATTCTGGATTTTGAGTAAGGCCAATAAGAGCTTGAACTGGTCGGAGTTTGATAAGAATCGAACAGAGATTTAATTTTTCAATGCTGCCGTTTGGCATGTTTTTTTTGAGCAAAAGTGACCCTACTTAAAACGAACGCTGACGGAGAATGAAAAGCAGCAGAGCCAAACGGTTTGCAGATTTGAGATCAGCAGGAGTTGCTCCTCCTTATGAGGTGAGTTGGAAGCAAATCTATTTTTTGATCTGAGCGAAAAAAAAGCTTGATATTGGTATATTTTTCTAAATTTCAAGTCAGCGTTATTACCCACCAGTTAATCCGAGGATTCTGATATTCTGGATTTTGAGTAAGGCCAATCAGAGCTTGAACTGGTCGGAGTTTGATAAGAATCGAACAGAGATTTAATTTTTCAATGCTGCCGTTTGGCATGTTTTTTTTAGCAAAAGTGACCCTAATTAAAACGAACGCTGACGGAGAATGAAAAGCAGCAGAGCCAAACGGTTTGCAGATTTTAGATCAGCAGGAGTTGCTCCTCCTTATGAGGTGAGTTGGAAGCAAATCTATTTTTTGATCTGAGCGAAAAAAAAGCGTGATACCCTCCCTTGGTATATTTTTCGAAATTTCAAGTCAGCGTTATAACCCACCAGTTTATCCGAGGATTCCGATATTCTGGATTTTGAGTAAGGCCAATAAGAGCTTGAACTGGTCGGAGTTTGATAAGAATCGAACAGAGATTTAATTTTTCAATGCTGCCGTTTGGCATGTTTTTTTTTAGCAAAAGTGACCCTAATTAAAACGAACGCTGACGGAGAATGAAAAGCAGCAGAGCCAAACGGTTTGCAGATTTGAGATCAGCAGGAGTTGCTCCTCCTTATGAGGTGAGTTGGAAGCAAATCTATTTTTGATCTGAGCGAAAAAAAAGCGTGATACCCTCCCTTGGTATATTTTTCGAAATTTCAAGTCAGCGTTATTACCCACCAGTTAATCCGAGGATTCCGATATTCTGGATTTTGAGTAAGGCCAATAAGAGCTTGAACTGGTCGGAGTTTGATAAGAATCGAACAGAGATTTAATTTTTCAATGCTGCCGTTTGGCATGTTTTTTTTTAGCAAAAGTGACCCTAATTAAAACGAAAGCTGACGGAGAATGAAAAGCAGCAGAGCCAAACGGTTTGCAGATTTGAGATCAGCAGGAGTTGCTCCTCCTTATGACGTGAGTTGGAAGCAAATCTATTTTTTGATCTGAGCGAAAAAAAGCATGATACCCTCCCTTGGTATATTTTTCGAAATTTCAAGTCAGCGTTATTACCCACCAGTTAATCCGAGGATTCCGATATTCTGGATTTTGAGTAAGGCCAAAAAGAGCTTGAACTGGTCGGAGTTTGATAAGAATCGAACAGAGATTTAATTTTTCAATGCTGCCGTTTGGCATGTTTTTTTTTAGCAAAAGTGACCCTAATTTAAACGAACGCTGACGGAGAATAAAAAACAGCAGAGCCAAACGGTTTGCACATTTGAGATCAGCAGGAGTTGCTCCTCCTTCTGAGGTGAGTTGGAAGCAAATCTATTTTTTGATCTGAGCGAAAAAAAAGCGTGATACCCTCCCTTGGTATATTTTTCGAAATTTCAAGTCAGCGTTATTACCCACCAGTTAATCCGAGGATTCCGATATTCTGGATTTTGAGTAAGGCCAATAAGAGCTTGAACTGGTCGGAGTTTGATAAGAATCGAACAGAGATTTAATTTTTCAATGCTGCCGTTTGGCATGTTTTTTTTGAGCAAAAGTGACCCTACTTAAAACGAACGCTGACGGAGAATGAAAAGCAGCAGAGCCAAACGGTTTGCAGATTTGAGATCAGCAGGAGTTGCTCCTCCTTATGAGGTGAGTTGGAAGCAAATCTATTTTTTGATCTGAGCGAAAAAAAAGCGTGATATTGGTATATTTTTCGAAATTTCAAGTCAGCGTTATTACCCACCAGTTAATCCGAGGATTCTGATATTCTGGATTTTGAGTAAGGCCAATCAGAGCTTGAACTGGTCGGAGTTTGATAAGAATCGAAAAGAGATTTAATTTTTCAATGCTGCCGTTTGGCATGTTTTTTTTAGCAAAAGTGACCCTAATTAAAACGAACGCTGACGGAGAATGAAAAGCAGCAGAGCCAAACGGTTTGCAGATTTTAGATCAGCAGGAGTTGCTCCTCCTTATGAGGTGAGTTGGAAGCAAATCTATTTTTTGATCTGAGCGAAAAAAAAGCGTGATACCCTCCCTTGGTATATTTTTCGAAATTTCAAGTCAGCGTTATAACCCACCAGTTTATCCGAGGATTCCGATATTCTGGATTTTGAGTAAGGCCAATAAGAGCTTGAACTGGTCGGAGTTTGATAAGAATCGAACAGAGATTTAATTTTTCAATGCTGCCGTTTGGCATGTTTTTTTTTAGCAAAAGTGACCCTAATTAAAACGAACGCTGACGGAGAATGAAAAGCAGCAGAGCCAAACGGTTTGCAGATTTGAGATCAGCAGGAGTTGCTCCTCCTTATGAGGTGAGTTGGAAGCAAATCTATTTTTGATCTGAGCGAAAAAAAAGCGTGATACCCTCCCTTGGTATATTTATCGAAATTTCAAGTCAGCGTTACTACCCGCCAGTTAATCCGAGGATTCCGATATTCTGGATTTTGAGTAAGGCCAATAAGAGCTTGAACTGGTCGGAGTTTGATAAGAATCGAACAGAGATTTAATTTTTCAATGCTGCCGTTTGGCATGTTTTTTTTTAGCAAAAGTGACCCTAATTAAAACGAACGCTGACGGAGAATGAAAAGCAGCAGAGCCAAACGGTTTGCAGATTTGAGATCAGCAGGAGTTGCTCCTCCTTATGAGGTGAGTTGGAAGCAAATCTATTTTTTGATCTGAGCGAAAAAAAAGCGTGATACCCTCCCTTGGTATATTTTTCGAAATTTCAAGTCAGCGTTATTACCCACCAGTTAATCCGAGGATTCCGATATTCTGGATTTTGAGTAAGGCCAATAAGAGCTTGAACTGGTCGGAGTTTGATAAGAATCGAACAGAGATTTAATTTTTCAATGCTGCCGTTTGGCATGTTTTTTTTTAGCAAAAGTGACCCTAATTAAAACGAACGCTGACGGAGAATGAAAAGCAGCAGAGCCAAACGGTTTGCAGATTTGAGATCAGCAGGAGTTGCTCCTCCTTATGAGGTGAGTGGCATGCAAATCTATTTTTTGATCTGAGCGAAAAAAGAGCGTGATACCCTCCCTTGGTATATTTTTCGAAATTTCAAGTCAGCGTTATTACCCACCAGTTAATCCGGGGATTCCGATATTCTGGATTTTGAGTAAGGCCAATAAGAGCTTGAACTGGTCGGAGTTTGATAAGAATCGAACAGAGATTTAATTTTTCAATGCTGCCGTTTGGCATGTTTTTTTTTAGCAAAAGTGACCCTAATTAAAACGAAAGCTGACGGAGAATGAAAAGCAGCAGAGCCAAACGGTTTGCAGATTTGAGATCAGCAGGAGTTGCTCCTCCTTATGACGTGAGTTGGAAGCAAATCTATTTTTTGATCTGAGCGAAAAAAAGCATGATACCCTCCCTTGGTATATTTTTCGAAATTTCAAGTCAGCGTTATTACCCACCAGTTAATCCGAGGATTCCGATATTCTGGATTTTGAGTAAGGCCAATAAGAGCTTGAACTGGTCGGAGTTTGATAAGAATCGAACAGAGATTTAATTTTTCAATGCTGCCGTTTGGCATGTTTTTTTTAGCAAAAGTGACCCTAATTTAAACGAACGCTGACGGAGAATGAAAAACAGCAGAGCAAAACGGTTTGCACATTTGAGATCAGCAGGAGTTGCTCCTCCTTATGAGGTGAGTTGGAAGCAAATCTATTTTTTGATCTGAGCGAAAAAAAAGCGTGATACCCTCCCTTGGTATATTTTTCGAAATTTCAAGTCAGCGTTATTACTCACCAGTTAATCCGAGGATTCCGATATTCTGGATTTTGAGTAAGGCTAATAAGAGCTTGAACTGGTCGGAGTTTGATAAGAATCAAACAGAGATTTAATTTTTCAATGCTGCCGTTTGGCATGTTTTTTTTTAGCAAAAGTGACCCTAATTAAAACGAACGCTGACGGAGAATGAAAAGCAGCAGAGCCAAACGGTTTGCAGATTTGAGATCAGCAGGAGTTGCTCCTCCTTGTGAGGTGAGTTGGAAGCAAATCTATTTTTTGATCTGAGCGAAAAAAAAGTGTGATACCCTCCCTTGGTATATTTTTCGAAATTTCAAGTCAGCGTTATTACCCACCAGTTAATCCGAGGATTCTGATATTCTGGATTTTGAGTAAGGCCAATAAGAGCTTGAACTGGTCGGAGTTTGATAAGAATCGAACAGAGATTTAATTTTTCAATGCTGCCGTTTGGCATGTTTTTTTTTAGCAAAAGTGACCCTAATTAAAACGAACGATGACGGAGAATGAAAAGCAGCAGAGCCAAACGGTTTGCAGATTTGAGATCAGCAGGAGTTGCTCCTCCTTATGAGGTGAGTTGGAAGCAAATCTATTTTTTGATCTGAGCGAAAAAAAAGCGTGATACCCTCCCTTGGTATATTTTTTGAAATTTCAAGTCAGCGTTATTACCCACCAGTTAATCCGAGGATTCCGATATTCTGGATTTTGAGCAAGGCCAATAAGAGCTTGAACTGGTCGGAGTTTGATAAGTATCGAACAGAGATTTAATTTTTCAATGCTGCCGTTTGGCATGTTTTTTTTAGCAAAAGTGACCCTAATTAAAACGAACGCTGACGGAGAATGAAAAGCCGCAGAGCCAAACGGTTTGCAGATTTGAGATCAGCAGGAGTTGCTCCTCCTTATGAGGTGAGTTGGAAGCAAATCTATTTTTTGATCTGAGCGAAAAAAAAGCGTGATACCCTCCCTTGGTATATTTTTCGAAATTTCAATTCAGCGTTATTACCCACCAGTTAATCCGAGGATTCCGATATTCTGGATTTTGAGTAAGGCCAAAAAGAGCTTGAACTGGTCGGAGTTTGATAAGAATCGAACAGAGATTTAATTTTTCAATGCTGCCGTTTGGCATGTTTTTTTTTAGCAAAAGTGACCCTAATTTAAACGAACGCTGACGGAGAATAAAAAACAGCAGAGCCAAACGGTTTGCACATTTGAGATCAGCAGGAGTTGCTCCTCCTTCTGAGGTGAGTTGGAAGCAAATCTATTTTTTGATCTGAGCGAAAAAAAAGCGTGATACCCTCCCTTGGTATATTTTTCGAAATTTCAAGTCAGCGTTATTACCCACCAGTTAATCCGAGGATTCCGATATTCTGGATTTTGAGTAAGGCCAATAAGAGCTTGAACTGGTCGGAGTTTGATAAGAATCGAACAGAGATTTAATTTTTCAATGCTGCCGTTTGGCATGTTTTTTTTGAGCAAAAGTGACCCTACTTAAAACGAACGCTGACGGAGAATGAAAAGCAGCAGAGCCAAACGGTTTGCAGATTTGAGATCAGCAGGAGTTGCTCCTCCTTATGAGGTGAGTTGGAAGCAAATCTATTTTTTGATCTGAGCGAAAAAAAAGCGTGATATTGGTATATTTTTCGAAATTTCAAGTCAGCGTTATTACCCACCAGTTAATCCGAGGATTCTGATATTCTGGATTTTGAGTAAGGCCAATCAGAGCTTGAACTGGTCGGAGTTTGATAAGAATCGAAAAGAGATTTAATTTTTCAATGCTGCCGTTTGGCATGTTTTTTTTAGCAAAAGTGACCCTAATTAAAACGAACGCTGACGGAGAATGAAAAGCAGCAGAGCCAAACGGTTTGCAGATTTTAGATCAGCAGGAGTTGCTCCTCCTTATGAGGTGAGTTGGAAGCAAATCTATTTTTTGATCTGAGCGAAAAAAAAGCGTGATACCCTCCCTTGGTATATTTTTCGAAATTTCAAGTCAGCGTTATAACCCACCAGTTTATCCGAGGATTCCGATATTCTGGATTTTGAGTAAGGCCAATAAGAGCTTGAACTGGTCGGAGTTTGATAAGAATCGAACAGAGATTTAATTTTTCAATGCTGCCGTTTGGCATGTTTTTTTTTAGCAAAAGTGACCCTAATTAAAACGAACGCTGACGGAGAATGAAAAGCAGCAGAGCCAAACGGTTTGCAGATTTGAGATCAGCAGGAGTTGCTCCTCCTTATGAGGTGAGTTGGAAGCAAATCTATTTTTGATCTGAGCGAAAAAAAAGCGTGATACCCTCCCTTGGTATATTTATCGAAATTTCAAGTCAGCGTTACTACCCGCCAGTTAATCCGAGGATTCCGATATTCTGGATTTTGAGTAAGGCCAATAAGAGCTTGAACTGGTCGGAGTTTGATAAGAATCGAACAGAGATTTAATTTTTCAATGCTGCCGTTTGGCATGTTTTTTTTTAGCAAAAGTGACCCTAATTAAAACGAACGCTGACGGAGAATGAAAAGCAGCAGAGCCAAACGGTTTGCAGATTTGAGATCAGCAGGAGTTGCTCCTCCTTATGAGGTGAGTTGGAAGCAAATCTATTTTTTGATCTGAGCGAAAAAAAAGCGTGATACCCTCCCTTGGTATATTTTTCGAAATTTCAAGTCAGCGTTATTACCCACCAGTTAATCCGAGGAGTCCGATATTCTGGATTTTGAGTAAGGCCAATAAGAGCTTGAACTGGTCGGAGTTTGATAAGAATCGAACAGAGATTTAATTTTTCAATGCTGCCGTTTGGCATGTTTTTTTTTAGCAAAAGTGACCCTAATTAAAACGAACGCTGACGGAGAATGAAAAGCAGCAGAGCCAAACGGTTTGCAGATTTGAGATCAGCAGGAGTTGCTCCTCCTTATGAGGTGAGTGGCATGCAAATCTATTTTTTGATCTGAGCGAAAAAAGAGCGTGATACCCTCCCTTGGTATATTTTTCGAAATTTCAAGTCAGCGTTATTACCCACCAGTTAATCCGGGGATTCCGATATTCTGGATTTTGAGTAAGGCCAATAAGAGCTTGAACTGGTCGGAGTTTGATAAGAATCGAACAGAGATTTAATTTTTCAATGCTGCCGTTTGGCATGTTTTTTTTTAGCAAAAGTGACCCTAATTAAAACGAAAGCTGACGGAGAATGAAAAGCAGCAGAGCCAAACGGTTTGCAGATTTGAGATCAGCAGGAGTTGCTCCTCCTTATGACGTGAGTTGGAAGCAAATCTATTTTTTGATCTGAGCGAAAAAAAGCATGATACCCTCCCTTGGTATATTTTTCGAAATTTCAAGTCAGCGTTATTACCCACCAGTTAATCCGAGGATTCCGATATTCTGGATTTTGAGTAAGGCCAATAAGAGCTTGAACTGGTCGGAGTTTGATAAGAATCGAACAGAGATTTAATTTTTCAATGCTGCCGTTTGGCATGTTTTTTTTAGCAAAAGTGACCCTAATTTAAACGAACGCTGACGGAGAATGAAAAACAGCAGAGCAAAACGGTTTGCACATTTGAGATCAGCAGGAGTTGCTCCTCCTTATGAGGTGAGTTGGAAGCAAATCTATTTTTTGATCTGAGCGAAAAAAAAGCGTGATACCCTCCCTTGGTATATTTTTCGAAATTTCAAGTCAGCGTTATTACTCACCAGTTAATCCGAGGATTCCGATATTCTGGATTTTGAGTAAGGCTAATAAGAGCTTGAACTGGTCGGAGTTTGATAAGAATCAAACAGAGATTTAATTTTTCAATGCTGCCGTTTGGCATGTTTTTTTTGAGCAAAAGTGACCCTAATTAAAACGAACGCTGACGGAGAATGAAAAGCAGCAGAGCCAAACGGTTTGCAGATTTGAGATCAGCAGGAGTTGCTCCTCCTTGTGAGGTGAGTTGGAAGCAAATCTATTTTTTGATCTGAGCGAAAAAAAAGTGTGATACCCTCCCTTGGTATATTTTTCGAAATTTCAAGTCAGCGTTATTACCCACCAGTTAATCCGAGGATTCTGATATTCTGGATTTTGAGTAAGGCCAATAAGAGCTTGAACTGGTCGGAGTTTGATAAGAATCGAACAGAGATTTAATTTTTCAATGCTGCCGTTTGGCATGTTTTTTTTTAGCAAAAGTGACCCTAATTAAAACGAACGATGACGGAGAATGAAAAGCAGCAGAGCCAAACGGTTTGCAGATTTGAGATCAGCAGGAGTTGCTCCTCCTTATGAGGTGAGTTGGAAGCAAATCTATTTTTTGATCTGAGCGAAAAAAAAGCGTGATACCCTCCCTTGGTATATTTTTTGAAATTTCAAGTCAGCGTTATTACCCACCAGTTAATCCGAGGATTCCGATATTCTGGATTTTGAGCAAGGCCAATAAGAGCTTGAACTGGTCGGAGTTTGATAAGTATCGAACAGAGATTTAATTTTTCAATGCTGCCGTTTGGCATGTTTTTTTTAGCAAAAGTGACCCTAATTAAAACGAACGCTGACGGAGAATGAAAAGCCGCAGAGCCAAACGGTTTGCAGATTTGAGATCAGCAGGAGTTGCTCCTCCTTATGAGGTGAGTTGGAAGCAAATCTATTTTTTGATCTGAGCGAAAAAAAAGCGTGATACCCTCCCTTGGTATATTTTTCGAAATTTCAATTCAGCGTTATTACCCACCAGTTAATCCGAGGATTCCGATATTCTGGATTTTGAGTAAGGTCAAAAAGAGCTTGAACTGGTCGGAGTTTGATAAGAATCGAACAGAGATTTAATTTTTCAATGCTGCCGTTTGGCATGTTTTTTTTTAGCAAAAGTGACCCTAATTTAAACGAACGCTGACGGAGAATAAAAAACAGCAGAGCCAAACGGTTTGCACATTTGAGATCAGCAGGAGTTGCTCCTCCTTCTGAGGTGAGTTGGAAGCAAATCTATTTTTTGATCTGAGCGAAAAAAAAGCGTGATACCCTCCCTTGGTATATTTTTCGAAATTTCAAGTCAGCGTTATTACCCACCAGTTAATCCGAGGATTCCGATATTCTGGATTTTGAGTAAGGCCAATAAGAGCTTGAACTGGTCGGAGTTTGATAAGAATCGAACAGAGATTTAATTTTTCAATGCTGCCGTTTGGCATGTTTTTTTTGAGCAAAAGTGACCCTACTTAAAACGAACGCTGACGGAGAATGAAAAGCAGCAGAGCCAAACGGTTTGCAGATTTGAGATCAGCAGGAGTTGCTCCTCCTTATGAGGTGAGTTGGAAGCAAATCTATTTTTTGATCTGAGCGAAAAAAAAGCGTGATATTGGTATATTTTTCGAAATTTCAAGTCAGCGTTATTACCCACCAGTTAATCCGAGGATTCTGATATTCTGGATTTTGAGTAAGGCCAATCAGAGCTTGAACTGGTCGGAGTTTGATAAGAATCGAAAAGAGATTTAATTTTTCAATGCTGCCGTTTGGCATGTTTTTTTTAGCAAAAGTGACCCTAATTAAAACGAACGCTGACGGAGAATGAAAAGCAGCAGAGCCAAACGGTTTGCAGATTTTAGATCAGCAGGAGTTGCTCCTCCTTATGAGGTGAGTTGGAAGCAAATCTATTTTTTGATCTGAGCGAAAAAAAAGCGTGATACCCTCCCTTGGTATATTTTTCGAAATTTCAAGTCAGCGTTATAACCCACCAGTTTATCCGAGGATTCCGATATTCTGGATTTTGAGTAAGGCCAATAAGAGCTTGAACTGGTCGGAGTTTGATAAGAATCGAACAGAGATTTAATTTTTCAATGCTGCCGTTTGGCATGTTTTTTTTTAGCAAAAGTGACCCTAATTAAAACGAACGCTGACGGAGAATGAAAAGCAGCAGAGCCAAACGGTTTGCAGATTTGAGATCAGCAGGAGTTGCTCCTCCTTATGAGGTGAGTTGGAAGCAAATCTATTTTTGATCTGAGCGAAAAAAAAGCGTGATACCCTCCCTTGGTATATTTATCGAAATTTCAAGTCAGCGTTACTACCCGCCAGTTAATCCGAGGATTCCGATATTCTGGATTTTGAGTAAGGCCAATAAGAGCTTGAACTGGTCGGAGTTTGATAAGAATCGAACAGAGATTTAATTTTTCAATGCTGCCGTTTGGCATGTTTTTTTTTAGCAAAAGTGACCCTAATTAAAACGAACGCTGACGGAGAATGAAAAGCAGCAGAGCCAAACGGTTTGCAGATTTGAGATCAGCAGGAGTTGCTCCTCCTTATGAGGTGAGTTGGAAGCAAATCTATTTTTTGATCTGAGCGAAAAAAAAGCGTGATACCCTCCCTTGGTATATTTTTCGAAATTTCAAGTCAGCGTTATTACCCACCAGTTAATCCGAGGATTCCGATATTCTGGATTTTGAGTAAGGCCAATAAGAGCTTGAACTGGTCGGAGTTTGATAAGAATCGAACAGAGATTTAATTTTTCAATGCTGCCGTTTGGCATGTTTTTTTTTAGCAAAAGTGACCCTAATTAAAACGAACGCTGACGGAGAATGAAAAGCAGCAGAGCCAAACGGTTTGCAGATTTGAGATCAGCAGGAGTTGCTCCTCCTTATGAGGTGAGTGGCATGCAAATCTATTTTTTGATCTGAGCGAAAAAAGAGCGTGATACCCTCCCTTGGTATATTTTTCGAAATTTCAAGTCAGCGTTATTACCCACCAGTTAATCCGGGGATTCCGATATTCTGGATTTTGAGTAAGGCCAATAAGAGCTTGAACTGGTCGGAGTTTGATAAGAATCGAACAGAGATTTAATTTTTCAATGCTGCCGTTTGGCATGTTTTTTTTTAGCAAAAGTGACCCTAATTAAAACGAAAGCTGACGGAGAATGAAAAGCAGCAGAGCCAAACGGTTTGCAGATTTGAGATCAGCAGGAGTTGCTCCTCCTTATGACGTGAGTTGGAAGCAAATCTATTTTTTGATCTGAGCGAAAAAAAGCATGATACCCTCCCTTGGTATATTTTTCGAAATTTCAAGTCAGCGTTATTACCCACCAGTTAATCCGAGGATTCCGATATTCTGGATTTTGAGTAAGGCCAATAAGAGCTTGAACTGGTCGGAGTTTGATAAGAATCGAACAGAGATTTAATTTTTCAATGCTGCCGTTTGGCATGTTTTTTTTAGCAAAAGTGACCCTAATTTAAACGAACGCTGACGGAGAATGAAAAACAGCAGAGCTAAACGGTTTGCACATTTGAGATCAGCAGGAGTTGCTCCTCCTTATGAGGTGAGTTGGAAGCAAATCTATTTTTTGATCTGAGCGAAAAAAAAGCGTGATACCCTCCCTTGGTATATTTTTCGAAATTTCAAGTCAGCGTTATTACTCACCAGTTAATCCGAGGATTCCGATATTCTGGATTTTGAGTAAGGCTAATAAGAGCTTGAACTGGTCGGAGTTTGATAAGAATCAAACAGAGATTTAATTTTTCAATGCTGCCGTTTGGCATGTTTTTTTTGAGCAAAAGTGACCCTAATTAAAACGAACGCTGACGGAGAATGAAAAGCAGCAGAGCCAAACGGTTTGCAGATTTGAGATCAGCAGGAGTTGCTCCTCCTTGTGAGGTGAGTTGGAAGCAAATCTATTTTTTGATCTGAGCGAAAAAAAAGTGTGATACCCTCCCTTGGTATATTTTTCGAAATTTCAAGTCAGCGTTATTACCCACCAGTTAATCCGAGGATTCTGATATTCTGGATTTTGAGTAAGGCCAATAAGAGCTTGAACTGGTCGGAGTTTGATAAGTATCGAACAGAGATTTAATTTTTCAATGCTGCCGTTTGGCATGTTTTTTTTTAGCAAAAGTGACCCTAATTAAAACGAACGATGACGGAGAATGAAAAGCAGCAGAGCCAAACGGTTTGCAGATTTGAGATCAGCAGGAGTTGCTCCTCCTTATGAGGTGAGTTGGAAGCAAATCTATTTTTTGATCTGAGCGAAAAAAAAGCGTGATACCCTCCCTTGGTATATTTTTCGAAATTTCAAGTCAGCGTTATTACCCACCAGTTAATCCGAGGATTCCGATATTCTGGATTTTGAGCAAGGCCAATAAGAGCTTGAACTGGTCGGAGTTTGATAAGTATCGAACAGAGATTTAATTTTTCAATGCTGCCGTTTGGCATGTTTTTTTTAGCAAAAGTGACCCTAATTAAAACGAACGCTGACGGAGAATGAAAAGCCGCAGAGCCAAACGGTTTGCAGATTAGAGATCAGCAGGAGTTGCTCCTCCTTATGAGGTGAGTTGGAAGCAAATCTATTTTTTGATCTGAGCGAAAAAAAAGCGTGATACCCTCCCTTGGTATATTTTTCGAAATTTCAATTCAGCGTTATTACCCACCAGTTAATCCGAGGATTCCGATATTCTGGATTTTGAGTAAGGCCAATAAGAGCTTGAACTGGTCGGAGTTTGATAAGAATCGAAAAGAGATTTAATTTTTCAATGCTGCCGTTTGGCATGTTTTTTTTTAGAAAAAGTGACCCTAATTAAAACGAACGCTGACGGAGAATGAAAAGCAGCAGAGCCAAACGGTTTGCAGATTTGAGATCAGCAGGAGTTGCTCCTCCTTATGAGGTGAGTTGGAAGCAAATCTATTTTTTGATGTGAGCGAAAAAAAAGCGTGATACCCTCCCTTGGTATATTTATCGAAATTTCAAGTCAGCGTTATTACCCACCAGTTAATCCGAGGATTCCGATATTCTGGATTTTGAGTAAGGCCAATAAGAGCTTGAACTGGTCGGAGTTTGATAAGAATCGAACAGAGATTTAATTTTTCAATGCTGCCGTTTGGCATGCTTTTTTTGAGCAAAAGTGACCCTACTTAAAACGAACGCTGACGGAGAATGAAAAGCAGCAGAGCCAAACGGTTTGCAGATTTGAGATCAGCAGGAGTTGCTCCTCCTTATGAGGTGAGTTGGAAGCAAATCTATTTTTTGATCTGAGCGAAAAAAAAGCGTGATACCCTCCCTTGGTATATTTTTCGAAATTTCAAGTCAGCGTTATTACTCACCAGTTAATCCGAGGATTCCGATATTCTGGATTTTGAGTAAGGCTAATAAGAGCTTGAACTGGTCGGAGTTTGATAAGAATCAAACAGAGATTTAATTTTTCAATGCTGCCGTTTGGCATGTTTTTTTTGAGCAAAAGTGACCCTAATTAAAACGAACGCTGACGGAGAATGAAAAGCAGCAGAGCCAAACGGTTTGCAGATTTGAGATCAGCAGGAGTTGCTCCTCCTTGTGAGGTGAGTTGGAAGCAAATCTATTTTTTGATCTGAGCGAAAAAAAAGTGTGATACCCTCCCTTGGTATATTTTTCGAAATTTCAAGTCAGCGTTATTACCCACCAGTTAATCCGAGGATTCTGATATTCTGGATTTTGAGTAAGGCCAATAAGAGCTTGAACTGGTCGGAGTTTGATAAGAATCGAACAGAGATTTAATTTTTCAATGCTGCCGTTTGGCATGTTTTTTTTTAGCAAAAGTGACCCTAATTAAAACGAACGATGACGGAGAATGAAAAGCAGCAGAGCCAAACGGTTTGCAGATTTGAGATCAGCAGGAGTTGCTCCTCCTTATGAGGTGAGTTGGAAGCAAATCTATTTTTTGATCTGAGCGAAAAAAAAGCGTGATACCCTCCCTTGGTATATTTTTTGAAATTTCAAGTCAGCGTTATTACCCACCAGTTAATCCGAGGATTCCGATATTCTGGATTTTGAGCAAGGCCAATAAGAGCTTGAACTGGTCGGAGTTTGATAAGTATCGAACAGAGATTTAATTTTTCAATGCTGCCGTTTGGCATGTTTTTTTTAGCAAAAGTGACCCTAATTAAAACGAACGCTGACGGAGAATGAAAAGCCGCAGAGCCAAACGGTTTGCAGATTTGAGATCAGCAGGAGTTGCTCCTCCTTATGAGGTGAGTTGGAAGCAAATCTATTTTTTGATCTGAGCGAAAAAAAAGCGTGATACCCTCCCTTGGTATATTTTTCGAAATTTCAATTCAGCGTTATTACCCACCAGTTAATCCGAGGATTCCGATATTCTGGATTTTGAGTAAGGCCAATAAGAGCTTGAACTGGTCGGAGTTTGATAAGAATCGAAAAGAGATTTAATTTTTCAATGCTGCCGTTTGGCATGTTTTTTTTTAGAAAAAGTGACCCTAATTAAAACGAACGCTGACGGAGAATGAAAAGCAGCAGAGCCAAACGGTTTGCAGATTTGAGATCAGCAGGAGTTGCTCCTCCTTATGAGGTGAGTTGGAAGCAAATCTATTTTTTGATCTGAGCGAAAAAAAAGCGTGATACCCTCCCTTGGTATATTTATCGAAATTTCAAGTCAGCGTTATTACCCACCAGTTAATCCGAGGATTCCGATATTCTGGATTTTGAGTAAGGCCAATAAGAGCTTGAACTGGTCGGAGTTTGATAAGAATCGAACAGAGATTTAATTTTTCAATGCTGCCGTTTGGCATGTTTTTTTTGAGCAAAAGTGACCCTACTTAAAACGAACGCTGACGGAGAATGAAAAGCAGCAGAGCCAAACGGTTTGCAGATTTGAGATCAGCAGGAGTTGCTCCTCCTTATGAGGTGAGTTGGAAGCAAATCTATTTTTTGATCTGAGCGAAAAAAAAGCGTGATATTGGTATATTTTTCGAAATTTCAAGTCAGCGTTATTACCCACCAGTTAATCCGAGGATTCTGATATTCTGGATTTTGAGTAAGGCCAATCAGAGCTTGAACTGGTCGGAGTTTGATAAGAATCGAAAAGAGATTTAATTTTTCAATGCTGCCGTTTGGCATGTTTTTTTTAGCAAAAGTGACCCTAATTAAAACGAACGCTGACGGAGAATGAAAAGCAGCAGAGCCAAACGGTTTGCAGATTTTAGATCAGCAGGAGTTGCTCCTCCTTATGAGGTGAGTTGGAAGCAAATCTATTTTTTGATCTGAGCGAAAAAAAAGCGTGATACCCTCCCTTGGTATATTTTTCGAAATTTCAAGTCAGCGTTATAACCCACCAGTTTATCCGAGGATTCCGATATTCTGGATTTTGAGTAAGGCCAATAAGAGCTTGAACTGGTCGGAGTTTGATAAGAATCGAACAGAGATTTAATTTTTCAATGCTGCCGTTTGGCATGTTTTTTTTTAGCAAAAGTGACCCTAATTAAATCGAACGCTGATGGAGAATGAAAAGCAGCAGAGCCAAACGGTTTGCAGATTTGAGATCAGCAGGAGTTGCTCCTCCTTATGAGGTGAGTTGGAAGCAAATCTATTTTTTTGATCTGAGCGAAAAAAAAGCGTGATACCCTCCCTTGGTATATTTTTCGAAATTTCAAGTCAGCGTTATTACCCACCAGTTAATCCGAGGATTCCGATATTCTGGATTTTGAGTAAGGCCAAAAAGAGCTTGAACTGGTCGGAGTTTGATAAGAATCGAACAGAGATTTAATTTTTCAATGCTGCCGTTTGGCATGTTTTTTTTTAGCAAAAGTGACCCTAATTTAAACGAACGCTGACGGAGAATAAAAAACAGCAGAGCCAAACGGTTTGCACATTTGAGATCAGCAGGAGTTGCTCCTCCTTCTGAGGTGAGTTGGAAGCAAATCTATTTTTTGATCTGAGCGAAAAAAAAGCGTGATACCCTCCCTTGGTATATTTTTCGAAATTTCAAGTCAGCGTTATTACCCACCAGTTAATCCGAGGATTCCGATATTCTGGATTTTGAGTAAGGCCAATAAGAGCTTGAACTGGTCGGAGTTTGATAAGAATCGAAAAGAGATTTAATTTTTCAATGCTGCCGTTTGGCATGTTTTTTTTAGCAAAAGTGACCCTAATTAAAACGAACGCTGACGGAGAATGAAAAGCAGCAGAGCCAAACGGTTTGCAGATTTTAGATCAGCAGGAGTTGCTCCTCCTTATGAGGTGAGTTGGAAGCAAATCTATTTTTTGATCTGAGCGAAAAAAAAGCGTGATACCCTCCCTTGGTATATTTTTCGAAATTTCAAGTCAGCGTTATAACCCACCAGTTTATCCGAGGATTCCGATATTCTGGATTTTGAGTAAGGCCAATAAGAGCTTGAACTGGTCGGAGTTTGATAAGAATCGAACAGAGATTTAATTTTTCAATGCTGCCGTTTGGCATGTTTTTTTTTAGCAAAAGTGACCCTAATTAAATCGAACGCTGACGGAGAATGAAAAGCAGCAGAGCCAAACGGTTTGCAGATTTGAGATCAGCAGGAGTTGCTCCTCCTTATGAGGTGAGTTGGAAGCAAATCTATTTTTTTGATCTGAGCGAAAAAAAAGCGTGATACCCTCCCTTGGTATATTTTTCGAAATTTCAAGTCAGCGTTATTACCCACCAGTTAATCCGAGGATTCCGATATTCTGGATTTTGAGTAAGGCCAAAAAGAGCTTGAACTGGTCGGAGTTTGATAAGAATCGAACAGAGATTTAATTTTTCAATGCTGCCGTTTGGCATGTTTTTTTTTAGCAAAAGTGACCCTAATTTAAACGAACGCTGACGGAGAATAAAAAACAGCAGAGCCAAACGGTTTGCACATTTGAGATCAGCAGGAGTTGCTCCTCCTTCTGAGGTGAGTTGGAAGCAAATCTATTTTTTGATCTGAGCGAAAAAAAAGCGTGATACCCTCCCTTGGTATATTTTTCGAAATTTCAAGTCAGCGTTATTACCCACCAGTTAATCCGAGGATTCCGATATTCTGGATTTTGAGTAAGGCCAATAAGAGCTTGAACTGGTCGGAGTTTGATAAGAATCGAACAGAGATTTAATTTTTCAATGCTGCCGTTTGGCATGTTTTTTTTGAGCAAAAGTGACCCTACTTAAAACGAACGCTGACGGAGAATGAAAAGCAGCAGAGCCAAACGGTTTGCAGATTTGAGATCAGCAGGAGTTGCTCCTCCTTATGAGGTGAGTTGGAAGCAAATCTATTTTTTGATCTGAGCGAAAAAAAAGCGTGATATTGGTATATTTTTCGAAATTTCAAGTCAGCGTTATTACCCACCAGTTAATCCGAGGATTCTGATATTCTGGATTTTGAGTAAGGCCAATCAGAGCTTGAACTGGTCGGAGTTTGATAAGAATCGAAAAGAGATTTAATTTTTCAATGCTGCCGTTTGGCATGTTTTTTTTAGCAAAAGTGACCCTAATTAAAACGAACGCTGACGGAGAATGAAAAGCAGCAGAGCCAAACGGTTTGCAGATTTTAGATCAGCAGGAGTTGCTCCTCCTTATGAGGTGAGTTGGAAGCAAATCTATTTTTTGATATGAGCGAAAAAAAAGCGTGATACCCTCCCTTGGTATATTTTTCGAAATTTCAAGTCAGCGTTATAACCCACCAGTTTATCCGAGGATTCCGATATTCTGGATTTTGAGTAAGGCCAATAAGAGCTTGAACTGGTCGGAGTTTGATAAGAATCGAACAGAGATTTAATTTTTCAATGCTGCCGTTTGGCATGTTTTTTTTTAGCAAAAGTGACCCTAATTAAAACGAACGCTGACGGAGAATGAAAAGCAGCAGAGCCAAACGGTTTGCAGATTTGAGATCAGCAGGAGTTGCTCCTCCTTATGAGGTGAGTTGGAAGCAAATCTATTTTTGATCTGAGCGAAAAAAAAGCGTGATACCCTCCCTTGGTATATTTATCGAAATTTCAAGTCAGCGTTACTACCCGCCAGTTAATCCGAGGATTCCGATATTCTGGATTTTGAGTAAGGCCAATAAGAGCTTGAACTGGTCGGAGTTTGATAAGAATCGAACAGAGATTTAATTTTTCAATGCTGCCGTTTGGCATGTTTTTTTTTAGCAAAAGTGACCCTAATTAAAACGAACGCTGACGGAGAATGAAAAGCAGCAGAGCCAAACGGTTTGCAGATTTGAGATCAGCAGGAGTTGCTCCTCCTTATGAGGTGAGTTGGAAGCAAATCTATTTTTTGATCTGAGCGAAAAAAAAGCGTGATACCCTCCCTTGGTATATTTTTCGAAATTTCAAGTCAGCGTTATTACCCACCAGTTAATCCGAGGATTCCGATATTCTGGATTTTGAGTAAGGCCAATAAGAGCTTGAACTGGTCGGAGTTTGATAAGAATCGAACAGAGATTTAATTTTTCAATGCTGCCGTTTGGCATGTTTTTTTTTAGCAAAAGTGACCCTAATTAAAACGAACGCTGACGGAGAATGAAAAGCAGCAGAGCCAAACGGTTTGCAGATTTGAGATCAGCAGGAGTTGCTCCTCCTTATGAGGTGAGTGGCATGCAAATCTATTTTTTGATCTGAGCGAAAAAAGAGCGTGATACCCTCCCTTGGTATATTTTTCGAAATTTCAAGTCAGCGTTATTACCCACCAGTTAATCCGGGGATTCCGATATTCTGGATTTTGAGTAAGGCCAATAAGAGCTTGAACTGGTCGGAGTTTGATAAGAATCGAACAGAGATTTAATTTTTCAATGCTGCCGTTTGGCATGTTTTTTTTTAGCAAAAGTGACCCTAATTAAAACGAAAGCTGACGGAGAATGAAAAGCAGCAGAGCCAAACGGTTTGCAGATTTGAGATCAGCAGGAGTTGCTCCTCCTTATGACGTGAGTTGGAAGCAAATCTATTTTTTGATCTGAGCGAAAAAAAGCATGATACCCTCCCTTGGTATATTTTTCGAAATTTCAAGTCAGCGTTATTACCCACCAGTTAATCCGAGGATTCCGATATTCTGGATTTTGAGTAAGGCCAATAAGAGCTTGAACTGGTCGGAGTTTGATAAGAATCGAACAGAGATTTAATTTTTCAATGCTGCCGTTTGGCATGTTTTTTTTAGCAAAAGTGACCCTAATTTAAACGAACGCTGACGGAGAATGAAAAACAGCAGAGCAAAACGGTTTGCACATTTGAGATCAGCAGGAGTTGGTCCTCCTTATGAGGTGAGTTGGAAGCAAATCTATTTTTTGATCTGTGCGAAAAAAAAGCGTGATACCCTCCCTTGGTATATTTTTCGAAATTTCAAGTCAGCGTTATTACTCACCAGTTAATCCGAGGATTCCGATATTCTGGATTTTGAGTAAGGCTAATAAGAGCTTGAACTGGTCGGAGTTTGATAAGAATCAAACAGAGATTTAATTTTTCAATGCTGCCGTTTGGCATGTTTTTTTTGAGCAAAAGTGACCCTAATTAAAACGAACGCTGACGGAGAATGAAAAGCAGCAGAGCCAAACGGTTTGCAGATTTGAGATCAGCAGGAGTTGCTCCTCCTTGTGAGGTGAGTTGGAAGCAAATCTATTTTTTGATCTGAGCGAAAAAAAAGTGTGATACCCTCCCTTGGTATATTTTTCGAAATTTCAAGTCAGCGTTATTACCCACCAGTTAATCCGAGGATTCTGATATTCTGGATTTTGAGTAAGGCCAATAAGAGCTTGAACTGGTCGGAGTTTGATAAGAATCGAACAGAGATTTAATTTTTCAATGCTGCCGTTTGGCATGTTTTTTTTTAGCAAAAGTGACCCTAATTAAAACGAACGATGACGGAGAATGAAAAGCAGCAGAGCCAAACGGTTTGCAGATTTGAGATCAGCAGGAGTTGCTCCTCCTTATGAGGTGAGTTGGAAGCAAATCTATTTTTTGATCTGAGCGAAAAAAAAGCGTGATACCCTCCCTTGGTATATTTTTTGAAATTTCAAGTCAGCGTTATTACCCACCAGTTAATCCGAGGATTCCGATATTCTGGATTTTGAGCAAGGCCAATAAGAGCTTGAACTGGTCGGAGTTTGATAAGTATCGAACAGAGATTTAATTTTTCAATGCTGCCGTTTGGCATGTTTTTTTTAGCAAAAGTGACCCTAATTAAAACGAACGCTGACGGAGAATGAAAAGCCGCAGAGCCAAACGGTTTGCAGATTTGAGATCAGCAGGAGTTGCTCCTCCTTATGAGGTGAGTTGGAAGCAAATCTATTTTTTGATCTGAGCGAAAAAAAAGCGTGATACCCTCCCTTGGTATATTTTTCGAAATTTCAATTCAGCGTTATTACCCACCAGTTAATCCGAGGATTCCGATATTCTGGATTTTGAGTAAGGCCAATAAGAGCTTGAACTGGTCGGAGTTTGATAAGAATCGAAAAGAGATTTAATTTTTCAATGCTGCCGTTTGGCATGTTTTTTTTTAGAAAAAGTGACCCTAATTAAAACGAACGCTGACGGAGAATGAAAAGCAGCAGAGCCAAACGGTTTGCAGATTTGAGATCAGCAGGAGTTGCTCCTCCTTATGAGGTGAGTTGGAAGCAAATCTATTTTTTGATCTGAGCGAAAAAAAAGCGTGATACCCTCCCTTGGTATATTTATCGAAATTTCAAGTCAGCGTTATTACCCACCAGTTAATCCGAGGATTCCGATATTCTGGATTTTGAGTAAGGCCAATAAGAGCTTGAACTGGTCGGAGTTTGATAAGAATCGAACAGAGATTTAATTTTTCAATGCTGCCGTTTGGCATGTTTTTTTTGAGCAAAAGTGACCCTACTTAAAACGAACGCTGACGGAGAATGAAAAGCAGCAGAGCCAAACGGTTTGCAGATTTGAGATCAGCAGGAGTTGCTCCTCCTTATGAGGTGAGTTGGAAGCAAATCTATTTTTTGATCTGAGCGAAAAAAAAGCGTGATACCCTCCCTTGGTATATTTTTCGAAATTTCAAGTCAGCGTTATTACTCACCAGTTAATCCGAGGATTCCGATATTCTGGATTTTGAGTAAGGCTAATAAGAGCTTGAACTGGTCGGAGTTTGATAAGAATCAAACAGAGATTTAATTTTTCAATGCTGCCGTTTGGCATGTTTTTTTTGAGCAAAAGTGACCCTAATTAAAACGAACGCTGACGGAGAATGAAAAGCAGCAGAGCCAAACGGTTTGCAGATTTGAGATCAGCAGGAGTTGCTCCTCCTTATGAGGTGAGTTGGAAGCAAATCTATTTTTTGATCTGAGCGAAAAAAAAGCGTGATACCCTCCCTTGGTATATTTTTCGAAATTTCAAGTCAGCGTTATTACTCACCAGTTAATCCGAGGATTCCGATATTCTGGATTTTGAGTAAGGCTAATAAGAGCTTGAACTGGTCGGAGTTTGATAAGAATCAAACAGAGATTTAATTTTTCAATGCTGCCGTTTGGCATGTTTTTTTTGAGCAAAAGTGACCCTAATTAAAACGAACGCTGACGGAGAATGAAAAGCAGCAGAGCCAAACGGTTTGCAGATTTGAGATCAGCAGGAGTTGCTCCTCCTTGTGAGGTGAGTTGGAAGCAAATCTATTTTTTGATCTGAGCGAAAAAAAAGTGTGATACCCTCCCTTGGTATATTTTTCGAAATTTCAAGTCAGCGTTATTACCCACCAGTTAATCCGAGGAATCTGATATTCTGGATTTTGAGTAAGGCCAATAAGAGCTTGAACTGGTCGGAGTTTGATAAGAATCGAACAGAGATTTAATTTTTCAATGCTGCCGTTTGGCATGTTTTTTTTTAGCAAAAGTGACCCTAATTAAAACGAACGATGACGGAGAATGAAAAGCAGCAGAGCCAAACGGTTTGCAGATTTGAGATCAGCAGGAGTTGCTCCTCCTTATGAGGTGAGTTGGAAGCAAATCTATTTTTTGATCTGAGCGAAAAAAAAGCGTGATACCCTCCCTTGGTATATTTTTTGAAATTTCAAGTCAGCGTTATTACCCACCAGTTAATCCGAGGATTCCGATATTCTGGATTTTGAGCAAGGCCAATAAGAGCTTGAACTGGTCGGAGTTTGATAAGTATCGAACAGAGATTTAATTTTTCAATGCTGCCGTTTGGCATGTTTTTTTTAGCAAAAGTGACCCTAATTAAAACGAACGCTGACGGAGAATGAAAAGCCGCAGAGCCAAACGGTTTGCAGATTTGAGATCAGCAGGAGTTGCTCCTCCTTATGAGGTGAGTTGGAAGCAAATCTATTTTTTGATCTGAGCGAAAAAAAAGCGTGATACCCTCCCTTGGTATATTTTTCGAAATTTCAATTCAGCGTTATTACCCACCAGTTAATCCGAGGATTCCGATATTCTGGATTTTGAGTAAGGCCAATAAGAGCTTGAACTGGTCGGAGTTTGATAAGAATCGAAAAGAGATTTAATTTTTCAATGCTGCCGTTTGGCATGTTTTTTTTTAGAAAAAGTGACCCTAATTAAAACGAACGCTGACGGAGAATGAAAAGCAGCAGAGCCAAACGGTTTGCAGATTTGAGATCAGCAGGAGTTGCTCCTCCTTATGAGGTGAGTTGGAAGCAAATCTATTTTTTGATCTGAGCGAAAAAAAAGCGTGATACCCTCCCTTGGTATATTTATCGAAATTTCAAGTCAGCGTTATTACCCACCAGTTAATCCGAGGATTCCGATATTCTGGATTTTGAGTAAGGCCAATAAGAGCTTGAACTGGTCGGAGTTTGATAAGAATCGAACAGAGATTTAATTTTTCAATGCTGCCGTTTGGCATGTTTTTTTTGAGCAAAAGTGACCCTAATTAAAACGAACGCTGACGGAGAATGAAAAGCAGCAGAGCCAAACGGTTTGCAGATTTGAGATCAGCAGGAGTTGCTCCTCCTTATGAGGTGAGTTGGAAGCAAATCTATTTTTTGATCTGAGCGAAAAAAAAGCGTGATATTGGTATATTTTTCGAAATTTCAAGTCAGCGTTATTACCCACCAGTTAATCCGAGGATTCTGATATTCTGGATTTTGAGTAAGGCCAATCAGAGCTTGAACTGGTCGGAGTTTGATAAGAATCGAAAAGAGATTTAATTTTTCAATGCTGCCGTTTGGCATGTTTTTTTTAGCAAAAGTGACCCTAATTAAAACGAACGCTGACGGAGAATGAAAAGCAGCAGAGCCAAACGGTTTGCAGATTTTAGATCAGCAGGAGTTGCTCCTCCTTATGAGGTGAGTTGGAAGCAAATCTATTTTTTGATCTGAGCGAAAAAAAAGCGTGATACCCTCCCTTGGTATATTTTTCGAAATTTCAAGTCAGCGTTATAACCCACCAGTTTATCCGAGGATTCCGATATTCTGGATTTTGAGTAAGGCCAATAAGAGCTTGAACTGGTCGGAGTTTGATAAGAAACGAACAGAGATTTAATTTTTCAATGCTGCCGTTTGGCATGTTTTTTTTTAGCAAAAGTGACCCTAATTAAATCGAACGCTGATGGAGAATGAAAAGCAGCAGAGCCAAACGGTTTGCAGATTTGAGATCAGCAGGAGTTGCTCCTCCTTATGAGGTGAGTTGGAAGCAAATCTATTTTTTTGATCTGAGCGAAAAAAAAGCGTGATACCCTCCCTTGGTATATTTTTCGAAATTTCAAGTCAGCGTTATTACCCACCAGTTAATCCGAGGATTCCGATATTCTGGATTTTGAGTAAGGCCAATAAGAGCTTGAACTGGTCGAAGTTTGATAATAATCGAACAGAGATTTAATTTTTCAATGCTGCCGTTTGGCATGTTTTTTTTTAGCAAAAGTGACCCTAATTAAAACGAACGCTGACGGAGAATGAAAAGCAGCAGAGCCAAACGGTTTGCAGATTTGAGATCAGCAGGAGTTGCTCCTCCTTATGAGGTGAGTTGGAAGCAATTCTATTTTTTGATCTGAGCGAAAAAAAAGCGTGATACCCTCCCTTGGTATAATTTTCGAAATTTCAAGTCAGCGTTATTACCCACCAGTTAATCCGAGGATTCCGATATTCTGGATTTTGAGTAAGGCCAATAAGAGCTTGAACTGGTCGGAGTTTGATAAGAATCGAACAGAGATTTGATTTTTCAATGCTGCCGTTTGGCATGTTTTTTTTAGCAAAAGTGACCCTAATTAAAACGAACGCTGACGAAGAATGAAAAGCAGCAGAGCCAAACGGTTTGCAGATTTGAGATCAGCAGGAGTTGCTCCTCCTTATGAGGTGAGTTGGAAGCAAATCTATTTTTTGATCTGAGCGAAAAAAAGGCGTGATACCCTCCCTTGGTATATTTTTCGAAATTTCAAGTCAGCGTTATTACCCACCAGTTAATCCGAGGATTCCGATATTCTGGATTTTGAGTAAGGCCAATAAGAGCTTGAACTGGTCGGAGTTTGATAAGAATCGAACAGAGATTTAATTTTTCAATGGTGCCGTTTGGCATGTTTTTTTTTAGCAAAAGTGACCCTAATTAAAACGAACGCTGACGGAGAATGAAAAGCAGCAGAGCCAAACGGTTTGCAGATTTGAGATCAGCAGGAGTTGCTCCTCCTTATGAGGTGAGTTGGAAGCAAATCTATTTTTTGATCTGAGCGAAAAAAAAGCGTGATACCCTCCCTTGGTATATTTTTCGAAATTTCAAGTCAGCGTTATTACCAACCAGTTAATCCGAGGATTCCGATATTCTGGATTTTGAGTAAGGCCAATAAGAGCTTGAACTGGTCGGAGTTTGATAAGAATCGAACAGAGATTTAATTTTTCGATGGTGCCGTTTGGCATGTTTTTTTTTAGCAAAAGTGACCCTAATTAAAACGAACGCTGACGGAGAATGAAAAGCAGCAGAGCCAACCGGTTTGCAGATTTGAGATCAGCAGGAGTTGCTCCTCCTTATGAGGTGAGTTGGAAGCAAATCTATTTTTTGATCTGAGCGAAAAAAAAGCGTGATACCCTCCCTTGGTATATTTTTCGAAATTTCAAGTCAGCGTTATTACCCACCAGTTAATCCGAGGATTCCGATATTCTGGATTTTGAGTAAGGCCAATAAGAGCTTGAACTGGTCGGAGTTTGATAAGAATCGAACAGAGATTTGATTTTTCAATGCTGCCGTTTGGCATGTTTTTTTTTAGCAAAAGTGACCCTAATTAAAACGAACGCTGACTGAGAATGAAAAGCAGCAGAGCCAAACGGTTTGCAGATTTGAGATCAGCAGGAGTTGCTCCTCCTTATGAGGTGAGTTGGAAGCAAATCTATTTTTTGATCTGAGCGAAAAAAAAGCGTGATTCCCTCCCTTGGTATATTTTTCGAAATTTCAAGTCAGCGTTATTACCCACCAGTTAATCTGAGGATTCCGATATTCTGGATTTTGAGTAAGGCCAATAAGAGCTTGAACTGGTCGGAGTTTGATAAGAATCGAACAGAGATTTGATTTTTCAATGCTGCCGTTTGGCATGTTTTTTTTTAGCAAAAGTGACCCTAATTAAATCGAACGCTGATGGAGAATGAAAAGCAGCAGAGCCAAACGGTTTGCAGATTTGAGATCAGCAGGAGTTGCTCCTCCTTATGAGGTGAGTTGGAAGCAAATCTATTTTTTGATCTGAGCGAAAAAAAAGCGTGATACCCTCCCTTGGTATATTTTTCGAAATTTCAAGTCAGCGTTATTACCCACCAGTTAATCCGAGGATTCCGATATTCTGGATTTTGAGTAAGGCCAATAAGAGCTTGAACTGGTCGAAGTTTGATAATAATCGAACAGAGATTTAATTTTTCAATGCTGCCGTTTGGCATGTTTTTTTTTAGCAAAAGTGACCCTAATTAAAACGAACGCTGACGGAGAATGAAAAGCAGCAGAGCCAAACGGTTTGCAGATTTGAGATCAACAGCAGTTGCTCCTCCTTATGAGGTGAGTTGGAAGCAAATCTATTTTTTGATCTGAGCGAAAAAAAAGCGTGATACCCTCCCTTGGTATAATTTTCGAAATTTCAAGTCAGCGTTATTACCCACCAGTTAATCCGAGGATTCCGATATTCTGGATTTTGAGTAAGGCCAATAAGAGCTTGAACTGGTCGGAGTTTGATAAGAATCGAACAGAGATTTGATTTTTCAATGCTGCCGTTTGGCATGTTTTTTTTAGCAAAAGTGACCCTAATTAAAACGAACGCTGACGAAGAATGAAAAGCAGCAGAGCCAAACGGTTTGCAGATTTGAGATCAGCAGGAGTTGCTCCTCCTTATGAGGTGAGTTGGAAGCAAATCTATTCTTTGATCTGAGCGAAAAAAAAGCGTGATACCCTCCCTTGGTATATTTTTCGAAATTTCAAGTCAGCGTTATTACCCACCAGTTAATCCGAGGATTCCGATATTCTGGATTTTGAGTAAGGCCAATAAGAGCTTGAACTGGTCGGAGTTTGATAAGAATCGAACAGAGATTTAATTTTTCAATGGTGCCGTTTGGCATGTTTTTTTTTAGCAAAAGTGACCCTAATTAAAACGAACGCTGACGGAGAATGAAAAGCAGCAGGGCCAAACGGTTTGCAGATTTGAGATCAGCAGGAGTTGCTCCTCCTTATGAGGTGAGTTGGAAGCAAATCTATTTTTTGATCTGAGCGAAAAAAAAGCGTGATACCCTCCCTTGGTATATTTTTCGAAATTTCAAGTCAGCGTTATTACCCACCAGTTAATCCGAGGATTCCGATATTCTGGATTTTGAGTAAGGCCAATAAGAGCTTGAACTGGTCGGAGTTTGATAAGAATCGAACAGAGATTTGATTTTTCAATGCTGCCGTTTGGCATGTTTTTTTTTAAGCAAAAGTGACCCTAACTAAAACGAACGCTGACGGAGAATGAAAAGCAGCAGAGCCAAACGGTTTGCAGATTTGAGATCAGCAGGAGTTGAACCGCCTTATGAGGTGAGTTGGAAGCAATTCTATTTTTTGATATGAGCGAAAAAAAAGCGTGATACCCTCCCTTGGTAAATTTTTCGAAATTTCGAGTCAGCGTTATTACCCACCAGTTAATCCGAGGATTCCGATATTCTGGATTTTGAGTAAGGCCAATAAGAGCTTGAACTGGTCGGAGTTTGATAAGAATTGAACAGAGATTTGATTTTTCAATGCTGCCGTTTGGCATGTTTTTTTTTAGCAAAAGTGACCCTAATTAAATCGAACGCTGACGGAGAATGAAAAGCAGCAGAGCCAAACGGTTTGTAGATTTGAGATCAGCAGGAGTTGCTCCTCCTTATGAGGTGAGTTGGAAGCAAATCTATTTTTTGATCTGAGCGAAAAAAAAGCGTGATACCCTCCCTTGGTATATTTTTCGAAATTTCAAGTCAGCGTTATTACCCACCAGTTAATCCGAGGATTCCGATATTCTGGATTTTGAGTAAGGCCAATAAGAGCTTGAACTGGTCGGAGTTTGATAAGAATCGAACAGAGATTTAATTTTTCAATGCTGCCGTTTGGCATGTTTTTTTTTAGCAAAAGTGACCCTAATTAAATCGAACGCTGATGGAGAATGAAAAGCAGCAGAGCCAAACGGTTTGCAGATTTGAGATCAGCAGGAGTTGCTCCTCCTTATGAGGTGAGTTGGAAGCAAATCTATTTTTTGATCTGAGCGAAAAAAAAGCGTGATACCCTCCCTTGGTATATTTTTCGAAATTTCAAGTCAGCGTTATTACCCACCAGTTAATCCGAGGATTCCGATATTCTGGATTTTGAGTAAGGCCAATAAGAGCTTGAACTGGTCGAAGTTTGATAATAATCGAACAGAGATTTAATTTTTCAATGCTGCCGTTTGGCATGTTTTTTTTTAGCAAAAGTGACCCTAATTAAAACGAACGCTGACGGAGAATGAAAAGCAGCAGAGCCAAACGGTTTGCAGATTTGAGATCAGCAGGAGTTGCTCCTCCTTATGAGGTGAGTTGGAAGCAAATCTATTTTTTGATCTGAGCGAAAAAAAAGCGTGATACCCTCCCTTGGTATAATTTTCGAAATTTCAAGTCAGCGTTATTACCCACCAGTTAATCCGAGGATTCCGATATTCTGGATTTTGAGTAAGGCCAATAAGAGCTTGAACTGGTCGGAGTTTGATAAGAATCGAACAGAGATTTGATTTTTCAATGCTGCCGTTTGGCATGTTTTTTTTTAGCAAAAGTGACCCTAATTAAAACGAACGCTGACTGAGAATGAAAAGCAGCAGAGCCAAACGGTTTGCAGATTTGAGATCAGCAGGAGTTGCTCCTCCTTATGAGGTGAGTTGGAAGCAAATCTATTTTTTGATCTGAGCGAAAAAAAAGCGTGATTCCCTCCCTTGGTATATTTTTCGAAATTTCAAGTCAGCGTTATTACCCACCAGTTAATCTGAGGATTCCGATATTCTGGATTTTGAGTAAGGCCAATAAGAGCTTGAACTGGTCGGAGTTTGATAAGAATCGAACAGAGATTTGATTTTTCAATGCTGCCGTTTGGCATGTTTTTTTTTAGCAAAAGTGACCCTAATTAAATCGAACGCTGATGGAGAATGAAAAGCAGCAGAGCCAAACGGTTTGCAGATTTGAGATCAGCAGGAGTTGCTCCTCCTTATGAGGTGAGTTGGAAGCAAATCTATTTTTTGATCTGAGCGAAAAAAAAGCGTGATACCCTCCCTTGGTATATTTTTCGAAATTTCAAGTCAGCGTTATTACCCACCAGTTAATCCGAGGATTCCGATATTCTGGATTTTGAGTAAGGCCAATAAGAGCTTGAACTGGTCGAAGTTTGATAATAATCGAACAGAGATTTAATTTTTCAATGCTGCCGTTTGGCATGTTTTTTTTTAGCAAAAGTGACCCTAATTAAATCGAACGCTGACGGAGAATGAAAAGCAGCAGAGCCAAACGGTTTGTAGATTTGAGATCAGCAGGAGTTGCTCCTCCTTATGAGGTGAGTTGGAAGCAAATCTATTTTTTGATCTGAGCGAAAAAAAAGCGTGATACCCTCCCTTGGTATATTTTTCGAAATTTCAAGTCAGCGTTATTACCCACCAGTTAATCCGAGGATTCCGATATTCTGGATTTTGAGTAAGGCCAATAAGAGCTTGAACTGGTCGGAGTTTGATAAGAATCGAACAGAGATTTAATTTTTCAATGCTGCCGTTTGGCATGTTTTTTTTTAGCAAAAGTGACCCTAATTAAATCGAACGCTGATGGAGAATGAAAAGCAGCAGAGCCAAACGGTTTGCAGATTTGAGATCAGCAGGAGTTGCTCCTCCTTATGAGGTGAGTTGGAAGCAAATCTATTTTTTGATCTGAGCGAAAAAAAAGCGTGATACCCTCCCTTGGTATAATTTTCGAAATTTCAAGTCAGCGTTATTACCCACCAGTTAATCCGAGGATTCCGATATTCTGGATTTTGAGTAAGGCCAATAAGAGCTTGAACTGGTCGGAGTTTGATAAGAATCGAACAGAGATTTGATTTTTCAATGCTGCCGTTTGGCATGTTTTTTTTAGCAAAAGTGACCCTAATTAAAACGAACGCTGACGAAGAATGAAAATCAGCAGAGCCAAACGGTTTGCAGATTTGAGATCAGCAGGAGTTGCTCCTCCTTATGAGGTGAGTTGGAAGCAAATCTATTTTTTGATCTGAGCGAAAAAAAAGCGTGATACCCTCCCTTGGTATATTTTTCGAAATTTCAAGTCAGCGTTATTACCCACCAGTTAATCCGAGGATTCCGATATTCTGGATTTTGAGTAAGGCCAATAAGAGCTTGAACTGGTCGGAGTTTGATAAGAATCGAACAGAGATTTAATTTTTCAATGGTGCCGTTTGGCATGTTTTTTATTAGCAAAAGTGACCCTAATTAAAACGAACGCTGACGGAGAATGAAAAGCAGCAGGGCCAAACGGTTTGCAGATTTGAGATCAGCAGGAGTTGCTCCTCCTTATGAGGTGAGTTGGAAGCAAATCTATTTTTTGATCTGAGCGAAAAAAAAGCGTGATACCCTCCCTTGGTATATTTTTCGAAATTTCAAGTCAGCGTTATTACCCACCAGTTAATCCGAGGATTCCGATATTCTGGATTTTGAGTAAGGCCAATAAGAGCTTGAACTGGTCGGAGTTTGATAAGAATCGAACAGAGATTTGATTTTTCAATGCTGCCGTTTGGCATGTTTTTTTTTAAGCAAAAGTGACCCTAATTAAAACGAACGCTGACGGAGAATGAAAAGCAGCAGAGCCAAACGGTTTGCAGATTTGAGATCAGCAGGAGTTGAACCGCCTTATGAGGTGAGTTGGAAGCAAATCTATTTTTTGATATGAGCGAAAAAAAAGCGTGATACCCTCCCTTGGTATATTTTTCGAAATTTCGAGTCAGCGTTATTACCCACCAGTTAATCCGAGGATTCCGATATTCTGGATTTTGAGTAAGGCCAATAAGAGCTTGAACTGGTCGGAGTTTGATAAGAATTGAACAGAGATTTGATTTTTCAATGCTGCCGTTTGGCATGTTTTTTTTTAGCAAAAGTGACCCTAATTAAATCGAACGCTGACGGAGAATGAAAAGCAGCAGAGCCAAACGGTTTGTAGATTTGAGATCAGCAGGAGTTGCTCCTCCTTATGAGGTGAGTTGGAAGCAAATCTATTTTTTGATCTGAGCGAAAAAAAAGCGTGATACCCTCCCTTGGTATATTTTTCGAAATTTCAAGTCAGCGTTATTACCCACCAGTTAATCCGAGGATTCCGATATTCTGGATTTTGAGTAAGGCCAATAAGAGCTTGAACTGGTCGGAGTTTGATAAGAATCGAACAGAGATTTAATTTTTCAATGCTGCCGTTTGGCATGTTTTTTTTTAGCAAAAGTGACCCTAATTAAATCGAACGCTGATGGAGAATGAAAAGCAGCAGAGCCAAACGGTTTGCAGATTTGAGATCAGCAGGAGTTGCTCCTCCTTATGAGGTGAGTTGGAAGCAAATCTATTTTTTGATCTGAGCGAAAAAAAAGCGTGATACCCTCCCTTGGTATATTTTTCGAAATTTCAAGTCAGCGTTATTACCCACCAGTTAATCCGAGGATTCCGATATTCTGGATTTTGAGTAAGGCCAATAAGAGCTTGAACTGGTCGAAGTTTGATAATAATCGAACAGAGATTTAATTTTTCAATGCTGCCGTTTGGCATGTTTTTTTTTAGCAAAAGTGACCCTAATTAAAACGAACGCTGACGGAGAATGAAAAGCAGCAGAGCCAAACGGTTTGCAGATTTGAGATCAGCAGGAGTTGCTCCTCCTTATGAGGTGAGTTGGAAGCAAATCTATTTTTTGATCTGAGCGAAAAAAAAGCGTGATACCCTCCCTTGGTATAATTTTCGAAATTTCAAGTCAGCGTTATTACCCACCAGTTAATCCGAGGATTCCGATATTCTGGATTTTGAGTAAGGCCAATAAGAGCTTGAACTGGTCGGAGTTTGATAAGAATCGAACAGAGATTTGATTTTTCAATGCTGCCGTTTGGCATGTTTTTTTTAGCAAAAGTGACCCTAATTAAAACGAACGCTGACGAAGAATGAAAAGCAGCAGAGCCAAACGGTTTGCAGATTTGAGATCAGCAGGAGTTGCTCCTCCTTATGAGGTGAGTTGGAAGCAAATCTATTTTTTGATCTGAGCGAAAAAAAGGCGTGATACCCTCCCTTGGTATATTTTTCGAAATTTCAAGTCAGCGTTATTACCCACCAGTTAATCCGAGGATTCCGATATTCTGGATTTTGAGTAAGGCCAATAAGAGCTTGAACTGGTCGGAGTTTGATAAGAATCGAACAGAGATTTAATTTTTCAATGGTGCCGTTTGGCATGTTTTTTTTTAGCAAAAGTGACCCTAATTAAAACGAACGCTGACGGAGAATGAAAAGCAGCAGAGCCAAACGGTTTGCAGATTTGAGATCAGCAGGAGTTGCTCCTCCTTATGAGGTGAGTTGGAAGCAAATCTATTTTTTGATCTGAGCGAAAAAAAAGCGTGATACCCTCCCTTGGTATATTTTTCGAAATTTCAAGTCAGCGTTATTACCAACCAGTTAATCCGAGGATTCCGATATTCTGGATTTTGAGTAAGGCCAATAAGAGCTTGAACTGGTCGGAGTTTGATAAGAATCGAACAGAGATTTAATTTTTCAATGGTGCCGTTTGGCATGTTTTTTTTTAGCAAAAGTGACCCTAATTAAAACGAACGCTGACGGAGAATGAAAAGCAGCAGGGCCAAACGGTTTGCAGATTTGAGATCAGCAGGAGTTGCTCCTCCTTATGAGGTGAGTTGGAAGCAAATCTATTTTTTGATCTGAGCGAAAAAAAAGCGTGATACCCTCCCTTGGTATATTTTTCGAAATTTCAAGTCAGCGTTATTACCCACCAGTTAATCCGAGGATTCCGATATTCTGGATTTTGAGTAAGGCCAATAAGAGCTTGAACTGGTCGGAGTTTGATAAGAATCGAACAGAGATTTGATTTTTCAATGCTGCCGTTTGGCATGTTTTTTTTTAGCAAAAGTGACCCTAATTAAAACGAACGCTGACTGAGAATGAAAAGCAGCAGAGCCAAACGGTTTGCAGATTTGAGATCAGCAGGAGTTGCTCCTCCTTATGAGGTGAGTTGGAAGCAAATCTATTTTTTGATCTGAGCGAAAAAAAAGCGTGATTCCCTCCCTTGGTATATTTTTCGAAATTTCAAGTCAGCGTTATTACCCACCAGTTAATCTGAGGATTCCGATATTCTGGATTTTGAGTAAGGCCAATAAGAGCTTGAACTGGTCGGAGTTTGATAAGAATCGAACAGAGATTTGATTTTTCAATGCTGCCGTTTGGCATGTTTTTTTTTAGCAAAAGTGACCCTAATTAAATCGAACGCTGATGGAGAATGAAAAGCAGCAGAGCCAAACGGTTTGCAGATTTGAGATCAGCAGGAGTTGCTCCTCCTTATGAGGTGAGTTGGAAGCAAATCTATTTTTTGATCTGAGCGAAAAAAAAGCGTGATACCCTCCCTTGGTATATTTTTCGAAATTTCAAGTCAGCGTTATTACCCACCAGTTAATCCGAGGATTCCGATATTCTGGATTTTGAGTAAGGCCAATAAGAGCTTGAACTGGTCGGAGTTTGATAAGAATCGAACAGAGATTTAATTTTTCAATGGTGCCGTTTGGCATGTTTTTTTTTAGCAAAAGTGACCCTAATTAAAACGAACGCTGACGGAGAATGAAAAGCAGCAGAGCCAAACGGTTTGCAGATTTGAGATCAGCAGGAGTTGCTCCTCCTTATGAGGTGAGTTGGAAGCAAATCTATTTTTTGATCTGAGCGAAAAAAAAGCGTGATACCCTCCCTTGGTATATTTTTCGAAATTTCAAGTCAGCGTTATTACCAACCAGTTAATCCGAGGATTCCGATATTCTGGATTTTGAGTAAGGCCAATAAGAGCTTGAACTGGTCGGAGTTTGATAAGAATCGAACAGAGATTTAATTTTTCAATGGTGCCGTTTGGCATGTTTTTTTTAGCAAAAGTGACCCTAATTAAAACGAACGCTGACGGAGAATGAAAAGCAGCAGGGCCAAACGGTTTGCAGATTTGAGATCAGCAGGAGTTGCTCCTCCTTATGAGGTGAGTTGGAAGCAAATCTATTTTTTGATCTGAGCGAAAAAAAAGCGTGATACCCTCCCTTGGTATATTTTTCGAAATTTCAAGTCAGCGTTATTACCCACCAGTTAATCCGAGGATTCCGATATTCTGGATTTTGAGTAAGGCCAATAAGAGCTTGAACTGGTCGGAGTTTGATAAGAATCGAACAGAGATTTGATTTTTCAATGCTGCCGTTTGGCATGTTTTTTTTTAGCAAAAGTGACCCTAATTAAAACGAACGCTGACTGAGAATGAAAAGCAGCAGAGCCAAACGGTTTGCAGATTTGAGATCAGCAGGAGTTGCTCCTCCTTATGAGGTGAGTTGGAAGCAAATCTATTTTTTGATCTGAGCGAAAAAAAAGCGTGATTCCCTCCCTTGGTATATTTTTCGAAATTTCAAGTCAGCGTTATTACCCACCAGTTAATCTGAGGATTCCGATATTCTGGATTTTGAGTAAGGCCAATAAGAGCTTGAACTGGTCGGAGTTTGATAAGAATCGAACAGAGATTTGATTTTTCAATGCTGCCGTTTGGCATGTTTTTTTTTAGCAAAAGTGACCCTAATTAAATCGAACGCTGATGGAGAATGAAAAGCAGCAGAGCCAAACGGTTTGCAGATTTGAGATCAGCAGGAGTTGCTCCTCCTTATGAGGTGAGTTGGAAGCAAATCTATTTTTTGATCTGAGCGAAAAAAAAGCGTGATACCCTCCCTTGGTATATTTTTCGAAATTTCAAGTCAGCGTTATTACCCACCAGTTAATCCGAGGATTCCGATATTCTGGATTTTGAGTAAGGCCAATAAGAGCTTGAACTGGTCGAAGTTTGATAATAATCGAACAGAGATTTAATTTTTCAATGCTGCCGTTTGGCATGTTTTTTTTTAGCAAAAGTGACCCTAATTAAAACGAACGCTGACGGAGAATGAAAAGCAGCAGAGCCAAACGGTTTGCAGATTTGAGATCAGCAGGAGTTGCTCCTCCTTATGAGGTGAGTTGGAAGCAAATCTATTTTTTGATCTGAGCGAAAAAAAAGCGTGATACCCTCCCTTGGTATATTTTTCGAAATTTCAAGTCAGCGTTATTACCCACCAGTTAATCCGAGGATTCCGATATTCTGGATTTTGAGTAAGGCCAATAAGAGCTTGAACTGGTCGAAGTTTGATAATAATCGAACAGAGATTTAATTTTTCAATGCTGCCGTTTGGCATGTTTTTTTTTAGCAAAAGTGACCCTAATTAAAACGAACGCTGACGGAGAATGAAAAGCAGCAGAGCCAAACGGTTTGCAGATTTGAGATCAGCAGGAGTTGCTCCTCCTTATGAGGTGAGTTGGAAGCAAATCTATTTTTTGATCTGAGCGAAAAAAAAGCGTGATACCCTCCCTTGGTATATTTTTCGAAATTTCAAGTCAGCGTTATTACCCACCAGTTAATCCGAGGATTCCGATATTCTGGATTTTGAGTAAGGCCAATAAGAGCTTGAACTGGTCGAAGTTTGATAATAATCGAACAGAGATTTAATTTTTCAATGGTGCCGTTTGGCATGTTTTTTTTTAGCAAAAGTGACCCTAATTAAAACGAACGCTGACGGAGAATGAAAAGCAGCAGGGCCAAACGGTTTGCAGATTTGAGATCAGCAGGAGTTGCTCCTCCTTATGAGGTGAGTTGGAAGCAAATCTATTTTTTGATCTGAGCGAAAAAAAAGCGTGATACCCTCCCTTGGTATATTTTTCGAAATTTCAAGTCAGCGTTATTACCCACCAGTTAATCCGAGGATTCCGATATTCTGGATTTTGAGTAAGGCCAATAAGAGCTTGAACTGGTCGAAGTTTGATAAGAATCGAACAGAGATTTGATTTTTCAATGCTGCCGTTTGGCATGTTTTTTTTTAGCAAAAGTGACCCTAATTAAAACGAACGCTGACTGAGAATGAAAAGCAGCAGAGCCAAACGGTTTGCAGATTTGAGATCAGCAGGAGTTGCTCCTCCTTATGAGGTGAGTTGGAAGCAAATCTATTTTTTGATCTGAGCGAAAAAAAAGCGTGATACCCTCCCTTGGTATATTATTCGAAATTTCAAGTCAGCGTTATTACCCACCAGTTAATCCGAGGATTCCGATATTCTGGATTTTGAGTAAGGCCAATAAGAGCTTCAACCGGTCGGAGTTTGATTAGAATCGAACAGAGATTTGATTTTTCAATGCTGCCGTTTGGCATGTTTTTTTTAGCAAAAGTGACCCTAATTAAAACGAACGCTGACGGAGAATGAAAAGCAGCAGAGCCAAACGGTTTGCAGATTTGAGATCAGCAGGAGTTGCTCCTCCTTATGAGGTGAGTTGGAAGCAAATCTATTTTTTGATCTGTGCGAAAAAAAAGCGTGATACCCTCCCTTGGTATATTTTTTGAAATTTCAAGTCAGCGTCACTACCCACCAGTTAATCCGAGGATTCCGATATTCTGGATTTTGAGTAAGGCCAATAAGAGCTTGAACTGGTCGGAGTTTGATAAGAATCGAACAGAGATTTAATTTTTCAATGCTGCCGTTTGGCATGTTTTTTTTTAGCAAAAGTGTCCCTAATTAAAACGAACGCTGACGGAGAACGAAAAGCAGCAGAGCCAAACGGTTTGCAGATTTGAGATCAGCAGGAGTTGCTCCTCCTTATGAGGTGAGTTGGAAGCAAATCTATTTTTTGATCTGAGCGAAAAAAAAGCGTGATACCCTCCCTTGGTATATTTTTCGAAATTTCAAGTCAGCGTCATTACCCACCAGTTAATCTGAGGATTCCGATATTCTGGATTTTGAGTAAGGCCAATAAGAGCTTGAACTGGTCGGAGTTTGATAAGAATCGAACAGAGATTTGATTTTTCAATGCTGCCGTTTGGCATGTTTTTTTTTAGCAAAAGTGACCCTAATTAAAACGAACGCTGACGGAGAATGAAAAGCAGCAGAGCCAAACGGTTTGCAGATTTGAGATCAGCAGGAGTTGCTCCTCCTTATGAGGTGAGTTGGAAGCAAATCTATTTTTTGATCTGAGCGAAAAAAAAGCGTGATACCCTCGCTTGGTATATTTTTCGAAATTTCAAGTCAGCGTTATTACCCACCAGTTAATCCGAGGATTCCGATATTCTGGATTTTGAGTAAGGCCAATAAGAGCTTTAACTGGTCGGAGTTTGATAAGAATCGAACAGAGATTTAATTTTTCAATGCTGCCGTTTGGCATGTTTTTTTTTAGCAAAAGTGACCCTAATTTAAACGAACGCTGACGGAGAATGAAAAGCAGCAGAGCCAAACGGTTTGCAGATTTGAGATCAGCAGGAGTTGCTCCTCCTTATGAGGTGAGTTGGAAGCAAATCTATTTTTTGATCTGAGCGAAAAAAAAGCGTGATACCCTCCCTTGGTATATTTTTTGAAATTTCAAGTCAGCGTTATTACCCACCAGTTAATCCGAGGATTCCGATATTCTGGATTTTGAGTAAGGCCAATAAGAGCTTGAACTGGTCGGAGTTTGATAAGAATCGAACAGAGATTTAATTTTTCAATGCTGCCGTTTGGCATGATTTTTTTTAGCAAAAGTGTCCCTAAATAAAACGAACGCTGACGGAGAATGAAAAGCAGCAGAGCCAAACGGTTTGCAGATTTGAGATCAGCAGGAGTTGCTCCTCCTTATGAGGTGAGTTGGAAGCAAATCTATTTTTTGATCTGAGCGAAAAAAAAGCGTGATACCCTCCCTTGGTATATTTTTCGAAATTTCAAGTCAGCGTTATTACCCACCAGTTAATCCGAGGATTCCGATATTCTGGATTTTGAGTAAGGCCAATAAGAGCTTGAACTGGTCGGAGTTTGATAAGAATCGAACAGAGATTTGATTTTTCAATGCTGCCGTTTGGCATGTTTTTTTTTAGCAAAAGTGACCCTAATTAAAACGAACGCTGACTGAGAATGAAAAGCAGCAGAGCCAAACGGTTTGCAGATTTGAGATCAGCAGGAGTTGCTCCTCCTTATGAGGTGAGTTGGAAGCAAATCTATTTTTTGATCTGAGCGAAAAAAAAGCGTGATTCCCTCCCTTGGTATATTTTTCGAAATTTCAAGTCAGCGTTATTACCCACCAGTTAATCTGAGGATTCCGATATTCTGGATTTTGAGTAAGGCCAATAAGAGCTTGAACTGGTCGGAGTTTGATAAGAATCGAACAGAGATTTGATTTTTCAATGCTGCCGTTTGGCATGTTTTTTTTTAGCAAAAGTGACCCTAATTAAATCGAACGCTGATGGAGAATGAAAAGCAGCAGAGCCAAACGGTTTGCAGATTTGAGATCAGCAGGAGTTGCTCCTCCTTATGAGGTGAGTTGGAAGCAAATCTATTTTTTGATCTGAGCGAAAAAAAAGCGTGATACCCTCCCTTGGTATATTTTTCGAAATTTCAAGTCAGCGTTATTACCCACCAGTTAATCCGAGGATTCCGATATTCTGGATTTTGAGTAAGGCCAATAAGAGCTTGAACTGGTCGAAGTTTGATAATAATCGAACAGAGATTTAATTTTTCAATGCTGCCGTTTGGCATGTTTTTTTTTAGCAAAAGTGACCCTAATTAAAACGAACGCTGACGGAGAATGAAAAGCAGCAGAGCCAAACGGTTTGCAGATTTGAGATCAGCAGGAGTTGCTCCTCCTTATGAGGTGAGTTGGAAGCAAATCTATTTTTTGATCTGAGCGAAAAAAAAGCGTGATACCCTCCCTTGGTATATTTTTCGAAATTTCAAGTCAGCGTTATTACCCACCAGTTAATCCGAGGATTCCGATATTCTGGATTTTGAGTAAGGCCAATAAGAGCTTGAACTGGTCGAAGTTTGATAATAATCGAACAGAGATTTAATTTTTCAATGCTGCCGTTTGGCATGTTTTTTTTTAGCAAAAGTGACCCTAATTAAAACGAACGCTGACGGAGAATGAAAAGCAGCAGAGCCAAACGGTTTGCAGATTTGAGATCAGCAGGAGTTGCTCCTCCTTATGAGGTGAGTTGGAAGCAAATCTATTTTTTGATCTGAGCGAAAAAAAAGCGTGATACCCTCCCTTGGTATATTTTTCGAAATTTCAAGTCAGCGTTATTACCCACCAGTTAATCCGAGGATTCCGATATTCTGGATTTTGAGTAAGGCCAATAAGAGCTTGAACTGGTCGAAGTTTGATAATAATCGAACAGAGATTTAATTTTTCAATGGTGCCGTTTGGCATGTTTTTTTTTAGCAAAAGTGACCCTAATTAAAACGAACGCTGACGGAGAATGAAAAGCAGCAGGGCCAAACGGTTTGCAGATTTGAGATCAGCAGGAGTTGCTCCTCCTTATGAGGTGAGTTGGAAGCAAATCTATTTTTTGATCTGAGCGAAAAAAAAGCGTGATACCCTCCCTTGGTATATTTTTCGAAATTTCAAGTCAGCGTTATTACCCACCAGTTAATCCGAGGATTCCGATATTCTGGATTTTGAGTAAGGCCAATAAGAGCTTGAACTGGTCGAAGTTTGATAAGAATCGAACAGAGATTTGATTTTTCAATGCTGCCGTTTGGCATGTTTTTTTTTAGCAAAAGTGACCCTAATTAAAACGAACGCTGACTGAGAATGAAAAGCAGCAGAGCCAAACGGTTTGCAGATTTGAGATCAGCAGGAGTTGCTCCTCCTTATGAGGTGAGTTGGAAGCAAATCTATTTTTTGATCTGAGCGAAAAAAAAGCGTGATACCCTCCCTTGGTATATTATTCGAAATTTCAAGTCAGCGTTATTACCCACCAGTTAATCCGAGGATTCCGATATTCTGGATTTTGAGTAAGGCCAATAAGAGCTTCAACTGGTCGGAGTTTGATTAGAATCGAACAGAGATTTGATTTTTCAATGCTGCCGTTTGGCATGTTTTTTTTTAGCAAAAGTGACCCTAATTAAAACGAACGCTGACGGAGAATGAAAAGCAGCAGAGCCAAACGGTTTGCAGATTTGAGATCAGCAGGAGTTGCTCCTCCTTATGAGGTGAGTTGGAAGCAAATCTATTTTTTGATCTGTGCGAAAAAAAAGCGTGATACCCTCCCTTGGTATATTTTTTGAAATTTCAAGTCAGCGTCACTACCCACCAGTTAATCCGAGGATTCCGATATTCTGGATTTTGAGTAAGGCCAATAAGAGCTTGAACTGGTCGGAGTTTGATAAGAATCGAACAGAGATTTAATTTTTCAATGCTGCCGTTTGGCATGTTTTTTTTTAGCAAAAGTGTCCCTAATTAAAACGAACGCTGACGGAGAACGAAAAGCAGCAGAGCCAAACGGTTTGCAGATTTGAGATCAGCAGGAGTTGCTCCTCCTTATGAGGTGAGTTGGAAGCAAATCTATTTTTTGATCTGAGCGAAAAAAAAGCGTGATACCCTCCCTTGGTATATTTTTCGAAATTTCAAGTCAGCGTCATTACCCACCAGTTAATCTGAGGATTCCGATATTCTGGATTTTGAGTAAGGCCAATAAGAGCTTGAACTGGTCGGAGTTTGATAAGAATCGAACAGAGATTTGATTTTTCAATGCTGCCGTTTGGCATGTTTTTTTTTAGCAAAAGTGACCCTAATTAAAACGAACGCTGACGGAGAATGAAAAGCAGCAGAGCCAAACGGTTTGCAGATTTGAGATCAGCAGGAGTTGCTCCTCCTTATGAGGTGAGTTGGAAGCAAATCTATTTTTTGATCTGAGCGAAAAAAAAGCGTGATACCCTCGCTTGGTATATTTTTCGAAATTTCAAGTCAGCGTTATTACCCACCAGTTAATCCGAGGATTCCGATATTCTGGATTTTGAGTAAGGCCAATAAGAGCTTTAACTGGTCGGAGTTTGATAAGAATCGAACAGAGATTTAATTTTTCAATGCTGCCGTTTGGCATGTTTTTTTTTAGCAAAAGTGACCCTAATTTAAACGAACGCTGACGGAGAATGAAAAGCAGCAGAGCCAAACGGTTTGCAGATTTGAGATCAGCAGGAGTTGCTCCTCCTTATGAGGTGAGTTGGAAGCAAATCTATTTTTTGATCTGAGCGAAAAAAAAGCGTGATACCCTCCCTTGGTATATTTTTTGAAATTTCAAGTCAGCGTTATTACCCACCAGTTAATCCGAGGATTCCGATATTCTGGATTTTGAGTAAGGCCAATAAGAGCTTGAACTGGTCGGAGTTTGATAAGAATCGAACAGAGATTTAATTTTTCAATGCTGCCGTTTGGCATGATTTTTTTTAGCAAAAGTGTCCCTAAATAAAACGAACGCTGACGGAGAATGAAAAGCAGCAGAGCCAAACGGTTTGCAGATTTGAGATCAGCAGGAGTTGCTCCTCCTTATGAGGTGAGTTGGAAGCAAATCTATTTTTTGATCTGAGCGAAAAAAAAGCGTGATACCCTCCCTTGGTATATTTTTCGAAATTTCAAGTCAGCGTTATTACCCACCAGTTAATCCGAGGATTCCGATATTCTGGATTTTGAGTAAGGCCAATAAGAGCTTGAACTGGTCGGAGTTTGATAAGAATCGAACAGAGATTTAATTTTTCAATGCTGCCGTTTGGCATGTTTTTTTTTAGCAAAAGTGACCCTAATTAAAACGAACGCTGACGGAGAATGAAAAGCAGCAGAGCCAAACGGTTTGCAGATTTGAGATCAGCAGGAGTTGCTCCTCCTTATGAGGTGAGTTGGAAGCAAATCTATTTTTTGATCTGAGCGAAAAAAAAGCGTGATACCCTCCCTTGGTATATTTTTTGAAATTTCAAGTCAGCGTTATTACCCACCAGTTAATCCGAGGATTCCGATATTCTGGATTCTGAGTAAGGCCAATAAGAGCTTGAACTGGTCGGAGTTTGATAAGAATCGAACAGAGATTTAATTTTTCAATGCTGCCGTTTGGCATGTTTTTTTTTAGCAAAAGTGTCCCTATTTAAAACGAACGCTGACGGAGAATGAAAAGCAGCAGAGCCAAACGGTTTGCAGATTTGAGATCAGCAGGAGTTGCTCCTCCTTATGAGGTGAGTTGGAAGCAAATCTATTTTTTGATCTGAGCGAAAAAAAAGCGTGATACCCTCCCTTGGTATATTTTTCGAAATTTCAAGTCAGCGTCATTACCCACCAGTTAATCTGAGGATTCCGATATTCTGGATTTTGAGTAAGGCCAATAAGAGCTTGAACTGGTCGGAGTTTGATAAGAATCGAACAGAGATTTGATTTTTCAATGCTGCCGTTTGGCATGTTTGTTTTTAGCAAAAGTGACCCTAATTAGAACGAACGCTGACGGAGAATGAAAAGCAGCAGAGCCAAACGGTTTGCAGATTTGAGATCAGCAGGAGTTGCTCCTCCTTATGAGGTGAGTTGGAAGCAAATCTATTTTTTGATCTGAGCGAAAAAAAAGCGTGATACCCTCCCTTGGTATATTTTTTGAAATTTCAAGTCAGCGTTATTACCCACCAGTTAATCCGAGGATTCCGATATTCTGGATTTTGAGTAAGGCCAATAAGAGCTTGAACTGGTCGGAGTTTGATAAGAATCGAACAGAGATTTAATTTTTCAATGCTGCCGTTTGGCATGTTTTTTTTTAGCAAAAGTGACCCTAATTAAATCGAACGCTGACGGAGAATGAAAAGCAGCAGAGCCAAACGGTTTGCAGATTTGAGATCAGCAGGAGTTGCTCCTCCTTATGAGGTGAGTTGGAAGCAAATCTATTTTTTGATCTGAGCGAAAAAAAAGCGTGATACCCTCCCTTGGTATATTTTTCGAAATTTCAAGTCAGCGTTATTACCCACCAGTTAATCCGAGGATTCCGATATTCTGGATTTTGAGTAAGGCCAATAAGAGCTTGAACTGGTCGGAGTTTGATAAGAATCGAACAGAGATTTAATTTTTCAATGCTGCCGTTTGGCATGTTTTTTTTTAGCAAAAGTGACCCTAATTAAAACGAACGCTGACGGAGAATGAAAAGCAGCAGAGCCAAACGGTTTGCAGATTTGAGATCAGCAGGAGTTGCTCCTCCTTATGAGGTGAGTTGGAAGCAAATCTATTTTTTGATCTGAGCGAAAAAAAAGCGTGATACCCTCCCTTGGTATATTTTTTGAAATTTCAAGTCAGCGTTATTACCCACCAGTTAATCCGAGGATTCCGATATTCTGGATTTTGAGTAAGGCCAATAAGAGCTTGAACTGGTCGGAGTTTGATAAGAATCGAACAGAGATTTAATTTTTCAATGCTGCCGTTTGGCATGTTTTTTTTAGCAAAAGTGACCCTAATTAAATCGAACGCTGACGGAAAATGAAAAGCAGCAGAGCCAAACGGTTTGCAGATTTGAGATCAGCAGGAGTTGCTCCTCCTTATGAGGTGAGTTGGAAGCAAATCTATTTTTTGATCTGAGCGAAAAAAAAGCGTGATACCCTCCCTTGGTATATTTTTCGAAATTTCAAGTCAGCGTTATTACCCACCAGTTAATCCAAGGATTCCGATATTCTGGATTTTGAGTAAGGCCAATAAGAGCTTGAACTGGTCGGAGTTTGATAAGAATCGAACAGAGATTTAATTTTTCAATACTGCCGTTTGGCATGTTTTTTTTTAGCAAAAGTGACCCTAATTAAAACGAACGCTGACGGAGAATGAAAAGCAGCAGAGCCAAACGGTTTGCAGATTTGAGATCAGCAGGAGTTGCTCCTCCTTATGAGGTGAGTTGGAAGCAAATCTATTTTTTGATCTGAGCGAAAAAAAAGCGTGATACCCTCCCTTGGTATATTTTTTGAAATTTCAAGTCAGCGTTATTACCCACCAGTTAATCCGAGGATTCCGATATTCTGGATTTTGAGTAAGGCCAATAAGAGCTTGAACTGGTCGGAGTTTGATAAGAATCGAACAGAGATTTAATTTTTCAATGCTGCCGTTTGGCATGTTTTTTTTAGCAAAAGTGACCCTAATTAAATCGAACGCTGACGGAAAATGAAAAGCAGCAGAGCCAAACGGTTTGCAGATTTGAGATCAGCAGGAGTTGCTCCTCCTTATGAGGTGAGTTGGAAGCAAATCTATTTTTTGATCTGAGCGAAAAAAAAGCGTGATACCCTCCCTTGGTATATTTTTCGAAATTTCAAGTCAGCGTTATTACCCACCAGTTAATCCGAGGATTCCGATATTCTGGATGTTGAGTAAGGCCAATAAGAGCTTGAACTGGTCGGAGTTTGATAAGAATCGAACAGAGATTTAATTTTTCAATGCTGCCGTTTGGCATGTTTTTTTTTAGTAAAAGTGACCCTAATTTAAACGAACGCTGACGGAGAATGAAAAGCAGCAGAGCCAAACGGTTTGCAGATTTGAGATCAGCAGGAGTTGCTCCTCCTTATGAGGTGAGTTGGAAGCAAATCTATTTTTTGATCTGAGCGAAAAAAAAGCGTGATACCCTCCCTTGGTATATTTTTTGAAATTTCAAGTCAGCGTTATTACCCACCAGTTAATCCGAGGATTCCGATATTCTGGATTTTGAGTAAGGCCAATAAGAGCTTGAACTGGTCGGAGTTTGATAAGAATCGAACAGAGATTTAATTTTTCAATGCTGCCGTTTGGCATGTTTTTTTTTAGCAAAAGTGTCCCTAAATAAAACGAACGCTGACGGAGAATGAAAAGCAGCAGAGCCAAACGGTTTGCAGATTTGAGATCAGCAGGAGTTGCTCCTCCTTATGAGGTGAGTTGGAAGCAAATCTATTTTTTGATCTGAGCGATAAAAAAGCGTGATACCCTCCCTTGGTATATTTTTCGAAATTTCAAGTCAGCGTTATTACCCACCAGTTAATCCGAGGATTCCGATATTCTGGATTTTGAGTAAGGCCAATAACAGCTTGAACTGGTCGGAGTTTGATAAGAATCGAACAGAGATTTAATTTTTCAATGCTGCCGTTTGGCATGTTTTTTTTTAGCAAAAGTGTCCCTAAATAAAACGAACGCTGACGGAGAATGAAAAGCAGCAGAGCCAAACGGTTTGCAGATTTGAGATCAGCAGGAGTTGCTCCTCCTTATGAGGTGAGTTGGAAGCAAATCTATTTTTTGATCTGAGCGAAAAAAAAGCGTGATACCCTCCCTTGGTATATTTTTCGAAATTTCAAGTCAGCGTTATTACCCACCAGTTAATCCGAGGATTCCGATATTCTGGATTTTGAGTAAGGCCAATAAGAGCTTGAACTGGTCGGAGTTTGATAAGAATCGAACAGAGATTTAATTTTTCAACGCTGCCGTTTGGCATGTTTTTTTTTAGCAAAAGTGACCCTAATTAAAACGAACGCTGACGGAGAATGAAAAGCAGCAGAGCCAAACGGTTTGCAGATTTGAGATCAGCAGGAGTTGCTCCTCCTTATGAGGTGAGTTGGAAGCAAATCTATTTTTTGATCTGAGCGAAAAAAAAGCGTGATACCCTCCCTTGGTATATTTTTCGAAATTTCAAGTCAGCGTTATTACCCACCAGTTAATCCGAGGATTCCGATATTCTGGATTTTGAGTAAGGCCAATAAGAGCTTGAACTGGTCGGAGTTTGATAAGAATCGAACAGAGATTTAATTTTTCAATGCTGCCGTTTGGCATGTTTTTTTTAGCAAAAGTGACCCTAATTAAAACGAACGCTGACGGAGAATGAAAAGCAGCAGAGCCAAACGGTTTGCAGATTTGAGTTCAGCAGGAGTTGCTCCTCCTTATGAGGTGAGTTGGAAGCAAATCTATTTTTTGATCTGAGCGAAAAAAAAGCGTGATACCCTCCCTTGGTATATTTTTCGAAATTTCAAGTCAGCATTATTACCCACCAGTTAATCCGAGGATTCCGATATTCTGGATTTTGAGTAAGGCCAATAAGAGCTTGAACTGGTCGGAGTTTGATAAGAATCGAACAGAGATTTAATTTTTCAATGCTGCCGTTTGGCATGTTTTTTTTAGCAAAAGTGACCCTAATTAAAACGAACGCTGACGGAGAATGAAAAGCAGCAGAGCCAAACGGTTTGCAGATTTGAGATCAGCAGGAGTTGCTCCTCCTTATGAGGTGAGTTGGAAGCAAATCTATTTTTTGATCTGAGCGAAAAAAAAGCGTGATACCCTCCCTTGGTATATTTTTTGAAATTTCAAGTCAGCGTTATTACCCACCAGTTAATCCGAGGATTCCGATATTCTGGATTTTGAGTAAGGCCAATAAGAGCTTGAACTGGTCGGAGTTTGATAAGAATCGAACAGAGATTTAATTTTTCAATGCTGCCGTTTGGCATGTTTTTTTTTAGCAAAAGTGACCCTAATTAAATCGAACGCTGACGGAGAATGAAAAGCAGCAGAGCCAAACGGTTTGCAGATTTGACATCAGCAGGAGTTGCTCCTCCTTATGAGGTGAGTTGGAAGCAAATCTATTTTTTGATCTGAGCGAAAAAAAAGCGTGATACCTTCCCTTTGTATATTTTTCGAAATTTCAAGTCAGCGTTATTACCCACCAGTTAATCCGAGGATTCCGATATTCTGGATTTTGAGTAAGGCCAATAAGAGCTTGAACTGGTCGGAGTTTGATAAGAATCGAACAGAGATTTAATTTTTCAATGCTGCCGTTTGGCATGTTTTTTTTTAGCAAAAGTGACCCTAATTAAAACGAACGCTGACGGAGAATGAAAAGCAGCAGAGCCAAACGGTTTGCAGATTTGAGATCAGCAGGAGTTGCTCCTCCTTATGAGGTGAGTTGGAAGCAAATCTATTTTTTGATCTGAGCGAAAAAAAGGCGTGATACCCTCCCTTGGTATATTTTTCGAAATTTCAAGTCAGCGTTATTACCCACCAGTTAATCCGAGGATTCCGATATTCTGGATTTTGAGTAAGGCCAATAAGAGCTTGAACTGGTCGGAGTTTGATAAGAATCCAACAGAGATTTAATTTTTCAATGCTGCCATTTGGCATGTTTTTTTTTAGCAAAAGTGACCCTAATTAAAACGAGCGCTGACGGAGAATGAAAGGCAGCAGAGCCAAACGGTTTGCAGATTTGAGATCAGCAGGAGTTGCTCCTCCTTATGAGGTGAGTTGGAAGCAAATCTATTTTTTGATCTGAGCGAAAAAAAAGCGTGATACCCGCCCTTGGTATATTTTTCGAAATTTCAAGTCAGCGTAATTACCCACCAGTTAATCCGAGGATTCCGATATTCTGGATTTTGAGTAAGGCCAATAAGAGCTTGAACTGGTCGGAGTTTGATAAGAATCGAACAGAGATTTAATTTTTCAATGCTGCCGTTTGGCATGTTTTTTTTTAGCAAAAGTGACCCTAATTAAAACGAACGCTGACGGAGAATGAAAAGCAGCAGAGCCAAACGGTTTGCAGATTTGAGATCAGCAGGAGTTGCTCCTCCTTATGAGGTGAGTTGGAAGCAAATCTATTTTTTGATCTGAGCGAAAAAAAAGCGTGATACCCTCCCTTGGTATATTTTTCGAAATTTCAAGTCAGCGTTATTACCCACCAGTTAATCCGAGGATTCCGATATTCTGGATTTTGAGTAAGGCCAATAAGAGCTTGAACTGGTCAGAGTTTGATAAGAATCGAACAGAGATTTAATTTTTCAATGCTGCCGTTTGGCATGTTTTTTTTTAGCAAAAGTGACCCTAATTAAATCGAACGCTGACGGAGAATGAAAAGCAGCAGAGCCAAACGGTTTGCAGATTTGAGATCAGCAGGAGTTGCTCCTCCTTATGAGGTGAGTTGGAAGCAAATCTATTTTTTGATCTGAGCGAAAAAAAAGCGGGATACCCTCCCTTGGTATATTTTTCGAAATTTCAAGTCAGCGTTATTACCCACCAGTTAATCCGAGGATTCCGATATTCTGGATTTTGAGTAAGGCCAATAAGAGCTTGAACTGGTCGGAGTTTGATAAGAATCAAACAGAGATTTAATTTTTGAATGCTGCCGTTTGGCATGTTTTTTTTTAGCAAAAGTGACCCTAATTAAAACGAACGCTGACGGAGAATGAAAAGCAGCAGAGCCAAACGGTTTGCAGATTTGAGATCAGCAGGAGTTGCTCCTCCTTATGAGGTGAGTTGGAAGCAAATCTATTTTTTGATATGAGCGAAAAAAAAGCGTGATACCCTCCCTTGGTATATTTTTCGAAATTTCAAGTCAACGTTATTACCCACCAGTTAATCCGAGGATTCCGATATTCTGGATTTTGAGTAAGGCCAATAAGAGCTTGAACTGGTCGGAGTTTGATAAGAATCGAACAGAGATTTAATTTTTCAATGCTGCCGTTTGGCATGTTTTTTTTTAGCAAAAGTGACCCTAATTAAAACGAACGCTGACGGGGAATGAAAAGCAGCAGAGCCAAACGGTTTGCAGATTTGAGATCAGCAGGAGTTGCTCCTTCTTATGAGGTGAGTTGGAAGCAAATCTATTTTTTGACCTGAGTGAAAAAAAAGCGTGATACCCTCCCTTGGTATATTTTTCGAAATTTCAAGTCAGCTTTATTACCCACCAGTTAATCCGAGGATTCCGATATTCTGGATTTTGAGTAAGGCCAATAAGAGCTTGAACTGGTCGGAGTTTGATAAGAATCGACCAGAGATTTAATTTTTCAATGCTGCCGTTTGGCATGTTTTTTTTTAGCAAAAGTGACCCTAATTAAAACGAACGCTGACGGAGAATGAAAAGCAGCAGAGCCAAACGGTTTGCAGATTTGAGATCAGCAGGAGTTGCTGCTCCTTATGAGGTGAGTTGAAAGCAAATCTATTTTTTGATCTGAGCGAAAAAAAAGCGTGATACCCTCCCTTGGTATATTTTTCGAAATTTCAAGTCAGCGTTATTACCCACCAGTTAATCCGAGGATTCCGATATTCTGGATTTTGAGTAAGGCCAATAAGAGCTTGAACTGGTCGGAGTTTGATAAGAATCGAACAGAGATTTAATTTTTCAATGCTGCCGTTTGGCAAATCTATTTTTTGATCTGAGCGAAAAAAAAGCGTGATACCCTCCCTTGGTATATTTTTCGAAATTTCAAGTCAGCGTTATTACCCACCAGTTAATCCGAGGACTCCGATATTCTGGATTTACCCACCAGTTAATCTGGATTTTGAGTAAGGCCAATAAGAGCTTGAACTGGTCGGAGTTTGATAAGAATCGAACAGAGATTTGATTTTTCAATGCTGCCGTTTGGCATGTTTTTTTTAGCAAAAGTGACCCTAATTAAAACGAACGCTGACGGAGAATGAAAAGCAGCAGAGCCAAACGGTTTGCAGATTTGAGATCAGCAGGAGTTGCTCCTCCTTATGAAGTGAGTTGGAAGCAAATCCATTTTTTGATCTGAGCGAAAAACAAGCGTGATACCCTCCCTTGGTATATTTTTCGAAATTTCAAGTCAGCGTTATTACCCACCAGTTAATCCGAGGATTCCGATATTCTGGATTTTGAGTATGGCCAATAAGAGCTTGAACTGGTCCGAGTTTGATAAGAATCGAACAGAGATTTAATTTTTCAATGCTGCCGTTTAGCATGTTTTTTTTTAGCAAAAGTGACCCTAATTAAAACGAACGCTGACGGAGAATGAAAAGCAGCAGAGCCAAACGGTTTGCAGATTTGACATCAGCAGGAGTTGCTCCTCCTTATGAGGTGAGTTGGAAGCAAATCTATTTTTTGATCTGAGCGAAAAAAAAGCGTGATAACCTCCCTTGGTATATTTTTCGAAATTTCAAGTCAGCGTCATTACCCACCAGTTAATCTGAGGATTCCGATATTCTGGATTTGAGTAAGGCCAATAAGAGCTTGAACTGGTCGGAGTTTGATAAGAATCGAACACAGATTTGATTTTTCAATGCTGCCGTTTGGCATGTTTTTTTTTAGCAAAAGTGACCCTAATTAAAACAAACGCTGACGGAGAATGAAAAGCAGCAGAGCCAAACGGTTTGCAGATTTGAGATCAGCAGGAGTTGCTCCTCCTTATGAGGTGAGTTGGAAGCAAATCTATTTTTTGATCTGAGCGAAAAAAAAGCGTGATACCCTCCCTTGGTATATTTTTCGAAATTTCAATTCAGCGTTTTTACCCACCAGTTAATCCGAGGATTCCGATATTCTGGATTTTGAGTAAGGCCAATAAGAGCTTGAACTGGTCGGAGTTTGATAAGAATCGAACAGAGATTTAATTTTTCAATGCTGCCGTTTGGCATGTTTTTTTTTAGCAAAAGTGACCCTAATTAAAACGAACGCTGACGGAGAATGAAAAGCAGCAGAGCCAAACGGTTTGCAGATTTGAGATCAGCAGGAGTTGCTCCTCCTTATGAGGTGAGTTGGAAGCAAATCTATTTTTTGATCTGAGCGAAAAAAAAGCGTGATACCCTCCCTTGGTATATTTTTCGAAATTTCAAGTCAGCGTTATTACCCACCAGTTAATCCGAGGATTCCGATATTCTGGATTTTGAGTAAGGCCAATAAGAGCTTGAACTGGTCGGAGTTTGATAAGAATCAAACAGAGATTTAATTTTTCAATGCTGCCGTTTGGCATGTTTTTTTTTAGCAAAAGTGACCCTAATTAAAACGAACGCTGACGGAGAATGAAAAGCAGCAGAGCCAAACGGTTTGCAGATTTGGGATCAGCAGGAGTTGCTCCTCCTTATGAGGTGAGTTGGAAGCAAATCTATTTTTTGATCTGAGCGAAAAAAAAGCGTGATAACCTCCCTTGGTATATTTTTCGAAATTTCAAGTCAGCGTCATTACCCACCAGTTAATCTGAGGATTCCGATATCCTGGATTTTGAGTAAGGCCAATAAGAGCTTGAACTGGTCGGAGTTTAATAAGAATCAAACAGAGATTTGATTTTTCAATGCTGCCGTTTGGCATGTTTTTTTGTAGCAAAAGTGACCCTAATTAAAACGAACGCTGACGGAGAATGAAAAGCAGCAGAGCCAAACGGTTTGCAGATTTGAGATCAGCAGGAGTTGCTTTTCTTTATGAGGTGAGTTGGAAGCAAATCTATTTTTTGATCTGAGCGAAAAAAAAGCGTGATACCCTCCCTTGGTATATTTTTTGAAATTTCAAGTCAGCGTTATTACCCACCAGTTAATCCGAGGATTCCGATATTCTGGATTTTGAGTAAGGCCAATAAGAGCTTGAACTGGTCGGAGTTTGATAAGAATCGAACAGAGATTTAATTTTTCAATGCTGCCGTTTTCGCATGTTTTTTTTTAGCAAAAGTGACCCTAATTAAAACGAACGCTGACGGAGAATGAAAAGCAGCAGAGCCAAACGGTTTGCAGATTTGAGATCAACAGGAGTTGCTCCTCCTTATGAGGTGAGTTGGAAGCAAATCTATTTTTTGATCTGAGCGGAAAAATGTGTGATACCCTCCCTTGGTATATTTTTCGAAATTTCAAGTCAGCGTTATTACCCACCAGTTAATCCGAGGATTCCGATATTCTGGATTTCGAGTAAGGCCAATAAGAGCTTGAACTGGTCGGAGTTTGATAAGAATCGAACAGAGATTTAATTTTTCAATGCTGCCGTTTGGCATGTTTTTTTTTAGCAAAAGTGACCCTAATTAAAACGAACGCTGACGGAGAATGAAAAGCAGCAGAGCCAAACGGTTTGCAGATTTGAGATCAGCAGGAGTTGCTCCTCCTTATGAGGTGAGTTGGAAGCAAATCTATTTTTTGATCTGAGCGAAAAAAAAGCGTGATACCCTCCCTTGGTATAATTTTCGAAATTTCAAGTCAGCGTCATTACCCACCAGTTAATCTGAGGATTCCGATATTCTGGATTTTGAGTAAGGCCAATAAGAGCTTGAACTGGTCGGAGTTTGATAAGAATCGAACAGAGATTTGATTTTTCAATGCTGCCGTTTGGCATGTTTTTTTTTAGCAAAAGTGACCCTAATTAGAACGAACGCTGACGGAGAATGAAAAGCAGCAGAGCCAAACGGTTTGCAGATTTGAGATCAGCAGGAGTTGCTCCTCCTTATGAGGTGAGTTGGAAGCAAATCTATTTTTTGATCTGAGCGAAAAAAAGCGTGATACCCTCCCTTGGTATATTTTTTGAAATTTCAAGTCAGCGTTATTACCCACCAGTTAATCCGAGGATTCCGATATTCTGGATTTTGAGTAAGGCCAATAAGAGCTTGAACTGGTCGGAGTTTGATAAGAATCGAACAGAGATTTAATTTTTCAATGCTGCCGTTTGGCATGTTTTTTTTAGCAAAAGTGTCCCTAAATAAAACGAACGCTGACGGAGAATGAAAAGCAGCAGAGCCAAACGGTTTGCAGATTTGAGATCAGCAGGAGTTGCTCCTCCTTATGAGGTGAGTTGGAAGCAAATCTATTTTTTGATCTGAGCGAAAAAAAAGCGTGATACCCTCCCTTGGTATATTTTTCGAAATTTCAAGTCAGCGTTATTACCCACCAGTTAATCCGAGGATTCCGATATTCTGGATTTTGAGTAAGGCCAATAAGAGCTTGAACTGGTCGGAGTTTGATAAGAATCGAACAGAGATTTAATTTTTCAATGCTGCCGTTTGGCATGTTTTTTTTTAGCAAAAGTGACCCTTATTAAAACGAACGCTGACGGAGAATGAAAAGCAGCAGAGCCAAATGGGTTGCAGATTTGAGATCAGCAGGAGATGCTCCTCCTTATGAGGTGAGTTGGAAGCAAATCTATTTTTTGATCTGAGCGAAAAAAAAGCGTGATACCCTCCCTTGGTATATTTTTTGAAATTTCAAGTCAGCGTTATTACCCACCAGTTAATCCGAGGATTCCGATATTCTGGATTTTGAGTAAGGCCAATAAGAGCTTGAACTGGTCGGAGGTTGATAAGAATCGAACAGAGATTTAATTTTTCAATGCTGCCGTTTGGCATGTTTTTTTTTAGCAAAAGTGACCCTAATTAAATCGAACGCTGACGGAGAATGAAAAGCAGCAGAGCCAAACAGTTTGCAGATTTGAGATCAGCAGGAGTTGCTCCTCCTTATGAGGTGAGTTGGAAGCAAATCTATTTTTTGATCTGAGCGAAAAAAAAGCGTGATACCCGCCCTTGGTATATTTTTCGAAATTTCAAGTCAGCGTTATTACCCACCAGTTTATCCGAGGATTCCGATATTCTGGATTTTGAGTAAGGCTAATAAGAGCTTGAACTGGTCGGAGTTTGATAAGAATCGAACAGAGATTTAATTCAATGCTGCCGTTTGGCATGTTTTTTTTTAGCAAAAGTGACCCTAATTAAACCGAACGCTGACGGAGAATGAAAAGCAGCAGAGCCAAACGGTTTGCAGATTTGAGATCAGCAGGAGTTGCTCCTCCTTATGAGGTGAGTTGGAAGCAAATCTATTTTTTGATCTGAGCGAAAAAAAAGCGTGATACCCTCCCTTGGTATATTTTTCAAAATTTCAAGTCAGCGTTATTACCCACCAGTTAATCCGAGGATTCCGATATTCTGGATTTTGAGTAAGGCCAATAAGAGCTTGAACTGGTCGGAGTTTGATAAGAATCGAACAGAGATTTAATTTTTCAATGCTGCCGTTAGGCATGTTTTTTTTAGCAAAAGTGACCCTAATTAAAACGAACGCTGATGGAGAATGAAAAGCAGCAGAGCCAAACGGTTTGCAGATTTGAGATCAGCAGGAGTTGCTCCTCCTTATGAGGTGAGTTGGAAGCAAATCTATTTTTTGATCTGAGCGAAAAAAAAACGTGATACCCTCCCTTGGTATATTTTTCGAAATTTCAAGTCAGCGTTATTACCCGCCAGTTAATCCGAGGATTCCGATATTCTGGATTTTGAGTAAGGCCAATAAGAGCTTGAACTGGTCGGAGTTTGATAAGAATCGAACAGAGATTTGATTTTTCAATGCTGCCGTTTGGCATGTTTTTTTTTAGCAAAAGTGACCCTAATTAAAACGAACGCTGACGGAGAATGAAAAGCAGCAGAGCCAAACAGTTTGCAGAATTGAGATCAGCAGGAGTTGCTCCTCCTTATGAGGTGAGTTGGAAGCAAATCTATTTTTTGATCTGAGCGAAAAAAAAGCGTGATACCCTCCCTTGGTATATTTTTCGAAATTTCAAGTCAGCGTTATTACCCACCAGTTAATCCGAGGATTCCGATATTCTGGATTTTGAGTAAGGCCAATAAGAGCTTGAACTGGTCGGAGTTTGATAAGAATCGAACAGAGATTTGATTTTTCAATGCTGCCGTTTGGCATGTTTTTTTTTAGCAAAAGTGACCCTAATTAAAACGAACGCTGACGGAGAATGAAAAGCAGCAGAGCCAAACGGTTTGCAGATTTGAGATCAACAGGAGTTGCTCCTCTTTATGAGGTGAGTTGGAAGCAAATCTATTTTTTGATCTGAGCGGAAAAATGTGTGATACCCTCCCTTGGTATATTTTTCGAAATTTCAAGTCAGCGTTATTACCCACCAGTTAATCCGAGGATTCCGATATTCTGGATTTCGAGTAAGGCCAATAAGAGCTTGAACTGGTCGGAGTTTGATAAGAATCGAACAGAGATTTAATTTTTCAATGCTGCCGTTTGGCATGTTTTTTTTTAGCAAAAGTGACCCTAATTAAAACGAACGCTGACGGAGAATGAAAAGCAGCAGAGCCAAACGGTTTGCAGATTTGAGATCAGCAGGAGTTGCTCCTCCTTATGAGGTGAGTTGGAAGCAAATCTATTTTTTGATCTGAGCGAAAAAAAAGCGTGATACCCTCCCTTGGTATAATTTTCGAAATTTCAAGTCAGCGTCATTACCCACCAGTTAATCTGAGGATTCCGATATTCTGGATTTTGAGTAAGGCCAATAAGAGCTTGAACTGGTCGGAGTTTGATAAGAATCGAACAGAGATTTGATTTTTCAATGCTGCCGTTTGGCATGTTTTTTTTTAGCAAAAGTGACCCTAATTAGAACGAACGCTGACGGAGAATGAAAAGCAGCAGAGCCAAACGGTTTGCAGATTTGAGATCAGCAGGAGTTGCTCCTCCTTATGAGGTGAGTTGGAAGCAAATCTATTTTTTGATCTGAGCGAAAAAAAGCGTGATACCCTCCCTTGGTATATTTTTTGAAATTTCAAGTCAGCGTTATTACCCACCAGTTAATCCGAGGATTCCGATATTCTGGATTTTGAGTAAGGCCAATAAGAGCTTGAACTGGTCGGAGTTTGATAAGAATCGAACAGAGATTTAATTTTTCAATGCTGCCGTTTGGCATGTTTTTTTTAGCAAAAGTGTCCCTAAATAAAACGAACGCTGACGGAGAATGAAAAGTAGCAGAGCCAAACGGTTTGCAGATTTGAGATCAGCAGGAGTTGCTCCTCCTTATGAGGTGAGTTGGAAGCAAATCTATTTTTTGATCTGAGCGAAAAAAAAGCGTGATACCCTCCCTTGGTATATTTTTCGAAATTTCAAGTCAGCGTTATTACCCACCAGTTAATCCGAGGATTCCGATATTCTGGATTTTGAGTAAGGCCAATAAGAGCTTGAACTGGTCGGAGTTTGATAAGAATCGAACAGAGATTTAATTTTTCAATGCTGCCGTTTGGCATGTTTTTTTTTAGCAAAAGTGACCCTTATTAAAACGAACGCTGACGGAGAATGAAAACAGCAGAGCCAAACGGTTTGCAGATTTGAGATCAGCAGGAGTTGCTCCTCCTTATGAGGTGAGTTGGAAGCAAATCTATTTTTTGATCTGAGCGAAAAAAAAGCGTGATACCCTCCCTTGGTATATTTTTCGAAATTTCAAGTCAGCGTTATTACCCACCAGTTAATCCGAGGATTCCGATATTCTGGATTTTGAGTAAGGCCAATAAGAGCTTGAACTGGTCGGAGGTTGATAAGAATCGAACAGAGATTTAATTTTTCAATGCTGCCGTTTGGCATGTTTTTTTTTAGCAAAAGTGACCCTAATTAAATCGAACGCTGACGGAGAATGAAAAGCAGCAGAGCCAAACAGTTTGCAGATTTGAGATCAGCAGGAGTTGCTCCTCCTTATGAGGTGAGTTGGAAGCAAATCTATTTTTTGATCTGAGCGAAAAAAAAGCGTGATACCCGCCCTTGGTATATTTTTCGAAATTTCAAGTCAGCGTTATTACCCACCAGTTTATCCGAGGATTCCGATATTCTGGATTTTGAGTAAGGCTAATAAGAGCTTGAACTGGTCGGAGTTTGATAAGAATCGAACAGAGATTTAATTCAATGCTGCCGTTTGGCATGTTTTTTTTTAGCAAAAGTGACCCTAATTAAAACGAACGCTGACGGAGAATGAAAAGCAGCAGAGCCAAACGGTTTGCAGATTTGAGATCAGCAGGAGTTGCTCCTCCTTATGAGGTGAGTTGGAAGCAAATCTATTTTTTGATCTGAGCGAAAAAAAAGCGTGATACCCTCCCTTGGTATATTTTTCGAAATTTCAAGTCAGCGTTATTACCCACCAGTTAATCCGAGGATTCCGATATTCTGGATTTTGAGTAAGGCCAATAAGAGCTTGAACTGGTCGGAGTTTGATAAGAATCGAACAGAGATTTAATTTTTCAATGCTGCCGTTAGGCATGTTTTTTTCAGCAAAAGTGACCCTAATTAAAACGAACGCTGATGGAGAATGAAAAGCAGCAGAGCCAAACGGTTTGCAGATTTGAGATCAGCAGGAGTTGCTCCTCCTTATGAGGTGAGTTGGAAGCAAATCTATTTTTTGATCTGAGCGAAAAAAAAACGTGATACCCTCCCTTGGTATATTTTTCGAAATTTCAAGTCAGCGTTATTACCCGCCAGTTAATCCGAGGATTCCGATATTCTGGATTTTGAGTAAGGCCAATAAGAGCTTGAACTGGTCGGAGTTTGATAAGAATCGAACAGAGATTTGATTTTTCAATGCTGCCGTTTGGCATGTTTTTTTTTAGCAAAAGTGACCCTAATTAAAACGAACGCTGACGGAGAATGAAAAGCAGCAGAGCCAAACAGTTTGCAGAATTGAGATCAGCAGGAGTTGCTCCTCCTTATGAGGTGAGTTGGAAGCAAATCTATTTTTTGATCTGAGCGAAAAAAAAGCGTGATACCCTCCCTTGGTATATTTTTCGAAATTTCAAGTCAGCGTTATTACCCACCAGTTAATCCGAGGATTCCGATATTCTGGATTTTGAGTAAGGCCAATAAGAGCTTGAACTGGTCGGAGTTTGATAAGAATCGAACAGAGATTTGATTTTTCAATGCTGCCGTTTGGCATGTTTTTTTTTAGCAAAAGTGACCCTAATTAAAACGAACGCTGACGGAGAATGAAAAGCAGCAGAGCCAAACGGTTTGCAGATTTGAGATCAACAGGAGTTGCTCCTCTTTATGAGGTGAGTTGGAAGCAAATCTATTTTTTGATCTGAGCGGAAAAATGTGTGATACCCTCCCTTGGTATATTTTTCGAAATTTCAAGTCAGCGTTATTACCCACCAGTTAATCCGAGGATTCCGATATTCTGGATTTCGAGTAAGGCCAATAAGAGCTTGAACTGGTCAGAGTTTGATAAGAATCGAACAGAGATTTAATTTTTCAATGCTGCCGTTTGGCATGTTTTTTTTTAGCAAAAGTGACCCTAATTAAAACGAACGCTGACGGAGAATGAAAAGCAGCAGAGCCAAACGGTTTGCAGATTTGAGATCAGCAGGAGTTGCTCCTCCTTATGAGGTGAGTTGGAAGCAAATCTATTTTTTGATCTGAGCGAAAAAAAAGCGTGATACCCTCCCTTGGTATAATTTTCGAAATTTCAAGTCAGCGTCATTACCCACCAGTTAATCTGAGGATTCCGATATTCTGGATTTTGAGTAAGGCCAATAAGAGCTTGAACTGGTCGGAGTTTGATAAGAATCGAACAGAGATTTGATTTTTCAATGCTGCCGTTTGGCATGTTTTTTTTTAGCAGAAGTGACCCTAATTAGAACGAACGCTGACGGAGAATGAAAAGCAGCAGAGCCAAACGGTTTGCAGATTTGAGATCAGCAGGAGTTGCTCCTCCTTATGAGGTGAGTTGGAAGCAAATCTATTTTTTGATCTGAGCGAAAAAAAGCGTGATACCCTCCCTTGGTATATTTTTTGAAATTTCAAGTCAGCGTTATTACCCACCAGTTAATCCGAGGATTCCGATATTCTGGATTTTAAGTAAGGCCAATAAGAGCTTAAACTGGTCGAAGTTTGATAAGAATCGAACAGAGATTTAATTTTTCGATGCTGCCGTTTGGCATGTTTTTTTTAGCAAAAGTGTCCCTAAATAAAACGAACGCTGACGGAGAATGAAAAGCAGCAGAGCCAAACGGTTTGCAGATTTGAGATCAGCAGGAGTTGCTCCTCCTTATGAGGTGAGTTGGAAGCAAATCTATTTTTTGATCTGAGCGAAAAAAAAGCGTGATACCCTCCCTTGGTATATTTTTCGAAATTTCAAGTCAGCGTTATTACCCACCAGTTAATCCGAGGATTCCGATATTCTGGATTTTGAGTAAGGCCAATAAGAGCTTGAACTGGTCGGAGTTTGATAAGAATCGAACAGAGATTTAATTTTTCAATGCTGCCGTTTGGCATGTTTTTTTTTAGCAAAAGTGACCCTTATTAAAACGAACGCTGACGGAGAATGAAAAGCAGCAGAGCCAAATGGTTTGCAGATTTGAGATCAGCAGGAGTTGCTCCTCCTTATGAGGTGAGTTGGAAGCAAATCTATTTTTTGATCTGAGCGAAAAAAAAGCGTGATACCCTCCCTTGGTATATTTTTCGAAATTTCAAGTCAGCGTTATTACCCACCAGTTAATCCGAGGATTCCGATATTCTGGATTTTGAGTAAGGCCAATAAGAGCTTGAACTGGTCGGAGTTTGATAACAATCGAACAGAGATTTGATTTTTCAATGCTGCCGTTTGGCATGTTTTTTTTTAGCAAAAGTGACCCTAATTAAAACGAACGCTGACGGAGAATGAAAAGCAGCAGAGCCAAACGGTTTGCAGATTTGAGATCAACAGGAGTTGCTCCTCCTTATGAGGTGACTTGGAAGCAAATCTATTTTTTGATCTGAGCGGAAAAATGTGTGATACCCTCCCTTGGTATATTTTTCGAAATTTCAAGTCAGCGTTATTACCCACCAGTTAATCCGAGGATTCCGATATTCTGGATTTCGAGTAAGGCCAATAAGAGCTTGAACTGGTCGGAGTTTGATAAGAATCGAACAGAGATTTAATTTTTCAATGCTGCCGTTTGGCATGTTTTTTTTTAGCAAAAGTGACCCTAATTAAAACGAACGCTGACGGAGAATGAAAAGCAGCAGAGCCAAACGGTTTGCAGATTTGAGATCAGCAGGAGTTGCTCCTCCTTATGAGGTGAGTTGGAAGCAAATCTATTTTTTGATCTGAGCGAAAAAAAAGCGTGATACCCTCCCTTGGTATAATTTTCGAAATTTCAAGTCAGCGTCATTACCCACCAGTTAATCTGAGGATTCTGATATTCTGGATTTTGAGTAAGGCCAATAAGAGCTTGAACTGGTCGGAGTTTGATAAGAATCGAACAGAGATTTGATTTTTCAATGCTGCCGTTTGGCATGTTTTTTTTTAGCAAAAGTGACCCTAATTAGAACGAACGCTGACGGAGAATGAAAAGCAGCAGAGCCAAACGGTTTGCAGATTTGAGATCAGCAGGAGTTGCTCCTCCTTATGAGGTGAGTTGGAAGCAAATCTATTTTTTGATCTGAGCGAAAAAAAGCGTGATACCCTCCCTTGGTATATTTTTTGAAATTTCAAGTCAGCGTTATTACCCACCAGTTAATCCGAGGATTCCGATATTCTGGATTTTGAGTAAGGCCAATAAGAGCTTGAACTGGTCGGAGTTTGATAAGAATCGAACAGAGATTTAATTTTTCAATGCTGCCGTTTGGCATGTTTTTTTTAGCAAAAGTGTCCCTAAATAAAACGAACGCTGACGGAGAATGAAAAGCAGCAGAGCCAAACGGTTTGCAGATTTGAGATCAGCAGGAGTTGCTCCTCCTTATGAGGTGAGTTGGAAGCAAATCTATTTTTTGATCTGAGCGAAAAAAAAGCGTGATACCCTCCCTTGGTATATTTTTCGAAATTTCAAGTCAGCGTTATTACCCACCAGTTAATCCGAGGATTCCGATATTCTGGATTTTGAGTAGGGCCAATAAGAGCTTGAACTGGTCGCAGTTTGATAAGAATCGAACAGAGATTTAATTTTTCAATGCTGCCGTTTGGCATGTTTTTTTTTAGCAAAAGTGACCCTTATTAAAACGAACGCTGACGGAGAATGAAAAGCAGCAGAGCCAAATGGTTTGCAGATTTGAGATCAGCAGGAGTTGCTCCTCCTTATGAGGTGAGTTGGAAGCAAATCTATTTTTTGATCTGAGCGAAAAAAAAGCGTGATACCCTCCCTTGGTATATTTTTCGAAATTTCAAGTCAGCGTTATTACCCACCAGTTAATCCGAGGATTCTGATATTCTGGATTTTGAGTAAGGCCAATCAGAGCTTGAACTGGTCGGAGTTTGATAAGAATCGAACAGAGATTTAATTTTTCAATGCTGCCGTTTGGCATGTTTTTTTTAGCAAAAGTGACCCTAATTAAAACGAACGCTGACGGAGAATGAAAAGCAGCAGAGCCAAACGGTTTGCAGATTTTAGATCAGCAGGAGTTGCTCCTCCTTATGAGGTGAGTTGGAAGCAAATCTATTTTTTGATCTGAGCGAAAAAAAAGCGTGATACCCTCCCTTGGTATATTTTTCGAAATTTCAAGTCAGCGTTATAACCCACCAGTTTATCCGAGGATTCCGATATTCTGGATTTTGAGTAAGGCCAATAAGAGCTTGAACTGGTCGGAGTTAGATAAGAATCGAACAGAGATTTAATTTTTCAATGCTGCCGTTTGGCATGTTTTTTTTTAGCAAAAGTGACCCTAATTAAAACGAACGCTGACGGAGAATGAAAAGCAGCAGAGCCAAACGGTTTGCAGATTTGAGATCAGCAGGAGTTGCTCCTCCTTATGAGGTGAGTTGGAAGCAAATCTATTTTTTGATCTGAGCGAAAAAAAAGCGTGATACCCTCCCTTGGTATATTTTTCGAAATTTCAAGTCAGCGTTATTACCCACCAGTTAATCCGAGGATTCCGATATTCTGGATTTTGAGTAAGGCCAATAAGAGCTTGAACTGGTCGGAGTTTGATAAGAATCGAACAGAGATTTAATTTTTCAATGCTGCCGTTTGGCATGTTTTTTTTTAGCAAAAGTGACCCTAATTAAAACGAACGCTGACGGAGAATGAAAAGCAGCAGAGCCAAACGGTTTGCAGATTTGAGATCAGCAGGAGTTGCTCCTCCTTATGAGGTGAGTGGCATGCAAATCTATTTTTTGATCTGAGCGAAAAAAAAGCGTGATACCCTCCCTTGGTATATTTTTCGAAATTTCAAGTCAGCGTTACTACCCACCAGTTAATCCGAGGATTCCGATATTCTGGATTTTGAGTAAGGCCAATAAGAGCTTGAACTGGTCGGAGTTTGATAAGAATCGAACAGAGATTTAATTTTTCAATGCTGCCGTTTGGCATGTTTTTTTTTAGCAAAAGTGACCCTAATTAAAACGAAAGCTGACGGAGAATGAAAAGCAGCAGAGCCAAACGGTTTGCAGATTTGAGATCAGCAGGAGTTGCTCCTCCTTATGACGTGAGTTGGAAGCAAATCTATTTTTTGATCTGAGCGAAAAAAAGCATGATACCCTCCCTTGGTATATTTTTTGAAATTTCAAGTCAGCGTTATTACCCACCAGTTAATCCGAGGATTCCGATATTCTGGATTTTGAGTAAGGCCAATAAGAGCTTGAACTGGTCGGAGTTTGATAAGAATCGAACAGAGATTTAATTTTTCAATGCTGCCGTTTGGCATGTTTTTTTTAGCAAAAGTGACCCTAATTTAAACGAACGCTGACGGAGAATGAAAAACAGCAGAGCAAAACGGTTTGCACATTTGAGATCAGCAGGAGTTGCTCCTCCTTATGAGGTGAGTTGGAAGCAAATCTATTTTTTGATCTGAGCGAAAAAAAAGCGTGATACCCTCCCTTGGTATATTTTTCGAAATTTCAAGTCAGCGTTATTACTCACCAGTTAATCCAAGGATTCCGATATTCTGGATTTTGAGTAAGGCCAATAAGAGCTTGAACTGGTCGGAGTTTGATAAGAATCAAACAGAGATTTAATTTTTCAATGCTGCCGTTTGGCATGTTTTTTTTGAGCAAAAGTGACCCTAATTAAAACGAACGCTGACGGAGAATGAAAAGCAGCAGAGCCAAACGGTTTGCAGATTTGAGATCAGCAGGAGTTGCTCCTCCTTATGAGGTGAGTTGGAAGCAAATCTATTTTTTGATCTGAGCGAAAAAAAAGTGTGATACCCTCCCTTGGTATATTTTTCGAAATTTCAAGTCAGCGTTATTACCCACCAGTTAATCCGAGGATTCCGATATTCTGGATTTTGAGTAAGGCCAATAAGAGCTTGAACTGGTCGGAGTTTGATAAGAATCGAACAGAGATTTAATTTTTCAATGCTGCCGTTTGGCATGTTTTTTTTAGCAAAAGTGTCCCTAAATAAAACGAACGCTGACGGAGAATGAAAAGCAGCAGAGCCAAACGGTTTGCAGATTTGAGATCAGCAGGAGTTGCTCCTCCTTATGAGGTGAGTTGGAAGCAAATCTATTTTTTGATCTGAGCGAAAAAAAAGCGTGATACCCTCCCTTGGTATATTTTTCGAAATTTCAAGTCAGCGTTATTACCCACCAGTTAATCCGAGGATTCCGATATTCTGGATTTTGAGTAGGGCCAATAAGAGCTTGAACTGGTCGCAGTTTGATAAGAATCGAACAGAGATTTAATTTTTCAATGCTGCCGTTTGGCATGTTTTTTTTTAGCAAAAGTGACCCTTATTAAAACGAACGCTGACGGAGAATGAAAAGCAGCAGAGCCAAATGGTTTGCAGATTTGAGATCAGCAGGAGTTGCTCCTCCTTATGAGGTGAGTTGGAAGCAAATCTATTTTTTGATCTGAGCGAAAAAAAAGCGTGATACCCTCCCTTGGTATATTTTTCGAAATTTCAAGTCAGCGTTATTACCCACCAGTTAATCCGAGGATTCTGATATTCTGGATTTTGAGTAAGGCCAATCAGAGCTTGAACTGGTCGGAGTTTGATAAGAATCGAACAGAGATTTAATTTTTCAATGCTGCCGTTTGGCATGTTTTTTTTAGCAAAAGTGACCCTAATTAAAACGAACGCTGACGGAGAATGAAAAGCAGCAGAGCCAAACGGTTTGCAGATTTTAGATCAGCAGGAGTTGCTCCTCCTTATGAGGTGAGTTGGAAGCAAATCTATTTTTTGATCTGAGCGAAAAAAAAGCGTGATACCCTCCCTTGGTATATTTTTCGAAATTTCAAGTCAGCGTTATAACCCACCAGTTTATCCGAGGATTCCGATATTCTGGATTTTGAGTAAGGCCAATAAGAGCTTGAACTGGTCGGAGTTAGATAAGAATCGAACAGAGATTTAATTTTTCAATGCTGCCGTTTGGCATGTTTTTTTTTAGCAAAAGTGACCCTAATTAAAACGAACGCTGACGGAGAATGAAAAGCAGCAGAGCCAAACGGTTTGCAGATTTGAGATCAGCAGGAGTTGCTCCTCCTTATGAGGTGAGTTGGAAGCAAATCTATTTTTTGATCTGAGCGAAAAAAAAGCGTGATACCCTCCCTTGGTATATTTTTCGAAATTTCAAGTCAGCGTTATTACCCACCAGTTAATCCGAGGATTCCGATATTCTGGATTTTGAGTAAGGCCAATAAGAGCTTGAACTGGTCGGAGTTTGATAAGAATCGAACAGAGATTTAATTTTTCAATGCTGCCGTTTGGCATGTTTTTTTTTAGCAAAAGTGACCCTAATTAAAACGAACGCTGACGGAGAATGAAAAGCAGCAGAGCCAAACGGTTTGCAGATTTGAGATCAGCAGGAGTTGCTCCTCCTTATGAGGTGAGTGGCATGCAAATCTATTTTTTGATCTGAGCGAAAAAAAAGCGTGATACCCTCCCTTGGTATATTTTTCGAAATTTCAAGTCAGCGTTACTACCCACCAGTTAATCCGAGGATTCCGATATTCTGGATTTTGAGTAAGGCCAATAAGAGCTTGAACTGGTCGGAGTTTGATAAGAATCGAACAGAGATTTAATTTTTCAATGCTGCCGTTTGGCATGTTTTTTTTTAGCAAAAGTGACCCTAATTAAAACGAAAGCTGACGGAGAATGAAAAGCAGCAGAGCCAAACGGTTTGCAGATTTGAGATCAGCAGGAGTTGCTCCTCCTTATGACGTGAGTTGGAAGCAAATCTATTTTTTGATCTGAGCGAAAAAAAGCATGATACCCTCCCTTGGTATATTTTTTGAAATTTCAAGTCAGCGTTATTACCCACCAGTTAATCCGAGGATTCCGATATTCTGGATTTTGAGTAAGGCCAATAAGAGCTTGAACTGGTCGGAGTTTGATAAGAATCGAACAGAGATTTAATTTTTCAATGCTGCCGTTTGGCATGTTTTTTTTAGCAAAAGTGACCCTAATTTAAACGAACGCTGACGGAGAATGAAAAACAGCAGAGCAAAACGGTTTGCACATTTGAGATCAGCAGGAGTTGCTCCTCCTTATGAGGTGAGTTGGAAGCAAATCTATTTTTTGATCTGAGCGAAAAAAAAGCGTGATACCCTCCCTTGGTATATTTTTCGAAATTTCAAGTCAGCGTTATTACTCACCAGTTAATCCAAGGATTCCGATATTCTGGATTTTGAGTAAGGCCAATAAGAGCTTGAACTGGTCGGAGTTTGATAAGAATCAAACAGAGATTTAATTTTTCAATGCTGCCGTTTGGCATGTTTTTTTTGAGCAAAAGTGACCCTAATTAAAACGAACGCTGACGGAGAATGAAAAGCAGCAGAGCCAAACGGTTTGCAGATTTGAGATCAGCAGGAGTTGCTCCTCCTTATGAGGTGAGTTGGAAGCAAATCTATTTTTTGATCTGAGCGAAAAAAAAGTGTGATACCCTCCCTTGGTATATTTTTCGAAATTTCAAGTCAGCGTTATTACCCACCAGTTAATCCGAGGATTCTGATATTCTGGATTTTGAGTAAGGCCAATAAGAGCTTGAACTGGTCGGAGTTTGATAAGAATCGAACAGAGATTTAATTTTTCAATGCTGCCGTTTGGCATGTTTTTTTTTAGCAAAAGTGACCCTAATTAAAACGAACGATGACGGAGAATGAAAAGCAGCAGAGCCAAACGGTTTGCAGATTTGAGATCAGCAGGAGTTGCTCCTCCTTATGAGGTGAGTTGGAAGCAAATCTATTTTTTGATCTGAGCGAAAAAAAAGTGTGATACCCTCCCTTGGTATATTTTTTGAAATTTCAAGTCAGCGTTATTACCCACCAGTTAATCCGAGGATTCCGATATTCTGGATTTTGAGTAAGGCCAATAAGAGCTTGAACTGGTCGGAGTTTGATAAGTATCGAACAGAGATTTAATTTTTCAATGCTGCCGTTTGGCATGTTTTTTTTAGCAAAAGTGACCCTAATTAAAACGAACGCTGACGGAGAATGAAAAGCAGCAGAGCCAAACGGTTTGCAGATTTGAGATCAGCAGGAGTTGCTCCTCCTTATGAGGTGAGTTGGAAGCAAATCTATTTTTTGATCTGAGCGAAAAAAAAGCGTGATACCCTCCCTTGGTATATTTTTCCAAATTTCAAGTCAGCGTTATTACCCACCAGTCAATCCGAGGATTCCGATATTCTGGATTTTGAGTAAGGCCAATAAGAGCTTGAACTGGTCGGAGTTTGATAAGAATCGAACAGAGATTTGATTTTTCAATGCTGCCGTTTGGCATGTTTTTTTTTAGCAAAAGTGACCCTAATTAAAACGAACGCTGACGGAGAATGAAAAGCAGCAGAGCCAAACGGTTTGCAGATTTGAGATCAGCAGGAGTTGCTCCTCCTTATGAGGTGAGTTGGAAGCAAATCTATTTTTTGATCTGAGCGAAAAAAAAGCGTGATACCCTCCCTTGGTATATTTTTCGAAATTTCAAGTCAGCGTTATTACCCACCAGTTAATCCAGGGATTCCGATATTCTGGATTTTGAGTAAGGCCAATAAGAGCTTGAACTGGTCGGAGTTTGATAAGAATCGAACAGAGATTTAATTTTTCAATGCTGCCGTTTGGCATGTTTTTTTTTAGCAAAAGTGACCCTAATTAAAACGAACGCTGACGGAGAATGAAAAGCAGCAGAGCCAAACGGTTTGCAGACTTGAGATCAGCAGGAGTTGCTCCTCCTTATGAGGTGAGTTGGAAGCAAATCTATTTTTTGATCTGAGCGAAAAACAAGCGTGATACCCTCCCTTGGGATATTTTTCGAAATTTCAAGTCAGCGTTATTACCCACCAGTTAATCTGAGGATTCCGATATTCTGGATTTTGAGTAAGGCCAATAAGAGCTTGAACTGGTCGGAGTTTGATAAGAATCGAACAGAGATTTGATTTTTCAATGCTGCCGTTTGGCATGTTTTTTTTTAGCAAAAGTGACCCTAGTTAAATCGAACGCTGATGGAGAATGAAAAGCAGCAGAGCCAAACGGTTTGCAGATTTGAGATCAGCAGGAGTTGCTCCTCCTTATGAGGTGAGTTGGAAGCAAATCTATTTTTTGATCTGAGCGAAAAAAAAGCGTGATACCCTCCCTTGGTATATTTATCGAAATTTCAAGTCAGCGTTATTACCCACCAGTTAATCCGAGGATTCCAATATTCTGGATTTTGAGTAAGGCCAATAAGAGCTTGAACTGGTCGGAGTTTGATAAGAATCGAACAGAGATTTGATTTTTCAATGCTGCCGTTTGGCATGTTTTTTTTTAGCAAAAGTGACCCTAATTAAATCGAACGCTGACGGAGAATGAAAAGCAGCAGAGCCAAACGGTTTGCAGACTTGAGATCAGCAGGAGTTGCTCCTCCTTATGAGGTGAGTTGGAAGCAAATCTATTTTTTGATCTGAGCGAAAAAAAAGCGTGATTCCCTCCCTTGGTATATTTTTCGAAATTTCAAGTCAGCGTTATTACCCACCAGTTAATCCGATGATTCCGATATTCTGGATTTTGAGTAAGGCCAATAAGAGCTTGAACTGGTCGGAGTTTGATAAGAATCGAACAGAGATTTGATTTTTCAATGCTGCCGTTTGGCATGTTTTTTTTTAGCAAAAGTGACCCTAATTAAATCGAACGCTGATGGAGAACGAAAAGCAGCAGAGCCAAACGGTTTGCAGATTTGAGATCAGCAGGAGTTGCTCCTCCTTATGAGGTGAGTTGGAAGCAAATCTATTTTTTGATCTGAGCGAAAAAAAAGCGTGATACCCTCCCTTGGTATATTTTTCGAAATTTCAAGTCAGCGTTATTACCCACCAGTTAATCCGAGGATTCCGATATTCTGGATTTTGAGTAAGGCCAATAAGAGCTTGAACTGGTCGGAGTTTGATAAGAATCGAACAGAGATTTAATTTTTCAATGGTGCCGTTTGGCATGTTTTTTTTTAGCAAAAGTGACCCTAATTAAAACGAATGCTGACGGAGAATGAAAAGCAGCAGAGCCAAACGGTTTGCAGATTTGAGATCAGCAGGAGTTGCTCCTCCTTATGAGGTGAGTTGGAAGCAAATCTATTTTTTGATCTGAGCGAAAAAAAAGCGTGATACCCTCCCTTGGTATATTTTTCGAAATTTCAAGTCAGCGTTATTACCCACCAGTTAATCTGAGGATTCCGATATTCTGGATTTTGAGTAAGGCCAATAAGAGCTTGAACTGGTCGGAGTTTGATAAGAATCGAACAGAGATTTAATTTTTCAATGCTGCCGTTTGGCATGTTTTTTTTTAGCAAAAGTGACCCTAATTAAATCGAACGCTGACGGAGAATGAAAAGCAGCAGAGCCAAACGGTTTGCAGATTTGAGATCAGCAGGAGTTGCTCCTCCTTATGAGGTGAGTTGGAAGCAAATCTATTTTTTGATCTGAGCGAAAAAAAAGCGTGATTCCCTCCCTTGGTATATTTTTCGAAATTTCAAGTCAGCGTTATTACCCACCAGTTAATCCGAGGATTCCGATATTCTGGATTTTGAGTAAGGCCAATAAGAGCTTGAACTGGTCGGAGTTTGATAAGAATCGAACAGAGATTTGATTTTTCAATGCTGCCGTTTGGCATGTTTTTTTTTAGCAAAAGTGACCCTAATTAAATCGAACGCTGATGGACAATGAAACGCAGCAGAGCCAAACGGTTTGCAGATTTGAGATCAGCAGGAGTTGCTCCTCCTTATGAGGTGAGTTGGAAGCAAATCTATTTTTTGATCTGAGCGAAAAAAAAACGTGATACCCTCCCTTGGTATATTTTTCGAAATTTCAAGTCAGCGTTATTACCCACCAGTTAATCCGAGGATTCCGATATTCTGGATTTTGAGTAAGGCCAATAAGAGCTTGAACTGGTCGGAGTTTGATAAGAATCGAACAGAGATTTAATTTTTCAATGGTGCCGTTTGGCATGTTTTTTTTTAGCAAAAGTGACCCTAATTAAAACGAACGCTGACGGAGAATGAAAAGCAGCAGAGCCAAACGATTTGCAGATTTGAGATCAGCAGGAGTTGCTCCTCCTTATGAGGTGAGTTGGAAGCAAATCTATTTTTTGATCTGAGCGAAAAAAAAGCGTGATACCCTCCCTTGGTATATTTTTCGAAATTTCAAGTCAGCGTTATTACCCACCAGTTAATCCGAGGATTCCGATATTCTGGATTTTGAGTAAGGCCAATAAGAGCTTGAACTGGTCGGAGTTTGATAAGAATCGAACAGAGATTTGATTTTTCAATGCTGCCGTTTGGCATGTTTTTTTTTAGCAAAAGTGACCCTAATTAAAACGAACGCTGACTGAGAATGAAAAGCAGCAGAGATAAACGGTTTGCAGATTTGAGATCAGCAGGAGTTGCTCCTCCTTATGAGGTGAGTTGGAAGCAAATCTATTTTTTGATCTGAGCGAAAAAAAAGCGTGATTCCCTCCCTTGGTATATTTTTCGAAATTTCAAGTCAGCGTTATTACCCACCAGTTAATCCGAGGATTCCGATATTCTGGATTTTGAGTAAGGCCAATAAGAGCTTGAACTGGTCGGAGTTTGATAAGAATCGAACAGAGATTTGATTTTTCAATGCTGCCGTTTGGCATGTTTTTTTTTAGCAAAAGTGACCCTAATTAAATCGAACGCTGATGGACAATGAAAGGCAGCAGAGCCAAACGGTTTGCAGATTTGAGATCAGCAGGAGTTGCTCCTCCTTATGAGGTGAGTTGGAAGCAAATCTATTTTTTGATCTGAGCGAAAAAAAAACGTGATACCCTCCCTTGGTATATTTTTCGAAATTTCAAGTCAGCGTTATTACCCACCAGTTAATCCGAGGATTCCGATATTCTGGATTTTGAGTAAGGCCAATAAGAGCTTGAACTGGTCGGAGTTTGATAAGAATCGAACAGAGATTTGATTTTTCAATGCTGCCGTTTGGCATGTTTTTTTTTAGCAAAAGTGACCCTAATTAAAACGAACGCTGACTGAGAATGAAAAGCAGCAGAGCCAAACGGTTTGCAGATTTGAGATCAGCAGGAGTTGCTCCTCCTTATGAGGTGAGTTGGAAGCAAATCTATTTTTTGATCTGAGCGAAAAAAAAGCGTGATTCCCTCCCTTGGTATATTTTTCGAAATTTCAAGTCAGCGTTATTACCCACCAGTTAATCCGAGGATTCCGATATTCTGGATTTTGAGTAAGGCCAATAAGAGCTTGAACTGGTCGGAGTTTGATAAGAATCGAACAGAGATTTGATTTTTCAATGCTGCCGTTTGGCATGTTTTTTTTTAGCAAAAGTGACCCTAATTAAATCGAACGCTGATGGACAATGAAAAGCAGCAGAGCCAAACGGTTTGCAGATTTGAGATCAGCAGGAGTTGCTCCTCCTTATTTTTCGAAATTTCAAGTCAGCGTTATTACCCACCAGTTAATCCGAGGATTCCGATATTCTGGATTTTGAGTAAGGCCAATAAGAGCTTGAACTGGTCGGAGTTTGATAAGAATCGAACAGAGATTTAATTTTTCAATGGTGCCGTTTGGCATGTTTTTTTTTAGCAAAAGTGACCCTAATTAAAACGAACGCTGACGGAGAATGAAAAGCAGCAGAGCCAAACGATTTGCAGATTTGAGATCAGCAGGAGTTGCTCCTCCTTATGAGGTGAGTTGGAAGCAAATCTATTTTTTGATCTGAGCGAAAAAAAAGCGTGATACCCTCCCTTGGTATATTTTTCGAAATTTCAAGTCAGCGTTATTACCCACCAGTTAATCCGAGGATTCCGATATTCTGGATTTTGAGTAAGGCCAATAAGAGCTTGAACTGGTCGGAGTTTGATAAGAATCGAACAGAGATTTGATTTTTCAATGCTGCCGTTTGGCATGTTTTTTTTTAGCAAAAGTGACCCTAATTAAAACGAACGCTGACTGAGAATGAAAAGCAGCAGAGCCAAACGGTTTGCAGATTTGAGATCAGCAGGAGTTGCTCCTCCTTATGAGGTGAGTTGGAAGCAAATCTATTTTTTGATCTGAGCGAAAAAAAAGCGTGATTCCCTCCCTTGGTATATTTTTCGAAATTTCAAGTCAGCGTTATTACCCACCAGTTAATCCGAGGATTCCGATATTCTGGATTTTGAGTAAGGCCAATAAGAGCTTGAACTGGTCGGAGTTTGATAAGAATCGAACAGAGATTTGATTTTTCAATGCTGCCGTTTGGCATGTTTTTATTTAGCAAAAGTGACCCTAATTAAAACGAATGCTGACGGAGAATGGAAAACAGCAGAGCCAAACGGTTTGCAGATTTGAGATCAGCAGGAGTTGCTCCTCCTTATGAGGTGAGTTGGAAGCAAATCTATTTTTTGATCTGAGCGAAAAAAAAGCGTGATACCCTCCCTTGGTATATTTTTCGAAATTTCAAGTCAGCGTTATTACCCACCAGTTAATCCGAGGATTCCGATATTCTGGATTTTGAGTAAGGCCAATAAGAGCTTGAACTGGTCGGAGTTTGATAAGAATCGAACAGAGATTTGATCTTTCAATGCTGCCGTTTGGCATGTTTTTTTTTAGCAAAAGTGACCCTAATTAAAACGAACGCTGACTGAGAATGAAAAGCAGCAGAGCCAAACGGTTTGCAGATTTGAGATCAGCAGGAGTTGCTCCTCCTTATGAGGTGAGTTGGAAGCAAATCTATTTTTTGATCTGAGCGAAAAAAAAGCGTGATTCCCTCCCTTGGTATATTTTTCGAAATTTCAAGTCAGCGTTATTACCCACCAGTTAATCCGAGGATTCCGATATTCTGGATTTTGAGTAAGGCCAATAAGAGCTTAAACTGGTCGGAGTTTGATAAGAATCGAACAGAGATTTGATTTTTCAATGCTGCCGTTTGGCATGTTTTTTTTTAGCAAAAGTGACCCTAATTAAATCGAACGCTGATGGAGAATGAAAAGCAGCAGAGCCAAACGGTTTGCAGATTTGAGATCAGCAGGAGTTGCTCCTCCTTATGAGGTGAGTTGGAAGCAAATCTATTTTTTGATCTGAGCGAAAAAAAAACGTGATACCCTCCCTTGGTATATTTTTCGAAATTTCAAGTCAGCGTTATTACCCACCAGTTAATCCGAGGATTCCGATATTCTGGATTTTGAGTAAGGCCAATAAGAGCTTGAACTGGTCGGAGTTTGATAAGAATCGAACAGAGATTTAATTTTTCAATGGTGCCGTTTGGCATGTTTTTTTTTAGCAAAAGTGACCCTAATTAAAACGAACGCTGACGGAGAATGAAAAGCAGCAGAGCCAAACGGTTTGTAGATTTGAGATCAGCAGGAGTTGCTCCTCCTTATGAGGTGAGTTGGAAGCAAATCTATTTTTTGATCTGAGCGAAAAAAAAGCGTGATACCCTCCCTTGGTATATTTTTCGAAATTTCAAGTCAGCGTTATTACCCACCAGTTAATCCGAGGATTCCGATATTCTGGATTTTGAGTAAGGCCAATAAGAGCTTGAACTGGTCGGAGTTTGATAAGAATCGAACAGAGATTTGATTTTTCAATGCTGCCGTTTGGCATGTTTTTTTTTAGCAAAAGTGACCCTAATTAAGACGAACGCTGACTTAGAATGAAAAGCAGCAGAGCCAAACGGTTTGCAGATTTGAGATCAGCAGGAGTTGCTCCTCCTTATGAGGTGAGTTGGAAGCAAATCTATTTTTTGATCTGAGCGAAAAAAAAGCGTGATACCCTCCCTTGGTATATTTATCGAAATTTCAAGTCAGCGTTATTACCCACCAGTTAATCCGAGGATTCCAATATTCTGGATTTTGAGTAAGGCCAATAAGAGCTTGAACTGGTCGGAGTTTGATAAGAATCGAACAGAGATTTGATTTTTCAATGCTGCCGTTTGGCATGTTTTTTTTTAGCAAAAGTGACCCTAATTAAATCGAACGCTGACGGAGAATGAAAAGCAGCAGAGCCAAACGGTTTGCAGATTTGAGATCAGCAGGAGTTGCTCCTCCTTATGAGGTGAGTTGGAAGCAAATCTATTTTTTGATCTGAGCGAAAAAAAAGCGTGATTCCCTCCCTTGGTATATTTTTCGAAATTTCAAGTCAGCGTTATTACCCACCAGTTAATCCGAGGATTCCGATATTCTGGATTTTGAGTAAGGCCAATAAGAGCTTGAACTGGTCGGAGTTTGATAAGAATCGAACAGAGATTTGATTTTTCAATGCTGCCGTTTGGCATGTTTTTTTTTAGCAAAAGTGACCCTAATTAAATCGAACGCTGATGGAGAATGAAAAGCAGCAGAGCCAAACGGTTTGCAGATTTGAGATCAGCAGGAGTTGCTCCTCCTTATGAGGTGAGTTGGAAGCAAATCTATTTTTTGATCTGAGCGAAAAAAAAGCGTGATACCCTCACTTGGTATATTTTTCGAAATTTCAAGTCAGCGTTATTACCCACCAGTTAATCCGAGGATTCCGATATTCTGGATTTTGAGTAAGGCCAATAAGAGCTTGAACTGGTCGAAGTTTGATAATAATCGAACAGAGATTTAATTTTTCAATGCTGCCGTTTGGCATGTTTTTTTTTAGCAAAAGTGACCCTAATTAAAACGAACGCTGACGGAGAATGAAAAGCAGCAGAGCCAAACGGTTTGCAGATTTGAGATCAGCAGGAGTTGCTCCTCCTTATGAGGTGAGTTGGAAGCAAATCTATTTTTTGATCGGAGCGAAAAAAAAGCGTGATACCCTCCCTTGGTATAATTTTCGAAATTTCAAGTCAGCGTTATTACCCACCAGTTAATCCGAGGATTCCGATATTCTGGATTTTGAGTAAGGCCAATAAGAGCTTGAACTGGTCGGAGTTTGATAAGAATCGAACAGAGATTTGATTTTTCAATGCTGCCGTTTGGCATGTTTTTTTTAGCAAAAGTGACCCTAATTAAAACGAACGCTGACGAAGAATGAAAAGCAGCAGAGCCAAACGGTTTGCAGATTTGAGATCAGCAGGAGTTGCTCCTCCTTATGAGGTGAGTTGGAAGCAAATCTATTTTTTGATCCGAGCGAAAAAAAAGCGTGATACCCTCCCTTGGTATATTTTTCGAAATTTCAAGTCAGCGTTATTACCCACCAGTTAATCCGAGGATTCCGATATTCTGGATTTTGAGTAAGGCCAATAAGAGCTTGAACTGGTCGGAGTTTGATAAGAATCGAACAGAGATTTAATTTTTCAATGCTGTCGTTTGGCATGTTTTTTTTTAGCAAAAGTGACCCTAATTAAATCGAACGCTGACGGAGAATGAAAAGCAGCAGAGCCAAACGGTTTGCAGATTTGAGATCAGCAGGAGTTGCTCCTCCTTATGAGGTGAGTTGGAAGCAAATCTATTTTTTGATCTGAGCGAAAAAAAAGCGTGATACCCTCCCTTGGTATATTTTTCGAAATTTCAAGTCAGCGTTATTACCCACCAGTTAATCCGAGGATTCCGATATTCTGGATTTTGAGTAAGGCCAATAAGAGCTTGAACTGGTCGGAGTTTGATAAGAATCGAACAGAGATTTAATTTTTCAATGGTGCCGTTTGGCATGTTTTTTTTTAGCAAAAGTGACCCTAATTAAAACGAACGCTGACGGAGAATGAAAAGCAGCAGAGCCAAACGGTTTGCAGATTTGAGATCAGCAGGAGTTGCTCCTCCTTATGAGGTGAGTTGGAAGCAAATCTATTTTTTGATCTGAGCGAAAAAAAAGCGCGATACCCTCCCTTGGTATATTTTTCGAAATTTCAAGTCAGCGTTATTACCAACCAGTTAATCCGAGGATTCCGATATTCTGGATTTTGAGTAAGGCCAATAAGAGCTTGAACTGGTCGGAGTTTGATAAGAATCGAACAGAGATTTAATATTTCAATGGTGCCGTTTGGCATGTTTTTTTTTAGCAAAAGTGACCCTAATTAAAACGAACGCTGACGGAGAATGAAAAGCAGCAGAGCCAAACGGTTTGCAGATTTGAGATCAGCAGGAGTTGCTCCTCCTTATGAGGTGAGTTGGAAGCAAATCTATTTTTTGATCTGAGCTAAAAAAAAGCGTGATACCCTCCCTTGGTATATTTTTCGAAATTTCAAGTCAGCGTTATTACCCACCAGTTAATCCGAGGATTCCGATATTCTGGATTTTGAGTAAGGCCAATAAGAGCTTGAACTGGTCGGAGTTTGATAAGAATCGAACAGAGATTTGATTTTTCAATGCTGCCGTTTGGCATGTTTTTTTTAAGCAAAATTGACCCTAATTAAAACGAACGCTGACGGAGAATGAAAAGCAGCAGAGCCAAACGGTTTGCAGATTTGAGATCAGCAGGAGTTGAACCGCCTTATGAGGTGAGTTGGAAGCAAATCTATTTTTTGATATGAGCGAAAAAAAAGCGTGATACCCTCCCTTGGTATATTTTTCGAAATTTCGAGTCAGCGTTATTACCCACCAGTTAATCCGAGGATTCCGATATTCTGGATTTTGAGTAAGGCCAATAAGAGCTTGAACTGGTCGGAGTTTGATAAGAATTGAACAGAGATTTGATTTTTCAATGCTGCCGTTTGGCATGTTTTTTTTTAGCAAAAGTGACCCTAATTAAATCGAACGCTGATGGAGAATGAAAAGCAGCAGAGCCAAACGGTTTGCAGATTTGAGATCAGCAGGAGTTGCTCCTCCTTATGAGGTGAGTTGGAAGCAAATCTATTTTTTGATCTGAGCGAAAAAAAAGCGTGATACCCTCCCTTGGTATATTTTTCGAAATTTCAAGTCAGCGTTATTACCCACCAGTTAATCCGAGGATTCCGATATTCTGGATTTTGAGTAAGGCCAATAAGAGCTTGAACTGGTCGAAGTTTTATAATAATCGAACAGAGATTTAATTTTTCAATGCTGCCGTTTGGCATGTTTTTTATTAGCAAAAGTGACCCTAATTAAATCGAACGCTGACGGAGAATGAAAAGCAGCAGAGCCAAACGGTTTGCAGATTTGAGATCAGCAGGAGTTGCTCCTCCTTATGAGGTGAGTTGGAAGCAAATCTATTTTTTGATCTGAGCGAAAAAAAAGCGTGATACCCTCCCTTGGTATAATTTTCGAAATTTCAAGTCAGCGTTATTACCCACCAGTAAATCCGAGGATTCCGATATTTTGGATTTTGAGTAAGGCCAATAAGAGCTTGAACTGGTCGGAGTTTGATAAGAATCGAACAGAGATTTGATTTTTCAATGCTGCCGTTTGGCATGTTTTTTTTAGCAAAAGTGACCCTTATTAAAACGAACGCTGACGGAGAATGAAAAGCAGCAGAGCCAAACGGTTTGCAGATTTGAGATCAGCAGGAGTTGCTCCTCCTTATGAGGTGAGTTGGAAGCAAATCTATTTTTTGATCTGAGCGAAAAAAAAGCGTGATACCCTCCCTTGGTATATTTTTCGAAATTTCAAGTCAGCGTTATTACCCACCAGTTAATCCGAGGATTCCGATATTCTGGATTTTGAGTAAGGCCAATAAGAGCTTGAACTGGTCGGAGTTTGATAATAATCGAACAGAGATTTAATTTTTCAATGCTGCCGTTTGGCATGTTTTTTTTTAGCAAAAGTGACCCTAATTAAAACGAACGCTGACGGAGAATGAAAAGCAGCAGAGCCAAACGGTTTGCAGATTTGAGATCAGCAGGAGTTGCTCCTCCTTATGAGGTGAGTTGGAAGCAAATCTATTTTTTGATATGAGCGAAAAAAAAGCGTGATACCCTCCCTTGGTATATTTTTCGAATTTTCGAGTCAGCGTTATTACCCACCAGTTAATCCGAGGATTCCGATATTCTGGATTTTGAGTAAGGCCAATAAGAGCTTGAACTGGTCGGAGTTTGATAAGAATCGAACAGAGATTTGATTTTTCAATGCTGCCGTTTGGCATGTTTTTTTTTAGCAAAAGTGACCCTAATTAAATCGAACGCTGACGGAGAATGAAAAGCAGCAGAGCCAAACGGTTTGCAGATTTGAGATCAGCAGGAGTTGCTCCTCCTTATGAGGTGAGTTGGAAGCAAATCTATTTTTTGATCTGAGCGAAAAAAAAGCGTGATACCCTCCCTTGGTATATTTTTCGAAATTTCAAGTCAGCGTTATTACCCACCAGTTAATCCGAGGATTCCGATATTCTGGATTTTGAGTAAGGCCAATAAGAGCTTGAACTGGTCGGAGTTTGATAAGAATCGAACAGAGATTTAATTTTTCAATGGTGCCGTTTGGCATGTTTTTTTTTAGCAAAAGTGACCCTAATTAAAACGAACGCTGACGGAGAATGAAAAGCAGCAGAGCCAAACGGTTTGCAGATTTGAGATCAGCAGGAGTTGCTCCTCCTTATGAGGTGAGTTGGAAGCAAATCTATTTTTTGATCTGAGCGAAAAAAAAGCGCGATACCCTCCCTTGGTATATTTTTCGAAATTTCAAGTCAGCGTTATTACCAACCAGTTAATCCGAGGATTCCGATATTCTGGATTTTGAGTAAGGCCAATAAGAGCTTGAACTGTTCGGAGTTTGATAAGAATCGAACAGAGATTTAATATTTCAATGGTGCCGTTTGGCATGTTTTTTTTTAGCAAAAGTGACCCTAATTAAAACGAACGCTGACGGAGAATGAAAAGCAGCAGAGCCAAACGGTTTGCAGATTTGAGATCAGCAGGAGTTGCTCCTCCTTATGAGGTGAGTTGGAAGCAAATCTATTTTTTGATCTGAGCGAAAAAAAAGCGTGATACCCTCCCTTGGTATATTTTTCGAAATTTCGAGTCAGCGTTATTACCCACCAGTTAATCCGAGGATTCCGATATTCTGGATTTTGAGTAAGGCCAATAAGAGCTTGAACTGGTCGGAGTTTGATAAGAATTGAACAGAGATTTGATTTTTCAATGCTGCCGTTTGGCATGTTTTTTTTTAGCAAAAGTGACCCTAATTAAATCGAACGCTGACGGAGAATGAAAAGCAGCAGAGCCAAACGGTTTGTAGATTTGAGATCAGCAGGAGTTGCTCCTCCTTATGAGGTGAGTTGGAAGCAAATCTATTTTTTGATCTGAGCGAAAAAAATGCGTGATACCCTCCCTTGGTATATTTTTCGAAATTTCAAGTCAGCGTTATTACCCACCAGTTAATCCGAGGATTCCGATATTCTGGATTTTGAGTAAGGCCAATAAGAGCTTGAACTGGTCGGAGTTTAATAAGAATCGAACAGAGATTTAATTTTTCAATGGTGCCGTTTGGCATGTTTTTTTTTAGCAAAAGTGACCCTAATTAAAACGAACGCTGACGGAGAATGAAAAGCAGCAGAGCCAAACGGTTTGCAGATATGAGATCAGCAGGAGTTGCTCCTCCTTATGAGGTGAGTTGGAAGCAAATCTATTTTTTGATCTGAGCGAAAAAAAAGCGTGATACCCTCCCTTGGTATATTTTTCGAAATTTCAAGTCAGCGTTATTACCAACCAGTTAATCCGAGGATTCCGATATTCTGGATTTTGAGTAAGGCCAATAAGAGCTTGAACTGGTCGGAGTTTGATAAGAATCGAACAGAGATTTAATTTTTCAATGGTGCCGTTTGGCATGTTTTTTTTTAGCAAAAGTGACCCTAATTAAAACGAACGCTGACGGAGAATGAAAAGCAGCAGAGCCAAACGGTTTGCAGATTTGAGATCAGCAGGAGTTGCTCCTCCTTATGAGGTGAGTTGGAAGCAAATCTATTTTTTGATCTGAGCGAAAAAAAAGCGTGATACCCTCCCTTGGTATATTTTTCGAAATTTCAAGTCAGCGTTATTACCCACCAGTTAATCCGAGGATTCCGATATTCTGGATTTTGAGTAAGGCCAATAAGAGCTTGAACTGGTCGGAGTTTGATAAGAATCGAACAGAGATTTGATTTTTCAATGCTGCCGTTTGGCATGTTTTTTTTTAGCAAAAGTGACCCTAATTAAAACGAACGCTGACTGAGAATGAAAAGCAGCAGAGCCAAACGGTTTGCAGATTTGAGATCAGCAGGAGTTGCTCCTCCTTATGAGGTGAGTTGGAAGCAAATCTATTTTTTGATCTGAGCGAAAAAAAAGCGTGATTCCCTCCCTTGGTATATTTTTCGAAATTTCAAGTCAGCGTTATTACCCACCAGTTAATCCGAGGATTCCGATATTCTGGATTTTGAGTAAGGCCAATAAGAGCTTGAACTGGTCGGAGTTTGATAAGAATCGAACAGAGATTTGATTTTCCAATGCTGCCGTTTGGCATGTTTTTTTTTAGCAAAAGTGACCCTAATTAAAACGAACGCTGATGGAGAATGAAAAGTAGCAGAGCCAAACGGTTTGCAGATTTGAGATCAGCAGGAGTTGCTCCTCCTTATGAGGTGAGTTGGAAGCAAATCTCTTTTTTGATCTGAGCGAAAAAAAAGCGTGATACCCTCCCTTGGTATATTTTTCGAAATTTCAAGTCAGCGTTATTACCCACCAGTTAATCCGAGGATTCCGATATTCTGGATTTTGAGTAAGGCCAATAAGAGCTTGAACTGGTCGAAGTTTGATAAGAATCGAACAGAGATTTGATTTTTCAATGCTGCCGTTTGGCATGTTTTTTTTTAGCAAAAGTGACCCTAATTAAATCGAACGCTGACGGAGAATGAAAAGCAGCAGAGCCAAACGGTTTGCAGATTTGAGATCAGCAGGAGTTGCTCCTCCTTATGAGGTGAGTTGGAAGCAAATCTATTTTTTGATCTGAGCGAAAAAAAAACGTGATACCCTCCCTTGGTATATTTTTCGAAATTTCAAGTCAGCGTTATTACCCACCAGTTAATCTGAGGATTCCGATATTCTGGATTTTGAGTAAGGCCAATAAGAGCTTGAACTGGTCGGAGTTTGATAAGAATCGAACAGAGATTTAATTTTTCAATGGTGCCGTTTGGCATGTTTTTTTTTAGCAAAAGTGACCCTAATTAAAACGAACGCTGACGGAGAATGAAAAGCAGCAGAGCCAAACGGTTTGCAGATTTGAGATCAGCAGGAGTTGCTCCTCCTTATGAGGTGAGTTGGAAGCAAATCTATTATTTGATCTGAGCGAAAAAAAAGCGTGATACCCTCCCTTGGTATATTTTTCGAAATTTCAAGTCAGCGTTATTACCCACCAGTTAATCCGAGGATTCCGATATTCTGGATTTTGAGTAAGGCCAATAAGAGCTTGAACTGGTCGGAGTTTGATAAGAATCGAACAGAGATTTAATTTTTCAATGCTGCCGTTTGGCATGTTTTTTTTTAGCAAAAGTGACCCTAATTAAAACGAACGCTGACGGAGAATGAAAAGCAGCAGAGCCAAACGGTTTGCAGATTTGAGATCAGCAGGAGTTGCTCCTCCTTATGAGGTGAGTTGGAAGCAAATCTATTTTTTGATCTGAGGGAAAAAAAAGCGTGATACCCTCCCTTGGTATATTTTTCGAAATTTCAAGTCAGCGTTACTACCTACCAGTTAATCCGAGGATTCCGATATTCTGGATTTTGAGTAAGGCCAATAAGAGCTTGAACTGGTCGGAGTTTGATAAGAATCGAACAGAGATTTGATATTTCAATGCTGCCGTTTGGCATGTTTTTTTTTAGCAAAAGTGACCCTAATTAAAACGAACGCTGACGGAGAATGAAAAGCAGCAGAGCCAAACGGTTTGCAGATTTGAGATCAACAGGAGTTGCTCCTCCTTTTGAGGTGAGCTGGAAGCAAATCTATTTTTTGATCTGAGCGAAAATAAAGCGTGATACCCGCCCTTGGTATATTTTTCGAAATTTCAAGTCAGCGTTATTACCCACCAGTTAATCCGAGGATTCCGATATTCTGGATTTTGAGTAAGGCCAATAAGAGCTTGAACTGGTCGGAGTTTGATAAGAATCGAACAGAGATTTAATTCAATGCTGCCGTTTGGCATGTTTTTTTTTAGCAAAAGTGACCCTAATTAAAACGAACGCTGACGGAGAATGAAAAGCAGCAGAGCCAAACGGTTTGCAGATTTGAGATCAGCAGGAGTTGCTCCTCCATATGAGGTGAGTTGGAAGCAAATCTATTTTTTGATCTGAGCGAAAAAAAAGCGTGATACCCTCCCTTGGTATATTTTTCGAAATTTCAAGTCAGCGTTATTACCCACCAGTTAATCCGAGGATTCCGATATTCTGAATTTTGAGTAAGGCCAATAAGAGCTTGAACTGGTCGGAGTTTGATAAGAATCGAACAGAGATTTGATTTTTCAATGCTGCCGTTTGGCATGTTTTTTTTTAGCAAAAGTGACCCTAATTTAAACGAACGCTGACGGAGAATGAAAAGCAGCAGAGCCAAACGGTTTGCAGATTTGAGATCAGCAGGAGTTGCTCCTCCTTATGAGGTGAGTTGGAAGCAAATCTATTTTTTGATCTGAGCGAAAAAAAAGCGTGATACCCTCCCTTGGTATATTTTTCGAAATTTCAAGTCAGCGTTATTACCCACCAGTTAATCCGAGGATTCCGATATTCTGGATGTTGAGTAAGGCCAATAAGAGCTTGAACTGGTCGGAGTTTGATAAGAATCGAACAGAGATTTAATTTTTCAATGCTGCCGTTTGGCATGTTTTTTTTTAGTAAAAGTGACCCTAATTAAAACGAACGCTGACGGAGTATGAAAAGCAGCAGAGCCAAACGGTTTGCAGATTAGAGATCAGCAGGAGTTGCTCCTCCTTATGAGGTGAGTTGGAAGCAAATCTATTTTTTGACCTGAGCGAAAAAAAAGCGTGATACCCTCCCTTGGTATATTTTTCGAAATTTCAAGTCAGCGTTATTACCCACCAGTTAATCCGAGGATTCCGATATTCTGGATTTTGAGTAAGGCCAATAAGAGCTTGAACTGGTCGGAGTTTGATAAGAATCGAACAGAGATTTGATTTTTCAATGCTGCCGTTTGGCATGTTTTTTTTTAGCAAAAGTGACCCTAATTAAAACGAACGCTGACGGAGAATGAAAAGCAGCAGAGCCAAACGGTTTGCAGATTTGAGATCAGCAGGAGTTGCTCCTCCTTATGAGGTGAGTTGGAAGCAAATCTATTTTTTGATCTGAGCGAAAAAAAAGCGTGATACCCTCCCTTGGTATATTTTTCGAAATTTCAAGTCAGCGTTATTACCCACCAGTTAATCCGAGGATTCCGATATTCTGGATTTTGAGTAAGGCCAATAAGAGCTTGAACTGGTCGGAGTTTGATAAGAATCGAACAGAGATTTGATTTTTCAATGCTGCCGTTTGGCATGTTATTTTATAGCAAAAGTGACCCTAATTAAAACGAACGCTGACGGAGAATGAAAAGCAGCAGAGCCAAACGGTTTGCAGATTTGAGATCAGCAGGGGTTGCTCCTCCTTATGAGGTGAGTTGGAAGCAAATCTATTTTTTGACCTGAGCGAAAAAAAAGCGTGATACCCTCCCTTGGTATATTTTTCGAAATTTCAAGTCAGCGTTATTACCCACCAGTTTATCCGAGGATTCCGATATTCTGGATTTTGAGTAAGGCCAATAAGAGCTTTAACTGGTCGGAGTTTGATAAGAATCGAACAGAGATTTAATTTTTCAATGCTGCCGTTTGGCATGTTCTTTTTTAGCAAAAGTGACCCTAATTTAAACGAACGCTGACGGAGAATGAAAAGCAGCAGAGCCAAACGGTTTGCAGATTTGAGATCAGCAGGAGTTGCTCCTCCTTATGAGGTGAGTTGGAAGCAAATCTATTTTTTGATCTGAGCGAAAAAAAAGCGTGATACCCTCCCTTGGTATATTTTTTGAAATTTCAAGTCAGCGTTATTACCCACCAGTTAATCCGAGGATTCCGATATTCTGGATTTTGAGTAAGGCCAATAAGAGCTTGAACCGGTCGGAGTTTGATAAGAATCGAACAGAGATTTAATTTTTCAATGCTGCCGTTTGGCATGTTTTTTTTTAGCAAAAGTGTCCCTAATTAAAACGAACGCTGACGGAGAATGAAAAGCAGCAGAGCCAAACGGTTTGCAGATTTGAGATCAGCAGGAGTTGCTCCTCCTTATGAGGTGAGTTGGAAGCAAATCTATTTTTTGATCTGAGCGAAAAAAAAGCGTGATACCCTCCCTTGGTATATTTTTCGAAATTTCAAGTCAGCGTTTTTACCCACTAGTTAATCCGAGGATTCCGATATTCTGGATTTTGAGTAAGGCCAATAAGAGCTTGAACAGGTCGGAGTTTGATAAGAATCGAACAGAGATTTGATTTTTCAATGCTACCGTTTGGCATGTTTTTTTTTAGCAAAAGTGACCCTAATTAAATCGAACGCTGACGGAGAATGAAAAGCAGCAGAGCCAAACGGTTTGCAGATTTGAGATCAGCAGGAGTTGCTCCTCCTTATGAGGTGAGTTTGAAGCAAATCTATTTTTTGATCTGAGCGATAAAAAAGCGTGATACCCTCCCTTGGTATATTTTTCGAAATTTCAAGTCAGCTTTATTACCCACCAGTTAATCCGAGGATTCCGATATTCTGGATTTTGAGTAAGGCCAATAAGAGCTTGAACTGGTCGGAGTTTGATAAGAATCGAACAGAGATTTAATTTTTCAATGCTGCCGTTTGGCATGTTTTTTTTTAGCAAAAGTGACCCTAATTAAAACAAACGCTGACGGAGAATGAAAAGCAGCAGAGCCAAACGGTTTGCAGATTTGAGATCAGCAGGAGTTGCTCCTCCTTATGAGGTGAGTTGGAAGCAAATCTATTTTTTGATCTGAGCGAAAAAAAAGCGTGATACCCTCCCTTGGTATATTTTTCGAAATTTCAAGTCAGCGTTATTACCCACCAGTTAATCCGAGGATTCCGATATTCTGGATGTTGAGTAAGGCCAATAAGAGCTTGAACTGGTCGGAGTTTGATAAGAATCGAACAGAGATTTAATTTTTCAATGCTGCCGTTTGGCATGTTTTTTTTTAGTAAAAGTGACCCTAATTAAAACGAACGCTGACGGAGAATGAAAAGCAGCAGAGCCAAACGGTTTGCAGATTTGAGATCAGCAGGAGTTGCTCCTCCTTATGAGGTGAGTTGGAAGCAAATCTATTTTTTGACCTGAGCGAAAAAAAAGCGTGATACCCTCCCTTGGTATATTTTTCGAAATTTCAAGTCAGCGTTATTACCCACCAGTTAATCCGAGGATTCCGATATTCTGGATTTTGAGTAAGGCCAATAAGAGCTTGAACTGGTCGGAGTTTGATAAGAATCGAACAGAGATTTGATTTTTCAATGCTGCCGTTTGGCATGTTTTTTTTTTAGCAAAAGTGACCCTAATTAAAACGAACGCTGACGGAGAATGAAAAGCAGCAGAGCCAAACGGTTTGCAGATTTGAGATCAGCAGGAGTTGCTCCTCCTTATGAGGTGAGTTGGAAGCAAATCTATTTTTTGATCTGAGCGAACAAAAAGCGTGATACCCTCCCTTGGTATATTTTTCGAAATTTCAAGTCAGCGTTATTACCCACCAGTTAATCCGAGGATTCCGATATTCTGGATTTTGAGTAAGGCCAATAAGAGCTTGAACTGGTCGGAGTTTGATAAGAATCGAACAGAGATTAAATTTTTCAATGCTGCCGTTTGGCATGTTTTTTTTTAGCAAAAGTGACCCTAATTAAAACGAACGCTGACGGAGAATGAAAAGCAGCAGAGCCAAACGGTTTGCAGATTTGAGATCAGCAGGAGTTGCTCCTCCTTATGAGGTGAGTTGGAAGCAAATCTATTTTTTGATCTGAGCGAAAAAAAAGCGTGATACCCTCCCTTGGTATATTTTTCGAAATTTCAAGCCAGCGTCATTACCCACCAGTTAATCTGAGGATTCCGATATTCTGGATTTTGTGTAAGGCCATTAAGAGCTTGAACTGGTCGGAGTTTGATAAGAATCGAACAGAGATTTGATTTTTCAATGCTGCCGTTTGGCATGTTTTTTTTTAGTAAAAGTGACCCTAATTAAAACGAACGCTGACGGAGAATGAAAAGCAGCAGAGCCAAACGGTTTGCAGATTTGAGATCAGCAGGAGTTGCTCCTCCTTATGAGGTGAGTTGGAAGCAAATCTATTTTTTGACCTGAGCGAAAAAAAAGCGTGATACCCTCCCTTGGTATATTTTTCGAAATTTCAAGTCAGCGTTATTACCCACCAGTTAATCCGAGGATTCCGAAATTCTGGATTTTGAGTAAGGCCAATAAGAGCTTGAACTGGTCGGAGTTTGATAAGAATCGAACAGAGATTTGATTTTTCAATGCTGCCGTTTGGCATGTTTTTTTTTTAGCAAAAGTGACTCTAATTAAAACGAACGCTGACGGAGAACGAAAAGCAGCAGAGCCAAACGGTTTGCAGATTTGAGATCAGCAGGAGTTGCTCCTCCTTATGAGGTGAGTTGGAAGCAAATCTATTTTTTGATCTGAGCGAACAAAAAGCGTGATAACCTCCCTTGGTATATTTTTCGAAATTTCAAGTCAGCGTTATTACCCACCAGTTAATCCGAGGATTCCGATATTCTGGATTTTGAGTAAGGCCAATAAGAGCTTGAACTGGTCGGAGTTTGATAAGAATCGAACAGAGATTAAATTTTTCAATGCTGCCGTTTGGCATGTTTTTTTTTAGCAAAAGTGACCCTAATTAAAACGAACGCTGACGGAGAATGAAAAGCAGCAGAGCCAAACGGTTTGCAGATTTGAGATCAGCAGGAGTTGCTCCTCCTTATGAGGTGAGTTGGAAGCAAATCTATTTTTTGATCTGAGCGAAAAAAAAGCGTGATACCCTCCCTTGGTATATTTTTCGAAATTTCAAGCCAGCGTCATTACCCACCAGTTAATCTGAGGATTCCGATATTCTGGATTTTGTGTAAGGCCAATAAGAGCTTGAACTGGTCGGAGTTTGATAAGAATCGAACAGAGATTTGATTTTTCAATGCTGCCGTTTGGCATGTTTTTTTTTAGCAAAAGTGACCCTAATTAAAACGAACGCTGACGGAGAATGAAAAGCAGCAGAGCCAAACGGTTTGCAGATTTGAGATCAGCAGGAGTTGCTCCTCCTTATGAGGTGAGTTGGAAGCAAATCTATTTTTTGATCTGAGCGAAAAAAAAGCGTGATACCCTCCCTTGGTATTTTTTTTGAAATTTCAAGTCAGCGTCATTACCCACCAGTTAATCCGAGGATTCCGATATTCTGAATTTTGAGTAAGGCCAATAAGAGCTTGAGCTGGTCGGAGTTTGATAAGAATCGAACAGAGATTTAATTTTTCAATGCTGCCGTTTGGCATGTTTTTTTTTAGCAAAAGTGTCCCTAATTAAAACGAACGCTGACGGAGAATGAAAAGCAGCAGAGCCAAACGGTTTGCAGATTTGAGATCGGCAGGAGTTGCTCCTCCTTATGAGGTGAGTTGGAAGCAAATCTATTTTTTGATCTGAGCGAAAAAAAAGCGTGATACCCTCCCTTGGTATATTTTTCGAAATTTCAAGTCAGCGTCATTACCCACCAGTTAATCTGAGGATTCCGATATTCTGGATTTTGAGTAAGGCCAATAAGAGCTTGAACTGGTCGGAGTTTGATAAGAATCGAACAGAGATTTGATTTTTCAATGCTGCCGTTTGGCATGTTTGTTTTTAGCAAAAGTGACCCTAATTAGAACGAACGCTGACGGAGAATGAAAAGCAGCAGAGCCAAACGGTTTGCAGATTTGAGATCAGCAGGAGTTGCTCCTCCTTATGAGGTGAGTTGGAAGCAAATCTATTTTTTGATCTGAGCGAAAAAAAAGCGTGATACCCTCCCTTGGTATATTTTTTGAAATTTCAAGTCAGCGTTATTACCCACCAGTTAATCCGAGGATTCCGATATTCTGGATTTTGGGTAAGGCCAATAAGAGCTTGAACTGGTCGGAGTTTGATAAGGATCGAATTTTTCAATGCTGCCGTTTGGCATGTTTTTTTTTAGCAAAAGTGACCCTAATTAAATCGAACGCTGACGGAGAATGAAAAGCAGCAGAGCCAAACGGTTTGCAGATTTGAGATCAGCAGGAGTTGCTCCTCCTTATGAGGTGAGTTGGAAGCAAATCTATTTTTTGATCTGAGCGAAAAAAAAGCGTGATACCTTCCCTTGGTATATTTTTCGAAATTTCAAGTCAGCGTTATAACCCACCAGTTAATCCGAGGATTCCGATATTCTGGATTTTGAGTAAGGCCAATAAGAGCTTGAACTGGTCGGAGTTTGATAAGAATCGAACAGAGATTTAATTTTTCAATGCTGCCGTTTGGCATGTTTTTTTTTAGCAAAAGTGACCCTAATTAAAACGAACGCTGACGGAGAATGAAAAGCAGCAGAGCCAAACGGTTTGCAGATTTGAGATCAGCAGGAGTTGCTCCTCCTTATGAGGTGAGTTGGAAGCAAATCTATTTTTTGATCTGAGCGAAAAAAAAGCGTGATACCCTCCCTTGGTATATTTTTTGAAATTTCAAGTCAGCGTTATTACCCACCAGTTAATCCGAGGATTCCGATATTCTGGATTTTGAGTAAGGCCAATAAGAGCTTGAACTGGTCGGAGTTTGATAAGAATCGAACAGAGATTTAATGTTTCAATGCTGCCGTTTGGCATGTTTTTTTTTAGCAAAAGTGACCCTTATTATAACGAACGCTGACGGAGAATGAAAAGCAGCAGAGCCAAACGGTTTGCAGATTTGAGATCAGCAGGAGTTGCTCCTCCTTATGAGGTGAGTTGGAAGCAAATCTATTTTTTGATCTGAGCGAAAAAAAAGCGTGATACCCTCCCTTGGTATATTTTTCAAAATTTCAAGTCAGCGTTATTACCCACCAGTTAATCCGAGGATTCCGATATTCTGGATTTTGAGTAAGGCCAATAAGAGCTTGAACTGGTCGGAGTTTGATAAGAATCGAACAGAGATTTGATTTTTCAATGCTGCCGTTTGGCATGTTTTTTTTAGCAAAAGTGACCCTTATTAAAACGAACGCTGACGGAGAATGAAAAGCAGCAGAGCCAAACGGTTTGCAGACTTGAGATCAGCAGGAGTTGCTCCTTCTTATGAGGTGAGTTGGAAGCAAATCTATTTTTTGACCTGAGTGAAAAAAAATCGTGATACCCTCCCTTGGTATATTTTTCGAAATTTCAAGTCAGCTTTATTACCCACCAGATAATCCGAGGATTCCGATATTCTGGATTTTGAGTAAGGCCAATAAGAGCTTGAACTGGTCGGAGTTTGATAAGAATCGAACAGAGATTTAATTTTTCAATGCTGCCGTTTGGCATGTTTTTTTTTAGCAAAAGTGACCCTAATTAAAACGAACGCTGACAGAGAATGAAAAGCAGCAGAGCCAAACGGTTTGCAGATTTGAGATCAGCAGGAGTTGCTCCTCCTCATGAGGTGAGTTGAAAGCAAATCTATTTTTTGATCTGAGCGAAAAAAAAGCGTGATACCCTCCCTTGGTATATTTTTCGAAATTTCAAGTCAGCGTTATTACCCACCAGTTAATCCGAGGATTCCGATATTCTGGATTTTGGGTAAGGCCAATAAGAGCTTGAACTGGTCGGAGTTTGATAAGGATCGAATTTTTCAATGCTGCCGTTTGGCATGTTTTTTTTTAGCAAAAGTGACCCAAATTAAATCGAACGCTGACGGAGAATGAAAAGCAGCAGAGCCAAGCGGTTTGCAGATTTGAGATCAGCAGGAGTTGCTCCTCCTTATGAGGTGAGTTGGAAGCAAATCTATTTTTTGATCTGAGCGAAAAAAAAGCGTGATACCCTCCCTTGGTATATTTTTCAAAATTTCAAGTCAGCGTTATTACCCACCAGTTAATCCGAGGATTCCGATATTCTGGATTTTGAGTAAGGCCAATAAGAGCTTGAACTGGTCGGAGTTTGATAAGAATCGAACAGAGATTTAATTTTTCAATGCTGCCGTTTGGCATGTTTTTTTTAGCAAAAGTGACCCTAATTAAAACGAACGCTGACGGAGAATGAAAAGCAGCAGAGCCAAACGGTTTGCAGATTTGAGATCAGCAGGAGTTGCTCCTCCTTATGAGGTGAGTTGGAAGCAAATCTATTTTTTGATCTGAGCGAAAAAAAAGCGTGATACCCTCCCTTGGTATATTTTTCGAAATTTCAAGTCAGCGTTATTACCCACCAGTTAATCCGAGGATTCCGATATTCTGGATTTTGAGTAAGGCCAATAAGAGCTTGAACTGGTCGGAATTTGATAAGAATCCAACAGAGATTTAATTTTTCAATGCTGCCGTTTGGCATGTTTTTTTTTAGCAAAAGTGACCCTAATTAAAACGAGCGCTGACGGAGAATGAAAGGCAGCAGAGCCAAACGGTTTGCAGATTTGAGATCAGCAGGAGTTGCTCCTCCTTATGAGGTGAGTTGGAAGCAAATCTATTTTTTGATCTGAGCGAAAAAAAAGCGTGATACCCTCCCTTGGTATATTTTTTGAAATTTCAAGTCAGCGTTATTACCCACCAGTTAATCCGAGGATTCCGATATTCTGGATTTTGAGTAAGGCCAATAAGAGCTTGAACTGGTCGGAGTTTGATAGGAATCGAACAGAGATTTAATTTTTCAATGCTGCCGTTTGGCATGTTTTTTTTTAGCAAAAGTGACCCTAATTAAATCGAACGCTGACGGAGAATGAAAAGCAGCAGAGCCAAACGGTTTGCAGATTTGAGATCAGCAGGAGTTGCTCCTCCTTATGAGGTGAGTTGGAAGCAAATCTATTTTTTGATCTGAGCGAAAAAAAAGCGTGATACCTTCCCTTGGTATATTTTTCGAAATTTCAAGTCAGCGTTATAACCCACCAGTTAATCCGAGGATTCCGATATTCTGGATTTTGAGTAAGGCCAATAAGAGCTTGAACTGGTCGGAGTTTGATAAGAATCGAACAGAGATTTAATTTTTCAATGCTGCCGTTTGGCATGTTTTTTTTTAGCAAAAGTGACCCTAATTAAAACGAACGCTGACGGAGAATGAAAAGCAGCAGAGCCAAACGGTTTGCAGATTTGAGATCAGCAGGAGTTGCTCCTCCTTATGAGGTGAGTTGGAAGCAAATCTATTTTTTGATCTGAGCGAAAAAAAAGCGTGATACCCTCCCTTGGTATATTTTTCGAAATTTCAAGTCAGCGTTATTACCCACCAGTTAATCCGAGGATTCCGATATTCTGGATTTTGAGTAAGGCCAATAAGAGCTTGAACTGGTCGGAGTTTGATAAGAATCCAACAGAGATTTAATTTTTCAATGCTGCCGTTTGGCATGTTTTTTTTAGCAAAAGTGACCCTAATTAAAACGAGCGCTGACGGAGAATGAAAGGCAGCAGAGCCAAACGGTTTGCAGATTTGAGATCAGCAGGAGTTGCTCCTCCTTATGAGGTGAGTTGGAAGCAAATCTATTTTTTGATCTGAGCAAAAAAAAAGCGTGATACCTTCCCTTGGTATATTTTTCGAAATTTCAAGTCAGCGTTATTACCCACCAGTTAATCCGAGGATTCCGATATTCTGGAGTTTGAGTAAGGCCAATAAGAGCTTGAACTGGTCGGAGTTTGATAAGAATCGAACAGAGATTTAACTTTTCAATGCTGCCGTTTGGCATGTTTTTTTTTAGCAAAAGTGACCCTAATTAAATCGAACGCTGACGGAGAATGAAAAGCAGCAGAGCCAAACGGTTTGCAGATTTGAGATCAGCAGGAGTTGCTCCTCCTTATGAGGTGAGTTGGAAGCAAATCTATTTTTTGATCTGAGCGAAAAAAAAGCGGGATACCCTCCCTTGGTATATTTTTCGAAATTTCAAGTCAGCGTTATTACCCACCAGTTAATCCGAGGATTCCGATATTCTGGATTTTGAGTAAGGCCAATAAGAGCTTGAACTGGTCGGAGTTTGATAAGAATCGAACAGAGATTTAATTTTTCAATGCTGCCGTTTGGCATGTTTTTTTTTAGCAAAAGTGACCCTAATTAAAACGAACGCTGACGGAGAATGAAAAGCAGCAGAGCCAAACGGTTTGCAGATTTGAGATCAGCAGGAGTTGCTCCTCCTTATGAGGTGAGTTGGAAGCAAATCTATTTTTTGATATGAGCGAAAAAAAAGCGTGATACCCTCCCTTGGTATATTTTTCGAAAATTCAAGTCAACGTTATTACCCACCAGTTAATCCGAGGATTCCGATATTCTGGATTTTGAGTAAGGCCAATAAGAGCTTGAACTGGTCGGAGTTTGATAAGAATCGAACAGAGATTTATTTTTTCATTGCTGCCGTTTGGCATGTTTTTTTTTAGCAAAAGTGACCCTAATTAAAACGAACGCTGACGGGGAACGAAAAGCAGCAGAGCCAAACGGTTTGCAGATTTGAGATCAGCAGGAGTTGCTCCTCCTTATGAGGTGAGTTGGAAGCAAATCTATTTTTTGATCTGAGCGAAAAAAAAGCGTGATACCCTCCCTTGGTATAATTTTCGAAATTTCAAGTCAGCGTTATTACCCACCAGTTAATCCGAGGATTCCGATATTCTGGATTTTGAGTAAGGCCAATAAGAGCTTGAACTGGTCGGAGTTTGATTAGAATCGAACAGAGATTTAATTTTTCAATGCTGCCGTTTGGCATGTTTTTTTTTAGCAAAAGTGACCCTAATTAAAACGAACGCTGACGGAGAATGAAAAGCAGCAGAGCCAAACGGTTTGCAGATTTGAGATCAGCAGGAGTTGCTCCTCCTTATGAGGTGAGTTGGAAGCAAATCTATTTTTTGATCTGAGCGAAAAAAAAGCGTGATACCCTCCCTTGGTATATTTTTCGAAATTTCAAGTCAGCGTCATTACCCACCAGTTAATCTGAGGATTCCGATATTCTGGATTTTGAGTAAGGCCAATAAGAGCTTGAACTGGTCGGAGTTTGATAAGAATCGAACAGAGATTTGATTTTTCAATGCTGCCGTTTGGCATGTTTTTTTTTAGCAAAAGTGACCCTAATTAGAACGAACGCTGACGGAGAATGAAAAGCAGCAGAGCCAAACGGTTTGCAGATTTGAGATCAGCAGGAGTTGCTCCTCCTTATGAGGTGAGTTGGAAGCAAATCTATTTTTTGATCTGAGCGAAAAAAAAGCGTGATACCCTCCCTTGGTATATTTTTTTGAAATTTCAAGTCAGCGTTATTACCCACCAGTTAATCCGAGGATTCCGATATTCTGGATTTTGAGTAAGGCCAATAAGAGCTTGAACTGGTCGGAGTTTGATAAGGATCGAATTTTTCAATGCTGCCGTTTGGCATGTTTTTTTTTAGCAAAAGTGACCCTAATTAAATCGAACGCTGACGGAGAATGAAAAGCAGCAGAGCCAAGCGGTTTGCAGATTTGAGATCAGCAGGAGTTGCTCCTCCTTATGAAGTGAGTTGGAAGCAAATCTATTTTTTGATATGAGCGAAAAAAAAGCGTGATACCCTCCCTTGGTATATTTTTCGAAATTTCAAGTCAGCGTTATTACCCACCAGTTAATCCGAGGATTCCGATATTCTGGATTTTGAGTAAGGCCAATAAGAGCTTGAACTGGTCGGAGTTTGATAAGAATCGAACAGAGATTTAATTTTTCAATGCTGCCGTTTGGCATGTTTTTTTTTAGCAAAAGTGACCCTAATTAAAACGAACGCTGACGGAGAATGAAAAGCAGCAGAGCCAATTGGTTTGCAGATTTGAGATCAGCAGGAGTTGCTCCTCCTTATGAGGTGAGTTGGAAGCAAATCTATTTTTTGATCTGAGCGAAAAAAAAGCGTGATACCCTCCCTTGGTATAATTTTCGAAATTTCAAGTCAGCGTTATTACCCACCAGTTAATCCGAGGATTCCGATATTCTGGATTTTGAGTAAGGCCAATAAGAGCTTGAACTGGTCGGAGTTTGATAAGAATCGAACAGAGATTTAATTTTTCAATGCTGCCGTTTGGCATGTCTTTTTTTAGCAAAAGTGACCCTAATTAAAACGAACGCTGACGGAGAATGAAAAGCAGCAGAGCCAAACGGTTTGCAGATTTGAGATCAGCAGGAGTTGCTCCTCCTTATGAGGTGAGTTGGAAGCAAATCTATTTTTTGATCTGAGCGAAAAAAAAGCGTGATACCCTCCCTTGGTCTATTTTTCGAAATTTCAAGTCAGCGTTATTACCCACCAGTTAATCCGAGGATTCCGATATTCTGGATTTTGAGTAAGGCCAATAAGAGCTTGAACTGGTCGGAGTTTGATAAGAATCGAACAGAGATTTGATTTTTCAATGCTGCCGTTTGGCATGTTTTTTTTAGCAAAAGTGACCCTTATTAAAACGAACGCTGACGGAGAATGAAAAGCAGCAGAGCCAAACGGTTTGCAGATTTGAGATCAGCAGGAGTTGCTCCTTCTTATGAGGTGAGTTGGAAGCAAATCTATTTTTTGACCTGAGTGAAAAAAAAGCGTGATACCCTCCCTTGGTATATTTTTCGAAATTTCAAGTCAGCTTTATTACCCACCAGTTAATCCGAGGATTCCGATATTCTGGATTTTGAGTAAGGCCAATAAGAGCTTGAACTGGTCGGAGTTTGATAAGAATCGAACAGAGATTTAATTTTTCAATGCTGCCGTTTGGCATGTTTTTTTTTAGCAAAAGTGACCCTAATTAAAACGAACGCTGACAGAGAATGAAAAGCAGCAGAGCCAAACGGTTTGCAGATTTGAGATCAGCAGGAGTTGCTCCTCCTAATGAGGTGAGTTGAAAGCAAATCTATTTTTTGATCTGAGCGAAAAAAAAGCGTGATACCCTCCCTTGGTATATTTTTCAAAATTTCAAGTCAGCGTTATTACCCACCAGTTAATCCGAGGATTCCGATATTCTGGATTTTGAGTAAGGCCAATAAGAGCTTGAACTGGTCGGAGTGTGATAAGAATCGAACAGAGATTTAATTTTTCAATGCTGCCGTTTGGCAAATCTATTTTTTGATCTGAGCGAAAAAAAAGCGTGATACCCTCCCTTGGTATATTTTTCGAAATTTCAAGTCAGCGTTTTTACCCACCAGTTAATCCGAGGACTCCGATATTCTGGATTTACCCACCAGTTAATCTGGATTTTGAGTAAGGCCAATAAGAGCTTGAACTGGTCGGAGTTTGATAAGAATCGAACAGAGATTTAATTTTTCAATGCTGCCGTTTGGCATGTTTTTTTTTAGCAAAAGTGACCCTAATTAAAACGAACGCTGACGGAGAATGAAAAGCAGCAGAGCCAAACGGTTTGCAGATTTGAGATCAGCAGGAGTTGCTCCTCCTTATGAGGTGAGTTGGAAGCAAATCTATTTTTTGATCTGAGCGAAAAAAAAGCGTGATACCCTCCCTTGGTATATTTTTCAAAATTTCAAGTCAGCGTTATTACCCACCAGTTAATCCGAGGATTCCGATATTCTGGATTTTGAGTAAGGCCAATAAGAGCTTGAACTGGTCGGAGTTTGATAAGAATCGAACAGAGATTTGATTTTTCAATGCTGCCGTTTGGCATGTTTTTTTTAGCAAAAGTGACCCTTATTAAAACGAACGCTGACGGAGAATGAAAAGCAGCAGAGCCAAACGGTTTGCAGACTTGAGATCAGCAGGAGTTGCTCCTTCTTATGAGGTGAGTTGGAAGCAAATCTATTTTTTGACCTGAGTGAAAAAAAATCGTGATACCCTCCCTTGGTATATTTTTCGAAATTTCAAGTCAGCTTTATTACCCACCAGTTAATCCGAGGATTCCGATATTCTGGATTTTGGGTAAGGCCAATAAGAGCTTGAACTGGTCGGAGTTTGATAAGAATCGAACAGAGATTTAATTTTTCAATGCTGCCGTTTGGCATGTTTTTTTTAGCAAAAGTGACCCTAATTAAAACGAGCGCTGACGGAGAATGAAAGGCAGCAGAGCCAAACGGTTTGCAGATTTGAGATCAGCAGGAGTTGCTCCTCCTTATGAGGTGAGTTGGAAGCAAATCTATTTTTTGATCTGAGCAAAAAAAAAGCGTGATACCTTCCCTTGGTATATTTTTCGAAATTTCAAGTCAGCGTTATTACCCACCAGTTAATCCGAGGATTCCGATATTCTGGATTTTGAGTAAGGCCAATAAGAGCTTGAACTGGTCGGAGTTTGATAAGAATCGAACAGAGATTTAACTTTTCAATGCTGCCGTTTGGCATGTTTTTTTTTAGCAAAAGTGACCCTAATTAAATCGAACGCTGACGGAGAATGAAAAGCAGCAGAGCCAAACGGTTTGCAGATTTGAGATCAGCAGGAGTTGCTCCTCCTTATGAGGTGAGTTGGAAGCAAATCTATTTTTTGATCTGAGCGAAAAAAAAGCGGGATACCCTCCCTTGGTATATTTTTCGAAATTTCAAGTCAGCGTTATTACCCACCAGTTAATCCGAGGATTCCGATATTCTGGATTTTGAGTAAGGCCAATAAGAGCTTGAACTGGTCGGAGTTTGATAAGAATCGAACAGAGATTTAATTTTTCAATGCTGCCGTTTGGCATGTTTTTTTTTAGCAAAAGTGACCCTAATTAAAACGAACGCTGACGGAGAATGAAAAGCAGCAGAGCCAAACGGTTTGCAGATTTGAGATCAGCAGGAGTTGCTCCTCCTTATGAGGTGAGTTGGAAGCAAATCTATTTTTTGATATGAGCGAAAAAAAAGCGTGATACCCTCCCTTGGTATATTTTTCGAAATTTCAAGTCAACGTTATTACCCACCAGTTAATCCGAGGATTCCGATATTCTGGATTTTGAGTAAGGCCAATAAGAGCTTGAACTGGTCGGAGTTTGATAAGAATCGAACAGAGATTTATTTTTTCAATGCTGCCGTTTGGCATGTTTTTTTTTAGCAAAAGTGACCCTAATTAAAACGAACGCTGACGGGGAACGAAAAGCAGCAGAGCCAAACGGTTTGCAGATTTGAGATCAGCAGGAGTTGCTCCTCCTTATGAGGTGAGTTGGAAGCAAATCTATTTTTTGATCTGAGCGAAAAAAAAGCGTGATACCCTCCCTTGGTATAATTTTCGAAATTTCAAGTCAGCGTTATTACCCACCAGTTAATCCGAGGATTCCGATATTCTGGATTTTGAGTAAGGCCAATAAGAGCTTGAACTGGTCGGAGTTTGATTAGAATCGAACAGAGATTTAATTTTTCAATGCTGCCGTTTGGCATGTTTTTTTTTAGCAAAAGTGACCCTAATTAAAACGAACGCTGACGGAGAATGAAAAGCAGCAGAGCCAAACGGTTTGCAGATTTGAGATCAGCAGGAGTTGCTCCTCCTTATGAGGTGAGTTGGAAGCAAATCTATTTTTTGATCTGAGCGAAAAAAAAGCGTGATACCCTCCCTTGGTATATTTTTCGAAATTTCAAGTCAGCGTCATTACCCACCAGTTAATCTGAGGATTCCGATATTCTGGATTTTGAGTAAGGCCAATAAGAGCTTGAACTGGTCGGAGTTTGATAAGAATCGAACAGAGATTTGATTTTTCAATGCTGCCGTTTGGCATGTTTTTTTTTAGCAAAAGTGACCCTAATTAGAACGAACGCTGACGGAGAATGAAAAGCAGCAGAGCCAAACGGTTTGCAGATTTGAGATCAGCAGGAGTTGCTCCTCCTTATGAGGTGAGTTGGAAGCAAATCTATTTTTTGATCTGAGCGAAAAAAAAGCGTGATACCCTCCCTTGGTATATTTTTTTGAAATTTCAAGTCAGCGTTATTACCCACCAGTTAATCCGAGGATTCCGATATTCTGGATTTTGAGTAAGGCCAATAAGAGCTTGAACTGGTCGGAGTTTGATAAGGATCGAATTTTTCAATGCTGCCGTTTGGCATGTTTTTTTTTAGCAAAAGTGACCCTAATTAAATCGAACGCTGACGGAGAATGAAAAGCAGCAGAGCCAAGCGGTTTGCAGATTTGAGATCAGCAGGAGTTGCTCCTCCTTATGAAGTGAGTTGGAAGCAAATCTATTTTTTGATATGAGCGAAAAAAAAGCGTGATACCCTCCCTTGGTATATTTTTCGAAATTTCAAGTCAGCGTTATTACCCACCAGTTAATCCGAGGATTCCGATATTCTGGATTTTGAGTAAGGCCAATAAGAGCTTGAACTGGTCGGAGTTTGATAAGAATCGAACAGAGATTTAATTTTTCAATGCTGCCGTTTGGCATGTTTTTTTTTAGCAAAAGTGACCCTAATTAAAACGAACGCTGACGGAGAATGAAAAGCAGCAGAGCCAAACGGTTTGCAGATTTGAGATCAGCAGGAGTTGCTCCTCCTTATGAGGTGAGTTGGAAGCAAATCTATTTTTTGATCTGAGCGAAAAAAAAGCGTGATACCCTCCCTTGGTATAATTTTCGAAATTTCAAGTCAGCGTTATTACCCACCAGTTAATCCGAGGATTCCGATATTCTGGATTTTGAGTAAGGCCAATAAGAGCTTGAACTGGTCGGAGTTTGATTAGAATCGAACAGAGATTTAATTTTTCAATGCTGCCGTTTGGCATGTTTTTTTTTAGCAAAAGTGACCCTAATTAAAACGAACGCTGACGGAGAATGAAAAGCAGCAGAGCCAAACGGTTTGCAGATTTGAGATCAGCAGGAGTTGCTCCTCCTTATGAGGTGAGTTGGAAGCAAATCTATTTTTTGATCTGAGCGAAAAAAAAGCGTGATACCCTCCCTTGGTATATTTTTCGAAATTTCAAGTCAGCGTCATTACCCACCAGTTAATCTGAGGATTCCGATATTCTGGATTTTGAGTAAGGCCAATAAGAGCTTGAACTGGTCGGAGTTTGATAAGAATCGAACAGAGATTTGATTTTTCAATGCTGCCGTTTGGCATGTTTTTTTTTAGCAAAAGTGACCCTAATTAGAACGAACGCTGACGGAGAATGAAAAGCAGCAGAGCCAAACGGTTTGCAGATTTGAGATCAGCAGGAGTCGCTCCTCCTTATGAGGTGAGTTGGAAGCAAATCTATTTTTTGATCTGAGCGAAAAAAAAGCGTGATACCCTCCCTTGGTATATTTTTTTGAAATTTCAAGTCAGCGTTATTACCCACCAGTTAATCCGAGGATTCCGATATTCTGGATTTTGAGTAAGGCCAATAAGAGCTTGAACTGGTCGGAGTTTGATAAGGATCGAATTTTTCAATGCTGCCGTTTGGCATGTTTTTTTTTAGCAAAAGTGACCCTAATTAAATCGAACGCTGACGGAGAATGAAAAGCAGCAGAGCCAAGCGGTTTGCAGATTTGAGATCAGCAGGAGTTGCTCCTCCTTATGAAGTGAGTTGGAAGCAAATCTATTTTTTGATATGAGCGAAAAAAAAGCGTGATACCCTCCCTTGGTATATTTTTCGAAATTTCAAGTCAGCGTTATTACCCACCAGTTAATCCGAGGATTCCGATATTCTGGATTTTGAGTAAGGCCAATAAGAGCTTGAACTGGTCGGAGTTTGATAAGAATCGAACAGAGATTTAATTTTTCAATGCTGCCGTTTGGCATGTTTTTTTTTAGCAAAAGTGACCCTAATTAAAACGAACGCTGACGGAGAATGAAAAGCAGCAGAGCCAAACGGTTTGCAGATTTGAGATCAGCAGGAGTTGCTCCTCCTTATGAGGTGAGTTGGAAGCAAATCTATTTTTTGATCTGAGCGAAAAAAAAGCGTGATACCCTCCCTTGGTATAATTTTCGAAATTTCAAGTCAGCGTTATTACCCACCAGTTAATCCGAGGATTCCGATATTCTGGATTTTGAGTAAGGCCAATAAGAGCTTGAACTGGTCGGAGTTTGATTAGAATCGAACAGAGATTTAATTTTTCAATGCTGCCGTTTGGCATGTTTTTTTTTAGCAAAAGTGACCCTAATTAAAACGAACGCTGACGGAGAATGAAAAGCAGCAGAGCCAAACGGTTTGCAGATTTGAGATCAGCAGGAGTTGCTCCTCCTTATGAGGTGAGTTGGAAGCAAATCTATTTTTTGATCTGAGCGAAAAAAAAGCGTGATACCCTCCCTTGGTATATTTTTCGAAATTTCAAGTCAGCGTCATTACCCACCAGTTAATCTGAGGATTCCGATATTCTGGATTTTGAGTAAGGCCAATAAGAGCTTGAACTGGTCGGAGTTTGATAAGAATCGAACAGAGATTTGATTTTTCAATGCTGCCGTTTGGCATGTTTTTTTTTAGCAAAAGTGACCCTAATTAGAACGAACGCTGACGGAGAATGAAAAGCAGCAGAGCCAAACGGTTTGCAGATTTGAGATCAGCAGGAGTTGCTCCTCCTTATGAGGTGAGTTGGAAGCAAATCTATTTTTTGATTTGAGCGAAAAAAAAGCGTGATACCCTCCCTTGGTATATTTTTTTGAAATTTCAAGTCAGCGTTATTACCCACCAGTTAATCCGAGGATTCCGATATTCTGGATTTTGAGTAAGGCCAATAAGAGCTTGAACTGGTCGGAGTTTGATAAGAATCGAACAGAGATTTGATTTTTCAATGCTGCCGTTTGGCATGTTTTTTTTAGCAAAAGTGACCCTTATTAAAACGAACGCTGACGGAGAATGAAAAGCAGCAGAGCCAAACGGTTTGCAGACTTGAGATCAGCAGGAGTTGCTCCTTCTTATGAGGTGAGTTGGAAGCAAATCTATTTTTTGACCTGAGTGAAAAAAAATCGTGATACCCTCCCTTGGTATATTTTTCGAAATTTCAAGTCAGCTTTATTACCCACCAGTTAATCCGAGGATTCCGATATTCTGGATTTTGAGTAAGGCCAATAAGAGCTTGAACTGGTCGGAGTTTGATAAGAATCGAACAGAGATTTAATTTTTCAATGCTGCCGTTTGGCATGTTTTTTTTTAGCAAAAGTGACCCTAATTAAAACGAACGCTGACAGAGATTGAAAAGCAGCAGAGCCAAACGGTTTGCAGATTTGAGATCAGCAGGAGTTGCTCCTCCTCATGAGGTGAGTTGAAAGCAAATCTATTTTTTGATCTGAGCGAAAAAAAAGCGTGATACCCTCCCTTGGTATATTTTTCGAAATTTCAAGTCAGCGTTATTACCCACCAGTTAATCCGAGGATTCCGATATTCTGGATTTTGGGTAAGGCCAATAAGAGCTTGAACTGGTCGGAGTTTGATAAGAATCGAACAGAGATTTAATTTTTCAATGCTGCCGTTTGGCATGTTTTTTTTAGCAAAAGTGACCCTAATTAAAACGAGCGCTGACGGAGAATGAAAGGCAGCAGAGCCAAATGGTTTGCAGATTTGAGATCAGCAGGAGTTGCTCCTCCTTATGAGGTGAGTTGGAAGCAAATCTATTTTTTGATCTGAGCAAAAAAAAAGCGTGATACCTTCCCTTGGTATATTTTTCGAAATTTCAAGTCAGCGTTATTACCCACCAGTTAATCCGAGGATTCCGATATTCTGGATTTTGAGTAAGGCCAATAAGAGCTTGAACTGGTCGGAGTTTGATAAGAATCGAACAGAGATTTAACTTTTCAATGCTGCCGTTTGGCATGTTTTTTTTTAGCAAAAGTGACCCTAATTAAATCGAACGCTGACGGAGAATGAAAAGCAGCAGAGCCAAACGGTTTGCAGATTTGAGATCAGCAGGAGTTGCTCCTCCTTATGAGGTGAGTTGGAAGCAAATCTATTTTTTGATCTGAGCGAAAAAAAAGCGGGATACCCTCCCTTGGTATATTTTTCGAAATTTCAAGTCAGCGTTATTACCCACCAGTTAATCCGAGGATTCCGATATTCTGGATTTTGAGTAAGGCCAATAAGAGCTTGAACTGGTCGGAGTTTGATAAGAATCGAACAGAGATTTAATTTTTCAATGCTGCCGTTTGGCATGTTTTTTTTTAGCAAAAGTGACCCTAATTAAAACGAACGCTGACGGAGAATGAAAAGCAGCAGAGCCAAACGGTTTGCAGATTTGAGATCAGCAGGAGTTGCTCCTCCTTATGAGGTGAGTTGGAAGCAAATCTATGTTTTGATATGAGCGAAAAAAAAGCGTGATACCCTCCCTTGGTATATTTTTCGAAATTTCAAGTCAACGTTATTACCCACCAGTTAATCCGAGGATTCCGATATTCTGGATTTTGAGTAAGGCCAATAAGAGCTTGAACTGGTCGGAGTTTGATAAGAATCGAACAGAGATTTATTTTTTCAATGCTGCCGTTTGGCATGCTTTTTTTTAGCAAAAGTGACCCTAATTAAAACGAACGCTGACGGGGAACGAAAAGCAGCAGAGCCAAACGGTTTGCAGATTTGAGATCAGCAGGAGTTGCTCCTCCTTATGAGGTGAGTTGGAAGCAAATCTATTTTTTGATCTGAGCGAAAAAAAAGCGTGATACCCTCCCTTGGTATAATTTTCGAAATTTCAAGTCAGCGTTATTACCCACCAGTTAATCCGAGGATTCCGATATTCTGGATTTTGAGTAAGGCCAATAAGAGCTTGAACTGGTCGGAGTTTGATTAGAATCGAACAGAGATTTAATTTTTCAATGCTGCCGTTTGGCATGTTTTTTTTAGCAAAAGTGACCCTAATTAAAACGAACGCTGACGGAGAATGAAAAGCAGCAGAGCCAAACGGTTTGCAGATTTGAGATCAGCAGGAGTTGCTCCTCCTTATGAGGTGAGTTGGAAGCAAATCTATTTTTTGATCTGAGCGAAAAAAAAGCGTGATACCCTCCCTTGGTATATTTTTCGAAATTTCAAGTCAGCGTCATTACCCACCAGTTAATCTGAGGATTCCGATATTCTGGATTTTGAGTAAGGCCAATAAGAGCTTGAACTGGTCGGAGTTTGATAAGAATCGAACAGAGATTTGATTTTTCAATGCTGCCGTTTGGCATGTTTTTTTTTAGCAAAAGTGACCCTAATTAGAACGAACGCTGACGGAGAATGAAAAGCAGCAGAGCCAAACGGTTTGCAGATTTGAGATCAGCAGGAGTTGCTCCTCCTTATGAGGTGAGTTGGAAGCAAATCTATTTTTTGATCTGAGCGAAAAAAAAGCGTGATACCCTCCCTTGGTATATTTTTTTGAAATTTCAAGTCAGCGTTATTACCCACCAGTTAATCCGAGGATTCCGATATTCTGGATTTTGAGTAAGGCCAATAAGAGCTTGAACTGGTCGGAGTTTGATAAGGATCGAATTTTTCAATGCTGCCGTTTGGCATGTTTTTTTTTAGCAAAAGTGACCCTAATTAAATCGAACGCTGACGGAGAATGAAAAGCAGCAGAGCCAAGCGGTTTGCAGATTTGAGATCAGCAGGAGTTGCTCCTCCTTATGAAGTGAGTTGGAAGCAAATCTATTTTTTTATATGAGCGAAAAAAAAGCGTGATACCCTCCCTTGGTATATTTTTCGAAATTTCAAGTCAGCGTTATTACCCACCAGTTAATCCGAGGATTCCGATATTCTGGATTTTGAGTAAGGCCAATAAGAGCTTGAACTGGTCGGAGTTTGATAAGAATCGAACAGAGATTTAATTTTTCAATGCTGCCGTTTGGCATGTTTTTTTTTAGCAAAAGTGACCCTAATTAAAACGAACGCTGACGGAGAATGAAAAGCAGCAGAGCCAAACGGTTTGCAGATTTGAGATCAGCAGGAGTTGCTCCTCCTTATGAGGTGAGTTGGAAGCAAATCTATTTTTTGATCTGAGCGAAAAAAAAGCGTGATACCCTCCCTTGGTATAATTTTCGAAATTTCAAGTCAGCGTTATTACCCACCAGTTAATCCGAGGATTCCGATATTCTGGATTTTGAGTAAGGCCAATAAGAGCTTGAACTGGTCGGAGTTTGATAAGAATCGAACAGAGATTTAATTTTTCAATGCTGCCGTTTGGCATGTCTTTTTTTAGCAAAAGTGACCCTAATTAAAACGAACGCTGACGGAGAATGAAATGCAGCAGAGCCGAACGGTTTGCAGATTTGAGATCAGCAGGAGTTGCTCCTCCTTATGAGGTGAGTTGGAAGCAAATCTATTTTTTGATCTGAGCGAAAAAAAAGCGTGATACCCTCCCTTGGTCTATTTTTCGAAATTTCAAGTCAGCGTTATTACCCACCAGTTATTCCGAGGATTCCGATATTCTGGATTTTGAGTAAGGCCAATAAGAGCTTGAACTGGTCGGAGTTTGATAAGAATCGAACAGAGATTTGATTTTTCAATGCTGCCGTTTGGCATGTTTTTTTTAGCAAAAGTGACCCTTATTAAAACGAACGCTGACGGAGAATGAAAAGCAGCAGAGCCAAACGGTTTGCAGATTTGAGATCAGCAGGAGTTGCTCCTTCTTATGAGGTGAGTTGGAAGCAAATCTATTTTTTGACCTGAGTGAAAAAAAAGCGTGATACCCTCCCTTGGTATATTTTTCGAAATTTCAAGTCAGCTTTATTACCCACCAGTTAATCCGAGGATTCCGATATTCTGGATTTTGAGTAAGGCCAATAAGAGCTTGAACTGGTCGGAGTTTGATAAGAATCGAACAGAGATTTAATTTTTCAATGCTGCCGTTTGGCATGTTTTTTTTTAGCAAAAGTGACCCTAATTAAAACGAACGCTGACAGAGAATGAAAAGCAGCAGAGCCAAACGGTTTGCAGATTTGAGATCAGCAGGAGTTGCTCCTCCTTATGAGGTGAGTTGAAAGCAAATCTATTTTTTGATCTGAGCGAAAAAAAAGCGTGATACCCTCCCTTGGTATATTTTTCAAAATTTCAAGTCAGCGTTATTACCCACCAGTTAATCCGAGGATTCCGATATTCTGGATTTTGAGTAAGGCCAATAAGAGCTTGAACTGGTCGGAGTGTGATAAGAATCGAACAGAGATTTAATTTTTCAATGCTGCCGTTTGGCAAATCTATTTTTTGATCTGAGCGAAAAAAAAGCGTGATACCCTCCCTTGGTATATTTTTCGAAATTTCAAGTCAGCGTTTTTACCCACCAGTTAATCCGAGGACTCCGATATTCTGGATTTACCCACCAGTTAATCTGGATTTTGAGTAAGGCCAATAAGAGCTTGAACTGGTCGGAGTTTGATAAGAATCGAACAGAGATTTAATTTTTCAATGCTGCCGTTTGGCATGTTTTTTTTTAGCAAAAGTGACCCTAATTAAAACGAACGCTGACGGAGAATGAAAAGCAGCAGAGCCAAACGGTTTGCAGATTTGAGATCAGCAGGAGTTGCTCCTCCTTATGAGGTGAGTTGGAAGCAAATCTATTTTTTGATCTGAGCGAAAAAAAAGCGTGATACCCTCCCTTGGTATATTTTTCGAAATTTCAAGTCAGCGTTATTACCCACCAGTTAATCCGAGGATTCCGATATTCTGGATTTTGAGTAAGGCCAATAAGAGCTTGAACTGGTCGGAGTTTGATAAGAATCCAACAGAGATTTAATTTTTCAATGCTGCCGTTTGGCATGTTTTTTTTTAGCAAAAGTGACCCTAATTAAAACGAGCGCTGACGGAGAATGAAAGGCAGCAGAGCCAAACGGTTTGCAGATTTGAGATCAGCAGGAGTTGCTCCTCCTTATGAGGTGAGTTGGAAGCAAATCTATTTTTTGATCTGAGCGAAAAAAAAGCGTGATACCCTCCCTTGGTATATTTTTCGAAATTTCAAGTCAGCGTTATTACCCACCAGTTAATCCGAGGATTCCGATATTCTGGATTTTGAGTAAGGCCAATAAGAGCTTGAACTGGTCGGAGTTTGATAAGAATCCAACAGAGATTTAATTTTTCAATGCTGCCGTTTGGCATGTTTTTTTTTAGCAAAAGTGACCCTAATTAAAACGAGCGCTGACGGAGAATGAAAGGCAGCAGAGCCAAACGGTTTGCAGATTTGAGATCAGCAGGAGTTGCTCCTCCTTATGAGGTGAGTTGGAAGCAAATCTATTTTTTGATCTGAGCGAAAAAAAAGCGTGATACCTTCCCTTGGTATATTTTTCGAAATTTCAAGTCAGCGTTATTACCCACCAGTTAATCCGAGGATTCCGATATTCTGGATTTTGAGTAAGGCCAATAAGAGCTTGAACTGGTCGGAGTTTGATAAGAATCGAACAGAGATTTAATTTTTCAATGCTGCCGTTTGGCATGTTTTTTTTTAGCAAAAGTGACCCTAATTAAAACGAACGCTGACGGAGAATGAAAAGCAGCAGAGCCAAACGGTTTGCAGATTTGAGATCAGCAGGAGTTGCTCCTCCTTATGAGGTGAGTTGGAAGCAAATCTATTTTTTGATCTGAGCGAAAAAAAAGCGTGATACCCTCCCTTGGTATATTTTTCGAAATTTCAAGTCAGCGTTATTACCCACCAGTTAATCCGAGGATTCCGATATTCTGGATTTTGAGTAAGGCCAATAAGAGCTTGAACTGGTCGGAGTTTGATAAGAATCGAACAGAGATTTAATTTTTCAATGCTGCCGTTTGGCATGTTTTTTTTTAGCAAAAGTGACCCTAATTAAATCGAACGCTGACGGAGAATGAAAAGCAGCAGAGCCAAACGGTTTGCAGATTTGAGATCAGCAGGAGTTGCTCCTCCTTATGAGGTGAGTTGGAAGCAAATCTATTTTTTGATCTGAGCGAAAAAAAAGCGGGATACCCTCCCTTGGTATATTTTTCGAAATTTCAAGTCAGCGTTATTACCCACCAGTTAATCCAAGGATTCCGATATTCTGGATTTTGAGTAAGGCCAATAAGAGCTTGAACTGGTCGGAGTTTGATAAGAATCGAACAGAGATTTAATTTTTCAATGCTGCCGTTTGGCATGTTTTTTTTTAGCAAAAGTGACCCTAATTAAAACGAACGCTGACGGAGAATGAAAAGCAGCAGAGCCGAACGGTTTGCAGATTTGAGATCAGCAGGAGTTGCTCCTCCTTATGAGGTGAGTTGGAAGCAAATCTATTTTTTGATCTGAGCGAAAAAAAAGCGTGATACCCTCCCTTGGTATATTTTTCGAAATTTCAAGTCAGCGTTATTACCCACCAGTTAATCCGAGGATTCCGATAGTCTGGAATTTGAGTAAGGCCAATAAGAGCTTGAACTGGTCGGAGTTTGATAAGGATCGAATTTTTCAATGCTGCCGTTTGGCATGTTTTTTTTTAGCAAAAGTGACCCTAATTAAAACGAACGCTGACAGAGAATGAAAAGCAGCAGAGCCAAACGGTTTGCAGATTTGAGATCAGCAGGAGTTGCTCCTCCTTATGAGGTGAGTTGAAAGCAAATCTATTTTTTGATCTGAGCGAAAAAAAAGCGTGATACCCTCCCTTGGTATATTTTTCAAAATTTCAAGTCAGCGTTATTACCCACCAGTTAATCCGAGGATTCCGATATTCTGGATTTTGAGTAAGGCCAATAAGAGCTTGAACTGGTCAGAGTGTGATAAGAATCGAACAGAGATTTAATTTTTCAATGCTGCCGTTTGGCAAATCTATTTTTTGATCTGAGCGAAAAAAAAGCGTGATACCCTCCCTTGGTATATTTTTCGAAATTTCAAGTCAGCGTTTTTACCCACCAGTTAATCCGAGGACTCCGATATTCTGGATTTACCCACCAGTTAATCTGGATTTTGAGTAAGGTTAATAAGAGCTTGAACTGGTCGGAGTTTGATAAGAATCGAACAGAGATTTAATTTTTCGATGCTGCCGTTTGGCATGTTTTTTTTTAGCAAAAGTGACCCTAATTAAAACGAACGCTGACGGAGAATGAAAAGCAGCAGAGCCAAACGGTTTGCAGATTTGAGATCAGCAGGAGTTGCTCCTCCTTATGAGGTGAGTTGGAAGCAAATCTATTTTTTGATCTGAGCGAAAAAAAAGCGTGATACCCTCCCTTGGTATATTTTTCGAAATTTCAAGTCAGCGTTATTACCCACCAGTTAATCCGAGGATTCCGATATTCTGGATTTTGAGTAAGGCCAATAAGAGCTTGAACTGGTCGGAGTTTGATAAGAATCCAACAGAGATTTAATTTTTCAATGCTGCCGTTTGGCATGTTTTTTTTTAGCAAAAGTGACCCTAATTAAAACGAACGCTGACGGAGAATGAAAAGCAGCAGAGCCAAACGGTTTGCAGATTTGAGATCAGCAGGAGTTGCTCCTCCTTATGAGGTGAGTTGGAAGCAAATCTATTTTTTTATCTGAGCGAAAAAAAAGCGTGATACCCTCCCTTGGTATAATTTTCGAAATTTCAAGTCAGCGTTATTACCCACCAGTTAATCCGAGGATTCCGATATTCTGGATTTTGAGTAAGGCCAATAAGAGCTTGAACTGGTCGGAGTTTGATAAGAATCGAACAGAGATTTGATTTTTCAATGCTGCCGTTTGGCATGTTTTTTTTTAGCAAAAGTGACCCTAATTAAAACGAACGCTGACGGAGAATGAAAAGCAGCAGAGCCAAGCGGTTTGCAGATTTGAGATCAGCAGGAGTTGCTCCTCCTTATGAAGTGAGTTGGAAGCAAATCTATTTTTTGATCTGAGCGAAAAAAAAGCGTGATACCCTCCCTTGGTATAATTTTCGAAATTTCAAGTCAGCGTTATTACCCACCAGTTAATCCGAGGATTCCGATATTCTAGATTTTGAGTAAGGCCAATAAGAGCTTGAACTGGTCGGAGTTTGATAAGAATCGAACAGAGATTTAATTTTTCAATGCTGCCGTTTGGCATGTTTTTTTTTAGCAAATGTGACCCTAATTAAAACGAACGCTGACGGAGAATGAAAAGCAGCAGAGCCAAACGGTTTGCAGATTTGAGATCAGCAGGAGTTCCTCCTCCTTATGAGGTGAGTTGGAAGCAAATCTATTTTTTGATCTGAGCGAAAAAAAAGCGTGATACCCTCCCTTGGTATATTTTTCGAAATTTCAAGTCAGCGTCATTACCCACCAGTTAATCTGAGGATTCCGATATTCTGGATTTTGAGTAAGGCCAATAAGAGCTTGAACTGGTCGGAGTTTGATAAGAATCGAACAGAGATTTGATTTTTCAATGCTGCCGTTTGGCATGTTTTTTTTAGCAAAAGTGACCCTAATTAAAACGAACGCTGACGGAGAATGAAAAGCAGCAGAGCCAAACGGTTTGCAGATTTGAGATCAGCAGGAGTTGCTCCTCCTTATGAGGTGAGTTAGAAGCAAATCTATTTTTTGATCTGAGCGAAAAAAAAGCGTGATACCCTCCCTTGGTATATTTTTCGAAATTTCAAGTCAGCGTTATTACCCACCAGTTAATCCGAGGATTCCGATATTCTGGATTTTGAGTAAGGCCAATAAGAGCTTGAACTGGTCGGAGTTTGATAAGAATCGAACAGAGATTTAATTTTTCAATGCTGCCGTTTGGCATGTTTTTTTTTAGCAAAAGTGACCCTAATTAAAACGAACGCTGACGGAGAATGAAAAGCAGCAGAGCCAAACGGTTTGCAGATTTGAGATCAGCAGGAGTTGCTCCTCCTTATGAGGTGAGTTGGAAGCAAATCTATTTTTTGATCTGAGCGAAAAAAAAGCGTGATACCCTCCCTTGGTATAATTTTCGAAATTTCAAGTCAGCGTTATTACCCACCAGTTAATCCGAGGATTCCGATATTCTGGATTTTGAGTAAGGCCAATAAGAGCTTGAACTGGTCGGAGTTTGATAAGAATCGAACAGAGATTTAATTTTTCAATGCTGCCGTTTGGCATGTCTTTTTTTAGCAAAAGTGACCCTAATTAAAACGAACGCTGACGGAGAATGAAAAGCAGCAGAGCCAAACGGTTTGCAAATTTGAGATCAGCAGGAGTTGCTCCTCCTTATGAGGTGAGTTGGAAGCAAATCTATTTTTTGATCTGAGCGAAAAAAAAGCGTGATACCCTCCCTTGGTCTATTTTTCGAAATTTCAAGTCAGCGTTATTACCCACCAGTTAATCCGAGGATTCCGATATTCTGGATTTTGAGTAAGGCCAATAAGAGCTTGAACTGGTCGGAGTTTGATAAGAATCCAACAGAGATTTAATGTTTCAATGCTGCCGTTTGGCATGTTTTTTTTTAGCAAAAGTGACCCTAATTAAAACGAACGCTGACGGAGAATGAAAAGCAGCAGAGCCAAACGGTTTGCAGATTTGAGATCAGCAGGAGTTGCTCCTCCTTATGAGGTGAGTTTGAAGCAAATCTATTTTTTGATCTGAGCGAAAAAAAAGCGTGATACCCTCCCTTGGTATATTTTTCAAAATTTCAAGTCAGCGTTATTACCCACCAGTTAATCCGAGGATTCCGATATTCTGGATTTTGAGTAAGGCCAATAAGAGCTTGAACTGGTCGGAGTTTGATAAGAATCGAACAGAGATTTGATTTTTCAATGCTGCCGTTTGGCATGTTTTTTTTAGCAAAAGTGACCCTTATTAAAACGAACGCTGACGGAGAATGAAAAGCAGCAGAGCCAAACGGTTTGCAGATTTGAGATCAGCAGGAGTTGCTCCTTCTTATGAGGTGAGTTGGAAGCAAATCTATTTTTTGACCTGAGTGAAAAAAAAGCGTGATACCCTCCCTTGGTATATTTTTCGAAATTTCAAGTCAGCTTTATTACCCACCAGTTAATCCGAGGATTCCGATATTCTGGATTTTGAGTAAGGCCAATAAGAGCTTGAACTGGTCGGAGTTTGATAAGAATCGAACAGAGATTTAATTTTTCAATGCTGCCGTTTGGCATGTTTTTTTTTAGCAAAAGTGACCCTAATTAAAACGAACGCTGACAGAGAATGAAAAGCAGCAGAGCCAAACGGTTTGCAGATTTGAGATCAGCAGGAGTTGCTCCTCCTTATGAGGTGAGTTGAAAGCAAATCTATTTTTTGATCTGAGCGAAAAAAAAGCGTGATACCCTCCCTTGGTATATTTTTCAAAATTTCAAGTCAGCGTTATTACCCACCAGTTAATCCGAGGATTCCGATATTCTGGATTTTGAGTAAGGCCAATAAGAGCTTGAACTGGTCAGAGTGTGATAAGAATCGAACAGAGATTTAATTTTTCAATGCTGCCGTTTAGCAAATCTATTTTTTGATCTGAGCGAAAAAAAAGCGTGATACCCTCCCTTGGTATATTTTTCGAAATTTCAAGTCAGCGTTTTTACCCACCAGTTAATCCGAGGACTCCGATATTCTGGATTTACCCACCAGTTAATCTGGATTTTGAGTAAGGTTAATAAGAGCTTGAACTGGTCGGAGTTTGATAAGAATCGAACAGAGATTTAATTTTTCAATGCTGCCGTTTGGCATGTTTTTTTTTAGCAAAAGTGACCCTAATTAAAACGAACGCTGACGGAGAATGAAAAGCAGCAGAGCCAAACGGTTTGCAGATTTGAGATCAGCAGGAGTTGCTCCTCCTTATGAGGTGAGTTGGAAGCAAATCTATTTTTTGATCTGAGCGAAAAAAAAGCGTGATACCCTCCCTTGGTATATTTTTCGAAATTTCAAGTCAGCGTTATTACCCACCAGTTAATCCGAGGATTCCGATATTATGGATTTTGAGTAAGGCCAATAAGAGCTTGAACTGGTCGGAGTTTGATAAGAATCCAACAGAGATTTAATTTTTCAATGCTGCCGTTTGGCATGTTTTTTTTTAGCAAAAGTGACCCTAATTAAAACGAACGCTGACGGAGAATGAAAAGCAGCAGAGCCAAACGGTTTGCAGATTTGAGATCAGCAGGAGTTGCTCCTCCTTATGAGGTGAGTTGGAAGCAAATCTATTTTTTTATCTGAGCGAAAAAAAAGCGTGATACCCTCCCTTGGTATAATTTTCGAAATTTCAAGTCAGCGTTATTACCCACCAGTTAATCCGAGGATTCCGATATTCTGGATTTTGAGTAAGGCCAATAAGAGCTTGAACTGGTCGGAGTTTGATAAGAATCGAACAGAGATTTGATTTTTCAATGCTGCCGTTTGGCATGTTTTTTTTTAGCAAAAGTGACCCTAATTAAAACGAACGCTGACGGAGAATGAAAAGCAGCAGAGCCAAGCGGTTTGCAGATTTGAGATCAGCAGGAGTTGCTCCTCCTTATGAAGTGAGTTGGAAGCAAATCTATTTTTTGATCTGAGCGAAAAAAAAGCGTGATACCCTCCCTTGGTATATTTTTCGAGATTTCAAGTCAGCGTCATTACCCACCAGTTAATCTGAGGATTCCGATATTCTGGATTTTGAGTAAGGCCAATAAGAGCTTGAACTGGTCGGAGTTTGATAAGAATCGAACAGAGATTTGACTTTTCAATGCTGCCGTTTGGCATGTTTTTTTTAGCAAAAGTGACCCTAATTAAAACGAACGCTGACGGAGAATGAAAAGCAGCAGAGCCAAACGGTTTGCAGATTTGAGATCAGCAGGAGTTGCTCCTCCTTATGAGGTGAGTTAGAAGCAAATCTATTTTTTGATCTGAGCGAAAAAAAAGCGTGATACCCTCCCTTGGTATATTTTTCGAAATTTCAAGTCAGCGTTATTACCCACCAGTTAATCCGAGGATTCCGATATTCTGGATTTTGAGTAAGGCCAATAAGAGCTTGAACTGGTCGGAGTTTGATAAGAATCGAACAGAGATTTGATTTTTCAATGCTGCCGTTTGGCATGTTTTTTTTTAGCAAAAGTGACCCTTATTAAAACGAACGCTGACGGAGAATGAAAAGCAGCAGAGCCAAACGGTTTCCAGATTTGAGATCAGCAGGAGTTGCTCCTTCTTATGAGGTGAGTTGGAAGCAAATCTATTTTTTGACCTGAGTGAAAAAAAAGCGTGATACCCTCCCTTGGTATATTTTTCGAAATTTCAAGTCAGCTTTGTTACCCACCAGTTAATCCGAGGATTCCGATATTCTGGATTTTGAGTAAGGCCAATAAGAGCTTGAACTGGTCGGAGTTTGATAAGAATCGAACAGAGATTTAATTTTTCAATGCTGCCGTTTGGCATGTTTTTTTTTAGCAAAAGTGACCCTAATTAAAACGAACGCTGACGGAGAATGAAAAGCAGCAGAGCCAAACGGTTTGCAGATTTGAGATCAGCAGGAGTTGCTCCTCCTTATGAGGTGAGTTGAAAGCAAATCTATTTTTTGATCTGACCGAAAAAAAAGCGTGATACCCTCCCTTGGTATATTTTTCGAAATTTCAAGTCAGCGTTATTACCCACCAGTTAATCCGAGGATTCCGATATTCTGGATTTTGAGTAAGGCCAATAAGAGCTTGAACTGGTCGGAGTTTGATAAGAATCGAACAGAGATTTAATTTTTCAATGCTGCCGTTTGGCATGTTTTTTTTAGCAAAAGTGTCCCTAAATAAAACGAACGCTGACGGAGAATGAAAAGCAGCAGAGCCAAACGGTTTGCAGATTTGAGATCAGCAGGAGTTGCTCCTCCTTATGAGGTGAGTTGGAAGCAAATCTATTTTTTGATCTGAGCGAAAAAAAAGCGTGATACCCTCCCTTGGTATATTTTTCGAAATTTCAAGTCAGCGTTATTACCCACCAGTTAATCCGAGGATTCCGATATTCTGGATTTTGAGTAAGGCCAATAAGAGCTTGAACTGGTCGGAGTTTGATAAGAATCGAACAGAGATTTAATTTTTCAATGCTGCCGTTTGGCATGTTTTTTTTTAGCAAAAGTGACCCTTATTAAAACGAACGCTGACGGAGAATGAAAAGCAGCAGAGCCAAATGGTTTGCAGATTTGAGATCAGCAGAAGTTGCTCCTCCTTATGAGGTGAGTTGGAAGCAAATCTATTTTTTGATCTGAGCGAAAAAAAAGCGTGATACCCTCCCTTGGTATATTTTTTGAAATTTCAAGTCAGCGTTATTACCCACCAGTTAATCCGAGGATTCCGATATTCTGGATTTTGAGTAAGGCCAATAAGAGCTTGAACTGGTCGGAGTTTGATAAGAATCGAACAGAGATTTAATTTTTCAATGCTGCCGTTTGGCATGTTTTTTTTTAGCAAAAGTGACCCTAATTAAATCGAACGCTGACGGAGAATGAAAAGCAGCAGAGCCAAACGGTTTGCAGATTTGAGATCAGCAGGAGTTGCTCCTCCTTATGAGGTGAGTTGGAAGCAAATCTATTTTTTGATCTGAGCGAAAAAAAAGCGTGATACCCGCCCTTGGTATATTTTTCGAAATTTCAAGTCAGCGTTATTACCCACCAGTTAATCCGAGGATTCCGATATTCTGGATTTTGAGTAAGGCCAATAAGAGCTTGAACTGGTCGGAGTTTGATAAGAATCGAACAGAGATTTAATTCAATGCTGCCGTTTGGCATGTTTTTTTTTAGCAAAAGTGACCCTAATTAAAACGAACGCTGACGGAGAATGAAAAGCAGCAGAGCCAAACGGTTTGCAGATTTGAGATCAGCAGGAGTTGCTCCTCCTTATGAGGTGAGTTGGAAGCAAATCTATTTTTTGATCTGAGCGAAAAAAAAGCGTGATACCCTCCCTTGGTATATTTTTCGAAATTTCAAGTCAGCGTTATTACCCACCAGTTAATCCGAGGATTCCGATATTCTGGATTTTGAGTAAGGCCAATAAGAGCTTGAACTGGTCGGAGTTTGATAAGAATCGAACAGAGATTTAATTTTTCAATGCTGCCGTTTGGCATGTTTTTTTTAGCAAAAGTGACCCTAATTAAAACGAACGCTGATGGAGAATGAAAAGCAGCAGAGCCAAATGGTTTGCAGATTTGAGATCAGCAGGAGTTGCTCCTCCTTATGAGGTGAGTTGGAAGCAAATCTATTTTTTGATCTGAGCGAAAAAAAAACGTGATACCCTCCCTTGGTATATTTTTCGAAATTTCAAGTCAGCGTTATTACCCGCCAGTTAATCCGAGGATTCCGATATTCTGGATTTTGAGTAAGGCCAATAAGAGCTTGAACTGGTCGGAGTTTGATAAGAATCGAACAGAGATTTGATTTTTCAATGCTGCCGTTTGGCATGTTTTTTTTTAGCAAAAGTGACCCTAATTAAAACGAACGCTGACGGAGAATGAAAAGCAGCAGAGCCAAACAGTTTGCAGAATTGAGATCAGCAGGAGTTGCTCCTCCTTATGAGGTGAGTTGAAGCAAATCTATTTTTTTATCTGAGCGAAAAAAAAGCGTGATACCCTCCCTTGGTATAATTTTCGAAATTTCAAGTCAGCGTTATTACCCACCAGTTAATCCGAGGATTCCGATATTCTGGATTTTGAGTAAGGCCAATAAGAGCTTGAACTGGTCGGAGTTTGATAAGAATCGAACAGAGATTTGATTTTTCAATGCTGCCGTTTGGCATGTTTTTTTTTAGCAAAAGTGACCCTAATTAAAACGAACGCTGACGGAGAATGAAAAGCAGCAGAGCCAAACGGTTTGCAGATTTGAGATCAGCAAGAGTTGCTCCTCCTTATGAGGTGAGCTGGAAGCAAATCTATTTTTTGATCTGAGCGAAAAAAAGCGTGATACCCTCTCTTGGTATATTTTTCGAAATTTCAAGTCAGCTTTATTACCCACCAGTTAATCCGAGGATTCCGATATTCTGGATTTTGAGTAAGGCCAATAAGAGCTTGAACTGGTCGGAGTTTGATAACAATCGAACAGAGATTTAATTTTTCAATGCTGCCGTTTGGCATGTTTTTTTTAGCAAAAGTGACCCTAATTAAAACGAACGCTGACGGAGAATGAAAAGCAGCAGAGCCAAACGGTTTGCAGATTTGAGATCAGCAGGAGTTGCTCCTCCTTATGAGGTGAGTTGGAAGCAAATCTATTTTTTGATCTGAGCGAAAAAAAAGCGTGATACCCTCCCTTGGTATATTTTTCGAAATTTCAAGTCAGCGTTATTACCCACCAGTTAATCCGAGGATTCCGATATTCTGGATTTCGAGTAAGGCCAATAAGAGCTTGAACTGGTCGGAGTTTGATAAGAATCGAACAGAGATTTGATTTTTCAATGCTGCCGTTTGGCATGTTTTTTTTAGCAAAAGTGACCCTAATTAAAACGAACGCTGACGGAGAATGAAAAGCAGCAGAGCCAAACGGTTTGCAGATTTGAGATCAGCAGGAGTTGCTCCTCCTTATGAGGTGAGTTGGAAGCAAATCTATTTTTTTATCTGAGCGAAAAAAAAGCGTGATACCCTCCCTTGGTATAATTTTCGAAATTTCAAGTCAGCGTTATTACCCACCAGTTAATCCGAGGATTCCGATATTCTGGATTTTGAGTAAGGCCAATAAGAGCTTGAACTGGTCGGAGTTTGATAAGAATCGAACAGAGATTTGATTTTTCAATGCTGCCGTTTGGCATGTTTTTTTTTAGCAAAAGTGACCCTAATTAAAACGAACGCTGACGGAGAATGAAAAGCAGCAGAGCCAAGCGGTTTGCAGATTTGAGATCAGCAGGAGTTGCTCCTCCTTATGAAGTGAGTTGGAAGCAAATCTATTTTTTGATCTGAGCGAAAAAAAAGCGTGATACCCTCCCTTGGTATAATTTTCGAAATTTCAAGTCAGCGTTATTACCCACCAGTTAATCCGAGGATTCCGATATTCTGGATTTTGAGTAAGGCCAATAAGAGCTTGAACTGGTCGGAGTTTGATAAGAATCGAACAGAGATTTAATTTTTCAATGCTGCCGTTTGGCATGTTTTTTTTTAGCAAATGTGACCCTAATTAAAACGAACGCTGACGGAGAATGAAAAGCAGCAGAGCCAAACGGTTTGCAGATTTGAGATCAGCAGGAGTTCCTCCTCCTTATGAGGTGAGTTGGAAGCAAATCTATTTTTTGATCTGAGCGAAAAAAAAGCGTGATACCCTCCCTTGGTATATTTTTCGAAATTTCAAGTCAGCGTCATTACCCACCAGTTAATCTGAGGATTCCGATATTCTGGATTTTGAGTAAGGCCAATAAGAGCTTGAACTGGTCGGAGTTTGATAAGAATCGAACAGAGATTTGATTTTTCAATGCTGCCGTTTGGCATGTTTTTTTTAGCAAAAGTGACCCTAATTAAAACGAACGCTGACGGAGAATGAAAAGCAGCAGAGCCAAACGGTTTGCAGATTTGAGATCAGCAGGAGTTGCTCCTCCTTATGAGGTGAGTTAGAAGCAAATCTATTTTTTGATCTGAGCGAAAAAAAAGCGTGATACCCTCCCTTGGTATATTTTTCGAAATTTCAAGTCAGCGTCATTACCCACCAGTTAATCCGAGGATTCCGATATTCTGGATTTTGAGTAAGGCCAATAAGAGCTTGAACTGGTCGGAGTTTGATAAGAATCGAACAGAGATTTGATTTTTCAATGCTGCCGTTTGGCATGTTTTTTTTTAGCAAAAGTGACCCTTATTAAAACGAACGCTGACGGAGAATGAAAAGCAGCAGAGCCAAACGGTTTCCAGATTTGAGATCAGCAGGAGTTGCTCCTTCTTATGAGGTGAGTTGGAAGCAAATCTATTTTTTGACCTGAGTGAAAAAAAAGCGTGATACCCTCCCTTGGTATATTTTTCGAAATTTCAAGTCAGCTTTGTTACCCACCAGTTAATCCGAGGATTCCGATATTCTGGATTTTGAGTAAGGCCAATAAGAGCTTGAACTGGTCGGAGTTTGATAAGAATCGAACAGAGATTTAATTTTTCAATGCTGCCGTTTGGCATGTTTTTTTTTAGCAAAAGTGACCCTAATTAAAACGAACGCTGACGGAGAATGAAAAGCAGCAGAGCCAAACGGTTTGCAGATTTGAGATCAGCAGGAGTTGCTCCTCCTTATGAGGTGAGTTGAAAGCAAATCTATTTTTTGATCTGAGCGAAAAAAAAGCGTGATACCCTCCCTTGGTATATTTTTCGAAATTTCAAGTCAGCGTTATTACCCACCAGTTAATCCGAGGATTCCGATATTCTGGATTTTGAGTAAGGCCAATAAGAGCTTGAACTGGTCGGAGTTTGATAAGAATCGAACAGAGATTTAATTTTTCAATGCTGCCGTTTGGCATGTTTTTTTTAGCAAAAGTGTCCCTAAATAAAACGAACGCTGACGGAGAATGAAAAGCAGCAGAGCCAAACGGTTTGCAGATTTGAGATCAGCAGGAGTTGCTCCTCCTTATGAGGTGAGTTGGAAGCAAATCTATTTTTTGATCTGAGCGAAAAAAAAGCGTGATACCCTCCCTTGGTATATTTTTCGAAATTTCAAGTCAGCGTTATTACCCACCAGTTAATCCGAGGATTCCGATATTCTGGATTTTGAGTAAGGCCAATAAGAGCTTGAACTGGTCGGAGTTTGATAAGAATCGAACAGAGATTTAATTTTTCAATGCTGCCGTTTGGCATGTTTTTTTTTAGCAAAAGTGACCCTTATTAAAACGAACGCTGACGGAGAATGAACAGCAGCAGAGCCAAATGGTTTGCAGATTTGAGATCAGCAGGAGTTGCTCCTCCTTATGAGGTGAGTTGGAAGCAAATCTATTTTTTGATCTGAGCGAAAAAAAAGCGTGATACCCTCCCTTGGTATATTTTTTGAAATTTTAAGTCAGCGTTATTACCCACCAGTTAATCCGAGGATTCCGATATTCTGGATTTTGAGTAAGGCCAATAAGAGCTTGAACTGGTCGGAGTTTGATAAGAATCGAACAGAGATTTAATTTTTCAATGCTGCCGTTTGGCATGTTTTTTTTTAGCAAAAGTGACCCTAATTAAATCGAACGCTGACGGAGAATGAAAAGCAGCAGAGCCAAACGGTTTGCAGATTTGAGATCAGCAGGAGTTGCTCCTCCTTATGAGGTGAGTTGGAAGCAAATCTATTTTTTGATCTGAGCGAAAAAAAAGCGTGATACCCGCCCTTGGTATATTTTTCGAAATTTCAAGTCAGCGTTATTACCCACCAGTTAATCCGAGGATTCCGATATTCTGGATTTTGAGTAAGGCCAATAAGAGCTTGATCTGGTCGGAGTTTGATAAGAATCGAACAGAGATTTAATTCAATGCTGCCGTTTGGCATGTTTTTTTTTAGCAAAAGTGACCCTAATTAAAACGAACGCTGACGGAGAATGAAAAGCAGCAGAGCCAAATGGTTTGCAGATTTGAGATCAGCAGGAGTTGCTCCTCCTTATGAGGTGAGTTGGAAGCAAATCTATTTTTTGATCTGAGCGAAAAAAAAGCGTGATACCCTCCCTTGGTATATTTTTCGAAATTTCAAGTCAGCGTCATTACCCACCAGTTAATCTGAGGATTCCGATATTCTGGATTTTGAGTAAGGCCAATAAGAGCTTGAACTGGTCGGAGTTTGATAAGAATCGAACAGAGATTTGATTTTTCAATGCTGCCGTTTGGCATGTTTTTTTTAGCAAAAGTGACCCTAATTAAAACGAACGCTGACGGAGAATGAAAAGCAGCAGAGCCAAACGGTTTGCAGATTTGAGATCAGCAGGAGTTGCTCCTCCTTATGAGGTGAGTTAGAAGCAAATCTATTTTTTGATCTGAGCGAAAAAAAAGCGTGATACCCTCCCTTGGTATATTTTTCGAAATTTCAAGTCAGCGTTATTACCCACCAGTTAATCCGAGGATTCCGATATTCTGGATTTTGAGTAAGGCCAATAAGAGCTTGAACTGGTCGGAGTTTGATAAGAATCGAACAGAGATTTGATTTTTCAATGCTGCCGTTTGGCATGTTTTTTTTTAGCAAAAGTGACCCTTATTAAAACGAACGCTGACGGAGAATGAAAAGCAGCAGAGCCAAACGGTTTCCAGATTTGAGATCAGCAGGAGTTGCTCCTTCTTATGAGGTGAGTTGGAAGCAAATCTATTTTTTGACCTGAGTGAAAAAAAAGCGTGATACCCTCCCTTGGTATATTTTTCGAAATTTCAAGTCAGCTTTGTTACCCACCAGTTAATCCGAGGATTCCGATATTCTGGATTTTGAGTAAGGCCAATAAGAGCTTGAACTGGTCGGAGTTTGATAAGAATCGAACAGAGATTTAATTTTTCAATGCTGCCGTTTGGCATGTTTTTTTTTAGCAAAAGTGACCCTAATTAAAACGAACGCTGACGGAGAATGAAAAGCAGCAGAGCCAAACGGTTTGCAGATTTGAGATCAGCAGGAGTTGCTCCTCCTTATGAGGTGAGTTGAAAGCAAATCTATTTTTTGATCTGAGCGAAAAAAAAGCGTGATACCCTCCCTTGGTATATTTTTCGAAATTTCAAGTCAGCGTTATTACCCACCAGTTAATCCGAGGATTCCGATATTCTGGATTTTGAGTAAGGCCAATAAGAGCTTGAACTGGTCGGAGTTTGATAAGAATCGAACAGAGATTTAATTTTTCAATGCTGCCGTTTGGCATGTTTTTTTTAGCAAAAGTGTCCCTAAATAAAACGAACGCTGACGGAGAATGAAAAGCAGCAGAGCCAAACGGTTTGCAGATTTGAGATCAGCAGGAGTTGCTCCTCCTTATGAGGTGAGTTGGAAGCAAATCTATTTTTTGATCTGAGCGAAAAAAAAGCGTGATACCCTCCCTTGGTATATTTTTCGAAATTTCAAGTCAGCGTTATTACCCACCAGTTAATCCGAGGATTCCGATATTCTGGATTTTGAGTAAGGCCAATAAGAGCTTGAACTGGTCGGAGTTTGATAAGAATCGAACAGAGATTTAATTTTTCAATGCTGCCGTTTGGCATGTTTTTTTTTAGCAAAAGTGACCCTTATTAAAACGAACGCTGACGGAGAATGAAAAGCAGCAGAGCCAAATGGTTTGCAGATTTGAGATCAGCAGGAGTTGCTCCTCCTTATGAGGTGAGTTGGAAGCAAATCTCTTTTTTGATCTGAGCGAAAAAAAAGCGTGATACCCTCCCTTGGTATATTTTTTGAAATTTTAAGTCAGCGTTATTACCCACCAGTTAATCCGAGGATTCCGATATTCTGGATTTTGAGTAAGGCCAATAAGAGCTTGAACTGGTCGGAGTTTGATAAGAATCGAACAGAGATTTAATTTTTCAATGCTGCCGTTTGGCATGTTTTTTTTTAGCAAAAGTGACCCTAATTAAATCGAACGCTGACGGAGAATGAAAAGCAGCAGAGCCAAACGGTTTGCAGATTTGAGATCAGCAGGAGTTGCTCCTCCTTATGAGGTGAGTTGGAAGCAAATCTATTTTTTGATCTGAGCGAAAAAAAAGCGTGATACCCGCCCTTGGTATATTTTTCGAAATTTCAAGTCAGCGTTATTACCCACCAGTTAATCCGAGGATTCCGATATTCTGGATTTTGAGTAAGGCCAATAAGAGCTTGATCTGGTCGGAGTTTGATAAGAATCGAACAGAGATTTAATTCAATGCTGCCGTTTGGCATGTTTTTTTTTAGCAAAAGTGACCCTAATTAAAACGAACGCTGACGGAGAATGAAAAGCAGCAGAGCCAAACGGTTTGCAGATTTGAGATCAGCAGGAGTTGCTCCTCCTTATGAGGTGAGTTGGAAGCAAATCTATTTTTTGATCTGAGCGAAAAAAAAGCGTGATACCCTCCCTTGGTATATTTTTCGAAATTTCAAGTCAGCGTTATTACCCACCAGTTAATCCGAGGATTCCGATATTCTGGATTTTGAGTAAGGCCAATAAGAGCTTGAACTGGTCGGAGTTTGATAAGAATCGAACAGAGATTTAATTTTTCAATGCTGCCGTTTGGCATGTTTTTTTTAGCAAAAGTGACCCTAATTAAAACGAACGCTGATGGAGAATGAAAAGCAGCAGAGCCAAATGGTTTGCAGATTTGAGATCAGCAGGAGTTGCTCCTCCTTATGAGGTGAGTTGGAAGCAAATCTATTTTTTGATCTGAGCGAAAAAAAAACGTGATACCCTCCCTTGGTATATTTTTCGAAATTTCAAGTCAGCGTTATTACCCGCCAGTTAATCCGAGGATTCCGATATTCTGGATTTTGAGTAAGGCCAATAAGAGCTTGAACTGGTCGGAGTTTGATAAGAATCGAACAGAGATTTGATTTTTCAATGCTGCCGTTTGGCATGTTTTTTTTTAGCAAAAGTGACCCTAATTAAAACGAACGCTGACGGAGAATGAAAAGCAGCAGAGCCAAACGGTTTGCAGATTTGAGATCAGCAGGAGTTGCTCCTCCTTATGAGGTGAGTTAGAAGCAAATCTATTTTTTGATCTGAGCGAAAAAAAAGCGTGATACCCTCCCTTGGTATATTTTTCGAAATTTCAAGTCAGCGTCATTACCCACCAGTTAATCCGAGGATTCCGATATTCTGGATTTTGAGTAAGGCCAATAAGAGCTTGAACTGGTCGGAGTTTGATAAGAATCGAACAGAGATTTGATTTTTCAATGCTGCCGTTTGGCATGTTTTTTTTTAGCAAAAGTGACCCTTATTAAAACGAACGCTGACGGAGAATGAAAAGCAGCAGAGCCAAACGGTTTCCAGATTTGAGATCAGCAGGAGTTGCTCCTTCTTATGAGGTGAGTTGGAAGCAAATCTATTTTTTGACCTGAGTGAAAAAAAAGCGTGATACCCTCCCTTGGTATATTTTTCGAAATTTCAAGTCAGCTTTGTTACCCACCAGTTAATCCGAGGATTCCGATATTCTGGATTTTGAGTAAGGCCAATAAGAGCTTGAACTGGTCGGAGTTTGATAAGAATCGAACAGAGATTTAATTTTTCAATGCTGCCGTTTGGCATGTTTTTTTTTAGCAAAAGTGACCCTAATTAAAACGAACGCTGACGGAGAATGAAAAGCAGCAGAGCCAAACGGTTTGCAGATTTGAGATCAGCAGGAGTTGCTCCTCCTTATGAGGTGAGTTGAAAGCAAATCTATTTTTTGATCTGAGCGAAAAAAAAGCGTGATACCCTCCCTTGGTATATTTTTCGAAATTTCAAGTCAGCGTTATTACCCACCAGTTAATCCGAGGATTCCGATATTCTGGATTTTGAGTAAGGCCAATAAGAGCTTGAACTGGTCGGAGTTTGATAAGAATCGAACAGAGATTTAATTTTTCAATGCTGCCGTTTGGCATGTTTTTTTTAGCAAAAGTGTCCCTAAATAAAACGAACGCTGACGGAGAATGAAAAGCAGCAGAGCCAAACGGTTTGCAGATTTGAGATCAGCAGGAGTTGCTCCTCCTTCTGAGGTGAGTTGGAAGCAAATCTATTTTTTGATCTGAGCGAAAAAAAAGCGTGATACCCTCCCTTGGTATATTTTTCGAAATTTCAAGTCAGCGTTATTACCCACCAGTTAATCCGAGGATTCCGATATTCTGGATTTTGAGTAAGGCCAATAAGAGCTTGAACTGGTCGGAGTTTGATAAGAATCGAACAGAGATTTAATTTTTCAATGCTGCCGTTTGGCATGTTTTTTTTTAGCAAAAGTGACCCTTATTAAAACGAACGCTGACGGAGAATGAAAAGCAGCAGAGCCAAATGGTTTGCAGATTTGAGATCAGCAGGAGTTGCTCCTCCTTATGAGGTGAGTTGGAAGCAAATCTATTTTTTGATCTGAGCGAAAAAAAAGCGTGATACCCTCCCTTGGTATATTTTTTGAAATTTTAAGTCAGCGTTATTACCCACCAGTTAATCCGAGGATTCCGATATTCTGGATTTTGAGTAAGGCCAATAAGAGCTTGAACTGGTCGGAGTTTGATAAGAATCGAACAGAGATTTAATTTTTCAATGCTGCCGTTTGGCATGTTTTTTTTTAGCAAAAGTGACCCTAATTAAATCGAACGCTGACGGAGAATGAAAAGCAGCAGAGCCAAACGGTTTGCAGATTTGAGATCAGCAGGAGTTGCTCCTCCTTATGAGGTGAGTTGGAAGCAAATCTATTTTTTGATCTGAGCGAAAAAAAAGCGTGATACCCGCCCTTGGTATATTTTTCGAAATTTCAAGTCAGCGTTATTACCCACCAGTTAATCCGAGGATTCCGATATTCTGGATTTTGAGTAAGGCCAATAAGAGCTTGATCTGGTCGGAGTTTGATAAGAATCGAACAGAGATTTAATTCAATGCTGCCGTTTGGCATGTTTTTTTTTAGCAAAAGTGACCCTAATTAAAACGAACGCTGACGGAGAATGAAAAGCAGCAGAGCCAAATGGTTTGCAGATTTGAGATCAGCAGGAGTTGCTCCTCCTTATGAGGTGAGTTGGAAGCAAATCTATTTTTTGATCTGAGCGAAAAAAAAGCGTGATACCCTCCCTTGGTATATTTTTCGAAATTTCAAGTCAGCGTCATTACCCACCAGTTAATCTGAGGATTCCGATATTCTGGATTTTGAGTAAGGCCAATAAGAGCTTGAACTGGTCGGAGTTTGATAAGAATCGAACAGAGATTTGATTTTTCAATGCTGCCGTTTGGCATGTTTTTTTTAGCAAAAGTGACCCTAATTAAAACGAACGCTGACGGAGAATGAAAAGCAGCAGAGCCAAACGGTTTGCAGATTTGAGATCAGCAGGAGTTGCTCCTCCTTATGAGGTGAGTTAGAAGCAAATCTATTTTTTGATCTGAGCGAAAAAAAAGCGTGATACCCTCCCTTGGTATATTTTTCGAAATTTCAAGTCAGCGTTATTACCCACCAGTTAATCCGAGGATTCCGATATTCTGGATTTTGAGTAAGGCCAATAAGAGCTTGAACTGGTCGGAGTTTGATAAGAATCGAACAGAGATTTGATTTTTCAATGCTGCCGTTTGGCATGTTTTTTTTTAGCAAAAGTGACCCTTATTAAAACGAACGCTGACGGAGAATGAAAAGCAGCAGAGCCAAACGGTTTCCAGATTTGAGATCAGCAGGAGTTGCTCCTTCTTATGAGGTGAGTTGGAAGCAAATCTATTTTTTGACCTGAGTGAAAAAAAAGCGTGATACCCTCCCTTGGTATATTTTTCGAAATTTCAAGTCAGCTTTGTTACCCACCAGTTAATCCGAGGATTCCGATATTCTGGATTTTGAGTAAGGCCAATAAGAGCTTGAACTGGTCGGAGTTTGATAAGAATCGAACAGAGATTTAATTTTTCAATGCTGCCGTTTGGCATGTTTTTTTTTAGCAAAATTGACCCTAATTAAAACGAACGCTGACGGAGAATGAAAAGCAGCAGAGCCAAACGGTTTGCAGATTTGAGATCAGCAGGAGTTGCTCCTCCTTATGAGGTGAGTTGAAAGCAAATCTATTTTTTGATCTGAGCGAAAAAAAAGCGTGATACCCTCCCTTGGTATATTTTTCGAAATTTCAAGTCAGCGTTATTACCCACCAGTTAATCCGAGGATTCCGATATTCTGGATTTTGAGTAAGGCCAATAAGAGCTTGAACTGGTCGGAGTTTGATAAGAATCGAACAGAGATTTAATTTTTCAATGCTGCCGTTTGGCATGTTTTTTTTAGCAAAAGTGTCCCTAAATAAAACGAACGCTGACGGAGAATGAAAAGCAGCAGAGCCAAACGGTTTGCAGATTTGAGATCAGCAGGAGTTGCTCCTCCTTATGAGGTGAGTTGGAAGCAAATCTATTTTTTGATCTGAGCGAAAAAAAAGCGTGATACCCTCCCTTGGTATATTTTTCGAAATTTCAAGTCAGCGTTATTACCCACCAGTTAATCCGAGGATTCCGATATTCTGGATTTTGAGTAAGGCCAATAAGAGCTTGAACTGGTCGGAGTTTGATAAGAATCGAACAGAGATTTAATTTTTCAATGCTGCCGTTTGGCATGTTTTTTTTTAGCAAAAGTGACCCTTATTAAAACGAACGCTGACGGAGAATGAAAAGCAGCAGAGCCAAATGGTTTGCAGATTTGAGATCAGCAGGAGTTGCTCCTCCTTATGAGGTGAGTTGGAAGCAAATCTATTTTTTGATCTGAGCGAAAAAAAAGCGTGATACCCTCCCTTGGTATATTTTTTGAAATTTTAAGTCAGCGTTATTACCCACCAGTTAATCCGAGGATTCCGATATTCTGGATTTTGAGTAAGGCCAATAAGAGCTTGAACTGGTCGGAGTTTGATAAGAATCGAACAGAGATTTAATTTTTCAATGCTGCCGTTTGGCATGTTTTTTTTTAGCAAAAGTGACCCTAATTAAATCGAACGCTGACGGAGAATGAAAAGCAGCAGAGCCAAACGGTTTGCAGATTTGAGATCAGCAGGAGTTGCTCCTCCTTATGAGGTGAGTTGGAAGCAAATCTATTTTTTGATCTGAGCGAAAAAAAAGCGTGATACCCGCCCTTGGTATATTTTTCGAAATTTCAAGTCAGCGTTATTACCCACCAGTTAATCCGAGGATTCCGATATTCTGGATTTTGAGTAAGGCCAATAAGAGCTTGATCTGGTCGGAGTTTGATAAGAATCGAACAGAGATTTAATTCAATGCTGCCGTTTGGCATGTTTTTTTTTAGCAAAAGTGACCCTAATTAAAACGAACGCTGACGGAGAATGAAAAGCAGCAGAGCCAAACGGTTTGCAGATTTGAGATCAGCAGGAGTTGCTCCTCCTTATGAGGTGAGTTGGAAGCAAATCTATTTTTTGATCTGAGCGAAAAAAAAGCGTGATACCCTCCCTTGGTATATTTTTCGAAATTTCAAGTCAGCGTTATTACCCACCAGTTAATCCGAGGATTCCGATATTCTGGATTTTGAGTAAGGCCAATAAGAGCTTGAACTGGTCGGAGTTTGATAAGAATCGAACAGAGATTTAATTTTTCAATGCTGCCGTTTGGCATGTTTTTTTTAGCAAAAGTGACCCTAATTAAAACGAACGCTGATGGAGAATGAAAAGCAGCAGAGCCAAATGGTTTGCAGATTTGAGATCAGCAGGAGTTGCTCCTCCTTATGAGGTGAGTTGGAAGCAAATCTATTTTTTGATCTGAGCGAAAAAAAAACGTGATACCCTCCCTTGGTATATTTTTCGAAATTTCAAGTCAGCGTTATTACCCGCCAGTTAATCCGAGGATTCCGATATTCTGGATTTTGAGTAAGGCCAATAAGAGCTTGAACTGGTCGGAGTTTGATAAGAATCGAACAGAGATTTGATTTTTCAATGCTGCCGTTTGGCATGTTTTTTTTTAGCAAAAGTGACCCTAATTAAAACGAACGCTGACGGAGAATGAAAAGCAGCAAAGCCAAACAGTTTGCAGAATTGAGATCAGCAGGAGTTGCTCCTCCTTATGAGGTGAGCTGGAAGCAAATCTATTTTTTGATCTGAGCGAAAAAAAGCGTGATACCCTCTCTTGGTATATTTTTCGAAATTTCAAGTCAGCTTTATTACCGACCAGATAATCCGAGGATTCCGATATTCTGGATTTTGAGTAAGGCCAATAAGAGCTTGAACTGGTCGGAGTTTGATAACAATCGAACAGAGATTTAATTTTTCAATGCTGCCGTTTGGCATGTTTTTTTTAGCAAAAGTGACCCTAATTAAAACGAACGCTGACGGAGAATGAAAAGCAGCAGAGCCAAACGGTTTGCAGATTTGAGATCAGCAGGAGTTGCTCCTCCTTATGAGGTGAGTTGGAAGCAAATCTATTTTTTGATCTGAGCGAAAAAAAAGCGTGATACCCTCCCTTGGTATATTTTTCGAAATTTCAAGTCAGCGTTATTACCCACCAGTTAATCCGAGGATTCCGATATTCTGGATTTCGAGTAAGGCCAATAAGAGCTTGAACTGGTCGGAGTTTGATAAGAATCGAACAGAGATTTGATTTTTCAATGCTGCCGTTTGGCATGTTTTTTTTAACAAAAGTGACCCTAATTAAAACGAACGCTGACGGAGAATGAAAAGCAGCAGAGCCAAACGGTTTGCAGATTTGAGATCAGCAGGAGTTGCTCCTCCTTATGAGGTGAGTTGGAAGCAAATCTATTTTTTTATCTGAGCGAAAAAAAAGCGTGATACCCTCCCTTGGTATAATTTTCGAAATTTCAAGTCAGCGTTATTACCCACCAGTTAATCCGAGGATTCCGATATTCTGGATTTTGAGTAAGGCCAATAAGAGCTTGAACTGGTCGGAGTTTGATAAGAATCGAACAGAGATTTGATTTTTCAATGCTGCCGTTTGGCATGTCTTTTTTTAGCAAAAGTGACCCTAATTAAAACGAACGCTGACGGAGAATGAAAAGCAGCAGAGCCAAGCGGTTTGCAGATTTGAGATCAGCAGGAGTTGCTCCTCCTTATGAAGTGAGTTGGAAGCAAATCTATTTTTTGATCTGAGCGAAAAAAAAGCGTGATACCCTCCCTTGGTATAATTTTCGAAATTTCAAGTCAGCGTTATTACCCACCAGTTAATCCGAGGATTCCGATATTCTGGATTTTGAGTAAGGCCAATAAGAGCTTGAACTGGTCGGAGTTTGATGAGAATCGAACAGAGATTTAATTTTTCAATGCTGCCGTTTGGCATGTTTTTTTTTAGCAAATGTGACCCTACTTAAAACGAACGCTGACGGAGAATGAAAAGCAGCAGAGCCAAACGGTTTGCAGATTTGAGATCAGCAGGAGTTCCTCCTCCTTATGAGGTGAGTTGGAAGCAAATCTATTTTTTGATCTGAGCGAAAAAAAAGCGTGATACCCTCCCTTGGTATATTTTTCGAAATTTCAAGTCAGCGTCATTACCCACCAGTTAATCTGAGGATTCCGATATTCTGGATTTTGAGTAAGGCCAATAAGAGCTTGAACTGGTCGGAGTTTGATAAGAATCGAACAGAGATTTGATTTTTCAATGCTGCCGTTTGGCATGTTTTTTTTAGCAAAAGTGACCCTAATTAAAACGAACGCTGACGGAGAATGAAAAGCAGCAGAGCCAAACGGTTTGCAGATTTGAGATCAGCAGGAGTTGCTCCTCCTTATGAGGTGAGTTAGAAGCAAATCTATTTTTTGATCTGAGCGAAAAAAAAGCGTGATACCCTCCCTTGGTATATTTTTCGAAATTTCAAGTCAGCGTTATTACCCACCAGTTAATCCGAGGATTCCGATATTCTGGATTTTGAGTAAGGCCAATAAGAGCTTGAACTGGTCGGAGTTTGATAAGAATCGAACAGAGATTTGATTTTTCAATGCTGCCGTTTGGCATGTTTTTTTTTAGCAAAAGTGACCCTTATTAAAACGAACGCTGACGGAGAATGAAAAGCAGCAGAGCCAAACGGTTTCCAGATTTGAGATCAGCAGGAGTTGCTCCTTCTTATGAGGTGAGTTGGAAGCAAATCTATTTTTTGACCTGAGTGAAAAAAAAGCGTGATACCCTCCCTTGGTATATTTTTCGAAATTTCAAGTCAGCTTTGTTACCCACCAGTTAATCCGAGGATTCCGATATTCTGGATTTTGAGTAAGGCCAATAAGAGCTTGAACTGGTCGGAGTTTGATAAGAATCGAACAGAGATTTAATTTTTCAATGCTGCCGTTTGGCATGTTTTTTTTTAGCAAAAGTGACCCTTATTAAAACGAACGCTGACGGAGAATGAAAAGCAGCAGAGCCAAACGGTTTGCAGATTTGAGATCAGCAGGAGTTGCTCCTCCTTATGAGGTGAGTTGAAAGCAAATCTATTTTTTGATCTGAGCGAAAAAAAAGCGTGATACCCTCCCTTGGTATATTTTTCGAAATTTCAAGTCAGCGTTATTACCCACCAGTTAATCCGAGGATTCCGATATTCTGGATTTTGAGTAAGGCCAATAAGAGCTTGAACTGGTCGGAGTTTGATAAGAATCGAACAGAGATTTAATTTTTCAATGCTGCCGTTTGGCATGTTTTTTTTAGCAAAAGTGTCCCTAAATAAAACGAACGCTGACGGAGAATGAAAAGCAGCAGAGCCAAACGGTTTGCAGATTTGAGATCAGCAGGAGTTGCTCCTCCTTATGAGGTGAGTTGGAAGCAAATCTATTTTTTGATCTGAGCGAAAAAAAAGCGTGATACCCTCCCTTGGTATATTTTTCGAAATTTCAAGTCAGCGTTATTACCCACCAGTTAATCCGAGGATTCCGATATTCTGGATTTTGAGTAAGGCCAATAAGAGCTTGAACTGGTCGGAGTTTGATAAGAATCGAACAGAGATTTAATTTTTCAATGCTGCCGTTTGGCATGTTTTTTTTTAGCAAAAGTGACCCTTATTAAAACGAACGCTGACGGAGAATGAAAAGCAGCAGAGCCAAATGGTTTGCAGATTTGAGATCAGCAGGAGTTGCTCCTCCTTATGAGGTGAGTTGGAAGCAAATCTATTTTTTGATCTGAGCGAAAAAAAAGCGTGATACCCTCCCTTGGTATATTTTTTGAAATTTTAAGTCAGCGTTATTACCCACCAGTTAATCCGAGGATTCCGATATTCTGGATTTTGAGTAAGGCCAATAAGAGCTTGAACTGGTCGGAGTTTGATAAGAATCGAACAGAGATTTAATTTTTCAATGCTGCCGTTTGGCATGTTTTTTTTTAGCAAAAGTGACCCTAATTAAATCGAACGCTGACGGAGAATGAAAAGCAGCAGAGCCAAACGGTTTGCAGATTTGAGATCAGCAGGAGTTGCTCCTCCTTATGAGGTGAGTTGGAAGCAAATCTATTTTTTGATCTGAGCGAAAAAAAAGCGTGATACCCGCCCTTGGTATATTTTTCGAAATTTCAAGTCAGCGTTATTACCCACCAGTTAATCCGAGGATTCCGATATTCTGGATTTTGAGTAAGGCCAATAAGAGCTTGAACTGGTCGGAGTTTGATAAGAATCGAACAGAGATTTAATTCAATGCTGCCGTTTGGCATGTTTTTTTTTAGCAAAAGTGACCCTAATTAAAACGAACGCTGACGGAGAATGAAAAGCAGCAGAGCCAAACGGTTTGCAGATTTGAGATCAGCAGGAGTTGCTCCTCCTTATGAGGTGAGTTGGAAGCAAATCTATTTTTTGATCTGAGCGAAAAAAAAGCGTGATACCCTCCCTTGGTATATTTTTCGAAATTTCAAGTCAGCGTTATTACCCACCAGTTAATCCGAGGATTCCGATATTCTGGATTTTGAGTAAGGCCAATAAGAGCTTGAACTGGTCGGAGTTTGATAAGAATCGAACAGAGATTTAATTTTTCAATGCTGCCGTTTGGCATGTTTTTTTTAGCAAAAGTGACCCTAATTAAAACGAACGCTGATGGAGAATGAAAAGCAGCAGAGCCAAATGGTTTGCAGATTTGAGATCAGCAGGAGTTGCTCCTCCTTATGAGGTGAGTTGGAAGCAAATCTATTTTTTGATCTGAGCGAAAAAAAAACGTGATACCCTCCCTTGGTATATTTTTCGAAATTTCAAGTCAGCGTTATTACCCGCCAGTTAATCCGAGGATTCCGATATTCTGGATTTTGAGTAAGGCCAATAAGAGCTTGAACTGGTCGGAGTTTGATAAGAATCGAACAGAGATTTGATTTTTCAATGCTGCCGTTTGGCATGTTTTTTTTTAGCAAAAGTGACCCTAATTAAAACGAACGCTGACGGAGAATGAAAAGCAGCAGAGCCAAACAGTTTGCAGAATTGAGATCAGCAGGAGTTGCTCCTCCTTATGAGGTGAGTTGAAGCAAATCTATTTTTTTATCTGAGCGAAAAAAAAGCGTGATACCCTCCCTTGGTATAATTTTCGAAATTTCAAGTCAGCGTTATTACCCACCAGTTAATCCGAGGATTCCGATATTCTGGATTTTGAGTAAGGCCAATAAGAGCTTGAACTGGTCGGAGTTTGATAAGAATCGAACAGAGATTTGATTTTTCAATGCTGCCGTTTGGCATGTTTTTTTTTAGCAAAAGTGACCCTAATTAAAACGAACGCTGACGGAGAATGAAAAGCAGCAGAGCCAAACGGTTTGCAGATTTGAGATCAGCAAGAGTTGCTCCTCCTTATGAGGTGAGCTGGAAGCAAATCTATTTTTTGATCTGAGCGAAAAAAAAGCGTGATACCCTCCCTTGGTATATTTTTCGAAATTTCAAGTCAGCGTTATTACCCACCAGTTAATCCGAGGATTCCGATATTCTGGATTTTGAGTAAGGCCAATAAGAGCTTGAACTGGTCGGAGTTTGATAAGAATCGAACAGAGATTTAATTTTTCAATGCTGCTGTTTGGCATGTTTTTTTTTAGCAAAAGTGACCCTAATTAAAACGAACGCTGACGGAGAATGAAAAGCAGCAGAGCCAAACGGTTTGCAGATTTGAGATCAGCAGGAGTTCCTCCTCCTTATGAGGTGAGTTGGAAGCAAATCTATTTTTTGATCTGAGCGAAAAAAAAGCGTGATACCCTCCCTTGGTATATTTTTCGAAATTTCAAGTCAGCGTCATTACCCACCAGTTAATCTGGGGATTCCGATATTCTGGATTTTGAGTAAGGCCAATAAGAGCTTGAACTGGTCGGAGTTTGATAAGAATCGAACAGAGATTTGATTTTTCAATGCTGCCGTTTGGCATGTTTTTTTTAGCAAAAGTGACCCTAATTAAAACGAACGCTGACGGAGAATGAAAAGCAGCAGAGCCAAATGGTTTCCAGATTTGAGATCAGCAGGAGTTGCTCCTTCTTATGAGGTGAGTTGGAAGCAAATCTATTTTTTGACCTGAGTGAAAAAAAAGCGTGATACCCTCCCTTGGTATATTTTTCGAAATTTCAAGTCAGCTTTGTTACCCACCAGTTAATCCGAGGATTCCGATATTCTGGATTTTGAGTAAGGCCAATAAGAGCTTGAACTGGTCGGAGTTTGATAAGAATCGAACAGAGATTTAATTTTTCAATGCTGCCGTTTGGCATGTTTTTTTTTAGCAAAAGTGACCCTAATTAAAACGAACGCTGACGGAGAATGAAAAGCAGCAGAGCCAAACGGTTTGCAGATTTGAGATCAGCAGGAGTTGCTCCTCCTTATGAGATGAGTTGAAAGCAAATCTATTTTTTGATCTGAGCGAAAAAAAAGCGTGATACCCTCCCTTGGTATATTTTTCGAAATTTCAAGTCAGCGTTATTACCCACCAGTTAATCCGAGGATTCCGATATTCTGGATTTTGAGTAAGGCCAATAAGAGCTTGAACTGGTCGGAGTTTGAAAAGAATCGAACAGAGATTTAATTTTTCAATGCTGCCGTTTGGCATGTTTTTTTTAGCAAAAGTGTCCCTAAATAAAACGAACGCTGACGGAGAATGAAAAGCAGCAGAGCCAAACGGTTTGCAGATTTGAGATCAGCAGGAGTTGCTCCTCCTTATGAGGTGAGTTGGAAGCAAATCTATTTTTTGATCTGAGCGAAAAACAAGCGTGATACCCTCCCTTGGTATATTTTTCGAAATTTCAAGTCAGCGTTATTACCCACCAGTTAATCCGAGGATTCCGATATTCTGGATTTTGAGTAAGGCCAATAAGAGCTTGAACTGGTCGGAGTTTGATAAGAATCGAACAGAGATTTAATTTTTCAATGCTGCCGTTTGGCATGTTTTTTTTTAGCAAAAGTGACCCTTATTAAAACGAACGCTGACGGAGAATGAAAAGCAGCAGAGCCAAATGGTTTGCAGATTTGAGATCAGCAGGAGTTGCTCCTCCTTATGAGGTGAGTTGGAAGCAAATCTATTTTTTGATCTGAGCGAAAAAAAAGCGTGATACCCTCCCTTGGTATATTTTTTGAAATTTCAAGTCAGCGTTATTACCCACCAGTTAATCCGAGGATTCCGATATTCTGGATTTTGAGTAAGGCCAATAAGAGCTTGAACTGGTCGGAGTTTGATAAGAATCGAACAGAGATTTAATTTTTCAATGCTGCCGTTTGGCATGTTTTTTTTTAGCAAAAGTGACCCTAATTAAATCGAACGCTGACGGAGAATGAAAAGCAGCAGAGCCAAACGGTTTGCAGATTTGAGATCAGCAGGAGTTGCTCCTCCTTATGAGGTGAGTTGGAAGCAAATCTATTTTTTGATCTGAGCGAAAAAAAAGCGTGATACCCGCCCTTGGTATATTTTTCGAAATTTCAAGTCAGCGTTATTACCCACCAGTTAATCCGAGGATTCCGATATTCTGGATTTTGAGTAAGGCCAATAAGAGCTTGAACTGGTCGGAGTTTGATAAGAATCGAACAGAGATTTAATTCAATGCTGCCGTTTGGCATGTTTTTTTTTAGCAAAAGTGACCCTAATTAAAACGAACGCTGACGGAGAATGAAAAGCAGCAGAGCCAAACGGTTTGCAGATTTGAGATCAGCAGGAGTTGCTCCTCCTTATGAGGTGAGTTGGAAGCAAATCTATTTTTTGATCTGAGCGAAAAAAAAGCGTGATACCCTCCCTTGGTATATTTTTCGAAATTTCAAGTCAGCGTTATTACCCACCAGTTAATCCGAGGATTCCGATATTCTGGATTTTGAGTAAGGCCAATAAGAGCTTGAACTGGTCGGAGTTTGATAAGAATCGAACAGAGATTTAATTTTTCAATGCTGCTGTTTGGCATGTTTTTTTTTAGCAAAAGTGACCCTAATTAAAACGAACGCTGACGGAGAATGAAAAGCAGCAGAGCCAAACGGTTTGCAGATTTGAGATCAGCAGGAGTTCCTCCTCCTTATGAGGTGAGTTGGAAGCAAATCTATTTTTTGATCTGAGCGAAAAAAAAGCGTGATACCCTCCCTTGGTATATTTTTCGAAATTTCAAGTCAGCGTCATTACCCACCAGTTAATCTGGGGATTCCGATATTCTGGATTTTGAGTAAGGCCAATAAGAGCTTGAACTGGTCGGAGTTTGATAAGAATCGAACAGAGATTTGATTTTTCAATGCTGCCGTTTGGCATGTTTTTTTTGAGCAAAAGTGACCCTAATTAAAACGAACGCTGACGGAGAATGAAAAGCAGCAGAGCCAAATGGTTTCCAGATTCGAGATCAGCAGGAGTTGCTCCTTCTTATGAGGTGAGTTGGAAGCAAATCTATTTTTTGACCTGAGTGAAAAAAAAGCGTGATACCCTCCCTTGGTATATTTTTCGAAATTTCAAGTCAGCTTTGTTACCCACCAGTTAATCCGAGGATTCCGATATTCTGGATTTTGAGTAAGGCCAATAAGAGCTTGAACTGGTCGGAGTTTGATAAGAATCGAACAGAGATTTAATTTTTCAATGCTGCCGTTTGGCATGTTTTTTTTTAGCAAAAGTGACCCTAATTAAAACGAACGCTGACGGAGAATGAAAAGCAGCAGAGCCAAACGGTTTGCAGATTTGAGATCAGCAGGAGTTGCTCCTCCTTATGAGATGAGTTGAAAGCAAATCTATTTTTTGATCTGAGCGAAAAAAAAGCGTGATACCCTCCCTTGGTATATTTTTCGAAATTTCAAGTCAGCGTTATTACCCACCAGTTAATCCGAGGATTCCGATATTCTGGATTTTGAGTAAGGCCAATAAGAGCTTGAACTGGTCGGAGTTTGAAAAGAATCGAACAGAGATTTAATTTTTCAATGCTGCCGTTTGGCATGTTTTTTTTAGCAAAAGTGTCCCTAAATAAAACGAACGCTGACGGAGAATGAAAAGCAGCAGAGCCAAACGGTTTGCAGATTTGAGATCAGCAGGAGTTGCTCCTCCTTATGAGGTGAGTTGGAAGCAAATCTATTTTTTGATCTGAGCGAAAAACAAGCGTGATACCCTCCCTTGGTATATTTTTCGAAATTTCAAGTCAGCGTTATTACCCACCAGTTAATCCGAGGATTCCGATATTCTGGATTTTGAGTAAGGCCAATAAGAGCTTGAACTGGTCGGAGTTTGATAAGAATCGAACAGAGATTTAATTTTTCAATGCTGCTGTTTGGCATGTTTTTTTTTAGCAAAAGTGACCCTAATTAAAACGAACGCTGACGGAGAATGAAAAGCAGCAGAGCCAAACGGTTTGCAGATTTGAGATCAGCAGGAGTTCCTCCTCCTTATGAGGTGAGTTGGAAGCAAATCTATTTTTTGATCTGAGCGAAAAAAAAGCGTGATACCCTCCCTTGGTATATTTTTCGAAATTTCAAGTCAGCGTCATTACCCACCAGTTAATCTGGGGATTCCGATATTCTGGATTTTGAGTAAGGCCAATAAGAGCTTGAACTGGTCGGAGTTTGATAAGAATCGAACAGAGATTTGATTTTTCAATGCTGCCGTTTGGCATGTTTTTTTTAGCAAAAGTGACCCTAATTAAAACGAACGCTGACGGAGAATGAAAAGCAGCAGAGCCAAATGGTTTCCAGATTTGAGATCAGCAGGAGTTGCTCCTTCTTATGAGGTGAGTTGGAAGCAAATCTATTTTTTGACCTGAGTGAAAAAAAAGCGTGATACCCTCCCTTGGTATATTTTTCGAAATTTCAAGTCAGCTTTGTTACCCACCAGTTAATCCGAGGATTCCGATATTCTGGATTTTGAGTAAGGCCAATAAGAGCTTGAACTGGTCGGAGTTTGATAAGAATCGAACAGAGATTTAATTTTTCAATGCTGCCGTTTGGCATGTTTTTTTTTAGCAAAAGTGACCCTAATTAAAACGAACGCTGACGGAGAATGAAAAGCAGCAGAGCCAAACGGTTTGCAGATTTGAGATCAGCAGGAGTTGCTCCTCCTTATGAGATGAGTTGAAAGCAAATCTATTTTTTGATCTGAGCGAAAAAAAAGCGTGATACCCTCCCTTGGTATATTTTTCGAAATTTCAAGTCAGCGTTATTACCCACCAGTTAATCCGAGGATTCCGATATTCTGGATTTTGAGTAAGGCCAATAAGAGCTTGAACTGGTCGGAGTTTGAAAAGAATCGAACAGAGATTTAATTTTTCAATGCTGCCGTTTGGCATGTTTTTTTTAGCAAAAGTGTCCCTAAATAAAACGAACGCTGACGGAGAATGAAAAGCAGCAGAGCCAAACGGTTTGCAGATTTGAGATCAGCAGGAGTTGCTCCTCCTTATGAGGTGAGTTGGAAGCAAATCTATTTTTTGATCTGAGCGAAAAACAAGCGTGATACCCTCCCTTGGTATATTTTTCGAAATTTCAAGTCAGCGTTATTACCCACCAGTTAATCCGAGGATTCCGATATTCTGGATTTTGAGTAAGGCCAATAAGAGCTTGAACTGGTCGGAGTTTGATAAGAATCGAACAGAGATTTAATTTTTCAATGCTGCCGTTTGGCATGTTTTTTTTTAGCAAAAGTGACCCTTATTAAAACGAACGCTGACGGAGAATGAAAAGCAGCAGAGCCAAATGGTTTGCAGATTTGAGATCAGCAGGAGTTGCTCCTCCTTATGAGGTGAGTTGGAAGCAAATCTATTTTTTGATCTGAGCGAAAAAAAAGCGTGATACCCTCCCTTGGTATATTTTTTGAAATTTCAAGTCAGCGTTATTACCCACCAGTTAATCCGAGGATTCCGATATTCTGGATTTTGAGTAAGGCCAATAAGAGCTTGAACTGGTCGGAGTTTGATAAGAATCGAACAGAGATTTAATTTTTCAATGCTGCCGTTTGGCATGTTTTTTTTTAGCAAAAGTGACCCTAATTAAATCGAACGCTGACGGAGAATGAAAAGCAGCAGAGCCAAACGGTTTGCAGATTTGAGATCAGCAGGAGTTGCTCCTCCTTATGAGGTGAGTTGGAAGCAAATCTATTTTTTGATCTGAGCGAAAAAAAAGCGTGATACCCGCCCTTGGTATATTTTTCGAAATTTCAAGTCAGCGTTATTACCCACCAGTTAATCCGAGGATTCCGATATTCTGGATTTTGAGTAAGGCCAATAAGAGCTTGAACTGGTCGGAGTTTGATAAGAATCGAACAGAGATTTAATTCAATGCTGCCGTTTGGCATGTTTTTTTTTAGCAAAAGTGACCCTAATTAAAACGAACGCTGACGGAGAATGAAAAGCAGCAGAGCCAAACGGTTTGCAGATTTGAGATCAGCAGGAGTTGCTCCTCCTTATGAGGTGAGTTGGAAGCAAATCTATTTTTTGATCTGAGCGAAAAAAAAGCGTGATACCCTCCCTTGGTATATTTTTCGAAATTTCAAGTCAGCGTTTTTACCCACCAGTTAATCCGAGGATTCCGATATTCTGGATTTTGAGTAAGGCCAATAAGAGCTTGAACTGGTCGGAGTTTGATAAGAATCGAACAGAGATTTAATTTTTCAATGCTGCTGTTTGGCATGTTTTTTTTTAGCAAAAGTGACCCTAATTAAAACGAACGCTGACGGAGAATGAAAAGCAGCAGAGCCAAACGGTTTGCAGATTTGAGATCAGCAGGAGTTCCTCCTCCTTATGAGGTGAGTTGGAAGCAAATCTATTTTTTGATCTGAGCGAAAAAAAAGCGTGATACCCTCCCTTGGTATATTTTTCGAAATTTCAAGTCAGCGTCATTACCCACCAGTTAATCTGGGGATTCCGATATTCTGGATTTTGAGTAAGGCCAATAAGAGCTTGAACTGGTCGGAGTTTGATAAGAATCGAACAGAGATTTGATTTTTCAATGCTGCCGTTTGGCATGTTTTTTTTGAGCAAAAGTGACCCTAATTAAAACGAACGCTGACGGAGAATGAAAAGCAGCAGAGCCAAATGGTTTCCAGATTCGAGATCAGCAGGAGTTGCTCCTTCTTATGAGGTGAGTTGGAAGCAAATCTATTTTTTGACCTGAGTGAAAAAAAAGCGTGATACCCTCCCTTGGTATATTTTTCGAAATTTCAAGTCAGCTTTGTTACCCACCAGTTAATCCGAGGATTCCGATATTCTGGATTTTGAGTAAGGCCAATAAGAGCTTGAACTGGTCGGAGTTTGATAAGAATCGAACAGAGATTTAATTTTTCAATGCTGCCGTTTGGCATGTTTTTTTTTAGCAAAAGTGACCCTAATTAAAACGAACGCTGACGGAGAATGAAAAGCAGCAGAGCCAAACGGTTTGCAGATTTGAGATCAGCAGGAGTTGCTCCTCCTTATGAGATGAGTTGAAAGCAAATCTATTTTTTGATCTGAGCGAAAAAAAAGCGTGATACCCTCCCTTGGTATATTTTTCGAAATTTCAAGTCAGCGTTATTACCCACCAGTTAATCCGAGGATTCCGATATTCTGGATTTTGAGTAAGGCCAATAAGAGCTTGAACTGGTCGGAGTTTGAAAAGAATCGAACAGAGATTTAATTTTTCAATGCTGCCGTTTGGCATGTTTTTTTTAGCAAAAGTGTCCCTAAATAAAACGAACGCTGACGGAGAATGAAAAGCAGCAGAGCCAAACGGTTTGCAGATTTGAGATCAGCAGGAGTTGCTCCTCCTTATGAGGTGAGTTGGAAGCAAATCTATTTTTTGATCTGAGCGAAAAACAAGCGTGATACCCTCCCTTGGTATATTTTTCGAAATTTCAAGTCAGCGTTATTACCCACCAGTTAATCCGAGGATTCCGATATTCTGGATTTTGAGTAAGGCCAATAAGAGCTTGAACTGGTCGGAGTTTGATAAGAATCGAACAGAGATTTAATTTTTCAATGCTGCCGTTTGGCATGTTTTTTTTTAGCAAAAGTGACCCTTATTAAAACGAACGCTGACGGAGAATGAAAAGCAGCAGAGCCAAACGGTTTGCAGATTTGAGATCAGCAGGAGTTGCTCCTCCTTATGAGGTGAGTTGGAAGCAAATCTATTTTTTGATCTGAGCGAAAAAAAAGCGTGATACCCTCCCTTGGTATATTTTTTGAAATTTCAAGTCAGCGTTATTACCCACCAGTTAATCCGAGGATTCCGATATTCTGGATTTTGAGTAAGGCCAATAAGAGCTTGAACTGGTCGGAGTTTGATAAGAATCGAACAGAGATTTAATTTTTCAATGCTGCCGTTTGGCATGTTTTTTTTTAGCAAAAGTGACCCTAATTAAATCGAACGCTGACGGAGAATGAAAAGCAGCAGAGCCAAACGGTTTGCAGATTTGAGATCAGCAGGAGTTGCTCCTCCTTATGAGGTGAGTTGGAAGCAAATCTATTTTTTGATCTGAGCGAAAAAAAAGCGTGATACCCGCCCTTGGTATATTTTTCGAAATTTCAAGTCAGCGTTATTACCCACCAGTTAATCCGAGGATTCCGATATTCTGGATTTTGAGTAAGGCCAATAAGAGCTTGAACTGGTCGGAGTTTGATAAGAATCGAACAGAGATTTAATTCAATGCTGCCGTTTGGCATGTTTTTTTTTAGCAAAAGTGACCCTAATTAAAACGAACGCTGACGGAGAATGAAAAGCAGCAGAGCCAAACGGTTTGCAGATTTGAGATCAGCAGGAGTTGCTCCTCCTTATGAGGTGAGTTGGAAGCAAATCTATTTTTTGATCTGAGCGAAAAAAAAGCGTGATACCCTCCCTTGGTATATTTTTCGAAATTTCAAGTCAGCGTTATTACCCACCAGTTAATCCGAGGATTCCGATATTCTGGATTTTGAGTAAGGCCAATAAGAGCTTGAACTGGTCGGAGTTTGATAAGAATCGAACAGAGATTTAATTTTTCAATGCTGCCGTTTGACATGTTTTTTTTAGCAAAAGTGTCCCTAAATAAAACGAACGCTGACGGAGAATGAAAAGCAGCAGAGCCAAACGGTTTGCAGATTTGAGATCAGCAGGAGTTGCTCCTCCTTATGAGGTGAGTTGGAAGCAAATCTATTTTTTGATCTGAGCGAAAAAAAAGCGTGATACCCTCCCTTGGTATATTTTTCGAAATTTAAAGTCAGCGTTATTACCCACCAGTTAATCCGAGGATTCCGATATTCTGGATTTGAGTAAGGCCAATAAGAGCTTGAACTGGTCGGAGTTTGATAAGAATCGAACAGAGATTTTATTTTTCAATGCTGCCGTTTGGCATGTTTTTTTTTAGCAATAGTGACCCTAATTAAAACGAACGCTGACGGAGAATGAAAAGCAGCAGAGCCAAACGGTTTGCAGATTTGAGATCAGCAGGTGTTGCTCCTCCTTTTGAGGTGAGTTGGAAGCAAATCTATTTTTTGATCTGAGCGAAAAAAAAGCGTGATACCCTCCCTTGGTATATTTTTTCGAAATTTCAAGTCAGCGTTATTACCCACCAGTTAATCCGAGGATGCCGATATTCTGGATTTGAGTAAGGCCAATAAGAGCTTGAACTGGTCGGAGTTTGATAAGAATCGAACAGAGATTTAATTTTTCGATGCTGCCGTTTGGCATGTTTTTTTTAGCAAAAGTGACCCTAATTAAAACGAACGCTGACGGAGAAAGAAAAGCAGCAGAGCCAAACGGTTTGCAGATTTGAGATCAGCAGGAGTTGCTCCTCCTTATGAGGTGAGTTGGAAGCAAATCTATATTTTTATCTGAGCGAAAAAAAAGCGTGATACCCTCCCTTGGTATCTTTTTTCGAAATTTAAAGTCAGCGTTATTACCCACCAGTTAATCAGAGGATTCCGATATTCTGGATTTTGAGTAAGGCCAATAAGAGCTTGAACTGGTCGGAGTTTGATTAGAATCGAACAGAGATTTAATTTTTCAATGCTGCCGTTTGGCATGTTTTTTTTTAGCAAAAGTGACCCTAATTAAAACGAACGCTGACGGAGAATGAAAAGCAGCAGAGCCAAACGGTTTGCAGATTTGAGATCAGCAGGAGTTGCTCCTCCTTATGAGGTGAGTTGGAAGCAAATCTATTTTTTGATCCGAGCGAAAAAAAAGCGTGATACCCTCCCTTGGTATATTTTTCGAAATTTCAAGTCAGCGTTATTACCCACCAGTTAATCCGAGGAATCCGATATTCTGGATTTTGAGTAAGGCCAATAAGAGCTTGAACTGGTCGGAGTTTGATAAGAATCAAACAGAGATTTAATTTTTCAATGCTGCCGTTTGGCATGTTTTTTTCTAGCAAAAGTGACCCTAATTAAATCGAACACTGACGGAGAAAGAAAAGCAGCAGAGCCAAACGGTTTGCAGATTTGAGATCAGCAGGAGTTGCTCTTCCTTATGAGGTGAGTTGGAAGCAAATCTATTTTTTGATCTGAGCGAAAAAAAAGCGTGATACCCTCCCTTGGTATATTGTTCGAAATTTCAAGTCAGCGTTATTACCCACCAGTTAATCCGAGTATTCCGATATTCTGGATTTGAGTAAGGCCAATAAGAGCTTGAACTGGTCGGAGTTTGATAAGAATCGAACAGAGATTTAATTTTTCAACGCTGCTGTTTGACATTTTTTTTTTTGCAAAAGTGACCCTAATTAAAACGAAGGCTGACGGAGAATGAAAAGCAGCAGAGCCAAACGGTTTGCAGATTTGAGATCAGCAGGAGTTGCTCCTCCTTATGAGGTGAGTTGGAAGCAAATCTATTTTTTGATCCGAGCGAAAAAAAAGCGTGATACCCTCCCTTGGTATATTTTTCGAAATTTCAAGTCAGCGTTATTACCCACCAGTTAATCCGAGGAATCCGATATTCTGGATTTTGAGTAAGGCCAATAAGAGCTTGAACTGGTCGGAGTTTGATAAGAATCAAACAGAGATTTAATTTTTCAATGCTGCCGTTTGGCATGTTTTTTTCTAGCAAAAGTGACCCTAATTAAATCGAACGCTGACGGAGAAAGAAAAGCAGCAGAGCCAAACGGTTTGCAGATTTGAGATCAGCAGGAGTTGCTCTTCCTTATGAGGTGAGTTGGAAGCAAATCTATTTTTTGATCTGAGCGAAAAAAAAGCGTGATACCCTCCCTTGGTATATTGTTCGAAATTTCAAGTCAGCGTTATTACCCACCAGTTAATCCGAGTATTCCGATATTCTGGATTTGAGTAAGGCCAATAAGAGCTTGAACTGGTCGGAGTTTGATAAGAATCGAACAGAGATTTAATTTTTCAACGCTGCTGTTTGGCATTTTTTTTTTTTGCAAAAGTGACCCTAATTAAAACGAAGGCTGACGGAGAAAGAAAAGCAGCAGAACCAAACGGTTGGCAGATTTTATATCAGCAGGAGCTGCTCCTCCTTATTAGGTGAGTTGGAAGCAAATCTATTTTTTGATCCGAGCGGAAAAAAAAGCGTGATACCCTCCCTTGGTATATTTTTCGAAATTTCAAGTCAGCGTTTTTACCCACCAGTTAATCCGAGGATTCTGATATTCTGGATTTTGAGTAAGGCCAATAAGAGCTTGAACTGGTCGGAGTTTGATAAGAATCGAACAGAGATTTAATTTTTCAATGCTGCCGCTTGGCATGTTTTTTTTTAGCAAAAGTGACCCTAATTAAAACGAACGCTGACGGAGAATAAAAGCAGCAGAGCCAAACGGTTTGCAGATTTGAGATCAGCAGAAGTTGCTTCTCCTTATGAGGTGAGTTGGAAGCAAATCTATTTTTTATCTGAGCGAAAAAAAAGCGTGATACCCTCCCTTGGTATATTTTTCGAAATTTCAAGTCAGCTTTATTACCCACCAGTTAATCCGAGGATTCCGATATTCTGGATTTTGAGTAAGGCCAATAAGAGCTTTAACTGGTCGGAGTTTGATAAGAATCGAACAGAGATTTAATTTTTCAATGCTGCCGTTTGGCATGTTTTTTTTTAGCAAAAGTGACCCTAATTAAAACGAACGCTGACGGACAATGAAAAGCAGCAGAGCAAAACGGTTTGCAGATTTGAGATCAGCAGGAGTTGCTCCTCCTTATGAGGTGAGTTGAAAGCAAATCTATTTTTCGATCTGAGCGAAAAAAAAGCGTGATACCCTCCCTTGGTATATTTTTCGAAATTTTAAGTCAGCTTTATTACCCACCAGTTAATCCGAGGAATCCAATATTCTGGATTTTGAGTAAGGCCAATAAGAGCTTGAACTGGTCGGAGTTTGATAAGAATCGAACAGAGATTTAATTTTTCAATGCTGCCATTCGGCATGTTTTTTTTTAGCAAAAGTGACCCTAATTAAAACGAACGCTGACGGAGAATGAAAAGCAGCAGAGCCAAACGATTTGCAGATTTGAGATCAGCAGGAGCTGCTCCTCCTTATGAGGTGAGTTGGAAGCAAATCTATTTTTTGATCCGAGCGAAAAAAAAGCGTGATACCCTCCCTTGGTATATTTTTCGAAATTTCAAGTCAGCGTTATTACCCACCAGTTAATCCGAGGATTCCGATATTCTGGATTTTGAGTAAGGCCAATAAGAGCTTGAACTGGTCGGAGTTTGATAAGAATCGAACAGAGATTTAATTTGTCAATGCTGCCGCTTGGCATGTTTTTTTTAGCAAAAGTGACCCCAATTAAAACGAACGCTGACGGAGAATAAAAGCAGCAGAGCCAAACGGTTTGCAGATTTGAGATCAGCAGGAGCTGCTCCTCCTTATGAGGTGAGTTGGAAGCAAATCTATTTTTTGATCCGAGCGAAAAAAAGACGTGATACCCTCCCTTGGTATATTTTTCGAAATTTCAAGTCAGCGTTATTACCCACCAGTTGATCCGAGGATTCCGATAATCTGGATTTTGAGTAAGGCCAATAAGAGCTTGAACTGGTCGGAGTTTGATAAAAATCGAACAGAGATTTAATTTTTTAATGCTGCCGTTTGGCATGTTTTTTTTAGCAAAAGTGACCCTAATTAAAACGAACGCTGACAGAGAATGAAAAGCAGCAGAGCCAAACGATTTGCAGATTTGAGATCAGCAGGAGCTGCTCCTCCTTATGAGGTGAGTTGGAAGCAAATCTATTTTTTGATCCGAGCGAAAAAAAAGCGTGATACCCTCCCTTGGTATATTTTTCGAAATTTCAAGTCAGCGTTATTACCCACCAGTTAATCCGAGGATTCCGATATTCTGGATTTTGAGTAAGGCCAATAAGAGCTTGAACTGGTCGGAGTTTGATAAGAATCGAACAGAGATTTAATTTGTCAATGCTGCCGCTTGGCATGTTTTTTTTAGCAAAAGTGACCCCAATTAAAACGAACGCTGACGGAGAATAAAAGCAGCAGAGCCAAACGGTTTGCAGATTTGAGATCAGCAGGAGCTGCTCCTCCTTATGAGGTGAGTTGGAAGCAAATCTATTTTTTGATCCGAGCGAAAAAAAAACGTGATACGCTCCCTTGGTATATTTTTCGAAATTTCAAGTCAGCGTTATTACCCACCAGTTGATCCGAGGATTCCGATAATCTGGATTTTGAGTAAGGCCAATAAGAGCTTGAACTGGTCGGAGTTTGATAAAAATCGAACAGAGATTTAATTTTTTAATGCTGCCGTTTGGCATGTTTTTTTTAGCAAAAGTGACCCTAATTAAAACGAACGCTGACGGAGAATGAAAAGCAGCAGAGCCAAACGGTTTGCAGATTTGAGATCAGCAGGAGTTGCTCCTCCTTATGAGGTGAGTTGGAAGCAAATCTATTTTTTGATCCGAGCGAAAAGAAAGCGTGATACCCTCCCTTGGTATATTTTTCGAAATTTCAAGTCAGCGTTATTACCCACCAGTTAATCCGAGGATTCCGATATTCTGGATTTTGAGTAAGGCCAATAAGAGCTTGAACTGGTCGGAGTTTGATAAGAATCGAACTGAGATTTAAGTTTTCAATGCTGCCGCTTGGCATGTTTTTTTAGCAATAGTGACCCCAATTAAAACGAACGCTGACGGAGAATAAAAGCAGCACAGCCCAACGGTGTGCAGATTTGAGATCAGCAGGAGCTGCTCCTCCTTATGAGGTGAGATGGAAGCAAATCTATTTTTTGATCCGAGCGAAAAAAAAGCGTGATACCCTTCCTTGGTATATTTTTCGAAATTTCAAGTCAGCGTTTTTACCCACCAGTTAATCCGAGGATTCTGATATTCTGGATTTTGAGTAAGGCCAATAAGAGCTTGAACTGGTCGGAGTTTGATAAGAATCGAACAGAGATTTAATTTTTCAATGCTGCCGCTTGGCATGTTTTTTTTTAGCAAAAGTGACCCTAATTAAAACGAACGCTGACGGAGAATAAAAGCAGCAGAGCCAAACGGTTTGCAGATTTGAGATCAGCAGAAGTTGCTTCTCCTTATGAGGTGAGTTGGAAGCAAATCTATTTTTTTATCTGAGCGAAAAAAAAGCGTGATACCCTCCCTTGGTATATTTTTCGAAATTTCAAGTCAGCGTTATTACCCACCAGTTAATCCGAGGATTCCGATATTCTGGATTTTGAGTAAGGCCAATCAGAGCTTGAACTGGTCGGAGTTTGATAAAAATCGAACAGAGATTTAATTTTTCAATGCTGCCGTTTGGCATGTTTTTTTTTAGCAAAAGTGACCCTAATTAAAATGAACGCTGACGGAGAATGAAAAGCAGCAGAGCCAAACGGTTTGAAGTTTGAAGTTCGTTAATTGCCTAAATTCTAATATCCATCCTGTGATAGATTGATAGCATCGAATGTACAGCACTCACATGGAAAAATAATAATAAAAGGAGTCTGAGCTGCATTAGTTAAAAAATTGCATATAAAATTCAAAAAAGGTATTTTGTCTTTTGGTTGTTCTACACTTGGATGGCCTATATTTATCTATTTTTGCTCTACGAGCAGATGTTCTGTTTGTGTTTATTTTAATACGAGAGTTCAAGGGGTGATTATCGTTGTCAGCTATTCTAGTGAAATGTTCACAGCAAGTGGTGTGCAGGGATGATGTGATGGGTGGCAGTGCTAGATGGTCCAGCCTCTGCTCGTAGTTGTCAGAGAATGGCAGCACAATCCGAGTAGCAGAGCGCTGGATCCTCTCGAGTCGTGTTTTATCAGTGTCTGATAATAGATTATACCATGCAGGGCAGGCGTAGGAGATTATAGACTTAATGTTAGCTATATAGAAGGTTCTGAGGCCATCACTATTTGAGATCAGCAGGAGTTGCTCCTCCTTATGAGGTGAGTTGGAAGCAAATCTATCTTTTGATCTGAGCAAAAAAAAAGCGTGATACCCTCCCTTGGTATATTTTTCGAAATTTCAAGTCAGCGTTATTACCCACCAGTTAATCCGAGGATTCCGATATTCTGGATTTTGAGATAGGCCAATAAGAGCTTGAACTGGTCGGAGTTTGATAAGAATCGAACAGAGATTTAATTTTTCAATGCTGCCGTTTGGCATGTTTTTTTTTAGCAAAAGTGACCCTAATTAAAACGAACGCTGACGGACTATGAAAAGCAGCAGAGCCAAACGGTTTGCAGATTTGAGATCAGCAGGAGTTGCTCCTCCTTATGAGGTGAGTTGAAAGCAAATCTATTTTTCGATCTGAGCGAAAAAAAAGCGTGATACCCTCCCTTGGTATATTTTTTGAAATTTCAAGTCAGCGTTATTACCCACCAGTTAATCCGAGGATTCCGATATTCTGGATTTTGAGTAAGGCCAATAAGAGCTTTAACTGGTCGGAGTTTGATAAGAATCGAACAGAGATTTAATATTTCAATGCTGCCGTTTGGCATGTTTTTTTTTAGCAAAAGTGACCCTAATTAAAACGAACGCTGACGGACAATGAAAAGCAGCAGAGCCAAACGGTTTGCAGATTTGAGATCAGCAGGAGTTGCTCCTCCTTATGAGGTGAGTTGAAAGCAAATCTATTTTTCGATCTGAGCGAAAAAAAAGCGTGATACCCTCCCTTGGTATATTTTTCGAAATTTTAAGTCAGCTTTATTACCCACCAGTTAATCCGAGGAATCCAATATTCTGGATTTTGAGTAAGGCCAATAAGAGCTTGAACTGGTCGGAGTTTGATAAGAATCGAACAGAGATTTAATTTTTCAATGCTGCCGTTTGGCATGTTTTTTTTTAGCAAAAGTGACCCTAATTAAAACGAACGCTGACGGAGAATGAAAAGCAGCAGAGCCAAACGGTTTGCAGATTTGAGATCAGCAGGAGTTGCTCCTCCTTATGAGGTGAGTTGGAAGCAAATCTATTTTTTGATCTGAGCGAAAAAAAAGCGTGTTACCCTCCCTTGGTATATTTTTCGAAATTTCAAGTCAGCTTTATTACCCACCAGTTAATCCGAGGATTCCGATATTCTGGATTTTGAGTAAGGCCAATAAGAGCTTTAACTGGTCGGAGTTTGATAAGAATCGAACAGAGATTTAATTTTTCAATGCTGCCGTTTGGCATGTTTTTTTTTAGCAAAAGTGACCATAATTAAAACGAACGCTGACGGACAATGAAAAGCAGCAGAGCCAAACGGTTTGCAGATTTGAGATCAGCAGGAGTTGCTCCTCCTTATGAGGTGAGTTGAAAGCAAATCTATTTTTCGATCTGAGCGAAAAAAAAGCGTGATACCCTCCCTTGGTATATTTTTCGAAATTTTAAGTCAGCTTTATTACCCACCAGTTAATCCGAGGAATCCAATATTCTGGATTTTGAGTAAGGCCAATAAGAGCTTGAACTGGTCGGAGTTTGATAAGAATCGAACAGAGATTTAATTTTTCAATGCTGCCGTTCGGCATGTTTTTTTTTAGCAAAAGTGACCCTAATTAAAACGAACGCTGACGGAGAATGAAAAGCAGCAGAGCCAAACGGTTTGCAGATTTGAGATCAGCAGGAGTTGCTCCTCCTTATGAGGTGAGTTGGAAGCAAATCTATTTTTTGATCTGAGCGAAAAAAAAGCGTGTTACCCTCCCTTGGTATATTTTTCGAAATTTCAAGTCAGCTTTATTACCCACCAGTTAATCCGAGGATTCCGATATTCTGGATTTTGAGTAAGGCCAATAAGAGCTTTAACTGGTCGGAGTTTGATAAGAATCGAACAGAGATTTAATTTTTCAATGCTGCCGTTTAGCATGTTTTTTTTTAGCAAAAGTGACCCTAATTAAAACGAACGCTGACGGACAATGAAAAGCAGCAGAGCCAAACGGTTTGCAGATTTGAGATCAGCAGGAGTTGCTCCTCCTTATGAGGTGAGTTGGAAGCAAATATATTTTTTGATCTGAGCAAAAAAAAAGCGTGATACCCTCCCTTGGTATATTTTTCGAAATTTCAAGTCAGCGTTTTTACCCACCAGTTAATCCGAGGATTCCGATATTCTGGATTTTGAGTAAGGCCAATAAGAGCTTGAACTGGTCGGAGTTTGATAAAAATCGAACAGAGATTTAATTCTTCAATGCTGCCGTTTGCCATGTTTTTTTTTAGCAAAAGTGACCCTAATTAAAACGAAAGCTGACGGAGAATGAAAAGCAGCAGAGCCAAACGGCTTGCAGATTTAAGATCAGCAGGAGTTGCTCCCCCTTATGAGGTTAGTTGGAAGCAAATCTATTTTTTGATCTGAGCGAAAAAAAAGCGTGATACCCTCCCTCCCTATGTATATTTTTCGAAATTTCAAGTCAGCGTTATTACCCACCAGTTAATCCGAGGAATCCAATATTCTGGATTTTGAGTAAGGCCAATAAGAGCTTGAACTGGTCGGAGTTTGATAAGAATCGAACAGAGATTTAATTTTTCAATGCTGCCGTTTGGCATGTTTTTTTTTAGCAAAAGTGACCCTAATTAAAACGAACGCTGACGGAGAATGAAAAGCAGCAGAGCCAAACGGTTTGCAGATTTGAGATCAGCAGGAGTTGCTCCTCCTTATGAGGTGAGTTGGAAGCAAATCTATTTTTTGATCTGAGCGAAAAAAAAGCGTGTTACCCTCCCTTGGTATATTTTTCGAAATTTCAAGTGAGCTTTATTACCCACCAGTTAATCCGAGGATTCCGATATTCTGGATTTTGAGTAAGGCCAATAAGAGCTTTAACTGGTCGGAGTTTGATAAGAATCGAACAGAGATTTAATTTTTCAATGCTGCCGTTTGGCATGTTTTTTTTTAGCAAAAGTGACCCTAATTAAAACGAACGCTGACGGACAATGAAAAGCAGCAGAGCCAAACGGTTTGCAGATTTGAGATCAGCAGGAGTTGCTCCTCCTTATGAGGTGAGTTGGAAGCAAATCTATTTTTTGATCTGAGCGAAAAAAAAGCGTGATACCCTCCCTTGGTATATTTTTCGAAATTTCAAGTCAGCGTTATTACCCAACAGTTAATCCGAGGATTCCGATATTCTGGATTTTGAGTAAGGCCAATAAGAGCTTGAACTGGTCGGAGTTTGATAAGAATCGAACAGAGATTTAATTTTTCAATGCTGCTGTTTGGCACGTTCTTTTTTAGCAAAAGTGACCCTAATTAAAACGAACGCTGACGGAGAATGAAAAGCAGCAGAGCCAAACGGTTTGCAGATTTGAGATCAGCAGGAGTTGCTCCTCCTTATGAGGTGAGTTGGAAGCAAATCTATTTTTTGATCTGAGCGAAAAAAAAGCGTGTTACCCTCCCTTGGTATATTTTTCGAAATTTCAAGTCAGCGTTATTACCCACCAGTTAATCCGAGGAATCCGATATTCTGGATTTTGAGTAAGGCCAATAAGAGCTTGAACTGGTCGGAGTTTGATAAGAATCGAACAGAGATTTAATTTTTCAATGCTGCCGTTTGGCATGTTTTTTTTTAGCAAAAGTGACCCTAATTAAAACGAACGCTGACGGAGAAAGAAAAGCAGCAGAGCCAAACGGTTTGCAGATTTGAGATCAGCAGGAGTTGCTCATCCTTATGAGGTGAGTTGGAAGCAAATCTATTTTTTGATCTGAGCGAAAAAAAAGCGTGTTACCCTCCCTTGGTATATTTTTCGAAATTTCAAGTCAGCGTTATTACCCACCAGTTAATCCGAGGAATCCGATATTCTGGATTTTGAGTAAGGCCAATAAGAGCTTGAACTGGTCGGAGTTTGATAAGAATCGAACAGAGATTTAATTTTTCAATGCTGCCGTTTGGCATGTTTTTTTTTAGCAAAAGTGACCCTAATTAAAACGAACGCTGACGGACAATGAAAAGCAGCAGAGCCAAGCAGTTTGCAGATTTGAGATCAGCAGGAGTTGCTCTTCCTTACGAGGTGAGTTGGAAGCGAATATATTTTTTGATCCGAGCGAAACAAAAGCGTGATGCCCTCCCTTGGTATATTTTTCGACATTTCAAGTCAGCGTTATTACCCAACAGTTAATCCGAGGATTCCGATATTCTGGATTTTGAGTAAGGCCAATAAGAGCTTGAACTGGTCGGAGTTTGATAAGAATCGAACAGAGATTTAATTTTTCAATGCTGCCGTTTGGCATGTTTTTTTTAGCAAAAGTGACCCTAATTAAAACGAACGCTGACGGAGAATAAAAAGCAGCAGAGCCAAACGGTTTGCAGATTTGAGATCAGCAGGAGTTGCTCCTTCTTATGAGGTGAGTTGGAAGCAAATCTATTTTTTGATCTGAGCAAAAAAAAAGCGTGATACCCTCCCTTGGTATATTTTTCGAAATTTCAAGTCAGCGTTATTACCCACCAGTTAATCCGAGGATTCCGATATTCTGGATTTTGAGTAAGGCCAATAAGAGCTTGAACTGGTCGGAGTTTGATAAAAATCGAACAGAGATTTAATTTTTCAATGCTGCCGTTTGCCATGTTTTTTTTTAGCCAAAGTGACCCTAATTAAAACGAAAGCTGACGGAGAATGAAAAGCAGCAGAGCCAAACGGTTTGCAGATTTGAGATCAGCAGGAGTTGCTCCCCCTTATGAGGTTAGTTGGAAGCAACTCTATTTTTTGATCTGAGCGAAAAAAAAGCGTGATACCCTCCCTTGGTATATTTTTCGAAATTTCAAGTCAGCGTTATTACCCACCAGTTAATCCGAGGATCCCGATATTCTGGATTTTCAGTAAGGCCAATAAGAGCTTGAACTGGTCGGAGTTTGATCAGACTCGAACAGAGATTTAATTTTTCAATGCTGCCGTTTGGCATGTTTTTTTTAGCAAAAGTGACCCTAATTAAAACGAACGCTGACGGAGAATGAAAGGCAGCAGAGCCAAACGGTTTGCAGATTTGAGATCAGCAGGAGTTGCTCCTCCTTATGAGGTGGGTTGGAAGCAAATCTATTTTTTTATCTGAGCGAAAAAAAGCGTGATACCCTCCCTTGGTATATTTTTCGAAATTTCAAGTCAGCGTTATTACCCACCAGTTAATCCGAGGATTCCGATATTCTGGATTTTGAGTAAGGCCAATAAGAGCTTGAACTGGTCGGAGTTTGATAAGAACCGAACAGAGATTTAATTTTTCAATGCTGCCGTTTGGCATGTTTTTTTTTTGCAAAAGTGACCCTAATTAAAACGAACGCTGACGGAGAATGAAAAGCAGCAGAGCCAAACGGTTTGCAGATTTGAGATCAGCAGGAGTTGCTCCTCCTTATGAGGTGAGTTGGAAGCGAATCTATTTTTTTATCTGAGCGAAAAAAAGCGTGATACCCTCCCTTGGTATATTTTTCGAAATTTCAAGTCAGCGTTATTACCCACCAGTTAATCCGAGGATTCCGATATTCTGGATTTTGAGTAAGGCCAATAAGAGCTTGAACTGGTCGGAGTTTGATAAGAACCGAACAGAGATTTAATTTTTCAATGCTGCCGTTTGGCATGTTTTTTTTTTGCAAAAGTGACCCTAATTAAAACGAACGCTGACGGAGAATGAAAAGCAGCAGAGCCAAACGGTTTGCAGATTTGAGATCAGCAGGTGTTGCTCCTCCTTATGAGGTGAGTTGGAAGCAAATCTATTTTTTGATCTGAGCGAAAAAAAAGCGTGATACCCTCCCTTGGTATATTTTTTCGAAATTCCAAGTCAGCGTTATTACCCACCAGTTAATCCGAGGATTCCGATATTCTGGATTTTGAGTAAGGCCAATAAGAGCTTGAACTGGTCGGAGCTTGATAAAAATCGAACAGAGATTTAATTTTTCAATGCTGCCGTTTGGCATTTTTTTTTTTAGCAAAAGTGACCCCAATTAAAACGAACGCTGACAGAGAATGAAAAGCAGCAGAGCCAAACGGTTTGCAGATTTGAGATCAGCAGGAGTTGCTCCTCCTTATGAGGTGAGTTGGAAGCAAATCTATTTTTTGATCTGAGCGAAAAAAAAGCGTGATACCCTCCCTTGGTATATTTTTCGAAATTTCAAGTCAGCGTTATTACCCACCAGTTAATCCGAGGATTCCGATATTCTGGATTTTGAGTAAGGCCAATCAGAGCTTGAACTGGTCGGAGTTTGATAAAAATCGAACAGAGATTTAATTTTTCAATGCTGCCGTTTGGCATGTTTTTTTTTAGCAAAAGTGACCCTAATTAAAATGAACGCTGACGGAGAATGAAAAGCAGCAGAGCCAAACGGTTTGAAGTTTGAAGTTCGTTAATTGCCTAAATTCTAATATCCATCCTGTGATAGATTGATAGCATCGAATGTACAGCACTCACATGGAAAAATAATAATAAAAGGAGTCTGAGCTGCATTAGTTAAAAAATTGCATATAAAATTCAAAAAAGGTATTTTGTCTTTTGGTTGTTCTACACTTGGATGGCCTATATTTATCTATTTTTGCTCTACGAGCAGATGTTCTGTTTGTGTTTATTTTAATACGAGAGTTCAAGGGGTGATTATCGTTGTCAGCTATTCTAGTGAAATGTTCACAGCAAGTGGTGTGCAGGAATGATGTGATGGGTGGCAGTGCTAGATGGTCCAGCCTCTGCTCGTAGTTGTCAGAGAATGGCAGCACAATCCGAGTAGCAGAGCGCTGGATCCTCTCGAGTCGTGTTTAATCGGTGTCTGATAATAGATTATACCATGCAGGGCAGGCGTAGGAGATTATAGACTTAATGTTAGCTATATAGAAGGTTCTGAGGCCATCACTATTTGAGATCAGCAGGAGTTGCTCCCCCTTATGAGGTGAGTTGGAAGCAAATCTATTTTTTGATCTGAGCAAAAAAAAAGCGTGATACCCTCCCTCGGTATATATTTCATATTTCAAGTCAGCGTTATTACCCACCAGTTAATCCGAGGATTCCGATATTCTGGATTTTGAGTAAGGCCAATAGGAGCTTGAACTGGTCGGAGTTTGATAAAAATCGAACAGAGATTTAATTCTTCAATGCTGCCGTTTGCCATGTTTTTTTTTAGCAAAAGTGACCCTAATTAAAACGAAAGCTGACGGAGAATGAAAAGCAGCAGAGCCAAACAGCTTGCAGATTTAAGATCAGCAGGAGTTGCTCCCCCTTATGAGGTTAGTTGGAAGCAAATCTATTTTTTGATCTGAGCGAAAAAAAAGCGTGATACCCTCCCTCCCTATGTATATTTTTCGAAATTTCAAGTCAGCGTTATTACCCACCAGTTAATCCGAGGATTCCGATATTCTGGATTTTGAGTGAGGCCAATAAGAGCTTGAACTGGTCGGAGTTTGATAAGAATCGAACAGAGATTTAATTTTTCAATGCTGCCGTTTGGCATGTTTTTTTTTAGCAAAAGTGACCCTAATTAAAACGAACGCTGACGGACAATGAAAAGCAGCAGAGCCAAACGGTTTGCAGATTTGAGATCAGCAGGAGTTGCTCCTCCTTATGAGGTGAGTTGAAAGCAAATCTATTTTTCGATCTGAGCGAAAAAAAAGTGTGATACCCTCCCTTGGTATATTTTTTGAAATTTCAAGTCAGCGTTATTACCCACCAGTTAATCCGAGGATTCCGATATTCTGGATTTTGAGTAAGGCCAATAAGAGCTTTAACTGGTCGGAGTTTGATAAGAATCGAACAGAGGTTTAATTTTTCAATGCTGCCGTTTGGCATGTTTTTTTTTAGCAAAAGTGACCCTAATTAAAACGAACGCTGACGGACAATGAAAAGCAGCAGAGCCAAACGGTTTGCAGATTTGAGATCAGCAGGAGTTGCTCCTCCTTATCAGGTGAGTTGAAAGCAAATCTATTTTTCGATCTGAGCGAAAAAAAAGCGTGATACCCTCCCTTGGTATATTTTTCGAAATTTCAAGTCAGCGTTATTACCCACCAGTTAATCCGAGGATTCCGATATTCTGGATTTTGAGTGAGGCCAATAAGAGCTTGAACTGGTCGGAGTTTGATAAGAATCGAACAGAGATTTAATTTTTCAATGCTGCCGTTTGGCATGTTTTTTTTTAGCAAAAGTGACCCTAATTAAAACGAACGCTGACGGACAATGAAAAGCAGCAGAGCCAAACGGTTTGCAGATTTGAGATCAGCAGGAGTTGCTCCTCCTTATGAGGTGAGTTGAAAGCAAATCTATTTTTTGATCTGAGCAAAAAAAAAGCGTGTTACCCTCCCTTGGTATATTTTTCGAAATTTCAAGTCAGCGTTATTACCCACCAGTTAATCCGAGGATTCCGATATTCTGGATTTTGAGTAAGGCCAATAAGAGCTTTAACTGGTCGGAGTTTGATAAGAATCGAACAGAGATTTAATTTTTCAATGCTGCCGTTTGGCATGTTTTTTTTTGGCAAAAGTGACCCTAATTAAAACGAACGCTGACGGACAATGAAAAGCAGCAGAGCCAAACGGTTTGCAGATTTGAGATCAGCAGGAGTTGCTCCTCCTTATGAGGTGAGTTGGAAGCAAATCTATTTTTTGATCTGAGCGAAAAAAAAGCGTGATACCCTCCCTTGGTATATTTTTCGAAATTTCAAGTCAGCGTTATTACCCACCAGTTAATCCGAGGATTCCGATATTCTGGATTTTGAGTAAGGCCAATAAGAGCTTTAACTGGTCGGAGTTTGATAAGAATCGAACAGAGATTTAATTTTTCAATGCTGCCGTTTGGCATGTTTTTTTTTGGCAAAAGTGACCCTAATTAAAACGAACGCTGACGGACAATGAAAAGCAGCAGAGCCAAACGGTTTGCAGATTTGAGATCAGCAGGAGTTGCTCCTCCTTATGAGGTGAGTTGGAAGCAAATCTATTTTTTGATCTGAGCGAAAAAAAAGCGTGATACCCTCCCTTGGTATATTTTTCGAAATTTCAAGTCAGCGTTATTACCCACCAGTTAATCCGAGGATTCCGATATTCTGGATTTTGAGTAAGGTCAATAAGAGCTTGAACTGGTCGGAGTTTGATAAGAATCCAACAGAGATTTAATTTTTCAATGCTGTCGTTTGGCATGTTTTTTTTTAGCAAAAGTGACCCTAATTAATGTGGACACTGACGGAGAATGAAAAGCCGCAGAGCCAATGGTCGGAATTTGATAAAGACTGAACAGAGTTTTCATTTTTTGGTGCTGCCATACGGCATGTTTTCTTTAGCAAAAGTTACCCTAATTAAAGCGAACACCGACGGAGAATGAAAAGCCGCAGAGCCAAAAGGTTTCCGGATTTGAGAAAAGCAGGAGTTGCTCCTCCTCATGAGGTGAGTTAGGAGCAACTCTATTTTTTGATCCGAGAGAAATGTATTGGTATTATTTGGCAAATTTCAAGTCAGCCTAATTACCCCCTATATTATTCCAGGGATTCCACTATTCTGGATTTTGAGTAAGGCCAATAAGAGCTTGAAATGGTCGGAGTTTGATAAAAATTCAACAGAGATTTAATTTTTCAATGCTGTCGTTTGGCATGTTTTATTTTAGCAAAAGTGCCCCTAATTAAAATGGACGCTGACAAAGAATGAAAAGTCGCAGAGCCAAACGCTTTGCAGATTCGAGATAAGCAGGAGTTTCTCCTCCTCATGAGGTGGGTTAGAAGCAAATCTATTTTTTGATCCGAGCGAAGAAAAAGCGTGATACCCACCCTTGGTATTATTTTGCAAATTTCAAGTCAGCTTATTTACCCCCCTTTTTATCCGAGGATTCCAATATTCTGGATTTTGAATGACGCCGATAAGAGCTTGAACTGGTCTCAGTTTGATAAAGATTGAACAGAGTTTTCATTATTTAATGTTGCCGTACGGCATGGTTTTGTTTTAGGAAAAGTGACCCTAATTAACCCGGACCCTGACGGAGAATGAAACGCCGCAGAGCCAAAAGTTTTCCAGATTCGAGATAAACAGGTGTTGCTCCTCCTCATGAGGTGAGTTAGAAGCAAATCTATTTTTTGATCCAAGCGAAAAAAAGCGTGATACCCGCCCTTGGTATTATTTTGCAAATTTCAAGTCAGCTTAATTACCCCTCTATAAATCCGAGGATTCCACTATTCTGGATTTTGAATAAGGCCGATAAGATCTTGAACTGGTCCAAGTTTGAGAAAGATTCAACAGAGTTTTCATTTTTTAATGCTGCCGTGTGGCACGGTTTTTTTAGCAAAAGTGACCCTAATTAAAACGGACGCTGAAGGAGAATGAAAAGCCGCAGAGCCAAGCGGTTTGCAGGTCCGAGATGAGTAGGAGTTGCTCCTCCTCATGAGGTGAGTTAAAAGCAAATTTACCCAACACAGCGATAAAAAAATTTTGGGCAACTTCTGCTCATTTAAGGCACCCTGTTTTTTTTGTCAGCTTTTTTAATCGTTTGGCAAATTTTTGTGAGCATTTTGGAAAAATTAGGTTCGCAAGTCTGGAAATAGCAGCAGAATATTGTCATCAATCAGAAGTAAAGCTATTTATATGTGTTGTCGACTCCTGTTTTTGTATGTTTTTGTGTCTGTCCATGGCGGTGACCATCTGGCAGGTTACAGCTACAAATTCTTGTTTTATGATTCGCTGGAAACTCTAGACTTTAAATAAATATCAAAACCTGCTGGAACTCATCCGTAGAGCCCTAAATTACTCTCTAGGCTTCTGCTCCGAACCCCGTTGGCATACAGCCCCCCCCCCAAACCCCCCAGCTGCTTGTGCTCAGGCGCTTCGCGCCCTGGAGGCATTGCTCCTTGGCACAGTGTCGCCAAAACTCAGACTTTTTAACTTCTCAATGTTGGCAACCCTTCCAAAAGCATTGCAACAAAACAGTCCCAAAGGGCAGGTTGACAAATAAAAAATGGCTCTTGTAATGACAAAGATCAGGCTGTTGCAGCATTTTATTAACTGAAGGTAGTGAAAAGGTGGAATAGTTCCTCTTCATAAAATGGAATTTAAGAAGGTGAATTAACTGAGTTGTATTGCAAAAGCTGAAATCATAAGCCACTGACAAGTATGTCTCATTAATATTCTTACAAGTACAACCGACACACTCAGCTTCATAGTCCTAGTCTGGCTGAATTATAATGAATGGAAAAACAGTGTAAGTTGGTTAATTCAGACTTGACAATTCAAAACTCCTGTTAATTCCGACAAGGTAATTCGGTGCAAGATCTTAATGCATTCTAATGTCACCTAATTCAAACTCTGCTTAATTCGTGGTCCCCAGAGGTTTGAACTGCAATGTAAACCTAACTTGTTCCACATCCAGTGATGGCGCAGAACAGTGAGTATGTGAAGCTCTAGAAATCCCGACTTTTATACTCTTTATGGTACTTGAATATTGAATCCTATATATGTTTCAGAATGTACTGATGAGGCCTCTAAGCAGACACTATACTGTCTAACATGAGTGAATATTACATGTGGGAATATTCAGGAACATAGCAATGTCAATTGTTTTAATGATATGCTAATAAGATAAGAATGTCTAACAACTGATAATATGAGATCCAAGTAAACCACTCAGCCTTACTCGCTAACCAACTGCTAGGTACTGAGTACAGGTGACCTGAGTGTTTCTTAGCAGCCAAAGCGTAAATATCGACAAGTGAAAATTTAGGTGAAGGCATGCAGTTTGTTTTACACAATGCTTAATTTGTCAATCACTTTTATGAGCTCCAATTAAACAGTGCACCACAAATATCCTTCCACTCATCACCCACTACCTGGTACTGAATGCTGTTGACATGATTAGATAAGATCTAGATTAAGCCAGAGAGGACGGGATATACCCTCCCTGATTAAACATAAGTACACAAAGAGAATGGAAAAAATAGGAAGTTGTCTTCCTTTTAATCGGGGTAACACAAACACTTAATTTTGAAAGTGATATAAATCAAAAAATTATTCTTCTCAGCCAACATATGCCAAATCAAACCGTGCATCATCCTGTCCAAATAATCAACTCAGCTTATTGAGCAAAATACTTACATAAAAAGGATTCAGAACAGCTTTAATCTGGCCTGATATCTGCGTTTGCCATGCTAATTGTTTGAAAATCTTTCATCCACAACTCATCACTGTCACTTGAGCGCAAATTTACATTCTGCAAATCAAACCAGTGTGAGATCAAATGAGAATATATTTTCAAACAATAGAATTTGAAACATATGAAGGCAAAGTAAGCACTTCTAAAACAATGAGGTCAAGACTATTATAGAGGCCATACATTAGCAGTGGATATTTAATTGAGTATTGAACTATTGAATTATTCGAACCATTGATAGAACATTGATTGTTGAAATTTTACATGAACTAAAATAAAAAAACGGCTTTTTGTGTTACTGCAAGCTGTAGACTGCCCTATGCTGTAAATATAAGCTTTGTACTGCACTCAATGTATTCTGATAACCCAGGCGGGTCTTTCAATTAGAAACAGCCAAAATCACAATCTGATCGCTCACTCACTGAGTGAGTTAGACTTGCTAGGGGTCTCGCTTTTAGATCGCTCACTCTTTGATGGAGCTATATAGATTCTGAGTGAGCGATCTGAGAACGAATTCGTCTAATTGAAACACCAAGTGAGCGATAATTTGGAGCGATGTGATAGTGATAATCTGCTTTAGTAAAGCATCACTCTTTCTAATTGAAAGACCCCCCACTTTAGTAGTGTTAAGCATCAGTTGCATTCACATCTCAGCTCATGTAACCCGCTGAGCAGTAAGTAACAATTTACTCATTCTCATTCTCACTCGAAATTTTCTTGTTTATCAAGTACATAACAATTTTGCTGCATTGGATTGTAATTGTGACGGCACTTAACCAGTGTGCCAATCACCAGTGGTGAAGATAAGACAATATATGTGCATAACTAAACTGTATTTTCTCTCTCAGTTAATACCAACTAAACAAGTTAAAAACCATCTCTTTATATAGCAAACAAAAGGATATGAAAATAGGATATCATGTGATGTCCATTAAATTATAAAAAGCAGGCAATAGTAAAGCGATTAATAATTAGTTCGCACCCAACAGAGACGGCAAAGCACGACCACACACACCAGGATACAGTCCATTAGTTAATTATTGTTTATTGTTATTAATGTGTATTTGAATATAATTATTTCTGCCACTGGAAGTGAAATAGGAAAGTATTATTAATATGGCATTCCCAGTGACAGCCAGATGGTTCTTTGTGACAACCTGATACGTGATAGGTGATGGCTGTCACACCTCCCCTAATTAGATATTTCCTCCGTTCTTCAGATTGTTGCTGTCTTCTATTGTTTGTATGTAGGTCTATATGTATCTGTGTTGATGAAGTTTTTAGTTGTTAAAGTTTTTTGTTGTTGAGTATCTTGGGTACTTCTTTTTATTGAGTACTGGTAGTTGACATTCTTTCTCTTTCTTGATATTGGTGGTTGAGTTCTGTATTGTCTCTGCCATTGTTTGTGAACTACTGTGCTGTAGTTGGAGTGTGTATGATCGCACGGTACCGGCTTACCAGTGCTGCGTGCGACTCTATCTAAATATAGGCTTTACTATTGCTTACTTTGGTGACACTGTTGAGTTGTAAATTGTAAATGTCGTCACCTTTTTATCTGAAACTAAATAAAAGTGAGAGCATGAATTAATATTCTAAAGGTATGAAAACAAGAAAGTAAAATATTAAAAATCTCTGCGTGTATTTTTTTTCTTTTTGTCATGATTAAAATGAAAAGCAGTTAAATAGTTTTGTTAGATGAAGTAACGTGATAAATTTGAAGAGAAAGGAATTCTTTTTTTTTTATATATATTTATATCTCTTCCCCTCTTCACTATGAAGACACTTAACTTTGTCATAAATGTCTTGAATAGACTCTAGTCTCCATAGCTGTAAAGTTTCCAGCTCCATCCTCTGTAAAAGTAAGTTTCTGTCGTCATCGCCATTCACCAAGCCTCCAGTTTACCAGACTTCCTTTCACCAGCCTTCCTTTCACCAGCCTTCCTTTCACCAGCCTTCCTTTCACCAGCCTTCCTTTCAACAGCCTTCCTTTCACCAGCCTTCCTTTCACCAGCCTTCCTTTCACCAGCCATCCTTTCACCAGCCTTGTCTATCTCCATCAATTCAATTCAATCTCTGTGAGTGTCCGCCATTATTCATTGCCTCCTACTCCACCACAGTCAATCTTTATCAGTAAACTCCAGCCCTATCAGCCAGCACTCCATCAGCTCGCATCCCATCAGTCCACGCTCCATCAGTCCACACTCCATCAGTCCACACTCCATCAGTCCACACTCCATCAGTCCACACTCCATCAGTCCACACTCCATCAGTCCAATCCAGTCACCAAAAGTTCAAGAATCAGCACCAACAAGCAATCCATCCAATGTGATTGAGACCATAATTTTGATTAACCAAATCAATTTTAAAGCACAACCATAACTGACTGGTACAAATGCCAGCTTGAGACAAAAAGAGATCAATTACCTGAAGAAAATAAAAAAATGTTATCCTAAAAAGGAATAGTGTGATTAGATGTATAATTGATAAGCTGATATGGGTAATAAGTGTGATACCACAGCAATAGTACTATATGGTTGCTTCAATGGATAACAATTAAATTGTGACAATCAAGAAGCAGGTCATCACCTCAACAACAATAGGGTGCATTATCTGGTCAACAATTCTGAGTGGCAATATGATTGTAGTAGATCTGGAATTTGATCCTGGCAACTTCAGCCTAGCCACCTCATAATCCGCTTTGAATATCGGATTTTGGTCTTGGGTATTCAGTAGCAAAAATGAGAATAAAATGATTAACCAAACAGGCCACCTAGGGAATTGATATCGGCGTTCAAATTTTCTATTGGTGGTGACACTGTAATTCTCAAGTAAGTCATTTCCTTGTGGCGTATCAGGTCTTCTTGTAGTGTCCGTAATGGCAGTTGATAGCAAACAGTCATGAATTGTCATATTGTCAAAGTCATTATCCAAGTCTTCAATTTCTAATAGATCAGTATTTTCGCCTTGCCTGTCGCATTCTATGTCAAACCTCAATATCGTGTCCTCACAACCATTCCTATCAGTTTCAACAGTTGTTGTGAAGCAGTCATAAATTATCATATCGTTACGGTCATTGTCAGTACAGGGGTCATCAATTCCTAATTGATCAGCATTTTCACCCTATCTGTCAAAATGTGAGTCATTGCCAAATATCATATCACAACCACTAGTGTCAATACTAAGGTCAGATTCGGATTCCATGTCGTCGTCGTGTCCAAAAATCATGTCATTCTGAATATTAATGTTTTGATCAGGCACTAGTTGCAGGCTCATTGCATTAAAAACGGCATAATTTTCTAAAATCCCTTCATCATCTGAAGTCCTGCAATCTATTTCTTCATTAACGTTTACACCTCTATGTGGTAAATTTCTGGGTTCAGACATACCCCTCGAATGATTTATGGCTGTCTGGTTGTTAAATCCTTGGTGGCGATTACTATTGATATTCCTATTATCCGAGTAGCCCCTGTTTTCATTGTTGAAGTTCCTACTGATGGGTCCATTTCTACGTGGGCAGTCCCTAGATATATGATTAGGTGCCCCACATGAAAAACACGACTGGTTAAACCTACGGTTTTGAGGAGGGCGGTGGTAACGAGGGTTTGAATCCCTCTGGAAAGCTGACACAGAGTTTGTTGTACCAGCCAACCCCGTTTCGACAGCTGTCGCTGCCTGAAAGAGCTCGCTGAGCGATCTTCCAGCCAGCGGCAACACTGCCTCCTGGATCCTAGGTTTAAGACCTGTCCTAAAATGAAGGAGAATAAAAGGACTCGTCTCCTCTAGATCGCTTTGAGCAATAGTTTTCCGAAAACGTTCATAATACAATGAAACACTTTCCTCCACGCCCTGCCTCATTGCTGAGACAGTCATTGCTGTGTGTTCTGATCCCTTTCCAGCCCTGACTCTCAATTTGAGAGCTTGTTTTACTGTATTATAATCTGCTCCAGGACTGGATTTAATTATTTCCCTCAGATATGTTGCAGCCAGTTCTTTTACGTATAAACCCATAAGCATTACATATTGATTGGGTGGTACTTCATGTAATTTACAGCATATCTCAAACTGTGATAAAAATGTTTCAAAATCTTCATCGGATTTGCCGCCATATCTGAGGTTAAATTTCACCCAGTCTTTCATACCTGAAACTCACCTGTTATCTCCAGTTTCAGTTGTCCTCTGTCCATCATCAGCGTTCCACCTTGGGAGGTTAAGTTCCTGTAGTCCATAGTCCAGTTTGTCCGTCCATTTTCCAGTGTTTGATCTAGATACTCGCAGCGAGCTCCTCACATCCTGCTGTTCGCTGAGTACTGTTTTCAGAAGTTCCTGTGTCTCACCCATCATTTTTCTAAACTCTTCTCCATCACTCCTGGCTCTCCTTGTTATGCTCTTGAGCAGGTCTTTTATCTGGTCATTTTCCTGCTCCAGTCTTGTTAATTTTGTCCTCAACTCATCTTGTTGCTCGTGTTGCCGATCCATTTGATCCTTTATATATGCATTGAATGTTTCATCTCTGGCCTTGATTCTGCTGACCAGTCTGTCATTGTGTTCATTTACTTGCTTCGTTAACTTACTCTTGAATTCTTCAAAAAGAATATAGGTTGTCTGGTTTTCGGCTGCAGCTTCCTCTGCTCGCCTCTCGAATGCCTCAGTTCGCGTGCGGTCAGCATTCCATAATTCCTGCACTTCACTTTCCAATTGTGCGATGAGATCATATGCCTTCATAGTCTCCGGGGCCACATCAGTCACTTGCCCCACTCCTGTCTCTTCCGTCAATTCTTGTTGAGCTGCAGCTCCGTCATCCTTGCTGCTCATTCTGGCACACTCCTTCACCACTCAGGTACGTTGAATATACCCTACTCGAAGCGACAAATGTGGCGGCACTTAACCAGTGTGCCAATCACCAGTGGTGAAGATAAGACAATATATGTGCATAACTAAACTGTATTTTCTCTCTCAGTTAATACCAACTAAACAAGTTAAAAACCATCTCTTTATATAGCAAACAAAAGTATATGAAAATAGGATATCATGTGATGTCCATTAAATTATAAAAAGCAGGCAATAGTAAAGCGATTAATAATTAGTTCGCACCCAACAGAAACGGCAAAGCACGACCACACACACCAGGATACAGTCCATTAGTTAATCATTGTTTATTGTTATTAATGTGTATTTGAATATAATTATTTCTGCCACTGGAAGTGAAATAGGAAAGTATTATTATTATGGCATTCCCATTGACAGCCAGATGGTTCTTTGTGACAACCTGATACATGATAGGTGATGGCTGTCACATAATATCAATAGTATGTTAACAGAATATGTGGCCACTTGACCTCGTATTTCTATGCTCTGGCTGATAGTCTGCTGTTGGAAAGAAATCTCCATGAAACCAGTTATATTAGAACTTAGAACTGTTCAAAAATGATTAGAATGCAGTATTCTCCGAGACCCATCGCGTGTGTATCTGAAGTACAAACATGGACCCAAAGAAATGGAGACAGCAGCGGAATTCGAGAGTCGAGGGATTACTTCACATGATAGAAACAGTTCAAGCGCGTTTACTAGAGGAGCAAACTCTGCAAAACTCATTGCAACAGGAGCTTGAGAAATATTATCCCTGTTATAAAGCATGCAAGTCAGAGAAAGAAGGTTTGTTGGTGCAGCAAAGACTGATCCTATCCCAAACAGAAACACTCAAACATCAACTAAAATCATTTGTAGCTATGATTGAACAAACAATCACAACTCCAGTGGACAGCCAGTTGAATTATCCAGCAGTGGACCAACTCAGGATGGCCTAAGGGTGGCATATCTTTATGTGGAAGGAATAAGAAAGAAAACTGCATCAATCCATTACGTATGACAGAGATATGACTTAGATGTACTTTTTATAGTCGAAGCACAACCCCTTGTCCAACTCGATCGAAGCAGGTCTACGGTTTATGAGGGTTGCGATCAAAGAGTTCCAAATATAGATTTTCAGATTGCTGGTTACTCTCTTGAGAGAGAAGATAGAAAACCAGTTGAAAGTCAAGGAGGCGCTTGTATTTAGGCGTATATAAGTAATAGAATGGATTATTCAGTGATCGAGCGTTTCACCAACATAGAGAACCATCACCTACAATATATATCCCGTCATAATAAATCTGAAAATGCCCACATTGTCGGGGCATATAATCCTCTCACTAAAGCCTTGTACCCACCAATGTGCTTTTTTAATCTCAGGAATTTCTAAGATTTTGCACTGGCAATCATTAAAGAATTTGTGGGTACCAAAAAATACAGCACAACATATCGCGCAACATATCTTTGGTATTTGTAAACGCACGATCTCTGTGTATTTTGTACCCACCAATCACAGCAATGCACAAGTGGTCATGCATGATCGCAGATGAGTTCCTGGGACAGTTATGCAGTTGATGGGTACCAGGCTTTACAACCAAGACGAGCACATGAGCTTGCTGAAGCGTTTTTCAAACCAGGAGAATGTGATTATTGCAGGAGACATGAACATCAAATATTTCAGTAGACAATATCCATTGTCACAAATTGAGGGAAATATGGGGTACACCCAACTGATTGAGAATTATACTAGAGTCTCAATAGAGGATCAGTGCTCACATTCCCCCTTCCTCTCAGAAACTTTGACCGACCACATTTACACTAAGAGAACTAAAATCCTGGACCATTCGCGTTGTGCGCTGCGGAATCAGTGATCACGACCTAATATTCTGCACATTCAAATCAGCAAGCCGTGGCACTAGACCAAGGTCTGGCAAGGATGTCCTACAACATGATGTCCCATTGATAGTCTCAGCTCTGAATCAAATAGACATTCATGGATTGGCGCAGTCTTTACTAGTCAAAGATACACAGTTCTGGCTCATTGCGCGCAGAATGGAAACAAGACGGCTGTTGCTTAGCAAGCTAGTCAAATCTGGTGACATTAAAAGTTTCACAAGTTTTCTGAAAATGTCGGACTTTACTTCTAGTTTAAATGAACTCATTTGTTCTTATAATCCTTGCCAGGAGTGTGAGAATGTGTAGGTAGCAGTCAGTAGTCAAAAATCTCATGCTACCACTTTAGATGATCGCTGTCTTAGGAGAGAGCTTGGGGAATGGGCAGTAGAACTTTGCGAGGAAGGGAAAAGTCACCATATATTTTTGAGTCAAACGCAAACATTCTTCAGATTTTGTTTCCCATCGCTGCATGCCAATTACGATATCTCCCCAACAGTCCATAACCCACATTCTACATGGCCAAACCGTAAAAAAGTGGACGACTTTGACACAGGGAGTGTTTTTCTTGTTCTCAACTACAAACTAGCCAATGTGTGGCATTTGATGGAACATGATAGGGAATTCTGGGAGATCCATTTGATGTCGACTAAAGGTGATGTTGTGATGTGTGTCATGGTTGTGAAGAATCGGACCCAAGGTATGATAGAGTTTGATAATCTTGTGGGACATCAATACATTCAGTACAAACTAAAGGGCATTCTCACATCTTGTAATGCAGAGATCGTTTTCAACAGTGATCACATAGGAACAATATATTTCCCTCTAAAGCTGAGGGCTGTGAGAGGATATCAGACACTAGAAACGAGAATCCTCATGACATCACAAACATCAGGGTCTCCATCAGTACCTCCCTATTCACCATCAGGTTCTACTGGTAGATCTCAGTCTCATCTATCTGGACAGCCGAACCTCCACAGCAAGACTCAACCCATTAAAAGGACTCAAAACTATCCCGCCTCCGGTATGTCAGAGAAACTGAAGTCATCTCTACGTGAAACTATTTTCACTATCAGACAGAAAAATCAAGGAGCTGAAAATGTAGTGGAATGTAGTAGGATCGATTTACATGCTGTCAAGTATTTTATCAATCATAAATGATGAGTTGAGGGTGTATAGTGATGTCTTCTTTACCAAAAACATTAGCTGATGAAATAGATGTGAGACGAAATTAACATGCTAAATGGTTTTCAAACCAGAAGAGATTTTACCCTTAAAAATTTATATATTGTGGATCTTTTGAGAGATTATAGTTATGTTATATAAATGAAAAAAAAAGAAAGAGTGCAATTCAAATAATATGATTCTTTCTACAAGCACTTGAAAGGGATATTGCTCAACATGAACACTGTTCCCAAATTACCAAATTTATAAAACTTTACATATCAAGTTGTACCTGTATGCAAATTTACCTAGAGCCCAAATATCGCGGGAGTCCAGTTGCAGATTTCAGGTAGATGAACAACTTGTGTATCTGTAAAATGCAGAGTTTTTCACGCCTAAGGAACTAATTTTTTCTTGAGAAATATCACAAGGCTCAGTTGTCCAATAATGCAGTAATGTGTTATACTTTGTAATGTTACCAACTTTCAGCCTGATCTGTGAGCTTCATATTTTGTGGTAATCTTACCTTTGCACATGCATTATCAATTACCACGGCACGCCTTTATAGCGACTTATGCTAATTTCATAATCTCTCCTGATCACAGGCTTTTCTCGTTCCTATTATCAAAAAACTGAAAAGGCATCAGACTTCTTTTACGGGAACCCCCAGTCATCTGGTTAACGTGATATATCGCCTTTTCAGTTTCTCAGGAACTACTTGTCCCATTTCAAAAATTCCTTCACTGACAGGTTAAGGTGAGAAAAAATGATCAACTATCTCAACTATCACAAAGAGAAGACAATGTATAACATCTCGAGCTTATCTTACAAACTGTAATTTATCTCTTCTCGATGGCGGTTAAAACGCTCATTAAAATAATTCTTTTATAACTTAAGATTGTGTGTACAGCACTGGTAGCGGTGAGAGATTTTAGAGTTAGCACCACTTTGAGCTTTGACTTTTTCGCTGTTCCATAGGCATATAAATTAACTTTGTCATTTATCATATTCAAAATAAATATAAATTAGTTGATTGCACTTAACTTTGCAGCAATAATGTGAAAACATGGCTGCACTAAAAAATATAAATAACCATGCATGCACAGGCGCATGCACAGGTTATTTTTAAATGACTGTGCAGCACATGTGTAGGCTGAGCAAGTTATCAAGCACTCGAACATATGTCAATACATTGCCCCATTGTTCTATCATTCTGTGCATGCTCAGCTCTGGGCATGAGCTGATCTCTGCAAAATTGAGTCTCGGAATTCAGAAACCATCTGATTGGGTACCTGCTCTGGTGGCACACTCCCAAATGCGTGCGGAATTGTTAGAAAGATTTATCTTCTACTGTCACTATTAGCTAAACTTGATTGGCAGTTAATTCAGGAGATATCCCATTTCCCCAGACCAAAATTGCAATCAGAACCCAGACTAAACTCATTGTTCTTGCACATGCGCAAATTCAAGTCACGCATGGTGCATACTTAGCCTTACAACACCTACTTTATGGTAATGATAGCCTAGTTTATCAGTGATCTACATGCCCAGTCAGATCACTAGAGTCAGTATGTTGTTCTATTGTGAAGTTGCCTAAGCATCCTAGCCACTACAGCTATTTAAAAATAACTTGTACATGCACCTTATGCATGCATGGTTATTTAAAATTTCTAGACTCAACCATGTTTTCACATTATTGCTGCAAAATTGAGTGCAATCAACTTATATATAATTATTTTGAATATGATAAATGACAAAGTACATTTGTTTGCCTATGGAACAGAGAAAAATTCAAAGCTCAAAGTGGTTAAGATTAGAGCTAAAACAGCAGAAGACAATGACCGATACTATGCTGAGAAATACAAGGCCACAAACCAAACCAAAAACACCAAAACCCGTGGCCATGTGAACAAGGCTAACTTATTGCACGTAGAATTATAATTATCACATGTCTGAATTTGCACCTATTTATGATTTAATGATTAGCCTTGTCACTTTATTGGTTTGGGCAGTCTCCCCAAACAATAAGAGTAGCTGTGTAACAAGGTTATTCAATGATACTATGACATTGCACAATTCTATAGTATCCATAAATTATCACAACTTGTTACTATAATCTTTCTAAAAAGCATTAACTATACAAATCAAATACTACAACTTGTATTATAGTAAAGCCCTTTATCATAAAGAAAATATCACATACAAGACAATATAAACAGCTATTCGGGATATATTTTTAGACAGAGAACAATGTGGTGAATTGGAATTTGATTATTCGTTCTAGACTGAAAAGGTGGCACAAATCTTAAATCGATAATATCATCATCAACCAGCAATCAAAAAACAAACAAACGGTCTGTATGAATTAATTGGAGCTGAAAGAACTTGAACTTCAATGGATACAGCGATCAGAGAAATCAGTATATCAACATTTATTTATATTACTTTTGACCATATATATATTTTAGATGTTGGTTAATATATAGGTGCCCAGTTTCCCATATCAGGCATTAAAGTTCATTCAATTTGCAGGCCAGTTGCAGCAAACCAGAGGCACAAAGCTTATATATATAATAATTTTGTGAATAAATGTACTGTAATTTGAAGAGGTTTTTCTAAGTGCTTATACTACATTTTTTAGGTTCAGATTCAATTTTAAACTCCACAAAAATGTTTGTAGTATATTTGTTACCGCTGGAGTTGCACTTGGCGTTAGGGGTCTGGTAGTAATTGGGTGTCTTAGCATTAACAAGGCCAAAAAAACTTTCATAAACTGCGTACATGCATTTCCTACTGCTGCATTCCATGAACTATCATTCTAAACAAATAGAAGCTATGAGTCATCAATTATCAAGAGGAAAGCTAAGATTAGCCGCCGCAGCCACCGCATCCTCCACCACATCCTCCCCCACCTCCACAACCACCACCACCATCACCACCACCACCACCATCACTACCACCACCACCACCATCACCCCCTCCACAACCACAACCACCACCACCACCACCTCCCCCTCCACAGCCACCACATCCACCACATCCCCCACCTCCACCACAACCTCCACACCCCCCTCCATCACCCCCACATGCTGCCATTCCCCCACATGCCCCTGCACAACCAGTACGGATCCAGTAATTAGACGGTAACGCCATCATCCATCCAGCAGCAACAACCAAGGCAAGATCCGCTCCATCATTATACTGTACAGTCTTGGTTCCACGAGTTGTTGTTGACCAGTATATTGGGGGTTTTGCGACTACCCCCAGCTTATTTGCATCACCATTAGGTGTCATACCAGGCGGTGGAGGTTGACATAGACAGTTGAGCACAGCTACGCTGAAGGCTAAAGCCAAGTTCTCTCCCATCATTCTAGGTGACTTTAACTCAATCTATAAACATGAAAGTTCCTTGATGCAATAAGGAAAAAAAACTGAATAAAACTAGTACTAGCATGTCAAGTCATTTAAATTTTATGTTTGTTGGTATTTTTCTTATCTGACTGTATTGAGGGTGATTGGACAAATATTGTTGCAGTGAAACAATGAAGAGTTGGCAGCCTCCCTGGTGGCGTAACAGCGTAACCACACCGATTATGTCACAATACCGAAACTGACAATATGCTCTGAGGGCTGGAAACAATGGATTGAGATGCTCATCAACACACAGGGTTGGCTTCATGATGCTGAGGTGGGCCATGAGGAGGTTGTACTAGAGAAGGCCTCGAAACAGCGCTTGACTCATGGTTTATAGCTCAAGACATGTGTGTTTTGCATTGGTATGCATACTGCTGTATGTTGTATCTGAGTATCTGAGTACCGACAAACAATGTCTAATCACCCAACGATAGAGCAACTCAAGCATAACTGCTATTCTATCAGCGCAGTCAAAAAATATATACTGGGCACAGCAAAGTGTAATAAGAAGTGGAGTGATTGGCCTTGCTTGATTGCAATAAATGTGATTAGATTTTGGAGTTGTTCTAAGAGGTGGAAGAAATTGTCATAACAAATCGTGTATGAGATAAACATTTGAATTACAAATCAAATGCACAAAGGCATACCTCTCCAGATCTCAAGTCAATATTTATATTTGGAAGAGAAGTTGTGCTCCCCTTGACATCTATATTTAGGTGATTGACCCAGTGACCGCTAGCTTCCATCGTACTTGTACGTATTCTCAAGTTACCAGGGTTGCCATGCTTTCCTCGCTGACGTGCGGTACCTAAAGTTAGTCCAATATAAGATGAACACATTTTGTGGCTGTATCTTTAGTTAAAAGTACAAGCTGAAAATGATAATGGGTAATAGTAATGGGTTGGATTGTATGATTTCCATATACCCTAAATGGTCGACATTCACTACAAATCATGTGACTTGAGCGAATTGGGATCCACTTTAAATAATACACTTGTATCCTCAGCTATCATATAGAATTGATGACCCCCTAGGCCTTACATAGTTGTAAATAATAATATAATACATTATATTTTACTTTATAATATAATATATAATATATTATACCGCTACATCTATACTGGACTTACAAACCACCAGATGATGATGATGATATGTGTGGACTGAATGTCACATAATGAATACAGATCCTATAAATACTGGTGTTTACTCAAGGGAACCCATACTGAAAATGCTAACAATGAGCCTAAAACCTTAATCGATAGCAGAATTCTGAGTTATGTCCCAAAGAGAGGGGAGGGACAATTTTGAACTAAAACATTGAAAATACTACTAGTTTTATCATCGGAGAGCTATCAGAAATATTCCTGTATTTTTGAAACAACTGGAGAAAAAACCCCATGGAGTGGTCAGAGCTTAAAAAGCTTCATTTAATGACTTGTACATTTGCGTTTTCATACCTGGTACACCTTTCTTCATGTTAGCCCAGTGACCGAAGATGAAAGCTCTGTCTCCGTAAGCGGTCTTCACAAGCATACCTCTCTCTCCTCTTGATCTCCTCAGAGTTACTGCATCTTTAGCATTACCTCCAAGCTAAAAGAGTAAATCATTCAATCACATTCGGCTGCTTTGAAGAGCTGGCAAAGGTGCGCACAGATACCTCCCCCAATGCTTAGGGCAGACTGAACAAAAACAGGGTATATGTGACTATACTGAGGACAGTCATCGATCATATTGCAATGTAGCTGTTAATAACAACAACTATGAATAAATTCTCTATTAATTTCAATCCCTGGGTGCAATTCTCTGGATTTCACACTATGGCAATATCCTGGCACCCTTATAATTCTGGAAGAGCGTGGAATTCATTTCATTCGCTTACAAATATTGTTACTTGCGGTCTGCAGGCCCTACATATATACAGCAGGCAAAGTTGAAACTCTTACCTCCTTAGTCTTACATTCAGGTACAGTGTCAGTGTCTATAAGATGAGATACAGCAACCATTCTATCTCTGTAGAATATCTGCACACAGGACATAAGTAGAGGTTGAGAGTGCACTACACGGGCCGTGAATACTGTGTTACTGTCTCCTTCTAGAATCAAACTACAAAAACATGAACAATTTCAAATGTGAGGTGAATCCATAACTTTTATGATGCAGCTAGAGAAAATCTGTATTGTATGATAAGTTTAAAGTGCCTTATTTAGCTCAGTAGAAGATAAGGTGTACCGAAACCTCTGATTCTCTTTAAGCATGTGTAACAGATGCAAACTTCGGGACCAGCGTCATAACTTTGGGCACTAATGAGACTCTCTTATATGCGGTGCAAGTATATTCAGCTTGGCATTTATGTCTTCTGATTGAATCGCCATCCATAGTCCTAATGTGCACCCATTCACATATTGATATTTATTCTTTCACAAACCTAGTGGTACTAATTAGCAAATTTAGTACAAATGACAGGTCTTACCGATGGTTAGCTACTGTACAGTGATTGACAGCTCCTGGTCGCAGCCTGCCAAGTGGTACTGGTCCCCATAATGATTCCACTGTTTCTGGCATCACCACATTAGTGAAAGCCCCAGCCTGGAGTCTTAGTCTAACACCTCCAACTACTGGTACAGCAAACTCACCTGAGAGTAGAAAGATAATCATGACAGTCCTTTTTGCCAGCGCGGCCTACTGGGTAATTTCTGCTGCCTAAGTGTGGCGTCATGCCTTTTAAAATTATACACTCTAGTCTTGTTTAATGTTTCTTTGTGTGGATGTCCGACTATACATTGCCCTCTGCAAGCACAATGCATTGTTAGGATATGGAAATAGCGGCCATTCTGTTCATGCAGGAGCTAAGCTACATACATGTCAACAACTTAAGGAAATTCCCAAACCATTCTACACATAAGTATCATGATTGTTACACTAGTGCCAACTACTTTTTCAAGAGCTTCTATTTAAAAAAAACATGTGAAGACATTAAATAGCAATTTAATCAATTCTTTCAGTGTTGGATATTGAAACTACAAACTGTATTTTGCAAAGCTGTCATTTTGAACAAGAGAAGCAGAGTTGTATCAAAAAGTTACAAGGGCTCCAAAATTTCGGCTCAAATGTTCCTGATTACCTCTCATTTGACAAGTATATGCAAATATTTACAGCACCCCTGCCCCACCCAACTTACCCTTTGCCCTACCACATGAAACACTGGGATACAGCCCTGTACATAGGGAACAAATCAACAATATAAGCTATCTGAATTACCAGATGGTGACCAACATGAGGACAAATATAAAAATAAGAACTAAAAGAAATGTAGTTCACCTTCCACAGAGAGAAGGGAGCCTCCGAACTGCCACTCAAGACTAACAGCTTGTCTGGTGGTGACACCACGCCTCACGTAACGACTTAGATTGATGTCTGCCTCCCCTTCTCTCTCAGCTGATACACAGAGGGCTGCTGTCTGACTTACTGTCAAAGTCAGCTGCTGCTGTGAGTCTTTTACCAATGAAAGCGCTGGCTGAAAACAAAATTTGCGAAATAAAGTCATGATAAGGTCGCCATGCACGATCCGCAAAATCTTTCTCAGAATAAGCGATGTTCCAATATCACATCATATATAACTTAATAGTCTTTGTCCAACGTTTTCATCCTTGGTTTTTCTGGATTACCACTTCATATTGGGAGTCTGCTGTAATATGAATCCATAAGTTGATATGGGAATAACACGCAAACTCATCATGCCAGAGTTATGACTATCTGCAGACTCACCTTCAACGTATAAGGTCCAAATTTGAATTTCCCGCCGTATTTCCCACTATATTTCGTTTGAAATACTCCTCTTCTACCAAGATAACATTCCAATTTGATCTTAGCTGCTTGCCGATTTTTCACCCTTACAACTTTGATCTCCATAGGGAACAACAAGTCTGCACAATTTATCTCCTGCAAGTGAAAACATAATTAGGGATATAAAAAGAGCAACTGGTAGATGGACAGACAGATGAGCAGATGGGTTAGAGGAGGGGGGGAATGACTTACAAGTCAAAGCTGTTCATATGATTAGATGTTAAATTACTCAAAGAATCAGGCTCAGGATTTACCATGTGTCCAATTTAATTCAGGTGTCCTCTAGCATAGTTTTGTTTTGGATCGACTCGCTGACATATGACTAGGATGATCCTATCTAGCAAATAATGAAGTCTTCCCTCTTCCTCCAATATCACATTTTCTGTCATCTAGTTGCAGTGTTGTCTGAATTATCAGATTACTTGAGGGCATTGACTATTTCGTAGGTGAAGACTAGTCTACTCTGATTGGTCTGACTATGCAGAGAGCTCCACCTACACTTACCTCCTCCGCAGACATCCAGCCGAGTCTCCCAGCAGGAGATACACCCCTGAACATTGATCCACTGAGAACCATATGAAAACCATAAGTATCTCTCCACAGCTGTTTAGTCTTCCGTTCAGACTGAGTGAGGTGAGACTCAGCACTTCTGTCTGTCTGGTTATCATCATGATTAAACAACTAAACAAAACAGTTTAAACAGTTTAAGAGCTTCTGGTATATTTATATTGATGTTCTCAATGCTGAGGTGTTCTCTGTGCAAAGGTCAAGTCTCAATGTTCAATGCCCAACGTATCATCAATCAACTCATATAATCTTGAATTTTGAATTAAGCGGAATTTGTTAATTGTAATTAAAACGGCAATGTTGGGACGCAAACCAACTGTCTGGTTTTTGTGTTGTAAATAGAATAAGGAGCTTTTGTTTCACGGTGGGAGTCGTCTGACTTTTAGACATGAAAAGACAACCAAAAGAAATCGACCTCAAATTGTATTGGTGAACATAATTCATAGGTTTGCCTGTCGTTGAGTTTAGCGAGTTGCAGTTAAGTTGCAGGGTGCTATGGTATTAAAAATGCATAGTAAAACTTGAAAATTATCTAACGTTTATTGAAGTGAATGAACACCTGGTATAATATAACAGTTCCTGAGCACTCAGTAGATGTTAGATGTTAGCCAGGGGGGGTCTTTCAATTAGAAAGAGTTATCCTTTACAGAAGCAAGTTATCACTATCATATCGCTCAAAATTATCACTCACTTGGTGTTTCAATTAGACAAAATCGCTCCCAAATCGCTTACTCAGAATGTATATAGTTCTATCAAGTGACTGAGCGATCTGAAAGCGAGACCCCTAGCATCTATCGCTCACTCAGTGAGTGAGCGATATGATTGCGATTTTGGCTGTTTCTAATTGAAAGACCCCCCCAGATGACTTCAGCCTGGTAATGTGTTGATGTGGGAAAGGACTGTTAAGCCCTGCACCTTCATTGAATTGAATTGTTACATGCACATTTTTTTAGAAACTTGATACATAAGAGGATAAACCTGTCGCTCTCCTGGTGAAAATCATATACATATTTCAATATTCTCACCTTGCCGAGTATGCTGACAGTATCTTTCTTGTAGAGATGAGGATGTAACTGATGGGTATGCCAGGCCAGATCCATATCATAACACGGTACAAGAAAAGCATCAGGGTTAAATATCTTTAACTGTAGCATCATCTGGCAAAGAGAGGAAAACATCAGTATGCCATTTATAAGTTACATGATGATAAGGCCAGGTCAAACTTTGATGCACAACATACATCAAACAAGGCTGACTGTAGATTAAAACTAATATAAACAAATATTTATTTTCCCACTGCTGTTAAATACTGGAGAAGAGTATTACTTTATACCATGCTAGTCTGCTCAGTAATACATATTTCTTTCTAGTTACGCTAGTTACTCGTAGAGCGCCCTCCCCCACCCTCCAACCCCAGGTTTATGGCTGTGGTACTTTGCACACTTGAGGCACTGCGATGCAGTGCAGAATTGCCACAAGTTGAATTTTGAGTTTATATTACTTGGCAAGTATAGGAATGTGTGTGCCAAAATATTTACACTGTTATTCAGGGAAAAAATAATTTCCCTGCCAAAGTGCCAATGTATCCTTGTTCAAAGGCATGTATTTTTTCTGCAGGTTCATTTTCTCAATAATTGATATAAACTCCTAACCCCTAAACTCCTAAGGTATAGATAATAACCTGCGGATAAATGTGTTTCCTTGTTCAAAGAATGTTATTTGCATTAAATCAATCATCTCCAGCATAATACATATATGATGATGATGAGCGAATTAATGAAGGCCTGTGCCTTGGAGGTTAACAGTGGAATGTATAGGTCATTAATCATCATCAATAATCATTAATCACTTTTTTATTTAGCTGCTCTCCAGCATCTTTACATGAATATAATAATACAGATACAGATACATATAAGATTGATGATACAAGATACATAAGATACATGAAACACAAGATTGATGATACATGATACGACTCATCTAATTAGCGCACCCTTGTACAACGTAAGGGTGGGCAAGCTAGGCCATTGATCGGAGAGCTCACCTCCTTCAGCAGAATGGGTAGCGACCGGGATTCGAACCTGCAACTCTCAGATTGGAAGATATATTTCCCCTAGAGATTTTAGAAATGTTGTGCAATTTTAATAAATGCTTATTAAAATAAATTTGTATGAGGCTTTGCGCAATATTCAAAATCTTTGAAGCTCCATGTGAAATCGAGGTACTGGTTGCCAAGATATTCACAATGTGAAGCCAATGATTGCAAAAGTTCACAAGATCACTGTGAACCCGCCCTCGACGCCTAAGTCACAGATAATGACCTGTGAAAAAATGTTATTGGCAGCTAAATTATACGATCACATGATGTTGAGTTTATATAATGTGAAGGTAGCCAACTATATCTTCACTTACTTCACTAACTTCAGGTTGCAGGATTCCTTCTGGAATATTGCGCTAACTATATCAGCGAAACAGTGTTGTATATTGTTTCGCTAGTATTGGCCAATGCCTGTGCAGCACAATCACAAATATGGAATACCAAGTTTCACTATGAACAGGCAAACTTTCTAGCATAAATATCCCAACTATATAGGTCAGAGCAGGATAAGAAACCATGTCGCTTTCACCACCAACTAGGCCTAGTCGATACTCAACCAAAATACTTTTGCTTCTGCGAAACACAATGTTATAAACAGAAAATTGCACTCCATATACCAATACCACCGACAATTACGATAGAAGAATTTCGGAGGCTACTACATTTCAAATTGCCTTCACCCAAACATATTTTACACATGCAAGTTCTGGTGTACCTATATCCAATATCGATAGTAACTAGATAGTAAATGATACCTGAGTGGCAAGATCATTGACAGTTAAACCAGAACTTATGTGAAAATTCCCCCTGTTACGATGATGTTATTACAATGTCCAATAACAGGAGAAATGTCGGATAATTATACTAAATAATTAATCAATCAATGATTAGTTATCGGAAAATCTGATACACTTTGTCTGCAAATTGATTAGCATCTGTAAGACTCAATGATGATTCAATTTGATTAAGCTCAAATAAATTGTTTTGGAATCGCCTACATCTAAGTTACCCTGTCTTGGACATCTATCTCACTTTGTGAAATTCTACATCGACCTCACCTTATATCTGTTGATGGCGCTAACGAGAAAGTCCTTTATTCGGTAGTGAGGTAGGCTAACATTGTAGTAGAATGCACCTTGCCTTTGAACAGCTGACACTATGTCATATGAACTTCGAGGAGTGTAATCCGGACCACCCGCAAACTCTGTAGGTTGTTTCAAGTCCACATCTAAAGGCTCATCTGGCTGCAGAAATATGAAGAAAAATTGAGTTCATTCAAAGTCCAACAGGTCCAGAAAATAATGGAAGAGATGAAATGTTGGCTTCCCCTAATCATGGTTTGAGGAGCCATGGGGGCCAGCGTTTGACAGAAAATAACTGGTTCACAATAACACCCAAAATTATAAGAGACATACCAAACAATTGCTGCAAAAAGTCAAACACTAAAGAATTGTATTTAAAAGTTTTAGTAAGCCTACCTGTACATGTCTACTCCAGATTTCATGTATGGCAGGTGATGTTTTGTACACTGTATGAGCTTCAGACCTGAATACAGAGGACTTGTGGCTGTTCTTGTCTATCACACTGTGGTCTGGTACCATCCCTATGAGCCTGGTACAGTCTATTTCATAATAATATGGTGCCAGCATGTGGCAGTGCCAAATCCATTCTATATCCAGAGGAGCATGGGACAGGGGCCCTGAGGGCATAGCCTTGGCTATGGCAGGTAAAAACAATGCCTCATACCTGTGAAAATAAAGGAATATCAGACTGATGATAGCTAAAAATAGTCTTTTCAAGTTTTAATTTTCCTGATAACTAACTGAAAATTACAAAACCTATCTATCTATCTGAGTCTTATTGGGATAAATCAGGGGGGTGTCTCTGTATAGGTACTCCTATGTGCACTCGGTGTTCGTTGCCCCCCTACCCTCATCACACATACAATATCAAGAAAACGAAATTCAAATTTAAATGTCACTATGCACTTAGGTTAGCCAATCACCCTTGACTGTTTTATGATCGGTAGGCCTTAGTGATCATAGTCTGAGCGCCCAAGACTTTAGACCCCGGCCGACGCCCCCGCTGATTGTACGATATTTACCTTCTGATGGCATTGTTCAAAACGGGTCCAGGCGTGTACAGTAAGGGATATTGCGATACATTTTTCAGAAACTCAATTCCCGCTTTCATTGATTGGATATGTTGTGCGGTCGGGATAGAGAATGCAATTTCCTGAGCTACTCTGATATTCTTCTTTGCTTTTCCCATGATGATGATAAATTTATGACAGAACTGCTAAAGTGTTTTTATCCCGATTCATCCATTCTGGAACAGAATATTGGAAAAGAAATTCTAACAAAAAGAGATAACAAATAACATATCAGAATTTAAATGTGATTGCTATACAAGAGACTCTTTGTGGCTGAGCGTTGTTATATCTGAAACTAGGGGTTTTAGGATAACCAATACCAATAAACTTGATACACTCGATAGAACAGGCTCACCTCAAATCACTGTTACAAATATCTGATTACTCAAGCAAGATCCTCTCAGTAGCAGTGGAGTGTCCTCTCTTCTAGCCACCAGCCTTTTGGGGTGACTCTATAGGTAATATAATCCTCATAATATGAGTATTCTAGCTTTGTTTTGTTTGGTGGATAAATATATACTTTAGTTGGTACAAAAGTATAATATGATTACCCAGTATGAAATGTGATAGTAGTCTGCACTATCTGTTTGCCACTATGTGACTGGCTGGTTTTTGACTGAGTCATGCTATTTATACCTTTGGACTCATGTCACATGTCAAATGGGAGTTGTCTTCACTTTATGTACGGTAGGGCTACTCCAAATAAATATATGATGTTATTAGAATTTGGCTAATAGTCATTCTTGTCTTGTCTTATGAGGAGGACTGAGATAGAATGGAATAAATCAGTCAGAATACAGGCGATATATGGCACCCATCGTATTCAGAGGCCCCGCACAAATTTGATTTAGCATATATTGGTAGTGAATCTGTCAGACAATTTTATAAAGTCAGCCAGATCCACCTAAATGCAAAGTTGTGTTTTAAGGTTTTGATATGAATCTAATTTGAGTGTTTTTTCTCTGAGTAATTTGGGCAGCCAAAAATAAAGTGAATATTTGAATCCGATATCACGCTGCATTTTATGACAGGATGACTCGTCAGCGATTTGCATTCGGTTTAAGTGCTCTCTGAATGGACCATTACCTGTGATAGTGTTTACAACATATGAAAGAAGTGGCCTTCTGAGTTGCCACAGGGGTTTCGATATTCGACCCTTGATATGTCTAGTAATGGTTTTTGTTTTTGTACATTTCTTTGAGTTGAACCACTTATCTTAAAAAGAGCTGATAGCTTGTTTTTTGATTTTTTGTTTTACGACTGTCTGAGCAATAGGGGGTGAGGGTTCAGGATCTAGGGTATCAAGCGCACCTCCGAGGTTGGCAAGCTCATCAGCACGCTCATTACCATCGATCCCGGAGTGGGCAGGGACCCAGATAAGAGTGATGGAGTTACTCTTCACAAGGGTATTTAAGTTGTGTATGCATTTGTGTTTGGTTATCATTCTAACTTCAGGGTTTTGAAGGGACTGGAGTGAAAAGAGACTGTCTGAGATTATAGCTATTTTACTATTCCTGGAACATTCAAGAACCATGGCAGCTATTGAAATTCCAGTAATTTCTGCTTGTGATATTGTTGCAATTTTAGTTAGTGGAATTGTGATTTCCTCATCAGTACAAGCTTGGCCATCTGATTCTTCTTGTGTTTGTTGGATGAATATACCAGTTCCCACACCAAGGTCATGAAATGAGCCATCAGTGTAGACACAAGTATCAAAGTCTTGAAGCGGAACAGTTGAGTTTTGCCAGTCTTCTCTGGTTGGGAATGAAAACTCAATATTTGGGAGGCAAAATAAAATCTCTCTGTGTTTGTGGTCATTTGGTTGGTGGATGAGATCAGGCATATGATTGACAATGTTAGTGTGATTATAAGTGTTTGAGAAAGGATACGCCTAGGAGGAGTTGCAGGCCACTTTAAATCAGGAATGACTGCTAGCCCTGAGACCCATTTAACTGCTCATTCCTCTCTGGTAAAAGTTGTCTCATCATGCTGTTTAATTTGAAATTGAATTTGATAAAGATATTTGGCTTTCACCTCCTAGGAGGAATAACTACTCTGAAAATGATATTTTCACCCAACTTTTGCCATCAAAATTTGTGGAATACAGTAACGCGCTTGCTATTCACTGCCATGCGATTAGTGCCGCAGGAGTTGTGGGTTCGAGTCCCACAGGGGTAGCTTTCATTGTTGATTGTTCCAGCCTCCAGCACCCTCGGGTGTATACCTCTCCTGTGTACTTGTCTACTGACTGACTCATGGAAAGGCATGTGACAGCATGGAAAGACATGCTGACAAGCTGGAAAGACAGTTAAACCTACTAAAAGGGGTCCCAGCAATGGGCCATGTACGGCCAATAACCCTAACACGTACGCTGTGTTTCATAGGATGGCAATGGTGGATTGGAATGTGCTGTGGGATGAGAGAACACAACTCCGAGTAGTGAATAGCGGGTTATCAAATTAGCGTCATCGACCCATTCTTTTTTGGGGATGGTGAGATGGAGCAAATCGGTTAGCGCGCTTGCTATTCACTACCAGGCGATTAGTGCCGCAGGAGTTGTGGGTTCGAGTCCCACTGGGGGAGCTTTCATTGTTGACTGTTCCAGCCCCCAACACCCTTGGGTGTATACCTCTCCCACAGTGCAATATATGGATGCATACTATCCTGATTGTAATTTCTGTCTATGTGTAGGAATTATTTTGGATTGAGCACTATAAGACATTTTCAAACAAAAATTTACATTTTTTCTCATGTCAATTATTGCTGCATAATCAATCAACGGGCTGCAACTTCATCAATTGATACAGGTATTTATTTGTACAACACATCAAAACATTCCAGTAAAAGGTCATCATTTTTGAATAAAAATAATTCTGAGTAAAGTATTTTGGTGAAGAATAGGACGCTGACATTTTGGTGAATACCGATTCACCCCAGCTGTGACAAATTAAATCTTAGTGATTGTTAGTCACTGGCTTCAAGATTGGCCTCCAAACGCAACTGCTGATCTCTAGATCATGGGGATGATCAGCCTTCAAACAGGATAAGCGTTGGTCTCCAAATCGTTCAATAAGGGTCTTTCACTCCACATGGTGTCCCAATGACACTATTTCCACGGTATCCGTCCATTTTCTCAATTTCATTTTTCCACCAAGCCATTTTCTCACCTGAACTTTTTCCCACCATTCCATTTTCCCGCTAAGACATTTTACCATCAATTCATTTTCCCACCAGGATGCTTTCCGATCTATCCGTTTTCACACCACAACGTTTTCCCACCTAGCTGTTTTCCCACCAAGGGAAATTCCCACTGTGCCTTTTTATCAAAATCACTTTTTTCCACCAAGACAATTACCCATTAAGACAACTTCCCACTTGCCCTTTCTCACAATTGCTATTTTCAAAGGCCAAGGCATCAACTTATGCTGGTAGCATTTTTCTTTTTGTTTTCTTAGTTTATTGCTAATGTTGGAAATGTGACTACCCAACAAAAATCATAACATACCATATCATTTTGTACAAAATATGTATGTATGCATGTATGGCAGTGTACAGCAACAGCTTATATGTAATCAACAAATTATGCCTGTTGAGCCATGTGTATATAAAAGATATGTTAAAAAACTATAGCTAATCAGCAGAAGACATGAAAACGTGTCAAGTCTGAACATTAATACGCGGTAGCGTCTCTATAAATCTAAGATGTGCATCATAGGAATCGGTTGGTGTGTTTACAGGTTTTTACTAAAAATTCGGGTTCAAAGTTTTATCTTAACAGATCAATCTGATAGTCAGGACTGGATTGGTGGCTGAACGAAATCAACCCACCGCTTCCTTCAAGTTGTTGGACAGGAACCATCCGTTTCCTGTCCAACAACTTGAAGTATCGAAACAGTTGATAACCTTCACTTGATTTTCTCAGCGCAACCAAATAAGAGTTTTGACCATTTCTTATTTCCTTGACCAAAACCAAACTTCAAAATGCAAATGGCTAAAAAAAGCAACTTAAATGATAATTTCCTATTGTGATATTTATATACAATTGGACACAAAAGGCCAATCATCTTAGTTTGACATAAGCGCCAGTTAGTACTTGCCTGCTAGGCCAGCGATTTCTGTTTCCAGTACAATAACTATGACTCAACTTTTCTAGGAAATTAAATCAGCAGTGTGTTTTACAGAAAAAATTATTATAAGTCTGTATTCTTTTGGCTTGAGTAAATATATTGTATATTAAACAATGGCAGAATACGGATCAGAAGTAAAGTGTAATAAAAACATGAGTCTGTTTCACCTGTTATGATGACTGGGTCTCAGCTGGCTATCACTTGAGTGGCATAAAGAGCTCCGATCCATAAATCAAATGGGGTGCTCACATAATCATAATGGTGAATCTCTTGTTCAGGTATTCAATTTAATAGAAGTAGATTACAGATCATATTTCTCTGTCAGTCATTTAGAAGGCAGAAAATTTCTACTGCTTGCCAAAGGGATTTGTCTTACTGACCATGACTGAACAGAGTCCAGCCAGGCCCATCCGTTCAAAGCAGAGGTGTGTGGTAGACGGGATTCCTGTCTGTCCGCACGTGTCCGTCCATCTCTATTGACAACATTATTTTAATGGCCAGCAAAAAATTTCCGGACAGATAGTTTTCCCTGGACAGGCTCGGACGACAAACAAATTTCTTTGATGGGGGCAGAAAAATTCTGGACGGGCAAGGGCGGACGGACATTCGCAAGCTTCTACCGACTGGCACTTAGTAAATTTAAATTGTTGTAAGCATGGTGCCTAGTTGACATTAGTAACATATCAATATTTGTTGCATAACAAATTTGTTGCATAGCCAGTCAGCTAGTATATGTGTGGTTGATTCGGAAACATGTATCATCAATTCACATTCAAGTTACTGTTCAGTTTTGCACAGTTTTCAGAATGTTATGAATCCATACCGCTGCAAGATTTGATATTGTAACTTAGGAGCGAATTTCAGTGCATTTTATAATGTCAATCATCACAATAGAGCATTCCAAGTAAATTGAAACCTTGGACTTTACTAAGATCGAACATCTCCACCTGCTGATGAAGATTTTCACCAGCACATGCAATCTTTTGATTTAATTTGAAAACATAGTGAACTGTATGGATTGTATTTTATTTGTCTACAGTGAATTTCACTGCTTTTGCAAGAGATATTTTATAAATTCGTCCATCCGACATATACATGGTCAAATGTGGTATGATTATGACATGTTGATGTACTGATATCTCTGATCGCTGCGTCTATTGAAGTTCAATTTCTCTCATCTATGCGTCCTGGTGCCTTTTGGCAGGAAAGTGGGACAGCTGTCACTCTAGTCCTAGGACTATCTAGCTGTTCCAATGCTTTTTATGCTATATGTTTTATTTCTTTCTTTAACAAGAATTCTTTCATATCCGCTCTTTTAGCAGAATAATAAAAGTTTAATTATACGGACCTTTTGTTGCCGGTGAGTATTTTACTACTGGATACATTGGCGACTTCATCATTTTGTTGGAGAATTTGAAAATTGTTATGATTCTTATTATCATCATATATTCTGATTGCTGGTTGATGATACAATTTGTGGCACTTTCATTGATGAGTGACAGAAATCAGAGTCCAGTTCACCACATTGATATCGACATAGAAAGAGCAATCAATACTAATGATGAAATAGCAAATTCTGAAAATCTCTATTTTCATGAATGTGATGATATGTTTATAGTGATAAATGACTCCCTTTATTATTATATGGATTGTAGATATTTTATTCGTACAGTTCATGCTTTAGCAAGATTATAACAACAGGGATAACAACCATCATATGATTTTAGGAGTTGTGTTCTCATATCAAAGGGAAATCCAACTTGAGCAAACAATTAAAGGTTGGAACTTTTGCTAGGTCAAGGCCGTGTGTAAAGCAACAAAATCAAAACAAACAAACATGCAATGTAGTCACTTATTTACTCGCCACTAGAGGTGAAGTTGAGTTGAGTGAGTCATCACTTTGCCTTGTATAAGTTTCCAAGTGCAGGGTAAGTAAGATCCTCTTCACTTTGCCGTCACTATGAAATGAATGATGCTGGAAAAGTTATAGCAAGTATTATTACAAAAAACTTTGACTATAGATAATAATAAATACGGTGCTAGTAAAGTAGTAGTGAGTGTGTTTAGTTGGTGTTAAGTGTGGTGACTGTAATGGGAGTGCAGAGCATATAACTATTTGAGCTATATTGTTGTTAATACGGAGTGTCATCAAGATCATCATGTGCTTTTGGTTCATCCAGGAGGCTGGGAAAACCCTCTAGCTGCCTGAATGGGCTGTATCAAACTTCAAATTTTCAACATTTACTGTCAATTAATCAGCTGCTATAGCGGCTGGCCCCTGGAATTTACATACCTACATACATACATGTCCAGTATCTGGACATTGGCAAAGTAAAGGCATGTAGGCCTAAGTCCCAGGGGTCCATGGCTGGAGTCTGCACTGTAACCTGCACACGTGCTGGAATGCACAGCAACATTAAAGTCTTTTGTATGGCAATCACAAATTTAACTTCTTGCATGCAATTTTTTCTCCTTCCGTTGGAAGCTCTACTACAATTTTCTGTTTCAGATACTAACGGATTAGTTGAGATAAAAACCACTCGTCAGTTCTGACCGAAATATATTATCATCATGGGGAAAGAAAAGGAAAATATCAGAGTAGCTGAAAATATTGGGTTCTCTTTATCAACTGCACAACATATCGGATGTATGAAAGCGGAGATTGAGTTTCTGAAAAATGTATCACAAAATCCCTTACTGTACACTCCTGGACCGGTTTTGAACAATGCCATTAGAAGGTAAATATCATACAATCAGCGGGGGCGTCGGCCGGGGGCTAAAGTCTTGGGGGCTCAGACTATGATCTATGACTATGGCCTACTGATCATAAAACAGTCGAGAATGACTGGCTAACCTAAGTGCATTTCAACACTGTTCTCTTGATATTTTATGTGTGATGAGGGTAGGGGGGCAACGAACACCGAGTGCACATATGAGTACCTATACAGAGGATCCTTCATAGATTCTTCCCAATAAGATTCGGATAGATAGATTATGTAATTTTCAGTTACTTATCAGGGAAATTAAAAGTTGAAAAGACTACAAGAAAGACGATTTCTAGCTGACATCAGTCACATATTCCTTTATTTCACAGGTATGAGACCTTGTTTTTACCTGCCATAGCCAAGGCTAAGCCCTCAGGGCCTCTGTCCCATGCTCCTCTTGATATAGAATGGATTTGGCATTGTCACATGCTTGCACCATATTATTATGAAACAGACTGTACCAAGCTCATAGGGATGGTGCCAGACCACAGTGTGATATCTCAAGACGAATGTTCACCTGCCATACGAGACATCTGGAGTAGACATGTGCAGGTAAGCTCACTAGATATTTGAAATACAATTTTTAGTGAGTGTTTGACCTTTTGTAGTGATTTATAGTGTTTCTCAGATTTTTTAATGTAATTGAAAACCAGTAATTTTCTGTCTACACTGGCAGCCATGGCCAATTGAATCTCCAGTTCAGTCTGTCTTGTGTCATGTTTTTTTTTTCAATCTACTTTGCATTCTCTGTAGTCAGGTGAGCCTTTAGAAGTGGACTTGAAACAACCTTCAGAGTTTGTGGGTGGTCCGGCTTACATCCCTCAAAGTTCATATGACTTAGTGTCAGCTGTTCAAAGGCAAGGTGCATTCTACTACAATGTTAGCCTACCTCACTACCGAATAAGGGACTTTCTCGTTAGCGCTATCAACAGATATAAGGTGAGACTGATGTAGAAGTATGAAGTATCATCTGACATTCTTCTTATCTCACTTGTCAGTGATACGCAAATTTCTCTGTTCATATAAATATGTATTTGGCAGCAATTTGAATAGGGAATTAATTTATTTATCTTCAAATAGGTAGGGAAAAATAGCTTTCCCTCATTTGGGAGCTAATGGCATATAATGGACATAACATTTTCAATACTTAGCATCATTACATAATAATAGCAATAATTGATAGTTTAATGTATGATGCAGGAATTTGATGTCTGATTAACTTCTTCAAAATTCCAACATACAAGCTTGCACGCTGTGGAATTTATATTAAATATCTTATGGTCTTATGTAGTTTTGATGATTTCATAGACAGCCCTTTATGACTGCCGCATTTCCCTAACTATGGGCATTTCCAAAGTTAGGAAATGCGGCAGTCCTATGGGTGTTATCATTAAGGAAAATATTATTCTGATGTCTAGCGGTAGTTTTGAAAAGTTGATGGTAGGATCACTGCGAGCAAATAAAAGTCTTATAGTTTGTGACCTTGACCTATATAGTTGGAAGATCTACGCTAGAAAGTCTGCCACAACATTGAATATTGCAATTTAACTTCACACACATAAGGTTACTAAAATAACATCATACAATGATGTTGACGTCTGCAGTTATTGATAATCAATTTCTGTTGAAATCAGACCACATTCCATATTTCCATGGTTCACATCATTCCATAGTTGTTTGCCATAATAAGCTTTGTTTACTTTTTTGAAACTCAACATCATGTGATTGAATCAATAGATACCTAGCTGTCAACAGCTGCTTTGAACAAGGAAATATGTTTAATCAAGCATTGGCAGGGAGAATAGTTATTCCCTGACTAACATGACAAATGTTATCAATGGTTTTGTAGAACCTTTGATTTAAGATTTATGAGCAATTAGTGTTGAGCAGTCAACTGATTTTATCCACATAATAGTTTGAATATTTTGGTACAAACTTCTTCAAAGTCATGAGGCAATTTTCATCATCAGATCAATTATGTGGCAGATTGTCGAAATTGCAAACATTATCATAGAGTGAAGATATGCAGAGGGCTAGCTCAATGATAGTTGTACTGTCTGCACGAGGAGGGGTTTCTGATCCGCCTGGATTGGTTGGCCGCCAATTTTACTTATTATATAATAATTACGCTAGCATTTTGTCACTCTGAAATACCTACCCATGATAATTCCTAATTGTGCAAAATTTTCCAAAATGGATCAAAATGCGCAGGCAGTATGGCTATCATTGAAGTGTCTCCACTGTATATTCTTACTGGGGATTAATTGACAGCCTCATTGACGGTAACAACTATAGATGACAGGTGCCCCATAGGTGCTTTCTTCCTGTTACTTAGTAAGAAACAGTACTCATCACCAGTATTATACAGCAGAGCGACAAAAAGATTTACGGACATATTCTTTTGCAGTTATTCAACGATCAGTTTAAATCTATAAACAAACTCCTGCGATGTATGTGAGACATACTATAATAGAAATATCATAACATTTTTGGAATTTTTTTTCTTCTTAATTATATTTTATCTCTCATAATAAATAATCTATCTCCTTTTTAACTTATCATCATTCTCAAGCTTTCCTTTATTCCTTTTCCTGTTTTTCCGGCACTATTTTGAAAACATTCCGCTACTGGAATGAAATAGACTGCTGAGAAAGGGTTTAACAAATCAGAGTTTGACCTGGCCTTGCCAACATTTAGCTCATATAGACATCCTGCTTTTTTTTCTCATTCGACAGATGATGCTACAGTTGAAGATCTTTTACCCTGATGCTTTTCTTGTACCGTGTTATGATATGGATCTGGCCTGGCATACGCACCAGTTACATCCTCATCTCTACAAAAAAGATACTGTCAGCATACTAGGCAAGGTGAGAATATGTATGACTCAAGCAGACTTCAAATTTGTTTTCGGAGTCAGCCTGTCTTGACAAGCCACATCCCCCCCCCCTCCGAACAAAGCTATGACATTTCATTGATTCACTGATGATCCAAACTTACAATTTTATTTTTAATGCAGTGACAGGGCCAAACCTTCCCCCACTATAAAATACCTTTCATGGACAACTATCTGGTGTACACTTGCTTACATTTTGAGCCACCAGGAACTATTATAGATGCTACCAGGTGGTCCTTTAATTACACTAGCGATGGATTTTGTTCAGGTTTTGGCTTATACTTATTTTTCCAATGCCTTACCCCTCCCTAAAACAAGTTAATGACAGGCTGTACTCCTGCATGGTTGTTAAGGCGAGCTTATAAGTATTATTAAACGTCAAATCATTTTTGATAAGGGGAAATTAATTTGTTGGATCGTCTCCCATGTCAAAATATGAGACAACTCCCACCATTAAAAATAATTCATTTAACTCATTGTCACAGTCTACATCCATGCATTCATGCACATCATCATAGTACAACACGAATCAGGCAGTTGCTTTGAGCTACAAAAATCTTATTTTATTTGGCACATTAAATTCAATCCTTCCCTAGTAATACCACACCTGGATGTTACTTTTGCCATTGAACATTGTACTTTACCTACAGATGAAGAACACCCCAGCACAGATAACATTGATTATAAATGAACCTGTAGTTCTTAATTCTTTGATATCACTTTTGATCAGATGTTTAATCATGATGATAACCAGACAGACAGAAGTGCTGAGTCTCACCTTACTCAGTCTGAACAGAAGACTAAACAGCTGTGGAGAGATACTTATGGTATTAATATGGCACTCAGTGGAGCAATGTACAGAGGTGTATCTCCTGTAGGGAGACTCAGCTGGATGTCTGAAGAGGAGGTAAGTGTAGGTGGAGCATTCTGACTAGTCTACTCACTCAGACTTTACAGGGTAGTAGTCTAATTATTTTAAATAGTCTTTAGGTTCTCAAAGTAATCTGATTATTCAGGCTGCTCTGAAAGTAGCTGAGAGGGGAAGTAAAATTTGAAGATGAGGGAATAATTCCCTAATAAACATCTACTTATCATAGTTGTAAGTCATCTACCGCAGAACCATCATGCTTCTCTGCATGGTTTTTCACTCATAACTTCTTAACTATTTGGTCAATCACATTCTTACTTTCACCTAATATCAATCAATGTCTCAAATTACATTTTGTAAAGTTTTGAGGATGGATGCGCATAACTCCCTGAGATATAGCCAGATAAAAAACCCTCCCCTCGATTTTGTTTATTTGCTTGTTTTGATGGCTCCCTGCAGGTCACATGACTTGTCACAACGTAGCGTTGTTTCAGTCTGATGAAAGTATTGGCTCTTGTGATAATAGCTTTCATGGTAGCGATAAAGAAAGCTTAGGAAATTAATCTTGTGCTATTCTACAAACTTCATGAAATTCCATGTGCACCATTTATCTGTGTGGCACTATAGTCAATACAGAACAAATACATCGCCATGTCTTTGAGTAATTGAACAACTTGACATCTGGACACGTTAACTATGATGTGTTAGTCTCCCCCCACCCATTTCTCTTCTCTAGCCAACCTTATATTGCTCTAATCTCTGATTATGTTTTCACTTGTAGGAGACAAATAGTGCAGACTTGTTGTTCCCTATGGAGATCAAACATATGAGGGTGGAAAATTCTCAGGCGGCTAAGATCAAATTAGGGTGTTATCGGGGTAGAAGACCAGTTTATGAAAAGAAATCTAAACGAAACCCTGACGGATACTTCAACTTTTCAACTTCGAAGCCAATGGTGAGTCTACAGATATTCATGAAAAGAGTGGCATGAAGAATCTTCCCAGTATTACCATTTCATCTTATAGACTCCTCCCGGTACACTCTTAATTTGAGCTGATTATCCAGAAAAATCAATGATGCAGACAATGAATTCAGGTGGGATGTAAAAGCGGAACATCGATTATACAAAAGATGATTTTTGCAAATCATGCATGGTAGCTTAATCATTAATTATTTAATTTTGCTACTTTTGTTATCAGGCAGAGTTTTCTTTGTATAAAGACTCACAGCAGCAGCTGACTTGGACAGTAAGTCAGACAGCAGAGGGCTGCTGTGTATCAGCTGAGAGAGAAGGGGAGGCAGCTATCAACTTGAGTCTGTACCTGAAGCGTGGTGTCACCACCAGACAAGCTGTGACTCTGAATAATCAACTCGGAGGGTCGAGCCTCTCTGTGGAAGGTAAAACACTTTCATTCGTTTTGTTTATTCTCATTTGAATTTATTTTAATCTTGTTTTTCTTCATCTATGATCATCTTCTGGGTATATGGATAGCTAAACATGCTTGATTTGGTTCCTGTAGGGTCAATTGAAATATTTGACTCCTATTAGGATTTGTCTGCCTCAAAACCAAGGTTGCAAGGTTCTGTATTATTACAATTTCGCAGTTTGTCGTCAATTTAAGAGACACACATTTTCATTTAGTACTTTGAGCACCTATCCACCATCAACCTACGCACCAACAGTAAATCAGACAATCAGCGGGAAGATGCTGGTAGCATCACACTGTAGTTTCATGTGATAATTATATCTCTACTCCCCAGGTGAGTTTGCTGTGCCAGTAGTAGGAGGTGTTAAACTGAGACTCCAGGCAGGAGCTTTCACAAATGTTGTGATGCCTGAAACAGTGGAATCAATGTGGGGACCAGTACCACTAGGCAGGCTGCCACCTGGAGCTGTCAATCACTGTACAGTAGCTAACCATGTGTAAGTTCTGTCTCAATCCATAAGTTTGTTAGTCTCATTCAGAGACTAAATTTATAAGCACAGACTGGGTGCACATTAGAACTATTGGTGTTGATTTTTTCAGAGGGCAAGCTGAATGTGACAAGATATAACTCAGTCTGGTCGCACGACCAAACACTGACAGATAGTAAATCGTTGTCCACCTCAAAAATCACAGTTTGGCAGTGCTGTTAATCATGAGACGGGAAGATAAATTTTTTCCTTTCCTGATACACAACATAAATGTTCACGTCATATAGTTAATTGAGTGTTTTTGTAATGCTATTGAGGTTCGTTCGACCAAATTTCAAACCTTGAAGCATAACTCATCTGAAATAGGTTTAGACCACTAGCACTGGGTTGAATTTTCAAAGTCTTTTACTTTTCCGTTGTCATTCAACACAGATTTTCTCTATCTATTTCATCAAAGTTGAAGACATATCTCCACATAAAGTGTACATGTTTTTGCAGTTTAAGCCTAGTGGGAGACAGTAACACAGTATTCACAGCCCGTATAATACACTCTCAGCCTCTACTAATGTCATGTGTGCAGATATTCTACAGAGATAGAATGGTTGCTGTATCTCATCTTATAGGGACTGACACTGTACCTGAAGATAACACGAAAGAGGTGAGCGTGTCAATTTCACCTGCTGTATATAAGTTGGGGGCTCTAGACCACTAACAAAAAACTTTGTTAGCAAATGAAGAGAAGTCCATGCTCACCCAGTTTTAAAAGGGTACCATCATCGCGTCATAGTGTGAACTCCAGTAATCACAGAGCAATCACGGAAGCTGCTGATATAAGTACGGCTTCATTCTCAACATAACACACACTACATAATCATTATGTTTCCATATATCAATTTGACACCAGTTTTAAGCCTGATCGATATATGGGAATAGCATTTCAGTCAACTTCCGCATGTACCGATAGACATTTCTTGATGCGAAAACATATACGGTTTTGAATTGCATTATTCCTATAATGCCGTGGCAGATGTTTTTCTCATCATAGAAATTATAAGCATTCATTGTTCTAAATGGGAGTGGACCACTCATTCGAGGCATGGAGCCATAGTGAATGTTGACTGCCCCGCGTTCAATTTTGAATGCCATATTTTGGTTCAGTTGGTCCTCAGCATTGGGTCTCAGGGTGCATATGCCAGCTCTTCAACTCTTCTAAGCAGTAAAATGTCATTGAATTATTTACTGTTTTAGATTGGTGGTAAAGCTGGAGGTGCGGTAACTCTGAGTAGATCAAGAGGAGAGAGAGGTATGCTTGTGAAGACCGCTTACGGAGACAGAGCTTTTATCTTCGGTCACTGGGCTAACATGAAGAAAGGCGTACCAGGTATGATCATGGCTCTACACTGTCTGTTGACCGCTCGTTGCGGTCCCTGTCCAAGCTGTGTAGAGAACACTGGATATCTATGATTGCCCTGTAATGACTAAACAGTGATTATATTAAATGCCTTACGTCATCAGAGTTGTCCCCTCCCTTCTTTTGGGGGAATAACTCACAATTCTGATATCATACCATTCTTAGTGTAGGTTCCTCAACATAAACGCCAGTATTTACAGGATCTCTAACATATACCTCATCTCTGTATGATATCCTTGCTAGAATGTCCATATATACCGGCTGGTATGTCAAGTATAAGTGTAGTGGTATAGATATATGTAATGCCAGGGAGTTGTCAGGTCAATATTTCAGATGCGGATACAAGTGCATTAGTCCTATTCAAATTGGATTTGCAGTGAAGGTGAATCATTTAAGGCAAGTTATATGCAAATACAGCCCCGCACGACTCAGTACTTTGAAGGGTAATTTTTTGTATTTGTAACTTGCAACTTCGGATACAGGTGCAAGTGTGTTCATCTTATATTGCACTCTCTTTAGGGACCAGGCATCAGCGGGGACAGCCTGGAAACCCCGGTAACCTGAGGATACGTACAAGTATGATAGAAGCTAGCGGTCACTGGGTCAATTACTTCGATATGGATGTCCAGGGTGTCAAAACCTCTCTTCGAGATGTAAAGATTGACCTGAAGAAAGGAGAGGTAAGTTTTTAAAATTTGAATAGTAAAATGAATTTATTGTCTCAAGCAAATTGTGATGTCAACTAAAACAACTAGTCAATCATAAAACTTCCACTTATTAAAACACCCTCAAATCTAATCATATGTATTGAATTCCAGCAAAGCCTATCAATCTTATTTTTTCCCCTGTCCAGTATATTTGTGAAAGAGCACTGATAGAATTGCAGTGATGTTGCAGTTCCTCTAGCATTGGTTGATCAGACTTTGTTAGTCTGGTCATGCTAACTACTCAGTTAAGTTTAATCATAGTTCATTTATTTATTTTGCATCAAGGCACTTCCATTTATGAATCTTTTTCATAGATTGAGTTGAAGTCCCCTAGAATGATGGCAGAGAACTTGGCTTTAGCCTTCAGCATAGCTGTGCTCAACTGTCTATGTCAACCTCCACCGCCTGGTATGACACCTTATGGTGATGCAAATAAGCTGGGGGTAGTCGCAAACCCCCCGAAATACAGGCCAGCAGCAAGTCGTGGAACCAAGGCTGTACAGTATAATGACGGAGCGGATCTTGCCATGATTATGGCTGCTGGATGGATGATGGCGTCACCATCTAATTACTGGATCCGTACCTGTTATATACCGACATATCACCATCACATGGCTGGTTGTGCGGGGGCGTGTGGGGGAATGGCCGTCTGTGCAGCATGTGCAGGGACGGATGGAGACGGGTGTGCATGCGCAGGGGATGGAGGCGCAGCATGTGGGGGTGATGGAGGGGGTTGTGGAGGTTGTGGTGGATGTGGAGGGGGAGGTGGTTGTGGAGGGGGTGATGGCGGCGGTTGTGGAGGTGGTGATGGCGGGGGTTGTGGGGGAGGGGGAGGTTGTGGTGGTGGATGTGGTGGTGGATGTGGTGGCTGCGGCGGCTAAACTTATCTTTACTATTACATTTTTTCAAATTATGATATTTTTATGTCTTCAATATGACTTTATAGCTTCAATGAAGCAAACAGGGTTTTTCACAAAATTGTTCCGCCATTAAGGATTGTTGCATGGCAAGCACTGTGTGTGACCGCCTTGATATTTATTTATGTATGACCAGTGTCTTGAGACCATTATGTGTGGAATTGATATTATGTTTGGTCCACCCACTGACCTCAATTTTGAAGTCTTTATACTAAAATAGATGTACATAATCAAGTTCATCACACTAACACAGCTCAGAATTGTATAACTTACAGACGTTGCATAATAAGTCATTATGCTGTGATAAATAAAATCTCTGTTGTTTCCCATTCCCAATGTTTTTCACAACCTCCTATTTTTGCTCGATTTTGAAGCCAGATTATTTTGTTACGCTTTTCACAGGAAATGTGATTTCTGTTTTTATATTTCCAAGAACATCTTTATTTATTTTTATTATGCTCACAGGTGTATACTTTTCAATATAAATGCTTGTCTTAGAATATATACAATGTACTTCCATGAAGATACAATAAAGAAAACCATACGCATATACTATACAAGCAGAAATGAATAATGAATGGCACTAATATCAATATCATAGGAAATCCAAAAAAGTGTTGTCACAAGTACAAATAGAATTGATAATTGCTTTATTGCGGTAGCATAATCATAATCAACCAATAAGTGGGTTTCGGACAACTTCGGGGTATTTTTCAATCTCCTTTGTTATGATCGGTAAAGATTGTTGTGTTTTGGAAACTGACCCAAGTACATTCCACTCTAGTTTAGATTCCACTCCTTGCCCTGGCTGTCTGATAGCAGTGATAATTTCTTCTATGTTAGTCTTTAGCTTCTGCGGCATATTGAATACAGGGCGGGTAGAAACTGGTCGAGTTCTGATGTGCTGGCTTGGATAATGTAAACTAGATACCGGGGTCTCACCAAACCCACTTGATGGTGTGTATGTTCTCTTTGTCTGAGGCAGCCGCTGGGGTGATAGAGGTGTCTGTGCTGTTGCTGGTCTCACATTCCCACTAACAGGACATATTGGAAGATATATCGCCCCTGTAATATCACTGTTGAAAATCATCTCCCCTTCACAAGAGCTGAGAATGTCCTTAATTTTGTAATGCAGGAAATGATGTCCAACTAGATTGTCCAATTCTATCATACCTTTTGTATGGGTCTTATCAATCATATCAGTCTGAATAAAATCAGACCACCTCCATTCAAATTCGCCGTGATCTGATATTAAATCACTTTCCCAGAACCGACTTTCTTTTTCTAACAGATGCCAAACATTTTCGATTTGGTAACGGAGTACAAGTGTGGAGTGCTCTTTTTCAGAAGTTTTCAATGTTCTATATTCTGACCAAAAAGAGTGTGGGTTGTACACCCATAGGCCAAATCCACACTCACTCGAAATTGAAGGGAAGCAGAACCTGAAAAATATCTGCATTCGACTAAGAAAAACAGGGGTCCCGTCAAGTTCAACAAGCCATTCACCTAGCTCCTTGCTGAGACAGCATTCAGATCTGACTCTGTCTTTAGATTTCGCACTGTGAATAGCTTTCTTCAAGTTCCTGCATTGTTGACAAGAATCATGAGCCAGAATGAGTTTTTTGAGAACGGAAGTAAAATCTGATGTTTTCATGAAATCTTTCATCCCTTCAATGTTGCATTTTTCAATGAGCTCACAAAGGGTAAGTCTTCTGGTTTCCATGTGGCGTGAAAGCAACCAGAACTTGGGGTCTGGTACTAACAAAGATCGATCGAGACAACAACTGTCACCATCGATAAGCGCTGACACTACGATTGGCACATCACGCTGAAGAATGTCCTTACCGCACCTTCGGTCGGCGTCAGGATTGATAGAATCTAATGTGCAGTATATGAGATCATGATCACTGATTCCGCAGCGCACAACACCAGATTCTAATATTTGGGATTTCTTAGTGTAAATGTGGTCGATCAAAGTTTCTTTGATGAAGGGCGCATTAGAGTTTCGATCTTCTAATGAAACTCTTGTGAAGTTTTTTATGAGTTGGGTGTAACCCATGTTAGCCTCAATCTCTCGCAAGGGATAACCGTTGCTGAAATAGTCTATGTTCATGTCTCCCATGATGATCAAGTTCTCCTGATTTTTGAAGCGTTGCAGCAATCTAAGATGCTCATCTTCTTTGTAAGAGGGAGGATTATATGCCCCAACTAGGTGGACACTTTCAGAATCCATAAAGATGTATATATATTGTAGCGGATGATTACCTACTGCAGTGTAACGCTCGACTACCGAATAGCTCAGCCTATTACTGATATAGGCAATGATACCGCCGCCTCCCTGACCTACTTCAGCTAGTTTTCTATCTTCTCTCTCAAGAGAGTAACCAGCCATCTGTAATTTCTCATTTGGAATGCTCTGACACCAATGTTGATAAACTGTTTTGTTTTGTTCAAAGTCACCAGTAAGTTTTGCCTCGCCTATAAAGAGAACATCCAGGTCATATCTTTGTAATACATAATGGACCTGATCAGTTTTCTTTCTGGCACCCTCAACATTAAGATATGCCACCCTCAGGCCATCTTTAATTGGTCCACTGCTAGATAATCTCAACTGGCTGTCCACTGGAGTTGTAATTGTTTGTTCAGTCATAGCTACAAATTATTCGAGCTAGTGTTGGAGCTCTTCTATTCTGGATATGATCAATCTTTGTTGTGTCAGTAGTGTGTCTTTGTCGGATTTGCATGTTCTATAGAAGGGATCATAGTTCTCCAGATCTCTTTGTAATGATTTTTGCAGAGTATCTGCTTCTTGTAAGGAGGACCTGATGCTTTTTATTCTGTCAGGTAATGCTTCAAGCCCTGCATTTCTTTCTTGTCTCCACCCATTTAGACGCATTATTGTTTTCGTCACCGAACCAGCACGATTCTTTTAACCTATAAAATTCCAAGATCTGATAATCATAATGTTTTACATGACACCAAAGAAGTTATGTTAAACAGCCTGATTTATTTGAACGGTCTTATCAAATGTCACATTTCAAAGGATGGATGGCTGTATTTGCTGCATTGAAGGCAATACTGCAAAGGCTGCACCGTATGGATATGTATGTATGGCAATGGCCGGAGCTCAAACCCACTGAACTACTTGGTACAAGAACCACTCAGTACTTGTCTTTAACAAAGCTCTCATTGAGAAATTGCCAGAACATTATAGTCTAAAGTGTCAATGATATTCCTTGCTCTTCTAGTTTCAAATTGTTTATTGTTTCAAAATATTAAACTTGAATAAACCTCTACATACCTGCTAGCCAACTTGGACCAATTTTCATTCTCTGAGGCGTAAATCTTTTGCTTGACGATTGAGAATGATCAAATAATGAAGCGCATGGGAATAAAAAGCATATAGGTTGTCAACAGCAGTAGAAACCGAAGTCATGTTTGAAATGTCAATAAAAGCAAAAAATCAATAATCAATATTCAAGTGTTTAGTGTTCAGTTCACTGCTGACATTAAACTTCTTTCGTCTTTTGTTCATTTGTTTTCGGAATGCAACTCAATAAGTAGAATTATTGATCGTTTAGAAAGCATCCTCATTAGATTTCACACTGCTGGGTTTGCAAAGAAGATGGTCTATTCATGGCGAATGCAGATATGTGATCTTGGTTCAAGATCATTTTAATTTGTTGCCGTTGCTTTTTGTGGTTAGGGGAAGGTCAGTCTCCAAGATGCTGGTGCAAGTTGACTATTATCTATCACCGGGGGGGGGGGGGGGGGCTGCAGGGAATGGACAATCAATGTTTGTTTTATTTGTCAGTACTGAAAATAGGAAATCCGGTGATGCTTCAATTTAGGTGCCGCAGATGCTAGATGGTACAATTTAGATGTTCATACAAATGTACCAAGTAAGTAGCTTCTATCGTATACAGCAATCACCAGAATTAGCGGCAAGCAACGTGACACAGAATATATCCATCAAGGAAGTAATGATAACAATAGATTAAGTGTAGCTGATGTCATAAACCATGACTGAAAGATGATCTATTACAACAGACGACAAAAATAGACATAAAGAGCTAAAAATAGAGGAGTAACTTCCTAGTCTGAGTAGATGCTAGACTGAGTGCCAGATATCAACAAACAACAACAGACCGGAACACTATAGTATAACCACAACAGTGACATTAATTGAGTTATGAGGAAATGTCGGTCAGCAAATAACCACATAATTTTAGATTAATTGTTGTTGTTTTTGTTAATTAACCGATCAGAACCCTGTATTTCTGACTCCTCCAAACCTATAAAAGGGAGGACAGGGTCAAATTTTAAGTAGCAGGAATATTTTCTAAGTGTCATTTTTCTATATGGATTAATAGCTTAAGTAGTGGAGGTTACAACTGGAGCCACAAGAACCCAGGCTTGATCCTCGTTGGAGCCTTGACGATTTTCTATAATGAGTAAGTAATACATATATATATATTATAAGTCACTGAGGTAAATAAAATAAATCTCTCATCAATTAACAGTTGTTGTTATTTTCCTTTTGTAAATTGACAGTACGCTGGTGCTCAACAAGCGTTAGGTCTATTTTACTTAGAGTTCATAAAGTACACTCGATAATCTATTGGAGTAAGCTGTGATTAATTGTTACTATAACAACACCCCCGAAACAGGATTCAGAGAAACTTTAGGAGGTTTCATTATTGTGATTACTGACTCACGAGAAAGGAGAAAAAGTACTCACATCAAGTTGAAAGTTATTGTGACCCACAGTTAAACGCAGGTAATTCGCGACTGTGCTCATATCAAATCGGAAATTATTGTGACCCACAGTTAAACGTAGGTTATTAGCGGCTGTGCTCATATCTAGTTTGAATCATAGATAGTATCATTTGGACTTACTGATTAGATTAGGTTTCGGAATAATAGATGAGATGAGATATATTAATCATTCTGGATCACAATATATACATTTATATACGATTTATCTTGACTTTGTGGTGCAAGTGCATCGTCTCAAAACTCGTCTAGAGTTTTTCTGTTAGAACAAGACAGGGGTCTTAACAGGTTATCGGCATTAACCTTTCTTTCAACGTATTTGGAGGCACATCCTCTGGAGTCCAAGAAAGGTCAGACTCAATAACAACCCCAAGTAAGTTAGCCTTGAGGGGTAGTGGGAACCAGCTGTTCGTCTTTAGAAATTATAGTTACATACATGGTAAATACGTGACTTACCAATTGTGTTCATACGTTTGATAGATTCAAGTTGTCTTGTCTTTCATTGTTAAAGGAGAAGGTAACTCCAAATTGGCACTACAAATAGATAGTGAACGACAAATTATTATTGAGCAGTAGCTTGAGTGCAAACCACTACTAGAACCATAGTTGGAACCAAATTTTTAAGGAGGACAACATATACAATAAGTATACGCTAGGTTACGTATCATTTCTGTTCCTCCAGCATAAACTTTAGAAGAGTATATGCGAGGCAACATTTCCGTTCCTCACATATTGAATACTCTGTGATCAAAATTATGGATATATGATCACTGTTAAAAAGGGCAGACAACTTCCAACTTGTTTCTGCATGTACTTGGCTATACTAACCTGATTTATTATGAATTGTTGAACTGAAGGATTGGAAGGAGATATAACCATTGATTCAACAACCATAGATTTTGCAAGAGAGGAACCACATATCACATTTGCCCAATAACAATTTGCTCCTAAGTACCATAAGGGTCTTGTGAAGAGGGTCCGGCGCAAATTAATCAGCGATAAATCAGCTATACTGAAGGAAACTCTCTCCCTCTTGAAATTGATAAGAATGGGCCACTCATATTCGATACAAAAAGCTGGATCTGCATGTTTCATGTAACTAGAGGTAAGATATAAGGTAAGATTTCTATATCACATATTTAATAAATTAATGTCATTCCTGTTACAATGATTCTTGTCTGTATATAAAATGAAAGAATGACTTGAAACAATAAGTACATATTCTGCTACCAGATAACAACTACACCAATCAAATCGGCTACAGTAATGTTTTATGGATTCAAAGTTATTAACTTGTATTTTGGCAAAATTTAATCATTTTCTTGACCCCTAGTCATGCTTAAAAACAAATCTCGCTATGGCCTGCCATGCGTTTCTCATATTACAAGTAGATCTTAAAATATATTTGTTACAGGAAATTTGTGATAGTGAAACCATTACATTCATAATGATTATAGCTATTTTCGCATTTGGGAATTTTTTTGCCCAGAGTTCAAAAAGGAGGATGCCTAATATTATTCCAAACATCTTTTATAATGAGGGCTATTGGAATGCCACGTGACACAATGACAAGCAAGCAGCATCTGATTGATATAAATTCAGTGATAACTCATTGGATAATCGTTCACCCTTTGGCATCCAATGTTACTGACTCTGAAGTAAACGACTTGATGCCTTTTAAAATCTTATGGTCATTCAATCTCTTGCTGTGATGGAAAAAATGAGCCATTCAAATGTTTTTTTCAAAACTGATAGCCATTGGGTGATGGCTGCCTGACTTTGCTGAAACTTAATAGCATGAAGTGATTTGCACAAGACAGGTGTAGATCAATGACTGGCAATGCAACATAATTTATCTAGCCAGAAATATATTTAGATAGGCAATTAAAATTCACATAATACGCATACAAAAAGAATTACCTTCTATTTGGAGGCAGATTATTATTAATGCGAAGAATGATTGCGAGACTAGCCTTGTCACGCTGCCACTTTTCACTGAACGGTAGGCCTGAATACAGGCTCTGCTGGTCACTCCCTCTCACCAGGCCTAATCATCTCCCAAGGGCACCTTCATTATGTTAGGGGGAGGGGGGGGGACAGATCATTATAAATCAATAACTGGTTAGCACATGCAAATTAGATTTGATTTGCGAATGATGTAACAAACGCACATCTAATAGAACTGACACCGAGGCATAGATTGTGTAGTTTAGGAGAGAGGCAAATAGGGAAAGAGACAAAAGTTCCACCAAAGAAGTGTAATTCCAAACTGAAGGCTAAAAATAGCTAAAAAAAAGTCATACTTTGCAGTTGCCCTTTCAGACCAATGGTGAACACAACTTTATGTTGGATGGCAGATTCTGACAGATTGAAGCCGTGCAACCGTCCGACACACCCTATTTTTAATAGTAAGTTCAGGATTAGTAGATACTTCTTGTTGCTATTTTTAAACTTGAACATATGCAATACATATAAAAATTCATGTATTTCAAGGTAAGCTGTTAGATTAAGAAGAAGATGATTATGCATTGTTTACACATTTAGAAAATTCAGAGCACTTAAAGGTAAAACTTATGTACAGTGTTAGAAATTGTCTTCCCTTCTCATCTAAGAGCTATGAGGTGTTCATGTAGCCTAGTGCTGTGCCAACCTAATAAACTACTACTTCAAAATACTTAATCACCATTCTTTTTACATAAGTTCAAAATAATTATTGGTCCATTGTCAGGAGACATTTCACAACAGTAGATTACTTCGTTTATGAATTTATACCGTTCTCTCAGGTAGATACAAGTGATAGTTTATTGGGCTGGTTCAGCACTAGGCTTCGAAAATACCTCATACCTCATATATGAGAAGGGAGGACAATTTCTAACACTATACGTAATTTTTACCCGGGAGTGCTCTGAATTTTCTAAGCGTGAAAATATTGCGTAACTACTGCAGAACGAGCTGCCAGACTATGTATTGCTGTGGTCCTTCTGAAGTCTTTAATTGGGTTAAAGGGTTAAAGGCGGATCAAGAATTTGTTAGTAACTTGAGCTGATTGTGTGCAATGTGACAAGCTCAAAGTCACACGGCATCTGATTGGTTTAGATTCAGCCTATTGCAATCCAACTGGGGATTATCTGTTTTTTGCATGGTTTATCCTGTGATACTGAAATGACGTGTAAAGGCATTAATGACTCTGAATTAGTCACGAAGATTAATCCCACATTCATGACCTTTTATTGCTGAATTACTATGCACTGTGAGCTGTGACAGACTATGATCGAGAAATGTTTCCTATAAAAAGTAGAAATGCGAGATAATTTTTTTTTGTATCATTGGAATGCTCATAATACTGTGAGTAGCAATATAGGGACCTAGTTTGCACCTCAGCTACCAAAATTGGTTTAATTTCTGACTTTCAACAAATTTTGGGGTCCTGATGGGGTCTTTCTAGGGTTTATCTCCCCTGCTGAAAGCGGAAGCAAACGAGTCTGCAGTGAGGGCAGTTAGCATGGAAATGATATTCAATCTCAAGTGATCTAGTATTATAAGGCATTTATAGATGCTAGCTCTCTTTTTTTGGTGCGCATGCCTTATTCCCTTAACTTCTCAGCTCTTTTGCTTCTGCTTTTAGCAGGGGAGATAAACCCTTGGAAGACCCCATCAGGACCCCAAAATTTTTGAAAGTCAGAACTAAAATCAATTTCGGCAGGTAAGGTGCACACTAATTTTTTACAGTTGTCTCAAGTAGATAGAAGTATTAGCTTATTAGGCACAGCACTAAGGCTCATACTATATAAACTATATATTGCTGTGGTCCTTCCGAAGTCTTTAACATTGATAAATGATTGGCTATTCAAACTCTCGCAGTGACCAACGAGCTCAAACGATGAATGTATGTGACTTCAAGTACTTTAAGCAGACATCCCTGATGATGTGGAAATGTAGCAATGTCAAAGAGAGCCAATGATCCATCAAGCTTATACAGGCATCCTATTATGATTTAGCATTCACAACCAGCAGACTGACTCTGCGTATTCACTGATTTGCATCGGTAGGTTGTGGATCAATGGCTTGCTATTGTAAAACATCCTGTTCATATGTTTTTTAGTTTATTTGTTATGTATTAACATTGGCAACATATTATATAGATTATAATCTTGTATCAAAAGGATTTAATGTGATCCCTTCTCCATCTGAAACGCTTTGATGATGACTGAGTGTGCATAATGTGCTAAGCTCAAACTCACACCGCATCTGGTTGGGTAAGATTCAGCCAATAAGATTCTGAGTTGGGATTAACTTTGAGGCAATACTAACATATAGTTGCCAGTTTCTGCTACTTTCCTCATTTGAGCCTGTGACATCAGACGATGCCTATCATAAAAAATTTAACAAAACTTTATCATATAAAATGCCCTTATTGTCCTTTAGGTTGAACAATTTTCAAGTCATTTATTAGCGTCTTAAATTTTTTTTGGGACGGATTAAATGATTAATCAAAGATTATCTTGAGACTAATAGGTGATTGGTTGGTGAAGCTTTGACACTATCCAATAAGAAAAAACACACTTTTAAACAGTCCATTATTCATAAAAGGACCATTTGAGGCATGACAATGTAGAAATTTGTTGAGTGATGTCGGGTTGAAATGTTTGATTGAGCCAATGATCTGTAGAAATTCAACCAGATATACCAACATCCTACTAGCGATTGCAGTGTATTCACCTGCTTACAACCTGAGTCAAAATTATTAAAAAGCGTTTACACGGCACATGTCTGACAGTCTCAGCTTCATAAGATCATGATACACTAAATGCTACAAACATCCCTTACCCAAGACTGTTTAAACTTCCATGCTGCCCTGTATGTGATAAAATATTCCCAATCACAGTACAGAGCTCAGTCAGTAAATATGGGTTGGCTTGTTTGTTCCTTAAAAGTTGATAAACAACCCTGATGAGTTTCTACATACAGCAGAGGTGAATTCCCTCTGATAAAAAATCAAAATAAATTACATTTTGCTAGAACCCTCTGTTATAAGGAGATGCGCGATCAATATCTATGGTATCAGTTTTAAAAGTTTTCTGTTGAAAAGCTTGGCCTCCATAGTAATGAAAGAATACCACTGGCGCAATACTCAAACATTATCTAATACAAGATTAGAATACTCTGAAAATCTCAGGGTTGGGTAGAGTTTTATTACCCTCAACATTCTTGTTGTCACAAATTCGAGTTGAGCTAAAATTAAAATCCTGATCACTATTGAATTATATATTGTATGATATTATAAAACTTTTTCATTCGTGGAGAAAGAAAGAGTATATTACACATGCCTACAGTTACTATTTTATCAATGTCGAACAAAAGGTCTCGCGTTCCACATTGACCGAGTTCACACACCAAAGCAGCACTAGCACTACCTGTCTGTCTTTGTGAAAAAGTAAAACATATTTTAAAACTTTTCTCTCCAGAGAACAGGCTATAGCAGTAGAATTGTCATGGTTGAGATTACATTTGCTCTTACCTCTCTCATTATGTACTGGCCTGATTTTTACTACTAGATTAATTTGCATAATGTGCCCGGAAAGAATCCAGCAGTCAGCTACAAGGACGCTATTTAAAGACTTAAACATACACGATAAAAACATTAACAATAATAATTCATCTAAACAATTTTGCACGTTTTCACACCTTTTTGATGCATTCGAATTATTTGGCTCAGACCATTAGTCAAAAATTTCAATTTCAAAATATCTGTCTTGGTGTGACGGAATGAATTCTGGGAATAAAAAAATTTGAGGTTATCGCCTAACATGATATTTTTGTCATTCTTTTGGGGAGGCAACCACCGATTTAAGTTGATGCCAGAACCTAACTTTGACAATTTTACCATACCCGGAAAGTAGAAAAAGACACTTTTTTCATAAAACTGCTCATCTAATCTTAATATATATCAAGGAAGCTATTAGATTAAGAAAAAAGAATTCGGTAAACTACGCGGTAAATTTTCGAATTTTGTCAACGGTATATTGTTCAGTTTATCACATGATACTGATATACGGCCATTCAAACATGAAAGTTGTAAACCTGGAGATTAAAATCTCAACGATGTCAAAAGACGTCAATGACTCTGTAACTTAATCCCACATTTAATACCCATTTATTCTCTAGATCTTTTGTAGCTATGACAAAATCAATGATCCATCCAATTTTTCTTAAACACTGATAGGTGATTGGTTGTTTTATGTCCAATGAGCTTCGGAGTAAAGTATGAGGCATACAATCCGGTATGCAGACACGCAAGCTTCATGAGATGTGATGATAAATTGATAAATGTTCTGTGACCATGTCATATTAAGCCAATGATCCTTAACAATGAGTGATATATCTATAATACCAGTACAGTGTACTCATCAGCTAATCGATGAGATTATCCAGAGGCCTATAAAAGGGACTGGTTGAACAGGGTAAGCTTCATAAGTCACTCTGTGATAACCTGATAAACATTCTAGATTTATAATTTAGTAGCAGCTAACATCCTCGAGCTCACCATGACCAAGTTCAGGTAAGTTTTCAAAGCTACTAGAAAACAGAATAAGATTTTTTATTTATGATAATTATTTGAATGGTATGACTCTTTTTCTGGTCATGACCTCCTTACTGGTTTGCTCTATGATATATTGTATTCAATATTCATTCAGAAAACGTACAAAATAAAATTTATTGATTATTCCGCCTTTTCCTTACAGTTTAACTAGTAGAATACTGATTCTGGCGGTACTGTCTGCTGCAATCGTCTGCACTTATTCTCAAAATATTCAAAGTAAGTTTCACTCTGCACTTATCTCTTTTTGCCATCAGCAGTTATTTAACTAAATTTAAAGAGAGAACTTGTGCTTAGCCGAGAGTTTTCCAACGGAAAATAGCAAATCCATTATCAATCTGATACGCCAAATAGTTTATGATTGAACTGTGCATGGATCTCAAAATCCCTCTTCCTGCCTTTCTCCCCCCTCTCTCCCTGAATGCAATTTTAATTGTTTTTTTTATAACTTTATAACATTACTAATTTGTTCTATAAGTCTGCTAAACTGTTAAACAATCGGGAAGCATATGTGATGTACCTCAATAGGATAGTATGCATATGTAGCTGAACAGTATTACGATAACAGCAACTTTAAGACACCTTCTGGTTGAACAGAACTAATAACTAGGTTTCCCTCTCAGTAATATTTCCTTTTATGCAGATGTAGAGGAATACCCATGTAGATGCCCACCTCGTTATCGGATTGTAACAGATGGCTCATGGTACTCTAACTGCTATGACACCCCATACCCAAGACCGTTTGGAACTCGATGCTGTCCTGTATGCAGACAATCATGGCAGCACTATCTCCCTCATCACCAACCCGGTTACACTTGCACAGAGCAGCACCCTGGAGGTGGCTGGTGCTGCAGCCTCAGAGCAATATCAGTCGATGCTCATGTTGGTGATAAAACTGTTGGCGGAAACGGCGGACTTGGTGAACCACTAGGAAGATAAAGTTTACATCATTATTCAGTTATTGAGATTATTTACTCTAGATTTTTCCCTCTAAAATGTTTGCTAAATATTAAATTGCACATGGTTTTTCAACCTGCCATGTGTTTTATCTCAAGTATGGGAAAAAATAAATCTTTGAAATGACCAGTTCCTTATGTTTCATTAATTGTTGAGTGGAGTAAATGCTAGTTGAGCCTGCACACTAGCTACACCGGAGTAGCGCCTGCAAAGACATGAATATGATGTATTTTTATGGTAAACGCAAGCGATAAGTAAAACTAATCAGAACTCTTGTGTTGAAAATTGCATTCCAACTTCGAGTTTCCACAATAATGTGCATTGTAAGAGTTGTCCACTCAATATAATAGGGTGCACAACTCCCAGCTGGCATTCTCGTGAGTGTATATGGGAGTATTTTTTTCCTCAATCAATGAATGATACTCAATAATCAAAAATTTCTGGAAACTAGAAGGCAAACTCCAAAAATCTTTGCTACCTTTTAAGCCGCTTAGTTGTTTGTCAAAATATGTATCTCGTTTTTAATATTGAAGAAAATATATCTAAAAGAATACAAGTTTATTTTGTTATATCCGATTTAAGTTGAGCTAATTCTAGAAGTAATTTTTCAACTTTAACGTAGAAACGCCAGCAAAGAGAGGAATATTTCAACATCACTAGTATGGGCCAGTGCATAGACATTGATAGTCTATTTCCAGTGATGCCAGTGTTAGACGTGCGAATCTCAGCAGCATAATAATTGACACTTTGTGAAAAAATCATCTAAAAGTTAAGTTTCACACCAGGATGAACTGAGGAGTCTGGGAAAGAGAGTGTTGGTCAAGATATTGCGTTTAGCATCATCATTGTGACCTAAAAAAAAAAGAAAAATGAAAACTTGGATTTTGATTGATCATTGCTGTCAAAAGCTCAGTTTGCAAAGGCAGAAATAAGATCAAATATAAGTTCAATGTTGGTTGTTCACAGGCTGGCTAACTTGAGGTGTAATTGAATACTTGGATTTTCATTGACCATTCCAAATATCAATATCGTTATTAATTTTCTGAACACAAACAAAGTCTCAGTCACCAAAATAATATCCAACTTATCTCATATACTAATTTGATTTCTTAAATTACTTCGTGTTAACTGCAAACAACATTTTATGTACCAAAGTTTTCTCTGTGCCAGAGCTACGCTTTGTTACGGTCATCGGCTTTGAGGGTCAACTACTGAAGGTGATTGGTTGAAGAATTTCATCAATGAATTACTTGGGACGCAAAGAACAGCAATTCCGTGCGACTGCGCAAAGGGATGTTGGTGAAACGCACCGCACTCTGGTGTTCCGTGCACCAATTAAATACCTCTTTTATTGGACTAGTGTGCGCTATGATTCAAGCGATATGTGGTGTGTACCTAGTATTATTTGATTAAACAAAACTCCAGGTTTATCTATCAGAGCCAGCCATTCAGAGTGAATGAGCTGAATTGTTGTTAAATGACAACTCCGTACTTCATTATACACAACTGAGCATTGGAATGTTTTTATCTCTCTGAGGTCTGAGTAGTTCAGTGAAATGTCAAGGTCAAGTGTACATTCCTAGACTTTTTTATTATTTCTATCATGGCTGTGAAGTAAAGACATCAGGTTCCTGTATCTCAAGGATATAATATCAGAATCATTCATCATTCAACACTGGGACCTCACACAACCCTAGCAGTTGCCTTAACATGTTTCTGGCACCGAGAAGTAACAGTAGCTTGTGTCATTCCACCTCCCTTTCCAGATGTTGCAACATGTCTATTGCAAGAAAAACTCCCCAAAGGTCATAAAGAGCAGATTAGCATGGCCTAGCAGGTTTCATTGTACTAATATATTTGCATTGCATTGTGGGATACCCTTTTCATGGCAGATTGTCCTCATGTGCAAGTGATTTTGTTTAATTTTGCTTAAAATGAGTGGTTTATTTGTAACACTAATAGCCATATCTGATGCAGAGTAATAGTATCAAAGAATATTACAATGAATATCAGAAATATCACACAATATTAAGTGTATCTCAAAAGAAAAATAGCACATAATAATATAATGATTAAAGATAAGATACATAATATACGGCATAGTAGAGTATCACCGCCCCAAAACCAAATATCTTCTTTCCAAAAAATTCATTCATTCAATCCTTATTTGAGAATGAAAGTTACTCAGCCGGGATGGTTGATCTAGCTAGAGCTTGGGCGTACAGTTGCAAATTATAAATGCTGTGTCAGGCACCAACGATCTTACGGATGCGAAGCAAAATCTAAAAAACAGCTGTTCTTCACTGATAAAAAAAACACCTTTCACATTCTGACCTAACTCTTTCTTCCATCGGTCAAATTCTGTTTTGGTGCTACTTGATCCACCATCTGCAGATATGAAATCTGATACTATACTGAGTATGTCAAAGCCACCTATATCATTAGCTTCAACCAAGTTCTTTAATTTCAGCCGCCTGGTCTCCACTTCGCATGCCATCAAACAAAACTCTGGGTCTTGTACTTTTAGATTTTCCGTAAGGTAATTATCTTGTCCACTTAATATATTTGAAACTATAAGTGGTACATCATGTTTCAAAATGTCGGATGCTTGCTCACGTTTAAGATTAGAAGATTCTAGTGTGCAATATATGAGGGCATGATCACTTATTCCACAGCGCACAACTCCTGATTCTAATGCTTGGGAATTCTTCTTGTAAATGTGATCTATTAGGGTTTCTGTGAGAGAATGCGTAGCTGTGGTAGCCTCAGTTCCCTTAGAAGCTTCAGTACCTTTAGTAGCCCCAGTACCCTCAGCGGTAGCCTTAGTAGCCTCAGTAGATTTAGTTGTTGTTGATTTCTTTTGGACTTCAACTCTTGTATAGTTGTTTATCAGTTGTGTGTACCCGAAGCAACCCTCAATCTGAGACAGTGGGTAGTCTTTGTCAATATAGTTTATGTTAATATCTCCCATTATCACGATGTTGTCTTGATCAGCAAAGGGTTCCATTAACTCAACGAGCACGTCTCGTTGACGGGGGGGTGTTTAGTGGGAGATAAACACCGACTGAGTGAACTTTTTCAGATTTTAGACGAAGGTAGATGTACTGTAAGGGGTGTTCTCCTGCTGCAGTGTAACTTTCAATCACCTTATATCCTACCCATCCTTGATATAGGCCAATACACCACCGCCTCCTTGACCTGGACCCCTGAGTCTCCTGTCTTCCCTCTGGAGAGCATATCCATCTATGCGCATATCATCGGTTTTAACCGTTTTCTTGAAATTCTCGTAAACTGATTGGCCAGCTTTGAAATTCTTAGTGAGTTTTGCTTCACCTAAGAACAGTACATCTAAGTCGTACCTCAGTAACAAGTAACGGATTACATGTTTTTTATTTTCTGCTGCATTAACGTTAAGATATGCCACTCGCAGACCACCTTCTATAGGTCCGCTGCTCGATGATCGTAGCTTGTCTAGTGTTGGAGGGTCGATTGTTCTTTTCAGAGAAACCACTAATTTATCAAGCTTAGTCTTGATATTGCCTGTTTGCTCGTCGTTTGATCCCTGTTGTTCCAAAAAGGTGTCTTTTTCATCGATAGGTTTGTAATCCTCCAGCTCAGTCTTGGATAACTTTAGCTTCCTCTCCTCCTCTATTAACAAAGTTCGAATTTTCTCAATCTCCTCTAGAAAACCCTTAAGCTTCGGGATATGATCTTTTCTGCAAGACATGCTATATCTCTGGTCAAAGCTCACCGAAGCAATAAGTCAGAAATCCTGTAAACAAGAGAGACAACGTCACCAACATATGGTTGCAATTCACACCCATTTCACATGATAAAATGGTATTATCCTGGCGATAGAAACAAATTAATAACCATTGAATTCCTTGGCCACAAGACACTCTAACATCTAGAACAAGATTAAAAACTATAGAAACTCTTGACCAAGAGCATTATTACCATAGAAAATCCCTACATAAACTTTAAGGTAATATGGAATGATCATCAGACAATAAACTTACCGCAGTCAGTTTTAATACTTTTCACAGGAGATCCTGTAATGTCCTGTGATGAATATACTGCGACGGTTTCTGATATGCAATTACCGTTGTCGATAACAATCCGTTTGTGAATAGTTGAAAGAGATTCAGTTAAATACAAAGCATCAACTTACATGTTTTTTGTTAGAGGAAAGTCAGCATAATCCGAGCAATTATCCAATCAATAATATTGTTTCCCAGAAAACATTATGTGCTAGAGGTTATATAGCTAAAGAAAAACAATACATTCAATAGAAAGGGTCATATAAATATTGATGTAAAAAAATACACTGAGCTAGTATAACTAAAATAATCAATATTTAATCAGGGTCTCTTGGTAACCCAGTTACAAATACCCACAGCCAGCCCTTAAAAGCGTTTTGGATGGCGATCACCATCCCGAACGCTTTTAAGGGCTGGCTGTGCACATACCTACCTCAAAAGCAAGCGTTTGATTAGGAACGTGAATGCAGCATTAATTGAATAATAGTTAATGCTTTCATATACGTTAGCAAACATAATGACTGCTAGTCTGTCTTACCAGGCAGGATGGGATGGGACACTCTCCCTTGTCTTACATATCACCGTTTATTTTCACAATTTTGTTTGTTATGAGAGTTGTCAACTCAGTATCAGGGGGTGCACAACTTCTTTGTGGCATCAAAACTGGCAGGCTCATGTCCAAACACAGAGGTTTTTTTTCCTCAGCTAATAAATGACACGCAAATAAATATCTTCTCAAACTTACATTTATCACAAGATGATGAACTTGGTAAACTAGAAGAAAATGGAAATATTGTGCCTAGCCTTGTCAATATATTATTTCGATATCGGGTGTTCGCATAATGGCGAAATGATCCATTTTTAATGATTGTTGTTGTGTTAAATGCCTGCCAATTTTAATTTTCAAAATAACTAGCATTATTGTAGTTTTTGTTGCTTTTCCGGTCCCGGTACCAACCTTATTCAATTGAATTTCAAAAACTGACTTACAAAATTGAGTATGAGTTTCACCATATTTAAGTATGTATTATCTGTATCTTGTTCATAATTTTAGGATCATTCTTTTTGCAAAGCTAGGGCCCCTCAATACCCGCCCCACTGCAAAGCACTGCTCAACGTTGCTGGTACTAAGGCACTATGTTACTCCAAGCTAGGGGTTACATAATCACTGTGAGGAATCTGTCTGATACCAGCATCTTATCACAGACATGACTGCGATAAAGTTATGACCAGTAAGACACATCTGAGGTGAGTACAAGTATCAGTTCTAGTTCTAACTCGATCTATGAGACAAGCATTGGATTAATTTGCTTTATTAAATTGATATCCTTATCTTTGGCCTGTTATCGACATATCTACAGCACTTAACATGATAAGCATAAGACGTAATGTAGGTTTAAATGTGGTCTTGATAGTAAAATTCTTGTGAGCTTATTTGTAAGTATTTAACTTGTCACTTATGGCTGTCTAGTCTTTACATGATTGAATTTAATTGTTTCAAGGTTCGAATTTAAATTCATTACTACTTTCGATTGCAGGGATCGGATAAAATTGAGTTGAAGTTAAACAAGAAAGCATGCTGCAGTCCAAGTAGAACTGTTGATCAGCCGAATACACAGCAGGATCACCTGCTGAACCCTTTGTCACTGCACATTGTAGGTAAGCCTTCTTATTAACAAAATACTGCTAACTAAATCCTAGATGTAGAAATATGATTTGACACAATGCGTTCATCAATGTAAGCTACATTTAGAGTTGCTTGATATGTCATATAGGCAACTTAAAACTTCCGGGAAAAATAACCAAACTGGATTGTATGTGTGGCTGTAGGTTTATATCAAATAATTCCCGATCAAGATTGAGATGTGCATATAAGGGTTTACAGATTTGAATCTGTTTTCTTGCACTTCAAGTTACCCCCATTGCATTGGCTATTGGCAGGAGGTCAGATGCAACTGGTTCAGATCTTATCTAGGGTTAACAGCATCTCTTTTAGTTAGGGCAATCTCCCCAAAGACAGCAGATGAGTTACAAGGAATACTGACAACCCCTCCTCCCCCCCCCCACCATTAATGTGATTGGGAATGCTTATTTTAGACCTAGAACTGTAAATTAACTGAGGTTTCCTTTTACAGAATCGTAGGCAACATGGAGCTATCAAACTCAAGAAAGGTGGTGTTGTACAAGCTGGTGAAAACTGCATTTCTCATACTTGTTTGGGCAGCTTTGGTAAGTTCATATCATCTTAGGCCAATCCCATCCTCCCTTACATGGCCTTACTTGGTCTTGTCTGCTTAGTTTCTTGCACCTCAAGAGTAAATATTTGAAAAGGATGATTTTTATAGGTGCTCTCCGCTAGATTGACCAATGGTGAGTGTACGGCTACGGCGATTTCATCTCTTATTATTGATACTGAAAGCTAGATCTCAACTTCAGGCTCCTTGCAATAAAGTATCCCTCTATTCCATGAAAAGAGCAGATTAGCGTATTTCCCACAATGCAGTTTTGGTCACAACCACTTACATATTTTCATGAACTTGATCTGTTGAAGATTTCCAGAAAATTGCATGATGGGATACCATTTCCATGCTGACTATCCTATTATGGATGAAGGACTCACTTGTTTATTTTCTCTAACAAATTACTGATGGGTTTTGGTATATTTTCGATGATTGGAAATAATAATAATATACCTATGCCTCTATCATAAATAGATTGCAAACAAATATAATGTTGGGATGAGAAAAAGAGAGGAGAGGTTGTAACCGTCCAGACTAAGGTTTATGTTTGGTTCTAAGTCTATTTTTACACATTAGACGATATTAAATCAACATAGTTCTTATAGGTCGAAAAAATTAAAAATAAATTTTGAGCGTGATAATGCCAGATTATCTAGAACATGAGTTTCGAAAAATATAATTTAAAGCTGGGTGTGGAAATGTGAAAAGCAGGGCAAGTCGCAACTGTAGTGAACTACCTAGAGCCATGGTACTTAGGCTAACAACTGCCACAATGCATAAACCTACTGTTTCTTTTAATTTTAAAATCCATAATTATTTTATTGTTGTATATTATATTATTTAATATATCATTGTTTACATGCAGGGATTGTTCTCTGAGATAACTGGAGTAACACTTCAGGATTTAAGAGAAAGGACAAACTCAAACTATGAGCAGATCGGCAACGCAGCCTCAATGAGAATGGCAGGTTATGGAGCTGGGGCTATATTTGGTAAGCTAAAGTCACTTGCACTTCTATTTTAATGGCTAATAATTCTATGAGTTGACCAGCGGCCTTAAATCTGTGAACGAGATGACATCGTGCATGGCTGCGGCATAGAAGGCTTTGGATGGTTTCATACTTAGATATCAGCTTCAGTTATGGCTACGCCACGGACTACTGCGTATCATGTGCTAATAAAAAAACATAATGTGTTAGTCATGGTAGTGGTTGATAGTTTGATCACTAGAGATTTGCATCGCAGCAAATGAATCCCTGCTTCTGGTATATTCAGTAACTTGTCATCAATGTTTTGTGCAAATAGACTCACTCTGTCTGTGAGCTTTGGGTTATGAAATTATATTATAGTATTCTGACATCTGTATAATATAACTTAGACTAAGTTTGGTCCATTTGCTAGCATTTGGAGTTGCTCCCCTCCACTGATCAAGCAAGCAAATTGGATCAGACTTGTTCTAAATACAACTGGAAACTATTTAATACAACAGTAATTACAGGTGGTCCAATCTTATCTAAGCTGAGTCGCTCCGGAGACCTAGTCATTGGAGGATCCCTTACTGTCGCTGCGTTGTTATGTGTCGCTATCGCATACTCTCCTTATGTCGCTCTGCTGTATGTTGAGTTTGCAATACAGGGAGTTGCTGAGACATTTATTGCGATCGGTAAGTCAAGATGTTTATTTGTAGCCTTAAGGTGAAGTAAATATAGCATCAAAATCGTACTTAAAGAAATTTTGACGTCTCAGGACCTATGCACATTCTTCACTGTGGATACGGGGCTGGGAGTCTAGTCGTCCCTCAACTGGTGAAACCTTTCTTGAGCACAAGAGAACCCAAAACAGCAAGCAAGTTCTACATACAAAACTGTCTCAACCAGACTAAGTCAACAACAAATCTGACAATCACCCAAACATTCTCAGTAAGCGATTCCCCGACTACAACAGCCCAACCAGAAGACAACCATTTCGAATATGGATATATAATTGTCATGGCTGTCAACCTGGCCATTGCAGGAGTATTTTATGTATATTACTGCTGCAACAGACACAGCACAGATGACGCTGCAGAGCAACCTGAGCAAAGCGAACTGCAAGAAAAAACGTTGTGGCAGATTTTCAGTTTCCACAGTTGCTCACCCGGGCATCCAGTGTATGCTGGAGTTATCTTCTGTTTTCTCTTTGTTTGGTTTTATGTTGCTGTAGGGGGGCAGATGGTGTTTGCAAACTATCTGTACTCCTACACAAGAGATCTGATGTGCCTCACAAAGTCAGAGGCAGCCAACATCCAGTCTACCTTCTGGTTTGGATTCACTGCTGGGAGATTTTCAGGTTTCATAGCAGCGATTTGGATCCCGATGAAAGTCTTAATATTCATTGAAGCAGGTGGTAACCTAGCCTGCGCACTAGTTCTGTATTTCAATCCTTCAAACATGACTATCATCTGGGCTTTTTCGTGCGCATCTGGTTTCTTTGTCGGGCCGTTGTATCCCACAGGAATTGCCTGGGCTAACCGATACATCACAATGACGGGAGTTGCCTACACAATAACTCTTATTGGTGGGTCACTTGCGGGGGTGTCGTTCACAGTAGCAATAGGCTGGCTGTTTGAACACAAAGGTCCCGGACCGTTCATGGCTTTTGTTTTAGGGTACAGCGTACTGGCTTGCTTCCTTGCTATATGTATGCATTTGGTTGCTAGAACGAGGGGAGACAAGTATGAACGGGAGGAGATTGAGGAAAACCTAACATCGACCGTAAAGTTACGAGACAGTCAATTTTAAGATATTAATGTCAACTATTTAGTTCCTTTAAAATCTGAGACAGACGATTTGCTTTCACTACAAAACACTAATTCCCTTGTCGTCTTGAATCTGATGTCATTTTTTAAGTCTGTATTGAAAAGCCAGTGATTCCAGAATCTGGTTTTTGCTACTAACTTCAATACCAAATGGACTGTGTTTTATGCACACTTTTTTCACTTTTGTTTCCAATGCTTGCTTATGCTTTGTTTGTGGTCATACTAGCAGTATAGTGTTTTTGATTGTATTATTATTGAGGTACATTGTATATACATAAAAACATGCATAGAGATTATAAAAACCATATAGACTTCTGTGCGTAAAAATAGAAATATGTTATTGGATATTTAAAAACCGAAGACTCATCTTCTGACAACAGCATTTCAATAAAACTTATTTTCAAAATCTATCTAGAAATAGAAAGTGAGTCCAGCAGCAGACATAGGGAAGTTGAAACAAAAAGAAAACAGTCAGAAAATTTATTTAACACAGCACAATTAGTTTTAAAATGATATGTCTGAAAGTTTAGCAATTCTGGAAGTGTAAATGTCATGATTATGAATACATAAAACAGTAAAAAACAGCAGAATTATCAAGATAGAATATAGTGGTTCAACAATTATAGGCCTACACAATATCTATTTCACAGATCATCATTATGGATGGCACTCTGTACCTACATATCAACATTATGAAGCTGCTCACTGGCCACACACGGTCCCTGCCAATTGACTGTCTGATTTGGCAAGAAAATGTTACATAAAAAAGGTAGCTTCATTAAAGCTATGAAGAGCAATACCCAGTCAATATAAAATAGGTATTATCACACATAAAACAATAAAAGGAAACCATGACTAACCACCACAACCACCACATCCACCCCCGCATCCTCCCCCTCCTCCGCATCCACCCCCTCCTCCGCATCCACCCCCTCCTCCACAACCACCCCCTCCTCCACAACCACCTCCTACCCCTCCTGCACAGCCAGCACATGCACCCCCTCCCCCACCACCATCTCCACCACCCCCCTCCTCCACAGCCTCCACCCCCTCCTCCACAGCCACCACCCCCACCCCCACAGCCACCACATCCACCGCAACCTCCAGCATCACCCCCACATGCCGCTCCTCCTTCTGTCCCTCCACATGCCCCACAGACGGCCATTCCCCCACACGCCCCTGCACATCCAGCCATATGGTGGTGATATGTTGGTATATAAGAGGTACGGATCCAGTAATTAGATGGTGACGCCATCATCCATCCAGCAGCCATAATCAAGGCAAGATCCGCTCCGTCATTATACTGTACAGACTTGGTTCCACGACTTGCTGCTCGCCTGTATCTTGGGGGTTTCGCGACCACCCCCAGCTTGTTTGCATCACTGTTAGGTTTCATACCAGGAGGTGGAGGCTGACATAGACAGTTGAGCACAGCTACGCTGAAGACTAAAGCCAAGTTCTCTGCCATCATTCTAGGTGACTTCAACTCAATCTATAAAAATGATAGAGTGTTCAAAAGTGTATGGATGCAACAGAACATGGACCATGATTAAACTAGCACCGGCATACTAAGTCATTTCACTTTAACATGTTTGTGGTATTTTTCTTATCTGACTGTATCGATCAGTGTACAGACCAACAAAGTCTAATCACCTAATTGCATGACATCGTAGGGACTCTAGCCTAACTGACACGCAATGTCACAATACATACTTGGTACGGAAAAGAATAAGAAGGGGCGGATGTAATGGTTTTGTTAGAATACCCCTGACAGATGTTGAAGCTTTCTTGATAGTAAACATACATTAACTAATTAGAGGTTTTATGCTTGACAAGCATTTTTAGTTGTCATGAGAATTTGCTTACAAGATAAACATTTGTTTTCACAAATCAAATGCTCAATAACGTACCTCTCCTTTCTTCAAGTCAATCTTTATATCCCTAAGAGAAGTTGTGCTCCCTTTAACATTTTGATCAAGATAATTAACCCATTGACCGCTAGCTTCTAGTATACTTGTACGTATCCTCAGGTTACCGGGGTTTCCAGGCTGTCCTCGTTTATGTACAGTCCCTGAAAAGGGTCAAATATAATATGGACATATTTTTGAAGCTGTATTCTTGGTTGTCAGCATAAAAGCAGGTATTATCAAAAGAGCAACAACTACCCGTCATAGTACTGGGTTGTTTTGGGTTGAATACAAACTGATGTCACATAGGTCTTGACAATGCTGGTGTTCATATGAAGGGGCTTCAACCGAGCTTTGAAGCAGCAAGAACACTGAGTTATCTTCCCAAGGGAGGGGACAACTCTGATGTAACAGTTTCAACATAAGACAGCTATCAGAAACATCCTGTATTCTTTACACATCTTGAGGGAAGAGAGCAAAGAAGGGATGTAAAGAGCTTCGTATATAAATGTTCTCATACCTGGTACACCTTTCTTCATGTTAGCCCAGTGACCGAAGATAATAGCTCTGTCTCCATAAGCGGTCTTCACAAGCATACCTCTCTCTCCTCTTGATCTCCTCAAAGTTACTGCATCTTTAGCATCACCTCCAAGCTAAAAGAGTAAATCATTGAATCACGTTCTTATGCTCTGAAGTATTGGACAGCTGGGAGATACACCCTCTCAGATACATACACCAATGCTGAGGGCGGACTGAACAAAACAACTACATATAGTTTTGAACTGAACTTGGGACAGTCAAAAGTAAACATTGTGCGCTAAGTTGAGACCGTAGCTGTGCTCATATCCACAGCTATGTATGAATGCTGTCTAGTATCAATCCCTGAAATATATATATAAGTTGACACTCTCACCTCTTTCATGTTATCTTCAGGTACAGTGTCAGTCCCTATAAGATGAGATACAGCAACCATTCTATCTCTGTAGAATATCTGCACACATGACATTAGTAGAGGCTGAGAGTGTATTATACGGGCTGTGAATACTGTGTTACTGTCTCCCACTATGTTTAAACTACAAAAGACAGTTAAACGTTAATGGTTGACATTTATGTGGAGACAAATCCTCAACTCTGATGATGTAGATAAGTAATATAGTATATGGTCATAGTAATATATGAAAATTAAAAAGTCCACCCACGGCTTAGCGACCCATCCTTGGTGTTCTAATCAGTTGTCTACAAGGTTTGGAATTTGGTCCATCGAGTCCCAGAAACCCTCAGACAACTATATGATTTACACTGGGTAACATATTTCTCTATCCGTCTCATAACTTTGGGCGTACCAAAATTTGGTTTTCTAGGTGGTGAATGATTTACTATTTGTTGATGCTTGTTTTGTTAGACCACCCTGAGTTATATATGGGGCAGGCTATCTCATGATCTTCAGTCCTTTAAGGAAATTCAGATTGGCAGGCGTCTTTTTATAGAATCAATATCAATAGTCTTAGTGCGCACCCGTCCTGTGCTCTCTTCGAAAACTGAGTGAGACTCAACAACAAACAGAGTTAGACAGGACTCACACATGGTTAGCTACTGTACAGTGATTGACAGCTCCAGGTGGCAGCCTGCCTAGTGGTACTGGTCCCCACATTGATTCCACTGTTTCTGGCATCACCACATTAGTGAAAGCCCCAGCCTGAAGTCTCAGTCTAACACCTCCCACTACTGGTACAGCAAACTCAGCTTGGAGTAAAAATATATTCATCACATGAATCTACAGTTAGTGCTACCTGTTGATTGTTAAATCTATTTGGTCTGTGGGTAGTCTTTGAAAACTATGTAACAAGGATGAAATAAGTACTGTTGTGTAAATTTGATATTTTAAGCCATTGCGAGATTAGTTTGTTCAATTGTGCGTTTTAATGTGTGTGTCTCTTCAAACTTAAAACTGGAAAAATTGTAGTGACGGAGAAGCCTGCAAGCGTTGGTGCGTGGGCAGACAAATCCTAACCATTTAAAGGAGCCAAATATTTCAATAGTCCCTACAGGAAACAAATCAAAGATTTTTAAACAGATATAGGCTATCCAAGAAACCAGCTGGTGACAAACATGAGGAAAAACATTGAAAAAAGGAACAAACAGAAATTGGTTTACCTTCCACAGAGAGGCCTGATCCTCCAAATTGATTCTTCAGAGTCACAGTTTGTCTGGTGGTGACACCACGCTTCAGGTACAGACTCAAGTTGATAGCTGCCTCCCCTTCTCTCTCAGCTGATACACAGCAGCCCTCTGCTGTCTGACTTACTGTCCAAGTCAGCTGCTGTTGTGAGTCTTTATACAAAGAAAACTCTGCCTGATAACAAAAGCAACAACGGGTAGTCATGATAGAGTCACCATGCATGTTCAGAAAAATGTTCATTGACTGCGTCCTTGATTTTCCGGATTATCAAATTAAGGGTGTACCGGGAGGAGTCCATAATATGATAGGGCCTATGGTAATACTGCACATTGCTTTCAGATCAACTCTGTGATACGAGTCTCTCTGTGATGCGAGTCTCTCTGTGATGCGAGTCTCTCTGTGATGCAACTATCTCTGCACCGTAACGACAGTGCCACAAACTGGCCCAATTGTCTATATACATTTTGCCTAAAAAAGCTAATCTTTATCCAATTTGGGTGGGGTGCCTTTACAGTTTGAAAACTCAAGCACATTTTGATTAATCCAAATGCTACGGAGCAAAGAAAGCCAACCTGAATTGATTGGTGCAAATGCTCAAAGTGGTAGTACTGAGCAGACTCTTCATTTCACTCTTATCATGATTATCTGCAGACTCACCATTAGTCTAGAAGTTGAAAAGTTGAAATATTCGTCAGGAGTTCGTTTAGCTTTCCTTTCATAAACTGGTCTTCTACCAAGATAACACCCTAATTTGATCTTAGCCGCCTGAGAATTTTCCACCCTCATATGTTTGATCTCCATAGGGAACAACAAGTCTGCACTATTTGTCTCCTTCAAGCAAAAACATAATAAGGTCAATTTGTAGATGGCTAGAGAAGAGAGATTTACGTACACATCAAAGCTAATGCGCCTCGATGCTAAGTTATTCAATTACTATAAGACATGGACTCTGATTATATCACAGTGTTGATAATATTCAGGTATCCCTCAGCATATATTTGTTCAGGATTGACATGATGACTATGACTGTATGTAGTATATAAGGAAATAGTCCCTTTTCCTATGATTTCACTTCTCCTGACATCTAGTTTCAGTGTTGCCTGAATCATCGGATTACATTGAGAGCCTTAGACTACTACCTCGAAGCCAGGAGTGGTCCAATGGACTTTCGATATTTTAGGACTCAGAGGTCCCAAACGCAGTAAAAACAACTTCCTGTGCCTCTTTTATGAAAAGAGAAGTCGGGATTCTGGCGGGCATAGGGTGTGGCATGGGTTCTATGGGTCCCAGTACCAAGTAATCAGTACCCAGGAGAGCATAGCTCTCTCCGCTTCAATGATGCTGACCACCCTGTGGAGTCTGAGGGATCAGACTATGCAGAGTGCTCAGACTGCACTTACCTCCTCCTCAGACATCCAGCTGAGTCTCCCTACAGGAGATACACCCCTGTACATTGCTCCACTGAGAGCCATATTAATACCATAAGTATCTCTCCACAGCTGTTTAGTCTTCTGTTCAGACTGAGTGAGGTGGGACTCAGCACTTCTGTCTGTCTGATTATCGTCATGATTAAACATCTGAAATAAAGTCACATCAAAGAGTAAAGAGCATCTGGAACATTTATATTAATGTTATCCTTGCTGAGGTGTTCTCTGTGTAATATAGAGTCACAATGTTCAATGGAAAATGTAACATCCATTAGTAGTCTTACTAGGGAAGGTTTTGAATTAAATGTGATGAATAAAAACAAGGCCATTGGTATTCAAAACAGTTGTCAAATTGACTGTGTTGCTTGTGTTGTTGTGTTTGCTAAGAGCGAGAATGCCTATACGTTTCCTTTGATAATGGGTTTGGGGGAGATGGCTCTTTGTCATCAAGGTTTGAGATTAGAAAGGAAAGAATAAATTATTTTTAAGGGTGGGAGTTGTGTCCTATTTAGACATGGGGGACGATCCTAATAATTAAATATATGTATTTGGCTTTAAATAATACTGAAGAGCCTAACATAACAATCATACATGAGTACTTTACTTGTTAATTTGTTGTCTGGAAAGTTAAGGGATTAGACAAAATAAAGAAAACTAAAAACTTGTACAAGATCCATGGCTATTGGAAGTAAATGCAGCCTGATATCATATAACAGTGCCTGTTGGATCCCAGCGGAAGCAAGCGTAAACCAGATAGTTATCCCAACAAGGTGGATTATAGTGAATAACAGTTTGGCCCTGTCACACATTGAGAATAAAATTTTACCCATCATGTGCAACTTTCAACAGAAGTTTGAATCGTCGGTGCATCTATAGCTGTGCAATACGTCTGGCTGAAAATAACGAGCATTCAAGTCAGTAGGATACATACATATTCTCACCTTGCCGAGTATGCTGACAGTATCTTTCTTGTAGAGATGAGGATGTAACTGGTGTGTATGCCAGGCCAGGTCTGTATCATAACACGGTACAAGAAAAGCATCGGGGTAAAAGATCTTCAATTGTAGCATCATCTGTCAAAACAAAAAAACATCGGAATGCCGATCAAAGCAACATGTTGGCAAGGCTGAGTAAAACTTTGATTCTCTACATAGATCACAACAATTTGAATATAGATTTAAACTCATCATGAAATAACTGCAAAAGAATATGTCTGTAACGTATTGCCCCTTTGCTGTATAACACTGGTGATGAGTACTGCTTCTTACTAAGTAACAGGAAGAAAGCCCCTAAGGGGCACCTGTCATCTATAAATGTTACTGTGAATCAGGCTGTCGGTGTAATCTCAATGAAATCGCCGAGTGAGAATATACCAAGGGGATAGGTCAAATGATAGTGATATTGAATGCGGTTTTGATTCACTGTGGGAAAATGCACAGCCAGTTGCACTATTGCCCATCACTGGTAGGTATGTTCACATGACAATTTGCCATTGCAACTTTAGCTAGTCAGGAAAATTGACAAGTGCCAGATTAATTCCACAATCCCCCTCCCAACTGCCTCATGACTGCAAGGATTGTGTGTACTGAAATTTTCACACGATTAGAAAACTGATAACTAAAACCAAATGTACTATCGATAAAATGGGTCATATTATTCAATGAAAAACTGTTTTCCCTGCTAATGTTTGATCAAACATGTTTCCTTGTTATAAAGCGTGTTTTGTTCGCAGGTTAATTTCTCAATGATTAATACAAACTCCCCACTCCTCAACAACCAACTAATGGCTAGAATAACCTGCAAAAAATATATTGTTCAAAGTATTTTGTTTGCAACTAAACCATTAATAATTGATAGCTGAAATAGCCTGGGAAAAAAAGATTTGGCAGCTATACTATTCGTTGATCAAATCACCTGATAATGAACAAAGCTAACTGGTAAAAAACTATCACAGAGTAAGGATATATCCTTACTCTGTGAAACTATAGTACGTGTGAACTGATTTCAACTGAAATTAATCATCAATAGCTGCAGAGGTCAAGGGGAGAACAATTTTCCCCACCTGTTCAAAGTCAAACATGACATTTTCCTGTTCATAAAGTACTGGTCCCAATCTAACCGCACCACTACCAAAAAACCCCACACTCTTCAGTTTCGAATTGAAAATCACTGCCAGAATTTCAACAAAATTCACCACCAATGAGTTAAAAACTAATAAAAAACAGAATGTTAAAAGAATAGCCCATTCATTTCAAATTACCTCTGTCAAAGTGTGCTAGTAGCCAATGCCACATTCTGGTGTACCTCAATCCAGAAAATGATCTGTCCAGTCTTGCTTGCAAGGCTTGATAGTAAATGATACCTTGAGTGGAGAAATCGTTGAATGCAAATTACAAACTTTGATGGCCTTTCCTCTTGTTAAATGTTCGGAGTGAGCTGATCTGAATACGCTTTGGCTATGTACTAATAAATACAGACATCTGAGGGACTCATTTTATGATTACTCAACACCATCCGGTTTAAAAAACTTTTTACCCTTATATGGATGTGACCTGAATCAAAGAATTGGCTGTTAGGGCTTTTGAAGATAAGTAGTTCAACTAAAAAACCATGCACAAAAACGAACACGAAACTAGACGTATCAAGGGTCATATGTCAAAACACATATTACAACTCAAAAGGCCACTTCTGTCATATGTTTTAATTACTATCACAGGTCACAGTCCATTTAGAGAACTCATTCAGAGAACATAGCTAACGAAACATCCACATTTCAGATTCAGATATTCATTTTGTTTAAGATTTCCCAAGTTACTCAAAAATTAGAAAGAACACACTCAAGATAGATACATACCATAACCTTAAAACACTACTGAGCATTGAGGTGATGAATCTGGCTGACTTTATAAAGTGGTCTGACAGATTTACTACCAAAAAATATGCTAAACCAAATTTGTCGGGGGCCTCTGAATACGATGACAAATTTGCCTAAATTCATCTTTCTCAGTTCCCCTCACAAGACAAGACAAGATGGATGTGACCTCGTCACGGACATCTGGCCAATCTTATCGTACTGTTTCAATTTCTAACTTTACAATCTACATCAGTCTCACCTTATATCTGTTGATAGCGCTGATGAGAAAGTCCTTTATTCGGTAGTGAGGTAGGCTAACATTGTAGTAGAATGTACCTTGTCTTTGAACAGCTGACAATAAGTCATATGAACTTTGAGGAGTGTAATCCGGACCACCCGCAAACTCTGTAGGTTGTTTCAAGTCCACATCTAAAGGCTCATCTGGCTACAGAAATGGAGAGAAAAATTGAGTGCCGCTAAAGTTCAACAGCACTGCAAATTTTTGGTCTGATGAAATTTTAACTTCAACTAATCATGGTAAAAGGATAGTTCAGTATCTTTATGCAAACTGTACTCAAATTCAAAAGAGCATGAAAAATAAGGACTGAATGAAACTCAAATTTGAATAATCCTAACAAGAGATGAACTGAGCTTAGGATTAAGATAAGCATAACTGCCAGCGTGTGACGAAAAAATTACTGGTTTTAGATTACTTCCTTAAGTCAAAGAAAGTACTATCGCTCAATCACTATAGAATGTGAGATACTGAAGACTAAAATTGTGTATCAAATTTCTAGTGAGCCTACCTGTACATGTCTACTCCAGATGTCATGTATGGCAGGTGATGTTTTGTACACTGTATGAGCTTCAGACCTGAATACAGACTTGTAGCTTCTCGAGTCTTGGTCTAACACACTGTGGTCTGGTACCATCCCTATGAGCTTAGTACAGTCTTTCTCATAGTAATATGGTGCGAGCATGTGACAATGCCAAATCCATTCTATATCCAGAGGAGCATGGGACAGAGGCCCTGAGGGCTTAGCCTTGGCTATGGCAGGTAAAAACAAGGTCTCATACCTGTAAAATAACGGATAGTATAGGACTAAAGTCAGCCTGTTAAACTGACTTTCTTGAATTCTCAAATTTCAATCTTCATCATTTTCAGTCGAAAATTAACTAAGACTCTCTTTCTTTTTGAAGTGGACTCCAAGCCTTCTATGTAAATGTAGTAGTCACATGTACATTCAGTGTATTTTGCTCCTACCCACAGCATGGAACATAACAGAAAGCTGAATGTAAATTTGACAGTCACTAGCACACTGACATCGAGACTACACTATTATCTCTGATCTGTATCTCAGATCGTTAGAGTCAATTTAGAAAAAGTACCTAACATGAACCCGCCCCTCATTGGAAAAACATGAACTCGGATCGTCCCACCAAATTCCTTGTTAGGCTACTCATGCTAAGTGATTTAGTTCACTTTCTATCGATCAGAGATATACATGCAATAGTTAATCACGTCATCAGTGCGAGTCATTATGCTTTCATGTGGTCTTTAAACAGTTTCACGACCCGTAGGTCATCGATGATGATAATTACCTTCTTATGGCATTGTTCAAAACTGGTCCAGGTGTGTACAGTAAGGGAATTTGTGATACATTTTTCAGAAACTCGATCTCCGCTTTCATAAATTCGATATGTGGTGCAGTTGGAATGGAGAACCCAATATTCTCAGCTACTCTGATATTCTCCTTTTCTTTCCCCATGATGATAATATATCTAGCACAGCAATGCTAGTGGGTGCTTTCCAGTCTCAACTCAACTTATCCTCCCTTTGAAACAGAGCAATGTAAAGCTGGAAACAGAAAGAGGTTACTAAGACTTGCTACAAAGAAGTTTGTGATTGCCATACACAATACTTTCATGGACACTTCTATAACAGTAACACGTGCAAGTAAGCATTCCTCTGTCAGTCATGTACATTCTACCTAGTGATTGAAGGAGTAGATTTGATAAACCAAGCAGGAGTCAGAGAGTCTCCCTATGCTCCTCAATAAAACTCCATTCAAACAACACTTTGTAGTTTACGTATAGTTGCATTGTACCCTCTGGTTCTACACTGAAAACTACTAGTTCTCATCCATAGTCATGAAATGTGGCTTTTCTGTGGTATATGAAAAGTTGAGAGGATCTTACTTAACCTGCATTTAGCACCTGGTACAAGGCAAAACTGTGATATAACCATCTGATGAGTGATTGACTTGACATGTCTGTCAATTGTGTTTTGATTTTGATGAGTTTTAAACACGGCCTTGACCTAGCACAAGCTCTAACTCATGATTGCTTAGTCAAGCCTGATTTTCCTACAATCACGAGGACACAACTCTCAAAACATTTTCATTTTCGGATATAACAACAGGGAACAAAGTAATGTAGTGGCCTGTAGTACAGTGTACAGAGGACACTAATTTCCGTCACAAGACATTGATACCCTCAATATTACCATAATTTTTTTTCAAATCCTCTCACAGAAGATTGAGATTACAACTTATTTTTTGGTGTTGAAAGGTTTCTTGTTTGACCAGTCGCTGGCGACCGGTGCATAGAGACTCATACAACATGCAGTGAGGCAGTCATGAGACATTTGCTTCAGCAGGCAGAATGGAAGGGTGTGACCGTCTTGAGACGCTGTATGTAGTCTTAAGGCTCAATTTGTTGACCCAAAAGTCTTGGATTGATATTAATACACTCTAAGCCTTTGATTTTCATGGAACAAATGTTATGAACCTTTCTGAACTGGGTTAATTTTGTAATGGATAACAGGTGTACCCAGAAAAGGTCAAAGGTTTAAATCATACTACTTTTGACCATGTATGTTCTTTTAAATGATAGGTAAAGTCGCAAGGTCTGAAGACTGAATAAATTTAAGTTTTTTAGTTTGATGATCAGCATGAAGTTTGCAATAATTCTAAGCATTTAACTAAAAAAATTAATTTTTCATCCTGTCAAAAATCTGGATGAACTTTTTCCGCCCATCGATAATTATTCGGCAGCTACTGGCTATTGGTGCATACAGAGAATACACCAGTTATGACATACCTTCAACCTGATATATCTGAATACATACATTGCAATGTAATAAGAATTTATTCTCTGAAGACTTAACCAACATGAAGAGATTTTTTTCTCAATGTCTGTTTTTTGTAACACATTCTCGTCGAGTGAAAATTATGCCGATAAAGTTTAAAACAAAAAGTCAAGTAAACCTTCACCATTATAGCATAATGCAACATGTAATTCTGAATAACTGAATAATAATATAATACTAAGTTACAGCATTGTGAACTTGAAGTCTACGGTAAAAGTTTAAAAAAATATTATCATTGGTTGGTGCTCTTATGAATGTCATTGCTCACAACTTTTACCATCTGCGTGAAGAGTGCATGAAGTTATGTGGTAAGTATGATCTTCTTATCGGTGATCTCAGTTTAAATCTACCACCGCGAGACTCTCTCCTCAAACCGAGATAGTGTTCCCTGGGAAATGATGCAACACAATTAGGCAAGGTATTGCTCGTGTACAGATTGGATAAGTGTAAACACTTACATTCTCTAACGGGTGAGGCCTTGATGACTGCTCGTAATCAGTAATAGATCTACATTTTGCAGTGTAGCTAGTATAGAAATGTGTAATAGTCTGCCAAAATAGTTACACTAAGCTAAGGCCCATATTACCTCCTCAAGGGCTCAAATTGCAGGCCCATTTCCCTGCTTAGTATCTGAAAAACATGGAGAGACCTAGTGAGGTATGACAAATCTTTTGAAGGAATACCCGGTGTGGTTGCGGCGTTTTGAAGGAGCAGGGCAGAACGACTGATAGTATGATTGTAGTCTGTCAGCTAATGCGCATCCTCTCTGTCCAAGTCTTCCAATACAGCCTGAAGAATATCTGCAAAAAATTTAAGCACATGAAAGGCAACAACTCTTTGGCCAATAACTGATAATCTCTATAAAACCTAGGTGTCATTCAATAAAGTTTCTCGGTGATGTATTGCTATATATGTTGTATAAAAGGTGGAACATTTCAGTTGGTAATGTGTGGAATTGAGCTTTTAAGTGTTGGCATTTGTATTGAAACAAGTTACCTTTGACATTGAGCCCAGCAGTTCACATCGAAAGAATCTGCCTTCAGTTTGTAACACTTCTGATAAAAGTTGCAGCCTAAAAAAGAGAGAGAGCCAAAGTGCAATTATTACCTTTTCTTGTCGCTTAACAAATCTGTTGATCTCTAACATAAAAGTTACCAGTCAACTATTTGATTGGCTCATCTTTCATCAGGCCAGCAAGAAGCAAAAGCGAAAACCTGGCCTCTTGGGTTTGATGACTAAAATTTCCATATAGAAAAAATGAGGGAAGCATCAAAATAATAATGTTAACAATCGTACTAATTTCAACCAATCAGAGAGAAAATCTTGCCATAAATAGCACATTTTCATACCTGGTTCAATAGAAGGTCTAAGAAGTGAACAGCTCTCCTGGAATTTTCCCTGTGCGGCAAAGGCGGCAGCTGCATCATCAGGTATATTACCACTTGGCACACAGTTTGCAGAGAAGTCAAGAACTATCGCTTCGGCACTACCAAATAGATTGCTCCATAGATAAATTGGTAATCTCTATCTTATCAAAACAACATACTTTTTATACATAACGTTTCATTAATATCATTTGAAAATACTCAATATAAATGTATACATATAGATGCAGAGGACTCAGTCACTTTGATGATCCATAACTATAGCTACTACTCTCACACATCAAAGCATGAACTTGCCATGGTCATTGTGAAATGAGAAAACTCTTGCTACGGTAGTATAAGGTACGAATTAGGAGTATGCTGCCGGGGCAAGAGGAATGCCTATACTATTGACCCACCGAAGTGACCATTAGATTAACTACACAGAATATTGTCTACTATGAACTTCAATTCTATTTGTTTAGAAACTAGACTTTAACAAGACATAATGCTTGATCATGTATGCAAAGAAACTAACCTTTCAGTGTGAGTTTTTGGTTGAGAGAGGTAGAACAGTTCACTCCTAAATATCAACTGACAACTATCAACTAAATTCTAATTGTGATGTTCTACCTTTTACATCCAAAAACTCAGACTGTTATTTCAACTTCATGGTTTTAAGATACCCTGTCATTCGTAAACGGTGGTGACTCTTTGTCTGTAGGTTGTGGTTTTCAAGCTGAGGTGCTGGTATGAACACAAAGAACAATAGTAAACAATATTATCTCAACATCAATCACCACCAACACAGGAACATCCCAGGGTCCAGTGTATACAAATAGGATTAGGTCAGAACAGAGCAATATAACTATTTTAAAATATGCTGATGACACTTGTATTGTTGGTTGCATCTCTGATAATAATGACTTGTCTAATTATTTTAATGAGATCAATAGAATCTCTGGTCTATGCAAAGAACTCGACTTGTTACTGAATCCTTCTAAAACCCAAGAGATGCTTTTTCTCCACTAAGAGAGATAAACCTGACAGTCCTACTCTAGAATTAAATGGTGTAAAAATAGATTTTTGTGACAATGTTAAATATTTGGGAGTTCTCTTTGATAACAAATTACGTTTCGAAGATCATGTCAATAAAGTTGTATCCAAAGCAAATCAGAGAATGTTTGTCATCAGAACCTTCAATTATCAGAGTACAAAGCCTTTAGCCTGCGTGTTATTTAAAAGTTTTATTGTATCCATTCTAACCTACTGCCTACCTATTTTGTTCACTAGTATTTATTCACAGGGCAAGAAAGCTCTGAGAAAGTTTTTTAAGCAAGGCGACAGACTAGGTCTTGATATTGGGGACCTAGATTCAGTCATATCGAAACGTACAAAGAACCCGGCCCTGCAGATAATACATGATGACGAACATTTTTTAAACAATTTTCTTGAGAAACTACCCTCAGGCAGATATCGCAGCCTTAAATACAGAACTGCCTGGGGTAAAGACTGATTCCTCAGACACTTGATTTTGATATTGCAAGATATTTTTTAATCCACTAGAAGTCAGACTTTACTTTACTCATTTTGTTTATGTTTCTTTTTGGTATTCCCTACTCATGTAACAGTATAAACACTCAATCTCGCAGCATACCTAATGTTTGTGACAAAATAAACCAACCAACCAACCATGTGCCGTTGCCGTGTGAAGTTGGCGTTATTTATATTTGACTTAACTTGACCTCTCCTGAACGTCCACTTCTTTACCCCGCTGAGGAAACAATAGTGGTAGTAGACCTGACTGGGTGGGGGCAATTTTTGATTAATAATAAATAAGAAACTTCACAAGTTTGAAGCCTTGGGAGCTCCTGCCCTGACCTGCTAACCGCCGACTGTCTCTGTTGGTCACGTTTCAATGAGGAATAACTTATCATAAACCTGGTTCAAAACAGATGAAACTATGTATCAAAAAAGGATCCTGGTCATGGCATTTCTTTTTTGTATATGCCTGGCTCCGAACAAACAAGAAGGTTTTCATTAAGCAAAGATAAAAAATCTGTTATAGTTATAGTAGGAAGAGAGAGAACCCAATACACATTTCATACTCACATGTCACATACTCACATGTCACATACTCACATGTCACATACTCACATGTCACATACTCACATGTCACATACTCACATGTCACATACTCACATGTCACATACTCACATGTCACATACTCACATGTCACATACTCACATGTCACATACTCACATGTCACATACTCACATGTCACATACTCACATGTCACATACTCACATGTCACATACTCACATGTCACATACTCACATGTCACATACTCACATGTCACATACTCACATGTCACATACTCACATGTCACATACTCACATGTCACATACTCACATGTCACATACTCACATGTCACATACTCACATGTCACATACTCACATGTCACATACTCACATGTCACATACTCACATGTCACATAGTCCACTATTGCCGGCAAGTTCAATCAGATCCAGTAATTGAGCATTTCCTTCTTCTGAGGCACAGTCTGTGTAAAAACAATGAGAGGTTATCGCTTTATATCTGCATATAACTTGTGTTTTGGGATGGACATTTTTACTTATAAATATTTTTTGATGCAATAAGAAATTTAAAAGACCAGTTAATTAAGGTAATTAGCATAATTATTATTTGACCTTATTATAACCAATATTATAAACATAGCCAAAGCAGCCAGCTATTTCTCTAAGCTGTTTATCTCTGGCCGCCAGTAAATTTCTTGTATTTGTATTCTTTTGAATTTCAACTCAGCTCCAAGTCAGGAACCTGATAGAACTCTACGCTATGTAAGTTCAATTTTTCAATTGAATAAGATTAATCTGATGCGTTCTTAAATGTAACAAATTGTTTGTGTAGACTTTTAATGATTGCTATGATTGTATCTTAAATTTTTCAGCATAGTATCATGTCAAGCCTTCCATATTCGCTATTATCATCAAGCCAAATGTTCTATTATAATATCCATATCCTTTTTAGCGCTGTCAGTTATCTGCTTGGAGGAGTAATGTTCTTTGCTGGTTAATTCAACGTCCACTCCTATCAATAATTTTAAGAGTTTAAATTTATTTTGTAATTAGCGCACTATGTTAATTGTTTTTGTCTTGTTTCCAATTCTGATGATGATTTAATTTTATGTTTAGCTTCATTGCATACCACATGTTAAACCACTTCGTCTTGTCCTGTTTTTTGTCGTTACATTATTATTTTGTATAGGTTACGACTTCAAAATAAAATGATAACCCACAAGTCAATTGGCAATTTATAATACAGACGCATATACCAGCACAACTTGATACCTAAGTTTGGTGTTGAGCAGAAAATAAGTTGCAACCATAAATATTAATTTTATGATTGTAATTCCATTGTTAACATGATCTTGTTTCGATCTTTCAGTTATATTTACACTGGTGCAATATGGAAATCGTGCACTGTGGGAATGATGCACTGTGGAAATGGTGCATTGTGGAAATGTTGCATTGTTGAAACCTTGCCATTCTGGAAATGGTGCATTGTGGAAATGGTGCATTGTGGAAATGGTGCATTGTGGAAATGGTGCATTGTGGAAATGGTGCATTAAGGAAATGCTTCTTACCTGGAGGGCAGGACTCAGTAGCCAGTTTAGTAAGTTTCTTAACTATCGACCTTGCTGGCGAGCATCCAGCTAGGGAATATTCTATGTAGCATTGCAGGGCGCTATACAGCAATGAACTGGAAGAAAACAATTCAAAATTCAAATAAATTATGACAGATTAATCAGCTCCACATTGCTAACATATAGCCTGGGCGCGCTGTCATGGTTGGTGGGTGGGTGAGGGGGACACTGATGAGGGGGAAATCGATTGCAATTAAGATATATTATAAAAACCCTAACCGTGGACAGCAAAAGAATGATTACATTAAATGCTGCTGCACAATTAAAGTTTGCTAGTGTATAATTGTCAGTTTGTGATGCGTTAATAATATGTGTATATTTGATCGATTGAAAAACCACAAATCACAACTTGTTAAAATTAAAAGGTTGATTAAAATCTGATGTCATATCACTCGCCCATCCCGAGGCATGGGCGGCGAAATGTTAATGCCTTAATGGCGAGGCCGCAATATCTGCGCCAATTTGCTCTCAGTTTTGTTAGATCAAAGCATGAACATAAAAGAACGAAATAATAAAAGGTTGGTATCTTCATGCAATCTGATTCGTTGTTGGAGTGTTTGCAGTTGCAGACAACTCATTGTGGTATAGTGGAAGACAACTCCTTGTTCTCCCTGTACACTACAGTTAGGTGACCCACAATTAAGTGCCCCAGTACATCAATACTAATACTCCATACAGGTTGATACAAATTCTTATAAGAACAATTACAGCTGATGTTATTATTGGATTGACCTCTGTTTTTTCAAGGGTTGAAAACAATACAATACTGAAGATTTCAAGGCTAAAAAAGGGTAGATTTTGGGCTGTTTATATTAGTAGACAATTTGAAGTCACTTTGACTTAACCCGTAGACACTGTTTGAGAATACTCAGCAAACTTCGCAAGTTTCCATCGTGCTCGCAATCGATCACTCATTAACTTCCAACAGCCACTATTGCATAATGAAAAAGCTCAAAACATTTCACATTTCAGTATTGATATCGACGCCATGAGGGAGGATGTGTAGTGGAAAACTTACTTCTCAGTACCGCAGCCATCTTCTGGTATACAATTGATCAAATCAAAACACTCTGCAATTAGTAAATTGAATATGTTATGGTATACTTAAAGACTACTCAAAGACCAATGCATGTTATAGCCAGGCAGTTTTTAAAATAAGGTTATTTCAGATTTGCATGGTAAAAAACTCGATGCTCTCCTTGCTATGTGCTATTGATGCTGGAAAGAGTCCCTCCCTTTAAGTGGTTGTTTCTTTTATTAGACATCCTCTTCATTGTGACATCATAATTCAGAGAACGAGAATAACCTCCCTTATGGAAGGCACTCTTTCCATCATCTATAATCAGAGCAAGAAGAGCATTGAATTTGTGGTCAGGAGTTATCTCACAATAGAGTGAGTTGAAATATGGGACTATGAATTTGCCATTGTCTTTATATAATAATATATTGATATTGGAGCAGATCACGCTTTTCGGCCTGGTAACTGCAAGATAGTTTTTTACAGTGAACTGAATTCCAAATGTGTTATATCATACATTATAACCAATGAATCATAATTATACCATAAATGATAAATAACATCGATGACAATCAATGACAACAAATGACAATAAATGACAACGAATGACACTATTTGACAAGGAAAGACAATGAATGACAATGCATGATAATAAATAATAATGATCAACCTTTAAATAAAGTTTGATTTTCATGTAATATTGCAAAAGTATTATTTCATCTGTGAATGAACAAGAGATGTCACTGTAAAAAAACATTTGCTTGACATGATGCTTGATCTAGATGAGATGGTAGATGCAAACAGATTGATATAGTTGTGTGTAAATTATGAATATTGCTGAAAATAATTGATACAGATATTCTACTTCTGGGTGGCCTTATGAGCATCTTTTTTGCTTGAAACAATTCTGACAACAAGTGCCATAATAGGGTGCATTTTTTATCACTAACATAACAAAACCTTTTGATAATAATCAGATGTCATACCTGGGCCAAAGCTAGGAGAAGTGGTTTCAAGCGAGCATGTATTGAAGAATACTTTGAGGAGAGCAAAAATGTTTCCTAGATCCACAGACCTGTCACCACTGCTCTCACAGTTTAGAAGGTACTGAATGACCAGTTCTAAACCACTGCAAACAAAATAACCACTAAACTCACCAATTCTCATTTCATTGTGCCTCATTTCATGTATCATAACGGTTTGATAATTTGGTGTTATCTTTTTTGAGGTTTATACATTTTCATGGCTAGTCAGAAGCAAACAGCAAATAATTATTCATAATCTTAATATTCAAAATCAAAGTAACTTTGTGTTGTGTTTGTTACAAAGAAACAAAAATATCTACCAATGATATGCATATTACATGTATATACGTATATAAATCTGTATACGTATATATATATATATATATCTGTATACATATATATATATATATATCTATACATGTATTAATTCAATATTTTTGTATCATTTTAAAATCAAAGTTTGTTTCTTACTCGGAGCATTTTCCATTGTTAGCCAGTTCCAGAGAATCCTCTGTTACAGCTGCGTTGTCACTGACACATCCTATTGCTTCAATATTAAAAGGTTGACATATATATGTTTAGATCTACCACACAACCGTGTACACAATAATATATAAAATAGAAGCTCCACCTACAAAATGAATGCCACATCTATAAAAAAGGTATTTATTCTGAGCGTGCAATAATCTGCAAGTAATTATTATACCAATTAATAGAGATCAATCAGCAAACAATTTTGGGAAGTCTGGGACACCGCCATAGTCCAAGGTAGTGACCTATTGTTTTACTTTCTAACTCGTTGATACATACTTTGTCGGGCCGCAACCACAGATACCACCACAAGCAGAGAGAATAGCTGTATTGTTGAGTAAATCATCTCTATACTGCAAATGTAGGTTGTTACCCACTGAGAAGCAACCAACAAATTGAGGTTTGCGCACTGTATGGAGATATATTCATATATCAAGATTATCATGAAACTGGCTGATTAAGATTTCAGTTTCATTTTAGTTGTGTTGTTCCGACAGAGAGGCTATAATTATATCATTTGTTATGTAACTGGTCTAGAATGCTTCTTCATTTGCACTATAATTGGAGGGTATCACAACCATTAACTTTCCTTAGGCTATAATTTTGCTACATTTGCACCTGAGCATTTTGTCATAACACGTAACAACTTCAGCCAAAGGCAAATTGGTTGTCGCATGATTTAGAATTGTGAATCTGTATTATATTTCCCGTACAGATTGTCTATTTAGGCTGTATCACCCAAGACTGATTTGTCTCTCCCCAATTATCATAGTGAGGACTGTTGTAATAGTCCTTGATCAACACCCTGTCTGTCAGAGCAATACAACTAACCATCTATTATTCCCTAACTTATGTAAAGACTGTAAGGACAGTTTAAAGACAGCTTGAACAACTTATGACTCCAATATGGGCCAGTGAGTAGTATGACATAATACTCCTGCTATCTCTGCCCAAAAGCAGAAACTTTATTTTGTTGGCTGCTTCTCAGTCAATAAAAACCTGATTTGACAGTGTAGAGATTAGTAACTCAAAAATGCAAACTATTCTCATACTAGCGATTGCATCTGTTGTCTCAGCTCAACAAGGTATGTATCCATAGGTAAATCAATTGGTCACTAGACTATGTTGCTCCACTTATTCACCCAATATTTGTTGCCAGTTCCCCTTCATAGTTTATAGACGTATATGCTATAGATTACAGCACAGTAGGAATGTAGCTGTTCAGAATTTTTTTATGGTTAATGTATGTATCTATAGGTAAATTCTTCAGTCACTTCCCTGGATACCATACCCTCTTACCAAATTTTCTTTTTATTTGCTGACAGATCTCCTTCGATTTGGTGACTTGAAGATAAAAGCAGACTGATGAAAGCTGTTTTATAGATTCGGCATTTAATTTTCAATTGAACTTAATAGACAGTTGTGTGTGGTGGATCACAACATATGCCATTTTGTAATGAGTATTAGTTATTTATATATTATCTATATTACAGGACGTGTCAGAAGACCTGAGATATCAGAATCTGTACACTGCGATGTAATAAGAATTTATTCTCGGAAGACTTAATCAACATCAAGAGCTCAAGTAAACCTTCACAACAATAGCGTAATATAACATGTAATACTGAATAGTAACATGCATGGTGAACATGGAGTCTTTAGTGTTGAGTTCTTATGCCCGTCGTTATCCACAACCTTTACCATCTGCGTGAAGAGCGCATGTAGTTATGTGGAAAGTATGATCTTCTCGTCGGTGATCTCAGTTTAAATCTACTGCTGCGATTTCTCCTCAAACCGAGATAGTGTTTCCTGGAAAAGGACACAACACAGATGGGCCAGGTGTTGCATGTGTTCAGATTGGAAAAGTCTAAACACTAAAATTCTAAAACGGGTGGAGCCGTGGATGACTGTTTTTAATCAATAATAGATTTACATTCTGCAGTGTAGCTAGTACAAAAATGTGTAAAATTTACTCCAACAAAATAGTTACACTAAGCTATGGCCCATATTACCTCCTCTAGGGCTCAAATTGCAGGCCCATTTCCCTGCTTAGTATCTGAAAAACACAGAGAGAACTAGCAAGGGATGACGAACCTTTTGTAGGAGTATCCGATGGGGTTGCGATGTTTGGTAGGAGCAGGGCAGGATGACTGGTAATAAGTTTGTAGTCTGTCAGCCAAAGCACATCCTCTCTGTCCAAGTTTTCTAATACAGTTTAAAGAAAATTTCTGAAATAATGTCAAGCACATGAAAAGCAACATCTTGATGGTGGATAATCTCTTTAAACCTAGACTATCATTCAATAAAGAGTGTATCCATGGATTAAAGGTGAAAAGATTGGTTTATAATCTATGTATTGAAGTTCAGTAAAGGACATAGTGACTTTTGTATTGGAATAAGTTACCTTTCACTTTGAGCCCAGCAGTCCACATCAAAAGACTTTGCCTTTAGTCTGTAACACTTCTGACAAAGTTGCAGTCTAAAAAAGAGAGAGAGAGCCCAAAGTCCACTGAATTATCTTCTCTTGTTGATAAACTCAATAACTGTCATATAACATTAACGCGACAGAATCAACACTTTGATTGGCTTATCTAACGTCAGACCTGGCCAGCAAGGGTTTTGGGTGGCCAATGGGCAGAATGAAAGTCAGTTTCAAAGTGCCTATTTATAAATCCACCAAATAAGTCAGTAACTTATAAGTCATACGCGCTATACACAGCATTATTCAATGGTCCGGGTAGGCAACCAACGTTGTGACACACCTTGTTCTCTGAGCTTTCAGGGATTAGTGACTAAAATTCTTTTAATAACAAAATGAGGAAAAAATTTGTAGAAATAGGGACCCAATTTATAAGTTTAAGCAAAACAGAGAGATAATATTGGCATACTTCTTTTTATGGATGGTGTAGCAACAGAACAGCTCTTCTGGAATTTTCCCTGTGCAGCAAAGGCAGCATCCGCGTCATCAGCAATATTCCCACTTAGCTCACAGTTTGTTGAGAAGTCAAGAACTAATGCTTCGGCTCTACAATAGAAATTTACGTTTAGTATTTCTCTATAAATAAAATAGTCATCTCTATCTTGTCAAAACAACTTATACGTAATGCTTCATTGTTGTCATTTAAAAATATCCAAATTGTGCAAAATGTGCAGGTAGATACAGAAGTTTGATGCTCCATACCGATATCTACTACCCACACATCGAAGCATGAATGTGCCATGGTCATTGTGACATGAGGAAACTCTTGCTATGCTAGGAATATAGAGAACACATTACATACTCACACGTCACATAGATGACCATCACCAGCAAGTTCAATTAGATCCAGTAATTGGTTGTTTCCTTCATCTGAGGCACAATCTGTGTAAAAACAGTGGGAAGATATCACCATTATATCTGCACAAAGCTTCGTAGAGAAATTTGGGGTTGTGCAGAACATCACTTCCAACCATATTATATCGATTCATTCTTGTCTCACAATCATCAACATTATGGTTGAATTTTTAAGCCTTATCTTCGCTCACTTTCTTTTGGTTTCTTGGGATACGAGTGATTGAATCCAATTCTTACATCCTACAAATTTTCCAGCTGTTCCCATTTTATTGTGTGCAGGAGGTAGTGGTAGCTCAAAACACTAATTGAAGGCAAATTGGATCATGTGTGATCTTGTCTAGATCTGTCAGGTATGTATGGAAACCAGATGCAGATTTGAAATGTGGAAACTTTGCTCACCTGAAGGGCCAGGGGCGTATATTCTAAAAAATTTCACTCACTGACTTTTTAGAGATGAGCATAATGATCGGGCACAGCCCGATCCACACGCCGTAGGCGTGGCGGGGAGGGTGTGGGAGGGGCGCTTAAGCGCCCTCCCACACGGAAATCTTTGCATTTCGGTAGCAAAATAGTGCAAGCAGAGAGGTATTTCAATAGCTCACTGAGCTGTTGGGTACTTTCAGAAAACAACTCAATAGCAGTAGAAGATTACGGTAAAAATGCTCCAGTTATAAAGCATTTATTTGAAAAAAAAACTGACCTCGATGGGATTCGAACCCACAACAATCTTATAAACAGTGATTAATAGGCAGACGTTCTACACACTGAGCTATTCAGTGGGCCGTGAGTGCTAATATACGCCACTGTGAAGGGCAGGTATTAGTTGCTAGTTTAGTCAGTTTCTTAACTACCGACCTGGCTGTCGAGCATCCACCAAGGGAAAAGCTTATGTAGCATTGCAGTGAGCTATACAGCTTTGAACTGAAAGAAAGCAAAGTTCAAATTATGACAAGTAAAACTGTTGATCCTGGTGACTTAACATATTTCAAATCCCAACCAGGAAAGATCTGATAGGTTGGCAGAGTCTTATTGAACGTTGAGTTTATTAGTTTTTATCAATTTTAAAGACCAAAACAAGGCACTGTTTGTTCAATTAATTATGTAGCTGAAAATCAATATAAAAGAACTGCTCAATCTATTGCAGTTTTCAATCTCAAGATTTTGAATTGATTGCAATATTATTGAGATTGATGATATGAGGGAGGATATGTAGTGAGAACTTACTTCTCAGTTCCACAGTCATCAAGTACATTATTATATCTCCTGATATACACGTGATCAAATGAAGACACTCTGCAAATAGGAAATTGAGTACGTTATGGTATACTTGAAGCCTACCCAAAGACCAATGCCTATTATAGTCAGGCAGTTACTCATGATAATATTTGTCAGATTGTCATTTACTGTCATTTATTATCATTTATTGTCATCAACTGTCATTTATGGTCAATTATGGTCATTTATGGTCATTTTTTGTCATTTATTCTGATTTATTATCATTTCTTGTGATTTATTGTGATTTTTTGTCATTTATTGTCACTTATTGTCATTTATGGTCATTTATGGTCATTTATTGTCATTCATTGTCATTTAATGTCATTTATGGTCATTTCTTTTCATTTATGGTCATTTTCAGTCATTTGTTATCATTTATTATCATATTTTTTGCGATTTATTGTGATTTTTTGTCATTTATTGTCATTTATTGTCATTTATCGTCATTTATCGTCATTCATTGTCATTCATTGTCATTTATTGTCATTTATTATCATTTATTGTCATTTATTGTCATTTATTTTTATTGATGTTATTTATCATTTATGGTACAATTATGATTCATCTTTTATAATGTATGATATAACACATTTGAAATTGAGTTCAATGTATGAGAAAATTTGGCAGTTATCAGGCCAAAAGAAGAAGGTAACTCTCATTCTCTGCCTTATAATGCTTCAGTGAACAGGAGGTGCTTGCAGATCACACTTCTGCCTGGTAACTGTCAGCTTCTCACACAATTAACTCCATTCCAACTGTTTTATATCATTCAATTTGACAAATGAATCATAATAATAACATCAATGACAATAAATGATAATAAATGTCAATAAATGACAATAAATGTTAATAAATCACAATAAATCACAAAAAATCACAAAAAATCACAATAAATTAGAGTGCATAATATATGACAGGTTGATTTATAATTTTCACAGGTGCCATAATAGGGTTCATTTCATATCAATGACATTACCAAACCAATTTAGAAAATAATCATAAATATCATACCTGGACCGAAGCTAGGAGAGGTGGTTCCAAGCGAGCATACATCGAAGAACACTTCGAGTAGAGCAAAAATGTTTCCTAGATCCACAGATCTGTCACCTCTGCTCTCACAGTTTAGAAGATACTGGACAACCAGTTCTAAGCCGCTGCAAACAAAATAAACATTAAACTTATGGTCTCTGTTCAAACCTCAGCTAGATTGAAATTATACCACATCAGATACACTGCACAATGTTTATTTCATCTTGCTTTTAGCGGTTCGTGTTTCATGTAACATATCAGTCTTGGTGGTTAGTATTCAATTGAGCAAAGACTAATCTGTCATGGCTTTGTAACTTCATTGTAAGCACTATCATAAATGTTTCCGAATCAACGAGTGGTCATCACAGAGAAACTTTGTATCATCAGTTTAGACGATAGAAAATCCTCTAAAGTACATCGGATCAAAGAGCATGTATGATCTTAACAGTTTAATAATTTGATGTAATCAGAGTATCAAAATAACGTGTGTAATGTTTGATACTTTGTGTATATATATATATATATATATATATATATATATAAATATACAATTTGAATTTTTGTATTATGTTACAGCATATTCTTTTCCTACTCTGAACATTCTCCATTGTTTGCCAGTTCCAGCGCATCCTCTGTAACAGCTGTATTGTCACTGACACATTCTAATGCTGCAATAATAGAAATTTGACATATATTTAGATCTACAACACAACTGTCTTCAAAATATATAAATTTAAAGCTCTACCTATGAAGAAAATGCCAAATCTAGAAAAACAGCTACTTATTCTAAGTGTGCAATAATCTCCAAGTCATCAAACCAATTAAAAGAGCTTCGTCAACAAATAAGTTTGGGAAGCCTCGAGTACCAAGATTAGTGACACATTGAATTACTTTCTAACCTATGGATTCATACCTTGTCGAGCTGAAACAACAGATACGATCCAAAGCAAAAGGAAAAACTGCATTGTTGAGTAAATCGTCCCTACGCTTCCAATGCAGGTTGTTACCGACTGGAAAGCAGCAAAGGAATAGGAGCTTGTGCACTGTATGGAGATATACTCATATCATAACATTGATACAATAAGATTTCAGTTTCATTTTAGTTGTATTGTTTTGACAGATAGAGTCTATATTAATGGTTATGTAACTAGTCTAGAAGGCTTCCTCATTAGTTCTATAATTGAAGGTTCTCACATCCATTAACTTTCTTTATGGAACAACCACTCCCATTTTTTCCCAAAATGTCACTGCTGCAAGGTTATTCTGGAGCAGGTGTACAAGGGATCAAAATCTAGAACTTTGATGAAGGACATCGCCACCTGTTGAGGATAAGACCATGATGGAGAATAAATACTTGATATTGTCCCCTTCTTCTCCTTACTCCACCATTATGCTTTGGGGAGAAATCGCATATCAATAGTACGAGGAATCATAGCTCTAAGCATGACATATCACTTTATATCCAAAAACAACTATCCACAGAACTATATGTCTTTCAAAAACATAATTTAATACACATATTTTGCCTGCTAAAATAGTAGTTTTTATTTTGTTTAATGATAAAATAAAAGTGATAACTAATATGACATAATAATCTAATAAAATATTATTGGTACAAGGCATAGACTTAACAAATAATGTAGACAGGACAACATATACAGCCAAAGTGGGGCACTTAATTGTGGGTGATGTTACAACATTCAAACGTGTAGCAGCACGGGTGCTATAATTAACATGAAGTCCACATCCTGTGTTTTTTGTTGATGACTCGATCAATGTTCATTGGATTTCAAGCTTGAAGTATTTTTGACATTCAGCAGCAAATTGTTATCCATCTTTTTGGGTGGAAACGTAGATCAAACTTTTCAGGAAAGACTGCTTAATCCATAGCACTCAAACTCAAAATCTGATTGAGTTATCAATAAAAAAAGCTTGTTGTTTGCAACACACTGTTAACACCGATGGTGCTACATAATTCAACTGTTACGTTACCCACAATTACATGCCTCAAAGCTAATACTCCACATAGAGTCCTGTCGAGGTTTGTTATCGAGTCTATAATACAAAGTAATATATATCATAATACAAGTTTATAATTTAGAGACCAGCCATGATGTTTATTATAAGCGGCTTTGACCGGGAGGTATATCTGTGAATAAATAAATTATCAATCAAAAAGAGTTGATAATGTGAATTCACTACGAGTCATCCTTACGGGTTTGTTGCTATGTAACTTGAATTGAGATGTGTAAACCATTTATCCCACCAGCAAAGAAAATTTTTTTCTACAAAAAATGTAATGTGTGTTATCATAATCCAGAAAAGGAAGAAAAATAGGAATGCTGCTTTCCATCGATTTTGACGATTGATCCCTTTACTGTGTCCAGATCTTCCATCCGAAACTTTATTCAGAATTTCCCAAAACAAGACATAAATGCCTTTTTAATAATGTAATGTAAAAATATAGGCAGCCTGCATAAAGGTTAGATAATACTTATCAAAATGGTCAGTTCTTAGCCTATGGTCAAGGGTTATGAAATGAGGATATCAAATTTCAAGATTCATACATCAGTTAGGAGTGCTTTTCTAGCAAAAACCCAGCGCATTTTCTATCAATTACCTTGATTAAGCCACAACATTAGAGCAAGATTCCTGCTGCGTAAACAATGTTAATTCTGGCTAAAAATACAGCCAAAAAACTTGTACCTAATTTTAGCTTAAATGGAGATGGGAATAATCTTAGCAGTTAATCATCTGTGTAGGTTCTTATTTACAGTTCCCTGCACACTTGTTGCGGAACTAGGCTACATTAAGGAACCCCAAAGAACCTTCAATTCACATGAGCTGCTACTGAATAAAATGTATGCTCGGCATTTGCAAGAGTTGAACATTTTGCTATAACATGTAACACATTCACCCTAAGGCGCATTTGTTGTTGCACCATTAAGATATTATTTTTTTCAATCCACTGCACGCCTGTTGCCGAACTAGGTTACAGTAAGGAACCACCAATTACCTGATTCTAACAAACATCAAAGAACCTTCAATTCCCATGTGGCTACTGAATAAAATATATGCTCGGCATTTGCAAGAGTTGAAAATTTTGTTATAACATGTAACACATTCACCCTAAGGCACATTTGTTGTTGCATCATTTGTAATCAACAGTTTTATCATATACTTCCTGCGCACATTGTCTTTCAAGGCTGTAATCACCTAAGGCTAAATACCCCCCCCTAATTATCATGGTAATGAAGAGGTCTGTTGGCTAATCCTTGATGTACGCCCTGTCATTTAGAGCAAGACATCTAACTATCTATTATTCCTTGACTTAGGTAAAAACTGCATCTGAATCTAAAATTAATGTCGGTCAGTTGAATGATATAATAATCTTGCTATCTCTGCTTAAAAGCAGGTATTTTTTTACTCGTTGCCTGCCGCTCAGTCGATGACAACCTTAAGTGACAGCATAGAGATGATTTACTCAATGATGCAGACCATTCTCCTTATCACGATTGCATCTGCAGTCTCAGCTCAACAAGGTGTATATCTGTAGATAAACTAACAAGGCACTCCCCTGGATGCCATACCCGCATCTGAAATGTTTTTTCAACTATTGACAGATCTCTATGGGTTCAATGACTTGCAGATTTTAACAGACTGATAATATAGATTTTATATAGATTTGGCATTCAATTTATAGATTGACCTTTTTCCTTATCAACCTGATGACCTATCGAGTATTGAGATCATGGGTGGTAAAAACCTGAATGAGATTTACAGATTAGACCATGTTCACAAAATCACAATAATGGTACAGATGAGATGTCACTTGTAACTGAGAAACAATGCTGTTTCAGCTAGCCATAGTTGAGCTCTTTTCATGGTGTACCAAAGATCTGTAATATCTGAAATTCTAAGCTGAATCAGTGGCACTTTCTTTTATCTGATACATCATACATGATCTGGTACATTGACTGTAATATGCTCCCCAACCGTTTACTCGTACAAAAGGTTTGTCAGATATTGGTCTTTCTCTCCGTGCCATTCAGAATTCTTACAACACAGGCAAAGTTCGAGATTAAACGAAATTTTTTTCATTTTTATAATTAATTATAAATGATGTGATCCCAGGAGGTATTAGAGAAAAATGTTGATATGTTTACAGGACTCAATTTAAAATGAGCATTGATGCTCTTTTGATTCGTTCAATCTGTTTTCAAATTTTGTAATTTCTGCTGGGGCATTCCGTAATTAGGTACCATGCTAAAGTAGTGATGTTAGCAAATAGTGATCATCAAAACTTAGGTTAAATAAATTTCTTGTGGAAAAACATTTCCGTCTTTTCTGCTAGGAAACCATTTTTTTAATCGTTTCCGGAAACCGCGCTGTTTGTCTCCAAAAAAATTATCCTTATCATTCTGAGCTATTGCCCCCTGTTCAAAAGCCTCGTGTATACTGCACCTGTATAGTCATGGTTGATATTCAACTGGAGAGCATATTCATCTGTGTCAAGGAGCACACCCTCCAAAGTTGCACTGTTTATGATAAGAGGAAATAAGGGTATGATGTTTGTAATCTGATTTTTCTGATCAGATTCAGAAACAGGTGAATTTGAGTGAATGTGTGGTACCAACTGCCGACCAAAGCTCAATCGCTTTATGAATGTAAGTTTTTAGACTCATCCAATCTCTACACATGCTATACCTGACCAAAATATGAGTGTGTTGTGTATTTTTTACAGAAAAAGTTTGAGGAAAAAAAATAGTGGAAGACTTAGCCTAAGATCACCAAACAGAAGATCATACTTTCCACATAACTCGAGGCGCCCCTTACACAGATGGTAATAGTTGTGACAGAAATGAGTGCACCAATCGATGTTGTGCTTTTCATTACAATTTCATGTTTTAAGAGATCAACTATGATTTAGAGTTTTGGGCTGCCATTTGTTGATGGGTCACCTGTGAAAATTGAATGAAAACTTTTCTTTTTCTCTTTTCTGAGACAAACTGTTTACTATTAAATACAATTCCAATTTGTATTCTTACTCCTAATGGTTTATGCTGAACATAGATGTTAGGTATTGGGCTTTGAGTGTGTCATCTCTGGTATATTCTCTGTAAGAGAACCAGTAACTGCCACATCAATATCAATGGGATGCAGAAGAGCGTCCAAAGTTCAATAATGCCTAACTGAACCTCCTATAAACATTATGTTCCACAATTACAAAATGACAGTTTGAACTGATCTGCTCACAATTAGAGGGAGTAGTCATCATCATCATAGCAGTCTGTCGATACAACATTGACTGTCTTCATTTCGGTCTGATCGAACATCTCCAGCGGTCTCTATTTCTAGCATTTTTTTGCCAATTTGCTCTGTCGATGTCCAGCTTCTTAATATTCCTCTCCACAGTATCTTTGAACCTTAACCTGGGCTCCCTTGATTACGTCTTCCCTCCTTCAGCTGGGAGTAGAGTAGTTGTCGAGGTAGGCGGTTATGGTCCATCCTTTCTACATGGCCAAGCCATATCAGATTCATCTGAATGAGTATGGCCTTTAGGGACGGTAACCCTGCTCTCTTTAGTACCTCAACATTCACGATCTTGTCTCTCCATGAGATACCCATGATTGATCAGAGATGTCTCATCACACACGCTTGCAGCCGATCAGTCTGCACACTGTAGGGAGTAGTACAGGCCTGATAAAGCCTTGATTAGTTTATGGTGAGTAGAGGTCTTTAGATTATAAGGTACATAAAACAACACACTGTCATGCATTGCATTCTGTAATATTGAGAATGTTCTCTGCAAAGAATAGTGAACAACATGGTATATGGAAGTTGGCCACCGCCAAATGAAACAATCATATTGGCATGCAAAATACTGGCTAAAGCCCTGCCTAGTTTAAGTCCCTAGATTTTTTAGAAATATAGCGTTGCGTCTATAGCAAAACTACCCAGGCAATGTTTGTTGTTCCAATCACAAGTTTTTTTTTGTTTTGACACTTTGTATAGCTGTTGCAGAATTATGCTACATCACCAAATCACCTGATGTCAAGAGAGACATGAAATCTTTTCATGTAGGTCTTGGTTTCGAGAGACCTTAGCATTTATCTCATATTGTGTAACAAGACCTAACTTTATGCAATGGTACACTTCGAAGCATGCTGTAAATTATACTGTTGCTCATACACTGAAGCTTCATTGTGTCATATACCTGATATTATTCTACATGTTCACATTGTTCCAAATGCAATTCCTGATATCATGGGAGGGGCAATCCCCTAAGGCTTAATAGTATATACCCTCTAATTATCTGTCATATAATCACTACTCTATACTCTGGCTGTCAACACAACACAACTGTATCACTTAAGTATAGACCGCATCAGGACAGCCTGACAAACTTATGACTCCAAAATCGAATTCAACCTATGCGAGATAATATAATAATGATATGAAATAATATTACTTATATTACAATGACAAAATAATGACATGTTTTACTAGCCCTGCAAAACGCAGATACTACTATTTGATGGCTGATTCTTATTCACCTGCCTTGCAATTAAAGAGATGATTTACTCAATGATACAGGCTTTTTTCTTACTCACAATTGTTTCTGTAGTCTTAGCTCAACAAAGTATGTAACTAGTAACTATTCGTTTAATGTTCAAACTTCTAGGCTTTTTATGACAACACACTGGAGCAGTGCTGGATCAAATTTTGTTGCCTTAGATTTGGCATTTTTATAGTATTGTGTGTAGAGCATCCCAAAAAATGTTATTTAGAAATCAGAAATATATTATATATTATTGCGAAATAGAATTTGCCAGTGACAATGCAGCTCTCATACAGGGAGCATGCTGGGACAGGTTACTGAATCACTAAGGGTCAGATATGTTCTTCTAACAATCCATATAGTATAATATATATCTGTGGTTATTACTGAACCAAATTGTTAAGTAATGTTCGTTGAACATAATTCAGTTTTCTGAGACTAACTTGGTATTACATTGCAATTCATAGTTGATGACGTTTTATGCTGAATACATGTTTTGGTTTTGCCATCTCTGGCTGGTGAATTTTCTTCAGGCTCCAATACCGATGTCTGACACAGGTTAATCAACATTTCAAAATTAAATGCAAAATTCTCAACTTGCACTTTGGTGAAAACGCCAATGAGCAGTATGTCCCACTGTTAGAAAATAATAGTTTGACATGTTGTCCTTAGAATCTAAGCCACTTTAAAGGAATAATTATCATTGTTAGTACACTCGATTGTCATGCCAAAACCTTATGTTATTTAAATTGATAATCAGGCTCGCCACCTGCATGCATAGTGTTCTATGATAATTAAAAGGTACTCATCAAAGAATATCTTCTACTTGGTCTAACGGTTGGCCAGAGCCAATTGGAACATTTAGGTGGCCGCGCTGAATTGTAGTTTAAAGGCTAATGCCAGTGAAGTTCTAAGTGTTGTCATGTTTTACTTTAGGTGATGAGCTTTCAGATGAGCCATTGGACAAGATTCTACACCTACCACAACCAGATCTGCTGATGCTCAAAGATGAGATCTCCATCAAACAGTCAATAAATTCAGTCACATTGAGAAACCATTTAAATGTCCTTGACCTTCTGACGTCATAGACAGTGTTTAACATTTGCCACTAATGGTTTTTACTGCTTGTATTATCCATTGTTATTTGATTGTTCCGAGCAAAAATATCCAATAAAAATCAAGGTGATTATAGCCTGATATCTTATTCACTCATTCCAAAGTTTTTGAGGGGATCTGTACCATCACTCCCCTAATATTTGGATTGCTCTGAAGCAATACCACTGTGACACCCGTAATGTATTTTAATGAATAGGAGCTTAGACTAAAATTTTCTCATTGGCCCTTACATGGAGCTAAGATATGTAATTGGAATCCTACGTTCTAGCGAGTCCATTTATTCACATTCGGTATCACATTGATTTAAGAAAACACTGCTTGTGAGGTCATGAGCTGGGACCATGACTGTTTTCATGAAGCATCAGCTTTGAGCATCAACAGATCTGCCTGTGGTAGGTGAAGAGTTTTGTTCAATGGCTCAAATGAGAGTTTAGAACCTCATGTAAAACATACAATAAGTTAGAACTTCATCGGGTATCCACTTTAAGTTCTGCCTAATGCTAATCCCTAGATATAGCAGAAATTTATCTCTGCGTCTTGATTGAAATTACCCTAGGTGGCAATGATTGTTGTATTTAATGACTTGTGTGGAGGTTTTATTTTTCACACTCTGCACACCTGTTGCATAATTATGTTACATCAAAGAAACATCAATTATTTGACGCAATTTGAAACAGCAGAGTATTTCCATTCACATGCGGGTACTAAATACAGTGTGAGCTCTTCCTTTGCAAGAACTGATGATTATGTCATAATATGTAGCGTGCCTAAAATTTACCCACTGGCGCACTTGGAAGTATGATATCAAAGTTGCAGTTGCATCATTTATTTCATAGCTTCATTGTGTCATATACCTGCAATTATTCTACCTTTTCACATTGTTTCAAGCGCGAATTCCTGTTATCATGGAAGGGGTTTTCCCCTAAGGCTTAATATTATATACCCTCTAATTTTCTTATTTTCTAAGAAACCTTCTAAACCAGTAGCATAATCATTAATCTATACCCTGGCTGCCAAAACAACACAACTGTCTATAATTAGCAAATTTAAATATAGACAGTGTAAGGTCACCTTGACCAACTTATGACTCTTAAATATAGGTCAGTCAGTGGTATTAAATAATACTCTTGTTATCTCTGCACAAAGAAGAAACTTTTATTTGTAAGCTGTTTCTCAGTCAATAACAACCTGCAGATACAGAGCAGCGATGATTAACTCAACAATGAAAACTATTCTCCTACTCGCTATTGTATCTGTTGTCTCAGCTCAACAAGGTATGTATAGATTGGCAATCTAACGTGTCACTCTCCTATGCTATCCTGCTTCTTACTCATACCATACCCGCTTTTCATTGTCAATTGTTGCCAGTTCGCCTTTGTAGTTGGGAAATATAGATTATAGATTACAGCACAGTAATAGTATAGCTTGAGAGAACTTCTTGTAGTTAATATGACATTTCTGTTATGGATTGAGCTTCTATTCAATAGAATTATTAGTTTTGTGTTAAGGGTTCCAAAATATGTCTTTTAGAAATCTATCACATATATGTTACAGGATGTGTCAGTGACAATGCAGCTGTTTCAGAGAGTGTGCTGGGAAAGGCCAACGGTGGAGAGTGTTCAGAGTAAGCATATGTACATCTCTATATACGTCATTACGTTTTTTGTACCCTGATATTAAACACCAAAGCTCATCACTTGATTTGGAGCGCTAAGTTTATGAAGACTAGTTGCTCCCTGAGTCTGACCAGTGTCCAGTCTCATATAAAAAAAAAACATTGAAAGTCAAAATATTGAACTGATTTGAAGCCTGTGAGCCCTGGACATAGATGCACATATACATTTTACATGTAGAAGGTCTGATATGTAACCAAACAAATAATACAAAGTATCTGTGGAATGATGGCCTGTTGGTTTTAAACTATACAATATGTTTCCAAAGCCGCCTCCGATTAGTCCTTGGTTGCTGGAGTACTGCACATAGTGAGATGTTACATGATAGGAGGATTCATGAAACAAAAAATGATAAATGCACAACAGGGTATATGATTTGTTATCGATCTTTGCACAGACACCCAATAAGATTTAGATTTCCCTTGTTTGCAGCGCTTTAGAAGAGCTTGTCCAGTACACAGTGAACTGTGAGAGCAGTGGAGACAGATCAGTTGATCTAGGAAACATTTTTGGCCTCCTTGGAGCATATTCTGCAATATGTCCACCTGAAACCACCTCTCCTAGCTTCGGAACAGGTACAACTTTTCATGATTTACTAGAAAAGTTCTATTTTGCAATTGTGATGCGGTTTTACTTTTCCAAAACTATGATATTATTGATGTGAATTATACACCAGGACAGCATCTGTGAAATTCATAAAAAACCACCTGTTTATTGTGACTTGACACAGCAGTTGTTTGCCTGTTGACAATGAAAGCGTCTGTAGTTATCAAGCATAAAGCCGATCAAGAGATCAACAGAACTGAACGCTTCAGTCCGTACAACTCCCTTCATCTCTGCGGAACATCAATATAAATAATTGTGTGGATATTTTGCCAAACAACTAAATCTTCATATTTCCCATAGAAAAGCTTGCTTGGACAACAAGTTTTGACCAAAATTAGACCTATGCGATGGGGTTAATGTGAAATTTACCACAATTGAATTTCAATTTACAGAGTGTCTTGGGTTAATCACTTGTATAACAGGAGATAACAATGTACTCGATGACTGTGGAGCTGACAAGTAAGTTTATACCCTGTGCCGCTTTAAGGCATGTTATATACTTTCATTGTCTATCTACATCATTTTTAGAAATGTTTTCCATGCAGTGACAGAACATATAACTCAAACAATAAGGAAAAGGGGAGAGAAAAATAAAATAAAAAATATATACTAGTAGTAAAAAGTAATAAGATTTAAAGTGCTTTGATAGTTGTTGTTTAAAATGAGTAAGCTTGGTTGCTGAGCGTATCTGTATTGGTAAAGAGTTAAAAGTTGTAGTGATTTTTTGTCTTAATTAATCGCTGTAATAATGCATCAGTTCTCTAGTGAATGTTTTTAATACTTAATATCAATATACATCAATATAATTGTAATGATTGGAAGTGCACAAGACATCTATTGTGAGCTTCCATGGTAGAAAACCTCCAAAAGATACTTTGATTCATAAATAATGTCCTCAGGTTTGGTCAATAGAATTTTTTAATTGCATGAGGGACTAGCAAGATGTATTTATCGTAAACTTTTTGGAAAAGTGGCAGACAAAAATACATAAACTCTCTGCTTTTATTTAGATTGAACCTTTACATTGACTCGTTTACTTTCAGTTCAAAGCTTTATAGTTCTCTGCAATGCTACATAGAGTTTTCCCTTGCTGGATGCTCAACAGCTCGTGCTGTAGTAAAGAGATTGACTAAACTGGCTACTGAGACCTGCCCCCCAGGTAGGTGACCTGTTTACGTGAAATATTTTGTAAAACCTGCTGCATAAATTAATATGACAAAAGTTCCGTTCCAGTTGAGTTGAATTCCTATAAATATATCAACAGTATAATCAAAAGTCACATTGAAAACATTTCAACTGTGCAACAATTCGACAACGCAATATTATCACAATTCAAAATTTCAACGACAATTCTCCAGCATCTAATATTTATACATAACTGACCCATCTAGACCATTACATTCAACACAAATACGGCAGTGTCTATAAAACTGCCAGCAGAAAGTCACAACATATCAACAGTCCCCTATTCCATAAAAATTTGAAGAATGTAAGAGTCAAATTTAAACCCTCTTATCTAGAATAAAGAATGATCAGGGATAAAAATCCAGACACCGGTTTATGATTTGTAGCAAACAGTAATGTTATGGCTGAGACTGATCATCTGCTCAACACCAAGTCTTTGTACCAATCTCTTTAGAGATTTATGATAACTTTTTTTTAAATTTATTGTCAAATAATCTTCATCATTTAAATGATATTTTTCTGAGTGTGCCAAAACAAAACAATTATAAATAAAAGAAGAAATATGGAAGACTTACAATGAAAATGATTATGTCTTAGACATGAAATGCATGGACATGACTTAGACATGAATCCATGTAATACATGAAATACATGACTTAGACATGAAACAAATGATAATAACCTTTCTTTGTTTTACACAGATTGTGATACAGAGGTAGGAAGTGATCAATTACTGGATCTGATTAAACTTGCTGGTGATGGAGGATTATGTGACGTGTGAGTATGTAATGTGTATTGGCTTCTCTCTCCTCCTAGCAAAGCCAGTATTTCATCATCTCATGATGACCATGCCAAACTCATGCCTTGCAGATTCAGCGGAGCGAGTAGAATCTATAATCATTGAAACCACAAACAGTGATCGGCCAATCGGACCCAGGATATTGGCTACGTAAACCTTGTATCTAAAATTTGAAGAACTTAGGGTGCATTTAAATTTTTTATGTCTGCGATATGTTTCTAAAGTTCAATCCTACAAGGATCATGTTTGCAGTGATTTGCCTCAGCTGTCTCAGCATGTGGGTAGGACAACATTTTATGATAATCTGCTGCTGAAAAAGTTCATTTAACTCCCTTCCTTCTTTTTGTCAAGATATTTGGTCAGCGATTATAATAAAGTATGAAGAACAAAAAATTCAAATAACAAATGTATAGAAAGTAATATTTTCTAGCAAGAAAGAGAGGACAACTTCATCTAAATAGGTTTTTTGATGACTCTAAGATGTCAATTTCTTTTGAAGAGCCGAAGCGTTAGTTCTTGACTTCTCTGCAAACTGTGTGCCAAGTGGGAATATACCTAATGACGCAGATGCTGCCTTTGCTGCACAAGGAAAGTTTCAACAGAGCTGTACAGTTGCAACACCATCCATCGAACCAGGTATCACAGCATATCTTTGCTATTTTCAAATGACTATTATGAGCAATAATTCCTCTTTATTTGTTTAGTGCTATCACTGATGGGTTACCTATAATAGATGCGTCACCGATTTAAAGAAAATATCAATGATCAAACCCTTCGAGATCGAATACCCAAATGTGGCTTTCTGAGGGATATTACATACATGATATTCTGATTTATTACAATATTGCTCCCTACCCAAACACTACTATAATATTGTGTAGAGTATAGTGCCTGATATGTTAAATAGGAGGATTTCTTAACGAATAGTTTAGCATTGGTCTGCCAATTGGCCACTCAGAACTCTTGCAGGTAAGACATGTGAGGTGACCCAATCACAAGCTTGAACAATAACTTTAATGTGAGGGAACAATGAATGAGATTAATTACCAACAAGAGAAGATAATTCAGTGCACTTTGCCTCTCCATTTTAGACTGCGACTTTTATCAGAAGTGTTACAGACTAAACGCTGAGTCTGATGATGTAGACTGCTGGGCTCAAAGGTCAGTTGTTATCTAACATTGATACAGCTCTATATATACTAACTATCCATTGAATGAATTCTATAGAATTTTGGGAAGATAGCGCTCACAAACAGTTCCTTGTTTGTCACAAACAAAATTGTAGTGTCAGTTGTATAATGTATTTATCTTATCGTGTCTTTGATATGAAGGCATTTAAAATATTTCTTTTTATCATGAAAGTGATGCTATCATGCTTTTATTTTCCTACTTAGTATGTATGATGGACCACCCTGCACTTATATGTTTTTATTCAAGTCATTTTTCCATATCTATATTAATGTATGTGAAGTCAGCAAGTTATTCTTAATTTACTTTAATTATAAACTCTTAGAAAACCTTAATAATTAAAAAGAAATTTAAAAAATTAAAACAAATTAAAAGAAATTAGAAAAAATAAAAATAAACTGAGATGTTTGGCCTGTTATCCAATGATAGGAATCCGTGGACTTTCATTGAATACCGTCAAGGTTTGCAAACGATTATCGACCAAACAGTTGTTGCACTTCATTTGTTAAACATTTTTGGCAGACATTCATCATGCTGTATCAGAAGACTTGAACAGAGAGGATGTGATTTAGCTGACAGGCTACAGACTTACTATCAGACCTCCTGTCCTGCTCCTCCCAAGCGCCGCTACCCTACTGCCTACTCCTACAAAAGGTTTATCAGACATTGGTCTTTCTCTCTGTGCCATATTTAGATGCCATGTCATGTCGATCCACTATATTAGGATAAAAAAATTGTTATTCTAATCTTTCTCTTTGCAAGTTTGTGTAAATATAACTCTTCTTACAAGTAAATCTCCTAACTTCCTCAGTAACATTCTTAATTGTATCATAGATGGAAAAATTTTAAATTTCATTAGGTGTAATTTTTTAATAATAAAGATTTTGACCAAGGTTCAAGTCTCTGACTGAGTGTTATTGTCCCATTTTTTATCAGAGGACCCTATTATGGACCAATTCGAAGGAGTACAGGAAGATTTAACCTGAGACCACCATTCAGAGGGGCGTACTATCCACACAGCTACATGCACTCTCCTCGCAGATGGTAATAGTCTTGCATCATGACAGACATGATTGCACCAAGCAATTATCACCAATATAATATATATATATATATATATATATATATATATCAATTTTACTTGCTGATCAAGTCACAAATGACACATAAGACCATACATAAAACAAGTATTATAATACATCCGGTGAATGCGTTAAAAAATTGTTATCAATGAGGACAGTTCTGTTAACTTACATACATTATTATTCAATGGTATGCATCATCGTAATGTATTATGTAACGCTGTTGTTAAGTTACAAATTTCTACCCTTTTTATGTGAGAGTTAAAATGAAACTAACCGAAAAAGTGTTATATGTCAAATTTTGGGACACTAACCTGTTATTATGTTGCATTCTATCATTGCTCATTTTTTCTTAATACAGGTTATGAGGGTAATTTCTTGTGTGGTTTCTCCGTAAGCTCTGAAAACCAGCAGCTTAAAGAATGCTGCGGCATCAAAATATAAATGACTGTCAAAAGTGAATGATATTCCATACTAAGATGCAAATGCTAGATTTTTATTGATGATGCCCACAAACAAAATAACAGTTTGACCTTAAGCAACATTGTTTGTTTGAGGTAGGATTAATCTTACCTTCAGCCATCTGTTTCTTTGTTTTTACACACAGTCCAAGTATTTGTAAGCTCTGAAACAATAGAGAGATGCTGATGGCTAAACACAATCGGGATTTCCACAAACTAGTTACCAATCACTAATAAAATCCTACCGCTGGGCCGGGAGCCGTCAGGAGGGAGGGGACGAAAGTCTTTGGGTTCAGACTACTGCTAGACAACCCTAAGCCTGACTTGATAAGCTTTGTTGGTGAAAGGTTTCCCCAAAAAAGCTTTTTAAGACAAGCTAGGCAAACCTCAACTTTCGCCAATCATAGTTTTACTGGCCCGGTAAGTGAAGGCCAGATAAATGACCAATTTGTACTCTGTTTTTAACTCTCATGTATTTGTCATCCGGATCCTTCCCACTGGAAAATCGTTATTCACCTTGAATTTGTTGATGATGCTAAAAAAACAACTGGAAAGGCATTTAGACATCACCACTGTATCATATGAGCGTTTTTTTGAAGGAATCAATTGAAAAAAAAAATTTTTTTTTGGAAAAAGCGGAAAATATTGTTTGCCTAGAAATTGATCTCAACACATAGAAAATGAACTATTACCCATTAAGATATCACCCCCATCTGGTTACAGCCTGAATTTCAGGTACTTTTTCTTTTTTGGAAAAGGCGGAAAATTGTTTTCCGCTATTTCGAAACGGCCGAAAAATTGTTTTTCACCTTGAATATGTTGATGATTTTTTGGAAAAGTGGAAAATGTTTTTTGCCCTAAAAATTAATCTCGCAATGTAGCTGTCTGAGCACTTAGACTAGACCCTTCACAGTCTATCTAGCAGCCAGACAACTATATAAAAGAAAACGGGGAAAAGAGGCCAATACAATATATAAAACATTTTTATATTAGACACAATGTTACAGATCGATTCAGCCTGTCTTAACAAGCTTTGTTGTGGGGGGGGGCTTGCCCTTCCACCCACCGAACAAAGCTTGACGAGACAGGCTAAGGTCTATTGTAGTATAGGCTTATGTTCATATTTTAATACATTAACTGATTCTCTTCAGCAGACGCTTTTAGATACTAACCATGAGGGATACTGTCCAGCAATGACTGTGTCTTTCAGCCCAACGCTATTACGAAAGCTGTAGATCAAGTTTGGTCCAGTATCCCTGCATTCGGAATTTGACCCCTAAAGATCAGAGGCTAGTGATTGGAGTGAGAGCAAACTCGAATGGAGGCAAGCTGGATCCAGCATGATCTAGTAACTAGTAAACATTCTATAGACTATGGCAAGGTGGGGTAATGTCATTGTCCATAATCCCGACATTCGAGTCACAATGATCGTTACTTGAATGTCTGGATCGGATGTCATGATCACACTCCAATTACCAGTGTGAGTTTAGGCCAAACTCCCCGATTTAATGTAATGTCAAAGACCGATCCGAATATCAACATATCATATACCGTTGGAAAGCTGCCGAGCTACTGAAAATGAATACCTGAACAAAAACTTGATTTCATGACGTTGTGTCATTTTAGGGAGGAAACGAGGCAAAAACCGCTGTTTTTGTCGATGCAGATTGAGCAGTCAAATTAATTGCAAGAAATTTCAAATCAGATGGAATGTATACTTAACGATTGCGTTTATAGTAAAATTTGATTTTCTTTGATATATGACTAGTCTAAATTGACATTTTACGTCACGCGATACGACGCATTTTTTTTGTGAAGCCGTGAAAATATGTGAAATTTCAATCATTAATTCACAACAGATCATAGGCTCGAATCAAGATTAATTAAGATTTTCTCTTAGAGTACTTTTCAAATGTCATACACATTGACTTTCAAAAAATTAGCTTGCATATTGCAATGACAGTAGACTCTCGAATACGGCTAATATTTTCGCCACCTTTGCATAACGTCAAACATGCTGTCCAAATAACCATTATTGTGGCCAAATAAAGTTTTTTTGAAAGTTCTCACATACGAAGCCGCTTTCATTAACCATGGCGCACACAGGAAATGCCAACATAATTTTTCACCGCATCTTCATTTTCCTTGAGTTTAACGCAAAAGAATGCCAAAAAACACCTCAAAAGTCCCTAAAAAAAGCTGTTTTTTGGCATTCTTTTGCGTTAAATTCAAGAAAAATGAAGATGCAATGAAAAATTATGTTGGCATTTCTTGTCTGCACCATGGTTAATAAAAGCGGCTTCGTATGTGAGAACTTTCAAAAAAACTTTGTTTGGCCACAATAATGGTTATTTCGACAGCACGTTTGGCGTTATGCAAAGGTGGCGAAAATATTAGCAGCATTCCAGAGTCTACTGTCACTGCAATATGCAAGCTAATTTTTTGAAAGTCAATGTGTATGACATTTGAAGAGTACTCTAAGAGAAAATCATAATAAATTTTGATTCGAGCCTATGATCTGTTGGGAATATATGATTGAAATTTCACATATTTTCCCGGCTTCACAAAAAAATGTGTTGTATCGCGTGACGTAAAAAGTCAATTTAGACTAGTCATATATCAGAGAAAATCAAATTTTATGATGAATGCAATCTCTAAGTATACATTCCACATGTTTTGGAATTTTTTACAATTAATTTGACTCCTCCATCTGCATTGACAAAACAGCGGTTTTTGCCTCATTTCCTCCCTAAAATGACACAACGCCATCAAATCAAGTTGTTGTTCAGGTATTCATTTTCAGTAGCCCGGCAGCTTTCCAACGGTATATGATATGTTGATATTCGGATCGGTCTTTGACATTACCTTAATGACCAATCAAATGAAAGCAATCTAGAGTTATCTCCTCACTTGACAAGGCAATGTAATCACCGTATATCATGTTGCCTAAGTATGGCTGAAGAAAGATTCAACCCAACAGGTTAGCATCAGACACAGACGAGTGACTTGCCTGAGGTTCATTCCCACATCTACCGAACTTCAGGCTGTATAGTTATATTTGTAATAATTTAGGAACCGACATCTAAGAATATGTGCAACAGTAGCTTACCTTTGCAGCAAGCACCACAAGAAGAAACCTGGAACAGACTTGGTGTCCCACACCTACTCAATTGGAGACTGACCTACGAGTCTCTCTGACCATGGAGAATGCTCTGACTTAAATACAAGTCAAGCTGCTTCAAAGGAAACAATCAAGAATATTTGATGACAACATGAAATTACAAGTTCACCATATAAATTTGTTTGACTGCTGATCAGATAGTAGTCTAAGTGCTCATATGGCTGCAATGTGAGTTAGTGGCATAACATTCATTATGATCCAATGTTGCGATTTCGTGACGATTTCGGGAGTAATCGCCCCATGGAAATGGCATTAAATTCAAATTCCAATTGTGACGGATGACTTTTTGGAAGCGAATATATAAACCGTGTTAATTCAAATGATTTCCTAATTGGCAGCGTGGCTGAATGGTTAGCGGCGCTTGCACACAATGATTTCAAATGAGATCTGACCGGGGAGGCTTCAGCAGATGTTTCTCATGTTTTTTCCATCATGGAAACGGTTAGATTTCTTAATTCGACATTGGAGTGAACCACAAATTTGAAGCAGGGGACCATAGTGATTGAGTGTTTGATAATTTAATGCCACAAACTCACATTTAATTGCAGCCATCTGAGCACTAAGACTAATCAGATAGATACTTTAGTATGGCATGTGTTTCAGTATTTACCAAAATGACGACACAAATGATTAGACGGTTTTGTATTTCACATGCTATATTTGGGTATAATATTGAGCGAGGTCTTCTAACGTGGTCATAGAAAGGGGAAAGCTGTACATGTATGCATCATATGAAGGTAAAAGCGATTAGTCCAAAGTGGATTCTGAAAACACTGACTGAAAGAAATAGCAAACCAAAGTATGGTCCAAAAATACTTGGCTGATATATTTCTGAATTCTAGCTACGGTCATGTTGAAGCTGGTTTTTATGCCACTCAAGTTATACAAAGTAGTCTTTGCTGAATTGTTTGTTTTAGGTCGATACTTGATTCAGAAGTTGTGCACTCCTAATCTGAAGATATCGTTGGCTATGAACATGCCCTGCGGTGAATTTCTGAGTAAAAATGTTTGAGTGAACGGCATCTTGGGGTCATCGTCAGTCTGCAAGAATACAGAAAATTTTGAATTATACAAAAAGATTAAGTGTACAACTGCATTGAATTTTAGATTGACATCATTCAACAATGGACTAGGCGCCCACAATAGAAACAACAGAAGGATACAAGCTTATTTGAAGTATCTAAGTATGTAAGGAACTAAAGTTGCCCTCTCTTGGTCAATGAGGGCACAACTCAGTAAACTTTCTGCAGCTGTGTGGTTCCCCCATAGGGATTTATTAAGTCTATTGGGTATCTCACAATCTCAACCAGTAAGACATCCTTGTCCACCAATAGGGTTGTCTATTTTTCAGTTTCCTCCGTTGATCACTCACTGTCCAAAATCCAGGTTTTTTGTCGATAACTCGATCAGTTTTGATCGGATTTTGAGCTTGTAAATTACATATAAGTAATAGCATTAAGTTGATAACAAGAAGCTCCTGATTGTAAAGCAATTTTCAAATTCAAAATCCGATCAAATTTGATTGAGTTATGAACAAAAAAGCAGTAAATCGAAGATAGCATCATTGCTTCTACACCTTCGAATGAAGTGCCTCACTTCAGCTGCATATAGGCCAGTGTTCTGTCAGGGTCATTATTAAGGTAGAGACATGGGGGTCAGCAAATATCAATTTTCTATACACCTTTGGAAAGCTGACAAGCTACTGATCACTAACAGCCCATCGAAAATGTGATTGGATGTTGTTGAGTCATTTTATCAAGGAAAAAGACCGAAAAGGCTGTTTTTAACTAAGTGGATGGCTCAGCTAATTTGATTGCTAGAAACTTCAAAACAGGTTATATTTATTCTTAGAGATATAGTTAATCCTAATTTTAGGTTGAAAATAATATATGATGAGCCCAAAGTTGCTTTTCACTTCACGTTGCATTGCGTGTGATTTTTAAAATATGTTGATATAACGTGAAAGTTTAAGCAACAATTTGAAATAGTAAGTAAGAGCCAAATTTTTTGCTATTTTCCACTGAAGTGCTGCTTAAATGACACACATCCCAATTTTCAGCAGAATAAAAACTTATCAAGATCAGCACAGACCATCGAAGGTAGATACATTTTGTGTCATTTTTCCATTACGCCAAACATGCTGTCAAAAGGACCAATACTGAGACCAGACAATTTTTTTTAAATTCTCACATACGAAGCCGCTTTGATTAAGGATAGGTGATGCAACACATCAAAACCCGGCACTTGCAATTGTGACTATTGTTCACAATGAGCCTAATAGTAAAATTATAGTGAAACTGCAACATGTGGTCAAGTTTTTGTTTTGAGTAAATTTGGGCCAATCAGAGTCTGCTGAATCCAACTGTCATACTTTTGAGCCAATCAGAAGTGCATAACCCAATGTTATTGGGCTCTGAATTTGTTGCCATGGGGAGAAATATTCACTTCCGGTTGAAATTTTTGCTGAAAAGATGGCTGTTACTAACAGCAAAATGCTGATTGTGAGTGATTCTGAGGCAGTATCTGAACGAATATGATGACAAAAACAGTAGACCTTTCTGCTCTGCCACTGAGTGGGTATATCCTGAGCAATTAAATGTAACAATATGACCAAACAATGGCTGTAAGTGGTGGCTTGTACCAACATTTTGTAAGACCACTAACAGAGGCAGACTCAGACTGAGATACCTGGGAACCAAGCTGCTGCAACAGTTATGCAACTAGTAAGTGTAAATCCCTAACTTATATTGATTAAGGCCTTAGATCATTAGGGTATGAGATCGGCCTTGCTTGCAAAGATGGATGGAGGAGTTGTTTTACAGACAGTCAATACTACCTCATGGTCAGAAAGTAGAGCATAGTAGCTAAATCACAAAATAAAGACTGATGTGATGTGAAGAACAGAAAATAAACTGGTTTAATAGGGCCATGGCCTGTATTGACCAGATTTGCTGGTAGTGTGGCAAAACAACTAAACATGTCAAGACAGGCTAGATGGTGTCAAAGGTTTCGTGAGTATGAAATTAGAATCCCAATCATACTTTTATTTCCTAGGTGGAGTTTCTTGTAACACAACTATAGCATCAGATGAAAGGGAGACTATGCGCAAGATCGCAATTGTACTCAGATATGTGTTGAATATGATCAACATAATAATATATGTATTACACACTGAATTAGATTCTTCTCTTAGAATGGAAATAGTATCATAGCGTTATACAGTTAGGACACTAAACACAGGGACCCATCTGACTGTTATCTGATTGGCTGTCCCTAGTAGCATGAATAATTAGCCTGAGAAATTGTCTTGTTTACAAAGTTGCAAACAGTAATTATACCCCATACAGTGTCGATGATTAGGGCATTTCTAGATTGCTACTAGGGACTGGCTATTTTTGCAAGCCCTTTGTTTTGCAAAAGAAAGCTAATGATGCTATTCCAGATATGGAATTCAATGGTATTACATAATGCATAATTTGATTAACTATATAATATGATACTGCGAACCCGGTCAGGGTTGTAAGAAACGAGAGCTCATCTCAGAGGAATATTCTCAGGAAGAATTTGGAGTAACATGATTGTTAATTCATGTTAAATATAATATATTATATGAAATTATTATATAACTGAGATGTTTTCTACGATTTCGAATGAATTCGTCTTTTTGGTTTATGAATTTTTTCTCTAGGCAAAGCTATTTATACAAAAAGGAGTTTTGAAATCCAAAACCACACGCGAAAATACATATTAAATATAATATATTATATAGTGAAATATAATAAAAATAATACTTGATGACTATAAGTTATTGTATGTTATTATATTGGGTTTGAAGTTAAAGATCATAGGCCAGTTTTGTGAAGGTGACTCCAATCAGCGTAACCTGCGATAAGTTTCGTCATTTTATTTTTAGACGCTTAGTGGGTTCAATAATAGCCAATAAAAATCATTATATAATATAATTAAATTGATGATTTGAATTTTTAAACCCATATGATTTTTTTCGGCATAATCTTAGTTTGAATTCAATACCAAAGTTTACCGCTTCGCATTCAGATCTAACCACGTTGCTATGGTCTGAGTGAGTGAACACAATAAAACCTATCAGATTTCTACGAAGCTCGACTTCATCCTTAAATTCCCAACAATGGCCGTTTCTAGAAATCATGAGACACCAGTCGTAAAAATTGATGTAGTAATAGTTGTAATTAAGCTAGAAAGAAAATGATGGCACCAATGTAATGCTAAGGACCTGAGCTATAATATGCAATAGATAACTCAAAATCCATTTCACATTGCAAATGCCTGGATTTGATGTGCTGCATCACATACAAACAGGATATGCTATCAGAATTTGGCACCAGGTATCAGTTTTCCCCGAATTGTACACTACAGAATACCCAAAACAGCCAATTTAAGGGGCTTTTTAAGGTGTTTTTGGGCATTCTGTGATAAACTGACGCAATGTCATCCAATCACAGTTTTGATGTGCTGTCAGCGATCAGTAGCTCGGCAGCTTTCCAACGGTGTATAGAAAGTTGATATTTGCTGACCCCCTTGACTGTCTCTACCTTAAGTCTATGCTGTACCCTTATTCTAACAGTGGTATAGATATCCAAATATAACATAGACACATACCTGCAGTAATCCATTGACGACTATAATCAGAGCACCGTCACTTGTCGGCTGGACATCACATGTTGTTACTGCATGTGCTACTCTCTGGAAGGGCAGTTGCTGTGAAAATGGAACAAAAAACAATAATAGTAATCCTTACATCATTAAGTACAAACTACAATGCTTGAGGTTTTTGACCAACAAAAATATAATGTAGTTAGATATATAGACAATCATAACAACTTCATTACTTAACTAGCAGAAACATAAGAATAACAATAAGAAATTATGGTCTGAAAAAAAAAATATACCAACGCCGGATAAATGAATGGGGTTATTAATTTATGTAGTGTAGTTGCCCGTAATCTAGGAGTAACAAATGTCACTCCTTGCCGGAATGTATTAGGGCAACTTCTTGCCGTCATCATATTTTCCCATCAAACTAAACAGCAAGATTCTGATTTTGCAAAAAACTGAGGCTATATATATGATAGTTCTCCCCTCCAATTCATTCTTTGTATTGAGGAGGCAACTCCCTATTGCTCCTGTGAATATGCTCAATGAGGACTAGATCAAGACACAAATGACATTAACCAACCATATCTCCCCTTTTGAATCTGTCATCGATGACACCTGAGCATGCAAACACTTCTTAAGGAGGAACCAAGGGGAGCTTATACATAACAAAGAAGAATCTATGGCCATTACTTAAAACGGATGACAACCTTTGGCATGTAAGCCCAACAGGTGAGGAGACAACAAAGCCTCCTGTCTAACAGAGAAGCCGCCGGCTGCACTGTGGAAGCTTGCGCTGTCAAATCAGAATGTCTGGTCTATTTTGGTTACCATATTAAGACAGTAGCTTTGCAAACCAACAATCATATGACTGCCTATTTGACCGCCACACCATTTCATTCATTCAATGTTCACACTTTTAATGCACTGGTCCAGCCACCACTTTCTTTTAAAGCTATAGTAGCACCTCCTCATATTTTGAATCATATTAAAGGTCTCAGTCTAATCAAGAGCACCATGGCAATATTTTAAATAACTTATGGACAGAGTTGAAACCATAAGCTTCACTTGAATATAAATCTTCTCCACTTATCTCAACCACTAAGGTTGTCCCCTCTTTATATAAATACGCATGAAATGAGCAAATTTCAGATCATGGTTCCCTGAAGTTGGGGGAAGTGGATGTAGAATATGATAATTGGCCATGATTCGATATGATTCGCCACATTTGTTTACCCAAGCAAATATCACAATCTCACAAATTCTATGAAAAGAAGGCTAGAGAAAATGTCATTCTATTTGAAAAAAATAATCCTGATGCTTGTTACGATGGATTGCACAAGAAGTTTTTACTGTATGCCTGCACACTCACCACAAGTTTTTGAACGATGGCATCTCTTCCTTGGATAATCTCATTCCCCTTACTTTCAAAGCAAAGAAGCGATGTTTCCTAAAATGACAAGAGTGAAACAAATTAATATAGCAGTGCAAAGTTTTGAGAAGTTCGGATTAGCACTCGCCCATTAAGATGGGAGTATATGTTCGCTTTAACAACTGCTGCCAGAGTAACGTGTGCTCATTGAATTATGTTTAGGTAAAAGATAATATATAAATGAGGCTTTAATCACAGAACTGTCACCAACTAGGCCTAGTCAACAGCAGTGGTTTAAGTTTGACCTTCAGATAGTGTTAGCTTGGTTTACTACATATCTGATATTTGCTGGTCAGCTCACCTTTGATGTATAGAAAACACATTGATGGTATTATTTCAACAATAACCCTAAAGCAAATATGCTGAACTGAGAGAGCTTCCATCCTACCCACCACCCAAAGCGATATATAAGGGCCTAATAATCCTATCACTATTAGGGGAAGGCGGGGCACGTTGAGCCTTGGGGCACGTTGATCCACCCCACTTTTTTCAAATACCATTTTATGTTTTTAGTTTTCCCCTCCCCAGCGAATGGAACAAATGAACACATCAATCAGGTCAGAGGTGAGATTAAAGTATACTTTGAAAATCCTATACTAAGCTAACTAACATTCTCGTCTTCTAACTAACCTCTAATACCTTATATTATATACTTGTATTGTTGATGTGTTCTGTAGCCCGTAAATGAAACACCATTGACCAGTGGCGATCAACTAGCAGTGTTCGGCATGCATTTTTACGTTATGTTTTCTTTTTGCAAGTTTTTCACATTAGTTTTTTTTCTGGATTATTATTTTCTAAGTTTTTTCATTGAACTTAAAAACCATCATCGGCACACCAACCACAACAGCACACCACAATGACAGCTGGTCAATTTATCCTACATGCCCACTCTATTATAGGCTAGGCGGGTGGGATTAATTGGGAAGTAAGTAAGTAATCACAATTGAATGAGACTGAGTGATTGCAACCTACCTAGGCCTACTACTAGCCAGTTAGTACCAGCAGCTAACTAACCTGCTACAAGAGAAATACACAAAAACAGCTAACTTACATGGTAATACTGTCCTAGTTCTTGTCTGTTGGTGTCGAAAACTTTGTAATATTGTTGAAAGTGCTCACATATAGCTGTATACTGCGCTTGATCCATGTTTGAGGAGGAAATATGACAAATTAGCACCAAAAACCTCCAACCTAATTCCAACTGAAAGAAAGTTCAAATTCACATGCACACTTAGTTTCTTCAGATCCACCAAGTATCGATGGAAAACTCATGTCTATTTTCACAAGTCAATGAGATTGTTAAAATGATTTTAACTGGACAACCAGAAAGAGGATTTCGAAATGATGCAATAAGGAGCTATTGCCAAAAGTGGTTGCTTATAGCAACGTACTCACAAAGAAGTTTCACTTTCACTTTAGGCCAAAGCAAGTTTTGTGATTCTAAATAGTAACATTATTTCAATTTTAGAATCAAAACAGTTTACTCTTGATGGTCAAAAGTAGTGAAATTCGGTTGATCATAGAGTGTGAAATATCACTTGTATTACAGTCGCAGGTACTGTCACTGAAGTAAGTATGATGCTGTAAGTCCTTGTATTGACCAGCTCAGAGTGGGCCCGCAGTGGTGTCCATTGCCAATTTTGGCTCTCGTAGTTTGGTTGTAATGGCTTCCTACCAATTACTCACACACACACACATCCACTCACATACACAACCTAGGGGAATCATTTTTTTAAACAGCTAAGGTCCCAATTCTTTCTAACTCAGAACCTGTTTCATCCAGACATTGAACTAAAACTCTTCAGTGCCAGCAGGAAAACAGTGTAAGAGACAGTTGAAACTATTGATCTACATGCTTATTCTCACTCTGTTTTATGTACGGATTGTTAGTAGAATACTGTTGACAGAAATGTCTTATTTTTCTAGAATGATGCGGTAACATCAGGCGAATATCAACATATTTTCACTCTGAGGTAGCTTTATTATAATCGATGTTGCATGTCTTCAGTTATTGAGACGCCGGTGCTGGTCTACTAAGTCACTTTGTCACAACACTACTGCATTAAAATGGTATGAAAAACACAATTAGGATTATCAATCCAAAAATAAATTAGATATTATTATTATGGCTTTATCTCATATCAAAGTCTACTACAACTTTATCCATGTGATAGGATAAAATGCGATCAATAATGTGTCTTATATTATCAACATGGACGGATGGATGGATAGATTTATTACCATCAGCACCACTGTACATTTATATCATCCACAATACTCCTAGCTATTGCAATCACATGACTATCACATAACTTCTACTGACATTTTACAGCCTGGTAAAAAAAGTGCTAAAAGTGCTAGTCCTAAAAAAACTACGGGTAGCTCAGGGAAAAAAGGGAAAGGTAAAAAAGGAAGCGGAAAAAAAGGGAAGAAGAATAAAGTTGCTCCTTTGACACCCCTTACCGTAAGTACCTTAGGGTTTATTTCATGTTTAAAATTCGATTAAGTTAGTTTGTAATCTAAGACTCTGTATGGCCACAGGCACATGTAAAATGTGTGTATGTAAAACATGCCCCACCACACTCTCACTAATCAAATTTTAAAGTTCAAGGTTTGATAAAAAAACTAATAGCACAATGTCTTTGTCCCTACCTCATGGAAGTCTGAATCTGCTCGCTTACAGAATGAATTTATAAGCCATCCTTGGTTCTTAATGAACACTTTTACCGTTAAGAATTAGACGCTAGTTTAAGCGCTCAAACTGTATCAGGATAGCTGGTAGTAGCATTTTATTATCTACCACTACTACCAGCTTTTCAGCACAGTTTGAACTCTAAATTGGTTGGTCAAAGGACAACAATATATGTAATGCCTCTGAGACCTTATTATCTAGTCATTCATGACATATGTACGTTCAGGTTGGATTTAAGAGGATGTCCGTAATGAGAAGGTAATGTATTTTATTCCTTCATCCCTGTCACAAAAAACTATAATGTGCAAATTATTCTTTAATCGACACCGACTGGCTTTGCCTCTCCTCACCTGCCTTGCAGTCTACTAAATCCAATGTTGTAGTCGTACTCTGTGGGCTCTCAAATGTTGAAGAAAATCCTCAATAAACAATATTATCATATATATAGCCTCTCTGGTTAGTCCTAAAGGTAGGAGGTGGCTGGTTAGAGCGCCGGTCCTTTAACATGCAAATGTTGAAGGTTGTGGGTTCGAATCCCGCTGCAGTCCATTGACTACTGGGGTTTGGTTGGCCCCCAGGTGTGCTCCGACCTGCCTGCAATTCTGAGAGCAAACTGGCGCAGATATTGCGGCCTCGTCACTAAGGCACTAAAATTTTTATTGCCCACGCTTCGGGATGTGGCGTGTGATAAGACATCTGATTTTAATCAACATGGTTTGCTCTCAGGCTGTATATCATTTCAATTTTCATAAGCCATCTGCTCGCTTTTGTGAAGTTTTTGTAACAGTCTTTGTTATAGAAGAACCTTCACTGCCATTACACCTTATCATTTCTTATTTCAATTAAGCTATTGCCTTGTCAATATATGATGCATATTATTTGATCACCAGATTTTTGGAAGAAGATTTGTTCAATTGAAATACTATAAAACAGTTATGCAGTTCAACATGATTCAAAGCAGGTAACTGCTTTTTTTATCAGAACTCAATGACAGTCGATTATACCTGAGTAACATTTTAGTTTATGTACACAAGCGAGATGCAGTACAACAAGGGTGCCACCATGAATGTCATTTAAGAGAGCATGATTTATTGCTATACATATTATGTTGATCATTAGTAGTTTTAAACACATTTCTATGTCAGTTCAGAATAACTATGGTTAAAAATAAATATTAAGAGTTGTGGCCTCATTGATTAAAGGCAAGTAACTTCTACTCAGCAGGAATATCTACAAATCAATAACATTAGCAACAGTCTAAACAAGACTTGTAAAATGTGATCAATATTGATAATTATGGATCATATAGATAGAAAATGGCAGCTAAGATAGCTCATCTTCATTCTAAAAAATAATGCTCTTATTCTTTGTTTGCGTTACAGACTGATATACTGAGCCCGTCAGCCATGCTGAATCTTCACTACATTTCACACAACGCACCGCAAGCTCTAACGATGAGGGGCTTCCCTTACACAGGTCCCACTGTGAAGAAGAAAAAGGGTAAGGGAGGCGGAGGAAAAGGAAAGAAAAAGAAGAAGAAGTAAAGACGATCCACATAACTATCCGAGTCTGTGAATGTGCCATAGAACTTTCCCATTATCATTCAGTCAAATAGATCACGACATTTTAGCATTCATTCTTTATATATTTCTCTCTCTCCAATGAAGAAGGGGGAGCAACTCAAATCAAATGTCAGGATATCTGGCTACATTTTACGAGCCCAGCATGACCTTTTTCTCCTTTTTAGCTCTATGCAAATTTTGGCCTTTCTTGGGCCATGTCTTTTATCGGTCTATCTTCTATGAAATTCGTCTTTTACCTATAGGTTGTCCTGTCCCTGTTAGACATCTAGAGATTAGTGAATTGAAATAAGGCTGTATAGTAACTCCACTGTTAAGTTCTACTAAGTAGGTAGCCATGTTGTCCCCTACTGGCATTTTGATGTTTATATCAACCAATATAGACGTGGATATTTTAAAACGACATGATAGAGTTTTTAGATGAGTGCAGCAGTACTATGCTATGCATGTATGGTAACAGCCACAATTAAAAATGGCAACTAAGACTGTGAATACTGTTATTTGATTCAAAGTGATGACTGTGAGAGTGATCTTAGTTCATATCATAGAAGTCAGTAGTTCGAGCAGTCCCTGGAAGGAAAACAGTATTCAACTGTGTGGTAAGATGCGTCATTATGGATCTGATAATGTAAGCAACACTGTATTTAGGGCACATGGATTGACGTATCTGCAATCGTGTAGACAATTCTGAAGCTTATTTTTCTCCAAGCTCAAAAAAGCCTCTATCGGGATAATTAGTCGACATCAAGAACAACCATTTTGAATATTCAACAATAAACTTGACATGACAACACAAGGATGTCCTTTATTATGCTTTATTGGTACTTTGGAGGGTTCAGACACTTTGGAATGATGATGATTCTCTGGAAGTGTGAAAACTAAGTCTTCAAAAAAAGATGCCTCAATAAATATCAAAAAATTTTGCAAACACCATTTCGTTCCATCAGTCATGTCCTGTATGTATAAAAATGGGATTTGTTTTACTTAATATCAATCCTCTTACATTAGTTTGGAGGACCGAAAACGTAAGTTAGTCTTTCGTTGTCCGATAGTTGAATCTGAGCAGATTGACAATGTCTGAATGTTAGCATCATCCAACTCGGACGACATAAAATGTCGTAACCTCGGCAGATATTGAGGAAAAAGATGACAATGGTTGTGATTACATCCTTCAAGAAATAAAGGGTCTACCTTGTTTCGACTCTTCTGGTGGATTATCTTCCCATGGGTGTGATGAATAATCTCGTCTGCAGTGCCTTGAATCACAAGAATAGGCGATTTTATAAGAGCTATTTTTCCTGAGCTGTCAAAAATGTCAAAGCAGTACTTCTCTTTGTCCGGCCTGAATATCATCCTCATTGCAGATAAGAGGGGAGCATGGAGGACGACTCCAGCAACCCTGTGTTTGGATGCGAGGTCCATCGTAGGGACGCTGCCTATACTCTCACCATACAAAACAATTTGATTCGCTCGGTAGCCATGTTTATGCACCAGAGCGTGAAAAGCTATTTCTATGCTTCTATTTAAAAGAGTGCTCGACGGCTGGCCAGAACTCTCACCATAGCCAGGGTAATCATAGCTGAATATGTCACAAGAAAGCTTGAGGCTTAAGTCTAGATAGTCAGGTAGCTTTTCTCCTAAGTCCTTAGCATTTCCGTGGCTGTACAGTAAGCAATGTTTCGCCTTTTTTGTTGCTCTGTATTGTACAAGTGAAGTTGCTATAGTACATGCCTTATCCGCCTCTCGCGATACGTGTATTCTTTTAGCGACGTCCTCAGGAATTGTTATCTCAGGTCCATTTTCCCACAGCGGCAGGAGTTTCAGAACTTCTTGACTGTCCTGCTTGACGATTTGGTAAGTTGGTTCTGGTGGCATGAACGCCAGTTTTGCAGCAATTCTTGATGGTATAGGCGGACAGCACAATACTCCGCAGAGCCAACAGTTTGATCCGGGATTGACATTTCTTTTTTCTGACAGAGTGCTCAATCTGCCGCCCATTGTCTTTGATCACCAAGTTTCCTTACACCCATTGTGTGCATCGAAGATTTGTGTTGTGTTTTTCAGAGTGTTGCAAGGAAATGCAACAATGAGTTTTTTTCAACTGTGACAAAACAGCAATAATTGAAAATGAGGCATTTTTCTACATGTTACTTTGTCTTCATGGGAGTTATAATGATGATTGGCCTGGCCCTGTTTTGAAGTTTGAAGTTTGTTTATTGCCTAATTTCTAATATCCATCCTTTAAAAAGGTTTATAGTATCGGTAGTACTCAGTACAATGAACCATGGCAAGACTTTAAAAGGTCTAATGCAATTCTTAGTGATGTATATATATATATACTTTATTATTGCCGATCAAAGTCAATGACAAATAAAGACCATACAGAAATAAATAAATAAAAACAAAGCCGTCAGGTGTATTTATGAAAAATATCATCGTCTATAAATGCTGTCCTATTTATAGAACGGTGATTTCGGGCTTCCAAAAATATTTTACACGGATGATTCTCATATTCTTTAACCTTTGCAATATATCGAAAACAAAGAAGATCAAGATGTATTTTTAGCTCTTCGAGCTTTAGTAAAGAAAGCCTCTCTTCATAGTCTTCCTCATATGGAATCATAATTCTGGTGCAGAGCTTTTGAAATCTCTCCAGTTTATCCTTATCATTTTGGGTGGTGTGTGGCAACCAGCACGGGGCTGCATATGATAAAACCGATAAAATTCTAGCTTTGTAAAATAATATCAGTGAATGAGATCTCACACCAGCTTTTCTTAGCTTGATAAGACCATGCAGAGAATGTTTTGTTTTGTCAATGATATGGTCTACATGGGAGTGAAACTTCAGGTGCTCATCAAATATCACACCAAGGAGCCTCACATTTGGGGTGTAGAGTATTTCAGAGTGATTGATGTTATAAGTTTATGGAGAGAGTTTTGTTCACATTCAACAGCAGAAAGTTATCAGTGCAGTACTGAGAGGTGTAATCGAGTGCTCTTTGATCGTGGTTGTCGCTGATGCTCACAGTTGCCCGATAAGCAGTTGAGTCAGTCATGAGACAGTTCAATTTTGATAGCGGATGGTATAAAGTTGTGTCATCGGCGTACTTAAGATGTGGTGTTGGTGGTGACAAGTCATCGATGAATGCATGCCAGAGTAGAGGACCTATATTAATTGGACTGAAGATGGATTTTCCGTTGCGAAACCTCACTCATTGTTCTCTATTAGAGAGAAAGTCCTGAACAATAGCTTCAAGATATCCATCTATTTTCAGTTTTAAAAGTTTCTTGACAGCGAGATCTGGACGCATTTTGTCGAATGCTGTTAGAAAAGTCCAGCATTATTGCCTGAACACCAAGATTGTCATTGCAATCAATGCAAGCTAGCCACACTAGATGAAAAGTTCACCAAAGCATCTGTGGTACCAATATTCCTTGTGTGAGCATATTGTTATTTGAGAATGGGAAGTTTCTCTGTAATTTGCCAGGAGAGTATTCTCTCAGCAACCTTGCTCAAATGATGTAAAATACTTATTGGGTGGTAATCTTTATATGTTTTTTTCAATATATGATGCCATTTCATAGGTTTTCATTAGATACGATGTCCATACAATTGACAAAATAACTGTACTTCATTATCATGGTGTTGTATTGAGATAGTGATCGTTGCCATAATTATTTCCTTCACAAACACACATATCAAAATATGTAAGCTGTTTCTCATTTCATCAGCTGAATAAATAGATTTAAAGTTTTAACTTGTATGCACCGAAATTAGGGTTCTGAAAAGGTTTGAATGGCAATTTAGACAGAATGATGGCTGCTAAATGAGACAGTCTTCGAATAGTCAATTTGAAACCATAAATATTTTGTACGCCAGCAATTGCTGGACATCACTCTACCTGAATTCATCAGAGATAAAGGCAGTTCATTTTTAATACAATAGGCAGTCCTGACTTAGAGGAAAAAAACACAGATTTAAGCTAGGAGACTTTTTTCTAAGCCTCATACGGTGTTTTGAAAATTCTGTGGATGGTTTAGTTCATCAAAATCAAGAAACAAGATTGTTTAAACTAGATCTAGAAAGAAGAGTTATGAAGTGGAAAATATCCTTTCCATGAGCAAAATCGGACAACTCTACATGCTCGAAATATCCACATCTGGATGTTGTAGCGTCAGACTCACTATTCACAGAATAGATTTGTGTATGCAAATTGTGCAAGTGCAAGTTTGCAGTCAGCCTTTATTATGCCAATATAATCTTTTGAGAATTTTATGCCAATATATCTTTTGAGAGCACTCACATATAGTGATATTTAGGTACATAGAATAATCTCTTCTCACAACACATCAAAATTGAATTGACTTGGTTTTGGAGGATTGTCTTGGGTAGAAGTTTACAAGCAGTTTACCAAAATAATAAAACAGTCAACCTAGAACTACAATTTATCAAAGATGAAATATCAGCGCAAATAAGCTATTCACTAGAGAAACATCTGGAGTGCCTTAGTTTAGAAAAAAATTGTAAGTTGGGGGGGGGGGGAAGAGTCCAGAACATCACCAGAAGGGTGCTGTAAGCTTCTCCCCAATCAATTTAAGGCATCAAATTATCAAATAGAAATCCAAGGCCATTTAGATGATGTACGATTAGTACTGCAAGTTGAGTGTAGCAAAAGCACAGTGGAGTGTCCTTGTCTTCCCAGTTAAGAAATTGATTCAAATTGCGAATTTAAACACACTGGTACAATCAAACAGAATTACACCCTGGTAACACAACAATTAGCCTTTGAAAACTGTTACCGGTCTTATACTGCCTCAATATACACATCACATGATTGGAAGGTACTAAAAAATTGATTAAAAACTTTGATAAAGCATAGAAGAGTTGTCCATAGCGACACCGATTGTAGGGCCCTCCATAGTGATAAACATGGTGAATAAAACATAATAATCTTGTCGGCGTTGCATGGCCAGTGACAACAGCTAAGGCATGACTGAGTGTGACAATGTTTAAAAATACTTGTAATTATCCGTCACTTAAGGTGCTCATAGTTCAAAGCTATTCTGGCGACCATGTGCTGACAGCTACAGCAATGCATGGCTCACTAATATTTCCACCACAATTTGATGGTCAGTTATCTTATACAAAGCTCTATTGCGACTAGATACCTACGACCTACGCTAACATTGTCGCGAGGCTATATTTTTCATTAATGATGATTTGCCTTAAATGCTTCTGCACTAGATATGGTGTAGTAATTAATATATAAGTCTCTGAAATCCTGTCATGAGAAAACTGAACTCAAAGTAAATTTCCTGTTAGTAAAATCTTAAATCATTAATCACAAAATATGACAATTTTAATTACAAATTCTGTAATTAATAATTACAACTCTAATTGTAATAAGCAATAATCTGGATGAAATAATAGTGTGCGAAAAATTCTGCATTAAACATAATTATTTAAATTGTGGATACAAGAACCGCTATGTCTCAGTTGTATAACCTGGAAGGAGAAGGAGGGGATAAGAACCAAGCATTCCGTTTGTGTCAGGAAGACTATGTGTAATGAAGAGTTTCTGTGTTTGTATTACAACTTAATACAACACATTTCCCGATATTTTGAGAGGGATAACTTGTTTCCTGACAGTTTGAAGCGGAAGTTGACAATCTTTGCTCCTGCCTCCCCGTCCCCTTTTTTTCAAGACAGTCTGTCAAGGCTACCGGCGACGGTTTGAGAGAAAAATATGTTTAATATATATATACATATATGTCCCAGTAGAGAGAACCGTAGGTAACACTGAACTACATTCATCAATAATATGATTGCCGATATTCTGTAATTGTTAGTGTATCGGAAAGGTTCGGGAGTTATCACACCTCATCATCATTAAGTAGCATGTTTGGAATCCCTTTATTTATTGGGAATTCCCTCCCACTCTCCGGACATATCAATGCTCCTTCAATCACCTCAACCTATAAACAAAAGAATAACAAAAATGAATAAATAACTACAGGGAATGGTTACTAATACAAGAGCTTGAGTGCTGAACAGAAATTATAGAGGACAGGAGTTGACCACAATTGTCCCAATCTGAACAGTTTGGGTACCAACCTGAAAAATCCACACTAAAAAAAGCGATTAACCATGGAATTAAAAATGGGGCCCGATAGCAAGCCGCCTATTTGGATCTATGGGCCTATATGCACGATTGGTACCGCAGGAGTCATGGGTACAAGTCCAATCGGGGAGGAGGGAAAGAGCCCTCAATGTCGTTTGTCCTGCCCCACGCACTCTTGGGAGTATACCACTCCGTAACAAAGATAGTATTTAAATGATGGTCAGATATAACCGAGTAAGGTAACCTAATCTCACCTCCAATAGTACATGGTGAATTTTTTTTAGTACAGATTCATCCTCCTTCATATCGTCTGTTAATTCTTCAGGCAGCTCTACATCCTTAACTGGCTCTAACTGTCAACAAAGATCAAACAAGTAATTCTGATCAGATTTGTACACATAGAATCGAAACCATAAAATAAGTAATTATGATGACTACAAGTACTCAGTGGCAAATCTAGTTCAGGCGTGAAGTCCAGTTGCAGCAATAAATAAAATAGGCGGTTATGATTATGAAGATAAAAACTGTGCTTAATCAGTGGGTATAGAGGACTAGTGCAGGTAAACTCAGTAATTAGTAATAAGGGTTTCAGTGTGCAGGAGCTTGGTGTTGTGTGTCAGACTGGACCTGACCAACAGCTGAGTGCCTTGTTGAGCAACTGTGGCCTATAAAAGCACAGTAATTTCAGCAATCCATCAATTTCTAGCTCTGGGAGGCGTTGCCTGTATACTCATGTTTTGGTTAGAGGGGCAGCTCCAAAACGTCATCAACTCCATTAAATCTAATATCTTAATATCACTTAGGCTACATTTAGTCCCTCCCCCTCCCATATATCGAATTGACAAATTTGTTGGTTGACATAAAAAAACACACCAAGACTTCTCACAAAAACACGTTATTCCAGAAGAGTTGGATTGGAACATACTGATTCCCATAGTTGGTTGTCAGGTTGGAGCACACCAGGACTGCACTAAGGTTCATAAGTCAGTAGACTGCAGATATATTTAGACTGCGCATAAGTTCCCATTGTGAGCCAGCAAACAGGTGCTTCGATTGTTTGATGGCCTGAGAGTCTTACCTGTGCACAAGCCTGTCTGATGACTTCCCAGTTAAGTTTGTGTAACAGTCTCTGTATGAACTCTGGATTGAAATCCACTTCGACTTCCTGTACATCTGTAGCCTGAAAACAATTGTGAATGTCAGGCAACAATAACATATCTCTTACCATACCTACATAGCAAGACAGAAAATAATATTGTTTAATTAAGCTATCAGATATCATGATCAATCTGGGCCTACCCCCATTCATAATAATAGTGGAGCCAAGTTTTTGATTTAAGTTAGCTAAGATGGTTGGGGGAGTCTACATTTGTTGGCTGTGAATACTGAGAGTAGTAAAGGCACACCTACATCACAAATCAAGTTTGATTCATCTTGCATTTTACCATTACTTTACAACGATAAATAACAGTTACAACAATAACCAAGAAACTAGTCGTTGGTGGGGCTTGCTTGAATCTCAGCACGATTAAGAATAACGTCAACTTACAGATATTTTAAGTGGGTAACCTTCCTTTACATTCTTTATGATGTTGGATGTGAGCATATTATGAGTAAGGACTTTCATACTGCTGTGTAATTATTGTGTTTGGAGTGATGAACCTCACTAAAACTCAGAAGTGAGCAAGACCGGAATGTAACTATCTGTGAGTGTTATCCTCTTTGCAGTAAGAAAATTTATATATCCGGAATATCACTCTACTATTCTATTACACAGACAAATGATATCTGGTACAACCCTCTACTAAAAAGCATATTTTTAGCGAGAATCAATTTTGATCTGTACAATGTCATGAAAATAACCCTAACCAATCGCCTTACCAGTGTCAGGTACCAACCAGATGAAACAATTCACTCTTGAGACGTCTTAAGACAATATGTGGTAGTTTTGGGACATTGTACGGCTGTTCTGAGGCCCAATGCATGGTCTGAAGTCATCTCTAACCCAAAACAAAGACTTAATTAAGTGTAGTGGATATCAATACACCCAAACCCACAGGACAGGTCTACTCCAAAACCTGGTATTTTGGCAGTGTTTGGATGCCGCCAACAAAAACTCAAGGGGGCAGTCAAACATTGACCTGGTGACTAAGGTACTCATTGCCATTACAAAACTGTATGATGTTTTAATGGGCACTAAAATCCAGCGCTGGCGACGGGTGTAATGAAACATGTGGCAGGGGGTGTATGGGACATCTTACACTTACAGCACTCAAGGCCTACACAGCTTTGTTGTTGGTGCTGTAAGACATGTCCTATACAGCACCTGCCACACGTCTCAGATCATTAGCTAGTCGCCAGAATTCTTTAACCTCTTGTTCTTTTTTTTTAGTCAGGAGGCTGATGGTGAACCGAAGTAATATACTAAGATCAGTTATGAAGGCAGTCAGAGTAACTGAGTTTGGAGCTCCTGATGTGTGTAAAGTAGCTCAAATAGCTAAACCAACACCTGCTTCTAAACAGGTAGTCTTCAGCCTTTACCACAGATCTGAGCCCCTCTGATGATATTATTGACTAGACATGATAATACCCTCTGGGTGAAAAGTACTGCCAGGAAAATCTGGCTACCTTACACAGAGTAGAAATAGTGAAATAAATGGTTAGCTGACATTTTTTCAACATCATCACATTATATCATTCTACCATCTTAGCTGTGATAATTGGTTCTAGCCAACATTAAGTCACCTACAAACTAGCTAAACTATATTTGAGCTAATATTTGCTCCTTGAAGGGACAAAGATTTAAGACTCAAGCTGTCGTATCACATTATGTTATTAATTTCGTTGATATCATTAAAAGGTGCTGATAAAAACAGAATACTCGGGACTGAACCCTGTAGATACATACATGAGGAGCGGTAACTACGCCAGACTACCTGACTTACCGTACACACCTGGATCAGACTGCTCTGGTAAGTTACAGAGTTATTTACCGCTGGCCCAGCGCGACTAAGTACTTACTTGTTGAACTGAGATAATGGCCCTTATGTGTACAGATGGTGTTTATGATACAATAGGAAATTTTTATTTAAAATACAATTTTAGGGTATTTGTAATTCAATTTTTAGTTTGAGTTTTTTGTCAGCATTCATGAAATCACCTGCAGAATCCAGAAGTGATCCTAACACCATTTCATCCGTTTTGCCAGTTATTTCTTTGTCGCGCTGGACCTAAATTTACACAGTGCAACATGTAATTCTTAACCTCGCAGTTTTTAACCCCCACCCGTCTCACCCCTGCACACCCCTCCCACCTGCTGGTGTTATCAGCACAGTAGGTGTGTTACTAGCTTCTACAATCGATCCTTGATGAACTTGACTTGCCAGAGGTTTGGCTTTCAAATCATTCACTCCTCGATGGAAGTCTTTTTATTTGTGTGTTTAGAGAGGTTTCCTAGAAAGTTTACAGCTAACTGATAAGTTAAAACTAACTTGTTGACCTCTTAGAAAATAATTTGACTCACGATTAACAAAGATATCTTTGTGTTTTGGCCACAAGAATATTAAGATGGCTTATGGTGAGGGTTCAATTGTGGAACAAGCTTTTGGTGTTTTTGGCTTAGTTGTCACATTGTTTCATCACGTTGATCACCTCAGTGGCATACTCAACCTTTAGTTGTCCACTCTTTGAACTTATTTTAAAAAAGGGGGCAACTCCAAACTATAGTTTAGTGCCACAATGACTGTCATAGAGTACAGTTACTCTCGTACCTTTGTGATCAAACAAGTGCTCTATTGGCGGCAGGTAGTACACTGCTTATGTTTGAACTCTGTATCTTTGTATTACAGGTGTTATAGAGGCAGTAGGAGAAGATGTCACACAGTATAAACAAGGAGATACAGTCTTCACTGTGCGCTCTGTGACAGGTAACACACTAGTAGCCAATGCGACGGTTTTGATTGGCTGTTGGTGGGAGGGAGAGAACAGATATGTCTGCTCTGATTGGTAAGAGGTGGGAGGGAGAGAGCCAATGTGCTGGCTCGATGGTTCTTGCCTGAATGTACCTGTCGGGACATCGTCAAAGTGGAAAATTGCAACTTCGTCTTCACAATATCTCAATATGTACTCATATATGTACTGGCTTTGGCTTTCTCCCTCCGACCCTTCTGCCAAACAGAGCCAACAGATTGGCTGGTAACTCCCTAAATGAATTCATTGGGGAAGACAACATTAACATGATGAGGAGTGTTCCAGTTTGCTCATATATAACAGGAGTTCAAGTTGAGCTACATTGTGACAAAAATTAAGAGAGACGAAAATCAGAGATTAAATTCAATCATGTATCATGATTTTGAGTTTGCGTTTGGAAGAAAATTGCGTTGAATGTAGTCCGTGTTTTACTCAGAAGTTACCTCTCTCAACCAAACGCTGGGGAAGAAAATAGTAAACTCCTCAGCACAACAACAAAATAAATGAGTAACCTGGTTTTCATCTATTCTACAACCATATTGCAGAGGAATTGGCTGCACTTGTCATGTCATGTCAACACCTCTAAGTGGACATGTCCATTCATGAGCAGCGTGTATTAACGATGTGTGGGAATTTATTTGTACTTATGTCTTGACAAACACACATTGTTTGGTGAGGGAAAGAAAATTTTCATAAACTATGACTGACCTGGAAGTTTGAGACGAATTGAGAGCACTGATAGTGTCCTTATTTGTACATCTAACAGGTACATGTGCAGAGTACAATGTAGCTGAGGAGTCACAAACATTTCCACTGAATACAGATAAACTCAGCTTCAAACAAGGGGCTGGTCTCGGTGTGCCCTTCTTCACCGCCTACAGAGCCCTGGTTACAAGGTGAGGTTAATAACCGATCTTTCCCTTACTTTGTCCTTCAAATGACCTTGACAAACGTCTGACTGCTCGCTTGATTTTAATGTAGTTCTACGCTTCGGTATTCAGACTTATTTTCCATAGTTGTGTGCATATACAGTTTTTGTTGACTGTAGTTGACCGGTGTACTGATAACTTTCATTGCCGATGTAGGCTTCTATCTCAAACTCACCAGACAATAATTATCTCCACCTTGTAAGCAGTTAGTGTTCAGTATTAGCAGAGGGATGTGTCATGTTTATTATGATCAATCTCAGTCTATATTGTTGTTTCAGAGCTCAGGCTAAGAAAGGGGAGACTATTCTCATACACGGAGCCAGCGGCGGGGTAGGTATTGTAGTACAGATATTTCCAAGCTGCAACACCCGATTATATAATCATAGTACTTAATTTTTATTTAGATATGTAGGTTAATGAACATGTTTGTATCCCGTCTATCGATAAACTACTGCTGCCAAACAGGGAAATGTGTGCTCAGTTAATTCCGTATAGCTCAGTGATGATTAAATAAGCATTTTTTCTCAGAATTGTTACCTTATGAGCTATACTAGGCGAAAAGTGACATTTTTAGGTAGTCACTATTTGGAAGAAAAAAACGTCAGCACTCGACCGATGATTCCGCTTCTTTAGTAAGACATTCAGTTTCTGTTATCAATTCTCATGCTGAAATTGAAGTTATATCGGAGCTATACAGAATCTGATCACCACATTGTGTGGCAGCATCAGTTTAAGTCACCAGAGACATGTTAATACCATAGATATCATAGATTCCAATCCTTTGGACAGATATGAACATGATATCTATGTCCAAAATCAGCAGCATTTATTGGGAGTTTTTATTTTATTGTTAGGTCGGCACGCTATGTGTACAGATAGCAAAACACCTTGGGCTAAAAGTGCTAGCCACAGCAGGTTCTGATGCGGGATTACAAATAGTCAAAGATTGTGGTGCAGATTTTACCTACAACCATCATACATCGGGCTATGTAGAGAAGATCATGGTGAGCATCTATTCTATTGTATATCACAAATCAACGTTGTGTGAACATTTGATCTATAATCCAAACAAACTTGGAAATTTAATCTGTTATCAAGTTTGCACTTCCAGATGGTTAAGTATAGTGTATGCATCACTGGACAGAACAACTGCATGCAGTCTTAGTTTTGTAGTTTGTTAATTGGCTTTACTAGTAAAGTGGGCAGCAAATTATTCCTCAATGACAACAAAATTTTCCGTGCTCTATCAATGCGAGAAACGCATGATAATGGTTTCACCTTGATTGAGAAATGAGTCTAAGCCTTTTAACTGATAACTTTGTTTGACCCCTAAATGAGAATTTGATCCAATCCCTACAACTCAAAACTTAGCGCAAAGCCTAAAACTGAGAACATAGTTTTAACCATAAAACTGAAAATTTAGTCTACAGCCTAAAACTTAGAACTAAGTCTAAACCATATAAAACCAAGAAAATGTATAATCCCTAAAGGATTGAAAGTTAGAGTTTTTTTACGCTTAATGGAAACATTTTTCAAAATAATTATGGCAGTCAATAAAATGTATAAATGTATAAAATGATTTTAATGTTCCATTCTAAAACTCACAGGCTGGACCCCACAACAACATTTTTTATTGTCGGACTCTTTGCAGCATCAAAGTGTGACTTTGCCTTTAAAAGCTGAGATGAGCTTTATGAATACATCCATATGCAGTGGTTGAACTGGCACAAAATGGGAGTCTTTGTTGAGGGAAAGTTGATGACATACCCTTATAACTTAGATCAAAACCGCACTAGTAGACAAGATTATAATCAAGTCAAGACTTTGAAGTGTCAGCAGACTCTCTTGGGAATAAGTAGATGGGTTTGCTTTGCTAGGCAGGTTTTGAGAGCAGCAGTCACCCTCCAAAGCATTACATCGTGAGCTCTCAAGCTAAGTTTACAGCTAGCCCTTTATGAAACAATCTTGAACTCCAAGGGAATTGAAGTCTGTGATATTTTTTCTTTTAACAGCTTTACTCGATATTCCCCCACCCATCCCTGTCAATCATGGATGTTAACATTCTGTTTAACTCAATACTCTTCTTCTCTCTCAGGAGGACACAGCTGATAAAGGAGTGAACATAGTAGTTGAGATGTTAGCTAATATTAATCTACAGCGAGACCTTGACATTCTATCCAAGCATGGCCGCGTTGTTATTGTTGGTAATCGAGGAACTATAGAGATAAACCCCAGGTCCACTATGGCCAAGGAGAGCAGTATTGTGGGATGTATGCTTGGGAATAGTACTGAGGTGAGTTTGGATTAGAGATGTCACAATGTCGTTTGTTATGTCACAACGTCGTTTGTTATGTCACAACGTCGTTTGTTATGTCACAACGTTGTTTGTTATGTCACAACGTCGTTTGTGATGTCACAACACAGTCATTTATGATTATCACAGTTCAGTTAGTGCAGACACTATTGATTGTTAGTGATACCACAAAATGGTTTGTGGCCTCATAGTACGGCTGGATTTCATTAGTACCATGAACATATAAATACGATTTTATGTATAAAGAAAGTATTTATATGTTTTTGATTCATACAAATTTGTCTGGTTGGTTGCTGTTTTTCAGATCTCACCGAACCACTGCACCCAAATCAGGCTATGTTGATTTTTTCATTCATTTCACAATACGATCACCATACCCACATTTAGGTACTACCTTTGGTGCATAAATCATAGATCTCCTATGATCCTATGATAAGTTTATTTATTTTAACAACATATTGATTTGTCTGTTCAGTTGTAACGAGAGGATAACTCAACAATATTTCTTGATGGTCGAAACGCTTACACCAGGGAGGTTGGGTCCCAAACTCCCTGCTTACTCTAAATTATAACTGTTTAGTTCTAGATAACAAAGTATGGTATATTTTACATTTCTTTTCAGGGGGACTGGGCTGAGGGCAAAAAGGCAGTTATTCAATACCAGAGTGAAGGGTGGTTGCAGCCCGTCACATCCACAGAATACACAATGAGTGAGGTTCCTCAGGCTCATATTGACATTATGAACACTAAAGGGTCAGCTGGTAGTCTCGTCATTAAAATCTCATCTAATCAGTGACATTGAGTAAGAGTCTCATAAACTTTCTACTAGGGGGTGTATCCGCCACTGGTTACACATTGGGGAGAATACATCCACAACTTGTGAGAAAAGCGGTAGATTCAAAGTTGTGATCTTGGCATCGCTATATTTCTATTATACAAAAAATTTATTAGACATGATCTTGACCATAGTGATGATTAGGTGAGGGTATATAATATATAATATATTTAGATATATATAATATATCCAATTAAGTGTCTGACCACTTGATTGATGATCGATACCTAGTCATCTAGATACAAATAACCCAATAGCGGCATTAGCAGATTTTGGAAGACAGGCCATACCTACAACAACTTTGTTGGTCAGCAGTACCACCCTTGTGATTCAAACATTAGCTAGTTTTCATAGATAATACCTCTACTTACTCTATCAATCAATCCAGTTTACCTGCATTCAGAATTCCCCCCTCCCCCCCCCCCCCGTGCTGAGCTCAGCCTTGAAATGTTTGCATAGCTGGATTTAAATTTAAATTTAAAGTTCAATTTACTAATAATTACTGACGCTGCGACACTAATCAATCATCAGTGTATAACCACTGATGGAATCAATAAACATTATGATGGTTTTTTTACTTCAGAGATAACTCATGCCAATGCTCTACTGTTGGGGGTGGTTGATGGACTTCTCCTGTGCAGTTGCTCTGTGCGTCAGGTGATTATGTTAAAGATATAGGTCAGAGGAGTGGGGAGGGCATTAGTTGGTATTCATTGATTCACATAAAACTGACCGACAGACCTTGCCAGAATTGTTCTGAGCAAGCATGTAGCTTAAGATTTTTTTAAATACCAGAGAGATAGTCAAAACCAAAGATAAAACTTTACACCATATTCCCTCTGATGGTATTAATTTTGCTAACGATCAGAGATATATATGCAATAGCGTATCACGTCATCAGTGTGCACTGCATAACTGCTAAAGTCAAAGGCCTTGAGATCGGTGTAAGATAATTGAGTCTGGAGAATGCTTAGGTTGAGAAAAGTTCACATTTAGATGCCCAGGGGGTGAAAGGGGGATTGAAATTTCCTATGTGTGGGTGTGAACAAAGCCTTTTTCACAAGTAGTTGAATGCTTATGGCATGATTTGAAGTTTGTTTGTTTGATTGTGCCTTCTTTAATTTGTCTATCAAGATACAATTGAATGTATAAATTAGATCTGACAGTAAAGAAAATTTCTTAAATATCCATCGGGAGAGGTATACACCCGAGGGTGCTGGGGGCTGGAACAATCAACAATGAAAGCTCCCCCAGTGGGGCTCGAACCCACAACTCCTGCGGCACTAATCGCCTGGCAGTGAATAGCAAGCGTGCTAACCGATTGCGCCATCTCACCATCCCCAAAAAAAGAATGGGTCGATGGGGCTAATTAGATAGCCCGCTATTCACTACTCGGAGTTGTGTTCTCTCATCCCACAGCACATTCCAATCCACCATTGCCACCCTATGAAACACAGCGTACGTGTTAGGGTTATTGGCCTTACATGGCCCATTGCTGGGACCCCTTGTAGTAGGTCCCAGCAATGTAGTAGGCCTTCTTTAATTTGTCTATCAAGATACAATTGAATGTATAAATTAGATCTGACAGTAAAGAAAATTTCTTAAATATCCATCTTAATTACTAGGTCGGTTGTATTCAGAAACAATAAGGACGGAGCTGCATTTAAGAAAATTAACATCTGGGATCGGAACTTGATACAGGAAATTATCTGCTTTTCAATGCTGTAGCACAACTTTCAATATACATGAATTAGCAGATATCACATCCTGTAAAACAAACATTTTGTTCCTTGCTCATGGGAATCGAACACTGTATATAAGGGACTCGATAAAATTTATTGGTTGGTATGAGAGAAGTTAAATTGATAAGCTTCAGTCTAGCACAGTGTGGTCAAATTTCAGAAAAATGGAAAACCATCGTTTTAATATTCTTCAACTTTCTTGCGTTACTCTAATTCTCGCCTTCTCTACAGTCTAGAAGAAGATAAGACAACAATCATCAGATGGAGTTAGTATATCCCACAGATATACAATGTTATTTTACTCTGTGGTGTACCCTGACGTCTTGTTTCCCTGTTCTCATGCTATTGTATGTGGAGCATAGATCAAGTTAGATAAAATTTTCCTGCATTCTGTGTCTCGTCCATTCTACTGTTGAGCCGATTGGCGGTTGGGTTGAAGGAGGTAACTTCAAATGCAGGAAAATTGTTTTATACTTGATCTAGACAAGGAGTTAGAGATCAAGCATACTTGCTACAAATTGAAAGTTTTGTGCAAAGCGTTACGAAAAAATGGTCAACTATGACAACAGTGTACTGTTGCTTATACCGAAAATGCTACATATAGGTAAGGGGCGCATGTTATGCTAAGCGCAACGCAGTAACTCTTGTTTGGATGAATGTTCACAGCTGTCTTTTTAAAAATGTCTGTAAACAAACGGCTCAAGCAGAAGAAACTTCAAAATGTTTTGAAGCCAGCAGCTGAAGAAATATCGTTGAAAGCTAGACATAGTCCTACTGTTACAGCAACCTCATTTCTGCCGCCAATAAATGTCACTTCTGATTCGAAACATAAAGTAGGCAACAGTTTTGGTCATTTACAGCATCGCAGCAAAAACTCACCTAGCAAACAGGTTGAAAAATTGCCACAGGTAAATTCATGTCTGAATATTCAAGGATCTTATAACACAATTCTTATACATCCTGTGATTGCTTCAATCTGCTTTTTTGGTTTGTCTGTATATAGTTTATGTGCGCTGCAATGCGAATTAGTGGCATTTCTACATCATCAAACGCTCAATCATAGAGTGTTTAATAATGTAAAGCCACAAATTCACATTACAGCCGTCTGAGCACATAGACTGGACTGAGTACAAAGTATGTTTCCCTTGGTTTGACCGTAGCATTACACTGTTCCTATTGAAGTTTCCTTTCGCAAAACAATGATCATCAAAACTAAGTACGGATTCAATTCTGTTTTGACATCACTCTGGCTTATAAGTTCCCTGGTATCCCCTTTTGGTCTGCGTAATGGAGACACATTGCAATGTACATTTATAAGTGAGAGTCACCCACAATGCATTATTCTATCATACTCTTTGCGATCGATAATGTAATATGCATTCAGGACTTGCACCGAACTTCTTGGGGAACTTATTTCTTTCAGTCATAGGCCCTTTGTGTGGAAAGGAGTGATTTATTTTCATAGGTTACGGAGGAGACAATCCCACTTATAAAGTCGAGACCCAAAGTGAGAAGACGGACACTATCACCTGCAGTTGGACATCAGCTTCTATATGCAACTGAGGAAAAGGTGCTGTTTCAGGGCCGTAGTTTAGAAAAAATGGTAGGGGTGGCAAAAGTCTGATGTGAGTCCTGAACATCACCAGTTTCCTCCTCCCCGAGCAATTTAAGCCATATAATAAGCAGATTGAAATCCAAGAGGAGCCTATTCTCACATGGATTATTCAATTAGAGTAATTTTAGGCCACTGTATTAGCTCTTTAGGGGTGGCAGTGCCTCCCTGCCTCATCTAGAACTATGGCCCTGTGTATACTTTGCTATTTTGTCCCTTGAGTTGTATAATACTGTCAAAGGACGCTAGGTCTCAGCGTCTCTGAGCTTTGAGTAGTAAGAAGCGCTGTAAAATTGACAAGTTAACAAGCATGTGGATGCATCCTTGCCTTTCCTCCATATGAAATCAGTTGCTGCCTTCCATACAAGAAAACTATCTCTATTTCACTAATTCAGTTTCTGTTGCCAAATATTGGAAATATTTAGCTAAATCAGACACAGTTAGAAACCAAAACTTGCACTTTTGAATGTTGCTTCATCTATCTCACCCATGCGTGTTTTGGTCTTGTGTACTGTTAACAATTATCAACGCTTTGCTATCCATTTGCATTAAAAAGCTCTTGAAATGTTTAGGAAACTCAGTAGAGACAATGAAATTTATCTGTTTGAATTTCACTTTACCTATCATATTTCGTGTTTCATCAGGATGAGATGCCGTCAACAGTTGGCGATGATGAGTCAATTAAGAAAAGAATTCAGTATGAGCTAGGAAGTATCACCAGACCCAGCTTCCGTACCCCAGGGTTTAAAAGAGGGGGCTTCTTTGATATACAAACCAACCCTGAGGACATACTTATGGATCATCTAAGGGCAAAACTCAGCAAGGAGGTATGGAGTTGTCTTCTCTTGTGAATTAAGCTCAACCAAGTAGGTGGCAGGGATGGGTTGTGGTCAGAATTAGAGCTTTCAATCGTAGAAGTGAAGCCTTGAATCCTGATCACTACCCATGCTATTAATTGAGGTGAGCTCTTCATATATAACTCTAACTTGATCATCACCCTCCCTCCCATCCCCCAACTTGATTATAAAAAACTTAGTTGAAACAAAATGGTGACAAAGCGTAATTAACGGGCAGAGAAGTAGTATTGACAATTCTTTCACGACTGGTGTCATAACCTGGTCTGAAAATGATTCCACACCGTTGCGGTTGTTTTATTATTATACCGTTTTATACCACTATAAACTCATATGTTGTCATACTATTATAGACACTGAAGACATTGAATGCGCCGAGTGAGTTTGATCTAACAGACAAGAGCAAAGGACCAATGAAAGTCTACAAAGCTGAACTGGTAACCCATTAAAAAATTATGATTGTGGTCAAATAAACAAAATTGGCTCAATGTTGATAACCCACTGTAACCTTTAAGGGCCTCTTCACAGTCAGACCAACTCATAGAGTCTACCCAAAGACCTAACAGGTGTTTCCACCAACAGGTTTGTTCCATGGAAAGGAACATCTGCGGTCGTTGAAAAAAAATTTGAGAGACTGGTTATCCTCTCCAGCTGCAATTTGATTTCAGAATTACTCATCCTCAGTTTTCAAACTGTTGACGCCTCATCAACCATCTCTTGGGCGCATTTGCGATTCCTTTACTCGGCATATTGAAACACTATTTCGACGTGGTTCTCCCTAGCGTAAAACTGTTCGAATTAAAACGAAGACAAAATATGGTGATGCCAAAACCAGGGCGAAAATGGCGTTGAGGCAAACTAACAGGGTTCTGTCTGAGGGCACTGCTGAGATGTACGCCATGTTACACGAGTCAGAACACAGACTTCTACATGTACAGACTGGCGGTAGATACCTCGATCATGTAAAGGCCTGTAAGGTGAGCCATGTGTATATCAAACGACCCATCATTGCAATAAAAATTACATTAGGCTTAGTACATTAAAAAAAATTTAAATTATGAGTTGTCATGTCTCATAAAAAACTGAAAACAGCGCTTCATTCTTTTCTCAGTCCTTCACTTTTCGGTTACTATAGATCACTGGTCTGCGAGAGAATATGATACTTACAGCAAAGAAATGCTTTTCATCTAGGATTTTTTATTGTGTTTTGGTTTAGTGTTACGGGACTGAGGTTGTCATGTTAGATTGGTGCCAAGTTTTTTTTTCTGCTGGCGTTATTTTGCTTAGTGAATTATTGGATCAGCCTGATTACAAAGTCATATATTTCTGATTCTTGAGATGCTTCAACATCAAAACTCAAGTCATAACATTTTTCAAGTGGAAGTAATAACTATATTACCCAGTAGGTATTGCCATCAGAAGGTATTACCCAGAAGGTATAGCCATCAGAAGGTATTAACCAGAAGGTATTGCCATCAGAAGGTATTACCATGTGGGTATTGTAAATATGGGTATTGCATAGTAACAATTATCTAAAATAATCAACATATTTTATAGAAAAAGAGGATTGTCAACAAAAAGCTGCAGAAATCAGCCGGGGATAGCATTATGAACTCTGGAAAAGAGAAAGGATGCGGAACTATGCAAAAAGATGGTAATGTCTCTCCGGAAAATCTGGATGATCTCGGTTTGTACAGCCGCCTGAAGCATGTCGTTCTCAGAAAAGTGTAAGTCTGTCCACACACTGATCACGTGATATACTATCTGCATGTACATCTCTGATCAATAGAGGGTGAACTATTTCATTTTGTATGACTACCATCACAAGGAATTTGGTGTGACCAATTTCATTAATTAGGGGCGGGTACATCTTAGGTACTGCTACTAATTTGACTCAAACGATCAGATATACATGTTGATAGTGTGGTAGGTCTATCCATCAATTTTCCAAATTTGACATCATCGATACGGAGAAAGGCAAGATCAACAGTTATGGTATTGATTATGTGAGATGCTTACGATGTATTTCCATATATTTAAAATAGGGAGTTTATCTATGGGTATATTGAAAGTGAAGGCTTGATTTTGAAGGTAAGGCTTACCAATTCCTATGACACTGATTAAGCAAGCATTTGGTTTAAAGTGACAGTCCTACTAGGCCATGTTTGGTATGGTTTTAAAGATCTCAGGCTGAAAAGTCATTAGGGCATATGAAACGAAACAGCCTGTGAATCCAGTTGCAGTAAGACTTCTGCAAAGTCTGGAAATTGGGATCATAGTGGATCATAGTGATTTATTGCCTCCCTGTGACCACTATGATTCGCTATGATCCTTGCTAAACTATTTTAAAATAAATAAAATGATATTTTCCACAACTTTTCATATGAACTCACAATATTCAAGTTACTGGGGTAATATATCCACTTTTCTAATAGGACTGTCACTTTAAAGTATGCCTAATCTCCGTTGCTCATGTTTTTAGCTGTATCGGAATCCAGGTTCAACAATGAATACTACCTAAGTATTGTTGTCTTCTCATCCTCATGCTTTTTACACAACTTTGTTAACCGTAATGGATAATGTTTCAGGAGGAAAACTACAAAAGAAAGGCTGCAAAGGAATCTTAGCAATAAGCTTCATTGTATAAACACCATTCTTAATCTCATGGTGCAAATGAAGCAGCCAAAGAACGCAAATCACCCGGTATGTTTTAATATGAGAAAACAATATCTTGAGTTACGAGAATTCAAAGAGGGAGAGGAAAACTCGCATTTATATATTTGTGTCGATGGAATTGATTTGTGATATAAATAATACATGTGCTGTTCAGTAAGTAAGGCAAACCAGTCAGTGTAGCCTCATCTCATCGGCCCCTTGGCCATCCAGGGCTTGCCCACATTTTATCTACAGGAGGCCAGACATTAAGCGGATAAGTATCTAATTGAGACCGCCCCCAGGAGTACACTTGATCCAGCAACTTTGTCATGTAGTTGCTAGGAGAAATCTGAGTCGATTGAATATTAACTCTTGTTTGTCAATAGGGACCTCTATCATCAAAGGAAATGAAAAAGCTGAGAAGGAATGTGGATCCGATTTCTGATGTATCTTCGGCCAACAATGAAATGTATGTATGACTGAGTGCATTAGCACGTAGCATCGCTGACTGTTATCTATCAAGATTAAAGAAAACCATATTGAATGATTGGCAGCTCAGAGTCAGTTCATAGACATGATTTAGATTTGGATTTATATTGATACAATTTAATTTTTGGAATATTTGATTAGATATGTTTGGTGGAGACTCCCACTAATTCTTGTAGCTTGGTAGTGCATAATCAAAAACCTCACCAACCACTGGTAAAGAAAGGCCCCAAACCATCTGTACAAAGAAAGTCTACTTACGTATCAGAAGGGTCTGTTTTAGCATTTGGACTGAGGAAATTCCCGAAACAATCTACTGAAAAAAGTGAGTGCCTCTTTCTAAGCATAACCACACATGCCAGCACCAGCGTGACAATATTGTCTTCTTTCCAACATGATTTCTTTGAAAACCATTGCATTTCCAAATAGCTTGAGATTAAGTGTCACTTTGATGATCAGTTCAACCTTTCAAAATTGTATTTGTTGCTTACCACTGATTATATTATCAGACTAGTTGACCTTAAAATCCGCCGATTATTTATTATTTCTAAAGTATCTAAATTATCTAAAATACCTAAAACATCTTAAACATCTCAAATATCTAAAATATCTAAAATATCTAAAATATCTAAAATATCTAAAATATCTAAAATATCAAAAATATCTAAAATATATAAAATATCAAAAATATCTAAAATATCTAAAATATCAAAAATATCTAAAATATCTAAAATATCTAAAATATCAAAAATATCAAAAATATCAAAAATATCTAAAATATCTAAAATCTGCTTCCCTGGCAATATAAAGGAGTTAATTTACCTTACTCTCATTAATGTGGTAAACACTGTCTACCATTTTAGCGCACAAAAAGTCGACGTACTCTTCTTGGTCACATATAAACAAGGGAAGGTCAGATACAAGGTGAGCTTTCATGTGATCATAGATGAAACTTTTGTAGACATTGACATAACCCTCTGTTTTCAAAATATTGTGGAACCTTTTGTTATACATAATAAATGTTGATTCATTTTTTATATTTGTTTGTTTATAGTGTTCTTGTGTTTTGTTTCTTGGCTCATGATACAAGATCTATTTGGGTGGTGCAGAAGAAAAGCAGTCTTCATGGTACAGATAAAAATTATTTTTGTAGCAAAATCTTGCTCTAGTCTATAATAGAATCCACAGCCGCGCTATACTCTGCGAGAGTAGAATGATAACCACCTGATGACATGATCAAGTATGCTAACGCTCTGACTAACGCAATTTTATGAGAATCTTTAGAACACACTAGAGGTTTCTGGAAGTAATATTTTTGTTATTTTATCAACTCATACAAGCAATCAGATATACTAGTAAAACTACCAAATAATATTACCTTGTCTTGGCCACCAGTTCTTCACCTCTAATTTAGGTCATCATCAAATCATTGATAATAAAGTAAAATTTTAGCGACCTTCCTTTTTTCCCAATATGCAATCAACTGGTGCTGATTTTGTAATTTGAACAGAAAACAGAATGCCTCTAAGTGCAGGTATTTTGTCCCCTTGTCCTAGATAATTTGTTGCTTCAGACTGTGATCTACTTGAGACAAAATTCCCCATTGAATAGTAATTAGGAAATTTGTGACTACTGTAGAGTCAAGTTCAACGAGGGTGAGAAAAAAATCCTATCTGTCCTTTTTTTTAATTTACATTTCACCAATATTCCTTCTTTCTTTCTGGTCAGACCCAGTTTTTAAGCTGTTGAGATTCAGATTCAGATCAAGTTCAAATTTGCCATTGTGAACTTGCAAAAATTTCTTGAATTAGTTTGCTGATGCATGGTATTTGTGAAGATAAATCATGTAGCTTTCTGAAGAACCACTTAACCAATGAACAATGAATGAAAACTGACAATTCTGCGTCACGTCGTATGCTATTTCAGACAGCCACAGCCGGCCTGGCACACCGGAGAAACACCATCAGAATCTAGCTGAGGGGATATTCGACCCAGCTACAATAACTTGGAATGATTTCCTCAAAGTAGGAGTTAAAAGTCATCACAGAGTAGTAGTGGTAGAGCCAGTGGCAACAATCAACAAAAGAAGGCATGGCATGATACCAACACATAAAACTTATTCTGAGTAAGTATAGGGTGTATGTGGATCCCATTCTACAGACAGTTTTCTGAGCTCTTTTCAATTGTTTCCTACGCTTAAACAGTACCTTAGATGAGGGAGGACAACAAATTGGAGCTCACAAAACTTTCTATTCCATTGAGTTTGATGGAACCTAAATCTTGAGTACTCCAGATGAGAATATATGGAGCTTTTTTCATGCCAGTTCTGTGGGCAGGAAAGCGATGATGAAAGTATCGACCATATGACTCGTTTTCTTCAACCCGTAAACCCTTTTTGTAAGTTTCAGTAAACAAACTATTACTAACGCATGTTTAGGTACGCTGTCTCATATTTTTCGGGGCAAATCTGTAGTGTAGTCACTTTTATGTACCTGAATTGCAAAGTAGTGGTGATGACCCATGTTAACTCGATAATGCATTATTTATAAGCTGAAAATCATTCAAAATTTTAAAAAGATTATTTCTAATTTTACATATTCCTGCATAATGTCCTGAAAGAAGCTGGATCTCAGGTTAACCAGCTTTTAGGCATGTGATATGCATGTTTAAATTCTTCTTTTCTTATAGTGAGGTTATGGTAAATTTGGTATTATATATCGTTTGATTTTTTTATAATCATTAGAACACATTGTCAATCGGTAAGCGGTATGATATCGCTGCATTTTACCAGCATGATTTCACTGATATTTTCAGAAGTCTTAGGGCTAAGCAGATGAGCGTAGTCAAAGCCATATCTCCTGTTGTGCCTATGAAGACAACTCGTGGTAAAGGAGTGAATCAGATTTGGAAGATGATTAACGCTGCCTTTCTCAAGGGAATATCTGAGGGGGCTAACCACCTAGATCTGATAAACAATCGCACAAATCCCCTGTTGTAAGTTGTGCCACTACGCCCATCTGACAATGCCCCCAGAAAAATCAAAGCAATTCCAAAATCTATTATCAGTGTGTTAACACAACATGTAACTAAGCAGTTTTGGTAGTTCTTGAAAGAAGACTCTACAGTTATATTGTACAATTCATTACATTCTCTTAGCTTGCGTATTGTGCCACAAATACAGGCTTTCTTGAGAATTCAATTATTCCAATTTTTCAGCTTTAGAAGTTTTCTTTCCAAGCTAGCCAAGCCATTGGCAGGTTATGCTTCAATTTTTAATCAGTATGTTTACAATTCACAGAAAGGTGTTCCTGATGGATAAAATGCAATGCAGCGACCATTCACAAATAAGCTGGCTGAAGATCAAGTCTAGAAGTAACAAAAGTCTCCTGCAGACTCTGCACAACACTGCAAAGTATGTGTGCGTCTGTGCATGTGTACGTGTGTGCATGTGAGCATTTGTGCATGTGAGCATTTGTGCATGTGTGTCTTTGTATGCATATATCAGCGTAATAGTCAAAATTGTAATGGGTTAGCTATCAGATAGGTGTTGATCAACAAGCCCTGCTAAGTTAATTTGTTGGTTAAAAATGTTGGTTAAAATCACATGGTTAAGTCACTCACCGCATCACAAAGAATGGGTGGCGAAAAAGTGGGTTCTTTAAGGGCGAGGCCGCAATGTCTGCGCCAATTCGTTCTCAGTTTTTAGGCAGGTCGGAGCTCACCTAGGAGTCCAACAAATCGCAGGAGTCAGTGGATGCAGTGGGATTCGAATCCACGACCGTCACATTTGCATGCTGAAGACCGTCGTCTAACCACTCCTATTGTTGGTCTGTGCTTTGATTAAAATATCAAGTTCTTTCAATTCAGCTGCCAACTTTCAATTTGTTATACTGGTGAAAAAAGTGTGTGTTGGGAGGTTCTTATGATCTTCATTGTAAGTGACAATGCGAAATGACAATAAAAAAGAGATAGTCAAACATAGTAAAAAAATGTTCAATTGAAATATTATGTTTCTTCTAAGGGAATATGAAGTCAACTACGCCAATATCAAGATGAGCTCTGAGATAAACAGTACTACAATGTGGAAACATAGCTGGTTCTCCACATATATGAACAAGAAAAAGGGGACGGGCCAAGATCTCAATGAGCAATATGTAGAATGGTTAGTATTAAGATTGTACACCTAGACACATGACGTCACTATTGCTGATATTCAACGTTGTTATAACCATTAACAGCAGTCCATGGTTTCAGACTATGTGGCAGCTTTAGCCTTTTGATTGTATTATGGGGAAAGAATGCTGCTGTCATTGACAGTTCTGATCATCATACGGTGATGGTTACAGGCTGCTGCCTCACAATGTTAGCGACCCGAGATAAGTCTTAGGGCATCCCAAGACACATTTGTCATTATATCCTTGGTTTGTCGTCCATCTATCAAGTTTGACTCCGTGTTCTTTTGTTAAAATTTGTTTCATTTCAGCTTAGAGACTCTGACAGAGGAAGCTAAGTATTTGGGTGTGAGCGATGATAAATATGTTAAAGATCAGTTAGCCAAGATTCAGAAAACCTACAATAGTCCGACAATAAAAAATGCCACTATTTTCACTGGCCAGGTAAGAATAGTATATTTGTCGACTGCCCCACATGTTTTGCACATGGTTAAACATTGATAATTGACTTAGTAGCCTACCTGTCTCGAATTTCCCACGTTAGAAAATACAATTACAAATTTTAGGGAAAGTCCTTGCATCGCATACCATGGAAAAATCCCCTTGTTGGTTGCTCAATTAATTTTAACAGACTTTTAGTAAGGCTTTCTTCGCAAAATCTCTATACCGGCATATCTTTGGAACTTGCTTATACTCAATGAGCCAGTTTTAGCTTCATGTCTACAATAAGAGTAGAAACCATGGAATCAGTGCAGCTGTCCTTCCACAACCATAACCAATTTCATGCTAATAATGAATATTAAAGGCGCAATTTGACTATCATAGCGAATCCTTGAGAAAAGATTTTAGCTTTATGTTATTTTTGTCGTTGCCTTATTTGTCCTTATATTAATTATTATCAATATAGTAATTTATTAACATATTATTATCAATTATTATTATTAATGATTATTTGCATTAATTACTAATTATTATTATCAATATATTAATTGATAATTAGACTTATATCCATAGTGAGATTGATATATATCCTCACCCTCATCTCATTACAGACCAAGATTCATCAAGTTGTGTTGTCTATGAGAGCTTACGAGTTATGTACTCACCACATGCAGGCAGCGATACAGGTAATTTTGCCTAAGGGCCTGATGTATAATTGGAAACAGAATAAATGTTAGACAGACTCAAGCCCGTGTAACTTGGCACCATGTTTTTAATGGAAAACTTTTTGATCTTAAATTCTTGAGGTTTCAGTGACCACACAGGCAGTGACAATAGAAAGTAGGCACCAGTAACATACAAGTGCATTTCTGTAGAAGCAGAAGCAATCCAATATGAGCTAACCTCCTTGTTCATTTTAATGCATTATTATTGACAAAGCTTACCTTACCAACCTACCAGATCATTGATTGTAAATTTGAATTTAGACCAGCATCTTGGAGTCCTGTCAATGCAGCAATCTTGTTAATTAGTGTTTGCACATTTGCACTGTCATAATCACCATACTCGATCAGGCAGTTTTCATATTGATTCCTGATTTCAGTTTGTGTTGGTGGATGTTCTTCATGGTGAGACTGATCTTCTCATACCGATGATGCAAGAGCGTGGCCTGCCTCTACACCCGGCTCTGTTTGATGTCGGCAGCGGACCCAAACACTCATCCGACAAAGATAATACTGTGGAGCATGTTCATCACAGAAAATCAGATTACACCAATAAGAAAAGGCACACAAACTTTGTAAGAGCCAATAAGAAGCTGGCAAGTTTACCACCTGACAAACCTCGGACCAACAAGGATATGAAAGAGAGGCTGGAGAAAGGGTTCGGTTATATGAGGCTATGAGGAGCTTAGAAAGAGGTATGAGTTATCAGTATATGAAAGTCAGGATATCGCACAGGAACTAATTTCTCCCCTACTCCATAAATGTTAAAGAGTTTATAACTCTATCCATTCAGATTGATAAGGATTGATTTTGCTGTCACAATAAAATATGAGTTATTTGTGTTTGATTTACTTTTCCAAATTATGATTTTTCATTTACTTACTTTTTTAGTTGATGCTGATTATAATATGATTCAAACAATTCTTTTTACGTAAACAATTAAATAAAAGATTACCAGTTTGGATCTAGGCTAGTTTAATCTTTTCATACAATTTGAGTATATTGTTTGCTACCATTTATCAAACTATCAAATTTTCAACAATTTTTTGTTATGCATCTCTACCCAAGTGAATCTGGCGGTGAGCTCCCATAGACACAGCAAATGGGTGGAGTGGAACACTAGTCTTGTTACTACCGAGTGGTAAAGCCTGCATGGTTTTTATATCAGAGTATCGCAGTTAAACTTTATAGCTATAGAAATTTGGGCACAAACCAAATGGAAACTGCAAGCTTCCATACCAAGATTGTACCAAGCAGCAAATCAGTAATAGGAAATTAGTCAGCAGTGTCAGCTCCGAACCGAATGTCCGAGGCTAATGAGAGAATCCATCTCATGCTGCAAATGACAGTCATACTTGGCCGACCCTACATATGGATGATATTTAATCCTGAGGGTGATTTGAGTTTAAATATTGAATCCCTCCGTTATGCACAGCATCAGACACCTCGCAAACAAAACACGCTGTCTAATCAACTAAGTTTAATCAGATTTGAAACTAGCAAATATTTCTAGTACATGGTTTACAATTCAGCAGAAATAATATCCAGTAGAACCAGCAAGTACATCACCTACGATGGAAAATGTGGTCTTTCACCAGCGGCAGCATTCTATGCTTGACGTGAGTTAAATGGTGAGACAAGGATATTCTTTATATTAAAGCTATTTTTTTTTGTGTACGTGTACTTTAATATCCTGCAGTAATCACTAAAGCAAACGATAAAGTGATTTCAAGCATAATAAAATAGTTAACGCAAAATCAGAGCTGCATATACTCAATGATACAAGAAATGAGAAAAATTATTTATTACCAAGCAAGATAGTCTGGTCATAAAAGAAACTAGTACTGCCTAAATTGCTGGAATAAAGCGACCGCTTCTTGATGAGATACGCCTACCATTGTTGGTGTAATTATGGAGGGCTTGAGTGGTGTCAGAGCGGAGGCGCTTAGTTTAAAAGTGGCACTGTTTTTTCCCCAGCTGTGCCTAGACGGCAAACAGTTTTCCCAAGACAGTCGCGTCTTTGGTAACCAGCAGTATTCAAATATAATGTAAGGATAGTGTACTGCTTTGATGGATTTCAATGACAAATCATTTAATGCAGACCAATACAAAAAGCGCTATAGAGCTACAACTTACAAGCCACACCATCAACAACAAATCAACTATTCAAATCAAGAATCGCCCATGTCCATCTAAAGCCAAAAAATCCCCAGCCTGCCTTCGGAAAAACTACTCCAATGTCTGTCTGCTAGTGATTGGTTTACGAAGATATTCAAATTAGACTAGAAATGCCGCGATCATAAATGCCACAAAACTTCAAGGGTGTGAATGATATACACTCAGGTTGTCGATTGAGTTTATGATGGATGGCCAATTGGCGATGTCATTATAAGTGCAAAATAAAATGGCTGTCCTTTCCATGCCACCTATGAGGTAGACAGCCGGAGTCTCGTTGTCCTATTATGTGGCAGAACTCCCCCCACAGCCATAGAATATAACGTAACAAACATGTTATAATTGAGGTATATTTACATATATTATATATTATAAATAAGGGCTCCTCCCGATGCTCCCTCCTTGCTTTTTTTAATCTGGCCTCACAGGAATTTTAACTTGGGCTGAGATCAATCACTCCCACCGCTCAGCCACGCTGGGCCGCTTAAGCTTGCAAAGCTCAGTGCGAAATAATCCAGGTGGTTAAATTTAATGATGTAGTGGGTGTAAGTAGCAATAAATAGGTACCAAAACAAAACAAGTTAAACCGCCAAGTAGAAAAAGAGATGATATGTAAATAAAATCTTTCTTCACCGGGATGTGAACTCAGTCAGGCCTCTCGCAACAACAAGCATGTTATAACTGCGGTATATTTATATATATTGTACATTGTATATAATTTTACACAATATATAATTGTATATAATATATAATTGTATATATTATATATTTGTATATAATGTACATTTGTAGATATTATTTAATATATAAATGTATGTAATATATAATTGTATGTAATATATAATTGTATGCAATGTATAATTGTATGTAATGTATGAATGCAAAAAAACATTTTCTTGATATAGATGCCAAAAAGGGTATTAAAAAAAATCCATCTTCACCAGGATTCGAACCGGGCCTCTCCCGCAACAATCATGCTATAATTGTGGTATTTGTAAAAATATTAGATTTTACATTCACCTCTTTGCTTGTTTTTTGGTCACAACTGGGAATTTAATGAGGTAGTGGGTAAAAGTAGTGATCCACCAAGTGGTAAAGGAAAAGTTATGGATATAACAGACCTCACCAGGACTTTAACTTGGGCCTCCCATGCTGCAATCGGACATGCTAACCACTAAGCCATGCTTTCCCACTGGTGCTCTCAGATTTAACTTGAATATGAATGGGCAAAGTGTAATTTTGTTTAATTTTTCTTTTTTTTAAGTTTTAATGGCACATATTAGGCAAAAAACGTGGAAAAAATGTTACATGCACAGTAAACATATGTGGTTGAAGACAGGACTGTGATTCAGCCGTTTCTTCTATTTTCCAAAATAACCTTTTTTGAAAGAAGAGTTATGAGGCTCTGGATATGGGTTCCTTTTATTTTATATACACATGCGTTTATCATAAACACAAAACTGAAGTTTTGTGGAAAATATTTCAGAAAAGATAGTACAATAGGGTAAAATTCGGTTTAAACAGCTTAATTAATTGTTTAGCCGCATATCAACTGTGACCTGTGACCTGCACTGCCACTCCTCTGCTCAGTTTACTTTTATTGTATCATTGGGCAAAGACCAACTGCAATTCTTGCCAACTTTCGATGATAGGCCCTAATGATGACTAATTACAAAGCGATGGTCAAACTTTCGTTTTGGCTAGCTGTGCCAGTTCTAGCCTGTCTTGACAAGCTTTGTTCGGTGGGGGGGGGAGGGAACAAAGCTTGTCAACTCTTGCATGCTCGACTGTCGAGCAGCAAATATTAAATATTGTGTTCTCTTGCGACCGAGAAGATAACTCCTTTACCACACTAATCAATTTGTATAGGAATGTATACAAATTGATTAGTGTGGTAAAGGAGTTATCTTCTCGGTCGCAAGAATGTATACAAATTGATTAGTGTGATGAAGGAGCTATGCCAGTTCAAGCAAATCCCACACATAATCAAGCATTTAGAATTAAACATTATATATGGGGCCTCTCAGATGAAGATGTTGATGAAAGAATCAGATGGCATTCTCTTATAGAACTTGGTGCCCTGCAGGACCGCCACCCTTCCCGGAACATGGCGGTCTAGGTGAGAAAGGTAAAAATATATATATATATATAAATTTTATTTGTCAATTGTCACTTGGAGATAATGGGACCACACAAAAACAAAAGTAAATGGTAAAATTATCATGCGAATTTTGTTAAATGTTCGAAGGGCTGTTTTACTCAAAGTTTGGCACATCAAATAAAAAAATATGCAATATCTATGTTAAAATTAGTCAAAAAGATTCTTCACCCATTATGGCACAATTATAAAACACTGGATGCCTTGCAAAAGGGCATACACATTACATCGTGTGATTGTGAGCGATGAAAATTCCACAGAATCATAAGATCCTTACTTTCGTAATCCATTAACAAAAATGGGTGAAGAATGAAAAATGATATGCAGTATGCCGAATAACAAACAACGAGAATACAAAAAATATGAAAAGCAGATGTACCACGATAAATATAACTAGCTTATATCAAGCAAAAGGGCATGCATGCTGCACTGCTCCAGTGGTAAAAAAATTCCTCAGAATTCTAAGTTCCTGATGAACTGAGTAAGTTCACAAAAAATGTCTAAAGACAGATAGCAAAGACTATCTACCAGTTTTTCAGTATAGTATGGTGTGTACTGATCCACTATAATATTGGTGCGGGCATATTAGACGTAACTAATGTTACAACAAGATAATAACATACAAGATAAAATTAGTATGAATGTGGATATTTAAATGGATATCGTACAAAATATCCGTGACAGGGCCAGCTCAGGGTTTCAGGACTTGCAACACACCAGAGCTTCTTTTCGGTATGGACATCGGTCTTCATGCACCTTGACAGTTTCTGGCATCAACACATTGACAATGTACTCTACGGTGTAGTTGGTGAATAAGGCTTCCGGCCTTCTGAACTGCATATGAACTTTATCATCATTTTCCATTAGCAGCAATTCAGATTTGAACTGTTTTGCTTCATCTCGAGAAGGATGGCTTATAACGGAAGCTAAGTCTTGTTTTGGTCTTGTGCCTGTCAGAGCTGGTGGAATTGAACTCTGCAGGACTGACTTTGGTTCAGCGTGGGCCAATGTCATGTTACCACACAAAACTCTAGGTGCAGAATCATAGTTCTGGTTTGATACCCTGGTTGATTTCGACTCGTCAAGAGAAGGTTTACATGGCGTCCCTGATTGTTCAAACCCTTCTGGAGAGGAATCTGGCAAAACAATTGGTGATTTGCGGGGTTTTGCTTGGTCGGTGAGTTTAGATGATGCTTTTGAGGTTTTATCTCCGGATTCTGCAGGAATTACAGTGTTGCAATTGTCTGGGTCCGCTTTGAGGGAAGCTATTCCCATTTGATTGGGTCGTGCCAAGTTGATGATACGAATTTGTATAGTGGCATACTTTGCTGATGCTGGTAAGCGGTCTGCAGCAAAAAACTGATTGTACACTTTCTCAACTTCAGAGGTTATGTCTTGTTCCAGATCGAGACTACGAAACCACTCTGTGAATCTTTCATCATTCAAAAGGTGGTTGATAACTGATTTGAGCTTGGGAAGATGAGCCCAAACCTCTAGATCGCTTGACTTATCAGGATGTCTAACATCTCCACCTTTACTCACACGTTGGATCCTTTTACCTGGCTCAGTCACAGAACCAGAATGATGTACTGTGAACTTCGCGGGGAGGTTTGTTGCATCATCATCATCACGATATGCATCATTTATTTCACTTACCAGTTGGGGGTTATTCTCTACCCAAGTATAACTTATCCAGAGACACTGGGGGCTGTGATACGTGAAATCGGAGGGAATTTTGATTTCATCTTTGCCACCAAGTGCTGACAAGACAACCACATTTTCCTTGAACTTTTCAGGCCGAGCTTCGCTATCAGGCGTGCGCAAATAGTGGACACTTCTAGTAACTTTTGAATCTTCGTTCTTTGGCCCGCAATATCCACCGAACTTGTGTCCAGTTACAGTTTCACCCACATTTATGAGAAAATTGTGGTCAAACGGGAACTTTCCACTTCCAAGAGTGATCTGAAACAGTGATTATAGTTTATTGAGAATTGGCTTTACCACGACACCCCTACAGAAAAAGCCAACCTATTGCACTATTGAGTTTAAAATAATATACTTAAATGTGTGAAATAACGAAATTGAAAAGTTTAAATGACCTAAATCTTTGGAAAAATGCATTTGATGGTGTCCATGTGTGAGGTGGCTATGTGCAGTAGAAAAATTTAAATTGGTGATTTTTGCAGGCCTGTTTAAAAGTTTTCACTGCCTAGGATTTGAAAGAAGTGCTATATATTGAAATACAAATTTAGAGCTTCATTATGAGTGGCTATTTATGGTAAGTATCATATTTTAAGCAGGTTTTAGGGGCTATCAAGACAGCATCATTCATACAATGGGGAAATAAATAGTAGTGTTTTACCGAATAGTAGCATGAACAGGAAATACAGACCAACAACCACAACAACAAGAAAATAACAAAACGTCAACGCTAGGAGAAAATACATTCCGTGGTATGAATAGCTAATGGCACAGGTAGAAACTTTTGGTTCTTGAAGTATTTGGGTATGGGGGTAGGAGGATGTCTAGTATATAGTCTGGGGGAATATGAAGTCTTGGTCTAGCATATAAGGAGTGATGGATTGGGTATAATGAAGTATGCTCTCAATACCACACCATTGCTAACTGGCCTTCATGTTTCTCACCTGTGTAACTTCAAAAACCAGGACCTCAAATATTAAGCCTTGATTCTGAAACTCTGAGCCCAAATGTTGAAACCATATACCCTATATTTGGGCCCCAAAGTCAAAACTTCTGACTGCCGAACCCCAAATCTCAACTCCCAAACTCAAAAACTTGAGTCTCAAACACCAAAATTCTATCCGAAACCCCATATTGTGAGCTTCAAATCCCAAAGGTTGCGTCTCAAACCCCAAAATTGGAGTTGCAAACCCCGAATGTTGAGCCGCAAACCCCAAAATGTTACTGTCAAACCCATAAACATATAACCCATAAAAATATAACCCATAAACATAAAAAGTATTTATATGTTTATGGTCAAACCCTAATTTTTTCCCTCAAACTCAAATTGAGGACTCTCAAACCCACCATACTCCCCCGAGTCCAAATTTCTGAACTCTAAACCACAAACATGGTTCTCCATTTCTTTAACCTCTTAAACTACATCAATTGCACTGAGAAATCTCAATGAGGTGATACCAATGTACTTTGTGTTGAAGGTTAACAGAGGTTTCAGGACCCCTTTTCTTCAACTGTTAAAAAATGGATAGAAATAGCATAAGAAAACACTATAATTAAAGAAATAGTTGTAAATACTGATTTGATTCCTCAGGTAGCTGACTACTCCTTTTAGGGTTCATGACTCAGTTAAAAACCTATTTAGTGTTGTCTAGGCATGTAAGTAAATGGAATTTCAGATATTTCGGGTTAGCAGGAGAATTAATCCAGTCTGAGAAACTGATGTCTCACAATTCCAGATCTGGGAAACATAGCAATGTTACAATTTCCGCTAATCAATCTCAGTTTACTAATAATGATCGACACATCTTTCATACCACCCTTCAACACTTCTGTAATCATATGGCTTACTATTACTGTAAGTAATTCCTCACCTATAGATCGGGTGATTTATAAGTGAAGGCGGCTGTAAGAGAGTAGCATATAGACGCGACTATCATTTGAGGCACTTTTTATATTTAGGTTGGACTAAAACCCCTTACAAACACCAAAGCTAAATAGCTCAGTGGTAAAGTGTGCGGCTTATAAGCATGAAGTTGTTAGTTCAAAACCCACTGTGGGCAGCTTTTTCCCAATTTGTAGTGAGTGAATGTGTGCCACAAAATCCAAATTTTTCAACAATCAGCATAAATCATATCTCTCTCACAGTCTTTCAAAATAAATAAAACATGCCAAGAACCTCATACACCATTCAGCAGAAACTGGAAGTATTGAGAACAGTTGAAAAGAATAACAACCTTGACAAGACTGCAAGGGAATTGAACATTAATAGACGCTTGATTCAAAGATGGAGAGCTTCCAAACATCAACTACTGATATGATTCACTTATAAGACACGGTGTCTTATAGCTGTGGGGTGTCTTATAGCTGTGGGGTGTCTTATAACTGGAGCATTTTAATTTTTTCTGAGGGGGGTGATTCACTTATAAGTCCGGTGACTTATAGGTGAGGAATTACGGTAGTAGTTGGGCTGTAGTAGGTTATGTTAGGTTGGGGGACTTGTCTATTGGTGATTTTACATAGTTTATATTATTCTCAGCATTCCCTGACATTCCATATCGTGATAGAGTAAAATTATGAAGAAACTACCTGTGGTACTATAAGCTGTATGATTCAGGCCTGACCTTGGTTTGTTGGGTGTCTGTGGTCCTGATACCAATAGGTACAAAGGAGTGCCATTATTGTACTTAAATCAGGTATCATACCTAATTGAGATTTTAACTCACATCAGGGAGTTGATCGGTTATAAGAGGGGTAACACTTCTAATTTTGTATTTAGTTTGAGCTTTCCGTTGACAAAACGGACCTAACCACCAACAGATTCAACTTTGTATACACCACAGATTGTCATCTAAAGCACTGTATTGTATTTGCAATGTTACCCTCCTAGTTTGGTGTTGTGATATAATTTTATCTGAACCAAAATCACCAGATAAATTGTAATTTCTGTAACATGTCAGACAAAAATGTGGTAAGTGTTGGTTGAATACTTACTTGTGTGGACATTTTGATTCTCCTTGAAAGAGAATAAGATCTGAATAGACTGACAAATAACTGATTTTATACCATATAGGCATACAGCTTATACATATAAGGTTTCTTTTGTTTAAATGTTGTCTGCATTTGGGTTTGGTTGTCAATCTTGTAAGATCGTATAGGTAAAATTTGTAACAACTTTTTAGTGGGTCGACCTTTTAATTCTTGTAAAATGTAGCTTACACCAGTGATACTCTACTAGATTTTGGCCCATCATCAGAGTCTGTTGGTAGTCTTTAAGCCACATTAGTCAGTTTTCAACATCAAAGGACTGGAGGTTTGAGCCCAAAGTTATGTCCTAACGATTTTGAGCTACCTCATATCGGAAATCATGAAAGATTAATTAAAAGTTTATTACTTACACAGTTATTGGCCTGGGTGCATTGATAGAATTTGAACTCCTCAACTGCGTATCCCATATCTAGTCTCAATGTGTACTTTCTGGACATCAAGTCGAATACAAAAGTAAGCATTTTGAACGAGCTGGGAGAAAGAACAGATTCAGCAGGCTTGTATGACGAGCAAACAGAGGTCTTCTTTGTATGCGCCTTTAACTCTGCATGGGTGACGACCATATGAAGGTTTCTGGCTGGAGAGCTGCACTGAAGAGCTTTCCTCATCGATTCCTTCAAAGAGTGACTGAATATCCCGTCTGTTGCGATAACAACACCTGTGTTCTCTTTACCTCTAAGTATATAGTTCCGCTTGTTAACAGGCTTCACTGTTCCAAATGTTAGCACAATGTATGACTCCACTTGATTACCACTGCGACTCAGTGTGACTGAAACAGCTGTCACTGCATCCTCACGGGTCCCATCTGTCTCATTAAGACCTCTTATTGTCTCGCTGACAGACTTTCGTTCTTTCTCCAACAGATTTTTAGTCAAACTACTCATCTTTACCTAAAACAAAATGGATTTACAAAAAATCAATAAAACAACTTTTAAAAAATTTGTGCTACTGACATGATAAGAAAAACAACTATACTCCTTAACAAAATAGCAATTATTATAAAAAGAAATGATAATTGAATTGTGCTTGCTTACTCTCAATATCCGACTATAAACACTTTTAACGAACCACACCTTTGTGCGAGGAGTTTGTTGGTTAACTCTTCCCTCAGCTCTCTCAGTTCCAATCCTTTTGGTAGCCTTGGGGTGAACCAATGTGTTTCGTTCTGGGCTAGATGGTTCCTGCACTTGAATTTCTATTTCATAGCTCGCTGGATGTTGGAACACTAGTACTGCTTTACTATCAGGGGGACTGGGGATACTTTGCTCCTTGGGTCGGACAACAATGTCATCAAGATCAAACGGAAATCCATCATAAGGTAGGTCTGGAATTGCTGATGTAACAACAAACAAAGGAGATTTGGTTTCCCATGTTTGGAGGCGTTCAGAATCAACTTTGGGGCAGAGAATTTCCATGCTCAGCTCTCTGATTTGGTCATGCAGCTCATCATTTTTAAATAAATGAAATGATAACTGATAGGAGTCGAGGGTTTCAGTGGCAGGCATATCTTTCACTGCACCGGCCAGCAGTTTGTAGAGACCTTGAACTTTACCAATCTCATCGATCCACATCATAGCTATTGCTGTAACATCCTGTGAATCGGCTGGTTGGTTGAGTGCAGTAAGCAGGCTAATGCTGTCCTCAAATGGGTCCTCGGGAGATTGAGCATCAAAGAATCCTCTGACAGACATGATCTCATGATTTTTCCTCATAATTTTTATAGATACTCCAAGTTCTTGTGTAATCTCAAGAATGAACTCCTTGTTGATGCCCTTATTTCTTTGCATGCTGTTGATGAATTCCAGCGCTTGAGGCTTCTCGCGCGGGATGTTTTCTGGAGTGGCAACAGCTAAGAACGGGATGGGTATGCCTCCTACTTTCATCACATTGTCATTGATTGATTGATTGATTGATTGTTTCTGAAGCGTTTCACTTTGAAGGTGGGTGGTTGATACAATCAGTGTATGCCCATCCACACTATCTACATAGTCCACTATGGATTCTCTGATGTCAGGCGCTAATATAAGGAAGCTTTCGGCCTTTCCTTGATACAGGTGGGTGGCAACTGTGGATGTCACGTGTGCAGAGCTGTTTTCACTAAAGATCTCACATAATCTTGTATGAATTGAGTCATGGATATCCCATACCATACTCTGAAAAAGATAAAAAAAAGCTCAAAACATGACACCTACATAATTATACAAACCCTGGTTACCACAAGAGGTGAAATTCTAAGCAATACCCCAATATGTTTGAGGCAAGCAGCTTGTACATTCATGAAACTTTTTTTCCAAGTTGGATGCATAAAAAGAACTTTTAATTAGTGCTGCTATTCCTACACCTCATTTTTCCTTTACCAAATCTTTTTACACTAAAATAGCACCAGAAAAAAAATTCTTAAGAAAACTATATAGACTGCCACTATGATTGCTAAAATTTGCAGCTGTCAACTCAAATTTGCAGTTAGCACAGGGTATTTCAGCTTTTAACCACTCACTGTGTTATTTTTTGTTTCTGTTAAATGTTTGATTTTTTCATTTTTTTTTAAGCAAAGTGCCAGAAAAAAATGAAATGAAAATAAACAAAATTTAACACATAGTATAGTATGCTACCATTCATGATTGTTTCGAGTATTTGGACCGGGTTACTTGAAAAGAAGACAATTTAATCAATTGGTTTTATATGATCAGGTAGATTGTTAAGATCTGCACAGATTTGAAGTCTGAAAGATTCGGTATGGTAGTATTAGAATTGCTAATCGCGGTAAGCTTGCATTTTACCCTCCAGTAATAAAAGAGGAGGCAGAATATAATTGATAATCTTAAAAAGTTACCGAGCTCTCTTTTTTTGTTGCACATGCCTCATTCTCTTAGCTCCTCGGCTCTTTTTACTCCACTTTCAGCAGGGGAGGTAAACCCCGGGAAAACCCCATCAGGACATAATGTTTTTTCAAACCATACAGTAACCTTGACATTCATATGAGAAAAACATTGCATCCATGTTTCACATTCCAGTACCAATTCGTGTACCACCCAGAACCTACCTGATCTAATGATGGTTGTTCCTGTTGTTCATACGGCCCGTCAGGAGTTTTCGAAGTTGATGAAAGTACATCAGTATTGGTCTTTCTATCACATTCAGTTTCCTCTGTCACCTGCACCCCAGGTTTGCAAGCCTCTGTTTGCACACAACTGTTGAAAATTCGCAACAAGAGGAAGCATCATAACACTGCTGGGAACAGGTACACTTACAGTTTGCCTTCATTAAACCACAATAATCCACAACAAACAGAATAGATTATGGTTTGATGATAGCTTCTACTTGCTATAATAATTATGATACTGTAGTAAACCTACAAATATCAAGACCAGAATAACCCGGATTGCAATTGAGAAATGGCGACTAAGGATTGTGGATGGAAAGTGGATGATTTGAATGAATTTGTTGATTGTACAAGCCTTGTAAAGTTATAATATGTTCAAGGTTAAGAGGTGGCCAATCAAAATTCATTATACCTATTTTTAATGACAGCTTATATAAACATTTTTGGAATTCACACTTTACTCTGTTTTATTGCAAGAAAATTATCAGAATCTATATATTATGATACTTTTCTTGTGTGGAATTTCAGGACTAACATACCAATATAGTTTTCTTATTGTTAAAGGACAATGATGCCTAGTTACGGCTTTAATCTCAGAATTTGCAGCTGATGGGCAATCAATTTGCACAAACTGTTCAGGGCCTGAACCATTAATTAGATGACGGGCAGATACAGAATTTAATGCGCAATTTCCTTGAGGGACAGCAGAAGTATAGGCTTACTTCGTTGCACAAGAAATACATAGTCGCTTGTAATTGAGTACGTTGGAGGCTGTACGTTGACAGCAAAGTTTGCTTGAAAGTCTGTTGAGACTTAGAGTGACTTCAAACCAGTTCATTGCAGCATCGGACGCATATACGCAAAGATTGATTTCTAGTGACATAATAAAGGAGTTGTGTTTTTGGTGTTACCTCCCTGATAATTTTCAGATGTTTGTCAGACGTTTGCAAGATTTTAAAAAAAGTCATAATCCATGTGTCTTCTTGCTATAAAATCTTGATTCAGTAAACATATATGCTGAAAAAAATTTATCCAGAACCTTTATTTACATTAAAAAATTAAAATTAAATGACAATTTAATTTTTTTTTAAAACTTGTCAATCATAATGGAATTCAGTGAGGGGAAGGAAAGTGTCATGAAAAGAACCTAATCATTTTGTATTATATCAATGAAGTTATTGAATTAAATATAGAATCATTTTGTATAACAATAAAATTAAATACATATGAACGCTTATACATTTTGTCCCAATATCTTTCTCTCCTAAATTCCCTGGCTGCCAGACCAAAATGTTTGATCTGTTCCCCTATAATGAGGGACACCTGGTGTGGTGACACAACCCTATTTATGACATTTATCTACTGCCTTTGTCTTTGTGTACATTTTGTTTTTCTTGCCAGCCTTTCATTTCTAATAATTAATCCATGACTGCCAACACCACATGTGAGCAATATGCATTTGATTTGATTTTTTTGTTCAATTATAAAGAGACTGGCTTGTAATGTATCTTACTTACCTGCTCGGCACCAGCTTCAGATCCACAGTCTTTTCATTATATTTACGGTCATTGTTTCCACTGACTGATTCTGCAAAAAGAAATTAAATTAATCAATATATTAAATTCTTTAACTCGAGCTATTATTATTACCTTTTTTTATCAAAATGAGGGGCAAAATCTCACTTGACAATATTGCAAATATTATCATCAGCATGTTTTAACACCCTCAAGATCGACATCATGTGAGTTACATGTATATGTTAAACACGTCAGCAGATAGTCTGTTTTACTGCCACTAAGCGACATTAATATCCAGATTTTTATGGATATTTTTGTATCAGAATCTACCCTCTGTAATACTAATTTCTATAATAAATTGTATAAATATTTTGTGTTAATATTGTGCACTATACCAACAATGTTGGGACCTAATTTAATCAAGGAGAGGTATACACCCGAGGGTGCTGGGGGCTGGAACAATCAACAATGAAAGCTCTACCAGTGGGACTCGAACCCACAACTCCTGCGGCATAAATCACCTGGCAGTGAATAGCAAGCGTGCTAACCGATTGCGCCATCTCGCCATCTCACCATCCCTAAAGAAAGAATGGGTCGATGGCGCTATTTAGATAGCCTGCTATTCACTACTCGGAGTTGTGTTCTCTCATCCCACAGCACATTCCAATCCACCATTGCCACCCTATGAAACACAGCGTACGTGTTAGGGTTATTGGCCTTACATGGCCCACTGCTGGGACCCCTTGCAGTAGGTTTAGTTGTCTTTCCAGCTTGTCAGCATGTCTTTCCATGCTGTCACATGTCTTTCCATGAGTCAGTCAGTAGACATGCACACAAGAGAGGTATACACCCGAAGGTGCTGGGGGCTGGAACAATCAACAATAAAAGCTCCCCCAGTGGGACTCCAACCCACAACTCCTGCGGCACTAATCGCCTGGCACTGAATAGCAAGCGCGCTATCCGATTGTGCCATCTCACCATCCCCAAAGAAAGAATGGGTCGATGACGCTAATTAGATAGCCCTCTGTTCACATCTTGGATAAAGATCACCAAAACCTACCTGAAGGATGTAGAGGTTCCAGTTTCTTTTTTTCAAATGCAGCAGCTTTAGGCAGAACTAATGGTTGACGTAAAAGGTCATAAGTCACAGGCGCTTGTCTTCTACTATTTTCATCTGTATCCAAGGACATGCTTTTTGAACACAGTTGGATCATACTGTTTACTGTTGTAAATCCATCAGCACATTCCAACTGCCTCGAAAAATTGGCGAGAAAGATTTTAGGCCTGGCTGCGTGGTATTCGGCAGTCGCCGTGACTACCATGGTATTCGGGCGTAGGACTGAAATGTGATGACCATACATTAACTGCATTACCGCCCAGGTTGTGGCACCAGGTGGTAGATTGCCTCCTGTCTCAGCATCTTGATTAGGGCTGTCAAGACGTAGAGACTTGTAGGGGTGGTTTATCTGTTGTCTTGGCTCTCTGTCCCCTTGGCAAGACTGGAGGAGCACAACCTGAAATAAAGATAAAATGGGTAGTCTGATTTAGAAACGAGTGGCAAATGAGTTTAAATAGTTTAGTCATGCATATGGCCTAGATCACTTTTCCAGGACATATTTGGTCATGGTTATTATTTTCTGTTTTATAATCGCATGGAAAAAGGGTATTAGCAGAGGTTCCTTCTATTTTCTAAAACCATGATCTAACCAAACAACAGTATGTCACCCTCTATTGATCCCGAAAATTGATGCAAAAGCTGTGAGGATCGTCAATTTTTCAAAACTGAAAACATCCAAAACATAGCCCTGTTCACACGGCTATGCAAAACAAGGTTGGGCCTAAATCACTCATGTGATTGGCTTGAAGTTTGGTCAAATATCAAGAGTGTTGGAACAAAGAGTTACTCTAACTCCAGGTTATTATTGTCACATTCAAACAAAATATTTTAGTTTATTGAAGTATCTTTTTGCAAACTTTGTGTTAGATATGGTGACCCTGGAGCAATTAATGAGCAAGGGTTCCGATACTATTACATAGGCAAGTTCAGTTCACAGTCATTAACTCACAAAAAAAAGACAATTACATTGAGAGTAAATGAAAACGCTCTCAACAAACAGACCTTGAGACTGTCGCTTGTTGTACTGATGACTTACGGAGTTAAATTGTATGGATTGTTTGATGAAAAATTTCCTCTTGTTAGGAACCGACTAGAAATTTATATCTATGAAGGTGCCTAAGTCGCAATGAAAAGAACCCTTTGACAGTAGTTCACTCATAGTCACACATGGAATTCAAAAAAAGCACCCTGTTCAAATATCTTACCACCGGAATAACTTCTTTGAGGATATTTAGCTTATGGAGGATTTTGTTGATCTCTCCAGATTTACCATTCTTGTCAAGGATGACCCCTTGGTCGCCGTGTGTCATAATGGAGATAAATATGACAGAACACTCATTCCTCACTTCATGTATGTTTACTTCTATGTGCTGTAATAGTTCATCGAATGTCCAGTCGATGAGGGGACCCCTAACAGTAAATCCACAGTTTTGAAACCCCTTTATGATGCAATCCGCTTCTTCCCGAGCCCCGTCTCTCTTTCTCGGTCCAGTCGCTGTTCCCACATCAAATGTGTTATAACAGACAAACGCGAACATCTTAGCCTTCTTTTGTTGTCGAGGTATGAAACAAGACGTGAGGTGTGGGTACAGTACCTTAATCGTGTCCTGGTTCCAGCTTTCCTCATAGAGATAGCTTAGAGCTGCATCGGAAAGAGAAGTCAACACAATCTGCACATCTTCACTCTCATACATCTGGATGATATATTGTAGCTGTGTGTCATCACCTGACCATATTGCTTGATCAAGCAACTTATGTCTTTCAAGATACGCCCTTACTTTTATATTGTTGAACAGTATCCGCAGAACCTTGTAAAGTCTAAATCGTAAAGCGAACTGAATACCGTCCATATCAAGGGTCACTTTGTCTTTTTTGTAGACAAATGGCGCCAAGATGACGGCTTCACGATGTTCTCTATTTAGCTGCTTTAGAATATCATTTACTTCCTTGGTGCAGTTAATTTGTGCAGACTTTTTCTTTTCAGCCTTGAAAAGAACCTCTCTGAACAACGTTTTTTGTTTTTCAAGAGAGGATAATTCCACCGATTTGGATTTGTCCGACTCAGTAAACAATTTCACCTGCAACAACATAGAGTAACAATATAGTGAGTATTAAAACAAGGCTGTAGTTTAGGGAAAATGGTAGGGGAGGCAAAAGTCCGAGACGAGTCCTCAGCATAACCAAGAGGGGTGCTGTAAGCTCCTCTCAGACAATATAAGGCATATAATTAGCCTATTCCGACATAGAATATTCAATTATAGCATTTGAAGGCCACTCTATTCAGCATTCTAGGGGAGGCAGAGCGTCCCTGCCTCCCCTAGAACTACGGGCCTGTAAAACTACATGATGTATCCTAGCTGTGGGGTAGTTGCCGAATAAGCAAGGTAACGCTGATGAAACATGTTCACAACAAATCCCACTTGCGTTGTGATGCCAGTTTTTTGACAGTTTATAGGACCAACAACAGCCCTATAATCTTCTTGTGGGAAATTTCCTTCAGCCATAACTGATACTGTCTAAATAATTGTACAGCAGAGAGGAATGATGAAGTTTCACAATCACAATCTATGCGTGCCAAGGATACATTAGGTCGCAAACAAATCTGTCTGAGAGTGCCTAGTTATCACTCTTTTAAACATATAAACTGCTAACAGCCAGTTAGTAATCAAATCAAGCTCATTATAATCATTCAGCAAATAAAAACTATGACGCCAACAACGTTCATTGCATTGCAAGCAAGTCGAAAAAAAAACAGGAATGTGGAGTTGTGATATACCTTGCAAAAAAAGAGTTTCACTTGGACAGAAGGTTCAGCCCTGGGCTGGGCCAAAGGCTGAGATTCCTGTCACGGGCTCGATGTCAGATCATAGTAGTGATATAAAGAACACATATAAACCTTATGAAACCCCATTTACAGCCTAAAGGCGAGTCTTAATCTGGTTTAAAACCAAGCTCGAGGGGGGGCGCAAGAGTCTGAGGGGCTCAGACTATCATTGTGGCATTGAGCAAGGGAGACTTGCTTTAGCTGTTATGAATACTTAGCCTCATTCATAAGACTTGACTATTATGTAAACCAGTTCATGGCGTAAGTCAAATTCGGGTGGACAATGTTACATAATATAATGTAAAGTATCGAACCCATTTGAAATCCTAGTTCGAATAGAGAAGACAACCTTTCTAATAACATGATAAGCAGCCAGACCAGACCCATACCCTTCATTTCTACCTCCTGACCTTACGCACGATTGATCTGTCTAAGACCATCGAGATATGTTCAACAATTAACTATCGGCTTGGGGTTATTTTTGCCGCAGGCGCGATTGGTGCCTATGCAATCGGTACCTTGGCGATTGTCTTATTCGCTGACCATTTCTTTTAAGAGTCCCATACACCCTTACCCTTGTATAATTGAGGAATGAAAGCTATGCCAACAAAGTTTTAAAAAATAGACAGTAAGCATTGGAATTATGCAATTTCTGCAGTCAAATGCCTCATCGGGGAACTGTGACCGCTTAAATAGCTCGGTATGCAATGCAACGCTTGCAGTGAAACCATCAATCTTAAACCTTAAACCTTCCATTCACCCTGCTTAAACTATAGCAACTACAGATTTTAGCCAATAGTTTAACCTCAACAAATCCCCAATATTGTGCAAGCTGCCAGTCTGACTGTGATAAATGCTCTGAGAAAGGTTCGATGCAAGTAGTCAGAAACCCTTTGCTACAGAAAAATCACTCAAACAAAATCTACTAGTAACAAGAAGCAGCTGATGCTGGGAGTGGGAGTGGGAGAATTTCTGCCACGCATGTGTGATTCATGACTGTTTTCAAGAATAATATTTTCTATACCTGAATATCAGTAGTCTGAGTGATTGGGTCAACAATCGCTCTGTAATCCTCTTGTGGCCAATATCCTGAATATCCTGCAGCCATTGCTTCATTTATGGGTATAAACAGGTATTTCAATAAGAATCTGAAAGCTGTCAGTAAAGATTTAGGTCCCACAACTGACTACTCGTGTGTATCGTATGTCCGACCGTCAAAGAATGATTAAACTAGGTCCCCTGATGAAATAGTTTTGTCGTAAATCAATTGCTATACAAATTAATAATAGACTGTGACAAACAAAGGCCAACAAACTGCCAGGGATTTTCCAATTACTCATGCATCATGAGATGGTGCCAATACGTTAGCCATACTAGTAGATCAAGTTGCTGCGGCATGGAGGGAGCAACTCGGAATGCAGGCAAATGGACCAAAATGGGTTAATCTATGAAACAGTTATTTTGGTAGGCATGACAAATGATTTGGCTTTGACGAAGGCTTGGTGACTCCTTGCTATAATCCACAACCTTTAGATTTTTTTTTAAATGGCGGGCAAGGGTATAGGGTACTACCCCACACAAGCCACCCGAGCTTAAGGGGGCCCCGTTAAATAGGGCAGTCAAAGAAGACCTAGTGCATAGAAAAAAAAGAAAAAAAAAGATATCACGAGTGCAACAGTTGCGCATCCACTCACATCAAACAACTAGTCTCATTTACACAAGGAAGTGCGTCAACAACAGCAAGCAGTCTTATCACCAATAATAGTTATCAGAAATTATGATGTTTATTGTCTCAGCCAATGAAAATTCATTCTGACATTTTCCATTTATAGTAGGTAAATTCGCGCCCTTGGTATCTATATTAAATAATCATCAATTATAATCATTTTCATGGGGAAATCCAACTGAATAAATTTTATGATTAGGTATACGGTTTTTCAATAATATTGACATGAAACTTAGAATTATCTCCTCATTGGTAATAGGGAGACAACTTGAATTGGATTTCCCCATAAAAATAATTATGATTAATGATTATTTAATATAGATACCAAGGGAGCGAATTTACCTAGTGGGAAAAACAGTGGAAAAACCACTTGCTAAAAATTCCCGAATCCTATTTCGACGAGCAATAAATTATAGCTTTTGCATTAATGATCTCAATGAATATATATTATGGAAACAGTTTAACCTTCAAATCCTAACCTATCATGGAAACAACCCTAATAAGGCAATGGTATCTGTGTCATGTAACGACCTTATTTAGATGAAATGAACAAAAAAACAAGTAGGTGCAATGCTCTCTATGAAGTCACAAACAGAGGAATCGTTTTGACCTTCTGAGCACACCTATTTACTGGAAATCTATTAAAGGTCAAAGATGTGGGCTACTAATCGGCAAATACCAGATTTAGGAACTTTGTCTAAAAAAGAATTCACGACCTATTGGCTAAGATCAAAGTGCCACTGCCGATTGCCAATTGCTGCACACTCAGTTCAAGAGGTCTATATGACTTCACACTTCTAGGATGTATCCATGGAGTTATTTATTATATAATACATCTATGGATGTATCAGATTCTCAGGATAAGGATTTAAGGCACCTTGTGTCCCTCTTTAGGGGCAGCCCAATCTTCTCTTTCATACTTAACAGCAAGATTTCTTGGTATAAATTACTGACTAGATTAGTCGTATGAGTTGCACATTATTTTTGAAACCAAGCCCCCAAACCCATGCTACTGTTTTCAATAGATTAAACATTATTTGGCAGCTATCACCGGCTGGAGTTGTCACACCTGCCGATGTCACATTTTAGCCCTAAGATTTGTCATTCTTCCATTGAATCTGTAATTCAACTGTGTCATTACCTAAGCCATCTGACATGATGTAGGCTAGATTTCAACAAACCTTTGTTCCTGTGTCAGTTTCATGGTGATCATTAAGAGCCAGAATTGGTCTATTACTATATTCCTCCCAAGAAATCATGAGTGCAATAGTATCCCATCCACTAACATTGAATAACCAGCCGCTTGTACTAAGAGGAACTGCGTCGTCAGCGTCAATCAGTTAGTCAATTAAAATTATGACGTAAAACACCTCAGCCAATCAAATTTATTGTATGTAGCGTTCCACTTGGAATGGGAAAAACAGTGGAAAAAACAGCGGAAATACCACCTGCTGGAAAACCCAAAATCTTCAGTTGAGTGAAGACCAAGCAAACACTGACATTGAGATAACACTATATTGTATGCGTATTTAGATTCAATTTAGTCTTTCTAACTCATATAAGGGAGGGTGGGGTACGCTCTCCCTCCCTGCTCATATGTGTTAAGCTACTGGGTTGTCTTTTTCGGAGTTGCTTTCTCTTTCATATTGACAGGGGAGACCACATACAAATAACACCAAGTCTGTGATGTGACTACTAGGACCTTTTGTTGGAAATGCTCTTCTGTTTTAGCTGAACCAGGGAGAATGGAAGGCCAAACTAAAGATATTCAACGCACATGACCCTGAATTGTGAATGTATTATAAAACGCAAATAATTTGTTTACATCCCAGAAGTGAATTTTCTCATGATGGCACAATACAACAAATAACTGACCCATCGCAAGACCCCTTGGGTTTAAGTTGCCATGTTACACAAAGATACCAGGTTCAAGTGATATGGTTTCAGGGGTTGAATCCTAGTATCAGCTACAGTAAAACTGCTTTTTGGAGTCTGTCAGCAAATGTTGCAGGGCATATTAGATCAAAAAACAACCATTTTGGATTGATAAAAATCCATTACGGAATCATCAATGGATAGGACAGATTAGTCAAACTTATAAAAAAAGTCAGACAAAATTCTTCTCTGATGACTCTATAGCATCTTGGCAATAAGCCTCTTATATGTTATGTAAGGTATATAATCACCATTGCAAACAGCAATCAAACCAAATGTAAAAAAAAACGCTATCAGTATTGCTATGAAGCTGTGCAAAATATTGATGACAGTGTTTATAGAAAGCTGTTGATAATTTAATCAGGAATGTAATGACTTTTATTGTCAGAACAAGATAAGGTTTCTTGATGACTCCTAAGCTCCTGCTTCATTGCTATCAGATTGTTTTAACTGTTGGCTCAATCACTCATGCTGAGTGTTCTGGAATTTGAGCCCTCTCAAACTCTTGCCTCTCTCCTTCCTAACGGCACCCCTTCATCCTAAGGAAATTTCGTTTGTATAGGTATTTGGCTATCAGCTAGCAGCTGTCTGAATTTTTTTGTGAGACTAAACTGGGAAACTTCTTGCGCTGTCAAGGAAATAATTACAACAACACTGCAATAAAGTGTACAGCAATGATCGATTTATAATGTCCATTCAAAGCCATTCTGCCAAAATAATCACATATCTTGATAACAAACTGTGGAATGCAAGACTGAGTGTCTATTTGCTAAAATTTCCAGTAATAGCCTTGGGGCTCAGGAAAACATTTTGTACAATGGTTTGTTCTAGCAACTCCTTTGGGCAGGTTGTTTTCCTCAGTAAACTGAAATTAGTCATGCTGGGTTTTCAGGCAATATGGGAATTCCTGTACGGAAAAACATAGTTCAGACTCGAAAGTTAAATTTTTATATTTTTGAGCCACCCAACAGATGGTTGAGTGAAGGCTTGGTCTCATGTGGCCGTTATTTTAAAATCTTGATTAAGTCCTGTATCTGATCCTTACGCTCTGTTTAGTAATATCAATTTTTTATTCAAAGCAACTAATTACATCGGTATAATTGGTGGTATGCCGCACACAATAGCCATACAACAGAAATTGCTGGAAAACATTACCAGTAAACAAAAGGAGCTAAAACAAATTGTCAAATATTTCGCAATCCAATTCATGAGGCTAGTTGGTTTATAGATTACAGGTACACTCCATCTCAGATGAATAAATGTTGATCAACGTTTTAAATGCATCTGAAGTGTTGGTATAACATAGAATTTCTGGGTGCAGATAAGAAAAACATAGAGCTTAGCTAATAGTAATTATACTGCATGGCCTCACTTGATCAATTATTGGTTACAATCATTGATATATCATCAATGGGTACAAAAATAAAATTTATATATACACTTGATACAACAAGAGAGGTTGAGTATCAACCTTGTTAGAGAAGTATGATGTGATATGTACACTTTACAATGATGATGGATTCCAAATAGAATCTTTTCTTCACTCCTTGTTTGCAACTGTACTTCCAGCACAAACCTGTAACCTTTACCTTCTAAGTTTATCCTTGGCTTGTTTGGTGTAGATCTTTCGTAGTTCATTTACCATATACATTATGTGTCGGCCTTCTCTTATTCTGCCTAAAAAAGGGCAAAAATTTTAGACTGAAGATAATTCATAACCATAGGTCTCCGAAAGTGAAAAGTAGCGGGTCTCAAGGAAATCCTTGCCCTTATTATGCTTCAGCAACGCTAAGCCTAGAAAGCAACGAATAATGTGTTTCTGGATCTGCAGAAATACCGCTGATCAACAATCTTAAAAAATATTGCAATTGTTAGGCTTTGTTGAGTCGTTACTGCATCACTGAATTGGCACAGGTGATTTGGTTGGCACAGGAGTGTTTAGTGTGTATATTATTACAATACAAGGCAGTCTAGCCCTGTTCACACGGCCACGGGTTTTGTTCAAACGTGTGGCCGTGTGAACAGGGCTAAAGGCAGTCCACTACGGTTTGAAACATACATTTACAACAGTGATGCAAGCAATAATAATTATATCGAAGAAAAAGGTGTTTTATGCATATAATAGGGCATTGATGACTTGGATAAAGATCACCAAAACCTACCTGAACGATGTAGAGGTTCCAGTTTCTTTTTTTCAAATGCAGCAGCTATAGGCAGAACTAATGGTTGACGTAAAAGGTCATAAGTCAGGGGCGCTTGTCTTCTACTATTTACATCGGTATGCAAGGACATGCTCTTTGAACACAGTTGGACCATACTGTTTACTGTTGTAACTCCATCAGCATATTCCAACTGCCTCGAAAAATGGGTGAGAAAGATTTGACGAGTGGCTGTGTGGTATTCCGCAGTCGCCGTGACTACCATGGTATTCGGGCGTAGGATTGAAATGTGAAGACCATACATGTATGGCACTACCTCCCAGGTTGAGGCACCAGGTGGTAGATTGCCTCCTGTCTCAGCATCTTGATTAGGGCTGTCAAGACGTGGAGACTTGTAGGGGTGGTTTATCTGTTGGCCTGGCTCTCTGTCCCCTTGGCAAGCCTGGAGGAGCACAACCTGAAATAAAGATAAAATGGGTAGTCTGGTTTAGAAACGAGTGGCAAATGAGTTTAAATAGTTTAGTCACGCAGATGGCCTAGATCACTTTTCCAGGACATATTTGGTCATGGTTATTATTTTCTGTTTAATAATCGCAAGGAAAAAGGGTATTAGCAGAGGTTCCTTCTATTTTCTAACACCATGATCTAACCAAACAACAGTATGTCACCCTCTATTGATCCCGAAAATTGACGCAAAAGCTGTGAGGATCGTCAATTTTTCAAAACTGAAAACATGGAAAACGTAGCCCTGTTCACACGGCTATGCAAAACAAGGTTGGGCCTAAATCACTCATGTGGTTGGCTTGAAGTTTGGTCAAATATCAAGAGTGTTGGAGCAAAGAGTTACTCTAACTCCAGGTTATTATTGTCTCATTCAAACAAAATATTTTAGTTTATTGAAGTATCTTCTTGCAAACTTTGTGTTAGATATGGTGTACCCTGGAGCAATTAATGGGCGAAGGGTTCCAATACTATTACATAGTCAAGTTCAGTTCACAGTCATTAACTCACAAAAAAGACAATTAGATTGAGAGTAAATGAAAACGCTCTCAACAAACAGACCCTGAGACTGTCGCGTGTAGTACAGATGACTTACAGAGTTATATTGTATGGATTGTTTAATAAAAAATTTCCTTTTGAAGGCAGTACCAACAAAGAAGAAATTTATATCTATGAAGGTGCCTAAGTCGCAAAGAAATGAACCCTTTGACAGTAGTTCACTCATAGTCACACATGGAATTCAAAAAATGCACCCTGTTCAAATATCTTACCACCGGAATAACTTCTTTGAGGGTATATAGCTTATTGAGGATTTTGTTGATCTCTCCAGATTTACCATTCTTGTCATGGATGACCCCTTGGTCGCCGTGTGTCATAATGGAGATAAATATGACAGAACACTCATTCCTCACTTCATGTATGTTTACTTCTAGGTGCTGTAAAAGTTCATCGAATGTCCAGTCGATGAGGGGACCCCTAACAGTAAATCCACAGTTTTGAAACCCCTTTATGATGCAATCCGCTTCCTCCCGAGCCCCGTCTCTCTTTTTAGGTCCAGTCGCTGTTTCCACATCAAATGTGTTATAACAGACAAACGCAAACATCTTAGCCTTCTTTTGTTGTCGGGGTATAAAATAAGACCTGAGGTATGGGTACAGTACCCCAATCGTGTCCTGGTTCCAGCTTTCCTCATAGAGGTAGCTTAGAGCTCCATCGGAAAGAGAAGTCAACACAATCTGAACATCTTCACTCTCATACATCTGGATGATATGTTTTAGTTGTGTGTCATCGCCTGACAGTATTGCTTGTTCAAGCAACTCGTGATTTTCCAGATACGACCCTACTGCTATGTCGTTGAGCAGTATCCTTAGGAGCTTGTAAAGTTTGAATCGTAAAGCAAACTGAATACCGTCTATTTTTTCTTTTTTAAATTCAAATTTCTCCAATATGACGGCTTCACGGTCATCTTCATCCAATTGACTAAGAATTTCTTTGATTTCCTTTGTCAGATTTATTTGAACTGGGGGTTTACTTTTCTTTCCTGCTTTACAGAGAGCATCGCAAAATAGTTTTTTCTGTAATTCAAGGAAGGGTACTTCGTTTGCCTTCGATTTCCCTGATCTTTGCAGGTGCTGTTTAAGTCGCTTAAAACCAGACGGCTTCTTCTTGTCCTACAAACATAACAATCAGTCACAAATCCATTGTCATAGGTCAGTTTCAGGATTGCTGCTATAGCACATGCTTTTTGGCAAGTAGTACAGTGGGAATCAGACACCAAGTTCCATCATATTTTCACCAGTCCAGCAACTTAGTTCAAACCCATGAATGTTTTATAGTTTTGATCATGATAATATAATGCCTGCGCGTGAAACAAACGTAGACCCCTTTCCTGACAGGAAATTCAGTGATGGCGATCGACTCAAAAAACCACTGGAATCACAAATCATCTTGCTTTTTTATTTTCAAGACATGGTGGACAGAAGTGGGGAAGGTCTGGTGCTAGTCATTATCTATGTCACTACATGCCGGATTGTGCCGCATGCAGTTAGTGCCTCAGGGGATTCTGAAGCGTGGGCGGTGTGATATAAGGTGCCTTATGGGCGAGGCTGCAATTGCTCCATCAGTCCATTCTTGTTTGTCGACAGGTCGGAGCACACACCTGAGGGCCAACCAAAACCCAGTAGTCAAGAGACTGTAGTATGATTCCAAGTTACAAGTTACAACCTTCAACACTTGTGCGCACTGAAGAACTGGTGCGCCGACCAACTGAAGCACCTTTTACTGGTACTCTACTTCCACACCGTAGTCATTGTGGGTACCTATATATATTCACTCTCATTGGTTAGGATTAGTTCCCACCACCCTCAGCTAATATATTTTGGTCCCAGATTTAAGAAGGTTGGCAATGGTATTTTAGGAATTCCAGGGAGCACTTTGCTTACCAGGAAGCCAAAACAAATGCTGAAATTGCTTGATACATGAAAGATCACTGATAGTAGTCGATGAGCCCATCTATATTACTCGACAACTTAATCCCAACGAATCCTCACCATGGTTCATGCAGCCAGCCAGACTGTGATTGATGCTCTCGGATTAGCATGCTGCAAGCCATGAGGAGCTTCCCTTGGCTATAGAGAAAATGCTCTAATTGAAATCCACTACAAACTGGAAGCAGGATTTTATGTCCTGCTAAAACAATCTGTTTTATTACTGTTTACAAAGTTTAGCAAAGTACAATTTGATTTACAATACCTTATTATTAGTAGGTTGATTGATTGGGTCAACAATCGCTCTGTAATCCTCTTGCGGGCAATATCCTGCAGCTGTAGCCATTGCTTCATTTACATGTATGGTATGTTGCATATACTTCAATATGAAACGGAAAGCGTATAAAATATCTAGGTCGCCAATGTACAACGTACGACTGTCCAAGAATGAATAGCTGTTTCACAATGAAAGAATTTAGTTTTGAATGAATTGCCTATCAAATTCATAATAGACTGTGACAAATAAACTGCCAGGGATTTTCCAATTACTCATGAATCATGATCATGACTGCGTTGTTGCCACAATACCACAAACAGCTCATAGCAATTAATTGGCCATACAAGACACCCGATTTATATCTTTGCCAATACTTTGCCGTAGATAATCTCATTGTACAATCCAAGAAAGTATAATACTTGACATTGGCACTTTTAATATGACAATCAGTAGTAATGTACTCTTTGGTACAGTATACAGCAGACGCCTAGCTGCTCAAAATCGAATCTAGACGTATTGTGATTGTCTCTGAGCTGAGGCCTGTTTACAAAATCTTATTTTAATACTATACCATCCTTGACTTTGCACTCTGCGAGTATGCAAAATTGGTCAATCTATGAAACAATCTTTTGGTAGATATGACAAATGCTTTGGGGAGGGCGTGGAAACTCGTTGCTAACACCCCCACCTTCAGATTTTTTTACATAGCACCATGTGGTGTAGAGCTCCACAAGTATGATAATAGAAGTAATTGTGTATGATCTGACTTAGATGTTTGTCTAATACGGCCTATTTAGTTGTACAGTGCAAACCCAACAGAATAGGGTACAAGCAGACCAAAGTCCCAGACTGCTGCATAGGGTGACCACCTGTTGAGGGAAGACAGTGGGATGCCGCAACAGCCGCACGCGTCAAAAGTCTGAACCCTTAGACTAACTAATCTTGGGCTGTGAATATATTCATCCACTTAAAATGAGACATAAGACTTTCTCTGTTTTCTTTTCAAAAATATATTGTTCAAAAGAGTAAAAATATTTGGTAAAATGTTTCATTTCAAGAGACCGAATCACGGCCAACAGTCGCAAGTTGAGCAGAATTATAATGCCAGTAACAATAATATATATGGATAAAGCATTATATAGATATATAAATTAGGAGTGATCAAAAAATGAACAATTTTACGGAATGATCATCAAAATGTCTAAAATGTCAAGTCTAAAATGATGATGAGCGCAATAGAGAAACTATGTCTCAACAATGGCCTGATCTGTTACAGAAATCTTCCATTATTATGAAAATAATTATAGTAATTGTAAATGTCATTATGTGGGAATGGATGACTTATGTTGGAAAGATCATTTTTTGAACTTTCACCTCACAAAAATAAATAAACAAACAAGTTGCCGATCACACCACATAATTTACCAAAGAGTTATGCAAGTGTAATTGGTATCCAGGATTCCAGGTATTAAACTGCTAATTATGATAAAAGATTAATAATATGTTAATCTGACTAGAGAATTATTCGGTCCAAGTCCTCAAAAGAATGTAAATAACCATTCTTATATAAATCAATGAGTTGGAAGTTTGAAACTAGAGAAGCCGATGGTTCTACGCTTAACCAACCAATCAGTTTGTTAAAGCTGAGCTGCGCAATCGATATGAATAAATACACTCTGTAGAATGATCGTGGTGCCAAGGGAAGGCAACTCATATTATTATAAGGGTAAGCCTTAGACTTTGAACTGTTGGTTGCGCTTAGAGAAACAAGTAATATCAGTCATACCATCTACTAGAACCTCAAGTGTGACCAACAGTTCCGTCTCTTACTGTGTCACCCTAATGAAAAGTAAAACTTTGTCCATAGCTGATTGACTAGGAAAAACACAATAAAGCAGTCACTAAAAACTTGGCGCTGAAAGTTATAATTCCTGGATTGACTTGAATCCATGGACAAATCTTCGCCTTTTGTAATTTGCCATGTAAAAAGTTGGACACTATTGCTGCATCAGAGATATTACTTCACTCATCTCAAAGCATCTGTGCCAGCATCCTGATTGAACATGCCCTACTCAAAACTCCTCTTAACACCAAAATGTTATCAAAGATGGTCAAAGTGAAGAATATTGCAGAAAACTATGGCGATAAACAAGATACCTCACTAACCATAAAAGACCGAACAAACCATTATAAATAATAGTAGAAGACATTGTGTCGTTGCTAGTTTGTACCGCGCTCACGATTGATCTCTAGGTGGGGGAGGTGTGAGTGCGTCTGGCCTGTTACCGTTGCCGGTCCCAGCCCCGTCATTGCCCCCTCCACCATTGTCCTTGTTGCCTCCATTTTTTACAACCACTGGTACTATGATGCATATCAATATTAACGCCGATTATCGCCACGACCACGCAGATTATGATGATCTTTTTCTGCAAATATAAACAAGACAAGATTGTAACCTCGGAGTATTCAGAAAATAAAAAGAGTGAAAACAAAAAGCAGAACAAGTCAGTATCAGTATCAGTACTTAGAACTGTTGTAAGTACTGATACTGATACTGATCTAATTACTTTGCTCTGCAGTTCCTAAGGGTGGAAAAGCAGGACAAAATATCTATTTTGTGTCAATGAAAGATTTGGTCTCCGTATACAAAGGTGGGGGGAATGTATAGCAATGTCATGAGCAAAATTCGTATAAGGCACGCTATAAAAATAAATCATTGTCATAGTTGGGTGTGGAAGGGTAATTCATACAACTAATTTGTTGTTCACCAAGAATCAGGTTCAGACTCCTAACACATATGCTAACCTTATCCTGTATGAATGTATATATTTGCTGAGGGCAAAACCTTCGACCAGAAAGTAAACCTGATGTTGAAATCCCAAAATCTGTTGACTGAACAGATGGTACTGACCATACCCTATATACCTCTTCACATGGTCACCGAATTTGGCCATCCCTCATAGTTTATTTATAATATGATACCACGAACAGCTATCCAGGCAAATTTTGGGCACCAAAACTAACAAGGCTAGCAAGGGTTTGCAAAATTTAAAGTGACATGGCAGTAGTTAAACTTCTAAACTGTTCCAATTTATGAGCTCCCAAAGATAAAGTGACACATTATTGGTTGCATCCGCCAGCAAGCAGTCAGTCAGTTTTCGATGACAAACCAAATTCAAATTTTATGAGCTTATATATATTATATAAACAATTAAAATCAACAACAGCAATAATGTTATCCTGTAATAGTCTTTGTGGTTCCCTCACAAGAGTGCAGGCGGATTTCTGACTATAAGTTTGCACTTTGGGGGAGCAAACATGCACAACAAGAGGGAATTACAGCAAAGTGCCCAAGGTTAGATTGTGCATTTCAGCAATTAACTGTTATTATTCAATTCACTGCAATATGGTTAATGGTTATCTATTTACATTGTAGCTTTTTCAATATGACTTGTTGCTTTGTTGATATGATCTCTACAATGAATTATCATCAAATCACAGCCATTTCTGTGGAGGATGTTGGAGTTGGAGGATGTGGAGGAATTCTGCTTTTCCTGTTGTCCAACTGAGTTTGCATTTTGGAAAATTTAGGTTGGCAAGTCTGCCTACCTGGTCCGCATTAGCCTTGTCCGCTACAGCCGCATAGTTTAGAAACCTCAACTGCTGAATCTAATAGATTCTTGTATGTTTTACCACATTTATTGACAGTTTTAGGTTCTGATAAAAAAAATGGTTTACAAAGTGCCAGTTAAGACGAATGGAAGAAAAAAACCTTTGACAATAAGAGAGGTCTGATGGCATAATCAAGCATATCATCCACATTCACCTAACCGTTACTTGGCTATGGTTTGGAATTAAGGCTAATAAAAAATGACAAAAGGAACTCACAGGGCACGAGTCGAGTGCACAGAGAGATGATAGCTTCTGACTTGGAGACGAGTAACTGTCAACTAGCAGAGCCTTTGCATTTGAGTGAAAAAGAGAGCCAGACCTCGTAGCAAGTGTAGATGAAGCTAATCAAATGTACTGCTAAGTATATGTGAACGGCTCTGCCGAGTTCACCCCTCCCTCTCTGGGAGCTCAGGGCATTTCACACTGCGCTGCTCTGCAACAATAAATAGTTTGGAATTGTTTGGACCTCAATGGAACACTGGTTTTGGTATCTCATAACATTGAACTCTGTAAGATGCCTTTCTTGATGGAAGGCAGCGTCACTATTGCTGTGCTGCAGAGATAGACTAGTTTTTAGGCGCTTTTCTAGCCAGACATCCCACACGCTGAGGAAACAGTGAGCTGGACACTGGCTTTTAACACTAAAACATGGAATCAAACTTCTGTCCAAGAGCGGTAGAGCCAGACTATGGTCTTGACCTTATCTAAAGTTAATCATTTTTGTATACCATAGTTGAGACAATATACATCCATATTGGTCAAAATATGATTACAAATTTGAACATTTTAGGAATACATGTTCCTGCAGAGATAAGATTGATTCAATTTGTCCGGAATTGGAGTTGCTTCACTTCTAGCACCGACTGACCGGTAGAATGGAGACGACTAGAAATACGGGCAGATTTAAACCTGAACAATTTTATACCCACTTTGTTATTAATAAGAAGTGGCCACATAAAGTCTCTGTGCAACATCCGGTATAACAGCGTGTGTAAACTGCTGGCAAAAGTTGTTGTTATATGTAGGCGTGGGGGAGTTCAATGCAACATATCATTGACTGTAATGGGAGCAGAGTAACAGGTAGTTCATAATCATGAGGTGTGTGCTCAGACTTGGCTGATCCTCATACCTCCCTGGTCATGCAACAAAAATGAGGTTGTTGTTTTGGAATTACTTTGACTTTCATATTAACAGGGGAGACTATATACAAATTATAAGCCATCTGTGAGGTGAGCAATAAAACCTTTTGTTGTGAAATAATGGCATAATAACTTAGAACAAGCTACCTCAATGACCTGAAATGTACATTGTACGAGCTAACAAAATTAATCAGTTTATTACGGCCAAAAATTGGAAGTGATCCAACACCTTTATTCCACTCAATGTCAATCGGCTGATATTGTTATCATTAGACTCCATGAATAAAAATCATCACCCTTCATTTATCAACGATATCAATGACTTATTTATAATCTTTGGTGATATGGACTACAAATCCTTTTTAAGCCAAATGCAACCAAGAAAACAGCTTAGACTGTGGCATGCAATGCCTTAATTGCTTTCAGAAAGTGCAAGAAGAATATTACAGTATGGTGATGAAATTGTTTGACTCCTGGCAAAGCCTTATGCCAAAGCTTTTGTCCTCACATCCATTCAAGGTATTTTTGATGAGTCATGACAGAAGAAACTTGGGACATTGGCGCTTTGGGAATTGCTGGCAACCAAAACAATATTATGTTGCCTTTTTGTAAACCTTTTCAAAGAAACCCAAGTTCCATCTGGTCAATTATGTTTTAACAAAAATTCATAGATCACAGGCTGTCCAGCTGAGAATTAATTGACGAAAACAAGGTGTTGCATTGTGGGTAGTGACCACATTCTAGCTATGCCTATGGCCACATAAATAGCAATGTAGCGATGCTAGATTTCCCCTGTATTATGATTGGGGCTCCCCCCCTCCCCACCCGTATTTTACTGAAGATTGAAGATTGAGTGTTTTAAAGTTGAAGAAAAGATTTAAATGAAAAATCAATAAAAGATTTCCCCATTTCAAGTAGACTGAATTCAGTCAAACAACTTGGAGAAACCATCAGGATCTTTTTGGATCACAGGATCCTGGGTTCGAGCCCCACCAGGTGCATTGTTTGTCTAGAAAAAGGATCACCTTCATCAACTAAATAAGTTGTTGGCTCAGTTTTCGCAGGCATTTAGCACAGCAGTTTTGTATCGAGTCCAGTTGATTTGAAGAATTTATTCTGAAGATTAGAGGTTTAACATTGAAGATTGCTCTATTTTCTCTGAAGAAATTGAAGACAGCATCTTGTGCAGGGAGCCCCATGATTGCAGTAGATCAATTTGCTGAATGTGGTTGACTTGCAGATAATAATTAATTACATTCATCAGACCCAAGACAAACAATTGATAGCATTATCCAGCCAGCGTATATAAAGTGCTTGCTTGCATGTCATTTTGAGAGTTTATTTACAAAAAACTATACAAATAGAAATGAGGTACAAAGCTTTTCTATTGTATGCTGACAACTACAAACAAGATACATTATGGATAATGGCTAGCAAAACATTATAGTCATTATATAATTTACATAGCTTTCCATACGGGTTACTGTTGTCTAATTTACAGTAAAGGCTACATCCGGATCAGTTATCACATATCTAAATTGAGCGTTGAACTAAAATATTATGATTGTGCTTTGATTGCATAGTCACTGTAATACAAGCAAAGATAAAAAAAACGTGCTGAACCGCTAAAAATACAGTAGGACAGTGCAGACTACCCGTATCGCTGATGTTTCCTCCTTCAACACAAAATTGTTATATTTAACAACCCTGTGTATCATCAGCCAGACGTTCAAGCCTTCTATTTACAGTAGGCCTACTTATATTATTTACAATATGGCACCACTGATAAACTTGGTAAATTATATACATGTCTCAGGTGGTGTTATGCGTAAAAGCAAGCCAAACGATGGAACTAAACAATACTGCGATAGTTTACCAGGACAGGAATCTTTTGAAGTGAGAAGTTGCAAACTATCATTTGTTCTGGTAATCGTCAGGTCAGAATTGAGAATTTAAAACATCCAGATTCTTCAATCCCTCATTTTGATTTCCTACCCTTTAGTCGGTCCTTGACCTGACCAGCATATAGTTTGCGGAAATCATTAGCTAGGCCCACCCTTCGCCTAATAGTTTCGATTGTACCTGGAAAAAAACAGAAAAAGCAATTTACTCCACCGCCAGGGCAGGGGTACCAATTACCGCCTAACCATCAAAACCATCTGTATGTGTAAGCCCATAGGAAATTCTCTTATGGACAAGAGGAATAGTCATTATTTCAATTATTTAACTAGTTAATTTTATGTAAAATCTTGACCTGGGAAGTTTACAATCATGAGGTCATGACCCTAATTGTGCTCTGTATATCCAGCCATACAAAACCTAGTTAAAGAACAAGCACCTCCGAATATCCATAACGCTCATGTTATATTGTGTGACTTAGTTTACTAACCTGAATGATGATGATGAGGAGTTAACTTCATTCTGTCATATTCTGCTGCCAGAGGAAGAATGAGTGGCTGTCTCAAAAGGTCGTATGTGAGCGGAGCTTGTCTTCTACTGTCAACATCTGTATCCAATGACATTGTTTTGGAGCACAGCTGGACCATGCTATTAATCGTTTTTACTCCATCTGAACGTTCCATTTGCGAAGCAAAATGGGACAGAAAGATTTTACGTGTTGCTTTGTGATATTCTGCTGTTGCTGTGATGACAATTGTGTTTGGGCGTAGAACAGATATGTGGATGCCATGCATGTAGGGGACGACATCCCAGGTGGAGTTGCCAGGAGGCTGACCGTGAGGTCCGGCATCAGAGGCGGGACTATCGGGCATTGATGACTTGTAGTTAATACTTATGTGTTGTTTTGGCTCACGGAGTCCTTGGCAAGCCTGAATGAGTACGACCTTCAAAATGCAAGGCAAAATCTTGATGGATTGAAATGGACCCATAGACTTCAATGTCAATGAGCGGACCTTAATAAAAAATCAATCAATGTTTTCATGAACCTTGAACAGCTGGACAAAATCATATCTGAGAAGATAGAGCTTATAATTACAACTAAATTCAGTGATCTCAATTAAATTATGGGATTATTTGGATAATTGTAGTGTAGGTGAGCGTCCTGACTGGCCACAAAATCCTGCTGGATTAATTGTGTAAATGGAAAATGGACTACTGTATTTATATATCTATCATAATGTATACACAATGCTTTAGTTAAGCACAGCAATCACTGATATACTATTGCCTGCAAATCTCTGATCGTTAGAGAGGGAATTGATTCACTTAGCTCAGTGCCATCAGAAGGAATTCGGTTCGGCGACCTGAGGTCAATTTCATTATTTAGGGATGGGCACATGTTAAGTTCTCTGTCTAAATTGACTCTCACAATAAGCATAGTCTCGATGTCAATGTGCAATGGCAGAGGTCAACTAATTGAACGAACAAAGAGCAAGACATCGGAAACCTGTTCCATGTCATATGACCCTTACCACTGGCAGGAAATCTTTGAGAAGATACGTGATATTGAGAATCTTGTTAATCTCTCCAACTTTACTCTCTTTATCGTAGATGACTCCTTGATCTCCGTGTGTCATTATACATATGAACACAACAGAGCAGTCGTTTTTTACTTCACTGGTGAGGTTTTTGAGATGTTGCAGAAGTTCATCAAACGTCCAATCAATGAGTGGGCCTCTGACGGTAATGCCGCAGTTCTGAAATCCCTTCATGATACGGTCTGCTTCCTCTTTGGCACCATATCTTGTTTTCTGCCCAGTTGACGTTTCTACGTCAAACTTGTTATAGCACACAAATGCGTACATCTTTGTCTTGTTTTGTTGTCTTGGAATGAAGTAAGAGCTTGTGTAAGGATAAAGTGCTTCAATAGTTTCTTGATTCCAACTTTCTTCGTACAGGGTACTAAGAGCTCTATCGGAGATGGATGGCAGTACAATCTGTACACATTCATACTCGTAGGTCTGTATAATGTGTTTCAATTGTATATCATCCTTTGACATTATTGCATGTTCAAGTAACTGATGACTTTGAAGGTAAGGTACAACTCTAACTTTGTTGAGTAATACTTTCAATAATTTGTACAGTCCTAAACGCAAAGAAAACTGAATACCATCCACATCTAGAGTCACCTTTTCTCTTTTGTACTCGAACTTTTCCAAGATGACTGCTTCACGATCATCTTCATCCAGCTGATCCAGAATCACATTTATTTCTTTTGTGCAGCTGATTTGTGCAGACTTCTTCTTCCCAGCCTTGTGAAGAACATCTCTAAATAACTTGTTTTGTTTTTCAAATACGGAAAGTTTCTCTGATTTTGATTTGCCAGATTTAGGAAGCAGTCCTCTCAAACCAGAACGCTTCTTTTTCACCTGCAACATAAATATATAGATATTAACATGTGACATAACAACTACTGCAAGTGCGAGTGTAATTACCCTCCCAGCGTCCCCAAAACTCAATCATCAACGGAGCCCATTCATGTGAAGGGAGTTGACTGCTTAGCAATGCGGCATTAATACGACTAGATCAGAGAGTACCACACCTGAGTTGTTGTGTCAGTTTCTTGGTAGTTTATAGGATCCACAATAGCTCTATAGTCCTCATCTGGGTAATATGCAGCCATAGCCATAGCCGGTGGGCTACCCAAGAAATGTGCAGCCGATAGGGATGAGTAACCCTGCTGATCTTAGTGTGGATATGAGGCATTTACTCACACACAGCGCTGTTTGAAGAATGAGCTCCTATAGGCCAGCAGCGGCTATACATAAAAGGCTCTAAAAATAACATCTGCGTAAGTGTCTTGAACAGAGAAAATTGAAGACTGTATCTGGTGTAGTTTTTTTTGGCCGTTCTGATGACGCATATGTACCATTTCACAAATGGGGCAAAAAGGGGCGAATCCAAGTAAGAAACACGGAAAAGGGGGTTAAAAGGGCGTTTTTTGCAATTTAACTTCTCTTGGCAAAGTTCATAGAATGAAGCAGTGTCATTGAATTTTTTTATCAATATCATGCATATCTTGAGTAGTTTTTGGGAAAATATCATACAGCTAAACCCAATGGTTGACGTTTTACAGACAAATTGTAGTCACCCCTCGAACACAGTTGCGACATAATAATAGGTTTTGTGCAAGCGTGCAAGAATAACAGTGATAAATGTACTTCTCATGTCATTTTTCATGATTTGTTTATAAAAAGGCCCCATCATAAAGTATCTGGTAGCAGTGTAATAAAAAATTGAGAATATATGAGAAAGGGGTGGATCCAGTTGGGATGTGAAAAACAGGTAAACGTTTAAAAAGCTTTATTCTGGTAAAACGTGTAATCCGATTATGTATTTTGAATTTAATAGCTATTTTAAAGAGCACATAAGTATCACTGCTAAAACAAAACAAGGAAAGGATGCAAATTCATACTAGTTTAAAGGTCAAGGTCTTCATCATCGGTAATTTGGTCATGCTCATCTTGCTGAGTGTCGTCCCTGCCATTGTCGCATTGAAGGTATCCACACAATTGCGTACAATGCAAACCGGCCTTCAAACATGAGCATCCACCGCTTTTGTCTGGGGTAGTTTTTTATGGCCGTTCTGATGGCGCATATGTACTCCTTTACAAATGGGGCAAAAGGGGGCGGATCCAAGTAACAAACGTGGAAAAGGGGGTATATAGAGCGTTTTTTACCATTTAACTTCTTTCGGCAAAGATCATAGAATGAATTGGCGTCATTGATTTTTTTTTATCAATATCATGCATATCTTGAGTGGTTTTTGAGAAAATATCATACTGCTAAATCCATCTATTGACGTTTTACAGACAGATTGTAGACACCCCTCAAACACAGTTGTGGCATAAAAATAGGTTTTGCGCAACCTTTCCAGAATAACAGCGATAAACGAATTTCATATGTGATTTTCATTATCTTTTTATAAGAAGACCCTATTATAAAATAACTTGTAGCAGTCTAATTATAAATTGGGAATATATGGGGACAGGGTGGATCCAGTTAAGATGTGAAAAACTGTTAAGATGCGAAAAACAGGTTGAGTCCAGAAACTTCTTGCCAATGTGTGATCAAAAAATTGCATTTAATAATAATTATCTCTCTGGGGTTACATAGAATTGAGTGAAACTAGACCCGAATTTCGCTGCGAATCCAATTATGTAAAGTTCATAACTCTCCGAGTGCATATTCTTTCTACAGAGGCTAAGAAAAGACAAAAAAGTTGCAAAATTTCGTTTTTTAATGAGCATTCTGTATGTGTATTATCCACCAAGGCACAAACAGATCCTCTTTATTGACTTATTGAGAGGTGCAATACAAGTACACATCAGTATAAACAAAGATATATCCACAATGTGACCAGTGTCAGCGTGAAGGAAAGCAAAGAAAGACGAACTAATGTGCTTATCAAATGCATCGAAAACCTGTATTGATATAATACATTCTTTATCAAGGTAAAAATCCAGTCAATGACTAATTGGAAGGTGAGATATATGTACAAACATATATAAAATTGTTACATAAAAATACAATAAGTGAATACCAACAATAATATGACCTGGGTAAACAAGAAGGAAAGCAAAAAAAAGGAGTATTTCCTACTGTGAAAACCAGTATTGATAAATACATTCAAGGTACAAATCCTCTTCATTGACCAATTGGAAAGTAGATATTGGTACAAGCCTGTATCAAATGAATATATACAGCAGTAAAACACATACCTGCAATGTGACCTATGTCAACGTGTGGGCATGCAACAAAGGACATCAAGAATATAAAATTCATGTGAAAACATGCTTTGACACAAATGCATGCAGAATATTTTTGTACTTGGTCATCTTGTTCAATTTGGTGCTTCTTAGTCTTGGACTTTGGCAATGATCTATGATTGGAATAGTTATTTTAAGCCTTTTTGCGTGGTTCTTCCTCCTTTGCTGTATCACTGAAAGAATGATGAAACTCAAGATTTAGGAGCGGAAATATAATCGCATAACTGGATCTCAACTCAAGTTAACAGCAGGAGGTAGAACAACCTTTGAACAAAAAATGATTCTATCTCACATCACATTTAGCAGCTAAGTTAAAAAGCTTGCAAAACAAATCTGTTGGAGGAATATGTTATTCGTATTACAAGCAAGTAGATATATAAACACGGGGGGGGAGGAAGGGGGGTTATGGCTTTCTTGTAATGGATGTCAACTGCTTAGACCTATGACATCACCCTACACATATTTTACAAGCAGACTCTTCTTTAAATAAAACATAGATGCTGACATAGATATAACACTACAGAAATAACCTATAGTTACCCTAGAGGAGTAATATTTGGCTTAGTTTAGCTAGTTTATGGGTGACTTAATGTTAGCTAGCACTAGCTTTTGGCAAGCTGAGGTGAGAGTCTAAATGAAGTAAGGCTTGAATGTCACCTCTGTCTTAGGAGTGTGTGAAATGGTGAACATCTCCTCCAGAAAACTATTTACTCCTCTAGAGTTTTCAAGGTTTTGAACTATCCTTCACCTTTCATAAGTCTTCCTGGAATAGGATTTGATGGTAGTGTGCTTCTCTTGCCACATCATCAGAGATTTCAAATATATAATAGTAAGCTCTCTATTTCATTAGCTTGAGCCGCTTGGTACAAGCCAGCTGAAAAAAAAAGAATCGAGCATCTGTAATTCATAAACACTGAACAGTAAAGAGTAACCAAGCTGTCGCCTTGTTTCCTTTGTCATCATCACTACTAGATGTATCTTCATTCTAAATACATAAATGATAGTTTGATAACACTGCTATCACAACACATTAACACTACTAATAATGCTAACAGAAGTGTTACGCCTTGCTAGTAGTAACAGCAATCCAGTCCCACTAGCATTAAAAGGCTGATGAGTAACTGGCATGCTTTAAATGTAGTGATTTGGACCACAGTCCTTCTGTAGTTGGTGCAAGTCCAGTGGTCGAGTGCCCCAGTGGTCGAGGCCTTTTCTCTCTTAGGCCTTGACCACTGGGGCACTCGACCACTGGACTTGCACCAACTACAGAAGGCCTGTAATAGCGAAGTTACTCCTTGCTGAAAGTAAGGTCAACAATTCCATAGACCTATTTTTTTACATAAACCCAATCCTTTCAAATTATTGATTTTCTAATAATATTGATAACCTACCATCATATTGAAACACCTGGGATGAGGATAGGCTACTAGTACTAGGAGAGACACTAGTATGTTCATGAAATAAACAAATAAATGTACTTGTTTGTAGTAAACAAAAACATTGAAACCTGAAAGTGAAGTAAACTATCACAATCATTCATGTTAACACTCACATTCTTCCTGGTGTGGGCTTTCTGTGCAGCTACTAGTTTTGTTATGCAAATCTCAGATAGCAGATTTTGTGAGCATAGATAGAAAGAATGTTCATTTCTATTGTCATCATTCTCCATTCTATCACAATATATCCCATGATCATATCAATTAACTGAGGTTTAGTTCATTGATCATATGCATTATGATGGTAGCTTATCTCTCTGATCCAGAGTAATTCAGTAGCTTCCTGCTGCTCAGGCTGTTTGTCTAGCAAAACCCAACCCTCAGCTTTGCTCAGAGCATTGTCCAGTTGCTGTTGTGACAATTTAATCAGTGGATTTTATCATATCCTCTGTGTTGTGGGAATTGATGCAGCAAGCCTCATGGTTGGCGGCCATCTTTTATAAACAAAAATGCTCTGCACTGTCATTGGCTAATCTTCAAAATTATCCATTTTGATTGGCTAAATGTTGCCAAGTAACTTTTGCCAAGTAACTTCTGCAGAAATATTGTAGAATCTGCATCAGAAAATAATTTTAGCAAAACATTATTTATTGCCCCACTTATGGAATAGTACCACTTCAAAAATCCAGACAATAATAAATATCATTTGATTATTTGCTATTAATTTTCTCTGTTCATCATCCTTACACACAATGAAACAATAGTGAGGTGCTGCTGCTGGCCTACTACTAACCTACTTCAAAGATTATAAATAATCATTGCCTACTTAGTGCAAAAATGTGTTGACAAGGGAATCAAGTTTCATAATCACTGAACAAATAAATTTTAGGACAGCCAATGAAATTTATTGCCTGGGATTTTCCACTTATGCTAATAAATTGGAGTGTGGAAAACTGGAAAACTGGAAAACTGGAAAACTGGAAAACCCTTATTTGTTTACTGCAAAATTATCTCACAAAAGTGGCAATTTTTACCAAGTTTTACAAGCACAGAGTTTACAAGTGGCAATTTTTACCAAGTTTACAAGCACAGAGTTTACAAGTGGCAATTTTTACCAAGTTTACAAGCACAGAGTTCACAAGTGGCAATTTTTACCATGTTTACAAGCACAGAGTTTACAAGTGGCAATTTTTACCAAGCACAGAGTGAACACTTGTTTCACCTAATTGCAAGTTATCAGTGGAATCTAAACATGCATGAGGCTGTGTTAGGCAATTTATCATAGATAGTGCAACTGCCCAAGCACTGATCTGCTGCTACAGAAAAAGTAGTAATCCCTTACTGACACACATTCACCATGTTTCCATGTGAGGTCGGCCTAGATCGAGCTGAGTTGTCACCTCTTGGCTCAATCTCGAAATTTGCAGTCATTCCCATGGTAGAGCTGAGAAAAAAAAACATCAAAAAAATCTGCCGCTGCCTGGGTTTGAACCCCGGCCTCCCGCACCAGAGTCTTTGATGAGGCAGTTCCATAGCTCGAAGCTAAGGCTAATTAGCTTCAGTTCGACCTCAAAACTACCATGGAAATGCAGTGATAGTGACCCCTTGGGATCGGAACACTGAACCCACTAATCACCAGCAAGGCCGGGCCAGGGTGGAACGCAGCACTAAATGCTGGCACTGGCACTTACAAAACTCACTTTCCTTTCCATCACATATAAGGGTTTAATGGCCTGAATGCAGGCCTCCAACACCCACTGAATACTCGAGTAATTGCATGATAAATAATACTGTATGAAAGCTCAAAGTGCATGGAGAGATTTGTTGTACTGTTTTTTTTTAAATCATCATAGCTGATAATTCAATCCCGACAAATCCTCAACAGTAGTACAACCAGCCAGCCAGACTGTGATTAACGCTCAGATCTCGTTTTTAGCCATGCATAATCATAATTATATACCTCAGTACTAGGCAAAGTGTCTTGATGGATTGGTCGATTGGGTCAACAATCGCTCTGTAGTTCTCTTGTGAGTAATACATATGCCTATACCCTGCAGCCATTGCAGCGATATTTTTAAGTGGAAACTGAAAGCGGCTAACAAGAATCACGTCTCAGTCGCAGTCACAGTCCCTGGTCACGGCTTACAGCTTTTGTTGATTGAATGCCAAACAACGGCTTCCTCGGTTTATGTGATGAAATTATTTTTTATTGGACCACCAGTAGTATAAATTCATAGAACTGCCAAAGGTTTTCCAATGACTGCCCCTGAAATACCTATGCCTATGGCTTTGAGGTGACAATACCATCAAAAATTCATTCAGCCATACCTATCTAATAGAGTAATAATGAAAGAAACTTATCAGCATATGATGTTTTAAACTACTTGTCAGTCAGAATGACAAAAAACAGTATTATGACAGGTGCAAATGACACGAAAAAGTGACAGATAAAACTTGAATATTTTGCAGCAGTCGCTGACTTGCTCAAATACATCTTTGGTGAGCGGCAATCACACATTCCATTGCACAAACAGCTATGTGGCTGTACAAAGTAACCCTTCACATCTAGAGACATGTCAGGCTGCGATGCTGCAAGAAGCTACTAGCTACTACAGTAGTAAGACTGCAGCTGAGGTAACTACTATTAGGTACTTATACTATGTAGGATGTGGTTTAAATGCTATATACTTTGCTTGTAACCCTCCAGACAAGATCAAACCGGACGCAGGCAAACGGATCAAACTTGATCTTGTTCAGGCTTATAGACGATGAGTCCTGTCAATATCATACCTGTGGTGCACAAATACACAGGTATGATATTGGATGTAGTATTTTTGATCGGAGGATGCACAAAGTTCTCTGTATTAGTTCTATCGTTAGTGTAAATTGGTCCACCTCATTGAATCATACAAACCCCACAGAATAGTGTCCAAGCAGACTAGTACATGGACTATGGAGTGACCACCTGTTGAGGGTTGACAGTTGGACACTTAGACTACAGATGAGACACTAACTTGAGGCTGTGAATATATTCTTACACTTAAAAAGAGACATAAGACTTTCTCTGTTTTCTTTTCAAAAATATATTGTTCGAAAGAGTAAAAACTGATAACAAATATTTGGTAAAATGTTTCATTTCAAGAGACCGAATCACGGCCAACAGTCGCAAGTTGAGCAGAATTATAATGCCAGTAACAATAATATATATTAATAAAACATTATATATGTTTATATATATAAATTAGGAATGATCAAAAAATGAACAATTTTACGGAATGATCATCAAAATGTCTAAAATGTCAAGTCTAAAATGATGGTTAGCCCAATAGAGAAACTATGTCTCAACAATGGCCTGATCTGGTACAGAAATATTCCATTATTATGAAAATAATTATAGTAATTGTAAATGTCATTATGTGGGAATGGATGACTTATGTTGGAAAGATCATTTTTTGAACTTTCACCTCACAAAAATAAATAAACAAACAAGTTGCCGATCACACCACATAATTTACCAACGAGTTATGCAAGTTTAATTGGTATCCAGGATTCAAGGTATTAAACTGCTAATTATGATAAAAGATTAATATATTAATCTGACTAGAGAATTATTCGGTCCAAGTCCTCAAAAGAATGTAAATAACCATTCTTATATAAATCAATGAGTTGGAAGTTTGAAACTAGAGAAGCCGATGGTTCTACGCTTAACCAACCAATCAGTTTGTTAAACCTGAGCTGCGCAATCGATATGAATAAATACACTCTGTAGAATGATCGTGGTGCCAAGGGAAGGCAACTCATATTATTATAAGGGTAAGCCTTAGACTTTGAACTGTTGGTTGCGCTTAGAGAAACAAGTAATATCAGTCATACCATCTACTAGAACCTCAAGTGTGACCAACAGTTCCGTCTCTTACTGTGTCACCCTAATGAAAAGTAAAACTTTGTCCTTAGCTGATTGCCTAGGAAAAGACGCATGAGAGCAGACACTAAAAACTTGGCGCTGAAAGTAATAATTCCTGGATTGACTTGAATCCATGGACAAATCTTCACTTTTTTGTAATTTGCCATGTAAAAAGTTGGACACTATTGCTGCATCAGAGATATTACTTCACTCATCTCAAAGCATCTGTGCCAGCATCCTGATTGAACATGCCCTTCTCGAAACTCCTCTCAACACCAAAATGTTATCAAAGATGGTCAAAGTGAAGAATACTGCAGAAAACTATGGCGATAAACAAGATATCTCACTCACCATAAAAGACCAAAAAAACATTATAAATAATAGTAGAAGACATTGTGACGTTGCTAGTTTGTACCGCGCTCACGATTGATCTCTAGGTGGGGGAGGTGTGAGTGCGTCTGGCCTGTTACCGTTGCCGGTCCCAGCCCCGTCATTGCCCCCTCCACCATTGTCCTTGTTGCCTCCATTTTTTACAACCACTGGTACTATGATGCATATCAATATTATCACGATTATTGCCACGACCACGCAGATAATGATGATCTTTTTCTGCAAATATAAACAAGACAAGATTGTAACCTCGGAGTATTCATAAAATAAAAAGAGTGAAAACAAAAAGCAGAACAAGTCGGACAGTTGTAAGTACTGATACTGATACTGATTTAATTACTTTGCACTGCAGTTCCTAAGGGTGGAAAAGCAGGACAAAATATCTATTTTGTGTCAATGAAAGGTTTGGTCTCCATATACAAAGGTGGGGGGAATGTATAGCAATGTCAAAATTGAGCAAAATTCTTATAAGGCACGCCATAAAAATAAATCATTGTCATAGTTGGGTGCGGAAGGGTAATTCATACAACTAATTTGTTGTTCACCAAGAATCAGGTTCAGACTCCTAACACATATGCTAACCGTATCCTGTATGAATGTATATATTTGCTGAGGGCAAAACCTTCGACCAGAAAGTAAACCTGATGTTGAAATCCCAAAATCTGTTGACTGAACAGATGGTACTGACCATACCCTATATACCTCTTCACATGGTCACCGATTTTGGCCATCCCTCATAGTTTATTTATAATATGATACCACGAACAGCTATCCAGGCAGATTTTGGGCACCAAAACGAACAAGGCTAGCAAGGGTTTGGAAAATTTAAAGTGACATGGCAGTAGTTAAACTTCTAAACTGTTCCAATTTATGAGCTCCCAAAGATAAAGTGACACATTATTGGTTGCATCCGCCAGCAAGCAGCCAGTCAGTTTTCGATGACAAACCAAATTCAAATTTTATGAGCTTATATATATTATATAAACAATTAAAATCAACAACAGTCAACAGCAATAATGTTATCCTGTAATAGTCTTCGTGGCTCCCTCACAAGAGTGCAGGCGGATTTCTGACTATAAGTTTGCGCTTTGGGGGAGCAAACATGCACAACAAGAGCGGAATTACAGCAAAGTGCCCAAGGTTAGATTGTGCATTTCAGCAATAAACTGTTATTATTCAATTCACTGCAATATGGTTAATGGTTATCTATTTACATTGTAGCTTTTTCAATATGACTTGTTGGTTTGTTGTGATGGTCTCTACAATGAATTATCATCAAATCACAGCCATTTCTGTGGAGGATATTGGAGTTGGAGGATGTGGAGGAGTTTTGCTTTTCCTGTTGTCCAACTGAGTTTGCATTTTGGAAAATTTAGGTTGGCAAGTCTGCCTACCTTGTCCGCATTAGCCTTGTCCGCTACAGCCGCATAGTTTAGAAACCTCAACTGCTGAATCTAATAGATTCTTGTATGTTTTACCACATTTATTGACAGTTTTAGGTTTTGATAAAAAAAATGGTTTACAAAGTGTCAGTTAAGACGAATGGAAGAAAAAAACCTTTGACAATAAGAGAGGTTTGATGGCATAATCAAACATATCATCCACATTCACCTAACCATTACTTGGCTATGGTTTGGAATTAAGGCTAATAAAAAATGACAAAAGGAACTCACAGGGCACGAGTCGAGTGCACAGAGAGATGATAGCTTCTGACTTGAGGAGACGGGTAACTGTCAACTAGCAGAGCCTTTGCATTTAAGTGAAAAAGAGAGCCAGACCTCGTAGCAAGTGTAGATGAAGCTAATCAAATGTACTGCTAAGTATATGTGAACGGCTCTGCCGAGTTCACCCCTCCCTCTCTGAGAGCTCAGGGCATTTCACACTGCGCTGCTCTGCAACAATAAATAGTTTGGAATTGTTTGGACCTCAATGGAACACTGGTTTTGGTATCTCATAACATTGAACTCTGTAAGATGCCTTTCTTGATGGAAGGCAGCGTCACTATTGCTGTGCTGCAGAGATAGACTAGTTTTTAGGCGCTTTTCTAGCCAGACATCCCACACGCTGAGGAAACAGTGAGCTGGACACTGGCTTTTAACACTAAAACATGGAATCAAACTTCTGTAGAGCCAGACTATGGTCTTGACCTTATCTAGAGTTAATCATTTTTGTATACCATAGTTGAGACAATATACATCCATATTGGTCAAAATATGATTACAAATTTGAACATTTTAGGAATACATGTTCCTGCAGAGATAAGATTGATTCAATTTGTCCGGAATTGGAGTTGCTTCACTTCTAGCACCGACTGACCGGTAGAATGGAGACGACTAGAAATACGGGCAGATTTAAACCTGAACAATTTTATACCCACTTTGTTATTAATAAGAAGTGGCCACATAAAGTCTCTGTGCAACATCCGGTATAACAGCGTGTGTAAACTGCTGGCAAAAGTTGTTGTTATATGTAGGCGTGGGGGAGTTCAATGCAACATATCATTGACTGTAATGGGAGCAGAGTAACAGGTAGTTCATAATCATGAGGTGTGTGCTCAGACTTGGCTGATCCTCATACCTCCCTGGTCATGCAACAAAAATGAGGTTGTTGTTTTGGAATTACTTTCCCTTTCATATTAACAGGGGAGACTATATACAAATTATAAGCCATCTGTGAGGTGATAAAACCTTTTGTTGTGAAATAATGGCATAATAACTTAGAACAAGCTACCTCAATGACCTGACATGTACATTGTACGAGCTAACAAAATTCATCAGTTTATTACGGCCAAAAATTGGAAGTGATCCAACACCTTTATTCCACTCAATGTCAATCGGCTGATATTGTTATCATTAGACTCCATGAATAAATTCATCACCCTTCATTTATCAACGATATCAAGGACTTATTTCTAATCTTTGGTGACATGGACTACAAATCCTTTTTAAGCCAAACACAATTAAGAAAACAGCTTAGACTGTGGCATGCAATGCCTTAATTGCTTTCAGAAAGTGCAAGAAGAATATTACAGTATGGTGATGAAATTGTTTGACTCCTGGCAAAGCCTTATGCCAAAGCTTTTTTCCTCACATCCATTCAATTTCAAGGTATTTTTGATGAGTCATGACAGAAGAAACTTGGGACATTGGCGCTTTGGAAATTGCTGGCAACCAAAACAATATTATGTTGCCTTTTTGTAAACCTTTTCAAAGAAACCCAAATTCCATCTGGTCAATTATGTTTTAACAAAAATTCATAGATCACAGGCTGTCCAGCTGAGAATTAATTGTCCAAAACAATGTGTTGCATTGTGGGTAGTGACCACATTCTAGCTATTTCTATAGCCACATAAATAGCAATGTAGCGATGCTAGATTTCCCCTGTATTATGATTGGGGCTCCCCCCCTCCCCACCCGTATTTTACTGAAGATTGAAGATTGAGTGTTTTAAAGTTGAAGAAAAGATTTAAATGAAAAATCAATAAAAGATTTCCCCATTTCAAGTAGACTGAATTCAGTCAAACAACTTGGAGAAACCATCAGGATCTTTTTGGATCACAGGATCCTGGGTTCGAGCCCCACCAGGTGCATTGTTTGTCTAGAAAAAGGATCACCTTCATCAACTAAATAAGTTGTTGGCTCAGTTTTCGCAGGCATTTAGCACAGCAGTTTTGTATCGAGTCCAGTTGATTTGAAGAATTTATTCTGAAGATTAGAGGTTTAACATTGAAGATTGCTCTATTTTCTCTGAAGAAATTGAAGACAGCATCTTGTGCAGGGAGCCCCATGATTGCAGTAGATCAATTTGCTGAATGTGGTTGACTTGCAGATAATAATTAATTACATTCATCAGACCCAATACAAACAATTGATAGCATTATCCAGTCAGCGTATATAAAGTGCTTGCTTGCATGTCATTTTGAGAGAGTTTATTTACAAAAAACTATACAAGTACAAAGCTATTCTATTGTATGTTGGCAACTACAAACAAAATACATTATGAATAATGGCTAGTAAAGCATTATAGTCATTATAGAATTTACATAGCTTTCCATACAGGTTACTGTTGTCTAATTTACAGTAAAGGCTACATCCGGATCAGTTATCACATATCTAAATTGAGCGTTGAACTAAAATATTATGATTGTGCTTAGCAAAGCAAAGATAAAAAAACGTGCTGAACCGCTAAAAATACAGTAGGACAGTGCAGACTACCCGTATCGCTGATGTTTCCTCCTTCAACTCAAAATTGTTATATTTAACAACCCTGTGTATCATCAGCCAGACGTTCAAGCCTTCTATTTACAGTAGGCCTACTTATATTATTTACAATATGGCGCCACTGATGAACTTGGTAAATTATATACATGTCTCAGGTGGTGTTATGCGTAAAAGCAAGCCAAACGATGGAACTAAACAATACTGCGATAGTTTACCAGGACAGGAATCTTTTGAAGTGAGAAGTTGCAAACTATCATTTGTTCTGGTAATCGTCAGGTCAGAATTGAGAATTTAAAACATCCAGATTCTTCAATCCCTCATTTTGATTTCCTAACCTTTAGTCGGTCCTTGACCTGACCAGCATATAGTTTGCGGAAATCATTAGCTAGGCCCACCCTTCGCCTAATAGTTTCGATTGTACCTGGAAAAAAACAGAAAAAGCAATTTACTCCACCGCCAGGGCAGGGGTACCAATTACCGCCTAACCATCAAAACCATCTGTCTGTGTAAGCTCATAGGAAACTCTCTTATGGACAAGAGGAATAGAAATTGTTTTAATTATTTAACTAGTTAATTTTATGTAAAATCTTGACCTGGGAAGTTTACAATCATGAGGTCATGACCCTAATTGTGCTCTGTATATCCAGCTATACAAAACCTAGTTAAAGAACAAGCACCTCCGAATATCCATAACGCTCAAGTTATATTGTGTGACTTAGTTTACTAACCTGAATGATGATGATGAGGAGTTAACTTCATTCTGTCATATGCTGCTGCAAGAGGAAGAATGAGTGGCTGTCTCAAAAGGTCGTATGTAAGCGGAGCTTGTCTTCTACTGTCAACATCTGTATCCAATGACATTGTTTTGGAGCACAGCTGGACCATGCTATTAATCGTTTTTACTCCATCTGAACGTTCCATTTGCGAAGCAAAATGGGACAGAAAGATTTTACGTGTTGCTTTGTGATATTCTGCTGTTGCTGTGATGACAATTGTGTTTGGGCGTAGAACAGATATGTGGATTCCATGCATGTAGGGGACGACATCCCAGGTGGAGTTGCCAGGAGGCTGACCGTGAGGTCCAGCATCAGAGTCGGGACAATCGGGCATTGATGACTTGTAGTTAATACTTATGTGTTGTTTTGGCTCACGGAGTCCTTGGCAAGCCTGAATGAGTACGACCTTCAAAATGCAAGGCAAAATCTTGATGGATTGAAATGGACCCATAGACTTCAATGTCAATGAGCGGACCTTAACAAAAACTCAATCAATGTTTTCATGAACCTTGAACAGCTGGACAATATCATATCTGATAAGATAGAGCTTATAATTACAACTAAATTCAGTGATCTCGATTAAATTATGGGATTATTTGGATAATTGTAGTGTAGGTGAGCGTCCTGACTGGCCACAAAATCCTGCTGGATTAATTGTGTAAATGGAAAATGGACTACTGTATTTATATATCTATCATAATGTATACACAATGCTTTAGTTAAGCACAGCAATCACTGATATACTATTGCCTGCAAATCTCTGATCGTTAGAGAGGGAATTGATTCACTTAGCTCAGTGCCATCAGAAGGAATTCGGTTCGGCGACCTGAGGTCAATTTCATTATTTAGGGATGGGCACATGTTAAGTTCTTTGTCTAAATTGACTCGCACAATAAGCATAGTCTCGATGTCAATGTGCAATGGCAGAGGTCAACTAATTGAACGAACAAAGAGCAAGACATCGGAAACCTGTTCCATGTCATATGACCCTTACCACTGGCAGGAAATCTTTGAGAAGATACGTGATATTGAGAATCTTGTTAATCTCTCCAACTTTACTCTCTTTATCGTAGATGACTCCTTGATCTCCGTGTGTCATTATACATATGAACACAACAGAGCAGTCGTTTTTTACTTCACTGATGAGGTTTTCGAGATGTTGCAGAAGTCCATCAAACGTCCAATCAATGAGTGGGCCTCTGACGGTAATGCCGCAGTTCTGAAATCCCTTTATGATACGGTCTGCTTCCTCTTTGGCACCATATCTTGTTTTCTGCCCAGTTGACGTTTCTACATCAAACGTGTTATAGCACACAAATGCGTACATCTTTGTCTTGTTTTGTTGTCTTGGAATGAGGTAAGAGCTTGTGTAAGGATAAAGTGCTTCAATAGTTTCTTGATTCCAACTTTCTTCGTACAGGGTACTAAGAGCTCTATCGGAGATGGATGGCAGTACAATATGTACACCTTCATACTCGTGGGTCTGTATAATGTGTTTCAATTGCATATCATCCTTTGACATCATTGCATGTTCAAGTAACTGATGAGTTTGAAGGTAAGGTACAACTCTAACTTTGTTGAGTAATACTTTCAATAATTTGTACAGTCCTAAACGCAAAGAAAACTGAATACCATCCACATCTAGAGTCACCTTTTCCCTTTTGTACTCGAACTTTTCCAAGATGACTGCTTCACGATCATCTTCATCCAGCTGATCCAAAATCACATTTATTTCTTTTGTGCAGCTGATTTGTGCAGACTTCTTCTTCCCAGCCTTGTGAAGAACATCTCTAAATAACTTTTTTTGTTTTTCAAATACGGAAAGTTTCTCTGATTTTGATTTGCCAGATTTATGAAGCAGTCCTCTCAAACCAGAACGCTTCTTTTTCACCTGCAACATAAATATATAGATATTAACATGTGACATAACAACTACTGCAAGTGCAAGTGTAATTACCCTCCCAGCGTCCTCAAAACTCAATCATCAACGGAGCCCATTCATGTGAAGGGAGTTGACTGCTTAGCAATGCGACATTAATACGACTAGATCAGAGAGTACCACACCTGAGTTGTTGTGTCAGTTTCTTGGTAGTTTATAGGATCCACAATAGCTCTATAGTCCTCATCTGGGTAATATGCAGCCATAGCCATAGCCGGTGGGCTACCCAAGAAATGTGCAGCTGATAGGGATGAGTAACCCTGCTGATCTTAGTGTGGATATGAGGCATTTACTCACACCAGGGAGAATTCTCCCTGCTCACACACAGCGCTGTTTCAAGAATGAGCTCCTGCTAACCTACTTAGTTCCAAAAAATGTGTTGACAAAGGAACCAAGTTTATCATAATCACTAAACCAATAAATTTTATGACAGGTAAATTCCCGCCCTTGGTATCTAGATACCAAGGGCGGGGAATTTACCTGTCATAAAATCGCTCCGTTGATGATTGATTCCAACTGAATCCAACTTGAATTCAGTTGGATTTCCCCATGAAAATGATTATGATTAATGATTATTTAATATAGATACCAAGGGCGCGAATTTACCTAATACCAGAGACTATAGATCTATAGATCTATAGTCTCTGCTAATACTACAAACCACCTAACTGGAAAACCCTTATTTGTTTACTGCAGAACTATCACACAAGTGGCAATTTTTACCTAGCACAGAGTGAACACTTGTTTCACCTAATTGCAAGTTATCAGTGGAATCTAAACAACATGAGGCTGTGTTTGGCAATTTATCATAGATAGTGCAACTGCCCAAGCACTGATCTGCTGCTACAGAAAAAGTAGTAATCCCTTCCTGACACACATTCACCATGTTTCCATATGAGTTTCGAGGTCGGCCTAGATCGAGCTGAGTTGTCACCTCTTGGCTCAATCTCGAATTATGCAGTCATTCCCATGGTAGAGCTGAGAAAAAAAACCATCAAAAAAATCTGCCGATGCCTGGATTTGAACCCCGGCCTCCCACACCAGAGTCTTTGATGAGGCAGTTCCATAGCTCGAAGCTAAGGCTAATTAGCTTCAGTTCGACCTCAAAACTACCATGGATAATGCAGTGATAGTGACCCGTTGGGATCGGAACACTGAACCCACTAATCACCAGCAAGGCCGGGCCAGGGTGGAACGCAGCACTAAATGCTGGTACTGGCACTTACAAAAATCACTTTCCTTTCAATCACAGATAAGGCTTTAATGGCCTGAATGCAGGCCTCCATCACCCACTGAAACATTCGAGTGATTGCATGATAAATAATACTGTATGAAATGCTTTAAGTCTTAGCTCAAAGTGCATGGAGAGATTTGTTGTACTGGTTTTTTTTAAATCATCATAGCTTAAAATTCAATCCTGACAAATCCTCAACAGTAGTACAACCAGCCAGCCAGACTGTGATTAACGTTTAGATATCGTTTTTTAGCCATGCATAATCATAATTATATACCTTAGTACTAGGCACAGTGTCTTGATGGTTTGGTCGATTGGGTCAACAATCGCTCTGTAGTTCTCTTGTGAGTAATACATATGCCTATACCCTGCAGCCATTGCAGCGATATTTTTAAGTGGAAACTGAAAGCAGCTAACAAGAATCACGTCTCAGTCGCGGTCACAGTCCCTGGTCACGGCTTACTGCTTTTGTTGATTGAATGCCAAACAACGGCTTCCTCGGTTTATGTGATGAATTTATTTTTTATTGGACCACCAGTAGTATAAATTCATAGAACTGCCAAAGGTTTTCCAATGACTGCCCCTGAAATACCTATGGCTTTGAGGTGACAATACCATCAAAAATTCATTCAGCCATACCTACCTAATAATGAAAGAAACTTATCAGCATATTATTATGATGTTTTAAATTACTTGTCAGTCAGAATGACAAAAAAAACAGTATTATGACAGGTGCAAATGACACGAAAAAGTGACAGATAAAACTCGGTAACTGTAAATTGCGGAACAGGCCGAACATGCTGAACAGCTGAACAGAATTTCTCAGACCACTAATTATGCACAAGCCTGGACAACTCCTTATATTCTGCTGAATACTTATATTAAGTTTGCAATTGCCTTTGTTTCTTTCTATTATTTTATCCACAGTAAGTATTTGGGTATTACACTTAGTGAATGGATGGAAGGAACCAACAACACCCACCCCACCCCACCCCCTCCCAACAAAGCTTGTCAAGACTGCCTAGATCATAGGTGGGCAACCTTTTTTTGAAAATGGCCACATTTTACACAGACTCAGGCTCAGCTCAAAAGGCCTCAACAAATATTTCAAACATAAATTTGGAATGTGAGGTATATTTTGGCTCTGCATATTTTGTACAAACTAAATCAGAATAGTGTTAATAAAAACTGCAGTATGTTGCGAAAAAAATTGACTCGCATGAGATCAAAATACTAATATGTATCTATTCTTCTGAAGTTTTGTGACATTAAGCTACAATTATAATCTTTCATGTGTTTGAGCAAAGGACAAGGGGAAAATTTCAATTAGGCTTGTCGACTGAAGGAACTCTGTAACATTTCAGATAAAATTCCGGAGCACTTGTAACATGACAACTTTTTGTTACAAAGCTGACTGCACAAGCTAAAACTAAATAATTAAATATTTATCTAATCATCTGAAGTTTCGTGACATTAAGTTAAATTTACAATTAATCTTAGTTACAAGTGGTTGAGCAAAGGGCAAGGGGAAATTTTTCATATATGCCTGTCTAACATTCTTGAGCACTTGTAAGATGACTACATCCAAAAGTTACGAAAGGACATTTTTGTTTTCACTGTTTTGGGTTTAGTTTTTGCAAATTGAAGCTCTTATTAAATGTAGTCTACACTAGTAGTAGTACTGTTATGATGTTTTGGCTTGGGAATTCCCTTGATACGTTAACATGTATGTAGCCTAACTACATGCATGATGCAGAATGGCAAATATTATGAAACTCAAACTAAGGATTGTGCTTACAGAGGGGTATGCATTACTCTCGTCACCCACTTTTTTCTTCTTTTTTTTCAAAAGTGACGTTATGACAAAGCCTGCTATGCATGCTTTGACATCCACATCAGGAAAACAAATGAATGAGTAATCCTTTTATAGACAAAAGGCCGCAATAAGGCCGCAAAAGATTACTCATTAGGCCGCACCGGCAAAAAGGCCGCAGGTTGCCCACAGCTGGCCTAGATGAAAGGATGGCATTGTGCTGAATAGTGTTTCTAGTTTCCTAAAATTTTCAGATTTGGTAGATTAATTGCTTCATTTGTTTTCCCTCATTTATATGAATATATATATATATATATATTATATATGAATTTATGGATCAGTGGAAAAACACAGAGCGTTGCTATTTGTGAAAATATGCCATCAGTATAAAGCCTTGTGTGAGGATATAACTAAAGTTATAAATCTGGCAGCTAGTACATTACGCATGATTGAAGTTCCAGTAACAACCTTCAAAAACTCAGGCAAGCGCTGCTTGACAAAAGTTTACGAGTGTCAGCTAACAGATTCTGAACTTGTGGACCATTTAAAGATGAGAAATGCGGTCCAGCAACCACACATGAAATAGCCATACGCCTCCTAAGGGTTAGATATGTACCCCACGTTCGTGTAATATATATCAGTGATGCTCTAAAACAAATATTTTAGGTGCCAGCAGGAACTTAGGATTGATTCATTATACTCATTAAATCATTTGGCTGGGAGGAATGTGTTTGAGAAGTTAAAGTCAGCCACAGAAAATAATACAAAAACTAATTTTAGTCTGAGAAATTCTGTTCAGCTGTTCAGTCTGTTCAGCAATTTACAGTTACCGGATAAAACTTGAATATTTTGCAGCAGTGCTGACTTGCTCAAATACATCTTTTGTGAACGGCAATCACACATTCCATTGTACAAACAGCTATGTGGCTGTACAAAGTAACCCTTCACTTCTAGAGACATGTCAGGCTGCGATTCTGCAAGAAGCTACTAGCTAGCTACTACAGTAGTAAGACTGCAGCTGCGGTAACTACTATTAGGTACTTAAACTATGTAGGATGTGGTTTAAATGTTATATACTTTGCTTGTAACCCTCCAGACAAGATCAAGTTTGATCCATTTGCCTGCGTTCGAACCGGACGCAGGCAAACGGATCAAACTTGATCTTGTTCAGGCTTATAGACGATGAGTCCTGTCAATATCATACCTGCGGTGCACAAATACACAGGTATGATATTGGATGTAGTATTTTTGATCGGAGGATGCACAAAGTTCTCTGTATTAGTTCTATCGTTAGTGTTAATTGGTCCACCTCATTGAATCATACAAGCCCCACAGAATAGTGTCCAAGCAGACTAGTACATGGAGTGACCACCTGTTGAGGGTTGACAGTTGGACACTTAGACTACAGATGAGACACTAACTTGAGGCTGTGAATATATTCTTACACTTAAAAAGAGACATAAGACTTTCTCTGTTTTCTTTTCAAAAATATATTGTTCGAAAGAGTAAAAACTGATAACAAATATTTGGTAAAATGTTTCATTTCAAGAGACCGAATCACGGCCAACAGTCGCAAGTTGAGCAGAATTATAATGCCAGTAACAATTATATATCATGAATAAAACATTATATATATTTATATATATAAATATAGGATAAATATAGGAATGATCAAAAAATGAACAATTTAACGGAATGATCATCAAAATGTCTAAAATGTCAAGTCTAAAATGATGGTTAGCCCAATAGAGAAACTATGTCTCAACAATGGCCTGATCTGGTAAAGAAATATTCCATTATTATGAAAATAATTATAGTAATTGTAAATGTCATTATGTGGGAATGGATGACTTATGTTGGAAAGATCATTTTTTGAACTTTCACCTCACAAAAATAAATAAACAAACAAGTTGCCGATCACACCACATAATTTACCAACGAGTTATGCAAGTTTAATTGGTATCCAGGATTCAAGGTATTAAACTGCTAATTATGATAAAAGATTAATAATATGTTAATCTGACTAGAGAATTATTCGGTCCAAGTCCTCAAAAGAATGTAAATAACCATTCTTATATAAATCAATGAGTTGGAAGTTTGAAACTAGAGAAGCCGATGGTTCTACGCTTAACCAACCAATCAGCTTTGTTAAAACTGAGCTGCGCAATCGATATGAATAAATACACTCTGTAGAATGATCGTGGTGCCAAGGGAAGGCAACTCATATTATTATAAGGGTAAGCCTTAGACTTTGAACTGTTGGTTGCGCTTAGAGAAACAAGTAATATCAGTCATACCATCTACTAGAACCTCAAGTGTGACCAACAGTTCCGTCTCTTACTGTGTCACCCTAATGAAAAGTAAAACTTTGTCCATAGCTGATTGACTAGGAAAAACACAATAAAGCAGTCACTAAAAACTTGGCGCTGAAAGTTATAATTCCTGGATTGACTTGAATCCATAGACAAATCTTCACTTTTTGTAATTTGCCATGTAAAAAGTTGGACACTATTGCTGCATCAGAGATATTACTTCACTCATCTCAAAGCATCTGTGCCAGCATCCTGATTGAACATGCCCTTCTCAAAACTCCTCTCAACACCAAAATGTTCTCAAAGATGGTCAAAGTGAAGGATATTGCAGAAAACTATGGCGATAAACAAGATATTTCACTAACCATAAAAGACCAAAAAACCATTATAAATAATAGTAGAAGACATTGTGACTTTGCTAGTTTGTACCGCGCTCACGATTGATCTCTAGGTGGGGGAGGTGTGAGTGCGTCTGGCCTGTTACCGTTGCCGGTCCCAGCCCCGTCATTGCCCCCTCCACCATTGTCCTTGTTGCCTCCATTTTTTACAACCACTGGTACTATGATGCATATCAATATTATCACGATTATTGCCACGACCACGCAGATAATGATGATCTTTTTCTGCAAATATAAACAAGACAAGATTGTAACCTCGGAGTATTCATAAAATAAAAATAGTGAAATCAAAAAGAAGAGCAAGTTGGATAGTTGTAACTAGTAAGAGACCCAGCTGAAAGCTGCTAGATACTTTGCTCTGGAGTTACTGAGAGTGTATAAACAGCGAAAATATCTAATTTGTGTCAATTAGAGGTTGGACTCCTCACCTCGTACAAACATAGGAGAATGTACAGCTGCATTATTTCATGAGCAAGAATCTTATAAGAACACCAACCAAGTTAATCATGGTTGAGAAGTTGTATGTGATAAGGTAAGTTGTATAATTAATTTTTGGTTCACCATGAATCAGTTTCTGACTCTTAACACATAGGCTAACCCTATGAATGTTTATATGCTGAGGGCAAAACCTTTGGTCAAACAATGAACTTGATTTTGAAAATCAGCCAGAAGTCAGTTATTCAATGACTAATCAGATATAAATTAATACAGCTTTACTTTAAAAACAGTTTAAATCAGCATCAGGAAATAATAATTTATCCTATGAAAGTCTACATGGTTTGCCTTACAAGAAATCGGGCGGATTTTCAGCGATAAGTCTGTGCTTTGAGCAAACATACACATACTTGGCAGCAAAGTGTTCAAAGTTAGATTGTGCATTTCAAAAGCAAATTGTTATTATTCAGTTCACTTCTATATCTTTATCTATTTACATTGTAGCTTTTTCAATATGGCTTGTTGGTTTGGTTTGTTAGGTGTCTACAATAAATTACCACCCATTACCATTACCATTATCACATCCGTTTTTGAGGAAATGTTGGTATATTTTAGAGTTGTGCACCCTTGACAGGCAAAGTTCAAGGAGTAGACAACTTAAAAGCCTGATGCTCAACAGTAACATTAAAATCATCGTTATAGTAGGTATCAGGGAATGTAAGCCAATCACCCTGATACTTACCGTATGGATTATTATAAAGAGTTTTGAGAATAGTGGACTTTTTGAGTAAGGCTGTATTTCATCCCCGATCTCAGAGCAGTTACAGTACAAACTTACCCTTCTGGCGCTTCTCTGATATTTTAAAGCTTTATTAGTGTTGACTACTGCGTCTTGTACGTAATTCACAGCTTGTGATACATTGTATTCTATTCTGTCTATCATCGTTCCCTGTCAAGTATAGAGAGAAATAATATGAGTTAATACAAAGCTTTCCATAGTCCCATTTGGCTAGATATTTTACTTTTAGTATCACCATTAAAATCTATCAGTTTGAATGCTGAGACACAGTATCAGATCTAATCAAACCTTCAAATATTAGAGTCAGTGAGTTACCTAGGCCAGTTGGTTCACTTAGATTGTGCTGGGATAGCTGGTTGTTCATGAAATACTATTACCAGCTATCCCGGCCAAGTTTAAGCGTTTTAACTTAGTGGTCTATGTATCTATGGGGAGGCAACGGACAGATTATCATCTTGTTTGCACGATTGTTATTCTGAAGTTACTGAGATTTCTCATTTCAGGTGACCGTGGGGCCTTAAAGAGTAGGGATAATCTGTAGAGGTATTTACTCCATCTGTCAATGGTGATATGGTGGGATATAAAAACAAGATTAATGATAGTTAATAACCAGAGGGTCTTTCAATTAGAATAAGCGGCTTTATGAACCAAAACCTCACAATTACTTAGCTCAGAATTCTCACTACTTTGGTCCGTTAATTGGGCAAATCCATCCCGAAATCATTCATCCAGAGATATAAATAAATTAGTCAAGGAGTGAGTGATTTGGGAACAGAATCTCTAGCAGGTACTGTCCATACAAGAGATGAACCATCGGATAGCCATTGTAGTTTAAAGAACTCCCAGCTAGGCTAGATACCCAAGTATAATGTGAAACATTTGAACTATTGAGTTGCAAATAATAGTAAGCTATTTGGTGAAGAGTCACATATGTGTTTTCATGACAAATTAATTGCATATCTATCGTTGCCATAGTAGGCAGCAGGAACATGGTTTGAGGTTGGGCTGTGAGATAACTGAGTCTAGAAGAACATTACAGAGTTGTGCCTACCTGACTTTCTACTAACACAGCCATATCTACAAACATATCGTGTAGCTCTCGTATACTGTTCTCTAACTTCATAATATCCTCGTGTCTCGCCTCGATGTCGGCTAACGACTTCTTAGCAGCCTGGGTCTCCATCACAATCTACAACAAGAAATTTGTCAATATGAAATACTGAGTTAGAGAACAGTGGACTCTATCAAATTAAAAATGCAGATTTCACATGAAAATTCTATATTGTCAAATGCGCTCTATATACTGTAGTTGGGTAGTAGATAGCGTGACTTGACAAGCATTGTTAGGTGGGGGGGGAGGGGGTTTCTCCCTCCCAACACAGCCTGTCAAGGCCAGGGTAGTAGGTAAAGTTGCAACTAAAAACTACTGTTGGTAGTATTGATACAGACAATTCCCTTCTCAAAACCTACTCTACTTACTTTAACTGTACCCTGGTAAAAGTTCCAGCTAACCTATTTAGGCACACCATTGTTTGCTGATTGTAACATAAAGCCTGGTCCCAGGTTTCTGATATAGGCTGCAAGTGGATCTTTATTCTTTGTACATCGGAATCCACAAAACGGTAGATATGCTTTGTAGGCTTACGCTGTTGATGTTGGTCATTCTTGAATGTCAATTTTCTCGGTGCTACAGAACATGGCGTAGATTATACCACAGTGTGGTTCAAGCCACCAATGTGATGGTACATATTAGCTACTGGGGCATCCTATTGTGATCTTGTACTCACACCTACATGACCTAAGACAAGTGATATTCCAAGTACATTGGAATTTTGTTTAAACTTGAAGGTAGTTTCTGGTCAAAGGTTCTCAAATTTGGGTTTGTGTACTCAGTAAATCTCGGTTAATTCCCGAACACGGATGGCAATCATATCAGAGAGTTGCTTCCCATTGCGAGTGGTAATGACATATGACCCAAACTCTAGCTCAAGCACATGAAATCGCTTTGTTAGGGTGGTTGAGCCATTCATTCATCGCCCTCAACTAGTTAAGGTACAAAAGCATATCAATCACCAGTGTTTGTGGAATCTCTACTCATATACCAGCAGTTTTTCTCTAAATTCTATGACTTGATTCTTGAGTATGACCTATCTACGCCATATAATCTGATAAAATAGTATAGTATACATGCTGGTCATCTGGTATGTACGATTATATGTACATTTGTATGTGATTCATTCAAATAACACTCCACAGATAACATCACATGAGGCGAGCAGTGCAGCAGTCGACATTGTGTTATATCTAGGCTCACACAGTGGGTTCAGTCACCAAACATAAAACTATGATATTTAATTACTACCTCTATTTGTTGGCCGACATTATATATCTGATGTTTAGCGAGTGACCACGCAAGGCTGTCAACGTTGACGGTGGAAGTCAACCTATTTTTAGAGCCAAGTGGCAAACACTCAAAAGTTTCCCCGAGGGTGGCACATGATCAGTACAGGTGAATTGCCTCAACTAAACCCACTCCTTTCACCCCCCCCCCCCAATTTATCCTTAAATTTGCATCAATACTTTAGCAAAAAGTTAGATGGTAGCATTATATACTATAAAATCTAGTGGAAGAATACCCAATTTTTAGACGATAGATACTAGGCTAGTTGGGAATATATCGTTCATGACGGAGCCATTGTTTGTTTGCTGACACATTACAATATAGCGGAGCCTTAATTGTAATATGTTACCAAAGTTGCAACGTGGTATAAAGCCTATCACGTTGGAGTGGGAATGATTGTGTCACATATGTCATCGAATGATTGTGCCAGCCAGACACAATCTGCAATTTCACGAGATCAAACATTGAAGGCGACAGACATGAAGAGTCGAAACAATGAACTCTGAAGGTCATCGATCATTCTAACAAGAACCTTGAATGGTCTCATGGTCAATGGCTCAGTCTCATTATGTAGTAAGGCCGATGACTCTTACAATGAAGTAAATGTTTCTTGGCTTATTTGTAAACATTCCTCTGTGTCAGCTTAAAGTGACCAAACAACTTTTGTTGCCATGGAAATAAATCAATTTGCTGGCTCAAAACTTTCCTATATTAGGTGACCCTAGGCTTTCTACTGTGAGGGTTGGAGAAGGGGGGGGGGGGGTAGAAGTTTGATTGTTGCTATTCAGATTTTGGTCAAACGATGTAAATTTTTATTGGTGGGGTCAAGTTTAGGACACAGAAATTATATCTATAATCTTAGTGAAGCCCTGAATATCTTGCATGCAAACCAATGAATTGAAAAACCATATTTTTAGGCAGAACGGGCTCAATCAAGACTTAAAGACGGTGAGCAAAAAAAAAGATGGTGAGCAATTTACCTGCAGAAAACTCTCTGAAGATTACTCTCCCCGTAAGTAAAAACCTGCAATTCACAGTTTTCCTACGGTGGATCACACTCAACCCAGAAAATAAAAACCTGCAGTTTACACTTTACCTAGAGCGGATCAAACACACCCCAGAAAGAAAACCTGTAGTTTACACTTCACCTACGTTGAGTCACACTCACCCCAGAAGAGAATATTTGTGGGTTACCAGACTCTATCATGTCCTCGATCTCCTCGTCAGTGGTGTCTCTCCCTGTGATAGTGAGCTGCCGTTGTATACGCTCCTTACATTTCTGTCTGTACGTCACCTGGCACTCATTATAGTCATTCATCACATCCACAAACTTCTTACTCAGCGTATTGCACTACAAATTATATACAAGATCATGTCATAGTGAAAACTAGCTGAATATTCAGAAGGACTTTGTTATTAAGTCGACACTAGGTCTAGTCTTGTCTTTGAGATGAGGCTGGCTGAGGTAACTTCAATCAACCTTTGTTAAGGTCTCATGGACCCATAGAACTCTAGCTGGGTCTTACAACCCCCAGTCCAACGGGCTGTGAAAGGTGTACCCTTGCTCCATTACCAGTTACCAAAGGGGGAAACAAATGGAACTTTTACTACGCACGAGTTTTCTCAACACATTGCCATGACCATATCTTAGTTGCATCATCCTGCACTTCCTGGTGAAGCTGAGGATTGATTACCTATTAGCTGATTGGTGACAAAACCACCTTACCATATGAGTCACCCTAACCTTCAAGGTCATGAATCTGTATTGCAAAGTTATTAGTCATCACCAAAAAGCTATATAACTTCATGCTGCTAACTTACTAGTCTTCCCCATAGAGTTATAATGTACTAGTATATAATAACCAGACGGTGATGGTCATTACCATCAAGCTATATGAATTCATGCCAAATTACAATATAGTGTAATGACTTCCACTAACAATAGTTCCCTTGCCTTACATGATTTCACATGAGATATAATTTTAGTAATGATATTTTATAAGCATTTGTTACTGACGCATAGACATGCACAACTTAAACTTTACAATATAGAGCTGGGAAGTTGTATAGCTTGACAAGTAACATACTTGATTGTATGTACACCAAACAGCAGTCATGTCTGCATCGCTAATGCCTCAAAAAGCTGAAGTTTGAATTAAAGCACTAGATGACCTAGAGGAGCCACTATTAGCTAGGTGGAAGTTTAGCTCGTTTCTGGATGCACAAATTTTAACCAGCTGAGGTGGGCCTAGTGAGGTTGACTAAATTTCAGGTATATAGTCATAAATTGCACTGTTGCAAGCCTGTGCCGTAAAGCAACTTTTCCTCACTGAGAATACCCTTCTAGGATAGGCAATTCATCACAGAACAAAAATTGAACAAAAAAGTGTTGTCTGACTGAAAGGAACTTAAAACTTGAAGCATAACAACAAAATTGAAACACTCACATTGAGATCGATTATACAGGTAAATACTCTAAAACAGCAAAATGATTTTTAAAATGCACACAAATATGTACCTCACAGCACAGTACATACATCATTATAAGATATTTTGGGTTTGTCAAAGAAGAGGACTGAGGAGACTATATTAATCATACTGTGTTGTCATACGGCTAGGGCCTGGATCAAGCATGACCCAATTCGCTTACATTTAGGGTTTGAGCCGCTGGCAAAAGATGTCGGCGGCTCACCGGTGGAATGGTAATGACCAGAGTGCGGGCAAATTGGATCAAACTTGTTCTAGATGGGGCCCTGACAACCTTCTGGTCTCCAACTTTCACAAAATTTCGACTGACATTGTCTTGGTCAGGTGATGGGTAAGAATTCTGACTACTACAAAGCTTTTGAGGATTCTGTGTGACTACTTCCATCAATAACCGGCCTTGAGATCTTATCGCTAGAGCTTGAGCTTATGCCTGTATGTTCATGTGTTCACCAAAGACCACACATGGAGCCCCATTAATACACATTGCCATATTGTGTATGGAGTGGTAATTTTCAGGTCCATCACTAGTAATTACACCATTACCTGTGTCTGTTTTATCCTGTAATTAGCGGACATCATTGATTCTGTCTCACCTGATTCTTCTATCTCCTGTTTTATCACTGTAAAAAACAGACATTATAAGATATGTATGGACCTGACCATTGTGCCTATACTAATAGTACAATAAATAATAATATAACCATAAAAAAACCATAAAAAATCACCATTAATATTTAAATAGTAACACCAAAAATGTTAATGATACCACAATAGGCTTAATAAACATTAGTTATTATTATACACATTATTAACTCTATAACGTTATAACTTGAACATGGAGGTCAAAAACTAGACGCATCTAATGAACTACAGAGAGAATAATTATTTATTACACATGACAAGAGTTGAAGTTGAATCAGATTTAACTTTATTGTTACCTAAGCTAACTTTGTGACAAGTGAATGATAATTTACACTAAACACAGTCAAGTAGTTGAGGTAATATATGAATCTTTCCATTTATTCTTCGATATCAGCTTATCAAAATTATTCAATTTCAGACTTGTTGAGCTTCCATTTTTCTATTTAGAGTTTGGAAGTCATTAACCTAATTCTCCATCCACTGGGAATATCTAGTTAGGTCTGTGAGTCATTGTTTGGTCACTGCTTGACAAACAAAGCCCAGAACTAGGTAGCAGTCAAACTTAATTGGGTTCAATAAACCAAAAATCATCCAATCGTATTATAGTCTCAGAGAATTCAATGGCAGGTAACATATTTTTGTTTTGTTCCGAATCTCCACCTTATGAGTATATCCCAATGGTGTAGGTTACAACTACTTCATTGGGCTACACACATGGACAATTAAAGGCATTCTCAAATTTAAATGCTCAAACTGTGCCGGAATAGCTGGTAGTAGCATTTCATTATCAACAACTTTTCATTCACGGAAATGTGAAAGTGGTTGATAATGAAATACTACTACCAGCAATCCCGGCATAGTTTGAGCACCAAAGACCCATATGTATCATGGCTCTACTGGCCGATGGCTAAAGCCTGAGTGGACAGGCATACGGATTAGCATTTCTATAATTACAGAAGGGTACCAGACTTCCGCAATGTCACACTAGAGACTATAGATAATAGATATATCCATAGTCTCTGGTCACACTACTACTACACTACAATGAGTGATTGACCTTAACTTACACTTCAGGATCGCTCGCACTTTATTTGATAACCGTTTAATATCGGCCATCAATTGCTCTAGTTCCTGTTTCAACTCTGTAATACAAAGCGCTTAATATTAAATACCATGTGCATTTAAAACTATAAATAAAACAAAGCTATAAAAATGTAAAAACACAGTGATAAATGTTAGCCGCGGATTGTGTTTGATCAACTTTAGCTATCATATTGACAACCATATCGGACAAAAAGGCACTTTCATTGATCATTACACCTCTCCCTCTATACTTCCGTTACATATTTGATACCACAGCTCATATAAATCCTAGTCAGTTAAAGCAAGGAGTTAGAGGCAACTAACTAACTCCTTGGTCAAAGTAACATGAGTCAAATATGGTGCCAACTGTTGACTTGTTTGAGTGCGAGAAGCCCTAGGTGGCACGGTAGAGTCGCGACTGCAATGGCAGAGAAATCAGGAACTAGTTTTGGTTGACGACCAAATCCTGGTGGAAATTGGGATGAATTGTCTTTGAATAGACACAATGACGTTGTTACTGGTAAATTCACCATAATGCACCATAATATAGATATGGCCATCTATTTAAAAAAACACTACCACTTGGTTTAAGGTCATTGAATAGAAGGACATCGCTTCTGGTAAATTTAGACAGGTTTTAGAAAGTCACTACGTTCAACAAGTAGTCAAAATTTAGCACTGCCTTCTATTTGAAACCACTACAAGTTGGTTAAGGTCATTTTATTGGTGGATAAACATAGCAAGCATATAAACATGTAAGCAATGACTAGAGGTCAGTGGTACAAGCCTCTAATGGAGGTGCTCTATTATGGTTCTTATCTTATCTCTGATCAGATAAGAACAGGTATACAGTCATAACCGATACAGATTTCACCACCAAAGCTGAGCTCATATCTTGAAACACTTGCTGCTGCTGATTGGTAGTAGGTGTTCTATTCACCATGATAGGTACTTTTATTAGCTTTTATTATTACAGGTTTCCTAAGTGCGAAGTGTCGTCAAAAAACTTTGGGTTAGCAAAATGCCCCACACATAGCATATTTAAATGGAATGAAAAATGTGATTGGAACCCCCACAACTACTAGCATAATCTACATATCGAAACCAAGGAGTAACAGCTGAATTACTGTTACTCCTTGACGACATATAGCTAAGGTTCACTTACTTGTATCTGTGTTGGGGTCTGCCAGGATTTCCCCATGTTTAGCTTTGACCTTCTTCACATTGTCTGATATAGTGTTTATTAGCATCAGCACCTCTTCGACCTATCAAAGAAACAATAGGTGGAATTTAGTATGTTTGCAATTAGCAATTGAATGAAATTAGGGGATACTTTCAGTTAGAATGAGGGAAACTTATATCGCTTCGCACAAAAACATAGCCCTTTTGGCCTTTCATATGTGAGTTTGCTTCCAATTCCTTCACTAGTGAGTGATTTTGGAGAAAGACCTATGATAGGTCATGCTCACTCAGCAAGGAGTGATCAGTTAGTGATTTCGACCAGTTCAAAATTACAAGCCCCCCCCCCCCCCAAGACTCACTATCATATCTAAGATTTGGCTAGCTTATATCAAAAAGCAACAAAAGTTGGTAAGTTTTATCATATTAGGCTATTGGTTTTCATGGGTGGAGGAAAATGCAGTTGAAAGATAAGATGACTCATTCCGTATGTGAAGCCTTACACTACCAGCAACAATATTCCTTATCACACTGAAATAGCTATTTGTGTATCGGTTCTCAGAAAACTGTGACTTTATTCTTGCGGACCCATTGCGACCAGATAACTGATAGCAGAGCCCAAAAAATCTTATAGCCTACTGACAAATTGGTGGACCATCTTAGACCTTACGCCAGTCAAATTCTGACAAGGGGATCAAACAAGAAACCATTTAGTTACCTGCTGGAAGAACTTATCAATACTGTCTGACTCATCATCTTCAACTTTGATGTTAGTCTGAGGAATGAGATCAGGTAGTCCATCATCATCTCCTGCCACCTGCAATAAACAAAACTAGGACTATGAGATATGACGTTATGACAATTACTTCAGACAATGTGAAGTTATGTATTCGTAGAGATGGTTCCCTTGTACACAAAAAAATGGCCTTGCTCCTGGGACCAACATATTGTAGATGACAGAGCTGCTTAGCAGAAGTGAAACAGCAAATTTCTAGTGATTGAAACTTACCCGGTATGGCCAGTGATGTTATTCAGTGAAAATCAACAGCTACTCTACATGCTGTCAAAAGCTCAAAGCTAATAAATTTACTATTTTTGAAATCAGGACTTTTTTTCATATTAATGTTAGATCGTAGCTTCCATATGACAGAAAAGAAATTGATCGAGTATTTTGAGAAATGAGAAGCAAGCGTACTGTGTTACCATACTAGCAGTACCAGATGGCAAAAGGCCATCGTTGCTACTAGCTGGAAATAAATTTATGCTGGTAGCAAATGCTTTTGCAAGGCAACACTTTGTCGGGTTCCCCAATTATCATTCTCGCAGGATTGTTAGTAGCCTAGTATGAATTGGAGCATATATTATCATCGTGCAAAAATCTGAAGATACAAAGCAGCATTCACTCACCAAAGGCTCATAATCATCTGGGGAAATCTTCAGTCAAAAATTTAATTTAGGGTAAATCGACATCAGTTGTTGTGTCAGGATGTCTTTCAGGATACTGATGAGGTAACGCACCCTGTAAGGTATAGCCTTCATTGCCTATTTTGTTGTTGGCCCTTCAGTTTAGATGAAGGGCTATATCTGATTCCAAGCAATACACTCTCACTTGGAATGGCCTCTCACTATCTAGCCCAATTAACAGTTACTGTGCATTCCAGGTTAACTTTAATATGAACATTTGAAGATGCTGGCTTATCATTTTTTGTTAGATAGACCGTTTGACTTCAAAAGGCCCCAGAGACCTGAACCTATGTAGGATCGGGTATCCTCCAGCCATCTTCGAAGGCAAAACCGTGATCTGAGGTGTGGGACCCTATCAGTATCATTGACAATCTATACCTAGCAAGCATGTGCGTATTTTATGGAAAGCCCCAACTGTCACTCAAACTATCTCAATTGTTCATGGCCTGGTACAACCTAACATATATAATTAGAGTAGGCCTCTTTTTCATCTTAGAAGATAATACATACAGGGGCGTCTTTCAATTAGAAAAAGCGATGACTTTACTAAAGCAAGTTATTACTATCACATCGCTCAAAATTATCACTCACTTAGTCTTTCATTTAGATAAAATCGCTCCCAAATTGCTCACTCAGAACGTATAGAGTTCCATCAAGTGACTGAGCGATTTGAAAGCGAGACCCCTAGCAGGTATCGCTCACCACTGAGTGAGCGATCAGATTGCGATTTTGGCTGTTTCTAATTGAAAGACCCCCCCCCCCCCCCGGGCCCATGGCATCTTGAAGTTTGGGACAAATGTCCTAAACTCCCTGATGGCACAAAATATTGGACCTCATCAGTGTCACTCTTCCAAAATCAAAGTGGGCACTGCTGAGCCTGTCCTTTGATTGATGATGATTGAGTAGTCTAGTAGGTAGGCCTAGTCCTGTAAAACCAAGGTTCTTTACTCCTAGTCCTTGTAACATGATGATGATTGAGAGCTGACTGAACAGCAGTCCTGCTTATAGTCTCAACCAGTTCAACCATAACCGGTCATGTCTAACTTCTTGATATGGCTTTAGTTCTAGTAAGAAAAGTAATAAAATACAAAATTAAAAGATAAATAATAATACAAAACAAACATAATTATTTGTACTTACAGGTTTGAGGGCAGCCAATCTGTCCTTTGCCATATTTTCTGTGGCTTAGTTACTCCCTTGAAGGATTTTTAGGTACCCATAACCTTGTTAATCCAATATATCACTAATAGGTACCAGATGTTGCCAGGTTTAACACCTGAAACTGTCAAATACTGAGAGATAAATAAAAACCTGTTGACAGTCTGATTCTCTACTTCACATCTCCACCCTCAGTCCTGTTTCCGCTTTGTTATGCTTGAACACACGCAGGGTTTTTTGACCGTACCCTCAATGTAGGAAAGCCACTTATAAGTACTTGGGCTAAGATATTAGAGAGCACACAACTCTTAGAACTAGCAAAATTTAAATCTTGTACTTTGGAGTTTCTCTCCCCTCCCACCCTCACTGCTCTGAAACTCATTTCATTAATCCGAGAACAATAGTGAGTTGTTACACCACTGTACATCTGTACATGATCAGTATTGGTATTAGTATTGGTATGCTGCCGGAAACTCTCCGAAGCCATGTAGCTAGTCGCAAACTCTCTGCTGACAACTCCGCACTCGAGCTATGATAAACGTACAATAAGGAAAATTTGTTCCCACTTTGAATACAGCAGAATACCTAAAAAGCTGTGTATCAAACTGCCGTCAATAAGCGACTCTCGCAGTAGCACTCCCACGTTGATGGATCTAAGAAAAAGACAAACGTCTCTACACTATACCAAGTTTTTTGCGAGCTCAATGATGCTGCTTATGAAGATGCCTAGATTTCTTGCAATTGCCGTATGCTACACCATCGTTCTCACTCAAGTAACAACCCTCAATTTGCAATCACTGCATTTCCATGTTAGTTTTGAGATCGAGCTGAGGCTAATTAAGAGGCTCTGCGAGCTATGGGAATGCCTCCGAGCTCGAGCTGAGCTCAAATATTCAGCTGGCACTTAACCGCTCGCACTACAGCAAGCTGGCATGGCCGAACGGTTAGCAACAAAGCATCTCTCAGCTCTAACATAGAAATGGCTGCAGATTTCGAGATCGAGCCAAGAGGTGACAACTCAGCTCGATGATGATGATGATGATTGTTTATTACAGTCTCATATTTGAGAAATATTTTGTTTTCGCTGAGCGATAAAAGTTATGGTGTAAACATAAGGCTGACCTCGAAATTCACATGGAATCATGGTGATTAGAAAAAAGTCTCACTGTCCCGACAAAAGACCCACACGCCTAATTGATTTCAGTTTGCTCAAGTGTGCAATAATTGGAAATACTTCCTTTCCATATTCAGGTACGCTGCTTCCCTGTACCAGACTTAAAACTAAAACTTGGGACATCAGTTTAGCCAAACCTTTTCAATTGTATATGAGTTTTCGTTTTTTTTCAAAAATGACAGACAACCAGCATCAAGCAATCATACCAGAAGCTGCAGTCATATGTATACAAGTGAGACAGCAGGCCAAACAGCAGAAAGTAGCCAGCCAAAAGCTTGGAAAGGGGCAGCACGAAAAGTTGACAAACTACTATGGTAAGGTTTATGGAGTGTCAGTTATAATAATAGCAATCAAATCTTTTCCAATATTTTTATGTCGTATTATTTTCATATCATACACCCATTCTGAATTGATCAAGAGGGCGGATTGTATGTTTTAGTAATAAGCCCTATCAAAAGTGTTCAAAGTGGTAAGCTGTAACAAAATAGGCACTGCCTAGAACACCTGTAAACTATAGGTTTGGCTAGGCAGTGAATATTGTAGCAACAAATCACTAAACAGCAAATCTTGTACATTCATATTTGAAACATTATCGAGCAACTATAATATGAGTAATCAATGTATCCTTGTCATCATGATGACATAACTCTGATCCACACAAAAATATACTACCGTTCCATACGACAATGCAGATAGGACAAAAAAGTCTGGTAAAAAAACCTTCATCGGAAATTAAATCTTTGCATATGGGAAATAAGCCAAATTGAAATACCGCGTCATTAGATTTGAGAGGCAATTAAATTCGAGAGGCAATTAGATTCGATTCTTTGATGACAACATTCTCTTTGATATTCTTGAAAATCTTAAATTTGCTGTAAATTTTGATTCTGTGAATAAGAGGGTTTTGGGTGAACTCGCTTAACATAGTTCCTATATTGTTTTTTTTCCCTGTAGTATATCCATTGTGATAATCTAAGATTACAGGTACAAGTACCAGGTACTTTAGTTGGAAGAATGCAATATTCACAGGGGGAATAGTTTGCCTTTTTGCACTTTCCCTAAAATAGCTAAATTAAATTCTAGCTAACACTCGCTCAGCGTCGTTACTTTTATACAGACTTTCACCTCAACTAGCCAAAATTAAGTGCTAGCTAACATTAAGTTGACCAAAAAAAAAGCTAAACAAAACTGTAGCTAACATTTCCGCTCTAGTTTATATCAATTACATAAAATTGCTAGTGATGTCATAAATGTTACTCAATGCCACAATACCTCATGTACTAGAGTAAGGGAGGATTAGATATCTAAGGTAACATCATACAGGGTCTTTGCAATAAGGCTCGGATGGACATTATAGCTGCACCCTGAGTCTATAGGCTATTTAGACGCTCAGTTGAGTCGGGTTGCATATGTGAATAATGCCAAATAAAGTGCAGCTAACGGAACCATTAATAGCAGCGGACAATAAAGTATGATCGTCCCATAACACCAATTATAAAAATATGATACACCATTAGTTCACATAGCCATAACAAAGGAATTTTTTCTTATCCATCTCAAACATATAGGGTAGAAACAGGAAGGCAACTCATCAGTCGGGAAATCTCAGCATAAAAATAAAGTATTATCTGAGTCTGAGACTTTGGATATGGAACTGGATTATCTAGTCTCTGGTATTATCATCTTCCTAGGCTTTTCTTGTCTTTGAGAAGGGGCTGACCGAGGTCACTCGAATCAACCTGGGTTCAGATCTCAGGGACCCCTAGAAGTCAAGCCCCCCATCAAACAAAGTTTAATCTAGCATCTTTGTTCAAAATGCCCCGAAATACGAATGAATCGGAGAAAAACTGAAACTGTGATCCTAAGCTACAGGACTTCTGATTTCCTTGTCAGGGTTTTTTGTCAGTCTATTTCATGCTAAAACACATTGATACTGGTGCCGAATAGCTCCTTCTTTATGACCGAGATAAAAAGTAACAAGATATGGTAAACAATGTAGAAACACTTTTTGTTCATTGATATTGTAATGTGTATGGTACCAGTATAACATTTGGTCATGTTTCGCAAATGAATATTTCCTGATGTCAAATTATCAAAATAAAGAGAACCCTGATGTCAAGATTGATTGACACATTTTCAATTGATGCTGGGACTGGCAGCTCAGCGTTTCTTTCAACATCGGCCTCAAAAGGCTGAATGGAGTGTTATTGATCCTGTTTTGCTTTTTGCTAGAGAGAAGTGTTGGTATTTTTATTCTTTGTACCCGAGTGGGTTTGCGCCGACGTCGACGACATTATAAAACATTATAAGTAAAATGGCACACAAGGGACGGTTTTTATGATTTTATTGTTTCATCTCAAATATGTATGAATCAGATCTTTTGATCAGCAAAGAATTTGAAGTCAAACGAATGAAATAAATCACTCAAAGCCAACCAATCATTGGCTATGCAGAGTCATTGAGGTTGTTTTATAGCCCTACAGTGTGGTTAGAACGCTAATTCATTCAAGCATAGATCAAAGACTAGAATGAAACCTCAGTGTGTTTGTGAGGAATGCCTGCGATAGATTATTATTATATATCATGGCCATGAGTGCCTGCTAGACTTCAGTGAGATGTCAGAACTCTATCGGGAGAGAAGGTGATTTCTCACAGCAGGTGCTCCCTCTATTATAATACTACCACTGCTTAGGCTGCTGACATTATCGGACAAGTGCTCCCAGATTCTTAAAATTTATTTATGTCTTTACAATAAGAGCGATAACATGGAATACTGAGATCTCTTAGCCAAATAGTTTTTCTGCTTACGAATATGGAAAACTTAACAAGAGCAATCTGCTTGTTCACATTGGTAAGTGCCAATACCTTCTTTCATACTCATTATCAAACTGTTAGCGACTATTTGAGGGCTGACAGCCTGTTGCAGACCCCGTAAAATAGGGAGGAAGGAGATTTAAGACCAGAATGCTCTGACGCAATACCTATACTTGTCTGAAATCAGGGCTGGGGTGGCTTATGGTCTATCTTACAGTGGGCCATGAAGGAACTCGGGAAGTGTAACTTAGCATCGTCAAACTGTTGCCGGCTAACATATGACCAGGGTGGATAGGTTCTATGTCTGAACATGATGTTGTAAATGGGCTTATTTATCAGTCAAAACAGCAATTGAAGCTATTTGGAAGTCATACAGCATTGGTAGGATAATGTTAAGTGTTTTATGGCAGTATAATATGTATGACTTTTGATATATCAGTTAGAGATTTTATTGGGCCTTATCGCAATTCATACCTCTGTTCACGACGTTTGTAGTGCACTTGTAAAGATACTTGTAAATTTGTGTTTATAACAGTCCGTATACACAAAAGCCATAAATGTCCCAGAAGTGATATATTGCAGCTAAGCTTACATACTTAACGATTAATGTGGGAGGTAAGAGCTCCCAACCTCAAACTCACAACCATAATGTGTTGAGAAAAGCCTTCAAGTATTTTTATCTTTCCCCCAACTAACCACCAGTAAAGCCATTCTGGCATGAAACATCTTCATAGATCGTTTAGAGAGAATCATGGTCAGTTTTTGAGAATCACCCACATTACGAATTCTTATTTCCTCTGCTCGTCCAAAGATCTGCCTTGTTAACTTTTGTGGGGTGTGGAAATGGGCTATAAGAAGGGTCGTGCCCTTTAGTGCCTAGGGTTTATCGAACCACCACCTATAGCGGAAAGCATCAAATTGCTCTCTGGTCAGTGGCCTAACATGATGCAGAATAAGTTATCGTACTTCCAAAAAAATAATCATAGAAGCCATTGTAGCTCATCGCTGCACTGGAAATAATGAAATCACATAAAGGCTCTGCAAGCACATGTATCCTAGTGGATAGGTTCCATCTAACCATCGCCGAGATGAAACCCCTCAAACAAACACGCAGACAGGGCAGGTTCACTGAAGGGCTCGCAGACAAAATTGGCTCTATTACATAATCCGAACGAGCGCAAGACCTAAGTCTGTACTCTGTGTAGGGTTTCAACAGTAAGATTGAGCCTCTACAAATGTTGAACAACGGGCTTCTTATAAGACTCTATAAGATAGTAGATTATGTTATGCTTAATCCTAATCGGCCTGATGCAAGTCATGTTTAAGTCTGGGTAAACTCCTTAAAAAACATGTTATAATACAACTTCAAACGGATAGTGCATTAGCCGCGTAGTAGCTATTGGGGGATATGCAAACAGCCTAACATAACACTAAACTCATAGCGCACATTTACAAACAATCCAATCGAATCGTATTAAAAACTATTCATTCTAATACCCTGGCCATTTGAGGGCATGACAAAAAACACTCACTACATGATAGAAAACATTTGCTTTATTGACGACATGTTTTAAGCAGTGAATCGAGAGTTATACAAAAGCCATGTTTATAGTTTATAGTTTCTAGTGTAGGTGGGCTAGTGTGTTTGAAAGCTGAGCTATATAGCTTTGCAGCGAGTGCACAATAAAAGTTCATGTCAATTTTATTATTACAATAAAGAGAATGATAAAGAGAATACGTTTGATTGGGAAACCTAGCGTATGATTAGGCTGTATGGGGGAAGCCTTGTTTATGAAATGAACTGATTACAGTGGATTTCAATCAAAGTCGGGAAACCCTGCAAGTAGATAATCTAAATACTGCAGTTCAGAGCTTGAGCACAATGCCGTGCTTAGGTTTCAGTTCAGAATTATCGATGACTGAGAAATTGTCTGCAGCGTGCTATTAGCTTTGATAGCAATAATAAGTACTTAGGTTTTTGATTCGATGAAGTTCTCAACATTTCGATATGAGATCACTTGGGGGAAGTTCTAAACATTTTGATACAAGATCATGGAGAGACCTTGTGCTGGGGTGGCTCCAATCCCCACCAGCAAGGCTGTCCTCACTACATTGTCAAAATTTAACTTTCTTTTATTATTGTATAAAAGAAATATGACCTGATGATTGTATGAAAATAACCTCAGAATTACATCTAGATCTGAGTAAACAAGAGTTATGTAATATTAGATAGGATTAGCAGGAGGATGTTAATTGTCACTTATACAATTCATTATACTAAAGATAACAGAATACTTGAATAGTTTTGAAGATTTTGATACCTTCCATTCAAGCCCAAAATCTCCCAGAGACAGGCTATGTATTGGTAGAAGAATGGTCATTATTGTTTTCCATGAAGCATTTTATCTTCCTTTTCATCTATATTTGTAGCTGTAATCTGCTATGGAATTTTTTGAAATTCTGTCTGCCCTCTGTAAACTGGTGGGTGGGGTAATTTTAGTATTATTTGATGTTCCAATTCCCATATATCAGTCTGTACAATGAAGACTTCTTCTAGGTTTGAAATGGTCTGTCGCAAACTACCCTTTACCATGTGATAGCAGAGTTCATAAGTCTCATTCTAGCCACAAAGTCTACCATCAAACTTTTGAACTTGGTTCTTCAACACTAACCGCATCCTTGTCGAGGCCGGGTAACCACCCACCCTCAAAGTTTAGATAAGCGAGCACAGCTGTGTCACGGTTTCAATTAGCCACCAGAGCTCCGAGTTTATGGCTTGTCATTAGACTTGATACTGTTTATCTTTGTGCTTGATGATTTTAGTGTTTTATGGGCTCTTTGATCTATTTACGTCGTCGGTGCAGTGAGAGCCAAGGCCTGTGAAATATTCTTAGTCAAATCTGACTGTAATAAACCCCTCTCTTATTAAAACAGGAGTACACTTGCATCATCATAAAAGTGCTGGAGTCAAAACATCGTCTGACTCAAGATGGCAAAATTCAATAATACCCCAGACACTTTGATCTGTATCAAGCTAGTCCCCCTTGATTGAGTCTACATAACATCGCACATTCTAATAAAGCCAGTCTCATGTTCCCTTTCTATTCCAGAGATAATTTTGCTTAGAACCTTCTAATTTCATTTTATAGATTATAAACAGTGTTTGGGCAGAAGATGTGAAGACTAATATCATAGCCACCACAGCCACATGTGGGGACAACACATATGTTCTTGATGGCGAATGCCTACCCTGCACGGTATGCGGTGATCTAGAATACACCTCAACGGCGTGCAACGCAACTCATGACGCAATGTGCGAATGCCAGCCTGGGTTCTATAAAGACATTACAGATGGACAATGTAAAACTTGTACTGAGTGTCCGGCGGGGTGGGGCGCCTCGCCAGCCTGTACTAGTACAAGTAACACAGTCTGTGTAGCCTGTCCTCCACACTCTTACAGCAGTTTGGAATCTAGTACTAAGAGCTGTCAGAGCTGTACCATATGTGACTCTCAGGATGAGTTCGAACTACAGCAGTGTACAGCAAAACAAGATACATCATGCTTCCGTAAGTTCAAACAAATTCTGAATCCCTTTTTGAATTGAGTAAGCCAAGAAAATTCCCCAATTTCAAGATGCAAACAAATCATCTCATTTAATCTCATGTTTTATATTTGGTAATTATATGGTTGGTGGCCAGGTCATGTATGGAGAATCATAACTTTTGGTGACTGGCCCAAGTAATTAAACTTGGATCAACAGCAAGCCAAATAAATAAGATCAATTATCAAGGTCAATGCTAGTTTTTTTGTCACAGCTTTGCTCGTAGGCAGCTGCATGACTTATCAAACAAGTTCTATCGGATATCTCAGCCGCATTTAGACTTCTTGCGGGGATTAACTTTCTTAATCGCCGTCGTAAAACTTTTCCGAATGCTAATCTTGTCCCAACAACTACATAATTAGGATGCTACACGTGTGTCACAATTTCCAGTTTGTTGGTTAGAAAGGCAAGAATTTTTGATAAGGGCTGTATCATCAGACATCTTGATATGATAGTTTTAGTTAAAAATCGTCACTAATGTTTTTATATTTTACCCCACATAGGACTCATATAGCTAGTGAATTATATTCTGAGATTTCAGGCAAGATAAAAGAATACAAGCTCTGTAGGAATAATAGAGATCTTAATCCACAATAGCCGTGGTAACAATGGAAGCATAGTAGTGTAAGCTTGATAACTCTAATTGTGTTTGGTAGCTCAGGGGCGTAGTTTTGAAAAAGTGGTAGGGGAGGCAAAAATTTGAGGTGAGTCTGAAGCAGCACCAGGAGGGGTTATGTAATCTCAACCCCTAGCAATTTTAGGCAGATGGATATCGCAGTGGAGCTAATTCAGACATGGGTTATTCAAATATAGCGTATCAGGCCACTATATTTAGCTTTCTAGGGGAGGCAGTGCCTCCCTGCCTCCGCTAGAACTACGGGCCTGTAGCTGCTGCGTATTCCTTCACTCTTGATACCCTACCCAAAAGAGCTTTGTTAGGGCTATGAGGTTTTTTTTATCAGATCCATTATCAAAGACGGCTGATGATTTAAAACATGAGTGTTGTTTCTTACACTGGCGTTGCATTCATATCGCGAACAATGGTATTGCTTTGATTGAATAAAACACTACTCGGTGCTTTAGTATTTTCGAACAACTCTAGGGGCTAGTGTTATGGAGTAAAAAATGCTCCCTATGGGGTAACAGTGCTCACTGACTTGTACTCAAGATTGTACTCAATCCACAATGGTTGGTAGAACTCAACAAAAGTGGGACAGTTTCTGTTTTATTTCTGTGGTGAACAAGTGATGATTTGAGCTGTGTTGAAATATTCCCACAGATAGTTGTATTGGTACCCAGCGGAGATTTTATGGGGCCTGCGTTCAGTATGTTTATTACTGTGAACAGCTTCAAAGCTACTGTTTATTTATCATGAAATTCTGTATCAGCAGATAATGACAGATTCATTGCTGATATTTTAGTTGGGATTATGTAACAATTTTTAGTATCTCTTACCACCCGTAGACAACTGAATAAATTTACATGTCATCTTCATGAGTTATGATATAGCTGTTTGCATCGAAGTGTTAAACCAGACTAATCTTTTCCGGTGGTTCATTAAAACAATTTGCCGCATTAGGCTGTATTAATGGCTATCGATACAGCTGAATTGGTAGCAAACAGAATAAGGAAATCTGGGACGCAGCCAAAAAACGGATTAGCTATCCTTACCATCTAATATAAAATACTAGCTGTGGTTACCCTAATAAAACAAATCTCTGATTGATATTTGGAGAATTAGTGGTCTTCAGTGCGGTTAAAAAGTGAAAGTTCCATGAAAATAAAATCATTTACGTTAACGTGTAATATATCAACATCAAACTAACCGCTCGTCACACCTTTTCACTTACAGGTATACAGAAAAAAAATACAGTTACAGACCCGCTGACGGAGCCACTGTGTACAGATGCTGACTGTGCAATAGTGAGAGATAACAGCTATCTGTACACAGTACCGCTATACTGCACAGCACTAGGTAAGCTTTCATTTCTGTCACAAAGTCATTGGGATTAGAGGTGGAACTTTTTGCAAGATGGAGATATTTTGTATGTTCAAAGTTGATCGGGATTTGGTATGTACCATTACTCTCAAACTATGCGGTGATAGCCCTACACGCTCCAACCTCTGCCACCGGCAAATTAAAAGCCATCACCTTTAGTGGCTTAGCTTCAGGTAAAGGCATCCGTGCCTACCGACAAGCATCATTCCAGCCACTCACACAATTCCATCCTTCACTGAGAGTTTCATATTGGCCTTGTGATCTCAAACAGTACTACGTGAGCACAACTTTTGGTGTTGGCAGATCAAATACGTGATAAAAATCACAATCTTGCGATATTTGACAACTTTTGTCCTAATCATTCATGTGGAACTGTGTTTCATTTTGACTTCTAACCAAATATGATTTATAGTTGTCTTATCTCGAATCAACATCAAACCATTTTCACGACATTGAGGCAGACCTTGTTCTGAACCATGAAGATTTAAACCCTAATGTCTGTTTAGTTTAGCTTTGCTTGCCAATTGAATACCTACATAAGTACTTTGAACCAAACCCCATGAAAATGTTGTGCTGATCGAAATATTAGCAACCTAAAAAACTTGATGGAAATGCTCTAGTTTACACTCATCATGAACATAAATGATCTCAATGGGTACATAAACTTTACTTACAATATAAATGATCTCAACGGGTACCTAAAACTTTACTAACAGTGTTTTTGTGGTTGGTTTATTACAGGTGCAATAATACTAGGATTGCTCATATATGTCGTATTACGCTGCCGGCTGAATAAGAAAAGAGCTGCTCAGATGATCACTGGTTATCATATCAAACATGCACATCAGTATCAGATGGTACAGCAGCATGCTTACTCTACACAGCAGCTGCCTTCTAGTCAAACATCACAACATATAGTATATCTCAATCATAACGGCTCAACAGGTAGAGATAACTACTAAAATATAATTCCACACTTGTTTTACGGAATCTCCTATTGAATCAAATAAGGACGGCGCAGTGGGCACCAAATTCTCGTTTGATCAAGGGTTTATGTTGATGCGTACTAATGATGGAACGCAATAGCCTTGATGATGTTTCGATTGCCACAGTAAAGTGCATTGTGGGCATTATCAAAAATCGACAAAAGTCAACAGTAGGCACCTGCATTGTTTTCACTACCTGGTCCTTTGCTATACCCCTACACAGGCATTCTAGTTATGAGAGGGACACTGTACAGTGCTAAACAGAGTGCCAGTCAACGATTCACAACAAGTAATTTTTCATTTTTGAAAGTTCTGACATTTCAGGGAAATTGTGATTCATATTTTACGCTGGCTTGCTCAGAACATGTACCAGCAGGTATCATGATTGCAGCAGCATTAACATTTAGTGAATGTTTCTTTTTTTCTCCCTCAGTAACGTCCACCACAAGATATAAAGATGTACCATCTAATATAAGAAGAACTATAGTTCGCAGTCTGTCCTATGATGGAAGTTGGCTCAAGCTGGCGCATAATCTAGGTAAGCTAAATATAGATAGATATACCTTCTTTGAATGTCTTATTGGTGCTGGCACCCCATTATTTGCTTAACAAAAATCTTCCCGCCTAAAATGCCGCAAATAGCTAGACATTTTCTCAGGTATGGTGGTGCAAGGTTAAAAAAAATCTGGGCACAGATACTTTTTTCGGGTCCAATAGAGAAGATCATCCCGCTCTATTCACATCATCGCATCTCATGCACTGCCTACATCTCAACACTGTCCATACAACATATCATATCTCTATAATTATAACAATCATAAATGAAGTTTTCAGATCTGAGTGCTCAATTTTGTCGATCTATAATCAACACCCGATACAAGCGGCTCACTCTCACTGTACATCTGAACTGAGGGATTAATAATTAGCAATTTATGTTAAGATATACCACACTCTCCGTCTAGTGGATAACAGCTGTTTGTTGTGGCTTCAATCAACTCGTGTTTGCTTACTGCCTGCCTGCCTGCCTGCCTGGCTGCCTATATTTTTGGGTTATATGAGAGCAAACAAAAAAACGTTGGAGGGATGAAAAAATTCAGTAGTCTGTTGTGTTGATAACTGCAATGCTAGAAAATAGTAAAACCAGCGACAGCAAATCGATTCTTGTGTCAGAAATTGGTATGGGTTTAGCTGGTAAGATTCTCAGCGCCAGTGTACATACAATCTAGCTGTGGATGTTTTCTGACTCCTAACATCAAATGAGTAAGATAAAACAGAGATCAAAAGGTCACTTCTGAGCTTGGCTCGAATGACTGGATGAAAATATGAGAGCGGCTGTTTGATGCTGTATCTGTCTTGAGCAACAAATGACATTAATCAAGAAGTTACTGTCAATCCGCCTCTTCTTTCATCTTCAATAATAATCATCATCATCATCCACTCAACTGCTTCGTCTTCCAAAACTGTGAACACGATCAAAAGCATCTGACATTTCAAATAGTCTGTCATCAAACGGATTTATGAAATCTCACACTTTCAGTCTTGAATTGCCACATTTTATTCACTCATAAACAAAGCAAAAAATATCTTTGCCTAGCCACAGAAGTTCAAAAGAGGTATTGGTTAGGGAGGTGATACCCGTCCCGCAACTATGAAACTAATCCTAACCAGGTCAATAGGTGCCTAGGCTAGGTGGGAACACTTCAAAGATACCCTAATGGTTTTTATGATCTTGAGTCGCCTAGCAATTATCAGCTATAATTCATCTGAATTCGTCTCAAAGCAGCTTCAGACGAAGTGCCAGCGCTCAAACATCCACCAGCCTTCCTCAAAGGGATCGGCAGGCCCTTCGCGCTCTTCAGTTCTGTCACCCTGCACTGAACATTTACAAAACATCAAACATAAGATCGCTATCGCTGTCACATCACAAAAACTTTAGATGCTATCTGAAATGGGAAAAGATTTCCGCTTTAATAATGTCAATGTGACAAAAAGTTACTAATAACTCTTAGGCGATTCCTGGAGCTCCTTCCTTTGATGACAATCTCGAGGACTTTCTCCACACTGCTAGAAATCCTAGATCACACCACAAGGCAATAGCTAGCACTGTCCCCCAAAAGCTACCAGTCATCATCGTCAACCATTAGCTGTATTTAAACCATAGACAAGGACAAGATTTAAACTAAGGAGCAGCAGCGCTGTTACTGTTACTCCTTGATTTTAGCATAACAGCTAGATTGCTACAATTGGGTGTTGTCTCCCTTTCATAACATGCTAACGTCAGATATCTTTCCTTTTCAGGTTTCACACCAAGCGAAGTATCACAGATACAACAAAAAGCACAGCAAGACTATAAAGGCTGCTCGGCGGCAAGTATATTAATAACAGAATGGACTAAGAGGGAGTTCAGCTCAGTCGGAGTTATGCTACATGCGTTATCCAGTATAAATAGACATGACTTAGTCACACTTATCCACAATATGAACGCTTTAAACAGTCCGGAGGTGGTGTGACCCACCCCCAATACGTTACATTAACTTTGTTATGTACAGCAGTCTATTCCAGTGATACTCATTACAATCATTCTAGTTTTTTTCTTTTTGTCAAAGAGAAAGTTTTCCTTTTTTTTGTCTTTGTCTCTACGAATGCAAAGCATTCTGACGCGCAGAGGCAACCCGTCGCAATCGTTGCTACAACTCCAGTTGATATTGATCTGAAATTCTTTTTTTAGTGTTTAAGTTTTAAATAAACCAATTTCTTCCCATCACAAGTTGGAACAGACAGATTAATATTTGCCTTTGATTGGGTGTAATTATGATACCTAAGCCTAGCTTAGGGTTGTTTGTTGAAACATGTGGTCATATGTGTACTATTACAGCAACACCACATAACTGAGTACATATAGAGTTGCATGCCACACCACACAGTGGTGTTTCTAATGATGGCATATCTGATGTCTTTTCAACCCAAATTTCAAGTGGTTGCGTTTGATATTGTGAGTAGACTTCTAGTTAGCGGTGCTCTGAAGCCATACGCATGGCCATATTTGTCTGAGAGTAAACACCCAAATCACATAGGCTTTCCTTAAATGAGCCTATCATTAGGAGGCCTTATCCAAGATAGCTTGTACCCAGCCGTAGCAGTGCAACGCCAATCAAGTTCCCCAATCTCAAGCACGCAATTATAATGAATCAGATTTCTTCAAAGAGTGCCAGTCCAAACTTATCAAAGCCTTAATCTGACCAACTTGAGTATTACATTTTTTTTATGGGTTTGGAAGTCGACCATCAAGCCATCTCCACACGAAATCAAAGCGGTCTGCGAATACCAGGAAAATCATGCTCTGGCACTGAGAAACCTTTCACGATTTTCTGATCTAATTGATCTGCGGAATCGGTGTGCTGTCAAGTCCATGTGTAAGGTTTGATAGGGGTGTCACTGACCTAGGATGTTCCCACCGAGCTAATCTGAGGCATATTCTTACATAACATCAATAAATAAAGATGATGGGAGGCCTGGTAGTAATGATGTTGGGGATTTGGTCACAGGTGGTCTCCATGTACAGGGCCGTAGTTTAGAAAAAATGATAGGGGAGGCAAAAGTCGGAGGCGAGTCCGAAGTATCGCCGGTAAGCTCCTCCCGAGCAATTTAGGGCATATAACTAGCAGATGGAAATCCAAGAGGAGCTGATTCTGACAATTATAGCGTTTTTTAGGCTATTGTATTTAGGTTTCTAGGGGAGGCAGTCCCTCCCCGCCTCCCCTAAAACTACAGGTCTCCATGTAACTGATCAGTCTAGACAGGTGCTCCTTGATTTCTTCACCACATCACGACTGCATGTTTGTATGAAACGCTAGAAATACCAGGAAAAGTAGTGCATTTCTGTTATAATATCAGAGAGCTATCTATGGCCTCCAATAATATGATGCCCAGTCTAAGTGATACTAGGCTATGATGCTTCTTCGCAAAATAGAACAACAAAGAATAAAAAGCTTTACTCAGTCTATACTCCTCTAGGAATTGTCTCTCAATTGTGCCCTTCACCACATCACGACTGCATGTTTGTATGAAACGCTAGAAATATATCATTTTGATATCAAGATCATGCCAGGGAGGGTAGTGCATTTCTGTTATAATATAAGAGGACCGAGATATCTATGGCCTCCAATAATATGACAATAGGTTATGATGCTTCTCAAGACAGAACAACAAAGAAATATAGATCTCTACCCCTCTAGGAATTTTCTTTCATTAGGGACTGCATCCAAAAATGCTTGTAGTCTTGTATGTTTACTGTTTTAAATTGTGGGATTACAACATTTGCCTACTGTGAGCTGCCAACTAGTTACCCTTATCTTTGCAACTGATTAGGTATTTTATTATCTTGTGGACCTAACATGGCCAATCAGCAGGAAGAAATAAATTAAGAGTCGATGGAAACGCCCAACCAGTGTTACCCACAGGCAAAACAGCCATAAAATAGAGCATTGAAAATATCTTGAATTTTTCCATTTTAATTGTAAAATGTTCAAAATATCCTATTCAGGATCCTGGTTGCTCGGACTTGTTTATCGAAAGGGAAATGATGACATAGTCTTGCACTAAACATTATAAGTGCAAATTCTCAATGTTTTGAGAAGCAGTGGAATATTACATAATTTTTATTACCTTCTGAATAAAATTCAATTGACAAATACTTGCTGATTGGGAGCCAATTAAAACATTTTCTTTGAATTTATGAAGGTTTGGATGGTGCACTAAAGATGACACTTGAAGATAGTAAAAACACAAAGATCATAAATAGTCATTGATGATACACTATGAGATTCACTTCCACAACAACAGATCATATCTTTCTCTCACTCTGACAGTTTGAACTAAGGGTCATCTAGATAAAATAACATCACCAGTAGTCTTGGAGACTTCTACAGGTCATAAAAAGTGTTGAACATGATATTAGGTCTGCATTATCGTATTAGTATAATAGTCTTATCGTAAGGTAATATGAAGTGATTCATCATGAATGGTTCATCGAATGCTAACTCACGCTATATGTCCCTACAGGAGTAAATGGTAGCTAGAGCTAAGTTCAGCTGGTTTTTGAGAGAATTAATATTAGCGAGCACTTAATTTTGGCTAGCTAGGGTTGGTGTCTATATGTAGTGAAGAGAGTGAGTTAATGTTAGCTAAAATTGAAGTTAGCAACTTCACGCAATGCGAAAAGGCAAACTTTAACAACTGCTAATAATTTAGTCCTTTAGGTATGGTGATCTAGCTGTACAACCCCATACTTGGAAGACAAAATTAATGAATATTGGATAAAAACCCAGTAGGTAATGGTTTGCAGAGAATGATAATGATTATCAAGAGATCTAACGTAAACTAGATAAGAGAAGATATTCTCAATTAAAATCACAGCCTCATATTATGTTTGATTGGATGACTAATAGTAGGGCATTCTAAGAAAGGGTAGGGTTAAAACACCAAAAACCATAAGTGGGCCATTATCACTTTCCAATAATTAAAAACCCAGGTACCTGGAGCTGTGTTTGATTTAGGGAGAAGAGAAACATATCCTGCCCAATATATTCATTACCACACTTCACAGCTTGCCATTGGGTGGTCAAAAACTTATTGGTGTTTATTCTTTAATTGATCTATTAAATCTGACCAATCAAATAAATAATGGTGCAGCTTTCTAGGAAAGAGCATGTTCAAAACAGAAAATAAATTGAGGTCCACCAACAGTTTCTAAACCAAGTACCTCCTGTCCAGAGTTCCGTTTGATGGAGTGAGAAGTGAACCGACATCCTGCCCAATATAATCATTAGTGCATGTCACAGGGGAGTCAACAAACTTGTTGGTGTTTTTTCTTTACCTAATTGATTGAATCGAATAAATCGTAGTTGGACTTTCTAGGCAGGAGTAGGTTCAAAGACAGAAAACAAATTGTGGTCCATTATCAGCTTCCATAAATTTAAAGCCAGGTCAACAAACTTATTGGTGTTTATTCTTCAATTTAATAAATATTTGATTGACTAATAGTGAGGTTTACTTGAGATGAGTAGGGTCAAAGACAGAAAACCAACTGTGGTCCATTCTCAGATTCCAAACCAGTAACTCGCTACCTGGAGTTTGGATTGAAGAGAGAAAAGAGAACCAATCCCAGACCAATATACTCATAAAAATGTATCACAGAGTAGTCAACTGACATATTGGTGTTTATTCTTTAAATGATCAATTAAATCCGACCAAATAAATAAATAATGGTGGAGCTTTCCGTTTATTCTTTAATTTAAATTAAATGAATAAATATTTGAATGACTTATAGTGGGGTTATCTAGGAATGAGTAGGGTGAAAGACGGAAAACCAATCTTGGTCCATTAACAGTTTCCAAAAATGTAGAACCATACCTGCTACCTGAATTTCCATTTGAAGGAGGGGGAAGAAAATCAACTTGCTGCCCAATTTAGTCATAAGAACGTACCACATGATAGTCAACCAACTTGTTGGTGTTTTTTCTTCAACTCAATGATTTGATTGAATAAATAATTGAATGACAAATAGTGAAGCTATCTACAGAGTATGGTTGAACGAGAAGACAAATTGCGGTAGGTACATTAGCAGCTTCCAAAAATTTAAACCATCTTGCTACACCGAGTACCAACATTCTGCCCAATATACCCATTGAAGACAAGTCAATAAACCCATTGCTATTTTTTTTTTTTACCAAATGATACTAGGACAGATAACACAGCAACTGTGACCTTTGGATGTGCCGTTTGTGTCAGCAAGTTCAAACACATCAAAATAATGGCTGAAAGAAAGAAACCCTGTGGTTCTATTAAATTTCACAGAAATAAATCCCCCCTCGCTGTAATGCTGCCTTCTGTCAGCTAATCCAGTCATGGCATCTAGGACATAAACCAGGTCTAGTTATCTTCATTGTTTGGAATAGTAACTCCATTAGCAATAATTTTTTGTTAGTTTTGGTTGTTTTATGTCATCTAGTTCAAAGGAGACATATATAAGACCATCGACAAACTGTCAGATATAAATGTAACCAGGTTTAGGCTAGATGCAATCACTTCATCAATATCTATTTGTTCTTTTGGCCCTACTGTATCTTGATATCTTTCTTATGTCATAGAGAACTTAGAGCTTTTTGGAACATGGGAAGCACTATATAGCCCTATAGCGAGATTGCTCATCTATGTAGTGAGAGATTATTCAATGACACTTCCTGGTAAAACTCCGAGCAAAATTTTCTGCAAAATAGACTTGATTGATAAAATGGAAGACAGCTCTAGTAATAAGTACTCGTACTGTACAGCCTATATATTCATTAACTGACCGCTGTCCATAATAATACAAACTCTCAGTCCTTTGCATGGAATGCTATGATACATAGCGCCATAGTCATTCGTATGGTGATTTTGTGAACTGCGTTTTTATTCATGTTTTTTTATATCAACATCACCCTTACTCCCTTGTATTCCCCGAACATAAAGATGAAGGCTTGTACAGTGTATAACTTTTGGCATTTCTTTGCTTGACATTCTTTTCTTGGCCCAAAGACAAGAATGATGTCAACAACCTGTTTACAAATTACTGAGAATTTTCTTGCCTTATGCAGTAGAATTTCGCGGAGGAAGCCCATAACACTCAAGCTACTGCCAAAACTTCGAACTCTACCACAAGAAAATGGCAAGTCGAGCAAAATGATTAACCAACATGCATCAAATAACTCGTATCGACATGATTTACTTTTGGTATTTTTAGTAATGGTATTAAATTGGTAGTATAAAACTTAAAAAACTCAAGCTCAAAAATTCTTGATCTCATTAAGAAGAAAATAGCTGACGATGTATTCTCAAGAGAAAATAAAGAAGCAGTTCACGCATTGTGGACTCACAATGATTAACTTGTAGTGTATATATACTCAGTTAGTCTCCATAGAAGCTATGAGTGGGTCCCGGGCGAGCTGAAACGCTGATATCATTGCACTCAGCTGAATCTTCTCATTAGTTCCTGCTGATAGCCGATGTCTGTGTGAAACAAAAATATTTGTTAAACTTGCGAGATATAAGAACATGATGTTAATTCTTTTTTTCATAGCTTGAGATTTAGCCGGTTAGAGGAGAGGGAGGTACATTTCATATGGTTGGCAGGGTGGCGTAGTGGTTAGGATTCGTGCTTCTCAATCTGAGAGTTGCAGGTTCGAATCCTGGTCACTACACATGCTGCTAAAGGAGGTGAGCTCTCCGGTTAAAACCCTAGCTTGCCCACTCCTACCTTGTACAGGAGTGCGCTAAATAGATGTGATAAATCTTATTCCAAATACTGTAAGCATATTCTCATTTGCCTGAAAGGGCCTTGAATAGCAAAATAAAGTTGATATAAAAAAAAAAAAAAAAAAAACTTGTTTCCTTAAATGACACGAGCTGAACCAATCTAGCTAAAGCCAAAGCTAGTAATATAATTACTGTTATGTAGTATTATGAGATATCAGGCACTTAATTATAAATCATCTGGTAACCTGGCTTTTCTTCAAGATGGTGATAATTATAAACAACCATGTAGTTGTCAGTCCACAAAGGAATGAGTGGGCAACTCCCACCAAATTAAAGACTGTCAAGGAGTTTGGGACAAGTTCGTCCCAAACTCTCCAACTCTATCCTGAAACCCACTCAAAATTCACCATTGAAATACAAAGAATAGTGAAGGTACTTACTCTATTTCACAGAGCTTATCGATAATCTTCATCCTCAAAGTAGAAGTGAAGTCAACTACAACATTAAATGTACATATAACTACATCACCGTGAATCAAATTAAAAATGAAGCTGTTTAAAATTGAAGAAATAATCCAAGTCTCTACACTTGTGATTGATTGAAACTGATCTGGGAATGGGAAAATAAACCAACAGTGGGTGTCCTTTATGGACCACCTTGTTCAACATAAGTTGTACATGCAGTAAGATGTACCCTACACACTAACTTCACGATGAGATAAATCAATCCGGTGGCTTTCATTTAGAGGTAAATAAGATCCAAAGGTATACAATGTCAACCAAAAGGGGTAAAGACTTATTATATATATTTATATATATATAATAAGTCTATGAAAAGGGGTTATAGAATCGATAAGGTTATTACCAATGCCTTGATAAGACAAAATGTTTAACTTTCAACCATTCAATCATTCACAAAATAACATACTTGACATAGAATAGTTTATTTGTGAGGATTATCAACAATTTTGTGTAAAAACATTTTTGTTACTCACTGCGATGAACGAGTACATGTATATCTTCTAGTATATCCTGGAGGGCCAGTCCCTTATCTCTCTGTATTTTCTGTATTTCTGAAAGTGGAACAAAAATATTATCTAAGAGACTCTGCAGGAGGGTAATTGTGTTTTAGTTATCTAAAATATTATGTCTAAGACGCCAGTCACATACACTTGTGCGATCTTGTATCAAAACTGATATGAAGCTGACACATGGTCCGTACTACAGAAGTATCAATAAAGATGTATGACTAAATGTATGAAGGTAAATTTGGTGTAGAAACATTTTGCTTTTGATAACCTAGGCTTGATGAGACCGGGACTACCGTGCCCCAGGGAACAGGGCGACAGCTGAACTCACCTATCACCAATTTATCCTCAGGTATGGACACCAAAACCACCACAGAGAAGTTTTCAACATTTTGTAATAGTACAGGTTCCAACGAACCCATGAGAAACCGCAGCGTAAGAACCCTCGTCGAGTAAAGACCCCTTATTTTGTTGGTGTCATGACTTACTTTTGAATGCTTCGTTGAAAGGAGAGTTCAGCATATGCTCTGCGATCTTTTTGATATCTTTTCTCAGAGGATGACCGACACAAGTATACACTGTGTCCTCTGATACCTCACTGTGTGCTAGTGATGTACTCTGAAAAATATAAGGAGAGGCAACTGTTAACTATTGATTAAAGATTGATAAAGTCACAAGGTTTGTCATGGTTCGAAGACTGAGAAGTAAAGTTGAATTAAGAGAGCTGCCCCATTATTTCCAGCGCCACGTTGTTCTTGATTTGCGGGCAGGATGGAGCACACCTGGGGCATCAACAAAACCTAGTAGCCAGTAGACAAAATACCAACCCCTGTTAGAGGGCAGTTGCATAGTAACCCTCTATGTGAGTATAGCAGTATTTGCGATAATTTTTTGAGCAGAAAGCAGGATGCCAGTCATTTCACTATGAAGTTTGGGACAAATGTTCCAAACTTATCATTTTCACATTACTTTTTCATTTTCTTAATATTAAATTGAGTTGTCTTCTCTCTGAGGTTATATGTCAGAGAGAGGACAACTCTTTTCCCGACTGTCACATTTTTGAGTAGTGAGTGGGTCCTCTCAAAGGGTGCCACCCATAGACTTAATAATAAACCTAGATCAGGTTGATAACAAGATGCTGCTGATCGTAAAGCAATTTTCAAATTAAAAACTTCAACACCTTCCAATGTCATTACGTCGCCCACAATTAAAAGACTGAGCCCCTCAATGCTAATGCTCCATATAGTGTCCTGTCTAGGTTTATTTTAAGTCTATGGTGCCACCATATCACCCGAATCGCAAAGTTGAAAACTAATACCATTTGTTACAATAAAGCTGCTATTCATACCTGTAACATGTTGATGGCTCGTCTCATATCACCACTGCTCAGTCTGATAACCGCTGACATACCGTCATCTGTCACATTGATATTCTCACTATCCACTATGTGTTTGATCCTCGGTACCATCTGATCTCTGTTAAGTGGTGCAAACCTGAACCTCGTACATCTAGACTGTATGGCTGGTATCATCTTACTCAAATAGTTACAGATGAAACAGAACCTGCATGACGAAATAATAAAAAATAACATTGTCATAACTTTATGTAGATAATATCGTACAGACAGAATGTTTTCTATCATTCTGATGAGATATCAAGAAATTCTGGTCAGCTGGTAGCCTATGCAATATGAAGTGAGGAGTACAAGAGATTGATCTACACGAATTTTATCAGTTAGGTGAACTGGTTGCCGTGCACATCATCCATAATACAACAGTATGCTACATCATCTTGGGTTTCGGCAATGACAAGGATGCTGAAATACTTGTTAAAAGGCTGTGTCAATCCCATTATCGACCAAAAGGTGGGCTGTGGTTGATATCTGAATACCACAACCAGCGTCCAGAGTTTGATCACTGCTTAGATATTTGAACATGTGATGCAGCAGGATTATAATATTAGTTCCATCAATATACCTGACATTCTCTGTATATTTTTCGACGATTCTTCTCAGAGCATTTTGTGCATCCTTTGTCATGGCGTCAGCCTCGTCCAGTATGATTATCTTAAACCCTGTCCTGAAAACAAGCAAGAAAACAGTCTTCGATATCTTGGATTTCAGTTGTTTGGAGCAAAATATTTCCCTCTATCAAATTTTCTGAAGTTCGCACTTTTCCTTAGACTTTATCTTACAAAGCTGCTGGAATGAGAAATTCAAATTGCTTTTCATAAATGTGAAGAAACGAACTTCGCCTACAGTGAACGCTTAACTCATCTGGGGCAAACTTACGTGAACATGCTTCTCGTGCTTGCAAATGTTAGAACTTTTTGTCTGACGGTATCGATACCTCTGTCGTCTGAAGCATTAAGCTGTGAAAAAAGTCAAGTCAAAAATTCATACAAAGAGATGAGTGTTGTAAAGCATATGAAGACCTTTGTAACAAAGTTGACAACCAATGCCTATCTCGATGGACATTGTTCCCTTCTGATTCTGAATGAGACCCGCCTGAAGTCTAATTTCAATATCTTGCAATTAAAAATTGCTCCAACGACTTTCAAGTATCAATAAGTCCTATTTAAAGATTGAGTATATTGTGCTCAGTGATTATCTGGCTTCAAAATTAGTTGAAAGAAAAGTCTTACCTCCAAGACAGCAGCGCTAAACTGGCTCTTCTTAGGGTACAGCTGCCTGGCCACAGCTAACACAGTAGTAGTTTTACCTGTACCTGGAGGTCCATACAGGAGAAGGTGAGGCAGTCTGTCCTCAGCAACAAATTTGTTAACTGTAAAATAGAAGATGTAATATGATTATGTAGTTATCGTGGTGAGGATTCGTATGCTATCTGAGGTAATTGGGCGAGCTATGGTTTGTTGGCCTTTCAGGACATTCTTAACAAATGCAATAATAGGAAAGATACCGATTGGATAACGGACCAGTCTAGTTTGAAAACTTCTGAAAGTGCAACAACATCAATTTTATTTCATAGCATGAGAGTGGAATGTTAATGCCAACTAGAACTGACACTTGAAAAGTGTCTCGCTACGCAAGGTAGTTCATACAAAATCACACTTGAATATTTTATGCCATTTGCGCTAGCCATGATGATGAGCTTCAATTAAGTTATAACAAACTAGCTCACAACTCATACTAAGTGAGATGTTTATGGCATCGGGTAATGTCGCTTATTTACTTGTTGACAGGATATCTTTGTGAGAGATCAGTTCATCCAAGCTTTGAGGTCTGTACTTCTCCACCCTACAGACACAAAGAGTAGACATTGGATTATATATATAACTCAAGTCACGGTGGAATATCAACACAGGAGGTGCAAATACTATTACAGCAACACCCAAGGACACATGTGACATATTAACTCCTCAACTCACAGAGTAGAAGCTCGTTCCTAGCCAGTAAGTCTTTTCTAGTGATGAGAAAAAGATATGCTATCATAGGACCCTTATAGGCCTGTTGTATGTATATGTATGCTTTTCAGATTTGAACATATAATTTAAGTCACGTGTGTGACTAGCACATTTGTGTACTCAATTAGTGCATCAAGCAGAATCAATCGACAAACATTACGAGGTGCAACTTACCATGGCAAATTCGCTGACGACTGCTCAGGCATTCTCTATAACCAATTGTCAATTGACTGCAGGATTAAGTTTTTCTTTTGGGCAGAGGTTATTCCATACCTACCAATTAAAAAACATACTTATTACTTAATTAATTATTTTATCTATAGTCCTAATAATTATAATCTACTGATATTCTATATATTGAAATGCTGTTTATTATTCTCATTCTGCATTGCAACAAACCAAGTTGACATTTGCCAAGGCAGGCTGGTAATCCCTATTGTCAAAGCAAGTGTATTATGAATTAGTGGTAGAGTAGGGAGTGAGTATTCAATTAAGAACTTGAAGCAACTTTTCATCACCAACAAACAACAACAATGCCAAGTCACAATAATAAGGTGTGATGACGATGAGTAAAATAAAGTTGCTTCATCAGTTCAATTCAAGTATATTACAATTCACATGCTACTCGGAACTCATGCAATATTATGACTCATGTAAAATACTCACACCAATTTAAAAGACAGTTGCTGAATCAGATCACACGCTATGCAGTGGTTTAGGATTGAATGTTTGGTGGAAGCAGAGGCTGATAAACTGTTGGTCTTCTAAGATTTTCTTAGATGGTTTGTAAAATGGATTTCGCGGGAAATTTGCGAGATGTTCACAGAATGCGAGACAAGCAATTTCTATGTCTAATGAATCCCTTAGACATCGATATTGAGTTGATTCTGAAGGGAAATCAGTTTGGAATTTTGATGAACTTTGCTGCTCCATTCCATGATCATGCCTTCACCAAGTCTTCTAGTGGAATGTTGTTGATTATAGAACATGGAAAGTGTATAGAAGGTTGAAGCTGATGTGAGTGACTGGCCTGATCATGTCTGAGACTGAAGACAAAGCCAAAAAGGCTAGAGAAACTTGTGAAAACTTGCAGGTCATGATAGACATATCTGCCAAAACTCTTCATAGCTTGAGGAATGCTCTGCAGAACAATCCATCCAGTCAAGTGTCACAAGCTCTAAGGGAGACTGAGGTGAGGATAATATCCGTGATGATCATTGAGCTGCTGTTGTGATCAGTTCTTGACAATGTTTTCTACTTTATTGTGTACTTTTTGGTTTGTATTGTATTGTTGTTACTAACTTGTATGTATGTATGATAGTATAGATAGTATGTGTATGATTGTACTCACAGAAGTGGGACTGTATGTGTGATGATTATCACATGATGAGAGTGTGTTGTCTTATTCTTATCAGAATTTGAGTTAGGATTATTGGCCTGTAGTATAGTATATTTACAGTGACAATACTGTACAAGTACAACATACCTAGATATTTATAATTGATGGACCATAACACTTCAGTACAAAGCTGAAGAACAGTTATCAACAATGCACTACTTTGACTGCTGTTAGCTTTTGTATTTAAAGATTGTAGAATCATCAGCAAAAACTGACATTATATGGTGTTATTGGTTGGAGCTTCTAACTCATTAGTGAAGGATGTTTGTCATCATATGACCAATCCAAGCATTAACTTGATCCCTCAATATCATTTAGCCTTAATAGTGATTGTCACTTTCTTTATTCATTGTTATATTTTTCTTTGTTTGCAGGCTAAGCTGGTGAAGATGTTCAGTAAGCAGCTGGTACACAAAGCAGGCGTGGCTAACCTGATAGATGCTCACATCCTGGACTGCTATCCAAACACTGAGCAATGGCTTCAGGTCGTTGGTCTTCCGTCAAAAACAGTCAAGGTAAAATAGGCTGTTCTTCACCTGTTGTTTTGTTTAGATTTTATCTCCTAAGTTCTCTTCTTAGACTGTGCTTTGTAAGCTCTCAGATAAACTTAAGGTTTAACATTTTAGTCAGCATGTGGTCGCATCAGTGAATGCTCCCTTGGGTGCTCACTTTATTTATATGATGAGGTGTGTTCTCTGATCCCAGAGCCATGCTGCGCAATCTCAATATACAACCAAGTGTATCCTTATCTTGTTCTCCAAGCACCCAGACATAGTTGCTGGTTTTGTGTTGGTGTATCCCTTTGACGTTGTGAATGATTCATTCTCAGTTTGTGTGATATCACCCAAAGCTCGCGTCTCAAATGTATACCCAACCTGAAAGTGCTGTCTAAGCTAGCCTAGTTAGTGAGGGAGGAACCCACCAACAAAGCTTGTCAAGACTTATCTGGCGTGAACCAATACAGATATTGTTGTTAAAAGTAGACACTATGTAACTAAAATGGTAACATACTTTTTTTGTTTTGCAGGGCTTGGTATCAGATAAAATAACTTTGGATAAGTTACTAAAGATGAACCCAGAAGAAATCGGCAGGAATATGAAGAGGATAGATGCTCACCAGTCTCAAACAAACACACTAAATAAAGCTCTGGGGAAGCTTAAAGCTTGGACCGAGAGTCAAATGAGTGGTGGGTATTTGCTACTCTGTTCTTTCAGGTTCAGTATTCAGTACAGTAGTTTTATTAGTAAAGTGCAAAGATCATACACACACTTTAACTTCATGATTGTGTACATGACCGCTGGAATTCCCCAAAATTCAAAGCACTTTTTTCAAGTGGTCTTTTCCCAGCCATTACCCGGTATTCTCACAGTTTATGCAGTGAAGATTTTTGTAGCAATTCTGACAACTCACAGCCTGTGTTATGAGAAATCACTACAAGCATTAGATAAGTCGATCTTCAGATGTTGGGTGGGTCCATCAGTCTTCAGTTACTGGTTGTCACTGCTATAATATGACAGTTATAGATTCCAAGAACATTGTAGCATGTAGTAGTTTTCAATGTCGTATACTTTTACATGGCTTATGTGATTGTCCAAGCTTCAATCTCATTTTGGCAGTAAACATTTATTTGTCATTTAGTTTGACGACATTCAAAAAGAATCTGACCTGACCTTTAGTAGGCGGATTGGAATGCAATGATATTAGCATTAATTATAAAATACATTTTAATCCTGGTTTTCAAACTTATAAATGTTGCTTTGATTTCGACACAATTTTTCTTTTGCTTCAGGTGCGTCATCTTCTGTGGATAAAAACAGTGACTTGTTTTGGACTGAGGCCCAATCTGGGTCACCATATAGCCAGAGATCCAACACATCTACTCATCAACCACCGGTTGTGGTGCGGAGCTCACGTCCCACCTCTACTAGTTCTGTGAGAAGTTCCACATCTAGTAATTGTTCTGACCAGCAGACTACACCTATTTGGGGATCTCACAGCTATGGTGAGCAGATTTGTGGTGATTCCTATATAAAAAACTTCATGAACAATTATAAAAAAATTACTCATTTTTATCATCATAGTTTCTTTGAAAAGGATGTTGTTATAGAGGTCATAAAAGTATTTCCATTACATAGGGTTACTTTTCAGATTGACAACAGTCATAATGAGATTAAACTTGTACTAAGTTGTTTAGATACCTAGTCAGTGCGAGATATTGAAACCAGATCTTATTTGACCCTCTTGTTTGAGCGTGAACCCCCGCAAATGAAAATTTGGACTTGTCTGCTCTTTTTGTCTGTGTAAGCATATGTTGGGCAGACAACTCATTATTCAACAACCTCCCATTGATAAATTTTCTGCTGTTTCAGGTAATCACGGTACTATGAATAGTCAGCACAGCGGATCTAGTGGTGGTCAGCACTCAGCTCTCTCCTCTCCTTACTACACGTCTCGGTCCCCTATCCTACATCCGGGTACTCCTACATTCAAAGGTCGATCTCGGCCTAACACCCCTCCTCCTCAAATACGTAATATCATCAACTCGCAGGTAAGACAACTCTTACGTTTTAGTGACACTTATGGTAGTCGGTAACATGATACATTGGCCTACACTGACATCGAGACTAACACTATTATCATGTGTTTCACTGATTGTTTGAGACTTTGACCTCCCCTAATAACCAATTGAATAATCCCTACCTATCCCTGCTTTCTGAGACTGCGACACAATTTAGTATGAGTACCTAACATGTTCCTGCCCTAATTAGTAAAATTGAATTTGAGTTGACACACCGAATTCTTTGTGATGGTACTCATGCTAAGTGAATCAGTTAATACTCTATCGATCAGAGATATACATGCAACAGATATCATGTGATCAGTGAGGGTAAGGCAATGCCACCCTGGTGGCGCCTAAGGAAGTCAGGGACACAGTATTTTGGGCAGCTCTCAATTTTGCTAATGAGAGGAGTCGCAAACATTCCTGCCTCCTCCTAATCAGGCAAATATAGAGCTTGGAATTGTCAACAGTACCCAAGTAAGAGTTGGTGCCAGTCTAAGGAGGGTATTTGTGAAAAGATTTGTGCTTGTGCCTGATTTAAAAAATAACTCTCTACAATTTCGAATTAAATGATGAATGAATATTTCATTCCAATTGTTTTCTCTAGATATAAACCAGATAAAGTCATTATTTTGCGATTCAACATGTGTATTACACAGGACCTCACCAGGAAACTGTCATCATGAAAAGATGTTCTGTCATTCTATCGAACACTGTATATTGTAGCACAGCACCAATACTTTAATGGAGTAATTTTATTTCTTGACTGAATAAATCAATTAATTCTATACTTTTCTGCAGGTGTTTGTTTTCCCCACCACTACATCGAGCTCTCAGTCTAACACTACCACACATACTACCACTCAGCCAACGGTGAGCAGGATCACCACTAGTGTGTCACATGACTCCACACTCATGCATAAACTCTCACCTATCATCGACCCTGGAGCTCTCATGTGAGTGTTGTCATAGCTGTAAAAACTCCTGAATTGTGCCATTCACACAAAAAGCCTGTTACTCACTTGATACTTGGAGAGTAATCGCTTCTTCTGGTGAAGGTTCCAGCAATTTTTCAGGCTTGTCTATCGGTAATCAGTCTTTGTCATAAATCGTATAACCTGATTTTCACCATTTGCTGGAACCTTAACCTGCCACAGGAGGATCTATAAGTGTCAAAGAGTCATAACAAAGATTATTTAGAGGTGGGGACAAGGAAGCTGTCAATTCAGTCACACAGGAAAAATGGAGTCAAATGAACTCACTGATGAAGTTGAACTGGTCACAAATTAAATTTTTGGAAATGCTGGCTTGTAAGATTGATAGATAGATAGATTTTGATGTCTTTTCTCTCCATTTTGATGCTCGCAAGTCACTGCAGCCTTACTCATCTAATATGGGTGACGATTTGTCCCAGCAAGTGTAAAATGTCATTTTGAGTGATGAGAAAGAAACTGACTATCTATATTATGGCTATGACGCATACACCTATATAATGACCTGTGTTCCAGGTTGCGGGCTGAAGCAATTTAATCCATCATTATTGTAATTAAGCTTGCCGCAAGAATCCAGTTAAATTTCAACACCAGGCCTATGTGAGACTACATTATTGCGTAATGTGAGGCCTTGGCCAAGGAAACTTAGTTTTCACCACATCCATATCTTACTTGGAGTTTTTTTTGTGTTTTAGAAACTCTAGTCGATCAGTTGATGAGAGCGCTGAGATAGCTTCCCTTTATTCCACGAAATCAGCAGGTATGTTCTGTTATTCTCTACCTTACCTGGTGCTGAGATGTATACATTGCTGTTGTTGTATTTTTATGTTGATGAGTGATGTACACGAGTAAGAAAAAAAGGGTTGGGGGAGTACATTCACATAGTTAGTTGGTAGGGGCGAAATGCTTGCTGAAATGACACAAGCTGATTTTCTTTTGTATGCTAATTGGGAGATTGGTTGATGGCGAGTCACTGCTTTTAGCCTTATGAAACCAGCTCAGATGTTGTATTACCAGTGAAATAGACATTGTTAATTTTGACTCTTACAACATCTCTGGATTGTTGAGATGATGAATAGCCAGTTGGGACCAAATCCCATCTAAAGTGAACTTGAATCGGAGCCAAGTGTGAAAAATACAGTTATGTTAGATATTCCCAGATGGGATCTCTACTGAGAAACACTAATATTTAATGTTTTCAGATTATGCTGCAACGAGGTATACTCCAAGCCATCGAATAGAACACAAGTTTGAGACAAAGAAGTTCAAGCTTGGTAAATGTGACTTTTGTAAGAAGCAGATTACTTTTAAAGTCGCCAGAGTGTGTCGACATTGCAGGTAGGTGTTATTTGCTTCCGACAGCTAGGAATGGTACTCTGAAAAATATCTGTATGTTTGAGGGAGGCAATAATGTGGATTATGACTACCAGTGATTATCCTACTAAATGGCAATAAAACAAAACATGTAAAATTGGAATTAAAACTGACAACGACAGAAATTGACGAAATTAACTAGTCGTTTGCTGTAGAACTACTCAATTTTCACTCGGTGGATCCTTGGTGCAAGCTCCACAGCTATCAATTGACCACGAGCCTTTGTCGGGCCCAAGTTGTTTGCCATTATTCTACAGGTTTAGGCAAGATCAAGTTTAAGCCAGTCTGCCTGTATTTGGAGTTGCCTTCCCTTTATTGTCAAGGGAGGCAACTCCAATTACAGATGAATTGGTATGACTTTTTGGTTTAGGCAGGGAGGGTGGGATATCCCACCCTCCCTGGTTTAGGTGTCTGATATGACCCCACTGACTTATATTTTGTTCTTATTATTTTGAATCAATAATCATGATCTGTTGCAGGTACAAATGTCACAAAGACTGCGAGAAGCACATCTCCCAGTTCTCGTGTGGACTAAGTGATGATCTAGCTAAGGAAGCGTATAAATTATGTGATAATAATTCACTACATAGTCCGGCGTCAGCAGCGGCACAAGGTGAGAAATATAAGTATATATATTGAGTTAGTTTTTTTTAATAAAACTAGGTTTATTTCTTCACAATCCTGACGATATCAAATATGGAACTTTTAAATAGATTTGTGCAAATGCTATGAAGCAATTTTTGTCATACAGTTAACTGTGTTATTCGTATTGATTTCTCAGGCTCACCACAGTTGAGTACATACAGCGGTACATTTAGAAGACCAGGACGAGGTACTTCTATACAAGATTCCAGCTCTGCTTCTTCTTATACTTCCTCCTCTCCTTCTTCTCCACTCTGTAAGTCATCAACATATTATATTATTTATATAAAATAAATAAAAAAACATTAATTAATTATATGTTATACATATTTTATCAAGGTTTCTCCTTGATATCATATAATTCTAGGATTAAATCAACCCCTTATTACTCCCTCTGCTGCTGTTGACATCAATGAATTGCTCTATCAGTAATAATTAATACGCAATTTGGTGTCTTTGATGTCTATGGATGTTACTCACACGTTTTCTTGAAAATTATGTTCCAATAAACACTACCCTCCCCCATAATAAGACAAGATATATTATATATTATATTATTCAATGATAACATGATATATGAAAATATAAATACGGAGGATTGTGTGGCGCCTATGAGAATCTGGTGGTAACTTCACTCAATGAACTGAGGGAGAGGAAGTTCATTGCTTCACTTGTTCAGAGTACATTTGAGCGTCCATATAGGCACCAGTTGGGGCTGTTTGGTTCAGCTTTAGACTGAGGAATCGAAAAATATGTCTTTATTACTCAATATCCTCCTCATTTGTTTTAGATGGTGCAATGTCGTCTCAGGGATCACCAGCTAACCTCCAACAGATATCCTTCATCTATCCTTCAGGAACTCTAAACTCACTGGGTAATCGGTCTATGGGCCGATCAGTGAGCCGTAACGGCAGTCAGATCGTCATAAGGTCTAATAGTAAGGGGCACCTTCTCTCCACTAGTGATATAGAGAACCAGAATCACTCTATAACAGATCACAATCAGGAGGCTGGAGATCAGGATGAAGTGGACAGGCCTCTAACGTAAGGATAGGTTCTGCTCATATTACATGTATATGCATACGTGTCAACTTACTTGGTGCAAGTTGATCTTTCTCTCACCAAGTTTCTTTACATGTATTCAAACTGAGGTTGTAACTCGTTGAGTTCCTTGATGATGGTAGTGATGTTATTATCGGAAAGAGGCGAATGTCAGTTCAGGGCGGGTGGGTTAAGCAAACAAACATTTCTCCTATTTTGAGTTGACCGTCCTTGTTGACGCGAAATTGGTTAGAGCTTCAATTTCAACAGCTAATCGGTACAAAGTGTGACAGCTGGATAAATGCTGATAAAATCTGAGCATAGTCTGCCATATTCTGGACACAATCTATCACCCCAAAACATGTTTATTGTATGTGTAAATAAGTAGTAATGCCTCTCCAGTTTGATGACCCCGGACTGCCAGGACTATAATATGAATATTATCATCATTGTTCTTATTGCTACTATAGGTTAGAAGAGAAGGAGAGATTAACTAGTACAGTAAGTACTATAGGCTCTGAGGATACTATGATAGCATCTCGTGGTACTGTGTAAGTTATTCTCCGCCTCACTATCTACCGGTTCTTAGCAAAGTCTGCATTTTATCTGTGGTAAAAGTCAGTAAGCGGATAATAATAAAGCAGAGTGATGCGTTGATGGTTTTGCAAATTCCTCCGTTTCAAAACAAGAGGGTTGTTATCTTCACACTATGTTGCAAGTTTTATGAGAAGCGGCCGCAATCTAATTTACTTGTGATCGAACAGCTCAAAATAATGTCTGCACTTCATTTCCAATATTCAAAATTATTTTGTCGCTTTATTACAGTGAGATGAACGCAGATTGTATGAAGTCTGAAGGGAGTGACCAAACAGTGATTGATGTGAGTATGAGCGTGTCAGCCATCATGGTCTGTCGATTGCATTAGCAAAGCCCTCGCCCTTGTATCTGAGATTCAATATATGCTACTCAAATCTAAGTATTATTTTCTACAACCTGTTTCCCTCCTTGGCCCTTCTTTTTCATTGTTTTACTTTGGCAAATCATTTTTTAATCAGTTCCAATAGTGTTCATACCTGTGAAATTGATGATGTCTAACTTTTCTTATCAATGAATTTGCAGAGTAACTCATCAGAGAAGACGTTACCCGATCAGGCAGAGCTGAAGGGGGGAGAAGGTGAGGCTGTGATGTTACATCAGTCTATGTACAGACAGCCTAGTCTGAGTAAAGCACTGGAAGAGTGGGATATACCATACTCTGAGCTATCTGTGGAGGAAGAACTCGGTACAGGGCATGTCGGCACTGTATACAAGTATGTTTAACAGTGTATACAAGTGTGTATAACTATGTATACAAGTATGTATATTTATGTATAAGACTATGTTTACAATGTGTACACCAATGTATACAAGTATCCATGTCAATGTGTACAAAATATGTATTAATGTACATAAGTGTGTATATCACTGTTTACAAGTATATATAACTATTTACACAAAAGTATATAATGCATGAAAGTATGCATATTGATGGATGCATTTATTCATTACAACCCATGTAAGACGATGTATACTGCAATGTATAATGATGTATAGACCTTCAAGCTTGTAGAATGATGTACACAAGTATACTAATGTATATAGATTATGTATGTCAAGGTAAACAAAGTCTTGCTATTCAGTTTTATACTGGTATGACAAACAAGTTGTAGTACAATAAGAACATGCGAACAGTAACAATTGGTGTATGACTGTGCTTTTTATACTAACAAATTGTGTATCTTGTAGAGGGCAATGGCACGGGCCCGTGGCCATCAAAAAGATACCCATAAACCCTGCATTGGACTTAGATGCTCAACTACTAGCTTTTAAACAGGAGATCGCAACACTGAAGAAAACTCGACATGATAATATTGTATTATTTATGGGGGCGTGTATGAAACCGCCCGAGCTGGCCATTGTCACGAGGTACGGAATATATTGTACCCTTTTGCCGTCTGTTTTGATTGAGTTTCACCATCTTAATTAGCTTATCTCAATGTTCTTAATCAATGAAATTTCCAAATAAAGGAACCGAGCTCCCCGATGAAACTGAGCAACAGCCTTCGAACCCTGGCTATTTAAAGATATAAGGGAGATTGGGACAGTTCCAAACGCCTGATGCAGTCTCTTTAAAATTCATATGGCGTCCCAAGTCACTACAATTTGAAGTTGCCCTCTCATTGACACTAGGTTACTCCATGTATTTCAGTTTTGTGAATGGTGATACATTGTACAAAGAAACCAGGAATAGTTCTCGCTTACATCTCAGTAAAACTATAAACATAGCTTCTCAAATTACACAGGTAAGTATTAACATACATTTGTATGATCATTTACAATGAAATAGAATCAAAACTAGTTACTTCATATGTTGTTTTTGTCAATTCTTACCATGTTTGGAGGAAATATTTTTTGTAATAATGTCGCTCTATGCTAGTGATATCTGAAATCTTGATTGCTAACAGGGTATGGAGAACTGTGATTTTGTTTTATTGTCATATTAGTGGTAGTTGTATACAAGATCATGATGGTCAATAGGGGGACTTGATAGTCATCATGCATATTGACCAATATATAATTTTTTTCTGATTGAGAATTGTCAACTTGACTGTTATTTGTAAGATTTGAAGGTAATGTTTCAACTATTTTCAGGGTATGGGGTATTTACATTCTAAGGATATCATACATAAGCACTTAACATCGAAGAATATCTTTGTGGAAAGAGGAGAGAAAGTTGTCATCTCAGATTTTGGTTTACAGAACGTCTCTCGTCTTGCCTCTCAACATTCTAGGTAAGATTTAAATCCTGGTGTTGATTTGCATTTCATGGGTTTAGAGTTGCTTTTTTGCAACTGATGGAGCAAATTGATAAAGCAAAATCAAAGCCATTGAGCTCTGAATGAGTTCTATCTAGGCAACACTTTTGCAAATCATTGATCCGGTTTGCCTGAATTTGGAGTTGTTCCCCCTCAAGTTGCCTGAGGATAACCAAGAGAATGACAAGACCAAGGTTGTGCGTTGGTATAAAGCTACTAAGTCAATTCTGTTGATATTGCTAGCCATCTTGGTATCATAATACCATTTTCCCAATTCTTTCCTGCAAATTGTCTGTGTTCAATGCAACACCATACATACATGATGCATTAAATTTTTTTAACAAAGTATCTCATAATGTTGAGTGACTACATATCAGAATGATTTCTCTTGTATTTGTACAGTCGATCAGATTTAATGAGAATACCTGAAGGTTGGCTGAGCTATCTGAGCCCTGAGGTGATAAAAGCTCTGAGAATTACCGAGCCTAACGAGATTACCGTGGAGCTGCCGTTTAGTAAGCAGTCTGATATATTCGCGTTTGGTACCATATGGTATGAGTTACTGTGCTGTCACTGGCCTCACACACATCATAGTCATACAGCCGAGATGATTATATGGCAGGTGGGACGAGGAATGAAACCTTCACTATACAACATGACCAACACGACTAAAGAAGCAAAGGTAAGTACTGTTTGTGTTAGGATATTTTTATTTTGCTAGTATTTTATTTCTAATCCAACAGTGATGAAGTTAAAAGAATTTGCTATTGTGGCTTCAGTTACCTTATGCCTTTTCCTATTATGTTGAGATTTTTTTACATTGTTATTTACCAAAGTAACCCTTCGCTCATTGAATTTGCCGAGGCAAATAGATGTCACCTCATCATCCAACAAGTTCCCTCTGTATATCAAGCCAGATTGCTGTTGGGATATTATTTGCTGGCTTCATAATATTAATGATTCAATGATCCTGGAGTCATCAATGAGTCATCAAATAGGGTTCGATTGGCATTAGGATGTTGGTACATTCATTTCATAGATATTCTTTGTCATAAACACCATCCTGATAACTGATAGAGAATAGGGCTGAGCTCTTTTGAAGTGGTTATCAGTATATGATACTTGATCAAGTGATCCAATTTGCCTGCCTTGCCCATCAGCTTGAGACACAAAATGCAAGCAAATTCAATCATTCTTAATCTAATATAAAACCATATCACTAAATTATAGCTTCTTATATTCACACTGAGTATTTTATCTCATTGCAGGAGATTGTGATGAAATGTTGGATGTATTCGACTCTGGATCGTCCCTCCTTCTCCGTACTCAGTACAATGTTAGAGAGACTTCCTAAAAAGAGACTGACTCGTAGTCCCTCTCACCCTCCGATACAGCTATCCAGAAGTATAGACTCCTTCTTTAGGTTACTGGACTAGCCTTAGTTCTCTGACAGCTTATTTCTCGATTGCCGGGCGCTTTGCTTCCAAACATCATGAAATCTGTCTGAATCTCTTGGAGCTCTCAGACTAGAATGAGGAATAAGTTTTTATTCTAATACTTAGTATACATTATGTGTATAGACCGTTTTGTGCTCAGCTTAAAAAACAATTGTATATGGGGAGGTAGTCTCCCAAAATAAATGATTTGTTACGGCGTGTTTGAAATGAATGAAGGCCATTGAAATACATGATTTTTCCCTTCGATGTATGATCATCAAAAGTTCTTGCTTACTATGACAGTATGTATTTTTTACCAAGCTCAGTCCTTGCTGGTAGACACAACTGTATCTCCAATGAGAAAAGGTTTTATTCATATTTTCCACACTTTTTCTGTATATTGCGTTTTGCATATTCCTACCTACACAACGTGTATAATCCTATCTCCATGTAGACTGAGTATCGACTTTTTACTCAGAGCAGAGCGTATATACATGTACCTACGTCGATGAATACTACAACATTTTAATTCTGCGATAAACGTAAGCAGATTGCCTACAGATTTTGAAAAACGAAAAGAAAGTAAATGTTATTATCGTTCCTGATAGTTTTGTATTTTTCTTCTCCATCTAGCTGTGTTATGAAAATGTCAAAATAATGATGAGAGATTTTATTGTTATATTTACTATTATTGACAGCATAGAATGCACAACATGATAATGAACTATTATTATAATGTTGTCTATTTTTGTTTGTACAGATTGTGATACTATGATATCAATATATTTTTGTAAATACATTGTTGCCATTGCAAATATTGGTGTGTGGTTATTATGAGCGCAACCATTATTCAGTAAAAGTGGCCATCTCTTGCTTTATTATAACCCAGGAGTAATAGGGAAAAGAGGAATAACTCCGAACCTCCTGGTTTTAGGAACCTGGATCCCTATTAAACTTTTTGCTGACTTGTGGGAGATATTGTGTTGCAACCACCAGACCTGATCACATTCAAGTATCGATGTTTTGTTGCTGCTTTGATTGGTCACATCCAACCCTTAGGTAAAGCGCATATTGTAATTCAGTTTCAGAAAACCCTTTGTGGAACTCGTTTCGTATGCATCACTTTTCGATGGTGTTGCTAAAAGCTAGCTTGAAATGACAGGAGATGATGATTTCGGTCTCTTAGTGCAAGATACTGAGCCATATATATATTAGTTTGGATATGATGCTGCCACTGATGATCTCCCTCTGCCACAGCAGCAGTAAAAAATTAAGTGTTTGCAAAATTGTTAGACATAAATGTTTAGCTTATTTCAGTATATATTGAAGTTGTCCCAGTGTGCCGAATGGGGAACAGCCCCGTCAGTTGAGAGGTTTCTCGTTCTACCAGGCAAGCACAATAAAAAAATAAATACTAAAATGTAAAACCCATGAACTGCCTCTGTCAAATTGCATAGTCAGAGAAAAAAAGAACCCGGATGTATGCACTAGTAACAATGTAAACAAGAATACTTGTCCTTCATGAAAAAAAGACTATATATAACAGTTGTAAAAATATGATTAAATTCATTATGCAAAAGAGAGATTTATTAGTTGTAGGAATGTGGTAATCTGAGACATCATGCTTGAGAGGTCACATGGTTCTGCGAACCTTCTTTGTCATCATCTTGTTGGTAAAAGCTTTGGATTAGAATCAGGAAATATTTAGCATGTAAACAGCCTACACTCATCAAGATATGCGTATTTTAGCTGAAGGTCGCTGGACAGGAAGTAGATACGGATCCTCATACTCTAGATCTGAATTCGGACTGTGTTTGGATTGTGGGCTAAGCTGAGATGGCGATGTAAGGCTGTCTGATGTCTCAATGTTACTAAATCTTAGCTTCAGCTCTGATATAGGATCAGTTGGGGAGGTGACCTTAGCCTTAGGTGTTGTCTCGCTGATTGCTCTCCTGAGAGGTGGTGGTTTATCGGAGTTGGGAGATTTCAACCCGCCACTGTTACTTCGCGCAAATCGAAGTTTGATCTCATCGAGGTGACTCATAGGTTGTCTGTCATTTTGATTATAATCAGGGATAGGCTCTTGTAGCTTGTGAACACTTGGCGGACTTGAAAACCCGTTCCTGCTGCTAGTCGGGGTTGTCAAATGAGAGTCATTAACAGTAGATTCGGTTTCTGAGTCCGAGTCACCTACAGTTATGGTAGCTGCACTAAATCTAACTGACTGTCTGCGACCAACCGTGTCACCACTACTGCTAGTAGTCCTAGTACTACGCTGACTACTAGTAGTAGTCAAGTTACTACTCCTCTGACTACTAGGAGTGACATCACTACTTCTTTGACTATACTGGCTGCTATGCTGTGATGATGTCTGTGTACTGTAGTAGGATGATGTGTCCCTGTGATTATCTAGAAACCGATACTGATCTTGTATAAAGTCCTCCACACTTCGTTTGTCGTCATCACTGTCATCTGAAGCCTCAGAGGAGCATGAGCTGGATTGCTTAATAATCTCTGGTATCTGATTGGCTAATGATGACTGTTCTGGCTTATGATTGGTTGGTGAAAGAGGCATCCCATTCATCGATTGTGCAGATGAGTCAGTCTCACCGTTTGGTGATTCAGCTTCTGGAAGTACATGCACTATTTCTAGCCCTCTGAGAGATTTCTTAGATTTTCGCCTTATTGGCACACCGCCATAGTTTGTATCTTCGTCTTTTTTGTTATGGAAGTTATCGAGGATTGTTTTCATTGACGGATGATTTTTATTCTTTACTACCCTGACGGACACAGAGCTGAACCTGTAAATAAAAAAAGAGACACTACAAATAGCATCCATAATGAAGCTGGGCGCTTTTATTATGTAAAATCAGGACCAAAAGATACATACTGAAAGCTACCAAAGATCCCAACTTCTCAACAATCTCATATCATACCTTATAATCCTTACTCATACAACTACTGTAAACTCAGTTTCATAATATCTTCTGAGAGAATCTTAGATATGTGATGACAGACATCATAATTTGGGTACTATTCTGCTCTCAATTTATTTTTAAGAATAAATTAAAAAAAGATTAAGTTTACTAAACAAGGCAAATAGTCAAGCTTGTACTTACTTTTTGAGAATGGATCTGTTACTCGTATCTCTGGTAGGTAGTTTTACTGTATGTACAGCTGTTGATTTCTTCCCAGGTTTGTCTATGAACTCAGTTCTTCTTAATCTCTCGATAGGTTTCGCTTCCACAACATCTGGTATGAACGCTGGGTTCGTTTTGGGTGGAGTTGTTTTCACATCAGGTTGTGTAGCGAGTCTCTGTTGCTCATTGTTATAAGCGTCTATATCGGCCTGACCTCCTGAGTACATGGATATACTAGGTCTGGTGTGAACCTTGGAGGATAGTGAGTCAGGATTCAGACGTAATGTCGGGGGTCTGGATGGTAATTTTGGTGGTAAATGGCTGCTTTTTCTCAGGATATCGGCAAAGTCAGATGAGCTTATTGTAGATCCTGAAAGAAGATAACACATCGTTTCCACATGATGAAAGAAGTGAAGTTAAAGCATGCAAGCAGTTGTGATCAGGATCTCTAAAAAATAATACATGTTTGGATGCATTGGGACATGAGTAGGGGCCGACAGCTTTAAATTGTCTGTGTAATACCAATTGGCTCAAAATACTCGATATACATAAGGTAAGTCATCAATGGACCATATACATGAACATGTGTATCACAACCTACATGAATTGCCTCAAACTACAATATCATGACGTGTTTGTCAGCAGGAGAGGTTCCGTCAAACATGATAGATTTTTTCCCAAAGTACGATCTATCAATCTTTGGACCTCCTCCACAGACCCCCTCACCAGGTATGGCTCTGCGTACAGACATGATAGGCTGATGATCTCTGATGTCAGTCATATCTACTCTACTGGACTCAGCGATGGCGAATAACTCCTCGTTATGACTGGATAGTTCTATCTGATCCTCAGGTCCTGGCTGTGTTCTGTCTGATAGTGTGTACGCTACTAATATCCTGTCACTTATCACTGATACCATTCTAAAAATAAGAAAAAGTTTTAGGAGTTATCCTTTGGTGAGTAGAAAACTTGTTTAGCAATACTTTGCGTTTTGAAGTTCATCGTGCTCCTAAAGGGAGCAGATATAAGCTAGTTTGGAAGTGACATAATGTTAGCATCAATTTTCATTAGCTTAGGTGGACGTTTTCATGAGGTATAGAGAGAGGTTGAGTAAATGTAGATAAGCTATAAATTTCACCATTTCAAGCCTGAGCCAAATTGCATATATTTCCTCCTGCAAATACTGCTCTACGGTTGAATACATTCAGATGGCTAATTCATGCCAACAGAAAGTTTCAGGTACTGATTAGCATCTATAACGCATTTACAACCAGAACCGATTGTGTAACAGTTTTTGCTCCCATGCTCCCCATTCATAAAGTTATAGTATCATTCAAGTCAAGGACGATTCATATTTAACAAGCGCTTTCCAGTAACTACTCAACTCACCTGAACACTTGGGGTATGGGTATTTCATCTTTGGATGTTTGCTTTGGTGAGATACTGCAAACGACCCGAGGCATTCCCTGATGTCTGTAAGTAAATACATACATTTATTTTCAACACTCATGTAAATATTTGATTACTTTGTGTATAGCTGCCTGCATGCATACACTCTCAATTGGAGTTACTGGTAAAAAGAAGATGAATCTAAAATAGTATTTGAGCTCAAACTTTAACCAGGGAGGGTGCTTTAACAACAGTTTGGGAAAACCTCCCAACTAGAGTGTTCTAAATTTAAGCTGGATCTCATATTTGCTGTCAAATTATGTTAGATGCCAGTCCCTTTCTTCCTTTGTGATATAATTTTGACTAACAGCTAGGCACGATTGCTGCAGAACTTGGTTATCTTAGTTTCACTCAGTCCTCACAATAAAGGGACGGGCCATTATGTTAGGACATAGGTTAGTTTAAGAGCTTAAACTCTCTCTTGGTAGTGGCATTCAAATCAAATACATCCCGGCCATTGGGGTGTGGATGATGATGGAATGTCACTACAAGCTACGTGGAAACAGTTTGAGCACATACTCTAGACATTGGTAAGTCTGGTGTGACTTTATTACCATAATGTGAAATAGATATTCCCTCACCTCGTAATGTCCGATAAGGTGTACACAGTTCCGGCATCCATCTTGTCCACCTGACCATGTTTAACTATATAAAATCTACCTTCTATATAGCGGTCTATGTGTATATGTCTATTCTTGTCTCTAATACAGATAGTCAACTCAGCGGAGAGTTCAGGTGAGCTCGGACGTAAACAGCAACACAGTCCACTGGATCGAGACGACTTTGATTCAAGCTGGGGACAACTACAACACAGAAAAATACTAATCTTGACCCAAAGTGGTTTCAAATGAGGAAGCAGGTCTTTCTGACATACCAGAAATCTGATCATCAATGTTATATAATTCAGGTAGAACTTCCTAGCGCACACAGAACAATTGGAACTAGACACCTCTGATAACTTTAAGTGATTTCACTTTGCATGGGTCGAGGCTTCGAGACTCAAAACTTAGGACACATTAACAAAACTTGATTCAGTTCCCTTTATAAAATTTTAAGGGGGTGTCATTCACTCAGCATAGACATGTTAGCATCAATAAGTCTTTGTCTGCTTTTATATGAGCTCAATAAAACTGCAGGCTTAAAGGTGTGACCAAATGAACTTTTGACAGGGAAAAGCCTTATTGACTGTATGTAATGGCACATATACGTTATACAAACATTCAGTCAATAATTATTATGATATCACATTGACTGATTTTGTGCTGTCAGCCATATAAAACTAACACAGTCTCGACAATGGAAACATTTGGAAACATATACACAGCCAATGAATGTTTTGTGCGTAGAAACTAAATATCCAATGACTAATTCATTAACCAAATTATATAAAGAATGAGTAATTGACAGGTAAGGTGTAAAAATGGAACTCAAATTCAACCTAAACTGTTTTCGGAAATCAGTCAGGGTTCTTTTTTAACTCAAACTCACAACCGATCCTTTATAACAAACTTTGATTTGTCACAAGTAACTTTTTATGCGATAAACCCATGTTGACTTGGGCAATGGCAAGTCTTGGATAGGCCTGGTAAGCTGTTTGGTGCCAACAATGTTCAAAGAGTTGAGTTTCAAAATTTAATTTAATTTAAAAAACCAAGTTAAAAAATGAAGTAGGCCTACTTTTTTGCATGACTCACCTATGGGGATGTGTCGGTATAGCAATAGTATCACCTGGTAAGAGCACCTTATGGATGAACTTCTTATAATCCTTATCAAACTCTCTGATCGGCGTTACATTGTCACACAGAACCTCTACGTACCGGTCCTGTTCGGAAATGTTAGTTTTAGACCCAGATCGGTCAGCCTGGGTGAGCCTATCATTAGAAGTGAACTGGTTTGCTAGGCTTAGATCTGTTGTACTAGTTTTGTGCTGTAGAAGTATTTGTGACAGACTGGTGTAAGGAAGTGTTGGCTCATCGTGTGCCGATACAGCACCGTAGAATCCTACAATCAAATTGCAATATTCATTTATTTGGGTTTCACTGAGAAAGCTAGTCTGAGCCCCCAGACTTTTGCCCCCCGGCTGAACGCCCCCCCCCCATCCGGCCGGGGAAAGCATATTTATGTCTCAATCAAGACTTCTTTATCTTTCAGGACAGGCAACTTATGGAGCCACCCGCTGAATATGGCTTTGCAAATTTGAGAAGACATGTATTTTGATCAACCAGGTATTGCTGAGAGTAGCATGGTACTTTTAAATTGAAATACATCCTGCCTTGCAACTAAAACACCAGTTGCGTATAAATATGGCTGAGAACAGACAATTGAGGTATCATTGGGGATTACGGAAATAAGGATGCACAATTATGCAAGAAATGTTTTACCTGAGGATAAAAATGAAACTCAAGAGTGAAACTATATACAAGGTAAACAATCCCATTTCAATTAGATTCCATTTTATTAGATCCTTATTTACTCAGTTAGGAAAATCTGATTTAATCAAGGAGCTATATCATAGTATTCAGGATAGTAGTATTTCATTATCAACCATTTTCTCTTGCTGGGAAGGGCAAGTGATTGATAATTAAATGCTTTGACAAGCCATCCCAGCACAGTTTGAGCACTTGGACTAACACAAATACTCTCCCATAAAATTCACACTTCAGAGCAAAGTTTGTTTATCAGCTAAGGACCGATCTTTAGAATTTCCACACTTTCAACAGGAAGCTTAATGATAGGATTAAAAGATTATCTTCATATCTTTATTATTCTAATGAATGAAATCAAAGGTATCTGTCATGATATCAGCTGGTAAATCTGCCCTCAGGGGTAGTTTGAGGGCTGAAACAGCTGCGAGTATATAGGACATTATGTAGTCTGAGCCCCCCCCCCCCAAGACTTTTGCCCCTCGCCCGGCGGCCCCCCGGCGAGAGACATTAAGACATTCATGAATAAAACACCTTTTTTCCTCCTGTACTTTTCTACCAATTACGGTTTGAGGAGTTACCGACATGAGTGAGCGACAAACGGTTGTTTGGGAAGATTTTGAGATACATCGCTGTCTATCAACTGAGACCCTATAGTGAAGGGTCTTTCCTAGTGTAACACCTCAACCCCTGAAAATAACCAACCGCCAGACCGCCCTCATGCTACACAAGAAATATAGCACCATCTCTTACCTTTATTATTGAGGGGTATGAGAAAATACTCCTCCGCTCCTTGCTTTGTGTGGTCCTTCTTACTCTGTGGGTGGTCTAGCTTCTGACACACTACATAAGGTATCCGTACAAACTTGTTAAGTAGCAGAGTATCCCCAGATCGGCGCTGCACTAGTAAGGGTAGAGTTTGGTTGTCCAAGATTGACTGGACAGTTTCTAACCGAGGGGCGTGCTCGTCGCTTGATCCACTCATATCTGTAGACAGCAGGGTGGTATCAATACATGTTCTGCTGCCGATAGCATTCAAGGTTTGACACTGCGCACTCGGAGCTCAAGATGAATAGCTGAAACGAGAGACACAGCTGATTTTTTTATCACACATTCATGAATGAAAGACTATAAATATAAAAGTGGATAGGCTAAGTTACAACTGTAAGCATCGGTGTACGGTATGTTACAGTAAACTGTAAGCACAACACTGGTACACATTTACAGAGAGCGATATTGAGTGTGTATACTAAGTAAATGAGGGAGTTCATTGACTAAATTCACCATGGACAAACAAAAATGTGGCTGAACTTTTATTCAACGCCTATTCTGTTACTTGTAATCCAAACAAGTTCAACTACAAATATATCTGCGGCTAAAGTAAGCTTACCGTGTGTGAGAAGGAAAATTTTCAGTACCTAATCCCAGCAGCATGTTAAAGATGAAACACATCAACTGCTGACTACTGCGACAGTAGAAAGTTAAGCCTCTGAGCCACTCATTCTATCACTCCTTTACTGAGTCGGTAGCTTGCATCTCTTTTGTTGTTACAGTGTGGAACTTAGCCTAAGTCTATTGTATTGTCAATATATGAAGGATCAGGTTTTGTAAAGAAAGAGAATTCAATAAATGAACGGAGAGAATACATAACAAACAGGTTATGTACTAAGCGTAACTCAATGGGCAGGCAGGCAGGCAGACAGACACCTCAGTATCTACTTTTGTGTAATATATACCCATAGGGAGGGCTGCTTACTGACAGTATTGTACTGAATATAATAAGGGGATGGGATTACAAGAGGGGGTGTACAAGCCTATGGCCAAAAGTTGAGTTTGATTGAAATGATAGAAGCGATGACTTAAGCCTAAAAGTATCTTTGATAGTTTGATGACTTAAACTATCTTTGATAGAAGTTTGCTTCACTTAAAGTGTCATTATCCGGGCCTTAGCCAAATCCAAAATCTTCGATCTTGCTTGCTCCAGTAAGTAAATAGGTAGTGTTCATGCACATATCTTAAGTTATTGTCTGCTTTTTTTAGTAAATAAATGAAGGATGTACGCTTTTTATATAAATGGATGATTTTCCCTCAGACATCTAATTTAATGATTGCAGTCGGAGTAAATCCCTATGAGACGTTCACTGAGGTTAGCGACCAGGCTATTTAATGAATTGATACACTTAGAGCATCAATTATCAGAAGAAATCAGATAATCTCATCATTCACTTTCTTCTTACAATATATTCCTCTTTAGAATAACATTTACAAATTATCACAGAAAAATTTATCCGAAAAGTTCACACAGAAAAGCGAAAAAAACGTCAAACACAGTGACCAATAAAAAAGTTTTCCATCAATAACAAGCTTCTAGAAGCGAGTCCAACAAAAATGCAACAGGAAAATGCATGACCTTATTATTGGCGTTTACATCGCTTGGCAGTATTAGATGCCTCAATCATCTGTTTACTCATAGCCATTTCTGATGTGACAAAGTCACCAATTTTTACAGATTGGCGTCATTTGGTAAGTAGTAAGCTCACCTTACAATATTCCATATGACTGCAGCGTAGAGACCAAGAGTGGTAGTATCAGTAAGGCTCTTTACTTATTAGACTTATCCCCCATACCTTGTACTAATGAGAGATACTGAAATACAAATATACAGATACTATGTACTACACTAAGTTAGGACTTGTAACTCTGTTCATTCAAGCAATTATGTTGGTCCCTTCAGCTAAGTCTCAATGCACTCTATTGTCTGACCTAATAAGGACAAAATTTGCGTCAAATCAAATCAATTGCACTGGACCAGTATAAAAATTCCAAGTCAACATGAGCTTTACTACACATTAAATGTGTGATGGAACCAATCCTAATGTTCTATATAGAAATTCTCATTCCTGCCATTTCCATCAGCCTGACAGTCTGACACTAGGACATATTGTTGAAAAATAATACTGTAAATTGAAAGCAAGAATTTGCACTTATACTACCAGTATACACCTAAATGAGGGAACAATGGCGTGACATGGTAGCCGTGTCACGCGGCTACTTTCTGTTCTGGGAGTACTCCCATACAAAATAAGTAGCGGCGTGTCAAGTGTTAGTGACATGGCCTTTGTGGTGAGCATAAAATGAATGATGCATTAAGAGGGGACACTGACCTGTTTTCTACTAGATATAGCTTCCTCAATCCACATCAGCTCCATACACGCATTGTCTCTGTGTGACTTTAACTCTTCATGTGTAGAATCAGACTTGAGTTCTAGAAAAAAAGAGATACTGGATAAATAATTGAGGATTATGACTGCAGATGCGGAAATGGTATACTTGTATGCATGGAGGCGTCTGACCAGTTATGGTCTCTTGAGTAAAAACAGGATAACTCCTTTAGTGTGCTTAGGTCACGGAGCACACTCTATATTGCGTTCCCCATTAACACTTCTGCACACGTTTGTAGAAAGCTAAGATTGATTATATGAAGCACATTGTGCACTGGGTTTAGGGCAAAGAGGAAAATTTAATGTAAGCGAAATCATGCCATTATTTGTTGGGTTAGATTAGCCTGTCTTTGACAAGCTTTGTTGTGGGGGGAGGGGAACAAAGCTTGTCAACTCTAGCCAATGAGCTATCGAGAGGCCGAGTTGTCCCCTCTTGAGTTCCGGAAGATAACACTAACCCTCACAACAAAGCATGTCAAGACAGGCTAGGTTAGATTTAACTGACCCCAAGATATCCCATTATGATTCGTTATGCATGACAATACTCACCTGTTTCCTTGCTGAACCCATCAAGAGATCGGTTTGATTCTGCCAACTCATTGTATTTTGCAATAGCATCTGGCACATCAATGCTATGTGGAATATCATCCCTGGCTCTTGGTGATGGCTTTGCATGGCTGGCTACCCGAGGGCAAGTACCAATATTACCATTTACTTGATTGGCCGGTTCACTGCCGGAAGGTCTCCCATTGGCTGCATGGACAACAGTCTCGTCCCATAGACTTGTCTGATCCATAGTAGCTGAAGTGTGCATCTGTGTATTTGCTGATGCAATGTCTGCTTTGACTTGTTCAAACTCCATATCTCTAACTGGGGGTGATAGCACCTACAATTCAAAATTATATTTTTGATAATGATCATGAATATGGTTCCTTCATTCCTTGATTTGCTGATGCAATGTCTGCTTTGATGTGTTTGAGCTTCATATCTCTAGCAGCGGGTGATATCACTGAAAATTCAAAACCATTCATACATTGAATAGGAGTTCTCGATTTGCTGATGCAATGTCTACTTGATAGGGATACTACTGGTGGTGATAAAATCACACACAGTATTTTATCAGGATCAAATGTATTAGGCCTACAAGAATCGACCTTGTGAGACAATAAAGTAAGATGTATAATTGCTAAAAAAATATAAACCTTGTTCTGAGAATGGAAGACCTCTTTAGTAAAACAAACCTGGTGCAAGAAATAATGATATATATATATATATATATACATAATTGTATATTGAGTACAAACTTGCATATATCATAATTCCTGGACCCCAATTTGTTTTACTTATAGAAGGGAATCGGTAGAGGAGCATTGTTAAATTAAACCAATAGAAACAGCTAATACAACCCCCACACATCTGTGTTTTCCCTATACTCAACGTCATAGTTTTGTCCATGTCCTAAACTACAAAAAATCTTTAACTTAATTGATAGTATATCACAGAGACTCATAGCTACAACTGACCAAACATACGGATTGTCACACTCAAATAGCCTAAGAACTATACACTGCCCACTCACCCTCTCATGACTGTTATCTCTAGCTGTTTGTTGGTTACAGGATGTAGCACTATTAGCTGTTAGCGGTGTTGAGATAGCTTGTACATGAGCTGATAGTTTATCGACAGCAGGGATAGATAGATCAGACAGGGAGTCAGCTGCAGGTCTCGGTGTACTGCTGATACTATCACCCTCATACTCATCTAGTCTGACAGGTTTGGAAGGAGACATCAGGGGAGTAACTGGAAATTATAATTTTAATTCTCATCAACTTAGCAATGGTATGCAGCCTTGTGAAGCAAATACTTTTATTTTGTGGTCACGTGGCGACCGACGAGGCTAGGTGGCATGCATAAGCTCTTATTATCATAAAGCAAATAGTTCGTCTGTTGTTGTCAGCTCTGAGATGTCAATGTCACAATGCGCAGATTTATTGTTGCTTCCCATGATAGCATATATAAAAGAAAAAATCTAACCAAATGATCTATCCGAGAAATCTTGTCAATTAATTTGCAGCTTTACTGTGTTATCATGACCAACGCTGTATCTTACTTAAGACTTTTTATCTTGTTCTTTATGGCCACGAGTTCCTGGATTGTTTCCATTATGCACCGTTGGGTGGGGAAAGCATGAAGTGTATCTGAATGTAGCCTTGACATGCGACTACTAAAAAAGTAGCCGCATGACAAGGCTATATCTAGATGGTTGAAATAATTTTCATGGGACTTAGTTTCCTGATTGTGAAACCACCATCATTTTAAAATATGGGTGGGGACTGGTGCTTCAAAGAATTGCAATAACAGTTGCTAAATCTGAAATATTCCGAGGTTCAGCAGTCATCACTTGATGATTCAATTAAAATTTGTAAGTCAAGAATATATACACCAATTATCCATAAATGCATGCAGATTGTTAGTCTGAGCCCCCAAGTCTTTTGCCCCCCCCCTGCCGGCCCTCCCAGCAGGGGGAAATTATCAGTAAATTATCAGCCTGGGCACATCAACGTAATCTACCTACCAACTGTAAGCTCCAGCTGACAGTCTTCCGGGGTGGTTTGTTCATCTGCCTTCCCATTTTCCAATTTAGCTTTACAATCTTCTCCCTATCAAATCAAATTGAGAGTTTATATTAGACATAATACCAGCGAGCACTTATTGGCCACTATAAATAGATTAAGGGTCAGGCTAATCAGCACATGTAATAGATAAGATATCACAGATGTTCAAGTCTAATCACCATGTTGCCCAACTCTGAATGAGGTGGTTCTCTCAGCCATTTCAGGGTTATAATTATTGCAACATAGGCACCCCTGGGATTAATGAAGCGTTGAATATATATTCAATATAATATAATTCAATACAAAGACAGCTTTCAAAAGACTTTCGTTCAAACAAAACAAGCTTGAATAAATATTGCGAGGTATGATGCAATACACATCATATAATAGTTCTAAGAACCTTATCGATCACAAACTTTTTAGAATTGGATTTGGACCAACACTAAATGCTCTTCGGGTGCATAATGATAAACTGTCAGCCTTGTTGAAGCACTTCTGCGTTGCTGCTGTTTGTGTTCATGCATCAGCTGCTAAGCTGGTTATTACCTTGTCTGTTAGAGACTCTTGTGGCTCTTCTTGATCTGTAGGGATACAATGGATGGCTGGATTTCTGTTGGGAGTGATAAATTTACAAATATCACCACCAGTAGCTGTTCCGCTGCTACTAGGCGCTAGATCTGACATGTCCTGGTCCCCTGAATGATTTCCATGATGGCCGACTAGAGTTTTCTCTTCCATAGGTACATAGTCGGTTTGTATTCCTACTTCATTTACAGAATGCGTGGGTGGCACAGGAGTTTCATCCTCGGTCACAGAAAAGGTTTGCACAGAGCAGTACTCTGATTGGACGGAAGCGCTTCTATAGAGTGGTTTGGGAGATGTACAGCTATCTGATTGGATGAATGAGTCTCTTGAGGGAGCTGGAGATGTTTGACAGCTCTCTGATTGGACAGATATAGCAGGAGAGCGTTGAGGAGAAGTCTGGCAGATGGTTGACTGCTGCTTAACTATTCCAGACCTCGGCCAGTTAGACAGAGGCTTACTCTTCTGCACACTTGGTGACAAAATTCTGAAATATATGAAGGTTTAATTATCTTATGAAATCGAGTGGCTGTAGCGACAAGAACTACATCTGAGCTTATGAGTACAGAATTAAAAGAAAGCTGCTTTGTTTTTACCCGAATGCTAATTCACAATTCAATCTGAATCCGAATTCAGTTTGAACAGTATAAAATTGTTGACAACAAGCAGAGAGTGTTGGTAGCTAATATTTTAGCACAATTAGGAAATCTAATAAGAAGAGATTACCTGTTACTGATTTTGTTCTTCATGATATTTACTGATAGTTCATTTGCAGTATTGAATACAAGCTCATGAACATGAGTGAGAGGTTCAACATGTATCGATCAAATCATTGGATGCATCAACAAGCAAGTCCCTAAACCGCCCTCAGCCTGGAAAATGAAAGTACCTTTTCTGAGTTAGGTTTTTGTTCGCTGTCTTAGTTATGTTCCCTTTAGCTGTTGTATAATATGAGGGAGGTTTGAGACATAGCGTACCATCTACATATCTGGCTGGCTGACCTGGAGGCTACAATACAGTAAAGGACAAATTGATTCTCACAAACAAACACAACATGCTTACTAAAGATATTCGTCCATCTGCTATGATTGCACTACACCAAACTCAAAGTATGATTGATGACTGTTGAATAAAATACTAACTAGGGTTAAGTTTAGCTAGCATGGGGGTGACTGGCTAAGTTGGGAGTTTTCATTAAGTAATAAGGATGAGTGAATGCAAGTTAGGCCAAAATTTCATAATTTCTGGCATAGATGAATTCACGAACATTTCCTCCTGCAATTGATTTACTCCTCTGTGGTAGGTTGTTACTGGCAATGTGATGTATTCATAGCTGTCAGAAATTACATCACTGTTTGGCTATCTCAAAATATATGTTCCTCTGTGATTATATCTACAACTTACAAGCCATATACCATTTTTCCTAGATTTAGTTCTCATGCAGATGTGAGACAACTCAGACCCCTGTTCTCTTTCCTTGAGTAGCAATGGGATAGCCGACACCTTATACCCTGTCTTCTGTGGTTTCCCATAAACCATCGGCCAGAAGTAGCCTGGTTTCAAGTTAGGGTTGGATTGTGTCCCCTCATGGCGAATTTGGTGATTGCCTGCCAGAGGTTGTGATGCGCATATCTTTGGTTTGAGTGCTTCTTTACCCATTTGGTGATCTTTTCGATTTACAGTTGAGTATGCCAATGGTTGTGATACACTGGCCTTTGGTTCCCGCCTCACCGTCTTGACAACTGGTCTAGTTAGGGTTGGTATTCTTGAATGTGATTTTAGTTTTTCACTACTACAACAAACTTTCAGCAGAGCTTCTGTACTGCTGAGTAGCTCGGTCAAGCTAAGTATAGCTCCTAATGGTTTGGGTTCCTCCAATGGGGACGGCTTATTACTGCAGACCAACTCATTATCAATCTCATTTAACAAAGAGTCAATATCATCCAGATTGTGTGCTCTTGCAGGCGATTTTAGAGACTTCCCAGTGTTAAGGTCAACCAAGCTCACGATATCTTTGGTGACTTGTTCACCATGTTGGGTAACAGTATGATCATTGGTATTGGTAGCGTGTAATTTGTTTGGTTTTGGTTTCATTTTAAAAGTAGCTCTGGGCCAACATGTTTGGTTATCAAAGTGCCATGATATCTACACAGAGAATGTGATATGATTGACTTGTATGTGCAATGGTTGCGTAAGACAAGGAACTAAACATACCAGCTAAAGGACGATGAGAAAAAATGACAGTGTCATGACAAACGATTGCTTGTGGCCGCTTAGATACTCCATGAGGAATGACAAACAGATTTCATAATAATAGAACGTTTTAATTTTTGTGGTAAGGAATTTTTTTGCCCTGAACTGAAAATGTGGGCACCTATTTGATTGTATGATGATATGTCTTTTCTTGTTGATTAAATTTCAAAGAATTGATGCCGATATAACGAGACACATAATGGGATAATCTTTTTCATTACCATAACCAGCCAACAACAATGTCATAGCTTACATGTCATTATTTTCTTGTTAATGAATCTAGTCTGACAATCGCCCCATGCAAGTATCAACTAGATGATTTATGAAATTTGCACCTTGCCACCAACAGGCACCAAATTCTGAAAACACACTTCTCTATGAGGTCTCGTATCAGAAACTGGCTCCCCCAAAGAGTTTAAAATAAAACCATATTAAATAATAAACCATATTTAGAGCGTGTACATCATCATTTGAGATAAAACCTAGTTGGGAAAAATGAATTTTTAAATTTGTATATTTTAGCTGCATTATTTTCAAGACTAATCGGGATAAAAATATCTTGTATTAATTAAACGATTTGACATGTTTGTCAATGTGGGATAAAAACATACCCCTTGAGGATAATAGAGATTTATACTCACCATGAAGCTGTCCCCTTCGTCTGAGTCTAGATCTTCTACTATACTGTTATATAATTCTCGAGCTTCATGTAACTTCTTTCTTGTAAGATGACCTCTTACTATCCTCTGAGATAGAAAAAAACCAAATGTTATCTACTACCACAATCAATAGGCCTTCAATCTGCTAGACTAAAAAATTTAAAATCTTGAATCATTAACGTGTAATGTCACCAACAATATAAACTGAACCTCAATCTAGCATGAAGTGTTACTTCGCATGTTGAATTTGGGCAAAGTAGGCGATTCATGTGACAATCATTCAGGAGTCTTTAACAAGCTGCCGACAACAGGCAAAACATAACGATACAGAGATTTCAACAATAACTGATAATATCAAATCATCAATCACCTGGAGAAGAACAACAGCGGACGTTACAGATGCATCTCCGACTTCATATTTATGGTTAGCCATCATATAGGATATCGAGTCCATTATATCATCCATTTACCCTGAAAAATGATATAAAAATTGGAGTGGAATAATTCAAGTAAGCAAACAGCCCGTTATTTCAGGATGCCATACATTTTTAGGTCCACTACATAATTTCCATTGATCAGACGTTTAGCACATGCTTTATCAAAGAGCATTCGATTCTTTAAAACCCGAACTGTCAATCAATGTGTCATTGCTAGATGTTCTTTAGTGACTGATGTGTGAGTTACCCCCTTGGTTATTTGCCAGTCAAACAATATCAAAAATTGCGAGCGTCCTGGTTGTGCAGTAGAGTAGACCTGCAGGTTGGTCACTAGGAGATATGTTTCTTTACACACTGCACTAACCCCCACCCCCTCTCACCACCAAGGGTTCAGTTCATTGCCCCAACTCAAGCCAACCCAGACAGCCTGCATAGGCTACCTTATCATGTAGGAGAAACAAATAAGTAGGTACTGTAGCTCCAATTTCAAGACAACAAGGGCCACATTTTGTGTCAATCAAGGACTGATTGACCTGGTCTGAAACCAAGGAGCAGTGGGTAGAGTCACTCAGTATTATTGTGACTTGTCACTGAGCCTGACCTAAACAAGACCTCTTCTTCTGCATGCCATTCTCACTCAAAGCCTGTAAACTAATTAACTGATCAGTCAAAATATTGCTTAGCCTTTGTTGTATCATCACTTACGTGTATTGGGGTGCCCCTAGTCAGCTAGTTTTCATTGAAGACAAAAATGGTGGAGAAAATTAGAAGGCTGTTTTGATCTGGATTTTAGCTAAACATTCAATTGTTTGGTTTCACTTTTGAGTTTACCGCCTCTCTGCGCAAGCGCAAGGCTTAAATAGCCTCAAATCTATAATGCTTAATGTTTTGTGTCTATGAGTTTTAAGACTATAGACAAGGCAACACTTTTCCTTAACCAGGAAGTATTCTCAAACTGCGATGGGATCAATAGCTACCCGGTCAATGAATCTGAGTATATTTAGATATGAAGGCTAGGGTTTCCACAAATTGCACCACTATTGGAAAGAGCCTAATCAGCTGCTATATACATTTATTATTTCATTGTTCAGCATTGATTGTTAATAGCTTCACATAAAAGGACTTGCATCATCACTAGGGCTCATTCCACTGCTGAATTATGATTGATACAGTTCTCTACTGAAGCTACCCAGACATCCTCTTTCAAAGCTGATCTGTAGAACTCTTTCTGGCTCTGTTCTCAGAAGCCACACATCATTCAGGTAAGTTATCACAGCTGAGCTGTAATTCTCTAGCCTGAGTGGGATGTCCAGGCTTAAGCATTCTCTCCATCTTATTTTCTTAGTCTAGTTGGAGTGTGTTTTCTTTTTGATTGCTATGTGATGGTGCGATTGCGTCTTCAACTTCATGTTGTGTAGTACCTAGGTTGGCAAGCTGCAAGATAGCAATTTTTTATATGTAACCAGTCTTTGAGTGAAAATGATAGTAAGCTCACACATTCGTCCAATCATGTTATGGGCACATCGGCTTGCAGAAACATATGTTTACTTAATTTGTCATTACCTTCCAGGCGCTTGCTAATAATTGTTGCTATATTCTCTCTGGGGTGTGGCTGTTAATTGGCAGGCATCTGACTCGCCAAGGCAGGAGTCAGTGTCTATTATCCACAACCGATCAAGTTAGATGAGATCAGCTCTTATCAATATTGCGCTGCTGTGCCTTCATTTAACTGATCTAGCCAATCGAGGGATTAATACTTGTGCATTTAAGATGTATTGCTTGCTACTCAGTGCTTTCATGTCTTGTGATTTTCTCCTTCACTGTTGATAATTGCTTTTTTGGGTTGGTTAGAACAAATAGCAATCTCTCGACCCACAGTTAACTGAGCTCGGACTTTTTTTATGAAACCGATTAAGTAGAGGTGATTTTGTGGTATTTTGTTAAGTTCGGGCTTACCGGTCTGATTGTTAGGTAGTTTAAGTGCTCAAACAGTGCAAGATGCTGGTAGAGGCATTTCATTATCAACACTTTGGTTGATAATGTAATGCCTCTACCAGCATCTTGCACCGTTTGTTAGGTAGTGTTTAATCCCTCGTTTTAATACAGATGGCACAGGCTCCGCAATACCACTTCAGAGTAGAATTAATGTACTTAGGAGGCTGTGCCACTGGCTAATAATACATCCTTACTCTATTCTTTATTTCGTCACTGATTTATCTTTCAATAAATACTTGATTTAAAGCACATTAGAGTTACATGGGCCTATATCATATTTATTTTGTTGAGCATTGTCTCATCCAGCTAGACTACCAACTGATATTGGTCAGGATTTTAGGATAGGGTTGTGAATGTGCGAAACGGCCAACCATATTTTGGAGGAGGGTCTGTTGAATTTTCTTTTGCTGGTAACAGATCACACACACATAGGAAAGTCATACCTACGACAGGAAGGTCATTGTTCTTTGTTAATTCATTTCTCAGTGTCTGCTATGTAAGTGCAGAGAATGAGAAACATTAGTTATGGTTGAATCTCACAAATTCAATCCAGTGTTGAGTCTCAGTAAACCATTCAAGGCAAGTTTGTCACATTATTCACTTACTTTATTTTAGCTCTCCACTGATTCCTGTCTCAAACAAAAAAAAGGCGTAAAATCATGCTATTATCCTTACAAAATGTACAGTGCCGACTTCCAACCTTTGGAAAATCTTTCAACTCTCAGCGACTTTACAACTACCAAGATATTCACTTCCGACACAAGTCCACTCAGTGCTGACGTTTCACTGACTGGTGAGTTCTTGTCTGGACATGTTTATTGTTCCTGGGAATTTCATTTCACAGTTTATGCCAATAGTGACGAGGTTTTTGAAGCATGAACCAGTGGGTTTTCTGTTATGAAATTGAAGCTATGTGTGAGAGAAAAACGATAGCGGGAGTCACTTTTCGGTATGATTCAAGTTATTTATAATTGGAGGCCGTGCTAACAATTATTTAAAGATTACTGTTGTATATTGAATCATGAAATCGTTAGTTTTGTTGTGAAATTAAGTGCTACACAATGTTTGAGGAAAAAAATTAAGCATATTTCCAGTTGATACTAGATTATTCAGGAATGTTCATCATCACGCGTAGAAAAAAGGTGATTAATCATATTGGGGATTTTACTTCCTGTTGTCTATGGACATTGAACTGTGAAACGATATGTCAGGACAAGTGATTTTGGAATTCCCAGATCGAACTATGACCCAGTACACTAAATACCGCTTACGTTTTGACATGCCTAGGCAGGTTATTGATTACATCTTGATAATGCTGAGTCAGGCATTTATATAAAACGAATTCAGAGCGACATAGTCATTTTGTTTTGTGCATTGCAGACGTCGAGATGTATGGTCTAGAAGATTATAGTGAATATTATGATGACTTTTCCATGGAAGACACAAAGTTAAACAGTACCACAGACCTGTCCCTCCTCTCTCCCTCTCTGGACGGAGATAAGCTGACCGATTGGCAGCTCAACGATTACGAGGTTTTCCAGGATCTGCTCGCAGCAGAAGAAACCAAGCAAGAGGTAAATATAACAATCTAATGAATGTTTTTGACACTAAGCCAAAAACTTAATGTGAAACTACAATAATTCACTAATTCACGATACATATAAATACTTACTTATGGAAGATACAAGCTTATATGTTTGTAATACACTATCTCTTCAGCTAATTAATGAACCAAACTGAATGATTCAAATTATTCTTCAACTTTACTACTTTCAATTGGTTTTGAATTTTTATGATAGTATCCCATGGCTAAGTAGCCTTTAATTTGAGCTCATTAATTTATTTGTTATATGTTATATTACTTTATTTCCGTAGGATATGCAGGTTCCAGAAGGCGTCCTGCCACCGTACTCTGAATGTGAGGATTCCTATGAGGATCGCGACCTCATCGCAGAAGCTTTCGGCACCTCACACTTATACACAGATATGGACTTCAAACCCACTGACAGTCTTAATACAAATGAGTTGGAAAGTAAGGAATACGCTGACTTGGTCCCCGCAACAGTATCCGACATCTGCGCCCAAGAAGCAGACATCAACAATGACAATAACCAACCCAAAAGTGATGAATTCGACTCTGTCACTGAGGGAGATGTCAAGGAGGAATGCAATGAAGTTGAACTAACGCCAAGACGTCGTTCTTCAAGAAACAAGTCTACCTCTAGCAACAATGGGGGTAGAGTAAGTAAGAAGGGAAAGCAAAAGCTCTTAACGAGCAAACCCACAAACACTGCCAACAAGCAGAAAGGTAGAAAGTCTGCAAAAACTGACAATGAGGTTGAAATGTTCGCTGTCAAACCTCATGAGAGCAAGAAGCAGGCTGTCAGAAGAGTAAAGAACAATTTGGCCTCTCGCGACTTCAGGTCACGCAAAAGAAGCAAGCTCTCAGACATGCTCGAGCAAGCCGACGAACTGGTGGTCGAGAATGAGGCTCTCCGAGTTGACCTTGCCAGTGTCGAGGCAGTGGTCAAATTACTAAAGGAAGGCCTCATTGCGGGGGCAAGAAACTTAGCGCAATAAGAAATATGTCCTTTTTTCGTAGCTGAGTCCTCTTGAAAGACATATTTTACTTCATCAGGAATATTTTTATATTAGGCAATTATATTATGTTAATTTTGACTGTTGTGATGATATTTTCTTTGGAATCTATTTTTGCCACTTTTAGATGTCTCATCCACCAGCATCATGACATACATAATTCTGTTATCTCTATTTCTATTGGATGTGACTGTGGTGAACTTTGCTGTATGTTGTATAACTTTGTGAGCAAAGATGGTCACATATCTAGATTAATCTAGACAATACTCTTTGTTGTCTCGGCATCTAATTCAGGTAACTTGCCTGCGCCAACAACAAATCTCTTAGTTTTATTGAACATCGGTCTCATGCCACACATAGGCGAAGATAAATGTTATTTATTTTTATATAACTACTCTTACTATTTTATTGTGATTGCCTCTTGAATTTACCTCTTGTTGCATATTCCAATCCAACATTCACTAACTTATTTCGTATCAAATAAAGTTATATTTATACTCATGTCGCAATCTTGTTTACATGTGCAGGCTAATCAATCAAAATGAACCTCTGAAGAGACTGGCGGTGTTCGCCATCTTGGCCGGAAGTAAGGCTTTGGCATGTTTGGTGGATTTGTAAGCCTTTGTCAGACAGAAATTCTTGCTTCTTCCGTTGAAGCTCTAACCTTGAAGATTAGAAATCTAAAATTTTTATGCCAGAAGATTTTAAAATTGTATTTCATTTGCTGGTAATAATGTTTTGTGTCAAAATTAAGAGTTGTTCTTTGCCGACTTTGCTTACAGCTCTAACATTTCCAAAGAGAGGTTTATAAAAAGTAAGTAAAATGATGAAAATAGTATCGATAGCAATGTGTCATGATGATGATTAGGGTTTTTCAAAGCTAAAATCAACTCTCTATTTAAAAAAATCAGTGAGCAGAATCGCAAAATCATATACAAATCTTAATAGTACACAGTGCAACACCGTATCAATGAGGATATAACATTTCGGATGAATCTCTGCTGGGATGTTGTTATTTCCCAAACGCAGTGTCAGTTCCACCTGTTCCTCCACATTCACTTCCTGACTCGGCGGTGGGCATCCAATTGGGGCTGGGCGTCTCCCACATCCATCTCTGTTTGGCTTCTCCACATATATCTCTACTTGGACAGCCATTAGGCAGCCTGAACACAACACGATCAGGCTCATCAGAGGTACGACAGCTCTTCACTTCCATAAGCATGCTGTAGCCTGAGTCGTTCTTACATGGTCCAACCTATACAAGAAGGACAATAAGTAACTAAAATTTATGTGAGACACATTGAATACATCTTGATTCAAGGACTCAGAAAACATCCCTGGCTAACAGATTATCACTAATCAGTCTTGAGATGGAGGGGGGGGGGAAGCTCGACTGTTTACACCGTAGACAAAACACTCTGCCTGTGTTGCAGTTAGTGTCATTCCAATAATAACCACACTGAAACCAAAATGGTTGAATGATTGTTGATGACATAATATTCCACCCGACCGTCCCGACCCGTACTATGTTTTAGCACATAAACTGTGAGAGATGGTTGGAGTTAATCTTACTTACATAGTTAGTTAGCAGAGTTACGTTGACAGCTTCACAGTTGGAAGGGAAGCTGGTGCCATTCTGTGTCCAACTTCTTGTCACGTAAGCAATACATTCTGTGTAAAAATAAAATAGTTAAAATTTTATCATCACATCACTACCACCTCAGTGTTTTTCAGCGGCTCTCCGTGTCTACTTTTTCTGTGAAAAAGAACCTGCTCAATGCAGAAGATTTTCTGACCTATGTACAGGTTCGAAATAGTGTCATTTATTGCCAGCCGACATTTACGAAACTTCATTACCTTTATGAACTCATACCTCAGCAAGCGAAAATTAGTGCAGCTAACATCAAGTCTCCCCAAACGAGCTAAACTAAATTTAACTTATGTTCACAAAATTGGAAAGATAAAACTTGAGGTTGATTCAAAAATGATAGAGCATTATCGCCATTACTTCAGTGATAACTTCCACAGACTTCTGTTTACCTGGTCTAGGTGGGCACAGGGCCAGAAGATGCTCGTAATCTCCTGCTGTCATGTTCTCTACACCCTCAGTTATGTCCTTGAGTGAAAACCAGGTGTGTCCCGCATTACAGTCCCGCACTGAACTGTTTGACAAGATCTGAATTGAATTAAATTTGGAGAGGTAAACAAAAATCTTTCCTTAAAAATTGAAATGATGAAGTGGAAACAAGTATAATGAGAAATGGGCTAACTAGGACAAAGACACTTTTTCAATTTCATAAGCTCCTGCATAGCGTGGACATGGCTTTCAGATGTGCAAAGAAATCTTCAGATTTACAAGTTTTGTTGACACAGACGAATCATAGCCATCCCTAATGGTGCACATTAAGTCTTCCGGTGCACCATTGAAGGCTGGCTGGCTGGCTGTGAAACAAGTGAAAATTTTACTGTTCCTGCTGCCATCACTGACTCTGACTGAACCTGCACAGGTTATCCGATACATGAAATTAACAACAAAATGCATTGCTTTGTATCACAAGTTTGACTTACCGACATGTTGTAGGTCATATCTCCTGTAGTGTCATTCCAGACCTCACGGAATCCAACTTGTAAGTTTTGTGTACATGGATCTGTATCCTCACGAGGAGGTACAGGCCTCTGCTTACGGCACTGCTCTACAATACAGAGAAAATGGCACCAAGGAATAGTATTTAATCATGTGAGTTTGACTCTGTATTGGGCCATATTTGCTTAGCACCTTTAAACACTAAAAAGAAAATTTAATGTGATCTTTTAAACTTTTAACTACTTTTAATCTTTCTTGACGTTATTGATGTTTTAACCTCTCAATCGATTTGTGCTTTTTTTCCCATTTCATAGATCAGGGGAGTGGTCACCTCAAGTAAAACATGATACTGACAATAACAATAAATGTGACAATAAATGTGACAATAACACATTTATGGTAAAAACAGGTAGGGTAGGAGGTCTTAAGAAAAATTTGGTACATAATTTCAAACAGAGTTATGCCATCACGTCATTAAATAGGACAACTCTAAGCTTTAAATGGTATCGCGAGAATGAAATTCCTTACTTGATTTCTTCTTCAAGCCATTGATCATAGACAAAGCCTCCACTGAGGCATCATATGCTTGTCTTGTACTCTTGGTATCATCATCATACTCTGAGCTGTAGACAGAACGAAAAATAATCGAGATAAAATAAACATTACTAAGAAAAAAAAGTTTTGTACCGTCATCAAAGTATGAAATAGAGACGTGCTGCCAATCTGGGAATGTTGAACATTTTTGACAGAACCCTTCTGACTGGAAGGTGCAAACAAACCCCTTCAAACTGCATTTGAACATCAATTGACTTCCGTAACTGTTCAATGCCAAGTTTGAATCAGATTCAATAGGTTATATTATAGCCTCTAAAGTATTAACAAAATCTTCTCTCAATAAATTTTTTGCATTAAAGCCCAACCTAAAGCTTTAAGACTTACAGACAGCTTGATAGGTGGTCCTCTATCACAGCTCTGATCTCCTTCACGTTCTCTCCCAACATTCTCTTTACCTACAAAATTTATGATTGTTTAAAATTTGCATAGCTTCTACAGATCACATTGTTAAAAAACATATTTATGCAGCTTGTTTTTTGCACTACACCAAACTTGAGATAGGAAAAAAATTTAGATATATGGGCATGACACAAAGCACAACTGATGCATGATACGAATGGCATAAAATATTCGAGAATTACAATTGACGAAACAATGTTTAATTTTTCCTTAGTTTTTGCGTCACTTTAATCTTAATTTGATTCACACCAACCTGCCATGGTTTAAGTTTGGCACTCTTCTTCTTTTTGCCAGCCTCACAAACTGTGAGCAAAGCCACAACCAGCAGAGCACAGAAAAGCACCTTCATCATGTGAGCGCCTGATACAGAATGATATCCTCCTTTACTGACCGATGCCACAGTAACATTGGGTTAGGTCTTGTTGCTGGTTATCTTTACTTTTCATTGGTTCATAAACATATCTACTCAACAATTGGTGTTGCCACACAAACGATCCTGTGAATGGAGGCTGAGCTAGATCTGAAGAAGGGAGGGGGAGGGGTGCGCTGTCACTGAACCACCTTGTGTAAATATCGCCTCCCTGCCTAAGTCTGTGAACTTCGGATCTCAAACTTCATAAATGTATCATTTTCTCAAGAGATACAAATATGTACTTGTACTTAATGTCATTAAGAGAGACCACTTAACCTGAACAAAATCCCAAAAGCAAATCTTAGTTTTATGGGTGGTCATGATTTTTAACCTTCGCAGTATCTGCTATGCCAAATAAATAAATATTGATCGCTCCATCACATTAGGGTTGATGTACAGCTTCCCAATTACCTTGTGTATGTCACCTAGTCATAGCACTGATTTTTGACCCTAAGGGAGCTATGGTTCTGCAAGCCACTCAATGGCTATGCTATGCCTAACCGTTATCAAACTGATTTACGTGGGCAAGATCTGGTGTTGTGATACCCTTTTTTTCTACCCAGATAAACCTAGTTTAACCAATTTTATGGTAAGCACCGGCTACAAGCTGGCCATGTTTGCTCCACAATAGGTGTCCATAGTTGTAAAGCAGCCTATTTTCTCTTGGAAGCATGGCTTATCATATCGAGGCTAGGTTCTGCTCATATTTTCATTGGCATCTTATTTGGCTAACAAGTGATTTGCCAGCATTAAATTATCCGAGTTAAAATGGATTATGCAAATTCGCTTGATTGTTATGTAAAAATCTGAGTAGAGTGAGAGCCCTAATTTTCAATGAGAAATTGCTCCCCTTGTTTGTTTTTCAGCGCCTCTCGAAATTGAAAATACTTTGTTAGATATAAGAAGAATGAGCTCTCTCAGCCCAAATTTCAAATTAATTTGGAGCAAAAGGTGTTTTCAATTCATTTCAATACAATGTTTTCGAAAAACAAAGGGAAAGGTTTTCCGGTTTGGGTGGAGGTGGATTGTCACTTATGTCCATTTTGGTACTTACAACTATTGTCTATGTAACATGGCTATAAGAGGGATTTCTAATAGTTTATCTCTTCATCATCTAAGAGAAAGTAGGAGTCGTCCTTCACTTCAGCCAAAATGATACAGAAATACAGCTGTCGCTCAGAGACTCTGCTCGTAGGTGGTCTCTCTCACAAGGAGCACCTGCGTTTGCCTGGCACATAGCAACATCTGTGCCATGTCTAATTTGATTGACAGCTGAATAAGGTACCACCTGATTATTTCCCTTTCAATTTCATCGTTCTTACTCATGTAGCTGCGTGATTGTACTTAATGTAAGATAATTTGCCTAATAGTCACAAATTAAACCCAAATCTACTGCTTAATTTTTCAGGTATGCCGTTTGGGCCGAGCCCATACTGTTTACGATCAGGAAAGTTTGATTGACACATCAGCGTAATCTTTTCATAGCAGCCAGTCAAGGAGCAGCCAGCGAAACCAAAGCAAGTCTACATCTCCAGTGAACTAACAGGGCCGGAGTTTAGAGAGAATGGTAGGGGAGGCAAAAGTCCGATTACAGCAATTACACAAAGTCGCAAGCCCCCAGGAGGGGTGCGTTAAGTTCCTCCCTCATATAATTAGCAAATGGAAATCTCAGAGGAGCTGATTCTGACATGGATTATTTGACTATAGTGTTTTTAGGCCACTGTGTTCAGCTTTCTAGGGGAGGCAGTGCCTCCCTGCATCCCCTAAAACTACAGCTCCATTGAACTAACAGCTCTCAGTGCAGTGTAATGATGTAACATGTGAGCGACTAATCTCTCCCATGGTTTCCTCTTTTTTATTCTTATTAACTCGATTAGACGACAATTCTCTTTAAAAATAATAAACTTTTATTCATGAAGTTCAAAGAACTCCAGGCTTGCAGTGCATTGGTGACACAACACTTAGCTACTAGTGTATAGAATTGAAAACTAGATTATCCGCTCTTTCATGTCAACAGGTCCGCTATTGTTGAGTGCAAATTGGAGCATTATTTGTTTTCAAGAACAGATTATTTGAATTATTAAACCGGAATTGTGTAAAATAATAAATATTGTTAACATTGCCAGACTTGCCCTCAAGCAGCGACATTGAAATAAATGTACCAAAGTTTTACAAGAGAAAAGCGATACCATAATATTATGTAGAAAGCTATGACAGCGTGCAAAAATATCAATGATCAATATTACATCGTTATATTTGTTTTGTAGTCTGGACTTTGTGTTAATGGCAAGTCTGTGATTGATTAAGCTTTATTATTAAATAGTTAGAAATCGCTTCCCTTAGCAGCTGGTGTGTTTAGAGACGTGTGGATACTTGTGCGAAATCAAACACTTTTCACACTTGCTGCAGTACAGAATCAACAGACACTTTGCTACAGATCAAAATGGCTACCAGCGTTACGATAGTGGCTGTCAGGCAGAAGAATATTAGACACCTGTACTTCGGAACGCCTTCTAACATGTTCTATAGGACATCAGGTCGGTTAAAACCAAACAGATCGAAAAATAGATATTGATCGATGTCCTTTGGCAAGTTTCCAAATAGAAATGATTTTTTTTTACCTGATGCAACAGGGTTCTATAGAGAACAATTTTCACTTAGCCAAGTAAAGTTTTATATCAACAGCTTTTTGCAGGGTTTAAACTCCATAAATCCCTACCCTGATCTTATTGACTGATCATCATCAGCACCAACTTGTGAATAAGTATGAGAAGTTGTTAGTTTAATTCTCTCTAAGGAGAAATGTCAATACCATCATTATAAAACCCTGGTTTTGGTCAACGCTGCTCAGAGACTTTGTTGCTAAGTAATCCAGGTTACAATCAAATCCCATCACCCTGCATCCACACATATCATTTTACCTTGCGCAACTAGTAATATTACCAATGATGCAGCAGGAAAAAAACAACCCAGAACATATCCGTCATTTATTGATGGGCATCCTCTGAGAAATTCCTTCTCTGGTGCATTGTGGGATATTGCTCAATAAAGATATGGTGAATGGACTCAATGAGACAACATATCTGACATGTTTAATTAGGTACTTATGTGTCATGAGAGGGAGGCTCACTGCAAATACCCGTGGGTCACTCTCTGACTGTTTTAAAATGGATAAGCAGGTGCATTGTGGGCTGTTTTACTGTTTTAAAGTGGATAAACAGATGCATTGTGGGACTGTTGCCGTATGTATACATTACATATTGCACAATGCAATTGCATTTCCTTGGATCACTCAGTGACTGTATTATTGTTTACAGCGGATTACCCTAACCTGGATCAGTTGAGGATAGCAAAGAAAGACAAAGAGCTGAGGGAAAATATCCTAAAGTCAGCGAAACAGAACTACTCTCCTATGGAGGTATGCTGTTATCTCTGTCTGTGTGCTAGTCTTGTATTTGAATAAATCCCAGCCTACCCTAACAAGCTATGTCGTGGAGGGGGGTGAGGGAGGAACCGGCTCAGCCACAAACAAAGCTTGTCAAGACAGGCTATGGCTATACCATGTTTATACTGAAGTTAAATGTTTACGAGGGATACACCTAGATCAAGTTTAATCCAATTGGCTGCATTCCAGTTGCTCCCTTCCACTGGTCACGCCGCAGTGGAGAGGTAGAAGCTCTGAATGCAGGCAAATGGACCAAACTTGGTCTAGATATACCTGGAACAATCATTCTAAATATGCCTAAATGCTGTTTGAAATTTGGACCATTGCTGTCTAGAATGAGTATTGGACATTCTGCAAACTTTTAAATACAAATCTGCTTTCTAGGTATACTTAGTTGCCATTAGCGCTGACTAGAAAGCTGTCCACTGAGTGACCGATATTGAGTTAAATCAATATTTGAGTTCGAAAATAGATTCAGATATGGCAGCACCCTATAAACTATATTAGAAACAGTGACCGCATTAGGAAATCTGACATACTATTATAGTGATTGAAACAATTATTGAACATGCAACCTTACATTCAATAAAATTACTATTATGTTGATTTCTGATGATAATTATTATACTACAGGAATGGAGTATTTACAAGAGGAAAAGTGCGACCTTTGGCACATGCTCAAAATAGTGGAATTCTTTTCTTTAACTCCTACCTTAGTTAGCTAAAATTAAGGCCAGTTTACATGAATTATCTCTAAACTAGCTAACTTTAACTCTAGCTTATCCGTGACAGAGAATGGTGAAACCTACTGCTGGCTATCAATTACCCACCTAGCTAGCTAAAAGATGTGCTAGCTTAGACAAATTCACTCCGAACTAGCTAATCTAAATTCTACCTTAATCTTCTAGGTTTGTTGATTTGCGATGATAACTATTTGTGTGATACAGTGCAGTCCACTTAATTCAAAACTACGGAGACCACAAAAAGCAGAGTCTGAATTAAGTGACATTAAAATGCATTGAGATCTGGCTGAAGAGACCAAATTTTCCACATCTGAATTAACAGGAGTTTTGAATAATAAGTTTTGCATAAACCAGCTTACATTGTATGTTCCACCAGTAACATGTATATATTTTTAAAATATCTGATAGCTGGAGCCAGCTCCCTCCTTTAGGTGTGTATCAGTGGCAGAGGCTGGTGAGATCGCAGACAGACTCTACGCAGGCCATCGAAAGAAAGCCGACAGCACACAGGATCAGGGTAGGACAACTACTAACAACAGACAAAACACAGTCACTCCATATGAAGGCACTACTTCTAACCACACATCTGTAGTGAGTGATACCCCGGCTCTCTCTACTTACTTACTGATATTTTCTGCTTCCATAGCACAGCAAACAACCAAAGTTCCATTTACTACTCATTGGACGTTGGTGTCCCTTGTTGAATTAAAGTAATGGGCTACCAAGCTCAGCCGCCACCCTTGTGTTGTATTCCTGGATAAAGTGATCCACATTTCACTGAAAGTGTGAAGTGAAAAACTATTTTCCTGTGTTATCTCACTGTATTATTATATTACTGACAAGTTGCCCATTGTTCCCTTTTTCCCCTTTCCGTGAGCTACAAACGTGACCTTCCGGGTACCCTTGTGAGTGTTGTAAAACTTATCAAGCAAGTTTCTGCCCAGTTGAGGGGCAGTAAACTCCATACCTTGTCATTCCCTTGAAATCTAATATTGGTCTTATCTGTCAGATGTTGTTTGCATGTAAGTTTTTCTTTGTGGTTTTTATCCACCCACTCTTTGTTTTTTATGTTTATACCACTTCGCTTTTCCCTGCTAGTCCCCTTGCACTTATTCCCTGCGATACTATTCCACGTATCCCGCTGCTTGTTTTCCTGTTTTCGACCAATAGCTTCCCTTATAACCCTAGAACTTTGCCTGCTGTACTATAGCTGTACGGTGACACGGTCTATGAATATGTCCATTTAAAACAAACAACGTTTTAAAGGTTGTTGAGCTGTCTGGTCTTCCCCTTGTATATGTGTTACCCTCCGCGGCTTTGATCCCCAAAGAGGCTGATTGCCCACTTCTCCCACAGCACCTGGAACAGTCTGTCGACAATGTGAACCAATGAAAGAAAACCCTTTGAATATCCTTAGAGCTCGAGGTCACATAAAAGGAAAAATCCATTGCCATAATATTGCTTCTCGGCCTATTGACTAAGATCACAGTGTCTCCGCCAATGGCTGATTACTACCTGTATCAGTTTTGGCAGCCTGCTTCACTCCCAGTTCAGAAAGTCTCCCATGGCCTCACCTCTAGGATGCATTCTAGTTTTCTAGGATGTGTTATTGTATCTTTGGTTAGCAGCTTTCGAGGTTTTAAGCAATATGGATGTATATATTGTCTGGTCATGAAAGTGATCTCATGTAAAAAATGTGAAAGATGAAACAATAGTATCTTTTTATGTGTTTGAAGATGGACAGGACAAGCCGAATGGAAAAGGGAAGCAGCGTCCATTAACATCGCCCCGAAAAGAGAACACACCATCCACGCCCAGAGAACCACTCCATGAACGTCTACCATACTCAGCTAAGGTTAGGAGTAGCAGGGATCCAGTCGGCTTCATCGGCAAGCATAAACATGTCAACGAAGTAGCTCAAAAACAAATTCAACAAACTCCTTATAAATAAAATAGAACATTGTATTCCATTAGATTCTTTGTCCATCAATTGGTTGATTTTTTCAAGCCGAGAGGTTACAATGGTTTTTACTGCAATCAAAACGCCTTAACATGGCCTGAGTTGGAATATCAGTCACAAAATACCAACTGTAGAGCACTCTCCGTTAGAAAAAGACAAACCTTAGGACAAAAACATTAGTTTTCAGTCCCATAACATTCTCATTAAAGGGGGTTGTGTGATGTAATTAGTCTGACTGGAGCGACATTATCTAAGATGACGTTTGAAACTTTATCATTCTATGAATTTTTAAATGCTCAATATTTTTGCTCAATGAATATTTTTTACAACTGATTATTGAATTAGTTGTTGGGGTTATATTTCATAATAAATATGCGGTGTGTAAAGTTTTTACACAAAACATCGGCCTTCTTTGTAATTGAGTAACTGGAAAGTGTTACTGTGTTCTTTGCCACATTTCTAAACAGTAGTAAAACAACATAGGTCAAATATCACAAGAAGGCGAAAGTAAGCGGTGTTCTTTGATCCTATAGCAAGCAGTTTTTCAGACAAAAGAATTGTGTTGAATATTATGTAATTGTTTTGTTAATTGCCAAAAAGTGTCCAATTACAAAGTAATTAGAAACAGCATTTTTATAGCAATTCCACAAAGTCATGCACTCAAAGAATGGATCGAATTTATAGTAATATCATTGACCTGATTTATTTGGCAATCCAATTGCTGTAGGTACCCATGATCCTAGCCTGTCTTGCCAAGCTTTGCTCCCCCCGTCAAAAAAAACCTGTCAAGACAGGCTTCCATAATCCATAATCCAAATACTGTTTAGTAAGTGTGTACAAGCTTGTTAGCCTTAAATTCAGCATAGGTTGGTGATTACAGATTAGAAAAGGAGGTCGAGTCAAGATTTGTGAGCCAACTAGTAAAAGCCGTCGCTTTTTGTTGTGGAAAGACTTTGTATTCTTGATGACATAACGTTCTTTATAATGACTCTGTTGCTAAAGAATATAGTATGGTGTGCTATGCTATAGAACTGTACTAAAAAATTGCCATTTTACCTGACTTTACATTCGAATGCCATGGTCTGTTCGCATGGCAACCAGTTTAGCAAAATAAACTTGATCGACGCTTGTCACACCTCCATTACATGTTTTCGGATGGTTACATCTACCTTACAAATTGGAAATTAAATATCAAGATTTTAATGTCTAGTCTGAGCCCCCAAGACTCTTGCTCCCCCCCTGAACGACCTCCCTACCGGATGACCACTACCCACATGATTCAATGGCTCTTCTATAGAATTTTTTTTCGGGCGATAAAGGACTCTCCCAAAGCCATTGCTTTGTCACACTGGAGGTCCAATCAATCATTCAAATCTGGAATGATCAGCCAAGTAAATGAGATAATAAGCTATAGATCGAGACTAACCACCCTTGAGGAGTAAATTATTCACAGGAGGAATAATTTGACCATTTTGCCCGGGCTTTAAACATTGCAAATTATTGCCAGCTATTGTTTACTCGATCTCATATTAACTTCATATAACCATTTATTGAGTGAAAAGTGCTAGCTCAGATTGAGTTACACCTAAACTAGCTCAAATAAGTCCTAGTTAATGTTTCTTAATCACAGCTCAGGGCACTTATTCTTACTTGTTTGCCATTGATGAGCCATAAATGGGAGTTATGTAATCCTGAGCGATGCGGTGCCAACTCCCAAATAAATCACTTGTATTAGCAGGTATAAAATTTGCTGCAAAAAGTGAACAAAACCCACAGCCAAGGGGGACAAACCCTAATTGCCTGGATCATCCTAGGCCGGCGTTCTCGTAGTGGGCACGATCCCTAACGGTCAGATCTGGTGAGCTGTCTGAACACAGTCCACAGCATATATGTCTCTTCGATATACGACAGATTAGGCTAGTTGTGAGACTATTGTGTTGGAGGACACTCCAATTACACAATGCATGATTTTTAGAATGAAAATAAAAAAAAAGGAAAGCAATTCTGTTCTTCAAATGCAATTTTGAACAATGATGCTTAGTTTTGCATGCCTCTTTGTTTTGGTAATGAAGGTTTGAATTTAAAATTGCGCCTAGGTGCCCCTCAATTATGTAGTAGTTAGCAACCCTAGCATGACAAGAATTGACATGCTGATTGGATTGAACAACACACATTTGGAGTTGACGGTGCAACGTACAATTTTATTATTTTGAAAAGCAATATTAAAGTAAAAAAGGGTACAAAGCGGGACAGTTACAAAACTGGATATACAATACTAGGGTAAAAAAAATTTAAGAAAAAGCAAACAGATAATATCAAAGCAAAAATAAAAAGGGAAGGGTTATAGGATTGATTCAATGGTAGTCGCAACACCAAAACATGTTTCTCAAATTAAGATGCTGCAATCAAGTTGATATAGTTTTATGCAATATCAGACTTATTCATAGTTTGGAGTGTTAGTATCATAATATCAGTAGGTGAACAAAACAAAAGGTTATTTATTAATAAAATAAAAAGTTGCAAATAGTTATGTGATATAAACTCAATTTCTCTTATCACAAAAATATGTAAACCAGTAGATAAAGTATATTATGATGATATGATAACATATCATATATATTTGTTATGCTTAGTTTTGTCAGTTACAAATAACAAAAAAGGTGTGCATAAACATTCCAAAATATATCAGCATTATGGCACAGAAATCTTTGCAAAAGGCACAATCATTTTTTTAGGCTAACAAACTTTTACCTCCATTGCATTGTGGTAATAACTATGATGAAACAGACAAAGCTGTGAAGTAATTACCATGGTAACAAATTAAAGTTGATTGAATCGGAAGATTGAGATTTCAAAACTAGAAGATTAAACTTAGACACTCAGGGAATACATAATAGTAACAAATGTCCTCCAGTTAACCTGATGCTGTGGTGTGGAGCTATCAAGATCCTCACACTCCAAAATTAGCATAGTCTGAGAATTGATCTGCGTAGCTCTTGAGTACATCATACAGGAATGCATACTCCTCCTAAAACAACAGGATAAGATTTCCTTATACACAAGTAAAAACAATGCTGCTACAGCACCAGCAGAATTGATGTTAGAGACTTTCACTCTAGCCGCACCATGCAGATATGAAAAACGGCTGAAATTTAAATTTGATGGTTATAATTTACTAATACATTAATCAGGCAAGTGCCCCCATAGTATCAATGTTATGTAAGAGCTGCCTGAATATCAGAGATTTCTTTGTGAAGATCATCTTTTAAGGATCGGACGCACAAGTAAAATTCAAATTTGATCTTAACGTTTTCTTAATGTGAATTTATGTGTTTGGCTTCAAAAGTAATTTTGCTCCTACCATGGAATTAATAAATTGTGGCCGTCTGTATTTCGCCATGAGTGCAGAGTTATAGACATCAACTTCCTGCTCTGCTTTCATCTTCTCAACAGCATTGTAAGCACAAATAATCAGTCCACATTTCATCCCACCATCACTACAAAAATAACACAGAAGGTATAAAGCCAAGTGAGCTAAAATTTGTATATTTATATAGTATCAAGAAATACACAAATAAGAGCTTATAAATAAATAAATTACTAGATAATCAAATAAATGAAAAAGTGAATAAAAAAAAAAAATTAATAAATGAATAAATGAATAAATGGATAAAATGGATAAATGGATAAATGAATAAATGAATAAATGAATAAATGAATAAATGAATAAATGAATAAATGAATAAATGAATAAATAAATAAATAAATAACTAATTAACTAAATAAATAAGGAAATAAATAAGGAAAGAAATAAATGAATAAATAAATAAGGAATTGAAGAAATAAATAAATAAAAGAAGGCATAAGTAGCCGATGTGCCAGATCTGATTGGCTGTTGATTCTCTTTCCCTATCCAGCTGCCCAATCAGAGCCTACATATTTGGCCTTAATAATGATTTAATCTTTCATCATTGAAATCTTTCCACTTCATGGAATGTTTTGGCTATAAAACAATCAAATTAAATTGAGACTTGTTTCTGGACACACATGAAACCCCCTTTTTCACTCTATGAATCGTTATTAAAATGGAATTACCACGTCCAACTGAGGCAATAAATAATCAAAAAGCAAAAATATCCCACCATTTTCTTGATTCATTCCTTACCTGCTAACTATGCAGATTCTATTATCCCCGGTCTGCTGTTGGCATTTCTCCAGACTCTCCAGATAGTGTAACATATCTGTTACTGTGGGGATACTGACAGTGTGCCAGCTATCAGCGCTCATCACCATTACCTCGCAATCCTACAGATATGATCAGATGGCAATCTTAATCATTAAGTCACCAAATTTGCTGTGGATACTGATGACATTACTTTTATACAGGTAGTTGACTGAGAAAAGTTGCGTATTTGGGGCTCTTATGCTGAGGGGAAGTTAAGTTCTTAAGAAAAATTGACCCCAACTTCAGTTTTAAAAAGTAAGATCACGTAGCCAAAATGTGACTAGATAATTTGCCCTTTATAGTGAGTTTATGGTCCTCACCTCATAAAAAGTGCTGAACTGAAGTTTGATGAATGAGACACCATTGTCCTGTGTAGTTTGCACTCTTCTGACAACCTTATTCTGATCATCAATAGCAGTTTCACCACCATCAAATGCTGGATAGAATTCCTCTCCTTTCTATAAATAGATTGAAGGGGCAGGAAAAATAGTTTGCTGCACATTTGTGGATTTCTTTGATGGCTTCCGACCTTCGGGATGTATTCTAGAAGGGTCAGATTTATTGAGTCTGGCTACTCTCATTTGTGCCAACGGTGCAACAGGTAAGCGATAGAGATTAACAGCAAATCCCTGAATCGATTCGCATGCATTCTGGGTCATTACCATCTTCTTCAAATGCAAGTAAATTAGATCATAGTTGATCTCGCAGTGGATAGCTATTGATTACCTATCGCATCATTGACACAATGTAGGGTAGCAATGTGCACTTAGAACCGAGAGCTCCAGTTTTGGGAATTATCGGGGCGCATTTCAAGATGGGTTGATCCAGCTAAATAATTCTTGTGTGTTAATATTTTTTCTATATCTTCATTTTGTCCTGATGTTGCCCATTTCTCATCCTTCCGATTAGCCAAAGTTTAGTTTATTTTGGTATGGGGAACTACTAAACTGATAGCTGATTAAACTTACCACCGTTGAATCCAGATGAACAATCACTTTGATCTTTTGATCACATATCACGTTCCAGAAATCTGCTACCGTTGTCGGCAGAGGAGCCTGTGTAGCTATCAAATGTGTCTGCTTCCTGTATGCCTGTAATTGAGCAATCAAAAAGCTGTTCTACTATCATCATCATCATCATAATCAAGTTGTACATATTTCTAATATAGGGGATAGCTTCTGGATTCTTTTTACAGTGATTTTATGTTGAGGGTGGGTGGTGGTGTACCTTATCCCGAATTTCAGGATTACCTGTGACAAAACGTGGCGTCTAGGCTAATCTAGTAATGGGATGAGACTCTCTTTTAATTATTTTTTCACTGACAACGAATGAAAACTGTAGAATGTCATAGTAAGTAGCGTTGATGTACGACCACTTGAAGTCAATGCAGTGTCATGTGTGTCAACTAACCATGCATAGAAAAAGAATCAAGCATCTCTTTTTTTGAAAATTAGCATGTTCTGCAGCTAAAAAAACAATTAGTTGATTCTACTTACATCAATGAGAACAGCATTGATATAGTCTTCTTCTGAAGAGTTCATGACCTTTGGTCTCAACAGTCTGCCTTTTTCAGCTATGAAGAAGAATACATTGTGAAATTATTGTGAAAAATGAGGCAACTATATACAATTAATGATCAGTTTATTAGCTACCCAACTCAGTCTTGCCGTGATTTAAGAACTCATTATTTTTTTAGGATGTCCATTCAATTGATATTAGAGGATTGGGTAATTATAAAGTATTTTGATTGTCATGTAGTAGCGGCTGAATCCTCCTTTTCTGAGCCTGATCTATCAAATAAGCTCAAATAAAAAAAGTTGTTCCGTCATTTCAATTTGAAATGTTTTTTTTTCTTTTTTACTTTTTGGCTTGCTTGGAGGCAGAATATCTTGGTTTCTGTTCTTTGCCTGATTTTCCGGGCTCATCCCTTCAGAGACATCGAGATCATGCAGTCTAATCATCATCTGTAGATGCTGAATGTAAAAAAAATATAACATTAAGTTTGCAAGCAATATTCAGATCAACATATCCAATTAGATCACATATATTCCTGCCAAAGGCAAAATTATCTTTCTACATAAGGAAGGCTGTTCCAGCGTAACACTTTTTAACCTCACATCAAATCTTTGTTTCCAGTTTAATTCACATTGTATCATATATATCAGGGCTGTAGCTTAGGAAAATTTGTAGGGGAGGCGGAAATCCTTGAGGGTGTGAAGTAACATCAGGTTGGGTATTGTAAGCTCCTCCAAAACGTTTTAATGATATAAATAGTATTTGGAAGTCCCAATTGAGCTGATTCTGACACGGAATACTCAGTTATAACATTTTTGGGCCACTCTATTCAGCGCCCCTGCCTCCCCTAGAACTACGGGCCTGTATATAATACTTCTTCTTTGATTAAATAAAAATATTTAGAAATTGTCGATCAGGCAGCCTACTACCCTTTGTACACTACGATAATGATGATAATTATGTACACAAATTTACTTACTTCAAACTCGTCAGCAAGCGGACTCTCGGTGTTGGAGTATATCTGGCCAGAAGATAATCGGCTTTCAATCTCGTTTGCTGGCACCACGTAGCTCGATGTAGTGTAAGCCTCATAAATCACTTTGTGAAGGAATATGTACTGCTTCTGTTAAGGATAAATGTACGTAAGTATTATTGTAATATTTTCTGCTTCTGCTGAAAAGCCAATCAAGAAACAGAAGTGGATTAAACCTCATATATTGTGTCCATGATTGTATTTGTATCTTAGGGCTCATTATGTCTAGATTTGTCGTTGTCCATACTAACAAAGCATGTAAATTATCCCCCTCCCAGTCAATAAACATCTGTCATTACTGACTAATATCATTGTATTGTAGGGATAGATGAACAAAGCTGAACATTTTTTTTGTAGGAACGTTCTTTGTTATTAATACTAACTCCAATCCCAACCCAAACCCCTAAACACCTTACAAAGGCTTATAGTGAAAGTGACCAGCAAAAACATGCCCAATATTGGGCTATACATGAGAAAATTCTACACAACATGAATTCGACCAATCATCCTCTACGCCTGCCCGTCCTGGTACTCATTCACAACCGGTGAGCAGAGACTGCGGCTAGTAAGACTAGAAAACTTAGCTCTGACGATCATGGACCAAAGCAGCCAAGACTACGATGAACGCGTTCAAACAGCCAAAATTGTGCCCATTCTCACTCTACTCGAAGACACCAGTAAGAGTTACATAAATCGCATCATGGGCAGCCCTGAACATTTTCTCCACTAGCTAGCCCATAGCTATACTCCTGCAGCACCCCCTCGGAGGTCCGCCCGCCTAGACCTGCCCATACCACCATCTACTCGAACCGAACTCCGATCGAAGTGTCCGCTCATTTTCTATCATAATGTTTAAAAGTCACTCTCGATTCCACTTTTTTGTTTTTATATCCAATGATCAATAATAGATTTTGAATAATTTTTAAAATCTCTGATCAAATATAAAGCAACTATATATATATAAGTATAGCTAGCTCTAACCTTACTTAGTCTACTGAGTAAATGACAAGCTTGTAGGGAGTGCATTTTATTAGCTAATGAGTCGTCTCAAATGCAGTCTTTTGCAGAGTTTTTTTTACAGAGGAAAGAACAATGCAGTTCAAATGGTGGCCACCATTGATATATATTATATGGATGGGGGAACATATCCGGCCCTAAACAAACGTATGGCTATTTATGTATGGGTGCTGGACTGCGTTTCTCATCTTTGATTGGTTCTCATGTTCAGAGTAGAAAATAGCTGACCCTAGTAAACTTTTGTGAAGCAGCTTGCCTGAGTTTTGGAAGGTTAATGGTCAATCAATGGATAATGTAAATCTGCCAGATTTATAGCCTTATTTAGATCCTGACACAAAATTTATATTAATGGTAATCTCCACAAATAGCCACGCTATGTATTTAACCACTGATCCATAAAATCATTTCAATGGTGGCCACTAATAAAACTTTGAAGTGTACGGAAACGTAACTTACACTGCTACCCCTGTGATATGATTCTTGAATGGAAATAAAGTTTGTTAGTGCATTTAAATCTTAGAAATGGTGCCACATAAAAATGTGTTGGATAGATGGGAATGATTGATAAATCAGTAATGGATGCCTTGAATCTACCATGGACACAGTCACTAGTCAATGATGATGTTGGTCACGAGAACAGAGGACTCAATGCCATCACTCATTTTCAGTATTGCCCCTACCTCAGTTTGGACCATGCTCGGTCTCCTTTCTCTCATCAGTCTAATGCAGTCAAACAGATCAACTTGTTGGTTTTTCACTGCACGGTTCATCAGTGTGTCCAGTCCTAGGAATGTACCGGTTCGGCCAACTCCAGCACTGTAATTGAGATTCAAGTTCATAATATGATCAATGAAAGAATTGATAATAAATTGTTTTTATTTTACTTTTGGACTTTAAATAGGAACGGTTCGCTATGCCTTCACAACTCCACACAAAAATCTCCATAAATCAGTCAATAATAACTACAAAATTGATGATTACTGATTTACCTGCAGTGAACAAGAAGAGGACCAGTGAGTCTGAATGTTTCAGAGTGAACTCTCCTATAGAATGTAATGAAAGGACTCATTTCATTCGGGACGTCATGATCCGGCCAGGATGTGAAGTGAAATTGTTTTATCTTCCTAGTCTCACCATCCTGTATTAAAAAGACACATCACATGAAAATTCTGTAACCTTCATTTACACTTCCTTGACTATCCTGGTACAATGATGTTTATCACATTCAAACAGTTAAAGTATTATCGATATTGTTACAGGCCATATTTATTACTCATTTTTCGGCTTCAGGGGGTTCTGGTATTGATAATCCTGAATAGAAAATGCAGCTAGGGGTAGGGCGCTTTGACCTTGCATTATAAAATATTTCAACTTTCTCTATTGATTAAAATGCAATGTTTCTTATGCATATCCAATATTAATATCTTGCACAGCTGTAGGACATTTACTCACCAAGAAATAACTTGGGTTTCAGACCAAATGTTGGGAGCCTTGTCTGCTCATTCTGTTAATTACAGTTTATTGGGCTGGTTATTGATTGTATGATGGTATCTTTTCTAAATACCAGATGTTTCCTACTGAGTGACCTGTGCTTTGGTTATGGTTTCTGTTTTGTCGTATAAGTATAACCAGAAAAAAGCAACAAATGGCATTCAGCAGTGCACAGCACAGCTGACCCATCGTGTTGATAGCACCATACCAGCAATAACCAACATCACAGTGAGCTATTTAGCTTGAGTATACAGACAAGGCTATTCCAAACACGATTATAGCCCACTGTTATGATAGAATGATGCACATACCTTTGATACCTCCAGTTCTCGTATGACAAAGTCAGCCCACATAACATAAGAAGTCATGCTTACAGTTATATCACGGAAAGATATTGGGCTTGTCTCGTCCATGGGCCAGTACATCTCACATTTCGCCTTCAAGTAAGGAACAGAATCGATGGGAAAATTGTCACATGTAGGAAATAGAATATATAAATTGGTATATCATGGAAAGAAGTGGTATACACCCAAGGGTGCTGGGGGCTGGAACAATCGATATTTCCAATGGGATTTGAATCCAAGACTGCGCCATCTCATCATTCATAATAAAAATAGGTTGAATGCGCTAATTAGCATGCCTGCTATTCACTACTCAGAGTTGTGTTCTCTGGTCTCACAGAACAGTCCACTCCACCATCGCCACTCTATGCGACACAGCCTATGTGTTATGGCCCGTTGATGGGACCCATTGTAGTGAGTTTCAGCTGTCTTTCCAGGTTGTCAGCATGTCTCTCCATGTGTTGCCAAAGTGATAGCAGTGATTACATTGATAGAAATATCAATGAATCCTGTTGAGCCTAAGCAAAAAAGTTGAGCTGTTTTCTCAAATCCTTGAGATAAACTGTTTACTGAAAGTTGCATCAATAACAGTTGTGGCGTTGCATGTGCGAAGACATACTGGGGACATAGAGAAACATGATATAGTAACTTACATGGCCGTTTTCTACAAGATTTGTAACCATAACAACAGCCTTGACCTTCTGCTGCCATATCATCAACCAAAAGTCATCAATGGTAGTTTTCAGGGGACCTACAAGAGCATAGTCGTACATTTGTATAAATAATCTATACATTCAGTCATCGCTATCTAACTGGTATTATTTCCTTGACGGTCTTAAACTCATTGTAGTGATAGAGTAACCATATTCTATTGTTGAAGGAGAAGGGCAACACGTTTATGCTTCATTGGTAGTTTTGTGTATTATATGGTTTTGATCCTAACTTTTTAACGCTCAAAGTCTGGCTCATAGTGTAGTGTGCTTAGGTTTAGACGCTGTGCAAAGTTTGAGGCTAGAATGAGGAAGTTGATTCAAGCTATAATTATAAATTTACCTTGTGAAGCAATGTACTCATTTTTCCCTGTGTAGCCCTGTAAAATATGAATGTGATATCTTGAATAAACAGTTTAAAGTAAACATTATGAAACTTGTGTTTCTAATAATACAAAACGAACCAGGAACTTCCCTGTTCATGACTTTTAACTGGATGCATTTCATTTGATTAAATGGAGAACCAATGATTTTAAAGTATTCAAACAAATTATTTTGTTAAAAACTAAATGAGATGATTCTGTCTATTGTTCTCTGAACAAAGAGCATCACTACAAACAGTCCCACTCTTCATAATTAGTTAAATTTAGGATGATCATGACTTATTCTGGTTGATGAAACTTGCTGCTGATTTTTGTACTCTGTAGGCAGAAATAATTTAACTTGTCATGGCAGCATAAATTATTTAGACGAGTTTGAGCATGAAGGTTGATCGACGTTTGCATGCGAAATAGAGAGGCAGGAGCCATATCTATTCAACAATCCGCAATGTATCACATTCTGTTTGTATACTACAGGAAAATGATGATAACTGACTCATCAAACCTGAATATGAGAGGCATTGATGAAATCACTGTGATCAGGGCTCTCAGTATCGAGAACCACTCTGTTAGTATCACCTGAAGGAAAAGAAGTTTAAGCCTATAAGATGACATACACTGATACTGATACACTGTACACCTATAATATGACTTTGCAGAAGCTGCTACACTGTATACCTATAATACGACTGAGCGAGAACCTTCACTCTTTCATTCAGTTCTCTTGACATACATTGACAATGAAAGCTTACTTCCTTAGTACCCTGCTATAATAACAGCAAAAAGTGACATCTGTGTTGTAACACATAATAAATAATTTTGTGCTCACCTGGATAGAGACCTTTGTATTTGCACTTTCCCTTGTTCTCTGGGCGACTAGCTACCTCCATAATCGGCTTAGGTAAGGCTCCAAGTTTCTGAAATAAAAATGGTATTGACCGACCGATCTGAAGTGGCTTGTTCAGTAAGTTTTACACGAAGAAACCATCCAGATGGATTTGATGGAGTAGCATTGCTGTTGCAACCCAAGCTGGACACATGTAGAGTGTTTTACGCTGTTTTATAAAACGATATTGCAAATCGGTACACATATCTCATCTTGACAAAGAGTCCCAATCCATATGTTTTGAAAAAAATATTTGATTTACAAATCTATCCAGATGTGTTGGCCACAACTGGATGTGTTGGCTACATTCCATCAGGTAAAGATGGTCCCGCCATTGATAATGGTCACCTCTTGAAAGGGTTGTACATTGACAAAACACATGACTTGTCTATGGGATTGTATCAGAAAATGTCACCATTTTTAACACATTCGTATGAGCTCGCAGTGTAAATACTTCCCATAGATGGTTATCTGGTCGCAACTGTCACATTGGCAACAACAGTCATATGTGGTTACAAACCAATCTGGATGGGTTTGAACACCTACCAGTATAATACAAAACAGAGCAATGCAGTGCATTGAGAAGCATTTGACAGGACACATATTTATGACAACGGCATGACTTTGAATATAAATATCTCTATACTGTGAAAGAAATGAAAGCCCGCAACAATGAGTACAGGAAAGTTGATGTGCCGTAATCATACAAACCTTGTAGTCCTCTTTAAGTGATTCCTCTTGTGTGGTGGCTAGGTCGAGTAGCTTGGTGATGTGAGTGACTCTTACTTCGTCATATATCTGGGCAGGATTACGGTCTAAAAAGAAACAAGAGCAATGAATGTGAAACTGATGCGAAGTGGTAAAAATCTGCATTATTTGCAGAGATTTTAGAAAGGATATATTTAGAGGTTGAATTTGAATTTGGTATTTATTGACAAGCGGGATCGATCATTAATATGGAGCTTTTATTATACTTCCTTTTCTCAGCTGCTCCACTCTTCTGAGGCTGGTATTTAAAATGGAATGTGATAAATTTAAAAGATATGACAACATTATCACATACAATCAAGCAGAGTAATTTTTAGGCTATTGGAGCTATCTGTTTACCTGGTGTTTGCAGAGTCTACAGTTTCTGTAGAGACTCAGATACCAAAACTAATAGCAAGCCGCTCACTAATTACAATTAGGTCAAGGAAATAATGCTAGTATAGTCTCAATATCTATCCATTTGATGCTTCATTGCCGAGCAATCCATACTCAGTTAAATAATTGAAAAGAAGTAAAGTATTTTCAGAAAGAGAAGGTTGTCATTTCATGCTAGGTTCCCGCTAATAGGTACTCTTGTCGGATAGTAATACCGTTTAGCTATGAAGCAACTTAAAACTCATTCAGAGACAGATCTGATTAACAAAATGAGCTGAGGGGTAACCTCCAAATAAAGAACTTACCAACAGGCTTTGGCATTAGTGTAGGCTTTGTCATAGGCTTAGGTGATGGTTTAGCTTTCTGAAGCGGGGTGAATTCAATTTCTTTGTCATTTTTGTCAGGTTTGTTTCTAAATCTAAAACAATTGAATTGGTCATATTGGATGTTAAAATTTCGTGAAAAAAACCCATTCCATATCAAACAAGGGTTAAGAGTCATTTTTCACAGTCTTGTTAACCTGAGCCTGCGCTACCGTCAACTTTGTTTTTCTACTGATCATAAATATCAACGAGCTGTGACACCAATCGAAATACTAGGCTTAGAAATTACATGGCATGGTGTGTAACAAGGAAACAGACAACAAATATGAATAAAATTTACTGCTTACCTTTTGATATATAAAAACACAGCACCTATAACCAAGGCTACGGCGACCACAGGAACAATGGTACCAGCTACTATGGCAGTAATGGGTTTTGCAGTTGTTGTTAGCACTTCTTCTGTTACTAAAAAAGTATAACAATCAATTGTTATGACTGTGAATGATTTCATCATACTGTTGAGATAACAGTGAATTAAATGTGTTCTCAAAACTAATAAACTATAATATTATCTCTCAATTTCCTGATGGCAGCAAAGTTTTTTTTGATGCGGGGCTGCTGGTACCAACAACTGCTGAGGGACAACCTCCACCATTCTCATTTTTACTTTTGTGATAAACAGACTGCTTGAACACACACTGACTCGAAAATTACAACCCACTCACCTTGAAATGAGGTTGAATCTGTGATCTGTGTGAAACTCTTTTCATTCTGCAAAAGCAAACAATATCTATGAATGAATATTCAAAATAAATATATTCATATTTGGTAACAATTTTCGGTTGTGGAATGGACAAATGCTGTCTGGGTATATCACACACCTCGATGATGCCTTTATATCCGACATGAACAATGTATGTTTTATCTTTCTCCAGTGGCTGGTTATAGTAGCCTGAGTTGCTTTCCTTACTGCCTACTGTGAAATCCAGACCACTGGTCTTTAGCTGTTTAGGTTCAAAAACAGCTGCAATGTAGCATGTCTGGTTATTTGCAGCTGCCACAGTTGAGTTGTATAATTTGTCAACACTGCATTCTGTTGGTAGCGATCTCTTCCTTCTGTTATTTGGCCCACCACTCCCTTCCTGGCTTATCACAACCATATATAGACTGCAAAAATATATACCATGCTAGATCGCTAAAATGTTAAAACTTTGAATTGTTGAATGATTGACAACATCTTAAATTTTTATTCTTACTATCTAAAGTATCCAGGGCATTGTATTTTTATGTTGGAAACACACCTAAAGTGCTACACAGATAGAAGGTGTATATGGAAATTCATGAAGTTTGTAGAATAGCTCAAGACTAATTTCCTAAGCTATTTATATCGCTACCATAAAAGCTCTTATCACAACAGCCAATACTTTCATTAGACTGTAACAACGTTGCGTTGTGACAAGTCATATGACCTGCAGGGAGCAATCAAACAAGCAAATTAACAAAATCGAGAGGGGCTTTTTTATCTGGCTTTATCGCAGGAAGTTATGTTAATCCATCCTCAAAACTGTACGATATGTAATTTGAGACACTGATGGATATAATGAGAAAGTAAGAATGTGACTAACCAATTAGCACAGAAGCTCTAAGTGAAAAACCATGCAGAGAAGCATGATGGTTCTACGATAGTTACTTACGTTATGTTAACATTGTCATTTTCTGGCACAACTGGATATATTCTGATGCCTACAGTACCAGTAGATTCATCTATCGCCCCAACCTCTGGTGCTTTGATAGTATTCACTGGTAAATTGAAGCATTTTCTGATTAAAATGATGGTTGTATTCTTACAAGGCACATTAAACATTACTAAGATTGATCAACCCTTGTCAAGTGGTGTCAGTTATTCTATACAGTTGTATGTCAAGGGAAGTTTTGTTTTATTATGTGCAAGCCTAGGTATCTATGTGGAGTTTTCAACAAAAGTCAAAGATACAAGAAAATCAGATCATCAGACCTGCTTCATACAGTTTTTTATTATAATATTCAAATTTAGCTTGTTTCATTTGAGTTCAATTCAATCGATAGTACCTGCCACAACTGTGTATCCTTCCCTTTCTGCTGTTGGACTTGCTCCAATACTATTAACCGCATTTGCCACGCATTGGATGCGGGACGCTGATTCCAAACCACAAACTTCTGTCTGGTTTCCACGATCAATAAGATTTGATGCATTTACTGTTTGATTCAAATCCTGCACCTCGCCAAAATACCAGCAACCATACTGAAATAGAAGGAAATTGAAAATATGATTATCCTTTTGCAGAATGTTTTGCCATCATACCATAATATGCATTGATATGTGGCTGGAAATGCCCTGCGCTACCAAATTCATTGAGTGCATGAAAGACCAATATGATTTAATGGATCAGTGTTGAAATACACAGTTACTAACACAGAATTACCATCAGTATCAAACTTTGTGTTCAGAACTGAATCTTACAGTATTATGATATGCATTCGTAGTCCTAGTACCATTCGTCTCAAACTCAGGCAAAAGTTTTATAGTTGATTAAAGGTAAGTAGCTGATCTGAACTAAAGTGCAAACTGAAAGCGATCCTTCTACCATACATAAATAGCCATAAGATCGTGCAGTGTGGGAGAAAATTTCTATGCATAGATATGCAATGGTCATATATAATATAATACCAATCAATATATATACTTTTATTGTCATTCTACATCATCTTTAGGAATGTTTTTCATGCAGTGACAGAACAAAAAAAAAAAAACTTAAGCGGAGAGAAAAAGAAAAAAATACTCAAGTAACAAGAATTAATAGGATATAAAGTGCTTTGATAGTTGTTGTTTAAAATGAGTAAGTTTGGTTGCTGAGCGTATCTGAATTGGTAAAGAGTTAAAAGTTGTAGTGATTTTCTGTCTTAATTGATCAGTGTAATAATGTAATAGGTATCTGTCTCTAAAAAAGGTTTTAGAGCTAGCTGGAATAAAGCCTTCCAAAAGAAAGTCAGGTGCAATCAAATGCAAAATTTGAAAACCAAAAATACAGGTGAAATGACCAGCAAGGAGAGGAAAAGCACTCAGACCAAGAGGTGTATGTAAATTTCTTGTATGTATTACCTTATAATGCTCACTTACCTTATAATGTGTGATTTCGCCATTTGGCTCGTTTGGCAGCGTCAAGTTCAAAATAGCGCAAGAACTGTTGAAATCAAGCTGCAATATTGGTGCTGAAGAAGGCGCTGAAAATAAAAAAAAAAGTATCTAGAAACCATTATGGCAGCGACACACACCAATATTCTGTTGATTCCTTTTTCGGGCCCATCCCTACCCTAGACTTTTTCATTAATGTTAAAAAGCGGTTGAGTAAACTGGCAGAAAGCTCGAATGACCGATATGCCCGAACAATCGCTTATACTTGACAATGAGTCACAAGCTGACTGATTATGCCTTTGGAATGATTATGATAGCAATTCGCAGCCAGGCAATTTCACCATCACACACTTCTATTTCAATACCCGCAGCAGTAGGGAAATTGATGTGAATATTTGTATATGTGTTGAAACAGCTTTTTTCAGTACATATAACAGCATCGTGGACTATATCAATAGAATTAATTCACATGTTTGTTTGCCAGCATATTATAAGGCTGGCAACAATGAAACTGGACAGTATACTTACCTAGCTCTCCTGTCTCATATTCAACAGTAGTATTTGTCTGGAATCCTTGGTCATTCATCACCATGATACGTACTGAATATTTTGTCACTGCATCCAGATCAGTAATAGGGAATGTATTTTGTGCCTCCTTCTCTGTTCCGACAACCAGGAATGATATTCCGTTGTCATTAACCTCCTCACATTTCGGATTAATATCCTAATATTTGAAAGACACAAAGTACATTTATTTATGTGAAGATATTTGCAAAAGATATCAGTATCTGTTTGCTTAATCAAATGCGATTAAATTTTGTGATATATTTAAGCCATGTGGCTCTGATGACAGTCGTGACATAAAGTTAAAACTGAACCGATATCAAACTGATTTGTGTTTTTTTCACCTGAATTGGCAAGTTCAACTTGATCCTCCGCTTCTGTGTACCTGTCGAGTTATCTATGTCCTGACTTAGATAGCCTGCAAGATCTTCAGGCAACACCGGGTCTGAAACAAAGATAAAAATACATCAATACATTAATAGATTATTTCTTTGATAGGTTTGACAACTCTAATGTGACTTCCCACGCATATCCATTGCGTGGTAAAATATTTGAGCATGAACTAGGGACACTACAGGATGCTGAACTTGAACTCTTGACATCTGTGACACTTATCACCTGGAAGTGAACAACAAGCATGCTAACCATTAGAAAACCTGTAATTGACTACTCAGAGCTGTGATCACATTAGAGCAGACTTATACTGGTGGAGTAACTTCTTGAGTGGAAAGATTTGGTTTATGGGTGTTAAATAACGAAAGGTTCTGGTAATATACCAGGTTATAACATTTCAAACAATGGTTTTGTAAATACATGATACATGCTTGAATGTGTTCTTGTTCTTATTCTTGGTCAAGTTGAGGTCAGGTGGAAGAATGAACAACTCTTGACTAAAAACAACCAGTGCCTGATATAGTCACCAAATTTTACTTTTCTATATGAGTGCCTTCACTTAAAGTTCAAGTTGTGAGCTCTCTTTATTCTTTTCTCAACCACAACCCCTAAGTTAATCAACGAAAATAAAAAGAGTTTTATTCAAAATAATGGAACAGTCACGGTGAATAAATAACTGTCGTAGCTCACATGTGCAGAGGGTTGTTGTGTCTTGACTCGCCACATTGCTGTCTCCAATTTGGTTTGTAGCTTTTATATGACATTCTACTTCTTTGTGTGCATCATATACACAATGATCTACGGTGAAGCTTGTTCTGCTTGTATTAGTCCAAGTCTCGTTTCCTGAGCATTTGAACTATGAGGAACAAATAGAGAATGGAATGCAATGAATGGGAAAATTGTTCAAATACCCTGTTTACAAGGTCAAGAGAGTCTTTGATTATTTTCTAAAATAAAATTATTTTGATCTGGATCGGATTTGAGATTGTCTGTTGTAGTCTTCTGCTCTGAAAGCCCAAACAATAAGTTGAGGGAGAAGATAGCAACTCATGAGTTCTATTAGCCAGTGAACTAGGTAGTATTTTTCGTGAACTTTTTGTTGCAGATTGCTGTTTGTCATGCTGTCCTTAATCCATGCATCTTTAGACCCAAATCAAGTTTTGATTATTCTATTGAGCATTCACCACAGGGTGTTAATCACATTTTCTGGTTGTATAGCATTGCAAAACAGAGCTTGATAATTTTCTGAAATAAAATATCTTGAGTCTTTGCTGTTGCAATAAAATCATAGTTTTATGACGGAATCTAAATTGATTTATTAGCAGCTCCGTCTGCTAAACAACTTCATTTACCTTAATACGACTTGATGATTGCCCTCTCAATTGTTGTTGCTTTACCATATGAGATGACGGTTTACAATCACAAAAAATATATAATCAATCAGTACGGTATACTTGTTAGGAATATTACCGCAACACCATTGTATCGCATGGAAGTCTTCATCAACAGAACACAAACCTGGTAATGAGAAATGTTTCCATTCGGGTATTGCGGTTCTCCCCATGTCAATGTAACACACTCATATGTTTTTGAGACAACACTGAAGGCTGTGGGAATAGTCTGAGGCCCTGTAAAGCAAACATTTTTGACAGGAGTGGTATATGTCATGAGTTTTGTCATTTGCCAGTGTGAAGTAAGGTAATATATCAATATGAGGCTTCCTGCAAGGCAACTAACTGTCAGGTAAGGAGACACAATGATATTTAATTTTCTGGTAGAATGTGAGCAAATATGAATGGTGGTAAACCTTGAGAATAACAGAATAAAATTTTTCAACATCAACTCATACAAATTATTTACTTAAAATTTTTATTCATTCAATATAAGCCTCTGGCAACATACTCATAGGCTGAGTTGTGATCACTTTTGTTTCCGGAAGGGATTTGTTGTTATGATTATTGAATGCCTCAACAGCTGCAGTGACATCTGTAACACCGTCAGCATATATATCATAAGTCCTCCCTGTGGTGTATCTTTGACCATTTAAATTTGAAGAAGACACTTGAAATGTGTCTACGGTTCTTAGTCTCTCGCAGTTGTGAGCATTGGGATTCTGGTAAGTTGCAAAAAAGAATGGAGCATATTTATTTGATATTGACCAATCACATGTATTTCAATGAGTGTGCAGAGTTATCTATGAAAAATAATACACTATTCAATTTCAGTGGTTTCTGGCTAGTAGAATCAATGAGTTTGTTTAGAAGAATCAGTAACAACAGTGTCAACATACTTTTCCAAAGTAGACGGGTGTATAAACGATCACAACGCAATCTGAAACTTCAATGAACGTAGTATAGTATAGTAGTCATAATATTCTAGTGATTAACAGAACAGTGTTTTGCTGTCTTTCGTTACCTCATAAAACAATTTTATGGATCATGAGTAATCAAGGTGTATATAGATTATAGGTTGTGTTATAAAGTTTTTCTTTACCTGCCAACTAATTCTGTATCTTAATCTTCTTCTACCTCCATTATTCCTCTCATTGATATATATTATTCGAATATTTAGTGGTTTTGTTGGAGCTGCAATATAGATACTAATATTTTTTAGTACCGCAACATTTTTATATATTCACATTGACATAGTTGCTGCTTTCTGATACATTTAGGCTCTAACAATGCTTCATACCACTTATTAACCCAATCTATCATTTTAGTCTCATTCATTTTGTTGTTTGGTTGATTTATTTTCTGACAAGCTGGATGCATTACTCCATAAACAATTTATTGTTCAAACAAGCAAGGTCTGTTGATAAAGGGCTTATCTGACACTGTTTAATTTCGCAAATACTCACCATCACACAAAGTTTTTATTGACCCAACAGAGGCTTCATCACTCCACCCTTGGTTGTTTCTAGCTCTTACTCTACACCAGACTGAATAACGGGGGCTGTAATCGCATCTGTTTCCGCTGCGATTACCACTGAACGTTGCCCAGTCATTATCGTCCGTACATTTGTACTAAAATACCAAGTGAATATCATTATCACAACCCATATTACATTGTTAAAATGTGTATCTACTAATGACCATTAAACAAATTGAGATGAAAACAATCTGCTGGCTTGACTCCTACACTTATGAGTAAAAATGCTTGAATTTAGATTAAATAATATAAGCATATAAAGTGTAGTATGAGAAACAAAGTAGAGCCGAATTCGCTCAAAACTGAATTTAATTCAAATGGAACAACTTTGATTTGCAAAATAGGAAATCAAACTATAGACTATTCAAATGTACCTGATAATATTGTAGCAGTCCGTTGGGATACAGTGGAGGGTTCCAGGTCATAGTGACACAGTAAGGACTAGATGAGAAAAGCTGCATCATTGTAGGGGCCTTTTGAGGGCCTGTAACACACACAAATTCCCAACTCATGAAAATTTGAAGTGATAAGCCTGAACTGAAGTCCTCAGGCTCAATTATTAAATGCACAAATAACTATTTGTCATTTTCCCATTCCTCCTTTGATGTAAATGTATCTATAAGAAGGCTTCAATATGGCTGATGTGAGTTGCACATGAAGGTAATCCTGGTTGATATTCTGTATCCCGAGGTAGTTAGACTCTTACCACGTGTACCGAAACCAATACCACATGAAACTGTCATTGTTTAAACACACATCTTTACAGAGACTTTGTTGAAAAGGCAAGTTTAGAATGGCACGCTTGTTTTGGTTCAAGTGTCAATTTTTTTATTGATGTTTTCTTTGATGTTAAAGTTCCGGAAATTGTAAAGAAACTGACAGGACCAACAAATACACACTCCATCTCAGCCACCACTGGTTGCGGTGAAGTCAGATCTTACAGCTATTGCGTGTGTACTCCAAATGTTGACACGTTATTGAGGATTATTTAAAGAACAATGATGCAACTAAAACATAATAATAATCGTGAAATTACAGCCTATGTTCTCACAATGACTTGTTCTCTGGGCCTTCTGTATGATGTTAATGCATATTGTTTTCAGTCAGGAGACAGATTTTATGACTTACGGAATGAGTGAGTGGTATATGTTGCGACTGCCTCGGTTGAAACAAAGTTTTGGCTATTAGTAGCGGTTACTCCTACAGTGACCTGGAAATTTCCCTCTGTGAAGATGACGTAATTGTTGTTATTAGTGTTATGCCAGTTACCATTTGGATCTTTAAAGGCGTACTTGTTGTTAGATCTCAGAGATTGACAATTGAATACCTCAGGCTCCTATAACAAATCACATAAACATAACCAGTAATTATAATTTACAATGATGCCTCTCTAAAGGGGCGTAGGGAGTACCCCTGACCCCCGGCCTATCGGGGTTGAAATTACAACTCCAGATTTTCGGGGATTGAATAGATCTGGAGTTGGAAGAGAAAATCTGGGGTTGAAAAGTATAACAGGCTAAAATATGCTCAAACTCACTTTCTATTGCATCAGAGTGGTGTTGGGAAGCCCCAATAGTACCCAATGAAATTGGGGTAATAGTTTTTGATGTTGAAGTAGGCCCAACGCTCCATCATCAGCATTGGGGTGGGTTAAACTGCAATGAATGTCAATTCTGAAACATGAGTTGTTCTTCTCTAATTTGGTGTTGTCAAGGACCGTTACTACATTTTATTCAAGTCTCCTTTGCCAAAGATTTTAAACCAAAAAATGTATTATTTCGAACATGCTGTCTGAAATTACTACCTTCCACCCACAAATTGATCTGTTGTGTGTTCATCTGGATTTTGGCCAGGTCAGTCAAAGGTCATAGCTTGAAATTCACATGTTTACAGCTTTTTGATGGGGAGAGTGCACATTTGACTCGATTCTATGGAAATAATCCAATATTATTGCTAAAAACTCTTGCTTTTTGTTGTTTTATTACGAGAATACTATAATTCGCCCAATGCTTTTCCTATTTTTTCAATGGAATAACAACAATCTCTTCTGAATTTTGATTATCCACGACTAAGAGGTGAGTTAATTCTAATACATTCCACAGTGGTTGTGCTCCTGACCAATAGATTAAGATTGTTTGGTGGGTGGATAGAGGAAACTGTTTCTCTCTCAGTCTCATTTCTCTTACTCACTTCACCCACCCAAACTTTGCCCTATTCTATTCAGGTTAATAACCTGGACCCACTCATTCACCACCACCATCATCATACTTGTGTTCTAACTGGTTGTCTCTGTGAGTGATAAAACTCCAATGAGTTATTGGAAATTTGCAGGCACACTATGCCTAGCAGGTGTTTGTATGAAGGAATGAAGAAGAGTTGGTTATTCAAAGGACATGTTCATTTAAAGTAGGTTAAGTTATGTTTGCAAGCCAAATCGAAAAAGAAACATCATTTTATGGTGAAATCTGGGAGAATGGTGGTCAGTTCAAATCACATACATGATACTGCTGAGAGGGAGTACATGCAAGGAGTTACTACTTGGTACTTGTCACTACACATTACTAGTTGGCCTTGACTGCCTCGAGGGCACAGGCCTCCTTATCATACTGGTTGTGGTTGTAATATTGATGATAAGATTTAACAGCTTTAATAATAGGACAATGGCTTTTCAGCCTCTGCCGGTGACATAGATACTCTGCAAACTGTATATCTAATTGAATTAACTTGATGTGGTAAGTTTGGGAAAGTGAGAGTCGAAGTTATTAACTTACAGTCCAGCCTACACTGTATTTGCGTCTGACGCGTCCAGAATTCATAGTTGTGCCCTGATCTGTGAAAATGATGTTTCTTGGAGAGGAGGATGCTGATGAATTACAAAAAAATAGAAATAGTTATAGCAGTAATGTCAAAATGGGGTATAGAAACAAATGATGGTGTCAATAATCAAACTATATCCGAATATTTATCAGGTGTTATGTGATATACGGGATTGGAAATTTTTTTATTGAAATATTTTACATCTTACCTATGACTCTGTGATACGCACTTCAAGCCTTGTGAATATCTACTAACAATGCAATTAACACAGGTCTACATAAATGTATTTCATGTTTTAACTTGGCTACAAATTTACCTGCACAGTGTGTGGTTGAAGTAGAGGTTGCCAGAGAACTGTCTCCCACATCATTAATCGCTTTTAGCAAACATGTCACTTCTGTGAACGGTGAAAACGTGCACACTTGTTCATTGTTGTTGACTGTCCTCCATCCGTTTGAATTGCAGCTATGCTGTCAAAGGAAAATCCGAGTAAAATTACAAATTTTCTAGTGTACCTGTAAATAACAATGTCCAACATGCTAAACTTGAGGACAGATTTGCTAAAATCCTGATTGTAACTTTGCAATTGAAGATCAATGTAATAATAATGTAATAACTATTTTTTTAAATGTACATACTCGGTAAGAAACTTCAGCTGGAGGTGAATTGAGATATGCCGGAGGGTTCCAAGATAAGCGAACACAACTGGAAGAAGTTGATGTTAAAACAAAATTCTGAGGTTTTGTCTGTGGACCTGAAAATATCAAAGAAAATATCTCCACGCAAATATTTGTGTCTGTTTAAATATTCAGTTCCCATGACCAGTTGACTATTTCTAGATACTGGCCATCTGCCTGTGGAGAATATGTATAAATTTCTAACCATTGAGCTGCTACAAATCATATTTCAAGAGTCTATGAATTGGAAACTTCACAATTGAAAAATCACTATTGCACTTCCAGATCTATCAGAGAGAACAAAAAAGCCGTCACGTTGTGTGGTGGCTTCGTTATTACAATTTTTGCTGTGATGTGTAGTTATAAGGTATAGAATTGAGTGTACTGTACAATCCCAATTATTTTTTTTACAATATTAATATGGATACTCACTAAGTTTGTCTGTTGTGAAAGTTATCTGTTCTTCAGATGATACATAATCTTCATTATTGTAAACTCTGACATAAAGTGAAATTGTCTCATATCCATCTGTATAGAACGCGTATCTATTAGTTGGTAAGTTGTTCCATCCTGTCAGTTCATATCCACGTACTTGGTATGGGTTGTTTCCTCTGATTCTTGCACATTTGATGTTGATTGGATTCTGGAACACAATATGAATCATTTGTTAAATGTTCCTTAATTGTCTCTATTTTTATCTGTATTGTCTAAATTTTTACTTAAGTAATAATTGATATCATTTATAATCAGAAGTAAATCTTTTTACAAAAAAAAACAGGAGTATGGTAAGAATTAAAACATGCGTCTGTCATGTGTATATTACGTCATTTCTTGTACCTCCCAAGTGACTGTGTATTTCCATCGAAGCCTCCCATTCCTTATCTCTGGTGAATCAGATTTTGTTCTTTGGATACTTCTTACTTTATCAGGGTCTGTAGTAAAAAAATTGGTAGGGAGAAAAATCAGTGAATGCATCAGCATAGTAGCGAAAATGAATAAATAAGAGCGTGAGATTTTGAAAGCGTATAAGTCCAAATTATCAAAATATGGCACGCTGCATTCGATTTGTAAATTTCATGGTTCAATCTTTAGGACAAATGAATCCTTAGACTGTAATTTTTTCTTTTTTTAAAACTTTTTTGAGCAGATATAATAAATAGGCAGAAAAGAAATTTGTGTAACAAGTCAGTGAGGCTATTCATTGTACAACTGATTTTACTCCGAAGGGTTCAACTTTATATATTCCCATGTGCTCACCATCTGTACAAACTGGTCATATTTCAGCCATTTTAACAGTCATTTTTTGGTGTAGCATTGGTATTAATATTGTCTCAGAAGAAAATATACCCGATTTTTATTTTGAGCAAGAAATTTGTTTATAATCTTACTTTGACATTTTGTATATTGCGAGACTGTTGCAGTGTCACTGTTCTTATTGTTGTTGGTGTTATGAGCTCTGATCTCACATGTGACCATCTGATAAGCTGAGTAACCACATCTTCTTTTGTCAGAGGGGATATTCTGCCAGTTAGTCATGGAAGTGCATTTATACTGGAACAAAATTTTCTAAGGTTTATATACATTTATATATTAAGAGGTTATCCTAGTAGCATAAAATGATAAAATAGTTTGATTTGTTTATTTTGTCTGCAGTTTGTGATCACAAAAAGTAAGATGAAAGTCTAGAAATTGGGCTTCTGAAGACATTATTTAGAAGTTACTGTGACTATAGAGAGAATAGAATAATTTTAAAATGGATATTTCTTCTTCGATCTCTTCTCTGGATCTTAGTCACCATTTGAGCTGAAGTGTATGCCACATGGTGTAAAGTGTAATGGTGCAATGAAGGTGTTTATGGTCCCAGATGGAGAATGAAAGCAGTCGTTGCTCAAGGATACAGAATTACCAAGACTGTGAATTGGACTTTATTATGTGAATATTGAGAACCTTACCTGCTAGCCGATCTAATACCAAAACTTTGTGTCATGTTTAAATGCTAATGCCTAGTATGTAATGACAACATGTAATGCCGAACACAATTCATGACAGCATTAAGAGATAAGTCAGCATTTCATTTTCAGCTCATTAATACCAACAGGAAAATATGATTTGATTGATTGATTTGTATTCTATCACTAACTGTAAAAGTTGCGAGAAAAAGGTTGCTGATACACGTACCCTGCTAAAAGATAATGAAGTTGCCTTGCATGCAAAAATAGTATCACTAAAAAGTGGTTAAAAAATGGTATTATTAATATAAATGCACATGTGTCTCAAAAAGCATTCTTTGCACCAGGCAGTGCAGATAAGAACAACAAGTACTTCATATGACCAAGCACGGAATTTGTGTTCCATGTTTGCTCTCCAGATAGTAGTAACCACCTTGGCTGAAGTGAATGTCACATGATGTTACCGTGGTGGTGGTAATGTTTTATGATGGTGAAAGAGAGCAGTCATTGTCTAATAATACAGAATTTCCAGGACTGTGGGCTGAAATTTTTCATGTGAATATGGAGAACCTAACCTGCTAGTACGTTTATTCCACTCAGCATTAAGGTGGAACCTCTTTGAATACCAATAATTTGTTTCATAATGAAAACACATAGTGTCACGCGGAATTCACTACAGTAAAAAGAAATAAATCAATAAGCAGTACCTGATAGACGATCTGCGAGGTCGGTGCATTTGGGTATTCAACTTCTGTATACGATATTTGAACACAGTTATCTACTGGAGCTGTAAGGGCAACATTCCTTGGTCTAGCCTGTGGAGCTGAAATGTAATCCAAGCTAATACTTGATAAGTTTGTCTCTTACGTTCGCATATTATTGAATTCACCAATTACCAACAACAATATTGCAGCTTTCTTGAAGTATTTTATTTCAATCCTATTAAAGTTATACCGTGTTGGATTATCAATGGCTTAAGATTTTTTCGGCACTATTCAGAAAACATTCCGCTACTTGAATGAATGAGACTGCCAATAAAAATGATAAAAAAAGAATAAAAAGAGGACTTATATAGATAATCTGAATGAAAAAAGGAGCATTTGATATTAACCAGCCGGCACCAAAATGGTTGTCTAATTTACTTGAAAATCTATTTTTTTTGTGGGGCTCCTTTCTGCTGCTTTTGTCCCTACTCTCACTCTAACATCAAATTCTTTTTCTTTTCTTATGGCCACCAGACTTGCATCTATCATTGTGAACCTATATGTGAGACTTTTGACACATATTAAGTTTTTGAACTTACCTATGTTGCTGCTAGATGTAAATGATATGATCTTTTCTGATGAACTAATACCGTCGTTATTATAAACTTTTACACCAAGCGAGATTGCCTCGTTACCATCTGTGTATAACTCATAAATATTAGTTTGTAGGTTGGTCCATGATGTATTGCCATATCCACGTATTTGGTATGGGTTACTCGTTCGGATATTTGCACACTTGATATTGATTGGATTCTAGAAGGCAATAAAAGCAAATTATTGAATAAGACGGCTGCAATAACATTATATGTGCTGCTATGTAAATGGACAATTGACCCAATTGATCAGCAGGTTTCATTCACCCTGATATTTACGGCTGAATGAGATTCAAAGAGCTGCTCACACAGATGAAAGATGTTAGCTGTTTTTTACATTTGATTCTTACCTGCCAGGTGACTGTATATTTCCAGCGAAGCCTTCCATTGTTCATCTCTGGGGATCCTGATCTGTTGGGCTGAGAATTTGTGGTTACTTTATCAGGACCTGTTAACAAGACACCAACATATCACATAAATTATCAACCTGTGAGCAGGCATCTCATAATAGTCAGATTAACTGGTCTTTGCTTACACATATTGCTGATTCGGCAATATTCAGCTCCATATCCATGAGTTGATGAGTCAACATATTAATAATGTGTCATTTTCATTGCCTGCTTACTGAAAGTGTGATAAGGTCCAAAAATGATGTGGCTCGTAGAAACCGTTACAGAATGTGTTGCCTGACTGATTTTTGCCGCAAATACGGGAGTCAAAGAACTATTAAGATTTTATTTATTAAAAATTCATACTTATGCTTGCACTTAGTAATTTCATTCAAAAAATGGGTGGATAGATAGGTAAATGTTATTGGTGAGTTTATTCGAACTTGACCCAATCTAATTTTCAACTTTAGCAGCTACAATCTGGATCAAAATTACATCCTTGAAGAAGTTATGTAATGTAAAAAATACTTTCTTTCAACCATTCAATATGGACTTGACCATGTTCACCCATAATTCTTGTCTTTGTCCTTAAACAGTGAACTTTGTCTCAATACAGCATATATATTTCTAACTTGGTCCCTTCAGTCAAATATCTATGCATTCCAATGTCACTCAATTCAAAATTTTGCTTATTAGGGCACAATTTGATGGTCCCAAGAGGTTTGAACTAAGTGGTTTGCACATAGCATTTTTTTTGGTTTAATTGACATAATTGGGGAATATCACTGAGATGTGATTTGACGTCAATAAATGTGTTAAAAAAGTTTACTTGATTAAGAGTACCACACCCATTAATACTTTTCTTTTCAATGAGGCCTAATCTTTTGGACACATGCAGACTGGAAATGTATGTAGGACATCTTTCCCCAAACCATGGCATTGTATTTTTGTAATTCAACATTTAAATTCTTACTTTCACATTTTGTGTAGATGGAAGCAGTTGTAGCAGTCGCACTGTTTTTATTGTTGTTGGTGTTGTGAGCTCTGATTTGACATGAAACCATCTGATAAGCTGAGTAACCACAACGTCTGTTGTTAGAGGGGATGGTCAGCCAATTTGTCATACTGGTACACTTGAACTAAACAAAAGATATATTCACAAGATATTCACAAGATGTTCACACGGTATTCACCACATATTCACAAGGTATTCACAACATATTCACAACATATTCACAGTATATTCACAAGCAAAGCGTTGTTGGTTTACAATGATCAGATCAGTATGGCAGATGGCAAGACAGTTTGTCATGTCTAGTGTGGGATTGGACTAAGTATGTTAAATATGTCTTAGCATGCAACATGGGCTGCACCAACAAACCTCAGCCATGATTGTTTCATGCAACTGGCTACTGCCCATAAAGATATGGACTTTAACTGTAATGTAATTTTTAAACCTTTCTGAATGCCCATCTTTTGTGTCTCATCTTTAATACATTTACTATACCTAACTTGCTGTTAAAGAAACTGATAGAGTACCTGGTAGATAATCTGTGAGTTAGGTGCATTCGGGTACTCAACCCCTGTGTGTGACATCTGAACACAGTTGTCTACTGGAGCTGTAAGACCAACATTCCTCGGTCTCACTTGTGGAGCTGGAAATAATCAGAATGTGTGATCACCAGGCCATTGAGATATCAAACCATTAGTGACAAAGAATGCCAATCATGACACCATGTGAAATCATGAAGTCCGGTATTCAGATGTAGCAAGATTCTAATGTTTGTCATCTCTTCTCCAAGTATGGCAATTTGAGTTGAATAAATTTGACCAAGTTGCTGATGCTACCTTGTGTTTATGAGGCTGAACTTAAAATAGAAGTGTTGACCGAAATGAGTTGGTTTCTATAACTGTTATCCAGGTGGGTAATCTTCTGCAAACAAGTAAATCTTTTGCAAACATTAACATTAACAAATTAAGTTATTTTACTTTTTCTCTATTGAATAAATAAATTTAACAAAATTAGTAATACTGATATATTAAAAAAAAAGTAAATGAAAAAAAAAATAAGGCAAAGTAAAATAAAATAAAATGAAATAAATAAAATAAAATAAAATAAAATAAAATAAAATAATATAAAATAAAATAAAATAAAATAAAATAAAATAAAATAAAATAAAATAAAATAAAATAAAATAAAATAAAATAAAATAAAATAAAATAATATAAAATAAAATAAAATAAAATTTAAATTTACTTGAGTAAATTACTGCAAACATTTACTGCATACTTCTTTTTAAGTTTATGTGCTTCTAGAAACTTGAACGAGTAAAAGTAAGGTTTCTTGGTTGTCTCGGTATATCGTGCTGAAAATTCCTTCCATTAACATCTATGGAAGTGTGAGACCTAAACTTTTATGTGTTAAAACTATTCGATCATGATGTATGCGCTGTGTTATTCTCAATTATTTTTATTTACATTCTCCTCAATAGATGCCAACATACTACCGACTGAGTTGCTTGGCAGATGTCAATGGCAAGTACAAAGTTGAAGTTAAATAAAGTAGTTAAATAAATTAATTTACTAGATTAAATTTAAAATAAGTAAATTACTGCAAACACTAACTGCATATGAAAAATACTTTCAGAAGAAAAACAAAGAAATTTTTTTTCTAAGTTTCTGATTTCTTCAACGAGCTCATTCTTTGGGTTTTCTGAACAACCCAAATTTGATTTCCTAAGAAATCTATAGGTATAGGAAGTGGCTCAGTTTATTAGAGTACTAACTCTTCAGCGCGCGAGTGTTGAAAGTTCTAGGTTCGAAACCGCTACAATCTATTGAGCTACTCGGGTTTGTTTGGTCACATGGTATTTTCTGATTGCACTCCACTATATACATAATATGAATTGGAACAACTGTCATGTTATACATGCAATAAACAATAAATCTATGATCTAATTAATTTAACTATGGATTCATTAAATGGTGCTCACGTAATCCAGTTGGTGTTGTCAAAGATGCAGTAGCAGCTGAGGATAGATGATTATCGCTGTTGCGTGACCATACTTTGATTGCTAGGTTCACATTCCCATCAGTATAATAAACATAACTTGTTCCTGGTTGACCTGAAGTTTGGATAGTTCCATCAACTTCAACTTTGTACTTGCCAGCGACATCTGTCAAGCAACTCAGTCTGTAGTATGATGGCATCTATGGAGTAGTATGTAAATTAAAATAATTGAGAATTGCACAGCGCATACATCATGATCAAATGTTTTAACACATAAAAGGTAAAGTCTGATACTTTCATGGATGCTAATGGAAGGAATTTTCAGCACAATATACCGAGACATGGAACAAACCTTACTTTTACTCATTCAAGTTTCTATAAGCACATCAACTTAAAATTATTTTTTTTGAAAGGTCAGGAAAGTTAAGGTACATATATTATCAAAAAGATATTATAGAAGGTACCCACGGGCAGGCAATGACAGGTTAGAATACCAATAAGAATTAAAATAATAATGAAATAATATAAAATACCTACACTCCATGTGATATCATATTTCCATCTTTTTCTCCCACCATTATTGACTTGAGTAGGATCCCCAGCTGATAGTGATACTGGTGTTGGGCGGACATTTCCTTGAACATTCAAAAGGAAACATGCTCAAGTCAAAGATAAATTTGTTTTTGTATTTAGCAAAATTCTTTTCAAAATATGAAAGAAAAAGGGTGTACACCCCTTATTTTTGTGTGAAAGTGAAAGTAATGGTAATTATTGTTAAATTTATTTTAAGCTTTCTGCAGCAATACAATAATGTGCGCGGATCGAAGATTCTCATCATCATTTTTTTTTGGTGCAATGTCTTATATTGTTACATCCCCACTTGCTAAGCGCAGTAAAATAATTTGTACCTGAACACCAAGTCTCTACAGTAGCTGTGTTAGGGGTCTCTGGTGACTTGTCGACTCTCACAGAACAGGTATAGATACTACTACGGGTCAAACCAGTTACTGTAGCTGATACTTGGGAATCTGAACTTTGCATATTACTCCAGCTTCCATCACCACATCGGTACTATCGGAAATCATAGAAACATTTATTCGCACAGTCTAAGTCACAGCTTAATTTGTCATAATAGCTAGCATAGAATTGTCATGGCAATTGTTCGGTACTCAAATTAATTTTCTTCATGCTATTAATAAGCTGAATGGAATCAATGCCAAGAGTGAATTATGGCATCAAGGCATTACAACGTCAGGTAGTCATGGGGAAGCAAGTATCGTATTAAACTTTTTTTGTGATGAGGAAATGAATATCCTCTACATTCAAGTATGATTAGAAAATAACATGTGAAATGCATTCCCTGCAACACTTAAAATTTTCAGGATATCTGTGTTTAATAGCTTGTTGCTAAATGTAAAACTAATTGTAGAGAAAGTCAGCATTCAAAATGTATTTTATGAATAAATTGCACCGGGCCTTGCACAGGACAGCAACATAGTAGGGACAGAGCATCGAATTGGAACTGCCTAAATCTTGCATGACTTTTCCTGACTGTAATATGCTCCCGACTCAAACTATCATGATAATCGTGATCATAATATAGAGACACTATCTGTTCTGTTTCACCCACTAACGCACTAACTCCCATTAACTCACCTGGTAATTCATTGTATATCCTGATGCTGACGGTGGTAGCTCCCAGTTTATTCTCACTGTATTTGCAGTTGGGCTGGTTGCGGTTACTCGAGTGGGGATAAACAGCTCAGTATCTGAAAAATAGAATGTGGTTTTTCTGACTACTTGAGTCATGTGTACCCGTAACTTAATCTAGAATCTTATATCAGGCTGTCACACCTACTTCCTTGTAACTCAAGCTACCTGAGTTAATTCAAGCACTATTGATCAAGGATATGAATGCAAAAAGAATATAGATCACATGATCAGTCTGCAATTGATCTCCAAACCAAGCATGATGGGTCATAAGAAATTAAGTGTTGGATTGACAAGACTTCACAATTACAGATTTGTGTACAGAGCAAAACTCATTACAACACCTCATAAATGTAAAATTGATCAAGTTTTGAGTATAGACAAAAAAAGATTTAGTAATCTGAACTGTACACTCAAGCTTTCAGGCATCATCAGCTGACATTACACTTACTGAATGCATATACTTCGATCTCATCGAATATCATTCCTGTGGTTGGCTCAGTCGTTTTGAGTCTCACATACTGTACATATCTCACATATTGAAGGTCATGATGTGTTATGCGGTTGTTAGGCTTTCTTGTGTACTGTATCTCCTCATCATTACCTCCACTGTTCTCAGACACGATGATACTCACCCCAGTTATGTTATGAGGGAAACCTGAGATTGAAATAAAAGTGTTTGACTTAGTCAACAACCTTTAATGCTTCTTGCTCAACAAATCAGTCAAGGATTCTCACCCTGATAGCAATCGGATAGGCAATTAACAACTCCTTCTAGACCAATTACCCGGCAATAAAATGCAAACATTCTAATACAAACTGGATCTGCAAACCCACGACACCAGAAAGGATCAGCTAATCATGTAAAATATCAAGCTTGACATAGATTACTTGGAGTCATGCCGTTCCATTCCTTTCCACCACTGCAACCATTTAAACACAGCGTACCCATATTAGGGTTACTGGAGCTTAATTATGGCCCATTGCTGGCTCTGGCAGTGGTGAGCTGTCACTTCAGTTTGATTTGCTGTCTGATGCCTTACCATGTGCTAGTCAGAAGAACAGTACACAAATGTTTGAACCGTTTTAGCAGCTTAGGTTTTTGAATAAACTACGGATATCATTGCTATCATTTCCAATCTAGTATCAAATGATGATGGATTCGCTGACCAAGCTTCATCTCACCTGCTACTCTCACTATCTTTAGATATGGTACAAAGTACTTGTCTCCGAGGTCAACCTGCCAATAACCAGCATAAGGTTGGCTAGCAAAACAGCCTGTACAGTCGGTAATGATACCTCCATTTTTAGTTACAGAAGCTGTATCTGATCCATCCACGAGGTTATTTTTGTCTCCCCATTTCCCGTAGCCTGATGATACTGATGTTGATTTACCTTGTGCCACATTTTGTGGTACTGTTTGTGACGAAACTGAATCTAAAAGTTAGAAAAGCAAATAATGAAATAATCGCTTATACATCAGTAGGATATGACACAAAATTATTATTTGGTAATACATGCATATAAGATGTTTTGCCTTGCGATGCACATAATTAATAAGCAAAACACGGAAATTCACCTGACTTTCAATCAAGGGAGAAAATTTCCAAACGGTGTCCAAGTGTCGTGGTTGTGTCAAAGTAGTTGTAAGGTGTGATTGACATCACAGGCAAAATCCTTCTCCCCTAGGCTATGGTCATGAATTGGTATGTTGGCATATATACCGGCAAACTTATTAGCATTAGAGCAAGAAATTTAGTTATGTGCAAATAAAATACTAGGAGTTGTCCTTGCAAGGAGTTGTCCTTACAGATAACAAGAGAAGACAATACATAAACTTAATGGAACTCGACAATATTGGTATAATGATCACCAGAGAGGATTTGGATAGCCTCTCCCTTTCACCCTCCCTGTTATGATTATGTTACATTGCATCTGAATTATCAGGCAACCGACATTATTATCACGTAACGACCAGCTACCAAGTACACAGGCAAAAAAAACTCACAATAGTTATTTTGTTCAAACTTATTGAAACTCAAGAACAGAGCCAGTTATAAGGTGTTTCAGCCAATTTTCGGAAAACAATTAACAAGCACTTGGCTAGTGACCACAGGGACCACCCTTGTAATATCAATGGGTAGAGTGAAATCATTCATGTTCAGTTGTTGGATTGCTAAATTCTGCTTTAAACACAAAACAATATACTCGTCATCAGAACTCCTGTGAATTCAGGCAAGGAAAATCAGTCCCTTCAGCCATATTCTAATGTCACCTTATTCAGACTTTGTTCTTGTTTAACAAGGTTCTTAACTTAGTTTGGCAGACATCTGAATATGATCACATGTAGAAAAGGGCCAATAACAACAGCCAAACCAATGTAAAATCGGCATATTTAGAGCCTTGAACTAAGCACCATCAGACTGCTTTGCCTTTGCCTACTTTACTGCTGGAAGCTATATTTACTAGATCGTGTACATGCAGTGATTCTGCTAAGCATATAAGAAATGTTATCAATTGCATACACAGGAGTAGGAGGTATCTCAGTTGGCTAGAGCGCCTGCCGTCAAAAGTATTGGGGGTCTTGGGTTCGAATCCTGCTGTAGTCTACTGACTACTTGGCTCAATTGATGCCCCAGGTGTGCTCCGACCTGCCTGAAAACTGAGAGCAACTTGGTGCTGAATATTGCGGCCGTGCACTTAAGGCACTGATATTTCTCAGTCCTCGGACAGAGACAAATTTGCAATTTTTAACCCAATTTTTTATCCATATCAGGCCACCAGAACATACTCACTTATATCAATATTCTACGAGTTTCATGAAGATTTAGATCCCCATAATAACAAGCCTCTCTTTTTATTGACCTTGAGGATTAGAAAGATTATTTTTTTCATCTTTTGTCATCTTACCAAATATTGACATTCACTACCATACAATGATAACGCCGTGCAGCTTCTGCCCAACATAGTTCTAAGGTTATGAATAACATCTATCAAAAGTTCATCACATTATTTTGTCATGTTCGATGTCATGGTAAATCGCCTGCATGAACTTGATCCAAATGTGGTGGGAAGAGGGGGGGGGGGGGAGAGGTCAAATTGAGGAACATTTAATAAATCAGTTATAATTTGTGGCGAACTGTTTGACATCAATCATGACTTTGCCTTGGTGGCAATTCTCAAAGAGGCTTAGACAGATTTGAACCCTTATGAATAATTAAGGTTCTCTTGTCAACTAGAAAAGAGGCAAGAACTATAAGGGAGGGGCAATTTCAAAAAATTGCGATCAAGTTTTCTTTCGACCACTCAAAAAAACTGATCAAGATCTCTTGGTAATTTTGTTATTGGTATTGGTATTGGTATTCTCAGGCGCTATGTTATCTACTAAACTTGCTGCGAGCACAATTACCATACCTTGTGTTATGCAAATACCCATGCTGGTCTAGAGTAGCTCTCAAAAGGTATTTCTAGAAATCAGAATTGAGAGTTCAGCCATGGCACCCCAATGTCAAAACTTTGGAATTCTCTCTCTGTATCATCTTAAAGCTTGTAGAGAGTGAAGATCGCTTCGGGGGCAAATTTTCAACAAATGTATATCATAATAGTATTGTTCAAGTCGACAACAGTTACACTTCCCACCACAAATCTACAAGCTTTGCTGAACCGTTCACAAATATCAAATGATTACTGTCATACCTGATATTAAAAGGGAGAGCAGACAAACTCTGAGAACCCAAAATTTGGAGTCATCCATAGTTAGTCCCTCAGTAGCTGATATCCTGAGAAGCCTGACACCAGACAGCGAGTATACTGTTCATCAGAATCAAAGCATGACAGTGCTAGTGTTATCAGCTACAAACAATGTTCTCACCAAGAAATCAAGCAGCCAAATGCAGTTGTTTTCTGATAACAGTGCGCAACATTTCTAAGCTAACTTCCTCGTTAATAGCAAGTAAACGCATGAGGTTAGATTTAGGCGAATATTATATTCTATTGTTTGCTTTTGCTCATTTGTTGTCCTTCTATTGAAATCTTATTGAACCTTGAAGTTAGTAGTTGTGTGAATTGAGAGCTAATAATAGTCCACCTGAATTAAGTGGTCTGAATCAAGTGTATGAAGGTTTGGTATATGAATTTGAGTAATAAGGATGTAAGGATGTAATGTGCAGTCATGTTGGGGACTTTCCCTTTGTTGCTATTATTGAGGTGATGATGATTTGATCGCTCTGTGCGGAGAAGAGTGTTGAAGTTTACAAGGAAGTTCTGTGCCAATAATCAGTAGTCTTATGGTAATGATGCAATGTTTGCAACAGTGTTTATCACATACCTTGGAGGTGAATGTTAAACAGCCATTTGCTTGCATTTTCTTTCCTAATAATGTGCTCTTAAGCAAAAAATGGCAAGAGTCAAACATGTTTTAAAGTCATTTTGTGCCGATTTGCGATCTTTGAGATCCAGGTTTGACTGTCGTAGTCAGCACTTGTTACTGATCGATCGCCACTGTGTGTTTGTTAACTCAACATGCATTAGATAATTAGCCCTCTGACTCTTTGTTATACGAGAAGTCAGGTTCCTGGTGGGTACGAGTATTGGGTGCGGCATCAGTACGCAAGAGGGATAATTCTCACGCCTCAAGGTACAACTACTGCCTGACATGTGGAGTTATCTAAGTCTGACAAAAAAGGGAAATCGCTGAACGTAAAACATTATATGGAGATGATCCTTTGAATCTAGCTGTACTTTAACAGCTATCTGGTGTTAAATGATTGGTTTTTATGTTAATGAGTTCGATCAGAGCTACAAAACTGCTATTTGCACCCAATGATGATCAACCCAACAGTGATCTAACACTAAAGTCATAATATTTCACTTCTCATAATTTTCAAACACATCGATGATTGAGTAGGTGGGTCATATAATCCATAGCACTTTGTTAGTTTGAGTGTTAATTTGTACACAGCTCTAATATAATGCATGTATAACAGTAGCCTGTATTGCCAAAGCATGTCGAGACAGCCTAGTTTAGCAGCTGCCATTCAATTTATGATTATATGGTCTGATGTAAAACATTATTGTGTGAATTCCGCAGTTAAAATCCTGGCCTCATCAAAATATTGATCATTATTATTGAAGTTGTCCAACCTCATGACAGGGGGACACAAATTCAATTTGCACCTAAAACCTTCTTCATTGACTATGAGTGACTTATTCATACTATTCCACTGGTGGGAAAATAGGGCATGGATATTGGAGCTTGAAAATTATTAATAAGTTGTGTATTGGGTCCTTACCACGGAACTGAACTTCACAATATGCATACGACACCGAAGCTGTGGAAATCTGCTGTAATAAAACCGCTACCAAAAGTCACCGCACCTACACAACTCAAAGACTACCGCCCGATGCCATAACCAGCTATGCAAAATGTTAGAGAGACAACTTAAAATATACTTTACTAAACACACAACGATGGACCGCCATCACTTTGCCTACCGCCAGAAAAGATCAACACAAGATGCTGTCTCATGCCTTACAACGACAATCAAAAACTTTAGTGACAACCAGTTATGCTATTTATGCAAGATAATTTTTCTGGACTTTTCTCCAGCTTTAAACAATAGTAGAGTATCTAATCCCCCTGCAACACCTCGACACCAGATGAATAGGATGGGTATCAAGCTTCTTGAGAACCCATCCAGCAAATAATGGTCAACAATCACCTATAATGCACCAATATTGACACATACAGGAACTCCCCAGGGCAACGAACTCTCGCCACTATTATTCTCTATCTTTACAAACAGGATTACTAGACTGTCGAATATCCATAGATTTAAAAACTGTTTTTAAATCTATGGGAATATCACAATACTCAAAAATTCATATGACACTTGTGTAATTGGATTAGCTGGTAATGATTTAGACTTATGTAATTATTTTTTAGAAATTGATGGAATCTCCAACCAATGCACTGATCTAGATTTACTACTTAATACTTCTAAGACAAAGTGCTATGTTCAACTAGCAATGTACCTTGTATTGTACTTGCAATGAACCTGTTATACAAAATATCAATATCATGCTACTAGTTCTAACTTGTTTGAAATGCTAATTTTCAGAATCTTCCACCTTTTCATATCAAGCCTAGCCAATTGTTACTTAGTTTGCCTATCATACTTGAATCATCACGATCCTTTCTGATTTGGCTTGACTGAGATTGTTTTACCATATACTGACTAATCCTACCAGCCAGCATCACTTTTGCACCCAAACTGGGATGCCTATAGCTTTTACACAGATTTTGTAAGTGACCTGCATCTTTATTTCATAAGGTCATCAATGAAAAACCGCCAATCTGCCATAGCTGCGGACCAATCCCGGGGCCAACGGGGCATGGCAATGTATATATGATTGGAGATTGGAGATTATTATAGTATACTTGCCGCTATCAGCATATCAGAGTCATAGCATGTAGTAAGCGGACATCAGAGTAAGTGCTGCACAGCTGGGAGTCAGAGTGGAGGCCAGCAGATGGCGGTTTGCGGAGAAGATAGTATAGAAGCAGATCTTAGATCGTATAGAGGAAGAGATAAAGACACTTATACTGTATGCTGTTACTGCATGCGACACCAGTCAGTCGATGGGAGCTGCTGGTAGTGTGAGATAATTTTTTATCCAGCGAGTCTGTGATTAAACGATTGGTACCGGTAGTTTATCCATCAGTGATGAATGAGTTTCACTTTAATTGTGGGTGTGGCCGAGGGTGACGGTACGACCACTATTTGTGAGTGCGGGAGGAATTTAAGGTGATTGTTAAACTGATATATTTATCATTGATCGTTGGTTTGGCTAATGTTGGGATTTGCCATAGCAGAGTAGGTTGTGAGCAAACTATATTGAAGGTTGTTACTTCTATTTTGTATGGTGAAACTGAAAAAAAATTAAAATTTCACGCTAAAGTACAGAATTAATGATACAAACAAGCTTTCATAATTCCTCAAGAATAAAGATTTATGTGATAGTGCAAAATATTTTCATATCTGAAAAAGGTTATAATGAATACCAAGCCTCTGCGTTCCATTCTGATTCTGCGGATTAAATAGTATAACAGTTTGTTGTCCGCGGTTGATAAATAACCTTACATTGTTTTGTGGACAACTCAGAGTCAAAATCTGCCCTGCCAGTCTGCAATTTCACAGAGCACTAGACCCTCTGCTGTGAATAGCCCACTCATTATGCACTCGTTACTACTGAGCGACCACGCAAACACAGAACAGCACAATTACCAGCTACAGGTACAGTATATCCATCCTGTTTTTGTCTGTGATAGCTAATAAATCAAACAATATAACGCATACCTGATCCAAAGTATATCTCCTCTGTTAGTTTGAAAGATCTCAAGAATTAATGGGATACTTTATTACCTTAAGCGGACACAAACCAAACTTGAATGCCAAATATTGACACTGGGACTAGAGATTTAAAATGGTCATTTGCTACATCGAAGTCTTGATTTGGCTGCCATCTTTGTTCTCTTTGTCTGTGTTTATTTTATATATCCGCTAATGTGCCGTACTTTTGATGCATTCAACCTATAACAGGATGGATATTAGAAGTAGGCAATAAACAAACTTTATACTTCAAACTTCAAACACAGTCAAACTTCAAAAACCTTCAAACTTCAAATACGAACTTTGATTTCAAAGAGACAGTATGGTATGTGCGTTATAGTTCGGAAAAAATCTATGCAGTCATTGTTATGACAATTATAGTTTTATTTAGAGTTCAATGTTGTGAGGCATTGAAACCAGAGCCCATTGAGGCCAAAATATATCTGAAATAAGTGTTTTGACTGTTTTTGTGGTCAGTAGGCTATAGACCAGTTGTTGGAAACCAGCAGCCTCTTTGGTTGTGCAGCCCAATGGGCAATCTTTTGAGGCCTTTTTAATGCCCTCATCGTCTTTAAAACTTAATATACATACTTTGTCCAAGTATTGATGCTGTAAATCCGTAAACAAATTTGGCTTTCCAAAATAGCGCATGTTCTGTATCATACTTATACTTTTTTACATATTTATCATAGCTTGAGTTGACAGTAAAATGGTCAGTAATGCTTCGGCTATCGGCGAAAAAACGTACAAAGTCTCAATCTTGCCTTATATAATATGTATACTTTAGAGCCCTGTGCTTCCCTTCTCGGCCACATCAATAAATCCATTTATCGATACCTAAAATCGAAAATACTGAAAGGGAGAAACAGAAAACCAAATCGAGACAAGGGTTGGTTGAAATCGAAGGTGTAGAATCGAAATCAGGAAAATCAATCAATCAAAATCAGAATCGAGGCATCACCAGCCAAATAAAAAATAAATTCAGCACTAATCTGTATATATCAATAGCAATCCATCTATCAATCTAGTAGTTCACTCATTTGGTGGTATACACAAGCAATTCCTGTCACTTTCAATCTGATCAGCAGAGGGATGTGTGTAGATATACCTCTTGGTAATGATTATTGCAGATTACATAAATCAGTATATGTTGGTAATGAGCAAGACATGTGGCTAATAAGTGTAATGCCATGTCTCCGTCTCCAACAGCTTAGTCAATCTTACAATCAGATTTCACATGAAAATTTTTTGAAAATTTTCGCAAGTTGTCAAGTGTGTTAAATCAGAATTAGTGCTTCGCAGACACCTATTATAACTAAAAAAGAATTGTAGTGTATAATATATTTAATGTTATTCACTGTTACCGCACTACAGAATTATAGGATTTTGTTGCAGGAAATTCACACAATAACGGCGGTATATGGGAAATCTCTTCATATCAATAAAAGACTGTACCAGTTGAAATGGATAATAATAGGGTTTATTGAATGTAATCAGATGTATTGTCACCACTTTCTCTTATAAGAAAGGCAGTGAAAAGAAAATATTGGCTAACAATATTGTTGTATGGTGGATAAAATATTTATTTGTAACGATCGCTTCAAACAGCTATTCCTGTTACAAAAAGCGGTAAGTTATCTAATTTATACGTAAATATAAAAATAAAATAAAACAATATATAATAAATGTGTAATATATTACTTCATCAAATGCATTTTCAACATCCAAATCCTTTTTGGTCAGTTGTATGATGTCAAACTCAAATGATGCACTAATATTTTAAATGATAAGACAAACTTCATTAGAGATATTTATTAGTAGATGGGTAATTGTATGAAAGTCTGTACATAAATATAAGACAGTAACCCCTTCCATTGATTTTTGTAGCAGGCAGATGAGCCAAACATGACCATCATCAGTTGCATCTTGACAGGCTGGAAGCTGAAGCGCCTCATACTGATTCTGATTCTCTTGACTGGTTGGTTTGAAGTTTTCATACATCTTGTCTTCCCTTTGTTCCCCTTTGGTATCAGCAACTTCAGCATACTCTGTGTTGGAGAGAGCACTCAATCTTAATTCTATATCCTCATAGGTTGGAGGATAAGATCTATCATCAGTACCTCTCATTGTTGGTACACTGGATGCCTGCCCGTCTCTGGTCTGTGGAGAATCTGACCTTTTCCTTAGGTAGATTACAAGCACTAGTATCCCAACAATCACCAACACTGAGACAAACACTCCAACTAGGATTTTAACTGTGGAGCAAACAACAAATAACTCATCAAGAGTTATCAATATTGAAAGTGATTTTGCTGAAAAGTGAGTGAATGAGCACATGTTTTGGAAAGGAAAGATGAAATTATGTTAACATTAGGAAAGATACAATCTTCCAATTTACTTCTATTATATTGACCCACAAGGTATGCATGTACCATATTCATTATTAATATATTTAACAATGATCACTGTCCGAATCTCAATCAAATTCATTATCGTTATCCACAATTTTGATGTTTTAATGACATGTGATAGCAGTTTAAATACTAATCTCCTAGTATCATGTCCATCCTGCATAATCAATCAAGTCTTCATATTTGAACTATTAACAAACTAGGAAGTAAACACATACCCAAATTTTGCTCTTTGCAAACAAGAGTATTTTCAGACCAGATCAGTCCTGAGGGTGTTTCACTGCAGGTAGATACCCCTTCTCCCGAGACAATATTGGTATCACATTGGTAGAATGCCTGAGCACCAAGTTTGTAGTCTTCTGATGAGCCAAGAAGGTGGGCGTTTTTAATTTCAGGTGGTGGACCACACCTCTGAAGAGTCACTGCGAAGAAGTAATGATAATGATGAATATCATAAAAATATTGAGACTTTCAGATGATTGCCATCAAATAATACAATCTTTTTTGATGTGATATGACACCACATAACATAAAGTACTAAAAATGTAGCTTCAATATCATATGTAATGTAATTAAAGAACAATCTCAAAATATAGACTACCATTTATAATAATTGAGTATACTATACTATTAAATGTTGTTTGCATTGATGCACTGTACAATAGGCTTGCATTTAATGCAGATGAGAGAGGTACTAACTATCAATCTTCAAGGTTATTTTCAGCTGAACTGTGTCTTAAAAAATTTGTTGGCCGTTATTTGCTCAGTGGAAGAAAAGGTGTCCCGTAACCTCATATCACTTACGTTGGAATGATTTTGAATCTGTGAATTGTATGAACTCTCTGTCTCCCTGAAAAAGAGAGTCATCAAAGAACGCTCTTCTGGGTGAAGAGATAGGTTTGACAATGGTAAACTGGGCATAAAAGATTAAACGGATTTAGCGTTCTCTAAATCAATATAAAGCAATGTTTTTGATTACAGAAGTGATATATGTCTTCTATGCACCTATTAAATTCAGATTTTCAACGTAGAGGTAACTTATTTTGTGAGTAGCTTTAAAGGATTCCACATTTCGCTCACCCCGATAGTGCCTCGATATCCAATGTGAACAGTATAGAATTGATTTTTCTGTAGCGGCTGGTTGTAGTAGTCCGAGTTTTGTTCTTGACTGCCGATTGTAAGCAACCGACCACGGATGGTAATCTGTTCTGCCTTGAATGTGGCTGTAATATAGCATGCCTGGTTTGTTGCAGAAGCCAAAGTTGAGTTATAAAGCTTATTAACATTGCATTCAACAGGTAATGCTCTCTTCTTTAGACGATGTGATGCTTCATTCTGGCTTATCACAACCAAATATTGGCTACAAAATATCAATAACCATCCTATCATTTCCTATTATATCATATCCACTGAATTAGATTCTTCTCTTAGAATGGAAATAGTATCATAGCGTTATACGGTTAGGACACTAAACACAGGGACCCATCTGACTGTTATCTGATTGGCTGTCCCTAGTAGCATGAATAATTAGCCTGAGAAATTGTCTTGTTTACAAAATTGCAAACAGTAATTATACCCCTACAGTGTCGATTATTAGGGCATTTCTAGATTGCTACTAGGGACTGGCTATTTTTGCAAGCCCTTTGTTTTGCAAAAGAAAGCTAATGATGCTATTCCAGATATGGAATTCAATGATCATATCCTATCATATTACAGCCATCCTCCTAGTACTAAGATAGACTAGGAGTTAACATGGGGTATACGAAACTCAAGGAATTGCATTTTGATCAAATCAAAATAACTTATTGAGGATTGTACCTTGTAACATTAACAAAATATTTCCCATCTTCTCATGTAAAAGCTGTGCGATTTTTCAATTGAGAAGTATCGTTGAAATTATTCTTAAACTCGAATTACAGTACCAAATGTCACTCACCTTATAATAACTTGAGCATTAACTGGCTGAACAGGAAATATCCTTATATCTACAGTACCAGCTGAGTCATCCATCGATTGAATCTCTGGCTCTCCAAAAGAGTTCACTATCAATTAAGGGCAATGATTGATTTTAAATATTCAATACCATCAATAGACAGTTTTCTGAGCTCTTAATCATGCCTCAATTCGGAGTTGTCCTCTCTCCAGTTTGGTACTTTTAACCCACGCTGCATAGGAAAAACCTGCTGAAAGAGGGTTATACTGAAAACCGCTAATTTTAGGATAAAAAGGATTTTTGATTCAGAGTCTGCACCATTGAAAACCCTGAGACAGGGTTTCCAAATCATTGGAGGCTTGAATTTTGATACGTCTTAATTTTAGTGACGAAACTCATGAAAGTTTCCGCAAAACTGGCGGAAAATGCTATAATTGACTATCCAAATACTAAAATTATTTCCCAAACTATGTCCGTATGAGTTTTCAATGTTGCATATTCTGAATCAAAATTGAAATCAAATTCAAATTGAGGCCTAAATCAGAGCTCAGAAAACTGTCTGTTCTTTTGAAGTTATCCCCTGTAAGGTCATGCATGCTGGTTACATTGTTTAAGCAGATGTTTCCAACCAATATTGGAGTATGATCTTTGAATGGGTGCATTGGGGCATCAACGCTGTTATCCAAAAGGTCTAAAAAGCAATTATTCTTAGAGTTGATATGATTCAACAGGTTTGAAAAGAGCCACATCCAATCATATCAAACCTTAAATATTTTTCTCAAACCTTATAGCTAGTGTTCTCAAACCTTTAACCTAGTCAAAGGTTTGAGAACAATGTGAGCAGTAGGTTTGAGAAATGGATATAGGGTTCGACAATGATACCAACGCGACAGGGATTAAAAAATTATGTTATCTCTATGACAAAGCATAGAGACTGATCAAAGCCATATGCTTAATCCCAAACAATAACAATTATTTACTAACAGTAACAGCTGAAGCTCAGCAATCAGTTCATTGTAAGTGACATGGATTGCTGAAAATGTTACATTGTATTTCCAAACTTCCGTCTGGTAGACTCTGTGCATATAAATCAAGAAGTGCATAAGGTAATAACAGTTTTATTAGACACTATATCAATTTTATCAATACTGTGATAGCTGGTTCCTGAGAGTAGATCTTGAGTAGCAAACTGCTTTTATCGTAGACTTTATTTTTTTAGTATCATCCTCTTAATTTTGACTATTTATTCACAGAGTGGCAATCTAAGTTTTATCTCGCCAATTTTTTGTTAAAAATTGTGTGACAAATAAATAATCAATCAATCAATCAATCAATCAATCAATCAATCAATCAATCAATCAATCAATCAATCAATCAATCAATCAATCAATCAATCAATCAATCAATCAATCAATCAATCAATCAATCAATCAATCAATCAATCAATCATCTTTTCTAAAGACGCAGGGTGTGAATTATCATTGCTACAAACACCTCAAGATAAACTGGGTCAGTTGCTTGTTTACCAGCCAAAGAAGAAGTGCAGCTTCAATACTTCGCCATTTTTCCTCGATGAAAAATGTTCACTCTCAGTTTAGGCGTATCTCTATTAAATCTACAACTCTAATTAATTAATTAATTACACTACTGGTAAAATGATGGAATCAGACAGTTCACGCAAGACATTGGTAAGTTGCCTCCTACCCTGTCATAATTGTCCAATGTAATAATCACCGGCAAAAAAGGTCTATATGTATTTTTTTCAAAAGTTCATTTTCTTTGTTATTCAAATTAAGCTATTTTTTTCGCTTTCTAACGCTATCAAAATCTCTCTGAAACTCCTACCACAAATTGGAAAAAATCCTGTTTGAAATTTATTTTGTTCACAAATAGCCTGAAAGCAAAAAAGGTCTATAAGTTATTTTTTTCTCAATGACAATGAAAGCCATGCTCTATTGAATGCATTCATTTGAACAATGCAATTACGTTTATAATGACTGCGCTTGCTAACAATGACTCGTTTTGAATGACAATTGATGCAGATAGACCGTTTTTGCCCGAAGAAATAGTCAAATCTGAATTTTGTTGCGATATCTTTTGAACCGCTTGTTTGATCATTAATTTATTAACGCCAAATGAATCATCTTAATTTTTCACGAACATTTGCAATAATTTTAATGTTAATTAGAAAATTAGAAATTTGGAAAACGTGTTTTACCAGGAATATTTTAATCCGCAGATAGCCCGTTTTTGCCTTGTGACGACCGCACAATTGTGGGTTCTCTCGTGCTGTGGAATGACTCAGCAAATGTCTGGGGCTAAAAAACTGTTGCTCATCACCCTCTATTGTCAGTGAAGAAGCTCAGTATTGATTGATTGTGTTAATTGTCTTGCTTCCTTTTTTGTTTTTTTTTCTGGGTTCTCTCATGCCATGGAGTGTCTCAGTAACGGTATGAGTGACATGTTAGCAGCAAGTCTGTAAACCAGAATTTCACTCTTTCTTTTGCAGATTATTCTCTACTGGTGAGTTACATGTTGCCGCCTGTATATTTTCGAAGGCCATCGGAAAGAAGATATTTTATGGAAGCGAACCAGATAAGAGTCACCACCTGTGAGAATTTTTTGCTGGCGTAGTCATCGTGCTGGATGAAAGATATCAATGAAAAACCTAAAAACAATATTAATCAATAAATTTCTTCTGCTATTATATGTTTATGAGCATGTCGCATAGATAAACCTTTGGGTAATAGAAAGCTATGTTACAGATTATGGCTATCAATCATGGCTATCAAAACCCACAACTTAAAATATGCGTCATTGTCTGAATTGCTGCATGGAAATCATTATTATGCCACACCTCTTATTCATTCATAGTTTTTTTATTTTGTAGGTCAAGACTTCATCTCTGACCCTGGTGATAAAATCAAAAGATCTTTACATCAACAGAATTTGTGGCAGTCTCGCAGCGATAGCACTGTTTGAGTGACACTTTATTTTAAATTCAAATTACTCAAATAAGAGACGCGATTACTATCACCTTATAGAAATATATAATGTCTTGTGACGTTGACACAGTGCCAAGCCAATAAGTAAACTTAAACTTTCCCAGACACAATCTATATCTAAAAACGTGCTAATATTTTTCATCATTGTTTTCATATTTTTACCCCTACAATGTTTTGAATCTGTTCGAAGTGCATAAAATAAACTGAAAATTTGTTTAATCGCAATAATGATGTTGCTGTTTTAAAACTTTAAATTCCTGTAGATACATAATCTATAAGCTGTTGACATTTATAACAATAGAGTATTCTGTTTATTCACTTATTTACTGTCGCTACCAAAATTCTGCATATAATCGCAATTTTATATTGTATTCGTAAATTAATTTAATTGCGTGATGCCATATTTCAATTGAGTGACAATACTTTTGTCTTTTGTGTCTTTAATTATTGATATTACATAGTCTGTATTAGTGAGATTTTTGGCTTTTTATCTAACAACAGTAAGGATACAATTCATAATACTGCTGTAACTCACAAGCAAAATTATTCACACTGTATCTTAGCTTGTTGATTAAGACCCCTTCCTCCCAAGTCCGACAGCTCCATCCATCCATCCCCCTTGAAGCTGCCAATGAAAAAATGTGCTATATATAGCCTCAGGGCAATAAACTGGATAACCGCCCAACCCATGACACCGAATGACTGCTGAGAACTAAGGCTATATTTGGTCAAGCAATTGTGTTGGCATGGTGCCAATTATGAGTGTAAACAAACATTGCGGGATCTTTTATCTAAAAGTTTGAGATGTCAGACCTTGCCCGCAAAAGGTTTGCTATTTAGATTCATTCCTTTTCAAACCCTAGAATTGAGAATATCAAACCTTTTGGATAACAGTGTCCATTATCACAGGAGCTATAAAATGTTACTTTGTGTACCACAATTTTTGTATCAAACCTGGTCCCCACCACTATGTTAGTCATCTTTCGCATAACTTAGGGAAGCGTAGCAAAGCGAAGCAAAGCAAAGCACAGGTTCTGATACACACCATTAACATATACAATTTTCGAGCCAGCATCAGCTGTTTGATGGTGAAAGTGAAAAGCTATTTTTTTCTTCTTCGAAGTGATGAAACTATTCATTCATTGGTACCAGGTATTGCTTCTGATGGTGGGAGGAGAGCCGAAAAAAGAGGGCCAATTCTTGCAACCCATTCCAACCCAAAAACTTGACTTTTACTGGCAGGAGGTAACATCAATCACCTTGGTTTATGATTGGTTTAAATTCCTGCTATGCACAAATAGTTTATCATGCTATGTTATGATTGGTTAGATGGGGATTGGACACCAGATTTAGCATGGCAGACATCTTCATTTATAAAACAGACCTCTAGTGCTACTTTGAAATGCGTAGCTGTGTTAAAAGGTGCAAGAAAGTAATGGGTGCCTCTCGTGTTGATAACTGTGTTAGCAGATTTGGAAATTTGACTGATCATAATTAATCTACATTACCTTCAAGCACTGTGTATCCTTCCCCGATAGCTAATGGGCTTGATCCTATGCTATTGACAGCTCTCACCGTACATTTAATGTGGGACTCTGAGTGAAAACCACAGACCTCTATCCTGTTCCTGCGATTATTAAGATCTGATGTCGTCACAATGCGATTGAAACTCAGCACTTCATCAAAGTATCCGCAGTCATACTAAAAATAAATTTGGTTGGATTGATTTTTGAGCCTAAATTTTTGGTAATTTTGTGACACCACTTATTATGCGACATCTACATGTAAAATAAATATGTTTTTAAACTGCTTGTTCACTTTAATGTTTTCTCCTAATCACTGAAATAGGTACGCACCAAATAGTTTTCTGAAGCCAATATTATCCATTTCACTTGCTTCATAAAACATAATACGTACTTCATAATGGGTGATAAAGCCGTTCCGATCAATGGGTGGCTCCAAATTCAAAATTGCGCAGGAGCTGTTCATCTCAAGTTGTAGTCTTGGTTCTGAGTAAGGAGCTGTTAAAAGAGGAGTAAATAAAGAGAAAGTTACCATTTTGTGGTTGAAGGTAAAAGAAACAAATTGATGTGTTGTTTGTTGGAAACTGACTAATTTTGTGTGAGTAAAATCATAGTCCCAACCTTTATGTGAATAGCCTGCTAAAAGAAGTAGACTTCTCACATATAATATATGCTACAGAGATATTGTTAGGGTCTGTGAAGGTTAGACCGCTAGGTCATGCCTAATGTGCTATTATCTCAGTTCACACAGCTCAGTTCTTTTGTTATTGTTGCAGTCTGAGGGAAATACTGCACATATCATTACTAATTTCAGTTTATACCCATCCGAAGATCAAACAGTGACCGACGATCTTGCACTACTACTTTAGGGCATTGTCATTGTAGAAAAAGAAGACATATTATTCTTAAATTTAGACAGTCATGCAGAAGGCTTCTAGGTATTGACACTTTATCACGAAATATATTGATATTGGCTTCAATAACAGTTACATGGAAAATGTGTGTAAACCCGTATACACATCTGTTAATGAAGATGTGTAGCTTACCTAACTCTCCTGTCTCATATTCAACAGTAGTATTTGTCTGCCAACCTTGATCATTTCTCACCATGATGAGTACTGAATATGTCGCCACTGCATCCAGATCAGTAATTTGGAATGTATTTTGCGCTTCCTTCTCTGTTCCAACAACCAGGAATGATATTCCGTTGTTTTTAACCTCCTCACATTTTGGATTAATAACCTGATATTTGAAAGACACAAAGTACATTTATTTAATGTGAAGACATTTTGCAAACGATATCAGAATCTGTTTGCTTAATCAAATGCTATTAAATATTGCGATATGTTTAAGTCAAGTGGGTCTGATGACAGTCACGACCAAAAAACTTAAAACTGAACCCGATATCAAAATGATTTGTGTTTTTTCACCTGAATTGGCAGGTTCAACGTAATCCTCCGCCTCTGCGTACCCGTCGTGTTATCTATGTCCTGACTTAGATAGCCTGCAACATTTTCAGGCAACGCCGGGTCTGAAACAAAAGAAAATAATATGTAAAAACATTAATATATAAGAATAGCTCCTTGCTAGATTTGTAACCTCTAATGTCTCTTTCAACTCATATCCATTGTGTGGTCCAATGTTCGAGCACAAAGTAGAGACACTAGAGGGTGTTTGACTAAAACCCTAATTTCTGTGACACTTATCATCTGCAAGAAAAAAACAAGTTTAGGTCAATCATTAGAACCTGTGATTGACTACATTGTTGTTGATCACATTCTGGAGCAGACTTGAAACTGGCAGAGAAACTTCTTGAGTGGAAATATTTAGGGTATGGGTGTTATTTGAAGAACTGTTCTGGTAATATGGTTGTGTGATAGCTTGTTACGTGATTATATGTGTTCTTTGCAAGATCTACACTCTGGGTCAAGTTAAGGTTAGATGGAAGAAAGAAAACCTCTTTACTTAAAACAACCAGTGCCTGATTTAGTCATTAAATTTACTTCTCAATCTGAGTGCCTTCGCTTAAAGTTCAAGTGGTGGGCTCTCTTTATTCTTTTCTCAACAAAAATAAAAAAGCTTTATTCAAAATATCAGAACAGTCAAGATGTATACATAGTTGTTTTAGCTCACATGTGCAGAGGGTTGTTGCTTTAATATGACAGTCTACTTCTTTGCGTGCATCATAAACACAATGGTCTACGGTGAAGCTTGTTCTGCTTATAGTTGTCCAAGTATCTTTTCCTGTGCATTTGAACTATGAGAAGTAAAAATTTGAGAGTGAGATAGAATGAGGGAGACAATTCTTCAGAGACCCTGTCAAGAGAATCTTCGATAATTTTGATTTGGAACGGATTTGATATTGTCCATCGCTGGCTTCTGCTCTGATGGCCCAAACAATAAGCTGAGAGAGAAACTAATGAGCTCTATTTGCCAGTGAACTAGGTAGTATATTTGGTGAACTTTTATTGCAAGTTTTTATACAGGAATGGTGATTGCTCTTTGTCAGACTGTCCTTGTTCCATGCATATTTAGACCCAAATCAAGTTTCACTTTTTCTATTGAGCATTTACCACAGTGTGTAAATTATATTTTCCTAGCTGTATGGCATTATAAAACAGAGCTTGAATATTTTTGGAAATAAACTGTCTAATGATTTTGCTGTTGCAATAAAATCAGCGATCATAGTAACATGATGGAATTGAATTTATTTTCTAAGCTAATTCATCAGCTGAACAATTTTACTGACCTCAAAATGATTTGATGAACGTTTTCGTTCTATCAATGGTCATGGCATTACTACATAAGATGGCGATTACAAAAAATTTACAATCAACCAGTACGGCATACTTGTTAGGAATGCACCACAACACAAGGAGCCACATGATAGTCTTCATTAACAGATTACAAACCTGGTAATGAGAAATATATCCATTTGGGTATTGTGGTTCTCCCCATGTCAATGTAACACACTCATATGTTTCTGAGACAACACTGAAAGCTGTGGGAATAGTCTGAGGCCCTGTGGAACAAATATTTTGACAGGAATGGTATATATATATATATATATATATAGATATATACTTTGTTGTTTATGGGGATGGTATGAAAAATGAGCCCCCTCTGTGGGGGATATAAAATTTATGGGTGACTGAAAAACCCCCATATAAAATTGGCATCTCAAATGGTCTAAAAAGGTGTTAAGTCTTGCATGGTGTGGTCATGCACAAGGCTGATATTTTGTTGATACGATAAGGAAGACAACTCCCTACGCAAGGAGTTTGCTTATTTGCCAATTATATATAAATTTAAAACTGTGTGGGGATTATGAGAATCCTTTCGCACCTCTGGGGGATCACCACAGGCAGTGTATGAGCTCACACAAAAATACCTACTGTAGAATGGGCTTGTTTCACGCTATTAACTTGAACAAAATCTGTTAGCAATCTTTCATTAATGGAAACACAGTTTCGCTTTACCTGCTAGATCACTATTACCTTTAGTTCTTATGATTTACTTGTAAAAATTGAATATCACCTTTTTGATACCTTGGACAATTGGGAAGTTTGAGAATGATTAAAAATGGTTGTAAAAATTGCCAACGATCAGAAACTTATCCCATTCTACTGTATTCTTGACAAACACAACGTAATCCAGGCTTCAATGCACCAGTCAATAAATTTTGTTACCCAGTACACAAACACAACCTGATGCCAGAAGATGCGGAAGAGAAATCTCTGCGCTGTAAGTATCATTAAATAAATTAGGTCTAGATTCGGGAATTACAAGAAAACCTTTGCAGAAGTAGAAGATACGATCTTAGTTTAGAAGAACAAGAAAAAGTGTGGAGAAACTCTATTGATTTTTGTACTATTATAATAAGAAATACAGATGTATGAACAGTTGCAGGTTTAACTCATAAGTTGTAATAACTATCTGGTCTACCTTATTATGATTTCATTTTCAGGAGTTCAATTGCGAAATTGGCGACTTGGTTCAGGCGCTTTGGCGCAATGGTCACTGGTATAAAGCTGTTGTAATAGGTTTGGAGATAGAGACTAGCAAGATCAGAGTCAAGTTTCTCGAAGATGAGATCATAAAGCTATGTCTGCCGCATCAGGTTAGTTTGCTTGTCTATGCTTGCACTGTGAACTATAATTATTGTCTAGGATCACTAGACTATGCTCCTACACCAACTTTAGAAACCTACGATATACATGGAAGATTCCTAATCACAACAAAAAAGTAGTCATACCATATTCCAAGACTTAGAACTTGACAACAACCTTCTTTTCAAATACAGGTTCGACTCTATACAGGTAAAAAAGCTTGCTAATTTGATTACATTGTTCAATATCTTTCCATGTTTGCTACTGTAGCCAAGGACCGCAATATACCAGCTTGTAATTTAATTTCGAGGGTGGTTCAATTTGATATCTGAATGTCTAGAGACAAATATCATAGTTGAATGCTACTATTACGCTCAGGTCATCCAATTGTTGGTGAATGGGCAGGATTCAAGAAGAACATGTCTCCACTGTGCTATTTCATTATCCATCAATGTAACAAGTGCATGTCTAACAACTTCACGCTTTGCATGAGGTTTCCTTCCCATTTACTGCATGGAGCAGTTAGTTGATAGCAGTAAGTTGACCTGTAGCATTAGCTGTTACTTTCAATAGGGGAAAACCTCATGCAAAGCGTGAAGTCGTGAGATATGCACTTGTTACATTGATGGATAATGCAATAGCACAGTGGAGACAACTTATTCTTGAATCCTGCCCATTGATTCGGATTCGAGTCTGATGAAAGGCAGAAATTTGCAATTACTACCACTACTCCCGCAGAATCTTGCTTCGTAGCAACTAGCTAATCAGAGTGATGCTATACATTTTTAGAGTCTGATGATGAAACCATTGATGATGCAACCACTCCTGCTGCTGAGCCAGTAACTGGGACAGCTGATGATATGACAGATGTTGAGGAACAACAACACAAAGGTTCGTGTATGGATGATTCCTGTCATTGCCAAACATAAATTACCATCCTAATATTTATTATATTTCACTAGTTCTGTAACTTTATAAGCACCCTGGGTATAAGCAGGACTGAAGCGGATTAGATATGCACAATGGGCCCTATTTTACAAGCACCATACCGTCTCTTTTGTTCAAATGTAACATACTTTACCCTTGCACCACTGACACTGACCCAACACAACAACATGTTCCCAGTTTATTTGCTAGTAGATACAAAATTTGTCTCTACTAGCAAAATTAACCGGGAACATGTGCCCACTGCTCCTATCTAATGTATTTCAGTCTTCCCAATAAAGTTACACATCTAGTGAAATATAATAAATACTTTGTGGGGGATTTATGTTTTGAAATGGCAGAGCTCACCCATTTCATAATTAAGATTGGTGATGACAGACCAATATAGGTTTAGTGGGGGAGTTGGGTTTCATAGCTAAACTCAACTCCCCCACTAAACCTATATTGGTCTGTCATCACCAATCTTAATTATGAAATGGGTGAGCTCTTTCATTCCCAAACATAAATCCCCGACTAAATATTTATTATATTTCACTAGTTATGCAACTTTATTAGGAAGGCTGGGCTGAAGTAGATTAGATATGCACAATGGGCCCTATTTTACAAGCACCATACCGTCTCTTTTGTTCAAATGTAACATACTTTACCCTTGCACCACTGACACTGACCAAACACGACAACATCTTCCCGGTTTATTTTGCTAGTAGACACAAAATTTGTCTCTACTAGCAAAATTAACCGGGAACATGTGCCCACTGCTCCTATCTAATGTATTTCAGTCTTCCCAATAAAGTTACACATCTAGTGAAATATAATAAATACTTTGTGGGGGATTTATGTTTTGAAATGGCAGAGCTCACCCATTTCATAATTAAGATTGGTGATGACAGACCAATATAGGTTTAGTGGGGGAGTTGGGTTTCATAGCTAAACCCAACTCCCCCACTAAACCTATATTTGTCTGTCATCACCAATCTTAATTATGAAATGGGTGATCAGCTCTGTCATTTCAAAACATAAATCCCCCACAAAGTAGCTATAATCATAGCTAAACTCAACTCCCCCACTAAACCTATATTGTGCTGTCATCACCAATCTTAATTATGAATTGGGTGAGCTCTGTCATTTCAAAACATAAATCCCCCACAAAGTAGCTATAATCCTAGCTAAAATCAACTCCCCCACTAAACCTATATTGGTCTGTCATCACCAATCTTAATTATGAAATGGGTGAGCTCTGTCATTTCAAAACATAAATCCCCCACAAAGTAGCTATAATCATAGCTAAACTCAACTCCCCCACTAAACCAATATTGGTCTGTCATCACCAATCTTAATTATGAAATGGGTGATCAGCTCTGTCATTTCAAAACATAAATCCCCCACAAAGTAGCTATAATCATAGCTAAACTCAACTCCCCCACTAAACCTATATTGGTCTGTCATCACCAATCTTAATTATGAAATGGGTGAGCTCTGTCATTTCAAAACATAAATCCCCCACAAAGTAGCTATAATCATAGCTAAACTCAACTCCCCCACTAAACCAATATTTGTCTGTCATCACCAATCTTAATTATGAAATGGGTGATCAGCTCTGTCATTTCAAAACATAAATCCCCCACAAAGTAGCTATAATCATAGCTAAACTCAACTCCCCCACTAAACCTATATTGTGCTGTCATCACCAATCTTAATTATGAATTGGGTGAGCTCTGTCATTTCAAAACATAAATCCCCCACAAAGTAGCTATAATCATAGCTAAACTCAACTCCCCCACTAAACCTATATTGGTCTGTCATCACCAATCTTAATTATGAAATGGGTGAGCTCTGTCATTTCAAAACATAAATCCCCCACAAAGTAGCTATAATCATAGCTAAACTCAACTCCCCCACTAAACCAATATTGGTCTGTCATCACCAATCTTAATTATGAAATGGGTGAGCTCTGTCATTTCAAAACATAAATCCCCCACAAAATAGCTATAATCATAGCTAAACTCAACTCCCCCACTAAACCTATATTGGTCTGTCATCACCAATCTTAATTATGAAATGGGTGAGCTCTGTCATTTCAAAACATAAATCCCCCACAAAGTAGCTATAATCATAGCTAAACTCAACTCCCCCACTAAACCAATATTGGTCTGTCATCACCAATCTTAATTATGAAATGGGTGAGCTCTGTCATTTCAAAACATAAATCCCCCACAAAATAGCTATAATCATAGCTAAACTCAACTCCCCCACTAAACCTATATTGGTCTGTCATCACCAATCTTAATTATGAAATGGGTGAGCTCTGTCATTTCAAAACATAAATCCCCCACAAAATAGCTATAATCATAGCTAAACTCAACTCCCCCACTAAACCTATATTGGTCTGTCATCACCAATCTTAATTATGAAATGGGTGAGCTCTGTCATTTCAAAACATAAATCCCCCACAAAGTAGCTATAATCATAGCTAAACTCAACTCCCCCACTAAACCAATATTGGTCTGTCATCACCAATCTTAATTATGAAATGGGTGAGCTCTGTCATTTCAAAACATAAATCCCCCACAAAATAGCTATAATCATAGCTAAACTCAACTCCCCCACTAAACCTATATTGGTCTGTCATCACCAATCTTAATTATGAAATGGGTGAGCTCTTTCATTCCCAAACATAAATCCCCGACTAAATCTTTATTATATTTCACTAGTTATGCAACTTTATTAGGAAGGCTGGGCTGAAGTAGATTAGATATGCACAATGGGCCCTATTTTACAAGAAACATTTTGTCTCTTTTGTTCAAAGTAACATACCCTACCATTCTCTCTCTCTCTCTCTCTCTCTCTCTCTCTCTCTCTCTCTCTCTCTCTTATTTGGGGCAGTTATACCATTCCTGGTGATCACAGCCATGCAGATCTGAGAGGGAGTCACCCTCTCTGTGGTACTCATTGATATATGTTAGTCTTGAGAGGTGTTGGGTTATCACTGCAGCTCACATACTCTCTGGTGCACAGCAATATACATTTTTCAGTGTTCATCAACCCTGAACTCACTATCCTCTCATCACTTAACCTGTATACGGGTACTTCGAAAATGTCTATTTCAATAAAAGTGTTTGTGATTTGGGGATTTTGGGTTGGGGATTGTGGTTTGGGTTTTCAAAAAAGCCATTTTCGAAGTGTCACGGAATCTACTTAATCATATCCCCCACTAAATTTATCGTTTTTCTGTCATCACTCATGCCCGCTAAATCTATGTTTCATGTCATTGCCAAACTTAAATCCCCCTCTAAGTCTCTATTATGTTTCACTAGATCTGCAACTTTATAAGCAGGACTGAAGCAGATTAGATATGCGCAATGGGCCCTTACGATTCGCTCGAGGAATGAAAATGTTGAGGAACAACATGTCATTTCTGTAGCTTACCCATTAACTATTGTGCCGAGGTGTCCATCAGTTGACACAAAACTCTTAAGCTCCTCTAAGGTATTCTAAATCATAATATTATGCATTTCAATATTGCTGACAATATTTCATAGGATCCAAATTCGTTGAAAGAAAAAACCTGCAACTACCAATGACCACCAACTGATTCCTGATTCAGAGCAACTAGCAAGACCAGAACCAGTTGATCATATGTATGTTGAGCAGGTGGATGTCAAGCTAGCGCCTTGCAATGCTACTGCATCTACATTATTTCCAACGCAAGTGTTTCTTGTGTGATTTCCAGAAGGCTTGTCTGGTGATTCGCGAAATGACACTGGAAACAGCTCTGATCAAGCAAGAGTGTATAATGACAGCCCGGAGAAACTAACAGAACAAGAACCAGTCGCTCATATGATTGTTGAGCAGTTGGATCAAGTCAGCTCAAGCAAGGATGGCTCAAGTGGAAGCAGCTCTGATGACGACAACTCAAGTGGGAGCAGCTCTGGTGAAGACAGCACTGTTGAAGATGGATCTGCTTCAAGTTGCGCATTTTCAGGAGGTTGGATTTAGTTAAGAGAGTTTTACTTTTGCACCCTCCAGTCTGTAATTGTATTGAAGCGCTATTATTAACAGTCACCGTTCATGCCATTGTTGAATGTAAAGCCATGCTAGTACGGCTTGATTTGGTAGTTCATGAGAAGGAAGAGATAGCTCAGTGGTAGAAACTGTCTCAAGGCATAACATAGAATTTAAACATTTCAAAACTCTATCTAAAATTTCAACACTCCACAATTCTTATCTCATGATATAACTTGTTCATCTAGTTTTCTAGATAAAATAAAATATGTCCAATATGTGATCACCGTACCTCACTCCCCAAATAACATATTTTTTCCTGGCAACCTGAGTCTGCAAGGAATCAATATTTCTATGTGAATCTCATTTTTCTCACCAACAAAACAAAAACCCCCTTTCAATATATACTTTCCCATCACTTAACCAAACATTCCACCCACAATATTTATCTATTTTGTTACCTATTCCGTGTGATCACAGTCATGTGGGGCTGAAAGAAAGTCAACCTCCCTGTGTTAAAACTGATTGATATTGCATGAGGAGAGAGACTAGTCCCTGTGTTGAGAGACATTGGGTTATCACTTCAACTCACCTATTCTCGGTGGTGCGATATCTGCCACCTTATTTGTTGTGATTTCAATTGGTATTAGATCCACTACTTTACATTTTTATTAGGAAATGAGTCTGGTGAGAAACACACCCGTAAACCCACCAGTAACCGCCAACCAAATACTGCCTCTGAGCAAGTAACCTTTCCTGAAATAGGTGATAATGATGATGAAGGACAGACAGAAGATGTTGTAGCACTTCAATGCAAGAAACCTCTACGCCATGGTTAGTATACATGAGGAATAATAGTTAATTCTGATTAAGACCAAAGTTCTCACCGGATGTGCTCAGTCTTTCCTGTTCGCCTTTTCCTAATTGCAACTGGGATAAAAAGTCGCCAAAGAATATTCTCTCAGATGAAAACCATTGTACCCCGAATTCGTTAGCATTAACTTTGAGGCAGTCTTTGATGTCTTTATCACTTTCTTACAGACTATTGGCTGCCAGCAGAACTATGGGTGAACATCTGCCTGTACTCTATATGCCAAGATGATCTTGGAACATTCAAGCAGCTCGCAGCTGCATGCTCTTGGATGAGAGACATTGTAACTCTGTTGACAATAAAACCTGAACCAATCATACATCTGAATTCCGATGTTATACGCCTGCTCAATGTCCAGGTAGAAGCTAGTGAGATTATAGTGTCACTCAGCAGAGTTATTCAGTATGCTGGCTCTGGCCTCTTTCCTCAAGCCTCTGGCCTCTGTATGGGACTCAAAAGCTTCCTCAGTAGCTATTTCAAAGAGACCTCCATCCTCATGCTGAAACCAGTTAACTATGGCTATTCTGGATTCCGGATTACTGATTTTCGTGTCTGTTCTCATTCTCTTGCTCAATGTGAGTATAATATTTATTCAAAAAATCAACTGACATACTATGTAATGAGGAAATCCTCTCCTGGACACAACTTAAAATTGTCTGCTTGAATATATCACTACCAACTAGTGTTGTGTCATCTAACCAGATTCTTCACTGATCCGACCCTTAATATCAAGTATAGGTGTTAAAATTACATGTTATTATTGGTTTGAGACAAGATATTTATGGTTATAATCATACGTCCCCCCCCTCGTAGGTCACATCGCAAATTGCCACAGTTGTACTCCTATAAATTGAGATTTTTATGATTTCTCATGAGTTCGACACTTGAGTTTCGTGCACTGTCCCAGATTAGTCTCGAATCTTCCCATTACACCAACAGGGTTTTGGGATTTTTCCAATCCTTGTTTATCTGTTCTGACACAGTCCTTATAATATGACCTTTCTGCACTGTTTTAAATGGATTTGAATTTCGTTAAATTGATTTTAAATGCATTGAGGCACTGTTGCAGTATCTATCTCATCTGTAAATTCTGAGTTTACGCTCATATTCATGTCCTTTTCAGTTGAGACGCAGAATTATAAGACGCCATCGCCGCTACCTTCACTAGATGGAAGCTCAGAGGCCTCTGAACTACCACAGTCTGAAGAATCTTCCGCAGACCAAACCATAGGTCAGTTTAGAGTTCAAAGTATGTAGCTTTGCACCAACACATTTTTCAAGTTTAGCGGTTAGTTTGGCGGTAACTTCGCTGATAGCGTCGTCGATATATGACTCTCTAATCCCCCACAACACCATAATGTAATCTCGTAGTGAATTGTAGTCACAGATGTAAAGTTTCCTAACTGATCTTCCCCCATAAAGATTTCATCTTTGAAAAAACAATAGGGATGTTGATGGTTTATTATTTTTGTGTATGTTTGGCAGCTGGGTCAGTCGTCTAATTTATAATATATTCAATGCACCAACCAAAAATTCTGCAAAGTCGGAAGCTTTATTAACCGGTTAACACATGATTCTTATTTGACTAAATGTAGACTAGCTTAACCCTGAAATCATGCTAATAGTCAATCCATGTCCACTGCACATCATTGAGTCATTTTCATGTCGTGCATTGGGAAATTTATCCACTTTGGCGTCTAGTATCCTTATAAGAAGGCATACTAATGCAACTGCAAAGTTTCTATATTTTCAGATGATGACAAAGTGTATGGGCTTTCCAGACAGTGTGCGGCCTGGGGGGAAGGTCTTGCTCATGCTCTCGCTTCCACCATCGAGCTGCCCCCAATAACTTCACTTTTATCTGTAGCTGTCAACGGTAGGCATCATAGTTTCGTGAGCTGATTTATTTGCTGACTAATTTTTTATATGATCCAATGATGACGCGACATGTTGCTATTTTACCCAGTTAAATCTTCTCACCTCTGATTTTGAAGTCGGGGGTTTTTATAAGAATTGATCTTTGGATCTGTCCCTTAGGGTTTGGAATTTTGTTTGTTATCCACCTTTTTCATACCTGCACAGATTTGAATCATAATTGTTGTTGAGAACCAAAGTGTCAAGCTAGTGGCTTGCAATTCTTCAACATCATGTATATTATTTCCCAATTGTACTAATGTCAACGCAAGTGTCTCTCATGTGATTTCCAGAAGCCTTGTCTGGTGATCCGCAAAATGACACTGGAAACAGCTCTGATCAAACAAGGGTGTATAATGACACCCCAGAGAAACTACCTGAACAAGAACCAGTCGCTCATATGATTGTTGAGCAGTTGGATCAAGACAGCTCAAATGGGAGCAGCTCTGATAGCTCAAGTGGGAGCAGCTCTGGTGATGACAGCTCTGCTTCGAGTTACTCACCTTCTGGAGGTAAGAATGATCCTATTGCACCCTCTAGTCTTTTAATTCTAACAGCTATATGCTGTAATAGCAGCCACAGGTATTGTTGGTGAATAAACCAAAGCTGTTACTTCTTAATAGTTTATGAGGACAAAGAGACTCTTTCTCGAGGTAGATAAATGTTTAGAGGCCTTGTCTTATCACTGAAGCTTGCCTATTATGACTGTACCAAAGTGGTTCTGTTGGTGCAGCCTTATGTTTTACGCTAAAATTGTGGGAAACCAATCAGATTACTATTTAGATATTATCTTATTTCAAATCTCATCGATAACATGTCTAATTCTTTCTTAGGATCAGAATCTGATGAAAGGCATGCGCCTTTACCTACAAGGAAACGTAAACCCACTCCTGCTTCAGAGAAGGTTACCGTTCAAGAACTAGCTGCTGATAATAATGAGGGAGAACAGATCGAGGATGCTGTAGCAGCCAGATTCAAAGAGCAACTACGAAATGGTTCGTGTAAAGACGAATAATCATCATTTGCTTGTTTATTCCTAAAAGCCCAAAACTGTATAAAAACCTATTATTCTAAGTGTGTTTATGTAATCTAGGCGCAATTGTCCACCTACCAATTTCTGTAACTGAGTTGTTTCCATGTCACATCACAGTTCAATCTGATATACATCATATGTACCTACAGGCGATTTCTCAGAGCAAGGGCCTTAGTGCCAGAATATATAACAATTCAAAGATTATCTGATTACAGGTGATTTCTCATAGCAAGGGCCTTAATGCCAGAATATATAAAAATTCAAAGATTATCTGATTACTGATTGTAGCACTTTATTTTCTTCAGTAACAGTTCCAATATACTCAAACAAGTCCGATGGTAGCAGAAACTATCAGAAGATAGACCACTGCTACTACTGCAAGAAGAGTTTGAAGAGTGGTAGTAGTGATCACTTACTGAGCTCACATACAGATCGGAAGCTTGTACAAGATGTCATAAACTCCAAAGATAACAAGGAGAGGAGTGTGATTCTTTACAAATTACAGAACCTTGGTAACTACCAGCACAATTCCCAGGTAGGTGATAGTAGATTTAATCTTTCATAGTTTAAATCAATATTTTACCTGCTGCAGTTGGTACTGTGGTCAGCTGTATATATGGTATACGGACACTTCCAAAATGTCCATTTCGGGTTGGGTTTGGGGTTTTTGGGTTGGGGGTTTGTGGTTTTGTGGTTTGGGTTCTTTGATTTTCATAATGGCCATTTTCAAGTTGCCACGGATTTGTCTATACATCACCACAAATCCATGTTTTCACAAACATTTTTGAGTGTGTAGTGGATTGAAATCTTCACTCATTAGGGTTCACCTAGGCTATGAGTTAAATGTATATGGAAAAGGTAACTCTGCATTATGTATGTGAAAATTTTACATATACATTGTACCCCTTTAGGTTATTGAGGCTGGAAGTGGTGAAATAGTGGTACTCAGACGACCGAATACTGCAACACCTGCTTGGATGTTTGCACCTTGTATACTATGCTATGGGTTCTGCCACAAGCGAGCATTGAGTAGGCACATTAAAACCTGCAAATTGAATAAAGACGGTAAAAAGCACAAGTCAGCAAATGCGTTCGAGGATGGGATGCTGTTGATAGTGCCCTATTTACCTGAAAGGGACGAAGCAGCTGTCCAGTACACAAAACTCCTAGCGGGCATGCGGGATCCCTCTAAATCGGCAGGTGAGAAAGTGCTGTTGGCTTTTAGCAATTATTCCAAGTATTTCTCTACTGGTATGGTTTGATAGAAATGACTGTTGAAGATCTACTTTTCGTCTTGATGCCATATACAATTTCCCTCCATAACTCTTTTCTTGTGATGAGGTAGTAGCAATACAACTTGTTTTGTAGGTGTATTAGGTATAATAAGGGAGGATTCACTACTCGAACAGTATGGCATCAATCAGATCATAAGAAAAGGAACATCCCTCTCCTTTGACGATATGAACCAGGTTAGAGGAAAACTGAGGTTCATAGGGAGACTGCTGCTTGGTGTAAGAAATGACACCGGTACTGCTCTGTCTTGTGGAGAGCTACTTCAGCCTCAGTATTTTAATGCATTCAAGAGGGCAGCTATTGCCATTGGCAACGAGAACATACAGCTCTCTAGCACGATGGGTATATATGTCAAAAAGCTATGCCTGCTGAACATTTCGCAATCAATCAAGTCCGGAAATACGGAGAGATGTGATGGGACTAAAAACTTCCTAGAGTTATTTAATGCAGAATGGGGGGGACACTGTTGCAGCTGGCGCTATTCGTTCCCTGCAACAGAAAAGACTCAACAAACAGTTTCTCCTTCCCACAGAGCGGGATTTGAAGACAGTCACTAAATACTTGGAGGACCAGATACAGCAAGAAGGAGATTATACACGACTTCAGAAACTCATCATGACATCACTCATCTTATTTAACAAGAGACGACCTGCAGAAGTTGCCAACTTGAAGGTAGCAGACTACCGGCTATCTTTTGACAATGGTGAAGACTGAGATGAAATCCTAAGGCGCCTATCACCCGAAGAACAACTAGTTTCGAAGAGGTTAGATGATTCAGAAGGGAAATGATCTTGTGCTGTTTGTTTATGATGGCTTCATGAGTACCAATGTTGTAATTTTGTGGAACAGACTTAGATTTAGGCTTTATGAACACATGTTTGTCAGCTTTATCAAATAGTCATACTCTGTCAGACTCGGTCGATGTTTATTTATTATAAACCCTTCCTCCTCTAAAAGTTTTGAGTCTTTTATAGGCACTCATTTAATGCTAACTTATTATGTATCGATGTTGTTTACAAGGATGCATGTTATTGAGGTAAAGGGAAAGTCGACTGGACCGAACTTGAGAGGTGTCTATATACTTATCGAGAGTCAACTTGTCACCGTAATGGATCGTTTACTTAGGCTTAGACCAGCTTCCTACACAAAAACAGATTATGTATTTGGCAGGTAAACAGCATAGATATCTGTAGTCAAATGAGTAGTTCAAAACAGACTTCATTTTCACCAGTACACTGATCCATGATCATATGAGACACAATTATGTTGTGTAATATTAGCAGTCATCCTGCCACTACAAAAACTTCTCAAAGTGGTTTGTTGGGACTCCTCGATTTTTGGGAAGGGGATCTGGTTCGAATCTGATCTCTATCTGATTGAGCTTGTGTTTTGGGCATTAAGGAATTGTGACAAAATGTTTACGACATAATGTGGCTGGTGCTACATATTATTATCCCTCTCCTATTTATCACACCAATCTCTGAGACTTAAAATTTGAACTTGATCGAATTTATGTTGTTGTTAATGCTGATCACAATATCCATCGGCTTAATACCCAAATTTAGTTTGAATCGACCCACTTATATTACATACCGTCTCTCTGACCCCTGCAATACATTGACTTCTAATCATTGGCTTTATCACTTATTTTTGTACCCATTACTAGTATAGAATAATAACCTTACTGTGCTCAAAACTTATAGGCCCAAGTCGGAAAGACCATATATGGGTACAGAGGTTGTAAAGGAGATAGTAGACAGTTGCCCTGATCTTGAGTACCCTGATAGGATCCATGCACAGAAGATGCGAACATATCTTGCAACGGCATGTCAGGTTTGTTATATACGTATATGATATCAATATTTAATGCGGGCAGTTATGAACGATATTTTCATTTCATTCATGATAATCCAACATGGGATATGTCATTAATATCCGTTTGCTACCAGTTTGGAAGTGTATCCTTTCTTCATAATTAATTAAGTGAAGCAGGTGTCTGCAGTATTTGTTGAGGCTAAGCCATAAGATTTGTCTGAGGGATGTACACAAGAGTATTGATTGCTTGCCCTATTTATACCCCATGAGCTTATGTTTACATCTTGATGTGTACCATTGTCTCTGACAGCGGCCAATATTCACATGCAGACATGTGTGACATTCTCTTACCTTCATCTTTTCTCATTTCGAGGTGCTGTCAATGAATGACACAGAAACAAGGCTGTTAGCACAGCATATGGGCCATAAGTTCAACATACATGTTGAGCACTATGCCCTGCAGACGCAGCTTCTAGAGAGGGGGAAGGTGGCCAAAATACTATGTGCCATACAGAATGGCAACCTGGAGTCCAGACCAAAGACTGAGGAAATAAAACCTACTCATGAAATCGCGCTGGAAGTTCAGGATGTGATATTCACAAGTATGTTTGATCTCCACTATATGTTAATCTGTTGCTTACTCCTTAATATAGCTCCATGAAGTTCAACTCCTTAGCTACATTGTCTAGTTTCAGATGCAAGGTATCCATTCAGATCATTAACTTCGTAATTTTGGTGACTAGGTATTTGCAGTTAGAACAATACATCTCAAATTTACTTCACTTTGCGATGAGACATGCTTAATACAGTTTTTCTACATGAATTTTAGAGGATGAACTCTCCACGAAGGAGACAATGACGTGTGCTAATTGTGAGTATTCAAACAAGGACTTCTTTCTCCAGGCTAAATTTACTAGTTGTTGGCACCCCATTGTTGTTGCCCGTAATAGAGGTTTTTTCTTGGGAGTGTGGTTATTAATTACCACCATTAATTAATTAATTAATTAATTTAAGAATACAGAAGAAACTGTAATAACTGTGATGGGGCTGTTAAACACAAGTTGCCTTGTCTACCTTGCATGCATTATTGGCTATCTTGTACCTTATTACGTTAATGGTTTATCAATCACTGGCTGTAAAGGAAAAATAGTATGATATTTATGATATGTAGAATATGGGCCTGTGAGAATGCCTAATTTATGCATCCATATTCTTTTCAGCTGAGGACGAGCAAGATACCCATGCAGAGGAAAATCAATCAAGAAATAAAGGTAAAAAGCTTCTTTGTTTCTGCCTCAACAAGATTGTATAATATTTTGAAACAACTCAGTGATGAAATTGTTATTCTCATGCCAAATATTTGTAGCCACATTGCCTTTAATCTTTTATTAATTCCATTTCAGAAAAAAAGAGTTGGACCGAAGAGGAGATAAAGAAGCTGACCAGTGTATGGGACCTCACAAAAAAGAAACTCCCAAACAAACAAGAGATGGAAATGGCAGCGAAAAGCCTTAACAGGAGCAAGCTTGTAATACGCTCAAAGGCTCAACATCTGTTAAGAAAATTAAAACAATAATAATCATAATCAAATCAGCTGTTAACAAGGTGTCGCTAGTTTTTTGTTTTGTTGAATAATAAAGCTATGGTCCAAGCTAGAAACTGGCACTATTTACTCTCGGGTACATTGGATATAGTCAGACAGATGTCATACAGAAGTAGGCAAACATAGGATGAATGGTGTAGATTAAAACAATGACATGTACTGTGATCAGCTACTTGAACTTTTTGAAACCAATTTATCTTACACAAGGATGATAACTAAATCTCAAGATTAGATGGCTGACACTACTCCTAATCCGACTGATATTCAACCACAGCACCTGGAACTTTGGTATTCTAATATAGTAGTTGGAGTATTTTAGTGTTGATCAATGTGTAGAACCCGATCTGGTTTTCGTTTTCAGTCAAGAAAATGGTACAACCACCACAGCCCATCCTGACATCGAAGGGATGCTTAGCGTAATTACTAAAGTTATCTCTCAAATTACATGGAGTTATCTTCTTTTGAACAATGACAAAAGAATATATAATGCATTTGGGGGATAACTGATGTATATAAATTTGACACTCTGTGGGCCATATAAAACCATATATATATATGGATATATATGGCCCACAAGGCAGGATTTTTACTACCCCCACAGGGCAGGTATTTTACATTCCCCCGTATCCTACAATTTCTAAGTATATATATATATATATATATATATGTCATGAGCTTTGCAGTTTAACAGTATGAGGACAGATAATATTTCAATATTGAACTTCCTAAAAGGAAGCAAGCTATCAGGTGATCAAACAATTGTATTTACTTTTCTGCTCAAATGTGAGCAAACGTATGTGAATGGAACTGAGGGAGTTTACTCATTATTCAATAGTGGAACATGTTTTAGAATAAGGCAATTCATATGTCAGCATCAACTCCAACCAACTAAAGGACAGAAGATAAAATCTTATTTCCAAAACATCCATATTTCTGAATGTCTATCCATTCATATGCACTTATTCAGCAAATACACACAGTCAATGTTTGTTCATTCATTTAACATAAGCCTCTGGTCACTTACTCATAGCTCGGGTTGTTATGGTCGTTGTTTCAGCAATTGATTTGTTGCCAACATTATTAAATGCCTCAACAGCTGCAGTGACATCTGAAACACCATCAGCATATACATCCCAGTGATTTGATACTCTAAATTTGTAACCAGCGTAATTTGAAGAAGAAACTCTGAATGTCTTTGTGGCTCTCAGGTTATTGCAGTTGTGCAATGTTGGACTCTGGGAAAATAACAACATGGAAATAGATAAGTTATTATGATTTGACTTAGTGGCCATGTGTATGAATTCCGGGAAGAATTTTCATCTTCAGATCAAAGTTAATTGTAGATACCTGGTGCAGCAAGAATAGAGGGTCTGGGTATTAGCTGGTTGGTGCACTAAGCTCCAAAGTCTAACAGTCTCAACCTACATGACTACAACTTTTAAGAACATTATACCCCTGTAAATCTAAATTTATTTTGTTATTGAAATTAAATAGGCTGCATATCACCTGCCAACTTATTCTGTATCTCAATCTGTCTCTTTCTTCATTGCTCCTTTCATCCATATAAATTATTTGCAAACTTTGTGGTTTGGTAGGATCTGAAAAATGTAATAAATTATTATTAGTAATACGCCTAAAATACCAAGTTTTTAGGCATATTCATAGACATCAAACTTACTTTCAGTAATCATGTTGACTATGTTATATCTAAATGCTCTCAACGATTATACTTGATGAGACTGCTGAAGCGCATGGGCATGAATAGTGATGGCCTGAGAACCTTCTATATAGCTAACATAAAGTCTATAATCTCCTACGCCTGCCCTGCATGGTATAATCTACTATCAGACACCGATAAGACACGACTCGAGAGGATCCAGCGCTCTGCTACTCAGATTGCGCTGCCATTCTCTGACAACTACGAGCAGAGGCTGGACCATCTAGCACTGCCACCCATCACAACATTCCTGCACACCACTTGCAGTGAACATTTCACTAGAATAGCTGACGACGATAATCACCCGTTGAACTCTCGTATAAAATTAAATACAAACAGAACATCTGCTCGTAGAGCAAAAATAGATAAATATCGACCATCCAAGTGTAGAACAACCAAAGGACAAAAAACCTTTTTTGAATTTTATATGCGATTTTTTAACTAATGCAGCTCAGACTCCTTTTATTTTTATTTTTCCATGTATGTGCCGTACATTCGATGCTATCAACCTATCACAGGATGGATATTAGAATTTAGGCAATAAAGAAACTTCAAACTTCAAACTTCAAACTTCAAACTTTTCAACCAAGCTAAACATTGTCGGCGTGAATTTCTATTTTCTTAGATTTCATGATTTTTATTGATATAATTTCTGGTAAACAAACACTACAATTCATATTTCAAATGCTTTTTGAGATAAGCCCTATTTTTTTTTATTTTTATATTTTAAAAATATAAAATTTGCTGCCTGTCCTTCATTCTGCAATACTCACTGTCACATAATGTCCTTATTGACCCAACAGAGGCCTCGTCACTCCACCCTTGATTATTTCGTGCTCTGACTCTACAGGAGACCTGACTGTAGGGACTGTAATCACATCTGGTTCCGTTGCGTAGAGTTCCTTCTCCAGTAAATCCTACCCAGTCACTATCACCAGTACACTTGTACTAAAATTTCAATTTGATGTATTAACCTGCAGACACACACACATAATGATAGTATAATACAGCCGTGATAATATTTAGAATGAACCCATCAGATTTTCCTCCAGGAAAATGAACAAAAAAAGTTTGCTTCAGTTGTAAGATGCCAGTTTTAAGGCAGATATAAATACGGAGACAATTTGTTAAGACCTGATCGGAGCATTACCCAATAACTTATTGGCTATTTGGTTGTACCTGATAAAACTGTAGTTGTCCGTTTGCATACTGAGGATGGTCCCAGGTCATAGTGGCGCAGTTAGGAGTACTTGAGAAAATCTCCAACATCCTGGGTGCCTTTTGCGGCCCTAAAAGACAAATCGACGAAATTCTGCTGTACTATAAGTCAAATATCTATCCACTTCAAGACTCAAACATTATGGATAGAGGATGTATTTTTCAAGATATTTCCACTTAGAGTATGATCTTTTACCAACAAAAAGGTTGCATATACAAGCATCTAATTGTTACTTTTTCTTAATTCATTAATTATTTTTTGAGAAGATGCATATTTACTTCATCTTATATAATAAAACTTCAAACGTGGAATTAGAATTCAGCTTGGACATGTCATGAAAATTGGTATGACCGTTTGTCTCTAGAATTAGGAATGAGGGACTTCTAGAATTATTACAGAATGTGAATAAAATACAAGGTCGAACACAACTGGAAGAAGTTGATGTCAAAACAAAATTCTGAGGTTTTGTCTGTGGACCTGAAAGTCAACGAAAACATATTTCATGTAAAGATTAGTGTCTGTTGAAATGTGAAGTTCACATGAAAAATTGACTATTGCTAGGTGCTGGCCTTGAGAATGATGCATTTTTCACTGTCAAGCTGCTAAAGACCATGTTCCAGGACGCAATGAGCTATGTATCCAGATCATTCATAGAAAAAAAGATCCTCCACCTTTAGTGGCAGCTACTTTGTTACAATTCTTGAAATGCATAATTACGATGAGGAAAAAGATTAGATTTCCATAAAATTTGCACCACATTTAAAGATATGTATTAAAGAATTCACAGCTATAATGGATAGAAGTATTTCAATTTATAGTTCATCTAAATTCTCAATGGTTCGGTCTAGTTGAGGTGAGAAGACATTTTTACCTGTTTGCAACCTATCCTCAAACCATAATGAATCATGTTTATTAAGAAAATATTCAACAATTATTCTGGTTATATTTTTCGGATAGCATTAGGGATTATCTACCTAGCTTTGATATGTAGTTTTGGGTATAAAACTGAGTGTACTGTACAATCCCAACTATTTTTTACAAAATGTTTATGTACCCTCACTGAGTCTGTCTGTTGTAAAAGTTATCTCCTCTTCAGCTGATACATAATCTTCATTATTGTAAACTTTGACATGAAGTGAAATTGTCTCATATCCATCTGTATGGAACTCGTATCTATTAGTTTGTAAGTTGTTCCATCCTGTAAGTTCATAGCCACGTAATCTGTATGGGTTGTTTCCTCTGATGCTTGCGCACTTGATGTTGATTGGATTCTGGAAGACAAAATGACTTGATTGTTAATTTTTTGATAATGTTTGCGATAAAAATAATTAAACTGTCTTGAGTCAGAAATTTTAGTACAAATGGATGGAATGTAACCATAAATATTTGTCTGTCATGTGTATCTTACGTCTATACTCTTACCTGCCAAGTGATTGTGTATTTCCAGCGAAGCCTTCCATCATTTATCTCTGCTGACGCTGATCTAGTAGGCTGAGAGTTCACGGTTACTTTGTCAGGACCTGTTTACGAATACAAAAATAGCAATCAAATCATCACTTCGACAGCTGAGATAACACTGACCAGACAAGACCAGACATCTCAAAGTTGTCAGGTTTTAATACCTTTAAAAAAAAAATATCAGAGTAAAATAATCCGCCAATGTTCCTCATGAATATATACGCATAACCTATTAGTGGCATTCTCGATGCTTTTGCTTATTCACACAATCTGAACAACAAGACAAGCTTAAGGTCTTCATGGTACTGCTAGATTATCATTCAAGGAGTTCATGTGCAATTTTGTTGACCATCTGTACACGCTAATATGGATAACCGTTAACAAGCATCTACACCATTTTCAGAAATTCGAGCAATTATTTTTGGTGTGACATCGATATTGTCTATATTTTCCTTTCTGTCTTAGGGAAAACCTACGCATGTTCTATTTAGCGCAAGCAATTGTAATGACAACATGGTGTAACTTTGATAATCATCTTACTTTGACATCTTGTATGTTGTGAGGCTGTGGCACTCAGACTGTTCTTATTGTTGTTGGTGTTATAAGCTCTGATTTCACACATAACCATCTGATAAGCTGAGTAACCACATTTTCTTTTGTTAGAGGGTATCGTCTGCCAGTTGGTCATGAGCGTACATTTATACTGGAACAAACATCTCAAGGTATAATTATATATATTTATATATATATATGTATATATATATATATTGCTATATAATGAATTTCAAGAGGTCCCCTATAAAATGAAATCAAAGTTGTTCTGCCTGAATTTTGTGAATAAAAATTCACTTACAGTAGCAATGACATATAAGAGTGTAGAAATTGATTTTCTGACATTAATGCTGATTTCCATGGTTTCTATCCTCTGATATGGATTAGTGTTCCATGTTGTCTTCTCTCGATTTAGTCATCACCTCTGCTGATATGTATGCCACATGTCGTGTCAAGCGCAAATCAAAAAACCTAACATCAAGAGCCAAACCAAATAACTCGCTATTTCTTGATAGGCTCATAATCTATCTCTTAGGATATGACAAGAACAACCAGTACCTGGTAATGAATCTGTGAGGTCGGTGCGTTCGGGTATTCAACCCCTGTGTGTGACATATGAATGCAGCCGTCTGCTGGAGCAGTAAGGCCAACATTCCTCGGTCTAATCTGTGGAGCTGAAATGTAATTCAAGCAATATTTGATAGTTATGTCTCTTATGGTAGCCTCCGACCAGATTTGACAAATAGCAGCAGCATTCATTAATGAAATATTTTCAAGGATTAACTGTCTGAACAAAAATGGGAACTTTGGTATTTATTGGGCTGACACCAAATGGATGTATCTGGTTATGTGGTTATTTGATGAGAATATTTTAAATTCGTTACTAATATATCAGTTGAGTCAGGCCTCTCTACTGCTGCAGCTTCCATCCTAACAACATTATCTGGAAGAAATTAATCTCAATCTTCAGTTGTCCCCACCCACATCAACGATAATTTAAATCATATTGCTGAAGTCTTTAGAACCATATTAAATTTTACACTTACCTATGTCACTGCTAGTTGTAAATGTTATGACCTTTTCCGATGAACCAAGTCCATCGTTATTATAAACTTTTACACCAAGCGAAATTGCCTCGTTACCACCTGCGTAAAAGTCATATGTATTGGTTTGTAAGTTGGTCCATGATGTATTGCCATATCCACTTATTTGGTATGGGTCACTCGTTCGGATACTTGCAAACTTCATATTTGTTGGATTCTAGAATGCAATAAAAGCAAATTGATGAAATAGACAGCTGCAATGACCTTCTACGTGTTGCCACGTAAATGGACAATTAACCAATTAATCAGCAGATTTCCTTCTCCCTGATAAATTATAGCTGAACGTGATTCAAAAAGCTGCTCACAGATATAAGATGTTAGCTGTTTTTTTCATCTTATTTCTTACCTGCCAAGTGATTGTGTATTTCCAGCGAAGCCTTCCATCATTCATCTCTGGTGACGCTGATCTTCTAGGCTGAGAGTTCATGGTTACTTTATCAGGACCTGTTTCCAAATACAAAAAATATCAATTGAATCATCACTTTGACAGCTGAGATAACACTGACCAGACAAGACCAGACATCTCATAGTTGTCAGGTTTACTCTCTTTTTTTTAAAAACTTATTCCGAGTTTAATAACGTGCTAATGTTCTTCAAGAATTTATACGCATAACATATGAGTGACATTCTCAATACTTGCTTACTCACACAATCTGAACAACGAGACAAGCTTGAAGATCTTCATGGTACAACTAGATTATCATCCAAGGAGTTCATGTGTGACCAAGCTCACCATCTCATGATATGAATAACCACTGATAGTCATCTACACCATTTTGCATAAATTCCAGCAATTATTTTTGGTGTAACATTGCTATTAACAGTGTATAATTTTTTTTGTCTCAGGAAAAACACACACCTTTTTTATTTAGAGCAAGCAATTGTAATGAAAACATAGTGTTTTTTGATAAAGATCTTACTTTGACATTTCGTATATTGTGAGGCTGTGGCACTCAGACTGTTTTTGTTCTTGTTGGTGTTCTGAGCTCTGATCTCACAAGTCACATTCTGATAAGCTGAGTAACCACACTTTCTTTGGTTATTGGGGATATCTTGCCAGTTATTCATGGATGTACATTTGTACTAGAAAAAACATTTAAATGCATATGTGTATATAAATATTCGTATATGATGAATCTGAAGAAATTCCCAAAAGCAAAAATGATAACAGAGTCTTGAAATTGAGTTTCTGAAAATATTGTTGACGCTGATTTCTTTAGTTCCTATGATCTGACATGGATTCGTATTCTATGTTGTCTTTTCTCGATGTAAGCTATCACATACGCTGAAGTGAATGGCACATGAGGTGTCAAACATAATTTGAAATACCTAAATACAAAAGGATTTTCCGGACCAAATAAATCACATTTTTGGATCAACTAATGATTTATCACAGCTCCGATATGGTAAGAACAACCAGTACCTGAAAGTCAATATGTGAGGCCGAAGCGTTTGGGTACTGAACCCCTGTGTGTGACATATGAATGCAGCCGTCTGCTGGAGCAGTAAGGCCAACATTCCTCGGTCTAATCTGTGGAGCTGAAATGTAATTCAAGCTAATATTTGATAGTCATGTATCTTATGGTAGCCTCCGACCAGATTTGACAAATAGCAGCAACATTCATTAATGACACATTTTCAAGGATTAACTGTCTGAACAAAGATGGGCACTTTGGTAATTATTGGGCTGACACCAAATGGATGTATCTGGTAATGTCGATGAAAATATTGTATATTCGTTAATAATATATCAGTTGAGTCAGGCCTCTCTACTGCTGCAGCTTCCACCCTAACAAAATTTTATGATTTTTTTCACATGGAAAAAATTAACCTCAATCTGCAGTTTCCCAATCACATAATCGACAGTTTAAATCATGGAGGTCTTTAGAAACATATTAAATTTTACACTTACCTATGTCACTGCTAGTTGTAAATGATATGACCTTTTCGGATGAGCCACGATCATCGTTATTATAAACTTTCACACCAAGCGAGATTGCCTCATTACCATCTGTGTAAAACTCATATGTATTGGTTTGTAAGTTGGTCCATGATGTATTGCCATATCCACGTATTTGGTATGGGTTACTCGTCCGGATACTTGCACACTTCATATTTATTGGATTCTAGAAGGAAATAAGAGCAAATTGGTGAAAAAGACAGCTGCAATGACGTTGTATATGCTGCCACGTAAATGGACAATTAACCAATTAACCAGCAGGTTTCATTCTCCCTGATAATTTATAGCTGTATGTGATTCAAAAGGCTGCTCACAGATATAAGATTTTAGCTGTCTTTTATATATGTTTTCTTACCTGCCAAGTGACTGTGTATTTCCATCGAAGCCTTCCATCGTTCATCCCTGGTGACACTGATCTACTAGGCTGAGAATTTGTAGTTACTTCATCAGGATCTGTTTACAAACACGAACGTATCACATCAATAATTGCTTCGACAGGTAAGATAACCATGAGCACATTATTGCCTGGTTTGGCAATGTGCAGCAGAATTTCAGAGAGTCAGAGAAGCTCCATATCCATATCTCAAATGAATTGATACTTTGAATGTGTAAGTTTCATCGCTTGCTTACTAAAAGTATGATAAGCTCCAAAAATGATGTTGCTAATAGAAATAGTTATAAATGCTGCTTGCTGGCTAGGAGAATATATTTGATTTAAGCCGCAAATAGGGTAGTCTACACAAGCTATGAAGATTATATTCATTATAAAGTAACGAGACTTGTGCAAGTCCTATTTAATTTCATGCAAATTCAGTATGTGTGCATATGTAGGTAAATTTCATGGATAAGTCCCTATGAACTTGACCCACTTTAACTTGAAGCAGTTATATAACTAGAAGAAAAAAATATTTCAACCAGTTAATACGGACTTGATGATGTCGATCCATAACTATTGTCTGTTATCCTAAAACGGTAGACTCCTCTCAATTCAGACATTGTGTTTCAGAGCATTCAGAAAAGGAAAATTGGTCCCTTCAGCCAATTTTCAATGCATTCTTGTGTCGTAACTTAATTCAAACACTGCTTAGTCAGGGCACAATTTGGTGGTCTCCAGATGCTTCAATTAAGTGGTGTGCTCTGTATATAATTATAATTTCTATTTTTGTGTGGTTCAATATTGACATACTCGAATGAACATCCTTGAGATGAGAATCGATGTCAAAATAATTGATATAGTGATATAAATAAACTTCACTTGTAATTCAACATTTAAATTCTTACTTCCACATTTTGTGTAGATGGAAGAAGTTGTAGCAGTCTCACTGTTCTTATTGTTGTTGGTGTTATGAGCTCTGATTTGACATGAAACCATCTGATAAGCTGAGTAACCACAACTTCTTTTGTCATTGAGTAGGGTCTGCCAATTGGTCATAGTGGTACACTTGTACTAAAAAATATTTGTTCACAAGATATTCACAAAATATTCACAAGATGTTTACAAGATGTTTACAAGATGTTCACAAGATATTCACAAGATATTCACAAGCAATGCATTGTAGGTTTACAAGGATCAGATCAGTATCGATGGCAAGACAGTTTGTTCATAAATGTCACGGACAAGGTTTATGCTGTAAGGCATGTCCTGCCGGACATCTCAGAACAATCTAGTGTCGGATCGGACTAAGTACCTAAAATTTGTCTTAGCATGCAACATGGGCTGCACGAACAAACCCTCAACCATGATTGTTTCATGCAACTGGCTACTGCCCATAAAAATATGGACTTTTACTGTAATGAGGATATGGTTCAACAATTTCTAAATCCTTCTGAATGCCCATCTTTTGCGTCTCATTTTTCATCCACTTTACTATACCTAACTGGCTAATAAAGAAATTGATAAAGTACCTGGTAGATAATCTGTGAATTAGGTGCATTAGGGTACTGAACCTCTGTATATGACACCTGAACACAGCTGTCTACTGGAGCTGTAAGACCAACATTCCTCGGTCTAGTCTGTGGAGCTGAAAATAATCAGAATGTGTGATTACCACACCTATTGAGATATCTGAGATAAATGCAGCAAGATTCTATGGTTTATCATCTCTTGTCCCATACGAAAATTTGAACTGAATAAAATTTGACCAATTCCTGATGCCACCTTGCGCTTATGAAGCTGGACTTAAAATAGTTGTGACAGAAATGAGTTTGTTTCTGTAACTGTTCGCTGGCTTAGAATGCAAACGTCCTAAATGATGCAATGCAAACTTTCCGTTATAGCACACTTAAAAAATGGCTGTGTATATCACAGAAATTTACAGAATTATTGTGATTCAATGATTGTACAAAGTAATTGCCTACCAAATGCTGTTGTTTTCATAGGTCTTTGAAGTTATCACACCTTTAGCAACAATAGAACCAGGAAACAGTGTTATCAGTTAGGACGATTGTTCATAAACAAGCAAGGTATTTTGAGAATGCAAATGTCGTAAATGTCCTAATCATGAGAATATTTGACTTCTGACCTGTTTATTTGAGGTTTATAAAGGGGTGTAAAAGAAGTAAATTGGATGATTTATTTATCAAATGATACACTATGATCAACATATCATTTTTTGACAATCACTCCAGAAAAAGTCAATACTATCATGAATGGGAATTGCATTCTAAATCTATAATTCAATATTCCCCTTCATGATCACGTCATCTAAATCATCCCCACAGATGAACCTTATTTTTAACTTACTTTCTTAACACTTATTTACTTGTCAAGCCGATTTTCTTTGGCCTTGTCTGCGCCCCCTTTTGTTGTTGAGCATGCGCCTTGAAAACTTGCTGGCTACGTTCCATCTCAAGACCAGAAACATCTTATCTATTATATCCTGAAAGTAGCGCAGCTGTTTGATTGGTGTCTTTAAATTTCTGGTAGTGGCGTACATCACCAGATTATTTATAATTGAAAAACTCTCTGATCTCATAATATGGAAAAAAATTCCATTAAAGAGTTATATGAGCTTCAGTTCTCTGGCAGCCGTCCTTCGGTGACGCTGTGCAGGTTATCCATATCAGTGATTGAGCTTTGACTAGGCTCCTGTATGCGCTGTGTGATGGTCAGTATTGCAGTTTAAAAGTTGCAACGCGTAGCACATGTGAGAATTGTGATTATACAAGGCGGTAGTCTCTAACTCTTTGGTGTTATACACAATTTGGTCTAAAGGATTGGTTGGGGTTAGGCGTGCAGCTGACCTGCATCAGAACTCACAACATTCTTTGTCTAGTGACTTGAGTGAGATGTTCTATCAAGTGACAGTATTTCCATCCTTTCACAATCTCATCACTTTGGTTTTCAGACACTAACCGTTTCTTGTACACATTATAAATAATTTATGAGAGATTGTGAGACCCTTCGACATTAAATCCTACCGTTGCTTTTCCCAAAGAGTCGGGCTCACAGTATGGGGAACTCTTTGTATGATTCCGAACTAGCTAATTTTCACACTCTGGTAGCTTTTATGATTAAACAGTCTGAGCAGTTCACGGTCACCATTTCGCAATAATTACTGAATGATTTTTAGACATTCATTTGAATAATATCTGTTTGTGAGCCGCAGAGGTTACAAATATGGTCTTCAATTCCAAAAAGAATAAAATATAGCCAATTTTTGTACATCATGGGAAGAAAATTTACATCAAACCTCACAGCCAGGCCATTTTCTTATTCCAATCTACATTAAAATTTGTGCTCAATGGCTTCTCACAACCTTTTTCATTGGATCATTGCTTACATAAGGCTTAGAGTGATTGGATAATCATTTAGGATGTTTGCATTCTAAATTTTAGTTGAGAAGGGTGATGAGATAGGATCTTTACACGTTGATAATGCTAAAATATTTAAGCAAATTAACTCAAACAAAGACCAAACTGTAAAATAAGCTCCAATTTCACCAAAACTTCACGAACATGAATTTTGAAATTTTCATCATTTAGGACATTTGCATTCTAGGGCAGCCTGTTATCCAGGTGCGTTATCGTCTGCAAAAATTTACTTTAGTAAATTTACTTGAGTAAATTACTCAATTGACTTTAGTATTTTACTCAATTAAATTAATTAATAATATAAAATAAATTTAACAAAATTAATGAAATTAATTTAATAAAATGAAATAAATTTAAGTAAATAATAAATAAAATAACTAAATGAATTAATTTTCTTGCGTTGTTTCACTTGAGTAAATAACAGCAAAATTACTGCAAACATTTAGAGAAAATAAATTATTTGCAGAGGATATTCAGGAAAATCATAGACATTTACTTTTTTCAATTTCTGTTTTCTTCAGTGAGGTCACATTTCGGATTTTTCAGAACAACCAAAATTTGGTTTCTTAAGTTGGAAACCTATAGGAATAGGAAGTGGCTATGTTTGTTAGAGTGCCAATTCTTCAGTGAGCAAGTGTTCAGGGTTCATGTTTGAAACCGCTACAGTCTACTGAGCTACTCGGATTCATTTGGTAACATGGTATTTTTGGACTGCATTCCACTACATACATAATATGAAATGGAACAATTGTCATGTTATATATGCCATCAATGATAAAACCATAATCTGATTAATTGAATTATGGAATCGTTTAATGGCACTCACGTAATCCAGTTGGTGTTGTCAAAGATATGGTAGCATCTGAAGAGAGATAATCATCCCTGTTCCGTGACCATACTTTGATCTCTAAGTTCACATAACCATCAGTATAATAAGTGTAACTGGTGTCTGGTTGGCCTAAAGTTTGGAGAGCGCCATTCACTTCAACTTTGTACTTGCCATTGACATTTGTCAAGCAAATCTGTCTATAATCTGATGGCATCTGGGGTATGAAATTAAAACAATAATTAAGAATTAATGTTTACAGACGCATACATCTTTATTGAATCATTGACAAAGACGGTAAATTTCAAGACTTTGTAAGCTCTTTGACTGACATAAAAGGCTGTTTTGTCCTATGACCAAACACTATTTTTGAACGGAAAACAAATTTTTTCATTCAGGTCTGAAGAATCTTGATTCAAGTTGTGTGTAAACACTATTATAATAGATTATATCGGAGATGTTTCACAAGTATGCGGTACCAAGCTGGAATATCAAAACATCAAAATAAAAATGGCATGTGCTGTGAGTTATCAAAACACAATGAATACCCACGCTCCACGTGATGACATATTTCCACCTTTCTCTCCCTCCATTAGTCATCTGAGTTGGATTCCCAGCTGATAGTGATAATGGTGTTGGGCGGACATCTCCTTAAAAATATAAAAGTGAACTTAGCTGAAGTCAAGTCACTGATGCATTATTGTTTATCTATAGTTCATTTCCATAACAAATATGGGTTTTGACATCTTACAAAGATAGATTATGTACTTCGTAAATTTAACATCGATTATCAAAATAAAGAATGGCAGCAATCAATTTATGTAGATATGAGATTCTCATTATCATCATGGTATATGGCATTATGTGTTGTATTGTTAAACCCCCCCCCCCCCCCCCCCGTCCTGCATGCACAATGCACAGTAAAATAAGTTGTACCTGAACACAAGGTCAATCCTTCAGCCGTGTTAGGGCTCTCTGGTGATTTTTTAACTTTCACAGAACAGGTATAGATACTATTACCAGTCAAACCAGTTACTGTAGCTGATACTTGGGAGCTTGAACTATGTTTATTACTCCAGCTTCCATCACCACACCGGTACTGTTTGAAATAAAACATACTATGCATTTGTACGGTCAAGGTCACAGCTTTAGGTGTTATTTTATTTTATCGACACTCAATTTCCCTTTCATCTTGCCCTCAACAAAGATGAATAAACTCTTTACTTAAAACAAAACGTGTCACCAAGGAATTACAAAGTCAGGAAGTTAGCAAAAAAATAGTTCCATAGTGACAAAATGCAAAGCTCCTCTGGATGAAAATTTTTTGTTATGTTGATAATATACCCTCTGCACTCAAGTATGATGTGAAAAGAACATGCAAATATGCATTTGCAACAACATTTACATTTCCAGGAGATCTTTGTGTAATAGCTGGGTTCTAAATGTAAAAGTATTTGTTAGTAGTCAGTCAGCATTCAAAGTCTAATTGCGATACAAGGCCCTGCATAGGACAGCAACCTAGAAGAGACGGAGCAACAATGGTATGACGGGTGCTGTAAAAATCTTGCACAACTGTTACTGACGGCGACTTAAAGTCTCATGACAATCCCATTCTCCGTCCTTTGTGATTGTACAAATAAGATTTAGATGCTTTATTTTATTGGTATTGCTTTTAAATGCATACATTAATGATCAAGTATCATCAGGTCTAACTTACCTGGTATTTTATTGTATATCCTGATGTTGACAGTGGTGACTGCCAGCTTATTATCATTGTATCTTCATTTGTGCCGGTTGCAGTTACTTGAGTCGGGATAAACAGTGCGGTATCTGAAATAGAGGTTGTGTTTTTCTGGCCGTCAGAATCAATTTAGTCTGAGTTCATCATGTTTGCCCTTAACTTAGTCCAGAAACTGACCTCAGGTTGTCACACCCACTTACTTGTAACTCAAGCTGCCTGAATTTATTTAAGCGCAGATATGAATGCAAATAATATATATTATATATCATATATATCACATGATCAGTATGCACTTGATCTCCAAACCAAGAATGATAAGTCAGAAGAAGTGAAGTCTCGGATTGAAAGCACTGGACATGTATTGATTTACGGTACAGGAACGAAACTCATTGTGAAACCTAATATATAGAACTTACTGAATGCATGTACTTCGACCTCATCAAAGATCATTCCATCAGTGGGAGGGTCGGTTGTCTTGAGTCTCACATACTGTACATATCTCACGTACTGAAGATCATGCTGTGTGGTGCGGTGGTTTGGATCTCTTATGTACGGTATCACCTCATCTTCACCTCCACTGTTCTCAGATACAACTATACTCACCCCAGTTATATCACTAGTGAAACCTGAGGTTGAAATCAAAGTATTAATTTGTTAAATGTGGGTAACCTAGCCTACAACCCCAGTCAGTATTTGTTTCTCAAAATGCATCTTCTCTCGGTTTCGTTTTGTAAAATCCCACCAAATTTCAAAGGCCATAAGAGAAACAATTTGGGGGGTCTTTGCACATTCGGATGCAAATTATGTCTAGTGTTTAAAATCGGACCCTTGCTCATCTATAAGTATTGACGCCTGTGTACTGCATTGTACTGCCTTTGTCTTCCTGTAGATTTTAACTTTCTTTATCAGCATGAATAAAAAAAGACCTCTGTTTATGGCTCTTTATGTTGACTTTTCTTAAATCATTGCACTTTGTTAAATGAATTGAAATGAGAGGGTCATTGCTGCCAATGATGATGGAAAGGAATGTAACCTAAGCAACTTCATTTTCTTCAACTAACACAAAAGTGATGCTTCACATTTTTTGATAGCTCAAATCACAAGACAACCTATGGCAAACTAGAACAGGGATTTTGATAATTTAGAGAGGGATGGGAATGAGAGAAGACAAAGAAGTTGTACCAATACTGGACACCTCAGCATATCTCATGTAAGTTGAATACACTACATGGTGTCAGGAGTAAACTAGAGAGTTTTAGTGAAGGTTTTGATCTAATAAGTGGCAGAGGAGGCCATATGTGAGAGAGAGGAATAGCGAGGTATTTGAATCAATAACCGACATCGATCACGTTACAAACATGGACAATAAATTTGGAAGGAGTGTTAAGACTCCAGTGTTTAGCATGGAGAATGGTGCTGAGTTGGAATGTTGGAGGAAGTTTCTCAGACGTTTTGAAATAGCTGTGATTGGCGCAGGGTTGAGATACAAGGACAGTGATGGAATTAGGTCCAGGAGAAAGGCAGAAGATAGTCAAGTAGAGAAGTTTGAAATAGAGCAGAGAAAAACGGCATTATTGCTAGATAGCATGGGGGAGTATGGTATGAACATCTTTGAGACATGGGATGGTGATGTGGATGCCATGCGAAATGAGCAACTGAAAGTGGCGTTTGACAACCATTTTGCAAGCAGAGAAAACATAGTCGCGACCAGACACAGGTGCTTGTGTATGGAGCAGAGGAGAGATGAGAGATTAGACAAGTATATAGAAAGGGTAGAAAGGAGTGGCAGTATATGCAGATGGGGCGGATTGGAAGAAGAGATGAACACACTCATTGATATCAAAGGAATGCATGTAGATGAGATAAGAGGTGAGCTGCTGTTGATAAAGGAGTAAACTTTAGACAAGGTGAAAAACATGTGGGGTAGATATAAGTCAGCCCAGGCTGCAGCCAAAATTTTCAAGTCAGGAGAATCTTAACCTGGTTCAGAAGTTGACCTAGTTGAAGTTAGTCAGGAGAACTCAACAGTTGATAAAGGGCAAGCAGATATAGACAGGGTTGGAGCAAGTTATTTTAGTTCAGGATTCAGAGATCATGGAGGTAGCAGAGGCCGGGGCAGAGGCCGGGGTTGTTGGACATGTGGATGCTACGAGGGTCATGATTATAGATTGTGTGCGGAGAAGGTGAGGAATGTGAAAGGAGAAACGAGTGGTCAAAGGTAGGCCCCGAAATGTTACGTGTGTGGAAAGTCTTCGCACATAGCTAAATTCTGTCCGAACAAGTTTGCAGGCAGAGAAACAGGAAAAGGGGAGATAAATGCTGTAGCCGGATACTCCAGCGATGAATCGTTATGACTAGGAAGGAAGAAAGACAATGAATTTGAAATCAAGCTGAGATCTTCTAAGAAGATGGTTAAATTCATTGTGGATACTGGAGCAGATGTGACAGTTATCAGCAGGGAGACGGCTCAGAGGCTAGGATTAGATATGCGCCCAACTCGACGTGATTTTAGAGGAGCAGATGGGAGTAAATTAGAGATTCACTTCAAGGCTTACCTTCTCCTTATCTCTGTATGGGGTCAAAAAGTAAGAGGTAAAGCGTACATCCTAGAAGGGGCACATAACAATTTACTAGTAAAACCAGAGATTCGGAAGTGGTGAAGACAATAAGGAGCATTAGCGAGGAGGTAGAGTTGAAACATCCTAAATTATTCGGTAAATTGGAAGAACTACCTGATGTGTTCAAGATAATTCCGGCCCTCTCATATCAGAAGTACAGGAAAAAAAATGATTGGATATGGCTAGAGATAAGTCAGAGGAGTTTTGATAAGGTTAAGGAGCTGATTGCATCTTCTTCGTTGTTGGCTTTGTTTGACTATACAATAGAAGTCACAGGGTAACAGCTGACGCCAGTTGTCATTCTCTGGGGGCAACGCTGTTACAGGATCAGCTAGATGGAGAATGGAAACCAGTGGCTTACGCCTCTAGGAAGCTCACAGATGCTGAAAAGAGATATGGTCAATTTGAGAAGGAAGCCCTGGCGATCACCTGGGCATGTGAAAAATTCGACTTTTATCTAGTTGGAGGACATTTTGAAGTAGAGACAGACCACAAGCCATTGATTCCTCTGCTTGGGTGTAAGGATTTGTCAGAACTGCCGTGCGGATTCAATGATTTAAGATGAGACTTATGAGATATGACTATAAAATTTTCCATACACATGGGAGTGAAATGTTTATTGCTGATTTACTCTCAAGGCCACCGACCGAACAAGAAGTAGCTAGGATAGCAAAGGTGGAAATGCACATTGGGACTTTGATATCTGCGGAAAGAGGTGGTGGAAGAGATAAAGAGAATGCGAAATTTGATGAAGATTATCAGGTGATTTTGAAGGCTATGAAAGAGTGGTGGCCAAGAACAGTAAAGGGAGAGCTGAAGAAGGTGAAGGGTAACATGGATCTTCTGAGTGAGAAAGACGGCCTAATTGTGATGAACTCCAGACTGTACATTCCTACAGCAATGCGTGAGGACATGCTGCTGCGCTCACATTCCAGTCACCAGGGTATGGTCAGAATGGTGGCCGTCTATAAGAAAGGAGATTATTGAGATGGTTGAACAATGCCCGAAATGTGTTAGATTTAGACGAATGAGGAATCTTCAATTACACCAAATGGAGCTGCCAGAAGCTCCGTGGAATCGGATTTGTTTGAGTTTAGAGGGAAGGTTTATGCTTTGTTTGTTGACTACTCAAAAAATGTCAGGTCATGTTAATTCAGAGATTGAGTTCAATCAAGAAGATACGGGATAAAGTTCTTTTTCTGTATTATTATTTATTGTGTATAGGCGATAAATGCCAATCTATGAATAGAATGGACAGTATTGTTCCTGAATTCTTGAACATTATTTAAGTGTTTTCAATCTTGTTTTAACAAAAGTTTCTATAGCCAATCTCTCGATTTTACTACTCCCGGTGGATTGAAGATGTAGAGATGAGTGGACAAACAGGGGCGGAACTGGCCAAGAAGTTCAGACCAGTTATTGCGAGGTTTGGAGCCCAAGATAGGATAAGGACGGATAATGGCCCTTGTTATGTTTCTAAAGAGTGGAGAGATTTGATGGAAGAAAACCGCGTTATCCATGTTACTAGTAGCCCACACCATCATGAGGCTAACGGTCTGGCAGAGAGGAGTGTGGAGACTATTAAAGGAATTTGGAATAAGTAATAAGATAAGAATGAGGCCCTGATGGCATATCGTTCCACCCCACTAGAGAGCAGCTGCAGACCAGACAAGCTTCTATTAGGCAGGAGAATGCAGAACGAATTACCTATCCAGCATCAGAAGGCATGTGACACTGAGGGCTTTACAAAACGAGACACTACTTTGAAGGAGAGACAGAAGAGGAACTTTGACAAAACGAGGAGAGCTTCAGATTTCGCAGATTTACGAGAGGGTCAGACAGTATGGGTTACAATTAGTCACACAGACAAGGGCAAGAGAAGCATTGTGAAATACAAGGCCGAAGAGCCCGATAGCTACTGGATTGAGACAGACGAAAGACTTGTGAGAAAGACTAGGAAACATTTACGAATATTGTCGAAGGATGACATAGAAGGTGGTGTGGAGAGTCCAGCAGATGAGGACGACAAGGTGCTATTATATCTACTAAACTTGCTGCTAGCACATTTGGCAGAATTGAGAGATCAGCCTTGGCACCACAATTGTAAACCTTTGGACTTCCCCGTATCACGTTGCAACTTGTACAGAGTAGTATGGCCCAAGTTGACAAAAGTCTCACTTCGCACCACAAATCTACAAGCTTTGTGAACTGTTCACAATTATCAAATGAGTACTGTCATACCTGATATTAAAAGGGAGAGCAGATAAACTCTGAGAATCCAAAATTTGGAGTCATCCATAGTTAGTCCCTCAGTAGCTGATATCCTGAGAAGCCTGACACTAGACAGCGAGTATACTGTTCATCAGAATCAAAGCATGACAGTGCTAGTGTTATCAGCAGCAAACAATGTTAACACCAAGAAATTAAGTAGCCTAATGCAGGTGTTTTCTGATAACAGTGCGCAACATTTCTAAGCTAACTTCCTTGTTAATAGCAAGTGTGGCTGCTTCACTGCGGTTTAGATCCTTTGCCATTCACTGGGAGTTGTGCCTAATCGGCCATAGCTGCATAGCTTTGTGCGGTATTGGGGTATTGTGTTTTGTGTCCAATTATCTGCACTGACGGATTAATTTGGCGAGCAAATTCCTCAAGCCTTTAGTTGCCCTGTGAGGCTTGGTGTTTGAGGTTTTCCTCACAGGCTCAGTAAGGTTGAGTTGCGTATAAACTTTAACTATATTTATCTATTTTCCGGGCAAAGATGATATTTCGGGATTTACTAAAGGAGCAAAAATGTATGTTATAAATTATATTCTGTTTTCTGTAGGTTAAACTCTTCCCTTGACTTAATATCTCTTTATTTTCTCGGTACATTCAAAATTAATTAATAGGGTTTAGATTTGTGTTTATTTGTTCTTTGAGTATGTTGTTCCTTATAGTTTGCGTTAAATTGAATAGTTAATTATTGACGGCATTTTTATTGAACGAGGCACATTTTTATGCACCACATTGATTGCACCATTTTCTAGTCTAGTTTCACGGAACCATCAGGGATTAGAATGAAACCTGTGATCCTGTGATACTTTAGGTAATCTCTGAAATCTCACGTAAATAAATAAAGAAGTCTTGTAGTCAAGAACAGTGAAACTTTATTTGGATATTGGATAATGCCTAGTGCTAGAAGCTGACTCAACACTCTCGCCGACCCACACACCAACCACAGAGCAACTCACTCCAGCGTCTACACTATCATGAGGCCTACTCCACAAAGCAGCTTGTGATGCTGTACCGTTGTACCTCAGCCTGCCGAGCATTCAGCTCCCTCAACATCCTCTGTACATCAACATCAGAGAGCCACAGGATTCTTACCGCTACACCACCTGAATCCTGTACTGCTAGCACAGCACACCTAAGCACTAGTCTCTAGATACAGCTGTCGTTATACCCCGCTGTATCCTCTTGTCTTGTGTGACGACCACCCTCTTCTCGTTGTGCCGTCATTTACTGCTACGCCACGTTACTCTACTGCCAGTGATCTCGCTGCTAATGCTTGCTGACACTAACTGTAACTGTATACGATAACCTCTTGGATTATTTATTAATCCACCCTGTTGCTGACGGAGAGCTGCTGGAGATACTTATTACACTTCACTGATACCAGGTGCGTGCCTTGGTAATTTTTTAAAGCCGTCAATCTTTTGTACTAGGATTAGGTTAGGGCTTTTTGTGCAAGCTCGCCTTTATCATCCAATAGTGCGGAAATTTTGGCTCATGCACTCTAGTTGATGGGCTGTACTCGGTTGTGTGGTTGTGGTTGTTTGGTATTGCTTTCAGTGTGTGTCTTGGTATCTGTGGAGCAGTTGTGTTTCTTGCCAATAATCTTTGTTGGTTTGTCTCACCATGGAGGGCTTTATTATCTCAAGGTCAGAGATCGATAAGTTGGGGACAAGGGCGCTCAGGGATATTTTGAAATCAAAGAAATTACCGGTTGGCGGCAGAAAGAAAGTGCTTATTGATAGGATTATTCAAAACTCCTCACAGTTTCAAATCGATTCAACAGGAGGTGATTTTGAAATGACATCTCAATCTAGATTTTTTCCTGCTGCTCATAGCACTGACCAACAAGCCAAAGTATTTTCATCAGACATTGTATAAGTAAATCAAGGCTCAATAGAAGGTGCTGAAATTCAGCAACCAGCATCACAACATGATGCTAGGTGTCGGCAGTAGTCTGATAATGGTTGCGAAGACCAACAGATGCCTGGTCGTAATCATTGTAATGGTCAACATGTGCAACAAGGTCAAAATCATAGGCCGCCCAATGGTAGTGTAAATGGCAGGCAGCAGCAAAATCAAGTAGGATCAAATCAATCTGCCGCGCCCATGGATTTTACATGCCAGCAAGATGGTAGGATAAGCATACATATTCATCAAAACAATTGAAACAATGGATGGCTTTTGACTGGTCAAGCTGTGTCATCTTGACACTCGTTTCAGGCTAATCAACACAGACCACCTTTAGCTTCCACCAGTAACAATGAATGGCTTATCGTAACTCACGTAATCGAGCTTCAGCTATTCATGATGGACCAGTAAATAACAATGGGTGGCTATCCAATATAGACAAGCTCAATCTAGGAGTAACATGCATGTTCGTAATAATATGGCTCATGATACACAGACTGTAGCTTCCACTGCTGTTGCGGCAGCTGTCAATAGTAGCCCATGGTTGTCACATGTTAGTATTGCTGTAATTTCGCATGGTGTTCACTTTACCTCACCTCCACATGACATTCGCAGACCCCCATCCCCTATCATGGACTTGCAACAAAGTCGTATATCACCCCAGTTAACAGAACCAAACTGGCATTCTAGTACATATGTATTAGGGGGCACAACTCCAAATATAGAATCAGATTATGCTATGTCACGTAGACAGGAGATGGATTATGCCATCGCAGAGTCAATAGAGGCTAGTAAAACGCCTCTGGAGGACCCATCAGTATTTCAGGGTGATTTGCTCAAATACAAGAGCTGGGCCAAGTCATTTGATGCTTTTATATCTAAACGAAAATGGCCAACAGCCAGTTCTAAGCTTTTCTACCTGGAAAAGTATACTGATGGCGATGCTAGAGGGCTAATCGAGCATTATCTAACCAGAAATTCTGAGCAAACGTATATCGAGGCATGGCAAGACCTCAATCAGACATAATGGCAATTCTTATCTTATTGCACAGGCATACAAGAAAAACTGTTTACCTGGCCAAATATCACAAACAGATATAATGTCGGTATCAAAAAGCTGGCAAATGTTCTCAAGCAGTGCCTAGCAATGAGCGAAGAAAACCCACTCTTTTGATTTTTGGAGGAGTGTGATCGTAATCAGGACAAAGTCAAGAATATTCCTGATTACATGGCATTACGGTGGAACAATATAGGAACAGAGTATCAACTATCTCATGATCAGGTGTTCCCACCGTTCCCTCGGTTTGTTGATTTTATAGTGTTTGAATCCCACTCAGCAAACAATCCAGTTACTTCCCAGAATGCTTTGAAGGGTGTGGGTAATGTGGATTCATCAGCTAAGAGTGATCAATCGAAACCTAAATCAAAATCTTACCAAAGCGCTGTCAGTCATGAGACAGATGCGGAACATGATTCGTCTAAGAAAAAATGCTGTCCTCAATGTTAATCTGATAATCACATGTATATGTCTAAGTGTGCAGATTTTAACTCACTCTCTGTGGAGCAACGTTTTTCTACAGTGAAGACTCTCAAGGCATGTAATCGCTGTTTGTCAGCAGATCACTACTTAGCTAAGTGTACCAGGGACTGGAAATGTGGAGTTTGTAAATGCTCGTCACATCATACTCTGTTGCACAGAGCTAAGGGTGGTCCAAGTGGAGAGACAACTCCGCCTAAAGCAGTGTCTCAGCTTCTCAATAGCACTTGTGCTGATACCATTACTGATGCTCAATCTCGACTTTTTTGTAAAACTGTACCAGTGTGGATATCCACTAGTCGTAATCCACACAAGGAGTATTTGACATATGCTCTGCTGGACGATCAATCCAACAAAACATATGTCACTAGTAAAATGCTAAATAAAATTGGCGTTGAGAAAGAAAAATCAAAGCCGAAAATCTCAACAATGACGTCAGTTGATGAGAAAGTGCTTTGTGATAGTACTCCTTGAGGAATAGGGGTTTTCACAGTAGTGACCGTATACAGCTACCCAGGACATATGCTAGAAGTACAATACCATGTGCTAAATTGTTTGTAGTGCCTCAAGGGCTATATATCATTATTAACAAAAATTTACATTGATTTAGGATAAGTCTACAGATGCTCAATCTATGGGCAACTTCCCATTTAGTATCATTCAGTCAGCGAGCAAGCCTATAGCTTCTACTCTACATACAGTACATACACTAAGGACACCGGAGACAGCCTGTGATCGCCTTTCTCTGGCACTAGCTAACAATATAAATCAGGTGAGGCGATTCATCATTCTTTAAATAGAATGGAGGTTGCGGTACAGACATAAGTTTGAACTGTAACATCGTCCGCCGTATTGTCCATTATCATTGTAGTCTCTCGGGCTATATATATTATACATTGAATTCCATTTCAGTATTTATATCAGAATAGTACAATTCAATGATATCATATTATTAGATAAGATATTTACATTTTTTGTAGGATAAGTCTGGGATTTCTGAGCCAAGTACATCAGCTGTGGCGGTTTTACCAAAGTACAAAATCCCACTTCAGAATGAAGACTTTGATCATGAGGTAGGCCAAGGCAATGGAATCTATAAAAAAAATAGCCAATAGCTCATCCAAATGTGATTGTTACGGATTAATATAATATGATTTACACAACCATACAAATAATAGCTTTGATCGCAAATAGATATTTGAATAACAATTTCGAATAACAAACACCGCCACCATGCATCCCATTTCTTTGTTTCTACAGGAAACATGTTCTAGTACTAGAGACTTTCTGGTTGGCGATTCTGTGAGTGAGGATAGCTCCCCAAAGGGACCAGTTCTACCAGAAAGGGACCAGCTCTTCCAGGTAGGGACAAAGCGTGTCTAGTTAAAGACTTAGTTTGAGGTTGCTTTTATGTAGCACAACTTATTCTCCATATTTTATTCTATCATGTGAGCGAATTCCTGCTTTAGAATCCAAATATTGAGGAAGTTATGGCCTCTCAAACTTCCAAGGTGACGGCAGTCTATCGACAGTAAGAATAAGCGGGCAATCCCAGTGTTACGTCACAACCGTCACACAGATAAGATGATGATCAAAATTCAAACCCATACACTTTTATTATCTGATGTTAAATACTCAGACCGGCCATCCTTGTAATTTACAGATTCCAATTGGTGATAGGAAGGAGCATGCATATGCATTGCGAGTGACCCCAGAAGATCACTTCAGATTCCTAAAACGCCAGCTCTCACAGAAGTCAATAGCAGGTTATCAAACAGGGAGGAAGCATAAAATACTAAAAAAAAAAAAATGCTTATGAAGGACAGGCTGGAAAAGAGCGACAAGATGTCGGATGAGCTCAGACAACAAATGAGCAAATTTCAGGGTAACCCCAACTAGAATTACAAATATTAAAATGGTACTTTGCTGGATATCGAGGCGTCCTACATGTTAAATGTGAAATTTTAAGGTTGATGAGGGAGAAAAAAACTGAAATATTATCTTCTTTGCTTCATCTATTTGAGTAGCTCTGTGTTGCTCTATACTCATTAGTGGGAAGTTTAAAAGCTTGACCATTTATAAGATCAATCTAGATTTCATGGTTTAGGCAGCAATCTACAATGCCGCTATTTTCAATTTTTATAGACAGGCCAATGGAGCTGTTTAAAGATAGTAAAAGCTACAGCGACGGACAAAAGAGATTTGCCCTGACATTACATCTATACGGGCCAAAGTTATACGAATTCTTGAGGACTGTTTTCAAAAATGAGCTACCAGCTCCACGGACACTAACTATGTATGTTAAAACTATAGTCAATTGATCCTTTTCCAGCATTGAAATTGAGAAGATAAAGCAACATTTTACAATACTGTTATGTTGATTTGAGTTAATCCGGTTTACCATAATATACAATATTTATATGTTCATGGTAGAGGACTGGCGCTAATATACTTGTAGCAGTAAGTACCCTAAAACACTATATAGCAAAACAACCATGTTTAGTAAATGACTGAATTTGAATTTAAGGTGGATGCAAGGTGTAGACGACCATCCCGGGATTCGCACACATGTGATCAACTTGCTAGGAGATTATGTACAAAAAGATCCCTATAACTACAAGGACTGTGTGTTGATGTTTGATGAAATGTCGATCAAACAAGCCGTTAACTGGATACCATCCGAGCAGAAACATGTTGGCTATGTGGACTTGGGCGGCGTACTGGAGCAAGATCGGACTAAAATAGCCAAGAACGCCCTGGTTGTCATGGCTGTTGGCCTCAGAAAGAAATGGAAAGCTCCTGTGGCCTTTTATTTCACAGCAGGCATTACAGGTAGGAATGAATAAGCAACATATTGAAAAGTTGGCTATAGATACACGGTATCCAATTTTGCAGTTATAACCGGAGACCTAGGAAGTTCAAATTAAAATGACAGTGCGCTGCCATTTAGTAATGTTGCCATAATATCCCTTTTATATTTTAAAGGAGAAACACAGGGGATGCTTACTATGCATTCGATAGAGAGCCTATAAGTTAAAGGAATACGAGTGCGAGTGCTAGTGGCCGATGGACACAGGACAAATGTTGCGACACTGAAACAGCTTGGCTGTGATTTTGATAAAGGACAGTATTCATTCATTCACAACGACAAGCCTATACACTGCCTGCTAGACATTGTGCACATGATGAAGGTTCTTAGAAATCTGCTAGGAGAGTGGGAAGAAGTGATGGGGCCGCATGGAAAAGCCAGATGGTGTGGCGTGAAAAACCTGGTCAAACTACAGGTAAAGACTACAACAAAATTGGTGAAAAACATTCAATAAATCTAGTCTGCTATCACCGCTGTGATTTTCAAATTTAGTATAGACCAAGATATCTCCACATAACAAGGCCTTAGTCACACTGGTTCGAAAGAAGAACATAATTTTGAATGATTCTTTTAAAATTTCTTGACATTCACCTCATTCTAATTATTTTTTTACAAATAGGAAAAAGGTAGATTACATCTCGGAAACAAGTTAACCAAGCAACATATAGACTTCAGGGGAAACATTACGAAGGTCCGGCTGGCTGTCCAAGTGTTCAGCCAAAGTACAGCAGATGCCCTGTCAACATTGCAAACAATGTCAGACGCATATCCCGAATTTAAAGATGTATCTGGTACAGTCAAATTTCTGAAGGTGTGTATTGTCTCAGTTTTTCTTTATACCCGATTCACTTTATTTAACCGTATGGAAATTAGCTCGGCAGAATCCTTTTTATATAGGCAGAGAGAAAATGTCTGAATTGCTGACTTGGGACCATGGCTCATTTTCTATAAATTCACTTGCAGAAGTTTGACAAAATCTTTGATATACTAAACACACGATCCCCACATGGCAAGTTCTCAAAGGAGCCGATTAAGATCATGAACTGGAGACAAACCGAGGATTACCTGAGCTACATGGAAGATTACATCAAGCAGCTGAGGAGAAATGATGGCTCTCTTCTCCTCACTACCAAAAGGTAAGAGTCCTTCAGTGTGTAAACCCTGTAAGGTATAATAAAGAGTGCATGTTATGAACTAGGAGCACCTGCATAAGTAATATTGCGATAAAGTGTGTATGATACTGATACTACAAATTAGGCAGTAGAGAATAAGAAAATGGAGTAAAAGTTTTGTTATGTAGTTTTTTGGGTAATGAACTCTGTCTCGATAGAAGGATCATGTTGAGTACAAACGATGGAAATTTTAAATTGGAATGTTGTAGGAAAACATGCTTCCTGGGCTTTCTTTCCGGATAGCATGCCTGAAAAACTTGGCACCAGAGCTGCTGGCCGAGCAGAATTACATAATGACATATCGTCAATCCCAAGATCACCTGGAGCGTTTTTTTAACGCAGTGAGGAAAGCAGGTAGGAAACTTAAAATTAGGCATGCATACCATCTCATGGCTAAAAATTTGTTCTCAGAATATGATACTCCAAAGTGGTCAGATGAAGCTGAGCTGATCTGATGATGCTCCTAATAAAAAGGAACAAAACAAGAATTAACAAAGAATCAAGCTGACGTATTAAAATTCTTATTATTAGGTGTGTAATGGCCCACTGTTTTCCAAATTTAAGGTGGCTGGAACAACAATCCAAGTGCATTCAACTTCAGGAAAATTATGAGAAAGATGTCAGTGCATTGCACTGAATTACCAAGTAGCAATGGCAACTGCCTTATGTTTGATGACTGCGAGGAGGATATGCTCGAGATGCCAAGCTCCCTCTCGGCATTGGCGACAATAGCTAGGCCTGATGAACCTCAAGATAATATGTTGGAAAGATGGGAGCTTTCAGTAGTTGGACATATGTCAGGGTATGTTGACTTTTTTTAAATTAATACGATTTTTTGATATCAACAAGTTAGATATGCTCTCAGATAAACGCACTTTTGTCATATTTTGTACTTGGGTGATGCATTGTGATATGAATGAGTAAGTTGACAGTGTACCCTAATGTGTAGAGGCAAAAGTAAAGCGGCAGTGCTATAGACATACATATAGGGTAATTTCAATCAGCACTTGGTACTCTATTTCAGATATATAGTCAGAAAGGCAGAGGTCAAGTGTGAGGTATGCCAGCAGCTGCTCGAATGTACAGTTAATGAGATAGATGCGATTCAGGACACCAACACAACATGCTACCGACTACTCATCCAGAAAGACAAGGGATGTCTAGTGTACCCATCAAAATTTACAGTCAAACTTATAGCTGCTGCAGAGAGGGTCGCTAGAGTGTATAATGAGAAACTGACACAGGAGAGGCTGAATTTAGAGGTGCTAAAAGCAGTAGGTGGCCCACCAGATGCATTCGTACAGCATGCTAATGACACACAACACGGGGCAGGTAACCATTACTTTAGCTTGATACGAAAAGTTCTCACAAAATTTCATAATCTTAGGCAGTTCTACTCTGGCAAGCGAATCAATCAAGCCCACCATCCTACCAAGAACAGAGTTAAACGAAACAAGCTCACACTCGTGAGCGGTGAGTGAATATTGAACAGTTAGTCTATCAGATTAAGTACAAACTTACCTGCATATCATACCACTGAGTTGACCTAACATACTATAGTCTCTAACATCATAGCACTACAATTTATCATAGACCAACCTTCTCAGCGCCAGTCATCTTACAATATTTTGTAAAGATCGAAATGATAGTCTGATCTCAATCCCTACATAATATATTAACTTCGATAGATAATTATCATTTTTGCTGAGCGCAGTTACTCTACTATTTTGTTAAATTTATATTGTTACTGTTGATTTAGGAAGAAAACAATAATAGCAACTCACGTTACTATGTTGTTTGTTAAGTTTTTGTTGTTGTTTGTTTAAGTTTATTTTGTTGTTATATAGTTATTTTATATTGGACTTGGTTGATTTTGATTGAAATGTTTTGGCTTCATCTTCATGTTAGTTATTTATTATTGTCATTCATAATATTGATGAGACCATTTCAATCAAATTTAGTGGGACTAACTAACAGTCACAATTGGTTGCCCAGTGTTTCTTTTATATTTATGATTTATCATTTATGGATGGAAAAAAAAAGTTTTTGCAGAGCAATGTTAGTAAGTAGTAGAGTGAAATACTTACATTCAAATACATACCAAATTAGTTGTAGCAGCTGAAGTTTGAATATATATATCCATACTACTCTATCCATCTCTATGCCTTGTTGTTTGATTGTCTTGAAATTCACATACGTTCATTCAAATCAAGGATACTACTCAGTGACCGTGAGTTCAGCAGTGACTTTTGAGTGGTGTTGGCTGTTATTCATGTTGATTGTTGAGCTCTTCTGAGACAGAGAAAGGTGTATAATCCTCAAGCTTCCATTTTCACCAATGATGTCTGCTCTGAGTGCTTTAACAAAGGGTAATTTGGTTTCTTGTGACTGAAATGTGATCAGTAAGAGTACATCTTTTGAACCTGCAGACAGGAAACCAAGTCAAATGCATCTTGTTGTAACGGTTTTAGTCAGGTGACTGTCACGTGGTCATACAGTAAAGATGGCACCTTCTACTAGGGACAGCCAATCACATAGCATTTCACATAGCAAATCACATAGACATCTATAACCTTAAATTATTCGAGGGTTGAGGAGTTCATAAAATCAAGTAAGTATTCCTAAATTGAGTGATTACTGTTTATGAGGCTATGAGTGAGCTGCTGTTCCAGGATTGAGTTCAATGGACAATACGCTCTGTGTTCAATGGTTTGACACCACATATGCGTAACTTCAGTAGTACATCACTGCGTACTCCACTATATGAATGTATGGCAATCATTAACAGTCACCCTCTGACGGTTGTCAGCTCAGATTGTGAACCTTTATCACCGAATGATTTACTTCATAATATGAAGTCCTCTGTTATTTTACCTAAGCCTGGTAATTTTGATGATGGTGACGTCTATGCCAGAAAGAGATGGCGTGCAGTACAGCTGCTAGCCAACAAATTCTTGAATAGATGGCGTAAGGAATGTGTGCAAAATCTTCAGAAGAGACAGAAATGGGTAATATCCAGAAGAAATCTCGCAATCAATGACATCGTTATTCTCAGTGATGACTGTGCTCTGTTCATTAAAGTCAATTTGGGCAAATATTTGGCTAAGAGGTTGTCTTCTCTTATTGTTGAAATTCGGTGGCTCATTTCCAGTATAGAGTTATCAACCCATCTATCTATTTGTGTAAAACATTTCAGGTTCAAGCATGTGGATAGACTGCTTCACAGAGTAAAGGGATTCAGAGTAAATTTGTTAACAATAGTCAAGGAAAGAGTTTTTAACTCCTTGGTCAAAATACCTGCAAGCTTTGTGTCAAGGGGAAAGTTATGGGAAGTTTGATGCCAAAAACTCCTTTCATCTTTTTGTCACAATTATAGGGTTCTGGAGAATGAACTGAATTCAAAGTTTTCGATTACAGTAAAAAATAGAATATGCAGGCTCTCCCGTAAAAATTTCTCTATCTACAGCCATACTCCACAATTAAACTTGATGTTTTATGTTTAAATTACACCTAACTATCCTAGCTAAATTGATACGGTGGGTATAGCTATATAGGGAAGGCAGTATTGTGGCAGTTTTTACAATAGGATTAACTATTACTATCCTTGAATTTTGCTGCCACAATGTACCCTTGGTCTGTATCCGCGGTCCATCGTCTACTGGGCTTTGGTTGGCACTCAGGTGTGCTCCGACCTGCCTGCAAACAGAGAGCAACCTGGCACAGATATTGTGGCCTGGTCACTAAGGCAACGAGTTTCGCTGCCTATGCTCCGGGATGCGGCTTGTGACAAGACATCTGATTTAAATCAACCTCCAATTTTAATCAGTCTTGAGACACAAAGGTTATCCTCAGGTTTTGATATTCTAATATTACATTGCCTTTAAATCCTTTAGAAAAGATAAACAAGGCACAACAGTAAAAAATTCTTTCCCTGTAATGAAACACAGAGACTGCAATACAACTGGTTGTTTACAAATAAGATTTTCTTGAGGGATTAGAAAATTCACTCTGTTAAAACAATGTCTGTAATTGCTCTAACTGATATCTCCATCCAGCTTAGGTCTCAATTGTACTTATATCGTTTCAATGCACTGCGTGAAGAATTGCTTCCAGTTTTGTTTGGAGGCCATCTCAGATTTGTTGTTTCTTGAGGCAGCCCACCTGTTTGGCTAACCGAATCCTCAAAAGTAACAACATTATAACTTGTTACAGTATTGATGCAGTCCCAAAAAAAATGTACAAATTCAACCGTAACATGAATGCTGTCAATGGTTATTTCAGGACTGCAATTCCTAAATGGTGATAAATACACCAAGGTCGACCATAAAGATAGCAGCTCACTGAAAATGCAGCAGAATATTTCACATAGAATATCATGTGTGTTATTAAGGGTGAGCCCTCAAGACACACAGTTATCATAATCCTATACACATCCAGCATAGTTACATTAGTGTTTTTCAATAACAAAAATATTGGGATGACATTCAAGTAAAATTTAAGCTCAAACATTTGGGTGTATTTTGAAAATGCTATCATTGAACAGTATCCACTGAAAAAGCCAAATCCAAACCATGTTTCGGAATATTAATAATATTAATTATTTTGAGGTCTATAGTCATTCTGAGAGAGTTTGATGGGTGACTGATGGGTCACCACAATCTATACTGAAAACTTATATCAACCAACAGAAATATTCTTTTGTTTAAGTTCAGTATAGCATCTCCATTGTCATTTATAAATTGCTCCGCTCCTTTGATAAAAGGCAATTAGAATTTGTTTGAAACTGTACACAATGGCATAGGAACTACAAATATATAGGTTCTTTGCACTGCCTTGCGCAACATTGCCACTGCACTGATGGATGAAATAAACACCGTAATGAAAAAGTAAATCGCAATTTTAAATATGTTAAAAAAATATTTCAAACATGCCCTCAAAAGCTCGTTCAGATAATGTGATGAACTGATGCTCAAAAAGAAACCAGATCTCTTTGAGTTACCATGTCGAAATGTAATTCTGCCAAAACAGAAAAACACGGACTTGGAGATTTTTTGTCAGATTTGGAGTTTTTTGCAGAAAAAGATAAATGAATAGTTAGCTGATTGACTAACGATCCAGGTGACCAAATGTGGTTATTCTGAATTAAAAACTGTTGGATGGAGATAGATTTTGGAAAAGTAAGGATGAGATACCTACAACTGAGCATTTTTGACTTTAAATAACTGAGTGGTCGACGTCTTTGGAAACTAGGAAGAATAACCAAAGTTTTACCTAGTGTAGATAATCTAGTCAGATCTGTCAAAGCTCAGCATTATGATGAATCAGTAACAATCACTCAACATTCACTCGCCCAGTTAACAAACTGGTGTGCCAAGTCGAATCTGAAGCTCTGTAATAGAGATACAATCTAAATACTAGACTTTTATCAGGACTCATGGAGGAGCAACTCCAAATTGTTGCTTTTTCACGCCACCTCATGGTGTTCATTTTTCACTCGTTAAGCTTTGCTCTGCACTAAATCATTATTGTGTTGCATTTCATTCACTATCATTTCATACAGCGATAAGCACTTCTCATTTGTATTTATTCTGGATAGTGCCAGTTGCTGCCTCAATAACTTGCTGTTTGTTAATTAATTTGCTCGATCAAACCTCTCACATTCAGTTTCTGTATTTATGATCGGTGTCGCTATATGTTTGGAATGGAATGAGAAATATCCTAAGCTGGTCATGGTTGATGGGGTAAATCACAAGGTGATTTGGCCGGGAGTGTGGCTGCTTCACAGCGGTTTAGATACTTTGCCATTCACTGGGAGTTGTGCCTAATTGGCCATAGCTGCATAGCTTTGTGCGGTACCAGGGTATTGTGTTTTGTGTCCACGTATCTGCACTGATGGATTAATTTGGCGAGCAAATTCCTCAAGCCTTTAGTTGCCCTGTGAGGCTTGGTGTTTGAGGTTTTCCTCACAGGCTCAGTAAAGTTGAGTTGCGTATAAACTTTAACTATATTTATCTATTTTTCTGGGCAAAGGTGATATTTGGGGATTTACTAAAGGAGCAAAATGGTATGTTATAAATTAAATTCTGTTTTCTGTAGGTTAAAATAATTTGACTTCAAGTTCACTTGACCTAATATCTCTTTTAGTTCTCGGTACATTCAAAATTAATTGATAAGGTTTAGATTTGTGTTTATTTGTTCTTTGAGTATGTTGTTCCTTATAGTTTGCGTTAAGTTGAATAGTTAATTATTGACGGCATTTTTATTGAACGAGGCACATTTTTATGCACCACATTAATTGCACCATTTTCTATTCGAGTTTAACGGAACCTTCGAGATTAGAATAAAACCTGTGATCCTTTGATATTATCAGTAATCTCTCAAATATCGTGTAAATAAATGAAGAAGCCTTGTAGTCCAGAACAGCAAGTAAGCACATGAGGTTAGATTTAGGCAGATATTATATTCTATTGTTTGCTTTTGCTCATTTGTTGTCCTTCTATTGAAATCTTATTGAACCTTGAAGTTAGTAGTTGTGTGAACTGAGAGCTAATAATAGTCCACCTAAATTAAGTGGTCTGAATCAAGCGTATGAAGGATTGGCCTATGAATTTGATTAATAAGGATGTAATGTGCAGTCATGTTGGGGATTTTTTTTTCGAACAATGTGCTCTTAAGCAAAAAATGGCAAGAGTCAGACATGTTTAAAAGTCATTTTGTGCCGAGTTGCGATCTTTGAGGTTCAGGTTTGACTCTCGTAGTCAGCAGCTGTTACTGATCGATCGCCACTGTGTGTTTGTTAACTCAACACGCATGAGATAATTAGCCCTCTGACTCTTTGTTATACGAGAAGTAAGGTTCCTGGTGGGTACAAGTATTGGGTGCGGCATCATTACGCAAGAGGGATAATTCTCGCGCCTCAAAGTTGACAACTACTGCCTGACATGTGGAGTTATCTAAGTCTGACAAAAAAAAGGAAATCGCTGAACGTGAAACATTTTATGGAGATGATCCTTTGAATCTAGCTGTACTTTAACAGCTATCTGGTGTTAAATGATTGGTTTTTATGTTAATGAGTTCGATCAGAGCTACAAAACTGCTATTTGCACCCAATGATGATCAACCCAACAGTGATCTAACATTAAAGTCATAATATTTCAATTCTCCCAACTTAGCTAACACATTGATGATTGAGTAGGCGGGTGATATAATCCATAGCACTTTGTTAGTTTGAGTGTTAATTTGTACAAAGCTTTAATATAATGCATGTATAACAGTAGCCTGTATTGCCAAAGCATGTCGAGACAGCCTAGTTTAGCAGCTGCCATTCAAGTTATGATTACATGGTCTGATGTAAAACATTATTGTGTGAATTCCGCAGTTAAAATCCTGGCCTCCTCAAAATATTGATCATTATTATTGAAGTTGTCCAACCTCATGACAGGGGGACACAAATTCAATTTGCACCTAAAACCTTCTTCATTGACAATGAGTGACTTATTCATACTATACCACTGGTGGGAAAATAGGGCATGGATATTGGAGCTTAAAAACTATCAATAAAATGTGTATTGGGTCATTTTCACGGAACTGAACTTCACAATATGCATATGACACCAAAGCTGTGGAAATCTGCTGTAATAAAAACCGCTACCAAAAGTCACCGCACCTACACAACTCAACGACTACCGCCCGATGCCATAACCAGCTATGTCAAATGCTAAAGAGACAACTTAAAATATACTTTACTAAACACACAACCATGGACCGCCATCACTTTGCCTACCGCCAGAAAAGATCGCTATGCTATCTATGCAAGATGTATTATTTCTGGACTTTTCTCCAGCTTTGAACAATAGTAGAGTATCTAATGCCCCTGCTACAACACCTCGACACCAGATGAATAGGATGGGTATCAAGCTTCTTGAGAACCCATCCGGCAAATGATGGTCAACAATCAACTATAATGCACCAATATTGACACATACAGGAACTCCCCAGGGCAATGAACTCTCGCCACTATGATTCTCTATCTATACAAACGGGATTACTAGACTGTCGAATATCACAATACTCAAAAATGCAGATGACACTTGTGTAATTGGATTAGCTGGTAATGATTTAGATGTAATTATTTTTCAGAAATTGATGGAATCTCCAATTACTAATGCACTGATCTAGATTTACTACTTAATACTTCTAAGACAAAGTGCTATGTTCAACTTGCAATGTACCTTGCAATGTACTTGCAATGAACCTGTTATACAAAATATCAATATCATGCTACTAGTTCTAACTTGTTTGAAATGCTAATCTTCAGAATTTTCCACCTTTTCGCATCAAGCCGAGCCAATTATTACTTAGTTTGCCTATCATACTTGAATCATCACGATCCTTTCTGATTTGGCTTGACTGAGATTGTTTTACCATGTACTGACTAATCCTACCAGCCAGCATCACTTTTGCACCCAAACTGGGAACCCTAAAGCTATCACACAGATTTTGTAGGTGACCTACCTCTTGTTTCATAAGGTCATCGATGAAACACGGCCAATTCGTCATAGGTGCGGACCAATCCAAGGGCCTCTGGGGTGTGGCAATGAATATGTGTAGAACACACAACACTCCAAATCAGGCAATGTAGATAGCCTGAAAATAAATGCCGGCCAGTAAGGAAAGAATGCACAACAATTACCACAAACAGCAGGGGGTACAGAATACTGTCAAATGCAGGCATGGACTGATAACACCGTGTGAGCGGAATATCGCCAATGATGATTAACTTAAACTTTACTGATATCATAGTATACTTGCCTCTATCAGCATATCAGAGCCACAGCATTTATTTAGCGGACATCAGAGTATGCGCTGCACAGCTGGGAGTCGGAGCGGAGGCCAGCGGACGATAGTCTGCGGAGAAGATAGTATAGAGGCAGTTCTAAGAGCGTATAGAGGGAGAGATACAGGCAGACATATACTGTATGATGTTACTGCATGCAACGACAGTGAGTCGATGGGAGCTGCTGGTAGTGTGAGATAATTTATTTTCCAACGAGTCTATGATTACACGATTGGTGCTGGTAGTTTATCCATCAGTGATGAAATGAGTTTCACTTTAATTGTGGGTGTGGCCGAGGTAGACGGGACGACCACTATTTTTGAGTGCGGGAGGAATTTAAGGTCATTGTTAAACTGATATATTTATCATTGATCGTTGGTTTGGCTGATGTTGGGATTTGCCGTAGCAGAGTAGGTTGTGAGCAAACTATATTGAAGGCTGTTACATCTATTTTGTTTGGTTAAACTGAAATAAAATGAAAAAAATTTTAAGTTTCACGCTCAAGTACAGAATTAATGATACAAACAAGCTTTCGTAATTCCTCATGAATAAATGTGATAGTGCAAAATATTTTCGTATCCGAACATGGTAATGATGAATACAAAGCTCACCTCTGCGTTCCATTCTGATTCTGTGGATTAAATAGTACAACAGTTTGTTGTCCGAGGTTGATAAATAACCTTACATTAATTGTTTAGTGGACAACCCAGAGTCAAAATCTGCACTGCCAGTCTGCATTTTCACAGAGCACTAGACCCTCTTCCGTGAATAGCCAACTCATTATGCACTAGTTACCACTGAGCGACCTCACAAACACAGAACAGCACAATTACCAGCTACAGGTACAGTATATCCATCCTGTTTTTGTTTGTGATAGCTAATAAATCAAACAATATAACACATACCTGATCCAATGTATCTCTCCCCTGTTAGTTTGAAAGATCTCAAGAATTAACGGGATACTTCATTACCTTAAACGGACACAAACCAAACTTGAATGCCAAATATTGACACTGGGACTGGAGATTTAAGATGGTCATTTGTTACATCGAAGTCTGTATGGGAAAGTTTTGATTTGGCTGCCATCTTTGTTCTCTTCGTCTGTGCTAATTTTATATATCCGCTAATGTGCCGTACTTTTGATGCATTCAACCTATAACAGGATGGATATTAGAAGTAGGCAATAAACAAACATCATACTTCAAACTTCAAACACCGTCAAACTTCAAACACCTTCAAACGTCAAATACCAACTTTGATTTCAAAGAGCAGGTATGGTATGCGTGTTATAGTTCGGAAACAATCTATGCAGTCATTGTAATGACAATTGTAGTTTTATTTAGAGTTCAATGTTGTGAGGCATTGAAACCAGAGCTCCATTGAGGCCAAAATAGATATCTGAAATATGTGTTTTGACTGTTTTTGCAGTCAGTAGGCTTTAGACCAGTTGGAAACCAGCAGCCTCTTCGGTGGTGCAGCCTAGTAGGCAATCTTTTGAGGCCTTTTTAATGCCCTCATGTCTTTAAAACTTAATATACATACTATGTCCAGGTATTGATGCTGTAAATACGTAAACAAATTTGGCTTTCCAAAATAGCGTATGTTCTGTATCATACTTATACTTTTTTACATATTTATCTTAGCTTGTGTTGACAGTAAAACGGTCAGTTATGCTTCGGCTATCGGCGAAAAAACATACAAAGTCTCAATCTTGCCTTATGTAATATGTACATTTTAGAGCCCTGTGCTTCACTTCTTGGCCACATCATTAAATCCATATATTGATACCTAAAATCGAAAATACTGAAAAGGAGAAATCGAAAACAGGAAAATCGGTTCCAAAATCAGAATCGAGGCATCACCATACAAATAAAAAATAATGTCAGCACTAAACTGTATGTATCAATAGCAATCAATCTATCAATCTAGTAGTTCACTCATTTGGTGGTATACACAAGCAATTCCTGTCACTTTCAATCTGATCAGCAGAGGGATGTGTGTAGATATACTTCTTGGTAATTATTACTTCAGATTACTTAAATCAGTATATGTTGGTAATGAGCAAGACATCTGGCTAATAAGTGTAATGCCATGTCTCCGTCTCCAACAGCTTAGTCAGTCTTACAATCTGATTTCACATGAAAATCTTTTGAAAATTTTCTCAAGTTGTCAAGTGTGTTTAATCAGAATAAGTGCTTCGCAGACACCTATTATAACTAAAAAAGAATTGTAGTGTATAATAAATTTAATGTTATTCACTGTTATCACACTACAGAATTATAGGATTTTGTTGCAGCAAATTCAGACAATAACAACGGTATATAGGCAATCTCTTCATATCAATCAATAAAAGACTGTACCAGTTGCAATGGATAATAATAGGGTTTATTGAATGTAATCAGATGTATTGTCACCACTTTCTTACAAGAAAGGCAGTGGAAAGAAAATATTGGCTAACAATATTGTTGTTTGGTGGATAAAATATTTATTTGTAACAATCGCTTCAAACAGTTATTCCTGTTACAAAAAGCGGTAAGTTATCTAATTTAAACGTAAATATAAAAATAAAATAAAACAATATATAATAAATGTGTAATATATTACTTCATCGAAAGCATTTTCAACATCCAAAACCTTTTTGGTCAGTTCTATGATGTCAAACTCAAATGATGCACTAATATTTTAAATGATAAGACAAACTTCAGTACAGATATTTATTAGTAGATGGCTAGTTGTATCAAAGCCTGTACATAAATATAAGACAGTAACCCCTTCCATTGATTTTCGTATCAAGTAGATGAGCCAAATTTAAGGTTGTGGGTCAATATTTAGGTGGGGCCTCTGCATAAACATGACCATCATCAGTTGCATCTTGACCGGCTGGAAGCTGTAGCGCCTCATACTGATTCTGATTATCTTGACTGGTTGGTTTGAAGTTTTCATACATCTTGTCTTCCCTTTGTTCCCCTTTGATATCAGCAACTTCAGCATACTCTGTGTTGGAGAGAGCACTGAATCTCAATTCTATATCCTCATAAGTTGGAGGAGGAGATCTATCATCAGGACCTCCCATTGTTGGTACACTGGATGCCTGCCCATCTGTGGTCTGTGGAGATTCTGACCTTTTTCTTAGGTAGATTACAAGCACTAGTATCCCAACAATCACCAATACTGAGACAAACACTCCAACTAGGATTTGAACTGTGGAGCAATCAACAAATAATTCATCAAGATGTATCAATATTGAAAGTAATTTTGCTGAAAAGTGAATGAGCACACGTTTTGGAAAGGAAAGATGAAATTATGTTAACAGTGGGAAAGATACAATCTTCCAATCTACTTCTATTATATTGACCCACAAGGTATGCATGTACCAGATTCATTATTAATATATTTAACAATGATAACTGTCCGAATCTCAATCAAATTCATTATAGTTTTCCACAATTTCGATGTTATAATGACATGTGATAGCAGTTTAAATCCTATTCTCCTAGTATCATGTCCATCCTGCACAATCAATCAAGTCTTCATATTTGAACTATTAACAAACTAGGAAGTAAACACATACCTAAACTTTGCTCTTTGCAAACAAGAGTATTTTCAGACCAGATCAGTCCTGAGGGTGTTTCACTGCAGGTAGATACCCCTTCTCCCGAGACAATATTGGTATCACATTGGTAGAATGCCTGAGCACCAAGTTTGTAGACTTCTGATGAGCCAAGAAGATGGGCGTTTTTAATTTCAGGTGGTGGACCACACCTCTGAAGAGTCACTGCGAAGAAGTAATGATAATGATGAATATCATAAAAATATTGAGACTTTCAGATGATTAGCCATCAAATAATACAATCTTTTATGATGTGATATGACACCACATAACATAAAGTACTAAACATGTAGCTTCAATATCATATGTAATGTAATTAAAGAACAATCTCAAAATATGGACTACCATTTATAATAATTGAGTATACTATACTATTAAATGTTGTTTGCATTGATGCACTGTACAATAGGCTTGCATTTAATCCAGATGAGAGAGGTACTAACTATCAATCTTCAAGATTATTTTCAGCTGAACTGTGTCTTAAAAAAATTGTTGGCCGTTATTTGCTCAGTGGAAGAAAAGGTGTCCCGTAACCTCATATCACTTACGTTGGAATGATTTTGAATCTGTGAATTGTATGAACTCTCTGCCTCCCTGAAAAAGAGAGTCATCAAAGAACGCTCTTCTGGGTGAAGAGATAGGTTTGACAATGGTAAACTGGGCAGGTATGATTAAACGGATTTAGCGTTCTCTATATCAATATATAGCAATGTTTTTGATTACAGAAGTGATATATGTCTTCTATGCACCTATTAAATTCAGATTTTCAACGTAGATGTAACTTATTTTGTGAGTAGCTTTAAAGGATTCCACATTTCGCTCACCCCGATAGTGCCTCGATATCCAATGTGAACAGTATAGAATTGATTTTTCTGTAGCGGCTGGTTGTAGTAGCCCAAGTTTTGTTCTTGACTTCCGATTGTAAGCAACCGACCGCGGCTGGTAATCTGTTCTGCCTTGAATGTGGCTGTAATGTAGCATGCCTGGTTTGTTGCAGAAGCCACAGTTGAGTTATAAAGCTTATTAACATTGCATTCAACAGGTAAGGCTCTCTTCTTTATACGATGTGATGCTTCATTCTGGCTTATCACAACCAAATATTGGCTGCAAAATATCAATAACCATCCTATTATTTCCTATTATATCATATCCTATCATATTACAGCCATTCTCCTAGTACTAAGATAGACTAGGAGTTAACATGGGGTATACGAAACTCAAAGAATTCTCATGTAAAAGCTGTGCGATTTTTCAACTGAGAAGTATCGTTGAAATTATTCTTGAACTCGAATTGAAGTACCAAACGTCACTCACCTTATAAAAACTTGAGCATTGATTGGCTGAACAGGAAATATCCTGATATCGACAGTACCAGCTGAGTCATCCATCGATAGAATCTTTGGCACTCCAGAAGAGTTCACTATCAATTAAGAGCAATGATTTATTGTAAATATTAAGTTATCCCCTGTAAGGTCATGCATGCTGGTTACAATGTTTCAACAGATGATTCCAACCAATATTGGAGTATGATCTTTGAATGGGTGCATTGGGGCATCAACACTGTTATCCAAAAGGTCTGAAAAGCAATTATTCTTAGGTTTGACATTACACAAAAGGTTTGAAAAGAGCCACATCCCATCATATCAAACCTTAAATATCTTTCTCAAACCTTATAGCTAGTGTTCTCAAACCTTTAACCTAGTCAAAGGTTTGAGAGCAATGTGAGCACTAGGTTTGAGAAATGGATATAGGGTTCGACAATGATACCAACGCTACAGTAATTAAAAAAATATCTTATCTTTATGACAAAGCCATATGCTCAATCCCATACAATAACCATTATTAACTAACAATAACAGCCTGAGCTCAGCACATTGTAAGTGACATGGATTACTGAAAATATTGCGTTTTATTTCTAAACTTCCGTCTGGTAGACTCTGTGCATATAAATCAAGATGTGCATGTGGTTATAAGAGTTTTATAAGACATGATATCAATTTTATCAATACTGTGATAGCTGGTTCCTGAGAGTAGATCTTGAGTAGCAAACTGCTTTTATCGTAGACTCTATTTTCTTAGTATCACCCTTTTATTTTTTACTATTTATTCACAGAGTGGCAATCTAGGTTTTATCTCCCCAATTTTTGTTATAAATTGTGTGACAAATAGATAATCAATCAATCAATCAATCATCTTTTCTAAAGACGCAGGGTGTGAATCATCATTGCTACAAACATCTCAAGATAAACTGGGTCAGTTGCTTGTTTGCCAGCCAAAGAAGAAGTGCAGCTTCAATACTTCGCCATTTTTCCTCAATTAAAAATGTTCACTCTCAGTTTAGGCGTATCTCTATTAAATCTACAACTCTCATAGGATTAATTACACTACTGGTAAAATGATGGAATCAGACAGTTCACCCAAGACATTGGCAAGTTGCCTTCTACCCTGTCATAATTCTCCAATGTGATATGCTTCTCATTTTTTTCTATGCATAGTTTTTATATCTTCCTTTGGTTTTGAATTGTGAGGATATTGATCCTTGCTGAGAGTTGAGGGCAGTTTGCTTGAATTATAAAGTGTATCATCGTGTTTAGCGTACATTGAACGATTGATTCGGTCGGAATATCTCAATTTGCTCATGACAGGAAAACATGGGTTATTTTTGTGATACCACACAATTTATTACCCTTATGATATAGGGTTGTGAACTGAGGTTAATTTTCCAGCTCTAAATTTAATCTGCTCTCATATGTTGGTTTTCCTGGTCAAACACCTCCAAATTGTGTGATACTTAATTTAGATCCGTGAAAGTCATGGTTTATGAGTATCTCCATACTGAAATCAACTTAATAGTCTTACTGTGCTGCTGATTTCACAGAATATAAATTTACTCGACTTCTCTGGCGTAGAATATCAGACCACACCGCTTCATTTTTTATCTCAATTTTTAATTCATTATTTTACTAGGAGTTTTCAAGCAGAAACCTAATACCAAAAAAATTAGCTTGTTGTATAATAGTTTTATGCGGATGGCTATAACTTATTTCACTTAACTCGGCGATTTAGGTTTGTTTGTTACTCTCATGCTGTGGAATGTCTCAGCAATTGTCTGGGGCTAAAAACTTTTGCTCATGACCCTGTATTGTCGGTGAAGAAGCTCAGTATTGATTGATTGTCTTAATTGTCTTGCTTCCTTTTTTGTTTTTTTTTCTGGGTTGTCTCATGCCGTGGAGTGTCTCAGTGACGGTATGAGTGACATGTTAGCAGCAAGTCCGTAAACCAGAATTTCACTCTTTCTTTTGCAGATTATTCTCTACTGGTGAGCTACATGTTGCCGCCTGTATATTTTCAAAGGCTATCGCAAACAAGATAAATGTTAATGAAGCGAACCAGGTAAGAATTTTTTGCTGCAGTAGTCATCGTGCTGGAATGAAAGATATCAATGAAAAACCTAAAAACAATATTAATCAATAAATTTCTTCTGCTATTATTTGTTTATGATCATGTCGCATGCATAAACCTTCGGGTAATTGAAAGCTATGTTACAGATTATGGCTATCAATTATGGCTATCAAAACCCTTAAAATATGCTTGATTGTCTGAATTCCTGCATGGAAATCATTATTATGCCACACCTCTTATTCATTCATAGTTGTTTTATTTTGTAGGGCAAGACTCTATCGCTGACCCTGGTGATAAAATCAAAAGATCTTTACATCAACAGAATCTGTGGCAGTCTCGCAACGACAGCACTGTTTGAGTGACACTTTATTTTAAATTCAAATTACTCAAATCAGAGACGCGATTACTATCACTTTTTGGAAATAAATAATGTCTTGTGACACAGTGCCAAGCCAATGAGTAAACTTAAACTTTCCTAGACACAATCTATATCTAAAAGATTGCTAATATTTTTCAGTTTTCATATTTTTACCCCTACAATGTTTTGAATCTCCAAGCTGTTAGAAGTGCATAACATAAATTGAAAATTTGTTTAATCGCCATAATGATGATGCTGTTTTAAAACTTTAAATTCCTGTAGATACATAATCTATAAGCTGTTGACATTTATAACAATAGAGTATTATGTTTATTTATTTATTTGCTGTCGCTACCAAACTTCTGCAAATGATTGCAATTTCATATTGTATTCGTAATTTAATTTAATTGTGTGATGCCATATTCCAATTGAGTGACAATACTTTTGTCTTTTTTGTCTTTAATTGTTGATATTACATAGTCTGTATCAGTGAGATTTTTGGCTTTTTATTTAACAACAGTAAGGATACAATTAATAAAACTGCTGTAACTCACAAGCAAAATTATTCACAATGTATCTTAGCTTGTTGATTAAGACCCCTTCCTCCCAAGCCTTCAGCTCAATCCATCCATCCCCCCACCCGTAGCTGCCAATGAAAAAATGTGCTATATATAGCCTCGGGCAATAAACTGGATTACCGCCCAACCCATGACACTGAATGACTGCTGAGAACTATAGCTATTATAAGGTCGAGCAATTGTGTTGGCATGGTGCCAATTATAAGTGTAAACAAACATTGCGGGATCTTACATCTAAACGTTTGACATGTCCGACCTTGCTGTATGCGAAGAAACAGAAGATTGGGCTTCCCCTAAAGAGGGACGCAAGGTGCCCTAAATCCTCATACTGAGAATGTGATACATCCTAGAAAACTAGAATGCATCCTAGAGGTGAGGCCATAGAAGACTTCCTAATCATGAGTGTGCAGCAAGCTGCAAAAACTGAAGTGGCACTTATCAGCCATTGGCAGTGACACTTTGATCTTAGGCAATAGGCAGAGAAGCGATCATGTCAGACCTTGCATGCAAAAGGTTTGCTATTTAGATTCATTCCTATTCAAACCCTAAGGTTTGAGAATATCAAACCTTTTTGATAACAGTGTCCATTATCTCAGGAGCTATAAATGTTGCTTTGTGTACCACCATTTTTGTATCATTAATTGGTACCAGGTATTGCTTCTGATGGTGGAGGAGAGCCGAAAAAGAGGGCCAGTTCTTGCAACCCATTCCAACCCAAAAACTTGAATTTAACTGGCAGGAGGTAACATCAATCAACTTAGTTTATGATTAGTTTAAATTCCTGCTATGCACAAATAGTTTATCATGCTATGTTATGATTGGTTAGATTAGGATTGGACACCAGATTTAGCATGGCAGACATCTTCATTTATAAAACAGACCTCTAGTGCTACCTTGAAATGCGTAGCTGTGTTAAAAGGTGCAAAAAAGTAATGGGTGCCTCTCGTGCTGATAACTGTGTTAGCAGATTTGGAAATTTGACTGATCATAATTATTCAACATTACCTTCAACAACTGTGTATCCTTCCCCAATAGCTAATGGGCTTGATCCTATGCTATTGACAGCTCCCACCGTACATTTAATGTGGGACGCTGAGTGAAAACCACAGACCTCTATCCTGTTGCTGCGATTATTGAGATCTGATGTATTCACAATGCGATTCAAACTCAGCACTTCATCAAAGTATCCGCAGTCATACTAAAAATAAATTTGGTTGGATTGATTTTTGAGCCTAAATTTTTGGTTATTTTGTGACACCACTTATTATGCGACATCTACATGTAAAATTAATATGTTTTTAAACTGCTTTTTCACTTTTATGTTTTCTCCTAATCACTGAAACAGGTACACACCAAATAGTTTTTTGAAGCCAATATTATCCATTTCACTTGCTTCATAAAACATAATACGTACTTCATAATGGGTGATAAAGCCGTTCCGATCAATGGGTGGCTCCAAATTCAAAATTGCGCAGGAGCTGTTCATCTCAAGTTGTAGTCTTGGTTCTGAGTAAGGAGCTGAGAAAAGAGGAGTAAATAGAGAGAAAGCTACCATTTTGTGGTTGAAGGTAGAAGAAGCAAATTGATTTGTTGTTTGTTGCAACCTTTATGTGAATAGCCTGCTAAAAGAAGTAGACTTCTCACATATAATATATGCTACAGAGATATTGTTAGGGTCTGTGAAGGTTAGACCGCTAGGTCATGCCTAATGTGCTATTATCTCAGTTCACACAGCTCAGTTCATTTTTTATTGTTGCAGTCTGAGGGAAATACTGCACATATCATTACTAATTTCAGTTTATACCCATCCGAAGATCAAACAGTGATTGACGATCTTGCACTACTACTTTAGCGCATTATGATTGTAGAAAAAGAAGAAATATTATTCTTAAATTTAGACAATCATGCAGAAGGCTTCCAGGCATTGACACTTTATCACAAAATATTTTGATATTGGCTGCAATAACAGTTACATGGAGAATGTGTGTAAACCCATAATTATACACATCTGTTAATGAAGATGTGTAGCTTACCTAACTCTCCGGTCTCATATTCAACAGTGGTATTTGTCTGCCAACCTTGATTATTTCTCACCATGATGAGTACTGAATATGTTGCCACTGCATCCAGATCAGTAATTTGGAATGTATTTTGCGTTTCCTTCTCTGTTCCAACAACCAGGAATGATATTCCGTTGTTTTTAACCTCCTCACATTTTGGATTAATAACCTGATATTTGAAAGACACAAAGTACATTTATTTAATGTGAAGACATTTGCAAACGATATCAGGATCTGTTTGCTTAATCAAATGCTATTAAATATTGCGATATGTTTAAGTCAAGTGGGTCTGATGACAGTCACGACTTAAAAAGTTAAAACTGAACCCGATATCAAAATGATTTGTGTTTTTTCACCCGAATTGGCAGGTTCAACGTAATCCTCCGCCTCTGTGTACCCGTCGTGTTATCTATGTCCTGACTTAGATAGCCTGCAAGATCTTCAGGCAACGCCGGGTCTGAAACAAAAGAAAATAATACGTAAAAAAACATTGATATATAAAAATAGCTCTTTGCTGGATTTGTAACCTCTAATGTCTCTTTCAACTCATATCCATTGTGTGGTCCAACGTTCGAGCACAAACTAGAGGCACTAGAGGGTGTTTGACTAGAACCCTAATTTCTGTGACACTAATCACCTGCTAGAAAAAAATAAGTTGAGGTCAATCATTAGAACCTGTAATTGACTACATTGCTGTTGATCACATTCTGGAGCAGACTTGGAACTGGCAGAGAAACTTCTTGAGTGGAAATATTTAGGGTATGGGTGTAATTTAAAGAACTGTTCTGGTAATGTGGTTGTGTGATAGCTTGTTACATGATTATATTTGTTCTTTGCAAGATCTACACTCTGGGTCAAGTTAAGGTTAGATTGAAGAAAGAACACCTCTTTACTAAAAATAACCGCTGCCTGATTTAGTCATTAAATTTACTACTCAATCTGAGTGCCTTCACAAAGTTCAAGTAGTGAGCTCTCTTTATTCTTTTCTCAACAAAAATAAAAAAGATTTATTCAAAATATCAGAACAGTCAAGATGTATACATAGTTGTTTTAGCTCACATGTGCAGAGGGTTGTTGTGTCCTGACTCGCCACATTGCTGTCTCCAATTTGATTTGTAGCTTTAATATGACAGTCTACTTCTTTGTGTGCATCATAAACACAATGGTCTACGGTGAAGCTTGTTCTGCTTATAGTTGTCCAAGTATCGTTTCCTGTGCATTTGAACTATGAGAAGTAAAAATAACTGAGTGAGATAGAATGAGGGAGACAATTCCTCAGAAACCCTGTCAAGAGCATCTTCGATGATTTTGATTTGGAACGGATTTGATATTGTCCATCGCTGGCTTCTGCTCTGATGGCCCAAACAATAAGCTGAGAGAGAAACTCATGAGCTCTATTTGCCAGTGAACTAGGTAGTATATTTGGTGAACTTTTATTGCAAGTTTTTATACAGGAACGGTCATTTCTCTTTGTCACACTGTCCTTGTTCCATGCATATTTAGACCCAAATCAAGTTTCACTTTTTCTATTGAGCATTTACCACAGTGTGTAAATTATATTTTCCTAGCTGTATGGCATTGCAAAACGGAGCTTGAATATTTTTGGAAATAAACTGTCTAGTGATTTTGCTGTTGCAATAAAATCAGCGATCATTGTAACATGATGGAATTGAATTTATTTTTTAAACAAATTCATCAGCTGAACAATTTTACTAACCTCAAAATGATTTGATGTACATTTTTGTTCTATCAATGGTCATGGCATTACCATATAAGATGGCGGTTATAAAAAATATACAATCACCCAGTACGGCATACTTTTTTACGAATGCACCGCAACCCCAAGGTACCACATGATAGTCTTCATTAACAGATTACAAACCTGGTAATGAGAAATATTTCCGTTTGGGTATTGTGGTCCTCCCCATGTCAATGTAACACACTCATATGTTTTTGAGACAACACTGAAAGCTGTGGGAATAGTCTGAGGCCCTGTGGAACAAATGTTTGACAGGAGTGGTATATATATGTCATGAGCTTTGCAGTTTAATAGTATGGGGATAGGTAATAGTTCAATAAAAGGAAGCAAACTATCAGGTGATCAATCAATCATATTTACTTTGCCGCTCAAATGTGAGCAAACGTGAATGGAACTGAGGGAGTTTACTCATTCTTCAATAGTGGAACATGTTTTAGAATAAGGCAATACAATATGTCAGCATCAACTCCTACCAACTAAAGGACAAAAGATAAAATTTTATTTCCCAAACATCAATTTTTCTGAATGTCCATCCATTCATGTTCATATTTAGCAAATACACATTTTCAATGTTTGTTCATTCGTTTAACACAAGCCTCTGGTCACTTACTCATAGCTCGGGTTGTTATGGTCGTTGTTTCAGCAATTGATTTGTTGCCACCATTATTAAATGCCTCAACAGCTGCAGTGACATTTGAAACACCATCAGCATATACATCCCAGTGATTTGGTACTCTAAATTTGTAACCAGCGTAATTTGAAGAAGAAACTCTGAATGTCCTTGTGGCTCGCAGGTTATTGCAGTTGTGCAATGTTGGATTCTGGGAAAATTACAACATGGAAATAGATTAGTTATTATTATATGATTTGACTAAGTAGCCATGTGTATGATTTTAGGGAAGAATTTTCATCTTCAGATCAAAGTTAATTGTAGATACCTGGTTCAGCAAGAATAGAGGTTTTGGGTATTAGCTGGTTGGTGCACTAAGCTCCAAAGTCTAACAGTCTCAACCTCATGACTACCTCTTTTAAGAACATACTCCTGTAAATCTAAACTTTTTTTGTTCACGAAATTAAAAAGGCTGCATATCACCTGCCAACTTATTCTGTATCTCAATCTGTCTCTTCCTTCATTGTGTGTTTCTTCCATATAAGTTATTTGCAAACTTTGTGGTTTGGTAGGATCTGAAAAATATAATAAATTATTATTAATAATACGCCTAAAATACAAAGTTTTTAGGCGTATTCATAGACAACAAACTAACTTTCAGTAATCATGTTGACTATAATTATTATATCTAAATGCTCTCAACGATTATACTTGATGAGACTGCTGAAATGCATGGTCATGGATAGTGATGGCTTTGGACCTTCTATATAGCTAACATGAAGTCTATAATCTCCTACGCCCGCCCTGCATGGTTTAATCTACTATCAGACACCGATAAGACACGACTCATGAGGATCCAGCGCTCTGCTACTCGGATTGCGCTGCCATTCTCTGACAACTACGAGCAGAGGTTGGACCATCTAGCACTGCCACCCATCACAACATTCCTGCACACCACTTGCAGTGAACATGTCACTAGAATAGCTGACGACGATAATCACTCGTATAAAATTAAATACAAACAGAACATCTGCTCGTAGAGCAAAAATAAAATAGACCATCCAAGTGTAGAAAAACCAAAATACAAAATACCTTTTTTGAATTTTATATGCGATTTTTTAACTAATGCAGCTCAGACTCCTTTTATTTTTATTTTTCGATGTATGTGCTGTACATTCGATGCTATCAACCTATCACAGGATGGATATTAGAATTTAGGCAATAAACAAACTTCAAACTTCAAACTTCGAACTTTTCAACCAAGCTAAAAATTGTCGGAGTGTATTTCTATTTTCTTAGATTTCATGATTTTTATTGATATAATTTCTGGTAAACACACACTACAATTCATATTTCAAATGCTTTTTGAGATAATGCATAATTTTTTTTTATTTTTATATTTTTAAAATATTAAATTTGCTGTCTGTCCTTCATTCTGCAATACTCACTGTCACATAATGTCCTTATTGACCCAACAGAGGCCTCATCACTCCACCCTTGATTATTTCGTGCTCTGACTCTACAGGAGACCTGACTGTAGGGACTGTAATCACATCTGGTTCCGTTGCGTAGAGTTCCGTCTCCAGTAAATCCTACCCAGTCACCATCACCAGTACACTTGTACTAAAATTTCAATTTGATGTATTAACCTGCAGACACACTAAATTATTATAGTATAATACAGTCGTGATAATATTTAGAATGAACCCATCAGATTGTCCTCCAGGAAAATGAACAAAAAAAATTTGCTTCAGTTGTAAGATGCCAGTTTGAAGGCAGATATAAATATGGGAATAATTTAATAAGACCTGATCGTAGCATTACCAAATAACTTATTGGCTATTTGGTTGTACCTGATAAAACTGTAGTTGTCCGTTTGCATACTGAGGATGGTTCCAGGTCATAGTGGCGCAGTTAGGAGTACTTGAGAAAATCTCCAACATCCTCGGTGCCTTTTGCGGCCCTAAATGACAAATTGACAAAATTCTGCTGTACTATAAGTCAAATATCTATCCACTTCCATCAAGACTCAAACATTATGGATAGAGGATGTATTTTTCAAGATATTACAAGTATTTTCACTTAGAGTATACCCTTTTACCAACAGAAAGGTTGCATATACAAGCATCTTATTGTTACTTTTTCTTAATTCATTAATTATTTTTTGAGAAGATGCATATTTACCTCATCTTATACAATAAAACTTCAAACATGGAATTAGATATTCAGCATGAACATGTCATGAAAATTGGTATGACCGATTGTATCTAGAATTAGGAATGAGGGACTTCTAGAATTATTACAGAATGTGAATAAAATACAAGGTCAAATAAAGATTGACAGTGTGTGTGCCCCTCTTACAGGGAAAATTATTTCTGGACAGTGACAAAGGGAGAATGAAACACTAATCAGAACATCCTACCTAACAGCCTATCATGAGCATTGATCTCACATTTAGATATGGTGTTAAATGCACTTACGTAACGAATGAGTGAATTTGTCAGCTGATGCCTCAGTAGAGATCAAGTTTTGGTTATTGGTAGCTGTTACTCCTACTGTAACCTGTACATTTCCCTCTGTGTAGATGATGTAATTGTTGTTATTAGTGTTATTCCATTTCCCGTTAGGATCCTTGAATGCGTACTTGTTACTTGATCTCAGGGATCGACAGTTGATCTCCTCTGGCTCCTATAGTAAATATTATAAAATGGATTCCTCCATTGGTAATATATCATTTTAATTTATTTTGCATGTTTTCAAAGAATTAACTTTAACCATAATATGTCAATAGTTTCTCAGACACTGCCAGTAACTGTTCAATCTCTGTGAAATATAGCAAGGCATGGTGATATAGGGGTTGTGCAATAAAGAAGATGATCTAGGCTTACTGTCCAGTTTACATTGTATTTACGTCTAACACGTCCAGAATCCATAGCTGTGCCCTGGTCGATGAAGATGATGTTTCTTGGAGATGATGGTACTGATGAAATATAAAGAGATACACAAATTAGAGCAGCATTCTAAAGAGACCAGGGTTGTTGATAATTCATGGAGATGTTTATTATCACGCTGACATCGCCCCTATATTTATCAGATGTCATTTGCAATGTTGGACCATATATTTTGTTAGTGAAATATTTATCATATTACTTCACAATTCAAGCTATGTGCTGATTTACCACCAACTCAACTAACAAAGGGCCACATATATTAATTAGATGCCTTCACTCTACCTGAACAGAGTGTTGTTGAAGTAGAGGTCGCTGTAGTACTGTCCCCCATATTGTTTATCGCCTTTAGTAAACAAGTCACTTCTGTGAACGGTGAAAATGTGCACACTTGTTCATTGTTGTTGACTGTCCTCCATCCATTAGAATTGCAGTTATGCTGTCAATTAAAATTCTTAGTTAAAATTTAAATTTTTAAGCTTCAGTTTCAGTTTATTTTATCATTGTACAATAAAAACGAATGTTAACAGTGTAAAGAATAAAAACGTCTACTAGGCAAAATTATCACTTGTTCAGACATAAAAAATGGGAAAAAAGATTTGGCACGTTTTTGTGTCCGGCATACAACAGGCCTAAAAATAGTGTTCCGATGAGAGGATATTCTACTGCATGTATTAAAGTGTACTCTACTAAAAAGTGGATGCTGTGGATCAGAGGCTATTTTGTTAAAGTGTCGTTCGCCAAGAGTAAATATAAAATCACATACAGAAGGTAGCTCTAAAATAGCTAATCTATCATCATAGCTAAGATCCGGCAAAATAAAACTTTCAGAGTTAAGATCGAATGACAATTCAAAGTATGTTACCATTTTTTATCATGCACTTACCCGGTAATAAACTTCAGTTGGGGGTGAATTGAGATATGTTGGAGGGTTCCAAGATAGCCGAACACAACTGGAAGAAGTTGATGTCAAAACAAAATTCTTAGGTTTTGTCTGTGGACCTGAAATTAAACATATTTTATTTAAATATTAGTGTCTGTTGAAATGTGAAGTTCACTTGAAAAATTGACTATTGCTAGGTACTGGACCTGGGAATGATGCAATTTTCCATACTGACTCTCGTGATCTGACTGAGCATTTAGATCACATTTAAACTAGGCTATCATTACCACAAAGAAGTTGTTGTAAGGCTAAGTATGCATCATGCGTGACTTTAATTTGCGCATGTGCAAGAACAATGAGTTTAGTTCGGGTTCTGTTTGCAATTTTGGTCTGGGGAAATGGGATGTTCCCTGCATAAACTACTAATCAAATTTTGCTAATAGTGACAGTAGTAGATAACTCTTTCTAACAAATCTGCACGCATTTGAGAGTGTGCCACCAGAGCAGGTAGCCAATCAGATGACTTCGAAATTCCGAGACTCAATTTTGCAGAGATCAGCTCATGCCCAGAGCTGAGTATGTGCAGAATGGCATTTTTCACTGTCAAGCTGCTAAAAACCATGTTACAGGACGCAATGAGCTAGGTATCCAGATCAGTCATAGAAAAAAAGATCCGCCACCTTTTGTGGCAGCTACTTTGTTACAATTCTTGCAATGCATAATTACGATGAGGAATACTATCAGATTTCCATAAAATTTGCACCACTTTTAAAGATATGTATTTAAGAATACACAGCTATAATGGATAGAAGTATTTCAATTTATAGTCCATCTAAATTCTCAATGGTTTGGTCTAGCTGTGGTGAGAAGACATTTTTACCTGTTTGCCACCTATCCTCACACCATTATGAATCATATTTATTAAGAAAAGATTCAACAATTATTCTGGTTATATTTTTGGGGTAGCATTAGGGATTATCTACCTAGCTTTGATATGTAGTGTTAGGTGTAAAATTGAGTGTACTGTACAATCCCAATCATTTTTTTTCAAAATCTTTATGTACACTCACTGAGTCTGTCTGTTATAAAAGTTATCTCCTCTTCAGCTGATACATAATCTTCATTATTGTAAACTCTGACATGAAGTGAAATTGTCTCATACCCATCTGTATGGAACTCGTATCTATTAGTTTGTAAGTTGTTCCATCCTGTAAGTTCATAGCCACGTATTCGGTATGGGTTGTTTCCTCTGATTCTTGCGCACTTGATGTTGATTGGATTCTGGAAGACAAAATGACTTGGTTGTTAAATGTTTCAAACTGTTTGTATATCCATGTTTGTAATGAAAATAGTTCAACTGTCTTGAATCAGAAGTCACAATTTTTATACAAGCGGATGGAATGTAACCATAAATGTGCGTCTGTCATGTGTATCTTGTGTCTATATTCTTACCTGCCAAGTGACTGTGTATTTCCAGCGAAGCCTTCCATTATGTGTCTCTGGTAACGCTGATCTACTAGGCTGAGAGTTCATGGTTACTTTATCAGGACCTGATACAATTACAAAAATAGCAATCAAATCATCACTTCGACAGCTGAGATAACACTGACCAGACAAGACCAGAGATCTCATAGTTTTCAGGTTTACTCCCATTTTTTTAAAAACTTATTCCGAGTTTAATAATGTGCTAATTTTCCTCAATGATTTATACGCATAACATATGAGTGACATTCTCAATACTTCCTTACTCACACAATCTGAACAATGAGACAAGCATGAAGATCTTCATGGTACAACTAGATTATCACCCAAGGAGTTCATGTGTGGTCGAGCTGACCATCTCATGATATGAATAACCACTGATAGTCATCTACACCATTTTGTGTAAATTCCAGCGACTATTCTTGGTGTAACATTGCTATTAACTGTGTATTTTTTTTTGTCTCAGGAAAACCACACACATTTTTTTTTTAGAGCAAGCAATTGTAATGAAAACATAGTGTATTTTTGATAAAAATCTTACTTTGACATCTCGTATATTGTGAGGCTGTGGCAATCAGACTGTTTTTGTTCTTGTTGGTGTTCCGAGCTCTGATCTCACAAGTCACATTCTGATAAGCTGAGTAACCACACCTTCTTTGGTTATTGGGGATATTCTGCCAGTTGGTCATGGATGTACATTTGTACTAGAAAAAACATAAGACGTGAGAAAAGCAATCGGCAAATTAAACGGACCAACGATGATTGACTTTATCAAGCGATACAAGTTCAACTCGGCAGACCCAAAATTCATAATACAGGTAACAAAACCTGAACAAGTAGATATAATAATACAAAAATGGGAAGCTGAAGCACTTGGAGGCTCAACAGCAAGACGACCCATTCAACCGAGCCAACATGTTGGCATCATCAAAGATGTTCCTATTTACATAATCAATGAAGACCTCCAACAAGAGGTCCAAACACTATTCAAAGACGCTACAGTGTACCGAATGAGGACCAAAGATGGCACTAACCCTCTACGAACTGTAAAAGTTATCTTCATTGATGAAACACAGCTAGGAAATGCACTGGCAAACGGCATAACCTTTAACAAGCATCAGCTTTTGTTTCGAGTAGAGAAACCGTACGTCTTCCCTCCCAGGACCTACAATGGCTAATCTAAGCGTAAGAAACCAAGCATAAATAAACTCGTCTGACATTTATGAACAAAGTCTCTGCTACCATAACCGCATATGGAATACTATTAGCTCCCTATATGAGATGAAGCCTGCATCCAGCAACAATTTGAGACTTCTACATCACAACGTAAGATCATTATATAAAAAGATGTTTTATTATGAAAGCCTTAATCTTTTTAAGTCAACCGACATTTTTCTGTTTCTGAAACATGGCTCACTCCTGATATTCCAGATAGTCTTGTTGACTTGCCTGCATTCTCAATAGCTAGATGTGACAGAAAATCTACAACCAAAACCCGGGGAGGTGGTGCTGCGCTCTTTGTAAAATCTTCATATAAATTCTCTATAATAAGTACATTAAGTGTTAAACTGTCCAAATTTTGTGACTCGGTTTGGATAAAAATACCTTCCACAAACAACCAACACAGCTACATCATCGGATCAATTTATCTTCCCCCTGATGCTAAGAAAACCGAATTCATTACAATGATGAGCTCAATTCTACATCAAAACCAATATGTTGGCCATAAGTTTATACTACTAGGAGATTTTAATATTAATTGGAATTCCTCATCAAACTAAAAAACACCTTTAGAGCAGAGCTTCATGTCTGCAGGGCTATTACAGCAAGTTAATGGGACTTCATACATTAGGCATTTAGGGAGAGAAAGCTTATTAGACCACAACTATGTGAACAGTGACATTAGCATTAATAGTTGCAAGATCCTGACATGCGATAGATCAATTTCTGATCACTATGCCACATACTTAGTAATTAATCAACATCATGCTATAAAACAGCCACACAAACTAATTAGAACCAGAAATATTCACAGCATTAATCATGAGGAATTTTATAATGACTGCTCGGAACTTCCACTCCTGCAAACAGCAACTGACATGAACAAATAATTGCATCACCGCATGGAAAATATCGAAAACTTTATCTCTGACCTGATTGACAAGCATGCTCCAGTTAAAACAAAAAGAGTGCAAGGGGCTAAAAACCAGTGGCTTTTCCGTGATATTCAGCATCTCATTAATTTAAGAAACAAATTTCACAAGAGGGTATTCAAGGATATACCTAATCCAGCTACAGCGCAAGTCAAACAGTTCAACAAGTTTCGAAACTTTGTTACAAATAAAATTAGGAATGCTAAGAAAGACTTTATAAATGACTCGTTATCTAAAGATGAAAAAAGTTTTTTCACCTGCCTGAAATCACTGACAGGAAAGAAGAAATCCTCTGATCAAATCGAGAAAATTAGCTATCAAAACTCTTCCTACACCTCAAACTCTGACAAGGCAAATGCCCTTAATAGATATTTCACCACGGTCGCTGGACAATCGGTTTTTATTCCTAAGATCGATCCACAACCTGACCTTTTCCATGGTCCAAGTTTCTCTTTCACATATGTTGAGAGTGAAACAATCTACAAACTGATAAAGTCCCTCAAACCAAATAAACGGGGTGGCTTGACCATGTTTCAAGCTTCCCTGTACCAAACTGTTGCAGACCTATTAGCTTTTCCCATAGCCCTGATCATTAACGAATGCTACAAGAAATCAATATTCCCTGACTGCCTAAAGACAGCCCTGGTCACCCCACTCTTTAAGATGGGCGATAAAACAGACCCTTGCAATTACAGACCAATTTCCAGTCTGCCAATCATATCAAAGGTGTTTGAGTTAGATATGAAAAATCAAATTACGACCTTTATCAAAACACATGGAATACTCTCAGATCGACAATTCGGTTTTCGTAAGCACCATTCTAGTGAACAGTTACTACTTTCTCTTTTACAAAATTGGAGAACAACGCTAGACAACCCTCAACCGAATTTCATAGGTGCACTCTCTTTGGACGTACGTAAAGCATTTGACACTATAAATCATGGACAACTCATCCACACTCTAAAGCGACTAAATTTCGCAGAGTCAACAACAAAATTATTTACATCCTATCTTTCACATCAAACCCAAATCATGAAAGTTGATCATGATCAGTCCAGTGCACTACCGATTACATGTGGAGTAAGGAAAAGTTCTAGGTCCAATCTTATTCAATCTTGCTATCAATGATCTCCTTAACAAGCACAAAACTGCATTCGCTTACGCTGATGACACCGTTATTTACTGCACAGCAACAGATATCCCTACCTTAATGGATAAATCTGAGTCATTGATGAGAGAAGTATTGAATTGGTATTCAAACAATCTCCTTCAACTCAACTTATCCAAAACCCAATACTGTATTGTCTCAAATAGGAAAGTAGAAGATTTTTACCAAATCCAAATAAACAATTTGAAAATAGAATCCAAGCATTCACTCAATCTTCTTGGAGTTATTCTTGATTCAGAATTTAGTTTAACCCCTCAGGCTAATGCCACTGCCTCTAAAGCAAACAAAATGGTCTACCTGTTATCAAAACTAAAAAAATACATGACAGTAGAAAACTCATTGAAGACTTACAAATCACTGATCAGACCTATAGTAGAATACTGCTCATCATTGTACCTTGATGGTTTAGCCAAAAATTCAGATACATTAGAAAAAGTACAAAATAAAGCAATCAGAATCATAACTTCAGCCCTCAAACAATTTTCTGTCACATCTGGCCGGTTGCTCCTAAATTTACATACTCTCCACAGTAGAAGGAATTTGCTTTTTCACAATTTTGTCAAATCGAGGGTCTATAAAGGCCGTGCATCCAAGCACATACTTCATCTCGTTAGCAAATCAAACAGACATACACGATCACTTCGTAGCAACTGTGCAATAATTAAACCCTCATTTAGATCAAACCTAGGCATATCAGCCTTTTTAAATATTTTTCATACATTTGTAACTAAATCAACCAAGCCTCATGAACCATTATCATTTAATCCTATACCTAATGTTGTTAACTTGTATTTTTGTTTGCCACTCTCTGTTTCTTCTTTTCTTTTTTCATCTTATTCATGCAATTTATGATACCATGCTTTCATTATCCTACACACTATATAGTATGTAACACCCTACCACTTATATCTTTTTATTCAAGTCATTTTTTGTATCTATGTTAATGTGTATGAGGTCAACAAGTTATTTTTAATTTGCTTTAATTATAAACTTTTAGAAAACCTCAATAAATAAAATAAATAAAATAAATAAAATAAATAAAATAAATAAAATAAATAAAATAAATAAAATAAATAAAATAAATAAAATAAATAAAATAAATAAAATAAATATTCATATATGATGAATCTGAAGAAATTCCCAAAAGCAAAAATGATAACAGAGTCTAGAAATTGAGTTTCTGAAAATAATGTTGACGCTGATATCTATAGTTCCTATGATCTGACATGGATTCATGTTCTATGTTGTTTTCTCTCGATTTAAGCCAACACATACGCTGAAATGAATGGCACATGAGGTGTCAAGCATAATTTGAAATACCTAAATACAAAAGGATTTTCCTGACAAAATAAATCACATTTCCGGATCAACTAATGATTTATCACAGCTCAGATATGGTAAGAACAACCAGTACCTGATAGTCAATATGTGAGGCCGGTGCATTTGTGTACTGAACCCCTGTGTGTGACATATGAATGCAGCCGTCTGCTGGAGCGGTAAGGACAACATTCCTCGGTCTAATCTGTGGAGCTGAAATGTAATTCAAGCTAATATTTGATAGTTATGTCTCTGATGGTAACCTCCAACCAGATTTGACAAATATCAAAAACATTCATTAATGACACATTTTCAAGGATTAACTGTCTGAACAAAGATGGGCACTTTGGTAATTATTGGGCTGACACCAAATGGATGTATCTGGTAATGTCGATGAAAATATTGTATATTCGTTAATAATATATCAGTTGAGTCAGCCCTCTCTACTGCTGCAGCTTCCACCCTAACAAAATTTTATGATTCTTTTTACATGGAAAATATTAACCTCAATCTGCAGTTTCCCAATCACATAATCGACAGTTTAAACCATGCAGGTCCTTAGAAACATATTAAATTTTACACTTACCTATGTCACTGCTAGTTGTAAATGATATGACCTTTTCGGATGAGCCATGATCATCGTTATTATAAACTTTAACACCAAGCGCGATTGCCTCGTTACCATCTGTGTATAACTCATAAATATTAGTTTGTAGGTTGGTCCATGATGTATTGCCATATCCACGTATTTGGTATGGGTTACTCGTCCGGATACTTGCACACTTCATATTTATTGGATTCTAGATGGCAATAAAAGCAAATTGATGCAAGAGACAGCTGCAATGACGTTGTATGTGCTGCCACGTAAATAGACAATTAACCAATTGATCAGCAGGTTTCATTCTCCCTGATAATTTATAGCTGAATGTGATTCAAAAAGCTGCTCACAGATATAAGATTTCAGCTGTTATTTTCATCTAATTTCTTACCTGCCAAGTGATTGTGTATTTCCAGCGAAGCCTTCCATTGTTCATCTCTGGTGACACTGATCTACTAGGCTGAGAATTTGTAGTTACTTCATCAGGATCTGTTTACAAACACGAACGTATCACATCAATAATCACTTTGACGGGTTATATAACCATGAGCAGACATCCCATAATAGTCATGTTACACATATTGCTCGGTTTGGCAATGTGCAGCAGAGTTTCAGAGAGTCAGAGAAGCTCCATATCCATGTCTCAAATGATTTGATACTTTAAATGTGTTAGTTTCATCGCTTGCTTACTTAAAGTGTGAGAAGCTCCAAAAATGATGTCGCTAATAGAAATAGTTATAAATGCTGCTTGCTGGATAGGAGAATATATTTGATTTAAGTCGCAAATAGGGGAGTCTATACAAACTATGAAGATTATATTCATTATAAACTAATGAAACTTATGCAAGTCCTATGTAATTTCATGCAAATTCAGTATGGGTACATATATAGGTAATTTTCATGGATAAGTCCCTATGAACTTGACCCACTTTAACTTGAAGCAGTTATATAACTAGCAGAAAAAATTATTTCAACTTGTAAATACGGACTTGATGATGTCGACTCATAAATATTGTCTGTTATCCTAAAACGGTAGACTCCTCTTAATTCAGACATTGTATTTCAGAGCATTCAGAAAAGGAAAATTGGTCACTTCAGCCAATTTTCAATGCATTCTTGTGTCGTAACTTAATTCAAACTTTGCTTAGTCAGTGCACAATTTGGTGGTATCCAGATGCTTGAATTGTGTGGTGTGCTCTGTATATAATAATAATTTCTAATTTTGTGAGGTTCAATTGACATACTCGGATGAACATCCTTCAGATGAGAATCGATGTCAATAAATGAGATATAAACAAACTTCACTTGTTAAAGTTTATACTTTAATAGTAGAACGGCTATAAAAAAATCTTACTTCCGCATTTTGTGTAGATGGGAGCAGTTGTGGCAGTATCACTGTTCTTATTGTTGTTGTTGTTGTTGTTGTTGTTACGGGCTCTGATTTCACATGAAACCATCTGATAAGCTGAGTAATCACATTTTCTTTTGTTAGTGGGGATGGTCTGCCAGTTACTCATGGCGGTACACTTGTACTAAAAAAAGATATATTTACAAGATATTCACAAGCAATGCATTGTATGTTTACAAGGATCAGATCAGTATCAATGGCAAGACAGTTCTTTCATAAATGGCATGTACAAGGATTTTGCTGTAAGACATGTCCTGCCACTCATCTCAGAACACTCTAGTGTCGGATCGGACTAAGTACCTAAAATATGTCTTAGCATGCAACATGGGCTGCACCAACAAACTCTCAACTATGATTGTTTCATGCAACTGGCTACTGCCCATAAAGATATGGTCCTTTTCTGTAATGAGGATATTGTTCAACAATTTCTAAATGCCTTTGAATGCCCATCTTTGGCGTCTCATTTTTAATACATTTTACTATACCTAACTCGCTAATAAAGAAATTGATAAAGTACCTGGTAGATAATCTGTGAATCAGGTGCATTAGGGTGCTGAACCTCTGTATATGACACCTGAACACAGTTGTCTACTGGAGCTGTAAGGTCAACATTCGTCGGTCTCACTTGTGGAGCTGAAAATAATCAGAATGTGTGATTACCCCACTGAGATATCTAACTATGAGTAAAGAAGAATGCCAATCATGCCATTATGTGAAATCATTAAAATAAAATAAAACGAAATAAATTAAATGAAGTAATTAAATAAATTAATTTACTTATTTTACTTTACTGAGTAAACTTCTGCTAAAATACTGCACACATTTACTGCCAATAAAAATATTTGCAGAAGAAAAACAATGACATTTATTTTTCTAAGATCAAACTTTAGGTTTTCTAAAACCAAAAAGTTGATTTCTCAAGTTAGAAATCTATAGATTTAGGAAGTGGCTCAGTTTGTTAGAGTACCAACTCTTCAGCACGCAAGTGCTGAAAGGTCTAGGTTTGAAACCGCAACAGTCTATTGAGCTACTCAGGATTGTTTGGTTAGATGGTATCTTTTATTGGCAACTCCACTATATACATATGGAATGGTACAATTGACTTATTATACATGCAATAAATGATAAATCCTTAATCTAATTAATTGAATTATGATTCATTTAATAGTGCTCACGTAATCCAGTTGGTGTGGTCAAAGATAAATGAGCTGGTGTAGAGAGATGATCATCCTTGTTGCGTGACCATACTTTGAACGCTAAGTTCACATTTCCATCAGTATAATAAGTGTAACTTGTTCCTGGTTGACCTTGGGTTTGAATAATTTCATCTACTTCAACCTTGTATTTGCCATTGACATTTGTCAAGCAACTCAGTCTGTAGTCTGATGGCATCTATTGAGAAGTATGTAAATAAAAATAATTGAGAATAAAACAGCGCATACATCATGATCAATTGGTTTTAACACATAAAAGGTGAAGTCTGATACTTTCATGGATGCTTATGGAAGGAACTTTTAGCACGATATACCAAGACAGTGAACTAACCTCATTTTTACTTGTTCAAGTTTCTATAAACCCATCAACTTAACATTCTGATTTTTTTCCTAGCACTAAGCACTACTTCTGCGGATAGATGAACTTTTTCATTGAGGTAAGTGTTATCAAAATTGAGATTAAAATTAAAGTTCCAGCTATATCAATTATCGAAAAGATATTATAGAAGGTACTCATTGGCAGGCAATGACAGGTTAGAATATCAATAGAAATAAAAATAATAATGAAATAATAAATTAATACCTACACTCCATGTGATGTCATATCTCCATCTTTCTCTCCCATCACTATTAACTTGAGTTGGATTCCCAGCTGATAGTGATACTGGTGTTGGGCGGACATTTCCTTGAACATTCAAAAGGAAACTTGCTCAAGTCAAAGATAAATTTGTTTGGTATTTAGCGAAATTCTTTTCAAAATATGAAAGAAAAAGGGTGTACACTCCTTATTTTTTTCGTCGTTGTGAAAGTAATGATAATTATTGTTAAATTTCTGCAGCAATACAATAATGTGCGCGGATCGAAGATTCTCATCATCATTTATTTTTGGTTTAATGCCTTATATTGTTACATCCATCCCCACTTGCTGAGTGTAGTAAAATAATTTGTACCTGAACACCAAGTCTCTACAGTAGCTGTGTTAGGGCTCTCTGGTGACTTGTCGACTCTTACAGAACAGGTATAGATACTACTACGGGTCAAACCAGTAACTGTAGCTGATACTTGGAAATCTGAACTTTGCATATTACTCCAGCTTCCATCACCACATCGGTACTATTGGAAATCATAGAAACATTTATTCGCACAGTCTAAGTCACAGCTTAATTTGTCATAATTGCTAGCATAGAATTGTCATGGCAATTGTTCGGTACTCAAATTAATTTTCTTCATGCTATAAATAAGCAGAAAAAGTGAATTATGGCATCAAGGCATTACAACGTCAGATAGTCATGGGGAAGCGAGTAAAAAAAATGAAGTTGTGCAATAATTCATCAGTGGAAAACTAAAAAAATCTACTGTATTAAATTTTTTTTATGATGAGGAAATGAATATCCTCTACATTCAAGTATGATAACAAAATAACATGTGGAATGCATTCCCTGCAACACTTAAAATTTTCAGGAGATCTGTGTTCAATAGCTTGTTGCTAAATGTAAAAGTAATTGTAGAGAAAGTCAGCATTCAAAATGTATTTTATGAATAACTGGCACCGGGCCTTGCACAGGACAGCAACATAGTAGGGACAGAGCATCGAATTGGAACTGCCTAAATCTTGCATGACTTTTCCTGACTATAATATGCTCCCGACTCAAACTATCATGATAATCGTGATGATAATATTGAGACACTATCTGTTCTGTTTCACCCACTAACTCACTAACTCCCACTAACTCACCTGGTATTTAATTGTGTATCCTGATGCTGACGGTGGTGGCTGCCAGTTTATTCTCACTGTATTTTCAGTTGGGCTGGTTGCGGTTACATGAGTGGGGATAAGTAGTTTGGTATCTGAAAGATAGAATGTGTTTTTTCTGACTACTGGAGTCATGTGTACCCGTAACTTAATCTAGAATCTTATCTCAGGTTGTCACACCTACTTCCTTGTAACTCAAGCTACCTGAATTTATTCAAGCTCTATTGATCGCAGATATGAATGCAAAAAGAACATATATTATATATCATATATATCACATGATCAGAATGCACTTGATCTCCAAACCAAGAATGATAAGTCATAAGAAATGAAGTCTCGGATGGACAGGACTGGACAAGTATTGATTTGCGGTACAGGACCAAAACTTGTTGTGAAACCTAATATATAGAACTGATCAAGATTTTGAGTATTGACACAAATAGATTTGTAATCTGAACTGTATACTCAATATTTCAGGCATCAGCTGACATTACACTTACTGAATGCGTATACTTCGATCTCATCGAATATCATCCCGGTGGTTTGCTCAGTCGTCTTGAGTCTCACATATTGGACATAGTGTACATATAAAAGGTTATGTTGTGTGGTGTGGTTGTTTGGATCTCTTATGTATTGCATCTCCTCACCTTCACCTCCATCGTTCTCAGACGCAACGATAATCACCCCAGTTATGTTATGAGGGAAACCTGAGATTGAAATAACAGTGTTGGATTTCGTCAACATTCTTTAATGCTTCTTGCTCAACAAATCAGTCAAGGAGTCTCACCCTGATAGCAATCGGATAGGCAATTAACAACTCCCTCTAGACCAATTACCCGGGAAAAAAATGCAACCATACTAATACAAACTGGATCTGCAAACCCACCGTCACCAGAAAGGATCAGCTAATCATGTAAAATATCAAGCTTGACATAGATTACTTGGAGTCATGCCGTTCTGTTCCTTTCCACCACTGCAACCATTTAAACACAGCGTACCCATATTAGGGTTACTGGAGCTTAATTATGGCCTATTGCTGGCTCTGGCAGTGGTGAGCTGTCTCTTCAGTTTGCTTTGCTTGCTGTCTGATGCCTAAACCATGAGCTAGTCAGAAGAACAGTACACAAATGTTTGAACCATTTTGGCAGATTAGGTTTTTGAATAAACTATGGATATCATTGCTATCATTATTTTCAATATAGTATCAAAGGATGATGGATTCGCTGACCAAGCTTCATCTCACCTGCTACTCTGACTATCTTTAGATATGGAACAAAGTACTTGTCTCCGAGGTCGACCTGCCAATAACCAGCGACAGGTTGGCTAGCAAAACACCCATTACACTCGGTTATAAAACCCTCACCATAGACCAATGAAGCTGTAACTGATCCATCCACAAGGTTATTTTTGTCTCCCCACTTCCAATAGCCGACAGGTGATCTTGATGTTGATTTACCTTGTGCCACATTTTGTGGTACTGTTTGTGACGAACCTGAATTTAAAAATTAGGAACGCAAATGATGAAATAATCTCTCATACAAGCAGTAGGATATGTTACACAAGTATAATTGGGTAATAAACGCTTATAAAATATTTTTGCCTCACGATGCACATAATGAAATAGCAAAACAAGGAAATATTCACCTGGCTTTTAATCAAGGGAGAAAATTTTAAAACGGTATCTAAGTTTGGGGGTTGTGTAATAGTTGTTGTAGGATGTGATTGACATCACATTTATGACTATTCTTCAGTCCACATAGCCTGTCTTGAACATGATTAGACCACAAAGCTTGTTCAAGGCACGCATGCACAAGACTACTTTGATCTGATGCAAAATCCTCTTCCCCTAGTCTTTGGTCATGAATAGGTAGGTTGGCATATATACCGCAAACTTATTAGCATTAGAGCAAGAAATTTAGTTATGTGCAAATAAAATACTAGGAGTTGTCCTTGCAAGGAGTTGTCCTTGCAGATAACAAGAGAAGACAGTACATAAATTTAGTAGAACTTGACAATATTGGTATTATGATCACCAGGGAGGATTTGGATAGCCTCTCCCTTTCAACCTCCCTTTTATGATTATGTTACATTGCATTTGAATTATCAGGCAGCCGACATATTATCACGTAACAACCAGCTACCCAGTACGCAGGCAAAAAGAATTCACAACAGTACAGTTGAAACTCAAGAATAGAGCCAGTGACATGTAGAAAAGGGCCGGTATCAACAGCCAAACCGATGTAAAATTGGCATATTTAGCGCCTTGAACTAAGCACCATCAGACGGCTTTGCAATTGCCTATATTTTACTGCTGGAAGCTATTTACTATATCTTGTACATTCAGTGTTTCTGCTAAGCATATCGGAAATGTCATCAATTGCATATACAGGAGTAGGAGATATTTCAGTTGGTTAGAGCGCCTGCCGTCAAAAGCGTTTGAGGTCTTGGGTTCGAATCCCTCTGCAGTCTACTGACTAATGGTGTCATTTGACGCCCCAGGTGTGCTCTGACCTGCCTACAAACTGAGAGCAACTTGGCCCCGAATATGGCAGCCGCACCCTCAAGGCACAGATATTTCTCAGTCCTCGTCCAGAGACAAACTTGCGATTTTTAACCCAATTTTTTAACCCATATCTGGTCACCATAACATACTCCCTGATGTCGATGGTCTCAAAGTTGCATGAAAATTCGGATCCCATGATAACAATCCTCTCATTTCATTGACTTAAGGTTATGAATACATCCATCAAAGCTCATCACTCTATTTCGTGGTAAATTGCCTGCATGAACTTGATCCTAATGTGTTGGAAAGGGGGAAGGGGTCAAATTGGGGAACATTTAATAGGTCAGTTATAATTTGTGGGAACTGGTCGACATCAATCATGACGTTGCCTTGGTGGCAACTCCCAGAGAGGGTTAGACAGCTTCGAACCCTTATGACTAATCAAGGTTCTCTTGTCAACTAGCAGAGAGGCAAGAACTATAAGGGAGGGACAATTTCAACGATAGCGATCAAGTTTTATCTCGACCACCAAAAATAACTGTTCAACATCTTTTGGTAATTTTGTTATTGGTATAAAACTTTCTCAGGTGGTTTGCTATCCACTAGACTAGCTGCTAGCATATTCGTCACACCATGTTATGTTACCGATGCTGGTCTAGAGCAGCTCTCAAAAGGTATTTCTAAACATCAGAATTGATAGATCAGCCATGGCACCCCAATTTCAAATATTTGGACTTCCGTATTATCTTGAAACTTGTACAGAGTGAGGGTCGCATCGTTGTGGACAAAGTTGCAACAAATTTATACCCATATTAGAATCGTTCAAGTGGACAATAGTCTCACTTTGCACCGCAAATCTACAAGCTTTGTGAACCCTTCACAAATATCAAATGATTACTGCTGTACCTGGTATTAAAAGAGAGAGCAGACAAACTCTGAGAATCCAGAATTTGGGCTTATCCATAGTTAGTCCCTCAGTAGCTGATATCATAAGAAGCCTGACACTAGACAGAGAGTATGCTCTCATCAGAATCAAAGCATGACAGTGCTTGTGTTATCAGCTACAACCAATGTTATCACCAAGAAATCAAGCAGCCAAATGCAGTTGTTTTCTGATAACAGTGCGCAACATTTCTAAGCTAACTTCCTCGTTAATAGCAAGTAAGCACATGAGGTTAGATTTGAGCAAACATTATACTCTATTGTTTGCTTTTTTCATATTATTTAATGTTAGTTCTATTGAAATCTTATTGAACCTTTAAACCAATGAATGGAGAGTCTATTGTTTTCATTTTGAATAATACGGGTGTAATGTGCAGTCAATGCTGGAGACTTTCTATTTGTGGCTATAGTTGAGACGATGATAATTTGATCGCTCTGAGCGGAGAAGTGTGTTAAAGTGAACAAGGAAGTTTAGTGCAAATAATCAGTAGTCTAATGATGATGATGAAATGTTTGCAATGGGAAAAGTTTATCACACACGTTGAAGGTAAATGTCACAGTTCTAGGCTTGCATGGTGTTTTTGATAGTGCTCCGAAACAAAAGTTGCAGGCGTCAGCATTCAGGAGCGGTTTTAAGATAATTTTTCCTTTGGACTCGTGATTGTTTGAGTTTGACTGTAGGAGTCAGCAGTAACTCCTGATTGATACTTGCACACCATTTACTGGAGCAAAGTACTTAAACTGCATGATGTCCGCTGTATGTTTGCAAAACCTATCTTTGGTATAAAGAACATCTCTGCGTCTTCGATACGAAGAGAAGCTGGATTTCTGGTGGGCAAGGGTACAGGGCGTGGCTTCAGTACAATGGATCAAGCACTTCTACTCATGAGAAGAATGCTCTCCCTACGTCAAATTTGGCAAGTACTGCCTGACAGGAGTTATATCCATCATAAAAGGATATCGATATATCACAAAACTTATAATATTTTCGTGATTTTCTGGCATATATAGTTTACAAAATATGTAGGCTACAGCAACCATAAGATTACCTTCCATGCCATTTTGCTGCTTTGATTGTTAGTTTTATTTCACTTTTCACATTCACCTTTTGGCCTGGTATGATATATGATCGATTGAATTCCTCTGCTAAAATCTCGGCCTCATATATTGACGTAGTCCGTATTGAAGTTGTCCAACTTCATGACAGGGGGATATAAATTCAATTTGTGCCTTAATTATTACTGAAATGTAGTGTCAGTTGTGTAGTGTCATTGAGTCATTACTAAGGAACTAAACTTTGGATATAAGTACATCTGGGCAAGATTGATAGATGAGAGCGACCAAAGACCAACAGCCATTTCAAACCATGAAATTGTATCAACAGAATAACTTGTGTTCTATTTTGCTTGTTTATACCAGAAAGCTTTCACTATCAGACTAATAATCTTTAATAATTATGTGATACATGGTTGGATGCTTATACAAGATGGTTCAACTTAGCCCAGTGCTAAGGTTTCCATCTGTCAGATATAAGGCTGAGTTGTAAAAATAATTACCATAGCTGTAGATAGAGGTCGAGTAGGTCTGTCTGTAAGCCCAGGTCAGAGTTGTCTCGTGTCCTAGCTCAGTTGTCTATCCGTTTCCAGTCAAGTCCTTTGTTACATCCTAGCTTGCAAAAATAAGTACTTGAAAGCTAGGAGTAGCTTTCAGTAATTAATAAGAGTGAGTCAGTTATTGTCAAAGTAGAGGGGCATGGTTTGTGTAATTACTTAATTAATTACTACCATTGTTGTGTAAACGTATCTCAAATTAGCTACCCAAATATGAAGGAAATTCATAACTGACAGTGCTGTCATGATTACATTTGGATATTTTCTGTGTCACTTCAATATCTTCTATTGTAAAAATTGGTCGTGAGGATGACCATGCAACACCTCAACAAATCCAGCACAGAGCACCACCACCAGTATGGACCCTCCAGGTTACTTCAACTTGACGGACCCTAGTAAGTGAAAATGGTGGAAAGCCAGATGGCTGACAATAGAGATTCCATATTTCATATTTGATTGAATTCCTGAATATATCATGAGAACGTGTTGAAGCGCTTAACGATTATTCAAAGAGCTAAATTTTGCAAAAAATGTTCAAAATGGTGATGGCATGGACATTTGTATATATAAACTGTACCGCCAGGCAGAATACTATGCATACAAAGCACTAATCAGAGTGGACAACTGCCAGTTCATCGCTAAGTTACAATCTGAACCAACCCTCACTTTGGACATCGCAGTCCAGATAGGCAGAAGGTGTGAAGCAGCAAATCAGGCAAAAACGGTTGTACATCCTAGTGCAGGTACAGTAGAAAGTGTGGGAGCACACCGCAGCAAACCTAAACCCAAAAGTAGCCAAAACAAGCCAACATCGATGTTTGATTCACAGCTAGTAAATAAAAGTTTAATAGCTGTAAAAGACCTAATGACTTGAAAAGAGTATGTCGCAGCAATCTAGCTCAAGTAACAGAATTTGCAGAAGGTGGAGTAGTATTCTTTGGTGAGCTCAACTCTCGAAAGCAGAACGACAAACCATGGCAAGCAGATCTACAAGTCAGGTTCAGTGGTAAACCAGAATTTACAGCTATGCAGAAGTAACAGTGAGTTGCATCCAGAAATATCAAGATGCCCAGAGCAAGCTACACCCTTCAGATAAGAAATTGTTGTGTGCAGGTGGTATATGTTTACAAGTAAGAGGTCTTCCAAAAGAGCAGCACAGAGTTAACAAAACAACTGATAAGAGTTAAAGCGCATGTGCGTTTCTTGGTCTCAACCATTTTTGAATGCATTTCCAGGTTAGTTTTGAGTTCGTACTGAGGCTAATTATCATTAGCTTCGAGCTATGGAACCGCCTCCAAGAGTTGAGCTCGCACTTAACAGCTGGCGCTAGAGCGGGCTGGCGTGGCCGAGCGGTGAGCATCGAAGACTCTGATGGCGGGAGGCCGGGGTTCAAATCGCGGCAGCAGATTTTTTTGATGTTTTTTGATGTTCTAAGCTCTACCATTGAAATGGCTGCATATTTTGAGATCGAGCCAAGAGGTGACAACTCAGCTCGCTCTAGGCTGACCTCGAAACTCACATGGAAACATGGTGATTGTAATAAAAATTTATGTGCACAATGCATATGCACTGATCTGACTGTTATAAATTGGGCAGTCGACAATACTTCAACCACAATATCAGGAGCCAAATTCATTACAAAACTGGATGCAAACTCAGGTTATTATGATATACAACTAACAGTCAACTCCCGAGTGCTTACTGCATTTATTCATCCGTTTGGACGGTCCTGCTATAATTGTGTGCCATTTGGTCTCATCAGTTCAGGAGATATATTGCTAAGCTGCATGTTTAATATTCTTGACGAACTTATTATACAGCTCTGCTCTCAACTCAAGCTCTCAACACAGGCTCTCAACCCAGGCCCTCAACTCAGGCTCTCAACACAGGCTAATAACTCAAACTCTCAACACATGCTCTCAACACAGGCTCTCAACACAGGCTTTTAACACAGGCTCTCAACACAGGCTCTCAACACAGGCTCTCAACACAGGCTATCAACTCAGGTTCTCAACTCAGGCTCTCAACACAGGCTCTCAACACAGTCTATCAACTAAGGCTATCAACACAGGCTCTCAACTCAGGCTCTCAACACAGACTCTCATTTCAGGCTCTCAACTCAGGCTCTCAACTCAGGCTCTCAACTCAGGCTCTCAACTCAGGCTCTCTACACAGGCTCTCAACTCAGGCTCTCAACTCAGGCCCTCAACTCAGGCTATCAACTCAGGCTCTCAACTCAGGCTCTCAACTCAGGCTCTCAACTCAGGCCCTCAACTCAGGCTATCAACTCAGGCTCTCAACTCAGGCTCTCAACCTAGGCCCTCAACTCAGGCTCTCAACACAGGTTATCAACACAGTCTCTCAACACAGGCTCTCAACTCAGGCTATCAACTGAGGCTATCAACACAGGTTATCAACTCAGACTCTCAACTCAGGCTATCAACTCAGGCTATCAACTCAGGCTCTCAACTCAGGCCCTCAACTCAGATTTCAACTCAGTCTCTCAACTCAGGCTCTCAACACAGGCTCTCAACTCAGGCTCTCAACACAGGTTATCAACTCAGACTCTCAACTCAGGCTCTCAACTCAGGCTCTCAACTACAGAGACCATCAGTCAGCTGGTAAAGAAGACAAAAACACTCATCTGAATACTAACTGATTCATATAAAAAAGTAGCTATCTATCTCAAAGTTCACTCTACTTGAAGCACCCTACTGAAGCAGTACTCAGATTTTTGTATGCTGGTTGTTAACTTTAATTAACTTGGGATGCAGGCTTTAGTTTAAGTTTGAAATGGTTGTTTGCAACAAACGGTATACTTTAGGAGACAGCCACTCATAGAACATATTATTAATTTTGTTGATGATGACACATTGGAATATGAGCAATATTTATTATTAGAACAAAAAATAAGGTTAGTATAGGTTGAAAAATATTGAGGGTCTAACATCGATAGGAAGGCTGCATATTAATCAGGAGTGCTTTTAGTCCGAGTAAAGTACTAATATATAATATGAAAACAACAATTCCAGTCTACAAAATTGATGATATTTTACAATCAAAATCTTTTTTTTTGTGTGTGAATTTTTACAGCTATATGATGTCATACCATCCCCATCTAGAAAAATAAAGCTTTATTGATAAAAGAAAACCTTTACTGAAGATATTTATTAACAAATTTGTCAGTGCATCAGATATTGTGTACGAGTATGAGAAGAGCGTAATTAAGCGCAAAGTATCAAACTATCAAAGCTTTTCAGACAAATCTCCCAGATCCCAGGCATCAGTGGACCTGCTTTAAACAAAAATCAAGCAGATGAATCTAAATTTACGAGTCTTGATTAGTTTCGAGGTTGGGCCTCTGCATAAACATGGCCATCATCAGTTGAATCTAGACCAGCTGGGAGTTTGGGCGCTTCATACTGATTCTGTTCGTCTTTGCTGATCGGTTCAAAGTTTTCATACATGTTTTCTTTCTTTTGTTCCCCCTGAAATCTGCAACCTCAGCATACTCTGAATTTGAGACAGTGCTGAATCTTAGTTCAATATCCTCATAAGCTGGCGGATAGGATCCATCATCCTGACCCCTCTCGGCCTTTACGTCGGACACGTTTTCATTGGTGGTCTCAGGGATAGACTGCGAAGGTATTGATCTTTTCCTCAGATATATCGCGGTCGCTAGTATCCCAAAAATCACCAATACTTGGACAAACACTCCAACTAGGATTGGAACTGTCAAATAAGTCAACAACCAATCAGATGCGACAAAATTATAAAAAAGTTTCCCTGAAATGTTAGTAATCATAAAGAAACTTAGAAACCTATTTCAAAGTCTTTCATGAATGGTTTTTAATAGCGGCTCAATACTTTTGATGCAGTACCTGAATGATTTTATACTTCATTTTTTGTAGGTGATATATAACAAGACTTTATTCCAAACCAATGACTGGTTATATTAGCAAGCAAAATACATGTGCACCCAATTTAATGAGAAAAGGGTACATAATAAACTGCTTTGTTAAGACTAACCTAGATTTCGCTCTTTACAAACAAGAGTATTTTCAGACCAGTCCAGTCCAGTCCTGAAGATGTTTCACTAGATACCCCATTTCCAGGGTCGATATTATCAGTATCCCATTGGTAGAATGCCTGAGCACCAAGATTGTAGTCTTCTGATGAACCAAGAAGGTGAGCGTTTTCAATGTCAGGTGGTTGTTTACACACTGCGAAAAGTAGGAAGTTTCCCGCAGTAAATGGTTGAGTATTTATATAATGATTTAATCCAAATATTTAATATAATTCAATGCAGTTTGATGTGATATGACACAGCATGACATAAAAATACAATAATTTAATTTCAATATGATTTTATGTCAGGAAAAAAATACAATACAGTGTTTCATCTTTAAGCATAATTGAGAATAGTAATATGTTCTATATTGTTTGAATTGGTACACTGTGCGTGCGGCTGCATTTAATAAAAATTAGATCGATATCAATCTTACAAGTTAGCACACCTTCCGCATTTTTTTATTCCAACCAGCAAACAATTCTTACAAAACATTCCTTTGTCATTTATATTCCTAAATTCAGAAGGCCTGCGTTTAGTTAGCATTCCACACTCTCTGTCAGTTTAAAATGATTGAATATTGTTGTGAACCAGGTTTAATGTGGCGGGCATCTGGCTCTTGAAAACCAGCCCACCAGTGAAACTTTGTAATTCTAAGTTCAAGATAATAATGGGCACTTTTCGTACTGATATCTGTTTAAACAAATCCGAACCTTTGACTTATTCCATTCAGCATTACCTTCAACAACTGTATATCCTTCCCCTGTAGCTGGCGGGCTTGGTCCTATGCTATTGACAGCTTCCGCCATGCATTTAATTTGGGACTCTGAGTGAAAACCACAGACTTCTATCTTGTTGCTGAGATAATTGAGAACCGAAGCATTCACAGTGCGATTCATGTTCAACTCTTCATCAAAGTATCCGCAGTCATACTAAAAAAAACAAGTTTATTGGATTAATTTTTCGGGCTGAATTGATGATGATTTTGATGCACAATTTGGTTGGATATTCATTTAAAGGATTGTCTCTGAATTATCATTCTGCGCATGCTCAGCTCTGGGCATGGGCTGATCTCTGCAAAATTGAGTCTCGGAATTCCGAAGCCATCTGATTGGCTACCTGCTCTGGTGACATCCTCCCCAAAGCGTGCGGATTTGTTATTAATAGTTATCCTCTCCTGCCATTATTAGCTGATTTTGATTGACAGTTTATGCAGGGGATATCCCATTTCCCATTTCCAAAGTTGCAATCAGAACCCAAACTAAACTCATTGTTCTTGCACATGCGCAAATTCAAGTCACGCAGATGCATACTTAGCTTTATGACACCTGCTTTGTGATAACTATAGCATAGTTTATCAGTGATCTACATGCCCAGTCAGATCTCGAGAGTCAGTATGCTGAATTATTTCAATGGTTCATCTTTACATGTTCTTCTATTCGCTGAAATGAGTACAAACCATAAGGGCATTTTTCAGCTAATATCGTCCATTGCTAGTAATTCACATGCTTTACAAAATATACATACTTCATAGTGGGTGATGTAGCCGTTCCGATCAATTGGTGGCTCCAATTTCAAAATAACACAGTAGCTGTTAAACTCAAGATTCATTTGTGGTTCTGAGTAAGGTGCTATGAAGAAGATAAGTGAAAGTAACATTTTATGGTTGAGGATAAAAGATGCAAATCAAGGTATTCTTCCTTCTTGGTAACTGACAATTATCTTACAACCATCAGAAGAGAGAACACTTGCTGAGGTTCGCACAACTACTTTAACTCATTGTGATATTGTAAAAAAGTGAATAATAACATTACTAAAATTTTGGTCAAAATGTGTAAAAAAATTCATGAAATTGATGAGGAATCCCAAAATCTTTTAATCATAGCTACAAAACACAATTTTTCCAATAAAAAACTTGAATGCTCTGCCTGTATATGAAGATTTATAGCTTACCTAACTCTCCGGTCTCATATTCAACAGAAGTATTTGTCTGCCAACCTTGGTCATTCCTCACCATGATATGTACTGAATACTTTGTCACCGCATTTAGATCAGTAATTGGGAATATATTTGGTGCCTCCTTTCCCGTTTCCACGACCGCAAATGATATTCCGTCATGTTTAACCTTCTCACATTTTGGTTTTATATCCTGGTAGTTGAGGAATAAAACGCGCACATTTTATGTTGAGATATGTAAGGACCATATTATGACCTGCTCATTCAATTGAATGCTATTAAACCATATGAAAGGTTTAAGTCATGAAATTTAAGTCATGGATTGACTGAGGCGACAATGCAATTGTGGCACTTTGTGGCATTTGTAGCCATGACAAAAAGTTAAAACTGAGCCTGATATCAAACTAATAAATGTGGTTTGCTCACCTGAATTGGCAGGTCCAACTTAATCCTTCTCCTCTGTGTACCTGATGGGTTATCAATCCTGACCAATAAAGCTTACAAGATCTTCAGGCAAAGCTGGGTCTGGAACAAAGATAATAATATCATATCCTTACAGAGCCAAATTCAATACATAATAATCAGATCTTTGATGGCCTCTTTAAACTCTCTTACATTGTATGGTAAAATTCTTGACGATAAAGACGATGCACCTGACATCTGCAGTACCAATTACCCAGTAGTGAATAGCGAATGTGTAACCGATGACTAAATTCCACTATTCTCAAAAAGAGATTCTTGATGGCATTAATAAACTATTAACTATTAACTACTCAAGCATTGGAGCAGGCAGCTTGGAACAGTTATAGAAAGTTTCTTCGCTAGCTGATTTGTGATAGGGTGTTAGTTTGAGAACTTCTCGATTGCAGTATCTGCACTCGAGGTTCATAGTCTTTTCTCACCAACTTCTGTCAAATTTGCCGTCGTTAAAACTACTTTGACGATCCTGATGTATGCCTATAATGTGACTCACATGTGCGAGGAGTTTTAGTGTTTTGGCTAGCAACACCGCTGTCTCCAACTTTATGAAAAGTAAAGGTTAGAGAATTGTTATATTGTGGTGTTGGGTATTGATGGCAATTAGTAATACATCAATATGACTGATATTGTTTGTGTTTCATGAGCCATTATTTTATTGCTTCTTTCTCCAAACAGGATACAGCACAAAAGGGATGTGCACAGGCAACACCGTGCCTACAGAGTTATAGGAAATAGGGAGTTGTCTTGCATCAAGTATAGTTAAGACAACTCCAGAATACGACATTACTTTCAATTTTTTTTTATGAAACGTATCAATAGAGTTTTGACATCAAATAGGTTGAGCTGAATGGATTGTCACATCAAAATACAGGGCAAGGCAATGTTCAGTACATCAAATACATTGTATGTTAGCGATGTCCATCGAGTTCAATAATCCGTATGAGATATCAGTTAGTAGCAGTTTCGGTAGAGCGAGTCGAGTAGTTAATGGATTTAGTAATCGCCATCAGATTAGGTTTGACGAGAACTCTGCCATGTATCTGTATAGCGGTCGACGGGTCTTGTAGTGCGTGTACTTCTACGAGGTTGTACGGGAGTAGGAGTGAGATTAGTCGGAGTAGGTGGTAGTCCAGATAATCTGTCAGGTGTGTGTACAGTAGGCACCGGCTCAACATCGTCAGGTACGGAGGTTGTCATCAGCTCTGGATCTACAACAGTCGGAGAACCGGGCAGCAAATACGGTTTCAAATGAGAAATGTTTCTATCAAACCTTCTACCATAACTTCTCTCAACAGTAACATTGCTCCCACGGGTGCTCACGACAGTAACTGGTTCTGGATAGAAAGGTGTATCAGTTTTACTAGGTGAAGGATTTTTCATCAAAACTTTGTCACCTGGGTTTAGCTCAAAATAGCTAGCAGAATTTTTATGATCTGCATAGAGTTTTGATTTGATGTACCTTTTTACTTCACCCTTATAGTTTTTATTTTCACTATAAGCTATCTCAATTCTTTTCATGAGAGACGAATTCTGTCTCTCCACTTCACCGTTGGCTTGAGGCCAGCGAGGAGTGATTCTCAAATGCTTTATACCCTGATGATCACAATAATCACGGAACTGTGTTGATGTGAAAGTAGTAGCATTATCAGTTTTCAGAGTTCTGGGCAGGCCATGTGTGAAAAAGATATCAGATAGAGCAGCGATAGTACACTCAGCATTGATAGTTTTCATGAAACGCACCTCATAAAATCTACTGTGGTAATCTACGACAACAAGAATGTTGTCACCATTACGCAATGGCCCTAAATAATCAGCAGCTAAATCTTCCCATGGATTAGAAGGAAGTTTTGTGGAACGAATAGGCTGTTTGCTTAGCCCACGGCCTGTCAGTTGACATCCATGACATGAACGAGTGTAAATTTCAGCTTCTTTTTCCATGCTTGGCCACCAGACTTTAGACCTTAGGTTTTGTTTTGTACCCACTATACCCAAATGACCTTCATGGGCTAGTTCTATCACTTGAGTTCTCAAACATTTTGGAATCACTATGCGACTACCTCTTAGCAGGACGTTACCTACACATCATAACTCATCAGCGACAGCTCGATACATCTTATGACCAGCAAATTTGGACCAGTCACCAAACTGAACACATCTGCGAACCTCAAGTAACTCAGAATCTGTACTAGAATCTCTCTCAATTTGTTTGGTTGTGAGAGCACGAGGAGTTGACTCCAAAGCAACATGCCTGATAAAGGCCATGTCCTCTAACTGAGATTTTGTTAAAGTGGCAGAACTATCAGTTTTGATTAGACGAGACAGCGGATCAGCTATATTGTTTTTAGCTGGAATGTGAACAACACGGAACTCAAATGGCTGTAGCCTAAGAACCCATCTTTCGATACGAGCACTAGTACGCTTCGATTTCTTTTTACCCTTATAGATAGTCAGCAATGGTTGATGATCAGTAACAAGGTCAAATTTTAGACCTAGGAGATAAGACTCAAAACGCTCACAGGCCCAAACCAGAGAGTTTGACAAACAGTTACATACAACTTGGTCAGTGATCTCTGAATCTACATCGGCATATTCGCAACCTATAGTCATTGTTCTCAGCCGTGAAACATACTGTGCTACTGTCTCATTTTGGTTTTTACGGCTTTACGGAACATATGACGTTGGAAAATCCTATTTGGGGTGACTGCAAAATATGTGTTGAGAGCAGTAATGGCAGCGTCATAATTATCATCATTGCCTTTGTTTGGGAGATCTTTAAATATCCGCCTAACCCTAGGGCCTCCATAAAATAATAAAGCAGCCCGCCTTTGCCTTCTCATATCAGAGTGATTTATCTCATTTACACTACCATCAGCGTAGTTAAATAGGCCTTTGAACTCAACAAAAGGTTCAAATTCTTCTACCCAAGCCCTCCAGTTTAAAGAAACAGTGGCAGCATCTCCCTCAGGATTGAATTTTTCAGGACCCCTAGCATTCATGATACAGGGTAATGAGTCTATTTTACAGAGTAAGCTTGCTTAATGCAGTTTTCAACAGTTTTCAAATCCTAGCAATAGCTTCTCACAAAGATCTCAAGTCTAAATCAATTCACAAATCCTACAAAGCATGCATGACTCACTCACTATCTCCACTAGCTTGTTTTAGAATTTATACCTTTGCTAAATCCTACCTATTTCCTAGCATAACAGCAACATCAAGCATGAATCTATGCTAGTTAGGAGATTAAAATTTCAGGCTTAGTGCCATGCATGAAATTTCCAAGACAATTTACAAGCATTTATAGTAGGTTTACTTGCCTTTGATTCTTCTCCTTGTGTTTCATCCTCGTCGCCAGTTTGTTATATTGTGGTGTTGGGTATTGATGGCAATTAGTAATACATCAATAAGACTGATATAGTTTGTGTGTTATGAGCCATTATTTTATTGCTTCTTTCTCCTAACAGGATACAGCACAAAAGGGATGTGCACAGGCAACACCGTGCCTACAGAGTTATAGGAAATAGGGAGTTGTCTTGCATCACGTATAGTTAAGACAACTCCAGAAAACAATGAGGGAAAAAATTCTTCAGAGACTCAGCCTTTCAATGACTGATGATGTGCTAAACAATTTTATTTTTCTAAAAACGATTATACCAACCTCACAATTATTATCTACAAAACACATTGTCGATTTTCGAACATGTGAATTCAACTTACATGCTCACCAGAGAAATACCAGCCCAAGTTGTCGCCATCGCACATAATTCCATTGTCATGGTAAAGCAACAACTGATGACGTGTAACGCACATTCTTGGATTCAAAGAACTTACACTGGTATTCGCAAAAGTACTTGAGTGGGTTTTAGCAATTCATTAACATATAAAATTATGGTTATAATTACAAATTAGTGTTGTATTTCAATCATTGGAAAATATACAATCGGCCAGTATAGCATAATTGTAAGGAAAATTACCACAGTACAAGGGAATCATATGCAAGTCTTTATCAACAGATCACAAACCTGGTAATGAGATATGTATCCATTCGGGTATTGTGGTTCATCCCATGTCAATGTTACACATTCATACATTTTTGAGACACCACTGAGAGCTGTAGGAATAGTCTGAGGCCCTATAAAACAAGTAATTTTGACAGGAATAGTATGATGTCATGAGCTTTGCAGTTTAACAGTATGGGGTAAGGTGATAGCAAATTGAATCACATTTACTGTTATCGTCGAATGGGAGCGGACATGGACAGAACATAGGAAGTTTACTCTTTCATTTATAGTGGAAGACTTGTGAGAATAACATCAATTCTGACCAACTATATAGATGAGTGATAATAGCTTGTTTCAAAAATATCCATTCGCCTAAAAATCTATCTATCCATCCATATTTACTCCCAAATTTTTTTCACATTTTTTAGGCCTCTGGCCACTTACGCATAGGCTGAGTTGTGATCATCGTTGTTTCCGCCATTGATTTGTTATCGAGATTATTGAATGCCTCAACAGCTGCAATGACATCTGCTACACCGTCAGCATATATATAATAAGTCCTCCCTGTTGTGTATTTTTTACCATTTAAATTTGAAGAAGACACTTGAAATGTGTGTATGGTTCTCAGTCTGTCACAGTTGTGAGCAGTTGGATCCTGGTAAATTACAACAATGATGAAACATGATTGATTGATTAATTTGTATTTTTACATGGTGTAACTCAGTTGTACATAAAATTGTTGTTGTAAAAATTCATAAAGTAATTAAAAAAACTGCACTGGCATATAGTTGTACGGCTGCGTCTGGGTCTGAGTTCATAGGCATTACGCGAGGATACTCTTTGATTGGTATTAAAATGATACGATTGTACAGAGGATGAGACTGATTCCTTAAAACATTACTGAAATGATTAGCACAGATTTTAAACATAAAATCATTGAGGTTGGTAAGTTCCGAGGCTAAATAGCGTTCCTCATAGTCAAATTCTGGGAGGATAACTCTCAATGCTGCCTTTTGTACACTTTCAAGCCGTGATTTGTTGTACTCAGACACAAAAGTATACTATGCTGGAATGGCATAGCCCATGATGGAACGAATGTTTGTAGTGTAAAAAATTTTCAGACCTGCAACATTTAGACCAATTAACTTCAGTTTACGCATTTAAAACAGGCGAGTATTACATTTAGATATCGGACAATCAATCAATATACATATTTATTTGTTGTTGATTGAGTTACCCATGAAATATAATGTACTCTCTCATTACAGCAGGTTTCAGGTAGGTGAATCAATGAGGTTTTGTTTAGAGTATCAGTAACAGCGCTTTCAACCTATATTACTGTTGTAGTAAAGAGGATAAACGAACATGACTTATCTGAAACTGCAATGACCGTATTAATAGTATACTAGCCATTATCTCCTAGTTTTTTGCTGCCTCATGAAGGAGTAGAACCAATCACAAGTCATTACAAAATCATGATAACATTTGGAAACATTGATGGTTAATCAAGGCATATATGGCAAGAAAATAAGTGCTGAAACTTTTTTTACCTGCCAATTAATTCTGTATCTTAATATTGTTTTGTTTACATTAATCCTTTCATCCATATATGTCATTTGAAGATCTTGCGGTTTTGTCAGAGCTTGAATATAGACACAAAAATGTATTACGTACTTTGACGTTTTGATGTACAATTTTCATTTTCATTATATTATTTTGATATAATTGCTGCTTTTGCTGCCACATCGAAGCCCTCTCAGTGCTGTCTGTTCTTAAGAAGCTGGATGCATTATTTCATATTAAACTTATCGTTTAAACAAGCAATGTATGGATTGACAAAGCTTCTCATACTCTCTAATTTCAGAATACTCACTGTCACACAAAGTCCTTATTGACCCAACAGAGGCCTCATCACTCCACCCTTTACTGTTTCGTGCTCTGACTCTACAGGAAACCTGACTGTAGGGGATGTAATCACATCTGTTTCCGCTTCGAGCAGCAGCATTACCACTGAATGTTACCCAGTCATTGTCGTCTGTAAACTTGGACTAGAATACAGAGTAAATATCGTTATCAAAATTTGCATCTACTGCCGGTCATTAAACAAAGTGAGATGAAAACAACCCGCTGGATTGATTGACAAATGAGCAAAGATTTTGTAATTTAGACTAAGTATAAGAATCAAAGGAGAGCCGGATTTGTTCAAAACTGAATCAAATTCAAGTTGAACAACTATGATTTGCAAAATAAGAAATATGATTATAAACTATTCAATTGTACCTGATAATATTGTAGCAGTCCATATTATAAGGGAAACCTGCATGCAGTGCCAAATGCCATTTGAGATAATCTAACACATTGATAATATTTTTTGGGGTTGTTATCGTTCATTGTTTCGATGCGATTATGGCAATATAAATTCTAATTCAATCCTATTCTCTTCAATTTCATAACAAAGAAGATTGAAAAGACCGAGATTAGTCAAAGCATTCTGAATTGCCATCAGTCATCCAACTTAGGCAGAAAATGTAAGGGTAGTTGGGCTGGTCCTGCAAACCAGTCATCAAAGTGGTTCGGTTCCTCAGCTTAATTTTGTTTACTATTGGAGTTTCAATCGATATTTGAATTCTTATTTTGATAATGGAGATAAAGATAGGCAAAATACACTATTATTTTTTTACTCTATCTTGGTCTAACATCAACCAAGGAGTGTTCACTTTATGGTAAGACAAGACTGCATATATAAACTAACTGGGTGGTAGGTGCGTAGATTAAAAGTAAGATTAATCCAAGATCAACTGGACAAGCGAAGATTAGGATTAACATCAATTTCTTTAATCTTGCACCGCCCTAGAATCAAATAGTTTAATATAATCAGACATTGATTTTGAAGAAGGTGTTTCCTTGATCAATTCTACCATGCACTACCATGCATAATGTTATTGGCCAGATAGCTTTGTGGCTAAATCTCAAAAACACAGCGTTTGATTCCAAGCAATTCTAAAGCAAATCGAAGCTAAATATCATGACAAAATATTTTAGAAAGGAAAACAATGATGTTGATCGATTGATTGATTGATTAATTACTATCATAAACATTGAATGTTGCGAAAAAAGGATGCATATAAATAATAAATCAATATGAATAAACCAGCTTACATTGTATGTTCCACCAGTAACATCTATATATCTTTAAAATATCTGATAGCTGGAGCCAGCTCCCTCCTTTAGGTGTGTATCAGTGGCAGAGGCTGGTGAGATCGCAGACAGACTCTACGCAGGCCATCGAAAGAAAGCCGACAGCACACAGGATCAGGGTAGGACAACTACTAACAACAGACAAAACACAAGCACTCCATATGAATGCACTACTTCCAACCACACATCTGCAGTGAGTGATACCCCTCTACTTACTTACTGATACTTTCTGCTTACATGGCACAGCAAACAACATAAGTCCTCTTTACTGAATACATTATAGTCATAGTGCCCATGTTGCTATCCTATGAAGCTGTCCTATGAAGCTCGCACAACACCTTTGTGTTGTTTTCCTGTTGGATGTGACCCACAAAACCCTGAAAGAGTGTGACATTAAATCATTTTCCTCTTGTGCGTTATTGTACTATCTGACTATTGTATCAACTACTTACAATGTACTTAGTTTCCCCTTCCTACCATTTCAATAAGGCCTAAAAACCTGTCCTCCTGAATACCCTTGATGAGTATTGTAAAACTAACTAAGCTAGTTTCTGCACAGTAGAGGGGCAGTACACTCTATACCTTGTCTTTTCCCTGAAATCTGAATAATGTTCTTATCTGTCAGATTTTGTGTGCTTGCAAGTTTGTATTTATGGTTTTTATCCACCCACATTTGTTTTTATGTTTACACCACTTTGCTTTCCCCGCTAGTCCCCTTGCACCTTATCCTGCGATACTATTCCACATATCCCGCTGCTTGTTTTCCTGTTTTCGACCAATTGCTTCCCTTATAACCCTAGAACTTTTCCTGCTGTATCATCTCTATACGGTGACACGGTCCATGAATATGTCCAAAAAAAAACAATCGATCCTTCAAAGGTTGGTGAGCCGTCTTGTCTCCCCCTTGTATACATGTTACTCTGCCAATCGATCCCCAAAAAGGGACTGATCGCCCATTTTGACCCCACAGCCCCTGAAACACTCTGTCGATAATGCAAATCAGTTAAAGAATAGAAAAGGAAAATATCAAATGCCAGTAAAAGCATATATATTGCCATAAGATCAACAGGTAGTGTGCTGGGTAGGTTTTATTGTATCTTTGACTAGCAGCTATTGGGGTATTAAGTCATGATCGATATGCTTTTAACATGGTCTAGTTTCAAAGTGATCTCATGTAAAAAATATGAAAGTTGAGACAATTGTACTTTTCATTGTGTTTGAGGATGGCAGGACAGGACAACTTCATGAACGCCTACCATACTCAGCTAAGGTTAGGAGTAGCAGGGATCCAGTCGGTTTTATCGGCAAGCATAAACATGTCAACGAAGTAGCTCATAAACAAATTCAACAGACTCCTAATAAATAAAAATAGAACATTGTATTCCACTAGATTCTATGTCCATCACCTGGTGTATTTAGTTGATTTTTTTGAGCCGAGAGGTTACTGGTCTTTTTCTCTGCAATCAAAAGTTGCCACAATATCGCCTTGGTTGGAATATCAGTCACACATTACCAACTGTTCAGTACTCTCTGTTAGGAAAAGACCAACCTAGAACAAAAAGATTTGTTTTCAGTACCATAACATTCTCATTAAAGGGGGGCTGTGTGATGTAATTAGTCTGACTGGAGGGACATTATTTTGGATGACGTTTGAAACTTTATCATTCTATGAATTTTAAACACTCGATATTTTTGCTCAATGAATATTTTTAACAACTGATTATCAGATTAGTTGTTGGGGTTATATTCCATAATAAATATGTGGTGTGTAAAATTGTTACACCAAACATCGGCCTTCTTTGTAATCGAGTAGCTGAAAAGTGTTACTGTGTTTTTTGCCACATTTCTAAACAGTAGTAAAATAACATAGGTCAAATATCACAAGTAGGCGCAACTCAGCAGTGTTCATTGATCGGTTTTTCTGACACAAGAATTGTGTTGAATATTATGTAATTGTTTTGTTACTTGCCAAAGAGTGTTCAATTACAAAGTAATTAGAGAGAATGTTTTTATAGCAATTCCACAAAGTCATGCACTCAAAGAATGGAGTGAATTTATAGTAATATCTTTGACCTGATTTTGTTGGCAATCCAATAGCTGTAGGTTACCCATACTCCATAATCCGCTAAAGTAAGTGTCTACAAGCTTGTTAGATTTAATTCAGCATAAGTTGGTAATCATCAGATTAAGTAAGGCGGTTAAGTCAACCTTTGTAGGCCTACCAGTAAAAGCTTATTGACAACTGCGCTTTATGTTGTTGAAATATTTTGCATATCTTAATGTGACATTGTCATTAATGACTTTAACGCCTGGAATGCAACAGAAAAGTACATAAATGCTGCCGTTTTTTCTGGCTTTTTCTCAATGCCACTATCGCCTCACCTGAGTACCAGTTGTGAAAATAAACTTGATGGACGGTAGTCTGAGCTCCCCAGACTCCTGCCTCCCGTCTGCAATCCCCCGGTAGGAGAAGATCAACACATATCACACCTGCATTACATATACTCAGATGGTTCCATCTACCAATTACAAATTAGAGATTACATACCCAAATTTTACTGCCACTTTACTAAAGACTAAACAGGTCTTCTTTAGCAATTTCTCAAAGACATCACTTCGTCCCACCTTAGGTGCAATCAAGCAGCTGAGTAGAGAAGGGATACACTTAACAGTCTCATATTAGAAAAGCTTGATAGGATTTCCACTCAGCACATCTCGAATGATCAGACAAGTAGATGAGCTAAAAAGAATAGATTGAGACAATCAACCCTTGAGGAGTAAAGTATTCACAGGAGGAAATATTTGACTATTTTGTGCGGACTTGAAACATTGCAATTTATTGCCAGCTAATATTGATCAACCTCATATTACCTTCCTTTAACCATTTATCGACTGAAAAGTGCTTGCTCAGATTGATTACACCTAAACTAGCTCAAATAAGTCCTAGTTAATGTTTCTTAATCACGGCTCATGGCACTTATTCTTGCTTGTTTGCCATTGATAACATTGGAGTTACGTGATCCTAAGTCATGCGGTGACAACTCCCAAAAAATCACTTGTTTTAGCAGGTATAAAATATGCTGCAAAATGTTACTGAAACCCACAGTCAAGTGGGACAATCCCTAATTGCCAGGATCATTCTCCTCAACTGTCATATGGCCGAGTTCTCGCAGTGGGCACAATCCTTAACGGTCAGATCTGGCGAGCTGTCTGAACACAGTCGACAGCATATATGTCTCTTCAGTATAGGGCCAATCAGGCTAGTTGTGAGAAGCTTATGTTGGAGGACACTCCAATTACACAATTTGGTATTGCGCCTAGGTGCCACTTGAAGCCACTCAATAATGTAGTAGTTAAAAACCCTAGAATTGTAGTCGAAGGCGCAACCCGCAATTTTATTATTTTGAAAACAAAAATATAATAAAAAAATGGTAAAAAGCGGTACAGTGAACAAATTTGATATAAAATACTAGGGTAAGAAAACTTTGGATTTAGGGAAAAGCAAACAGATAATATCAAAACAAAAATAAAAAGGGAGGAGCTATAAAATTGATTCAATGGTAGTCGCGTCAACAAAACATGTTTCTCAAATTAAGATGTTGCAATCAAGTGGAGCTAATTTTATTCAAATCAGACTTAGTCATAGTTTGGAATGTTTGTGATGAGGTACCTGTGAAATATCATAATATCAGTAGGTGAGAATAACAAAAGGTTACGGATTAATAAGATTAAACGTTGCAAATAGTTATGTGATAAAAACTCAATTTCTCTCAAAACAAAAGTATCTAAACCAGTAGATAATGTTTAATATGATGATTTATGATAACATTTTTATCGTTTATATTTGTTATGCTTAGTTTTGTCTGTTACAAATAACAAAAAAGGTGTGCATAAAAATTTAAAAAAATATATATATGAGCATAATGGCACAAAAATCTTTGCAAAGGGCAATTAATTTCTTAGGCTACGATGAAACAGATAAAGCTCTGAAGTCATTACCACGGTAACAAATTAAAGCTGATTGAATCAGAAGATTGAGATTTCAAAACTAGAAGATTAAACTTAGACAATCAGGGAATACATAAAGCGGCGTTTACATTAGGCCGTCTTTTGGCCAAGTCTTGAGTCTGATCGACAAATTACTAACACGGAGGCTGAGACTGTGTAGTGTGAATAACAAAAACGGTTGACTGACCTTGTCTGACCGGCTTTTAAGACGATGTCTGGCAAATCGAGCAGTGCTCGTTTTGCAGTCTCAAGACTGAAGACTCAAGACTTAACGCAAATTCAGAATTTAGCGATCACAATACTGCCCTTTGTTCTATCACTCACATTTAATTTCTCTGACATTGGCTAAGCCGGTGCTATGTAAACATATGTCAGTCTAAGACTCTGGCTCAGACTTGGGGTTAAAGACTGCGCAGACGCAGCTTTATAGTAACAAATGTCCTTCTGTTAACCTGATGTTATGGTGTGGATATATCAAGATCATCACACTCCAAAGTTTGCGTAGTCTGAGAATTGATCTGCGTAGCTTTTCAATACATCATAAAGGAATGCATACTCATCCTACAAAAACCGGTTAAGATTATCTTAATCATTAGTAAGAAAGAACAAAGCTGCTACAGCACCGATCCATGTAATAACATAGTCTAAGTGCTCAGACGGCTGCAATGCGAGTAAGTGGCATTACATTTTCAAACACCAAAATTGAGTCGTTGATAATGTAATGCCACTAACTCGCATTGCAGCCGTCTAAGCACTAGGACTAGTAATAGTTTTATGAATGATAAAGAATGTATAGGGGTAGCTGTACCATGCAGATCTGAAGCACAAGTAAAACTCAAATTTGATCACAATGGTTGTTGAATGTTATCTAAATTTTTTTGTATCTGGTTAGCTTCACAAGTATTTTCACACTTACCATGGAATTTATGAATTGTGGCCGTCTGTATTTTGCCATGAGGGCAGAGTTATAGACATCAACCTCCTGCTCTGCTTTCATCTTCTCAACAGCATTGTAAGCACAAATCATCAGTCCACATTTCATCCCACCATCGCTACAAAGATAACACAGCGGGTTTTAAAAAGCAACTGCATTAAAATTTAATAGTATTAAGAAATACACACATAGAAGCTATGGCCTTAGCAGATGAAAGACGCATAAGACATTAGTAGCCAATGTGTTGGCTCTGATTGGCTATGGGGGTCTCTCCCTACCCAGCTGCGAATCGGAGACAGCTGTTTGGCCTAAATATGATCTTCTATCAGCTCTAATAAAAATTCTTCCGCTTTATAGAATGTTTTGGCCAGAAAACAATCATATCAAATTTTGGATGGTTTTTTGTCTCAAAAAACCCCATCTGTCACCCCATGATCTAGTATTAACATAATATGATAATCTTAACAAATTGAGGCAATAAATAGTCAGAAAAACCAAAGAAATAAATATCTATTTTCTTGATTCCTGTCTTACTTGCTAACTATGCAGATTCTATTATCCCCTGTCTGCTGCTGACATTTCTCCAGACTCTCCAGATAGTGTAACATATCTGTTACTGCGGGGATACTGACAGTGTGCCAGCTATCATTGCTCATCACCATTACCTCGCAATCCTACGTATACAGTCAGATAATAATCATAATTAACATTGATGTAATACTATCTGCAGGAGGGGTACATATTTGACAAGCTGCCAGATTTTAGGTTTTATCCAGTTTGAAACGAAAAGTTTATACTCATGGCATATCTTCACAAATACCCACACTATATCTTACAAACGATCCATATATTCCTGTCAATGTTATTATAGATGCAATCAATTTGTTGTATATGCTGATGTTCTTTGTGAATACAAATTTGTCCTTTTTAGAGTCTAGACTTATCAGTTTTCAGGTTACAATGTTAGAGCGAAATTAAGTTTTAAAATTACAAATTGACCCCACATGCTATCATAAAACCTAAAAAGGCCATTCAACCTTTATTGTTGATTGGAATGTGAAAATTAATTTGGGACAAAAATTTTGGTTATGGTTCTCAGTTCTCACCTCATAAAAAGTGCTGAACTGAAGTTTGATGAATGATATACCATTGTCCTGTGTAGTTTGCACTCTCTTGACTACCTTATTCTGATCATCAATAGCAGTTTCACCACCATCAAATGCTGGATAGAATTCCTCTCCTTTCTATAAATAAAATGGGCAGGGAAAAATTACTTTCTGCATATTTGTGGATTTCTTTAATGGTTTCAAACTTCTAGGATGTTCTCTAGTAGGAAGAATAAGTGCTTACCCTCTTTTGTGCCAATGGTGCAAAAGGGAAAGCCATTGCCTGCCATGTGATTTGTCTCCAGAGACTTGATATACTAAGTCTATGGTTCTCTCTAATATTTCTGGCTGGTTTAGCCCACCTCTTACCAACTTATCATTTCTTTTTTTTGTGCGGTTGGAGCATCAGCAGCCTATGTGCCAATGGATGTACCTATGATCAATTTGGTGCTGATACTGTTGCAAGATACTGCAACAAGATGACTGATTAAACTTACCAACAACGAATCCAGATGAACAATCACTTTGATCTTCTGATCACAAATTACATTCCAGAAATCTGCAACTGTGGATGGAAGAGGAGCCTGAGTAGCTATCAAATGCGTCTGCTTCCTGTATGCCTGTAATTGAGCAATTTAATTGCTTGTTGTATTATCATTATTATCAATGTGGCCTGGATGTTCAGCAAACCAGCGGAGCAGACAGCTGGTCCGCAGCCCCGGTAAACACAGAGGTTGGACGTCAGGAAGAGCATCCGGTCCTTAATAAAGCATGCCACAAAAATAATCATGCCGGAGACAATCAGAATGACAGATAATGCTAGGGCATACCCCGGAAGCGATGCGCAGCGGCATATATGCCTTGACGCTATGGGAAGAAAATGAGAGAGGCAAACGAAATTGAGAGTGGCATCCCTTAACATCGGGACACTCACAGGGAAAAGCAGAGAAGTAGCAGACATGATGAAAAGGAGAAAGATACAAATACTATACTTGCAGGAGACACAATGGACTGGTGGCAAATCAGGAGGAAAAGCGAGAACAATTGGAGATGGGTACAAGTTATCTTATAGTGGAAGCGGACGACCGAGAAATGGAGTGTCGATATGCCTTAGTGAAGAGTGGCTGGATAGAGTGATAGCGACTGAGAGAGCGTCGGACAGAATCATGACAATGAAACTGGTAACACCCGAAAAGACGTAAACATTGTGACAGCATATGCGCGCCAACAAGGATGTGAAGAGGAGGAAAAACTGAGATTCTGGAACCAACTGGAAGGAGTTACTACGAGGATTTCGGCCTCAGAACAACTGATATTGGCAGGTGATTTGAATGGACATGAAGGAGCAGACATATTGTAGGGCTTTGAGAGATGGCATGGAAAGTCAGCAGATAGGAGGAATGACGAGGGGGAAAAGATCATGGATTACGCAAGAAGTACAGATTTGGCGCTGGCAAATACTTTCTTTGCCATAACGGATGAGAAGACCTACGCATACAAAAGCGGCCTTAACCAGACAGTGATTAATTACATCATGATACGACAAGAAGACTTTGGCAATGTGGAAGATTGTAAAGTGATCCCAGGTGAACCAATAGCACCACAGCACAGGCTCTTAGTGATGGATTACAAGATCAGAAAGAGGAAAAAGACAGTGAGAGAGAGACCGATGAAAATCTGGTGGAAAATCAAAGAGGAAGAGGGTGACGAGCTGGAAAGGAGTAACTTGAAGTCAGAAAAGGAGGAAGGTACATAGAGAAGGAATCATGGTGGTGGAACGAAGAAGTCCAAGAGGCTGTGAAAGATAAGAGAGGAGCTTTCGAAGACTGGAAAAGAACGAGATCAGATGAAGATAAGGAGACAATGAAACAAATGAATAAGATCAGCAAAGAGAAGTGTGCAATAGAAAAAGAAACAGGTTATGAACATTTGTATAAAGATCTAGAAGAAAATGGCCCGGAGGAAATTTATAAGTTAGCAAGAACAAGGCAAAGGAGTTCAAAGGATCAAAGATGAACACTGAAGGATCATGAGTGAAGATAAGGACATCAAAGAAAGATGGAAGGATTATTTCAACAAACTACTAAACACCAAAAACAGAACGCCAGAAATAGGAGCAATGGAGAAAGTACAGGGACCAGTTGAGGACATCTCGGTCGAGGAAGTAGGAAATCAGATAGGAACGATGAAATTGAATAAAGCGAAGGGACCTGATGAGCTCCCCATAGAAATGATAAAGAAACTTAAGGACACAGGAACAACATAGATAACATCATGTTTTAGGGAAGCTAAGAGACGAGGGATACCAAAGATACCTAGTTGTGATAATTAAAGAGGTATAAAGATCCTTAGCCACTCCCTCAAACTCTATGAGAGAGTTATTGAGTCGAGGTTAAGACAGTTAGTCAAGATTAAAGACAATCAATATGGGTTTCAGAGAGGCAAATCAACCACAGAGCCCATGTTTTGCCTACATATGCTACAGGAGAAGTATAGGGAATTCATCAAGGAGCTGCATATGGTATTTGTTGACCTGGAAAAGGCGTATGATACCATCCCAAAAGAGCTTATTTGGTATTGTCTGAGGAAGCGTCATGTGCCTGAAGTATACATTGACATCATCAAGGATATGTACAAGGACTCAACAACAAGAGTGGTAGCAAATGCAGGAGAGACAGAAAAAATAAGAGTGGAAGTTGGACTACACCAAGGATCAGCCCTTAGCCCGTTACTTTTTATAATTATAATGGATGTTATCTCGGATGACAGTGGAGAAGACACACGGTGGAGTATGCTGTTTGCAGATGATTTGGTTTTTGTGATGAGAGTCGACACGATATGCAAGAGGGATTAGAGGACTGGAGAAGAAGATTAGAGGATGTGGGCCTAAAAGTCAGCAGGTCTAAAACTGAGTACCTACCCCCAAAAGACAGCAGTGACAACATCAGATTAAAAGAGTATGATGGCCCTGCACATGCAACTTTGCCTCAAAGAACCACATTCAAATACCTGGGAGTATTGTGCGACAGGAAAGTACCTCAAAAGTTGAAGGTGCTCATCTATAAGACAGTGATACGCCCGGTGTTATTGTATGGAGCTGAAACATGGCCATTGACAGATTATCTTGCTGAAAGATTCAGTACATGTGAGATGAGAATGTTGCGATACTGTCTCGAAATTAGTCTTGAGGAGCACAAAACCAACGAAAGTATAAGATAAGAAGCGAATATCATGAGTGTGTTAGACTTGATGAGAAGAAGAAGGTTGCAGGGTTTGGGCATGTGTGCAGAAGAGAAGAAGATGATTACATGAGATGAGAGTGGAAGGAAAGAGAAATCAAGTTATGCAGCTAAACAAACATTCATCTGATTCTACTTACATCGATAAGAACAGCATTGATATAGTCTCCTTCTGCAGAGATCATGACCTTCGGCCTCAGAAGTCTTTCCTTATCAGCTTTTTGATAAAAGAAAATTACATCACGTTAGGATATATAAAATTGATAAAGTCATTGTTTACAACTCCTGTTAAGCTTTCTAGCTTGCCATCTCAGAGCGAGCTATGTCCTTTCAGCACTTTTAACTTATGGACTATGTAAGGTCTCCATAATCAGTATAAGTTTTAGGCTTTGGTAGTATGTATTTTGACTGACATGAATGAACATCAATATATATAGAAGGGGCTGCATAATCCTTTTCTGAGGCTAATCTATTAAAAAAAGCTTGAATGAAAGAAGTTGTTGCATCTTTTCAAATTTAAAATTTTTTGCTTACTTTTCGGTTTGCTTGGAGGCAGGATATCTTGATTTCTGTTCTTTCGCTGATTTTCCAGACTCTGCCCTTCAGAAACATCGAGGTCATGCAGTCTAATCATCATCTGTAGATGCTGAATGTAAAAAAATGTAACATTAAGATCACAACACTCACTCTGTTCCAATTCTACGGCAGCAATGCAAACACATGTGGTACATGGTGTTGATATGAGAGATTTCACTGCACCCAGTTAGGTTAAATAATAAAAGAAACCATTTTAGATCAAGCTAAGTTTGTCGCAGAGTTTCCAACCGCAGATAAATTTATATTCGTAGGCTCGGATACAGAACTGTTTTTTTTGCGGTTCAAAACTCTTCAACCTTTGTTCCTATATACCAGTTTACATTGCACTGTATGATTGAAAGTTCCGATTATCTAATTAAAGACAAATATTTAGCAAGGGGGCAACAAGATAGCCCACTACCCTGTTCCCACTACAATAATGCTATATAAAAATTGATTTACTTCAAACTCGTCAGCAAGGGGACTCTCGGTGTTGGAGTATATCTGGCAAGAAGATAATCGGCTTTCAATCTCGTTTGCTGGCACCACGTAGCTCGATGTAGTGTAAGCCTCATAAATCACTTTGTGAAGGAATATGTACTGCTTCTGTTAACAAAAAATATAAGTACGTATCATTGTATTATATACTGCTTCGGCTGAAAGAGCCAATCAAGAAACAATAAGTAGATGAAATAATATATTGAGTCCATGATTGTTTTGTTATAACTGACACTCATTATATCTAGATTTGTCATTGTACATACTTACAGAGCATGTAAATTATCCCGAAGATCAGTAAGTTCAGCTAGCTCTAGTGATAAAAAAAGGTTTAGCTTAGACTACCAAGTAAAGGCCAAGCTTGGAGGAAGCGCTTTTTACCATCCGCTAACTGCATACTACTTTATCGTTATTTTGAACTATTGCGTTGTCTCAAATGTGGTCCATTGCAAACTTTTTTTTACAAAAGAAAGCAGTTCAAAACTACGTTGTAGCTTATGGAACCTGTACTTACACCGCTGCACCTGTGATATGATTATCGAATGGAAATAAAGTATGCTAGCACATTTAAATCTTAGAAATGGCACCACATGAAATGTGCTGGACAGATCGAAATATTTGATCAATCAGTTGTGGATGCCTTGATTCTATAGAGAAAAATGAACCCTGTCACAAGCCAATGATGATCTTTGTCATGAGAAACATAAAACGCAGGATTTGACACCATCACCAATTTTCAATGATGCCCCACCTCAGTTTGGACCATGCTTGGTCGCCTCTCTCTCATCAGTCGTATGCAGTCAAATAGATCAACTTGTGGGTTTTTCTCCGCTCGGTTCATCAGTGTGTCCAGTCCTAGGAATGTACCCGTCCGCCCAACACCGGCACTGTTATAGAGATACAAATTCTTAACATGATCAAAGCAAAATAGAAAAAAATATTGCTTTTATTTTACTATTGAACTTAAAAAAGGAACAGTGTGCAATGTATACAGTGTACAAATACCATAAAACCAGAGCAGTAGTTTAGTCAACATTGTAGGGGAGGTTAGTCCGAAGCATCATTAGGAGGGGGTGCTGTGAGCTCCTCCCAAAGCAATTAGGGAAATGTTAATCCCAGTGGAGCCTATTCTGGCATAGATTTTTCAATCTCAGTCTTTTTAGGCAACTATATTTATATTTCCAGAGGAGGCATTGCCTCCTCTAGAACTATGGGCCTAAAAAGGTACCTAAATCAGTCCAAAATAACTAGAATTTCATGATTACTGATTTACCTGCAGTGCACAAGAAGAGGACCAGTAAGTCTGAATGTTTCAGAGTGAACTCTTCTGTAGAAAGTAATGAAAGGACTCATTTCGTTCGGCACGTCATGATCCGGCCAAGACGTGAAGTGGAATTGTTGAATCATCCTAGTTTGACCATCCTGGTGAAATAGAGTAGATCACATTCAAACATTCAAACAATGCAGATATAAGATATGTTTTTATAGCCAAACTAGCTATAATTAACTCCATAACAAAATATTCAGCTGATAGAGTATACAGACTGAGGCTATCACTAGGGCCCATCACAATCCTAGGAAAATTTTAATGATAAACATTATGCACAAACCTTTGATACCTCCAGCTCTCGTATGAGGTAGTCGGCCCACATAACATAAGAAGTCATGCTGACAGTTATATCTCGGAAGGATATTGGGCTTGTCTCATCCATGGGCCAGTACATCTCACATTTCGGCTTTAATAAAGAAACATGATCGACAGGAATATTGTCATATGTATAAAGTAGGACATAATATACTATGATATTATATGTGATTCGGACAGCATTGGGACTGAATTCTATAAAATCAGAATATTATAATAAAAAATTACTTTATAGGTCTTGGTGATCATTGCAATGCTAAATACACAAACAAACAAATTAGCGGGGATCATTATATAGTATTATAGTGACTTACATGGCCGTTTTCAACTAGATTTGTAACCATTACTACAGCCTTGACCTTTTGCTGCCATATCATCAACCAAAAGTCATCAATGGTTGCTTTCTGAGGACCTACAAGAGCACAGTCATACAATGGTATAAATGATACCATATTCTATAGAAACCACCGCCATATCCATTACTAGCAGGTTTGTGTATTATAATGGTTTTGATCCTAACTTTTTAACGCTCATAGTCTGACTCATATTGTAGTGTGCTTAGATTTAGACGCTGCGCAAAGTTTGAGGCTAGAATGAGGAAGTTGATTCAAGCCATGATTATAACTATACCTTGTGAAGCAATGTACTCATTATTCCCTGTATAGCCCTGTAAAATATGAATGTGATATCTTGAATAAACAGTTTAAAGTAAACATTATGAAACTTGTGTTTCTAATAATACAAAACGAACCAGGAACTTCCCTGTTCATGATTTTAACTGGGTGCGTTTAATATGATTAAATGGAGAACCAATGATTTTAAAATATTCAAGCAGTCTTAAATTATTTTGTTAAAAACTAAATGAGATGATTCTGTCTATTGTTCTCTGAACAAAGAGCATCACTACAAACAGTCCCACTCTTCATAGTCAATTAAATTTAGGATGATCATGACTTATTCTGGTTGATGAAACTTGCTGCTGATTATTGTACTCTGTAGGCAGAAATAATTCAATTTGTCATGGCAGCATAAATGATTTAGACGAGTTTGAGCATGAAGGTTGATCGACGTTTGCATGCGAAATAGAGAGGCAGGAGCCATAACTATTCAACAATCCGCAATGTGTCACATTCTGTTTCTATACTACATAGACTTAATATACTACATAGTATATTAAGTCTATGGTATACTACAGGAAAATGATGATAACTGACTCATCAAACCTGAATATGAGAGGCATTGATGAAATCACTGTGATCAGGGCTCTCAGTATCGAGAACCACTCTGTTAGTATCACCTGAAGGAAAAGAAGTTTTAGCCTATAAGATGATATACACTGATACTGATACACTGTACACCTATAATATGACTTTACAGAAGCTGCTACACTGTATACCTATAATACAACTGAGCAAGAGCCTTCATTCTTTCATTCAGTTCACTTGACATACATTGACAATGAAAGCTTACTTCCTTAGTACCCTGCTATAATAACGGCAAAAAATGTACTGGAATTTGTGACATCTTTGTTGTAACACATAATAATACATAATTTTATGCTCACCAGGGTAGAGGCCTTTATATTTGCACTTTCCCTTGTTCTCTGGGCGACTAGCTACCTCCATAATCGGCTTAGGTAAGGCTCCAAGTTTCTGAAATAAAAATGGTATTGACCGACCGATCTGAAGTGGCTTGTTCAGTAAGTTTTACACAAAAAAAACCATCCAGATGGATTCGATGGAGAAGCATTGCTGTTGCAAACCAAGCTGGACACATTTGTAGAGTGTTTTACGCTGTGTTATAAACCGATATTGCAAATCGGTACACATATCTCATCTTGACATCTGAGTACCAACGCATATGTTTTGAACAAAATATTTGATTTACAAACCTATCCAGATGTGATGGCCACAACTGGATATGTTGGCTACATTCCATCAGGTAAAAATGGTCCCACCATTGATAATGGTCACCTCTTGAAAGGGTTGTACATTGACAAAACACATGATTTGTCTATGGGGTTGTCACCGTTTTTAACACATTCGTATGAGCTTGCATTGTAAATACTTCCCATCGATGGTTATCTGGTCGCAACTGTCACATTGGCAACAACAGTCATATGTGGTTACAAACCAATCTGGATGGGTTTGACCACCTACCGGTGTAATACAAAACAGAGCAATGCATTGCATTGAGAAGCATTTGACAGGACACATATTTATGACAACGGCATGACTTTGAATATAAATATCTCTATACTGTGAAAGAAATGAAAGCCCGCAACAATGAGTACAGGAAAGTTGATGTGCCGTAATCATACAAACCTTGTAATCCTCTTTAAGTGATTCCTCTTGGGTGGTGGCCAAGTTGAGTAGCTTGGTGATGTGAGTGACTCTTACTTCGTCATATATCTGGACAGGATTACGGTCTAACAAGAAACAAGAGCAAGGAATGTGAAACTGATGCGATTGGTAAAAATCTGCATTATTTGTAAAGATTTTAGAAGGGATATATTTAGAGGTTGAATTTGAATTTGGTATTTAGTGACAAGTGGGATCGAACATTAATATGGAGCTTTTATTATACTTCCTTTTCTCAGCTGCTCTACTCTTCTCAGGCTGGTATTTAAAATGGAATGAGATAAATTTAAAAGACATGACATCATTATCACATACAATCAAGCAGAGTAAATTCAAGGCTATTTGAGCTGACTGTTTGCCTGGTGTTTGCAGGGTCTACAGTTTCTGTAGAGACTCAGATACCAAAACAAATAGCAAGCCGCTCACTAATTACAATTAGGTCAAGGAAATAATGCTGGTATAGTCTCAATATCTATCTATTTGATGCTTCATTGTCGAGCAATCCCTACTCAGTTGAATAATTGAAAAGAAGTAAAGTATTTTCAGAAAGAGAAGGTTGTCATTTCATGCTAGGTTCCCGCTAATAGGTACTCTTGTCGGATAGTAATACTGTTTAGCTATGAAGCAACTTAAAACTCATTTAGAGACAGATCTGATTGACAAAATGAGCTGAGGGGTAACCCCAAAATAAAAAAACTTACCAACAGGCTTTGGCTTTAGTGTAGGCTTTGTCATAGGCTTAGGTGATTGTTTAGCTTTCTGAAGCGGGGTGAATTCAATTTCTTTGTCTATTTTGTCAGGTTTGTTTCTAAATCTAAAACAATTGAATTGGTCATATTGGATGTTAAAACTTCGTGAAAAAAACCCATTCCATATCAAACAAGGGTTAAGAGTCATTTTTCACAGTCTTGTTAACCTGAGCCTGCGCGACCGTCAACTTTGTTTTTCTACTGATCATTGATTTCAACAAGCTGTGACACCAATCGAAATACTAGGCTTAGAAATTACATGGCATGGTGTGTAACAAGGAAACAGACAACAAATATAAATAACATTTGCTGCTTACCTTTTGATATATAAAAACACAGCACCTATAACCAAGGCTACAGCGACCACGGGAACAATGGTTCCAGCTACAATGGCAGCAATAGGTTTTGCAGTTGTTGTTAGCAGTTCTTCTGTTACTAAAAAATAAAACAATCAATTGTTATGACTGTGAATGATTTCATCATATTATTGTTGAGACAACATTGAATTAAATTTGTTCTCAAAACTAATAAACTATAATATCTCTCAATTTCCTGATGGCAGCAAAGCTTTTTTGATGCGGGACTGCTGATACCAACAACTGCTGAGGGACAACCTCCACCATTCTCATTTTTACTTTTGTGATAAACAGACTGCTTGAACACAGACTGAGTCAAACATTACAACCCACTCACCTTGAAATGAGGTTGAATCTGTGATCTGTGTGAAACTCTTTTTATTCTGCAAAAGTAAACAATCTATGAATGAATATTCAAAATAAATATATTCATATTTGGTAACAATTTTCGGTTGTGGAATGAACAAATGCTGTCTGGGTATATCACACACCTCGATGATGCCTTTATAGCCGACGTGAACAGTGTATTTTGTATCTTTCTTCAGTGGCTGGTTATAGTAGCCTGAGTTGCTTTCCTTACTGCCTACTGTGAAGTCCAGACCACTGGTCTTTAGCTGTTTAGGTTCAAAAACAGCTGTAATGTAGCATGTCTGGTTATTTGCAGCTGCCACAGTTGAGTTGTATAATTTGTCAACACTGCATTCTGTTGGTAGCGATCTCTTCCTTCTGTTATTTGGCCCACCACTCCCTTCCTGGCTTATCACGACCATATATAGACTGCAAAAATATATACCATGCTAGATCGCTAAAATGCTAAAACTTTGAATTGTTGAATGATTGACAACATCTTAAATTTTTATTCTTACTATCTAAAGTATCCAGGGCATTGTATTTTTATGTTGGAAACACACCTAAAGTGCTACACAGATAGAGGGTGTACATGGAAATTCATGAAGTTTGTAGAATAGCTCAAGACTAATTTCCTAAGCTATTTATATCGCTACCATAAAAGCTCTTATCACAACAGCCAATACTTTCATTAGACTGTAAAAACGTTGCGTTGTGACAAGTCATATGACCTGCAGGGAGCAATCAAAACAAGCAAATTAACGAAATCGAGAGGGGCTTTTTTATCTGGCTTTATCGCAGGAAGTTATGTTCATCCATCCTCAAAACTGTACGATATGTAATTTGAGACACTGATGGATATAATGAGAAAGTAAGAATGTGACTAACCAATTAGCACAGAAGCTCTAAGTGAAAAACCATGCAGAGAAGCATGATGGTTCTACGACAGTTACTTACGTTATGTTAACGTTGTCATTTTCTGGCACAACTGGATATATTCTGATGTCTACAGTACCAGTAGATTCATCTATCGCCCCAACCTCTGGTGCTTTGATAGTATTCACTGGTAAATTGAAGCATTTTCTGATTAAAATGATGGTTGTATTCTTACAAGGCACATTAAACATTACTAAGATCGATCAATCCTTGTCAAGTGGTGTCAGTTATTCTATACAGTTGTATGTCAAGGGAAGTTTTGTTTTATTATGTGCAAGCTTAGGTATCTATGTGGAGTTTTCAACAAAAGTCAAAGATACAAGAAAATCAGATCATCAGACCTGCTTCATACAGTTTTTTATTATAATATTCAAATTTTGCTTGTTTCATTTGAGTTCAATTCAATCGATAGTACCTGCCACAACTGTGTATCCTTCCCTTTCTGCTGTTGGACTTGCTCCAATACTATTAACCGCATTTGCCACGCATTGGATGCGGGACGCTGATTCCAAACCACAAACTTCTGTCTGGTTTCCACGATCAATAAGATTTGATGCATTTACTGTTTGATTCAAATCCTGCACTTCGCCAAAATACCAGCAACCATACTGAAATAGAAGGAAATTGAAAATATGATTATCCTTTTGCAGAATGTTTTGCCATCATACCATAATATGCATTGATATGTGGCTGGAAATGCCCTGCGCTACCAAATTCATTGAGTGCATGAAAGAACAATATGATTTAATGGATCAGTGTTGAAATACACAGTTACTAACACAGAATTACCATCAGTATCAAACTTTGTGTTCAGAACTGAATCTTACAGTATTATGATATGCATTCGTAGTCCTAATACCATTCGTCTCAAACTCAGGCAAAGGTTTTACAGTTGATTAAAGGTAAGGAGCTAATCTGAACTAAAGTGCAAACTGAAAGCGATCCTTCTACCATACATAAATAGCCATATGCTCGTGCAGTGTGGGAGAAAATTTCTATGCATAGATATGCAATGGTCATGTATAATATAATACCAATCAATGCTCACTTACCTTATAATGTGTGATTTCGCCATTTGGCTCGTTTGGCAGCGTCAAGTTCAAAATAGCGCAAGAACTGTTGAAATCAAGCTGCAATATTGGTGCTGAAGAAGGCGCTGAAAATAAAAAAAAAAGTATCTAGAAACCATTATGGCAGCGACACACACCGATATTCTGTTGATTCCTTTTTCGGGCCCATCCCTACCCTAGACTTTTTCATTAATGTTAAAAAGCGGTTGAGTAAACTGGCAGAAAGCTCGAATGACCAATAATGCCCGAACAATTGCTTATACTTGACAATGAGTCACAAGCTGACTGATTATGCCTTTGGAATGATTATGATAGCAATTCGCAGCCAGGCAATTTCACCATCAGACACTTCTATTTCAATACCCGCAGCAGTAGGGAAATTGATGTGAATATTTGTATATGTGTTGAAACAGCTTGTTGTCAGTACATTATAGCAGCATCGTGGACTATATCAATAGATTTAATTCACATGTTTGTTTGCCAGCATATTGTAAGGCTGGCAACAATGACATTGGACAGTATACTTACCTAACTCTCCTGTCTCATATTCAACAGTAGTATTTGTCTGGAATCCTTGGTCATTCATCACCATGATACGTACTGAATATTTCGTCACTGCATCCAGATCAGTAATTGGGAATGTATTTTGCGCCTCCTCTGTTCCAACAACCAGGTACAGTATTCCATCGTTTTTGACCTCCTCACATTTTGGATTAATATCCTGATATTTGAAAGACACAAAGTACATTTATTTAATGTGAATATATTTGCAAACGATATCAGGATCAGTTTGCTTAATCAAATGCTATTTAATATTGTGATATATTTAAGTCAAGTGGGTCTGATGGCAGTCAAAACAAAAAAAGTTAAAACTGAATCCGATATCAAACTGATTTGTGTTTTTTCACCCGAATTGGCAGGTTCAACGTAATCCTCCGCCTCTGTGTACCCGTCGTGTTATCTATGTCCTGACTTAGATAGCCTGCAATATCTTCAGGCAACGCCGGGTCTGAAACAAAAGAAAATAATATGTAAAAACATTAATATATAAAAATAGGTCTTTGCTGGATTTGTAACCTCTAATCTCTCTTTCAACTCATATTCATTGTGTGGTCCAACGTTCGAGCAGAGGGTGTTTGACTAGAACCCTAATTTCTGTGACACTAATCACCAGCAAGAAAAAAATAAGTTGAGGTCAATCATTAGAACCTGTAATTGGCTACATTGCTGTTGATCACATTCTGGAGCAGACTTGGAACTGGCAGAGAAACTTCTTGAGTGGAAATATTTAGGGTATGGGTGTTATTCAAAGAACTGTTCTGGTAATATGGTTGTGTGATAGCTTGTTATGTGATTATATGTGTTCTTTGCAAGATCTACACTCTGGGTCAAGTTAAGGTTAGATGGAAGAAAGAACACCTCTTTACTTAAAACAACCAGTGCCTGATTTAGTCATTAAATTTACTACTCAATCTGAGTGCCTTCACTTAAAGTTCAAGTGGTGAGCTCTCTTTATTCTTTTCTCAACAAAAATAAAAAAGCTTTATTCAGAATATCAGAACAGTCAAGATGTATACATAGTTGTTTTAGCTCACATGTGCAGAGGGTTGTTGTGTCCTGACTTGCCACATTGCTGTCTCCAATTTGATTTGTAGCTTTAATATGACAGTCTACTTCTTTGTGTGCATCATAAACACAATGGTCTACGGTGAAGCTTGTTCTGCTTATAGTTGTCCAAGTCTCGTTTCCCGTGCATTTGAACTATGAGAAGTAAAAATTAGAGAGTGAGATAGAATGAGGGAGACAATTCTTCAGAAACCCTGTCAAGAGAATCTTCGATAATTTTAATTTGGATCGGATTTGATATTGTCCATCGCTGGCTTCTGCTCTGATGGCCCAAACAATTAGCTGAGAGAGAAACTCATGAGCTCTATTTGCCAGTGAACTAGGTAGTATATTTGGTGAGCTTTTATTGCAAGTTTTTATACAGGAATGGTGATTGCTCTTTGTCATACTCTCCTTGTTCCATGCATATTTAGTCCCAAATCAAGTTTCACTTTTTCTATTGAGCATTTACCACAGTGTGTAAATTATATTTTCCTAGCTGTATGGCATTGCAAAACGGAGCTTGAACATTTTTGGAAATAAACTGTCTAGTGATTTTGCTATTGCAATAAAATCAGCGATCATAGTAACATGATGGAATTGAATTTATTTTCTAAGCAAATTCATCAGCTGAACAATTTTACTTACCTCAAAATGATTTGATGAACGTTTTCGCTCTATCAATGGTCATGACATTACTATATAAGATGGCAGTTATAAAAAATATACAATCAACCAGTACGGCACACTTGTTAGGAATGCACCACAACACAAGGAACCACATGATAGTCTTCATTAACAGATTACAAACCTGGTAATGAGAAATATATCCATTCGGGTATTGTGGTTCTCCCCATGTCAATGTAACACACTCATATGTTTTTGAGACAACACCAAAAGCTGTGGGAATAGTCTGAGGCCCTGTGGAACAAATATTTTGACAGGAATGGTATATATATATGTCATGAGCTTTGCATTTTTACAGTATGAGGACAGATAATATTTCAATATTGGGCTTCCTAAAAGGAAGCAAACTATCAGGTGATCAAACAATTGTATTTACTTTTCTGCTCAAATGTGAGCAAACGTATGTGAATGGAACTGAGGGAGTTTAGTCATTCTTCAGTAGTGGAACATATTTTAGAATAAGGCAATTCATATGTCAGCATCAACTCCTACCAATTAAAGGACAAAAGATAAAATCTTATTTCCAAAACATCCATTTTTCTGAATGTCTATCCATTCATATGCACTTATTCAGCAAATACACACTTTCAATGTTTGTTCATTCATTCAACACAAGCCTCTGGTCACTTACTCATAGCTCGGGTTGTTATGGTCGTTGTTTCAGCAATTGATTTGTTGCCACCATTATTAAATGCCTCAACAGCTGCAGTGACATCTGAAACACCATCAGCATATACATCCCAGTGATTGTATACTCTAAATTTGTGACCAGCGTAATTTGAAGAAGAAACTCTGAATGTCTTTGTGGCTCGCAGGTTATTGCAGTTGTGCAATGTTGGATTCTGGGAAAATAACAACATGGAAATAGATTAGTTATTATGATTTGACTTAGTGGCCATGTGTATGAATTCCGGGAAGAATTTTCATCTTCAGATCAAAGTTAATTGTAGATACCTGGTGCAGCAAGAATAGAGGATTTGGGTATTAGCTTCAAAGTCTAACAGTCTCAACCTACATGACTACCTCTTTTAAGAACATTATACCCCTGTGAATCTAAATTTATTTTGTTATTGAAATTAAATAGGCTGCATATCACCTGCCAACTTATTCTGTATCTCAATCTGTCTCTTTCTTCATTGCTCCTTTCATCCATATAAATTATTTGCAAACCTTGTGGTTTGGTAGGATCTGAAAAATACAATAAATTGCTTTTCAACCAAGCTAAACATTGTTGGCGTGAATTTCTATTTTCTAAGATTTCATGATTTTTATTGATGTAATTTCTGGTTAAACAAACACTACAATTCATATTTCAAATACTTTTTGAGATAAGCCATAATTATTTTAATTTTCATATTTTAAAATTATACAATTTGCTGCCTGTCCTTCATTCTGCAATACTCACTGTCACACAATGTCCTTATTGACCCAACAGAGGCCTCATCACTCCACCCTTGATTATTTCGTGCTCTGACTTTACAGGAGACCTGACTGTAGGGACTGTAATCACATCTCGTTCCATTGCGTAGAGTTCCGTCTCCAGTAAATCCTACCCAGTCACCATCACCAGTACACTTGTACTAAAATTTCAATTTGATGTATTAACCTGCAGACACACACAAATAATGATAGTGTAATACAGCCGTGATAATATTTAGAATGAACCCATCAGGAAAATGAACAAAGTTTTAAGGCAGATATAAATATGGAAATAATTTAATAAGACCTGATGGGAGCATTACCCAATAACTTATTGGCTATTTGATTGTACCTGATAAAACTGTAGTTGTCCGTTTGCATACTGAGGATGGTCCCAGGTCATAGTAACGCAGTTAGGAGTACTTGAGAAAATCTCCACCATCCTGGGTGCCTTTTGCGGCCCTAAAAGACAAATTGACAAAATTCTGCTGTACTATAAGTCAAATATCTATCCACTTCCAACCGGACTCAAACATTATGGATAGAGGATGTATTTTTCAAGATATTACAAGTATTTCCACTTAGAGTATGATCTTTTACCAACAAAAAGGTTGCATATACAAGCATCTAATTGTTACTTTTTCTTAATTCATTAATTATGTTTTGAGAAAATGAATATTTACCTCATCTTATTAGGCGATTGTTTCTAGAATTAGGAATGAGGGACTTCTAGAATTATTACAGAATGTGAATAAAATACAAGGTCAAACAAAGATTGACAGTGTGTGTGCCCCTCTTACAGGGAAAATTATTTCTGGACAGTGACAAAGGGAAAATGAAACACTAATCAGAACATCCTACCTAACAGCCTATCATGAGCATTGATCTCACAATGAGATATGGTGCTAAATGCACTTACGTAACGAATGAGTGAATTTGTCAGCTGTTGCCTCAGTAGAGATCAAGTTTTGGTTATTGGTAGCTGTTACTCCTACTGTAACCGATACATTTCCTTCCGTGTAGATGATGTAATTGTTGTTATTAGTGTTATGCCAATTCCTGTTAGGATCCTTGAATGCGTACTTGTTGCTTGATCTCAGGGATCGACAGTTGATCTCCTCTGGCTCCTATAGTAAATATTATAAAATGGATTCATGATGGCGTCCTCCATTGGTAATATTTAATTTGAATTTATTTTGCATGTTTTCAAAGAATTAATTTTAACAATAATATGTCGATAGTTTCTCAGACACTGCCAGTAACTGTTCAATCTCTGTGAAATATAGCAAGACATGGTGATATAGGGGTTGTGCAATAAAGAAGATGATCTAGGCTTACTGTCCAGTTTACACTGTATTTGCGTCTAACACGTCCAGAATCTATAGCTATGCCCTGGTCGATGAAGATGATGTTTCTTGGAGATGATGGTTCTGATGAAGTATAAAGAGATACACAATTTAGAGCAGCATTCTAAAGAGACCAGGGTTGTTGATAATTCATGGAGATGTTTATTATCACGCTGACAACGCCCCTATATTTATCAGATGTCATTTGCAATGTTGGACCATATTATTTTGTTAGTGAAATATTTATCATATTACTTCACAATTCAAGCTATGTGCTGATTTACCACCAATTCAACTAACAAAGGGCCACATATATTAATTAAATGCCTTCACTCTACCTGAACAGAGTGTTGTTGAAGTAGAGGTTGCTGTAGTACTGTCCCCCATATTGTTTATCGCCTTTAGTAAACAAGTCACTTCTGTGAACGGTGAAAATGTGCACACTTGTTCATTGTTGTTGACTGTCCTCCATCCATTAGAATTGCAGTTATGCTGTCAATTAAAATCCTTAGTTTAAATTTAAATTTCCAAGCCTACATAGAAATAACCTAATGTTCACCCGGCTGAATAATCGGTTATAATCTCGGCTATAACTTTCCGAGTTAAGATCGAATGACAATTCAGTGTATGTGACAATTTTTCATCATTCACTTACTTGGTAAGAAACTTCATTTGGGGGTGAATTGAGATATGTTGGAGGGTTCCAAGATAACCGAACACAACTGGAAGAAGTTGGTGTCAAAACAAAATTCTTAGGTTTTGTCTGTGGACCTGAAAATCAAAGAAAACATTATTTTATGTAAATATTAGTGTCTGTTGAAATGTGAAGTTCACTTGAAAAATTGACTATTGCTAGGTACTGGCCTTGGGAATGATCCATTTTTCACTGTCAAGCTGCTAAAAACCATGTTCCAGGACGCAATGAGCTAGGTATCCAGATCAGTCATAGAAAAAAAGATCCGCCACCTTTTGTGGCAGCTACTTTGTTACCATTCTTGCAATGCATAATGATGATGAGGAATAAGATTAGATTTCCATAAAATCTGCACCACATTTAAAGATATGTATTAAAGAATTCACAGCTATAATGGATAGAAGTATTTCAATTTATAGTTCATCTAAATTCTCAATGGTTCAGTCTAGCTGAGGTGAGAAGACATTTTTACCTGTTCGCAACCTATCCTCAAACCATTATGAATCATATTTATTAAGAAAAGATTCAAAAATTATTCTGGTTATATTTTTCGGATAGCATTAGAGATTATCTACCTAGCTTTGATATGCAGTTTTAGGTGTAAAATTGAGTGTACTGTACAATCCCAATTATTTCTTACAAAATGTTTATGTACACTCACTGAGTCTGTCTGTTATAAAAGTGATCTCCTCTTCACCTGATACATAGTCTTCATTATTGTAAACTCTGACATGAAGTGAAATTGTCACATATCCATCTGTATGGAACTCGTATCTATTAGTTTGTAAGTTGTTCCATCCTGTAAGTTCATAGCCGCGTATTCGGTATGGGTTGTTTCCTCTGATTCTTGCGCACTTGATGTTGATTGGATTCTGGAGGACAAAATGACTTGATTGTTAAATGTTTCAAACTGTTTGTATATCCATGTTTGCAATGAAAATAATGAAACTGTCGTGAGTCAGAAGTCACAATTTTAATACAAACGGATGGAATGTAACCATAAATATTTGTCTATCATCTGCATCTTATGTCTATATTCTTACCTGCCAAGTGATTGTGTATTTCCAGCGAAGCCTTCCATCATTCATCTCTGGTGACGCTGATCTACTAGGCTGAGAGTTCATAGTTACTTTGTCAGGACCTGTTTACAATTACAAAAATACACATTCAAATCATCACTTCGACAGCTGAGAAAACACTGACCAGACAAGACCAGAAATCTCATAGTTGTCAGGTTTTAATACCTTGTAAAAAAAAAATTTCCGAGTAATATAATACGCCAATGTTCCTCATGAATTTATACGTATAACCTATTAGTGACATTCTCAATGATTTTGCTTACTCACACAATCTGAACAACAAGACAAGCTTGAAGGTCTTCATGGTACTGCTAGATTATCATCCAAGGAGTTCATGTGCAATTTAGCTGACCATCTGTACACGCTAATATGGATAACCACTAACAAGCATCTACACCATTTTCAGAAATTCGAGCAATTAATTTTGGTGTAACATTGATATTGACTGTATTTTCTTTTCTGTCTAAGGGAAAACCTACGCATGTTCTATTTAGCGCAAGTAATTGTAATGAAAACATGGTGTAACTTTGATAAACATCTTACTTTGACATTTTGTATGTTGTGAGGCTGTGGCACTCAGACTGTTCTTATTGTTGTTAGTGTTATAAGCTCTGATTTCACATGTAACCATCTGATAAGCTGAGTAACCACATTTTCTTTTGTTAGAGGGTATCGTCTGCCAGTTGGTCATGAGCGTACATTTATACTGGAACAAACATCTCAAGGTATATTTACATATATTTATATATATTGCTATATAATGAATCTCAAGAGGTCCCCCATAAAATGAAATCAAAGTTGTTCTGCCTGAAGTTTGTGAAAAAAATTCACTTACAGTAGCAATGACATATAAGAGTGTAGAAATTGATTTTCTGAAATTAATGCTGATTTCCATGGTTTCTATGCTCTGATATGGATTAGTGTTCCGTCTTCTCTTCTCTAGATTTAGTCATCACCTCTGCTGATCTGTATGCCACATATCGTGCCAAGCGCAAATAAAAAAACCTAACATCAAGAGTCAAACCAAATAACCCGCTATTTCTGGATAGGCTCATAATCTATCTCTTAGGATATGACCAGAACAACTAGTACCTGGTATTTAATCTGTGAGGTCGGTGCGTTCGGGTATTCAACCCCTGTGTGTGACATCTGAATGCAGCCGTCTTCTGGAGCAGTAAGGGCAAGATTCCTCGGTCTAATCTGTGGAGCTGAAATGTAATTCAAGCAATATTTGATAGTTATGTCTCTCTTATGGTAACCTCCAACCAGATTTGACAAATAGCAGAAACATTCATTAATGAAATATTTTCAAGGATTAACTGTCTGAACGAAGATGGGCACTTTGGTAATTATTGGGCTGACACCAAATGGATGTATCTGGTTATGTGGTTATTTGATGAAAATATTGTATATTCGTTAATAATATATCAGTTGAGTCAGCCCTCTCTACTGCTGCAGCTTCCACCCTAACAACATTATCTGGAAAACATTAATCTCAATCTTCAGTTGTCCCCACCCACATCAACGACAATTTAAATCATATTGCTGTTCTCTATCATTGAAATCTTTAGAACCATATTAAATTTTACACTTACCTATGTCACTGCTAGTTGTGAATGTTATGACCTTTTCGGATGAGCCATAGCCATTGTTATTATAAACTTTAACACCCAGCGTGATTACCTCGTTACCATCTGTGTGAAACTCATATGTATTGGTTTGTAAGTTGGTCCATGATGTAGCGCCATATCCACGTATTTGGTATGGGTTACTCGTTCGGATACTTGCACACTTCATATTTATTGGATTCTAAAAGACAATAAAAGCAAATTGATGAAAAAGACAGCTGCAATGACCTTGTATGTGCTGCCATGTAAATGGACAATTAACCAATTAATCAGCAGGTCTCATTCTCCCTGATAATTTATAGCTGAATGTGATTCAAAAAGCTGCACACAGATATAAGATGTTAGCTGTTTTTTTTCATCTAATTTCTTACCTGCCAGGTGATTGTGTATTTCCAGCGAAGTCTGCCAGCGTTCATCTCTGGTGAGGGTGATCTACTAGGCTGAGAATTTGTAATTACTTCATCAGGATCTGTTTACAAACACAAACGTATCACATCAATAATCACTTCGACAGGTAAGATAACCATGAGCAGACATCCCATAACAGTCATGTTAACTGCTCTTTGCTTACACATATTGCTCGGTTTGGCAATGTGCAGCAGAATTTCGGAGAGTCAGAGAAGCTCCATATCCATGTCTCAAATGAATTGATGCTTTAAATTTGTAAGTTTCATCGCTTGCTTACTTAAAGTGTGATAAGCTCCAAAAATGATGTTGCTAATAGAAATATTTATAAATGCTGCTTGCTGGCTAGGAGCATATATTTGATTTAAGCCGCAAATAGGGAAGTCTATACAAACTATGAAGATTATTATTTCAACTAGTTAATACGAACTTGATGATGTCGACCCATAATTATTGTCTGTTATCCTAAAACGGTAGACTCCTCTTAATTCAGACATTGTATTTCAGAGCATTCAGGAAATGAAAATTGGTCACTTCAGCCAATTTTCAATGCATTCCTGTGTCGTAACTTAATTCAAACTCTGCTTAGTCAGGGCACAATTTGGTGGTCTCCAGATGCTTGAATTGTGTGGTGTGCTCTGTATATAATTGTAATTTCTACTTTTGTGTGGTTCAAGTGACATACTCGGATGAACATCCTTGAGATGAGAATCGATGTCAATAAAAGTGATATAAACAAACTTCACATGTTAAAGTTTATAGTTAAATAGTAGAACGGCTATAAAAACTTCTTACTTCCACATTTTGTGTAGATGGAAGCAGTTGTAGCAGTCTCACTGTTCTTATTGTTGTTGGTGTTATGAGCTCTGATTTGACATGAAACTATCTGATAAGCTGAGTAACCACATCTTCTTTTGTCATTGGGTAGGGTCTGCCAGTTGTTCATAGTGGTACACTTGTACTAAAAAAGGATTTATTCACAAGATATTCACAAGATGTTCACAAGATGTTTTCAAGATGTTCACAAGATATTCAAAAGATATTCACAAGCAATGCTTTGTAGGTTTACAAGGATCAGATCAGTATCGATGGCAAGACGGTTCGTTCATAAATGTCACGGTCAAGGTTTATGTTGCAAGACATGTCCTGCCACACATTTCAGAACAATCTAGTGTCGGATCAGACTAAGTACCTAAAATGTGTCTTAGCATGCAACATGGGCTGCACCAACAAACCCTCAGCCATGATTGTTTCATGCAACTGGCTACTGCCCATAAAGATATGGACTTTTACTGTAATGAGGATATGGTTCAACAATAACTCGCTAATAAAGACATTGATAAAGTACCTGGTAGATAATCTGTGAGTTAGGTGCATTCGGGTACTCAACCCCTGTGTATGACACCTTAACACAGTTCTCTACTGGAGCTGTAAGGCCAACATTCCTTGGTCTCACTTGTGGAGCTGGAAATAGTCAGAATGTGTGATTACCACGCCATTGAGATATCAAACCATTATGAATTATTGGAGTTGTAGAAAAGTCGACCAAATTGCTGATGCTTCCTTGTGCTTATGAGGCTGGACTAAAAATAGAAGTGTTGACCGAAACGAGATGGTTTCTGTAACTGTAAAATAAATCCTCTGCAAACATTATACTTGAGTAAATTTACTCAATTTACTAAATTACACAACCTACTTGAGTTTACACTCAATTAAATTTCTGATTTCTTCAGTGAGGTCACATTTTGGGCTTTCTGAACAACCAAAACTTGATCTCTTGTGCCAGAAATCTATTGGTTTAGTAAGTGGCTCAGTTTGTTAGAGTACCAACTCTTCTGCGCCCAAGTATTGAAATGTTCAAAGTTCTAGGTTTGAAACCGCAACAGTCTACTGAGCTACTCGGGTTTGTTTGGTTACATGGTATTTTCTTATTGCACTCCACTATATACATATGAATTGGAACAATTGTTATATCATACACGCGATAAATAATAAAGCTAAATCTAATTAATTGAATTATTAATTTATTTAATAGAACTCACCTAATCCAGTTGGTGTTGTCAAAGAGAGAGGAGCTGGTGTATAAGAGAGATGATCATCCCTGTTGCGTGACCATACTTTGATCTCTAAGTTCACATTCCCATCTGTATAATAAGTGTAATTTGTTGCTGGTTGACCTTCAGTTTGAATAATGCCATCCGCTTCAATTCTGTATTTGCCATTGACATCTGTCAAGCAACTCAGTCTGTAGTATGACGGCATCTATTGAGAAGTATGTAAATAAAACCAATGTAAAATTACACAGCGCATACATCTTGATTGAATGGTTTTATAACACTGAAGGTAAAGTCTGATACTTTGATGGATGTTAATAGAAGGAATTTTTAGCACGATATACCGAGACAGTGAACAAACCTTATTATTAGTTGTTAAAGTTTCTAAACTTAAAATTATGTTTTTCCTAGAACTAAGCACTATTTTTTTGGGTTGATACTCTTTAAATCTTTCATGTCAGTTTTTAAAAGAAAGGTTCCAGGTACATATCTTGTCAAAAGATATTATAGAAGGTACTCTCGGGCAGGCAATGACAGGTTGGAGTACCAATAGAATTAAAAATAATAATGAAATAATAAATGAATACCTACACTCCATGTGATGACATATCTCCATCTTTCTCTCCCAAGATTGTTATCCTGAGTTGGATTCCCAGCTGATAGTGATACTGGTGTTGGGCGGACATTTCCTTGAACATTCAAAGGAAACTTGCTCAAGTCAAAGTTAAATTTGTTTGTCTATTTAGTGAAATTCTTTTCAAAATGTGAAAGTGAAATTAATGACGAATTGTTAGATTTCTTTTAAGCTTTCTGCAGCAATAATGTGCCGGGATCAGAAATTCTCATCATCATTTTTTTGGTGCAATATGTTTTATTGTTACATCCTCACTTGCTAAGCGAGTAAAATAATATGTACCTGTACACCAAGTCCATCCTTCAGCTGTGTTAGGGTTCTCTGTTGACTTTTTTACTTTCACAGAACAGGTATAGATACTGCTACCAGTCAAACCAGTCACTGTAGCTGATACTTGGGGGTCTGACCTCTGCTTATTACCCCAGCTTCCATCACCACATCGGTACTGTTAGAAATCAGAGAAACATACTAATTTATACAGTACAAGTCACAGCTAAACGTGTCATAATAGCTAGCATTGACTTGTCATGACAATTGTATCAGGACTGCAATTAATTTTCTTCGTGCCCTATAAGCTATAGTAGTAAGTAAAAAAATATTGCCAATCACTTGCTCACTTTCATATCTGTCAAATATTTATCCAACTTAAGGGCAGTTTCATACATATCTATATGTTATAGAGATATAAAGGGGAGACAACCTTAGTGGTAGAGAAAAACTGAGAAGAATTGTCATTTTAGTAAAGGGAATGGTTTCAGCTGTTTCCATAGGCTATTTAAAAGATTGCCATGATGCTCTTAATAAGACTGAGACCTTCAAAATCATGCCAAAAGTGAGGAGGCGCAACAATAGCTTTAAAAAGATGAATTGAATCATTATTAAACGTGAAACATGACACCAAGGCATCACAAAATCAGGTAGCCAGAAGGAAGCAAGTAAAACAAATTAAGTTATGCAATATTTCCTCAGAGGAAAACTAAAAAGCTCCTCTGGATTAAACTTTTTATGATGATGAACTATCCTCTACACTCAAGTATGATGTGACAATAACTGCATTCGCTACAATATTTTAATTCCCAGGAGATCTGTATTTAATAGCTAGTTGCTAAATGTAAAAGTATTTGTAGAGAAAGTCAGCATTCAAAGTGTATTTTATGAATGACTGGTACCAGGCCTTGCACAGGACAGCAACATAGTAGGAACAGAGCAACGACTTGGAGTTGCCTAAATCTTGCACAACTTTTCCTGACTATAATATGCTCCCAACTCAAACTATCATGATAATCGTGATCACAATAATAGGAGGCTATATGTTGTGCATCATCCCATTTTCTGTCACTCAATATTGTAAAAGAACAATTTAGAAGTTTCAATGTATTTTTATTGATTTTATTTCCGTACACTATTCAATCAACACGATCAGGTCTAACTCACCTGATATTTTATGGTATATCCTGATGCTGACGGTGGTGGTTGCCAGTTTATTGTCACTGTATTTGCATTTGTGCCGGTTGCCGTTACTTGAGTTGGGATAAACAGTGCGGTATCTGAAAAATAGGATGTGTATTTCTGGTAATCAGAATCAGTATAGTCTGAGTACATCATGTTTGCCCTTAGCTTAGTCCAGAAACTGACCTCAGGTGTTCACACCTACTTACTTGTTACTCAAGCTGCCTGAATTTATTTAAGCTCTATTGAACGCAGATATGAATGCAAATAATTTATATTATTTATTATATATATCACATGATTAGTATGCACTTGATCTCCAAACCAAGAATGATAAGTCAGAAGAAGTGAAGTGTCGGATGGACAGGACTGGATAAGTATTGATTTGCGGTACAGGAACGAAACTCATTGTGAAACCTAATATATAGAACTTACTGAATGCATATACTTCGACCTCATCAAAGATCATTCCTTCAGTGGGAGTGTCGGTCTTGAGACTCACATATTGTACATATCTCACATACTGAAGGTCATGCTGTGTGGTGCGGTGGTTTGGATCTCTTATATACGGTATCACCTCATCTTCACCTCCACTGTTCTCAGATACAACTATACTCACTCCAGTTATATCATGCGAGAAACCTGAGGTTGAAATCAAAGTATTAATTTGTTAAATGTGGGTAACCTAGCCTACAACCCCAGTCAGTATTTGTTTCTCAAAATGCATCTTCTCTCGGTTTCGTTTTGTAAAATCACACCAAATTTCAAAGGCCATAAGAGAAATAATTTGGCGGGTCTTTGGACATTCGGTTGAAAATTATGTCTAGTGTTAAAAATCTGACCCTTGCTCATCCATAAGTATTGACGCCTGTGTACTGCATTGTACTGCCTTTGTCTTCCTGTAGTCTTTAACTTTCTTTATCAGCATGAATAAAAACAGACCTCTGTTTATGGATCTTTATGTTGACTTTTCTTAAATCATTGCACTTTGTTAAATGAATTCAAATGAGAGGGTCATTGCTGCCAATGATGATGGAAAGGAATGTAATCTAAGCAAGTTGATTTTTTTCAACTAACACAAAAGTGATGTTTCACATTTTTTGATAGTTCAAATCACAAGACAACCTTTGGCAAACTAGAAGAGGGATTTTGATAATTTGAACATTGAGTCAATTAATTGCCTAGGGAGTTCTAATCAGAAGATATTTTTTTTAAACATTTTAGTTGTCTTCACCTGTGAAAGAAGAGGACAACTTCTTCATTGTATATTTTTGACCTAAGCCACATGATTGTTGTAGCATTTAAACTTCAAAAATATGTGAATGACCTTTTTATTGTACTGAAGTGATGGAATGAAAAATAAAGAAGGGTTGTTAGTCTTAAGAACTATGTCAGGTATTTTGATACAGATTATTCTAACAAGATTATGTGCACGACCCCTCAAGATGATATCACTATTATTGAAAAACTGTATTATCATTTCCTATCTGGAATCAAAGGATGATGGAACAACAGAAAGCTTAATCTCACCTGTTACTCTCACTATCTTGACATAGGGAACAAAGAATTTGCCTCCGAGGTCAACCTGCCAGTAACCATTTACAGGGTTGCTAGCAAAGCAGCCTGTACAGTCAGTGGCTGTCACAGAGGCAATAACTGATCCATCCACAAGGTTATTTTTGTCTCCCCATTTCCCGTAGCCTGATGATACTGATGTTGATTGACCTTGTGCCCTATTTTGTGGTACCGTTTGTGACGAACCTGAATTTAAAAATTAGAAAAGCAAATAATGAAATAATCTCTTATACATCAGAAAGATATTTTACAAAAGTATAATTTTGTAAATCATGCTTAAAAATTACGCTGCCTCTTGATGCACATAATTATCATAGCAACACATGGAAAATTCAACTGGATTTCCATTCTATTGAATATATCTATTATTAATCAATCACAATCTTTGGTAATTGGCTGTGTTTTAATTGAAGATCGTAAATGAACAGAATGTGATTGCATTCAGTTGCTGTTGGGTCAAAATGAGAATTGTTGCATGGCGACCAAGGTTGGTGGTTATTTAATGGTAGTGGATGTGTGTGTGTGAGTAAAATCACATGTGGTTTATCTTTAGTCGACATGGCCAGTCTTTAAACAACCTAATTCAGAACTCCTGTTAACTCATACAAGGAAATTGGTCCCTTCAGCAATATCTCAATGCATTCTAATGTCATCTATAATTCAGAGATTTGAATCAAGTGAGCTGCACTGTTTGTGTTTAACAAGGTTTTGAACTTTGTTTGGCAGGCATCTGAATGTGGGAGACATGGTAAAAATATTTACAAGAGCAGCAAAATGATGATACGACAGTGATGTGGTCACATGTGGAGAAGGGCCAATAATAACAGCCAAACCAGTGTTATATCACTTCATAATATCGAGGATAACACCTGGACCCTCTGGAAAACTGCTAATCATGAACATAAATAATGTCAATATATATTCATGATAACTATGGACATTTTAGCAACTTTTCGGAGAAGTTGATTTGCTGAAAAAGTAGTAGGGCCATGCCCCCTGCCCCTACATATGAATATGCCCCTGACTGTTATATTGTCTGTTTTAGTTAATGCCTCAGATTTCATTTTTGTTTTGTTTTTCTTGTTTCAGTTTGGAGATCTTTGAGCTCAACAAGAAGACACCCTAGCAATTTGAAAATTCAATGCAGGGAATCGAATAATTAGAGCCTTGAACTAAGCATCATCAGACTGCTTTGCCTTTGCCTATTTTACTGCTGGAAGCTATATTTACATGTCTTGTACATCAGAAATGTCATCAATTGCATATTCCAGCAACCGGAAGATACTCCCTAATGTCAATGGTCTCAAAGTTTCTTGAAAATTTGGATTCTATGATAACAAGCCTGTCCTTTTATAGCCTTAAAGGATAAGCAAGATTATCTGTCATCTTACCCTTTATTGACATTCACTACGATAACAATGGCCGTGCAGCCTCTGCCCGACATAGTCCTGAGGTCAGTGAGGTATATTAGCACTCACGGGCCACGGATATCCGTATAACAAAATCGTTGATTAATTTGGGAAAGCCATGCTGAATAGCTCAGTGTGTAGAGCGTCTGCCTGGTTATCATGGATTATTAAGAATGTTGTGGGTTCGAAACCCAACGAAGACAGATTTTTTTCGAATGGGTGCTTTATAACTGGAGCATTTTTACTTTTCCAAAGGGGGGATGTCTTACAAGTGAGAAATTACAGTACATACAGAGTTTGACTTTTGACCTTGAGCTGGACAAGCCAATCAAAAGCTCGGTGTATTGACACACCCACACCCTCTCCGCCACGCCTACGGCGTGTGGATCGGGCTGCGCCCGATCATTGTGCTCATCTCTAAAAAGTCAGTGAGTGAAATTTTTTAGAATATACGCCCCTGCCTGAGGTTATGAATAACATCAATCACAAGTTCATCATACTATTTTGTCATGTTTGATGTTATGGTAAATTGCCTGCATGAACTTGACCCTAATGTGTCGGGGAGGGGGGTGGGCGAAGGACACATTTAATAGGTCAGTTATAATAAGTGGCGAACTGGTAGACATCAATCATGACGTTGCCTTGGTGGCAATTCCCAGGGAGGCTTAGACAGCTTCAAACCCTTATAAATAATCAAGGTTCCCTTGTCAACTAGCAGAGAGGCAAGAACTTTAAGGGAGGGGTTATTTCAACAAATTGCAATAAAGTTTTCTCTCGACCACCTAAAAAACTGTTCAAGATCTCTTGGTAATTTTGTTATTGGTATAAAACTTTCTTAGGCGGTTTGTTACCACTAAACTAGCTGCTAGCATATTCAGCACACCATTTTATGTTACCCATGCTGGTTTAGAGTAGCTCTCAAAAGGTATTTCTAAAAATCTGAGTTGATAGATCAGCCATGGCACCCCAATTTCAAAACTTTGGACTTCCCCGTGTTATCTTGAAACTTGTAGAGAGTTAGGGTAGCTTTGGGGCAAAGTTGCAACAAATGTGGTCAAGTTTAACCATAACATTATCGTCCAAGTTGACTTTGACCTGTAAATCTACAAGCTTTGTGAACGGTTCACAATTATCGAATGGTTACTTTCATACCTGATATTAATATGGAGAGCAGATAAACTCTGAGAATCCAAAATTTGGAGTCATCCATAGTTAGTCCCTCAGTAGCTGATATCATAAGAAGCCTGACACTAGACAGAGAGTACGATGTCATCAGAATCAAAGCATGACAGTGCTTGTGTTATCAGCTACAAACAATGTTATCACCAAGAAAGCAAGCAGCCAAATGCAGTCGTTTTCTGATAACAGTGCGCAACATTTCTCAGCTAACTTCCTCGTTAATAGCAAGTAAGCACATGAGGTTAGATTTAGGCGAATATTATATTCTATTGTTTGCTTTTGCTCATTTGTTGTCCTTCTATTGAAATTTTATTGAACCTTGAAGTTAGTAGTTGTGTGAACTGAGAGCTAATAATAGTCCGTCTGAATTAAGTGGTCGAGTCAAGCGTATGAAGGTTTAATCTATGAATGTCGATTTGATTTATAAGGATGTAATGTGCAGTCATGTTTGGGACTTTCCCTTTGTGACTTATATTGAGGAGATGATGATTTGATCGCTCTGTGGGGAGAAGTGTGTTGAAGTGTACAAGGAAGTTCTGTGGCAATAATCAGTAGTCTTATGGTAATGATGTAATGTTTGCAACAGTGTTTATCACATACCTTGGAGGTGAATGTTTAACAGACGTTTGCTTGCATTTTCTTTCCTAATAATGTGCTCTTAAGCAAAAAATGGCAAGAGTCAGACATGTTTTAAAGTCATTTTGTGCCGATTTGCGATCTTTGAGGCCCAGGTTTGTCTGTCGTAGTCAGCAGTTGTTACTGATAGATTGCCACTGTGTGTTTGTTAACTCAACATGCATTAGATAATTAGCCCTCTGACTCTTTGTTATACGAGAAGTCAGGTTCCTGGTGGGTACGAGTATTGGGTGCGGCATCAGTACGCATGAGGGATAATTCTCGCACCTCAAAGTTGACAACTACTGCCTGACATGTGGAGTTATCTAAGTCTGACAAAAAAAAAGGAAATCGCTGAACGTAAAACATTATTTATTATGGAGATGATCCTTTGAATCTAGCTGTACTTTAACAGCTATCTGGTGTCAAATGATTGGTTTTTATGTTAATGAATTCGATCAGAGCTATAAAACTGCTATTTGCACCCAATGATGATCAACCCAACAGTGATCTAACACTATAGTCATAATATTTCAATTCTCACAATTTTCAAACACATCGATGATTGAGTAGGTGGGTCATATAATCCATAGCACTTTGTTAGTTTGAGTGTTAATTTGTACAAAGCTCTAATATAATGCATGTATAACAGTAGCCTGTATTGCCAAAGCATGTCGAGACAGCCTAGTTTAGCAGCTGCCATTCAATTTATGATTATATGGTCTGATGTAAAACATTATTGTGTGAATTCCACAGTTAAAATCCTGGCATACTCAAAATATTGATCATTATTATTGGAGTTGTCCAACCTCATGACAGGGGGACACAAATTCAATTTGCACCTAAAACCTTCTTCATTGACAATGAGTGACTTATTCATACTATACCAATGGTCACTGGTGGGAAAATAGGGCATAGGTATTGGAGCTTACAAATTATCAATAAATTGTGTATTGGGTCCTTACCACGGAACTGAACTCCACAATATGCATATGAGACCAAAGCTGTGGAAATCTGATGTAATAAAAATGCTACCAAAAGTCACCGCACCTACACACCTCAAAGATTACCGCCCGATGCCATAACCAGCTATGTAAAATGTTAGCGAGATAACTTAAAATATACTTTACTAAACACACAACCATGGATCGCATTCACTTTGCCTACCGCGAGAAAAGATCAACACAAGATGCTGTCTCATGCCTCAACAACGATCAAAAACTTATCATGCTTCTTGAGAACCCATCCAGCAAATAATGGTCAACAATCAACTATAATGCACCAATATTGACACACAGAAGCTCCCCAGGGCAATGAACTCTCGCAACTATTATTCTCTATCTATACAAACAGGATTACTAGACTGTCGAATAACACAGGTCCAACACCTCTATTTATTTCCCCATTGCCTTACATGCAAACTATGTTGACTTGTCACCTCAATAGGCCTGCTTCAGGTTCTTTCAATTCTTGCACCATACCACTAAAAATGATGGTATGCTTCTGCTCTTCCATATTGGTGACTATGGATTGAAAATTTCTTCTCAGAATTTTTCAGTGGCCCTACATATAGGACCATAGCATTTTTCACACATTTCCTGTCTAATTTTCATAAGCCCACTCGTATGTATTGATCGTCCTAAAATTATTTTGCAAAAAGAATTTCAAACTTTAAACCGATAAATTTCCATTTCAAATGGATCTGAAAATATTTACAGGGTTCAATATCACTGATAGCAGTGCTTTTGAATTGGCTACATCCGCATTTGTCATCAGCGTACTAATCATTTTATTTTGGAGGATGGGTGCAACAAGTTGACCTTCATCGAATTACAGGTGTATTACCTTATAGTGACCGGACTGACGGTAACGGGTCTTCAAAGTTGGTCATATAAGACCTCTGTTGGTACGCTAGCATGGCGCAAAGTTTGGAGGCGATCCATCCATAGCGTGACTGGCCACGGCCATCTGACCATAAGACCGTTGCCCTCAAAACTCACCTTGTCAGGCTTTGCTCCCTTATTGGTCTCTAAAATGGTATCTTGCTTAGGTTGCAGCTTATAGATATACAATGTTCATGACCATCATCGGCAAAGTCTGCAGCGACGGCTCAGGTTGTCTACAGACATAAGACAGAAGAGATGTTAAGCTAAAGTGTGACATATACATGTCAATTGGAAGTATCTTTTCCTTGTCAAGGGGGAGATAACTTCAAATAATGACCCATTGACTGAAGATATAGGTGTTTATTGAGTTATTGGGTGGGGTTTTGACCTTCAAAAATGCATTCAAGGAGACACTCATTAATTCAACACACTTAAATCTAGTTAAAGTCTTATAAAGAAGAAGAGAGAACAAGTCCGGACTTGCCCGACAGGTACAAATTCATGTGCTGTAAGCACAAGACGAAGTGTTTTATGAGTTTAAGAGATAGTATAGTCATATTGATTGAGGATTGGGGTGTACTAATGTGATAGTGCAAAATAATTTCATATCCGAAAAAGGTAATAATGAATACCAAGCTCACCTCTGCGATCCATTCTGATTCTGTGGATTAAATAGTATAACAGTTTGATAAAAAAACCTTACACTGTTTAGTAGACAACTCAGAGTCAAAATATGCACTGCCAGTCTGCACTTTCACAGAGCACTAGACCCTCTGCTGTGAATAGCCCACTCATTATGCACTCGTTACTACTGAGCGACCATGCAAACACAGAACAGCACAATTACCAGCTACAGGTACAGTATATCCATCCTGTTTTTGTTTGTCAAACAATATAACGGCTACCTGATCCAATGTATATCTCCTCTGTTAGTTTGAAAGATCTCAAGAATTTACAGGATACTTCATTACCTTAAACGGACAAAAGCCAAACTTGAATGCCAAATACTGACACCTGGACTGGAGATTTAAAATGGTCATTTGTTACATCGAAGTCGGTATGGGAAAGTTTTGATTTGGCTGCCATCTTTGTTCTCTTTGTCTGTGTTTATTTTATATATCCGCTAACGTGCCGTACATTTGATGCATTCAACCTATAACAGGATGGATATTAGAAGTAGGCAATAAACAAACTTTATACTTCAAACTTCAATCACCTTCAAACTTCAAATACCAACTTTGATTTTACAGAGCAAGTATGGTATGTGTGTTATAGTTCGGAAAAAATCCATGTAGTCATTGTTATGACAATTATAGTTTTATTTAGAGTTCAATGTTGTGAGGCATTGAAACCAGAGCTCCGTTGAGGCCAAAATATATAATCTGAAATATGTGTTCTGACTGTTTTTGTGGTCAGTAGGCTATAGACCTGGGGCTGGTTTCAATTAGAGATTTAGCCGTGCTTTTACGGCTACAGGCCAGCTAAAGCTCAGCCACTCACCAAATCGGGTTTCAATTAGGATAAATTTAACACACTCATAGCTGATCCTGAGCCAAATCTTTGCTGTTCTGTTTCAGACGGCTATCACTCAGCAACCATGCAATTTCATATGTAAGATATGCTAATTTATTGAATAGTATCATACTATCGTAATTTTTGATAAATTACGATTCATCAAAGTGTAATTATTCTGCAATGACAATAGACATAAAATCCACTGACTCATAAACTCTGTCGTGTTTAGTGATAATGCGAGATTTCTCCAAAATGAATATCAATCTACTAACCTGAGGGACAACTGAGTGGTAGCAGGGCCTAATTGAAACATGATAAAGTGGCTGCTAAGATATGGATACAGCTCAGGTATATGTGTGCTAAATACAATTTAGCCGGATCCGAATTGAAACTAGCCCCAGTTGTTGGAAACCAGCAGCCTCTTTGGATGTGCAGCCTAATGGGCAATCTTTTGAGGCCGGTTTTATTCCCTCATGTCTTTAAAACTTAATATACATACTATGTCCAAGTATTGATGCTGTAAATACGTACACAAATTTGGCTTTCGAAAATAGCGTATGTTCTGTATCATGCTTATACTTTTTTACATATTTATCATAGCTTGTGTTGACAGTAAAACGGTCAGTTATGCTTCGGCTATCGGCGAAAAAAACATACAAAGTCTCAATCTTGCCATATATAATATGTATAATTTAGAGCCCTGTGCTTCGCTTCTTGGCCACATCATCAAATCCATATATCGATACCTAAAATCGAAAGTACTGAAAGGGAGAAATCGAAAATCCAAATCGAGACAAGGGTTGGTTGAAATCGGAGGTGTAAAATCGGAATCAGGAAAATCAATCAATCAAAATCAGAATCGAGGCATCACCAGCCAAATAAAAAAATAATTTCAGCACAAATCTGTCTGTATCAATGGCAATCCATCTTTCAATCTAGTAGTTCACTCATTTGGTGGTATACACAAGCAATTCCTGCCACTTTCAATCTGATCAGCAGAGGGATGTGTGTAGATATACTTCTTGGTAAACATTACTGCAGATTACATAAATCAGAATATTATGTTGGTAATGAGCAAGACATTTGGCTAATAAGCGTAATGCCATGTCTCCGTCTCCAACAGCTTAGTCAATTTTACATTCTGATTTCACATGAACATTTTTTGAAAATTTTCGCAAGTTGTCAAGTGTGTTAAATCAGGATTTGTGCTTCGCAGACACCTATTATAACTAAAAAAGAATTGTAGTGTATAATATATTTAATGTTATTCGCTGTTATCACACTACATAATTATAGGATTTTGTTGCAGCAAATTCAGACAATAACAACGGTATATAGGCAATCTCTTCATATCAATCAATAAAAGACTGTACCAGTTGAAATGGATAATAATAGGGTTTATTGAATGTAATCAGATGTATTGTCACCACTTTCTCTTACAAGAAAGGCAGTGAAAAGAAAATATTGGCTAACAATATTGTTGTATGGTGGATAAAATTTTTATTTGTAACAATTGCTTCAAACAGTTATTCCTGTTACAAAAAGCGGTAAGTTATCTAATTTATACGTAAATATAAAAATAAAATAAAACAATATATAATAAATGTGTAATATATTACTTCATCGAACGCATTTTCAATATCATAAAACCTTTTTGGTCAGTTGTATGATGTCAAACTCAAATGATGCACTAATATTTTAAATGATAAGACAAACTTCAGTAGAGATATTTATTAGTAGATGGCTAGTTGTATCAAAGCCTGTACATAAATATAAGACAGTAACCCCTTCCATTGATTTTCGTATCAAGCAGATGAGCCAAATTTAAGGTTGTCAATATTTAGGTGGGGCCTCTGCATAAACATGACCATCATCAGTTGCATCTTGACCGGCTGGAAGCTGTAGCGCCTCATACTGATTCTTATTATCTTGACTGGTTGGTTTGAAGTTTTCATACATCTTGTCTTCCCTTTGTTCCCCTTTGATATCAGCAACTTCAGCATACTCTGTGTTGGAGAGAGCACTGAATCTTAATTCTATATCCTCATAAGTTGGAGGATAAGATCTATCATCAGGACCTCTCATTGTTGATACACTGGATGCCTGCCCGTCTCTGGTCTGTGGAGATTCTGACCTTTTCCTTAGGTAGATCACAAGCACTAGTATCCCAACAATCACCAATACTGGGACAAACACTCCAACTAGGATTTGAACTGTGGAGCAAACAACAAATAATTCATCAAGATGTATCAATATTGAAAGTAATTTGGCTGAAAAGTGAATGAGCACACGTTTTGGAAAGGAAAGATGAAATTATGTTAACAGTGGGAAAGATACAATCTTCCAATCTACTTCTATTATATTGACCCACAAGGTATGCATGTGCCATATTCATTATTAATATATTTAACAATGATCACTGTCCGAATCTCAATCGAATTCATTATCGTTATCCACAATTTTGATGTTATGATGACATGTGATAGCAGTTTAAATACTAATCTCCTAGTATCATGTCCATCCTGCATAATCAATCAAGTCTTCATATTTGAACTATTAACAAACTAGGAAGTAAACACATACCCAAATTTTGCTCTTTGCAAACAAGAGTATTTTCAGACCATATCAGTCCTGAGGGTGTTTCACTGCAGGTAGATACCCCTTCTCCCGAGACAATATTGGTATCACATTGGTAGAATGCCTGAGCACCAAGTTTGTAGTCTTCTGATGAGCCAAGAAGGTGAGCGTTTTTAATTTCAGGTGGTGGACCACACCTCTGAAGAGTCACTGCGAAGAAGTAATGATAATGATGAATATCATAAAAATATTGAGACTTTCAGATGATTAGCCATCAAATAATACAATCTTTTTTGATGTGATATGACACCACATAACATAAAGTACTAAAAATGTAGCTTCAATATCATATGTAATGTAATTAAAGAACAATCTCAAAATACTATACTATTAAATGTTGTTTGCATTGATGCACTGTACAATAGGCTTGCATTTAATCCAGATGAGAGAGGTACTAACTATCAATCTTCAAGGTTATTTTCAGCTGAACTGTGTCTTAAAAAATTTGTTGGCTGTTTTTTGCTCAGTGGAAGAAAAGGTGTCCCGTAACCTCAAATCACTTACGTTGGAATGATTTTGAATCTGTGAATTGTATGAACTCTCTGTCTCCCTGAAAAAGAGAGTCATCAAAGAACGCTCTTCTGGGTGAAGAGATAGGTTTGACAATGGTAAACTGGGCAGGCATGATTAAACTGATTTAGCGTTCTCTAAATCAATATATAGCAATGTTTTTGATTACAGAAGTGATATATGTCTTCTATGCACCTATTAAATTCAGATTTTCAACGTAGAGGTAACTTATTTTGTGAGTAGCTTTAAAGGATTCCACATTTCGCTCACCCCGATAGTGCCTCGATATCCAATGTGAACAGTATAGAATTGATTTTTCTGTAGCGGCTGGTTGTAGTAGCCCAAGTTTTGTTCTTGACTTCCAATTGTAAGCAACAGACCTCGGATGGTAATCTGTTCTGCCTTGAATGTGGCTGTAATATAGCATGCCTTGTTGGTTGCAGAAGCCACAGTTGAGTTATAAAGCTTATTGACATTGCATTCAATAGGTAATGCTCTCTTCTTTAGACGATGTGATGCTTCATTCTGGCTTATCACAACCAAATATTGGCTACAAAATATCAATAACCATCCTATCATTTCCTATTATATCATATCCTATCATATTACAGCCATCCTCCTAGTACTAAGATAGACTAGGAGTTAACATGGGGTATACGAAACTCAAGGAATTGCATTTTGATCAAATCAAAATAACTTATTGAGGAATGTACCTTGTAACATTAACAAAATATTTCCCATCTTCTCATGTAAAAGCTGTGCGATTTTTCAATTGAGAAGTATCGTTGAAATTATTCTTAAACTCGAATTATAGTACCAAATGTCACTCACCTTATAATAACTTGAGCATTTACTGGCTGAACAGGAAATATCCTGATATCTACAGTACCAGCTGAGTCATCCATCGATTGAATCTCTGGCTCTCCAAAAGAGTTCACTATCAATTAAGGGCAATGATTGATTTTAAATATTCCATACCATCAATAGACAGTTTTCTGAGCTCTTATTCATGCCTCAATTCGGAGTTGTCCTCTCTCCAGTTTGGTACTTTTAACCCACGCTGCATAGGAAAAACCTGCTGAAAGAGGGTTATACTGAAAACCGCTAATTTTAGGATAAAAATGATTTTTGATTCAGAGTCTGCACCATTGAAAACCCTGAGACAGGGTTTCCAAATCATTGGAGGCTTGAATTTTGATACGTCTTAATTAGTGACGAAACTCATGAAAGTTTCCGCAAAACTGGCGGAAAATGCTATAATTGACTATCCAAATACTAAAATTATTTCCCAAACTATGTCCGTATGAGTTTTCAATGTTGCATATTCAATTTAAATTGAGGCCTAAATCAGAGCTCAGAAAACTGTCTGTTCTTTTGAAGTTATCCCCTGTAAGGTCATGCATGCTGGTTACATTGTTTCAGCAGATGTTTCCAACCAATATTGGAGTATGATCTTTGAATGGGTGCATTGGGGCATCAACGCTGTTATCCAAAAGGTCTAAAAAGCAATTATTCTTAGAGTTGATATGATTCAAAAGGTTTGAAAAGAGCCACATCCCATCATATCAAACCTAAAATATTTTTCTCAAACCTTATAGCTAGTGTTCTCAAACCTTTAACCTAGTCAAAGGTTTGAGAACAATGTGAGCAGTAGGTTTGAGAAATGGATATAGGGTTCGACAATGATACCAACGCGACAGGGATTAAAAAATTATGTTATCTTTATGACAAAGCATAGAGACTGATCAAAGCCATATGCTTAATCCCAAACAATAACAATTATTTACTAACAGTAACAGCTGAAGCTCAGCAATCAGTTCATTGTAAGTGACATGGATTGCTGAAAATGTTACATTTTATTTCCAAACTTCCGTCTGGTAGACTCTGTGCATGTAAATCAAGAAGTGCATAAGGTAATAACAGTTTTATTAGACACTATATCAATTTTATCAATACGGTGATAGCTGGTTCCTGAGAGTAGATCTTGAGTAGCAAACTGCTTTTATCGTAGACTTTATTTTTTTAGTATCATCCTCTTAATTTTGACTATTTATTCACAGAGTGGCAATCTAAGTTTTATCTCGCCAATTTTTTGTTAAAAATTGTGTGACAAATAAATAATCAATCAATCAATCAATCAATCAATCAATCAATCAATCAATCAATCAATCAATCAATCAATCAATCAATAAATCAATCAATCAATCATCTTTTCTAAAGACGCAGGGTGTGAATTATCATTGCTACAAACATCTCAAGATAAACTGGGTCAGTTGCTTGTTTACCAGCCAAAGAAGAAGTGCAGCTTCAATACTTCGCCATTTTTCCTCGATGAAAAATGTTCACTCTCAGTTTAGGCGTATCTCTATTAAATCTACAACTCTAATTAATTAATTAATTACACTACTGGTAAAATGATGGAATCAGACAGTTCACGCAAGACATTGGTAAGTTGCCTCCTACCCTGTCATAATTGTCCAATGTAATAATCACCGGCAAAAAAGGTCTATATGTATTTTTTTCAAAAATTCATTTTCTTTGTTATTCAAATTAAGCTATTTTTTTCGCTTTCTAACGCTATCAAAATCTCTCTGAAACTCCTACCAGAAATTGGAAAAAATCCTGTTTGAAATTTCTTTTGTTCACAAATAGCCTGAAAGCTTCGAGCAAAAAAGGTCTATAAGTTATTTTTTTCTCAATGACAATGAAAGCCATGCTCTATTGAATGCATTCATTTGAACAATGCAACTACGTTTCTAATGACTGCGCTTGCTAACAATGACTCGTTTTGAATGACAATTGATGCAGATAGACCGTTTTTGCCCGAAGAAATAGTCAAATCTGAATTTTTTTGCGATATCTTTTGAACCGCTTGTTTGATCATTAATTAATTAACGCCAAATGAATCATCTTAATTTTTCACATATAAAAGTATATTTGCAATAATTTTAATGTTAATTAGAAAATTAGAGATTTGGAAAACGTGTTTTACCAGGAATATTTTAATCCGCAGATAGCCCGTTTTTGCCTTGTGACGACCGCACAATTGTGGGTTCTCTCGTGCTGTGGAATGTCTCAGCAAATGTCTGGGGCTAAAAAACTGTTGCTCATCACCATCTATTGTCAGTGAAGAAGCTCAGTATTGATTGATTGTGTTAATTGTCTTGCTTCCTTTTTTTTTTTTTTTTCTGGGTTCTCTCATGCCATGGAGTGTCTCAGTAACGGTATGAGTGAGATGTTAGCAGCAAGTCTGTAAACCAGAATTTCACTCTTTCTTTTGCAGATTATTCTCTACTGGTGAGTTACATGTTGCCGCCTGTATATTTTCGAAGGCCATCGGAAAGAAGATATTTTATGGAAGCGAACCCGGTAAGAGTCACCACCTGTGAGAATTTTTTGCTGGCGTAGTCATCGTGCTGGATGAAAGATATCAATGAAAAACCTAAAAACAACATTAATCAATAAATTTCTTCTGCTATTATTTGTTTATGAGCATGTCGCATAGATAAACCTTTGGGTAATGGAAAGCTATGTTACAGACTATGGCTATCAATTATGGCTATCAAAACCCATAACTTAAAATATGCGTCATTGTCTGAATTTCTGCATGGAAATCATTATTATGCCACACCTCTTATTCATTCATAGTTTTTTTATTTTGTAGGTCAAGACTTAATCTCTGACCCTGGTGATAAAATCAAAAGATCTTTACATCAACAGAATTTGTGGCAGTCTCGCAGCGATAGCACTGTTTGAGTGACACTTTATTTTAAATTCAAATTACTCAAATAAGAGACGCGATTACTATCACTTTATAGAAATAAATAATGTCTTGTGACGTCTACACAGTGCCAAGCCAATAAGTAAACTTAAACTTTCCCAGACACAATCTATATCTAAAAACGTGCTAATATTTTTCATCATTGTTTTCATATTTTTACCCCTACAATGTTTTGAATCTGTTCGAAGTGCATAAAATAAATTGAAAATTTGTTTAATCGCAATAATGATGTTGCTGTTTTAAAACTTTAAATTCCTGTAGATACATAATCTATAAGCTGTTGACATTTATAACAATAGAGTATTCTGTTTATTCACTTATTTACTGTCGCTACCAAAATTCTGCATATAATCGCAATTTTATATTGTATTCGTAAATTAATTTAATTGCGTGATGCCATATTTCAATTGAGTGACAATACTTTTGTCTTTTGTGTCTTTAATTATTGATATTACATAGTCAGTATTAGTGAGATTTTTGGCTTTTTATCTAACAACAGTAAGGATACAATTCATAATACTGCTGTAACTCACAAGCAAAATTATTCACACTGTATCTTAGCTTGTTGATTAAGACCCCTTCCTCCCAAGTCCGACAGCTCCATCCATCCATCCCCCTTGTAGCTGCCAATGAAAAAATGTGCTATATATAGCCTCAGGGCAATAAACTGGATAACCGCCCAACCCATGACACCGAATGACTGCTGAGAACTAAGGCTATATTTGGTCAAGCAATTGTGTTGGCATGGTGCCAATTATGAGTGTAAACAAACATTGCGGGATCTTTTATCTAAAAGTTTGAGATGTCAGACCTTGCCCGCAAAAGGTTTGCTATTTAGATTCATTCCTTTTCAAACCCTAGAATTGAGAATATCAAACCTTTTGGATAACAGTGTCCATTATCACAGGAGCTATAAAATGTTACTTTGTGTACCACAATTTTTGTATCAAACCTGGTCCCCACCACTATGTTAGTCATCTTTCGCATAACTTAGGGAAGCGTAGCAAAGCGAAGCAAAGCAAAGCACAGGTTCTGATACACACCATTAACATATACAATTTTTGAGCATCAGCTGTTTGATGGTGAAAGTGAAAAGCTATTTTTTTCTTCTTCGAAGAGATGAAACTATTCATTCATTGGTACCAGGTATTGCTTCTGATGGTGGGAGGAGAGCCGAAAAAAGAGGGCCAATTCTTGCAACCCATTCCAACCCAAAAACTTGACTTTTACTGGCAGGAGGTAACATCAATCACCTTGGTTTATGATTGGTTTAAATTCCTGCTATGCACAAATAGTTTATCATGCTATGTTATGATTGGTTAGATGAGGATTGGACACCAGATTTAGCATGGCAGACATCTTCATTTATAAAACAGACCTCTAGTGCTCCTTTGAAATGCGTAGCTGTGTTAAAAGGTGCAAGAAAGTAATGGGTGCCTCTCGTGTTGATAACTGTGTTAGCAGATTTGGAAATTTGACTGATCATAATTATTCAACATTACCTTCAAGCACTGTGTATCCTTCCCCGATAGCTAATGGGCTTGATCCTATGCTATTGACAGCTCTCACCGTACATTTAATGTGGGACGCTGAGTGAAAACCACAGACCTCTATCCTGTTGCTGCGATTATTGAGATCTGATGTATTCACAATGCGATTGAAACTCAGCACTTCATCAAAGTATCCGCAGTCGTACTAAAAATAAATTTGGTTGGATTGATTTTTGAGCCTAAATTTTTGGTAATTTTGTGACACCACTTATTATGCGACATCTACATGTAAAATAAATATGTTTTTAAACTGCTTGTTCACTTTAATGTTTTCTCCTAATCACTGAAATAGGTACACACCAAATAGTTTTCTGAAGCCAATATTATCCATTTCACTTGCTTCATAAAACATAATACGTACTTCATAACGGGTGATAAAGCCGTTCCGATCAATGGGTGGCTCCAAATTCAAAATTGCGCAGGAGCTGTTCATCTCAAGTTGTAGTCTTGGTTCTGAGTAAGGAGCTGTTAAAAGAGGAGTAAATAAAGAGAAAGTTACCATTTTGTGGTTGAAGGTAAAAGAAACAAATTGATGTGTTGTTTGTTGGAAACTAACTAATTTTGTGTGAGTAAAATCATAGTCGCAACCTTTATGTGAATAGCCTGCTAAAAGAAGTAGACTTCTCACATATAATATATGCTACAGAGATATTGTTAGGGTCTGTGAAGGTTAGACCGCTAGGTCATGCCTAATGTGCTATCATCTCAGTTCACACAGCTCAGTTCTTTTGTTATTGTTGCAGTCTGAGGAAAATACTGCACATATCATTACTAATTTCAGTTTATACCCATCCGAAGATCAAACAGTGACCGACGATCTTGCACTACTACTTTAGGGCATTGTCATTGTAGAAAAGGAAGACATATTATTCTTAAATTTAGACAGTCATGCAGAAGGCTTCTAGGTATTGACACTTTATCACGAAATATATTGATATTGGCTGCAATAACAGTTACATGGAAAATGTGTGTAAACCCATATACACATCTGTTAATGAAAATGTGTAGCTTACCTAACTCTCCTGTCTCATATTCAACAGTAGTATTTGTCTGGAATCCTTGGTCATTCCTCACCATGATACGTACTGAATATTTTGTCACTGCATCCAGATCAGTAACAGGGAATGTATTTTGTGCCTCCTTCTCTGTTCCGACAACCAGGAATGATATTCCATTGTTTCTCACCTCCTCACATTTCGGATTAATATCCTAATATTTGAAAGACACAAAGTACATTTATTTAATGTGAAGATATTTGCAAACGATATCAGGATCTGTTTGCTTAATCAAATGCGATTAAATTTTGTGATATATTTAAGCCGTGTGGCTCTGATGACAGTCGTGACATAAAGTTAAAACTGAACCGATATCAAACTGATTAGTGTTTTTTTCACCTGAATTGGCAAGTTCAACTTGATCCTCCGCTTCTGTGTACCTGTCGAGTTATCTATGTCCTGACTTAGATAGCCTGCAAGATCTTCAGGCAACACCGGGTCTGAAACAAAGATAGTAATACATTAATACATTAATAGATTATTTCTTTGATAGGTTTGACAACTCTAATGTGACTTCCCACGCATATCCATTGCGTGGTAAAATATTTGAGCATGAAATAGGGACACTACAGGATGCTGAACTTGAACCCTTGACATCTGTGACACTTATCACCTGGAAGTGAACAACAAGCATGCTAACCATTAGAAAACCTGTAATTGACTACTCAGAGCTGTGATCACATTAGAGCAGACTTATACTGGTGGAGTAACTTCTTGAGTGGAAAGATTTGGGTAATGGGTGTTAAATAACGAAAGGTTCTGGTAATATACCAGGTTATAACATTTCAAACAATGGTTGTGTAAATACATGATACATGCTTGAACGTGTTCTTGTTCTTATTCTTGGTCAAGTTGAGGTCAGGTGATCAACTCTTGACTTAAAACAACCAGTGCCTGATATAGTCACTAAATTTTACTTTTCGATATGAGTGCCTTCACTTAAAGTTCAAGTTGTGAGCTCTCTTTATTCTTTTCTCAACCACAGCCCCTAAGTTAATCCACGAAAATAAAAAGAGTTTTATTCAAAATAATGGAACAGTCACGGTGAATAAATAACTGTCGTAGCTCACATGTGCAGAGGGTTGTTGTGTCTTGACTCGCCACATTGCTGTCTCCAATTTGGTTTGTAGCTTTTATATGACATTCTACTTCTTTGTATGCATCATATACACAATGATCTACGGTGAAGCTTGTTCTGCTTGTATTAGTCCAAGTCTCGTTTCCTGAGCATTTGAACTATGAGGAACAAATAGAGAATGGAATGCAATGAATGGGAAAATTCTTCAAATACCCTGTTTACAAGGTCAAGAGAGTCTTTGATTATTTTCTCAAATAAAATTATTTTGATCTGGATCGGATTTGAGATTGTCTGTTGTTGACTTCTGCTCTGAAAGCCCAAACAATAAGTTGAGGGAGAAGATAGCAACTCATGAGTTCTATTTGCCAGTGAACTAGGTAGTATTTTTCGTGAACTTTTTGTTGCAGATTGCTGTTTGTCATGCTGTCCTTAATCCATGCATCTTTAGACCCAAATCAAGTTTTGATTATTCTATTGAGCATTCACCACAGGGTGTTCATCACATTTTCTGGTTGTATAGCATTGCAAAACAGAGCTTGAAAATTTTCTGAAATAAAATATCTTGAGTCTTTGCTGTTGCAATAAAATCATAGTTTTATGACGGAATCTAAATTGATTTATTAGCAGCTCCGTCTGCTAAACAACTTCATTTACCTTAATACGACTTGATGATTGCCCTCTCAATTAGTGTTGCTTTACCATATGAGATGACGGTTTACAATCACAAAAAAAATATAATCAATCAGTACGGTATACTTGTTAGGAATATTACCGCAACACCATTGTATCGCATGGAAGTCTTCATCAACAGAACACAAACCTGGTAATGAGAAATGTTTCCATTCGGGTATTGCGGTTCTCCCCATGTCAATGTAACACACTCATATGTTTTTGAGACAACACTGAAGGCTGTGGGAATAGTCTGAGGCCCTGTAAAACAAACATTTTTGACAGGAGTGGTATATGTCATGAGTTTTGTCATTTGACAGTGTGAAGTAAGGTAATATATCAATATGAGGCTTCCTGCAAGGCAACTAACTGTCAGGTAAGGAGACACAATGATATTTAATTTTCTGGTAGAATGTGAGCAAATATGAATGGTGGTAAACCTTGAGAATAACGGAATAAAATTTTCCAACATCAACTCATACAAATTATTTACTTAAAATTTTTATTCATTCAATATAAGCCCCTGGCAACATACTCATAGGCTGAGTTGTGATCACTTTTGTTTCCGGAAGGGATTTGTTGTTATGATTATTGAATGCCTCAACAGCTGCAGTGACATCTGTAACACCGTCAGCATATATATCATATGTCCTCCCTGTTGTGTATTTTTGACCATTTAAATTTGAAGAAGACACTTGAAATGTGTTTACGGTTCTTAGTCTCTCGCAGTTGTGAGCATTGGGATCCTGGTAAGTTGCAAAAAAGAATGGAGCATATTTGTTTGATATTGACCAATCACATGTATTTCAATGAGTGTGCAGAGTTATCTATGAAAAATAATACACTATTCAATTTCAGTGGTTTCTGGCTAGTAGAATCAATGAGTTTGTTTAGAAGAATCAGTGACAACAGTGTCAACATACTTTTCCAAAGTAGACGGGTGTATAAACGATCACAATGCAATCTGAAACTTCAATGAACGTAGTATAGTATAGTAGTCATAATATTCTAGTGATTAACAGAACAGTGTTTTGCTGTCTTTCGTTACCTCATAAAACAATTTTATGGATCATGAGTAAGCAAATCTGGACAACATTGAGATACTTTGATGACTAATCAAGGTGTATATAGATTATAGGTTGTGTTATAAAGTTTTTCTTTACCTGCCAACTAATTCTGTATCTTAATCTTCTTCTACCTCCATTATTCCTTTCATTGATATATATTATTCGAATATCTAGTGGTTTTGTTGGAGCTGGAATATAGACACTAATATTTTTTAGTACCGCAACATTTTTATATATTCACATTGTCATAGTTGCTGCTTTCTGATACATTTAGGCTCTAACAATGCTTCATACCACTTATTAACCCAATCTATCATTTTAGTCTCATTCATTTTGTTGTTTGGTTGATTTATTTTCTGACAAGCTGGATGCATTACTCCATAAACAATTTATTGTTCAAACAAGCAAGGTCTATTGATAAAGGGCTTATCTGACACTGTTTAATTTTAATTTCGCAAATACTCACCATCACACAAAGTTTTTATTGACCCAACAGAGGCTTCATCACTCCACCCTTGATTGTTTCTTGCTCTTACTCTACACGAGACTGAATAACGGGGGCTGTAATCGCATCTGTTTCCACTGCGATTACCACTGAACGTTGCCCAGTCATTATCGTCCGTACATTTGTACTAAAATACCAAGTGAATATTGTTATCACAACCCATATTACATTGTTAAAATGTGTATCTACTAATGACCATTAAACAAATTGAGATGAAAACAATCTGCTGGCTTGACTCCTACCGTCTTTTGGCCCAGTCTTGAGTCTGACCAACAAGTGACTAAGACGGAGGCTGAGACTGTGTAGTGTGAATGAAAAAAACGGTTGACTGACCATGTCTGACCGGCTTTAAAGAAGGTGTCTGGCAATTCGAGCAGTGCTCGTTTTGCAGTCTCAAGACAGCCAGTCTTAACACAAATTCCTAATTTAGCGATCACAATACTGCCCTTTGTTCTATCACTCACATTTATTTTCTGTTTACATTACTCTGAGACTGACATTGGCTAAGCCGTTGCTATGTAAACACATGCCAGTCTCAGACTCTGGCTCAGACTTTGGGTTAAAGACTGCTCAGTCTTGAGTTGGTGGGCAGCTGATGGAGACGGCCTGATGTAAACGCAGCTTTATGAGTAAAAATGCTTGAATTTAGAATAAATAATATAAGCATATTAAGTGTAGTATGAGAATCAAAGTAGAGCCGAATTCGCTCAAAACTGAATTTAATTCAAATGGAACAACTTTAATTTGTAAAATAGGAAATCAAACTATAGACTAATCAATTGTACCTGATAATATTGTAGCAGTCCGTTGGGATACAGTGGAGGGTTCCAGGTCATAGTGACACAGTTAGGAGTAGTTGAGAAAAGCTGCATCATTGTAGGGGCCTTTTGAGGGCCTACAACACACACAAATTCCCAAATCATGAAAAGTGGATGTGATAAGCCTGAACTGAAGTCCTCAGGCTCAATTATTAGATGCACAAATAACTATTTGTCATTTCCTCATTCCTGCTTTGATGTAAAAGTATCTATAAGAAGGCTTCAATATGGCTGATGTGTGAGTTGCACATGAAGGTAATCCTGATATTCTGTATCCCGAGGTAGTTAGACTCTTACCACGTGTACCGAAACCAATACCACATGAAACTGTGATTGTTTAAACACACATCTTTACAGAGACTTTGTTGAAAAGGCAAGTTTAGGATGGCGCGCTTCTTTTGGTTCAAGTGTCAATTTTTTTATTGATGTTTTCTTTGATGTTAAAGTTCCGGAAATTATAATGAAACTAACAGGAACAACAAATACACACTCCATCTCAGCCACCACTGGTCGCGGTGAAGTCAGATCTTACAGCTATTGCGTGTGTACTCCAAATGTTGACAGGTTATTGAGGATTATTTAAAGAACAATGATGCAACTCAAACATAATAATAATCATGAAATTACAGCCTATGTTCTCCCAATGACTTCTTCTCTGGGCCTTCTGTATGATGTTAATTCATATTGTTTTCAGTCAGGAGACAGATTTTATGACTTACGGAATGGGTGAGTGGTAAATGTTGCGGCTGCCTCGGTTGATACAAAGTTTTGGTTATTAGTAGCTGTTACTCCTACAGTGACCTGGAAATTTCCCTCTGTGAAGATGATGAAATTGCTGTTATTAGTGTTATGCCAGTTACCATTAGCATCTTTAAAGGCGTACTTGTTGCTAGGTCTCAGAGATTGACAATTGATCACCTCCGGCTCCTATAACAAATAAGATAAACATAACCAGTATTTATAATTTATAATGATGCCTCTCTACAGGGGCGTAGGGAGTACCCCAGACTCCCCGGCCTATCGGGGGTTGAATTTACAACTCCAGATTTTCATGGGGTTGAATAGATCTGGAGTTGCGAGAGAAAATCAGGGGTTGAGAAGTATAACAGGCTAAAACAGGCTTAAACTTACTTTCTATTGCATTAAAGTGGTGTTGTCAAGGACCGTTACTAGGGACTTTATATTCAAGTACCCTTTTCCAAAGATTTTAAACCAAAAAATTTTTTATTTAGAACATGCTTCCTGAAATTATTACCTACCACCCACAAATTATTCTGTTGTGCGTTCATCTGGAGTTCGGCCAGGTCAGTCAAAGGTCATAGCTTGAATTTCACATGTTTACAGATTTTTGATGGGGAGAGTGCACATTTGACTCTATTCTATAGAAATAATCCAATATTCTTGCTAAAGCAAATCTCAAGCTCAGTGGTTTTCCCATGAGTGTCAAACATGACAAGTTGGCTGGGTTCTATATCTGGTGCTCCATCACTTTGCGGGCTGGGTGGTCTGGGGGGACCCTGAAAACCTGCCAGCAGCAGCACCCAAGCCGTCAAAACTCTTTAAAATATTTGTTTGTTTTGTTGTTTTATTATGAGAATACTATAATTTGCCCAATGCTTTTCCTATGGAATAACAACAATTTCGTCTGAATTTCAGTTCTCCAAGACTAAGAGGTGAGTCAATTCTAATACATTCCACAGTGTATGTGCTCCTGACCAATAGATTAAGATTGTTTGGTGGGTGGATAGAGGAAACTGTTTCTCTCTCAGTCTCATTCCTCTTACTCACTTCACCCACCCAAACTGTACCCTATTCAATTCAGGTTAATAATCTGGACCCACTCATGCACCACCATCATCATCATACTTGTGTTCTAACTGGTTGTCTCTCTGATAAAACTCCAATGAGTTATTGGAAATTTGCAGGCACACTATGCCTAGCAGGTGGTTGTATGGAGGAATGAAGAAGAGTTGGTTACTCAAAGGATATGTTCATTTTAAGAAGGCTTAGTTATGTTTGCAAGCCAAATTGAAATAGAATCATCATTTTATGGTGCAATCTGGGAAAATGGTGGTCAGTTCAAATCAAATACATGATACTGCTGAGAGGGAGTACATGTAAGGAGTTACTCCTTGGTACTTGTCACTACACACTACTAGTTGGCCTTGACTGCCTCGAGGGCACAGGCCTCCTTATCATACTGGTTGTGGGGGTCTGTGGGGTGTAGAATTCAATCTCAGATCAATGAGTTCAACCCCAGATCTTTTCTACCCCAGATTTTATCTTGTCAACCCCAGATCCAAGAAATTTGCCTCTCTAAACCTCTAATCTATGCTGTCCTACAAACCTTCGTTTAATTTTGATGGTAAGAATTAACAGATTTAATAATGGCTTTTCAGCCTCTGCCGGTGATATATATACTTTGCAAACTGTAAATCTAATTGAATTAACTTGATGTGGTAAGTTTTGGAAAGAGAGAGTCGAGGTTATTAACTTACAGTCCAGCCTACACTGTATTTGCGTCTGACGCGTCCAGAATTCATAGTTGTGCCCTGATCTGTGAAAATGATGTTTCTTGGAGAGGAGGATGCTGATGAATTACAAAACAATAGAAATAGTTATATAATAGTTATGTCAAAATGGGGTATTGAAACAAATGATGGTGTCAATAATCAAACTATATCCCAATATTTATCAGGTGTTATGTTATATACGGGATTGGAAATTTTTTTATTGAAATATTTTACATCTTACCTATGACTCTCTGATACGCACTTCAAGCCTCGTGAATATCTACTAACAATGCAATTAACACAGGTCTACATAAATGTATTTCATGTTTTAACTTGGATAAAAATTTACCTGCACAGTGTGTTGTTGAAGTAGAGGTTGCCAAAGAACTGTCTCCCATATTATTAATCGCTTTTAGTAAACAAGTCACTTCTGTGAACGGTGAAAATGTGCACACTTGTTCATTGTTGTTGGCTCTCCTCCATCCGTTTGAATTGCAGCTATGCTGTCAAAGGAAAATCCGAGTAAAATTACAAATTTTCTAGTGTACCTGTAAATAGCAATGTCCAACATGCTAAACTTGAGGACAGATTGGCTAAAATCCTGATCGTAACTTTGCAATTGAAGATCAATGTTATAAATGTAATAACTATTTTTTAAAATGTACATACTTGGTAAGAAACTTCAGTTGGAGGTGAATTGAGATGTGCCGGAGGGTTCCAAGATAAGCGAACACAACTGGAAGAAGTTGATGTTAAAACAAAATTCTGAGGTTTTGTCTGTGGACCTGAAAATATCAAAGAAAATATCTCGATGTAAATATTTGTGTCTGTTTAAATATTCAGTTCCCATGACCAGTTGACTATTTCTAGATACTGGCCGTCTGCCTGTGGAGATTATGTATAACGTTCTATCCGTTGTGCTGTCACATACACTGTATGTGACACGCCTAGGTGCATGACTCTACATGAAGTTAGGCATTGTATATTGCACTGTCATGGTTGCCATGGTCCTAATCTGATTAATTGTTATACTCTTCCGCATTTACTTCCATTTTTTGCACATTTAATTACCATCTAAATGCGGAGGTTGGCCATCAAAATAATGACGTATCATCCCACCTGTTTCTATTTTTACGACCTATTTATACAGGTCAGTATAAAGAACAGTGGTTTTTGCTCTGAAGATGCAGTTACAACTTGGCGTTGCAATTTATCAGTTGCCTGGGGCGTTTGCCCCAGGGTGTAGTTCAGTAATAAAATCATCAAACTGCCGAAAAACTGCATTCAGTATTATAAAGTAATAGTAATCTCATATGAACTCTGCCAGCAGTGAACTGTCGTGATCTTACTCGATCCGACAGTGCTGCTACAAATCATGTTTCAAGAGTCTATGAGTTGGAAATTTCACACATGAAAAAGCACTATTGAAATTCCAGATCCATCAGAGAGAACAAAAAAGCCGCCACGTTGTGTGGCGGCTTCTTTATTACAATTCTTGCTGTGACGTGTAGTTATAAGGAATAGAATTGAGTGTGCTGTACAATCCCAATTACTTTTTTTTACATTATTATTATGGACACTCACTGAGTCTGTCTGTTGTAAAAGTTATCTGTTCTTCAGATGAGACATAATCTTCATTATTGTAAATTCTGACATAAAGTGAAATTGTCTCATATCCATCTGTATAGAACTCGTATCTATTAGTTGGTAAGTTGTTCCATCCTGTAAGTTCATATCCACGTACTTGGTATGGGTTGTTTCCTCTGATTCTTGCACATTTGATGTTGATTGGATTCTGGAACACAATATGAATCATTTGTTAAATGTTTCTTAATTGTCTACATTATTATTTAAGTTCAAATAATTGATATCATTTATAATCAGAAGTAAATCTTTTTACAAAAAAAAACAGGAGTATGGTAAGAATTAAAACATGCGTCTGTCATGTGTATATTACGTCATTTCTCGTACCTCCCAAGTGACTGTGTATTTCCATCGAAGCCTCCCATTCCTTATCTCTGGTGAATCAGATTTTGTTCTTTGGATACTTCTTACTTTATCAGGGTCTGTAGTAAAAAAATTGGTAGGGAGAAAAATCAGTGAATGCACCAGCATAGTAGCGAAAATGAATAAATAAGAGCGTGAGATTTTGAAAGCGTATAATTCCAAATTATCAAAATATGGCACGCTGCATTCGATTTTTAAAATTGGTCATATTTCAGCCATTTGAACAGTTATTTTTGGTGTAGCATTGGTATTAATATTGTCTCAGAAGAAAATATACCCGATTTTTATTTTGAGCAAGAAATTTGTTTATAATCTTACTTTGACATTTCGTATATTTCCAGACCGAGGCAGTCAGACTGTTCTTATTGTTGTTGTTGTTGTTATTATTACGCGCTCTGATCTCACATGTAACCATCTGATAAGCTGAGTAACCACATCTTCTTTTGTCAGAGGGGATATTCTGCCAGTTAGTCATTGATGTGCATTGATACTGAAACAAAATTTTCTAAGGTTTATATACATTTATATATTAAGAGATTTTCCTAGTAGCATAAAATGATAAAATACTTTGATTTGTTTGTTTGGCCTTCAGTTTGTGATCACAAAACGTAAGATGAAAGTCTAGAAATTGGGCTTCTGAAGACATTATTTAGAAGTTACTGTGACCATAGAAACCTTATCCTGAGAGAGAATAGAATAAATTTAGAATGGATATTACTTCTTCGATCTCTTCTCTGGATCTTAGTCACCATTTGAGCTGAAGTGTATGCCACATGGTGTAAAGTGTAATGGTGCAATGGAGGTGTTAATGGTCCCAGATGGAGATGAAAGCGGTCGTTGCTCAAGGATACTGAATTACCAAGACTGTGAATTTGACTCTATGAGGTGAATATTGAGAACCTTACCTGCTAGCCGATCTAATACCAAAAGTTTGTGTCATTTTTAAATGCTTATGCCTAGTGTGTAATGACAACATGTAATGCCGAACGCAATTCATGACAGCATTAAGAAATAAGTCAGCATTTCATTTTCAGCTCATTAATACCAACAGGAAAATATGATTTTATTGATTGATTTGTATTCTATCACTAACTGTAAAAGTTGCGAGAAAAAGGTTGCTGATACACATACTCTGCTAAAAGATAATGAAGTTGCCTTGCATGCAAAAATAGTATCATTAAAAAGTGGTTAAAAAATGGTATTATTAATATAAATGCACATGTGTCTCAAAAAGCAGTCTTTGCACCAGGCAGTGCAGATAAGAACAACAAGTACTTCATATGACCAAGCACGGAAGTTTGTGTTCCATGTTTGCTCTCCAGATAGTAGTAACCACCTTGGCTGAAGTGAATGTCACATGATGTTATCGTGGTGTTGGTAATGTTTTATGATGGTGAAAGAGAGCAGTCATTGTCTAATAATACAGAATTTCCAGGACTGTGGGCTGAAATTTTCCATGTGAATATGGAGAACCTAACCTGCTAGTACGTTTATTCCACTCAGCATTAAGCTGGAACCTCTTTGAATACCGATAATTTGTTTCATAATGAGAACACATAGTGTCAGGCGGGATTCACTACAGTAAAAAGAAATAAATCAATAAGCAGTACCTGATAGACAATCTGTGAGGTCGGTGCATTTGGGTATTCAACTTCTGTATACGATATTTGAACACAGTTATCTACTGGAGCTGTGAGGGCAACATTCCTTGGTCTAGTCTGTGGAGCTGAAATGTAATCCAGGCTAATGCTTGATAAGTTTGTCTCTTACATTTGCATATTATTGAATTCACCAATTACCAACAACAACATTGTAGCTTTCTTAAAGACTTGTATTTTATGTCAATCCTATCACAGTTATACCGTGTTGGATTATCAATGGCTTAAGATTTTTTCGGCACTATTCGGAAAACATTCCGCTACTTGAATGAAAGAGACTGCCAATAAAAATGTTAAAAAAAAAGAATAAAAAGAGGACTAATATAGATAATTTGAATGAAAAAAGGAGCGTTTGATATTAACCAGCCGGCACCAAAATGGTTGTCTAATTTAGTTGAAAAATCTTTTTTTTTTGTGAGGCTCCTTTCTGCTGCTTTTGTCCCTACTCCCACTCTAACATCAAATTTTAGTATTTTCTTATGGCCACCAGGCACCTCACTCTTATGCTTGAAACCATACTCACATTGTCGTAAATTCAAATCATTAGACTTGCATCTATCATTGTGAACCTATATGTGAGACTTTTGACACATACTAAGTTTTCCAACTTACCTATGTTGCTGCTAGATGTAAATGATATGATCTTTTCTGATGAACTAATACCGTCGTTATTATAAACTTTGACACCAAGCGCGATTGCCTCGTTACCATCTGTGTATAACTCATAAATATTAGTTTGTAGGTTTGTCCATGATGTATTGCCATATCCACGTATTTGGTATGGGTTACTCGTTCGGATACTTGCACACTTGATATTGGTTGGATTCTAGAAGGCAATAAAAGCAAATTATTGAATAATGGCTGCAATAACATTATATGTGCTGCTATGTAAATGGACAATTGACCCAATTGATCAGCAGGTTTCATTCACCATGATATTTACGGCTGAATGAGATTCAAAGAGCTGCTCACACAGATGAAATTTGTTAGCTGTTTTTTACATTTGATTCTTACCTGCCAGGTGACTGTGTATTTCCAGCGGAGCCTTCCATTGTTCATCTCTGGTGATCCTAAACTGCTGGGCTGAGAATTTGTGGTTACTTTATCAGGACCTGTTAACAAGACACCGACATATCACATAAATTATCAACCTGTGAGCAGACATCACATAATAGTCAGATTAACTGGTCTTTGCTTACACATATTGCTGATTCTGCAATACTCATCTCCATATCCATGATTTGATGAGTCAACATATTAATAATGTGTCATTTTCATTGCCTGCTTACTGAAAGTGTGATAAGCTCCAAAAATGATGTGGCTCATAGAAACCGTTACAGAATGTATTGCCTGACTGATTTTTGCCACAAATACGAGAGTCTAAGAACTATTAAGATTTATTTATTAAAAATTCATCAGACTTATGCTTGCACTTAGTAATTTCATTCAAAAAATCATTATGGTTGGATAGATAGGTAAGTGTTATTGGTGAGTTTATTCAAACTTGACCCAATTTAACTTTCAACTTTAACAGCTACAATCTGGATCAAAATTACATCCATGAAAAAGTTATTTAATGTAAAAAATACTTTCTTTCAACCATTCAATATGGACTTGACCATGTTCACCCATAATTCTTGTCTTTGTCCTTAAACAGTGAACTTTGTCTTAATACAGCATATTATATATTTCAAACTTGGTCCCTTCAGTCAAATTTCTATGCATTCCAATGTCACTCAATTCAAAATTATGCTTATTAGGGCACAATTTGATGGTCCCAAGAGGTTTGAATTAAGTGGTTTGCACATAGCATTTATTTTGGTTTAATTGACATAATTGGGGAATATCATTGAGATGTGATTTGACGTCAATAAATGTGCTAAAAAAGTTTACTTGATTAAGAGTACCACACCCATTGATACTTTTTTTTTCACTGAAGCCTAATTTTTTGGACACATGCAGACTGGAAATGTATGCAGGACATCTTTCCCCAAACCATGGCATTGTATTTTTGTAATTCAACATTTAAATTCGTACTTTCACATTTTGTGTAGATGGAAGCAGTTGTAGCAGTCTCACTGTTCTTATTGTTGTTGGTGTTGTGAGCTCTGATTTGACATGAAACCATCTGATAAGCTGAGTAACTACAACGTCTGTTGTTAGGGGGGATGGTCAGCCAATTTGTCATACTGGTACACTTGAACTAAACAAAAGATATATTCACAAGATATTCACAAGATATTCACAAGATATTCACAAGATATTCACAAGATATTCACAAGATATTCACAAGATATTCACAAGATATTCACAAGATGTTCACAAGGTATTCACAACAAATTCACAAGGTATTCACTACATATTCACAGTATATTCACAAGCAAAGCGTTGTTGGTTTACAATGATCAGATCAGTATCGATGGCAAGACAGTTTGTCGTGTCTAGTGTGGGATCGGACTAAGTATCTTAAATATGTCTTAGCATGCAACATGGGCTGCACCAACAAACCTCAGCCATGATTGTTTCAGGCAACTGGCTACTGCCCATAAAGACATGGACTTTTACTGTAATGTAATTTCTAAACATTTCTGAATGCCCATCTTTTGTGTCTCATCTTTAATACATTTACTATACCTAACTTGCTATTAAAGAAATTGATAGAGTACCTGGTAGATAATCTGTGAGTTAGGTGCATTCGGGTACTCAACCCCTGTGTGTGATATCTGAACACAGTTGTCTACTGGAGCTGTAAGACCAACATTCCTCGGTCTTACTTGTGGAGCTGGAAATAATCAGAATGTGTGATCACCAGGCCATTGAGATATCAAACCATTAGTAACAAAGATGCCAATCATGCCATCATGTGAAATCATGAAGTCCGGTATTCAAATATAGCAAGATTCTAATGCTTGTCACCTCTTCTCCAAGTATGGCAATTTGAGTTGAAAAAATTTGACCAAGTTGCTGATGCTACCTTGTGTTTATGAGGCTGAACTTAAAATAGAAGTGTTGACCGAAATGAGTTGGTTTCTATAACTGTTATCCAGGTGGGTAATCTTCTGCAAACAAGTAAATCTTTTGCAAACATTAACATGAATAAATTAAGTTAATTTACTTGAGTAAATTACTCAATTTACTTTACTTTTACTCTATTAAATAAATAAATTTAACAAAATTAATAATATTGATATATTAAAACAAAATCAATGAAAAAAAAAATATAGCAAAGTAAAATAAAATGAAATAAAAGGAAATAAAATGAAAAAAATAAAATAAAATAAAATAAAATAAAAATAAAATAAAATAAAACAAAATAAAATAAAATAAAATAAAATAAAATAAAATAAAATAAAATAAAATAAAATAAAATTTAAATTTACTTGAGTAAATATCTGCAAACATTTACTGCATATAAAATTTCTTTTTAAGTTTTTGTGCTTATAGTAACTTGAACGAGTAAAAGTAAGGTTTGTTGGTTGTCTCGGTATATCGTGCTGAAAATTCCTTCCATTAACATCCATGGAAGTGTCAGACTTAAATTTGTTTGTGTTAAAACCATTCGATCATGATGTATGCGCTGTGTTATTCTCAATTATTTTTATTTACATACTACTCAATAGATGCCATCATACTACCGACTGAGTTGCTTGACAGATGTCAATGGCACGTACAAAGTTGAAGTAGACATAAATTAAATAAATTAATTTACTAGATTAAATTTAAAATAAGTAAATTACTGCAAACACCTACTGCATATAAAAAATACTTTCAGAAGAAAAACAAAGACATTTTTTTTCTAAGTTTCTGATTTCTTCAGCGAGTTCATATTTTGGGTTTTCTGAACAACCCAAATTTGATTACCTTAAGAAATCTATAGGTTTAGGAAGTGGCTCAGTTTATTAGAGTACTAACTCTTCAGCGCGCGAGTGTTGAAAGTTCCTAGGTTCGAAACCGCTATAGTCTATTGAGCTACTCGGGTTTGTTTGGTAATATGGTATTTTCTGATTGCACCCCACTATATACATATGAATTGGAACAATTGTCATGTTATACATGCAATAATGATAAATCTATAATCTAATTAATTTAACTATGGATTCATTAAATGGTGCTCACGTAATCCAGTTGGTGTTGTCAAAGATACAGTAGCAGCTGAGGATAGATTATTTTCCTTGTTGCGTGACCATACTTTGATCGCTAGGTTCACATTCCCATCAGTATGATAAATATAACTTGTTCCTGGTTGACCTGGAGTTTGGATAGTTCCATCCACTTCAACTTTGTACTTGCCATTGACATTTGTCAAGCAACTCAGTCTGTAGTATGATGGCATCTATGGAGTAGTATGTAAATAAAGATAATTGAGAATTACACAGCGCATTCATCATGATCAAATGGTTTTAAAACATAAAAGGTAAAGTCTGACACATTTATGGATGTAAATGAAAGGAATTTTCAGCACCGAGACAGTAAACAAACATTATTTTTACTCGTTCAAGTTTCTATAAGCACATCAACTTAAAATGTTGTTTTTCCTAGAACTAAGCACTATTTCTTTGATAATTAAGGTACCAGCTACATATGTTATATATATATATATATATATATATTATCGAAGGTATTCACGGGCAGGCAATGACAGGTTGGAGTACCAATAGAATTAAAAATAATAATGAAATAATAAGTTAATACCTACACTCCATGTGATGACATATCTCCATCTTTCTCTCCCAAGATTGTTATCCTGTGTTGGATTCCCAGCTGATAGTGATACTGGTGTTGGGCGGACATTTCCTTGAACATCCAAAAGGAAACTTGCTCAAGGTCAAATAAATTTGTTTGTCTATTTAGTGAAATTCTTTTCAAAACATGGAAGTGAAATTAATGACGAATTGTTAAATTTGTTTTAAGCTTTCTGCAGCAGTACAATAATGTGCCGGGATCAGAGATTCTCATCATCATTTTTTTGGTGCAATATGTTTTATTGTTACATCCTCACTTGCTAAGCAAGTAAAATAGTATGTACCTGCACACCAAGTCAATCCTTCAGCTGTGTTAGGGTTCTCTGGTGACTTTTCTACTCTCACAGAACAGGTATAGATACTGCTACCGGTCAAACCAGTCACTGTTGCTGATACTTGGGGGTCTGAACTCTGCTTATTACTCCAGCTTCCATCACCACACCGGTACTGTTAGAAATCAGAGAAACATACTAATTTATACAGTACAAGTCACAGCTTAACGTGTCATAATAGCTAGCATTGACTTGTCATGACAATTGTATCAGGACTGCAATTCATTTTCTTCGTGCCCTATAAGCTATAGTAGTAAGTAAAAAAATATTGCCAATCACTTGCTCACTTTCATATCTTTCAAAGATTTATCCAACTTCAGGGCACCGTGATCTAAAAATTTAGCGTTTCATACATATCTATATGTTATAGAGATATAAAGAGGAGACAACCTTAGTGGTAGAGAAAAACTGAGAAGAATTTTCGTTTTAGTAAAGGGAATGGTTTCAGCTGTTTCCATAGGCTATTTAAAAGGTTGCCATGATGCTCTTAATAAGACTGAGACCTTCAAAATCATGCCAAAAGTGAGGAGGCGCAACTATAGCTTTAAAAAGACGAATAGAATCATTACTGAACGTGAAACATGACACTAAGGCATCACAAAATCAGGTAGTCAGAAGGATGCAAGTAAAACATATTAGGTTATGCAATATTTCCTCAGAGGGAAACTAAAAACTCCTCTGGATTAAACTTTTTTATGATGATGGAATATCCTCTACACTCAAGTATGATGTCAAAATAACTACATTCGCTACAATACTTTAATTTCCAGGAGATCTGTATTTAATAGCGAGTTGCTAAATGTAAATGTATTTGTAGAGAAATCAACATTCAAAGTGTGTTTTATTAATAACTGGTACCAGGCCTTGCACAGGACAGCAACATAGAAGGAACAGAGCAACGACTTGGAGCTGGCTAAATTTTTCCTGACTATAATATGCTCCCGACTCAAACTATCATGATAATCGTGATCACAATAATGAGAGGCTATATGTTGTGTATCAATCCCATTTTCTATCACTCAATATTGTAAAAGAGAAATTTAGAAGTTTCAACTCATTTATATTGATTTTAGTTACGTATACTATTCAACCAATACAATCAGGTCTAACTCACCTGGTATTTAATTGTATATCCTGACGCTGACTGTGGTGGCTGCCAGTTTATTCTCACAGAATCTGCGTTTGGGCCATTTGCGGTTACTAGAGTTGGGATAAACTGTTCGGTATCTGAAAGATAGGATGTGTATTTCTGGCTGCCAGTCAATCAATTTAGTCTGAGTACCAGTACATCATGTGTGCCCTTAACTTATTCTAGACACTAACTAAAGGTTTTCACATCTACTTGCTTGTAACTCAGGCTGCCTGAATTTATTTAAGCTCTATTGAACGCAGATATGAATGCAAATAATATATATTATATATCATATATATCACATGAACAGTATGCACTTGATCTCCAAACCAAGAATGATAAGTCAGAAGAAATGAATTTTTAGATGGACAAGACTTAACAAAGATAGATATGCGTACGGAACAAAGCTCATCGTGAAACCTGATATATAGAACTTACTGAATGCATATACTTCGACCTCATCAAAGACCATTCCATCAGTGGGAGGCTTGGTTGTCTTGAGTCTCACATATTGTACATATCTCACGTACTGAAGGTTATGCTGTGTGGTGCGGTGGTTTGGATCTCTTATGTACGGTATCACCTCATCTTCACCTCCATTGTTCTCAGATACAACTATACTCACTCCAGTTATATCACTAGAGAAACCTGAGGTTGAAATCAAAGTATTAATTTGTTAAATGTGGGTAACCTAGCCTACAACCCCAGTCAGTATTTGTTTCTCAAAATGCATCTTCTCTCGGTTTCGTTCTGTAAAATCACACCAAATTTCAAACGGCCATAAGAGAAATAATATGGCGGGTCTTTGGACATTCGGTTGAAAATTATGTCTAATGTTAAAAATCTGACCCTTGCTCATCCATAGGTATTGACGGCTGTGTACTGCATTGTACTGCATTTGTCTTCCTGTAGTCTTTAACTTTCTTGATCAGCATGAATGAAAACAGACCTCTGTTTATGGATCTTTAGTTTGACTTTCCTTAAATCATTGGACTTTGTTAAATGAATTCAAATGAGAGGGTCATTGCTGCCAATGATGATGGGAAGGAATTTAACCTAAGCAACTTGATTTTCTTCAACTAACACAAAAGTGATGTTTCACATTTTTTGATAGCTCAAATCACAAGACAACCTTTGGCAAACTAGAACAGGGATTTTGATAATTTGAACATTGAGTCAATTAATTGCCAAGGGAGTTCTAATCAGAAGATGTTTTTTTTAAACATTTTAGTTGTCTTCACCTGTGAAAGAAGAGGACAACTTCTTCATTGTATATTTTTGACCTAAGCCACATGATTGTTGTAGCATTTAAACTTCAAAAATATGTGAATGACCTTTTTATTGTACTGAAGTGATGGAATGAAGAATAAAGAAGGGTTGTTAGTCTTAAGAACTATGTCAGGTATTGATACAGATTATGCCAACAAGATTATGTGCCCAACCCCCTCAAAATGATATCACTACCACTGAAAAACTGTATTATCATTTCCTATCCGGAATCAAAGGATGATGGAATAGCAGAAAGCTTAATCTCACCTGTTAATCTCACTATCTTGACATAGGGAACAAAGTATTTGTCTCCGAGGTCAACCTGCCAGAAACCAGTTACAGCTTGGCTAGCAAAACACCCATTACACTCAGTTATAATGCCCCCTCCATAGACTAATGAAGCTGTAACTGAGCCATCCACAAGGTTCTCTTTGTTTCCCCATTTCCAATAGTAGACAGGTGAACTTGATGTTGATTTACCTTGTGCCACATTTTGTGGTACTGTTTGTGATGAACCTGAATCTAAAAATTAAATGATGGAATAATCTCTCATACAGCAGTAGGATATGTAACAAAAGTATAATTTGGTAACAAACGCTTATAAAATATTTTTGCCTCGCGATGCACATAATTAAATAGAAAAACACGGAAATATTCACCTGCCCATAAATCAAGGGAGAAAATTTTAAAACGGTATCTAGGTTTGGGGGTTATGTAATAGTTGTTGTAGGATGTGATTGACATCACATTTATGACTATTCTTCAGTCGACATAGCCGGTCTTGAACATGATTAGACAACAAAGCTTGTTCAAGGCACGCGTGCTCAATACTACTGTGATTCGATGCAAAATCCTCTTGCCCTAGTCTTTGGTCATGAATAGGTATGTTGGCATATATACCGGCAAACTTATTAGCATTAGAGCAAGAAATTTAGTTACGTGCAAATAAAATACTAGGAGTTGTCCTTGCAAGGAGTTGTCCTTGCAGATAACAAGAGAAGACAGTACATAAATTTAATAGAACTTGACAATATTGGTATTATGATAACCAGGGAGGATTCGGATAGCCTCTCCCTTTCATCCTCCCTTTTATGATTATGTAACATTGCATTTGAATTATCAGGCAGCCGACATATTATCACGTAACAACCAGCTACCCAGTACGCAGGCAAAAAGAATTCACAACAGTTATTTTGTTCAAACTTGTTGAAACTCAAGAATAGAGCCAGTTATAAGGTGTTTCAGCCAATTTTCGGAAAACAATTAACAAGCACTTGGCCAGTGACCACAGGTACCACCCTTAATAACAATGGGTAGAGTGAAATCATTCATGTTCAGTTGTTGGATTGCTACATTCTGCTATAAACACAAAACAATGTGCTCGTCTTCGGAACTCCTGTTAATTCAGACAAGGAAAATCGGTCCCCTCAGCCATATTCTAATGTCACCTAATTCAGACTCTGTTCCTGTTCAACAAGGTTCTTAACTTAGTTTGGCAGGAATCTGAATGAGAGACAAGCGGTAAAAATATTTACAAGAGCAGCATAATGATGAAACTACAGTGATGTGGTCACATGTGGAAAAGGGCCGATAGCAACAGCCAAACCAATGTAAAATCGGCATATTTTGAGCCTTGAACTAAGCACCATCACACTGCTTTGCAATTACCTATTTAACTGCTGGAAGCTATTTACTAGATCTTGTACATTCAGTGTTTCTGCTAAGCATATCAGAAATGTCACCAATTGCATATACAGGAGTAGGAGATATTTCAGTTGGTTAGAGCGCCTGTCGTCAAAAGTGTTGGAGGTCTTGGGTTCGAATCCCGCTGCACTCTACTGACTAATGGTCTCAATTGACGCCCCAGGTGTGCTCTGACCTGCCTACAAACTGAGAGCAACTTGGCCCCGAATATAGCAGCCGTGCCCTGAAGGCATCGATATTTCTCAGTCCTCGTCCAGAGACAAACTTGCGATTTTTAACCCAATTTTTTAACCCATATCTGGTCACCAGAACATACTCCCTGATGTCAATGGTCTCAAAGTTGCATGTAAATTGGATCCAATGATAACAATCCTCTCTTTTCATTGACTTAAGGTTATGAATAACATCAATCAAAAGCTCATCAGACTATTTCATGGTAAATTGCCTGCATGAACTTGATCCTAATGTGTTGGAAAGGGGGGAAGGGGTCAAATTGGGGAACACTTAATAGGTCAGTTATAATTTGTGGGAACTGGTCGACATCAATCATGACGTTGCCTTGGTGGCAACTCCCAGAGAGGGTTAGACAGCTTCGAACCCTTATGAATAATGAAGGTTCTCTTGTCAACTAGCAGAGAGGCAAGAACTATAAGGGAGGGACAATTTCAACGACAGCGATCAAGTTTTCTCTCGACTACCAAAAATAACTGTTCAACATCTTATGGTAATTTTGTTATTGGTATACAACTTTCTCAGGTGGTTTGCTATCCACTAGACTAGCTGCTAGCATATTCGTCACACCTTGTTATGTTACCGATGCTGGTCTAGAGCAGCTCTCAAAAGGTATTTCTAAACATCAGAATTGATAGATCAGCCATGGCACCCCAATTTCAAATATTTGGACTTCCCGTATTATCTTGAAACTTGTACAGAGTGAGGGTCGCTTCGTTGTGGACAAAGTAGCAACAAATTTATATCCATAATAGTATCGTTCAAGTGGACAATAGTCTCACTTTACACCGCAAATCTACAAGCTTTGTGAACCGTTCACAAATATCAAATAATTACTGTCGTACCTGATATTAAAAGAGAGAGCAGACAAACTCTGAGAATCCAGAATTTGGGGTTATCCATAGTTAGTCCCTCAGTAGCTGATATCACAAGAAGCCTGACACTAGACAGAGAGTATGCTCTCATCAAAATCAAAGCATGACAGTGCTTGTGTTATCAGCTGCAACCAATGTTATCACCAAGAAATCAAGCAGCCAAATGCAGTTGTTTTCTGATAACAATGCGCAACATTTCTAAGCTAACTTCCTCGTTAATAGCAAGTAAGAACATGAGGTTAGATTTGAGCGAACATTATACTCTATTGTTTGCTTTTTTCATATTATTTAATGTTAGTTCTATTGAAATCTTATTGAACCTTTAAACCAATGAATGGAGAGTCTATTGTTTTCATTTTGAATAATACGGCTGTAATGTGCAGTCAATGCTGGAGACTTTCTCTTTGTGGCTATATTTGAGACGATGATAATTTGATCGCTCTGAGCGGAGAAGTGTGTTAAAGTGAACAAGGAAGTTTAGTGCAAATAATCAGTAGTCTAATGATGATGATGAAATGTTTGCAATGGGAAAAGTTTATCACACACATTGAAGGTGAATGTCACAGTCCTAGGCTTGCATGGTGTTTTTGATAGTGCTCCAAAACAAAAGTTGCAGGCGTCAGCATTCAGGAGCGGTTTTAAGATAATTTTTCCTTTGGACTCGTAATTGTTTGAGTTTGACTGTAGGAGTCAGCAGTAACTCCTGATACTGATACTTGCACACCATTTACTGGAGCCAAGTACTTAAACTGCATGATGACCACTGTATGTTTGCAAAACCTATCTTTGGTATAAAGAACATCTCTGCGTCTTCCATACAAAGAGAAGCTGGATTTCTGGTGGGCAAGGGTACAGGGCGTGGCTTGAGTACAATGGATCAAGCACTTCTACTCATGAGAAGAATGCTCTCCCTACGTCAAATTTGGCAAGTACTGCCTGACAGGAGTTATATCCATCTTAAAAGGATATCGATATATCACAAAACTTATAATATTTTTGTGATTTTCTGGCATATATAGATTACAAAATATGTAGGCTACAGCAACCATAAGATTACCTTCCATGCCATTTTGCTGCTTTGATTGTTAGTTTTATTTCACCTTTCACATTCTCCTTTTGGTCTGGTATGAGCTATGATTATATTCTTCTGCTAAAATCTCGGCCTCATTATATTGACGTAGTACGTATTGAAGTTGTCCAACTTCATGACAGGGGGATATAAATTCAATTTGTGCCTTAATTATTACTGAAAAGCCTTCTACTTTCCAATAGTGAGAGTGATTTATACAAATTGTGTGAAATGCAGCAGTGGTATTTGAGCCTACAAATCATTCATGCATAACTGCTGTTTGTAGTGTTATTGAGTCATTACTAAGGAACTAAACTTTGGATATAAGTACATCTGGGCAAGATTGATAGATGAGAGCGACCAAAGACCAACAGCCATTTCAAACCATGAAATTGTATCAACAGAATAACTTGTGTTCTATTTTGCTTGTTTATACCAGAAAGCTTTCACTATCAGACTGATAATTTTTAATAATTATGTGATACATGGTTGGATGCTTATACAAGATGGTTCAACTGAGCCCAGTGCTAAGGTTTCCATCTGTCAGATATAAGGCTGAGTTGTAAAAATAATTACCATAGCTGTAGATAGAGGTCGAGTAGGTCTGTCTGTAAGCCCAGGTCAGAGTTGTCTCGTGTCCTAGCTCAGTTGTCTATCCGTATTCAGTCAAGTCCTTTGTTACATCCTAGCTTGCAGAGATAAGTTCTTGGAAGCTAGGAGTAGCTTTCAGTAATTAATAAGAGTGAGTCAGTTATTGTCAAAGTAGAGGGCCATGGTTTGTGTAATTACTTAATTAATTACTACCATTGTTGTGTAAACGTATCTCAAATTAGCTACCCAAATATGAAGGAAATTCATAACTGACAGTGCTGTCATGATTACATTTGGATATTTTCTGTGTCACTTCAATATCTTCTATTGTAAAAATTGGTCGTGAGGATGACCATGCAACACCTCAACAAATCCAGCACAGAGCACCACCACCAGTATGGACCCTCCAGGTTACTTCAACTTGACGGACCCTAGTAAGTGAAAATGGTGGAAAGCCAGATGGCTGACAATAGAGATTCCAGTATAATAAATTCAGATTGTTATAAAGAGCAGATTAGCAGTGTAGAAATATTCTCTTGGAGAACAGGTTTAAGATATTTCATATTTGATTGAATTCCTGAATATATCATGAGAACGTGTTGAAGCGCTTAACGATTATTCAAAGAGCTAAATTTAGCAAAAAATGTTCAAAATGGCGATGGCATGGACATTTGTATATATAAACTGTACCGCCAGCCAGAATACTATGCATACAAAGCACTAATCAGAGTGGACAACTGCCAGTTCATCGCTAAGTTACAATCTGAACCAACGCTCACTTTGGACATCGCAGTCCAGATAGGCAGAAGGTGTGATGCAGCAAATCAGGCAAAAACGGTTGCACATCCTAGTGCAGGTACAGTAGAAAGTGTGGGAGCACACCGCAGCAAACCTAAACCCAAAAGTAGCCAAAACAAGCCAACATCAATGTTTGATTCACAGCTAGTAAATAAAAGTTTAATAGCTGTAAAAGACCTAATGACTTGAAAAGAGTATGTCGCAGCAATCTAGCTCAAGTAACAGAATTTGTAAAAGGTGGAGTAGTATTCTTTGGTGAGCTCAACTCTCGAAAGCAGAACGACAAACCATGGCAAGCAGATCTACAAGTCAGGTTCAGTGGTAAACCAGAATTTACAGCTATGCAGAAGTAACAGTGAGCTGCATCCAGAAATATCAAAATGCCCAGAGCAAGCTACACCCTTCAGATAAGAAATTGTTGTGTGCAGGTGGTAAATGTTTACGAGTAAGAGGTCTTCCAAAAGAGCAGCACAGAGTTAACAAAACAACTGATAAGAGTTAAAGCGCATGTGCGTTTCTTGGTCTCAACCATTTTTGAATGCATTTCCATGTTAGTTTTGAGTTCGTACTGAGGCTAATTATCCTTAGCTTCGAGCTATGGAACCGCCTCCAAGGGTTGAGCTCGCACTTAACAGCTGGCGCTAGAGCGAGCTGGCGTGGCCGAGCAGTGAGCATCGAAGACTCTGATGGCGGGAGGCCGGGGTTCAAATCGCGGCAGCAGATTTTTTTGATGTTTTTTGATGTTCTAAGCTCTACCATTGAAATGGCTGCATATTTTGAGATCGAGCCAAGAGGTGACAACTCAGCTCGCTCTAGGCTGACCTCGAAACTCACATGGAAACATGGTGATTGTAATACTAAATTTATGTGCACAATGCATATGCACTGATCTGACAGTTCTAAATAGGGCAGTCGACAATACTTCAACCACAATATCAGGAGTCAAATTCATTACAAAACTGGATGCAAACTCAGGTTATTATGATATACAACTAACAGTCAACTCCCGAGTGCTTACTGCATTTATTCATCCGTTTGGACGGTCCTGCTATAATTGTGTGCCATTTGGTCTCATCAGTTCAGGAGATATATTGCTAAGCTGCATGTTTAATATTCTTGACGAACTTATTATACAGCTCTGCTCTCAACTCAAGCTCTCAACACAGGCTCTCAACCCAGGCCCTCAACTCAGGCTCTCAACACAGGCTATCAACTCAGGCTCTCAACACAGGCTAATAACTCAAACTCTCAACACATGCTCTCAACACAGGCTCTCAACACAGGCTTTTAACACAGGCTCTCAACACAGGCTCTCAACACAGGCTATCAACTCAGGCTCTCAACTCAGGCTCTCAACACAGGCTCTCAACACAGTCTATCAACTCAGGCTATCAACACAGGCTCTCAACTCAGGCTCTCAACACAGACTCTCATTTCAGGCTCTCAACTCAGGCTCTCTACTCAGGCTCTCAACTCAGGCTCTCAACTCAGGCTCTCAACTCAGGCTCTAAACTCAGGCTCTCTACACAGGCTCTCAACTCAGGCTCTCAACTCAGGCTCTCAACTCAGGCTCTCTACACAGGCTCTCAACTCAGGCTCTCAACTCAGGCCCTCAACTCAGGCTATCAACTCAGGCTCTCAACTCAGGCTCTCAACTCAGGCCCTCAACTCAGGCTATCAACTCAGGCCCTCAACTCAGGCTCTCAACACAGGTTATCAACACAGTCTCTCAACACAGGCTCTCAACTCAGGCTATCAACTGAGGCTATCAACACAGGTTATCAACTCAGACTCTCAACTCAGGCTATCAACTCAGGCTATCAACTCAGGCTATCAACTCAGGCTCTCAACTCAGGCCCTCAACTCAGATTTCAACTCAGGCTCTCAACTCAGGCTCTCAACACAGGCTCTCAACTCAGGCTCTCAACACAGGTTATCAACTCAGACTCTCAACTCAGGCTCTCAACTCAGGCTCTCAACTACAGAGACCATCAGTCAGCTGGTAAAGAAGACAAAAACACTTATCTGAATACTAACTGATCCATATAAAAAAGTAGCTATCTATCTCAAAGTTCGCTCTACTTGAAGCACCCTACTGAAGCAGTACTCAGATTTTTGTATGCTGGTTGTTAACTTTAATTAACTTGGGATGCAGGCTTTAGTTTAAGTTTGACAAACAGAGTATGTTAATATATGGATGTTGACAAGGTGAAATGGTTGTTTGCAACAAACGGTATACTTTAGGAGACAGCCACTCATAGAACATATTATTAATTTTGTTGATGATGACACATTGGAATATCAGCAATATTTATTATTAGAACAAAAAATAGGGTTAGTATAGGTTGAAAAATATTGAGGGTCTAACATCGATATGAAGGCTGCATAATAATCAGGAGTGCTTTGTCAGTACCAAAAATGGGCACTTGAGATATGTAGTTATATTCAGCCAGCCGCAGAAGTCAGAGGGTACAGATAGAGATGGAAGCAAATGCACCCAGTAACCTCCATGGTATTTTGTAGTCACAAGCATACACAACGAGCAGAGAGACGCAGAAGTAATCCATCAAAGATGTAGCGAAGATAACCGCAGCATGCTAATCCGGTCAGAAAATAGGAATTCCAGTGACGCAGTAATTTGGTTTTCCAACACGTCATAGTACCAAGTACCAAGTAATCTCCAGGGTGACACAGATGTAATTAACCAGGAAGTAACAACAACAAAGTCAGCCCAAAAATAGAACAACAAATTCCAGAGGGTAGACTGAGGAACAGCAGCAATATACCACGTGATGTGACCACAGAACGGTTTCATATAACAAAGCCACAAGAGACACTAATCCTAGTACCAAGTACCAATTAATCTTCAGGAAATTGGTTTTCCAAAACGTCATAGAACCAAGTACCAAGTAATCTTCAGGATGACACAGAAGTAATTAATCATGGAGTAACAACAACAAAGTCAGCCCAAAAATAGAACAATAAATTCCAGAAGGTAGACTGAGGAACAACAGCCATATACCACGTGACGTGACCACAGAACGGTTTCATATAACAAAGCCACAAGAGACACTAATCCACTAATTCGCCGACAGCTAATCAAACGACAACAAGCAGAGTCAGCACAAAAATCGGCACCTATATAAAGGCCGAAATTTTGAACAGTAAATTAGTACAGTTTAATTCTTTGAGCAGCACAGTCAACTTTTTACATAGCTAGTAAAAGACATTATATTTTGATTTAATAAATACTAGTTTTAAATCAAAGATCTTTGTTGGAACGCTAAACTAAAGTGGAGTCTAAGGACTAATATATACTGTGAGTATCATTTGAATTACATTATCATTTTTTTTATAAGTATCAAGACAATAAACAATAACTTTAGTGAATATACTGTTGTAATTGATTTCTATGCATATAGTAATTGGCAAAGTAATTAGGGACAGTTCGTCAGGTACTCAGACGTAAGGTCATAATCACTAAGAGTTTATAAGGCAATATTGCAATCAACTAAAGTAAGTCGTTGTTAATTGTTACTATAACAACACTCTGAAACAGGATTCAAAATTAACTTTAGGAGGTTTAATCATTGTGACCCACCATAAACGCATGTAATTCGCGTAGGTGCTCATATCAAAGTCGGAAATCATTGTGACCCACCATAAACGCATGTAATTCGCGTAGGTGCTCATATCAAAGTCGGAAATCATTGTGACCCACCATAAACGCAGGTATTTCGCGTAGGTGCTCATATCAAAGTCGGAAATCATTGTGACCCACCATAAAACGCATGTAATTCGCGTAGGTGCTCATATCAAAGTTGGAAATCATTGTGACCCACATTAAACGCAGGTATTTCGCGTAGGTGCTCATATCAAGTCGGAAATCATTTTAGAAGTATCATTGGGAACTATTGTTAAAGCAGAACAGAATTAATTAGTATTCATATTATTGCTTGGGGGTTACATAGATTAAGTTTCGGAATAATAGTTTAGGATTAGATTCTTGTGTTTTAAAGAAGAAGGACGCTACCGATTTAAGATCAGATACCTCTAATCTGTGAAACATTAATTCAACATTGAATATAGAAATTGAACATCAATTTTAGAGTGACCACAGACTGATACCTCTTTCCTTCACTAGAAATTGGGTTGGAGTCTTTAGCTAATTTAACTTGGCTAAGAGGCCTGTGATACTGATACACCGCCTTGATTACCTGATTGGGCTTCCAGGCACTATACAGAGATCAAGTAGGTGCTCATAATTAAAATCAGTCACCTAAGTTGAATAACAAAAATATCAAACGTACCTGAACACATTCATATATAGTGATTGTGTCATATTAACATCTAAGGATTATATTTGTGGTGTAAGAGCATTGTCTCGAAACTCATCAAGAGTTTTACTGTTAGAACAAGACAGGGGTCTTAGCAGGTTATCGGCAGGAACCTTTCTTAAACAACTTGAAGGCAACTTCTAGTGAAGCTAAGAAGAGGTCAGACTCAATAACAACCCCGTAGTAAATTGCTTTGTGGAGTAGTGGGAACCAGCTGTTCGTCACTATGAATTAATAAGTTAAATACCTCGTACTCACCAGAGTGCTAGCATTACCAATTGGAACCACGTTTTAATAGATTTGAGCGATCTTGTCTTTCTTCAGTGCATGAAAGAGGAGGTAACTCCAAATTAGAACTACAAATAAATTACACAATAAAGTGACATTTTGAAGTGTCCGGAGTGCAAGATTTAAAACCATAACTACAAACATAGTTAGAACCAATTTATAAGTAGGACGGTTATAGAACAACTATACATACTAATAATACACGGCATATACTTTAGTATAGGATAGGACGACAATTTCCGTTCCTCACAGCTGTAGGTTGTGTGTAGATTGAACAGAGGATCGCCCGTTTCTAAGTGTTGTTATAGGCAATAATTAATTAGCGTTAATCGTTATTAAGTAATTAATAGTAATTTTTTTCATTAGTGTGAAAAATGAGTGTTTCTTTTGATTTAAGTTAATTTGTTCATTTTCCTTTTCTATATATTTCAATTCAGCATGTCAAAGGCGCTGAAAAAGCTTTGGAAATATGTAACCCCTACCAGTAAGAGTAAGAAGGAGAAGTCAGGTGCTGACAGAAGTAGCGGTAGCGAGTCTAGTAGTGGTGAAGGAGGTAGCAATAATACTGTCATTGAAGTTATTGATATGCCTCAAGGGATGGACAACGGATATATGGCAAGATCAAATGGAGTAAGGAAACAGAAAATCAGGGAGCCTGAGCCACCCAGCTCAAGTGACGACAGTAGCAGTGAAAGCCAGGAGGAAGACAGCACGGATAACAGTGAGGTTAGATATACTACTGGTAGCAGCGGGGAAAGCTATAATACTGGTAGCGATGGAGAGAATGCTGGTGCAGAGAAGAAAGAGGAAAAATCGGCTGAATTGAGTGATCACATGTTTGATGGACAGAAATCACCCAGCTCATCATTCTCAAGTAAGTTTGGGTCAAGTGTGGTAGATTCAGAGGAAGGAATGTATGGAGGCGCACGGGTAAAAATTGTATACAGATCAGATAAACGAGTTCATCCTATTGAACGTGAGTGGGAACCCCGTTATATGTATAAGGTTAAAGAATGTGATATGGCCAAGGCAAAGAAATTGTATCCAGATCTCAAAGATAAACATGACAATTCAGTGTCAGAAGGCCCTTGTAATACAGCTTTAGAAAACAGACCTAATAGTCATAGAGTAACTAGACATATTCAAACAGATAAAATAATTCCAAAATATGAGGTAGTTTCATGTCATTCAGATATAAAGATTAACCATTTACCAGATAGGTCTCAAGATCCATCCGCTCCCTCACCTGATGCTGATTTGTTGGAGAGCTATTGCCCCCCTATGAATCAGCAATCAATAGGAGAGGAGGAGAGAGTAAATCCTCGTCAGGTGTTGATGAAGAAATCAGGAAGGCAGGCAAGTTTTCAGACTATTCCAGCCAGGACATGCCTAGTGATGATCATACCTCATTTGCAGAAGTCCAGCTTCATCAAAGAACTGATGAGAGACACTCTACACCGCTACATCGATATATGGCGATGGAAGCAGACAGGGATAGAGAACGAGAACATGTACGGACTCAAGCGCCTGTATCAAATGCAAATCAATGCTCTCATGCTGGTAAGTTCTCCAACACTAATCCATTTCTTGAGTCAAGACCTCGAGTCAAGAGGCATACAGATAAGGCGGTATCACCTTATTCAAATGATGATGATTTATTATATCCTCAGTTAGAAATTAAGCGTGAAATGAAGCCAGAACGTTCCGATGAATTTTATGATTGGAAGAATGATTTTATTGAATTTGTTGATCCACGATATAAAATTACAGGACATAGCGGTATGCCTAGAAAAGGTGCAGGTAAGGAACCCGCTAAGATTAGGAGAAATCCTAGGATAGCAAGTGGTGCACCAGGAGATCCGTCTTCTGGAGATGATTCTTCAAGCTCAGACGAAGAGGATTGTAGAAGGAAAAGAAAGGCACCTAAGGATAAAGTTTCAGGCAAAAAGGAGAGTGGCAAACCTGGCAAGGAAAGAGAGAAAAAGAAGGGATCAGGTAGACGTGACAAGAGAGACGATTCAGATGATGACAGAAGGAAAGTTAGTAAGAAGGGAGACAAGCCAAGGAAACGCGGCAATGATCGAGACAAGGGAAGAGATGAAAGGAGAAATAAAGGTAATGGCTCAGGTGGCAAAAGAAAGAGGCCTGGTGACAATGGAGGCGGTGGAGACAGTGATCCTAGCTCAAGTGATGACAGTAGTGATGGAGGAAGCTCTGACTCTGGAGACGATGGCAGCTAGAAGCATAAGAAAGGTAAGAGAAATAACAATAATATCATTCAGGTTGTGGGGATGCATGGTAGGGTGCCTGATTTAGAGAAATATTTCAACTCATTTCAGGAGAAAATCACTTTCACCGAATTAATAGACAGCTTTGAGCTACAGTCTCATGGTTTAGGGATCCCAAAATCTCAATGGGCAAGATTAATAGCCACATACTTCAAGGAAAGTGCATTACTAGAATATCAATCAATCATCAAGGATAAACCTCATGTAGCAGATAATTATGATAAATTAGTATAAAAATTGACTAAAGTATTCAGCTCTAGAATTGGCTTGATAAAATCAAATGAACTGTTCACCAGAATAAAGGGGACAAATTCTGTAGGAAAATATTTCACTACTATAACAAGTTTGGCAAAACAGACCTTCCCAGATTTAGGAGAAGAGGCATTACATGAAATCATTAAAGCACAGTTTATTAGAGGACTTGAAAATAGAACCAAACGTGCAATCTTGAATAGGGGACAGTTATCATTACAAGAAACATACAAAATGGCCGAGCGAATTGAAAACACTAGTGCGGTGCTCGATGGCACAAATGAAAAAGATAGGAGAACACATACTTTTGACCATACAAATGCAGTAATGCCCACTGGGGATAGTGAATTAATGCAATCATTAGTTAAACAAGTAAAACAATTAGATATGAGAGATAGGCAGAGATCAGCAGAACAAGAAAGTCTGAAAATTAATCAGGCGACAACAGAGTTGCACCAAAATGACCCCAGTAGGAGCAATAGAAATGGCAATATAGGAAGCCATCAATCAAATAATCCTAATAATGCTAGACCGACTGATAGATATGGTAATCCAGGGCGTAACAATAATAATGGCCAGGGTGGTTATTCTAATCCATCACAATATAGACCACAAATCCCATCAGGGAGACATGGCTATAATAATAACAGACAACCCTTTAGAAATGAGCGTAGACCGTTTCAAAACAGGGGTAATCCCCCAAGATATAACCAACAGTCAAATTCCAACAATCGATCCAATTTCAATCCACAGGAATCAAGGAATTTTGGAACCAGACAACCAATTACTAATAATAGAACTGATCCTGAGAGGACTATTAGAGAGTATGCTAGGCAAAATTTACAGCCATCAAATAACTTAAATCACAGGGGGACCCAACAATGTAGTCGGTGTTTAAGGATGGGGCATAATGCTTTCACATGTAGACGCACACAAGAACAAATTGCACATTTGGCATCAGTTAGCATGTTGAGAACTGGGAAAACAGATAGGAATGCAACATTTCAGGTAATAACACATCAAAATAGAAGGGTTAACAAAACCAGTAAGCCACCATTGGTGTCTGATAGTCTTCCAGAATGGCGTCAAAACTCTTGTTTGAATGATTATGAGAACACATCCACACCATGGATGGACATAGATTTGCGTAAAAAGAAGAAACACAAAATGCAAGGTACAAGACATGGTCAAACAACATTACAAGATGTGAAAGTAGTGACAAATGAGCATACCAAACTTGAGAACAAACCTACTACAACCTTGGAACCAGTAACTTTCCAACCTGATTACCACCTACAGGTGCTACGGCTAAGCCAAAGCACAGGATCAGTTGCTCTGAACCAATTACACAGTAATAATTATAGATCAGTAGGGTGTTACCATAAGGAATGGACAGCTGCAGAGCAACTATCACCAAAACATGAAAGGGAAGCTGAAGCACTAATATCAGCAATCAAACATTGGGAGATAGGATTCAATCAGTACGGGGCTAAAGTTTCTATTACCATCAGTGATCATAGGATTTGGGATATACTGTGTGATAAATTGAAACACAGGCTATCCAGTTCAGAGGTTAACATATTTGGAAGTGTATCAAAAACTAATGGCAACAATAGGTTAGTGTTAAGGTTCCGTAGGCGCGATGATGCCTATAATTTGGCTCAAACAAGGAAGGCAGGAACTTCCAAAGTGAAATCCTCACAAGATAAAGCTGTTCAAGTTAACACAACAGATAAGTTAGGGCGCATTAGAAGGAAATCTATAGAAACAGAGACATATGTACCTAACACCTGGCATTTATGTTTGTAGTCAAATGTGTGATGACAATATTGCTATTAGTATTACCAAAATCTAATGGTTTGAGCACTGGGTATAATAAACCTATGATTTGTAATCAAAATGATGGTATAGACTCTCGCTCACCTCTGTTGATGAAAGTAGAGCAACCTTCTGCATGCCCACAATACAAGCAATCCAATCGTAGTATACAAGAAATTGACTTGAACTTCTTCCAGCTGCGTCCAAACCTAGAACAAGAAGTAGGATATCTATGTTATGAACGTGCTACTACAATTTGGACATTTCTATATTTCTTTGCAAGTCAAAAACTGCAACATCAGACACAGAAATATACAGCCGTGCCTAGGGAGACTTGTCGGAATATGATAGATAAAAGAAGGGTTTTAAATAAATTGTATGAAAAGGATGGGGAAATATCTACCCATTTATCATTAGATCCAACATATACATGGTGTTGTAAATGGTATAACCGTACTGTTTATGATTATGTGTTAGAAAAAGGCTATTTATATCTGGACAGACAAACTAAACAGATTAAATCATCACTAGGTAACATGCATGAATGCCATTATGAAGATGGTATTTGTGAAATTTCTGGATACGGTACCATATTATGGGAACCAATACAAAACAAATCCTGTCAATATATTGAAGGGGACATCAAATCTGGGGAACTATGGAATGAAAATTGGTTGTCATTAGATAAGACTTTAGGGTTAAGTTTTACTGAAAATGGGTATCGACGATTTGAGTTATGTCCAGAAACAGACAGACAAATCACAGCTATGCTGACTGATCAAGGGTATTATGTTTCTACAAATTCAGAAATATCCAATAACACGGGTGGCCCTGAATATTTGCCTGCAGTACCTAGTCAACATGCCTCTTCAGAGATTTTGGCTACATTTGCTATGTTCAATTCTATTGCGCAATCACTAGAAATTTCAACTTGGAAAAATTCATTAAAAACTTTCTGGTCAGGAATACAATATTTGTGTGAACACGAACAGGCAGCAATACAATTATTTGGGGCAATTATAAAATCAGAACCAACTTTTGCAATGAGGAAGTTGCTTTCTGATCAATATGTTACAGCTAGGATGTTAACAAGTGAGATTGTAGCTATTGACACTTGTACTCCTGTGAATAAGTTCAATATAAAGGACGCTAATATTCAGTCCAAATGCATGAATAGAGTACCTATCAAGTTTAGTTGGAACGGCAAACATGATACAACAGGATATCTTGATCCCTTGACAAATATAATTCACAAGAATGCAATTGAGATTGATTGTCATAAAATAAGGACTTCGACAGTGTTCAGCATAAATGGTACCACTTTTGAATATATGTGGCATGATGGCAGTTACAAGACATTGGGTCCGATCATTGAGGTGAAAACCAAAGCATTTCATCCGAATATTACATTCCAACCCTTAACACTAAATTATTATAAGGAAAGTTCGGAATTAATTCCGATTCCAAATATATACTCAAAGGGTGAATTAGTAAATGACTTTGTTGAAACTATAGCCACTGAAAGAAGAAAGATGAGGAGACTTGGTCTATGGCCAAATGCAGGTGGTATAAACGGGACTAGTGCTATAAAAGTACCTCAATTAAATTTTCTAGACTGGTTTAATTCAAGCTGGTATCATATACTTCAATATTGGACCATTGCAGTGAACACACTTGTAACATTGTTTGTGGTTTTAGTGTTGTTACAATGCGCCTTCAACGGAGTTAAGAAGTCTATTCCTTTTAAGCCTGAGGAGATGAATCCACTTTACACGATGAATGAAGACACAGAAGCGTATGAGTACTCACTAGAAGAGCACACCTGGGAGAATACTTTGTTTCACTTACCAGTCATACCAGTAGAGCTGTACAACCCAGATAAGTTTTACAGAAATGACCAAAATTCTTTCCTAACTAAGGTATTGTTAGATACTGGAGCATGTCATAGTCTGATCCCATATAATGTAGCAGAGGTGCTGCAATGTGTTATCACCCCTACTGATATAAGGCCTCGCTCTCTATCTAACCATGCTGTTGAGCTAGAAGGACAAACTGATTTGTATATAAGAATTGGTGATATAACATTTTCACAAACCTTTCTAGTAGGGGGGAGATCTAGAAAAGCTTTATTGATAAAAGAAAACCTTTACTGAAGATATTTATTAACAAATTTGTCAGTGCATCGGATATTGTGTATGAGTATGAGAAGTGCGGAATTAAGCGCAAAGTATCAAACTATCAAAGCTTTTCAGACAAATCTCCCAGATCCCAGGCATCAGTGGACCTGCTTTAAACAAAAATCAAGCAGATGAATCTAAATTTACGAGTCTTGATTAGTTTCGAGGTTGGGCCTCTGCATAAACATGGCCATCATCAGTTGAATCTAGACCAGCTGGGAGTTTGGGCGCTTTATACTGATTCTGTTTGTCTTTGCTGATCGGTTCAAAGTTTTCATACATGTTTTTCTTTCTTTTGTTCCCCTTCGAAATCTGCAACCTCAGCATACTCTGAATTTGAGACAGTGCTGAATCTTAGTTCAATATCCTCATAAGCTGGCGGATAGGATCCATCATCCTGACCCCTCTCGGCCGTTACGTTGGACACGTTTTCATTGGTGGTCTCAGGGATAGACTGCGAAGGTATTGATCTTTTCCTCAGATATATCGCGGTCGCTAGTATCCCAAAAAACACCAATACTGGGACAAACACTCCAACTAGGATTGGAACTGTCAAATAAGTCAACAACCAATCAGATGCAACAAAATTATAAAAAAGTTTCCCTGAAATGTTAGTAATCATAAAGAAACTTAGAAACCTATTTCAAAGTCTTTCATGAATGGTTTTTAATAGCGGCTCAATACTTTTGATGCAGTACCTGAATGATTATATACTTCATTTTTTGTAGGTGATATATAACAAGACTTTATTCCAAACCAACTCAGGGCATATAAGGTAATTTTGTGAACCCGAGTTATCTCCACATCTCGAAAAGGCCAAAAATCATATAAATTATAAAGCGAAAAACTTCTTTTGTGGCTGGCATAAAAAGTTATCAAGCTACAGACCTCAACCTCGGGAGATGAGCAATCCAATGATATAAAAAATTGTGCTGACAGACCTTTAGAAGTTATGCTGCTGCTCAAAAGATAATTTGGCTACACATTATTTTACTGATTTGCGATGCTTTAGAAAAAGCTTCTTTTGTAGCTGGCATAAGCAAATATTGAGCTACAGACCTCAGATTTTCAGGACACACTCACAAACTGTGTATTTCTTTGCCCCTCATAAAAGTGGAATAATTGCATACATAAGCCGGCAGCAGGGCAGCAATTTATATCATTTTTTAACCGTTTTCCGTAAAGCTTTCGATATGTTGGTAGATATTTTCCTTGTTTACTAAAGAAAATAACCACTGTGTTCCTCAGAAGATGAGCAATCCAATGATATAAAAATTTGTGGTTTAAGACCATTCGAAGCCATGCTGCTGCTCAAAAGAAAATGTGCCTACACATTATTCTACTGATTTGTGATGCTTTAGAGAAAGCTTCTTTTGTAGCTGGCATAAGCAATTTTTGAGCTACAGACCTCAGATTTTTAGGACACACTCACAAACTGTGTATTTTTTTGCCCCCATGAAAGTGGAATAATTGCATACATAAGCCGGCAGCAGGGCAGCAATTTATATCATTTTTTAACTGTTTTCCATAAAGCTTTCGATATGTTAATAGATATTTTCCTTGTTTACTAAAGAAAGTAACCACTGTGTTCCTCAGAAGATGAGCAATCCAATGATATAAAAATTTGTGGTGTCAGACCATTCGAAGCCATGCTGCTGCTAAAAAGAAAATGTGCCTACATATTATTTTACTGATTTGTGATGCTTTAGAGAAAGCTTCTTTTGTAGCTGGCATAATAAGCAATTATTGAGCTACAGACCTCAGATTTTTAGGACATACACTGAGTTTCATGCCCCATATATCATTACCAACCAGCAACATTATTGTATAATTAACCCTGCCTGCCAAATAAACTACATTCATTATTGCTATTGTATTGTTATAGTATAATCCTTTACAGTTCTAGTCAATATTATATAATTGGATTGACATTGTATTCAATGAGTTTGTATTTAGATGACCAGGCAAGTTAGCTGCTACAATGATTAGATACTGCTGTGCAAGGTAGGTAGCATCAAAGTCTATGTCGCGGAAGGCTCAGTTTCAAATCCATACTGGGTCAAATCTTTTCTTTTCGTTTCAACATGATGGAACTCGAAAGCATTCCATTCAAATTGTCCTCCTCACAATTTTTTTAAGCACAGAAAACTTTTAGTATTGAGTATGATGAGCCGACGAAATACCTATGTTCAACTCTTCTGTGTTGTACTGTACCCTAAGCTATATCTTGTGCAATCTGAGAATGTAGGCAGCAACTGCATAAATAGAATACATCAGCTAAATTATGCTAGCAGAATTATCACAAAACTTTGTTACTAATAAAAAAGTACAACATCGCTCACCAGTTGAGCGAGGATCTACTTTGTATTAATCGCCCTACATGCCTAAGTTGAGAGAAGTGATATACGAATGAGGCCATATTCTCCACAGAACTACCGGAAATATGCTGACTGATGCTAGAAAACATACTTGGTGTCAAAGCATGCAGTATTAATACTGATCATTGGCATAGTCTTAATCTACGCTCCTTGGGATTTTTGAGATTGAATGGCTCTGAGCAAGGATTAGCTCTGAATGCTATGGTATGTGGGTAGAGAGAGGCAAAGGTAAATCTATTGTAAACCTGGTATATATTCATTACCTGTCTACAAAGGAGCTCTTGATGTTAAACTTTATCATTCCCAGCCATCTCAGTTATATGGTGTACAGGAAGCAATTGTGGCATTTTCCTCTCTCACTCTTGGATGGTAGTTCCCTAGCAGGTGTTGGCACTAGTACAGATAGTATTTAAATGTTAGGCTAGTGACAACAACATTTACAGTAATACATTTTAAGCTGTCAGCTTGTGTGCCACAAGCAGGGAGGTTAGCCTTTAACAGGCATATGACTTAATTACCTCAATATTCCTCGTCAAAATTTTTAAGTATCAAATTAATTGTCGCTGGTGGTTAATCCTTCACACACATTCCATTGCACTTGTAACAAGTCATCATGACACACTTGTGAAATTAGAGAGACAGAATGTCATCGTAAGCTGACCTAACTTCCTGTCTTTTGCTGCTGATAATGAATGCGATGAGTTTTTAATTTTGCGAATGTACATGTTTACAATGATGGTTGTTTTGGTGAAAGTACAATCATGGTCATTCTTTGACAGAAGAGTGAGGGGGCGGGAAGTTTTAACCTTTTATGAAAAATACTAGATGGTTGACCAAATTCCATTTGTATATTTTCATCAAATTATTTCACCAAACTCTGCTTCCATGCTCATCATAGTACAGAGTAACTATGCCAAGAATGAGATTGCTTTGCAAAAAAATCTCTTGCGCCCTTATTATCCAGTATTTGCAACAATGTTTCATTGATTTTCCGCTGCTACTTGGTCAACTACAAGAGCTGAGCCAGATACAACATACAGTGGTTGTATCTGGCTCAGCTCTTGATTATCTGCTGCTAGCTCATTACGATAATCTGTGTGTTTACCCAAAGGGTTAACCATTTTTAAATGTACTGGTACCTTTTAAGTTCTGTGCAGGTTGCCTATGAATGCCAATGTCAACAAAATTAACATTCTGACTGGCTAATCTTGATTATGACTTCATGTGTAAACAACTTGGATAACAACAATACATCCAATTATGCTTGAACTCAGCTGCTTGGCTAAGATGTTGATGTCCAGTAAAAGGTAAACAATTGGCAAATAGACACTGAGAATCTTGTTCAATTCAATAAGCTAATCTCATTGAAAAGTCAGGTGTGTTGAAAGTTCTTTCAACCTAAAGGTTTATCAATGAATATCAAGACTGATTTCACCAACCTACTCCAGATTAATACAGTTTTCAACTAAAAATGTTTAATTTTTATAACATTTCATTTCAAATCAATTGCATATAATTGAGTGATGTGGCTAGTATCGGGCGAAACGACATCGATGCATCAGTTCCATGTCGTCTACCAAATACATTTCCTAGAGGTTTCGACCATTACGACAGCATTTCCACAATGCAGCTATAGTCTGGAGTTCCAATCAAGGAGTACTTTTACTCCTTGTTCCAATCATTTCAACAAATTCCTGCCAAAAGAATACCCACACTGATATTTATTCTGTTATATATGAGACCGGTAGCTTAGACAGGCGGCTGGGTTGCCAGATTAGGGGCTTGTAGGGCCATTACATCAGTTAAGATTCAGAGCAATAAATAATTGCCTGGACAGACTTGTAGCATATAATCTTTCAAAGCTATCAGCTTAATATTATCGCCTGCATTGATATATTTAGAATTTACAGTGACCACCAGACATTCCGTACAAACGAGTTCTATTGTGTCATTGAACTATAGGTCTGTTTGATCAAGAAGTAACAGGGGAAGCTGTTACTCCTTGGTTTGATTTACCCTTGCTTCTCTCTACCCACATTCCATAAAATTCAGAGCTTGCACTCCATGCCCAGAACATCTTCAGCCAACAAACAGCTAATGAAAGCCATCCATGCTAAAAAATCCCAAGGAGCTTAGATTAACCCTTAGTGTGTCATCTATATAATCCCTCTGGTTAGCTATTCTTGTTGAAATTCCTAAAAATGATAGGGGGTTGTAAAAATTGATATATCTTAAAATCTAGAGGGTGTAGAAGGAAAGTTTAAATATAAACTTCTTCTAAACAAGATTCCTGATCTATCTATATAAATTTTAACCACCCAGCAATACCAGAAATGATTGATGAGGTATTGAAACACTCAAAAAAGTGTACAAATAGAATTATTTTGTATATATCTGAACACAAATACTCTCACACTGGTCTTACAGAGCCATAATTTGTACCACTGGACAGGGAATTTTGTTTAGATGAGAAATGAAAAAATAACTAACTCTTTATGAGCAATGATACTACCATGGTGATGTTTATAGCAAGGAGGGTTCAATATTAGCAAAGTTTATGCAAGCAGTGCCATCGTACTATAATCCTCTATCAATTGGTAAGCTGCTTTGTACTAATTTCTAAAAATTATTAAACTGCCTTGTACTAACTACTAACCAGGATAGTAGTCTTGGACCTCACTAACCAAAAAGTGTGTACTAGCAGCGCCAATTCCCACCTAACTGCCACCCTCTATGAGCCATAAGAAGCTTAACACAGGGATAAACCGACTTGTAAATTTGCCTGCCATTGCTAAACACAATGCCCGAGAAACCATTCTGTGATCAAACCTCAATATGTATGTGTGCGCTATACAAAGGACACTTCTTGTTTTGGACACACAGAGGTAGACCGACCCTCTCACTAACCTCAACCGGACTCACCCACACAGTTCAGTGACAACCGACAACCGAATGTATCATCTAATCATATATGACAAGATGTAAGATCAGTGCCATTCTGCGCATGCTCAGCTCTGGGCATGAGCTGATCTCTGCAAAATTGAGTCTCGGAATTCCGAAGCCATCTGATTGGCTACCTGCTCTGGTGGTATGCTCTTCAATGCATGCGGAATTGATATTGATAGTTATTCTCTCTTGTCTCTATTAGCTGATTTTGATTGGCAGTTCATGCAGGGGCTATCCCATTCTCCCTGACCAAATTTTCTTTCAGAACCTAGACTAAACTCATTGTTCTTGCACATGCGCAATTTAAAGTCACGCATGATTTATACTTAGCCTTACGACATCTACTTTGTGGTAACTATAGCCTAGTTTATCAGTGATCTACATGCCCAGTCAGATCACGAGAGTCAGTATGGATCAGTGCATCAACATGAACCTAGTGCTCAGCCTATTTGTCGAGTGATGAACCTTTTGATCATGTTTTGGAAATGAATCGAAAGCTGTTTATTTTAAAAAACAAGTCGTACTCATCGTATTCTTAAATATAACTGATATACATGTTAATCCACAGTAGGAATACCTGCATTGAACTAAAGTTCACTGATACCTGAATAGGATGCAAAGCATTGGAAGGAAAAATTATGAATAATCGACGAGGTGAGAACAATAAACAGTCAAAAAAAAATTGAATCAGTAGAAAATACGAAAAAGTTTAGATGTTATTCTTCGCATATGTTAACCCACAAAAAATTGGCATTCACAATCAACAACCCTAGAAGGCCTATTGCGATTGTCAACAGGATAATAAAATACCAGTAGGCGCAAGAAATGCCCTAAAGTCAATTGATATATCAATACAAATGTGAACACTGAACAGCTTGAAACTTTGATAAAATGAGAGCATGTGCCCATCCCTATCAATTATCATATGGGGAAAGTTTATTTGGCACTACTTTTTGATCTATCGATTCAACAGTGTGCAGTGACAACATAGTGCTGTGCAGATATAAGAGTGTGACTTTTGTGACAGTTCACTATCGGGGTGCCGTCGGACGAGAGGCAGAAGTCTGGGGGCTCAGACTATATCGGAGGAGGTGCTTATGGTGCATAATTGATGTGTCATGACTGGTGTCCGCTCTATACCACCATGAGTCTCAATTATAGTCTGAAAAGAAGAAAAATGTATATCAATCACCGCGTCATACTTTCAGAGCGATTGTGGCTAAATGACGTTGCTGGCTAAAGTATCCTCAATTTGATATATTTGGTATATTCGATATTTACCGCAACCCATCACCAAAAAAAATTATATATGATACGCGTCTAAGTGATGTAGCAACAATCATGAATCAGAGGATTACATTGTTTGACATAATAATTTTTCTGGTGACTCCCAAAATATTGATAGATAAGCATTGGTGATCATTCAAGCCCATACATACCTTGGGTGGGGCGGGGGGAGGTATTTGTCCCTGGTGTCTTCACAACTTCAGTTCCAAGTGTAACAAAGAGAGCATCAGCAGAGCGTGCTTCTTTGAAGCTGGAGTTACTGGTGGTGGGTGACAAGTTGTGAGAAATCTGCTGAGTATGATGCTCTGTCGTATATCTTCTGAGTCACTGTCCCCATTCTACGTTCACTCCTCCAAATAGTAACACTGTAAAAAATAATCTTGTATGTAGAAATTTCATGATGTGAAGTCAAAACAACGGTAAGATTGTTGTAGAAAAAAAATTATGTGCGGAGTTTGGGACACCATATATGAGTATATCTGTGAGAAATGACCTCCTGACAGCTATCTATTGTATGCCGTCTATAGAATATGATGAAGCTATGCCTGTCCACTAAACTCCGAATTGAGATGTATGTAGGCCCACGCGACCACATCAAAACAGCACTTTTTGAAGTACCATTCTATCACAAAAGTATGCAAAGCGAAAGCAGATATAATATATATAAGCTCAGTGTCAGGCCCAAGGTGAAACAACATTAGCAAATGCTCACTCCAATGGTTTGTGCAAAAGCTTCAGGTGTCATACAATAACCCCCCCCCCCCTAATCCCCTCCCTTCCTTTCTAACAGAGGCACTGTTGAAGTTTAGATCAGAGTACACAATATCACGCAAAAATCATGGCTCAGAATAATTCATTTTAGCAATCAGGAGTGGGGAAACTTTTCAATATGGAGTAGCGTTGGTTGGGTGGTTGGCCATCAATAATGTTAAGTTGGTTGGATGAAGACATATTTCTTCTTTCTTTTTTTGATCCAGAACCATTACAAGTTCTGTGATAAATGCCTACATTTCAAGTTCCTCCCATTTTACTGGTGACACCAGAAGCAAATCCAAATGCAGAAAAATTGGATAAAACTATAGGGATAATGACATAACATACACTGTAACATTGCATTGACTAGATTGGAAAGCAAGCACTATGTGCTCGACATCTACTTGACTCTTTGTTAGGTTATTTACTGAGCATGGTGACAAAAAGTAAAACATTCTCTACCTCAAGAAAAATTTTAATCTATTTTGCATATATTTGGAGTTGCTCTCCCTCCAGCCATCAACACAAGACAACGTCGTTTTACTTGGATTTTACTAGGATTGGAGCAACCGGAAATGCAGGGGTGAAAATATTTTAATTGTTATACAACTTATATTATAATCATGTGGGAATTTGCCAACAGCATTTACAGCCATGCTTTTTTTATTGTTATTCAGCATACTGTTCGTACTGCAATGGTTGTCTGCACTTAATTATTGTAATAGAGGAGAACTCTGAAGGCACTTGGGTGCCTTTCTCAAGAATTGGATGTGACAACCCTGTCACAACCATCCAATGAGCTCATTAAAACTCAAGTATCTTAAAACTTTGAACGTGAGGTCACCCACTGGAAGTTAATGTCAAGTGACGAAGTTGAGAAAATGTTGGCTAGCCATAATTTTATTACTTCAAGCCATCTTCTCGAAATGCAAACTTTTCCTATTGAACTAACATTACTCCACTAGAGTAATCCCATCATTGAAAGTGGGGTCCAATGGTATTGAAGTAACACATGGTTTAATCTTCTGGCAATTTCTGGCGGGAAGCCATGGTTTATTAGCTACTGAATACCATCAAATCATCTTCTGATCTAAAACCACATATTATATAATATATATACATGGGTGTGAATATTGAGTTTTTTGAGATATTCATATATCACTCTAAATACAATAGGACGATAAACTTGATATTACATAATATTTAGGATAGTTGTCTAAAGATGATTTGCAGTAAATTACTCCTCTAGCGGAGGTGGGAGTCTATACGAAGAAATGAGAGCAAATGTTAGCTTGCTTTAAATGTAGCTATTTGTGAATTTTCCCTGCTGCAAATACTTAACTCTCTTAGGGTATACACAATGTTACATTGACTGCCAGCAACTCACATTTCGGCACATGCTATATAATATATTGACCATGGACCAAATTTGTTTCCCCTGAAACAGCTGAGGTCGGCTCAACGAATATGAATGGCTAAGGATGAATTTTTTTCGCAATTCTTAGTTTTGGATTTTTTTACCAGATGTATTATTACTGATGAAAACCGTGTAAGCCCTCTTTCTTTCACCCTATCTAGATATGAAGTTAGGGCACTGAGATCATTGCATTTGGAGCCGGATTCTAACATTTTAACAAATTACAAATAACACATCACTTAAAAACCAAAATCACAATCTGATCGCTCACCAGGTGAGCAATATCTGTTAGGGGTCTCACTTTCAAATCGTTCAGTCAATGATTGAACTATATACATTCTGGGAGTGATGTTGTCTAATTGTCTAATAATTTCGAGTGATGCGATAGTGATAATTTGCTTTAGTAAAGTATCGCTCTTTCTAATTGAAAGACACCCCTGATTGACAAACTACAGAAGGCTACTAGTAGTGATAATAACTAACAGTTACTAGCTAGACTTCTTAGTTAGTCTACTCATTCTTCACGACTGAGTAGTAGAGTATTACTCTACTACTCAGTCGTGAGTGAAGAATGAGTAGACTTACAGAGTAGTGTGAGAGTAGCTTACCACTTTATCTGATGAATACTTGTTCTTCCTACACTAACTGCCTTCAAGTTGTTTGACGCGGTAGTCAAATGTCCATAGATGCCAACATCCTGCTAATCCAATGCCTCAGTTACGTTCTAAAATGTAAGGTACAGTAATCAAAATCAAGCAGATATAATGTCCATAAAAAGTTCCATAGAGGAGTAAAGTATTCATAGGAGGAAATTTTCTTCATTTTGCGCAGGCTTGAAAAAGCTAACTTCAAGGGTAGCAAACATACGCCCACCCTTTTTTTATTCTTTTTATGGACTTCAACCTTCACTAGCCAAAATTTAATGCTAGCTTACATTAAGTCATCTCAAGACTAGCTAAACTAAACTTTAGCTTATACTTACTCCCAAGGCTATAGGTTTAGTTGACTATAAATTAGAAACATGTTTTATGCTGTTTAATGTTTTTTAGGCCCTGTTACCTAGAATTACCCAAACACCAACATATGTTGGGAAGTTAAATGCCCCATGATAACCACAATCGAACAATTGACAATACTTTAAGAGACAGATTTCATTATCATTTCATCCACCCCCCCCCCCCCCTTCCTTCACCTGCAATCTACCTTATCAACCTAATTAGTTAATCACTAATTAGGTTGATAAGGTAGATAGGAGGTAGGGAGGGAGGGGGGTCTTTCAATGAGTATGAGATATGGTTACCAATTAGGCTACCGATGGTATCAAATACAAATGATCACTGCATCAGGGTAGCGAAGAGTATTTCATGACCCATCATGAATCATAATAATGTAACTATTTGATACTCAGACACTCACTTGGTACATCAACATTTCTCAGGACAGAATTCAAACCACCAAAGGTTCTGATGCGTAACTCTGCCATTATCATGCCATACTGAATCAGTCTTTCTCCTGTATTCTCTGCAACAAATATTTAGTTGATGATGTGATAAAGTATGAATATAATACATTCCAATGTCCTAAGTACATTATTTGCATTCAAATTATTTGCAGTCTTATAACAAGGCTTTGCTGCTACAAGGTTCATCCCTGGACCCTTCAATTTTCTCTGCATTGAGAGCCTGATTCTAGCATGTTGCCAAATTACAAATAAAACACCACTTAAAGACCTGTTAAATCTACAATCCCTATGATGGAAACAGATTTGCCAGCCGTTGGTGAAGAAGTTTGTGAAGTTTTATATCTGGTTTCTTGGAATGGAAACACTCGATCTATAGGTTTGATCAGCACATAACGCCAGCAAGTTTGTAACTAAAATGATCAGTCAAGATAATGAGATGTGGCATGGAGGGTGGAATATAGGGAATAGGTGACTTGATGTTGCGAGATGGAATGAGTTGTTCCCTCCATGAAAAAAAGAGCACAACTCCGATAGTCACTGAACTCCTTATTACACCAACTGGCCGGCTTCAATGAAAAATTCTTGCTGAGGCCTGCCAGTGTTCAAGCAGTTTTACTAAATTTATGCCATGAGACTTCAACGATTACACCGACACAATTATCATCAGTTAGCCTACACATATCACCTGACATTTATATCATTATATTACTAACGATGCTCGATGCAAGCGTAACAGTGGAGATATCGATGCTTATGACCCCAGCCGTCTCAAGCCTTTCTAGGTCAGTTCCCTGCTGCCACTTAATCAAATTTTACAACCAAAATTGAAACTTTGATTGTCTGCTTACCTGTTTGAATTGAGTAACCTGAATGACTATTAATACTATGAGTTGTATCACATCTGCTATAAACCACCTAAACACTCTCTTCTTCATTGTACTGTTCTCAGTACTATTCTGCGGTCTGTGTTGCTTTACAATGTAGACTAAAATACAAAAAAATCTGCAATCAAAAGGAGTCATTTCTTGTATCTAGGCCTATCTACTTTTTTCCCAAATTAACAAGACCAATAATTAAACCAGCGTTATACTCTAGAGAGCTAGTACCTCTACAACACTTGATAAACCATTCAATTGATAAAGATTTACATTTGGGAAACTTTTGCAATTGTGTGCAAGCTGGCAATGGTCTAGTTTCTCTCAGTAACCAATTTCTCTACTCTCCCACTACAGACCACTATAACCAATGGTTGGCAGTGGTTGACCCTGAATTAAGGCGAAGTACATACTTGCAACTCAAAGAGCCAACACATGTAATATTATATGCAATCTGCCCCCCTCCCCGATCACTGCTTATTATAATGAAATGACCACTGTGACGCAGTTGAGACTCTGTACAGCCAACAAATCATTTAAATTCAATACCATTGTCAAAAGGCAAGGTCTGCACTGGTTTCCTTCCTCTGGTGATCGGGTTTGGTATATTCTTTATTACATTATAGACCAGGGGATATTTCAATTAGCATGAGCTGTGCTTTGTAAACCAAAAGATCATTACAACTTAAATGCTCAATATCCTCGCTCCTTAGATAAATTTGTTCGCAAATAGTTCACACAAGAGTGAGCATAGTTCAATTGATTAGTGGACAATTCTTGAACGAAGCTTAAAGCAGGTCTCGCCTACTAAGCTAGATGACGATGTACCACTCGGTCTTATATGCGCATGCTTTATCAGTAAATAAAGTGTATACTTATTTATGTTATAGTTTTGCTGTCTGTATTTAAGGGTGACCCCACCAGTCTCAGACAGTTGGGAATGGTTGACATAAAGCAATAATGATCCCTCAATTGCGCCGAGGCAAAGTCTATGCACACACTTTATACAAATACAAGACCCAGCCTACATAGGCTGTAGTTTTAGTAAAGAGAGGGGGCATTTCCTTACAATGTAAAGTATGTAAGCCTACATGTAGCCATAGTAGATTAGCAATAACAGTTCTAGACAATTAGTTGCACGAGAGTTGCCCACCTAAACTTGCCACCACCACAAACAACAAAGCGAGGAGTAAGGAGTAAACTCCTTGGAGTTGTATGAGCCTCCCTCCTCTTACAACTCTTAGGAGTCATGCTCCTTGCTTGATATTACACTGCACATGTACATTGGTACCATTGGCAAACTACAGAAAGCTACTAGTAGCGATAGTAACTAACAGTTACCAGCTAGACTTCTTAGTTAGTCTACTCATCTTTCACTCACGACTGAGTAGTAGAATAGTAGTGTACCAAATAAATACTAAATAGCATTTATTTACCTGAGAGTGAGAGCTACAACAAATTGATTCAATCAAGTCCATTCACAGCTGTTCTAATTTCATTCTTCTTCTTCTTGTGAAGCTGTGTTGGCTCATCATCTCTTCATCGTGGTCTTATGTGTCTGTGAAGTTACTGATTGGTGCCACTGAGTCTGACTGCTGTTCAGAAAGTTGACTACTAGCAATATCGATAACTAACTCAGTGTTCCCCAACACAGATATTGTAATCAGTATGAAGTTATTGAACAGGCCAATAAGAAAAAAGTAAGATGTAATGGGCCAATCATATCAAAGCCTGTGAAAATTTGAAGAGAGAGGGCAACTCTTCATTTTTGAAGGTTTTAACGTGAGAGGGCAATTCCGAACCAGTTACCTTATTACCCTGGAGAATTACTGGTAATATTGTTATATCTGTAAAATAGCATTATTGGTTTCCTAAATGTAACCACATTGACATTTTAATTACACTGGTCGTGATGAGATAAATTGCTATGGTAACCATTCAATTTCAATCAAAGACCAGGCACCCAGCATTTCTAACTAATAGATGATTCATCATACATGTTTTTTTGGCCACATCATTTTAACTGCCAGTTGTGAACGTGGAATAGAGAAGAATAGAAGCATTAACAACAGCTCGCTCTTTCCCTTATTTCCATCTCACCATCTTACGATCCAACTCACAAGCACTCTTTCACGCTAACTATAAGATCAAAAACACAACTTGACATACAATACAATACATGAAGAGCACTTCGGCACTCTAATAACACCCCACAGATATCCAGATACACTCTAATTTCCTTAGAGCAAATGGTGGAGGACTGCGACGATCTTCGCTACTCTCAGCCAAGCGATAATCGAGGACGATCATCTAAAGTGCCGGATGGATTATGCGCCTTCATATTAAATAAATAATATCTACACTGAAGAAGTAAGTTAAACTTGACTCTAACAGCCAGACAACACATCATGACAATATTATCTTCACACAATTAATCTTGCGACACTACTGCTATTACCTAAACTGTCTGGATAGTGACTATTTAAATAATTATTACGCTGCCACGGAATCCTCAATCTGTAAGCAACCGCTCACTGCTTCAGATCCGGAGGGATGGTATAATGATATGCTGGCCATCTGAAAGAAACAGCATGATTTAAACTGGTTGCCCAAGCGCAAGGGTGAATAATATTGCTGCGGTCCCAGGTGTGGACAAAAACCAGTCAGTGACGCCATCCGTTGTACTATGGTTGTCATCTTGTGGAGCGAATAACGGATATTGATGAATACGACTTCATAGCCTTGAGCGACTATACATACTGAGCTGAGGAATAGAGTATACTCGGAGATTTATATTGTGTTGTTATTTTTTTGTCTTTATGTCGATTTGATGGACTTTTTTTTTTTAAACTATCGTACCTTTACATATAAAGAATATGAATATTTTGCGCATTGGTAATTTTAAGATTTGGATGAGCGAGGACGCTCATGTTTTAAAAGCTGGGTGTATGTTATATCTGTAAAATAGCATTATTGGTTTCCTAAATGTAACCACATTGACATTTTAATTACACTGGTCGTGATGAGATAAATTGCTATGGTAACCATTCAATTTCAATCAAAGACCAGGCACCCAGCATTTCTAACTAATAGATGATTCATCATTCATGTTTTTTTGGCCACATCATTTTAACTGCCAGTTGTGAACGTGGAATAGAGAAGAATAGAAGCATTAACAACAGCTCGCTCTTTCCCTTATTTCCATCTCACCATCTTACGATCCAACTCACAAGCACTCTTTCACGCTAACTATAAGATCAAAAACACAACTTGACATACAATACAATACATGAAGAGCACTTCGGCACTCTAATAACACCCCACAGATATCCAGATACACTCTAATTTCCTTAGAGCAATATTAGCAAGCAAAATACATGTGCACCCAATTTAATGCGAAAAGGTTACATAATATACTGCTTTGTTAAGACTAACCTAGATTTCGCTCTTTACAAACAAGAGTATTTTCAGACCAGTCCAGTCCTGAAGGTGTTTCACTACAGGTAGATACCCCATTTCCAGAGTCGATATTATCAGTATCCCATTGGTAGAATGCCTGAGCACCAAGATTGTAGTCTTCTGATGAACCAAGAAGGTGAGCGTTTTCAATGTCAGGTGGTTGTTTACACACTGCGAAAAGTAGGAAGTTTCCCGCAGTAAATGGTTAAGTATTTATATAATGATTTAATCCAAATATTTAATATAATTCAATGCAGTTTGATGTGATATGACACAGCATGACATAAAAATACAATAATTTAATTTCAATATGATTTTATGTCAGGAAAAAAATACAATACAGTGTTTCATCTTTAAGCATAATTGAGAATAGTAATATGTTCTATATTGTTTGAATTGGTACACTGTGCATGCGGCTGCATTTAATAAAAATTAGATCGATATTAATCTTACAAGTTAGCACACCTTCCGCATTTTTTTATTCCAACCAGCAAACAATTCTTGCAAAACATTCCTTTGTCATTTATATTCCTAAATTCAGAAGGCCTGCGTTTAGTTAGCATTCCACACTCTCTGTCAGTTTAAAATGATTGAATATTGTTGTGAACCAGGTTTAATGTGGCAGGCATCTGGCTCTTGAAAACCAGCCCACCAGTGAAACTTTGTAATTCTGAGCTGTGTTCTAAGGTGCAAGATAATAATGGGCACTTTTCGTACTGATATCTGTTCAAACAAATCCGTCCCTTTGACTTATTCCATTCAGCATTACCTTCAACAACTGTATATCCTTCCCCTGTAGCTGGCGGGCTTGATCCTATGCTATTGACAGCTTCCGCCATGCATTTAATTTGGGACTCTGAGTGAAAACCACAGACTTCTATCTTGTTGCTGAGATAATTGAGAACCGAAGCATTCACAGTGCGATTGATGTTCAACTCTTCATCAAAGTATCCGCAGTCATACTAAAAAAAACAAGTTTATTGGATTAATTTTTCGGGCTGAATTGATGATGATTTTGATGCACCATTTGGTTGGATATTCATTTAAAGGATTATCTCTGAATTATTTCAATGGTTCATCTTTACATGTTCTTCTATTCACTGAAATGAGTACAAACCATAAGGGCATTTTTAAGCTAATATTGTCCATTGCTAGTAATTCACATGCTTTACAAAAGATACATACTTCATAGTGGGTGATGTAGCCGTTCCGATCAATTGGTGGCTCCAAATAACACAGTAGCTGTTAAACTCAAGATTCATTTGTGGTTCTGAGTAAGGTGCTATGAAGAAGATAAGTGAAAGTAACATTTTATGGTTGAAGATAAAAGACGCAAATCAAGGTATTCTTCCTTCTTGGTAACTGACAATTATCTTACAACCATCAGAAGAGAGAACACTTGCTGAGGTTCGCACAACTACTTTAACTCATTGTAATATTGTAAAAAAGTGAATAATAACATCACTAAAACTTTGGTCAAAATGTGTAAAAAAATTCATGAAATTGATGAGGAATCCCAAAATCTTTTAATCATAGCTACAAAACACAATTTTTCCAATAAAAAACTTGAATGCTCTGCCTGTATATGAAGATTTATAGCTTACCTAACTCTCCGGTCTCATATTCAACAGTAGTATTTGTCTGCCAACCTTGGTCATTCCTCACCATGATATGTACTGAATACTTTGTCACCGCATTTAGATCAGTAATTGGAAATATATTTGGTGCCTCCTTTCCCGTTTCCACGACCGCAAATGATATTCCGTCATGTTTAACCTTCTCACATTTTGGTTTTATATCCTGGTAGTTGAGGAATAAAACGCGCACATTTTATGTTGGGATATGTAAAGACCATATTATGACCTGCTCATTCAATTGAATGCTATTAAACCATATGAAAGGTTTAAGTCATGAAATTTGAGTCATGTTCAAGTTTTAGGTCATGGATTGACTGAGGCGACAATGCATTTGTGGCACTTTGTGGCATTTGTAGCCATGACAAAAAGTTAAAACTGAGCCTGATATCAAACTAATAAATGTGGTTTGCTCACCTGAATTGGCAGGTCCAACTTAATCCTTCTCCTCTGTGTACCTGATGGGTTATCAATCCTGACTAATATAGCTTACAAGATCTTCAGGCAAAGCCGGGTCTGGAACAAAGATAATAATATCATAGCCTTACAGAGCCAAATTCAATACATAATAATCAGATCTTTGATGGCCTCTTTAAACTCTCTTACATTGTATGGTAAAATTCTTGACGATAAAGACGATGCACCTGACATCTGCAGTACCAATTACCCGGTAGTGAATAGCGAATGTGTAACCGATGACTAAATTCCACTATTCTCAAAAAGAGATTCTTGATGGCATTAATAAACTATTAACTATTAACTACTCAAGCATTGGAGCAGGCAGCTTGGAACAGTTATGGAAAATTTCTTCGCTAGCTGATTTGTGATAGGGTGTTAGTTTGAGAACTTCTTGATTGCAGTATCTGCACTCCAGGTTACTTTGACGATCCTGATGTATGCCTATTATGTGACTCACATGTGCGAGGAGTTTTAGTGTTTTGGCTAGCAACACCGCTGTCTCCAACTTTATGAAAAGTAAAGGTTAGATAATGGAAAACAATGAGGGAAAAAATTCTTCAGAGACTCAGCCTTTTAATGACTGATGATGTGCTAAACAATTTTACTTTTCTAAAAACGATTATATCAACCTCACAATTATTATCTACAAAACACATAGTCGATTTTCGAACATGTGAATTCAACTTACATGCTCACCAGAGAAATACCAGCCCAAGTTGTCGGCATCGCACATAATTCCATTGTCATGGTAAAGCAACAACTGGTGACGTGTAACCATTGAATTGTGCTATTCTTAGAATAGCATTTTCAACTCACCATTCTCCAATCAGGGAGCTGTATTTTCCAATAGACATTCTCACAATTTTCATTTGACATCGAGCTCAGTCCCTAGTAGCTTTTTGGAGTTTGCGCAATGTTTGATTATTAAAAAAATCAATTTTCTGTGAGCAACAACTAGTGTCTTTTTCTTTTATTTGGTTGTTATTTTGAACATAACAACTTTTATTTATGCCTGTCTTGATAATATAAAACAATAAAACACTATGAGACAAATCCATAAATCAATGAATATTTTATTAGAGACTGCATTATATCCGGAAGAATGCATCTTGTTGTAATGGTTTTAGTCAGGTGACTGTCACGTGGTCATACAGTAAAGATGGCACCCTCTACTAGGGCCAGCCAATCACATAGCATTTCACATAGCAAATCACATAGACATCTATAAACTTAAATTATTAGAGGATTGAGGAGTTCATAAAATCAAGTAAGTATTCCTAAATTAAGTGATTACTGTTTATAAGGCTATGAGTGAGCTGCTGTTCCAGGATTGAGTTCAGTGCGTGTAACGCACATTCTTGGATTCAAAGAACTTACACTGGTATTCGCAAAAGTACTTGAGTGGGTTTTAGCAATTCATTAACATATAAAATTATGGTTATAATTACAAATTAGTGTTGTATTTCAATCATTGGAAAATATACAATCGGCCAGTATAGCATAATTGTAAGGAAAATTACCACAGTACAAGGGAATCATATGCAAGCCTTTATCAACAGATCACAAACCTGGTAATGAGATATGTATCCATTCGGGTATTGTGGTTCATCCCATGTCAATGTTACTCATTCATACATTTTTGAGACACCACTGAGAGCTGTAGGAATAGTCTGAGGCCCTATAAAACAAGTAATTTTGACAGGAATAGTATGATGTCATGAGATTTGCAGTTTAACAGTATGGGGTAAGGTGATAGCAAATTGAATCACATTTACTGTTATCGTCGAATGGGAGCGGACATGGACAAAACATAGGAAGTTTACTCTTTCATTTATAGTGGAAGACTTGTGAGAATAACATCAATTCTGACCAACTATATAGATGAGTGATAATAGCTTGTTTCAAAAATATCCATTCGCCTAAAAATCTATCTATCCATCCATATTTACTCCCAAAATTTTTTTACATTTTTTAGGCCTCTGGCCACTTACGCATAGGCTGAGTTGTGATCATCATTGTTTCCGCCATTGATTTGTTATCGTGATTATTGAATGCCTCAACAGCTGCAATGACATCTGCTACACCATCAGCATATATATAATAAGTCCTCCCTGTTGTGTATTTTTTACCATTTAAATTTGAAGAAGACACTTGGAATGTGTGTACGGTTCTCAGTCTGTCGCAGTTGTGAGCAGTTGGATCCTGGTAAATTACAACAATGATGAAACATGATTGATTGATTGATTTGTATTTTTACATGGTGTAACTCAGTTGTACATAAAATTGTTGTTGTAAAAATTCATAAAGTAATTAAAAAAACTGCACTGGCGTATAGTTGTACGGCTGCGTCTGGGTCTGACTTTATAGGCATTACGCGAGGATACTCTTTGATTGGTATTAAAAATGATACGATTGTACAGAGGATGAGACTCATTCCTTAAAACATTACTGAAATGATTAGGACAGACTTTAAACATAAAATCATTGAGGTTGGTAAGTTCCAAGGCTAAATAGCGTTCCTCATAATAAAATTCTGGGAGGATAACTCTCAATGCTGCCTTTTGTACACTTTCAAGCCGTGATTTGTTGTGCTCAGACAAAAAAGTATACTATGCTGGAATGGCATAGCACATGATGGAACGAATGTTTGTAGTGTAAAAAATTTTCAGACCTGCAACATTTAGACCAATTAATTTCAGTTTACGCATTTAAAACAGGCGAGTATTACATTTAGATATCGGACAATCAATCAATATACATATTTATTTGTTGTTGATTGAGTTACCCCAATACAGCAGGTTTCAGGTAGGTGAATCAATGAGGTTTTGTTTAGAGCATCAGTAACAGCGCTTTCAACCTATATCACTGTTGTAGTAAGAAGGATAAACGAACATGACGTATCTGAAACTGCAATGACCGTAGTAATAGTATACTAGCCATTATCTCCTAGTTTTTTGCTGCCTCATGAAGGAGTATAACCAATCACAAATCATTACAAAATCATGATGACATTTGGATACATTGATGGTTAATCAAGGCATATATGGCAAGAAAATGAGTGCTGAAACTTTTTTTACCTGCCAACTAATTCTGTATCTTAATATTGTTTTCTTTACATTAATCCTTTCATCCATATATGTGATTTGAAGGTCTTGCAGTTTTGTCAGAGCTTGAATATAGACACAAAAATGCATTACGTACTTTGACGTTTTGATGTACAATTTTCATTTTCATTATATTATTTTGATATAATTGCTGCTTTTGCTGCCACATCGAAGCCCTCTCAGCGCTGTCTGTTCTTAAGAAGCTGGATGCATTACTTCATATTAAACTTATCGTTTAAACAAGCAATGTATGGATTGACAAAGCTTCTCATACTCTCTAATTTCAGAATACTCACTGTCACACAGAGTCCTTATTGACCCAACAGAGGCCTCATCACTCCACCCTGTACTGTTTCGTGCTCTGACTCTACAGGAAACCTGACTGTAGGGGATGTAATCACATCTGTTTCCGCTTCGAGCAGCAGCATTACCACTGAATGTTACCCAGTCATTGTTGTCTGTACACTTGGACTAGAATACAGAGTAAATATCGTTATCAAAATTTGCATCTACTGCCGGTCATTAAACAAAGTGAGATGAAAACAACCGGCTGGATTGATTGACAAATGAGCAAAGATTTTTTAATTTAGACTAAGTATAAGAATCAAAGGAGAGCCGGATTTGTTCAAAACTGAATCAAATTCAAGTTGAACAACTATGATTTGCAAAATAAGAAATATGATTATAAACTATTCAATTGTACCTGATAATATTGTAGCAGTCCATATTATAAGGGAAACCTGCATGCAGTGCCAAATGCCATTTGAAATAATCTAACACATTGATAATATTTTTTGGGGTTGTTATCGTTCATTGTTTTGATGCGATTATGGCAATATAAATTCTAATTCAATCCTATTCTCTTCAATTTCATACCAAAGAAGATTGAAAAGACCGAGATTAGTCAAAGCATTCTGAATTGCCATCAGTCATCCAACTTAGGCAGAAAATGTAAGGGTAGTTGGGCTGGTCCTGCAAACCAGTCATCAAAGTGGTTCGGTTCCTCAGCTTAATTTTGTTTACTTTTGGAGTTGCAATTGATATTTGAATTCTTATTTTGATAATGGACATAAAGATAGGCAAAATACACTATTATTTGTTTACTCATTCTTGGTCTAACATCATCCAAGGAGTGTTTACTTTATGGTAAGACAAGACTGCATATATATACTAACTAGATGGTAGGTGCGAAGCAAACGGTAATATTATACCAAATCCCATGTGAGAGAAAATTACAACGAATATGTGAATATGTGAATAGTAGAATAACCATACTGTTCGATTCCACAAGCTCAGAAATTCCTAGCCGAATAGTGAATAACCGAATAATCTTATTCATCATCTCTATAAGCTCAGAAATCCCCAGCCGAATAGTGAATAACCGAATAATCTTATCCACCATCTCAATAAGCTCAGAAATTCCTAGCCGAATAGTGAATAACCGAATAATCTTATTCATCATCCCTATAAGCTCAGAAATTCCTAGCCGAATAGTGAATAACCGAATAATCTTATCCACCATCTCAATAAGCTCAGAAATTCCTAGCCGAATAGTGAATAACCGAATAATCTTATTCATCATCTCTATGAGCTCAGAAATCCCCAGCCGAAAAGTGAATAACCGAATAATCTTATTCATCATCCCTATAAGCTCAGAGATTCCTAGCCGAATAGTGAATAACCGAATAATCTTATTCATCATCTCAATAAGCTCAGAAATTCCCAGCTGGATAGTGAATAACCGAATAATGTTATTCATCATGTCTATAAGGGCAGAAATTCCCAGCCGAATAGTGAATAACCGAATAATCTTATTCATCATCCCTATAAGTTCAGAAATTCCCGGCCGAATAGTGAATAACCGAATAATGTAATTCATCATCTCAATAAGCTCAGAAATCCCCAGCCGAATAGTGAATAATCGAATAATCTTATTCATCATCCCTATAAGCTCAGAAATTCCTAGCCGAATAGTGAATAACCGAATAATCTTATCCACCATCTCAATAAGCTCAGAAATTCCTAGCCGAATAGTGAATAACCGAATAATCTTATTCATCATCTCAATAAGCTCAGAAATTCCCAGCCGAATAGTGAATAACCGAATAATCTTCTTCATCATCCCTATAAGCTCAGAAATTCCCGGCCGAATAGTGAATAACCGAATAATCTTATTCATCATCCCTATAAGCTCAGAAATTCCCGGCCGAATAGTGAATAACCGAATAATCTTTTCCACCATCTCAATAAGCTCAGAAATTCCTAGCCGAAGTTAACTTCTTCATAATATCTTACTAAAAGATGATAGAACCAAATTAATCAAGTAGGCTAAACCATTGAAGATTTGAGTAAATTTTAACCGTATTACAGTGGTACCAATACAGGAAAATCATTTTTAAATCATTCAATTACCTCGGACTTCGGAGTACAGACAGAGTTATAGCTTATGGTATTGCTTATGTTTTATTAGACTAGCAGACTAAAGCCATTGGATCAGTGTTGTTAATTATCAGATTACCGTATAGTTCTATAAACGCTGGTCTTTCAATAAACTCCTGTTTTTATCATGTTTCAATAAGCCGAGCACATGATTAACATAACAAAAGGCCGGTCATGAAAGTCATTTTAAAGGTACAAACGCCGGGGCGTTTATAGGATTTAGCAGTATATGTACAGAATTAAATAATTAAATACTTCAGGCATTTTACCTAGGCCTACTTGCCTATACATTGAAGGCTCTATAATGTTCATCTCGGTAGCCAAATATTTTCCATGTTCAATTTCACATACATTATAATTATAATGTATCTTAAAAATATCAACAGTAAAATATCAGCAGTAAGATCGATCAATTTTCTTGCTACTTTACTGCCAGGACTATAAAATCTTTTGTTCCGGCAAACTGGTCCTGCCCAGGTCCTGGTGCTGGCCGGACGTGGTATACCACTCCCGCTCTCGACACTATGCCTTGAACTCCCACCCACTCCCGCCTGTCAGGACCAGTCTCGCGTACACCTCTACACCAAGCTAAGTGAAGACTCTAAGACTCTGACCTTCATTTACCGGCTATTTATCTCAGTAGTGTATAATCTTTGTACAAATCACAGCTCTGACTACTCACTAGAAACCTTCTTTCTCCAATGTAACTTTAAGATAAGCAGGACAATTAGTGTTCTTTATATACTGGTACGGTTTCGATGAAGCTAACTTAACTTTAGTATGCTGGACAGTGTTATGGTGACATGTTAAATCTGCCTGTAAGAAATACAAGAATGAACAATTAAATATCATCAGCTCTTTATAGCGCATTCTGTCTAGTATTAATGAAGTCTCATATTATTTACAATGGTTCTTACATCAAAAGGGACTGCCATATCTATGGGATTTGAATTTCCCTTTCAAAATATGTTTGTTATGTTATACACAAACAAAAAATAATACTTTCCAGGGAAAGCTTCTTCTTAAAAAATCGGTAATATTTTTAAGCTTGAGTTGTCTCCTTTTTTTTAAAGAGGAGACAATCCAGACAAGCTTATTTTTGAAGTGTGAACTGTAACTGCTGTAACAGGGGATTTGATTTGTCAAAATCCCAGCAATAGCCAATCACAGATATCTCTGATTTCTATGATAAAATGAATATTGAGGTTGTTCTGACTTTGAGTGTAGAATGGATTATAGATATTGCAAACCAGCATGAAACAAATTCAGTGATTACTAATTCTACTCATACATGGGCATATGTAGATGCAGCTATGTCTCCAATGATGACAGAAGCATGAGATCAGGATGCGCCTGCCCTGAGTAGCTAATCTAGCTACTCAGGACCAGCTGCATAGGACTTGAGGAAGCCTAGTGTTGACAAACAACACTAGGCTTACTCAAGTCCTATGATTGACCAGCTGCTACTAAGCTAGTGTAGTAGCAACATAGGTTTTGAGGGAAAGCTGTTGGTGGTTGGTTAGTGGTTGCGGCTATGGGTTGTCACCAAACAAGACAACCCATAGCCAACCATAATAATAACCATGACAAGTTTCCTATCAGTTATATTACCTGATTAGGCTAAGTGCACCTAAAGCCCACTCTTTTATTGATAAATGGGGGTATCAGCAATTTCAGGAACAGAATGAAAGGAATCATCCCATGCTATTGAAATGAGCACAATGGGCACCTAACCACAACTAAGCAGTGGCAGCTTCTGGTTATTAGGAGATAACAGTAATTAACTACCCTGAAATAAATCAACAACACTTTTTGTATATATCAGAAATATTCTAATCTATAACAGTAGAGAATCTTTTTGCTACTCATTGGTACTTGAATTTTTGACATCGGTCCACTAACAAGGCATATAGACACTCCTAGGTGATGGAAGCTTATAAAAAACTCGCTGGTTATTTTTGTGAAAAAAATAATAATAATAATCCTTGGAACATAAGATTTCCACGCATCATTTTGTTGCTCATAATATTCCCCAGTCAATTTCCAATTCAAAGAAGTTGTAAAAACAACTCCTGAGAATCTAAATCTTGTCATTCTGAATCTCCAATTCATTACATTACCATAATTAGGTCATGCTGCAATGAGCTGACCACAACTGCTAGGGATTAAATTATTTCTATTGTTCTACTAGGATCGCGCTCCCAGCACTATCCTCAATCCAAATGGACCAGGTAATATAACTGATACCACTTTTGTAATGACCCACAGCGGCTTTCCCTCCGAAGACCTATGTGTAATAGTGTTACAGTGTGCCCAGGGGGAGGGGGTGGGATAACCACAAGGTGTGGGTTCGCCCCCTTGAGCAAGTAGGAGGCTCTGACTGCCCTGAGGAATAGATGTATTTGGCTATTCCCCAGGCCGCCACCAGAGCCTCTTGATTGCTCTAGGGGAGTGTTTTTTTTTAAGTGTCGCGAAGTAAAATCCTGGATACAGCGGGCAACTTGCTCCCAATATAGATATATTTTTATATAGTGGGAGTTTTTTGATATATTTGGCTGGATCCAGTCTGCCTGTGGGATATAAGTAATAGTCTCAACTTTCCATGGGGCTTTGGGAGTGGTACGCACCAGTGAACAGGCTAGTCTGCCTGCTGCCATACCCCCCCTCCCATTTGCCCATGGTTTTCAGCTAGTGCACATTAGGTTTGTAAATCATTGATTCAACTAATCAAATCTTTCGGCAGTGATTCAAGTTCAATGCATTCTGACCGGAAATTGAATCTGTACAACATAATTTTTTTTGTTTTATAAATATTATTCCCTGGGGAAATATAAAGGTAAAGGTCAAGGGCTGTAGGGCTTGTTTACAATAATCTAATGGCTGTCCAGTTGTGTTGGTATTGACTTTTATGTCTAGCAACTTACTTTGCAACATCAAAAGTCATCTCACCTCAAAGGCACCAACTAATAAAAACCTCCACCTAGTTCCAGGATGTGAACTGCTACGATGGGAGTTTGTGGCATTCCACCATCAAACCAAGGAGTAAAAGGGGGAGGGGCCATGTCTCTAATTTGTATTCTATATAATATAAGGCACTTCCTGTTTTGGATCTTTGCCTCGCCTTGCTTAATTCTTTTCAGGAAACTTGGTTGTAGTTAATGGGTGATATATTTGGTCTCTTTTACAGAGAAAGTAGATGCACATGGAGGACAAGTAGTTGATGAGGCTAACCCTACCGAACAAGGTACGTAGTTCATTTGAGGACAAGTAGTTGATAACCAAATAACCGCTGCCCATGTATGTATTTTGTGGCGCTCCACTATAAAAAATTCACCCACAGTAAGGGGATGTTTGATAGTGGAGCGTCTCCAATACCCGATGCAGGCAGCGGGCGGCCCCCTAATAGGTAGTTGACAGCTTCTTTTTATATATGGCTCGCTACGCTGTCAACAGATTGGCGAAATTTGGATTCATACGCTCATCCTAATCCTTTCGCAGAGAAAGCTAATCGGAACCCTGAGATATTTTAGTCTTCTATCACTAATGATTTTGATGCTTTGAAATGGAGGGTGTCACTAACCCCAAACAAAAGTAAGAAACTAGTCATAAGTAGGGCACAAAAGGGTATGATTCTGCAAAAGCCAATATCTAACACTAAAAGCTGACCAAAAAGCTAACAAGAGCTAATGGTAGCTTAGCTTTATAATCCAAAGCCTTCACAAGTGATATTAGGGAGGTTGTCACAAACCCCAAACACATGTAAGAAACTTGTCGAAAATGGTGTTAGATTTTGACTTTTGGGTATGATTCTTATCATTGAATAGAGACTTCAGTCGCGGGTTTGTCACAGTGTACAACTGACGTGTGTAGGTTTAAAGGCAAATCATTTAAAGCGTTTAATTTAATACAAAATGAGGGCTACAAATAAAAATGGATGGCTTGTTATAAAACTATTTGATCTCTTTTACAGAGAAAGTAGATGCACATGGAGCACAAGTAGTTAATGAGGCTAACCCTACAGAACAAGGTACGTAGTTCATTTGAGGACAAGTAATTGATAACCAAATAACCGCTGCCCGTGTATGTATTTTGTGGCGCTCCACTATCAAAATAGATAGTGGAGCCCAACCAATTCCCGACGCATGCAGCAGCCCCTCTAATAGGTAGTTGACAGTTTCTTTTTATATATGGCTCACTATGCTGTCAGCAGCTTGGCAAATATTGGATTCATACGCTCATCCTACTCCTTTCGCAGAGAAAGCTTATCGAAACCCTGAGATATATTAGTGTTCTATTACTAATGATTTTGACGCCATCAAGTTGAGGGTGTCACTAACCCCAAACAAAAGTAGGAAACTAGTCATAAAGTAGGTCACAAAAGGGTATGATTCTTTTCATTGAATAGAGACTTCAGTTGACGGTTTGTCACAGTGTACAACTGACGTGTGTAGGTTTATAGGCAAACCCTTTAAAGCGTTTAATTTAATACAAAATGAGGGCTACAAATAAAAATTGATGGCTTGTTATTTGGTCTCTTTTACAGAAAAAGTAGATGCACATGGAACACAAGTAGTTGATGAGGCTAACCCTACAGAACAAGGTGCGTAGTTCTTTTGAGGACAAGTAGTTGACAGCCTAGCGTGTCTTGACAAGCCTCTCTGGGGGCGGGAGCGGGTGGGGAGAGGGCTTGTCAACTTCCAAATCCTCTCAAATTGAGAGAGGACAACTCATTAACTTTTTGTATTAAGCTCTTTTTGAAGAGAAAATGCTTAGTTTAGTTTCACAGCTTCTCTTACTTGTTTTTAATGTAATTTGCTTTTTATGGTTCCGCTTTGCTGACAAAAATAATGCACAATGATTTTCTTCTAGCGCATAATTTCATAAGCATACAGGTTCCAGGCCTACATGTTTTGTGTATCTTTCGAGATGCGTGCACTAGGAAATCTGCAACATTTCCGGAATCACATTTCGCCACCACCCAAAAATTTCAAAAATGAACCCCAATATCCCAAACCTAAACCACAAACTAAGACACCTCAAAGCCCCCTCCCGAAAAACCAAAAACACTAAGATATAACGCTTTAGAAATGTCTGCATACTGCACTAGGACTTGTTTTATGTGAGATTTTACCTAAAGTTACCTGTCATAATTTTGCAGTACCGGTAGTAAATGGTCATAGCAAAGTTGATGTTAAAAACTTTGCACCTTCTACACACAAAAAAAGAAAAGCTGTCACAAAATCAGGTGCTGATAACCGGATCATGTTTAGGGCTTGTCAATACACTCACTCTATTAAGCATACCAGAGTAAAGATTGTATATTAGTACTGTATATTTATTATTTTGATACTAGTAGACGAGTCAAGACTGGACTGTTGTTAAAATAAGAAGTTGTGCGTATGGATAGCACAACCATTTATGGTAATTTTTTGCTGTACCAGACTCATTATTGCAAATGTTAACCATCTCTTTTTTTCTCTTGTTTCTAGAGCATACAGGACCACCCAGGCGCAGTCAGCGAATCGGAGGATATGGTATGATATGAAATACTACCCTTACTATGCATGATGATGGCAAGATTCCCAACTTTTTGCAGCATCATACAGTATTCTTAATTATTGCATTCTCTATTTCTGAGGCCAGTCTGTCGCTGTAATTTATCTTCATTGTTAATGGGTCGCTATGCAGACAACACAAGGATTCGGTTATTTCTATTACGTAAGATAACTCAGACTATTGGAACTCCACGATGAAAGGAAATTTGCAGTGATTTAGTTTGTTGAACTTTCTCGATACTATATTTTATACTTTTTCATACAATGTTGCAAAGGATACATCATATTTTATATGTCCAGGCCTACTGTATGTCTATATGTTGTGTTATGAGTATATAGGAAGTAAAGGGTGATCTGGAACGATCTGAACGAACGATCTGTGAACGACTTACTACATGTCACTTGCGCTAACCAACATGTTTTTGCATTGTGGATATGTCCGTTATGAAAAGTAATCACTCTTTTATTACAGAAAAAAGATATAGGCCAAGAGACGTGGAGGGAAAAAGACTGACTGTGACTGAGTGAATAATAATAATAATAATAGCAAACCTATTTCTCATATTATATCACACTAAAAGTTGTTGCTTTTGTAGAAATGTGCAAGCATTTTCATATATAGAATCACAATAAAATATCTATGTTTCAGCGCATCATTCGATTATTTGATTATTCACTATTCGTCTGGGAATTTCTGAGCTTATAGAGATGATGAATAAGATTATTTGGTTATTCACTATTTGGCTCGGAATTTCTTGGCTTATTGAGATGATGAATAAGATTATTCGGTTATTCACTATTCGACCGGGAATTTCTGAGCTTATAGGGATGATGAATAAGATTATTCGGTTATTCACTATTCGGCTGGGAATTTCTGGGCTTATTGAGATGATGAATAATATTATTCGGTTATTCACCATTCGCCCAGGAGTTTCTGAGCTTATAGGGATGATGAATAAGATTATTCGGTTATTCACTATTCGGCTAGGAATTGCTGAGCTTATAGAGACGATGAATAAGATTATTCGGTTATTCACTATTCGGCCGGGAATTTCTGAGCTTATAGGGATGATGAATTACATTATTCGGTTATTCACTATTCGGCTGGGAATTTCTGAGCTTATAGGGATGATGAATAAAATTATTCGGTTATTCTCTATTCGGCTGGGGATTTCTGAGCTCATAGAGATGATGAATAAGATTATTCGGTTATTCACTATTCAGCTTGGAATTTCTGAGCTTATTGAGATGGTGGATAAAATTATTCGGTTAATCACTATTCGGCTGGGAATTTCTGAGCTTATAGAGATGATGAATAAGATTATTTGGTTATTCACTATTCGGCTAGGAATCTCTGAGCTTATAGGGATGATGAATTACATTATTCGGTTATTCACTATTCGGCTAGGAATTTCTGAGCTTATAGAGATGGTGGATAAGATTATTCGGTTATCCACTATTTGGCTAGGAATTTCTGAGCTTATAGAGATGATGAATAAGATTATTCGGTTATTCACTATTCGGCTAGGAATCTCTGAGCTTATAGGGATGATGAATAAGATTATTCAGTTATTCACTTTTCGGCTGGGGATTTCTGAGCTCATAGAGATGATGAATAAGATTATTCGGTTATTCACTATTCAGCTTGGAATTTCTGAGCTTATTGAGATGGTGGATAAAATTATTCGGTTATTCACTATTCGGCTGGGAATTTCGTAGCCTATAGAGATGATGAATAAGATTATTCGGTTATTCACTATTCGGCTAGGAATTTCTGAGCTTATAGAGATGGTGGATAAGATTATTCGGTTATCCACTATTCGGCTAGGAATTTCTGAGCTTATAGAGATGATGAATAAGATTATTCGGTTATTCACTATTCGGCTAGGAATCTCTGAGCTTATAGGGATGATGAATTACATTATTCGGTTATTCACTATTCGGCTAGGAATTTCTGAGCTTATAGAGATGGTGGATAAGATTATTCGGTTATCCACTATTTGGCTAGGAATCTCTGAGCTTATAGGGATGATGAATAAGATTATTCGGTTATTCACTTTTCGGCTGGGGATTTCTGAGCTCATAGAGATGATGAATAAGATTATTCGGTTATTCACTATTCGGCTGGGAATTTCTGAGCTTATTGAGATGGTGGATAAGATTATTCGGTTATTCACTATTTGGCTAGGAATTTCTGAGCTTATTGAGATGATGAATAAAATTATTCAGTTATTCACTATTCGGCTAGGAATTTCTGAGCTTATTGAGTGGTGGATAAGATTATTCGGTTATTCACTATTCGGCTAGGAATTTCTGAGATTATAGGGATGATGAATAAGATTATTCGGTTATTCACTATTCGGCTGGGGATTTCTGAGCTTATAGGGACGATGAATAAGATTATTCGGTTATTCACTTTTTGGCTAGGAATTTCTGAGCTTGTGGAATCGAAGAGTATGGTTATTCTACTATTCACATATTCACTTATTCGTTGTAATTTTCTCTCACATGGGATTTGGTATAATATTACCGTTTGCCCATGCACTACCATGCATAATATTATTGGCCAGATAGCTTTGTGGCTTAATCTCAAAAACACAGCGTTTCATTCTAAGCAATTCTAAAGCAAATCGAAGCTAAATATCATGACAAAATATGCTAGAAAGGAAAACAATGATGTTGATTGATTGATTGGTTGATTTATTACTATCACAAACATTGAATGATGCGATAAAAGGATGCATATAAATAATAAATCAATATGAATAAACCAGCTTACTAGTCAACGGACAGATCATCTTTTTTTTGACGGTTCGTGATATCGGAAGGAACAAAGCAACACCATACATCAAATCGAAGGGAATTTTCTCCTGAGTAAGAATATTAAGGTAGTAAAGAAAGAAATTTGGGGGGCGGCCATTCCTTTAAGCAAAACAAATTTTTTGGGCCTTTTTGTTGGTCTGTTTCTCCCTTGTATGATAAATATATACTTCCAATGCCTCAGAAATATGCATTTAGATGATATTTATCAATGTTTAAAAAAGAAATTTTGTCTCTAAAAAAATCACCAAAAAAGCTCTTAAACAAATTTAATTTCTGAAAAGTGGTAGTTGTCTCCCCTGTTTTGGATTTTTTTCAGTTTTTTGTTGTTTAACAAGGTTTAACTTCAACAAAATATTACACAGACCGGTCATGAGCAATTTGCCATATCCCAGAAGAGGTACAGCAGTCATAGTCACTCCAATCTGAATATACAGCCTTGATTTAAGCTGGAAAGTCGAAGCAGACGTCGCACCCACAACGACAAGATTGCGGCAAAAGTTTCCCCTCATATTCGGCAGCTGCAAGCTTACAATCTGCATTGTGATGACCGGTAGTTGGTCCCTGTCAATTCCTCTAGATCTTTAAGAGCTGGGGGCAGTGCGGTGTATATAATCTTGCAGACAGCCCCGGTAATGATCGCTGATTACAGATGGTTCCATTTTTTTTATTCTGGCTGGGCAATCTCCCATTTGCTTGCCTTGTAGTCAGACAAACAGACAGAGGATGAAAGTATCTTCTGTGTTCATCCTTCCCTGAGAATAGTTGGTGGCTGGCAGACAATATGACAGGGTATTATAAATTTTAGGTGCATAAGACTTGCACCACCGTTTCATGCAGTGCAGCTCTCTACAGGATGAAAATTTACGTTGGATCTTGAATTCGGTTTTTTCATATATTGAAACTTGGTACATTAATTTGATTATTATAAGATTTCGGTGAGGTTGTCAAAGAAAGCTTACATCAAGGAATTTTATAAAGATTATCACCTATATCTTGACCCCAAAATTCAGCAATAATTGGTCAGGGCGCTAAATTAACTCTCGAAGCACTACAGCTTTAGCACAAACTGGGTAGCTGCTGAGTTGTTTAATTGTCCGTCTCCAATGATACCAAGGCACCATTGAGCAGTTCTTAGCCTGACTTTGACTTGCAGTCGCCCCTGTGTATTTGTCTCAATGACAACTCATGATTAGCCAATTTGTTAAGCCGATGTGTTATGGAGAAACTTGTGTGAAATGTGACAAACCACCTGGCACAAGTTTTATCCCTCCTTGTTATCCCTCCCCCACACGAGCATTTCACATAAAGGGCAACTCATGCACCGAAATCAACAGTATTGCATAGTATCTCGTCTGCCATGTTATTAGATGATTGAAGACTTCTTTGCTTTGCATTTGTTCATTGCTTCTGCCAGAAAAACTTGTCTTGCCATACTTTTAGCAATTTACATGAGCTCCACCAAGACCATCCGTTCTTGGGAGATGAAGCAGCTTTTTACACGGGCAGAGCGTCTCTCTTGGCATCGCCAATGAGTGCAGCTATGACATGGTTAGCTTGTTCGGGACCTATTTCAAAGCTGCATCAGCAGATAAGTCTCCACTCTTTGCGACTCAACTTTTGAATTCAATGATGGCGCAGTTAAGGGAATATATATCAACCAATAAGGCACTTTCATTGCTAGCTCACAAAGTTTTGACAGCCATGAGTGAATGAAACTCAGAGTTTTGATACCCTCCACCGACATGTCCTGCTCTCAGAATTATCCCATATGTGTTTAAACCATGTTCAATTGAGCACTTCAGGTCCTGACTTGCATATTACAGAAAGATTTAGCTGATCATTAAGAATATGTTCTGAGGCAGGTACTATAAACGATTGGGTTCCTCAGTTATTTAAAAGTTCTAGGTCCGGCTTTATCTCAATTTATCTTAAATTCGAATTTACACTGCCCCTTTTATCTATAACAGAATGATGGGATAAAATCGGAATAACAATTATACTGTTTTCAAAAATTTTTTATAGGCCTTTGGAATGTGTAAAACTGTGATGGTTTTTGGATTATATGGAACTTATTGAGATGTCAGGCAACACAGATACAGCCAGCACAAGTTATTATGACTATTTAAAAATCAGAAAGATTAACTTCACCCCAAACCCTTTTAAAAAATCAAACATTATAAATTGAAACTTTAATCTGCTCACAGAGCACATTTAACTCATTTAATCTAACTTCATTAGCAAACCGGGCACCCGTGTGCCTCCTATCAAATGTCGGCCCTGGCCCCTGTGGAACAAACTGTCCAACAACCTGGAATACAAAAAGACTCAGGCCACCTTTGGCACTCAGGTGCTACTGACTTTTTTTATCACGGATTTTTGCCACATCTTGTATGGTGTATGCATGGACTGGTACCTCAAAAAACTTAAGCCTTTACACGCTGATTGCGCATGTTGGCCTCGTCTCTGCCGCACCCGAATACATTCTAATTTCAAAGTTCTAAATTCATTGTTGCAGTTGAAAACAAACATACCAAATCTTTGAGGCATGTGTTAGAATATGTTCACCTACAGGATAGGGGTGTTGTTGGTTCGCTGGAGCAACCTGATATTAAATCGCTTGCTTTTTGAATGTCTGGCTCTAGTGAGACTTTACTGCCATGTAAAAACTGGTTTAGGAGTATGTTACTTGACTTATAAGATACTATCTGATCGCTGTAGTGCTAGGCAGTCTGGTGTGAGACTCTTTTCATTATGTATTACTGGCAGCTGTTGTTGTATTGTGCCTCAATAGCTAGATGATCCTGATCAGACTGTAAATGAAGATCGGATGTCGATCTGGTTTCTCTGTTGAACCTCAGTCATTCTCATAGACGCTTGAAAAATTTGTCGACTCACTTTCATTTTGTTGACAACGAAGAATATACACTTGGCCTCTCCAAGAGGTAAGGCTCACAACCAAAGACGCATCTCTTGCAGTTCATTCGTTTCATACCCTATGTAAGAGATTGCCATGTCAGCAAACCTGGAGACGGTTTGCTTGCTTGCCGGCTTATATTTGTAGCATTTCTTAATGTAGCTCAGTGGCCGTTTGGGACAGTTGTTACTAAACTGCTGGCCTGGGGGATCCTTGCGCATTTTAACTTTCAAGATAATTTGATAAATACGACTCCAGAATAATCTGGTCATGTCTCAGTGGTGCTACTCCAAAAACTAGTCTTTTGGGATTTTGATGTAGGACTGCCTTGTCCGATCACAAATATTGTTTACCTTTTGAAGCTCTTATAATGACAGTAGGTTACTATACTTTCTTATACACAATTTTTTTAAAATTAGAAACAAGGTGACATCAGACAATAATCTTAATCTTCAAAAACCGTTCCAATAATCATCATTCATTGAATAGTGAAGGAAATTAATAATAACATATTTAAAGTTTAGCAGAGACAAAATTATACTCCACAATGTTAAGAAGGGTGGCAGCAATTAATTTATTCTAAATCTACATTTTGAAAATTAATAATATTCAAAGATCGGCAAATGAAAATGCATTTGTAATTCGCTGTCGGGAGAACTCCGAATGAATTCTTCATATTTGAAATGACCATAGCTTAAAAAATTTTAAAGTTTTAGTTTTGAGACTTTCAGGAAGTGAAGCAAGCATGTGGATCTAGCCTCTGTACTTTTTTTGAGTGAATCCGAAAAGCGGAAAAAAAGTCCTCGTCTACAGTATAACCAAATCACACTAATTTTTTGGTGCCCTCGAAATATCCAGCAGCATAAAAATCCAAGAAAGTTTTTTCAACTATTTTTAACTCACTCACTATGTTTTAATCTAAAATAACTGTGTAAATAAAATTTAGTGTTATAGGAACACTCTCTGTGATGTGTAATGCAAAAAAGTATATTTTTGACAAATTTGAAGTTTTCCTCTCTTTAACCCTCCGATTCAGGTGCGCCCCCCAATTTAAATTTTTTACTACCAAAATATTCTTATTCCCTAGAGTCTTAGCTTCGATTTGATATATAGTGGTGCTTTGTTCCTTCCGATATCACGAAACGCCTTAACGGAGCCACTTTTTTGGGCTCTGTCCGTTGACTATACATTATATGTTCCACGAGTAACATCTATACATTTTAAAATATCTGATAGCTGGACCCAGCTACCTCCTTTAGGTGTGTATCAGTGGCAGAGGCTGGAGAGATCGCAGACAGACTCTATGCAGGCCATCGAAAGAAAGCCGACAGCACACAGGGTGAGGGTGGGACAACTACTAACAACAGACAAAACACAGTCACTCCATATGCAAGCACTACTTCTAACCACACATCTGTAGTGAGTGATACCCCGGATCTACTTACTTACTGATATTTTCTGCTAACATGGCACAGCAAACAAAATAAGTCCTCTTTACTGAATACATTATAGTCATAGTGCCCATGTTGCTTTCCAATGAAGCTGTCCTATGAAGCTCGCACAACACCTTTGTGTTGCTTTCTGTTGGATGTGATCCACAAAACCCTGAAAGAGTGTGATATTGAATCATTTTCCTCTTGAGCGTTATTGTACTATCTGACTATTGTATCAACTACTTACAGGGTACTTATTTTCCCCTTTCTACCTTATCAATAAGGCCTAAAAACCTGTCATCCTGAATACCCTTGCCAAGTATTGTAAAACTGATTAAGCAAGTTTCTGCACAGTAGAGGGGCAGTACACTCTATACCTTGTCATTCCCCTGCAATTTGAATAATGTTCTTATCAGTCAAATGTTGTGTGCATGTAAGTTTTTCTTTATGGTTTTTATCCACCCACATTTGTTTTTATGTTTACACCACTTCGCTTTCCCGCTAGTCCCCTTGCACTTTATCCTGCGATACTATTCCACATATCCCGCTGCTTGTTTTTATGTTTTCGATCAATTGCTTCCCTTATAACCCTAGAACTTTTCCTGCTGTACCATCTCTGTACGGTGACGCGGTCCATGAATATGTCCAAACAAAACAAAACAATCGACCATTCCAAGGTTGGTGAGTCGTCTTGTCTCCCCTTTGGATACATGTTACTCTGTCCATCGATCCCCCAAAAGGGACTGATCGCCCATTTTGACCCCACAGCCCCTGAAACACTCTGTCGATAATTGGAACCAGTTAAATAATAGAAAAGGAAAATATCAATGCTAATAATATCATATATATATATAAATATATATTGCCATAAGATCAACAGGTAGTGTGCTGGGTAGGTTTTATTGTATCTTTGACTAGCAGCTATTGGGGTATCAAGTCATGATCGATATGTTTCTAACAAGTTGAGACAAATGTACTTTTTATTGTGTTTGAAGATGGACATGACAAGCAGAATGGAAAAGGAAAGCAGCGTCCATTAACTTCGCCCCGAAAAGAGAACACACCATCCACGCCCAGAGAACCACTCCATGAACGTCTACCATACTCAGCTAAGGTTAGGAGAAGCAGGGATCCAGTCGGCTTCATCGGCAAGCATAAACATGTCAAAGAAGTAGCTCAAAAACAAATTCAACAAACTCCTTATAAATGAAATAGAACATTGTATTCCATTAGATTCTTTGTCCATCAATTAGTTGAATTTTTCAAGCCGAGAGGTTACAATGGTTTTTACTGCAATCAAAACGCCTTAACATGGCCTGAGTTGGAATATCAGTCACAAAATACCAACTGTAGAGCACTCTCTGTTAGAAAAAGACAAACCTTAGGACAAAAACATTATTTTTCAGTACCATAACATTCTCATTAAAGGGGGTTGTGTGATGTAATTAGTCTGACTTGAGCGACACTATTTAAGATGACGCTTGAAACTTTATCATTCTATGAATTTTTAAATGCTCAATAGTTTTGCTCAACGAATATTTTTTACAACTGATTATTGAATTAGTTGTTGGGGTTATATTTCATAATAAATATGCGGTGTGTAAAGTTTTTACACAAAACATCGGCCTCCTTTGTAATTGAGTAACTGGAAAGTGTTACTGTGTTCTTTGCCACATTTCTAAACAGTAGTAAAACAACATAGGTCAAATATCACAAGAAGGCGAAAGTAAGCGGTGTGCTTTGATCTTATAGCATGCAGTTTTTCAGACAAAAGAATTGTGATGAATATTATGTAATTGTTTTGTTAATTGCCAAAGAGTGTCCAATTACAATGTAATATGAGACAGTATTTTTATAGCAATTCCACAAAGTAATGCACTTAAAGAATGGATCGAATTTATAGTAATATCATTGACCTGATTTATTTGGCAATCCAATTGCTGTAGGTACCCATGATCCTAGCCTGTCTTGCCAAGCTTTGCTCCCCCCGTCAAAAAAAACCTGTCAAGACAGGCTTCCATAATCCATAATCCAAATACCTTTTAGTAAGTGTGTACAAGCTTGTTAGCCTTAAATTCAGCATAGGTTGGTGATTACAGATTAGAAAAGGAGGTCGAGTCAAGATTTGTGAGCCAACTAGTAAAAGCCGTCGCTTTTTGTTGTAGAAAGACTTTGTATTCTTGATGACATAACGTTCTTTATAATGACTCTGTTGCTAAAGAATATAGTATGGTGTGCTATGCTATAGAACTGTACTAAAAATTGCCATTCTACCTGACTTTACATTCGAATGCCATGGTCTGTTCGCATGGCAATCAGTTTAGCAGAAAAAACTTGATCGACGCTTGTCACACCTCCATTACATGTTTTCAGATGGTTACATCTACCTTACAATTTGGAAATTTAAAATCAAGATTTTAATGTCACTAACCTAGTCTGAGCCCCCAAGACTCTTGCTCCCCCCTGAACGACCTCCCTACCGGATGACCACTACCCACATGATTCAATGGCTCTTCTATAGAATTTTTTTTCAGGCGATAAAGGACTCTCCCAAAGCCATTGCTTTGTCACAGTGGAGGTCCAATCAATCATTCAAATCTGGAATGATCAGCAGAGTAAATGAGATAATAAGCTATAGATCGAGACTAACCACCCTTGAGGAGTAAATTATTCACAGGAGGAAAAATTTGGCCTTTTTGCCCGGGCTTTAAACATTGCAAATTATTGCCAGCTTTTATTTACTCAATCTCATATTAACTTCATATAACCATTTATTGAGTGAAAAGTGCTAACTCAGATTGAGTTACACCTAGACTAGCTCAAATAAGTCCTAGTTAATGTTTCTTTATCACAGCTCAGGGCACTTATTCTTACTTGTTTGCCATTGAGAAGCCATAAATGGGAGTTATGTAATCCTGAAATGTAATCCAACTCCCAAATAAATCACTTGTTTTAGCAGGTATAAAATTTGCTGCAAAAAGTGAACAAAACCCACAGCCAAGGGGGACAAACCCTAATTGCCTGGATCATCTTAGGCCGAGTTCTCGTAGTGGGCACGATCCCTAACGGTCAGATCTGGTGAGCTGTCTGAACACAGTCCACAGCATATATGTCTCTTCGATATACGACAGATTAGGCTAGTTGTGAGACGATTGTGTTGGAGGACACTCCAATTACACAATGCATGATTTTTAGAATGAAATTAAAAAAAAAGGAAAGCAATTTTGTTCTTCAAATGTAATTTTGAACAATGATGCTTAGTTTTGCATGCCTCTTTTTTTTGGTAATGAAGGTTTGAATTTAAAATTGCGCCTAGGTGCCCCTCAATTATGTAGTAGTTAGCAACCCTAGCATGACAAGAATTGACATGCTGATTGGATTGAACAACACACATTTGGAGTTGACGGTGCAACGTACAATTTTATTATTTTGAAAAGCAATATTATATATATTTATATATATAAGTAAAAAAGGGTACAAAGCGGGACAGTTACAAAACTGGATATAAAATACTAGGGTAAAAAAAATTTAGATTTAAGAAAAAGCAAACAGATAATATCAAAGCAAAAATAAAAAGGGAAGGGTTATAGGATTGATTCAATGGTAGTCGCAACACCAAAACATGTTTCTCAAATTAAGATGCTGCAATCAAGTTGATATAGTTTTATGCAATATCAGACTTATTCATAGTTTGGAGTGTTAGTATCATAATATCAGTAGGTGAACAAAACAAAAGGTTATTTATTAATAAAATAAAAAGTTGCAAATAGTTATGTGATATAAACTCAATTTCTCTTATCACAAAAATATGTAAACCAGTAGATAAAGTATATTATGATGATATGATAAAATATCATATATATTTGTTATGCTTAGTTTTGTCAGTTACAAATAACAAAAAAGGTGTGCATAAACATTCCAAAATATATCAGCATTATGGCACAGAAATCTTTGCAAAAGGCACAATCATTTTTTTAGGCTAACAAACTTTTACCTCCATTGTATTGTGGTAATAACTACGATGAAACAGACAAAGCTGTGAAGTCATTACCATGTTAACAAATAAAGTTGATTGAATCGGAAGATTGAGATTTCAAAACTAGAAGATAACACTTAGACACTCAGGGAATACATAATAGTAACAAATGTCCTCCAGTTAACCTGATGCTGTGGTGTGGAGCTATCAAGATCCTCACACTCCAAAATTAGCATAGTCTGAGAATTGATCTGCGTAGCTCTTGAGTACATCATACAGGAATGCATACTCCTCCTACAACAACAGGATAAGATTTCCTTATACATAAGTAAAAACAGTGCTGCTACAGCGCCAATGTCTGTAATGGCAGAATTGATGTTAGAGACTTTCACTCTAGCCGCACCATGCAGATATGAAAAACAGCTGAAATTTAAATTTGATGGTTATAATTTACTAATACATTAATCAGGCAAGTGCCCCCACAGTATCAATGTTATGTAGGAGCTGCCTGAATATCAGAGATTTCTATGTGAAGATCATCCTTTATGGATCCGACGCACCAGTAAAATTCAAATTTGATCTTAACGGTTTCTTAATGTGAATTTATGTGTTTGGCTTCAAAAGTATTTTTGCTCTTACCATGGAATTAATGAATTGTGGCCGTCTGTATTTTGCCATGAGAGCAGAGTTATAGACATCAACCTCCTGCTCTGCTTTCATCTTCTCCACAGCATTGTAAGCACAAATCATCAGTCCACATTTCATCCCGCCATCACTACAAAAATAACACAGAGGGTATAAAGCCAAGTGAGTTAAAATTTATCAGTGTCAAGAAATACACAATTAAAAGCGTATAAATAAATAAAAAACTCAATAATCAAATAAATAAATAAATAAATTAACATATAAATAAGTAAACAAATAAAAAAAAAAACTAACTAACTAACTACTAAATAAATTAATAAGGAAATCAATAAATAAATAAATAAATAAGGAAATAAAGAAATAAAGAAATAAATTATCACTATCAAGAATTAGACAAATTAAAGAGTATAAACAAATACATAACTCAATAATCAAATAAATAAATAAATGAATAAGTAAGAAAAATAAAAAATAAATAAATTAATAAATAAATAAGTAAATGAACATATAAATAAGTCAATAAATAAATAAATGAATAAATAAATAACTATATAACTACTCACTAAATGAATAAATAAAAAAGGAAATAAAGAAATAAATAAATAAGGAAATAAAGAAATAAATAAATTAATAAATAAATGAAGGCTTAAGCAGCCAATGTGCTGGGTCTGATTGGCTGTTGGGTCTCTCTCCCTAACCAGCTGCCCAATCAGAGCCTCCGCGTCCAACTGAGGCAATAAAAAACTAGAAAGTAAAATAATCGTCAGTTTTTTTGTTTCCTGTCTTACCTGCTAACTATGCAGATTCTATTATCCCCGGTCTGCTGCTGACATTTCTCCAGACTCTCCAGATAGTGTAACATATCTGTTACTGTGGGGATACCGACAGTATGCCAGCTATCTGCGCTCATAACCATCACTTCACAATCCTAAATATACAGTCAGTTGATAACTATCATTGATATAATACTATCTGGAGGAGCGGTACATATTTGATCATGAGCAAGCGTATGGTTATTCATGTATGATTGCTGGACCGCATTTCTCATCTTCGATTGGTCCACAAGTTCAGAATAAAAAATAGCTGAACCTTGTTAAATTTTGTCAATCAGCTTGCCTGAGTTATTGAAGGTTGTTGCTGGGACGTCAATCAATGCATAAACGTAAATCCTGCCAGATGTTAAACTTTAACCAGTTTGAGACATACAGTTTATACTCATGGCATATCTTCACAGATAGCCATGCTATGTAATTTACCACCGATTCATCAATTCATATCGATGCTATTATTGTGGCAATCAATTTTTTGTATATGCTGATGACGTTCTTTGTAAATAAAAAGCTTTCAAGGAAAAGTATTTTGAGCGGAATTCTTTTTAAAGTCTAGACTTTCAATGTTTCAAGGTTTCAATGTTTGAGGGAAATTATGTTCAAAAAAATAAAAATTAACCCCCCCCGGCTATTTTAAAACCTAAGCTCACAAAGGCAAAATGTTACTAGGTCATTCAACCTTTATTGTTGTACTATAACCATATTTCAGAGAGACGCATATGTCACAAACAGTAGGTTGGGCATTCATAGCATTTTCTTTATAGTTTTGAAATAATTTGGAATCTTGTAATTAACTGAGTACACCGAAAGCACAGGTAGTTAACTCTGGTTGTAAAACTGGCAATTGAAATTAAATGATTTAAACAGTTTGTAAAATCTATTTTAATCTGAGGTTATTGGTTGGTGAATACTGTGTCATTAAATATCCTGTGCATTTGAACTTCTCAACATTTGCTAAACATTTTGAAGTTGCCTTCATTGGAACGTGAAAATTTGTTTGTGACAAAAATGTTGGTTAATGGTTCTCACCTCATAAAAAGTGCTGAACTGGAGTTTGATGAATGATATACCATTGTCCTGTGTAGTTTGCACTCTCCTGACTACCTTATTCTGATCATCAATGGCAGTTTCACCACCATCAAATGCAGGATAGAATTCCTCTCCTTTCTATAAATAGAGTGGGTAGGGAAAAATAACTTGCTGCATATTCGTGGATTTCTTAATGGCTTCCAACTTCTAGGATGTATTCTAGTAGGAAGACTTAGTGCGCCTTGCTACCTTATTTTGTGCTAATGGTGCAAAAGGAAAAGCCATTGACTGCCAGGTGATTTGTATCTTATATTCGCAGGTGGTTTAGTCCACCCCTTACCAACTTTATATAAATATACAGAGTTTTTTACACCTAAAGAACTCATTTTTTCTTGAGCAATGTGACAAGGCTCATTTATTTAATAACACGGTAGTGTTACAACTTGTAAATTTTACTAACTCTAACCTGGCCTTTGAGCCTCATATTTTGTAGTTATTGTACCTTACCTCTAGCATTATCTAGTACCACGACGTGTCTTATAGCGAGTTATGCTAATTTACTTATCTCGTCAGTTCGCAGGTTTTTCTCGTTCCTATTATTCTAATTAACTGAAGAGACAAGGCGTCTTTTCTCAATTCCCACCCTCCCGCCCTAAAGAACTACCTTATGTTACTATATTTCTCAGTGCCTGAAAGGTGACTTGGATGCATGTGTAGTTGGCGCTCAATTTTCCACCTTTTCTAAAGTATCGAGGCCGAGTTTCCTCCTATAAAGTTCTTGCCCTGCTCAAGCTGCTCTCCAGCATCTTCCTGTACTTACTTAAATGTTTTATTTCTAACTTGTTTGGGGTTAACCGGGAAATGGCGTATTAATCGCCCCCCCTCCAATAGGGGAACCCCCAGCTATCTTGCTAATCATTGAGGTAAGAAGAAATTATGGTCTTGCTATCATTTCTTTTTTTGCTCTGCTGTTATGTAAGATCTTTTGAATGTGTGTCCTTTTGGATCGGGTCGGGCAGCAGCAGCCTAAGTGCCAACGGATGTACCTATAATCAATTTGGTGCAGATCCTGTTGCAAGATACTGCAAGAAGATGAACTGAATAAACTTACCAACAATGAATCCAGATGAACAATCACTTTGATCTTCTGATCACAAATTACATTCCAGAAATCTGCAACAGTGGACGGAAGCGGAGCCTGAGTAGCAATCAAATGCGTCTGCTTCCTATATGCCTGTGAATGAGCAATCAAATAGCTTGTTGTACACCATAAGGATGCAAGCGATAAATTCTGGAATCTGGATCATAAGTTTCACTACTACGCTTTATGTGACAGTATGTTAGGGATGTATCTTAAACCAAATGTCCATGCCATTGCTAGGGTGAAAACATCCAACCTATATTTGGAGTTAAAAGCTTTATAGAATTCGGTATCCATTTTTACCAAAAAGCCTTCTTTAATCATAATATTTCTTCAGAGTAAGTATAAAGCTGGACACCCTGTACTGGTCTGGTCTGGCACTGTTGCATGTCAAGAAATGGCATGTAGCCGTAACATAACCAAGTTAAATAAAAAAAATCACGGTCCCCCAGTAGAGCGATCGAGGTCAATAACTTGCGAGATGATGCATGGATATTTTGGTCTGTTGGTGTTGTGGAATGCCATGAATCATGCTGGTTAAATGACCCAAGGACTTAGGGAAACGGAGCAACCCCTGGGAATGGAACACAAGGCCTCTCCCATCAAATAGATGTGTCTTACCCATTGAACTACCGCTGCCCCCTTATAATCAAGTTGCAGCTAAAAAAGAAATTATTTGAATCTACTTACATCAATGAGAACAGCATTGATATAGTCTTCTTCTGAAGAGTTCATGACCTTCGGCCTCAGAAGTCTTCCCTTATCAGCTATTTGATAAAAGAAAAATACACAATGTTAAAATAGTGAGGTCACTGCTTAAAACTCCTGCTAAGTTTTCTAGTTTGCTAACTAAGAGGGAGTTATCTCATTTCAGCACTTTTTAGCTATGGGCTATTTAGTTTTATTAGGTGTCCAATCTGTATAATTTATTATATATATTATATATATCAGTTGTGTATATATAAGGATTGGATAGTGGTTTGACTTCCATAAACGAGCACAAAAAATATTTACTAGAGGCTGCACCTTCCAATTCTGTGGCTTATCTATTAAATAAGCAGTGAATAAAAGCAGCTGTTGTAATTTTTTCAATTTGAAAGTCTTTGACTTACTTTTTGGCTTGCTTGGAGGCAGAATATCTTGGTTTCTGTTCTTTGGCTGATTTTCCGGACTCATCCCTTCAGAGACATCAAGATCGTGCAGTCTAATCATCATCTGTAAATGCTGAATGTAAAAAAATGTAACATTATGATCACAACATTCACACTGTTCTAATGGAGTCAAAGCTTCCCTGCTCCGGCAAAAATGGAAACATAGGTGATACAAGGTGTTGACATAATAGTCAAAATGAGTTGTAAAATAAGAGAACTAGTTTTAAGATCAAGCTAAACATATAAGTCACAAATCTCCCAACCGCTGATAAAGTTATATACGTAGGCTCGGATACATAACTGTTTTTTTTTGCGGTTCAAAACTCTTCAACCTTTGTTCCTATATACCAGTTTACATTGTACTCTATGATTAAAAAGTTCTTGATCTCTAATTGAAGACAAATCTTTAGCAAGGGGGCAATAGGATAGCCCACAACCCATTGCCCGCTACAATAATGATATATAAAAAATTGATTTACTTCAAACTCGTCAGCAAGCGGGCTCTCGGTGTTGGAGTATATCTGGCCAGAAGATAATCGGCTTTCAATCTCGTTTGCTGGCACCACATAGCTCGATGTGGTGTAAGCCTCATAAATCACTTTGTGAAGGAATATGTACTGCTTCTGTTAAAAAAAAATATAAGTACGTATCATTGTATTATATACTGCTTCGGCTGAAAGAGCCAATCAAGAAACAATAAGTAGATGAAATAATATATTGAGTCCATGATTGTTCTGTAATAACACTCATTATATCTAGATTTGCCATTGTACATACTTACAGAGCATGTAAATTATCCCAAAGATCAGTAAGTGTAGCTAGCTCTAGCCTAGACTACCAAGTAAATGCCAAGTTTGGAGGAAGCGCTTTTTACCATCCGCTAACTGCATACTACTTTATCGTTATTTTGAACTATTGCGTTGTCTCAAATTGCAAACTTTTTTTACAAAAGAAAGCAGTTCAAAACTACGTTGTAGCTTATGGAACCTGTACTTACACCGCTGCACCTGTGATATGATTATCGAATGGAAATAAAGTATGCTAGCACATTTAAATCTTAGAAATGGCACCATATGAAATGTGCTGGACAGATGGGAATATTTGAGCAATCAGTTGTGGATGCCTTGATTCTATAGAGAAAAATGAACCCTGTCACAAGCCAATGATGATCTTTGTCATGAGAAACATAAAACGCAGGATTTGACACCATCACCAATTTTCAATGTTGCCCCACCTCAGTTTGGACCATGCTTGGTCGCCTCTCTCTCATCAGTCTTATGCAGTCAAATAGATCAACTTGTGGGTTTTTCTCCGCTTGGTTCATCAATGTGTCCAGTCCTAGGAATGTACCCGTCCGCCCGACACCGGCACTGTTATACAGATACAAATTCTAAACATGATCAAAGCAAAATAGAAAAAAGTATTGCTTTTATTTTACTTTTGATCTTAAAAAAAGGAACAGTGTGCAATGTATACAGTGTACAACTACCATTAAACCAGAGCAGTAGTTTAGTAAACATTGTAGGGGAGGTTAGTCCGAAGCATCATTAGGAGGGGGTGCTGTGAGCTCCTCCCAAAGCAATTAGGGAAATCTTAATCCCAGTGGAGCCTATTCTGGCATAAATTTTTCAATCTCAGTCTTATAAGGCAACTATATCTATATTTCTAGAACTATGGGCCTAAAAAGGTACCTAAATCAGTCCAAAATAACTAGAATTTCATGATTACTGATTTACCTGCAGTGCACAAGAAGAGGACCAGTAAGTCTGAATGTTTCAGAGTGAACTCTTCTGTAGAAAGTAATGAAAGGACTCATTTCGTTCGGCACGTCATGATCCGGCCAAGACGTGAAGTGGAATTGTTTAATCTTCCTAATTTGACCATCCTGGTGAAATAGAGTAGATTACATTCAAACATTCAGACAATGCAGATATAGGATATATTTTTATAGCCAAACTAGCTATAATTAACTCCATAACAAAATATTCAGCTGATAGAGTATACAGACTAAGGCTATCACTAAGGCCCATCACAATCCTAGGAAAATTTAATGATAAACATTATGCACATACCTTTGAAACCTCCAGCTCTCGTATGACGAAGTCGGCCCACATAACATAAGAAGTCATGCTGACAGTTATATCTCGGAAGGATGTTGGGCTTGTCTCATCCATGGGCCAGTACATCTCACATTTCGGCTTTTATAAAGAGACATGATCGACAGGAATATTGGCATATGTATAAAGTAGGATATAATATACTATGATATAATATGTGAGTCGGACAGCATGGGGACTGAATTCTATAAAATCAGAATATTATAATAAGAAATTACTTTATAGGTCTTGGTGATCATTGCAGTGCTAAATACACAAACAAACAACTTAGCGGGGATCATTATAAAGTATTATAGTGACTTACATGGCCGTTTTCAACTAGATTTGTAACCATTACTACAGCCTTGACCTTCTGCTGCCATATCATCAACCAAAAGTCATCAATGGTAGCTTTCTGGGGACCTACAAGAGCACAGTCATACAATGGTATAAATGATACCATATTCTATAGAAACCACCGCCATATGCATTACTAGCAGGTTTGTGTATTATATGGTTTTGATCCTAACTTTTTAACGCTCATATTCTGACTCATATTGTAGTGTGCTTAGATTTAGACGCTGCGCAAAGTTTGAGGCTAGAATGAGGAAGTTGATTCAAGCCATGATTATAACTTTACCTTGTGAAGCAATGTACTCATTTTTCCCTGTATAGCCCTGTAAAATATGAATGTGATATCTTGAATAAACAGTTTAAAGTAAACATTATGAAACTTGTGTTTCTAATAATACAAAACGAACCAGGAACTTCCCTGTTCATGATTTTAACTGGGTGCATTTAATATGATTGAATGGAGAACCAATGATTTTAAAATATTCAAGCAGTCTTAAATTATTTTGTTAAAAATTAAATGAGATGATTCTGTCTATTGTTCTCTGAACAAAGAGCATCACTACAAACAATCCCACTCTTCATAATCAATTAAATTTAGGGTGATCATGACTTATTCTGGTTGATGAAACTTGCTGCTGATTTTTGTACTCTGTAGGCAGAAATAATTTAATTTGTCATGGCAGCATAAATGATTTAGACGAGTTTGAGCATGAAGGTTGATCGGCGTTTGCATGCGAAATAGAGAGGCAGGAGCCATAACTATTCAACAATCCGCAATGTGTCACATTCTGTTTGTATACTACATAGACTTAATATACTACATAGTATATTAAGTATATGGTATACTACAGGAAAATGATGATAACTGACTCATCAAACCTGAATATGAGAGGCATTGATGAAATCACTGTGATCAGGGCTCTCAGTATCGAGAACCACTCTGTTAGTATCACCTGAAGGAAAAGAAGTTTTAGCCTATAAGATGATATACACTGATACTGATACACTGTACACCTATAATATGACTTTACAGAAGCTGCTACACTGTATACCTATAATACAACTGAGCAAGAGCCTTCATTCTTTCATTCAGTTCACTTGACATACATTGACAATGACAGCTTACTTCCTTAGTACCCTGCTATAATAACGGCAAAAAATGTACTGGAATTTGTCACATCTTTGTTGTAACACATAATAATACATAATTTTGTGCTCACCTGGATAGAGACCTTTGTATTTGCACTTTCCCTTGTTCTCTGGGCGACTAGCTACCTCCATAATCGGCTTAGGTAAGGCTCCAAGTTTCTGAAATAAAAATGGTATTGACCGACCGATCTGAAGTGGCTTGTTCAGTAAGTTTTACACAAAAAAACCATCCAGATGGATTCGATGGAGAAGCATTGCTGTTGCAAACCAAGCTGGACACATTTGTAGAGTGTTTTACGCTGTGTTATAAACCGATATTGCAAATCGGTACACATATCTCATGTTGACATCTGAGTACCAACGCATATGTTTTGAACAAAATATTTGATTTACAAATCTATCCAGATGTGATGGCCACAACTGGATATGTTGGCTACATTCCATCAGGTAAAAATGGTCCCACCATTGATAATGGTCACCTCTTGAAAGGGTTGTACATTGACAAAACACATGATTTGTCTATGGGGTTGTCACCGTTTTTAACACATTCGTATGAGCTTGCATTGTAAATACTTCCCATCGATGGTTATCTGGTCGCAACTGTCACATTGGCAACAACAGTCATATGTGGTTACAAACCAATCTGGATGGGTTTGAAAACCTACCAGTGTAATACAAAACAGAGCAATGCATTGCATTGAGAAGCATTTGACAGGACACATATTGATGGCTACAGCATGACTTTGAATATAAATATCTCTATACTGTGAAAGAAATGAAAGCCCGCAACAATGAGTACAGGAAAGTTGATGTGCCGTAATCATACTAACCTTGTAGTCCTCTTTAAGTGATTCCTCTTGTGTGGTGGCTAAGTCGAGTAGCTTGGTGATGTGAGTGACTCTTACTTTGTCATATATCTGGACAGGATTACGGTCTAAAAAGAAACAAGACCAAGGAATGTGAGACTGATGCGAAGTGGTAAGGATCTGCATTATTTGTAGAGATTTTAGAAAGGATATATTTAGAGGTTGAATTTGAATTTGGTATTTAGTGACAAGTGGGATCGATCATTAATATGGAGCTTTTATTATACTTCCTTTTCTCAGCGGCTCCACTCTTCTCAGGCTGGTATTTAAAATGGAACGTGAAAAATTTAAAAGACATGACATCATTATCACATACAATCAAGCAGAGTAATTTCTAGGCTATTGGAGCTGACTGTTTACCTGGTGTTTGCAGGGTCTACAGTTTCTGTAGAGACTCAGATACCAAAACTAATAGCAAGCCGCTCACTAATTACAATAGTTTATAGCTTCGAGTAAAAGTCTTTAAACAAGGTTTTAGAGTCTTTGAAAAAGGTCAAGGAAATAATGCTGGTGTAGTCTCAATATCTATCCATTTGATGCTTCATTGCCGAGCAATCCCTACTCAGTTGAATTATTGAAAAGAAGTAAAGTTTTTTCAGAAAGAGAAGGTTGTCATTTCATGCTAGGTTCCCGCTAATAGGTACTCTTGTCGGATAGTAATACCGTTTAGCTATGAAGCAACTTAAAACTCATTCAGAGACAGATCTGATTAACAAAATGAGCTGAGGGGTAAACCCAAAATAAAAGAACGTACCAACAGGCTTTGGCTTTAGTGTAGGCTTTGTCATAGGCTTAGGTGAAGGGTTAGCTTTCTGAAGCGGGGTGAATTCAATTTCTTTGTCGTTTTTGTCAGGTTTTTTTCTAAATCTAAAACAATTGAATTGGTCATATTGGATGTTACAACTTCGTGAAAAAAACCCATTCCATATCAAACAACTTAAGAGTCATTTTTCACAGTCTTGTTAACCTGAGCCTGCGCTACGGTCAACTTTATTTTTCTACTGATCATTGATTTCAACAAGCTGTGACACCAATCGAAATACTAGGCTGAGAAATTACATGGCATGGTGTGTAACATAGTAACGGAAAACGAATATAAATAACATTTACTGCTTACCTTTTGATATATAAAAACACAGCACCTATTACCAAGGCTACGGCGACCACGGGAACAATGGTTCCAGCTACTATGGCAGCAATGGGTTTTGCAGTTGTTGTTAGCAGTTCTTCAGTTACTAAAAAGTATAACAATCAATTGTTATGACTGTGAATGATTTCAGCATACTGTTGGGACAACAGTGAATTAAATGTGTTCTCAAAACTAATAAACCATAATATTATCTCTCAATTTCCTGATTGCAGCAAAGCTTTTTTGATGCGGGGCTGCTGATACCAACAACTGCTGAGGGATAACCTCCACCATTCTCATTTTTACTTTTGTGATAAACAGACTGCTTGAACACACACTGATTCAAACATTACAACCCACTCACCTTGAAATGAGGTTGAATCTGTGATCTGTGTGAAACTCTTTTCATTCTGCAAAAGTAAACAATATCTATGAATGAATATTCAAAATAAATATATTCATATTTGGTAACAATTTTCGGTTGTGGAATGGACAAATGCTGTCTGGGTATATCACACACCTCGATGATGCCTTTATATCCGACGTGAACAGTGTATTTTGTATCTTTCTCCAGTGGCTGGTTATAGTAGCCTGAGTTGCTTTCCTTACTGCCTACTGTGAAATCCAGACCACTGGTCTTTAGCTGTTTAGGTTCAAAAACAGCTGTAATATAGCATGTCTGGTTATTTGCAGCTGCCACAGTTGAGTTGTATAATTCGTCAACACTGCATTCTGATGGAAGCGACCGTTTTTTTCTATTATTTGGTGCATCACTCTCTTCCTGGCTTATCACGACCAAATATAGGCTACAAAATATAATAATGATGCTTAATCACTATGGTGCTAAAATTCAGGATTTTATGTCAACATCACTTTAGTCATCCAATTTGAATTTTGACATCAACGGTATATAATATGGTTTTCCAAGTTTTGGATTCCAGTGTGGTGTTGACTCCGTTCTGCTTTACACAATGATGTATTCTTGGATCAGGGGAACAAATCTCTCCCTGAACAAGTATGTACAAATTTATGTAGGGTTACTGGTTTGCACTTCTCATATTTCATGGGTTCACAAGTTTAGTAATGCTACCGTTGACCCGTTGGGAACCTGTGTTGAACAGCTTGCCTGTACCTGAGTCAGTACTTAACATGGAAGCTGGATCCAATTACTGACACAACATATTACTTTCTCCATATATGGTCATACTGTGCACATTTAACCCCCGCTCCATTAACTCAGATTGATGGCTTAGTATTAGACCCCAGTGATATGCAATTTATTTGTACTTAATTGAATTCATAAGACTAAGTACAGAACATGTATGTTCTACATACATAAGTGATAATTCCTTCACCTTAGCATGTCAGTCCCTCCTAGTAACTTACGTTATATTGACATTGTCATTTTCCGGCTCAACTGGATATATTTTGATGTCTACAGTACCCGCAGATTCATCTATTGCTCCAACTTCTGGTGCTCCTTTGGAATTCACTGATAATTTAAAGGATATCATTGACTATAAAACTTTTGAAACACTGAAAATGACCCAAGCTTGACAATTAAAAATAATTTTGAAAGCATACATAATTGGATTTTTGAATAAATCTTTAATCATTTTGTGCGTTACAGTTAATCAAGTTCCATAATGTAGGAAGAGACTGGTAATTTAACCAAATTACTCATTTATTCATTATATTGATAACTTAAAGCTTTTCAATCTGAGAGATATTACCTGCCACAACTGTGTATCCTTCCTTTATTGCTTTAGGGCTCGGTCCAATACTATTTACAGCTATGGCCATGCATTTGATGCGGGATGCAGATTCTAAACCGCAAACTTCTGTCTTGTTTTCTTGATCCATAAGACTGGACGCATTGATTGTGCGACTTATATTTTGCACCTCGCCAGAATCCCAGCAACCATACTGAAACAAAGGAAAGTTCAAACCAATATGACTTTTATGTGTTTTTTTACAAAACTTGGCATGTTGAAAGTCTTGATCGCCTATGAAAAACCAGATTAGGTGTTTTCCAGCTGGTTTTCACAGCCCATTAGCTATTGAGGTCGAATTCCTTTCCCGACACCACCACATCCGCAAGGAAGCAAACACATCAATGTTTAAATGATGAAACCGCCATAGTTGTGCAAGGTTGAAATTCGCTGCCTAATCTTATGGGCTAAAAGCGTAACCCATACACACCTCATAGTAAGTGATAATACCATTCTGCTGGGTGGGTGGCTTTAAATTCAAAACCACACAGAAGCTGCTGAACTCAAGTTGCATTTCTGGTTCTGTATAGGGAGCTGAAAATAATAAAATAGATAAAATACAATAATACATTTGTCAATAACAGACGCTTAATCAATTTTTCCTACAATCTTATTCTTCCATAATAATTTCATTTGTCTTCGGAAATAGCAGCGAAAGCAATCCTAGAACTTTGGGTGGCTGAAATAATCTACCGTGTTAGACTGTGCAAGGTCAGGTCGGTAGGGAGGAATCATTGCTAATGTTTTTTAAACTTGATGATAACCAATTGATTCATAGACATGAAGCCAGAACTACTTAGCTGCGAATTCTATGACTCTTCATTGATTGGTTATTGTGAGACTGTTTTGGATGAGGAGTAAAGATGTGTGTACATTTCTAAGTGACGTAAACCCCAAAAGAACATGTATTCTGCTCAACAATTTTATTTTTAATTTATGTAATTTTTCCCCGTTCAAAGTGGTCACATATGTTTCAACGAAAATTAGAACCATTACATTGGCGGCTTACATTTATCAGATCCCTTTTTATTTATCGTGACAAAATATAATGATCTACCTGCTTCATTGTGATTCATCACCACTCTTCACTTGAAACGGGTCTATCGCAAACTAAATCAATTTCATCATGTTAATGATAAAATAGTCTTGTGATGTCATATAAGTTGATGATGAGGATTTAATGACGAGAATAGAATTTTGATTATTATCAATCCCCCATGAGCACTTTCAATCACTTCATATGATCACAAGCAAGCCAAGCAGAAGGAGGAATGTTCTATTTTTGGGAATATGTAGCTGAAGTAATTAATAAATGTACCGGGACAGCTGAATGGATTCAGTGGAAACAAGTACATGTGCTCCTGTTGATGATATGGAAAGAGAAATATCCATTACACATACCTAGCTCTCCAGTCGGATATTCAACAGTAGTATTGGTCTGGTTACCCCGGTCATTCCTCACCATGATATGTACTAAATATATTGCCACCGCATCTAGATCAGTAACAGCTTCCATATTTCCTGCATTTATCCCTGTTTCTATGACCTCAAACGTTATTCCCTCGTTTTTGACCTCCTCACATTTTGGGTCAATATCCTGATATCGAGGAAAAGAAAAACACGAATTCCATGTAAGGTAATATACCAAACAATATTACTTTTTTGGTTACTTTTTGAAATTGAAGTCCAAAAGAAAGTAAGTGTTTGAGGTGAAGTAAGTTGAGTCTGTTGAAAACCCCGGTAAATCCTCTAAAATAAAAATATTTCATTCTCACCCCAACTGGCAGGCTCAGTGATATCCTTCTCCTTTGTCTACCTGTAGAGTTATCTATGTCCTGGGTTATATAGCTAATAAGATCATCAGGTAACACTGGGTCTGAAACACAGGTTAAATTCATTATTGTTTTAATATAGACCAGATAACAAAAATCCCTGCTAATACAATGATGTCAATTGTTGCTAACTTGTTGTCTGCTTTAGTTTAAGGATAGGCTGGTCAGTAGAAGTGATAACAATCCGGACAAAGAATGGTTAGGGCACCTGACTTTATTTCAGAATGAAATTTGGTTACGGCTTGCTGAGAGACTGGCATGTTTACCCCTTGTGGAAAACTGAAACTTTATATCATTGAGTGAGGTTAAGTGAACGATATAGGCTATGTACAGGGAGTGAGGGGTAATACCAAAAGAGCACAAGGCACCTGAAATATACTCTTATACTATTCAAACTTTAAGTCAATGATGTATCGAAGTAAGTAGTTCTGTCATTTTGGAAAATGGTAGTATAGCTCACAGGTGCAGAGGGTTTTTGTGTTCTCCACAGCAACTTCGCTGTCTCCAACTTGGTTTGTAGCTTTGATACGACATTCTACTTCTGTGTGTGCATCATAAAGACAGTGATCTAAGTCGAAACTCGTTCTACTTACATTAGTCCAAGTCTCATTTCCTGTGCACTTGAACTGTGAGAAATGAATTAAACAAAGGCTCATAGAGAACATCTTAAATTATTAGATATATATTATCAATAGTAACATATGTTACAACATGTAAAGTATCTATGATGCTTTGTATTTGTGAATCACACTTTTATTACCAATTGCATGACTATATTTATAGAAATGTACCTTCCATCTAATAAAGTATGCTGTTGAAGTAGTGTTATTGATTTTTTTAGGATGAGCAAAAAGATTTGTTCAACAAGTGTTTCTACTTGGATTTTAACTCCAAATTGGGATAATTCAACACGTAAAATGATTGATGCACAATGCAGAAATAATAAAATCTCGAACCTGGTAATGTGAGATATATCCATTTGGGTACTGTGGTGCTATCCAAGTCAGAGTTACACAGTTGAATGTGTTGGAAAATACACTGAATGCTCTAGGAGAAGTCTGGGGTCCTGCAGTAAAGAAACATTATCTTTACCATGAACAGCACTAGTCTGACGAAAGAAAGCTGCCCAACCTCCATGTATGACACCGCACAGATGTTGCAAGTTGTAAAAAGCACTTCCAAGTACAATAACTACGTTTCTTGTTCCCAAAAATTGCCAATAGGACAGGATTCACTGTAAATGACGCAAAATACTAAAATTAAAACAAAACATAGATTATTAACATGGATTAGTTTTTTTATTGTGCTCAACTTACTCATAGGCTGAGTTATGATCTCTTTTGTTTCCGGAAGTGATCTGTTGTTATGGTTATTGAAAGACTCAACAGCTGCAGTCACATTTGTAACACCATCAGCATACACATCAAAAAACTTTTGTGCTCTGAATACATATCCATTTGAATTCGAAGAAAAAACTCGAAATGTATTTGTAGTTCTCAGTCTGATGCAGTTGTGGTCAGTAGGATTCTGGAAAATAACATCAGCGATGAAACATGGTTATTGGATATTGATGAATAACATTGATTTGAATGAAGGTGCAGAATAATCTCTCAATCGTGAAATATGATGTATGCATTCATTCAGTTCCAACGTTTTCAACTTGGCATGGTATGTTCTAACAAATGGCAAAATAGTTTGTTTACTCATAGATATTTATAAAATATCAATCATCTTCCATAACGTTTAGAATGCTTTGATGTGAACTCAGGGCATATATGGCCCAGAGAGTGGACGTTGAATCTGGTTTACCTGCCAACTAATTCTGTATCTCAATCTTCTTCTACCTCCATCGTTCCCTTCATCCTTATATGTGATTTGTATATCTTGTGGTTTGGTGGGAACTGAAATAGAGACAACAACACTTTTACCTATTTTCTCATCATCATGTACAATTTGCGTCTTTTATGTATACTGTTATGATATCATAATTTTGGTGGTAAATCTTTGGACCCCAAAGGTATCTCATGCCATGTGCTATCCTAAATCAAGGAGGTTTTTTGTCATAAAATGAAAGAAGAAGCACCTGCTATGGGCGTGAAAGGGCCGAGTTTAGTATAAAAAAAACTTTTAATTTTCTTGTCACCATAATTATGGTTAATCACTGTGCACCATGTACTTCTCGGATTGTTTCTTATTTTTTTTAAATACTCACTATCACACAAGGTCCTTATTGACCCAACAGAGGCTTCATCACTCCATCCTTGGTTATTACGTGCTCTGACTTTACAGGAGACCTGACTGTAGGGGTTGTAATCACATCTGTTTCCACTACGAGCAGCAGCGTTACCATTGAATGTTACCCAGTCATTGTCGTCTGTACACTTGTACTACAGTGTAAATTTTATGCTTTATCTTCAGCGATAAAATAACTCAACAATAGATGCTTGTTTCCTACATTTTGATGCATATTGCATATTATGATAGTCTCACAGAAACCTCTAATTCACACAGAGAAAAACTTGTCTGGAATCACGTGGTAACTTAGTGTTTTTGTCAAGTGTTTCTAGCACTGCTACTGGCCAATCCACTGTACCTGATAATATTCTAGCAGTCCATTAGGAAACTCTGGTGGAGTCCAGGTCATAGTAACACAGGCAGGGGAACTTGAGAAAAGCCTCACCACTCTCGGGGCCGTTTGAGGGCCTAAAACAGACATTACATCCCTATCATTGAAAATTGAAGGAATAGGCCTTGACTTTTACCATGAGTCAAGCAATATGGAATTGGCATGCCTTCACATTTATCTATAAAATGGTTACATAGGCAGATAGAGGATCGCCCATTCAATTTGACTCACTCAAAGACCTCTTCTGTATTTTGTTTATGCATGTAGTTCTCAGTCAGAAAGGAGGTACTAAAGCTTACGGAATGAGTGAGTGATATATGTTGCGGGTGTCTCAGTTGATACAAAGTTTTGGTTATTAGTGACGGTCACTCCCACTGTGATCTCTTCATTTCCCTCTGTGAAGATGATGTAATTGTTGTCATTCGTGTTATACCAGTTACCACTTGGATCCTTGAAGGCATATTTGTTGGTAGGTCTCAGAGATCGACAATTGATCACATTTGGCTCCTATGACAATGATAGTTTAAAAACAATACATAAATGCGACATACCATTTAGGGATTTTCATAAGAGTTGAATGTTTTAGACCAAAAGGTTGACAACGCAAATACAGGCGTAATGTTGGAGATTTGAATATCATGAGCGGCTTGGCAATCTATAGAAAATCAGTATTACAATAATATCAGAATTTGCTGATAAAAGTTTGAATAATGGTGTATAGAGAGTACTTACAGTCCAGCTTACGCTGTATTTGCGTCTTACACGATTCGAGTCTAATGCGGTGCCCTGATCTGTGAACGTGATGTCTCTTGGAGATGAGGGATCTGATGAAACATGTAAAATTTATATGAATAATGCAATGTCAATGATAGTTGATAATTCATGAAGATGCCTTGCTTAACACATCCCTTTATTTATAAGGTATGGATTGCAATGTGAGATCACATTTTTTTTGGCTATTGAAATGAATGGAATTTTGTTTGTGAGTATTTGATTGCCGGTACATGCCATGTGCAGATATATCTGAAATATGATAATTTCATCTCTAGATTAAGAAAGTGAACGCTTTGACACTGTTACATATACAGACCTGAGCAAAGTGTTGTTGAACTTGCAGTCTCAGAAGAACTGTCCCCATAACTATTCTTTGCTTTGAGTAAACAGGTTACTTCCGTATATGGTGAAAACCTGCACACAGTACTATTATTGGTTACAGTCTCCCATCCCAATGTATTGCAGTTATGCTGTCAATTGAGAAGTAAAGTTATATCAACATTATATATACATAGTTTAATCAGGTGTTGTCAGAGATCCTTTTGACTATATCAAAAACGGTATTAGTTGTAATTAGGGGAAACGTATAATTTCATTCGCACTCATTGTTATGCCACACTCTGTATTACCTGGTAAAAAACTGTAGCAGCAGGTGAATTGAGGTGGGCTGGAGGGTCCCAAGATAAGCGAACACAACTTGCAGATGTAGGTGTCGAAACAAAATTCTGAGGTTTCGTCTGTGGATCTGAAAACAATGAAATCACCATGGAAGATCTGAAACACCAATATTCCAACAAAGAACTACCTCTCTAATTCAAACTAGATGCCTTTACTAGTTGACTTGTTGCTAGCTACTGGTCATCTCCACCAGATATAAGAATACGTCTTAGCTTTTATGTGTTTATGACTCACATAAGTTTGAATGATCGCTAGGCGTAAGAACCAAACTAGTTGCGGCGGGAAGTTTTTTAATTGATGACATCCGATGACCAATTTATTTGCTGAAATTTTGCTTGTGGAATTGAAATGGCAGTGTCATCTGTCACAAAGTTGTGACTAAGGGTCACCATGACAAAGAAAGGACTAGCCATGTACATTCTCATTTTCATTTACGAATATCTACTCTTAAAATCTCTCATTTAGCCAAAAGTAACCCACGATTGCATCTCACCTGGAAGGGCATTGAAACATCTCTCATACAGCTGCAACAGTCCTGTGTAGTATTGTAGACTGCCCCCCGTGCGGGGGACTTTAGAATATTATAAACTGTCCCAGGGACACTTTACAATAGCGACAGACCTATTTTAAACTGTCCCTCCCTATTGTAAACTGTCCCCCCCTATTGTAAAGAGTCCAGCTATTTATGATCATACTAAATGGGTCAGATCATCTAACTGGAGCATACCATCGTGTTCTGGCTGCCACTATGATGGCCCAAGCAGTACCAGGGGATGGTGGTGGTATCTCATCAACATTATGATTTAGTTTACAAATCCTCATTTTCATGAAGTACCCGATACATCTTGTTTTCGCATAAAAACACCAATTGTTATTTGAAGCTCCTATGATTTAGGGAAGTCTGGCACTAGCATTAAGCCAACAGTGAATAGATGTGTGGTTACCACATCAGAGAACGCACTGTTCATGCAGTGCTTGCCAACAGCTTCCATTGACAAAGTAATAACAATCATCAAAATGATACTTTGGCACCTTGATGATGATACACTCTCTCATGCGGTGATGGCTGAACAAACCAGATAGTGACAATGTGTACTATTGCTGCTTTTGTATTGAGTTAATACCATAATTTTTGCTTCACCTCAACAAAGCTTTGCATAAGTCGCGTGAAAACAACCATCCGACAGTGTCTTTTATAAACTGTATGTTCAAATATTACAGGTGGAATCTTATGTTATTTTACGGCAAGTGCAAGTGTTGTAATGTTGCTAGTTGTCCATTTTGGGTGGGATGGATCGCAATGTAATGAGTGGAACAGGTGTTTTGCGTATCACAGTAGCTCAATGAGTTGGGCAAAAACGGCCCACACCCCCACATCTATCTACAACTGCACAGCTATTCAGTATTTTTTGTGTGAGTCCTGGAAATGTCACTGATACATTACTTATCACACTTTACACTGTAACCCTGCATATAAACCCATTGCTTAAGCCACACAAATACAACCACCCCCAAAATGGCTTAAAAAGACTTTTTATCAAAGAGTTTCAAATAGAATGAATTATAATTTTGAAGGCATAGAATTGTCATGAGGGTACTCTGTAGCAAATTGCATATGGAACGGTAAGAACATCTTGACACAACAGGTTATCTGTCTTTCATTGCAAGTTCATGAGCCGCATGAAAACAAGCACCCCATTCATCCATCATTAAATCTACCTTCACCAAGCATTTGCCTGTGAGTGATGACAGTCAGTCACAGTCACGGAGAAATGATCACTATTGATAGTATTTCACTGTAAATGATTGCTTGAGCCGCGCAAAAACGACCGCCCCCCACATTAGCTTATATGAACTGTATGTTCAAAAATTACTATTGGAATCTGATGTTGTTTTACAGCCATAGTGGTAATGTCATACTGATGCTAGTTGTCGATTTTCAGATGGATGGATTGTAATTTAATGAAAGGAAAAGGTAATTTGCTTTTCACAATAGCTCTACAACCCGCGCGAAAACAACCACTCCCCCACATCATAGAGAGTGTATCATCATCAAGTTGCCAAAGTATTATTTTGATAATTGTTATTACTTCGGCAATGGTAGATGTTGGCAAGGCACTTCGAGGACAGTGTGATCTCTGATTTGGTAACCACACATCTATTCATTCTTGGCTTAGTACACCTTTCTATCCAAAAAAGACGTCTTTAAATCATAAGAACTTCAAGTAACAACTGGTGTTCACAAAAACTAGATCTATCAGGTACTTTATTGAATAGTGTCCCGGGGTTGTTTTTGCACGGGGGACAGTTTACAATACTACACCGGTACTGTTGACAGGAATCGCATGTTTAAATCTTAAATTAATGTTAACTCCGTGAATTAAAATAACTGATACTGACTTGCTCTAAACAACCAATTGAAATGTAGCGGATGATGGATGTTTCACAGATTTTGTCTGAAAAGCAGCAAGCAGTGATCAGATCATGTCTGTCAGAATCTTGTAAATTGAAATTATGGCAGTACTGCCTGATATTTAGCTCTATGAAGTTGTAAAAATTACACTGCTGTTGTAAGGATGGAAAAATGAAAAAAAAAGTTTTCATTAAACTTTCGAGGTAGCTCAGAATCCACCGTATCTCATTGCTAAAGTTGAATAGTCCCTAATGGCAATAATTCTTTTTAGTGTTGGACTGTTTTGTGTTTCCTGAATACTTACAAAAGCTGGTGGTTGTAAAATTAATCTCGTGTACCGCTGAACCAATATTCTCATTGTTATAAACTTTGATCCGAAGTGAGATTTCCACATTTCCGTCTGTATAAAACTCATAACTATTAGTTTGTAGGTTTGTCCATGCTGTAAGGCCATATCCTGTTATCTGGTATGGGTTGGTTGTTCGGATTCTTGCACACCTGATAATGTTTGGATTCTGAAAGACAAAGTAGCAATTTAGTTATCTTGTCCTGTCTTAGTACTATTAAAATTCATTTAAATTATATAATATGGTCATTACAATAAATATATATAAGTGATATTCGGGAAAACTAAATATTATGCATAAACAGTATGCATCAGTTCTGGCTTGATGGCTATTGCTGATAGGGATTTCAAGAACCCTATATTATGATCTAAAACTTGGTTCAGAATTTGTTCAATGCTAATTCCTCTCTTTAAGCACCCTGGCGAAAAAAAAGCCTATTGAAATAAGTTTGGTGAATATTTCTATTTTTCATCATAATCGCCCTTATTGTATTTAGTATCTTCACTTCACTCTCACCTGCCAAGTAACTGTGTATCTCCAGCGAAGCCTGTTGCTGTTCATCTCTGGCGAATTTGATCTATTCTCCTGAATATTCTCAACTTTATTGGGGCCTGTCGGCAAAGAAGAACACATCCATCAATGCACAGTTAAGAATTTAACATAAAGCCTGGTACCCATCAACTGCATAACTTTACTCTCCCAGGAACTCATCTGTGATCATGCACGACCACTTGTGCATTGCTGTGATTGGTGGGTACAAAATACACAGAGATCGTGTGTTTACAAATACCTTCGCACGAAAGTAGAATTGACTCTACTTTCGTGCGATATGTTGTGCGATATGTTGTGCTGCATTTTGTGGTACCCACAAATTCTTTAATGTTTGCCAGTGCAAAATCTTAGAAATTCCTGAGATTAAAAAAGCACATTGGTGGGTACAAGGCCTGACAATGAAAAATAATCAATGAAATATTCAAGTAAATAAACACTCTGTGTAGCGCCAGCCGTGGTTAAGTTGTTGAGATAATTTGCTGAGCCTTAGGTCTCGACTGATGTCATGAAGACACCATGAAAACTACAAAGTTTGAACAACAAGTTGGTAAAAATGTGTTTCCAAAAGTATAAAATTAGCAGGTATAACATGTAATACATTTGAGACTTTTACATTATTTCACATCAAAGATATTAACAGGTCAGATTCACAGAAAAAGTAAAGTTACTAATTACCTGATTGGCTCTATAAAACGAGCTAAATTGGTGGAACATGACATGACCTTCCATGGCTAGGCCAAGCATAGAACAAATCTCCATGATCAATACACAAGTATTTATAGTCAGTTAAATTGTTTACAAAAACATCTGAATGATTCATATTATAGCTTTATAGCTAGATAGCTGAATAGCGTAGAAATTCAATCTAGTAACAGGTGGATATCTGATCAATAACCACACAAGGTTACAAAATATTTACTGGTTGATGACAAAAGCATGGATTTATGGATCACTTTCTTATGAAAATATTAGGCTGTATAGAGTGCCAAATAGATAAACAAGATGAGCTAAAATTAGGCCATGCTGGCCGTTACACTCTGCAAAGGAAAAAGGAAAAAATGCCTGAAAGCTGATGATTCCCAGCAATGGCATACAGCATATATGTTTCAATTTGAATGATCAGTGGATGAATTATACAATTGTTTGTCATGTTAAACAACACTATGTTTTGACAAACTGTATAATAATTGGGCAAGGCTGGAGAAGGAGGAGATAAAAGTATCCCGAGTCTACGGTATACTGTGGAACTGCTGCAGTTCTGCATCAATTGTGTGACTTATAGTGCAAGTGCAACTGATTTACATATCTCACGGTGGATTTTAGAGAAAGGTTTAGTTATAGTCCTCCGAGGGTTTCAACTGAGAAATGGCATAGGAATGTTTCTTGTCACGATGTGAATTTGAGTTCAATAGACTGTATACAGATAACCTATGTTCTTAATATGTTAGATATTGACTTTTCTAAAGTGTTCATCAAACACAGCTGAATGTAGGTGGAAGTTCCTTCTTCACACCATAACAGCTGTCATTGTCATTGCCAACAGTCATTGGGAAACCATGAAAAAAAAACATTTTGTTGACGACACAACAATGTAAATATACAGTGAAATTCTTACTTCTACATTTGGTGTAGATGGAATCAGTTGTGGCAGTTTCACTGTTCATATTGTTGTTGTTGTTATGAGCTCTGATCTGACATGTGACCAACTCATAAGCGGAGTAATTACACTTTCTTTTGTTAGAGGGTATAGCCTGCCAATCACTCATGGATGTACATTTGTACTAGAAAAAAAAATAATTGAATGTGTAAAGTTATAGTCAGATCTGTTGCAAGGAAGCTCAATCGGCTGTGGGTCATTAACGGTTTCTCCATTTTGAAGTTATTGACAATTATAGTGGTACAGCCACAATGGCAGCCCCATTTTTAAGAAAATGAGAATAGTAGGTACCTGATAGATGATTTGCGAGGTTGGTGCATTAGGGTATTCAACATCTGTGTATGACATCTCAACACAGTAGTGTACTGGAGCAGTGAGGGCAACATTTCTTGGTCGAACTTGTGGGGCTGTAAAATATTTCATTGTTATTTTAGACATAAGTGTATCATGGTCAGTTCAAAACAGAACATCAATTTGGAGTAGGAGGTGGCTCAGTTGGTTAGAGCGCCGGACTTCAACACACAAGTGTTGAAGGTCGTCGGTTCGAATCCCACTGCAGTCCATCTTCTACTGGGGATTGGTTGGCCCATGAGGCATTAATATTTCGCCGCCCATGCCTCGGGATGGGCAAGTGATATGACATCCGATTTTAATCAACCTTTTTTTAATCATTATCTAAATTTACACTCAAAACCTAAGTAGTATTGGGGAAAGGACGAGAACACTGCAAGAGCATCCCAAGAAATATTTTCCTGTTCAAAAGTCTAACTTATTTTTGAAAATCATAAATCATGGCCATCAAGGCATCAAAGTGAACTTGAAGTTTTTGCTAAATGACTGTTGAACTTTGGTAACTGTTTGACCATTCAATCAAAGATTACTCTCACAGAATCTGAATAAGGTGGCTATTGAGACCTTCCCTTACTCACCACATTGGATAAATAACTGCAGCTTGATTTAGAAATGAAAATATGTGAAGAAATCAAATTGAATTAAGTAATGCACACAGATTTAAATGAAATGAACACAAAATGAGATGTCTGTTTGCATAGGTGCTATACACAATCACTCACCTATTTCGCTGCTAGTTGTAAATGTGATGTCCTTTTCCAATGATCCGAGACCCTCATTGTTGAACACTTTAACATGAAGAGAGATATCAACATAGCCATCAGTGTAAAACTCATAACTATTTGTTTGCAAATTGGTCCATGCAGTAAGTCCACTGCCATGAATTTGGTATGGGTTAGTAGTCTGGATACTCGCGCATTTAATGTTTGATGGATCCTAGGGAACAAAAATGTTTTATTGGAGAACTATAAAGAGTTTATGATATTGTACAAGCTTTTTTATAGCACCGTTATATATTGTGTGAGAATAAAGCTACTGATGCATGCTAAAGAACCTATTAATACTGAAAGTACTCTAATTAAATGTACCATTGACAAAAAGTCACTAAGCTTGTTGATGTATCTCAAAATCAAGTCATAAGGGTCAATTTGCTGGAACTTTCCTGATAATCCAGGTTTTACATTACTGTATATTCTGCCGCTTTATAGGACACAAAGATTTTGGATTTAAACCTCACATATGAAAAAGTCTATCCCGTTTGTCCATAATATATTTTCACTCACCTGCCAAGTGATTGTGTATTTCCATCGAAGCCTGTTGCTGTTGATCACTGATGCTCTCCTGATATCAATATCTCTTACTTCGTCTGGATCTGAACCACAGAAAATAAAACAAGAATATCAAGTTGATAGTCAAGATACCTCTTACTTTAAAAATTGTTTTTGATAAATTTAGTGAAATTTGAGCCATATGCAACAATAGTGGCCTACACATTTTCATTCAAGATCATGTAAAAGTATATTTTAATCACCGGCCCAACACAAATCACTCAATTCAATTAGGCACGAACCTTCGGAACGATTGTCATGATTTCATTCAAATTTTCAGGTTAGACAAACGAGTCAATCTGCAAGGGTTTAATGTTTTATAACTGTCAAACACTGTTTAAAAAAATGATGAAACACTCAGGTAATACACCTGTAATTAAATAAGGTCAACTTGTTGCACCGTTCCTCAAACAAATTGATTAGTATGACTGAAGGCAAATAAGGCTGTAGCCAATTCATAAGCACTGCTGTCAGTGATATTGGACCCTGATAGTAATAATGTCATGCGTATTTGCAACGGAAATCTATTGACTTAAAGTTTTATTTGCAAAATTTTGTTTAGGAAGATCAATGCATTCGGATGGGCTGAAGACGTTAAGACCAGAAAAATTTGAAATAATCAATGGGTCTTATATATGAGGGCACTGAAAAATCTGACAGGTAACTTTCAACCTATAGTCACCAATATGATAGAGCAAAAGCATACCATCATTTTGAGTGTTCTAGTTGAAATATTGAAAGCTTCTGGAGCGGGCCTATTGAGGTGACAAGTCAAAATAGTTTGCATGTAAATCAATCAGGAAATAACTAGAGGTGTTGGACCTGAGAACTAAAGCAATCCAGAAAACCCATGATATTGTTGACTATCTGTATACTTGTTTGATACATGGGTTGCTCTTAAACCTGTAACAAATTTTTAAGTCTTTCTGAGTATAAAAAGTACCTAACAATCTGGTAGTTTTAAAACTAGTGTGTTACAGTTCTAAGGCTTTCAGATAGAATATACAGTATTATAATCTCACTAGGACATCTTGTGCGTGTTGAGGCCGAAGCTGTATCACTATCCTTGTTACTGTTAGAGTTCTGATTGTTCCGAGCTCTAAGCTCACATTCTACCATCTGGTATCCAGTGTATCCACACTTTTTTCTGTTTGAAGGCATATTCTGCCAACTAGTCATTAAGGTACATTTGTACTAAAATGAATAAGAAAATCAAATAAAAAACAACTAAGCCTTCATAAAGAATTTAACAAAAAAAGTAAATTTGCTATCATTAGTCCCTTTGCCATTTATTAAAAGCAGTATGGGGCAGTGTTAGTACAGTCACTAACTAGTCGTTCACTCATAGCATTGTGCCATACATAGACTGTAAACAAAACATAAGTAATTATTTTAAGTTCTGCGCCTATGCAAATGCAAGACAAGTTGTCATAAAAAACTGATTCAATAACCATAGTTTTAGTGCTAACCTTTAGGAGCTCACTCATGGTGGTTATTAATATCTGTTGCTAACACTGGATTGAATCAGTTATAACCTTCGAAGGGAGCAAGTTTTTAGTAGCAGTCACTATGGTTATTGATTAATCTTATATAAATTACTATTTACCGACATATTTTAGTGACAAATGGTAGCGGCCGTTCTAATTGAAACTAGTCCCAGTGGCCAGTGTTCAAAACAAGCGGCTGTACGAAGCGTAGTTTATGGGAGAAAGGTGGACGTCAAAGTAATGGTGTGATCAATTCCTCTGCACATCATAATTGAAAAAAATGTCACAGGTTATCAGTATATAATTCTACATAAATAATTTTCATGTCTTGTAATAACAAAGATAACAGTGAAATGCAACTGATTCCATGTTGTTCAATTCCATCTGTATGCCAGATAATACAACTTCATAATAACAAGTGATTTGCATCGACAAATAACTAAGAGTAAGTAGAGTTTGTTAAATTCAATGTCACTTAAAACGAAATGAACGGTAGGGTAAAGTAAGTAATAAATGTGCCAGCTCTAGAACCTGGGTCAAGGTTTGGGAGCCAGTTTTATTAAAATAAAAGCTTAGCTATTTTATCATTTGTTCTAGCAAGTGGGATAGATACTGAAAGAAGGAAGTCCAGTTATTATGTAAAATGTGAGACGGTAGAACAACTAAGCGTAATCACAATCTAACTACGATTTGTGTTAATGTATCTCACAATCCTGACAGGATATATCACTCATCATGGATCTGATTGTTTAGCACTTCTGAGAGAGTATTTGATTTCATTATCAGTATAACTATTTACACACAGCTATTAAAGCGAACTATTTTGCACTGTGTGTGAAAACTAGTGCTTGTTACCTGATGATAAACATGATTGAATTTACCTGGTAAATGATTTGGGCTGGTGGCCCATTTGGATATTGAACTGTATCATATGCCATCACAACACAGTCGTAAGACGGGGAAGATAGTCCTGCATTCCGAGGTGAAAGTTGTGGTGCTAAAACATAAATACATGGGGGATGGTGTCAAAGTGTACTACAGACATCTTTTGCAATAAAACAATAGGTTGGGGCAGTAGCTACATTTCAAATGTGATTCAGTTGCCTTTCGTAAAACCGTAAACTAGATCATCATCATTGCTACAGGGTTGTGAGATGACTGAAACCATTGATTTGGATGCAATAACAATTTGTAATGTAAAATTTATGAGGGCTTAATTAAAGATGAAAGCTCACGTAGTCCAGTTTGCGTTGTTATACTCTTTTCGAGCGGATTAGCCGAGAGAAAGTTTTGTCTGTTGCGTGACCAAACTTTTATGACAGCGGACTGATGACCATCCGCATAATATTGGTAGCTGTTACCCCCATGATTGGTTATGTCTGTGCTGTCAACCTGGAGTTTGTAAGGGCTGTTTGTGTCTAGACAATCCAGTTTGTAATCACTTGGCATCTACAAAGAAATTGATGGAGGCTTTATGTTTTAATTGGAACTAAAAAATATAATTAAGATGGCTGCCATTTTGCGGCATCTTAATTGAAACAAACCGCAGGAATCCTAAAAGTTACACATATTATTGTTGAAATCTGCTGATGTTTATAATCATCTACGGTGTAAAAATTTATTATTCAAAAATGTGGCAAGCCAATCTGTTTGAAAAGGGCGAGCTTTCCTGATAAGCATTTATATTAAATGTGTTTGATTCTACATTATTTAATTGGTTTCTCTGCGACATGTAGTCACGGCGTTCAGCTGAACTGAATTGTTTCAACTATGGAATTGAGACTCACTAAAAATTTGCACAATATGTACACCAATTATTTATTTATTGAGGTTTTCTAAAAGTTTATGATTAAAGCAAATTAAAAATAACTTGTTGACCTCACACGTATTAACAAAGATATAAAAAAATGACTTGAATAAAAAGATATAAGTGGTAGGGTGTTACATATTATCTTACAGTCCAGGTAATGGTGTATCTCCATCTTCGTCTCTCGTCATCTAGAGTCCGGACAGGTACTCCAAAGAGTATCTCATCTGGGGTGGGACGTGCATCACCTGTGTAATTCAAATCATTTAGACTTGATTGACCTTAAACAAACCAGAGTTATATTTGCATGTTTAGATTTGGTTTGGTTTATGAGATGAACCGCTCTTTTTTGGTCTTTTACTTTTTTATTAAAAATGGCACACAAGGAAAGAGAATTGCACGTTTAGCATTTGAACAATAGTTGTTATCATGATAGGACATAGGCTCGCTATCAGAGACTTATTAAGTAGCTTGCCTGAGTTTTTGGTAGTTACTGGGACATGAGTCAATAGATAGCGTTAGCTGCCTGAATTTGAGTTAGATTCAATTACTGATACAAAGTTATATACTGTTGATTTCTCCAAAAATAGAAATGCTTTGTATTTTACCACTAATCCATGAATTCATACTAATGGTTTCAACTGTATGAGGATATTTTATTACTATTTCTGCTCCACAAGAAGAATTTAATTCAGTGTTTGGATGGTTACTTACAAATCAGGAGCATACTGGTTTTAAATGATTGACACTGCCAAAGAGGAAAAACATGTTTGATTTGATACATTAACTATTGTGTTATTGGTATAACATGCAAGGGCCAGGAATTATCTCAAAGACTGTGGAGCCAATTTCATATTGAGAAATTGTTTCCAATACCTTGATATTGCCAAAATTTCCTACATGAATCATGTTATTTTTATCCTTTCATGTTTAGGTCTTTTGCTTTTCAAGTCAAATTGAAAAATTAATATAATGAAATTTTAAACCTTGCTTTTGAGCTGCAAGTAATGACAGAAATTTGCAACAAAATTATGTAAATAATGGATAAAGACTAATCAGACAACAATTACCTCCACACCATGTGTGAGATGTATCTGTAAGAGGATCCTGCTGTGAGTGTTTCACTTTGACCTGACATGTCTGATATCTACTCGGTCGCAGACCAGATACAACTTGTTCTATATCAAGATCTTCACTCGGCTTATCTATCCAGGTACCAACACCACATCTGTACTGTAAATATAAAAAAACATGTTTGTCAATATTTACATTAATAATATGTTCAACACCGATAGCTGCAAAGGCAATGATCCACAATACATGTCGGGTAAGAAAATAACATAATGATAATATAAATGATATCCAACTTATCATACTCTCTACTTGCACTGGCGAGTGCCCTCTTATACCATCCAACGGGTGTTAAAAGTCTTGGACATATACAACATCATTCAAAAACTAAAACTACTTTAATCTATCTCAACTAAGAGCAAAATTGAGGAGAAGGTTCCTCTCCCAACTGTCAATGTTCTCGCTAAACTCAACTTATGAGAGACTTGACACTAACCATACAAATTTTAAAGAGAGACTGTGAGAGAGCGATCGCAAAAATCAACTGTAACTGCATAAATTGATATGTTGTGTCTTCAATGAACAGATGATGACGCAACATATTGGTTTTTTGGGTCATAGGTTTTGATAAAAGCAGTTATGCTAGTTAGTGTTAAAGTAAGACCAGATTTTTCATTTTTTCATCTTATTGAATTATTGAACCATTATAAATTATGTGGAGTAGAAAAAATTCCAGCTCCTCCCCCGTGAGACAATTACCAATGTTATGGTGGATTTATAATTAATTTTCTTTGTAATCCCGTCTTAATATATTAAATTGATTTTTGGCCGCACATGCTAATTATATCACAGAATATTTCAGTCCCAGGTGGGATTTGAGGATGCTACCACTGCACCACACGCTTTTGATTAAAAGGGAATACAAATCACACCTCGTCATATTGACTTTTAAATTTCGTCTTGACTGCGTTTGTATGTTTGATTTCAAATAATATTTAATGATTATTTCTTGACACTATGGTGTAGTGGTCGCATCCTTGACTGCTGGTCTATTGGACCTGGGTTCGAACACCACCTCGACCTCAAATTATGATCATCAACATTATAAGTATGAAGCGCTGTGATGTTGCGCTGGGTTCGCCCGCTGATTCCCAATGCCAATTGACAGCCATCACCTTGAAAGTTTGACAGACTATAACCGCCTCAATATTAAGATTACAAAGCTACATAATGATAACATACAGTTACATGATAAAATAAGATATGGAGAAAAGATGTGAGACACTAATAGCAGATTAGAAGATTAACTGAACCTGGCCTACCAAGCAAAAAGCCATACTTCATTCAAAACAGCCTGATAGACAAATAAACACATATAAACCAAGTAACTCACCTGGTAAAGAGTTATAAATCCCACTGAGTTTAGTGGTCTTCGCCATTTAAGCTTCACTGAGCTGGTGTTAATATCATCCATCTCAAACTGGCGTGGTAAAAACTCTTGATTTGCTAAGAATAAAGAAGTGGAACCTATTGATTTACGTTTTTACTGCAATATTCTTATGATTATTATGACAATAACATTTCACCGATGAACTCCCTCTCTAAGGGAGTTCATTGATTTCACCATGCTGCAGTTTCATGGTATAATAACAATATTACAACCATTCAAACTCCCCTTACACTTAGTTTAATGTGGGGCCACCACCAATACATGATCGGCCGTGTAAAGATGCTAAGGTTTTTTGACTGAATGTTGTTATTTCAACATAATTTAGATTGCCAAAAGTTTTGTTGTCAAAACTCATTTAACATTTTAATTCAACTCAAGTTCCAATTTCAATAGAAAATCAAGTATATAATTTTATTGTTTTTATGATTAAGCTACATCAAAATTGAAGTTCTTGTACGACGTGTTCTACCATATCTTTGGGTTGTAACTTTTGAACCAACCAAACCTTTCAAGATTCCATCCAAAAGTCAGCATCTTTATACTTACTGAATCCGAACACCTCCACCTCATCAAACATCATCCCCTCAGTTGTGGTTATGATTCTGACATATTGTACATATTTTATATGTTCGAGGGTATACTGCTTTTCAAAGTTGTTGGGATCGTAGGAGAAATTAATTTTCTGATCCTCCCCACCTTCTTGTTCAGATACAACAATGCTGAGTCCAGTGATATTGTAGTTGAAACCTGTTTGAAGAGACATACCAAGTTAGATATGATAATACATAATCATAATATGCTAAAGCTGGCTTTCACTTATACATGATGCCTATTAAAAGATATGTTTTGATTGGGTTAAATATTTGAAATAATAAGTTTTCATTCTTTTCGCCCTTGGTCGAGTATAACCATTCGAGAAGATTCAAACAACAGTGAAAAATTGTCACCTTGCAACACTGCATGTTGTGAATGGGGGAAAATGTGATGCAGAACTGATAGCTAAGGGGAGACAATCAGTAGACAAACTCAAATAGGTACGGTAAGATAGTATGACGGTGAAAAGGACGCAGGGTGTGGCTCGACAAAAAGCTCCCTAATCTAATTTATTAGTTAAGGCCCAGCAACATTGCCTTTCATTACAGTATGACCAGTTTGTCTAAGCATGAAAATATTTTAATGAATGATATTTCAAACCGTTGAGTATCCTAACATGAGGGAATGTATAGATCCTATGAGAGAGCGCTTCTACCAAATTGAATATTTATCTTGACAAACTTTATTTCAGGGATCGCAGAAGGGTATGAAAGTCAATTTCTCACCTAAGATGCCAAATATCTTCACATATGCAACAAAAAACTTCTGTCCAAGGTCGACCTGCCAGAAACCAGGATAAGGAATACTTCCAAAGCACCCTGAGCAGTCTGTGCCAGTGAATACTGCAGATTTAGAGCCATCAACAAGGTTCTCTTTGACTCCATATTTCTGATATGCGAGTGGTCCACCGCTATCCCTCTGGGCTTTTGTATCTTTGTTTATTGCAATGTTCTGCAGAGATGAAGCTAAAACCCAATACAATACACAAGCGAAAATGGTTAGATGACCCTATAAATATAAATTTTGAAAATTGTAACATTATCAACAGTACTTATACAACAAGAACTATCCAAATACCTTGTTGTGATCCTGGATCTTATAATGAATTTTAGTAATTGTGTGTGCCTTACGTCACTCTTACACTTCAATCTTACGTATATAAGGGTATCAAAATGCTCAAACAAAACAATTTTCATTGTTTCAATTGAACAGTGACCACTTCCAACTTCAACTCAATTTACAAGCAAAACTGTCTTGTAATCATTTGCAAATGATATCAGAATTTGTGTAAAATTAACTCACTTCCCCATTCCCCTAAACCCGTTAATGAGATTGTACCAAGCTTTCGGCTCAGAAGGAAATAATTTACAGTTTTCCATCCATATTTAGTCCTTAATTTAGCAGATAAATCTATTGCTGCCAGAATTTGGCTTGGACACTTAAGAATTCATGAGAAAAAAAGGGATTTAAGACCAGCTAACTGAAATCCCTGAAATCATACAAGTGGTACGTGGGAATTTGCGATACGTTAGTACCAACTGGTATATTTATAGCGGGAATGATTATCTTTCGGGTTACCAAATTACACCTGAGCCCCGACAAAATACTGCTGCAGTTAGATACATGTAGGCTTCATGAAAGTTTCCGAAGATGTGCGAGTGGAGTCATCAAAAATAATTAAATTATGTTAAGGGTGGTTAGGATCATTTAAAACTTTACTAAAAATTGAAACAGCAAGTTGAAATCAAAAATCATTGATAGATGGTATTTTAGATTACCGGTGATCATTTGCAGGAGCTGCTGAGTTAGCTCGCAAGCTAGAACCCTAGTGAGAGGTACTGTGAGTAGGGCTGTTGTAGCACTCTCTCATTCTTGTTTAGCAAATCGAGGCGTTGCATACCTCTGCTGAATTTGCCTTTCGGAGGTTTTTGATTTATAAATTCTTTCTTTTTGACATCACCTGGGTGTGGTAGTTGTCCACTGTTTTAGAGCGAGAGGATAGAGGCTTCCTGCCCTGGGGCATACAATATATTTCTTAAGTGAGCAATAGAAGAAATGGTAATGTAGCATATATGCAATATAGAAGGCAGGGTCCTGTAAAAGGGGAATATGACAATATGTGATGGCTTGGGTAGTGAAGTTATATACGGGCCAGACTGGCTATCAACAATCGACAAAGGCAGCTTGATTTGATTTTCATTATTCTTTTTTACAGTCAACTGGTAGCACATTGAAGTATCGTTGGGCGACATCGTTTTATATAACACAAATCAGTCACAAATCCAGTTGGTAAACAATATGAAAAGCTTTATGAAGATTTTATTTAAGAAAAGTCTATCAATTACAGCATTGATTAAGCCAAGAAATTTCAAGCTGCCCTCAAATCTCATTGTCGTCATTAGGCTGACCCAGTCTTTTGCAATTAAAGAGATGGTAAGTTAACCATTAATTAGTGTAAGGACCAAAAACACTAATTTAAATATGTGCCAAACTACCAAAATTATATATCAAGTAATATTATATTAATTTGCCAAGCTGAGCTCAATTCAGATTAAAATGTTCTCATATCAGACAACAGGTTATAACAACTTCCTTGTAGCTTGATATTAACAGGCAGCTGAACTAACTGTACTAATACTTATGCAAACATCACATGCTATTGTGGGTTTTCATAATCACTGCTCACTTTTGTTGTCATTTCTATTAATGCCAATTGACCCGATCATCTAGTACTACAAATTGTTAGGCACATACTTCAGTAAAAAATCCAGGTCACCCCCTAAGTGCCCTACTCAGAAAGTTGATTGATATGTTTCTTTAATTTACAATCTGTAATCCAAAAAGATAAAAAGGCTGGATGTATCTGATCAATAATCTAAGAAATTCTACAGCAATGAGGGGTTAACAATTCTGTGGCAGTTTTGGCCCTCAATGAACCAATTAAAAATTCTGTCTTTAGCATCCATTGTACAGTTGGCGCGTCAGTATTATAGGATGATTGATACACAACTCTGTAAAACTGTGTCACAGCATGTCTTTAGTACACATTCTCTGGCTTTACAAATGGTATACGGCCCAGGTACACACAGCTTTGGATAGGTCACTCAAGTTCTAGTGCTATATATACTAGTGATACCAAAGTTTGAATTGAGCTCTAACAAAACCATAATGCATCCACACAGACTGGCATGGATAGGTAACTCCAAATAATTAAATGAGGAACTAAGGTTTGTGAAAGCCATGCAACAATTTTTCTTAGTTTGTCTATTGAAGGTCTGAAGAATAGGCAGCTCAAGTATATGCAAACAAACTCTGAATTTATTCTCAGGCTGGCTTTTTTATGATGTGCAAGTCAAGCTAAGGAAAATTATAAAATGTTTCACCTTCATATCCATAACCTGACCTGACATCGAAGCATGTTGATTACAAACTCAATTTTGGTGACTTTTGACTGTGTCTGAGTTTGCCAACTCAGCAGCAATTATTTTCTAGCAGATCGGAGGATATGAAAGCAAAAGGTTATTTGAGGGAACATAAAACATTTCTCAATTTAAAATTCATTTCACCTATAGGAAAATGAGTGATTACTCAATAAGGAAGTCAGCTACAAGATGACGGGTTTCTTTCCAATGTTTCTTTATATACCACTGAGCAATCCAGGAAGTTGAAAACTGCCTACTACCATTAGTAATTACATGGCATATATTTCACTGTAATTGTATAAATGTACCAAATAGAAATCAATATTTGGGTTAATCCTATCCTCATCCACAAAAGTTTTGTGTTTATGATAAATGCATGTGTATATAAAATCGAAGAAATATCCAGTGCCTTATAACACTTTTGTGGAAATTAGAAGAGATGGCTGAATCAAAGTCCTGTCTTCAACCACATATGTTTAGTAAAAACCAGTTGAGGGTGTGTATATAATATTTTTAAAACTTTTTTTGCCTGATATGTGCCATAAATCTTAAAAACAGTTCAAATTAAACAAAATTACACAACAGCTATGTTTACCCATTCATCTGTAGTAGGAGGTAGCTCAGTTGGTAAGAGCGCCTGCCTTCTATTGCTCAAGAATTGGAGGTCTCGGGTTCGAATCCCGCTGCAATCTAATGACTACTGGGCTCAACTGACACCCTGCAACCTGAAAGCAACATGGTGCCAAATATGGCAGCCGCGCCCTTCAGGCACCTTTATTTCTCAGTCTTTGGAAAGAGACAAAAAATTGCGAATTTAAAGTGCCTTGACCGGTATATAAGGGCCAGTCAATGTAAAGCGATCACCCAGCCATATCAAATTCAAATGGGGTTAGCAGCATTCAAATTCCTCCTGCTTTTTCGGAATTAAGAGGAGAAGCAGTGAATTATTTTTAATGGGAATCAGACGTGCTGATGCGGAATTGTGTGACACACATGCCCAATAAATTTTCAAAGAAAAGTGGTGAAAATATGACTGATGTCATACGAAATCGCCCAGTTCCGATGATTTCAAATCATCCGCTTCAAAATATACGAGCTCTTATTGGCCAGTTTTGACGTTATGATTTATGGTTTTAGAGGTTGCCTAGATACAGTTGTCAAGATTGAAATTGACCGTTGTAATTAAACCCTATAATCCCAAGTGTGATGAGCCAACACAACAATAGCTATATCATAGCTTCTATTCAACTTTATTTATGGGTGTCTGCGAATCACAATTTCTTATATTACACACTTGACCACTTGAGAACGCGGAGACCAAGGCCATTATCCGCCTCTAATTACATTGATCAGCCAACAGTCTTGCCTGTCACTTCACATGATTAATCCCCGTGCACCCCCTTCGATTCCTACCTCTTTAAGCAAATTTTATCCAAATCTCCAATTTAAATCTGTGTCAGCGTCAGCGGGCAGGCGTTGCTCAAGTTTAAATCCCGGTCTCGGCCCCAAAGATATATAAAGCAAGGAGGTGCATGTGTACTACTCATTATTTTTATAAATTATACCTTAACTTGCTTGATTTGCGAAAGTTCAAATCCCGGTGAATTCAGATTTTACTTGCATACCATCTCTTTTACTACTTGGTGATTCAAATTTTTTGTTACGATACCTATTTATTACTACTTACACCTTGATTTTTTCCCACTGAGCTTTGCAAGCTCCTGAGGGCCAGCGTGGTTGAGATGTTAGAGCATTTAATCTCAGCGTGAGATGTCTGAATTTAAATTCTGGTGAGGCAGAAAGAAAAAAAGCAAAGAGGAGCATAGGCAGGGCCACATATTTTGTGGATAGTTTTTCAAAATATTACAATTATAACATGTTTGTTGCGCTATATTCTGTGGCTTTTCTCACTGAGAATAGTTGTGGGGGAGTTCTGCCACATAATAGGACAACGTTACTCAGGCTTTCTCATAGGTGGTATGGAAAGGACAGTCATTTGCACTTATAATGATTTCGCCGATTGGCCATCCGTCATGAACTCAATCGTCAACCTGGTTTTTGGCGTTTATGATGAGCAGCATTTCTAGTTAATTCTTTTATTTATAATATTTATTATTAGCACCTGATTTTTCAGTAAATTGAAGAATCAATTGTCAAGACAAAGATTAAGGCCTGAAACCGCTAACACAGCCGAATGAATGTTTTTGCAACCCATTTGGTCAAATGTGCCAGACCAACCATTGGTGTAGATGGGTAAAGAGAAATATTTGCCCATCAGCTACAGATATGCAGTTTTAGTAGTTACCAGACCTAAGTTGTATCAAGACTGAGGGTAGTCATGAAGATTATCTCATTTGCACAATATTATGTCCAGTGGGCGACATCATGTTTATAGATTAAAATCTCGATAGCTAGCGGAAAAAAAAGTTTGCAGCATGAGGTTCAAGCTTAGACCAAAATAATTTGTACAAGTAGAAACAGCTTTGCAAGCTTTTTGGTTCCTTCAAATGAAAAATGACTACACAATCTAAGACAAAAAGGCTGACTCACTGTCACAATGTATTTGGGATGACTGCCATGGCTGGATAAACCTAATTAATAAACCAACCAGGGTAGTAGCTGATAAAAGACGCTGTGATTACAAATCTATATTGAATCAATTGGTGCGGGTAGGTTTACTTTTATCTGGCCATGGAAAGGATATTACATAGGACAGTGACTATCTATCTGCTGTCTGGAAACAGAGAAAATGCACCTACCTGGTGTGTGAAGGGAGTGAAACACTGCTATCAGTATCCATAGACTTGTTATCCGCCCCATGTTTTTTCTGTCTCACTAGATTATTGTTTCATCTCCGGCAACTTTGACAGTATGTTTAAGATATGATACTAGTTGCAGTGTCTTTTCAACTCCAACAGCTTGGATGGAACAGTTGTATCACTGTGAGGTGAGTTCAATTCAATGGTGTTATCACTGAAGAGTATGCCCTTTCTAAGTCGATTGCTTAGACGGATTAATGTTATCGCCATGAGTTTTGTTCAGGCCTTACTGTGTTTTTGCGATATCGATACCGTGAACTTCCTCCTTGCTCGTGATTAACACACAACTGAACATACTGTGCTAATAATAGGGCGAATATTACACTCTATTCTATTGTTCATTTTTGTTGTCATTTCTATTCATGCTTAGCAAAAATAGTTAGCCTAACTTTCAAGTGCACCTGTCAGTTGAGACTAAGGCTAGCCTAATATTCAGTGGGCATTACACAACAAGGATCTAAAGTTTGATTTATCGATTTTTTATAATAGTGAAATGCAATCCAGAAGAAAAACAACTCAGTGTTATAGACTCAATGGAAAAGTGTGAATTTGCATAACGAAATGGATCTGATCGTAGCTTCTCTGTTAGATTTTCATTATATGTGGTTTAATGCTTACTTGAAGGCGCAGATTGTTGCTAATAATAGAATTTAATGGATATCAAAGTCAAATTTTTCTGCCCTTCACCACTTCTGTATTCTTTTGATATCAGCAAATGTTTGCAATCCAAATGTCTCTGATGCATAGATTTAAAAAAACAGTTTTTAAATCTATGGTCTGATGTTTGTATAGCTAAGGAAACTGTAGACAACATTCTTATCAAGTCAATTTTTAGTCAGGGCAGAGTTGTCTCCTTTCTTAAAATGTGGACATAACTTCGAATTGTTCACACATGTAGTGACAACCTGAACTCCACTAAATCCGTGATTATAGCCAGCTTCAGCTTATAGTCTTTATGACTGCTGGATAAATGCCAATATACCCTGAACAGCTTGAAATAATGGTTGTCAAAACAAGGTGCAAATAGCCCTTACCTTGTATACACATAAGAACATGGCCAAGGTTAATATAATCATACCATGCTAAACCACACTGATTGGGATGATTTCCTGAAAATGATATGCCAGTTATTTCTACCTTGAGGATTGTTGATGAGGTTGAGGTTGATGATCTGGCGAATGTGCTGTGGTGCTCAGGATGTACTGTCATAGTTCAGCGTTGCTTTCCACATCAATGGAGTTCGTAAATGTGTTGAACTGCGTACTCTCCTCATTTAATATGTACTTATGAACCTTTTGAGTTCTCTGCCTGACATCTTTACAACTCTTATCAGAAAATGAGTAGCCGAAAACCTACTACAGCACCCATTCACTGCAGATAATTCAAAATTTCAACCTATGTCTTGGCATTGTGTCCCTATGTCCTCAAGTAGTCTTTTATACGAATATGAGACACTTTCTTTACAGGGCACTGTCAATTCAATCAGTATCAATGCATAACCTGTGACCTTGAGAGGAGAAAACTGTGGGCACATTGCCACTGACTGCACAGTACCACAGTCATCCTAGCCAGGTCGCTGCGGAACAGGACTGAAAATACCGGAGGTCGACTGTGGTAATACACCTGTTATTAAATTAGGACAACTTGTTGACCCTTCCTCTGAACAAATGGATTAGTATGACTGATCACAGATTAGGCGGTAGCCAATAAAAAAGCACTGCTGTGCGTGATATTGAACACTGTAAATATTGTCATGTGTATTCGTAATGGAAACAGGTGTATTACCCAGTAGTGACCTGACTGTGGGTACGCTAGCATTGCGCAAAGTTTGGAGCCCCATCCATAACTCAACCGGCCACTGCCATTTGACCATCAGACGTCTTGCCATCAAAACTCACCCTGTGAGGCTTTGAACACGCATTTTTCTCTAAAATAGTATCTCACTAATACTGCGGTTGACAGGTATACAGTATTCATGACCATCATTGGCAAGGTCTGGAGCGACTGCGACCAGTTGACCAAAAACATAAGACAAGAGAGTTTTTGAGCTAAAGTGTGTTGTATACATGCCATTTGAAAGTAACTTTACCTTGTCAAGTAGGGACATAGCTCCAAATAATGATCCGTTGACTGAAAGTTTAGGTGTTCATTGGGTGATGGGGTGGGTTGCCGACCTATATAATAACATCAAAGGAGACACTCAATAATTCATCGCGCTTAAACCTAGTAGAAGTATTTTAATGAAGAAGAGAGCAAAAGTCTGAACTTGCCCAACATGTACAATTGCATGTTTAGTGAGCACCAGACAAGGTGTTTTGAGAGGTTAAGGGGTAGGATCGTCATATCAATTGGGGTTGGAGGTGTGAATATTGAGGTTTGGCAGCCTGGGATTTGGGAAACAACTTTTGGGGTCAGGAGATTTTGGGCTTACAGCCCACAGTTTGGGGTTTGTTTGCAGCCCATAATTTGTGGTTCACCCCGGTAAGGGTTCGGGGATCAAAATATTTGCTTTGGGGTCATTTTTTGGAGTTTAGGGGTCAAGTTTTTTGGGTTTGGGGGTCAAAATTTGCAGCTTGAAGTTTTGGGTTTGCAGCTTGAAGTTTTGGGTGTGCAGCTTCAAGTTTTGGGTTTGTTGTTCGTAGCCTACACTTTATGGTACTTGGGTCAAAAATTGTGTTCTGGGGTCAACAGTTAGCATATAATGAGACCACATTCTGCTCAACTCATCCGTCACTCTTTTTTAACACCCCATCTTCTTTGGCCCAATATTATGATTAGGTTACCCTAGTTCATAAAAGACAATTCACCACACCCAACACCCCCTTTCCCACCTTTTCAGTGCCAATATTCTCTCAGTGTTCCATCAACTAACCAGCCATACCATTGAAGGAAGGTTTCCCTTTGAAATTGTTAGCAACAACGTGATAACTCATGTCTTTTATGATGATAGATAATTATAATGGCAGGTCGCTCAATCGATTTTTTAGTTTCCAATTATGTAAAAATGAAATGGAGGCCATATATCAAAAAGTAAAATAGACAAACTAGTCTGACAATATAATAGTGTCATAGAGAATTATATTATTATTAGCCTTTGACAAGTTGGTTAGTATTGCAGAAAAATGGGTATGTTAAATACTTATGAAAATTGACAAAAAGATATGAAATAGTAAACAATTGTGAAGGGTTAGAGGAATCATAGTGCTTTTATACCTTATTAATCATATTCTATACCAAAATCGTTTGAGTTGAATGTTTATGTTGTCATACCCACAGTCAAATGATTGTTGATATGACAGCTAGCTTTTACTTAATGTAAACGGATAAATGGCTCAATGTATTAGAGATTGTATATAAGCATGCTTGTTATATGTGACAGGAAGCATTAAGTGCAGATAACCCTTGATCATAACTTTTCAGACCTGCCTCCCAAAACTTTGACCTACTTTAAACCTTAAACACTTTCATAGCTCATGATAGCAAGCGGTTAAATTGTCTAAAGTTAAGAAACTTGATTAATACTTAGGTTGGGCCTCTGCATAAAGGTGATCATCATCAGACGCATCTAGACCGGTTGGGAGTTGGAGCGCCTCATACTGATTCTGTTTCTTTTGACTGGTTGGTTGAAAGTTTTCATACATCTTTTTATTCCTTTGTTCCTCTTTGATGTCCGCGACTTCCGCATACTCTGTGTTGGAGACAGTGCTGAATCTTAATTCTATATCCTCATAAGTCGGCGGATAAGTTATCTCATCATGACCTCTCATTTCCGGTCCATTACGTAGCTGCCCGTTGGTTGTCCCAGGAACGGACTGTTGTAGTACTGTTCTTTTCCTGAGATACATCACAAGCACTAGTATCCCAAAGATAAGCAATACTGGGACGATAACTCCGACCAGGATTGGAACTGTGGAGAGAAGAATCATAAATCAATCAAATGCACCATAATCATGAGTGACTCTACCGCAGTGAGATATTTTAGAAAAAGAACAGTTTTATTTAAATTACTTACGCTTATGATTCAATATGTTTGTGCTCAATATTTGCAACTTTGTTTCGAAAACCTGTACCTGAAATGATATCTCACCAGTTATGTGATTGCCAAATCTTTCAGAATATGTTACAAAATCATTTATTTAGTTTTCATAAGTAACTTGATTTCAATATCCTATCGCAATTATATTTATGTTATGAAAAGTATCTATGCGTGAGATCTCTTCTTCTAACAAAATGGTGCTACCACACAATAATTCGAACTGCTAGAGAAAAAAAGCCTCTATAGTTAAATACTTGCCTAGATCCTGCTCTTTGCAAACAAGAGTGTTTCCAGACCAGTCCAGTCCTGAGGGTGTAGCAGTGCAGGTAGACAGCCCTTCTCCCGAGACAATATTGGTGTCACATTGGTAGAATGCCTCAGCACCAAGTATATAGTCCTCTGATGAGCCGAGACGGTGAGCGTTTTTAATTACAGGTGGTTCTTTACACCTCTGAACTGAAACTGCATTACAGACAAAGTTATTTTCATCAAATAATAACAAAAATAATAATGAAAAGAGTAATAATAGAGATAACTTTATTGTAAAAGCATGGGGCATTGTAGAATAATATACAGACAGTCCATTCAATTCAGAATAAAACCAAAACTGTTGATTTATAACACAGCTTTTATTTTAACCTTATCAATGTCTTGAGATTGTTGAGCAATATCAAAACGCTCAACTACTCATAACACATAATCAGATTTTATTGATGTGCATAAAGAAAACTGATTTTTGTGTTGTTGTTGGCAACCATGTCACACAGTGGAAGAAAAGGTGTCCCGAAACCTGGAATTCCAATGAAATTTAACTCACCTCGGAATGATGCAAAATCTGTGAATTGTGTGAACTCTCTTACACCCTGCAAAGAGACTGACAATGCAGAAAGCTATTCTGGTATATATGCAATATGAGCGGAAAATGGTCAACTGAATATGATTAGGTATTCTTTGAATGATTTCCTTTCTACAAGCCAAATAACCAACAACTTAACAACATTTTAAATTACAAGCTTTTAAATTAGTATGACCAGTGGAGGCATGAGCAGAGTCCGTTAACTCTTCACGAATGAAAGTGTGACAATCCCAGAATTTCAATTCGAAGCCGTATAACATATAATTTTCTTTGCTGTGTAATTTGTTTGGTTTAAAGTAAAATTCAACTTTCCACTAACCTCAATGATGCCACGATATCCTATATGAACAGTATATGATTGATCCTTCAGTAGTGGCTGGTTATAGTAGCCCATGTTGCTTTCTCTGTTTCCGATTGTAAACAACAGACCACTGCTGTTCATCTGTTCTGCCTTGAATGTAGCTGTAATATAGCATGTCTGGTGGGTTGCAGACGCCACAGTTGAGTTGTATAGCGTATCCACATTGCATTCTACAGGAAGTGCTCCCTTCTTGATACGATGTGATGCACCATTCCTGCTTTGGCTTATCACAACCAAATATTGCCTACAAATTATTGATGACTGTATTATTTGGATGAGAAAAAGTTTAAAGAGCTTCTATGCCAATACTTTCTATTGCGTCTATAGAATATTATCTCTGATTTACCCTTTGTCCTTACTGATCAAAACAAAACCGGCCCTGGAACTGAATCTAGAAAGCATAACTGATCTCTTACCTTATAGTAACTCCAGCATCAACTGGCTGAACAGGATATATTCTGATGTCTACAGTACCAGTTGAGTCATCCATTGATTGTATTTCCGGTGCTCCGATAGTATCCACTAAAAAAGTGAAGCAATGTGATTTGATTTCATTAAGTTTAATCGCAGCCACTCTTTACATCATACCCATCATTATTCAAAAGATGAGGTAGCCAATGTTTGGAGATATATATCTTTTTAAAGTTTGGATGTGATATCAATATAGGCCACAAATATTTGCTCGATATGTTTTTTGAAAAGTAACTTCATCTGCGCAGCTTTTCTAATTGAAGTTTGTCGCTGCATATACCTGCCACAACTGTGTATCCCTCCTTTATTGCTTTAGGGCTCGAACCAATACTATTTACAGCTATGGCCATGCATTCGATGCGGGATGCAGATTCGAAACCACAAACTTCTGTTTTGTTTTCCTGATCCAAAAGACTGGACCTATTGATTGTGCGATTCAGATTTTGCACCTCGCCGGAATCCCAGCAACCATACTGTAACAAAGGAAAATTCAAACCAATATGACTTTTATGTGTTTTTTACAAAACTTGGCATGTTGAAAGTCTTGATAGCCTATGAAAGACAAGATCAGGTGTTTTCCAGCTGGTCTACACAGCACATTAGCTATTGAGGTCGAATTCCTTTCCCGACACCACCACAACCGCAAGGAAGCAAACACATCAATGTTTAAATGACGAAATCGCCAAAGTTGTGCAAGGTTTAAATTTGCTGCCTAATCAAATGGGCCAAAAGCATTACGGATACACACCTCATAGTATGTGATAATACCGTTCTGTTTGATAGGTGGCTTTAAACTCAAAACCACACAGAAGCTGGTGAACTCAAGTTGCATTTCTGGTTCTGTATAGGGAGCTGAAATCAATAAAATAGATAAAATACAGTAATACATTTTGTCAATTTCAGACGCTTGATCAATTTTTCCTCCAACCTTATTCTTCCATAATAATTTCATTGGTAAGGACAACTGTCTTCTAAAATTGTATCAAAAGCAATCCTAGAACTTTGGGTAGCTGAAACAATCTACCGTGTTAGACTGTGCAAGCTCAGGTCGGTAGGGAGGAATCATTTCTAAATTCTACTTTAAACTTAATGATATCCAAATGATTCATAGACATGAAGTCAGGACAACTTAGCTGTGAATTCTCTGGCTCGTAGTCATTCAATGGTCATTGTGTCTTTGTTACGTCATATAAACTGATGATGACAATTTAATGATATAATAGAAGTTTTATGTTCATCAATACCCCCAACAGCACCTTCAGCTGACCAGAAAGAGGAATGTCATATAGTTGGGGAAATGTAGCAGAGGTGATTCAGAAATGTATCAGAACAGCTAATCTGATACAGTGGAAACGAATGCAAGTTCTCCTGCTTATGATATTGAAAGAGACACAGCCATTATACTCACCTAATTCTCCAGTCTCATACTCAACAGTAGCGTTAGTCTGGTTACCCTGGACATTCCTCACCATAATACGTACTGAATATTTCGTCACCGCATTGAGATTAGTAATGGAGTATGTGTTGTCTGCATTTATCCCTGTTTCTATGACCTCAAATGATATTCCTTCAGTTTTGACCTCTTCACATTTTGGATCGATATCCTGCAATTCAAAGATTCTCGGTCATGTACCAAACAATAATATTACATGGCTTAAGTGAATGGTAATCAGAGGATTTGGACACATTTTCTTCTTTTTGTAAACTTAGCATGAGAAACACATTTACTAATGACACCAATAAAATTATACGATAGGTATTTGAGTGTCCTTTTGGTCTCAAAATGCCAAGGTCACAATAAGAGCAGTGGAAAACAGAAATTTTGACGACGTGCATAACATACATTTAGGTCAGCAGCAATAACTGTAGGACGTGTAACATGTAGTGTGTAACATGCAACACGATGTTTGACTATAAGACTTACAGGCGAACAGGAGAAGGAAGTGAAAGGTTGTCTAGGTCAGACGTACATGCTCAAAGGGTAAACTCAAGACTTTGAAAATGTTCTGACAGAAATTTCTGCCTTTGCCTTCTCTGCCATGCTCTTTTTTTAAATTGATATAATACAAGGAATGGATTGAAAGAAGGTTTAGATAATGTTTGAGGTATCATGTTTGTTAACGATCTGATGGAGCTCAAAAATTGTTATCTATATGCTGATGACTGCCTACTAGTCACCAGTGGGGAAAACCCAGACATTTCCACAAAACTTATGGAAAAAAGCATTCATCAAGCATCCAGTTGGTACAGTGAAAATTGCCTTGTTCTAAACAGCGGTAAAACGGATGTCATGACCATTTCTAATAAACGTAACATCAAATCTCCGGAACTTAAATTTAATAATCTCATTTTCAAACAATCTGACAAATTTAAGTACTTAGGTGTGATTCTTGATAACAAATTAAATTTTAAATCTCATACCAGTAAAATTAAACAAAAACTTTATCCAATAGTCACCAACTTTCAACGTAATAGAAAATTCCTGACACCTAAATTAGCTAAGCTTTGGTACATTGGACTTATACGTTCTAATCTGGAATACAGCTCTCCTGTTTTATTTACCACAAACGACTATGTCAAAAAAGAATTTTTAGAAATTGAGAATAGATATTTGAAAATTACAGACTATAACAGTTCTAAAGATAATACTCGAAAGACCTACAACATCCCTGTTTTAACTTTGCGTTTCAAATATTTGTATCTGCTGACGTTTTATAAAATTGTTAATAGTTTAGTCCCAATAATTGATACCAATCTGCTCCCCGAGAAATTAACTAGTGAAACTCGGCTTGCTAAAAGTTCTGGGTTTAGACTATCCAAGGAAAATTTTAGATTTGCTTTAGCTAATTTCGGTGCTCAGAAGTTTAACAAATTACCCAATCATGTTAAGCCGAGTCAATCCCTTGCTACATTCAAAAATGCCACTCGGAGCCACGTCCTCAAACTTCTCAATTAATGAGTCAGTTCTTATCATATCATTTCATTTTAGCCTACTGCTACATTGTTCTAACCTTTCTTTTCCTAGCTATTGTGTATCAACTTGTGTAATGTTTTACTGCTAATTAATGCCTGCGTGTACCTTGTAATTTTACCTGTCATTGTTTTTGATTTTTAGTTACATATCTTTTTAATTCTACACCATATTTTTATCAATTTTTCTGTTTTCTGGGTACAAGTCCTAAGGACTTATTCTTCTCCAGAATAAACATGGAATATATATATATTAATACATCACAAATCACAATTAAGAAATTTCTACAAGATAAAGCTTACAACTTCTGCAATCCCCTGTCGAATCCACGGCTTTTCCAATTTTAATCCTATGATTACCTTCAAGGCCATAAAATTGAATAACTGAAGTGCAAAATATTGAATCAAAGTCATTGAGGTTGGTTACGTCTGTTTGAAACACTGTAGGATACTAGCTAATGAAATCTTTTTCTTCTCACCTCAACTGGCAGGCTCAATGATATCCTTCTCCTGTGTCTATCTGTAGAGTTATCTATGTCCTGACTTATATAGCTTGAGAGATCATCGGGCAACACTGGGTCTGAAACACAGGCTTAATTTGTGATTGTATTGAATACCCCCAGATCAGCAAAGTGACTGCTCATAGCATTAGGTTGCTCCCTTGCCAAGTTGCAAGGTGTAGTGTTGTGGATAGCTTAGGCTGTAGAAGTGATACCAAAACGGACTAGGAGGTGTTGGTGCATCTGATTACATTTCAGAAGATGATTGGGTTGAGGCTTGTTAGGAGACAGGTGTGTTTTAGTTCAATGGTACGGAGTCAACCTCTTCTGCCATTAAATTTCAGATATGGATTTTCCAAAGTTCAGTGGCTAGGTTTTGTCCAGGGGGTGATAGGGATCAGATGAGGTAGTTCTTTCACAGCTGCAGAAGCAGCTGCAACCAGCCACGCATACCTCAAATTTTCCTTAATCATTCTGGAGCCTGATGAGATTGACAGGTTATACCAAAAGACCCCAAGGCACCTGAAATATACTCTTATCCTATTCAAACTTTACAGTGTCTAGGAGAGCATAAAACATCCACTGCAATTAAGAAAAAAAGTAAATTTTTTTGAATTATTGAATGATTAACCTCATTTAAAGTGCGAAAATCCAGGGTCTAGAAGGGTCTACAATATTATGATATCTCCCCTGTCACAGATTCACATTTAAATGATGATCCACTTACAGTATAACAGTAAGCCTTGCCGAGCTTACTTAGGACAGTTACAAGGCTGTACTTGCACTAAAAATGATGAAAAAAACAGTATTGGACAACGGTAGCGTATTCAAAGATATTTTAGTATTTTACACCCTTCTAGACCCTGGATTTCTGCCCTTTAGATTAGGTTACATCACCCAATGATGTCCTTGTGCGAAAAACTTTACTTTTTTTGTTCATTACAATGTCAAAGCTTTGATATGAACAGTGGTTTTTCTTCGCTTTCCTAGATATATCAAAAAATAAAGTTCTATCATTCTGGAAAATAGTAGTGAACCTCACATGTGCAGAGGGTTTTTGTGTTCTGTGTTGCGACATTACTGTCTCCAACTTGGTTGGTAGCTTTGATTTTACATTCTACTTCTGTGTGTGCATCAAAAACACAGTGGTCTATGTAAGAGATTGCTATACTTATATTAGTCCAAGTCTCATTTCCTGTACACTTGAACTGTGAAAAGAAAAGTAACAAATCTCATAGAAGACATCTTAGTGCTAAAACAAGCTAATTGTTTTGGTTTCTTAATTTCTTGCAGATATGATCAATGGTATCATCAATATCACAACATGTCAAACCTCTACGGTGCTTTGTGTTTGTGAATCAAACTTATACTTTCCAATCGCAGGACTATTGATTTAAATTGAACTGTGCCTCCCTTTTACTTGATTGTGCTATCAAAATCCTGCAATTGATCAGTTTTTTAGGCAAAGAAAAATGATGCAACTGACAAGTGTATCTACTTTAAGTCTCACTTGATAGGGAATGACTTGAACTCCAAATTGGATTTATTCAACATCAATTGATCAAAATAAATCAATTGAAGCTGATGCCTGATGCAGAAATAGTAGAATAACGAACCTGGTAATGTGAGATATTTCCATTTGGGTACTGTGGCGCTTCCCAAGTCAAAGTAACACATCTAAATGTCTTTGAAAATACACCAAATGCTCTAGGAGTAGTCTGGGGTCCTGCAGATAAAAAAACCATCTTACACCGCAAACAGCACTCGTCTGTGGAGAAAAAGCTGCCCACCTTTAACAGTATCAGGTGAAAACCCAGTTTTCCTGTTAGACAAGGTTTGACACAAGACTTGTGTATTTTTATGAACTAGTAGAACTAGTTTATCACATGACTTGATTTGCAAGCAACGCACCCCTATACAATAAATATATTTTATGTTCCAGAAGTCATCAACAAATAAACCAGGATTCACTATCTCTGTCAATAAATTTTCGAAATACTTTAAGAGAAACATGAATGAGCATGTTGTACTTACTCATAGACTGAGTTGTGATCAATTTTGTTTCCGGGAGAGATTTGTTGTTATGATCATTGAAAGCCTCAACAGCTGCAGTGACATTTGTAACACCATCAGCATACACATCGAAGAAGTTTTGTGCTCTGAATACATATCCATTTGAATTTGAAGTTGAAACTCGAAATGGATTTGTGTTTCTCAGTCTAATGCAGTTGTGGTCAGCGGGATTCTGGAATATTAAATCAGCGATGAAGCATGGTTATTGGTTATTCATAAATAACATTGATTTTTAATGAGGTTGCAGCATCATCTATCAGTCATGAAATATTACGTATGCTTTCATTTCAGTTTCGACCTCTTCAACTTTCAACAATCTCCAGGGTATGTTCAACAAATGGCAAAATAGTTTGTTGACTCATAGAAATTTATAAAGGATCAACTATCCTCCATAACACTTAGAACGCTTTGGTGATAACTCAAGGCAAATATGACAAATTAACACAGTCGTGTGGTTAAATTGCCACCGCATGAAAAAGTTTTATTTACATCGTAAGGCAAAACAGTTTGTTGATAGCAGCTGACTCACCTTCTCTAACTGTGTCATAGATATTAATAAAAATTTTGTCAAATTTGATGAAAAATCGAGACACATATGGCTTAAAGATTTACCTGCCAACTAATTCTGTATCTCAATCTTCTTCGTCCTTCGTTATTCCTTTTATCCATAAACGTGATTTGAATATCTTGTGGTTTGGTCGGAACTGAAATAAAAATAGTAGGCAAACACTTTTTACCTATCTTCCCATTCTTACTTACAATTTCTGTTTTTCATTATACTATTTTGATATCACTGTGATACATTTTAAGTCCCTATCAGCATCTCATGTCATGTACTACATTATAATTAAGAGGTTTCCTCTGGAGGAGCTTCCAAAAAATTAGATGTGCAGTTTGCTGCGGTGCACAGAATGTCTATATTAGTTGACCCCTGTGGCTCTTCTTTGAATGAGGAGGACAGGCATAAGGGGCCCATTCAACGTAAAGTGATCACCCAGTTGGATCAAACCATATAGGGTTAGCAGCATTCAAATTTAACTCTTTTCATAGGGAGAGAGTGGAATTTGCTAAAAAAAATATGTTTTGATACACATACACATACCAATTCAATATTTATCCAAAAAAATCTACTGAGAGAGTGGTAAGAATAGCCCTGATTTTACCAAAACTTGCCTAGATATGAGAATTTTGGTATTTCTGCAGTAAATCATTTAGGCCTTTATCAGTTGATTTGAAGACTTTTTGTTAATTTTCTCAGGTAGTGAGGTAGTGCCATACAATTACAATAACTATAACATAATCATACTTTTATTGATCATGATTTATAGGTGTCATATTGACTCACTGGACCACTTGAGATAATTCTCTTATGATATTCATGCAAAACCAAATTGGCAATGTGGACTATGCTGTTACGGGTGTGACATGGCTGAGTTAAGCATAATTAGACATTGAATTTGCTTGCCACCATAATTATGATTCATCACTGTGTACCAGACTTCAGGGATCGTCTCTAATGTTGGAAATACTCACAATCGCACAATGTTCTTATTGACCCAACAGAAGCTACATCACTCCACCCTTCGCTGTTTCGTGCTCTTAGCTGACAGGAGACCTGAGTGTAGGGACTGTATTCACATCTGCTACCACTGCGTAAGGTTCCGTCTCCAGGGAACATTACCCAGTCACCGTCATCAGTACACTTGTACTGAAATTTAATGATGATTTAATTTCCTGCAGCTTTCTTAGTGGATTGTCAGAAGGTAATTATTCAATGATTTCATAATTTGGTTTCAAAGTGACACCCAAAAACAATACTAATGATGTAACAACTTACTATCTGTATAGCCATGAATATGAGCAGTAAATGTGGCGGTGTTCATGTCTCATAGGGCCTAATAAAGCAAAAAGTTGACGATTCTTTTGGAGGGGAATTATTTTAATAAGCAATATGCATGCCTGGTAATACTGTAGTGGTCCATTGGGATACTGTGGATGGTCCCAGGTCATAGTGACACAGCGAGGAGTGGTTGAGAAAAGCTCCACCATCAGAGGTTTCTTCTGAGGACCTGTGATAATTTCATATATATATATATTGTTCATGAAAACTCGCTCAGTTGGACAAAATGCATGATTCCTGCAGCAAAGGGTAGAAAGCATGCTAACTGATTGCGCCAACTTATTATCCCCAAAACTGTTTGGTTGATGGTACCATTTAGCAAGGGTACTACTCACTATCCTGAGTCGTGCACTTGCATCCCACAAGCTCCATACACTTCACCAATGCCACCCTAAGAAATATATGCGCACATGTTCGATTTATTGGACCATAAACAGGCCATTTACATATATACATAAATATTTATTGAGCAGCCCACGTGACTAAGTATACACAAGACATTGTTGTTATGGCAAACCATGTCTGGAACAACACCATTGATAATCGTCTGCTTAATATATTACCCTTATATTATTTAAATTTTGTTAATTACTCACGTAGTGGCAGGGTTGTGTATGTTGCGTATGTCGGCAGTGATACAAAGTTTTCATTATTAGTTGCTGTAAGTTCAACATTGATCAGAACATTTCCTTCACTGAAGACTGTGATGTAGTTGTTACCAGTGTTCTGCCATATTCCATCAGGATTTTTGAATGAATACTTGTTGCTCGATCTGAGTGAACGACAATTGAATCGCTCTGGATCCTGAAGGGAGTGAATTAATAAAATATGTATTGATTTCGATTAACTATAGCCTTTTTTTATGGCATGACAAAAATGTATAGTCATGTTAATGGCACAATATTTGCATATAGCTGAAAATAAGTCATATATGTACATAACAAATGATTAAATTATTTGGTCATATACTGTAATGACAGCTTCATTCATTCGGCTGGTTCATAAAGGTAATGTCTGAAATTGTAAATGCCTTAACTCACGGTCCAGCTCACTCTGTGTTTACGTCTGATACGTCCAGAATGAGTACCTGTGCCCTGATCAGTGAAGACAATATTTCTTGGCTGAGAAGGTTCTGAAAGAAACAAAATGCAAGTAATTATGAACAGAAAATCATGAAACAAAAATAAGACACCGTAAAATATTGTTTGTTGTAATTATCTTATAGCTCAGTAGGAATTTTGACTAAGCTCATTTTTCTAGTTTGGTAAGCTGCGTAAGCATACTACCAATCAAATTGAGAATAGTAGAAACATCAAGTAAAATTTATTGCTTGTCATACTTATCACTGAAAAAGTCCAATAATTCACACGCATAGTTACTGAGGCTGTCAAAGTTTTAACCCTTTTAAATCATATTATGTAAAGCTGCATAGATTTCTCTCAAGTAAAGTAGCAAAAGTTAGGACTAAGAAGTAGTAAGAAATTAGGCCAAAGATACAAAAATCTGCCTAATCTTCTAATCAAGGCTCTGCATTCACTGTATCAGAGAGGGTACTACCTTCTGCATATTGAATTGATCACAAGGACTATTTTTTAGGTCATTTTTGCACTGTATGATGTGTAATTATTTCGTTTTTTTTAAACATCAAACAAGCAATGTTATACCTTACCAGAATTCAAACAGTCAAAAAGAATTCAGTTAGGGTTCTCAACAGTTTTTTTGGTCAAATTGAACTTCAGACATAGCTAGGATAGCTTATATATGTATATATACATTACATACTATCACAGGATGTCTTTCCAGTCATTGTTGCTGCATCACTGTCACCATTGCTGTTTCTTGCCTTCAACTCACAGGTCACATCAGAATATGGTAGATGGCCACAGTCTTGTTTCTGGCGACTGGTTCCTCCTACAGTTGACCAGGAAGTGCTTCCACCACTGCAGTTATACTTTATTAATAGATATAATATGTTGTTGACATTTAGCTTATGTATCTGACATATATCCTTTAAATGTCCCGCTGAAGCTGATTAATATGAAAGCAGAAAAAATCCGTCTATTTTGGAGCACAAAAAAACTAGAGCAACACAAAAATGTTCACTGAGAGATTCATAACACGCATACCTTGTACCCTTTGATGACACCATTAGAGTACTGTGGTGGTATCCAGCTCAGAAGTACACACCCTGACGAGGTATTAGCCAGAGAGAAGCTTCTTGGGGCAACCTGTGGGTCTGCAAAAGAAAGAGTGGGATATAAGCAATGATTAGACATAAACATGACACAATATCACACAACATCTGTTCATTGCACTTCCACATGTCACATCAACATGAGGTCTAAACCGAGCAAGGGCCATCAGCAGTATCAAACCCATTTAACAATACATTTGACTGTGATATTCATACAGGTAACTTCTCTGCGCAGCACTCATGCTCTGTTCACGAAGGAAGAATATAGGTTATAATGATGTATTATGCTTGATTAAAGTTGTGTCTTGTGTCTTGTATCACTGTTGTTGCCATGCCCTAGGGTTATTTTCTATGTCCTTAGGGTATTTTGAAGCCCTTTAATTGTAGTGAAATAATCCCGAACCATAAGCTCTTTGAACAACTTATTTCAATGTTTTTTTTTAGATATCATTATGATACTAAATGTTCTTTTCTGTAATAGTTTGCCAAATTGTTAAGGTTTAGGTGGATATTATATCCTACATTTTAAGAGCACTATTCAATACAAACATAAAGGATCTTGCAATGAGATGAGAGTCTGTTCCATTACTCACAGAATGATGCTGTGACCGTGGATTTTGTCTCAGCAACTGACACATTATTTTGGTTGTTTACAGCTTTTACTTCAACACTGACGGGCACATTTCCATCTGTGTGGATGAAGTAATATTTGTTGCTAGTTGGATGCCATGTACCTTGCTGATCTTTGAATGAGTACGAACTTACAGAGTCACAGTTTGGTGTTGTTGGTGCCTACAAGTGTTAGTATAGGGAATAAACAATACTATTAGTACATCATTTTTACATAATAAAAAACCTCCCTCCATACCTAACAATAATCGATTTGCCAGTTACATAATGCAATGCATGTGAACATATTAACATACCAAACTTAATATTTTAAGAAGGTGAATCTAGCACTGCTGTTTATAATCCACTACTGATAACTATATCTGGCAGCGCTGCTTGGTTGTGGTGGTAAATTTTAAACTCGTATAAATTGCGTATGATTACAGGTGGGCCCTGTGCTACCTTTAAATTGGATTTGGTGCCAATGCCTGTTAGGGAGGTATCTGATGGGAATACAGTCTTGGGAGAGCATTAAGAGAGTGCGATTATCTTCTGATCAACCAAAAACTCATGGCAGCACAAAAAATTGTATTTTGCATTATTCTACACATCATTTTGTGGGACAAGTAGAGTCAACCAATATCCTCACACTTACCAGCCATGTTACTTGATACTTTCTCCTCATGCGGTTCTCATTTCTCACTAAACCCTCATCATTGAACGAGACACTTTTAGGTTTGCTTGGTCCTAAAAAGTATTGATATGAATATATTTAAGGTGTTGCATAATTTTGTTGGATTCGATGAAGCAAATTTAGTTTCTGACCTGACGGATAAATACCTGCACAATATGTTGTTGTAGTCTTTGTAATCTCAGAACTCGGCCCCGCTGAATTTTGTGCCCTTAGTTTGCAGGATACACTTGTGAATGGTGAGAATCCACAAACATGCTTATTGCCAGGTACCACTATCCATCCTCCTGAGTTACAGTTATACTGTGGAGAAATAATATGAGAAATGCCCATTAAAAATGCATAAATTTTGTCCACCTATTAGATGTTTATCAATACCTTATTGATGTAATGTTCACATAAAAGTTATTTATGACATTCAACACAGTCAAATATCCATTGTAAAGATTAGATGTGAAGAATATACAGAAACATTACTAACTTACTAAACACTAACACTAGTTTTAGAGCGCTTTGACAGGGGTAAATGCTATTACCAATTACAATTCAGTAAACCACGTCACAATTATCTGGTATCCAGAATAGATAATTTCGGCCATAACTGCCATGCCAAACATATACTATGTTCAATTGAGTCTGATTTTAGATTTTCAAGCCTACATAATTGCTAGGAAACCGAAAACTGTATTACAGAATCACGTAAGAGGCAGAGTGCTACTACCTGATAAATAACATCACCAGGCGGTGAATTGAGGTGATCTGGAGGGCTCCATGACAGAATTACACAGTTTGCCGTTGATGCTCTCAGTGTGACATTCTTGGGTGCTGTCTGTGGGGCTTTTAAAAATAAAAATTAAATCTTTTGTTATTGTCAATGCTCTGCTTGTTACAGGTTATTTTCAGCTGAACATAGTTAGCGTTGATCTAGCTATCACTTTAAAAGCTACATCTGTGTTTAATGTACCGATGACCAGTCATCAATAATATTTAGGGAGGTTTACTTAGGAAAAGATTGTTGATTGCTTAGATATGAGGATAAAGGTCAAATGTTTCCGTGCATTCTCAAATTTTATCTATATTTTAAACAAATAAAACATAGTTGTGAGGATTAATTTTAAAGGGGGTTATATTATTTATAAAACCATTTTGCAACAAGATATTTCCACTATCTCACAGAGATTTGCTGTTATGAAGTTCTTCTCCTTAGCTGAAGAACTAAGTCCTTCGTTGTTGTAGACCTTGACACGGAACAAGATTTGCTGATCTCCATCTGCGTAGAATTCATATTGTTTAGTTTGCCAGGCAGTCCATGTTGAATAACCACCACCGAGTATTTTGTACGGATCATTTTGCCTGATAGACTCACATTTTGAATTGGATGGGTCCTAGAAGATAAGAAAAAGAAAAAGAAAAGGAAGAAAAAGTTGATTGGGAGATTGAGAGATTGGCCCATAGCGGTCATGACTATGTTACATTCACATACAAAAATGTACATTTGCCAGTAAGAGCGTTTTTATCGGAAAATGTCAATTGAAAATAAATTATTAAATAAAAATTGACTATATGTGTAGTATGACTATCTCTCACCTGCCAGGTAAGAGTGTATTTCCATCTAAGTCTTCCCTCATTCGTCACTGGTGAGGCTGATTTGGTATACAAAATATTTCTTACTTCATCTGGATCTGTTTGCAGTATAAAAATTGAGTTATTATCATAAAATGGTGATACAGTTTAAAATCATTACTTTGATGATGATGGCCTACATTTTAGAGATAGTAGAAATTTCTAATTTCGAACATTTTGGTGATCATGCATTAACTGACATAGATGTTTTTGTCTTGTTAACCAATTCTGGCTGTTTGATATGTCCTATAAGAATTGCCAAATCTCAACAAAGCCCTGATTCTGACAATCGAAATAGATCAACCATAGCCTCAGTTCACCTCACCATGAGTAATTACCATAATCCTTTACTATCTATACAGCTGATTTGTAATAATATGTGAGATACATCAGAGTTGGTTATTGCCCTCTTACTTTGACACCTTGTATGTACTGAGGCTGATGCGCTCTGACTGTATTGGTTGATGTTGACGTTTTGAGCTCTTACTTGACATGTCACACTCTGATAAGCTGAGTATCCACACTTTCGCCGATTCTGAGGAACAGTTAGCCAGCTACCCATTCCTGTACATTCGTACTTAAAATGAAAATATCAAGTTGACAGTCGCACAGTCTTTGTTTTTACAACATCAGAAGATTAAAGAATTTGGTTACCACTTGAACAACACTGTATACAGAATTATTTACAGATTTGTTAATAAACAATCCGCTGTTGAAATACACTGAGCTATTAAATAAAAGAGTTGGCTCCGGTAAAAAATAAAATTGGATATCATAAAAATTTTATAGCACCATGAATGGAAAAATATTTTCTGTGTGTTGCAGTATTTGCCTTGACTAAAGAATTGTCCTTCAGTTGACTCAAATATCTATACTGTGGCGACTGCCTCTTATTGACTAACATGTGGAGCCTATGCCTGCAGTTGCTGGCTTACTTGATCAAATGATTCTGATAAAGTGATTCACTAAAATGTCTTAACTCAGGAGTACCCAGTGCTTAGAGGTTTGCTATTTCAGCCTAAGGTTGGCATCATACTCTTAGTTTTATCTAGATTGAGCATCAGCTCCACAGGCTACCCCAGTCTACCATAGGTTGTAGATTGTCATCTGTGGTGCAGGCGCCATGTGTTGAACAGGTTAAGTCGTCGGCGTACATGGTTAGACAGTTAGCTGATGGATGACGTAGGAGTTAATAAAAGTCATATCAACAAAAGTATATAAACATATACCAAAAGTCATATTATTCACATACCTGGTAATTAACAGTTTGTGATAAAGGCGCATTACGGTATTGAACAGGTGAGTACGACATCTCCACACAGTCATATGATAGGGATGTTAGTGCTACATTACGAGGTGCAAGCTGTGGAGCTAAAATTCAAAACATAATAAAAATTATCTTCGGAATTTGTAGATGATGGGTTTGAGACATAAGCATGGGTGATGGATTAAGAGCTTCCTTGCCACTCCCCATAACCATCTGAGCTCTGATCAGTTAACAACTTAAATGAGCATTATCATGACTTATTGGACAAAACCATCATAGGATACTGTAATATGATTAGAACTCACTGAAAAAGCTATGTTTGCTAGTTGCTTGACAATGTTAATTAAAGGAGAGCTTGACTAAGCAATTTTTATTTGGTTGTTGAGCATGAGCAAGAGTATGGGTTTGGAATAGCACATAATATGCAAGCCTAGATGAGATGAGCTACTTGGTATTCAATGATCACCCAGAACTAAGAAAGCGAGCACATCAATGCAACAAGGTAGCAATTACTGATCACAGACATCAATGTTAGCTGTGTTTTCATTTGGTTCCTGCATCCAGTAAACATTCAGACAACTAAAAAACAGTGCAGTGATACGGTCATGAAGTCGGGGCCAGTGTGGCGACCATCCCATTAATCTAGTTTTAAACTAGTGCAAGCCCTAGCATTCAGGCAAGCCCATAGAATTATCATATTATATATTATAACTCTATGAATATTATAACTCTAAGAGCAGGCAGATCACTCTATCTTTGGAATTAATAGACCCCACAGAGCAGATGCCGGTTTCATTCCAGAGGTTATTTTCAGTGGTAGGCAGTAATTGGTGGTTATCTAAAGGTTGGAACACTTATTTGACTGAGAGCAAGTTACTATTGCTTCTAGTCAATCAACTTGGTGATATTTATGAGAAACTCACGTAATCCAGTGCTTGTTGTAATAGTCTTGGTTGTTGAACTTGACCGAGCAATGTTTCTGGCCCGTGACCAGACTGTTATTGTGCCTTGCTCATACCCATCAGCTTCGTATAAGTAATAACTGTTTCCATGATTAGCTATTATTGTACCATCTACATTTAGTCTGTAAGGACTAGTTCTGTGTAGGCATTCTTCTCTATAGCTCACCGGTAACTGTAAATCAAGGTGCCTTTGATGAATGGAAAAATATTATGAGGAATTGTATACTGTACTAAGGGGTTTTCTATTGATGCTGTGGCTACCTTTATTTTTACCGTTTTTTTTAGCCAAACTATTTGCAAGTGTATCTTTAGAATTTACACAATATATTATTTTTATTTTAAGAGATACTGTTGTTTTATTGTAGTAATATATATAAATTATAAGTTTGCACTCTCATCGAGCTCATATTGGTATATTTTGAGAATTTTGGAAAATACTGGTATAGTATAACCTTGGTTCCAAAAGGTTGGCGGCCTATCCAATATGACCCTTCCATGTCCTCTATAACAGCACTCTGTTTGAAAAAGGATGAAAAAGCAATTCAATAATCAATGACTATCCGCACACATAATCAGTTATAGCTAGGCGGCTGGTTATGAACAATTTTTACATTGAGCACTTCTATTAGACTACAATGTGGTCTGTGGGTAACCTGGGCGGCTTAAACTGTAGGCATTTATCAAAAGCTCTCAACTCAATCATTCAAATCTTACTCTCCAAGTTATGTTGTAACGCCATCTCTGTCGTCCCTCATCTACAACCTGGCTAGGTGTCCCGAATAAAATATTTTCCGGCTTTTTATTGAAATTGTCTGCAAAAAAAGGTCAAAACGGTGTCATTTAATCATTCAAGAAATGTATCCGATTTTGTTAAAATTAATGATGATTTGGATATTTTATTTATAAATTTTTCAATGTGTGGCAAAAATTCAATATTAAAAAATAACTGCTGCAAGTCTTGGAAATGAGTGCTCATAGAAATCACAATATATATAAATGAGATAAATACATAGACTTAATAATACACCTAGACAGGACACTATATGGAGCATTACCATTGAGGCACTGGGGCATTTAATTAGGGGCGACAGAATGATATTGAAAGGTGTAGTAGCATTGGTGTTATCATTGACTTGCAGCAGATATACCAGGTTTTTTGTTGATAGCTCCATCAATTTTGAATGGACTCTAAGTTTGAAAATTACAATAGATTGAGCAGATTGTCGTAAACAGTGTGATATGAATTTAAGGCAGTTTTAAAGAATAAATAACATCAATTTGATGTCAAGATGCTGCTGATTGTAAAGCAATTTTCAAACTCAAAATATGGTAGAAATTGATTGAGTTATGAACAAAAATCTCGGATTATAGACAGTAAATCAATGATAACACCAATGCTGCTGCACCTTCCATTGTCGTTAAGCCACCCACAATTGAGTACCTCAATTCAGCTGTAAATAGTGTCCTTTCTATGTTAATTATTAAGTCTATGGATAATTACATATTCGAATTGACAGCAGATGCGCAGAATATTTGCAGTTATTTTGGCTCATATTTTAAAGAATAATGGACCATTCTGAAAGCTAGGTCACAATCAATTATTTGTTTGATGTAAAGAATTCAATGCGTTAATAAGTTACCTGATCAGCAGCAGTTGGTTTAGAACAAGCACCTTGGCACATATTTATCAAAACGCATGGGTTACTAACTTGTGCACCATGTATATCCAGATGCTGTAAGATCGTCTGTTGAGTGCTTTACTCTGACAGAACATGTGTAATGTCTACTTGATTCTAGTCCTGTCACCCCCGCCTCTATATATTCATTAGAACTCAGCTCTTCTGTCCAACTACTACCACCGCAGTTGTACTATAAATGTCATCTAACATGTTAAACATTCTTATCTATTTAGTATGAAATTAAAAATTTTATGAATTCCATAAATCATATTGGTCTTCGAATTCCATAGATATTTGTCACATTTTCTATATGAAGAGTATTAAAATGACCAGACCATCAGACTCTATCTAAATTTTGTACATAACTCCCACTTTAGCACATGTAGGAAATGCCTACTTTATACAACTTTTGTTGCCAGGCAAATGAACAGAAACCAACCCGTTGCCTGTACTCATACATAAAAGCTATTAGTTACAAATATAGTGTAATATAATTCAAACACGGATACATTTGACCCTGTGATATGTTAAATAGTTGAGGCTCATTAAAATCCTGCTGACTCTAGAAGCTTCATGTTTTTCTGAAGCAAAATTGATCATAAACAATTCATCTAATATTGCCTGTTTGCTTCTTCGTGATTGAATAATGCTCCTTTCAATCCCAGGATACCAGTGAAAATTAATCCTACAACTCAGTGGTACAATTGTATTCTAAATATTATCAAACTCACCTCATACACAATGGTATATCCTGATGATAATAGTGGTCTTCGCCATCTCAAATCTACAGAGCTTCCACTGACACCGTTCACTGTCAAGTTGCGTGATTCCAACTCAGCTGAACAATGAACAATTGGAGATAATTAATTCATCATTTACTATGCTAAAGATATGGACCTGATATGAGTTATGCATCTCAATATCAATTGGAAAATTTATAGATTTCTTTCAATCTTTTGATGGCAAGAGCACTGGTGAATTGATGTAGTTTATCTTTATTTTGATCATAATTCGTGTACCCGTATAAGAGGAAATGGTTCAACCGCCGGCCACTCGTGAATATCAATTCATATAACAGGCCACAAATCTCGGTAAGGAAAGGGAAGTTGGTCACTGGGAAGTGTAGAATTCTGACAGTGTTCTTTTTTGAACTTCCTAAAACTAATGGTTTGGACTAGGGCAAGTTTAAACATCAGGATTTTCTAATAATTCTTAGATTGAAGGCTTCTTAGGCTGAATTTTGAAGAATCAGACAAATTTGATTCGTACCATAATACCTCACCTATAAGGCGAGTGTCTTATAAGTGAAGGTGCCTATAAGAGAGGAGCATATAGGCGCGGCTATCATTTTTTATATTAATCTAAGACCAAAACCGTGCCTAATAAGTGAGGCTGAATATCTTAGTGTGTAGAGCGTCTGCCTTGTAAACACGGTGTAAAGAGGATTTTACGGGTTGAATCCAGCTATAAGGCACCCATTTTTTTTCAAAGGGGTGCCTTATAGCTGTGGGGGTGCTTTATAACTGGAGCTTTTTTATTTTTCAGAGGGAGTTGCTTCACCTATAAGGCCGGTGCCTTATAAGTGAGGTATTTACGGTAAGTTTTTCTGACAAAGTATCCCACATATTTTATAATACTGCACATGGTACAGTGTGACGTTTTATACTTACAGAATCCAAACACCTCCACTTCACCCAATAAAATACCATGTGCAGTGTCATCAGTTCTTATCCTGACATACTGTACATATCTCACAAACTGAAGGTTGTACTGCTTGATACGCTGACTAAAATCATACATAATCGGAATCTCCTCATCAACTTCACCCTCATTCTTCGAAACAACGATGCTCAGTCCAGGTAGGTTGTGGGTGAAACCTGTTTGAATCAAAATATTGAGTTGAGTATTTTGAATTAGGATGAGAATGTTCACATAGATCTTTCTGTAAACACCAATGGTGGGCTAACACTTGGTGGTAAACCTGCAAATTTTCATCTCATTGTAACACTCATATGTCATTTTGAATCCTTGCAAAGCCCACATGTGGCTTTCTACTGCAATTTTTAACTGAACAATCACTCAACAATTCAACCATGCTTTCAACTTGAGGGTATATCAAAAGTATATCTTGTTGATTCTGGATACTCATCATGTGTACATCGGAGCGCTCTCCGAGCAATGGGTAGTAGCCAACATGTTGACTGATTGGTGGGAGGGAAGAAGAAAAGCAAATGCCATGTCACATGGTATTTTCAGGAAAATACTTTCTTCCTTAGAAATGACTAAATTATAATGAATGTGGGATATTGCATAATATGAAAATCTGATGACCCTGTGCTTACCAATTGCGCTATCAGGAAATGCGATTAAATAAATAATTAAAATCTAACCCAAACAATACTTCCTTTTATCAAAATTTAGGCAATGCCAAGGTCAAAGGTACTTTCCTGAAAGTACCATATCACATGGAACTGGCTCTCCTTCTCCCAACCCTCCAATCAGAGCCAACCATTGAATTCCATATCTGGAATAGCATCATTAGCTTTCTTTTGCCAAACAAAGGGCTTGCAAAAATAGCCAGTCCCTAGTAGCAATCTAGAAATGCCCTAATCATCGACACTGTAGGGGTATAATTACTGTTTGCAATTTTGTAAACAAGACAATTTCTCAGGCTAATTATTCATGCTACTAGGGACAGCCAATCAGATCACAGTCAGATGGGTCTCTGTGTTTAGTGTCCTAACCGTATAACGCCATGATACTATTTCCATTCTAAGAGAAGAATCTAATTCAGTGGAGCCAACACATTGGCTAAATGACTAGAGCTTGTTATTTCACTTGAGACTTCCCATCGTTCAATTACCAGCAGATTTTTGGGTCCCAGGAGAGGTATCTAACCACAACAGTTGCTTAAATAAGTTCAAAGACTACAGAAATGCCAAAGGAATATACAGCCTGGCATTTATATGCCGCAGTAGTAATGCAGTAATTTTTAACACTAAAAAAATTCAACGCACTTGTTGGTGAAACATTTCTTTTCCTGTATTTTGCTATAAAGAAACATTGTAAATTAAGAGAAATAAATGTTCAAAGAATATAAATAAAAACATGGGTCAGCCAGATATTCTGTGACTAGAGTGGCGGCCAACCATCCAACTAATTACAAAAACACCAAACAAACATCATGAAAAGCCCAGACAAAACATGCCCACCGTACCCGCTATCCGCCGCACGACCAGAGACGCCCTGCCAGCCCAACTGTGAGATTGCATCCTGGCCCCGCTTAAACTCCCAAAGGTACTTGCTGAACAAGGCTATGCCATTGCTCAACAAGGACCTCTCTCCTCGCTTGTTGTTGGTCTTATAAATTTTAAGTTTGTTGGATCTAGTGTTGTACTCATGGTTTGTTTTCATACTTAAAATATCTTGAATTGAATATGATTTCAATAAAAGTTTTAAAGTTCTGTATTCAAAAAGCAGTTGCAATGGCATGATCTTAAGTTTGTTCAAATTGACTGGAAATGTGACCCCCTGGTCCAATTCCCTTTAACGACTCGAAGAGTATTTTTCTGTAGAGACTGTATTGGTCTTAGCTGGCTATCACTTGCATGGCCCCAGAACTCTAATCCGTATATCAAATGAGGATAGAAAAAGCCGTAATATATGTCAACCATTGAATTTTGGTCAATGGCTGGACGGAGTGCTTGCATCATCATCAGAGTTAAATTTAATGTCTTTTTTAGGCTTTTAAAAAGCTCATAGAGAGTTATGTTGGAGTCTAACTCAAGCCCTAAAAATATGGTGGTTCCTTTTTCTTTTAAAATAGAGTTCTCGAATCCGAGCTTGTAATCTTCAGAGTTAAAGGTTTTGTTTGGGGCTTTAAAAAGGACTTGAAAGGTTTTCTCATAGCTCATAACAAGAAGGTTGCTGACACACCATTCATTAATCAAAGGTAAATTTCTTTTCATAACTTCAGGTTCAGTATTAAAAATATTTGTATCATCAGCAAAAAGTATACAATTTAGATCAGGTGCTGAATTTAAAGGGTCATTAATATAAATTAAAATAAATGTGGCCCGAGAACCGAACCCTGAGGAACACCAATCTTGACTGGCAGTAAGCCTGACTCAACATCATTCACCAAGACAAACTGTTTTCTGTTTAAAAGATAATTTTCTAAAAGTCGACAAGAGACAATATCCGAAAATTTCAGTTTACTGATAAGAATGCCGTGATTTATTGTATCCAAAGCTATCGAAAAATCTAAAAACACGACCTGGGTGATGCCTCTATAATTAAAAATTGTTGTAAAGTTGTTCCATTATAATACTGATTGCGTCAGTTGTACTGCGCTTTGATCTAAAGCCAAATTAGTAACTTGTGAATAAATTTTCCATTCCAGATACTCTCTGATTTGCATTAATAGGAGTTCTTCTAAAACTTGTCGAATTTGAAATTGAAATGGGTCTGTAATTATTACATCTAGTTTTATCTCCCTTTCTAAAAAGTGGCTTCACACGAGCAATTTTTAAGCAGTCTGGGAAAATTGAGTTTCTTATCATCAGGTTGGCTAAGTAGGCTATAAGTGGTGCCAGGGTTAGATTATTACCTTTTAAAACTTGCATTGGTATCCTATCAGGTCCTGTAGCTTTCTTATTGGAGAAGCTATCATTATTTTAAGGGTAACAGATGTCTCAATTTCAGTGAAAGCAAATTTCGCTGCAAAAGCGTTATCAATTTTAGGAAAATATTTTGAAAATTTGGTTGCAATGGATGGAAGATTTTCTGCCAGATTAGTGTCAACTTTGATAAAGAAATCATTAAATTTATCAGCTACTGAAATGCTCTGATCACCATCATGTCCGAGATGAATCTTCTCATCTGAACCATTGGTATCTTTTTTAATAAAACTCATGACAAATCTCGATTTTTCATTGGTATTCCCACAACACTTTTCATACTGAGCTTTGTAATGCTCTTTCCTCGCCATGTTTACGCAGCTTGTTACGTGATTTCTGAATTTCCTATACCGCATTTGTAATTCACCATCAAGCAGGTATTTATACTTAGTGCTGTACCAGCCCAAAAATCTACCACAAGAACTATGGTGGTTGAAAAACGAAGTTATTTACTATAGCTGTACAATATAGTATCTCCTTAAAATATATATATATATGTTATACTAAGCATCACTTTTTCCCAGAGGTGCTATAAATTTTGCAGTGTAAAAATACATTGTATCTACTGTAGAGCTTACTGCCAAATTTTATATTGTTTTGGTCTCGCTGTAGCCTTCAAAACTTTCAATGTTTGCTTTATGTAAACCTGTGTTCATTATAAGTTTTGATATCAGGAGTTTTCTCACCTGAGACACCGACTATATTTACATATGCAACAAAGTATTTCTGTCCCAGATTGACCTGCCAGTATCCAGCTACTGGGTTACTGATGAAGCACCCTGAGCAGGTAAATAACTCATTGAAAGTTGCAGTTCTGTTTCCATCAACCAGGTTGTCCTTGTCTCCTACTTTTTCATATGATCCTTGACTTCCATCACTACGCATCGTTGTTGTTTCTTTGTTGATCGCAACATTGATTTGGGCTCCAACTAAAATAAGAATGAAAATATGTTTTAAAATATAACTATCAGTCTAGTAAGACTCATAGGTTACTTGACAAAGTGTTTCAACAAATTTGGATGGTTCTCCTGCTTATTTGTGTCAAGAGGTTACCTGGAAAGTTTACAGACAACAAAGTATTTAAAAGGTAACTTGTTTACCTGTAAATACAAAAAAGAGGTTATACATTAGTAATGATGAAGTTTTGAGGTTTGAAGTCTATGAGAAATTTGTATGTGATTCAAAACAGCTACAACTCATCATACATGCAAATGGCTTCTGGTGGAAGATGCTATGTAGAGAGATACTTCCAGTATTGTACCTTTTATAAAGCAACACATTACCTAAATACTACTTTATGTTCTTTACAGGTTTTTAACTTACACCTAAGCTTCTAATGTAGGTGTTCCCAAGAAGCAGATCATGAACACCAAATTGCTTGGAGTTGGGTTTCTGGGATGTATTAGGACCAGGGTGACATGACATTTTATATGTTTTTGAAAGCAATTTTAATAATCTATATTCAAAAAGCATTTTTTAAGGCATAAATTTAAGTTCTTCAAATAATGTGGAAACATGTTCCCCAGGTTTTATGCAAACAACGACTCTCAGAGCAGCTTTTTGTAAAATTTTACGGGTTTTAAATTTATTTCACACGCATCTCAGACAATATGAAGCTCAATAAGACCAGGATTTAATATGTCTTACTGAAGCATGGTTTACGAGAGAAAGAGAAGACAACTTTTTCTGTTCTAACCAAGTGAAATATGTTGGCAGCAGTGCTGCGTTCAATATACACTCAAGTATCAATTCTTTGTTGACATACAGGTTCAACAGCTCGACAGCATCTGCAGTCTGGTTGCTGGTGAGACATCCTGAGATGCCTAAGATGATTCTGAGCTGTATATATCACCCACCATCCTCTGAAAATAAGGCTACTCTAAATAACCTAGGAATTGTATTGAAATCATGATGATAGGAGATCTAATATGATGCCCCTGGAATTTTAATGCAATCAATCTATTATGTAATGTTGTATTAATTTTTGTACCCGTTGTGATGCTGTTTTTGATCAAATTGTTACAAACATAAATAGTAATGAGGACTACCAATGCGCACCGTATATGCAAGGTGAAGCTGTGAAGCGATGTCAGTAGAGAACAAGACTGGTCTTAGGTAACTAATGTCAATTATCTCAATGCAAAAGCAAATGTGTTCCATCAGTCCGTGAACAACATACTGAACAAACATTGTACATACTTCGCACTCAAAAAATGAGGAGACGAACCCAATTTTGTTGATCCTACATTAGATAGACTGATGAATATACATAATAGATACTTCAAGGCAAGAGTAAGGAGCAAATCATGGAAAATGTTCAACAAGCTCTACCAGAAGATGTTGCGTAGGAAAATCAGAGGTAACTTCCACCCGAAGCAGCAGAGTACAACATCTTCGAAAGCTTGGTGGAAAGCAATCCAATGGAGGGGAAATCTCAAGGGCGTCCTATGAAATTCCATCTAATAGATGACACGTGGGTTACCACAGATAAACTGGTAGACATCTTAAATGCGTATTTTGTGAACGCTGGAGGCATACTGACATAAAAATTGAACCCAAAACCAAACACAAGCCCCTCAGTGAAATATCGCGTAATTTAGACACAAGTAAATCTACCAACAGCAAGGATTTGAGGATATATGCATACCTGTGACTGATATCATTAACTGCATGCTAGTCTCAAAGAAATATCCTCAACTGAGGAAAAAGTCGGAATTGAGACCAATGATGAAAACCAAAAGCCTGTCAACAACCAATGAACAACCCAGCCAATCTCATTTCTTTTCCAGAAGAAGTCATCCTCTGAAAATTTAGAGCACAGATAAAAAAGAAAGTTAGGGCAAGTCAATATGCATACCTGCAGAGGAGAAGCACAAACAGATGCTTTACTCCATGTGATACACGAGCTTCGTCCAACCCACAAGCTCTCCAGACTGCCTTAAACCTATAACATAGAGGAATGGGCACACAAAAACAAAATGCTCTGAAATGCCATCAAAACTCAACTTATAAATCTATCACTATCAATAAGAAGCGCACAGCATGAGAACTGTGCCCCTAGTAGCGTGCGACAGCGCAAAGCTGCCGGGTGTCACCACAGATAAACGCCTCTCTTACAGTAAACATGTTAGCGATGATATTACTGAAAGTCTCGGTTTTTGATTGTATGCCATGCACCAGTTGGAGAGATTGGGTTTGAAATCAACTGGACTCAAACTGTTTTATCTCTAGCATATTCGATCAAGGCTAACATATGTGTGCAAAGAATTGTCAGGGCGGATAACTGAAAATAGCCTCGATCAAATTATCAGAGTAGAGAAGCCAGCCACGAGAGTAATGATACAAACAGACTGTAAAAGCTGCCTGAAAGCACATACCATTCAACCTATCTCATAATACATTGGGCAGCAATGCCAAAACGACTACCAGATCATACTTGTCAACGATGACCATCCTGCTCACAAAAACATTGCAAAGAGTACCAACCACCAAATTAAAGTGCAGTGTGCAGTGAGGATGCCTTGCTGTAGGACTAAGAAGTTGGGGAGAAGTTGCTAATTACTAGTGAATGAGGCTCCCTGCACACAACGCTATCTGCAATTTCTTCAAAGAACATAGACAAATCTTCAATTTTAAAACACTAATCTTCAGAATAAATTCTTCAAAACAACTGGACTCGACATGAAACTGCTGTACTAAAATGCCTGTGAAAACTGAGCCAGCAAGTATATTAGTTAATGAAGGTGATCATTTCTCTCTAGACAAACAATGCACCTGGTGGGGCTGGAACCCGGAATCCTGTGATTCAAAATCAGTAACACTGTTGCATATTCGACCCACTTGGGGCCCAATACCCGAGCAGAACAGACACTACTATTTCATTCATTTTGCTCATGTTTATTTTGTATGGAGTTAACTTCTTCCTTTTGAGGAAGAAGGCAACTCCATACAAAAAGTGTTTTGTTTACCTAATCAAATGTATCCACAACATTGCTCTTTAGAAGTTTGTTACACATAGGTATTAATTCAATTTACTAATGACTCATAGTTGAGATGGCTTTTCGACATTAAAACCAATTTTTATTCTTGAATAATGAACTAAGTTAGATACCAGAAAAGCAATCTATGCTATACCAGAAAACATGCTCCAAGGGCTCTCCAACCAGAACTGCCCTGCCTTGATGTTCCCCCGGTTTTTATATGCACCGGGGTTCATCACGGCGGGTGAGCATTGCCAAAAAACCGGAGGTAGCATTTGCCCATCCTCTTGAAAAAGCGGAGATTGGATTTAGGTTCCTTGTCTGATAAAAAGTTTTAATTATATACATTATTTAAATGCTTGCGTTTGAACCCTCCAAAAAGACAGAGATTGGATTTAGATTCTTTGTCTGATAAAAAGTTTTAATTATATACATTATTTAAATGCTTGCGATTGAACCCTCAAAGGAGACGGAGATTGGATTTAGATTCTTTGTCTGATAAAAAGGTTTAATTATATACATTATTTAAATGCCTGCGATACAACCCTCCAAAGAGACGGAGATTGGATTTAGATTCTTTGTCTGATAAAAAGGTTTAATTATATACATTATTTTGAAGTGGTTGACGCCGTCTGGTATCACCTGCTCCCATCCTCTTGGCTCCATTCTCTTTATCCAAAATCTCCTGAGCTGTGAGAACTTGAGATCTCACAGCTTCTGCCACTCCTTCTCCTGACCCTCCTGGGTCCTCCAAAGGAAGCTGTGAAGTTATCTCACAGCTTCTGCCGCTCCTCCTCCTGACCCTCCTGGGTCCTCCCAAGGAAGCTGTGAAGTTATCTCACAGCCTCTGCCGCTCCTTCTCCTGACCCTCCTGGGTCCTCCAAAGGAAGCTGTGAAGTTATCTCACAGCTTCTGCCGCTCCTCCTCCTGACCCTCCTGGGTCCTCCCAAGGAAGCTGTGAAGTTATCTCACAGCCTCTGCCGCTCCTTCTCCTGACCCTCCTGGGTCCTCCAAAGGAAGCTGTGAAGTTATCTCACAGCCTCTGCCACTCCTTCTCCTGACCCTCCTGGGTCCTCCAAAGGAAGCTGTGAAGTTATCTCACAGCTTCTGCCGCTCCTCCTCCTGACCCTCCTGGGTCCTCCCAAGGAAGCTGTGAAGTTATCTCACAGCCTCTGCCGCTCCTTCTCCTGACCCTCCTGGGTCCTCCAAAGGAAGCTGTGAAGTTATCTCACAGCCTCTGCCGCTCCTTCTCCTGACCCTCCTGGGTCCACCAAAGGAAGCTGTGAAGTTATCTCACAACACTGATGGGTTTTGGGTCGTTGATGTGTGGAGTTGTCTGTTCAAACCAACAAACCCAACCTCGCTAGATTTTTAAACTCAGATTAATGCCTACCTTTTGTTTAATGGTGACATGAAACCAATCGGAATAAGGCAGCTAAAAGTCAACATTTTCGCACCCTTTGTTGATTCAGTATGCATTGATGCTATAAGCGATTTTTTGCGATCATAAGCAAATCGGTTGTGACACTTTAGACAGATCACTGAGTTGTCTCCTTTTATTAGATGTGGGCATAACTTCATTTATGTGCATTTTTTCGCAACAACCTCAACTTCTGATGACTTACTTCAGGATGGTCGTGATAGATATACTCTGAATGCTATAGTATGGCACTTCATGAAAATGAAATAAAAGGAATTTCTTGTCTTGTAATCTTCATCCGCAGAGAGATCAGGCGTACAATAGAGGCGCTCAGAAGCAGTGTGGTAGCTCTTCACCCTGGACAAGTTACTTTTCACTTGTCTGTCCACAGTAGATTCTACTGTAACTTGGCTACTTCAATGAACACATTAGGTACAACTTGGATTAATTAATAAGTAACCTTTTCGATGCCTTCAATATAAGAGTCAAGAAATATCAGTAATTGCAAAGAAAATCTTTTTATGTTCAATACCGAAAGGTGAGCTAATCGACCTGTGGGATAATAAACGCACAGTTTTTATTTTGAAAAAAATCTGTCGATGTCGATTGAAAACAAATTATGGGCATCAGCTACAGTACACCATTATTGAATAGTGGCCATCCGATTGATTATCTAGCCTGCAGGTTAGCTCTGACTGCAGTATTGTGAATGGCTGGTCTGTTTCATTTATCTCTACTTTTAGGTTTGTTTGTATTTTGACAGATAGGCATTCAAACGCTCCATGGCTTTCAATTTTGCGGCAGTTACTCCTTGTTAGGAATACCAGGGCGCTCTGCCCCGGCAAAAGGAATGTAGAGTGGGTTTGGATTTCATTCAACAATGTGCTAGACAACGGTGTAACCACCTGTTAGTATCGCTAGTGGTCATTTAGATTTCACAAAGGTGATTTCTGCAAACATCCAAATAGAGAAAGCCACAGGCAGACACCGGAGTTTTTTAATTTTTACGGTATTTGTGTCAGTAGAATGTTTATAGGATAAAATATAATGATTGATAAATTTTTAACGATACTGGGATGCGTTTGAGCTGATGTTGAGGCGACCGCTAAAACGTTTCAACTCAACCCTACTGCCCATAATCAAATGACACTTAGGAAAGTATAGTTTGAGTGATGGTCTCAGGCCATTGAAAAGATACACTGTTGCAAAAAGTATCATTAAAATTCATAGTTCAGAGATCAGTCTTGGCGCAACAATCTAAAAAATTGTAACTCCCTATATCAACTTCAAGCTTTTTTACATTGAGGTTCATCCGATTCATCTGATGGTTTGATCGCCGTCTGAGCTTGCGATCGCTTGGATGATTGGCAATATGTAGTGTTGACTGGACAGTAATTTGTAAATGCATCAGTTATGATCAGAAATTTCATTATTTAGTTGTTATCATCATTGACGGGAGTTTCATGTTTTAACAGCATTGAATTGTTATCTCAAGTCCTCGTTACTCTTAATTACACACTACAGTGGCAATAATAGGTAAAAATATCAAATTGTTACTGTCATACCTGATACTAATAGAGAGAGCAGATAAACTCTGAGAATCCAGAATTTAGGATCAAACATAGTTAGTTCCTCAGTAGCTGATATCCTGAGAGTCCTGTTACTAGACGGAGATCTTGCTCTTCATCAGAATTAAAGCTTAACTGTGATTTTGTTATCAGCTACAAACAATGTTATCACCAAGAAATTACACAGCTTAATGCAGTCCTTTTCTAATAGCAGTGCGCAACATTTCTCAGCTAACTTCCTTGTTAATAGCAAGTAAGCCCATGAGGTGAGATTTAGGCGAACATTATATTCTATTGTTTGTTTTCTATATTATTCAATGTTAATTCTATTGAAATCTTATTGAACCTTCAAACCCAATGAATGGAGAGTCCATTATTTTCATGTTGATTAATGAGGATGTAATGTGCAGTCAATGCTGGACACTTTCCCTTTGTGGCTATAATTGAGACTATGATAATTTGATCACTCTGAGCGGAGAAGTGTGTTGAAGTGAACAAGGTAGTTCAGTGTAAATAATGAGTATTATGATGATGATGCAATGTTTGCAATTGGATAAGTTTACCACATACCTAAAAGGTGAATGTCACAGTCATAGGCTTGCATAGCGTTTTTAATAGTGTTCTAAAACAAATTTGCAGGCGTCAGCATTCAGGAGCGGTTTTAAGATAATTTTTCCGTTGGACTCGTAATTGTTCGAGTTTGACTTTAGGAGTCAGCAGTAATGCCTGATACTGATACTTGCACACCATTTCCCGGAGCCAGGTTCCTGCAGAACAGGACCTTAACTGCATGATGTCCACTAAATATTTGCAAACCCTATATGCGGTATAAAGAACATCTCTGGGTCTTATGATTAAATGAGAAGCTGGATTTCTGGTGGGCGAGGGTACAGGGCGTGGCTTGAGTACCATGGATCAAGCACTTCTACTCAAGAGAAGAATGCTCTCCCTGGTTCAAATTTGGCGAGGACTGCCTGACAAAAGGAGTTATATCCATATACAAAGAATAATAATATATCATAACACTTATGATATTTTCGTTATTTTCTGGCATATATAGATTACCAAATATGTAGACTACAGCAACCATAAGATAACCTTCCCTGCCATTTTGATGCTTTGATTGTTAGTTTTGTTTCACCTTTTACATTCACTTTTTGGTCTGGGATGAGATATCATCGATTGAATTTTTCTGCTAAAATCTTGGCCTTATATATTGACTTAGTCCATATATTGAAGTTGTGACAGGGGGATATAAATTAAATTTGTGCCTTAATTATTACAGAAAAGCCTTCTAATTTCCAATAGTTATTATGAGATACCACTAACAGACAACTCCCGAGTGCTTACTTCATTTATCCATCCATTTGGACATTCATGCTATAATTGTCTGCCATTTTGTCTCATCAGTTCAGGAGATATTGTTCAACACAACATTATACAGCTCTGCTAGTGAAGAGGAACAGGAGGATAGAGTACGGAAGGTGCTGATGCTAGAATGACTCCAAGCCCGAAGAAGTGTCTGTTCTGTAAGAGTTCAGTTGAATTCTTAGGTCATATCACCGGCGAGCAAGACAAACATCCTGACCCTAACCGTATACATGACATTTTGAAGCTACTTGCCCCTATTTGTATCAGAGAGCCACAGTCATTTTTTGGTTTTTCAAACCATCTAGGTAGACTCTCTCTTAGAATCACTGGTCTTACTCAGCCACAAAGAGTTTTGCTCAATCATGATTGCACATGGAACATTGGTATGACAAAAGCTATGAGGCATATAAAAGCAGAACTCTCAAAAGCACCCTATCTAGGAAAATATGAAGTAAAAAAAACTTGTTGTGATGATCGATGCGTCATACAAGACTAGAAGTCTAACAGATGCTGAATCAATATGATCAAGTATAGAGTTGGAAGTATTAGGAATAGCATAGGCGTACTCGGAGTTTGAAGTGTACGATGTACCAGTGTGACAATCCACAAACCCTTCTTACCGATCATTTAGTCAAAAGTTGTCAACGATCGCGCAACTAGAATCAAGAGACAACCATTACAAAATAAAGTACAGTTCTAAAAGACCCTGTTGGATATGCACTGGGGATCGATGTCTGGGAGACATGTCCCAAGACACCTATGAGAGTTGCATAACAAAAGGCCTTTTGTTTGGTAAACAAAGGAATACGATGGCAGGCAAAGTTTGCCTCTCTGAATGCATGCTGGGATGCTGTGATTGATGGCAGTGGAGCGTGTATGCTAGCCTCAGTTTTACACTTTGGCTACACTCATTTGTGGGTATACACAATCCACCCGCTGCTACAATATGTAGGAACGACTGGTAAATGGTATTTTACAACTGTACTTTTTTTTGTAATGAACGACTCCAAACACTGAACTACTCGTTCACATTAGAACATATTATATCCGGTTAGCACAACACCATAGCCCAACACAGGCTCTCAACACAGGCTCTCAACTCAGGATCTCAACTCAGGCTCTCAACTTAGACTCCAAACACGGGGTATCAACTCAGACTCTCAACTCAGGCTCTCAACTATGGAATCACTTACTACCAACTACAGAGACCATCAATCAGCTGGAAAAGGAGACAAATAACTTTTCTGAATACATACTGATCCATATCTTGAAGTGGCTTTCTTTCTCAAAGTTCACTCTACTTGAAGTTTGAAGCACTCTGCTGAAGCAGTACTCAGATTTTTGTAAGCTGGTTGTTAACTTTAATTAACTTGGGATGCAGGCTTGAGTTTAAGTTTGACAAACAGAGTGTGTTAATTTATGGATGTTGACAAGGTGCAATGGTTGTTTGCAACAAACAGTATACTTTAGGAGACAGCCACTCATAGAGCATACTATTAATTTTGTTAAATGATGACACATTGAAATATCAGCATCATTTATTATTAGAACAAAAATAGGGTTAGTATAGGTTGAAAAATATTTAGGGTCTAACATCGATAGGAAGGCTGCATAAAAATCAAAAGTGCTTTTAGTCCAAGTAAAGTACAAATATATAATATGAAAACAACAATTCCAGTCTACAATATTGATCATATTTTACAATCAAAATCTTTTTTGTGTGTGAATTTTTACAGCTATATATTGTCATACCATACCCATCTAGAATAATAAAGCTTTATTGATAAAAGAAAACCTTTACTGAAGATATTTATTAATAAATTTGTCAGTGCATCGGATATTGTGTATGAGTATGAGATGAACGGAATTAGGTGCAGATCCCACACATCAGTGTACCTGCTTTAAACAAAAATCAAGCAGATGAATCTAAATTTACGTGTCTTGATTAGTTTCGAGGTTGGGCCTCTGCATAAACATGGCCATCATCAGCTGAATCTGGACCAGCTGGGAGTTGGAGCGCTTCATACTGATTCTGTTTGTCTTGGCCGATCGGTTCAAAGTTTTCATACATATTTTCTTTCTTTTGTTCCCCTTTGATGTCCGCAACTTCAGCGTACTCTGTGTTTGAGACAGTGCTGAATCTTAGTTCAATATCCTCATAAGCTGGCGGGTAGGATCCATCATCCTGACCCCTCTCGGCTGTTACGTTGGACACGTTTTCATTGGTGGTCTCAGGGATAGACTGCGAAGGTATCAATCTTTTCCTCAGATATATCACGGTCGCTAGTATCCCAACAATCACCAATACTGGAACAAACACTCCAACTAGGATTGGAACTGTCAAATAAATCAACAACCAATCAAATGTACAAAAATTATAAAAAAGTTTCCCTGCAATACGAGTAATCATAGAGAAACTTAGAAACCTATTTCATAGTCTTTCATGAACTACTTTTAATAATGGCTCAATGTTTTTGATGCAGCACCTGAATTATTTCCACTTCATGTTAGGTAGGTGGGATATAACAAGGTTACCGTCATGATATACTGCTTTGTTAAGACTAACCTAGATTTCGCTCTTTGCAAACAAGAGTATTTTCCGACCAGTCCAGTCCTGAGGGTGTTTCACTACAGGTAGATACCCCATTTCCAGAGACAATATTATCAGTATCACATTGGTAGAATGCCTGAGCACCAAGTTTAAAGTCCTATGATGAGCCAAGAAGGTGAGCACTTTTAATTTCTGGTGGCGGTTTACACACGGCAAAAAAGAGGAAGTTTCCCACAGTAAATGGTAAAGTATTTATAACGATGAATATAATGATAAATCGATATATTGAATGATACAATATAATTTTATGAGATAAGACACAACATGACATAAAAATATAATTAGTGAACTTCAATATAATAATTATTATGTCAAGAAAAAAAATACAATACATCTTTTATCAGAATTGCGAATAGTATATGTGGGTTAAAATGTGGGTTAAAATCGCAAGTGTTGTCTCTGTCCGAGAACTAAGAGATATCAGTGCCTTAAGGGTGTGGCCGCCGTATTCGGCGCCAAGTTGCTCTCAGTTTGCAGGTCACAGTACACCTGGGGCGTCATGAGTCCAATAGTCAGTAGACCGCAGCGGGATTCGAACGCAGGAAATCCAAAGATTGCGCATTAGTGGGTAGGCGCTCTAACCAACTGAGCTACCTCCTATTAAATAGTATATAATATTGTTTGAATCAGTACACTGTACATGAGGCTGCATTCAATGAAAATAAGATCAATATTATTTTACAAGTTAGCACACATTGCGAATTTTCCTTATCACAACCAGCAACCAATTATTGCAAAGCGCTCTCTTGTCATTTATTTTCCTAAATTTAATAAGCCTGTGTTTACTGTCGACTCGTTATCATTCCAAACTCTCTGTCAGTTTAAATTAATTGAATTTGGAAATTTTACTGCCCGAAAGTAAATCGAACACATATGATGATGACAGGTTCGTCCTGGTCCTGGTATGCCTGATCACAACAGAATATGCAAATATTGCAGCAGAAGAGCATGACGCTGGTGATCTGCAAGGGTGCTTTGCCCATACCAAGACAGATTAAAATAGTTTATGCTGCCTTATGATTGATCAGATTAGTATTAGGAACCAGGTTTTATGTGGCAAACGCTATTTTTAATTCCTTGTTCATTATGTTCTCATTCTCTGTCGGCGTCTGTCTGCCTCTAATAACCAGACGATCAATGAAATTCAATAATGCTGACCTGTGTTCCAAGGTGCAAAATATAAATTGGGACTTTTCGTGCTGAAAATTCGACTGATTCCATTCAACATTACCTTCAACAACTGTATATCCTTCTCCTGTAGCCGATCGGCTTGATCCTATGCTATTGATGGCTTCCGCCATACATTTAATGTGGGACTCTGAATGAAAACCACAGACTTCTATCTTGTTGCTGAGTTCATGGAGAACTGAAGCATTCACAGTACAAATCAAGTTCAACTCTTCATCAAAGGATCTGCAGGCATACTGAAAAAAAAACAATTTTATTGCATTGATTTTTTGAGCCTGAATTGATGATCGTTTTGTTGTTCCATTTGGTTGGATATTCATTGAAAGAATTATCTCTCAAAAATTTCAATGGCTCATTTTTATATGATCTTCTATTCACTGAAATGAGTACAAACCAAAAGGGTATCATTAAGCTAATATTATCCATTGCTAGTATTTCACCTTGCTTTACAAACGATATTTACTTCATAGTGGGTGATGTAGCCGTTCCGATCAATTGGTGGCCCCAAATTCAAAATAACACAGGAGCTTTTAAACTCAAGCAACATTTGGGGCACTGAGTAAGGTGCTATTTAGAAGATAAGTGAAACTGAAATTTTATGGTTGAAGATAAAAGATGCAAATCAAGTTATTCATTCTTGTGGGCAAGTGACAATTGGCTCACAACCATCAGACGAGCAAACACTTACTGAAATTTGCACAATTTCTTAAGCTCATCGTAATTTTAAAAAATGGAATCATTTTACTAAGATTTCGATCATAATGCAAAAAGCTTAATAAAATTGATGAGTTTTCACAAAATCGTTTAATCATAGCTGCAATTTAATGCTTTGAAGATTTCCGCTTACCTAACTATCCGGTCTCATATTCAACAGTAGTATTTGTCTGCCAACATTGGTCATTCCTCACCATGATACGCACTGAATACTTTGTCACAGCATCCAGATCAGTAATTGGGAATGTATTTGGTGCCTCCTTCCCTGTTTCCACGACCAGAAATGATATAGACAGTTTTCTGAGCTCTTATTTATGCCTCAATTCTGAGTTGTCCTCTCTCCAGTTTGGTACTTTTAACCCATGCCACATAGGAAAAACCTGCTGAAAGAGGGTTATCTTGAAAACTGCTTATGTTAGGACAAAAATGAGTTTTGATTTAGAGTCTCCACCATTGAAGACCCTGTGAGACAGAGTCTCCAAATCATTGGAGGCTTGAATGTTGATAAATCTTAATTTTAGTGACGAAACTCATGAAAATTCTGCCAAATGGTCCGTAAAACAGGCAGAAAATACTATAAATGACTATCCAGATACTAAAATTATTTCTCAAAATATGTCCATATTAGTTTTCAATGCCGCAGATTCTGAATAAAAAATCATTGTTATCATATTATAAGCGGTTATCAAGATAACCCTCTTTTCAGCACGATTTTCCTATGCAGCGTGGGTTAAAAGTACCAAACTGGAGAGAGGACAACTCCGAATTGAGGCCTAAATCAGAGCTCAGAAGACTGTCTATTCCATCAATTTTTACCTCCTCACATTTCGAGTTTATATCCTGATAGTTGAGGAATACAAAGCACACATATTAAGTTGAAACGTGTAAAGTCCTGCTCATTCAATTGAACGCTATTAAATTTTAAAGTTTTGAGTCATGAAATTTAAGTCATGTTAAAGTTTTAAGTCACGGATCAATGGAGGCGACAATGCGATTGTGGCTCCAATGGCAGCCATGACAAAAAGTTAAAACTGAGCCTGATATCAAACTTATATGTGTTTTATTCACTCGAATTGGCAGGTCCAACTTAACCCTTCGCCTTTGTGTACCTGATGAGTTATCAATGTCCTGGCTAATATAGCCTACAAGATCTTCAGGCAAAGCCGGGTCTGGAACAATGATAATAATATCATATCCTCATGGAGCCAAATTCAATAAGTAATAATCAGATCTTTGGTGGCCTCTTTCAACTCTCTCACAGTGTATGGTTAAATTCTTGACGATAAAGAAGATGCACCTGACATCTGCAGATCAATTACCCGGCAGTGAATAGCAAATGAGTAACCGACGACAAATTCCACTATTCTCAAAAAGCGATGACTTGATGGCGCTAATTAGCAAACACATTGACAACTACTAACTCAAGCATTGGAGCAGGCAGCTTGGAACAGGTGTAGAAAATTTCTGCTTGGGCTGATTTGTGAGAGGGATATTTGTGATATGTTAGTTTGAGAACAGCTTTTTCCAATAATATTTCAAGTGTGGTTATGCAATACATTGGAATGATAACCAAATGTGACACAGAAATCTGACCACTCAGACCACTTGACATGAAGCAACAGACAGTGTTTGATTTACTTCTCGATTGCAGTATCTGCACTCAAGGTTCATATTATTTTCTCACCACCTACTTTTAAGTTTAATCTTGAAAATAACTACACAAACAATCAGCTGATATATACCTATAATATAACTCACATGTGCAGAGGGTTTTAGTGCTCTGGCTAGCAACATCGATGTTTCTAACTTGGTTTGTGGCCTTGATGTGTCATTCTACTTCTGTGTATGCATCATAAACACAGTGATCTACAGAGAAGCCTGATTTGATTGCGGTAGTCGCAGTCTCATTCCCTGTACACTTGAACTTTATGAAAATTAAAGGTTAGAGAATGGAAAACAACGAGGGAAAAAACCCTTCAGAGACCCAGCCTTAAAACGATTATATCAACCTTGCGATTCTCTACAAAACACGCAGAAGTCAGTTTTCGCACATGTGAATTCAACTTGCGTGCTCACCAGACAAATACCAGCCCTAATGTGTCGGCGTTGCACATAATTCCATTGTCATGGTAAAGCAAGAACTGATGACATGTAACGCACATCCTTGGATTCAAAGAACTTACACTGGTATTCGCAAAAGTACTTGAGTGGGTTATAGCAATGTAGGGCATTAATATATAAGATTATGGTTATAATTACAAATTAGTGTTGTATTTCAATCATTGGAGAAAATACAATCGGCCAGTATAGCATAATTGTGAGGAAAATTACCACAGTACAAGGGAATCATATGCAAGTCTTTATCAACAGATCACAAACCTGGTAATGAGATATCTATCCATTCGGGTATTGTGGTTCTCCACATGCCAATGTTACACATTCATACGTTTGTGAGATAACACTGAAAGCTGTAGGAATAGTCTGAGGCCCTGTAAAACAAGTATTTTGGACAGGAATAGTATGATATCATGAGCTTTGCATTTTAACAGTATGGGGTAAGGTGATAGCAAGTTCAATCATATTTACTGTTATCATCGAATGGGAGCAAACATGGACAGAACATAGGGAGTTTACTCTTTCATTTATAGTGGAAGACTCTTGAGAATAACATCAATTCTGACCAACTATATAGGTGAATGATAATAGCTTGTTTCAAAATTATCCATTCGCCTAAAAATCTATCTATCCATCCATATTTACTTCCAAAATTGTTTCACATTATTTAGGCCTCTGGCCACTGACGCATAGGCTGAGTTGTGATCATTTTTGTTTCCGCCATTGATTCGTTATCATGATTATTGAATGCCTCGACAGCTGCAATGACATCTGCCACACCGTCAGCAGATATATAATAAGTCCTCCCTGTTGTGTATTTTCGACCATTTAAATTTGAAGAAGACACCTGAAATGTGTTTATGGTTCTCAGTCTGTCGCAGTTGTGAGCAGTTGGATCCTGGTAAATTGCAACAATGATGAAACATATTTATTTGTTGTTGACTGAGTTACCCATGAAATATAATGAACTCACTCATTACAGCAGGTTTCAGGTAGGTGAATCAATGAGGTTTTGTTTAGAGCATCAGTAACAACGCTTTCAACCTATATCACTGTTGCAGTAAGAAGGATAAACGAACATGACGCATCTGAAACTGCAATGACCGTAGTAATAGTATACTAGTCATAATCTCCTAGTTTTTTGCTGCCTCATAAAACATGAAACTAATCACAAGTCATTAGCAAATCTTGATAACATTTGGATACATTGATGGTTAATCAAGGCATATATGGCAAGAAAATGAGTGCTGAAACTTTTTTTACCCGCAAACTAATTCTGTATCTTAATCTTGTTCTGTTTACATTAATCCTTCCATCCATATATGTGGTTTGAAGATCTTGCGGTTTTGTCAGAGCTCAAAATGTATTAAGTACATTGACATTTTGATGTACAACTTTCACTTTCATTACATTATTTTGATATAATTGCTGCTTTTGCTGCCACATCAAAGCCCTCTCAGCGCTGTCTGTTCTTAAGAAGCTGGATGCATTACTTCATATTAAACTTATCGTTTAAACAAGCAATGTATGGATTGACAAAGCTTCTCATACTGTCTAATTTCAGAATACTCACTGTCACACAAAGTCCTTATTGACCCAACAGAGGCCTCATCACTCCACCCTTTACTGTTTCGTGCTCTGACTCTACAGGAAATCTGACTGTAGGGGATGTAATCACATCTGTTTCCGCTTCGAGCAGCAGCATTACCACTGAATGTTACCCAGTCATTGTCGTCTGTAAACTTGAACTAGAATACACTAGAAAACACTAGAATACACTAGAATACAGAGTAAATATCATTATCAAAATTTTCATAAACTGCCGGTCATTAAACAAAGTAAGATAAAAACAATCCGCTGGATTGATTGACAAATGTGCAAACATTTTTTAATTTAGACTAAGTATAAGAATCAAAGGAGAGCCGAATTTGCTCAAAACTGAGTCAAATTCAAGTGGAACAACTATGATTTGCAAAATTAGAAATAGGATTATAAACTATTCAATTGTACCTGATAATATTGTAGCAGTCCATATTATAAGGGAAACCTGCATGCAGTGCCAAATGCCATTTGAAATAATCTAACACATTGATAATATTTTTTGGGGTTGTTGTCGTTCATTGTTTTGATGTCAATATAACCTTGATAAAATAGCTGAGCAAGGGAATCAAATAGTGCTGTGAATTATTTGGCCATTTAAAAGTTTAATGCGATTATGGCAATATAAATTCTAATTCAATCCTATTCTCTTCAATTTCATAACAAAGAAGATTGAAAAGACCGAGATTAGTCAAAGCATTCTGAATTGCCATCAGTCATCCAACTTAGGCAGAAAATGGAAGGGTAGTTGGGCTGGTCCTGCAAACCAGTCATCAAAGTGGTTCGGTTCCTCAGCTTAATTTTGTTTACTATTGGAGTTGCAATTGATATTTGAATTCTTATTTTGATAATGGACATAAAGATAGGCAAAATACACTATTATTTTTTTACTCTATCTCCGTCTAACATCAACCAAGGAGTGTTCACTTTATGGTAAGACAATACTGCATATATAAACTAACTAGGTGGTAGGTGCGAAGATTAAAAGTAAGATTAATCGCAGATCAACTGGACAAGCGAAGATTAGGATTAACATCAATTTCTTTAATCTTGCACCGCCCTAGAATGAAATAGTTTAATATAATCAGACATTGATTTTGAAGAAGGTGTTTCCTTGATCAATTCTACCATGCACTACCATGCATAATGTTATTGGCCAGATAGCTTTGTGGCTAAATCTCCAAAACACAGCGTTTGATTCCAAGCAATTCTAAAGCAAATCGAAGCTAAATATCATGACAAAATAGTCTAGAAAGGAAAACAATGATGTTGATTGATTGATTGATTAATTACTATCACAAACATTGAATGTTGCGAAAAAAGGATGCATATTAATAATAAATCAATATAAATAAACCAGCTTACATTGTATGTTTCACCAGTAACATCTATATATTTTAAAATATCTGATAGCTGGAGCCAGCTCCCTCCTTTAGGTGTGTATCAGTGGCAGAGGCTGGTGAGATCGCGGACAGACTCTACGCAGGCCATCGAAAGAAAGCCGACAGCACACAGGATCAGGGTAGGACAACTACTAACAACAGACAAAACACAGTCACTGCATATGAAGGCACTACTTCTAACCACACATCTGTAGTGAGTGATACCCCGGCTCTCTCTACTTACTTACTGATATTTTTTGCTTCCATAGCACAGCAAACAACCAAAGTTCCATTTACTACTCATTGGACGTTGGTGTCCCTTGTTGAATTAAAGTAATGGGCTACCAAGCTCAGCCGCCACCCTTGTGTTGTATTCCTGGAGAAAGTGATCCACATTTCACTGAAAGTGTGAAGTGAAAAACTATTTTCCTGTGTTATTTCACTGTATTATTGTATTACTGACAAGTTGCCCATTGTTCCCTTTTTCCCCTTTCCGGGAGCTACAAAAATGACCTTCCGGGTACCCTTGCGAGTGTTGTAAAACTTATCAAGCAAGTTTCTGCCCAGTTGAGGGGCAGTAAACTCCATACCTTGTCATTCCCTTGAAATCTGAATATTGGTCTTATCTGTCAGATGTTGCTTGCATGTAAGTTTTTCTTTGTGGTTTTTATCCACCCACTCTTTGTTTTTATGTTTATACCACTCTTCTTTTCCCTGCTAGTCCCCTTGCACTTTTTCCCTGCGATACTATTCCACGTATCCCGCTGCTTGTTTTCCTGTTTTCGACCAATTGCTTCCCTTATAACCCTAGAACTTTGCCTGCTGTACTATAGCTGTACGGTGACACGGTCTATGAATATGTCCATTTAAAACAAACAACGTTTTAAAGGTTGTTGAGCTGTCTGGTCTTCCCCTTGTATATGTGTTACCCTCCGCGGCTTTGATCCCCAAAGAGGCTGATTGCCCACTTCTCCCACAGCACCTGGAACAGTCTGTCGACAATGTGAACCAATGAAAGAAAACCCTTTGAATATCCTTAGTGCTCGAGGTCACATAAAAGGAAAAATCCATTGCCATAATATTGCTTCTCGGCCTATTGACTAAGATCACAGTGTCTCCGCCAATGGCTGATTACTACCTGTATCAGTTTTGGCAGCCTGCTTCACACCCAGTTCAGGAAGTCTCCCATGGCCTCACCTCTAGGATGCATTCTAGTTTTCTAGGATGTGTTATTGTATCTTTGGTTAGCAGCTTTCGAGATTTTAAGCAATATGGATGTATATATTGTCTGGTCATGAAAGTGATCTCATGTAAAAAATGTGAAAGATGAAACAATAGTATTTTTTATGTGTTTGAAGATGGACAGGACAAGCCGAATGGAAAAGGAAAGCAGCGTCCATTAACATCGCCCATAAAAGAGAACACACCATCCACGCCCAGAGAACCACTCCATGAACGTCTACCATACTCAGCTAAGGTTAGGAGTAGCAGGGATCCAGTCGGCTTCATCGGCAAGCATAAACATGTCAACGAAGTAGCTCAAAAACAAATTCAACAAACTCCTTATAAATAAAATAGAACATTGTATTCCATTAGATTCTTTGTCCATCAATTAGTTGATTTTTTCAAGCCGAGAGGTTACAATGGTTTTTACTGCAATCAAAACGCATTAACATGGCCTGAGTTGGAATATCAGTCACAAAATACCAACTGTAGAGCACTCTCCGTTAGAAAAAGACAAACCTTAGGACAAAAACATTAGTTTTCAGTACCATAACATTCTCATTAAAGGGGGTTGTGTGATGTAATTAGTCTGACTGGAGCGACATTATCTAAGATGACGTTTGAAACTTTATCATTCTATGAATTTTTAAATGCTCAATATTTTTGCTCAATGAATATTTTTTACAACTGATTATTGAATTAGTTGTTGGGGTTATATTTCATAATAAATATGCGGTGTAAAGTTTTTACACAAAACATCGGCCTTCTTTGTAATTGAGTAAATGGAAAGTGTTACTGTGTTCTTTGCCACATTTCTAAACAGTAGTAAAAAAACATAGGTCAAATATCACAAGAAGGCGAAAGTAAGCGGTGTGCTTTGATCCTATAGCAAGCAGTTTTTCAGACAAAAGAATTGTGTTGAATATTATGTAATTGTTTTGTTAATTGCCAAAGAGTGTCCAATTACAAAGTAATTAGAGACAGTATTTTTATAGCAATTCCACAAAGTCATGCACTCAAAGAATGGATCGAATTTATAGTAATATCATTGACCTGATTTATTTGGCAATCCAATTGCTGTAGGTACCCATGATCCTAGCCTGTCTTGCCAAGCTTTGCTCCCCACCCCCCCCCCCGTCAAAAAAAAACCTGTCAAGACAGGCTTCCATAATCCATAATCCAAATACTTTTTAGTAAGTGTGTACAAGCTTGTTAGCCTTAAACTCAGCATAGGTTGGTGATTACAGATTAGAAAAGGAGGTCGAGTCAAGATTTGTGAGCCAACTAGTAAAAGCCGTCGTTTTTGTTGTGGAAAGACTTTGTATTCTTGATGACATAACGTTCTTTATAATGACTCTGTTGCTAAAGAATATAGTATGGTGTGCTATGCTATAGAACTGTACTAAAAAATTGCCATTTTACCTGACTTTACATTCGAATGCCATGGTCTGTCCGCATGGCAACCAGTTTAGCAGAATAAACTTGATCGACGCTTGTCACACCTCCATTACATGTTTTCGGATGGTTACATCTACCATACAAATTGGAAATTTAATATCAAGATTTTAATGTCACTAACCTAGTCTGAGCCCCCAAGACTCTTGCTCCCCCCCTGAACGACCTCCCTGCCGGATGACCACTACCCACATGATTCAATGGCTCTTCTATAGAATTTTTTTCGGGTGATAAAGGACTCTCCCAAAGCCATTGCTTTGTCACACTGGAGGTCCAATCAATCATTCAAATCTGGAATGATCAGCCGAGTAAATGAGATAATAAGCTATAGATCGAGACTAACCACCTTTGAGGAGTAAATTATTCACAGGAGGAAAAATTTGGCCATTTTGCCCGGGCTTTAAACATTACAAATTATTGCCTGCTTTTATTTACTCAATCTCATATTAACTTCATATAACCATTTATTGAGTGAAAAGTGCTAACTCAGATTGAGTTACACCTAGACTAGCTCAAATAAGTCCTAGTTAATGTTTCTTTATCACAGCTCAGGGCACTTATTCTTACTTGTTTGCCATTGATAAGCCATAAATGGGAGTTATGTAATCCTGAAATGTAATCCAACTCCCAAATAAATCACTTGTTTTAGCAGGTATAAAATTTGCTGCAAAAAGTGAACAAAACCCACAGCCAAGGGGGACAAACCCTAATTGCCTGGATCATCCTAGGCCGAGTTCTCGTAGTGGGCACGATCCCTAACGGTCAGATCTGGTGAGCTGTCTGAACACAGTCCACAGCATATATGTCTCTTCGATATATGACAGATTAGGCTAGTTGTGAGACGATTGTGTTGGAGGAAACTCCAAATACACAATGCATGATTTTTAGAATGAAATTAAAAAAAAAGGAAAGCAATTCTGTTCTTCAAATGTAATTTTGAACAATGATGCTTAGTTTTGCAATGAAGGTTTGAATTTAAAATTGCGCCTAGGTGCCCCTCAATTATGTAGTAGTTAGCAACCCTAGCATGACAAGAATTGACATGCTGATTGGATTGAACAACACACATTTGGAGTTGACGGTGCAACGTACAATTTTATTATTTTGAAAAGCAATATTATTAAAGTAAAAAAGGGTACAAAGCGGGGCAGTTACAAAACTGGATATAAAATACTAGGGTAAAAAAACTTTAGATTTAAGAAAAAGCAAACAGATAATATCAAAACAAAAATAAAAAGGGAAGGGTTATAGGATTGATTCAATGGTAGTCGCAACACCAAAACATGTTTCTCAAATTAAGATGCTGCTGCAATCAAGTTGATATAGTTTTATGCAATATCAGACTTATTCATAGTTTGGAGTGTTAGTATCATAATATCAGTAGGTGAGAAAAACAAAAGGTTATTTATTACTAAAATAAAAGTTGCAAATAGTTTTGTGATATAAACTCAATTTCTCTTAAAACAAAAACATCTAAAGCAGTAGATAAAGTATATTATGATGATATGATAACAAATATATCGTTTATATTTGTTATGCTTAGTTTTGTCAGTTACAAATAACAAAAAAGGTGTGCATAAACATCTAAAAATATATCAGCATTATGGCACAGAAATCTTTGCAAAAGGCACAATCATTTTTTTAGGCTAACAAACTTTTACCTCCATTGCATTGTGGTAATAACTACGATGAAACAGACAAAGCTGAGAAGTAATTACCATGGTAACAAATTAAAGTTGATTGAATCGGAAGATTGAGATTTCAAAACTAGAAGATTAAACTTAGACACTCAGGGAATACATAATAGTAACAAATGTCCTCCTGTTTACCAGGATGCTGTGGTGTGGAGCTATCAAGATCCTCACACTCCAAAATTAGCATAGTCTGAGAATTGATCTGCGTAGCTCTTGAGTACATCATACAGGAATGCATACTCCTCCTACAACAACAGGATAAGATTTCCTTATACATAAGTAAAAACAGTGCTGCTACAGCGCCAATGTCTGTAATGGCAGAATTGATGTTAGCGACTTTCACTCTAGCCGCACCATGCAGATATGAAAAACAGCTGAAATTTAAATTTGATGGTTATAATTTACTAATACATTAATCAGGCAAGTGCCCACATAGTATCAACGTTATGTAGGAGCTGCCTGAATATCAGAGATTTCTATGTGAAGATCATCCTTTGGATCCGACGCACAAGTAAAATTCAAATTTGATCTTAACGGTTTCTTAATGTGAATTTATGTGTTTGGCTTGAAAAGTATTTTTGCTCTTACCATGGAATTAATGAATTGTGGCCGTCTGTATTTTGCCATGAGGGCAGAGTTATAGACATCAACCTCCTGCTCTGCTTTCATCTTCTCCACAGCGTTGTAAGCACAAATCATCAGTCCACATTTCATTCCACCATCGCTACAAAAATAACACAGAGGGTATAAAGCCAAGTGAGTTAAAATTTATCAGTGTCAAGAAATACACAATTAAAAGCGTATAAATAAATAAATAACTCAATAATCTAATAAATAAATAAATAAATGAACATATAAATAAGTAAACAAATAAAAAAAAACTAACTAACTAACTACTAAATAAATTAATAAGGAAATAAATAAATAAATAAATAAATAAGGAAATAAAGAAATAAATTTATCACTATCAAGAATTACACAAATTAAAGAGTATAAATAAATACATAACTCAATAATCAAATAAATAAATAAATGAATAAATAAGAAAAATAAAAAATAAATAAATAAGTAAATGAACATATAAATAAGTTAATAAATAAATAAATGAATAAATAAATAACTATATAACTACTCACTAAATAAATAAATAAAAAAGGAAATAAAGAAATAAATAAATAAGGAAATAAATAAATAAATAAATTAATAAATTAATTTAAGGCATAAGCAGCCAATGTGCTGGGTCTGATTGGCTGTTGGGTCTCTCTCCCTAACCAGCTGCCCAATCAGAGCCTCCGCGTCCAACTGAGGCAATAAAAAATTAGAAAGTAAAATAATTGACCGTTTTTTTGTTTCCTGTCTTACCCGCTAACTATGCAAATTCTATTATCCCCGGTCTGCTGTTGACATTTCTCCAAACTCTCCAGATAGTGTAACATGTCTGTTACTGTGGGGATACTGACAGTATGCCAGCTATCTGCGCTCATAACCATCACTTCACAATCCTAAAGATACAGTCAGTTGATAAATATAACTATCATTAATATAATACTAGCTGGAGGAGCGGTACATATTTGATCATGAGCAAGCGTATGGCTATTCATGTATGATTGCTGGACCGCATTTCTCATCTTCGATTGGTCCACAAGTTCCGAATAAAAATTAGCTGAACCTTGTTAAATTTTGTCAATCAGCTTGCCTGAGTTATTGAAGGTTGTTACTGGGACGTCAATCAATGCATAAACGTAAATCCTGCCAGATGTTAAACTTTAACCAGTTTGAGACATACAGTTTATACTCATGGCATATCTTCACAGCTAGCCATGCTATGTAATTTACCACCGATTCATCAATTCATATCGATGCTATTATTGTGGCAATCAATTTTTTGTATATGCTGATGACGTTCTTTGTAAATAAAAAGCTTTCAAGGAAAAGTATTTTGAGCGGAATTCTTTTTAAAGTCTAGACTTTCAATGTTTCAATGTTTCAATGTTTGAGGGAAATTATGTTCAAAAAAATAAAAATTGACCCCCCCCCCCCGGCTATTTTAAAACCTAAGCTCACAAAGGCAAAATGTTACTAGGTCATTCAACCTTTATTGTTGTACTATAACCATATTTCAGAGAGACGCATATGTCACAAACAGTAGGTTGGGCGCTCATAGCATTTTCTTTATAGTTTTGAAATAATTTGGAATCTTGTAATTAACTGAGTACACCGAAAGCACAGGTAGTTAACTCTGGTTGTATAACTGGCAATTGAAATTAAATGATTTAAAAATTTTGTAAAATCTATTTTAATCTGAGGTTATTGGTTGGTGAATACTGTGTCATTAAATATCCTGTACATTTGAACTTCTCAACATTTGCTAAACATTTTGAAGTTGTCTTCATTGGAACGTGAAAATTTGTTTGTGACAAAAATGTTGGTTAATGGTTCTCACCTCATAAAAAGTGCTGAACTGAAGTTTGATGAATGATATACCATTGTCCTGTGTAGTTTGCACTCTCCTGACAACCTTATTCTGATCATCAATGGCAGTTTCACCACCATCAAATGCAGGATAGAATTCCTCTCCTTTCTATAAATAGAGTGGGTAGGGAAAAATAACTTGCTGCATATTCGTGGATTTCTTAATGGCTTCCAACTTTTAGGATGTATTCTAGTAGGAAGACTTAGTGCGCCTTGCTACCTTATTTTGTGCTAATGGTACAAAAGGAAAAGCCATTGACTGCCAGGTGATTTGTATCTTATATTCGCAGGTGGTTTAGTCCACCCCTTACCAACTTTATATAAATATACAGAGTTTTTTACACCTAAAGAACTCATTTTTTCTTGAGCAATGTGACAAGGCTCAGTTATTTAATAACACGGTAGTGTTACAACTTGTAAATTTTACTAACTCTAACCTGGCCTTTGAGCCTCATATTTTGTAGTTATTGTACCTTACCTCTAGCATTATCTAGTACCACGACGTGTCTTATAGCGAGTTATGCTAATTTACTTATCTCGTCAGTTCGCAGGTTTTTCTCGTTCCTATTATTCTAAATAACTGAAGAGACAAGGCGTCTTTTCTCAATTCCCACCCTCCCGCCCTCCCGCCCTAAAGAACTACCTTATGTTACTATATTTCTCAGTGCCTGAAAGGTGACTTGGATGCATGTGTGGTTGGCGCTCAATTTTCCACCTTTTCTAAAGTTTCGAGGCCGAGTTTCCTCCTATAAAGTTCTTGCCCTGCTCAAGCTGCTCTCCAGCATCTTCCTGTACTTACTTAAATGTTTTATTTCTAACTTGTTGGGGGTTAACCGGGAAATGGCGTATTAATCGCCTCCCCCCTCCAATAGGGGAACCCCCAGCTATCTTGCTAATCATTGAGGTAAGAAGAAATTATAGTCTTGCTATCATTTCTTTTTTTGCTCTGCTGTTATGTAAGATCTTTTGAATGTGTGTCCTTTTGGATCGGGTCGGGCAGCAGCAGCCTAAGTGCCAACGGATGTACCTATAATCAATTTGGTGCAGATCCTGTTGCAAGATACTGCAAGAAGATGAACTGAATAAACTTACCAACAATGAATCCAGATGAACAATCACTTTGATCTTCTGATCACAAATTACATTCCAGAAATCTGCAACAGTGGACGGAAGCGGAGCCTGAGTAGCAATCAAATGCGTCTGCTTCCTATATGCCTGTGAATGAGCAATCAAATAGCTTGTTGTACACCATAAGGATGCAAGCGATAACTTCTGGAATCTGGATCATAAGTTTCACTACTACGCTTTATGTGACAGTAGGTTAGGGATGTATCTTAAACCAAATGTCCAAGACATTGCTAGGGTGAAAACATCCAACCTATATTTGGAGTTAAAAGCTTTATAGAATTCGGTATCCATTTTTACCAAAAAGCCTTCTTTAATCATAATATTTCATCAGAGTAGGTATAAAGCTGGACACCCTGTACTGGTCTGGTCTGGCACTGTTGCATGTCAAGAAATGGCATGTAGCCGTAACATAACCAAGTAAAATAAAAAAAATCACGGTCCCCCAGTAGAGCAATTGAGTTCAATAACTTGCGAGATGATGCATAGATATTTTGGTCTGTTGGTTTTGTGGAATGCCATGAATCATGCTGGTTAAATGACCCAAGGACTTAGGGAAACGGAGCAACCCCTGGGAATGGAACACAAGGCCTCTCCCATCAAATAGATGTGTCTTACCCATTGAACTACCGCTGCCCCCTTATAATCAAGTTGCAGCTAAAAAAAAAAATTATTTGAATCTACTTACATCAATGAGAACAGCATTGATATAGTCTTCTTCTGAAGAGTTCATGACCTTCGGCCTCAGAAGTCTTCCCTTATCAGCTATTTGATAAAAGAAAAATACACAATGTTAAAATAGTGAGGTCACTGCTTAAAACTCCTGCTAAGTTTTCTAGTTTGCTAACTAAGAGGGAGTTATCTCATTTTAGCACTTTTCAGCTATGGGCTATTTAGTTTTATTAGGTGTCCAATCTGTATAATATTATATATATTATATATATCAGTCGTGTATATATAAGGATTGGATAGTGGTTTGACTTCCATAAACAAGCATAAAAAATATTTACTCGAGGCTGCACCTTCCAATTCTGTGGCTTATCTATTAAATAAGCAGTGAATAAAAGCAGCTGTTGTAATTTTTTCAATTTGAAAGTCCTTGACTTACTTTTTGGCTTGCTTGGAGGCAGAATATCTTGGTTTCTGTTCTTTGGCTGATTTTCCGGACTCATCCCTTCAGAGACATCAAGATCATGCAGTCCAATCATCATCTGTAAATGCTGAATGTAAAAAAATGTAACATTATGATCACAACATTCACACTGTTCTAATGGAGTCAAAGCTTCCCTGCTCCGGCAAAAATGGAAACATAGGTGATACAAGGTGTTGACATAATAGTCAAAATGAGTTATAAAAAAATAAGAGAACTAGTTTTAAGATCAAGCTAAACAAAGTCACATATCTCCCAACCGCTGATAAAGTTATATACGTAGGCTCGGATACATAACTGTTTTTTTTGCGGTTCAAAACTCTTCAACCTTTGTTCCTATATACCAGTTTACATTGTACTCTATGATTAAAAAGTTCTTAATCTCTAATTGAAGACAAATCTTTAGCAAGGGGGCAATAGGATAGCCCACAACCCATTGCCCACTACAATAATGATATACACAAATTGACTTACTTCAAACTCGTCAGCAAGCGGACTCTCAGTGTTGGAGTATATCTGGCCAGAAGATAATCGGCTTTCAATCTCGTTTGATGGCACCACATAGCTCGATGTGGTGTAAGCCTCATAAATCACTTTGTGAAGGAATATGTACTGCTTCTGTTAACAAAAAATATAAGTACGTATCATTGTATTATATACTGCTTCGGCTGAAAGAGCTAATCAAGAAACAATAAGTAGATGAAATAATATATTGAGTCCATGATTGTTCTGTAATAACTGACACTCATTATATCTAGATTTGCCATTGTACATACTTACAGAGCATGTAAATTATCCCAAAGATCAGTAAGTGTAGCTAGCTCTAGCCTAGACTACCAAGTAAATGCCAAGTTTGGAGGAAGCGCTTTTTACCATCCGCTAACTGCATACTACTTTATCGTTATTTTGAACTATTGCGTTGTCTCAAATGTGGTCAATTGCAAACTTTTTTTACAAAAGAAAGCAGTTCAAAACTACGTAGCTTATGGAACCTGTACTTACACCGCTGCACCTGTTATATGATTATTGAATGGAAATAAAGTATGCTAGCACATTTAAATCTTAGAAATGGCACCATATGAAATGTGCTGGACAGATGGGAATATTTGAGCAATCAGTTGTGGATGCCTTGATTCTATAGACAAAAATGAACCCTGTCACAGGTCAATGATGATCTTTGTCATGAGAAACATAAAACGCAGGATTTGACACCATCACCAATTTTCAATGTTGCCCCACCTCAGTTTGGACCATGCTTGGTCGCCTCTCTCTCATCAGTCGTATGCAGTCAAATAGATCAACTTGTGGGTTTTTCTCCGCTTGGTTCATCAATGTGTCCAGTCCTAGGAATGTACCCGTCCGCCCAACACCGGCACTGTTATAGAGATACAAATTCTTAACATGATCAAAGCAAAATAGGAAAAATATTGCTTTTATTTTACTTTTGATCTTAAAAAAGGAACAGTGTGCAAATGTATACAATGTACAACTACCATTAAACCGGAGCCGAAGTTGAGTAAACATTGTAGGGGAGGTTAGTCCGAAGCATCATTAGGAGGGGGTGCTGTGAGCTCCTCCCAAAGCAATTAGAGAAATGTTAATCCCAGTGGAGCCTATTCTGGCATAAATTTTTCAATCTCAGTCTTTTTAGGCAACTATATTTATATTTCTAGAGGGGCCTAAAAAGGTACCTAAATCAGTCCAAAATAACTAGAATTTCATGATTACTGATTTACCTGCAGTGCACAAGAAGAGGACCAGTAAGTCTGAATGTTTCAGAGTGAACTCTTCTGTAGAAAGTAATGAAAGGACTCATTTCGTTTGGCACGTCATGATCCGGCCAAGACGTGAAGTGGAATTGTTGAATCTTCCTAGTTTGACCATCCTGGTGAAATAGAGTAGATCACATTCAAACATTCAAACAATGCAGATATAAGATATATTTTTATAGCCAAACTATAGCTATAATTAACTCCATAACAAAATATTCAGCTGATAGAGTATACAGACTAAGGCTATCACTAAGGCCCATCACAATCCTAGGAAAATTTTAATGATAAACATTATGCACAAACCTTTGATACCTCCAGCTCTCGTACGAGGAAGTCGGCCCACATAACATAAGAAGTCATGCTGACAGTTATATCTCGGAAGGATATTGGGCTTGTCTCATCCATGGGCCAGTACATCTCACATTTCGGCTTTAATAAAGAGACATGATTGACAGGAATATTGGCATATGTATAAAGTAGGACATAATATACTATGATATTATATGTGAGTCGGACAGCATGGGGACTGAATTCTATAAAATCAGAATATTATAATAAAAATTTACTTTATAGGTCTTGGTGATCATTGCAATGCTAAATACACAAACAAACAAATTAGCGGGGATCATTATATAGTACTATAGTGACTTACATGGCCGTTTTCAACTAGATTTGTAACCATTACTACAGCCTTGACCTTCTGCTGCCATATCATCAACCAAAAGTCATCAATGGTTGCTTTCTGAGGACCTACAAGAGCACAGTCATACAATGGTATAAATAATACCATATTCTATAGAAACCACCGCCATATGCATTACTAGCAGGTTTGTGTATTATATGGTTTTGATCCTAACTTTTTAACGCTCATAGTCTGACTCATATTGTAGTGTGCTTAGATTTGGACGCTGCGCAAAGTTTGAGGCTAGGCTAGAATGAGGAAGTTGATTCAAGCTATGATTATAACTTTACCTTGTGAAGCAATGTACTCATTTTTCCCTGTATAGCCCTGTAAAGTATGAATGTGATATCTTATGTAAACAGTTTAAAGCAAACATCATGAAACTTGTGTTTCTAATAACACAAAACGAACCGGGAACTTCCCTGTTCATGACTTTCAACTGGGTGTATTAAATTTGATTAAATAGAGAACCAATGATTTTAAAATATTCAAACCGTCTTAAAGTATTTTGTTAAAAACAAATTGAGATGATTATGTCTAATGTTCTCTGAACAAAGAGCTTGACTGCAAACAGTCCCACTCTTCATAATCAGTTAAATTTAGGATGATCATGACTTATTCTGGTTGATGAAATTTGCTGCTGGTTTTTGTACTCTATAGGCAGAAATAATTTAACTTGTCATGGCAGCATAAATGATTTAGTGGAGTTTGAGGTTGAAGGTTGGCCAACTTTTGCATTCAAAATAGGGGAGCATGACTATTTAACAACAAACACCCTATATATCTATATATAATAAATGGCTCATCAAACCTGAATATGAGAGGCGTTGATGAAATCACTGTGATCAGGGCTCTCAGTATTGAGAACCACTCTGTGAGCATCACCTAAAGAAAAAAGATAAAGATGTAAAAGACCATGGGACTGGAGCTGCACATGGACTGGTGAAGTAGCCTTTGCGAGAGCGAGTTGTTTCTTTGTGTTCTTATCCCGCCAATTTTATCGCAAAGGGCAGAGGGGGGGGGGGGGGGGGTGGAGCTCGAAATACTCTTTCAACAGCAGATTCAAATTTTCAATCTTGAACTTGAAACTCTTGCTTTGTTCCAGCCTGTTGTGTGTGCAATGAAATTTCAAGACAAAATGATGTAAGCTTAAGCTGTAAGTTTGATAAGCTCTCGCCAGTGCAAGTTTACTAACTTGTCTGCAGTAGTCTTTTACTGAGAACAATCATTAATGGGGGTTGGCAAAAAAAAAATTAAATGCATCCCTATATCACTATGCATGACTTATCATTCTCTAACTAACTAACTAACATGGTTGAACATGTTAAACAATGGCTCATAATTTGAACTAATAGTGAAAGCTTCATTCCTAGTACCTTGCAATAATTAAGGCAAGAAAAGTTGTCTAGAATTTGTTACATCTGTGCTTGTTATTGGATTTTTGTGTGCTCACCTGGATAGAGGCCTTTGTATTTGCTTTTTCCCTTGTTCTCTGGGCGACAAGCTACCTCCATAATCGGCTTTGGTAAAGCTCCAAGTTTCTGAAAAGAAATCGCATTGACTGATTACTCTGATGAGGCTTGTTTATGAAATTGAGGTTTATACAAAGAGAGCATCCAGATGGATTATCATTGCTGTTCCAAACATGGCTGGATATGTTTGAAGAAGTATTAGAAACCAAACCACCTTGAGTCAGGGCTAGAAGGTCCCATTTCTGATGATACCCAATTAAATGTGTCTAAGAGAATCTGGTTGCGACTTGTGTCTTGTCGTTGAGATGGGGGATGGCCAAGGTAATTTGAACTGGCCTTAGTTCAGATCTCATGAACCAGTCGAACCAGTGGTGCTGGATTAGTCTTTCTGTATGTTGACGGCCCCAAAGATGTGTCTCCGACTACACCAACGCAACAAAAAATTTAGTAAGTTTTATGTGTATATTATACTATACCTTGTAATCCTCTTTGAGTGATTCCTCTTGTGTAGTTGCTAAATCAAGCAGCTTTGTGATGTGAGTGACTCTTAATTCATCATATATCTGGACAGGATTATGGTCTACAAAAAGACAAGCGTGTTTTGAGAGGTGCTAGATGGTATGGCAGGGTAGAACGGAAGCGGACAAATAAATTCACCCGAGGGTGCTGGGGGCCGGAACAATCAAACTTGAAAGCTCCCCCAATGGGATTCGAACCCACTAATCGCCTGGCAGTGAATAGCAAGCGCGCTAACCGATTGCGCCATCTCCCCATCCCCAAAAAAGAATGGGTTGATGGCGCTAATTAGCATGCCCGTTATTGACTACTAAGTGTTGTGTTCTCTCGTCCCATAGCACATTCCACTCCACCATTGTCACCCCATGCAACACAGCGTACGTGTTGGGGTTGTTGGCCTTACATGACCCATTGCTGGGACCCCTTGTAGTGAGTTTTAGCTGTCCATTCAGCTTGTCAGCATGTCTTTCCATGAGTCAGTCAGAAGACAAGTACACAGAAGAGGTATACACCCGAGGAAGCTGGGGTCTGGAACAATCAAACTTGAAAACTCCCCCAATGAGATTCGAAACCACAATAAATTCACAATTATTTTATAGATTTCACAATTTTAATGGTAAGTCATACAAAATAAAAGACGCGCCATTGCCATTTTTCTGAGTGGCCAACTGATGAATAAAATCTTAATTAAAGGTTTCTGAATGGATTCTATGCAACTAGGTCTAGGTATTTTAGCCGGCATCATAGCCTTATGTAAGCAAAGCAGGTGAAAATTATATATGATAACATGTTTTGTTTTTTTGTTCATTTAGATCAGTAAATAAATAGGTATCTTTGTATAATTCTGTGCAATAAAAAAGCCTGAATTTTGTACTAATATATCTGAGGAGTAAGATGATTTCTGGGTTGAAAGGGTTGGGTGTATACGATTTTAACTGTTTGGAGTTTTACATGCTCAGTAGTAAGCAGAGATGTGATAGTTAATCAGCAACTAAATAAACTTACCATCAGAGCTTGTCTTTGGATTTGGCTTTGGTGTGGGTTTAGGCTTCAAATCAGGTTTTTGTAGAGGTGTGAACTCAATCTGTTGGTCTTTATCATCAAGAGGTTTGTTTCTAAATCTGAAATGCAACAAAAATGCTTTGTATGGGATTGCAGTTTTGCGAGTAATGCTGTTAAGGCTGGAAGGGGAAGAGCCTATATAGATGCACATATACCGCTATAATTTGATTTTTGATATTTTTGGTCATTGTGACTGCTGATTATGTCACGTAAAGCAATCACTTCAAACTTCTGTTGTTTATCTTTGATATATTTTGCGATTGTCAAGTATTTTCTTCGGGATCTATGATTCAAGCAACTGGAAACCACCAGAATGCTTCTTGACTAGACTAATGAAATTGAAACTCATAATGTAAAAATTACACTATAGCACGAACTGAGATGCCTGGGTTGAGGAATGCTGTTTCTTCGCTGCAATAAAAACTGTGCTGAAAAATGCCCTAATGCTCAGCCTCAATAGGTGACAATGAGGTCAATATTTCGAGATAAGTCAGACAGCAACTTTTGAAAAAGGAAAAGACCAGGCAATGGGGACGCTACTACCAAACCCAATATTTCCTTTTTCCATGTGGCCAAATGCAAATAAGATAAGACGCTCATGTGCTGAAAAAATGCAGCAAGGAAAATTAATTGCATCCGCTTTAATAGGGTTAGTTGCTTACCTTTTGATATATATAAACACAGCACCTATAACCATGGCTGTTATCACAACAGGAACAACAGTTCCGGCTACTATGGCAGCTATAGATGGTGCTGTTGTTGTAGGCCGATTTACTGTAACTAGAAAAAAAGTTGTTATATATTTTAACTCATTATAGAGTACTGGTATAGCCAGTTATATGATATTATTGCAGGCTATATTAAAATTGGGTCTCGCTGTAAAGTTTATCGTGCCGTCTAGATCAATGCTTTGCATCAAAACTGAGTAGAAGGCCGGTAATTTGAAACACACTGACATATTTATTAGCTCTTCAAGTCAGAATAGGTATCAAAATGTTGTTTGATACATTTGTGTTTGTGTTGTTAAAATTTAGATATGAGATCTCAATGCTGCTGAAAAAATATTTATCGAAATAATTGTCAAAATGATTAAGGTCATCACAATCAATGCATTCTATTTCAACACTTTGCAGCACCGTATTGAATAGATTTTTGTCAATTACAGGATTATTCATAATTACTAACCTTGAAATGATTGTGATACTGTGAATTGCTTGAATGTTGTATTCGTACCCTGAAGAAGGATGATAAATGATTCCAATAAATGAATTCTAAAAATGCAAATGAGTTCTGGAACTCCTATCATGAATCAAGGCAATACGCATTGAAGGAAAACAGTTTCGGTAGTTTTACAACTTTAACACATACCTTGATAATACAATAAAGTTGAATATGGACAGCGTTTATTAGCTTTTCACTTACATTGATAGTGCCTTCGAATCCGATGTGGACTGTGTATGATTGATCTTTTGTCAGTCGCCGGTTATAGTACCCATCTCTTGTCTTCCCATCTCCGACTGTGAATGTCAGCCCATCTTCTTTCACCTCTTCGGAATCAATAACAGCTGTTACGTAGCATGTTTGGTTGTTTTCAGCAGCATGAGTTGAGTTGTACAACTGCTCGATGCTGCATTCTGGTGGCAGAGACCGCTTCTTTCTACTCCTTTCTTCACCTCCATTGTCATTCATAACAATAATGTATCGGCTAAAGAATATCAAAATTTGAGATTAGGAAGGTTCAAAAGTGAAGGTCATCATTTAAAACTGTGACAATGAATAGTAATTTCAGCCATCAATATTTATCCTCAGCACAGCTTTTGTTTATTTATCATGGTTCATAACATTCAACAAAATGTAATTTAATTAAGCTGTAGCTATCGAAAAATTTCTATTTCAATTTCACACACACGATGTTGAAGACAAAAGATAAGAAAACAATTTGCTTGGTACTATTTTTTCAATTTTGAAGTATGGTTGCCACATTAGAAACATGGTTGATAGAAAATTGTTGATTTAAATCGATATCAGTGGTTTTGATCACATGCCACACCCTGAAGCATAGGCAGCGAGATTTTGGATTCAATTGTCTGCAATTGTCAGTTTGCTCTCTGTTTCTAGGCAGGTTGGTGCACACCTGGGGACCAACCTAACCCAGTAAAAATTGACTGCAGTGGAATTTGAACCCACAACCTTCAATGTTTGCTCGATGGAAGTCCGGCTTTCCAACCAACTGAGCCACCTCCTGGTGATACATAATCACCACATGCTTTTTTGTTGGTACAATAATAACTTAGAACCACGGGCTATCATTTTCTAGTGAACTTTCTGAAAATCTTTACTCAAAACTTTTATTCCAGGTTGGTTTAAATATGACCACTTTCTTGAACTTTGCTTTTTACCATAATGTTAATATTTGGATGCACGCAAGCTTCCTTTTCATGCTATCCAGTTTACACAATGGATAAATTTTTGTTGTGTATCACAATTTCAAAGTTTAACAGTATCACTTTGAATGATATCATGTATCATTGCAAAAATACCCTTGGCTCTCATCTATCTTACCTTATTGTGACCTGATCATTCCCTGGTGTGACAGGGAATATCTTGATATCTACAGTTCCAGATGTCTCATTTATTGTTCCAACCTCTGGCACCACACTTATCACTGCAATTTGTGATTGACATCATGATATTAATAATATATGAAATATTTCTCTACCCCTATATGGAAATGGGTTGTTAGTGATCAATGCTCTTTCGTTTTGCCAAGGTGCCAAAAAGTGTCATCTAGGCTAGCTTATATGTAATTATAACCAACCTGCAACAACTGTATATCCGTCGCTCTCATTTTTTGGGCTGGAGCCAATGCTGTTAACAGCGAAAGCTCTGCATTGGATACGAACAGCAGATCCAAACCCACAAATCTCCATCGTGTTCCCATTCTCAAAAAGGTGAGAAGAATTCACTGTGTTATTAAGATCTTGACTGCTGCTTATATCTTGAACGCTGCTAAATTCCCAACAACCATACTGAAAAGAAACATGAATTGTTAGGCATTTAAATTGGTTCAGTTTTTCATGGAGTGGGAGCACTGACTTCTCTTTGATAGCGTATATGAGATCCAGATAAACTGATATTATATATTTGAATCATAGATATTGTGCATCAAACTTCCTTCCAAGTTTGGTTGTTTTGTATTTTTTAATGAACACCTTTACATCAACACTACACAGGGATGAGTTCTATCTAGGCATACCTTATAGTGGGTGATATTCCCATTAGGTTCGTCTGGTGTATCTAAGTTTAGTATGGCACAAGAGCTGGTAAAGTCAAGTTTCAATTTTGGTCCTGTATAAGGAGCTGTAACATCAAAATTAGTAGAAATGTAGGATGTTTCAAGATTCTCACACATAGCCTCAAATAAATTGAGCACACTCTGATCTTAGTTTGTAAGCTTCCGGTTGTCAAGTAACTAAGGTTTCTCTCTCTCGGACATCTCTTTATCTCATCATGAATATCCATATAATATCATATCCATCTGCAGTGTCCTATATACCTCATCCCCCATCCCCATCACCAGACCTATATATTATGACAATCAATCGAAATCTGATGAACAAGAACACTCTGTTAGGTTCCATTATATAAAGTAGAGAGTATAAGAAATATTATGTGCTTTGGTTACTATGGCTTGAGCTTACCTAGTTCCCCAGTGGTGTATGTGATGGTTTGGTTTGCCTGGTATTCATGATCATTTTTCACCATGATTTGTACTGAATAGTCTGTCACAGCGTTTAAATCACTGATAGACTGCATGTTACCAGCCTCTGTCCCCACTCCAACGACCCTGAATGATATTCCATCATCTTTCACCTCTTTGCATTTGGGGTTTATTTCCTGAGGTGTAAGGAATTGAAAGCATTAATACAATAAGTTTATGACGCTGTCCATATCACAGCCAGGTTATCACAGCTACATCTGAAAGCTCTACAGAAAATATCTTGGATCACTCGAGTATATTTTACTCACCGATAGTGGTAGACTCAATTTTATACTTCTCCTCGGTCTGTTTGAAAGAATGTTTATGTCATCACTGACGAAATTGGTAAGGTTCCTCGGCAAGACTGGAACTAAAGGCAGTATATACAAACAAAATAACATTCAGTCATTGTGACTAACCCAGAGGGATCAATCCAATAATCTAAAATATTCAGAGAATGTTTTTTTATGTGTAGTGAATTGGTTCTAGACACTAAACTGAGCTTGATTTAAAATTTAAATATATTTAATTTTATTGTCTTCACACCATTTTGTTGACCGTTGAAAGGTTTGTGAGCCCCTGAGCAATCACTCCTATTGAAAGCATTCCCTTGACAGACCTGAATCAGTTTTATATGGAAATGTTCACAGAATTAGCTATGCTGCATTTCCGAAGCGAATGTTGTCCGAAAGCTGGTTGCAATGAAGTGAAACTACCATCTTACATGTACACAGCGTTCGTTTACTTTGGGAAGCCTCATCGCTGTCTCCTATATGATTTGTTGCTTTTATCTGACATTCTACTTCTGTGTATGCATCATAACCACATTGATCTTGTATGTTGGTATTCCCATTTGTGTTTGACCAAGAGTCATTTCCTGTACATTTATACTGTGAAAATATTATAAACACAAACCTAAAATAGCAATCCAAAGTCAGTTGAGAAACATTCAACTTTGCAAAACAGAATTGCTCAACTGAATAAAGGGGTCGAAAGCAGTTCAGGATGCAATAAAGTCACAATCTGGTTTAGAAAACAGATTTCCCACTAAAACTGGTAGTTGTGATATAAAAACATTGCAATGTATTTTACTTGAAGAGTATAATATGCTGTGGATTTTGTATTTTGGATGTCTTTTTGTGACTAAAAATCTCACAATGCTGATCGATGGATCAATTTTTGCAATTCCAAAATATGACAGGCACTTCTGCTACTGTTGATGACGCTATGATTGCTATTTTGTGTGTGCTAGTCTTCTCATAAAGTGACTTATTTATCCTTACGATCAAATTTTACAAACCTGGTAGTGTGAAATATAACCGTTAGGGTATTGCGGTGCTTCCCATGTCAGAGTCACACATTGATATGTCTTTCCTACTATTGCAAATTCTTCTGGTGTCGTTTGAGGCCCTGCAAAATTGAAATAATCAAAATAACCTAAGATCACTCTAATGCAGCACAATGACATAAGGTCACACACAATTAAGGGCCTTAGCGCCTCAGTGCCTAAGTACCTCACAAAGCTCATGGTAATAATATATTCCTGTCTAATTAACTCTATGATTATAACACAACAACTTAACGAGTGAAAAAAAAAGAAGAAAAAGAATTAATTTGCAGAACGCATTTCGTGGCTGCTTGGTCTAGACACTTACTCTGTCGGTGACCTGTTTAGAGGGTTAAATGCTCTAGCCACTTACTTATTGATTGAGTTGTGATAGATATCGTTTCGGCCAGTGATTTGTTATTATTGTTGTTGAATGCTTCAACAGATGCCTCTAGAGCTCTATTTCCGTCTGCATACAAATCATAGAAATGGTTGCCATTTCTATTTCTGTACTTGAAACCATTCAAATTGGGTGATGAAATTCGAAAAGCATTTGTACTTCTGAGGCTGTTACAATAATGGAAGTCAGGGTCCTGTAATAAAAAAATTGAATATGCCGTCACTACATGATATTATCATAATACAATTTAGTTCTCAAATTTGGTATAAATAATCACTAAACCTTTTTTTACCAATCAATCACGAAATAATGAGGTCCAAACTGTTATGATATTGTCCTAGTAACATAATATTACTAAATGGAAAGTCTATGACTTCATTCTCTGGTAACTCATTTCTTGAGTTACTCAAAATAACATGAGTAGTCATCAAGCTTCTGTCAACTTTATCATACCAAATTTACTCCTTGTTTATACTCACTGTGCTAAAAAAATTAATGCATGTCATATGTCAATGCATACAATTGGCTATGGTAATGATCGGCAAATATATGGAATGAACTTGATTTAAAATCGATCTTGCAGTTAAATTCAGTTCAATAGCCCGCGTCTTTGCCATCAGAACGTCATTTTGGATTTAACCGTTCTCTAGGTCATTCATGTCATGGTCTATATTTGTCATTAACTTTGATCGGCAATAATAAAATTTATTATATATATGTCTCTTGCTACGGTACCAAATGATTCCAATTTTTCAATTGTTTGCAAGAAGGTTCTAATTGATTCCTGCTATTACCTGCCAGCTGACTTTGTATTTCAATCTTCTTCTGCCACTATTATTTTCTTCGCCTTGCAGTGTTAGCTGCACATTTTTAGGCTTGGTAGGATCTTTGATATAAAATAGATTATTGTGAAATAGAAGAAGGAATCCTGTTTTCATAATCAATAAATTTTGCAAGTCAAGATGTCCAAAAATAGTTTAGTATGCTGTATTCTCCTGAGCTGGGATGTGCCAAATATATCTATGTCAAAAAGTGTACTGCCATGATCCAGAGAATTCCTTAGATGATATTGATAACCAATAACTACTCACAATCACACAGGGTCCTCACTGGGCCCCTAGAAGCAGTTTCACTCCGACCCATAGCGTTCTGAGCTTTTATCTGACAGGAAACTGAAGTGTAAGGATCAAATTCACATACCGTCACATCTTGAGCTCCTCCATTAGCATCAACACTAACCCAGTCACTGTGTCCCGTACATTTATACTAAAATATAATATTGAACTCCTGACCAGATACAAATCTCTCTTATCATGTTGATGACCAGATCAGTTCTTTCATGAGTATTGAACAAAATATTAAACTTAAAATAAAAATTACAAGATGGTATCATAACCTTCCCAACAATATTAATGGTGATAACCAAATAACTGTTCACATTGCAAAGTAATCAGAGCTCAAACCAAGAGTAACTTTGTTTGACGAACAACTTCGAACTTTTTCTCACCATCATTCAATAATTTATGAAGACATAGAACAAACTATTATATAATGAGCACCAATAGGTAAATTTTGAACTTTCTAAAATTATTTTTACCTGATATATTTGAATGGGTCCGTTAGTGAACTGAGGTTGATTCCAAGATAGAGTCATGCATTGTGGAGTCATTGATATGAGCTGTACTGCAGTAGGCGCTATCTGTGGGCCTAAAATGACGAAAAAACCAACTATGTTTAACAAACAGCTTGGTGGAAAAAGTACATGGTGACAAGGCCAAAATTCAAAATCAATTTTAATTTCTTTGGTGCAATAAAATCTGCAAAATATGCAAACTATTTTTCAGAATCAGCCTTTTCACATCAAACTCCATAAACTTGCCTCTAACAAAAAAATATTTACTTACGAAATGCCTCTGTGGTATAAGTTTTCTGTGTCTCAACTGACACAAAGTTTCCATTGTTTTTAGCAGTAACTGCTACTATGACCTGAACATTTCCTTCAGTGAAGATTATGTAATACTTATTATTGGTGTTATGCCAGTTTCCGTTTGGATCTTTGAATGAATATTTGTAGTTAGATTTTAGAGACTGGCAATTTATCATCTCTGGTTCCTGAAAAGAAACAAAGATGTATTATCGACTAAACATTAGGACTGGTAAATCTGCCAACAAATAATTAAGGATCAAGAAATGAGATTTGGTTAGGGGACTAGTTATTGACACCCTCCATATCTTACCACATTTGTACACAAATGGGCTTTTTTGTGACCACCCTATGGGAAGTTATTGCTCGCAAAATATTATCTATATTCCGGATATATCGAGCACTAAAATAACCTAACTAATGATATAACTAAGCATTCAAGTACTGTGTCATGTGTATGAGTTTATAGACATAATGATACAGTTTTGACATTCAATATAAAATCAGCACACTCTACTCACTGTCCAGCTCACTCTGTATCTCCGTCTAACACGTCCTGAGCTAACATGAGTTCCTTCATCAGCAAACATTATGTTTCTAGGAGATGATGGTTCTGAATGAATATAAAGTATTTATCTTTATAAGAAATGCGGGTTAGGAGTGTTTGGTATTTGGCATTCCTATAGTCTTCAAATCTTTGAAATGCCTGACAAATTTTAATTTATGAAGTGCCAAACCTACTGAGACCTTGCCCTAGATATCTACCTCAAAGTTTCGCTGTTATGCTTCAATTGTACTTAAATCTGCTCTACGTACAAACAGGGATAAAATGCAGGTCTTACATTTGAAGATTGGTGAACTAGTTGATTTCTATGATAGATAACCTGATTTCCAGTAGCATCGCTAGCACCTTTTTGTGACGGAATAACATTAATCATAAAAATGATCTTACTATCACATAATGTCCTTGCAGTCATCCTTGATGTTTCACTATCTCCATGATTGTTCACAGCCTTCAGATCACAGGTGACATCTGTGTTGGGGAGATGATTACAATCCTGTCTTTGGTTTGCGCTGCTTTGAACTGTTTGCCATGAGGTGCTTCCATCAATGCACTTGTACTATCAGTATTTGAAGAATATAAATGTATTGTGTGTTTATGTGAAATTTACAGTATGAGTCAATATATTCTGATATTCTTAGTGAGAAGTTTTCACCAAAAATTTTGTTGACCCTGTGACAATGGAATTGAAGAGGCATAGAAATATCTTAAGCAACTAGGAGATTACCAGCCTGATGTGTAAAAAAATCTGGGTGTTTAGTAATGAGCATGACGCTGAGCAGTCACCTTAAGAAAAACCTTATAGTATACAAGTATCTGAGTTTTTAGAGAAAACAATAATTATTACCTTATAGGATGTGACACCGCCATTAGGATAGAGAGGTGGACTCCAGTTCATCCTTACACATGTGGATGAGTCTGCAGTTAAAGTAAAGCCTTCCGGTGATATTTGCGGATCTGAAACAAAGTTGAAACAAATTCATCAAATAATCAGTCTCGCCAAGCATGCTAAAAAAGCTTGGCCTATGGGAGTTGGTGTCTACTTCTACTTAACGTATCTCTATACAACTAAAAGAAAAACAAGACCTTGGCTCAGATAAATCAGTGTCTCATCATAACCTCTCTTGAGCCTCTGGTAACAATGGTCTACATAAACAGCCTGTATATTTAGATACATAATATAATAGCTCACAGAATGAGGCTGTAGTCCACGATTTACTCTGAGCTGCAGAAGACTTGTTAGGGTCGTTTACAGCTTTCACTTTCACTGTGACCGTCACATCTCCGTCTGTGTAGATGTCATAAAATAGGTTTGTTGTTGAATGCCATGTGTTCAGTGGATCTTGGAAGGAGTATGAACTTATCAAATCACAGTTTTTTGAAGAAGGAACCTACAAAAAAAAGTCGAAGGAAGTAACGTCGTCTCACCAACTATAAATGATGGTGACTTCGCACTTCACCACCAGATTTTATCATATGTTTCTGAAAGAGACTATATTTTTGACATTCTCACCATCTTATTTCTGATTTCAGATTTGCCTTGTGATCTCACAATGATGCAACTGTTTCAAATTGCATAACTTGCATGAACTATTTTGCCTTTAATGGAGATTGAACCCAGGCCTCCTGTGCCAGTGAACAAGCCTCTACCAACTGTGCTACCAAGAAAAATTGGACAACTGAAAACTAGTATATAAATATAATGATCATAAGATGTAGGAACCAATTTGTCAATTAACTGTATTGCAACATGACATCATTCCTAGTTTCATTACATAATATTTCGGGAAGGTATTAAGTTGTTAACACCATTAAAAATTCATTACATGAAAAATACTGAAAACAATCATGCAGGTACCAATTGGCAATTGCATATATTGTGAAGGGACATCATTTTCAGTCTCATTACATGGTATTGGAACAACCTTTGCTTTGCAAAATAAAATTTGGCTCAATTTCTCAATATTTATTTTGCGGAAATTATGTTACAAAACTATTTTAATAATTTGAAACTGTATGCATCCGTTTAATTTCTTTCCAAATAAACAATGTTTCATCAACAATAACTGACATACCTCCCAGGTAATTCTGTACTTTCTCATCGCTCGACCTCCATTTCTCTGCAAACCATTATCTCTGTACCGCATATTGCGGGGTTTACTTGGTGCTGTAAAATAGGAGAAAGGTTGAATATGAATTTCATATGAACATGCAACCGTCAGTTTTTTTACACACCGTAGTTGTCCATTAAAAATACTGTAATTAAGAGAAATTCTTTAGATTACATTTCAGAACAAGTCTCACCTCGACATTTTGTATATACAGAAGCTGAAGCTGTCTCACTAATCTCATTGTTATCATTGTTGACTGCCCTTATCTGACATGTCACAAGTAGATATGTTGTGTATATACATATTCGGCCATTTTGTGGAATCGCTCCCCAGGCGCTCATTGAAGTACAATTGCACTGAAAAAAATTGAAAATCAGCAAAGGGCTGTATGACAAGGAGGTTAGAAACACACTCATGATATATTATGCTGTCGCTTGATGCTTGACAATACAGGTGAAAATCATCATGTCGTTTGTTTTTTAGAAATAAAAAAATTGTAAAACCTGAAAAAGCAAGAGATTCTGTTGGATATAAAGCTATCAGGTATATGACCAGAAAAAGAGAGTTGTAAGGAAAATGGCTTCACAGATAGCCTAGAATCCTTGATATGTGGTGTTTCAAAGGAGCTGTATTGTATCTTTATAGGAAATGGTTCGTGTAATTCTTATTGATGATTGGGGCTACGATCTTCATCAGTTTCAGAATTATAAATCTTTCCTGTAAATAAAGACCTACCTGATATTCAATCTGAGACAATGGAGCATTTGGGTATTGAACTTCTGTGTACGATATATCCACACAGTTGTCAGTAGGAGCTGTCAGAGTCACACTTCTAGGTGCAGTTTGTGGAGCTGTAGTTCCAACAGAAACAAATAAACATTTAATTTGCAGCAGAAAAACTGTCAAAAGATTCTACTTTAAAGGATTGTACACTGCTGCTGCGTTTATCTAGGTGTCAACAATGACAGTAATGTGATGACAGTGATTATGTAAAACCACGATTGAAATAGACATTCAATAGGACAATTAAATAATGACAGATTTACCAGCTTGTGCCATGTTAGTTAGAGCTATTGTTGATTTATAGATTTACTTACGCAAACCGGCTTGTGTTGCAAATTCCAGAAGGGCTGGAGTATCAGAGATATGATCAACGTTGTTGCGTGACCATATTCTGATACGTAGGTTCACATGCCCATCAGTGATATATGTGTAACTCATAGCTGGTTGATTTGCTAAGACCTGATTATCAATCTCGACTCGATATTTTCCACTTACTGTTGTCAAGCACTCAAGTCGATATTCTGGTGGCATCTACAAAAAAATAATTAGTGCAAAGCCATCCAAAATACAGTGTGGCTTTTGTATAATTGTCACATACACGTATGTGACACGCCTAGGTGCATGACTCTACATGAAGTTAGGCGTTGTATACTGCACTGTCATGGTTGCCATGGTCCTATTTTGATTAATTGTTATACTCTTCCGCATTTACTTCCATTTTTGGCACATTTAATCACCATCTAAATGCGGAGGTTGGCCGTCAAACTAATGACGTATCTTCCCACCAGTTTCTATTTTTACGACCTATTTATACAGGTCAGTATAAAGAACAGTGGTTTTTGCTCTGAAGGATCAGTTACAATTGCGAGTTACGATCGGGTGTTACATGTGACAGTTACAATTTGGCGTTGCAATTTATCAGTTGCCAGGGGCATTTGCCCCAAGGTGTAGTTCAGTAATAAAATCATCAAACTGCCGAAAAACTGCATTCAGTATTATAAAGTAATCTCATATAAACTCTGCCAGCAGTGAACTGTCGTGATCTTTCTCGTTCCGACATAATTTCGCAGTCACGGTATCAGCAAATTTTTCTCCAGCAATGTAGATGAAAAACCATGGTTGCAGCTAAATCCATCAATGTAAATGACATGCAAACAGCACGTGGTAACCAAAACATTTCATTGTAACTGACATCAGAGAAGAACAAATTCCATTTATATATCTGATCATTATTGTAATAAGTTTTTATCTTCCTACCGTCCAGCTGATACGATATATCCATCTTTTTCTTTGGTCGGATGTACTTTGTCCAGTAACAACAGCTGCAAGGTTTTCTGGTGTCGGGCTGGCATCATCTAGAAATACCAGTCATGAGCAACCATTTTTAGTCTTACTTATTTGCCCTATAAGCATGTGTGAGCGACAATTACTAGACAGACACTTGATCACAAAACAACCTGGAGGGAATTTTCAATCCAGATTTAACTGAGCGTCCAACTGTGCATGTGCGGACAATTCGTATTTCAACTATTATGTATAAAGATTAGTTGCAGGTGATCTTACCTGCACAGTTGGTCTGTCCAATAACTTCGAGAGGGCTTTCTGGAGATTTTTCCACCTTTACATAACAGGTATGGCGTCTACTACCACTCAAACCATTAACTGTAGCAGATACTTCAGACTCAGAGCTCTCTTTGGTAGACCAGTTCTTATCCCCACACTTGTACTGTAACAAATCTAGATTATGTTTTCATTTAAATTAGTCACTTTCATTAGCAGCATGTTTCATATTGTGAAGAAAAAAAGAAAGTAACACAAGGTTAAATATTTTCTGTTTTATCCAAAATTGGAAATGTATGGAAATACAATTATTAAGTAATTGTTATCTGAAATCGTTTTTCATGAGCTAAATCCATGGATATTATTGTTGAATATAAAGCATGCGCAGTCAAATTTTGTGCATATCCCCAGCAGTGTACTAGCCATAAATCATATAAATAAGCCTGTAAGGATGATAAATAATGTGTCAAGAGGTGATGCAACCACTGATATATATATTCATATATTTATTTCAATGGATGCAACCATAAAATAGTTGCATCACTTGTTCACTCATTTGATTTTTGCTTGTCAGAAAGAATCTCACCCTGTATTTTATATTTCCTGATGCTGGCTGTGGTCGCTGCCATCTTAATCTAATGGATGCTCCGCTGGTTCCTGTTGCATTAAGCTGACGAGGGATAAACTGCTGTGTTTCTGAAATTTAATGGAAAATGCTATTAAAACAATTAGATAATAAGTGTCTTTAGGTGAAGCGGTTTCAAAGAATTTGATTCAAAATTAGTTCAAATTATCATAGGCCAGAAGACAGCAGAATCCAAGGTCAAGCAGAAAATACCAATCACCAGGCCAAAATCAACCAGGCCGAGTCTAATACACTTTAGTTTGAAAGACTTTCCAAGATCCACAACAGGATGCATAGGGGTGGTACTTGTTTTATTATACAAGGTTAGAAGAAAATACTCAGCACTGCATTCCTGTCTCAATCAACAGCACCGGCAGTGTTCACCAATATTTAAAAAGACATTTTTGTCTCTATCGACACCAGAAGCCAGATTATCTTGACCAAATAATGATTATCACCACCCAAAACTGGAATTCGAAATGTGCAAAATATACTGAGAATTAGTTTAAGATGATTTGAGTTTATTGGGGTTTGACAGCTAGTCAGTGCGCATCAAGCACTTTTTACTCGATGGCTGGTTTTGAAACAGCTTCTCATAAAATGAAAGTTATGCCAATAAAACACACACAGGCAGGATGAAATATTGTCAGCTAATTTTTCTGTTGATTTATTGAATTGATAGGACAGGTAACTTACCGAAAGCAAACACCTCGACCTCATCAAATAACATCCCGGTGGTTTGCTGAGTTGTCTTGAGCCACACATACTGTACATATCTGACATACTGAAGGTCATGACGTGTAACACGGTTGTTTGGATCTTTTGTGTAATCTATCTTCTCATCATTACCTCCACTATTTTCAGACACAATAATACTCACTCCCGTGATATCTTGAGAGAAACCTGATAGTATACAAATCATTTATTTTTTAGTTCAATAGCAAGCCAACATCATGATCTATCAATTTAAACAAATATTCCACTTTTAATCCATGTTGCTGATTGGTGCTCATCAGTACGTAATAAGGTAATAAGGTAAAATGTTTTTTTAATTTCCCTTATCTGGTAATGTGAGATGTATTTTTCTTGATCAACCCTACTATTAAGTCATGGTAATTGTTAAAACAACATTATTCTTACATAAGAATATTTGAAACTCAAATTTTTTGTAATTTTCTATTATTTTTTTCAACTATATCTCTTACCCAGTAAAAAATGAAAAAAATAGCGTCATCATCGATGAATGACTTGATATTCAAAGACCATATTTTTTGTTGAAGTTATGCGTGGAACTTCTCAAATTTACAAATGATAATCCCCTTGGTCCTAAAGGTGTACCAGAACAGGACATGAAAATTGCACTTTTCTAATTGAACTTTCTCCCTCACCCTTTGATATAAACATATGTATATGTATACAACCAGAATCTCACCTGTGACCCCTACTATCTTAACATAAGACACAAAGTACTTAGTTCCGAGGTTGACTTGCCAGAAACCCGCAAAAGCGTTGCTATTAAAGCATCCAGAGCATCCGGTGGGTGCTGCGTTATCGGGTTGTAGTGTTGCTGTCCATAATCCGTCTACTAGGTTATTCTTGTCTCCCCATTTCCGATAACTACCTGATGAGGGGGAGGTGTTTTGAATGGATACTGATTTACCCTCTGCCACGTTCTGGGGCCATGTTTGTGACTCAGCTGAAATATCAAACAAAGGAGATTTGGTCAAACATATCAGAGCTGGGATATTTCAAAATTATGTCAAATACAGGAGGGAGGATAAGGTACACATTGTTCTACTACGATCTCACCGGAGGTGACATTGTGATTTTACCAAGCGACTCTATTTATGCTGAGTGATGAATTAAAGCTGAATAAAACAGGTTTTTTTGGTCGTCAAAATGTAGGTCAAATATTCTGACCCTTAATTGGGGTAGACTTCGACTTCTCCTATCCTGGTAAATTGACACGGTGAAGAGCCAGATAGCTGAGATATAGAGACGCCAGTAAAACATCCTCATAGAGAGCAGCTAAAAATTATGGTGCATTATCTCGGAGAACAGGTTCTATCAAGGGGTTACCCTGAAGTTACCCATGACAATGTATTGGGAACATTTGACGATTATTTTGGTCTCGGAGCGAGTATCACTGTCGAAGGAGCTCAATACAACCAACTCGCTCAGAATTGTGATGGCATGTATATGTAGTGATAAGTTACAATCTGAACCAGCGCTCACATTAACCAATGCAGTCAATATAAGCAGATGGTTAGAAGCAGAAAAACAGGGTGTTGCAGAGGGTGGAGCTGTATTCCTCAGTAAAATTAATTCTCGAAAGCAGAGCAATATACTGTGGAAAGCAAATCTACAAGTCCGGTTCAGTGGTAGACTAGAATTCACAGCAACATTTAAACTTGGCTCAGGTTCAGTGGTAATGTGTAGTGTTCAGACATACCAAGGTGATTAGAGCAAGCTACAACGCTCAGATATAAGTCTTGCGCAGGTTTTATAATAATAATAAAACAATGAACAATAAAACAACAGATGAGAAAATCTATGTTGTGTGTAATCAATGTAACAACTCAACTTATGTAAATTCTGTTGATTCGAATGATGATGAGTTTGTGAAGTTTCATTATGAATTTTTGGATATTTTCTCAGGTTTAGGTAAATTCAATGTCACCGAGCCACACAGAATCAAGATAAGGGAGGATGTGAAACCAACCGCGGTACAAGTGCCACATGAGGTGATACAACTGTGATTATCAACAGTCAAAAAGCAGCTAGACTAGATGCCAAGTAAGGCCCTCATATCTTAAGTGCCTGTTCCTACCGACTGGTGCTCAGGTATGGTTAAAGTACCTAAAGAAGACCCTACCCTTATCTGGTAGGAGCTAACCTGACTAAAATTTATTGGGCTGTAAAGCATGACGCACATGACATCAGTTCTGTTGACAACAGTTTAGCAAAATTATCCAGGAGCCAAATTCAACATAACTGGATGCTCAGGAAATTATCAGATACTGTTAGAAGATGACTCACTCTACTTACTACATTTATCATACCATTCGGACGTTATACTGTTATAATTGAGCGTAACTTGGTCATATCGGTTCAGGAGTTATCTTTCAACGCGGCATGTTTTATTTACTTGATGGACATGTTGGTGACGAATGCCACATAGTCGATTTACTAGTATACAACTCTGCGAGTGAGGAGGAACACAATGATAGAGTGTGCACAGTGCTGAAACGTCTCAAAGATGCTGGAATGACTTCAAACCCGAAGACGTGTACTGTTCTGCTCACATCATCAACGAGCAAGGCGTTCACCCTGAACCATAATGTATACAGGAAATTTTGGAGTTACTTGCCCCTACTTGCGTCAGAAAGTTACATTAATTTCTTGGTTCTATAAACCAATAAGCTTAATTCTCTCATAGAATATCTGATCTAACTCAGCCACTATGAGTCTTATTTGACAATGATTTGAACTCTCTCGAGCACCCTGCCTAGGATGGTATGATGTACAAAAACCTATCATCAGAATGAGTGATGCCTCAAAATAGAGACTAGGAACTGTATTATTTCAGGTTCAACCTGATGGGCCACACAGACTCATCGCCACAAAATCTGGAAATCTGACAGATGCCAAATCGAGATGGTTGACTATCGTTTTAAAAGCGTTAGGCATTGCGTCGGAGTGCTCGAAGTTCCAGATGTACATTTTAGGTCATACCAATTTGACAATCGAGACCGATCGAAAACCCCTCGTACCTTTAATCAACCCAAATGCAGTCAATGACCTCACAACCAGAATCCAGAGACAGCGTTTCCAAACACTGAAATACTTATTCACAGTAGAACATGTACCTGGTGAACGCAACAATATAGCCGATCTACTCCCTGGTCAACCACTATCTTAACAAGATGCTGAGGATATTCGACTCTCAAGAGAAATAGAAATCGCAGCCATATCTACTATACTATCTTATCACAACCTTCAAATGGACACCACCTTCCAGAGCTTAAAAAAGGTCAAAACTATACAACAGGTAATACACTTTGACAATTTGGATGGCTTGATTATTTCTTAAATGTCGAGACTCATAGTCATATCAAAAAATCAGACAAGGAAAAACTGCAACGATTAGCCATGTTTGCTAATTAGCTACCAAGCTATGACCATTTATGGATATCATTTGTGTATGCTCTTTTTGTCTGTTCAGCCATGCCATCAGTCTAAATGGTATAAGACACCTTAAATTGATGGCTTTGAAGAGAAGAGTTGGCAGCCCTGCACCTGATCGTTGAGAAGATTGAACCCTATGGTGCTAGGCTAAAGTATGTGGTTTTAGGAGTAATTTTGTTGACATGGGAAACAATCTTTCGAGCTGTGGATACGCAGGATGATAAGAATGGAGTGAAAAATGTCTGTCGATGACATTTGCGGAACATAATATACATGTGAAGCCATACATTGAGTTGTTTGCAGGAGATCATCTGACATTTCGCTGAATTTTAGTGTATACTATAAGAGTGTGGATAAGCTCACGGGTATACAGTATACAAACAGTACATTAAAACGACAACAGCTACCTGACACAAACAGGTCAGTAACTAGCAGATGGGATGGCGTTGAGCTCACAGATCCAATTAAATTATTGCACTGCGGAACAACACAGGAACTCAAGTGAGGTCGTAGTCTTACCTGAAACCAGTAGGAAGAACAGGCCTGCTATAATAGTCCAAGAATACTTGAAGCATACCATGGTTGACTCCTTATATCAGTACTCAGTAGCTCATATCTCGTTGACATGTAGTTTTTAGACTGAACGCAAGCTACAGATTCAGACAATGTTATTGATTCAAAATTAAGCAGACAAATGGAACACTTTTCTCTAACAGTCCACAGTATTCTCATTAACTTCCTTGTTAATAGCGAATAAGCCTGAGTTAGATTTAGTTAAACATTGAAAGGCAAAGAGTCGGATCTATTGTTTGTGAATGTTTACTTGATATCTTTTCCATTCAAATCTTATTGGACCTTGGAGTGCTAATAATAGACTGTCTGAACTGAAGTAAAGCATAATATTGGCTTATATTTGCCCTACAGTGTCAGGTGATAAACATGAAGGGGACTTTCCCTTATAACAAATTTGTTATTGACTTTGAAAAGAGATGAGTGATTGTTATATCATCCGAACCAGGAAGTCATATCATATGGAAATAATTACATAGCTTAGTAAAGAGCTGTTTTATTTCAAAGAATGTTGAGTGTCATTTTGGCTATGGTTGATGGCCTATTAAACAGAAAAGAGAAAATGAAATGTGCTGTAAACATCAACTGACGGGTACTATATCCGAGATGAAGCAGTTTGTAATTATTCATATACAACATGAAGCCACCAAGCATCTTTTCTACCTGTACAACGGAAACCTGCCTTGTAACAGGGAGCCTTACTCCTTGCTTGTAATATCCTGCACACTGAAAAGGGGAAATTGTAATCTATGATAGAATTACAGGTATCATACTTGCCAAGTCTCCCCATATAGGTGGGACCTTCCAGATGTCCACACCAACTTCTGCCAACTTCCCATATTTTGTAATTTCACTATTTTCTCCAGATTTGAGAGAAAACAGTCCTATCGCAATTTTTTAGTAACTTTCCAAGCACTTGTCGATGAGCTACTGGTACGGTCTTTACGCACAAAATAAAAGGAATTGTGCTATTCAATAATGTTAACAGATTGACCTGTTGTATCACAATCAGACAGTTATTGTCAATGGGTTGATACAATTGATACTAGACATTGGCAAATTAAGGGCATGTAGGTCCCAGTGGCCCATGTGTTGAGGGTGACGGATTAAAATGTATTTTACCCAAGTCAAATATGCCTCTTGTAGCGCTTCCAAGTGGCTAGAAACACTCTCAGAGCATCAGCGGCTGGTGCTTTGCACCCTCGTACCACCGCATTACACATTACACACATTACACATAGCTTGAGTGGTCTGACCTCATTACAAGGGGAAATAACTTCAAGTTCTTCAATAAAATATACTGCCAGCAGCAGCAGCAGCAGTCTGCGAATCACTGAGACTTTTTTGCTCTGACCTTGCAATTTTACCCAAAACTTTGCTTTTTTAATACAGATTACCAAGATGTTATATTTGTTCGTCAATTCTGCACCAGATTACCAATATCTAATACATGGCAAGTACCATGACTGCCAAACATTAGCATTGATCGTCAATTTCGCTTATAAATGCCCCTTTTTGATAAAAAGAGATAAAAAATGTTGGTTTTACAGGTTGGTAATTGAATCTCAAATTGGTTTGAATCTATTCATTTCACATTAAGAAGCAATCATCATCACCAACACCATCACCAAGAAACTGTTATTATCTCATCAACGGACAACGTAACTTAGTGTAATAGAGGGTGGGAAATTTTGCAGAATTTAATCTTTTCACTGCCAGAGTGGTTTCTTTTTCGAGTTTTGGTACAAAAAAAAAATTTTCTGCCCTTATAACACTCTCCTTGTCTTGGCAATCAGTCCCAAGACATGACAAATAATCCAAGGTTGACTGAATAAAAACTTGCCCTCCCCCAACCAACTAAGGAAAACTTATTGGTAAGGAAAACTTAGAACTACTGTTGACAGCAAATGATAGGCTTTCTTAGAACTACTATTCACAGCCAATGATAGGCTTTTATGTTTCTCACATATTCTTTCCTTCAATCTGACATACGGTCACAATCCCGGTCTTGAAAGAAACTAATTCTGTCAAATTCCCTCCCACCTCCTTATCACTAACCTATGTCGTCCATTGTGGAAATTTTAACAATTTCCTGGTGATGGTGTTCATTTGTTCGCCAATTCTGCACCAGATTAACAACATCTAATACTATGGCAAGTACCCGGTCTGCCAAACAACATATACAGTGGCGTTGATCGTCACTTTCGGTTACATATGCTTGAAGCGCCCCATATTTGTTTTCCCTATCATATGTTACATTATAAGAAAGAAAAAAACACATCAAGGTAAATATATAATAGCTAATTTTAGAAAGTCGCACCAACCACACTACCGCGCTCAGCCTCCTGTAAAGCTGAAAAAATTTAGGCGAAAAAGTACACTAATAAGGTAAATATATAGTAGGCAAAATTAGAGGGTCGCACCCGCCGCACTCATGCGCTCAGCCTTCTGAGAGGTTGAAAATATTAAAGTGAAAAAATACACTAAGGTAAATATGCAATAGCAAAAATTAGAGGGTTGCACCAACCACACTTGTGCGCTCAGCGTTCTGAGAGGTTGAAAATATTTAGGCGAAAAAATACACTAAGGCTAATATATAGTGGCCAAAATTAGAGGGTCGCACCAACCCCACTTGTGTGCTCAGCGTTCAAAACATTGTTGCTGAAAATCGATCTCAGGCAAATATGGATATCAGCTATAAAGCTATGTCCAGCCATAAAATAGATTTTTGTCAATAGGCTGCCAATGCTAGCAGAAATATGACCAGGCAGGGTGGTGATTTAAGTTCATTATTATTTTTGGGCTTCATTCAAGAGGTTAAACTTGTTGCATCATCATCTAAGCGCACCACTCTTTTACTTCAGCCATAATAACAGTTATCAACGGTTAGTGGTCCCAGAATTACTTCCAATCCTTTCTTCTTCTCATTACAATTATGTTATATTACTATAAGAAGTAACGGTAGTTCTGGTAACTGTCCCTATAAAACGTGAGAGTATGGAGGAGTATATCTCATGGCAGCAAAGGCGAGGGATAGGTATTAAAAATCAGATCACTATAGGCCGACAGTGAGCTGTCATAGTAATAAACGTTTATCAGATTTGATCATAAGCTTTATTTTCATGTATTTATGTATTTATGTATTAAAGAACGCTCCTGTTAAGTGAAGTTCAAAGTGTTTTTCTTCTCTTCTTTGCATCATTCTAAAAGTAAAAGAACAATTATCCATATACTATCTACTCTTTTCATAAATCAACAAGCCCAGGTTAACAGGCGTTCATGTCAAATGTCAAGTTGTTTGGTATTCACAGAAAAGTTCTCCGTCACAATCAACTGAATCGCGGTGGAAAGGGTTCACTGTAGTTCAGTTCTACTTAACACACTTGTATTGCCAACAGTAATTACAAAAAGTGAATCCGTAGAGATTTGTATAACCTGTACACCTTAGAAGCTATTTTACATTCTGGCCGCCACATATAACTACCAACTGCATACATTGGGATCCCAATGTAATACTTAAGACAACATTATAGGTCGTTAAAGTGATTACAATGTTCAGCATTTTCTAAAACAGGTGTTTGGGTATGCAAGAAGGAAAGACCCACAAATGAAGATTAATAGCTAAGCTAAAGCCATGTTAAGCTAACCCAAAATCACAAAGCAATAGCCTTCAAAATCATGCTGCTGATCGGGGCATGTCACAAACCCTAAACACATGATAGAAACTTGTCATATAGAGGTCACGATTCGTTGGTTTCTCCTTCCATCGTCTGGGTATGGCCTAGGTTCAAAAGCTTTGAATGGAAAGTTGATGTTAGGAGTCAGGAGTGGTCTAATGGTTAATGGTACGGACTTTGGATCTTTGAGGTCAAGGTTCAATTCCCGGCGCCGGCAGTCATTTCTGATTTGGTACTGGCCCGCCATTCATCTTTGCCATGTCCTTGCGGAACATGAGTTTCATGGGTCCGAGTACCTGTACCCAAGAGAGAAAAACTCTCTCCGCTTCAAAGATGATGATGTCATGGAACTGAAGCTATCAGCCATCCTTATATGCTAGAGATTTTTCATATTGCCAATTATCTCACAATATCTCACTTAGTGGTATGTCCACAATGATTTTAAACTCAAACCGCATTGCATCGGTGCTTCCGAAAGTAGACAACTCTATCTTGAACGCTTGACTCGCTCGTTAGTTGCTTCAATAAACAATGTCAAGTTCAAACTTTTGATTGGCAATCCCCTTGCACAAATGATGGCGGTTTTTCACGTGAAAGGTCACATAATTCATCAATATTTATCTCATAACATATCGCACATATTTTCAACCTCTGAGAAGGCTGAGCGCACAAGTGTGGTTGGTGCGACCCTCTAATTTTGCAATAATATATTAACCTTAGTGTATTTTTTCCCCTAAATATTTTCAACCTCTCAGAAGGCTGAGCGCACAAGTGAGGTTGGTGTGACCCTCTAATTTTGGCTATTATATATTAACCTTAGTGTATTTTTTGCCTCAATGTTTCAACCTCTCAGAAGGCTGAGCGCATGAGTGCGGTTGGTGCGACCCTCTAAATTTGCCTATTATATATTTACCTTAGTGTATTTTTTCACTTAAATATTTTCAACTTCTCAGAAGGCTGAGCGAAAGAGTGCGGTTGGTGCGAACCTCTAAATTTGGGTATTATATATATCCCTTAGTGTATTTTTTTGCCTAAATATTTTCAGCCTATACCTTTTTTTAAATTAGCGCAATTCATGCCCTGAATAATTTCAGCCACTGAAAAAACTCACCAATAAGTGGTATCTGTAAACGATACTTTTGGCGATACAGTAGCTCTTGCGCACAAAAAAGATTTACCCGCTGTGTTCCGTTACGCAAAAGAATTAGATGCGATTAAGATCAGATTAGTAGGACCTATTCCATAAATGGTAGGTTTTTCCTTCTTGCCTTTGGAAAGAGTGAAAATAAAGGTAGTTAGTCAAAGAGTTCATTATAAGTTTATTATCTTTGTGGGATTGGACTCAAATATTCACCATGGCAAACGAATTCCGGCCAAAATAAGGAAGCAAAACAGTCAAAGCAAGCAAAGGGGAACATTACATGTATAGTTGGATAGATTCCCTAAATCTTGCCTTCCCGTGTGCACCTCGGCGTCAGGTAGGTGGCCTGACGCTGGTTTTTTGCATATTTGGGGTAGAAACTTATCCTTCTCAACACCACAAGATCAAAGTTTTTGTTAGTTGGTTGAGAGAGAGGGCAACTTCTCAATTCAGGCTGAAAACTTTCCACGTCTTGAGTTTTATTGTCGGGAGCTAGAGAGTATCACAATGGCAGAAAAAAAACCGTGTTGTACAAAAACTTTATTTTCTCTTCAATTCCGCAACATTGATAATAGTGCAAGGCATCAAAATTTGTGTTGATTTTCCATTGTTGTTGGACAATTTCAATCACAATCTTAAATTTATGTTGGTTTAAAGAAAATAATGATAAAATGAGAGTGCTCATAACTTGCTACACTCTATATTGCAGGCAGCTAATGCCTAAATAAATCAAAAGATGTTTGCAAAGATTATGCTGGAAGCAAACCCAGCAGGCAATTAGTTGTCTAAACTGAGTTGGAAAGCGGTTACCAGCAGAGGCTGAACACTGTTGCCGACTGTATGCCATATGGACCGGTGGAAGCGGTTTCCAAAAAGGGATATTTAGCAACCTCTTCAAGAAGTTCAATATAAGTTTTATAATCTTCTCAGGGAAGGATATAACAGGGATATTGTTAACTGTCTCTATCCAATATTAAAATTGAATAGTTCATTTATTTGTTATATATATTTATTTATTATGTCACTCATAAGGCCTGTAGAGGAGGAAGACAGGGCAGGGAGTACTGTCTGAGTGGGTCTGCTATAGAAGGCTTCTGCCATGCTTAGAGCATTTAGCCTGAGAGTGTAAAGACTCAGCTGGAATCAATGTTTCTTGCTACAACTAATTGTATCCTTCCATCACCATTACTTTTTGTGTTGAGTGGCAAGTGGTGCCAGAAGCAGTTGATTTAATCAATGGCCACATAAATTTGCCTATTTCAAGTTTCTTGGGTGTGATACTGGTTCACAGGAATAAAATAGGGATGCTGATTTCTCATTTGGTTGTTTGGTGTCTGGGTGTAGAGAATTCTCGAATATAATCAATCAGCTAAGGGAGATAAATGCTACTTTGGTCTGCAAATTAAATCGACCTCGCATTGACAACAATTTTTACACTCAGCCTAGACTTCTGTGTACCAATGAAGACAGTGAGGAATAAACTGTTCTCATGTTGGAGCCATACTAAAAGATGGTAAATACATTATAATTCAAGTGTTAGCTAAGCTTTGTCAGTCCAGAAAATTATTTCTGCAACCGCCAACGGCAAGAAAATATAGTGTAAAAGCAGAAGCATCTAAAACCACTTTCATATGTTGCTGGGAAATGGGGATATGTGGCTCCCTCTGGCATACCTATCGAAGACAGGTGATGTCAGAGGATATTGGCCAACAAAAAATCTGCCCATTGGCAACCTCTTCAAAAGGTTGCTGGCTAAGCCTTGCCGGCCAGGAATATGAATACACTATAAAGTAAAAAAAATGATTGCCACAAACTAGATTGGTTAATTATAATAGTACATCAAATTAAAGTTAGTGTTAGAGTAATCAAGAGCATTTACACATATAAAGCAGGGTTGTAAAAAAACTGATGGAAAACAAGCAGTGTGCAGTTTGGGTCGTTGTCAGAAAATTGAATCTCATTTAGGATATTTTCTGTTGGTTTTGTCCTGAGCAGATAAAATGGAGATGAAGAACTAGTAGTTACTTTGTTGAGCCTCTGCATAAACATGGTCATCATCTGCTACAATAGCGCCAGCTTGGTGTTGAAGTGCCTCATACTGATTTTCTTTCTTTTGATCAGTCGGCTCAAAGTTTTCATACGTTCTCTTTATTCTTTGATCCCCTTTCATGTCTGCAACTTCAGCATACTCTGTGTTGGAACTTGAGCTCAATTCGATATCCTGAAATGGGGGAGGGTAGGATGTCTCTTCACGACATCTTATGGCAGGTACATTGGATGGCCGCTCGTTACAGGACTCCAGGGTTGGTTGTGGTCTCTTCCTTAAATAGACCACAACCAGAAGGATCCCCATTATCACTAGTGCAGGAACAAACACTCCAACCAAGATTTGAACTGTATGGAAAATTGATATTGGGTTACAGATTGAAAATACTTGTTTAATCCCCAAAACTCGCAGAATTAGTGGTTAACAAAGAAGTGGAAATGTTTTTGTTGTAATGTATTACTCGATAATGACTCAACTGTCCACCATATTGGGCCACAAAATTTTGATTGCTCCAAAACTCAAAACACTTACTTGCAATTATGTAACAAAGCTTGTGGTAGATAGCCACAGTAACATGCGAATGTTTGAACTACTAGGAAATCATTACAGCTATCTATGCCATGTACTCAATTAATTTGGTAATGAAGTACATCAATATATTTGGAATGACATCAAATTGAAGCTTTACAAGAAAGAATCATGACATGACATAAGGCTGGCCATGAAAAATAAGCATAATAATAGCAAATGATATTTATAGGATTGAGATATGAACAGTCTCACCCTGACACTCAACTAAAATACAATAATTTAAATTGAATACCAACCAAGTTTTTGTTGTTTGCAAACAAGAGTGTTTTCCGACCAGTCTAGTCCTGATGCTGTTTCAGTACACATTGACCGTCCTTCTCTAGACACAATGTTAGTATCACATTGGTAGAATGCCTCTGTACCAACTCTGTAGTCCTCTGATGAACTGAGAAGGTGGGCGTTCTTGATTGGTGGCGGTGATTGACATCTCTCTACTGTCACTGAAAAATGGAGATGACCGATGAGGTTAATCATGCGGCAACATTTGAGAGGCGCAAGACCTTAGTTTGTTCGGAAATCATTGGGAAGGAAGAGGCAACTTCTAACAGATTAACTTTTTCTAACAAACTTTGTGTGATACAAACCAGCTGCACAGGTTACTTTATGTCGTAATTGGATTGAGCTAGTGGTTTTACAAATATAACTCCAAAAGAGAACAGCTCATCTTTATATGCTTGACCTAATCAAAATTTATAACTGTTATCTAGTATCTAAGATGCAACTGTTTTCTGCCCTTTGTAAATTATTGTTTTACAAGAAATCGGTTTCAGAATAATTATGAGCCAACAATGAACTTGACTCAATATTGTACAAATAAACCAAAGCTGGTTTACCTCCCGAAGTCACCGTTATCGTTAATGTCATGTTGATGGAGAGAGATGGAGAAGTAAACATGCTCATGGCTCCTGTGTTTCAATTTTGCAGACTTTTACTGGCCATTGCACTCACCTTGAAATGATGTTGATTCTGTGAACTGTAAGAACGTCCTTGTTCCCTGAAAAAATAGGGTGTTATGATGAATATACATGAATACCATACAATCCATGGGACATATCCCCATCAGCTCTCAAGAACAGATCATTAAAATACCAATACTCAATGTTATAGATGCTGAATCTGATGGAGTTCTCACTATAGAAGAGTGTTCTCTTAATGCCATGTCTACATTATTTACCTACTGGTGAGAGGACTACTCGGAGGGAAGTTTTGAACGTTTCCTATAAAGTTGAGTTTTCTATTTGGTGGGAAAAAGTTGAAAGGGCGCAAATATATGAGTGCTTTGACTAACCCTGACAATGCCCGTGAATCCAATGTGGATGGTGTATGTTTGATCTTTCTTCAGCGGCTGGTTATAGTACCCTTTAGCGGTCTTCCCATCTCCAACTGTGAATACCAGGCCACTCTCACTGATCTCTCCATATTCAAAGACAGCTGTTATGTAACATGTTTGGTTGTTCGTAGTGGCATGAGTTGAGTTATACAACCTATTGATATTGCATTCTGAGGGCAGCGATCTCTTATTTCTGCCGTTTGGTGTTGCCACTTCTGCGCTTATTACCAGGAGGTATAAGCTGTAAAAGATTCACACATGAATGTTGTGTGGTGATATCCCAAATTGTGAGTACAGTAAATTTCAAATAGGATATATGATTCTTAAAAAAACTCAACTGAACTTAATCACTGATCAGATGTACTACACTTTAATGTGTTATTTTCATGGTCACATATTTTAGTGCTCTGGAGTCTAGAGGTCTCTACCTTATGGATACCCCGCGGTTCTCCGGTTGAATAGGAAATATTCTTAGAACAACAGTTCCAGTCGTCTCATCTATTGTCTCAACATCTGGCTCTTGACTGTTTACTGAAATTTGTAATTCTAAAGTCAAGTTGTGTATATAATATCACATTGTTATGAGTGTGTTCGTTTGAAATAAAAGAAAATTCACAGCTTCTCATTTCCACTTATTTGCGCTCAATTATCTTTCTCATGTATTTCGTATTTATCATTGCTGATCAGGATTTGTACCAACCTTTTAAAGTCAAGCTCTAGCATTCCCTACCCACCTCAAATGGTGACATTTACGTTTTATCCTATCTGAGGGATAGGAGGCAGAAGCAGTTCATGATTGGGGAAATATTTATATTTGTATGCTAAACCATCCAAGGGCGCGATGGGATGTGAATTAATGATTCGCTTGATTTGTGAATCAAGCAGTTTATTACCAACCTTCGAAAAGTGTAAATCCGCCTCTCTCCGTTTTTGGGCTCTCACCGATGTTGTTTGCAGCTGTAGCTCTGCATTGTATATGGGTAGCTAAATCAAAGCCACAAATCTCAATAGTGAGAAGAAAAGAATGGGATGATGGATCTAGATCACACAATGGAGTGTGATGAATTAACTAGAACACTGGGTCACTAGAACCAATTTCAAATTTCGTTTGTTTGTTTTGGAAGCAGCTTTTGAGAGTTGTCACTTGTTGGAAATTCTATGTAACTCCTTGAATGTAGCTGGGGAAGTCTTCGGGAATTATTCTTGTATAAGACAAAAAAATTGTATTCTGAATATTAATTTGTGTGTCAGTATCAGAGGAGTTTTCACAGACAGCACCGCAAACTGCAGAATTTATAGCATCTTTTGTAGATCAACATCGATTATCAACTGTGTCACACTCAAAGCCTTATGGGATTCTGTTAATATCAGGCTATCTGTGAAATCAGGATCAAGATAATAGCGGGTTGTTGGATAATATCCGGTTTCGGGTAGTATCAGTAGTATCAGGATACGGGAAGTATCAGCGTCTAGGTAATATCTGTTTTTAAGGGGTCCTGATTGAGTTTTTCAAGCATGTCGGTTGAGTAAACAAAAATGAGAGACCATATCACCCAGGACTAGACTGTGTAATTCATTCATTCATTCTAGACAGACCAGATAATGTTTTTTGGACTTTTGTATGTGATGGAGATATACAGTTTGCTCAAATAACTCCTTGTGTAGGCTTTTTAGCAGTTTATGGTGATGATATTTGTAATGGATTTCTGGAGTTTGAGAGAAGCTGAAAACACCGTCATACCTTGTAGTGTGTAATATTCCCGTTAGGTTTTTCTGGCGGCTGTAGATTAATTATGGCACAGGAACTTGTAAATTTCAGATATAGTCTTGGTTCTGTATAAGGAGCTGTAAACATCAAATTTGTCTTAGCCATTCAATATTCAATAAATTGCTCAGTGTACTTGCTAAATCCAGATTGTAGCTGTCCATGTGGCCAATGCCGGCAATCCATCAAGTCAGTAAGTTGTTAGTTATATTTCTCTACTTTAACGTGTTTACTGTATTGGTAACATAAATTTGCAGAGATATGTGAGCAGGGTTATATGCATGCTCTTGAGATCATAATTACAAAATATCTGACTCACCTAATTCCCCAGTTGTGTATGTAATAGTTGTGTTTGCCTGGAAACCTTGATCATTTCTCACCATTACTTGTATCAAGTAAGTAGTAACAGCATCTAGATCACTAACCGCCTGCATATTGCCTGCCACCGGTCCCAATCCAATGATCCTGAATGATATTCCATCATCCTTCACCTTCTTGCATTTTGGATCGATGACCTGAATTGGAAGAATATGACCTATAGTGAGAGATAATGTTATGATATCATGTTGCCAATTTGCCAGTTACGACACTGGGCTGCCATATCAATATTGGGGGAATAGATTTCCTCACCTCTGGCAGTATGTTGACCTGTATTCTTCTTCTTGGTGTTCCGCTAGAATTATCTATGTTGTCATTTACAAATCTGGTGAGATCATTATTTCGCAAAACTGGAACTGAAAGCAAAATCACAAAAACTCTGTTTACACACAGTCATTGCTTGTTGATTCTAAAAGTTGTAACTTCTGCAGATCCAATATTTCGCTAACTATCAAACTGAGATAGAAGGCATACAGCAATATCTTATTCTAAGTTAATTGAAGCTACTTTCGAGTGAAGTTTTCAACAGGAATCCATCAGCGTCAGGTTAAACACAGGCAATGATGTTCAGATTTCTAGAGGATAAAGAGTTCGATGATAGCTGCTGAGGTGTTAATTTGTCACTCCGACCAAAGTTCGATAATACCACTATGTGATCAAGTAAGCAAGCTAAAGGATAAAACTTTGATCTCTTGGTGTGGTAGGATCGATAAGCACATTAAGTTCCATTTGCTCCATCATCACCTAAGTCTAAATTTAATTTAAAAATTCTTTGATTCATGTGCACTGCTAAAACAACATTAGATTGTATGGCCTGAGTTTGATTTTCTGACAACTTAAGAAAGTTTTTGATTGTGTTGTACATAAACCTTTCCGAACCACGCTAAAAGCTTGTTAACGCCTGGGAATTTTCTTAAGATTAATTACCAGCGGCAGTCCTACTTCCAGCAAGTTATGATGTTACAAAATTGCATTGAAGCAGTCCTACTTATTGGGGGATAAATTGACCTCCATAATAGTTAACTCTCTGATACATGGTTTATCAACTCCACTTTTTATTGTCAGATTATAATCACTTTTAAATTTCTCGGAAATTAGGCCCGGCCAGATATTTTGCCGCAATACAATAATTTTTCACAGGATCATTTTTAAACAAGTTATTATTAGGTATAAATGAAGATGAAGAATATAATTTGAAATTTCTGGATACGTTTCATCGATCCCTGATAGAGATGTTACTATTTACTTGACAATAGGTTGCTTTGAGAATTCTAATAATTTTTTTAACATAGATTGATGTGAGATGGTCCTTGAAAGCAGTTTCAATTCATAACTGTATGGTATTCAGATTACATTGTTCTAGCCAACTGTTACCTGTCGGGCATTACTCACTTGTTGGTGAGAACATTTATTTTGTTCTCTGTTTATTGTTTCAGTAATTAAAATTCAGTAGGTAGTACTGAAATGAAAACCAATAAAAACAAAAGGAGCGCCGGATGGCCCGAAACTCGAGTTGTGGCAATCCTGTTCCAGAAGTATATCCTCCTTGCGGCCTACGCAGGCCACCATATATCCAGGCCCCTCATGGAGCCAGAGTCGACACTTCATCCCCAAGGTGAGCCGCCTGGCTCCGTTGAAAGCCCGAAGAGGAAGATCAAGAACGTCAAGAGCGTGGCCAGATACCAGCTCAACACTGGAGTAGAATACTGATCTCCTCCCAAATTTTCATTTTAATTTAATTCAATCATCATCAATTTTCATAGTTTTTAATAGATAGCATAATTTTAGGCAAAATTTTGGACTCTTGAAAATTGAATGTGATTCAAGAATTCAGTGATCGTTTAAAATCAACTCTCAGTGCCTTTTTTTGGCGCACTAGTACTCACAGCAAAGCGACATCGGAAGGGTGGCCCCAGAATTCCAGTCCATATTAAAGGACGGGGCAAATGAAAGTATAATAGTCATTGATCATCATTTTTTGGGCTAAATCTTTTGTGAGATGTCGAAGCATGACAAAGAAATTCAATTTGGGTGAAACTAGATGTTATAAAACTTTTCAAAATATAAGGTTTTTTTCAAAATTTAACAAAAGCTTATTTTCAATTCTCCAATCCTGAATCTTCAAAAGTTCATTTTCAGTAAGCTTCCCGTTTTCTGATATCAGATTTGTATCATCAGCAAAAAGAACATACTTTAACTTGCCTGAGACTGAAAGCAAATCATTTATGTAAATGAAAGACAGTAAAGGTCCAATAACTGAACCCTGTGGGACACCGCTTGGTGGGTATTTTTCTTTGGTCAAAATCAATATTGGAAATAAGTCAATAACCTATTAGTTTCAAGGTGATATAATATTTGATTGTGACAATTTTTGCAGCTATTTTAGACATTTCACTCACGACAGATTTTGGGTGGATTATTCACTGACCATTTCTTAAAAATTGGTGTTATTTTCGCTATTTTAAGGCAGTCAGGAAAGACTGAGTTATTTAATGAACAGTTGATAAACTCGGTCAAGGTGGGGGTCAGAGTCATTTTGTTTCTTTTCAATATGTTGGGAGCAAGTTAAAATAACACTGGCTGTATAGAATAACAGCACTACACTATTAAACTTACATGTACAAAGTGTCCGTATACTTTGGGAAGCCTCATCACTGTCTCCTATCTGATTGGTTGCTTTTATCTGACATTCTACTTCTGTGTATGCATCATAACCACATTGATCTTGTGTGTAGATGTTCCCGTTCGTGTTTGACCAAGAGTCATTTCCTGTACATTTATACTATGAACAAATATTATAAACACAAGCCTCAAATAGCAATCCAAAGTCAGTTGAAAAACATAATCAAACTATGCAAAACAGAGTCGCTCAACCGAATAAAGGGGTCAAAAGCAGTTGTTGCAGTGTTGCAGCACGGGGATTAGATACTCTACTCTGATGGTGTCGAAAGCAGAAGAAAATTCCAAAAATAAACATCTTGCATAGTTAGAGGCTGCTTTGTCAATAAAGTGTGTGATAGTAGTTGTAAGGCATAAGATAGCATCTTGTGTTGATCTTTTCTGGCGGTAGGCAAACTGATGGCGGTCCATGGCTGTGTGTTTAGTTATGTATATTTTAAGTTGTCTCTCTAACATTTTACATAGGCAGCTGGTTATGGCTATCGGGCGATAGTCTTTGAGTTGGGTTGTTGTGGTGACTTTTGGTAGTGGTTTTATTACAGCAGATTTCCATAGATTAGGTGTTGTATGTTGCTCTATAGAGTTATTGAAGAGTTTAGTAATAATAGGGGCTAGTTGGTAGGCACATATCCTAAGGACCTTAGGGATTAGTCCGTCAGATCCAGCTCCTTTCCTAGTGTTAATTGTTTTGAGTTGTTTCAGTACATTTTCTTCATTCACTTCAAATGGAGGAGCAGTCATTTTAGTTTTATCGACATCTGGGTTATTTACTTTAGGTTTCTCATAGCGTGCAAAGAATGTGTTCAGGTCGTCTGGTTTGTATTTTATCTCATGTTCAGTTGCAGAGGTTGATGTAGGAAGTCCATTTAATGTTTTTATATCTTTCCAAGCTCTGGCCGGTTCATTGATTAGATGTTGTTAAGTTCTTTTAGAGTATTCCACTTTAGATTTGGTGATTTCTTTGGTGACTGATTTTTTAAGTTTATGATACAGTTTTCTATTTCCACTTTGGTGAGCCTTTTGTTTCCGAACAATCAAACCATCTATGTGCTTGGTAATCCATGGTTTCTGATTTGCATGCCTTTTAAATGTTTTCGTCGGTATACACAGGTCCGTACAGAAGTTTGTGTAATCGGAGATCACATCTGTCTGTTTATCAATGCAGGGTTCATCCAAAAGATTATCCCACAGGGTGATATCCAAACTAGCCTGTAGGTAGAGCTTCGCAGTTCTCATCTGTATATTGACGGCATGTGATATATGAAGGTTTAGTTTTAGACAGAGGCTTGTAGCTAGGTATTAAATGCATGACATGGTGATCAGAAACGCCCAGTATAGCAAGTTGGTGGCAGTGACTGTAGCCGTTCTTGATTCTAGTGAAGCATTTATCCAGTATTTTATTGTTCCGAGTAGGTTTCTTGATTATTTGGTAGTAGTCAATATCTTCTGATATTTTTAGTGAGAAGTTTTCATTTACAGGAATCCTAAAATTTCCTTGTCCTTGTGAAAATGGAATTGAAGAGGCATAGAAATTTCTAAAAAAAGACTAGGGGATGGCCATGCTGATGTATAAAATAAATTGGGAATTTAGTAATGAACATGACGCTGAGCAATCACCTTAAGAAAAAGCATATAGTACAGAAGTATCTGAGTATTTAGACGAAACAATAATTATTACCTTATAGGATGTGACACCACCATTAGGATAGAGAGGGGGACTCCAGTTCATCCTTACACATGTCGATGAGTCTGCAGTTAAAGTAAAGCTTCCCGGTGCTAATTGCGGATCTAAAAAAAAATTGAAAAAAATTGTCTGCCCAGCATGCTTTGAAAGCTAAGCCTATGGAGGCTGGTGTCTACTTCTACCTTGCATATCACAACACAATCCATTAATAAAACCCAAGACTTGTCTCAGATAATTCAGTGTTTCATCATAACGTCACATGAGTCTCTGGTACCAATAGTCTACACATACAGTCTGTATTTTCAGATACATATAATAGCTCACAGAAAGGGGATGTAGTCCACGATTTACTCTCAGCTGCAGAAGACTTGTTGGGGTCGTTTACAGCTTTCACGCTAACAGTGACCCCCACATCTCCGTCTGTGTAGGCGTCATATAATAGCAATGTTGTTGAACGCCATGTGTTCTGTGGATCTTTGAAGGAGTATGAACTTATGGAGTCACAGTTTTCTGTTGAAGGAGCCTACAAAAAATTCCAAGGAAGTAAAGTCGTCTCATCCGTTAAAATATGATGGGGACTTCACCCTTACCTAACGTAAGTCCCCAGCAGCAGATTTTGTCATATATAAACAGTTCTTGAAATAGATTATATAGTTTTGAAATTCTGGTGATCCTCACCATCTCATTTCTGATTTCAGATTTATCATCTGCTCTTAGATGTCACTATGATGCAACTGTGTCAAATTGCATAATTTACATGAAACTTTTTGCCTCAAATGGAGATTGTAACCAGGCCTCCTGCGCCAGTGAACCAGCCTCTATCAACTGTGCTACCACGATAGATTGGACAACTGAAAACTAGTATATCAGTAAAATGATCATTAGATACAGGAACAAATTGGTAAACTAAATGTATTGCCACATGACATCATTCCCAGTTTCATTACATTGTATTGGAGTAATAATTCGGGAAGGTATAAAGTTCTTACAAAATTTCTTTACCGGAAAAATACTGAAAACAATTATAACATTAGAGTGATCATTATATTATGTAAGTATAAACTGGCAAATTGGACCAATTATATATATTATGAAGTGACATCATTTTCAGTCTCATTGGTATTGGGATGACCTTTGCATTGCACAGTAAAACTTGGGTCAATGTCTCAATATTGATTTTGCAGAAATTGTGTTAACAAATTTATGTTGACAATTTAAACTGTATTCCATCCAAATGAACAATTTTTCATCGACATCCGTAAACGCTAAATTTCCATCCGATAGATAACTGACATACCTCCCAGGTAACTCTATACTTTCTCATCATTCGATCACCATTTCTCTCCAAACCATCATCTCTGTAGTGTATATTGCGTGGTTTACTCGGGGCTGTAAAATAGTAGTGAGGTTGATTTTATATGACCGTGTAACCAGTAGTTTCGATACACACCTTAGTTGTACATTACAAAAACTGTAATTACGAGAAATGAGATTACATTCCAGAACAATTCTTACCACGACATTTTGTATATACAGAAGCTGAAGCTGTATCACTAATCTCATTATTATCATTGTTGACTACCCTTATCTGACATGTCACATGTAGATATGTTGTGTATATACAGATTCGGCCATTTTGTGGAATCACTCCCCAGTCGCCATTTGAAGTACATTTGCACTAAAGGAAATTGAAAAATCAGCAAACAGTTTAATGACAAGGAAGTTAGAAACATAATCATATTATGTTATACTACCACTTGATGCTTTACAACACAGGTGAAAATCATCCTTTCCTTTCTTTTAGAAATAAATAAAGGTTGTAAAGCCGGAAAAAGCAAGAGATTTTATTTCGATACAATACAACCTATAGGGTATATGACCAGAAAAAGAGAGTGTTAGGGAAATGGCTTCACTGAGTGCTCAGAAACCTTGTTACGTGGTATATCAAAGGAGCTATATCTTTATCGAAAATGGTTTGTGCAATTCTTATGAGTATCAAAGTTAAATGTTGAATGGGTTTTTAATCTTCATCAGTGTCAGAATTTTTTGACTGGCGAGGTACTAAAAAACATAGTAAATATAAACCTACCTGATATTCAATCTGAGATGATGGAGCATTTGGGTATTGAACTTCTGTGTACGATATTTCCACACAGTTATCAGTAGGAGCTGTCAGAGTAACACTTCTAGGTGCAGTTTGTGGAGCTGGAATTCCCACAGAAACAAACAAACATTAAGTTTGCAGCAGAAAAACTATCAAAAGACTCTACTTTAAAGGGCTTATATACCTGGATTTGCTGCTGCTGCGTCTATCTAAGTGTAAAAGAAGGCTCTCTGTTGAGCAAAGACGGTAAAGTGATGACAGTTGTTTTGTCAGAATAAGATTGAAATAGACATTCAACAGGGGAATTAAATAATGACAGATTTACCAGCATGTGCCTAGTTAGTTAGAGCTATTGCTAATTTACAGAAATTTACTCACGCAAACCGGTTTGTGTTACAAATTCCAGAAGGGCTGGAGTAACAGAGATATGATCAACGTTGTTGCGTGACCATATTCTGATACGTAGGTTCACATGCCCATCAGTGAGATATGTGAAACGCATAACTGGTAGATTTCCAAAGACATAATTATCAATCTCAACTTGAAATTTTCCGTTTACTGTTGTCAAGCACTCAAGTCGATATTCTGACGGCATCTATAAAATCATATTGTATAACTTCGCAGTTACAATATCGGCATGCATTGCTTTAGCAATGCATATGAAAAGCCATATTAGCAGCTAAATTCATCAAGGTAGATGACATGTGAACAGCGTATACTGTGATTACCAAAAATATTCATTCAAACTGGCATCAGCAACGAACAAAACATCCCGTTACGAATCGTATCATAGAGCATTATACTGATCATTCCAAATATTAGTCTGATCTATATTGTAATAGATTTACATCTACCTACCGTCCAGCTGATACGATATATCCATCTTTTTCTTTGGTCGGATGTAATTTGTCCAGTAACAACAGCTGCAAGGTTTTCTGGTGTAGGGCTGGCATCATCTAGAAATACCAGTCATCAGCAACTATTTTTAGTCTTACTTATTTGCCCTAGAAGCATGTGTGAGCGACAATTACTATACTTCTCAGACACTTGATCACAAAACAACCTGCAGGGAATTTTCAATCAAGACTTAACTGAGCGTACATCTGTGCATGTGCGGACAATTCGTATTCCAACTATTATGTATAAAGATTAGTTGCAGGTGATCTTACCTATACAGTAGGTTTGTCCATTGACTTCGACAGGATTTTTTGGAGATTTTTCCACCTTAACTAAACATGTATGACTCCTACTACCACCCAATCCATTAACTGTAGCTGACACTAGGGAGTTAGAGCTCTCTTTGGTAGACCAGTTCTTATCCCCACACTTGTACTGTAACAAATCTAGAGGCTATTATCTGACATTGTTTTTCATGAGCTAAGTTCATAGATGGCAATTGTCAAATGTTGTGCATATCCCAGCAGTGTACTAGCCGTAAGTGATTTAAAATAAGCCTGTAAAGATGATAAATAATGTGTTAATAGGTGATGCAACCATAAAACTTTTATATCACTCTAAACCCATTTGATTTTTGCTTGTTAGAAAAGAATCTCACCCTGTATTTTATGTTTCCTGTTGCTGACTGTGGTGCCTGCCAGCTTAATGTAATGGATGTTCCGCTGGCACTGGTTGCACTGAGCTGACGGGGGATAAACTGCTGTGTGTCTGAAATTTATTGGAAATGTTATCAAACGAGAACTGAAATGCCTTTAGTTGAAGCGGTTTCAAAAAATTTGATATTGTTCAAACTATGATTAGGCCAAAAGACAGCAGAATCCAAGGTCAAGCAGAAAATACCAACCACCAGGCCACAATGCTAAGTCAAATACAATTTAGTTTGAGAAGACTTCCCAAAGTCCACACCAGGATGCATGGGGTGGATACTTGTTCAAAGACTGTTACAAGAAAAATCTTTTTTTTTGCAATGAATAATACTCAACACTGCATTCCAGTCTCTATCAATAGCACCGACTGTGTCCACCAATATTTAAAAAGACATTCCTTTCTCTATTGACACCAGAAGCAGATTATCTAAACTGAATAATGATGTCAAAGCATGAAAGTTTGCGACCCTTATCACCACCCAAACCTGGAAATCAGGAAACGTAAAAAATATACTAAAAATAAGTTAAATATGATATTTGTTTATTGAAGTTTAACAGCTAGTGAGTGCGCATCAAACACTTTTTTCACGATGGTTGACTTTCAAAAAACATTCGCATCAAATGAAATTTATGCCAAAGAAACTAAAAAAAAAACACTCACAAAGAGGATGAAACAATGCCAGCTATTGTTCTGTTGAATTATTGAATTGATAGATATGCTAACTTACTATATGCGAACACCTCGACTTCATCGAATACCATCCCCGTAGATGACTCAGTTGTCTTGAGTCTCACATACTGTACATATCTCACATACTGAAGGTCATGACGTGTGATACGGTTGTTTGGATCTCTTGTGTACCGCATCTCCTCACCATCACCTCCACTATTCTCAGATACAACTATGTCCAGCCCAGTTATCTCATAAGAGAAACCTGATTGTATACAAATTATGCCTTGCTGAGTTCGATAGCAAGCAATTATCATGATCAATCTATTTAAAACACTTGTGCCCTATGTTGCTAGCAATTATTTAATAAAAAGAGTAACAATCAAAAATGTACAAGGATTTCTAATTTCCTTTTACTGTGAGATGTAATTATCTTGATTAACTTAACAATTTAGATGTCATGGTAAGTGTTAAACAAACAACTTTATTCTTACATAGAAAAAATGCAACTCTCACATCAATTATTTTTTTAATCTTTCTATTGTTTTTCAATTATCCTTTATCCAAATAAGCATACTTTGTAAGAAAATAAATAATCTCAAGGGTAAACAAGTTTTTTGCTGTAATCAAATATTGCCATTGTAGTCAACCTGTGTAAAATTCAGCTTGACAATGCCTAACAATCAATGTTTTGGTCGATACAATAAATCATTATAAAGTCAAAAAATTAAAAGCAAGTGATGCAATATATGATATTCAAAGTTTAATCACCAAAGACTCTCAATGCTCTAAGGATGACATGTGAACCCCATTGCCTGACCATAATGCAGATAAACGTGTTTTTTACCAACAATTCATACTCAGAGATGACAATTTTGAAAGAAATGTTCAACTGTGCACAGTTGCTGTTCGAAATGACAGTAACTGGGTCAGTAGAATTTTTGATGTTGGAGGAACGTTTCAAAATGATCAATCCATTTGTTTCTATGAATGACTTGATATTTCACAGTCTGTTTTGTGTTGTTGGAATAAATGAGGGGAAAACTCTCGAATTAAAGAAACTATTAACCCCTGGTCCCTCAAGGAGTACCAGAATTGGAAAATTGATGCTCTAAGACTTTCGATTATATATACATGGGGTGGCAAAGCTTAATTGGAACTAATGAGACCTTCCGTCATATACTATGTTGCACAAAATAGAATTTTGCTTATTCAACTTTCTCCCTCACCCTCTGATATTAACCAAATATATATGTATGCCACTTTGACATTGCTCCCAAATTCCATTTGAAGGTCACATTGGATCATAATTGGCTCTTTGGCCCTATTAGAGAAAAGTAACATTTGACTATTGAATCTCACCTGTGACTCCTACTATCTTAACATAACGGACAAAGTATTTTGTCCCAAGGTTGACCTGCCAGTATCCTCCAAAAGCGTTGCTAGCAAAACATCCAGAGCATCCTGTAGGTGCATTATTATTGGGCTGTAGTGTTGCTGTCCACAAGCCGTCTACTAGGTTTACCTTGTCTCCAAACTTCTGAAATCTGCCTGGAGATGTGGAGCTTTTATGGATACCTACGGATTTACCCTCCGCAACGTTCTTGGGCCATGTTTGTCGCGACTCAGCTGAAATATTTTAATAAAGAAAATAAGTAAAAAAAATTGACGAATGAGAGCTGTTATAGGTAGAAGTTGTAATGAATTAATTATCGATAATAAGTATAAAATCAAATCAAGAGATTTTACATTGGTTGATTTTAATTTAATATTATTTTATTAAAGTTTTTGGTTAATTGAATTTTGATTTTGACGTTGCCCCTCAACCATACACTCCCATTCTGCAGTGGAGGCAGTAGGCGTAGAAATGATATCTAATCTCAAGAGTTAGGATCATAATGATTTTATGGATGTTAAATCACACCAATTATCTCCTCTGTATTTTTTTTTCCGCTTTTTTGCAGCGGAGATCAGCCATGGGAATACCCTATCAGGAGCCGCAAATTTTTCACGGACAAAATTAAAACCTTTAGTTACAGGTATATTGCACACTAGGTCTCTATTTTGCTTATCACAGTATTATGACCATTCCAATGATAGAAAAAAAGCACATCGGTTGGGTCTGTTTTCAAGGTTTTAAGGCTTCTCGGCCTATTGGCTAAGATCAAAGTGTCACTGCCAATGGCCGATTAGTGCCAGTTCAGTTTTGGCAGCTTGCTGCACACTTATGATTAGGAGGTCCTCTATGGCCTCACCTCTAGGATGCATTCTAGTTTTCTAGAATGCATCACATTCTCAGTATGAGGATGAGGGCACCTTGCGTCCCTCTTTAGGGGCAGCCCGATCTTCTGTTTCTCAGCAAACAGCAAGTTGACTGAGGTACAGAGGTAACAGTGTGTGGTATCAGACATATCGAGGAAACCAGAGCAAGCTACAACCTTCAGATGGGAAACTGTTTGGTGCAGGTGGTATACGTTTCTTGTATGAGGTCTCACAAAAGTGCAGCTCAGATTTGACAATAAATCAATCTTAACAATTTATGTCGTGGATAATCAAAGTAACAGTGCACCGGTTGGTCTCAAACGATGTAACATCAAACATGCGGATAATGTTGATGTAAATGATGATAAATCTGTGAAGTTTCACCATGAGCTGGCTGATATTTATGCAAAGGCAATGTCATTGAGCCGTAAAGAATCCAGCTAAGGGAAGATATTGAACCCACCGCATTATACATACAGTACAAGGTGTTACCGACGCAACTACCACAGCCAAATAGCAGCCAGACGAGATGGTGAGTAATGGCTCAATGGTGCAAGTACCTAAAGAAGACCCAAGATTCAAATCTGTTGTTATCAGATATTACTAGAAGACGACTCCTGACTGCTTACTACATATATCACCCCATTCGGATGTTAATGTTGTAATCAAATTCTAACAGATACATTGACTATTAAGGGAGAAGCATTACAAAAAGCGTGGAATCGCTCGAAGTTTGAGATAAACATTTTAGGACATACACAATGTGGCTGTTGAGACTGACCACAAACCCCTCGTACAGATAATCAACACAAAACACTGTCAACGACCTCACACCCTGAATCCATAGAAAACGACTCCGAACACTGAAATACTCATTCAAAGAAGAACATGTACCTGGTAAATGTAACAATGTAGCCGATCCGATCCACTATCTAGACCGGAGGCTAAGGATGAATGACTACCATGAGAAATAGAAATCGAAGCGATATCTACTGTAATATCTCATCACACCCTGGTAGTGAGCACCACCTACAAGAGCTAAGAATTGGTCAATTTGAGAACACTCCTCTACAATAGGTGTTACACTTCGTCAACTTCGGATGGCTTGATTATCTCTCAGATGTCGAGACTAATATTAAACATACAGACAAGGAAAAACTAAAGCAATTAGTCATGTTTGCTAATTCTCTACCAAACTATGACCGTTTATGGATATAATTTGTATGCTCTTTCCGGTTCCTGTTCAGGCATGCTTGACTCATGTATTAAACGGTCAATCTCCAAACCTAATTCGATCAATGGTATAAGAGACCTGTAATTGAGGGCTCCTTGTATGACACTCTTTAAAAAGTAGAGTTGGCAGCCCTGAACCTAATCGTTGAAAAGATTTAACCCCATGGCGTTGGGCAAAAGTATGTGGTTTGAGGAGTAATGTGGTTGACAATGGAAAAATTCTTTCAAGCTGTGGATATGCACAACGATAAGAATGTAGTGAAAAATGTCTGTCCATAACTTTGCAGAACATGATATACATGTGAAGCCATACACTGAGTTGTTGGCAGGAGATCATCTGACTTTTTGCTGAATTCTAGTGTATACCATTAGAGCGTGGATAAGCTCACAGGTATACAGTATACTACCTCTTAAATCCATAGTTATCGCACTGCGGCACAACACAGAAACTCAAGAATGCAGTCGTAGTCTTACCTGAAACCAGTAGGAAGAACAGGCCAGCTAGAATAGTCCAGAAATGCTTGAAGCATACCATGGTTGACTCCTTAGTATCAGTACTCAGTAGCTCATATCTCGTTGACAGGTAGTTTTAAGACTGAACGCAAGCTACAGATTCAGACAATGTTATCAATTCTAAATCAAGTAGACAAATGGGACACTTTTCTCTAACAGCCAACTACCTATTCAGTTAACTTCCTTGTTAAAAGCGAGTAAGCCTGAGTTAGATTTACTTAAACATTGAAAGGCAAAGAGTCGGCTCTATCGTTTGTGAATGTTTACTTGCTATCTTTTCCATTCAAATCTTATCTTGATTTTAGTACTCACACAAGAACAGTGCTAATAATAGACTGTCTGAACTGAAGTAAAGTATAATATTGGCTTATACTTGCCCTACAGTGTTAGGTGATAAACATGAAGGGGACTTTCCCTTATTACAAATTTGTTATTGACTTTGAAAAGAGATGAGTGATTGTTAAATCATCTGAACCAGGAAGTGATATCATATGGAAATAATTACATAGCTTAGTAAAGAGTTGTTTTTATTTCAAAGAATGTTGAGTGTCATTTTGGATATGCTTGATGGCCTAAGGGTATGATTAAGAGAAAATGAAATGTGCTGTAAACATCAACTGACGGGTACTATATCCAAGATGAAGCAGTTTGTAATTATTCATATACAACATGAAGCCACCAAGCATCTTTTCTACCTGTACAACGGAAACCTCCCTTGTAACAAGGAGCTTTACTCCTTGCTTGTAATAACCTGCACACTGAAAAGGGGAAATTGTAATCTATGATAGGATTACAGGTATCATACTTGCCAAGTCTCCCCATATAGGTGGGACCTTCCAGATGTCCACACCAGCTTCTGCCCACTTCCCAATTTTTGTAATTTCACTATTTCCTCCAGATTTGAGAGAAAACAGTCCTATCGCAATTTTTTAGTAACTTTCCAAGCACTTGTCGATGAGCTACTGGTACGGTCTCTGCGCACAAATTTAAAAGGAATTGTGCTATTCAATAATGTTAACAGATTTACCTGTTGTATCAAAATCAGACTGCTATTTTCAATGGGTCGATACAATTAATACTAGACATTGGCAAAGTAAGGGCATGTAGGTCCCATTGGCCAATGTGTTGATGGTGGCTGATTAAAATGTATTTTACCCAAGTCAAATATGCCTCTTTTAGCGCTTCCTAGTGGCTAGAAACGCTCTCAGAGCATCAGCGGCAGGGGCTTTGCACCCTCGTACGACTGCATTACAGTGCAGGATTGCTGTTAATTGAAATCTCCCACTTTGGAATTTAGATAACTTGGCAAGAAGGACAGGTTGTGACAAATCAGCCTTTGAATATTGGCACAAAGTGAAGCCTGAGATCTGAGATTCATGAGTAAAACTAACCTAAGTATGTCTTGTACTGTTTCAGTATGTTTCCTGTCACAAAAATTCACCAGCCAAACAAAATACACATAGCTTGAGTGGACTAACCTCTTTACAAGGGGAAATAACTTCAAGTTCTTCAATAAAATATACTGCCATCCTATGTTCAGCAGCAGCAGTCCGCAAATCAGTGAGACTTTTTTGCTCTGACCTTGCAATTTTACCCAAAACTTTGCTTTTTTAATACAGATTACCAAGATGTGTTATTTGTTTGTCAATTCTGCACCAGATTACCAATATCTAATACATGGCAAGTACCATGACTGCCAAACATTAGCATTGATCGTCAATTTCGGTTACAAATGCCCCTTTTTAATAAAAAGAGAGCAAAAATGTAGGTTTTACAGGTTGGTAATGGAAACTAAAACTGGTTTAAATCTATTCATTTCACATTAAGAAGCAATCATCATCACCATCACAATAAACTGTAGTATCTTAACAACGGACAACGTAAGTTCGTGTAATAGAGGGTGGGAAATTTTGCAGAATTTAATCATTTCACTGCTAGAGTGGTTTCTTTTTCGAGTTTGAAAGGTTTCAATAAGATTGTAGCCATTAAGAAGCATATTAACCATTTGTTCTTGGCGGTGGTGATGGGGGTAAGAGCATTTGGTGTTGCAGTAGGCTCTACGCTCCCTCATCAGCATCGGGATGGGTTGAACAGCACTGAATGCCTATTCTGATACATGTTTCTTCTCATTTTTTTGTGTTGACGACAACCGTTACTAGGGATGATTTATTCCGGTTCCATTTTTCAAAGACTTTAGACCAAGAATCTTTCATTTTACAGGCCTACTCAGTTAATTACTCTGACTAATAGATTTAGCTTGCTGAGTGGGTAGATGGAACAAACAGTATTGAAGAGTAGCCTTGGCTAGTTGAAGAGTTGGAGTTTCTCAATGATTTCTTTCTCTCATTTGTACTCTCTCTTTTGTACTTGCTCATTCACCCACCTGCCCTTGTTAATCTTTGACACACTGTAGGAGGAGGCAAGCGCGACTTGTGCATTATTCAATTTAGAATGATAGCCAGGGCCCACGCATATATCATCATCATACTTATGTTATAACAAGTTGTCTATGCAAGTGATACAACTCTCAAGAGTTTTGGAAAAATGCAAGCACACTAGGCTTTGGAAGGGCAAGAAGGAAAAACCTACCATTTTCGGAATAGGTCCTTCTAATCTGATGTTAATCGCATCGAATTCTTTTGCGTAACGGAACATGGCGGGTAACTTTTTTTTGTGCGCGAGAGCTACTGTAACGCCAAAAGAATGGTTTACAGATACCACTTATCAGTGAGTTTTTTCAGTGGCTGAAATTATTCAGGGCATAAATTGCGCTAACTCAATAAAAGGTATAGGCTGAAGATATTTAGGCAAAAAAATACACTAATAAGGTTAATATATAATAGCTAAATTTAGAGGGTCGCACCAACCGAACTCCCGCGCTCAGCCTCCTGTAAAGCTGAAAATATTTAGGCGAAAAAGTACACTAATAAGGTAAATATATAATAGCTTAATTTATAGGGTTGCACCGACCGCACTACCACGCTAAGCCTCCTGTCAAGCTGAAAATATTTAGGCCGAAAAAGTACACTAATAAGGTAAATATATAATAGGCAAATTTAGAGGGTCGCACCAACCGCACTACCGCGCTCAGCCTTCTGAGAGGTTGAAAATATTTGGGCAAAAAAGATACGCTAAGGTTAATATATAATAGCCAAAATTAGAGGGTCGCATCAACCGCACTTGTGCGCTCAGCCTTCTGAGAGGTTTAAATATTTAGACCAAAAAATACACTAAGGCAAATATATAATAGGCAAATTTAGAGGGTCGCACCAAACGCACTTATGCGCTCAGCCTTCTGAGAGGTTGAAAATATTTAGGCAAAAAAATACACTAAGGTTAATATATAAGAGCCAAATATAGAGGGTTGCACCAACCGCACTTGTGCGCTCAGCCTTCTGAGAGGTTGAAAATATGTAGGCGAAAAATAAAGGTTTTGGTATAAAAAAAAAGATTTTTTTCTGCCCTTATAACACTCTTCTTGTCTTGGCAATCAGTCCCAAGACATGACAAATAATCCAAGGTCAACTGAATAAAAACTTGCCCTCCCCCAACCAACTAAGGAAAACTTATTGGTAAGGAAAACTTAGAACTACTGTTCACAGCAAATGATAGGCTTTCTTAGAACTACTATTCACAGCCAATGATAGGCTTTTATGTTACTCACATATTCTTTCCTTCAATCTGACATCCGGTCACCTCGCCGGTCTTGAAAGAAACTAATTCTGTCAATTTCCCTCCCACCTCCTTATCACTAACCTATGTCGTCCATTGTGGAAATTTTAACAATTTCCTGGTGATGGTGTTCATTTGTTCGTCAATTCTGCACCAGATTAACAACATCTAATACTATGGCAAGTACCCTGTCTGCCAAACAACATATACAGTGGCGTTGATCGTCACTTTGGGTTACAAATGCGTGAAGCGCCCCATATTTGTTTTCCCTATTATATGTTACATTATAAAAAAGAAAAAAATACATCAGGTAAATATATAATAGCTAAATTTAGAGAGTTGCACCAACCGCACTACCGTGCTCAGCCTCCTGCAAAGCTGAAAATATTTAGGCCGAAAAAGAACACTAATAAGGTAAATATATAATAGGCAAAATTAGAGGGTCGCACCAACCGCACTACTGCGCTCAGCCTTCTGAGAGGTTGAAAATATTTAGGCAAAAGAGATACGCTAAGGTTAATATATAATAGCCAAAATTAGAGGGTCGCATCTTCCACACTTGTGCGCTCAGCCTTCTGAGAGGTGGAAATATTTAGACAAAAAAATACACTAAGGCAAATATATAATAGGCAAATTTAGAGGGTCGCACCAAACGCACTTATGCGCTCAGCCTTCTGAGAGGTTGAAAATATTAAGGCAAAAAAATACACTAAGGTTAATATATAATAGGCAAATTTAGAGGGTCGCACCAAACGCACTTATGCGCTCAGCCTTCTGAGAGGTTGAAAATATTAAGGCAAAAAAATACACTAAGGTTAATATATAAAAGCCAAATTTAGAGGGTTGCACCAACCGCACTTGTGCGCTCAGCCTTCTGAGAGGTTGAAAATATTTAGGCGAAAAAGAAAGTTTTTGGTACAAAAAACAAATTTTTCTGCCCTTATAACACTCTCCTTGTCTTGGCAATCAGTCCCAAGACATGACAAATAATCCAAGGTCAACTGAATAAAAACTTGCCCTCCCCCAACCAACTAAGGAAAACTTATTGGTAAGGAAAACTTAGAACTACTGTTCACAGCAAATGATAGGCTTTCTTAGAACTACTATTCACAGCCAGCGATAGGCTTTTATGTTACTCACATATTCTTTCCTTCAATCTGACATACGGTCACCACGCCGGTCTTGAAAGAAACTAATTCTGTTAAATTCCCTCCCACCTCCTTATCACTAACCTATGTCGTCCATTGTGGAAATTTTAACAATTTCCTGGTGATGGTGTTCATTTGTTCGTCAATTCTGCACCAGATTAACAACATCTAATACTATGGCAAGTACCCTGTCTGCCAAACAACATATACAGTGGCGTTGATCGTCACTTTCGGTTACAAATGGGTGAAGCGCCCCATATTTGCTTTCCCTATCATATGTTACATTATAAGAAAGAAAAAAACACATCAAGGTAAATATATATTAGCTGAATTTAGAGAGTCGAACCAACCGCACTACCGCGCTCAGCCTCCTGTAAAGCTGAAAATATTTAGGCGAAAAGGTACACTCATAAGGTAAATATATAATAGGCAAAATTAGAGGGTCGCACCCGCCGCACTCATGCGCTCAGCCTTCTGAGAGGTTGAAAATATTAAAGTGAAAAAATACACTAAAATAAATATACAATAGCCAAAATTAGAGGGTTGCACCAACCACACTTGTGCGCTCAGCGTTTTGAGAGGTTGAAAATATTTAGGCGAAAAAATACATTAAAGTTAATATATAGTGGCCAAAATTAGAGGGTCGCACCAACCCCACTTGTGTGCTCAGCGTTCAAAACATTGTTGCCGAAAATTTATCTCAGGCAAATATGGATATCAGCTATAAAGCTATGTCCAGCCATAAAATAGATTTTTGTCAATAGGCTGCCAAAGCTAGCAGAAATATGACCAGGCAGGGTGGCGATTTAAGTTCATTTTTATTTTTGGGCTTCATTCAAGAGGTTAAACTTGTTGCATCATCATCTAAGCGCACCACTCTTTTACTTCAACCATAATAACAGTTATCAACGGTTAGTGGTCCCAGAATTACTTCCAATCCTTTCTTCTTCTCATTACAATTATGTTATATTACTATAAGAAGTAACGGTAGTTCTGGTAACTGTCCCTATAAAATGTGAGAGTATGGAGGAGTATATCTCATGGCAGCAAAGGCGAGAGATAGGTATTAAAAATCAGATCACTAGGCCGACAGTGAGCTGTCATAGTAATAAACATTTATCAGATTTGATCATAAGCTTTATTTTCATGTATTTATGTATTTATGTATAAAAGAACGCTCTTGTTAAGTGAAGTTCAAAGGGTTCTTCTTCTCTTCTTTGCATCATTCTAAAAGTAAAAGAACAATTATCCATATACTATCTACTCTTTTCATAAATCAACAAGCCCAGGTTAACAGGCGTTCATGTCAAATGTCAAGTTGTTTGGTATTCACAGAAAAGTTGTCCGTCACAATCAACTGAATCGCGGTGGAAAGGGTTCACTGTAGTTCAGTTCTACTCAACACACATGTATTGCAAACAGTAATTACAAAAAGTGAATCCGTAGAGATTTGTATAACCTGTACACCTTAGAAGCTATTTTACATTCTGGCCGCCACATATAACTACCAACTGCATACATTTGGATCTCAATGTAATACTTAAGACAACATTATAGGTCGTTAAAGTGACTACAACGTTCAGCATTTTCTAAAACAGGTGTTTGGGTATGCAAGAAGGAAAGACCCGCCAATGAAGATTAATAGCTAAGCTAAAGCCATGTTAAGCTAACCAAAAATCAATAGCAATAGCCTTCAAAATCATGCTGCTGATCGGGGCATGTCACAAACCCTAAACACATGATAGAAACTTGTCATATAGAGGTCACGTTTCGTGGGTTTCTCCTTCCACCGTCTGGGTATGGCCTAGGTTCAAAAGCTTTGAATGGAAAGTTGATGTCAGGAGTCAGGAGTGGTCTAATGGTTAATGGTACGGACTTTGGATCTTTGAGGTCAAGGTTCAATTCCCGGCGCCGGCAGTAATTTCTGATTTGGTACTGGCCCGCCATTCATCTTTGCCAGGTCCTTGCGGAACATGAGTACTATAGGTCCGAGTACCTGTACCCAAGAGAGAAAAACTCTCTCTGCTTCAAAGATGATGATGTCATTGAACTGAAGCTATCAGCCATCCTTATATGCTAGAGATTTTTCATATGGCCAATTATCTCACAATATCTCACTTAGTGCTATGTCCACAATGATTTTGAACTCAAACCGCATTGCATTGGTGCTTCCGAAAGTAGACAACTCTATCTTGAACGCTTGACTCGCTCGTTAGTTGCTTCAATAAACAATGTCAAGTTCAAACTGTTGATTGGCAATCCCCTTGCATAAATGATGGCGGTTTTTCACGCGAAAGGTCACATAATTCATCAATATTTATCTCATAACATATCGCACATATTTTCAACCTCTCAGAAGGCTGAGCGAACAAGTGCGGTTGGTGCGACCCCCTAATTTTGGCAATTATACATCAACCTTAGTGTATTTTTTCCCCTAAATATTTTCAGCCTCTCAGAAGGCTGAGCGCACAAGTGAGGTTGGTGAGACCTTCTAATTTTGGCTATTATATATCAACCTTAGTGTATTTTTTGCCTTACCCTCTAAATTTGCCTATTATATATTTACCTTAGTGTATTTTTTTGCCTTAATATTTTCAACCTCTCAGAAGGCTGAGCGCACAAGTGTGGTTGGTGCGACCCCCTAATTTTGGCAATTATATATCAACCTTAGTGTATTTTTTCCCCTAAATATTTTCAGCCTCTCAGAAGGCTGAGCGCACAAGTGAGGTTGGTGAGACCTTCTAATTTTGGCTATTATATATCAACCTTAGTGTATTTTTTGCCTTAATGTTTCAACTTCTCAGAAGGCTGAGCGCATGAGTGCGGTTGGTGCGACCCTCTAAATTTGCCTATTATATATTTACCTTAGTGTATTTTTTCACTTAAATATTTTCAACATCTCAGAAGGCTGAGCGAAAGAGTGCAGTTGGTGCGAACCTCTAAATTTGCCTATTATATATTTACCTTAGTGTATTTTTTCACCTAAATATTTTCAACATCTCAGAAGGCTGAGCGCATGAGTGCGGTTGGTGCGACCTTCTAATTTTGGCTATTATATATTAACCTTAGGGTATTTTTTTGCCTAAATATTTTCAGCCTATACCTTTTTTTAAATTAGCGCAATTCATGCCCTGAATAATTTCAGCCACTGAAAAAACTCACCAATAAGTGGTATCTGTAAACGATACTTTTGGCGTTACAGTAGCTCTTGCGCACAAAAAAGATTTACCCGCTGTGTTCCGTTACACAAAAGAACTAGATGCGATTAAGATCAGATTAGTAGGACCTATTCCATAAATGGTAGGTTTTTCCTTCTTGCCTTTGGAAAGAGTGAAAATAAAGGTAGTTAGTCAAAGAGTTCATTATAAGTGTATTATCTTTGTGGGATTGGACTCAAATATTCACCATGGCAAACGACTTCCAGCCAAAATAAGGAAGCAAAACAGTCAAAGCAAGCAAAGGGGAACATTACATGTATAGTTGATCGCACAATGTCATTGTAAACTGGATAGATTCCCTAAATCTTGCCTTCCAGTGTGCACCCCGGCGTCAGGTAGGTGGCCTGACGCCGGTTTTTTGCATATTTGGGGTAGAAACTTATCCTTCTCAACACCACAAGTTCAAAGTTTTCCTTAGTTGGTTGAGAGAGAGGGCAACTTATCAATTCAGGCTGAAAACTTTCCACGTCTTGAGTTTGATTGTCGGGAGCTAGAGAGTATCACAATGGCAAAAAAAAACCGTGTTGTACGAAAACTTTATTTTCTCTTCAATTCCGCAACATTGATAATAGTTCAAGGCATCAAAATTTGTGTTGATTTTCCATTGTTGTCGGACAATTTCAATCACAATCTGAAATTTATGTTGGTTTAAAGAAAATAATGATAAGATGAGAGTGCTCATAACTTGCTATACTCTATATTGCGGGCAGCTAATGCCTAAATAAATCAAAAGATGTTTGCAAAGATTATGCTGGAAGCAAACCCAGCAGGCAATTAGTTGTCTAAACTGAGTTGGAAAGCGGTTACCAGAAGAGGCTGAACACTGTTGCCAATTGTATGCCATATGGACTGGTGGAAGCGGTTTCCAAAGAGAGATATTTAGCAACCTCTTCAAGAAGTTCAATATAAGTTTTATATTCTTCTCAGGGAAGGATATAACAGGGATATTGTTAACTGCCTCTATTAAATATTAAAATTGAATAGTTCATTTATCTGTTATATATATTTATTTATTATGTCACTCATAAGGCCTGTAGAGGAGGGAGTCAGGGCAGGGAGTACTGTCTGAGTGGGTCTGCTATAGAAGGCTTCTGCCATGCTTAGAGCATTTAGCCTAAGAGTGTAAAGACTCAGCTGGAATCAATGTGTCTTGCTACAACAAATGTATCCCACCATGACCATTACTTTTTGTGTTGAGTGGCAAGTGGTGCCAGACGCAGTTGATTCAATCAATGGCCACATAAATTTGCCTATTTCAAGTTTCTTGGATGTGATACTGGTTCACAGGAATAAAATAGGGATGCTGATTTTTCATTTGGTTGCTTGGTGTATGGGTGTAGAGAATTCTCGAATATAATCAATCAGCTAGGGGAGATAAATGCTACTTTGTTCTGCAAATTAAATCGACCTCGCATTGACAACAATTTTTACACTCAGCCTAGACTTCTGTGTACCATTGAAGACAGTGAGGAATAAACTGTTCTCATGTTGGAGCCATACTAGTAGATGGTAAATACATTATAATTCAAGTGTTAGCTAAGCTTGTCAGTCCAGAAAATTATTTCTGCAACCGCCAACGGCAAGAAAATAAAGTGTAAAAGCAGAAGCATCTAAAACCACTTTCATATGTTGCTGGGAAATGGGGATATGTGGCTCCCTCTGACATACCTATCAAAGACAGGTGATGTCAGAGGATATTGGTCGACAAAAAATCTGCCCATTGGCAACCTCTTCAATAGGTTGCTGGATAAGCCTTGCCGGCCGGGAATATGAAAACGCTATAAAGTAAAAAAAATGATTGCCACAAACTAGATTGGTCAATTATAATAATACATCAAATTAAAGTTAGTGTTAGAGTAATCAAGAGCATTGACACATATAAAGCAGGGTTGTAAAAAAACAAGCAGTGTGCAGTTTGGGTCGTTGTCAGAAAAATTAAATCTCATTTAGGATATTTTCTGTTGGTCTTTGTCCTGAGCAGATAAAATGGAGATGAAGAACTAGAAGTTACTTTGTTGAGCCTCTGCATAAACATGGTCATCATCTGCTACAATAGCGCCAGCTTGGTGTTGAAGTGCCTCATACTGATTTTCTTTCTTTTGATCAGTCGGCTCAAAGCTTTCATACGTTCTCTTTATTCTTTGATCCCCTTTCATGTCTGCAACTTCAGCATACTCTGTGTTGGAACTTATTCTCAATTCGATATCTTCATATGAGGGAGGGTAGGATGTCTCTTCATGACATCTTATGGCAGGTACATTGGATGGCCGCTCGTTACAGGACTCCAGGGTTGGTTGTGGTCTCTTCCTTAGAAAGACCACAACCATTAGGATCCCCATTATCACTAGTGCAGGAACAAACACTCCAACCAAGATTTGAACTGTAGGGAAAATTGAGATCGGGTTACAGATGGAAAATATTTGATTAATCCACAAAACCTCGCAGAATTAGTGTTTGACAAAAAAGTGGTAAAATTTGTTGTTGGCATGTATTTCTCGATGAATACTCAACTGTCCACTATGAAATGAAGGGCCATAAAATCTTGATTGCTCCAAAACTCAAAACACTTACTTGCAATCATGTAACAAAGGTTGTGGTAGATAGCCAAAGTAACATGCAAATGTTTGAACTACTAGGAAATCATTACAGCTATCTATACCATGTACTCAATTAATTTGGTAATGAAGTACATCAATAAATTTGGAATGACATCAAATTGAAGCTTTAAAAGAAAGAATCATGACATGGCATAAGGCTGGCCATGAAAAATGAGCATAATAATAGAAAATGGTATTTATAGGATTGACTTATGAACAGCCTCACCCTGACAGTCAAATAAATTACAATAATTTAAATTGAATACCAACCAATTTTTTGTTCTTTGCAAACAAGAGTGTTTTCCGACCAGTCTAGTCCTGATGCTGTTTCAGTACACATTGACCGTCCTTCTCCAGACACAATGTTAGTATCACATTGGTAGAATGCCTCTGTACCAACTCTGTAGCCCTCTGATGAACTGAGAAGGTGGGCGTTCTTGATTGGTGGCGCTGATTGACATCTCTCTGTCACTGAAAAATGGAGATGACCGATGAGGTTATTCATGCGGCAACATTTGAGATGCGCAAGACCTTAGTTTGTTCAGAAATCATTGGGAAGGAAGAGGCAACTTCTACCAGATTAATTTCTGCTAACAAACATTGTGTGATATAAACCAGCTGCACAGGTTACTTTATGTCGTAACTGGATTGAGCTAGTGGTTTAACAAATATAACTCTAAAAGAGAACAGCTCATCTTTATATGCTTGACCTTATCAAATCAACTGTTTTCTGCCCTTTGTAAATTATTGTTTGACAAGAAATCTGTTTCAGAATAATTATGACCCAACAATGAACTTGACTCAATATTGTACAAATAAACCAAAGCTGGTTTACCACCCGAGGTCACCGTTATCGCTAATGTCATGTTGATGGAGAGAGATTGAGAAGTAAACATGCTCATGGCTCCTGTGTTTCAATTTTGCAGACTTTTACTGGCCATTGCACTCACCTTGAAATGATGTTGATTCTGTGAACTGTAAGAACGTCCTTGTTCCCTGAAAAATAGGGTGTTGTGATGAATACACATTAATACCATACAATCCACGGGACATATCACCATCAGCTCTCAAGAACAGATCGTTCAAATACCAATACTCAATGTTATAGATGCTGAAACTGATGGAGTTCTCACTATAGAACAGTGTTCTCTTAATGCCATGTCTACATTATTTACCTACTGGTGAGAGGACTACTCGGAGGGAAGTTTTGAAAGTTTCCTATAAAAATGAGTTTTCTATTTGGTGGGAAAAAGTTGAAAGGGCACAAATATATTAATGCTTTGACTAACCCCGACAATGCCCGTGAATCCAATGTGGATGGTGTATGATTGATCTTTCTTCAGCGGCTGGTTATAGTACCCTTTAGCGGTCTTCCCATTTCCAACTGTGAATACTAGGCCACTTTTACTGATCTCTCCATAATCAAAGACAGCTGTTATGTAACATGTTTGGTTGTTCGTAGTGGCATGAGTTGAGTTATACAACCTATTGATATTGCATTCTGAGGGCAGCGATCTCTTATTTCTGCTGTTTGGTGCTGCCACTTCTGCGCTTATCACCAGGAGTTATAGGCTGTAAAAGATTCACACATGAATGTTGTGTGGTGATATCCCAAATTGGGAGTACAGTAAATATCAAATAGGATATATGATTCTTAAAAAAAACTCAACTGAACTTAATCACTGATCAGATGTGCTACACTTTAATGTGTTATTTTCATGGTCACATGTTTTAGTGCTCTGGAGTCTAGAGGTCTCTACCTTATGGATACCCCGCGGTTCTCCGGTTGAATAGGAAATATTCTTAGAACAACAGTTCCATTCGTCTCATCTATTGTCTCAACATCTGGCTCTTGACTGTTTACTGAAATTTGTAATTCTAAAGTCAAGTTGTGTATATATTATCACATTGTTATGAGTGTGTTCATTTGAAATAAAAGAAAATTCACAGCTTCTCATTTCCACTTATTTGCGCTCAATTATCTTTCTCATGTATTTCGTATTTATCATTGCTGATCAGGATTTTTACCAACCTTTTAAAGTCAAGCTCTAGCATTCCCTACCCACCTCAAATGGTGACATTTACATTTTATCCTATCTGAGGGATAGGAGGCAGAAGCAGTTCATGATTGGGGAAATATTTATATTTGTATGCTAAACCATCCAAGGGCGCGATGGGATGTGAATTAATGATTCGCTTGATTTTGTGAATCAAGCAGATTATTACCAACCTTCGAAAAGTGTAAATCCGCCTCTCTCCGTTTTTGGGCTCTCACCGATGTTGTTTGCAGCTGTAGCTCTGCATTGTATATGGGTAGCTAAATCAAAGCCACAAATCTCAATAGTGTTCTCCATGCTTATAAGATTCAATGTGCTAACTGTCTTATTATCAATCTGGACACCCCCAAACTCCCAACAACCATACTGAAAAACAGAAAAGAATGGGATGATGGATCTAGATCACACAATGGAGTGTGATGAATTAACTAGAACACTGGGTCACTAGAACCAATTTCAAATTTTGTTTGTTTGTTTTGGAAGCAGCTTTTGAGAGTTGTCACTTGTTGGAAATTCTATGTAACACCTTGAATTTAGCTGGGGAAGTCTTTGGGGATTATCCTTGTATAAGATAAAAATTGTAGTCTGAATATTAATTTGTGTGTCAGTATCAGAGGAGTTTTCACAGACAGCACCGCAAACTGCAGAATTTATAGCATCTTTTGTAGATCAACATCGATTATCAACTGTGTCACACTCAAAGCCTTATGGGATTCTGTTAATATCAGGCTATCTGTGACATCAGGATCAAGATAATAGCGGGTTGTAGGATAATATCCGGTTTTGGGTAGTATCAGTAGTATCAGTATACGGGAAGTATCAGCGTCTAGGTAATATCTGTTTTAAGGGGTCCTGATTGAGTTTTTCAAGCATGTCGGTTGAGTAAACAAAAATGAGAGACCATATCACTCAGGACTAGACTGTGTAAAATTTGAAACCCCTTTGATGCCATCACACATTCATTCTAGACTGACAAGATAATGTTTTTTTTGGACTTTTGTATGTGATGGAGATATACAGTTTGCTCAAATAACTTCTTGTGTAGGCTTTTTGGCAGTTTATGGTGATGATATTTGTAATGGATTTCTGAAGTTTGAGAGAAGCTCAAAACACCGTCATACCTTGTAGTGTGTAATATTCCCGTTAGGTTTTTCTGGCGGCTGTAGATTAATTATGGCACAGGAACTTGTAAATTTCAGATATAGTCTTGGTTCTGTTTAAGGAGCTGTAAACATCAAATTTGTTTTAGCCATTCAATATTCAATAAATTGCTCAGTGTAATTGCTAAATCCAGATTGTAGCTGTCCATGTGGCCAATGCCGGCAATCCATCAAGTCAGTAAGTTGTAAGTTATATTTCTCTACTTTAACGTTTTACTGTATTGGTAACATAAATTTGCAGAGATATGTGAGCAGGGTTATAAGCATGGTCTTGAAATCATAATTACCAAATATCTGACTCACCTAATTCCCCAGTTGTGTATGTAATAGTTGTGTTTGCCTGGAAACCTTGATCATTTCTCACCATTACTTGTATATCCCAATCCAATGATTCTGAATGATATTCCATCATCCTTCACCTCCTTGCATTTTGGATTAATGACCTGAATTGGAAGAATATGAGAGATAGTGAGAGATAATGTTATGATATCATGTTGCCACTTTGCCAGTTATGACACTGGGCTGCCATATCAATATTGGGGGAATAGATTTCCTCTCCTCTGGCAGTATGTTGACCTGTATTCTTCTTCTTGGTGTTCCGCTAGAATTATCTATGTTGTCATTTATAAATCTGGTGAGATCATCATTTGGCAAAACTGGAACTGAAAGCAAAATCACAAAAACTCTGTTTACACACAGTCATTGCTTGTTGATTCTATAATTTGTAACTTCTGCAGATCCAATATTTTGCTTACTATCAAACTGGTGATTGATTTCTATCTGAGATAGAAGGCATACAGAAATATCTTATTCTAAGTTCATTGAAGCTACTTTCGAGTGAAGTTTTGAACAGGAATCCATCAGCGTCAGGTTAAACACAGGCAATGATGTTCAGATTTCCAGAGGATAAAGAGTTAGATGATAGCTGCTGAGGTATAATTTGTCAGTCCGACCAAAGTTTGATAATACCACTATGTGACAAAGCAAGCAAGCTAAAGGATAAAATTTTGATCTCTTGGTGTGGTAGGATCGATAAGCATATTAGGTTCCATTTGCTCCATCATCACCTAAGTCTAAATATAATTTAAAAATTCTTTTAAAACAACATAATGATTGTATGGCCTGAGTGTGATTTTCTGACAACTAGAGAAAGTTTTTGATTGAGTTGTACATAAACCTTTCCGAACCATGCCAAAAACTTGTTTTCGCCTGGGAATTTTCTTAAGATTAATTACCAGCGGCAGTCCTACTGCCAGCAAGTGATGATGTTGCAAAATTGCATTGAAGCAGTCCTACTTATTGGGGGATAAATTGAATTCTATAATAGTTAACTCTCTGATACATAGTTCATCAACTACACATTTTATCGTCAGATTATTACCACTTTTAAATTTCTCGGAAAATGGGCCCGGCCAGATATTTTGCGGCAATCCAAAAAATTGTCATAGGATTATTTTTAAACAAGTTATTATTAGGTATAATTGAAGATGGAGAATATAATTAAAAATTTCTGGATACGTTTCATCGATCTCTGATAGAGATGTTACTATTTGCTTGACAGTAGGTTACTTTGAGAATTCTAACATAGATTGATGAGAGAAAGTCCTTGAAAGCGGTTTCAATTCATAACTGTATGGTATTCAGATTTCATTGTTCTAGCCAACTTTTACCTGTCGGGCATTACTCACTTGTTGGTGAGAACATTTATTTTGTTCTCTTTTTATTGTTTTAGTAATTAAAATTTAGTAGGTAGTACTGAAATTAAAACCAATAAAAACAAAAGGAGTGCCAGATAGCCCGAAACTAGAGTTGCGGCAATCCTGTTCCAGAAGCCTATCCTCCTTGCAGCCGACACAGGCCACCATATATCCAGAGTCGACACTTCATCCCAGAGGTGAGCCGCCTGTTTCCATTGAAAGCCCGAAGGGGAAGATCAAAAACGCTCAGAGCGTGGCCAGATACCAGCTCAACACTGGAGTAGAATACTGATCTCCTCCCAAATTTGAGTTTTAATTTAATTAATAGTATTCAAATCATGATCAATTTTCAGAGTTTTTAATAGCTAGCATAACTTTAGGCAAAATGTTGCACTCTTGAAATTTAGATGTTATTCAAGAATTCAGTGACCGTTTAAAATTAACTCTCTGTGCCTTTTTTTGGCGCACTAGTACTTACAGCAAACCGGCATCGGAAGGGTGGCCGCAGAATTCCAGTCCATATAAAAGGACGGGGTAAATTAAAGTATAATAGACAGTGATCATCATTTTTTGGTCTAAATATTTTGTGAGATGTCGAAGCATGACTGATTTGGCTGAAACTTTATCGATATCGGTCCAAAAGGTCAAATGCTGATCTAGATGTTATCAAACTTTTCAAAATATAAGCATTTTTCAAAATTTAACAAAAGCTTATTTTCAATTCTCCAATCCTGAATCTTCCGAAGTTCATTTTCAGTAAGCTTCCCGTTTTCTGATATCAGATTTTTTATCGTCAGCAAAAAGAACATACTTTAACTTGCCTGAGACTGAAAGCAAATCATTTATGTAAATGAAAAACAGTAAAGGTCCAATAACTGAACCACGTGGCACACGGCTCTGTTGGTTTTTTTTTTTTTGTCAAAATCCATATTCGAAAAAAGTCAATAACCTATTAGTGTCGAGGTGATCTAATATTTGATTGTGACAATTTTTGCAGCTATTTTAGTCATTCCACTCGAGACAGATATTGGGTGGTTTATTCACTGACCATTTCTTAAAAATTGGTGTTATTTTCGCTATTTTAGTGTCAGTGAGTATTTGATGAAAAGCTGATAATCTCGATCAAGGTGGGGGTCAGAGTCATTTTGTTTGTTTCCGATGTGTTGGGAGCAAGTTGAAATAACACTGGCTGTAGAATAACAGCACTACACTATTAAACTTACATGTACAAAGTGTCCGTATACTTTTCAAAGCCTCATCACTGTCTCCTATCTGATTGGTTGCTTTTATCTGACATTCTACTTCTGTGTATGCATCATAACCACATTGATCTTGTGTGTAGATATTCCCATTTGTGTTTGACCAAGAGTCATTTCCTGTACGTTTATACTACGAAAAAATATCATAAACACACACCTCAAATAACAATCCAAAGTCAGTTGAGAAAAATAATCAAACTATGCAAAACAGAGTCGCTCAACTGAATAAAGGGGTCGAAAGCAGTTCAGGATGCAATAAAGTCATAATCTGGTTTAGAAAACAGACTTCCCACTGAGACTGGTAATTGTGCTATAAAAGAACTTCAATGTATTTTACCCAAAAAGTATAATATAATGTGGATAATGCATTTTGATCGGCTTTATGTGACTGAAAATATCACAATGCTGATCCAGGGATCTATTTCTGCAATTCTAAATTATGACAGGCGCTTTTGCTTCTTCTTCTGAAGCTATGAATGCTATTTTTTTTGTGCTAGTCTTCTCATAAAGTAACTTATTTTTCCTTACGGTCAAATTTAACAAACCTGGTAGTGTGAAATATCACCATTAGGATATCGCGGTGCTTCCCATGTCAGAGTCACACATTGAAATGTCTTTCCTGTCATTTCAAATTCTTCTGGTGTGATTTGAGGCCCTGCAATTATAATAATCAAAATAACCTAACATCACTCTCACACAACACAATGGCGTAAGGTCACTCACAATTAAGGGCCTCAGCGCCTCAGATACCTCACAAAGCTAATTGACTCTATGATTATAACACAACAAATAAACAAGAGAAACCAGATAATAAAAAGAAAAGAATGCATTTGCAGAACGCATTTCATGGCTGCTTGGTCTAGACACTTTTTCTATCGGTGACCCGTTTAGAGGGTTATATGCTCTAGCCACTTACTTATTGATTGAGTTGCGAGAGATATCGTTTCAGCCGCTGATTTGTTATTATGGTTGTTAAATGCTTCAACAGATGCCTCTAGAGTTGTATTTCCATCTGCATACAAATCATAGAAATGATCGCCATTTCTATTTCTGTACTTGAATCCATTCAAATTAGGTGATGAAATCCGAAAAGTATTTGTACTTCTCAGGCTGTTACAATAATGGAAGTCAGGGTCCTGTAATAAAAAAATTGAATATGCCGTCACCACATGATATTATCATAATACAATTTAGTTCTCAAACTTGGTATAAATAATCACTAAACCTTTTTACATTGATTATGGCGATTATCAATCAGTCACGAAATAATAAGGTCCAAACTGCTTTGATATTGTCCTAGTAACATTTATTACTAAATTGAAAGTCTATGACTTCATTCACTGGTAACTCGTCTCTTGATTTACTCAAATGACATGAGTAGTCATCAAGCTTCTGTCAACTTTATCATACCAAATTTACTCCTTGTTTAAACTCACAGTGCTAAAAAATTTAATGCATGTCATATGTCAATGCATACAAGTGGCTCGGGTAATCATCGTCAAATATATGGAATGAATGAACTTGACTTAAAATCGATCTTGCAGTTAAATCAGTTCAATTGCCCGTCTTTGCCATCAGAACGTCATTATGGATTTAACCGCTCTCTAGGTCATTCATGTCATGGTCTATATTTGTCATTAACTTTGATCGGCAATAATAAGATCACGGATATCTGTGAATCAAAATTCGTGATTTGCAAGTTCAAGCCAGGCTGAATAGCTCAGTGTGTAGAGCGTCTGCCTGGTAATCTCTGTTTATTAAGAATGTCGTGGGTTCAACCCAACAAGGTCAGACTTTTTTCCAAATGGGTGCTTTATAACTGGAGCATTTTTTAGAAGTGAGGAATTACGGTACATATAAAGTTTGACTTTTGACCTTGAGCTGGACAGGCCAATCAAAAGCCCGGTGTATTAACACACCGGGCTTTTGATTGGCACACACCCACACCCTCCCCGCCACGCCTATGGCGTGTGGATCGGGCTGCGCCCGATCATTGTGCTCATCTCTAAAATGTCAGTGAGTGAAATTTTTTAGAATATACGCCCCTGTGTCTCTTGCTTGAATTGTTTGCAAGAAGATTACACAAGGTTCTAATTGATTCCTGCTGTTACCTGCCAGCTGACTCTGTATTTCAATCTTCTTCTGTCACTGCTATTACTTCGCCTTGCAGTGTTAGCTGTACATTTTTAGGCCCAGTAGGATCTTTGATATAAAATAGATTATTGTGAAATAGAAGAAGGAATCTGTCTTCATAATTTTCATGAATTTTACGAGTCAAGATGTCTAAAAATAGTTCAGTATGCTGTATTCTCCTGAGCTGGGTTGTACCAAATATATCTATGTCAAAAAGTGTATTGCCATGATCCAGAGAATTCCTTAGATGGTATTCACAACCAATAACTACTCACAATCACACAGGGTCCTCACTGGGCCACTAGAAGCAGTTTCACTCCAACCCTTAGCGTTCTGAGCTTTTATCTGACAGGAAACTGAAGTGTAAGGATCGAATTCACATACAGTCACATCTTGAGCTCTTCCATTAGCATCAACACTAACCCAGTCACTGTGTCCCGTATAATTATACTGGAATATAATATTGAATTCCTGACCAGATACAAATCTCTCTTGTCATGTTGATGACCAGATCAGTTCTTTCATGAGTATTGAACAAAATATTAAACTTAAAATAAAAGAGTAAGAGTCAATATATTCTGATATTCTTAGTGGGAAGTTTTCATTTACAGGAATCCTAAAATTTCCTTGTCCTTGTGACAATGGTATTGAAGAGGCAGAGAATTTTTTTTTAAAAACTAGGAGATGGCAATGCTGATGTATAAAAGAAATTGGGCATTTAATAATGAACATGACGCTGAGCAATCACCTTTAGAAAAAACGTATAGTACAGAAGTATCTGAGTATTTAGAGAAAACAATAATTATTACCTTATAGGATGTGACACCGCCATTAGGATAGAGAGGTGGACTCCAGTTCATCCTTACACATGTTGATGAGTCTGCAGTTAAAGTAAAGCTTTCCGGTGCTATTTGCGGATCTAAAAAAAAAATTGAAAAAGATTGATCCGTCTCGCCCAGCATGCTTTAAAAGCTAAGCCTATGGAGGCTGGTGTCTACTTCTACCTTGCATATCACAAAACAATCCAATAAGAAAAACCAAGACATGGCTCAGATAAATCAGTGTTTCATCATAACGTCACATGAGTCTCTGGTACCAATGGTCTACACATACTGTCTGTATTTTCAGATACATATAATAGCTCACAGAAAGGGGCTGTAGTCCATGATTTACTCCCAGCTGCAGAAGACTTGTTAAGGTCGTTTACAGCTTTCACTCTAACAGTGACCCCCACATCTCCGTCTGTGTAGATGTCATAAATTAGCGAAGTTGTTGAACGCCATGTGTTCTGTGGATCTTCAAAGGAGTATGAACTTATGGAGTCACAGTTTTTTGTTGAAGGAGCCTACAAAAAATTTGAAGGAAGTAAGGTCGTCTCACCCATTAAAATATGATGGGGACTTCACTCTTACCTAACGTAAGTTCCCACCAACAGATTTTGTCATATATAAACAGCTCTTGAAATAGACTGTATAGTTTTGAGATTCTGGTGATCCTCACCATCTGATTTCGGATTTCAGATTTATCATCTGCTCTTGGATGTCACTATGATGCAACTGTGTCAAATTACATAATTTACATGAAACTTTTTGCCTCAAATGGAGATTGAAATCAGGCCTCCTACGCCAGTGAACCAGCCTCTACCAACTGTGCTACCACGATAGATTGGACAACTGAAAACTAGTATATCAGTAAAATGATCATTAGATGCAGGAATCAATTGGTCAATTAATGTATTGCCACATGACATCATTCCCAGTTCCATTACATTGTATTGGAATAATAATTCGGGAAGGTATAAAGTTCTTACAAAAATTCTTTACCGGAAAAATACTGAAAACGATAATTATAACATTAGAGTGATCATTATATGTAAGTATAAACTGGCAAATTGGACCAATTATATATATTATGAAGGGACATCATTTTCAGTCTCATTGGTATTGGGATGATCTTTTCTTTGCCCAATAAAACTTGGGTCAATGTCTCAATATTGATTTTGCGGAAATCGTGTTAACAAATTTGTGTTGACAATTTAAAACTGTATTCCATCCAAATGAACAATTTTTCATCAACATCTGTAAACGCTAAATTTCCATCCAATAGATAACTGACATACCTCCCAGGTAATTCTGTACTTTCTCATCATATCACAACATAAATCATTAAAAAATTTGAGCCTTGGGAGGGTTATGTGAGGTAATCTGATCCAATATGTGGATTCCTCATGTCTTTTTAAATCTATAGGTCCAAGTTCCTAATCTCTGTGACCATCATGTGAGGAATAATGACCTGAAATAGAAGTGCTCACTTTATTGGTTAGAAAACCTTTATTTTGGGAATCCCTAATTCAGGGTGACGTAGGGGCGGAGCTCACATCATCGCAATCACTAATAACATTAGTGATTTCTGTTGTTGTTTTCTGCTCATGGAATACCATGATAGTGTCCAGTACCCATCTCTTTACTAAACTTGAGTACATTTCAAATCTACTAGAACATGATAATGGAGTGTTCAAGGACACTAAATGTATTTCATGGGAAAAAAACACCAACAGAAAACAACCAGTTTTCAGCTTGTAACATAGCAACGGTGTTAATGTTACTTCCACCAATACGTAATTCTGAAGGAGGGATTCCCAAATAAAAAGCTTTCTAACAAATAAGAGCATAAGCATAAGATTTAAGATACAAAATTTCTTCAATCATCTGCAAGACAAACAGCTCATGTGACAAAAAGTTAAATAATTAAAATATTTATTTCACATCAATGAGTACGACATATTGGGAGCGAAATCTACAAATTAACAAAAATATTTTGGATATTTTATTAGAGGTGAGGCTGACATGATTATGCGGAATGACAGTCAGTTTAAGAACTGTCGGATTTCATCTGGGGAACAAAAATAGCCAAGTAGTTTTCGGTCTGTAGCAGAGTCAAATCCAGGGAGTTCAACAAGTTTACTTGTCAAAGCAGCCTCAAACTTCTCTGAAATGGCATTTGTCGTATTGGACAGTTAGGCCTAGTATGACAGAAGTGGTAAGGTTAGAGGAAGCGATGATAAGCAATAATAGTTGATGTCCAACTAAAAAAAACCAAAACAGTACACCGTATACTTCTAATGTGAGGTACTATATTGTGGGTGACAAAACAGAACATTGATTTGTGTAGGAGCTATGGCATTATCATTGACTTATAGTCAGAATTCAGGTTTCTTGTTGAGTAAGTCAATCAATATTGATTATGTTTTGGGTTGGAAAAATGCTAAAGATGAAGCATTATTCTCAAAATTAGTTGGATGTTATTTTCATCAGCTGTTGGATTTATTCAAGATTTATGATTTAACAACCGTAGACCTCAATTCTTGGCTACTAATCAATGATACAACCATTTCTAATACACAGTCTAATATCACATTGCCTAAATGCTAATGCTTCATACAGTGTCCTGTCTAGGTTTGTTATTTAAATAATGCATGTTAAAAAATCCGAGCAGAGTTGATGTCAGACAACACATGTCAGGTTATATACATGATAACCACTGGTGGTGTTAACATGGTCACAACCATCGATACTAATTTCAGATCTTGCTTGGAAATTGTAACGAAAATAAAAAATTGTATAAGAAATCAAATCTTAATCAGGGTTCAATTACAAAACCAGGACATCGGCATTTCCAACTATAAGATATATGAAAGCTGTTTAGTATCTGGTTTGAGCCCTAGCATAAAGATGATCATTGTCAGTCGCACTAGCATCAGTCAGGGATCGAAGTGCCTCATACTGATTGCGATCGTCTTGCGGTTTGGGTTCAAAGTTTTCGTATGTCTTGTCGTTTCTTTGTCTATCCGTCACGTCAGTAACCTCTGCATACTCAGTGTTGGACACGACGCTTGATCTCAACTCAATCTCCTCATATGGGGGAGGATACAATGTATCACCGTGATTTCTAACAGCAGCTACATTAGATAGTCCACTGATAGACTCTGTGTTTGTCTGGGGTGGTACTGTTCGTTTCCTCAGATAGATAACAACTAGTAGTATCCCCATAATTACTAGTGCTGGGACAAACACACCAACCAAAATTTGAACTGTAGAGAGAAAGAATAATTCAGAAATCAACAAAACTCACAAAATGTGGTTGAATGAGCAAAGAAATGCCTAGAAACATTGATTGATCTATTGTTAGGGGGCAAATTTGAATAATAAGTCTAGTTATTACCAGTCTTATCCATGAAATAATGTTGTGATCATTTATTGAAGAATATGTTTGCCTATGAAAGAGTGTACATTTGAACTTTCAAAACTTGAATGTTTTTGTATCACACTGACCACTATTCTGCTTTTTGCAAACAAGAGTACTCTCAGACCAGTCAAGTCCTTCTGGTGTTTCTCTGCATGTTGACAGACCTTCTCCAGACCCGGCGTTAGGATCACATTGGTAAAACGCCTGAGCACCTAGTTTGTAGTCTTCGGACGACTCAAGAAGGTGAGCGTTTTCAATTTCTCTTGGTACTCCACACCTCTCAGAAAATACTAAACAAAGAAAGTGCTATGTTATGTCATTTACTCAAAGTTTTGACAAGAAATGGGTCAAAAATAGAAAGCAGTAAGATACATAAGAAAAACAGATGATCCTTCCCACGATTTTGTGATATGGTTATTATAGTGTATAGGAATTTGTTGACCAACAATTAAGCTAACAAAGTTTTAAAATAATGAGAGGAATTGTGACTAACAGCTGTTTGTTTTATGTCCTGATTGTCCAATATTTGCTACAGAATTAAATGTAAAACTGATCATCCTCAAAAATTTCATTGAAGCTTATATGGCCCATGGTTCATTCCCATAACCTTTGCTATCAAAGCTCTTACTAACCATGAAATGATTTTGAATCTGTGAACTGCCTGAAGCTATTCATTTCACCCTGGCAAGAGAGAGAGAGAGAGAGAGAGAAACCATTGATTATTTTGCTGCTACAATAACTTCTGTCGAAAGCATGTATGAAATTAAGATGGTTGAAATTAGTTGTTTCTCTAACCAGTCAGCTTCAACCAAAGCTCAAAACTGACCTTGAAACTGAGTAATGAGGTTTTGAAGTCAAACCTTCAATATTGGCTTGTGAGAAGGGAGAGTCCATTTGTGATTTTTGGTCCAATTTCTGCATTTTTTTTTTATGGAAAGTTAAAGTGAACTCCGCCTTAGAATGTGGGTCAATCCGTTGAGGTTGAGGATGAGGCTAGGATATCCTTAAACACAGCAACATTTCACTAACCTCAATAGTGCCTTCGAATCCGATGTGGACGGTGTATGTTTGATCTTTTGTCAGTGGCTGGTTATAGTACCCATCTCTTGTCTTCCCATCGCCGATTGTGAACGTCAGCCCATCTTCTTTCACCTCTTCGGAATCAACAACAGCTGTTACGTAGCATGTTTGGTTGTTTTCAGCAGCATGAGTTGAGTTGTACAACTGCTGGATGCTGCATTCCGCTGGCAGAGACCAATTGTTTCTGCTCCTATCTCCACCTCCATTCTCATTCATAACAATAATGTATCGGCTAAAGAATATCAAAATTAGAGATTAGGAAGATTCAAAAGTGAAGGTGATCATTCCAAACTGTGACAATGAATAGTAAATTCAGTCATCAATAGTAATCCTCAGGACAGTTTTTGTTTATTTATCATGGTTCATAACATTCAACAACATGTAAATTAATTTAGCTGTAGCTATCGAAAATGATCTATTTCAATTTCACACACACAATGTTGAACACAAAAGATCGGAAAACAATTTGCTTGGTACTATTTTTTCAATTTTGAAGTATGGTTGCCACATTAGAAATATGGTTGATAGAAAATTGTTGATTTAAATCAGTGGTTCTGATCACATGCCACACCCTGAAGCATAGGCAGCGAGATATTGGATTCAATTGTCTGCAATTGTAAGTTTGCTCTCTGTTTCTAGGCAGGATGGTGCACACCTGGGGACCAACCTAACCCAGTAAAAAAATGACTGCAGTGGAATTTGAACCCACAACCTTCAATGTTTGCTCGATGGATGTGCGCCTTTCCAACCAACTGAACCACCTCTTGGTGAGACATAATCCCAACGGTATGCTTTTTTTGTTGGTACAATAATAACTTAGAACCACGGGCTATCATTTTCTAGTGAACTTTCTGAAAATCTTTACTCAAAACCTTTATTCCAGGTTGGTTTAAATATGGCCACTGTCTTGAACTTTGCTTTTTACCATAATCTTAATATCTGGATGCACGCAAGCTTCCTTTTCATGCTATCTAGTTTACACAATGAATGAAATTTCGTTGTGTATCACAATTTCAAAGTTTAACAGTATCACTTTGAATGCTATCATGTATCATTGCAAAAATACACTTGGCTCTTATCTATCTTACCTTATTGTGACCTGATCATTCTCTGGCGTGACAGGGAATATCTTGATATCTACAGTTCCAGATGTCGCATTTATTGTTCCAACCTCTGGCACCACACTTATCACTACAATTTGTGATTGACATCATGATATTAATAATATATGTAATATTTCTCTGCCCCTATGTGGGTAATGGGTTGTTAGTGTTCAATGCTCTTTCGTTTTGCCAAGGTGTCAAAAATTTTTTAATTTAGGCTGCTTATATGTTATTATTACCAACCTGCAACAACTGTATATCCGTTTCTCTCATTTTTTGGGCTTGAGCCAATGCTGTTAACAGCGAAAGCTCTGCATTGGATACGAACAGCAGATCCAAACCCACAAACCTCCATCTTGTTCCCATTCTCAAACAGGTGTGAGGAATTGACTGTGTTATTCAGATCCTGACTGCTGATTTGATCTGGAATGCTGCTAAATTCCCAACAACCATACTGAAAAAAAGCATGAATTGTTAGGCGTTTAAATTGGTTCAGCGATTCATAAAGTTGGAGCACTAACTTCTCTTTGGGATCCAGATAAACTCATATTCTATATTTGATTCATAAATGATATTGTGCATCAAACTTCCTTCCAAGTTTGGTTGTTTTGCAGTTTTTATTGAACACCTTAACATCAACACAGGGATGAGTTCCATCTAGGAATACCTCATAGTGGGTGATATCCCCATTAGGTTCGTCTGGAATATCTAAGTGTAGTATGGCACAAGAGCTGGTAAAGTCAAGATCCAACTTTGGTCCTGTATAGGGAGCTGTAAAATCAAAATTTAGCAACAATGTAGGATGTGTCAAGATTCTTGAAAATTAGCGCAAATAAATTGAGCACACTCTGATCTTAGTTTGTAAGCTTCTGGTGGTCAAGTAACTAAAGGGCTCTCTCTCATGGTCATTGCTTCATCTCATCATAAATATCCATAAATTATCATATGCATATGCAGTGTCCTATATGCCCCATCCCAATCACCATACCTATCTATGACAATCAATCAAAATCTGATGCACAGAATGGAGGCTGTGGGAACACTCTGTTGGGTATCCTTATTTAAAGTAGAGAGTATCAGAAATAAATTATGTGCTTTGGTTACTATGGCTTGAGCTTACCTAGTTCCCCAGTGGTGTATATGATGGTTTTGTTTGCCTTGAATCCTTGATTATTTCTCACCAGGATTTGTACTGAATAGTCTGTCACAGCGGCTAAATCACTGATAGATTGCGTGTTGCCAGCCTCTGACCCCACTCCAATGACCCTGAATGATATTCCATCATCAATCACCTCCTTACATTTCGGGATAATTTCCTGATGTGTAAAAAATTGCAAGCATTAACACAATAACAATGTGATGCTGTCGATATTACAGCCAGGTGACTGCAGCTGAACTTGATGCTTTAGTAGGCCCACACACCTCCAAATTGGTAGCACTATCACTATATATATTTATATGGATCTCTTGAAACACTTGTGTATATTTTTCTCACGTTGTTTGGTATGTTGAATTGAATTCTTCTTCTTGGTTTGCTAGCAGAGCTGTCAATGTCATCACTTACAAATCTGGTGAGGTTGTTCGGCAAAACTGGAACTGAAAGACACAAATGAAGGTATTTTCTCTGAATTTAATGAACACAGAGGAATTTATACATTTGCCTTGAGTTTTTTTTTATACTCTGACATACAAAAACATTGGGATTGTCAAGTTAGAATACACGCGCCGGATAAATGCAGATAAAATCTTTGTTTGCATGTCTCCCAAAACTCAGTGACTTAAAGGGCAACCAAGGTTTCAAACAACTTCTCATTGATGGCCATTGATTAATAGCAGATTGCACCTTCTGCATGGGGAAAAAGACAAAATATAATTCGGATGATTATTCAGCCAGAATTCTTGTGAAACATTTCTTCCATCAGGTACTCAAACTCAGCTAAAAGAGAATACCACATAGCAGTTTCCTGTTCCTGTTATTATCTAGCCTGTGGTCTATAATTATTACAGCAAAGTCTTGGAACCTCCCCTAAACTGAAGTGTTACCCAGTTTAGAGTCAGCAACTACTTTGAGTTTTGCATCGCGTAATGCACAAAGCTGATGCTGCCCAGCACATTATTTGCTACCCATTAATGTATTGCTGCGAAACCTTGGTTGCCCTTTAATGTTGTTGGAAATGCAACTGTCCAGTGGCCTCTGGATGCCTAAAACTTTCAGCTTAGTCAATATTTCTGCTTTACCCTAGCCCTGCTGTGCAAATTTTGGGGAAAATTCAACATTTTCATCATGGACTATACACATTGCGTTCAAATAATGGTTTTCTGGAATTATGCCTTTGTTGAGACACTATATGAAAGAAAAACTTATGCTGAAGTTTCAAGTTCTTTATCAAATCTATTATGATAAGGCAACCCACATGCTAGAGCATACAAACTTATTTTACATATTCTTTGGTATCTCCTCATTGTGCATGAAATGATGATCAATGTTCTACCAACTGGTTTCATTCAATTCGAGAAAAGTCATGAATAAAATATTTCACTGACAGGTCAGAATAAAAGGCAGTGAGAAGGTCTTAACTTACATGTGCATAGTGTTCTTATTTCTTGGGAAGCTTCATCACTATCTCCTATCTGATTGGTTGCTTTTATCTGACATTCTACTAGCTCATATGCATCATAACCACAATGGTCCTGTGTCAGGCTACTCCCACTAGTATTTGACCATGTTTGGTTGTTTTTAGTACACTTGAACTATGGGAATGGAAGGAAAGTATTGCAAGTAGCGACCAGGTTTTAATGAGGAGAGCGATATATGTCGTCATTTCAAAGGAGGCTGGAAAAGGGATTTCCATTTTATACACTCAAGATTTTTTTAAATGTATGAAACTTATCTTATTGATTCCAGGGTAAAAAGATGTGATATCACAACAATCTTCAACCTTAAAAGGTCTTACAAGATTTTTTGCAAAGCTGGCCCACCAAAGGAGAGGGCATAGAATCAACTAAATATATTAGAACAAAACGTCGACTAGTGACACCACAACGAAAACTCGATGTACTCGCCGACCTAGCAAGAGAATCTTGGGATACAGTTTTACAGGCTAATGATGTCCACAGCAAGGTTACCACCATGCACAGCATCATTAATAAAACACTTGACAAGCACTGCCCAATGAAGACTACTAAGGTACGAGCCAACAAACCACCATGGATGTCTGACACTATTATGAAGACAATCTCTGCAAGAAATGAGGCATACAAAGACAAATGACCATCATACAAAGTGCTACGGGCTCTGGTACAGAGACTAGTACGCACCAGCAAAATAAAATATGTCAACGAGACTCTTAATAAAAATCGTAACTCTAAAGAATGGTGCGACACCGTTAAAAAACTCACCAATAAAGCACAACAGTTACACAAATCTGATCATATCATCATCGAAGACAACAAACTACCTACCGCTGAATTCTGCCATAAACTGAACAATTACTACATAAAAGTTGGGGGAATACGAGCTACCCCGCAACCAGCCCAACAAACGACAAACAGAACAAAACTACAAAACCTTGGTATAGGTGAAGTTAAAATGCTGATGAGAACGCTGAACACCTCAAAGGCTTCCCAACATGGGTGTCCAAGGAAGCCGTTGAGGATGTATCAGTTCCTCTACATGATATTATCAACCGCTCACTCGACACTGGCACATTCCCTGATATGTGGAAACGCGCGCAAGTAGTTCCAGTACCGAAGACCAAAACTCCCACCATCTACAAAGACTTCCGACCCATCAGCCTATTATTTCATCTCGGCAAACTCCTAGAGCAGGTGATCCTAAGTAAGATGACGACTCATCTCGCTGATATAATAGATGTGAATCAATATGCCTACCAACAGAAACTGAGTACCACTGACGCACTGCTGCAGCTACTTGATGACTGGACATCAGCTCTTGATCAGAACTCAAACATTAAATTTGTCCGGAACGCAGTTTTAGATTTTTCAAAGGCGTTCGACAGAATGCAACACCCGATCTTATTGTCTAAAATGAACTCACTAGGTTTTAATTCCAATGTTATCAACTTCGTAGGAAGTTTTCTAAATTCAAGACAGCAGTGTGTCAAGTTTTCTGGACAATTTTCCACTTAAAAGCCCATTGATGTTGGTGCACCACAAGGCACTAAGCTTGGGCCTATTCTCTGGCTGATATACGTTCATGACTTGAAAGCTTAAGGTTTTCATTGTGTGAAGTACGCAGATGACACCACATTTTATAAGCCTATTGTAAACCCCACCGATGACAATGTCTCTGATGCTATATCAAATGCTAATAGTTGGTCTTTAGAAAACAGTATGCTTCTCAACTCAAGTAAGACTGGTGTATTGAATATTGATTTTTCTGACCGACCTGGTATGAATCTCGATGTAAGCACCAGTGATGATACTTTTATCTCCCCATCTAAATCTGCTAAACTATTAGGAGTCACTGTAGACTCTCAACTGTCTTTTAGTGACCACATAGACTCTGTCGTGAGCAAATGCAATAGCAGACTGTATCTGATGAAGCAGCTTAAGACCATGGGTATGAACACCGCAGGACTAATAACATTCTATGCTGCCAATGTCAAACCCGTTCTTTCCTACGCCTGCCCTGTATGGTTTCAGTTTATCTCCGAAGCCGATAAAGAGAAACAAGAGAAAGTGCAGAGATATGCTACACGCTTGATGATGCCACGCATAGAGCACTATGACGATAGACTGACAAAGCTAGCCTTACCCTATATATCCGACTTCTTAATGTCTCTATGCAGCGAACACTTTTTAAAAATTTCAACCGATAATACCCATCCGCTGAAACATAGAATCAGACCTAACACTCAAAGAAAATCCGCCCGTTAAGTAGTAATCGACAAATACCGACCCAGCAAATGCCGCACTGTAAAACGGCAGAACAGCTTTATTGAATTCTTTTTTAGATTTTTCAACTAGTGCAATATTTTTCCATCAATTTTTATGTAAACATTTCAATTTTGTCAACCTTTTTAGGAGTGATACCGGAAATGTCTAAATAAACAAGCATCAAACATCATACTTTTATTTCATGGAGCTTGAGAAGTAGTTTAATCTCAGTTTTGATCAATTTTAAACAAAGAGTTGACCAAGAGAAATCTCTTAGTATTAAATAGTATTGATCATGAGCATGACAACAATACAATTGTTTATCTGTATTAGGTCATCACAGTGACAACATTTACAAACCTGATAATGTGAAATGACACCATTTGGGTACTGCGGTGCTCTCCATATCAGTGTCACACATTGATATGTTTTTCCTTGCATAATAAATTCCTGGGGCGTTGTCTGAGGCCCTGTGAAGTAAAAATTTTTTCAACAATTGTACACAGAGAAAGTTTTATTGAATGCTATATAGGGGATTTTCAATCAAAGACAAGCAAGGCGTGGACAAAAGTAAGCTAATAGAAATTAAGACAGATCTGTCTTTTTTGAGGCAGACATGTACCGAAAAAATATTAAATTTCTGTTATGTCAGAGCTTGTATAGATAATTTATACACATTTGTATCACAACCATAACGTAGCAATTGAAGCCAGAGAACTTGAATTTAACAGTATTTTGACATCAAATTTTTGTCTTGTCTGATGTAATAATAGATATAATAGATATAACAACTTGGCATTTCACTTGATTGAAACGGCTGAGAGACAATATGGTTAGCGTTAGTTTTTTTGTTGCCATCCCTGATGTTGATTCAAAGTTTGTATCTGAATTCCATGTATCAATCTAAATCTATCCTAAATCTTACGTGATGAATTTGTTTTGATCATGCGGCTTGCCTCAGCTGATACTTGGTTTTGGTTATTAGCAGCTGTAACTCCTACTGTGACCTGAAAATTCCCTTCAGTGAAGATTGTATAATATGTGTTATCAGTGTAATGCTGTTGTCCACTAGGATCTCTGAATGAATACCTGCGTGGAGATCTTAGAGTATTACAATTGATAGTCTCTGGCTCCTGTAGGAAAAAAATACCATTATTTATTTATTTGTTTGAGTCACCAGGTTGCCAGGACCCACCATCTATGAGTTATAACATATAAACAAATCATAATTTTCATTCAACATATAGTTGTGCGTCCCCAATTTTTTGGTACCATATTCAAGGTCCCATGCTCATCAAGAGCACTGTGGTCACCTTTATGAATGGCCCATGGACACAGTTTGAAATCTCACCGCATTATGTTTTGCTAAATTCATCATCATGTCAGTATGAACCGTTAATGAAGTCTTCTATGGGAAAAGAAATCAAAGCATGTTGGTAAGTTTGGGGATTCCAACACTTACAGTCCAGCTTACTCTGTATTTACGTCTTATACGTCCGGAATCTGGATCAGTACCCTCATCAGCAAACATGATACTTCTAGGAGAAGATGGTGCTAAATAAATAACAAGAAAACACCAGCATAATAATTAAATAATTAATACTTAAATAATTAATACTTAAATAATTAATTTAATTGCAAAAAGAACCCTTTCTAGATTTCATATAAATTTTGGAATTGCATCATGTTACTTCAGTTTGATTTTCAGTTAATATGTCTTTTGTTAGCTTTTTGAGTTTTCAAATGGGAGGTTGCTAGAATGGAATGTGGAGCTCTTTTCTGTAGGACCTCAGTATAATCTTTTTCTTTTTGTCGTCAAGAATATAGACAAATTGTTGAGCTTGGTGTGTTAATTTTGACCCATATACATTTTGCTAGAATGGAATGTGGAGCTCTTTTCTGTAGGACCTCAGTATAATCTTTTTTGTTGTTGTCAAGAATATAGACAAATTGCTGAGCTTGGTGTGTTAATTTTGACCCATATAAATTTCGGTAACTTTATCTGGTATTATAGAATATTAGTTATAATCCATTATGCCAATTCCAGAATGTAACTCTAGCGAACCAAAATATAGAAAAGAATTCGACAGCTCAGCTGCTCCGACAAAGGAATTTAATATGTTTCAAGAAAATCAACCACTGATTATCAATAATATCATTAATTTAAACAAACCATTCTTGAATAGAAATTAAGCAATTTAGGATACTCAACTAGATAATGAACAATTTGCTATCTGGTTTCAATATTATGAATAGTATCATAAATCTACATGCAATACTTTGCAGTGTTATCAAGTATCAATACTTTGAGAAGATATTACAATAACTAAAACCTGTGTGTAGTACGGTTTGGAGGAAAATTTGAATCTTAGACATGTCGAAAATTATAAATTCAAAGGCATTGCTGTAATATCCATTGTGGTTTAACTCAGAACAGTGAACAATCACAAATATCCGAACTCTATTGTAGATATAGAGTAGGCAAGAAGGGTATGCCATTGAATCAATCGATCAATCAGGTATTGAAGCCGATTCATACAAAAGCTAATGATAATCATATCTGCATACACCATTTAATAATTTAAAACTTATAGAGGTGAGTATAATATGAGAAATCGCCCTGTCACTAATTTTCATCAAGTTTGAACTGCCACCAAGAAATCAGACATGCTTCATTCAAAGGACTATAATTTACCTGCACATCCGGTTTTTGCTGTTGCTATCTCTGAAGAACTCTCACCCAAACCATTTGCTGCCCTTAGTCGGCATGTCACATCCGTGTATGGTGGAAATCCACATAAAACTTTAGGGCTGGTAACTGTTTCCCATCCTTTGGACTCACAGTTATGCTGTTAATTAAGATGTATTGGACCAATTACTAAATTACTCTTGTCATCAATGGTTGGTCATCATTGTTGTCAAATTATCTTAATTCAATTAAAAAAAGTGCCACGTTAAAACAAATATTTGGCTTTTAGTTTCAAAGGTTGACTTGGTCACATAGTTTTTGTTACGCTACCAAGACTGGAGAGACTCAAGTCAATAATGCTGAGGTTCTGTACCAATAAGTTTTGCAGATGTATCTAGATGACTGATTGTTCAAATGAACACAAAAGATACAACCTGAAGGTCCAAGTTATTTTGTTCAATACTAAACACACCATGGTTCATAAGCATCCAGCTATCTATACTTAATCAGCACTAGCAGTAGAACTAGCATGTAAGTACAATAATACATTTCAGAACAAGAGAAGCAGCAAGAGTTGGTCACAGTGGATGGTAGGGAGAAAGAACTAGCAAGAGGAGCAAAGAAAAATAGGGAAAGAAATGGAAGGTGAGGGAGATGTTAACAATCAGATTTAAATACACTCATTGATTTTAACTGGTGACTCCCAACTAGGAGAATGTGAAATTAGATGAAAAAGCTTGCTGAAACAAACCAGACTGTATACATAATATAAAAGTTACCTGGTAATAGACTTCAGATGTCGGTGAGTTGAGGTGTGCTGGAGGATCCCATGATAAGGTGACACAGTTGGCTGAGGCAGACATCAAAACCATATTGAGCGGTTTGGTTTGCGGGCCTGAGGATAACAGAAAAACAATAAATATTAAAATATTTCTCAACAATTTTGCCAGTCAAAAAGAGTTCAACATAGCACTCATAACAACTTATTTGATTAATTATGAGGTTAAGAACATGTATTGACTGTGGTAGTATGGCTATGGTCAGATTTTCAACTCACGGAGCCTGCTTGTTGTAAACGTTATTGTCTTTTCAGATGAACCGACGCCATCATTGTTGTAAACTTTGACCTGAAGTGTGATCAACTCATATCCATCAGCGTAGAACTCATATCTATTGCTTTCCAAGTAAGTCCAATCTGTCAAATCATCACCACGTATATGGTACGGGTTATATGCACGGATGCTCACACATCTGAAGTTAGTCGGATTCTGGAAGATAAAATTGATGGCTCAAGCTTTTTCAAGGCAATTATACAAGGTCTATTTTAATAACAAATGAAATTCTCATGAATATGGCCTCAAAAATCAAAAAACTGTTTGCTAAGTTAGTCCAACGTGTAAGACCACCACCTTTTATCTGGTACAGGTTAACTGCGCGGATGCTCGCACATCTGAAGGTAGTTGGATTCTGGAAGATATAACTGATGGCTTTTCAGGGTTATGAATCAAGGCCTATTTTATTTATGAGTGAAATTTCTGAACTCTTATGAACATATTCAATAAAAACTGATTGTATTATAATCAATTTTTACAGCATTTATACTAAAAAACCAGGTAAAACAAAACTCCTGGTAACAGCAGGCAATTTCAGTGTTCTATTTTGAAACCCCTCTTGAAAGTATTCTCAACCGATGCCTATCTCACCTGCCAAGTGACTGTGTATTTCCAGCGAAGCCTTCCATCGTTAATTTCTGGTGACTCTGACTTGCTGTGCTGTGGATTTATTACATTATCTGGTCCTGTTTGTTAAAAAAATTCATACTTCAAACATTTCAATCTTTTTGATAAGTCAATATATGCTTCATTAACGAAAGACAATCTGGGTGGTGAGGCTGTACAGTATGTGTGTGGGAATGTTCAATTCTTGAAATACCCATGTGTTTAAAATAAAAGGCTGCTACCTCCGATACCTTTTCTAGTTTGACATCATATAACGATAAACATAGGCCATGGCAACTGATAGTAGAACTTAGACTTCTACTTTGAAACAGAACATACGGCAGTTTTGTGTTATGCATAAGCTAAGATCACGCAGCAAAACAGATTTTCTCCAATGGTAATGAATTTGCGGGTTTATAGAAGCAGCGCAATTCTTACTTCCACATTTAGTGAAGCCAGAAGTAGTTTCAGTCAGACTGTTCTTATTGTTGTTGTTGTTGTTATTATTACGGGCTCTGATCTCACATGTAACCATCTGATAAGCTGAGTAACCACACTTTCTTTGGTTATCGGGGATATTCTGCCAGCTAATCGTGCCACTCGTAGAAGTACATTTGTACTAGAGCAAAACATATGAGACAAAATTACTAGCCATTCTTATAAGTAGTGCTCATATTCCCCATATATAGCAGAGTGGAAATGATGAGAAACAGTCATATGAGGCTAAGAGGATAGGCAAAAAATTGTTAAATAACCTTCATCATGCATTTTTTCAGTGAGTATATTCTGGCATCACAGATCATCATAAAGCTGTGAGTGTTACCAAAGTATGACTCGGCTGTCTCGATTAAAACTTGAATATTGATGACATGCACATGTTGTGATAATGTACCTGGTAGATGATCTGTGTGGTGGGAGCATTTGGGTATTGAACTCCTGTGTACAATATTTTGATACAACTTGTAGTTGGACCAGTAAGGGAGACACTGAGTGGTTTACCGTGTGGTGCTGAAAAAACAATTTGTGAGCTCTGTCAAGAATAGTAACAACCAAACTGCTGGCAACAATTTGAAAACAGATACATTTATATATTATAACATTATTGTTGTCTTAGACTTTTAATTGTGTTCGATTGACAATTGATACAAATGAAAGAAAAGAAATTGGTCTTCCCTAGACTAAAATCACACCTTAAAAACATCTTCTTTACTAAATTGATGATGATGAATAGGTATTTATCATTATTCTCATAACCCAATTAAGTTGTCAGATGGGATGGTGTGTAGAACTCACGTAATCCTGTTGGTGTCGTAAAGGAACTTTCAGCTGGAGAGGAGAGGTGATCATCTTCGTTGCGTGACCGTATCTTTATATCCAGATTCACATTCCCATCAGTGTAATATGTGTAGCTTGTGTGTGGTTGATTTGCTCGAACTTCACCGTCTACTTTGACTTGATATTTTCCATTTACATTTGTCAAGCATCCCAGTATATAATCAGATGGCATCTGCAATATCAGAATAAAACAGAGCGATGATGTATCACTCAATGAGCTCTATACCACAAATGGTAATAAGTAGATTCTCCAGAAACACTATATAAAGGAGATTATTCCTATGGTGAGCGTTTTGAAATATTAGGTGAGACAATTTGAATATAATACCAGGGCGATAGAAATGATTTACTGTTTTTTATGAGCCTCTTGACCTAAGGCTTAAGATGATAAATCTGATCTAAAGAGGTATGTTTGTAAGGCCTTGTAATTACATAACAGACAGTGTTGCAATTTCTCCTAACCATACTTGGTTGGGTAGCATGCTAAATATTGTTGAAAGACAGGTCAAAATTTTTATTCATGTTGTAATTTTTTAATTGTGATCTTGTACAGAGAAAATTCTTACACTCCATGTGATGACATATCTCCATCTTTCTCTCTCAGCATGAGTACGCTGTGTCGGAGTCCCAGCTGATAAAGATATTGGTTGTGGGCGAACATCAGCTACGGTAGAAAAATAAAAACTGTGTTGATATTTGTGCTAAAATTCACATGTTTGCTGTAGTACCAGACTGTGATAAAGATAGTAGTTCTCTGAAATAATGTAAATTATATAACTAAATGGAGAGGCTTCGTTATGTAACACAAACTTTTGTACCTGCACACCAAGTATTTCCAAAAGCTGAGATTGGATTCTTCGGTGATTTTAGGACCTTTACAGAACATGTGTGACGCCAGCTACCGCCTAAACCATCTACTGTAGTTGATACTTGGGAGTTAGCACTCTGTATAGAACTCCAACTTTTATCACCACATTTGTACTGTTAAAAAATGAGTATTTGGTATCATTCAGGATACAATTTATTTTCCACATGCCCTAAAACAGTAAGACTTTTTCTCATGACCACATCAAATGATTTGATTACCATATTTAATTTTTCCATCAACCAGCAGAAAACCTACTATATGATGTTACCGACAGTGCATTAAATTGGGTAGGCTTTTTCTCACAAAAAGCCAATTGTTACATGATTGATATATTTCAGCAATTATCGGAACCATTATACTTTGATAATCAATACCCACCTGGTATCTTATGTTATACCCTGCAGCTGTCTGTGGGGAGTTCCAGTTTAGTCTTACTTCATTTGTACTTATACCGGAGGCAGTGAGCTGTCGAGGAATAAACTGCGCAGTGCCTGAAAATTAAATGGTGTAAAGTTAATGAATTCATTGAAGTCAATAAAAGGGAAACAGCAGTATCATCACTAGATAAAGCGAGTGTACTATTTTTATTCTGAAGAGTCATTGAAGCTATAATCTGCACACATCCTGGCAATTTTAAAACATGCCAAACTTATACTTTGCAGCAACGCCACATAAATGAGAGAATTACACCATATGCTTATGAGTTGTCAACCCTAGGCCATAGGTATCCTAAGAGAAATGAAACAAGAAATGCATACTTTGTGACTAGCACTACCATCACTAATATTGATCACTGAAATATCATTGATAACTTCACTTTATCAAGATGGGTGAGTAGAATCATGATAGTAAGAGGTGGCTCAGCTGGATTGAAATGTTGAAGGGTTCAAATCCCACTGCAGTCCATCGATTACTTGGGTTCGGTTGGCCTCAAGGTTGCTTTAAGCGCCCCTAAGGCAGAGAAATATTTTGCTGCCCATGTTTCAGGATGTGGAATGTGATATGTCAATATTTTTTAAGTCAGAAAAAAACCCAACTCAATCACCACAACAGGAATCTATTGAGTCAATTCAACCGAATCTGTATTTCGGGCTGAAAACTCACCGAATGCGTACACCTCAACCTCATCAAAAAGCATTCCAGTAGTAATACTGGTTGTCTTGAGTCTCACATATTGTACATATCTGACATACTGAAGGTCATGACGGGTGATGCGGTTGTTTGGATCTCTTGTGTACTGTATGACCTCATCATTCCCTCCGCTATTCTCAGATACAATTATACTCAGATTAGTAATATCGTGATGGAAGCCTGAAAACATAGAGGAAAATGCTGGTCAAATATCTTTAGAAATGACTTACAGAATGACATCAGCATCATCCATTGTTTTCATCTAAGAACGTTTTGAACGATAGCTGCGGTGAATGTTAGCAGTGAAAAGGAAAAGGAGAATTGAACATGGAGGAGGATCAACTCTTCAGACTTGCAAGCTTTAAAGGAATCGTTTAATTTGTGCTTTTCAATGTGAACAGACCTTCCAAGGGTACTTTTACAGGATCGATATTTTGAATGTATGCTTGTACAGCAATTAGTAGATGGATGGCAAAATACACTTTCACACAGGGGTCTATTCTAGTAGCTCTTAAAGAAGCCTCATCACTAAATTGCTACTCATGAGCAGAAAACTGCGACAACTAAAACAATTGCTGTAAATCAGATTGAAGTCAGTTCTAAAATATTGTGTGGTTGGTGTGAAACATGTTTTACAGTAAAGCCTGCATAATCCTGTGCCCAAACAATGCTTCTTGGCCTAAGCTGTTGCCATAAATTCCTGGAACCATGAAACAATTATCTCACCTGTCACTCCTATAATCTTAACATAAGGCACAAAGTATTTGTCTCCAAGGTTGAGCTGCCAGTGGCCCTCAATAGCGACGCTCGCAAAACAACCAGAGCATTCAGTGAGCCCACTATTCACTGTAGCAGAGAGTGATCCGTCCACAAGGTTGTCTTTGTTTCCCCATTTAGTATAACTGGCAGCTGCTGGTGCTGATGAAGCCTTCTGAGCTGTTGTTGATTTACCGACTGCCACGTTTTGTGGTACTGTTTGTGATAAACCTGAAATTGTGAGAAAATATGAGGAAATTTTCAAACAAATAATTAGAGAAATATAACTGAAAGATAATCGTCAAAAGCGAGCTTAGGAGCATGAAAGTATTAGAATATTGTAATTTGCCATCGACTTTGAAATCGGTTTCCTGAGACAGTCCCAATCATGACAGTATTTGAAGTTCTCTTAAACAACATGGCTGGGATGGGTAAAAAAATTCTTTTAAAATATTTGGAACTGTCCTTGCACTTATGAAGAGCAGACAACCTACAAATAATGCAGAACAAAACAATTATTATGTCGCAAATGGCATTAAAAATTGGTGTAACACATATTTTCAGGTGTGGCTTTGCACACAAATTCATTGCTATCGTAAAGTGGGCAGATAACAAACAAACAAACACACACACAAACAAACAAACAAACAAACAAACAAACAAACAAACAAACAAACAAACAAAAATTCTTGTTTACTAGTACAGGAGTACCTGAGACTATTAGCCTTAGCTTCGAGCTATGGAACTGCCTCCGAGATCGCCCTAAGCTCGAAGGTTCAGCTCGCACATTTCTGCTCGCACTACGTCGAACTCGCGTGGCCGAGCGTTTAGCATCAGAGACTCTAACGTGGGAGACCGGGTTCAAATCCCGGCGGCGGCAGATTCTTTTGATGTTTTTTTTTATCTCAGCTCTACCATTGGAATGACTGCATATTTCGAGATCGAGTCAAGAGGTGACAACTCAGCTCGATCTAGGCCGACCTTGAAAAGCACATGGAAACATGGTGAATGGCAACATTTCGATACTTTGCATTAAGGCTGTTCTTATCATAAAGATTTGCCTTATTTTATTCCTCCTACTGATATACCAAGGCTTGTAAACAATGCCGTAGGGGACAGATAAGACTCTCCTGTCAAACATTTTCGATATTGTATATGGCCATTGCAACCTGTGTCACCAAAAAATGAAGCACTTGACTATATGGGAAAACTATTCTGAAGTATGAGTGCCTTAAATCTTGATGCAAATAAACATGTGTGTCAAATTCTTCTTCAAGGATTTGGCTTGCCGAAAATGAAGTAATGAAAATACTGAATATATTGACTCTATGTGCCATCAACACATCGACAAGATCAAGACACCTGGGCACTGCCTGCATCATTTACTACCTCAACCGAGTGCTCGCAGACCTAGTAGACATACAACGCGCCTCAACACCAGCTCACGAACTGAATTGAGAGGCAACACTTTACTCATGTGTTACAGCAATGCCGGATGTGTAAATTATAAAGTCTAAGAATTAATTTTTTTCTGTTTTTATTTTCATGCCCAGGTTGCCTTCCTTACTTATATTGTGATGAAACCTCTAAAGGTCGCCTCTAATTTTTAGAAGATGATCATTGGTTCAGTAATAAAGATTATATATATACTCTTACACCAATAGAAACCGACAATGTTCATAAAAGTCTGCATTTAGAGTGCTGATAACATACCCTGTCATTGATGGTGTTAGGTATGGGGGGATGTTAACACAATACTATAAAGATTAGCCATGGTGATCTGTTAATCCTGTCGCTGGTATTTCTATGTTGTTGCAGAAATATCCCTTTATTAAATTGATTGATTTTGGCATTCAAAAGGTGACCACCAGGGGTGTACTAGTAGGCAATACCAGGGGGCCACGGTCCAAAAACATTTTCAGCAGGTCAATTTTGAACCCCTAATATTCTCATATTTGTAGTAAATACTCATTCACATTAGGAATTATCATAATTAATGACTGCCTGGAGGGGCCAAGCGTGTCATCGGTTTGGATTATGAATTCGGATTTGACATGCCCTACCACTTTAAAAACAATGGATACAGCCCTGGTGAGCGCAGAAGTTAAAATAAGTATTCAGCTACCATAACGAATCCACACATCTCTATTCTATCCTCTATCTCCCCAAACTATTTACTAGTTAAAGATTATAAACCCTAGCATGATAGTTTTTCTACGGTTTATCAGTAACTAAGTTTGGTCAGTTTCATATCTATATCTATATCTATTTTATATCTATCAAAGCGCAATTATTCACATCTATAGCCATCATCCTCTCACTGGGTCAAACTTGTGTCCTATCTACCCATAACACAATATCAACATCAGCTATCACAATTAAAAGGGCTCAAGTAAATCACACATCTCAAACTCAGGCAAGTCAAATAATCACAACAGTCTAAACCTCTATGTTGTGCGGAGCTTTTTTATCCCAGTGAAGTAAGGGGTATCTCAATAGTTACATCCGCAGACTCATGATCGCAAGGTCAGTGGTTTGAACCTTACCAGGATCAGTGAGTGAACTACCTGATTTGTCTGTTGTGGGCCATTCACCCTAGTTAACTAGAAAAGTGAAGCCAACAATGGCAAGCCACATTACAATAACCTTCAAATCAATGAAGATGAAACTATATGAACTTAACTAGGCCGACCTGTCATATGGTGCATCAAAGTGAGCATTCTTTGGGGAACATACACAAGTTCTTATCATTATTTTCAGGTTGTCCCTTGCAACTTAACTTATATCAAAAAGAAGAACACAACATCTCATGCAATCATTAAACCCTGGCACACAGTATACTTACCTATTAACAGGGCATGTAGGAAGAATGGGATGATCCAGAATCGTGAGGGGGTATCCATCTTCTTAGTAATGTTCTACAGCTGTCAGTTCTTACACAAAAACACGGGCATGCTTATCATTGAAATCAAAACTTTGCCCTGCCTTTGAATTCAGCTATAAACAGTGTTATCACGAAGAAATCAAACAAGTGAATGCTGTGATTTTCTGATACAAGTACACAACCATTCTTGGCTAACTTCCTTGTTAATAGGGTATACACACAAATGAGGTTAGATTTACTTCAGGCACTTGTGAAGGCAAATATTCTACTCTATTGTGTATCATTGTTCATTTGTTATCATTTCTATTCATAGGTTAGTGGATATTTAAATTTGCAGTTAAGTGAAGTAAGCAGCAAACAATAGACAGTCTGAAGCGGGCATAATAAGAGGGAAGAGGAGGGGGGGAGAGGAGGGAGGGAGAGGAGGGGGGGAGAGGAGGGGGGAGAGGAGGGGGGAGAGGAGGGGGAGAGGAGGGGGGAGAGGAGGGGGGAGAGGAGGGGGGAGAGGAGGGGGAGAGAGGGGGGAGGGGGGAGGGTAGGGGGGAGAGGAGGGGGGGGGTGTTATCCTTCTTCTTAAATTCAGAGTATCATTATTGAGTGCGTATCATGTAGGGACTTCCCCTTAGTTGTGAAGCTATCTAGATCTGATCAAGGAAGTTTTGATAACATTATTTTGATCACATGAAAGGAAAGTTTAGGTTTGAGCTGTAAGCAAGGTATGAGTCATCAGCCTGCATGACAATAATGAATGATCTTAATAGGAGCCAGATATAGAAAAAGCTAAATACAATCTCGTTATAAGAAATTATTTTGTCAATCATTTCATTATTTATACACTTTCCAGTAAAATATTTAGCCTGTCGCAATTGCAGAGGACAAATTTACCTGATTGTCGCGTTGGATGCGTTTAAATTGATCAGGGTAAGAACTTGTGAGATCGATGAGGTCCAAGCTCGATTCCAATCGCCGGCCACGTCTCATTTTGTAATTAATTGCATACCAATGATCCTAGCCAGGTCGCTGCAAAACAAGTCTAAAATACCGGAGGCCTGCAGTGTGCTGTACAACCCATATGCCGTAGAAAGATCCCCTCTGCCTCACTGATAAAAAAACAGGCTTTCCGATGGGTATGAGTTTAGCTAGTCTGAGCCCCCCAGACTTTTGCCCCTCGCCCGACGGCCCCCCGGCGAGGGTTTAGCGCGTGTCTGTGTAAACATAACTTTAAACATCATGGACAGCAGAATTCATTTGAAACAATTTTCACCCCAAGCTAATTTTTCCAAGTTTTTCTTTGACCTAAGTTTCACCCTTTGCTCCTCGCTAGCTCTTGTTTTTGTTCTTGTTTTCACCAATTGTCATGCTCATTTGTCAGAAAAGTCCATTTCCAAACCGCATTAATACGCCTTTCTGGTCGACAGGGCGGTCGCCTGTATGGTTTAACTTTATGTCCGAATCATCATGTTTCACAATACTAATCAATAACTCTATGGATTTACTTGACCATCTGCAACTAGTGGTACCTTGCATTTTCAGCTCGAATAAAATCCGCTTGCAATTTTTCTCCGCACAACACGTGTTTTAAAGCAGATTTTGGATTATTCGAGAATACTTTATAACCATTTTTCTTGAAGTAATTAATAGCTTTTCTCAACATTTTTCTGGTATAAAAGCTGGAGTGGTAAAACATGTTAAACCAGTTCACCCTGAGCCACAAACCAGCACAGGTATGTTAGCTGACTAATTTTTGGTATTTGTTCTATATTTTTGACTTATATTTTTCCTTTTTCATTATTTCAAAATGAGAGTCACTAGGTAAATTCGCGGCCTCTGTAAGAAATATTAATAATAAAAATATTCATGGGAAATCCAATTGACATTGGTAAATCCAGATATTTTACTTGGCCAGACAAATAAATTTTTATTGTCAGTTGATTGGTTTTCCCAATTAAGTCTCCGCCCACTTTATGGTCAGGTGATCATAAATGTGGAGAAGAGTGTAGGGATCAGTTCAGGCAGTCATTCAAGACAATTCCAAATAACTTTAATTCTTTGATAACTCAAGCATTCTCCCAACCATGTCGTTTACAGAGATGGGTGAGGCAGTTTTCCAGCAAGTCCCTTTTTTCTCTTAGCTACCTTTTTTTATTCATCCTAATAATGGGCAAAACAATCTAACCTGTCAGTCAGTGTCTCACTCCCAATCTCACTAACTCACTTACTTATCTTAGTTTGTGAGACTGGTAGTGGGACTGAGTCACTACTATTTTTTATTGCAACTCTATATCTATCTTATCTTAGCCATACAGATCAGTAAAATTAGAGTGGTAGGAGATTGCTCCTATCATCCACAACAAATGTTTGGGCATGGGCACCTTGGGGCTGAAAAGCATAACACAATATGTCAGTTAACACTTTAAAAGGTTTACTTTGCCAAAGTTTGGGGTTTTGTTGGTGATAATAGTGGACTTTGGCAAAGTGCTATGCTTTTGAGTCCCCATTTGCTTGAGAGTTTGTATGCTGGCACTCTTTTGATCAGGAAGACTACCTCGCTACAGTGGTTAGTTTGCGGGTGATTGTGCCCAGCCGGCAAATGTTTGTCTAAACTAGGTTTAAAAGAGGTAACCGGAAGAGGCTGAGCACTGTGGCCAATTGTATGCCATATGGACCGGTGGAAGAGGTTGCCCAGTGGAATAACTAACTCTGTATCTCAGAATTTGGATATACCACCAGGCAACCACTATGAAAGGTTTGCTAGTCCTCTAAACAGGGTTAATCTCAAGGCATGGCACCTTCTCAACAACCTCTACCATCACCAAATAATACTTCTAGGAAGCCTCATTAATAAGCCGTTATCAAGTGTAATGTTATTAATATTGTGACAAGGTAGTGACTGACTGAAGAACAGTTTGATAGTGAACCAAGCTTCTTAACTCTCTGGAAGCCAACCTAATAATGTTAATTGATAAACCCATGTCCTTGACATATATCATAATCATCAATCATCGTTGTTGGGGGAGGGGCAGCTGATGTACACAACACCTCTCACAAATTTGGAATTCGGGCCATGTCAGGAGAAGACAAGTTGAAATTTAGGAATAGTGGTTTATTTTTTTTTTTTTTATTGAGGTTTTCTAAAAGTTTATAATTAAAGCAAATTAAAAATAACTTGTTGACCTCATACACATTAACATAGATACAAAAAATGACTTGAATAAAAAGATATAAGTGGTAGGGTGTTACATACTATATAGTGTGTAGGATAATGAAAGCATGGTATCATAAATTGCATGAATAAGATGAAAAAAGAAAAGAAGAAACAGAGAGTGGCAAACAAAAATACAAGTTAACAACATTATGTGGGATTAAATGATAATGATTCATGAGGCTTGGTTGATTTAGTTACAAATGTAGTAAAATATAGTATAAGTGTAATAGCAAGGATATGGAGGATATAATTAATTGGCAAAATAAAAAGCACTAACATACAACTTTGAAAGTTTGTTGAACGTATTACAATAAGTAAATAAAATATATAAGGAGAGCGATTCAATAAAATTTGTTTGAGACTTTAATCCAAAAGGGACAAAAATGAATGACTGAACCTGAAAAGACAAAAATGGTCAGATATTGCAGAGATTGAATAAAAAAGCTAATATCAAGCCCACAAAAATGTCAAAATATTTTAATACAGGATAGGGATAAAAAGAAAGTTTGACGCTGGAAGGAATAAAAAGACAAAGTAATAATGACTAGGTATTTGGGGAGATTCGATGAAAGTGTGTATAAAATGTTGGTAAAATTTGTGATATGAATAAGCAAAAATAACTTTAAAAATAAATTGGTTGGTAAAACTTATTAGTATATAATAGATCTATAAAAAGTTACCCGGTGACTGTGACTAGTGATTGTGACTGTGTATTAGTGATTAGTTCAGTGTTCAGTTAAGGCTCTTTCTTGCCTCTGCCTGCAAATACAGATCCAGAGTTGAACGACAAAATTGAGGGACAAGAGGTATGTTATGGTAATAGCCTGACTAGTCAAGCGTTGTTCGAACAAAGATTGTCAAGTCAGGCTAGGTATAGTGACAACTAGACAGTCTTGTCAAGTTTTGTTCGCCCCCCCCCCCCCCCCCAAACACACAACAAAGCTCATCAAGACAGGCTAGTAATAAGGTAATAACAATGTAACATCATATACTGTCATGAGATGAGATAACATATTATTTTTAAGGTAAACAATTAATATGGAATCAGGAAGAGTTCCCTAAAAAATGGTGAGCTAAGGTGGTGGCAGATTCTGTTTAGTGACAGAAAAAGCCTGTATTTTTCAATTATCAATTCAACTCTGAACATTATGCAAATTTTATTATTACCTTTTTTAATGTCCCCTCCGCATTTTAAAGATGAGACTGAACCTTCGCGTAAACCTCAGCCTCTGACACCTTGTGATATTGTACGAGTGTATCTGAAACAATATAATAATAGACACTGTATTTAACATGAGATCAATTTAAACACATCAAGATGGGTGATACAAACTGTTTCCCTGTATTGTGGGTATACAGGCTAGTAATGTTGATCATTACATAATTTTCGAGTTTACTACATTAGCACTGAAACTACAAGCCAGCAAGAATGATTTTGTCTGAAAAAAAGCAATATTGTCTTTAAATCTAGATCATTTAATAAATCATTCCTATCCGTAATATGAATCTGAGTTCAGAGATATTATCATCAAGGCAAACCTGAGCCCACATAAAAAATCGTCACATGAGCATTGCAAATTTTAATTCTAATTACTAAATGTACACCGGTTAGCACTGTGACTTGATGAGACTCACCTAGAACCACACCATATAACCTGTTGGTCGCGAAGGCTTTCTTTCCCTTGGGTCCTCCTCCCAACATGTTTAACATCGTCATACATGGTGCAGACATAACTTTTGCGAGGGTGTTGGCCACACCTTTCTGCAGGGTTGCCCCTCCGATGGATAGCAGTCTCAGAACCTGGTAAAATACATAAGTAGATATAAACAGCCAGGAGAAAGCGTGATGATATTGAATGAAACAATGAATTTCTTTTCAATAGGATGATTTGCGGAATTGAGCAATGATAATCCTGATTCATCCTCACATTGAGGTCAACAAGTTATTTTTAATTTGCTTTAATTATAAACTTTTAGAAAACCTCAATAAATAAATAAATAAATTCAAACCAATCCTATGAAAAATACATGTGTAAACTTTATGAGACACAACGTGTTGATGTGTGGAGGTGGTAAAAATTAACAGTAAATCACAAATTGATCTATAATAACACAGCTGCACACACATATAATTAAATATCTTGGGCTCTCTGATTTAACTTGGGGGTTTCACTTTCCATTCACTGTTTTGCTGCACTCACAGGCAGTGAAGCCTATGTATGAGGTTGCATTAATGAGATTAATTTCTTACCAGCTCTTTCCTCTCTTTTTCGCTTGGGTTAAACTCGACTACTTCCTCTGCGAACTGGAAGTATGGGATTATTCCCGATCCATTTTGTACGTTTTTTTCCGCCGTCAATAGTGCCACCATATCCGTTAACTTTAACAGCTGTTTACCCAGTTTAAAAATGTTTTCTACAATATTGGAATGATAGAAAATCAGAATATGTAAGAGAAAATCAAACAGTATCAAACAGGTCTACATCAGGGTAGGTAGGTAATATCTACACCATGACTCTACAGAAACTACACTACAAACTAAATAGCTTCCTCCCTTTGTCTGAATGCTACATCTTTGAGAACTAAAACATACTACATAGTCTCATATCAGATTATGCAACTAAGTGATGCGGGCAAATCCAGTTGATCAAATTTCACACTCATTATTCAGCTATATTTCTAGTGTCTCAAATGGCTTTTCTGGTACCATGGACAATGGTATTTGTGCTTTGAAATAATCAAATCAGTAACTCACTCTGTAAAGTTTCATTGGAAACTTCTGTGTCAGGATGTTCCAACATGGCGGCGACATCAGCGTCAGCAGACATAGCATGGGAGACAGCAGATGAAGTTGAGGGACGACTAGAAGCAAATAAGGCAGACCTTGGAGCAGGCATAGCAGACCTAGCAGAGGTGGAGGTGGGTATTGATGAGGCACGACTTGGAGCAGACAGATATGAAGCAGTCACAGCAGAGTTGGTGGCAAGAGACGAGGCAGGAGTTGTGACAGATGTCGAAGCCGATGGCACAGGGCTCTGAGCAGATGGAACAGGGCTCGCAGTAGATGGCACAGGGCTCTGAGCAGATGGAACAGGGCTCGTAGCTAAAAAGATAGGAGTAGGCGAGGCAGGGGTTGGAGGATAAGGGACAGCACTCTGACCAGTCGAGGCAAGACTCGGAGTAAGAGGTTCACTTTCTTTCTGCTTTGTATGGGAGTTCTTTCCTTTCCTAGGGGGTTTTACTTTGGCGATGGCTGTGGCTATGGACGATGCTTCCTCTGCATCTGATCTGAAGTCTACAACAAAATATGAGGGGAAATTGATTATACACGAGGAGTGATTCCTAAAACTTTAGTTCGATTAGTCTGGGCTTTACTCAATGTTAGCTAACCAATAACTTTTCAATTTCATTTGAAACTTTAACTATTGCGAATAGTTTGATCTAGGGAGAACCCAAAAACAAAATTGAAAGATAATAAATGTTTTCATCTCAAACATTTGAATTAAAACATCGCATAAGATTGTGAGTTGCCCACACCTAGACATAGTGAAGACAAATCAAAGGACCTGTAGCCACACAAGCAATGATTGCTTTGGTTAATATGAATTAAAAAGTCGGAGACTTGTGAATCTAGCCAGCGTACCTAACGTAGTATCAATGAGAGTGGTTGAGGCATCTTTTTAAAAGGGAAGAAAATGGAAACATAACGTGCCAAGACATTTTCACGAATCTGTTATCACGTACCAGACACAAAGCTTGTTGATGCATATTTTGGGTTGGATTTCCTTTGTCTTTTCTGATCTTGTTTGGGCTGGTGCTCGCTGTCGCTGTCTTCTTGCGCAGAAGTTTCGTCATATAAGTCACACTTAGACTTCAAATCTGAAAGAGAAAAGTATTGTGTTGTAAATCGGATGTTGCTTGAGAGGTTGAGCCATTTTGTTAGCGTACCACAGAATGATAAGGACATGTTTTTATTCGTACAAATCACTGGAATAGACTAAAAAGTGAGAGCATCTAAGGGAGGTCAAATTAATAAGTTAAAACGACACAATTCTACGACTTACACAGTATTCAAAATCACAATTTTTTTAGAATTGATTTGTGACGGTGAGTGTGCTCCTCATTCATATACAATCGGACACAAACATGGTTCACTGATTTTGTTCTATATTCGTTTACTCCAAAAAACAAACTTACCATTCTCGTACTTGACCTTTATTAAGACACGTGTTGACCAGTCACTGGTAGGTGGCCGGGCCTCTTTGTATGTATCCATTACGTTGAACAGCGGCCATAAAAGTTGTTTGTTCTGCCGATCAACCCAATGAGACGGCACTGTCATATCAACAATCCTTTCATCCTCCACAAACTGGGCAACACACCATTTAGGCTGAAGATACAAAAAGAACAGCACCCAGGTATGATCTCAATATGACGCAAGCTTGCTGGGATTACACATGCATCCTCAAAAAATCATTAACTTAAATGACTATGTGATTTTAATCACATGATATATAATATTATTTTATATATATGGCTCATTTTCAGGTTGTTTTTTTCGAAAACCTGATGATGCATATAATGTTGAAATTTATATTATAATTTATATAATAAAATACTGTGAGTTGATAATCCAAACAAAGTTGTACCGAGAAGTATGAAGTGAAACTTTTAGTGAGTACCAGCTTCTTTGATAACACACTCAACAAGCTGAACAGGTTGATAACATATAAAAATAAACAATAAATTAACAATGATGAACTGGCAAAATTGTCAAGCTTGTCTCTCCTGTAAGTGACAGACAAATCATTTTCTTTTGCACATCTCCTCTTCTTATTTCACGAACCGGCATCTCAGCTAAAATTGATCTACGAAGTAGACCGATTCCTAAATCTAAGGAATCGAGCGGCACTGTAAAGGAACTCTGAAGCCTTTCCCTAGGTACAACTCTGACATTCAACAAATCACCACTCTCTTCCAATATGAAACCTATCTCACCCGAGAGCAACTTAACAACACCGTTACGTAAGTTGGCCACTAATTTTGTCTTAATTTCCTTTGTCCCAACAAGATCCTGTCGCCCTGACAGCCTTCTAGCAACCTGGGTTATAGGGCTATTCTTATTTCTTACTAGCTTCTTCATCTGACCTAAAAAGTTTTCATATGGGAAAGCAGATAGAGAATTTAGACTCGTACCAAAATGCCTACAATCATCAACCAGATGAATCAAGGAATGAACATTATAGCTAGGGAACGTTTCACCATAGAGACGTCTCGCTTCCTTTACAAAAGTCACCAGTAAATGATGAGCAAATTCAAGGTAGTGATTTCTAAAATCATCATCCTCATCCAACAGAATTGACATAGCTATGCAGAGACACATGAAATGATGGTAACAACTCAGACTGACAACATTTTTCAAGACTACCATCCCTGTATACAGTACAAACTGTCGCCACTCAGTAGCTTTCCACCTATCAGATTTTTTGAGCGAACGAGGCTGTCGAGCAAACTCAGAGGGCATTTGACCATTGAGCTGTTCAAGAGAAGTGGATATTTGAGCCAGCTGCACTTGAGAAAGTCTGCCTGTAGAGGTTTTCTCGGTTTTCCAAAATTTTACTATGCGTTTCATAACTCCGAGGCAGACCAAATGCATGTAATCGAGCGGAAACCCAGTGACACAACCAAATATTGTAGAAAGCGGACTTATGCCAGTCTGATGATTATCTTCATAGCGCTGCTGAGAGAATTCTTGATCTGTCCTTGGTGGTGCAGTGAAATCATTGAAACAAACTCTACCAGCCTTCCATATCCCTTTGGTGCAGCACCGCTCACATGCATCTATGCCGTTGTGACTGATTATCGATTTCAAGAAAGCGCGGGCTGGAGCGTCGCAGATGAAACTATGTAGTGTCACGGAATAGATTGTATCTTCATGATCAAAGCCCTGTGATAACTGTGAATATTCCTCAACAAAATCAGCCATGAAGCCAGTTACATCAGAGGGTTTTCCAGATCCATAATATAGAGCAACAGCCACAGGATTGGACCCATTAGCAGACATCAGTATGGGCCAAAAGCCCTCAGGACTAGAGTTGTACAGTGGTACACCATCAACATTCAGCTGGATGTTGATTTTGGTTACATTTGGTTCAAGGAGGTTGTTGTTAATCAAACTTTTCAAAATCCCGAAGTAAGAGTAATCACCGCCAACCTTTTGAACAACATTGACCGACACAGTAGTCTGTAACAACGTCCGCACATCCCTTGGTACCAACGGGAATATGGTATTCAATATTTTCAGAATACTATTTCCTTGATCACGAGTAACACGGTAGCGGGCTGCCCAGTCAGCCACTTTATCACGAATAACCAACTGCTGCTGTTCACTAAAAACATTCTTGCAACCACGAAATAAATCTTCCCAAGCTGGCTCCTGCCCATCATCAAGCTGGACATCTAAGTCCTCACTACTCTCAGAATTTCCATCAGAGAAATAAAAATCCTCCGTTGGTGAATCAACATCAGCTGGAAATGTCTCTTGCTCATGCTCAACAACATTTGATACTAATCGTTCATGATCAGCCTCATCTGCAAATAAAGCTATGACAGATTCGTCCAATTCAGCAGATTCAAATAGCTTCTTGGCAGCCGCATTATAAGCATGCCACTCCCTCTTTCTTTTATTTTTCAACATGATCACTTACCATACTATGATATTAGGCGTAATATAGACTGTCTGCTATAATCTCTGGCAACCTTCTAAGAACAGTACATACACCACTCCACTGATGTAACCTGAAATCGAAAGAAACCAGTGCTCTCAAATAAACTGAAGATTCAGGGACCCCACATCAAGCCAGATTGGCTGTAAGGTATGGAGTAGTCTGGGGGGGGGGGGGTATGTTTGCATTCAGAGAAAAAAAAACCAGGGGTATAATGCGATCGTTAGGTATCATAAGAAATCCACCATTCAGAAATGATCTGTCGGCTCAGTTTGCTGCGGGTTAAATTCATTTGTTCCCTTGCCTCCGAATGCAGTAACAGAGCTGAATATACAAATTCAGGCCACTCAGAGGTAAAATTTTGATCCATCACCTGCTGACTGATATGTTATCAACTATGCCAGGGATTAAATTAAAGGAATTCACCAAAATATAGAGTGGATACTGTATAAATTTGAGTGTTTTGTTTAGAATTTTATCTCCTCTTGCGGCATGACTGTCTTTTAGAGCAGGTTGCACCATGTTATTTAAATTTTTCAATTCCTGACATAGAAAGTGTTGCACAGCTCAGGTTATGTTTCACCAGGAAATGATGGACAGAATAATAACAAGCAGAACAGAGTATTATGTAATCCAGTTTATAATCAAACTAGTTGAAACTTAAAATCATACGCCTACTACTTATAATCTTTGCTACTATAGCTCACCCAGACCTTGTTTATTGTCAGTGATAAAATTCCAGGATAATGCAATGACAATAACTGAGTGAAACTTTTGTCTACAGACTTTCAAAACATAGGTACACATGCTGGTAAGTTATGCAACTTTCCATTCAAGAAAAGACAAAAGGATTGATTTTCTGAAGAACATCACATTTCTCTTAGTGTCAAACAAGAGAGTAATGGTGCCACCGATCCAAAACTGAGTGACACTGAGTGAATTAACTGCTTAGACTTTGTGAAGAAGCGGCGTTCATGGCATTCTACCTCTAGACAAGCCACACCACAGCTGGCCCAGAGAGTCAACAATACTTTTTCCTATGGATAAAAGGAAACATTGCTAGTGTCTCCAATAACTATTACAGACCATACAAACATTACAAGTGCCAAAGTCATAAACAAAGCTTCAAATCATCAAATCACTTTACTCTAATGAAATGGCACCGAAATATCTTTAGGGGAGGGGGCAGAGAAGGTCAACATTGGCTCCAGCATTTGTGGGTAGCACTACAAGACTTTTGGCGAATTGAAGCTTATCTACTGCTACTGACGATTATTACATAGAAAAATTACCTGCCATTCTATGGGTCTTCATGTGCATTTTAAAAATGATCATGCGCAGTAGGACAATCATTTTAATTAATGTTTTCCCTATTCCCATAATATGCAGCTAACAATGGTTGATGATTGGTAAAATACTAGCAGCAGATTTCAGGGCACAAGTACAAGATACCTAACATTCTACTGAGTGCATATACAGACTAGGCCTGTATGTTACAAGTACAAGATACGTAATATACTACTGACTGCAGACTTGGCCTTCAACACACTTACAAGATACCTAATATTCTACTGAGTGCATATACAGACTAGGCCTCTATGTTACAAGTACAAGATACATTATTTTCTACTGACTGCAGACTTGGCCTTCTACACACTTACAAGATACCTAATATTCTACTGAGTGCAGATACAGACTAGGCCTCTATGTTACAAGTACAAGATACATAATATACTACTGACTGCAGACTTGGCCTTCAACACACTTACAATATACCTAATATTCTACTGAGTGTATGTGCAGACTGGGCCTTCAGGGCACAGGTACAAGATACATAAAATACTACTGACTGCAGACTTGGCCTTCAACACACTTACAAGATACCTAATATTCTACTGAGTGTATGTGCAGACTGAGCCTTCAGGGCACAGGTACAAGATACATAAAATATTACTGACTGCAGACTTGGCCATCAACACACTTACAAGATACCTAATATTCTACTGAGTGCATATGCAAACTGGACCTTTATGATACAATTACAAGATACCTAATATTCTACTGAGTGCATATACAGACTAGGCCTCTATGTTACAAGTACAAGATACATAATATACTACTGACTGCAGACTTGGCCATCAACACACTTACAAGATACCTGATATTCTACTGAGTGCATATGCAAACTGGGCCTTTATGATACAATTAAAAGATACCTGGCCTCTATGTTACAAGTACAAGATACATAATTTTCTACTGACTGCAGACTTGGCCTTCTACGCACTTACAAGATACCTAATTATTCTACTGACTGCAGACTTGGCCTTCTACACACTTACAAGATACCTAATATTCTACTGAGTGCTTATACAGACTAGGCCTCTATGTTACAAGTACAAGATACATAATATACTACTGACTGCAGACTTGGCCTTCAACACACTTACAAGATACCTAATATCCTACTGAGTGTATGTGCAGACTGGGCCTTCAGGGCACAGGTACAAGATACATAAAATACTACTGACTGCAAACTTGGCCATCAACACACTTACAAGATACCTAATATTCTACTGAGTGCATATACAGACTAGGCCTCTATGTTACAAGTACAAGATACATAAAATACTACTGACTGCAGACTTGGCTATCAACACAATTACAAAATACCTAATATTCTACTGAGTGTATGTGCAGACTGGGCCTTCAGGGCACAAGAATAAGATACATAAAATACTACTGTCTGCACACTTGGTTTGACACCAATAAAAGATAGGCCTACTTATATTCTACTGACTGCGGACTGGGCCTTAATAACACACAAGTATAAGATACATCAGTTTCATGTATAATAAATAATTATTCATAAATAAACAGACAGAGTGGTACTGTCATAGGACTACCTATGGGGTCTTTCAATTAGAAACAGCCAAAATCACCAACTGATTGCTCACTCAGTGAGTGAGTGATCCCTGCCAGGCTCTCACTCTCAAATCGCTCAGCCATAGATAGATGGAACTATTTACATTCTGAGTGAGCAATTTGGGAACGAAATTGTGTCTAATTTTGAGCAATGTGATAGTTGTGATAACTTGCTTTAGTAAAGCATCGCTCTTTCTATTTGAAAGACCCCCTGCATTTCCTGAAGTAGTCATAATGGTACAGCAGAGAAAGAAAAGTACTCACAGTCAACAGTATAGTTGATAAGTTGTTGATTGATTGTTGGTGTGTCTGGTTACTACTCTTCTCCAGTAACTAATAACAGCAGGTTGACAGGTTAACACTGGCTAACAAAGCTCATCAGCAGAAAATAGATAGTAAGCAATATCTAGCAGAGGTTCAGTAGGTTTTGCTGTTGTAGATGCGATAGGTGTGTGCTGAAATAGGATTCTTTCCAAAAATAGTTTTAAATGTTGTCTGAAGAATTTTCAAACTTGCCTCCAATATTTATTATAAACATTTGAACTGTTGACCTGTAACACGATTGGCCAGTAGATCGAAATTTAAGGACAGATAACTCCTTACAAAACAAAGACCCATCGTGCTAGTAATTGCATTCAACAGACTATAATATTACAATACAACGACAATTGACTACTAAATAGATATTGGTGTCAGTTTAGTACAAGATTGTAAGGCAGGTAAATCACATAAATTTATAAATAAACAGAGATCTGCCATCATCATCCTTCTTGACAACTTTGCCTAGAGTTCATGAGAAAGCCTTCAGTTGTTAGGTCAATCAGTAAGGAATAGACTAGACTTTTTCATCCTTAGACAGACTGATTGACACACAAATATGTATATTTACATATAAATGTATGTCATATGTCTGAAAAAAGGCTAATTCATTCGGTACCACGACCAAGTTCAAATTTGTAGTGGAGGAAAAAAATAGCAGCTCTTGCTCTCAAATTCATTGATTATTTTTTATCATCCAAAGTTTAGAAGTGTACCATCAATCTTTCTTTCAACGCATAAGTGAAGATATGTGACAAGAAATTTGCAAAGTATCCAGTTGGACAACCAAAGTGTGTACAACTTCTGGAAAATGTTGCCACAGAAACGATAATTTGGCTCCAGGCAAGCTACCTCTTCAAAACGGAGTTTTGGAGAGGAACTTTGGCACCTATACAGCTCCCAATTGGCAATGTTGTGAAAAGGTTGCTGGCTATTCATTGCCGGCTGGGTGTAATTCGACCCATCCTTGGCTGAAGAGGCTGTGAACTCAAAACTACTAGCAATTTACTTAGCAATTTGATATTTTGTGTATAATGAAGCATAGGGAAGATTTTGATACAAAAACCTCACCATTTTTGCCTGCCATATGTATCGTTACTCAGTGCACCCCATGACAAGATTCTTTGTTTGTGGATGATGTCATACCAGATCTAAGTATCCTTACAGAAGAAATGCCGAATCCTATTCAGCATGGGCTGAAGGAAGAAGGTACGTTTGAAAAAGGGATTTGAATTATGTATACTACGATCTTAAATGGTACATGCAGAAATTGCTCAGCTTTGTTGGTGTCAGTCATGGACGCTTCACTCATTTCACAGGCAATAACCGGTCACTGATAACTATTGTGATTAAGTTTATGTGTTTACACCGCCCGTAAAGCATATGATTTTATAATGAGTTAAAGATGTGTACTGGTGTATAATCTTGCTTTTCCCTGTCCCTCATCAGTCATGATGAATGCACCCTCATCACAGGCTGACACTGAAAGGTTTGATACCGCTTATTGTTCCTTTCCTTAGTTCAGTGGTTAAAGTCCAGACTACTTCATCTTAGGGTTGAGTTGGCCCAAAAGTTTGGTGTGTCTTCAAAGACTGCCCTTCTGTGTTAATGATTGCAAACTGGACTTTGACTACTGAACAGAGCTCGCCTGCTATTGTTTTGAATTGTATTGTTCTGCTTTGTTCATGTTGAAAAGTTGCCGGTCCGAGCCGCGTATATGTAAAAGTTTCGGCATTATTCTATGGCCGTATAGACACTGCAGGTGCTGTGGCCACCAGTCATTGGATTGGTCTTACTTCAGCTGTAAGTACGGCTGTTGAGTTTTTTAATAAGGCTTTTTATTTCCACCTGATCATACCACCTAAGGCAGCACCGACAAAAAACAAACAACAGTTTTGTTGGCCTCCCATTTAGTGATGGCAACGAGACGAGACAATTCTCGGTCTCGCGAGACTTGTCTCCTCGAGACAGTATCTCGTCTCGTCGAGACAGACAACTCTTACTACAGGTCGAGACTACTGGCATTATAAATGGTAGTAGCTGGTCAAAACATTGCCTTCACCCAGACTCGAACCAGGGACCTAGTGATCAGCAGTCCATGCTCTTACCCACTACACCACGGTTATTATATGATATCGCATGAAATTCTGACTATGATATAATGGAATGATAGTTTTTAGTCATGCTTTTGCTGCAATTATTTAACGGAAATGTTATCTGATTGGCTGTCAGATTTGATTGATTGGCTGTCTGTTTTGATTGATAAGTCAAGGCCATATCTATGTAAACAACTTCTGTTAAAAAGATGGAATGGATGATCATGTGGAGCTTTCTCATTGATTTGGACCTGGGGCAAGAGGGAGAAGGGATACAATGATTAATGGGGTATCAAATTGTATAAATATGAGGAGATAGTTGAGCCTAAGCATATCCAGAAGCTGAATCACTGGACTGGTTGGTATAATAAACAAGAAGAAACAGCTTCTCCTTGGTTTAACTATTTTATTTAGTTATCACTATAGGCCTATGTTTTAGATTGGCTGAGGAGGATTACAGAAGGATTACACCCATAAATCATGAGTATGAATTTGGGCAATGACAATCATGTGTGGCAGGCTGATACTCATACAAAATTTAATTTTCAAGAATTAGTGGAAATCTGCACGAGCGTGTGGCTTTCTATAATTCAATAAATACTTGACAGAATTTGATGAAACTTGGTTTCAACAAGGAGTTGGTTTCAACATAGATCCTTATTGCTATAGATCATAAGTTACAACTTGAATCAAATGTACTATAAGCTGATTGCACTAGTGATAGTGAATGAATATCCACCATTCTTTTAAATTGTGATATCTGAAGAATGTTTTATCGGCATCGTTATATGTCTCGGTCTCGTCCCGGTCTCGTCCCGAATTTTCTTGCTGTCTCGGTCTCGTCCCGTCTCGCCAAAATCTGACAATTTGCCATCACTACCCATGATGCACCAATGCCACCAAGTCATGAGAAGGCTGGGGCTAAAAGTAAAATAACTTTGCTTTCATCACTCAGCTTCATTTTCAAGTTTTAATAGCTACCTTTTTTATATTTGTAGTGAGGTTGTTGTCACCAAAAAACGGAGGGGTCGACCGAAGAGTTCTAAGAATAAGGTAAAGGCGGCATCACGGAAGATTGTTGCTAAGGCTAAGAAGCACTCGGTAAGATGCATTAGTAAGACTCATTTTTTAATGGTGTAACTGGCCCTACTCGTGGACAATAGCATTGTACTGGTGTCCAAGTGAGTCAGGGACAAAGTCATAGAGAAAGCGTAGCCCAAAAACCACAACCAGTTACCCCAAACACACACCAAAACCCCTAATCAAAACACAGATTTTGATCTACGGGACTTAGTCCGGATACCGTGCATGTATAGGCCGCAAAAGTCACTACAATTATTGATATATTGAGGCCATGTTGTTTCTATCAAGGTGTATTGATAATTGTAGCTTATGAAGACACCCTCGCCAAAAACAAAAACAAAACCAAAACGATATCAAGTTTCCACACCCACTTCGTCTGGTGAGGTAAGTGGTAGGAAATACAATATTGACTTATGTAAACGCTGCGTTACCATGCAGTCGGCATTTTTTGGGTTTTTTTAAGGGATATGCACACATCACCTGGATGTGTGTTAATACATTACACGAAGCTGACACAGTGTGAACACAGCTTTTTCCACCCACTCATTCCTGATATATCACAGTATTTTCGGCCTAGAATTATTTGATAGCTCCTACTTATATGTATTTGGTTACCTGCTGATGTATTTAAGTTTTGAGACAAGAAGTAATAGTCATGTTTATTTCCAGTAAAATTCTAATTGTATAAGGATTATTGACTCGCTTCATCACTATTACATCCCAATACATAGTGCCATGCTCTGTCTGATTTTTGCATTGCTATCCTGCTTTTCGCTGTTGTAAGAATTTGACTTTTGCCTCTCTATTCAATGAATACGACTTTGATAGAATATATTTCCTCTTCTCAGGTAACACCAAAAGCTGCTGGAGGGTTATTTGCTAGGAATCTGCTAGTGTCTCCTCCCAGTCCAGTAGAAGTACCAGTCCCAGTATCAGATGTTGAGTCTGAGTCGGATTTTGATGATGTACAGAGGGAGCTGTATGAGGGCGAGGGAACAGGTAATGGTCACTGATATACTTGTATGTTTCCACATGCTTGTCCATAACAGATGATATTTAAACCCTAATAGTAGTAATGATATGTTAACCCTAATAATTGTAATAAAGGCCTTAATGATGACGCAAGACCGTATTTTTCCGACAGTACTGTAACCCATAAGAAATATGTCATGTCTCTACTTTGATAGTATTGTCCGTGCTGTTTGCCAGCTTTGAGATTTTTTTATTTGTAGAACCTATTCCATATACGAGGGAACTGAAAGAGGTTCTCATTAAAGTCTGCCTGCCTGCTATAAAGGGGTACAACCTGGCGAAATCAAAAGCCGAAAAGGAGAGGGTAAGGGGAATCCAATAATTACTGATTGATTTTGGAGGCTATTTGTATTGATGCAACTTGCAAAGGCTTAATGTTCGAAAATGGAGCAGCCACATACCATCCAGACTAGCGGACAAAGTTTTGTTGGAAAGAAAATTCCTTGCTACCTATCATACTACGTTTACTCTTGATGATAAGGAAGGATAGCTAGAAATGAAATCTATCATCATGTGATGAGCTTGTTACTCGTCCTTGGGATCGTTGAAACACTTTCCTATGAGTCTGCTCCATAAACTATCATTGAATGTTAAATTCCATAAACATTGTTTTGATATTTGTGTAAAATTCACCTTTCCGGATGTTTTTTGTTTGGATTTGTCTTCTTATTAACCGGCAGCAGAAAACTGTTTCTTTTTCATAATTTCTGTTGCACACCTACAGCTTTATCATCATGTCAACACTGTTTTTTTTTTGTAGATTTGGGAAGACATCGAAGGTAATCTTATAGAGAAGGGCTTCCCTGGTATGATTAAAGGACGAGGCAAGGATCTCCGGAGGCAGTATCTGAGTCTACTAAAAACCCATAAAGAGATAGAGGACTGGAACTGCCAGAGTGGTATGTTGCCGTTGCGTAATCATCCACTGCTGGATATAAACTAGGCCTTCTTTTGCCCCCTTTTAACCAACATGATTTCCCTGTCTTATATACCTAACAATGAAGATAAGATGCCTGAGTGCAAAAGCAACTGATCATCGCTTGATTTCGGCATGTGTTGTTGGTGAAAGCAATAATAGAACTTGATCACAGCCCTTAGGAATTGCTTGTATCCTGTACTTGGTATTTTGAAAACTGGCTCATGTGTCATATGCTTGTAACCTGCATTTTTCATGACTCAAATTCCTTGGATGATACAAAATTGCATTCTGTGATTATTAGGAAGAAATAGGAGAAGTTTCAAGTACTCCGAGGCATTTTACGATGCCATCAACGTTGCCAAAGAAGACGCCCCTCAGGTGGATGTGACCGTGATGTTGGAACAGAGTAAGTAGAAATATCTTTAAATTCATTATCTCGATTGCAAGATGTTTCAGTGAGACATATGATCTGTATGCAAATCAGCCTGGTATATACACTCAGTAAGCGCCTTTTGAGATTCATTCACCGCTCATACCATAGCTAGAATTTCTGTTAAGCAGCAGGAGAGATTTCAACTTCTTATAGACATAAGTTCTACCCAATAATAAATACGCTTTGCATTATTTGTAGGGAACGGCCTCATTGTTGCAGGCATCATTGTTTAACAATCATTGAAGTCATTGAAGTATTTTATGTGATCGCCAAAAGCCATACTAACATCTGCTTTCATTCCATTTCAGACCTGCTGCTTCATCTACAATGCAGCCTAGGAAGCATCCGAGGGGAAAGAAGACAAACGACACAGAACAGCAGAAGCTCCAGTTGTTAAAAATGGAAGTTGAATCGAAGGTAGCATATATGGAGAAAATGCTAGAAAACGATAACAAAAAAATAGAACTCTTAGAAAAACTCGTGAATCACATTACTAGCCAATAGAACTGATAGGACTTAACAACTAACTACAACACACTACACAACTACTACAACACAACTTTGATCGTCATGATACTGTCTGTTTATACGTATTTATATTTTCGTGTGCTATACTTTTCTTCCGCGTCTTGTTATTTCAATTCTTTCCTACAGACACTTATACACTTATTATGTAGTAGCCAGAACTTTTTATTCATACTGCTATTTTCATGTCCTATATACTTCACAACAGTCCCTGGTCATTAATTCCGTGCAAACAGTTTGATGCAGTAGACACAGCTTCAGTTCTCAGCTGTTTTGATACAGTCTTTTTATTTGTACTGCTACTATTTTCATGCACTAGGCTACACCTCAGTATTCATTATATTCCTGAGGATACTTATCCTGCGTTTGGCATTTCATTTTGACCGATGATCGGTTACAGTGCCTTTTATCTTGCTTTACACGGTACGTAGAACGAAAATAAACTAATTTTTATAAGTTCAGTCAGAGAACTGGAATCAAGTTCTCTGGTTCAGTGGACAGTTACACAACAATATAAAGATGTGTTTAAAAACAAACTAAAAATGGTTATCACACAACAATTAACTGACTGAAAAGCATCAGCCTCTCACATGAACTATCTTGGCAGTCTATATATAAACAACGAAACAGCAAGCGAAGCCAGGAACAAAAGAATTGACAAAAATGAATCATGTCACAACAGTTTCTATACCGATCGGAGCACAACTGTGTCATGAAGGCCCAGTACAGGAGTGGTTATGAAAATAAACATTTAAACTGGGTTTGGTAAGCGCGGAGAAGTGGCGATAGGCAGTTTCTATTCTGTAGATCTAAAAGACGGCAATATTGACAAGAAGAACTTCCATACACATGCCTACAAGTCAGTCGACGGAGGATCACCAGATAAGTATTGTGAAGCTAACTTGTGACCAGTTGCAATCAGTTTGTAATTTAGGTTGCATAAACGAGTTTGTCCCGATATCATTGCCCTGTGTAGTTAGAGAGAAGGGGCTAGTATGAACCTCTCGCACTTAATTTGGAAGTAGAAACTCTGGTCAAACCAAAGATCTAGCTAGGATACATGTACAGATACCGGTTTCATGGTATTATGTAACAGAATCTCACTCTTTTTGATGGGCGAAGTTAATTTTGACTGATTTGCAGGCTGTGTGTCATTGTCTAGACACTGCACCTGAAATATACTTACACTTGAATGTCAAATCCAAATGTTTTAGCAACTGATGAAACACAAAGAGCCTTGCTTAGCCAATTAGTAAAACATGGAATTTAATCATTTATCAATCGGTAAAACAAGGAAAGCCTTACTGCTAGCTTAGTGACAAAACAGGAGTTGTCTTCTGTTTGAGGTTCAAGCGTTCAATGGAATGAACAGTTGGTTCTGTGGAAAACTTGTGCCAAAAAAACAAAAGACAACCTGTGTTAGCACTAAAACCCGATGAATTACCTGCTTTAAAGATGGGCAGAGCAAAAAGTTCTTTGTTTATAATTGCCAAACCAATTAGTAAAGGACAGAAATTATGACTGCACCCAATGGTAAAACTGCTAGTTTTGGTGCTAAAAAAGGAGTTGTCCTTTACATGTGAAGCAAGCGTTCAACAGAATTGACAGCTGATTCTGTTGAAAGCTTGTGCTGTAAACAAAAGACAACTAATGTTTTAGCACTAAAACAAAAGAATTCCTTGCTTTACCGATGGTTAAACAAACAGTTCCTTGCTTTACCTATTGGTAATCCACGGAGTTCTTTGCATTAGCCGTTGGCAAAAACAAAGAATTGAATGCTGGACCAATGAGTAAAGGATGGAAGTTATGACTGCAACGAAAGTAGTTTTAGTGCTCAAACCAAGGGTTGTCTTCCGGCGCACGCTATCCATGGAATGACCCCTTGGTGTCATTATGTGAATAGCGTGCGCCACAGCGGAAGACAACCCTTGGTTTTAGCACTTAAACTACAACGAAAGATAAAACTGCTAGTTTTATTGCTTAAAGAGGAGCTGTCCTCTGTTCGTGGAGCAACCGTTCAACAGAGTCAACAGTTGATTCTGTTGAACGCTTGTGCTGTAAACAAAAGACAACTTCTGTTCTAGCACTAAAACTAAAGAATTTCTCGTTTTACCGATGGGAAGAACAATGAGGTTTTGTTTTACTTATCGGTAAACCACAGAGATCTTTGCATTACCGATTAGTAACATACAGAATTCCGTGCTTTACCAACAGGTAAAACACAGAATTCCTGGCCCCACTTATTGACATAATACAGTATTCCTTGTTTTGCCAATCAGTAAATTGGTAAAACAAGGAATTCTGTATTATCTCAACTGCTTTACCCCTTGGTAAAAGACAGAATTTCTTGCTTAGACAAACTAATGGTTGAAACGACAAGCGATGTATTTTATCAATATGGCAAAAACAAGAAATTCTGTGATTTACTAAATGGTAGAACAAGGGGTTGTGTGTTGGATTTGAAATTCAAGTGTAAGTATATTTCAGGTTCAGTGTCTAGACAATGACACACAGCCTGCAAATCAGTCAAAATTAACTTCGCCCATCAAAAAGAGTGAGATTCTGTTATATCATACCATGAAACCGGTATCAGTACATGTATCCTAGCTAGATCTTTGGTTTGCCCAGAGTTTCTACTTCCAAATTAAGTGCGAGGGGTTCGTACTGGTCCCTTCTCTCTCACTAAACAGGGCAATGATATCGGGACATACTCGCTTATGCAACCTAAATTACAAACTGATTGCAATTGGTAACAAGTTAGCTTCACAATACTTATCTGGTGATCCTCCGTACTGACTGTGGGCATGTGTATGCGAGTTCTTTCTTGTCAATATCGCCGTATTATAGGTCTACAGAATGGAAACTGCCTATCGCCGTCTCTGCGAGCTTTACCGAGCCTGCGTTTATACAGCAAAAGTGCGGACAATGAGCCTGTCTTCAAATTATGTAAAAAGTAGATCATGGCAAACAATCAGTCTTTAGATAGCTCGGAGCACACCTGTGGCATAAGGCCCAGTACAGTTATGGCAGTTATATAGAAGTTATCTTTTATAAGGCAAGGGAGAGACCAGGAGTTATGGCACTGAATTTACGAATGAAATAAGTCAAAACAACAGTCTCCGGACAAATCGGAGCACACCAGGGACACAAAGGCAAAACAGGAAATTTAATCATTAAAAGTGTCATCAACCCCCTGCTTAAAGTATGTCTTGCAGATGGCCTCTCGTTTCGATATCGCAGAGTCAAACCTCAACTCAGTCATCACTCGGCCACACTGCTCCCTATCTGTTACACAATCATGTCGTAGGATATAGTTGTGTAGGATAAGGCAGCACCTTATCACTGCTCTCGCCCTCTCCCTTGAGCGTACATCAACTTGTTTGAGTCTTTGCCAAATGTTCTTTAGGCGGCCGTTTGTGTGTTCTACTAGAACTCTAGTGGCACTGTTGGCCTTGTTGAATTTCTTCACCCGCCGAGGATTATTACGTGTATCTCTGTATGGCTTCATCATTCCACTCTCTAGCTTGTACGCACTGTCGCCTGAATATAAATTTATGTTTAATCATGCATTTTCACTTTACCCACAACGTGGAAGTGGGCATAACATATGTAGATATAGTCAGATAAACATTGGATGCAGAATATTGGGTATTTTATTCTAGTTCAGCCAGCTGGTATTAAAGTTACATGTACTTTTCCATTCAGCAATGCTGCACAGTTAACAAGTCTACTCTGGGCAAGATGGGGTCAGATTGAACTTGTAAACATCATATAAAAAATCAATAACATGTTTGCAGATGATTACAAGCCTAGCCATACCACCAGCCCTGTTTAGATTGGTTTAGCCAAGTAGTAGGGTAATATTAAGCTCATAAATTATCAAATTTTGCTGTCAAATTTAAGTATTTATCATAGATTTTTCTTATTGAAACATCTTGTTGTGGAGGACATGAAGGTTGAAATCCAAGCTAAGTACCTCATTCTGGGTGAGCTGAAGCAACCACAGACATACAATGGAAAAAGAAGACACAAGAATCACAAATTACTACTAACTTACCAAGTAAATGATACTGGGCAGGCAGTGTACTGAGTTTCTCCACCAGGTCTGTGCGTCTCAGGACTCTGGCATCATGATAGGATCCTGGAGAGCCTACACTATAATAAATAACTTCCTCTGCGCTGTTTACTACCAGCATACAGTTGAAACTGTAATTCTTTTTCCGACTAAAGTATGTCTGTAACAATTTTAATAGGATATTAACTAAATTAGCAATTGCTACCACTGCAGTGGTGCTAGTCGGCTTCATAGTATAGATGAGTAATCAATGTCTGTTATGAGTTTGGGCATTTCACTGCAGGGATAAACGCAGCAACCAAAGCCTTATAGAGGGCTTTGGCAGCAACAGAGGCAAATAGACATAGCCAATGGTCAGCAACATGCACACATCACCCATGATGCCATGAACATGCCAAGCATGATAGGTGGGTCTATTATCCTTGAACATACAGGGCTTAACATTATTATGGTGCATTGACTAAGGCCAGAGAGTAAACTCGTGACTGACATGATAGTATATGGTAACAGCTTTAGAAACAGCACTCACCTCTGAGTGTTGAGAAGGCTGAGCAATCTTCACCTCAGTTCCATCAACTAGGCCAATGACACCTGGGAAACCTGTTGGGAAAGGCAATAACAATACAACGTGAATCATCACATTAAATGATTACACAACAATATTTCAGGTCTACTACAGACTTCAACTACATCTATTGCCTAAGGCCCTGAGCACACTAGTCCGTTTTACGGATCCGTTTTTGCTTATATGATTCTGTTGACTGAAGTGATCCTTCAGGATATAGATACAGGCCAAAAACGGATCCGTTAAACGGACTAGTGTGCTCAGGGCCTAAGACCATTACCACAAGCACTGGTTTTCTTAGCTGTTAGGGATGCATTGCTCGACAACAAATGATATAGATCCAGGCCAAATCTAGCTTGAGTGTCTGTGGACAAAAGCACCTACCATATCGGGTGAAGAATGTGGCTTCCTCTACCTCCATTTCTTCACGAGTTGGCCAGCTGATGTATTTTGGTTCAAGCTCCAGGAGAGCGTGAGTGATCCTGGTTATGCTCTCGTGAACGGTGGACTCAGTGACATTGAAGCTGGATGAGGAAACATGAATTCATAAATTACTGACATTAAGTCTTCTCTATGTGTATAATGATGTTATGCGGACATCAAACCAAAGCTCTCATAATAACAGACAGAAGGATTCGGACTTGGTCACTGCAGGGTAAATTGATATTCGCTAACAAAATAGATACATGTAGCCTACATGATTCATACTGTTTCCCAGATGAGAAGGCCTACACCGTATAGGTAATACCTAACAGTAATCTAAACTTATTTACAGGTCATATGCATAAACGCAACACCTCTGTCAATTTGAGGAAATACAGACAGGACTTCGAGAAATTTTCCATTATATCCTGGCTTATACAGCTAACTTAGCTGTCAAAAACTACCAATAGGTTGGGAAAGCTGAGATAGCGCAATCGACAAAGCATGCTATTAGTGTAGGGCCTCAACAAATCAAAACACATCTCAGCACCCTAATTGCATACGTCTCAAGATAATTCAAATTACACTTATACAATAAAGCAAGCTCTAGTAGGCCTACTCACTGTGTTGCGATTGACGCTATAGCATCAGTTGTGGAGTAATAGTGCAGAGCAATCACGAGTCTGTGACCACTCGCCAAGGTATTTGGTGGCATAAATGGCTCTCTATAGTCCCGTAGCCATTCTTTTCCACTGGTAGTCTCCTTCAATTGACTTAGGAGAAGTTCAAAGGAGTCTGAAAAGTAAAAAAGTGGTCAGATTGTTACCATAAAATCTACCTACCTTGAGAATGAAGGAATAGATTGGAACGATTTGACATAACGGTTGGTTAAATGTACAGTGTTGTTTTCAGTCAATCACTTCAGTAACATCTCGACTAACACATGTGCACCAAGGGTGAAGAGGCAGAGTACTGCTATAACCCCTAAACAGGTAACAACATGGACTGACAGAATGTGGGAGGGAGGGAGGGAGGGAGGGAGGGAGGGAGGGAGGGAGGGAGGGAGGGAGGGAGGGAGGGAGGGAGGGAGGGAGGGAGGGAGGGAGGGAGGGAGGGAGGGAGGGAGGGAGAGAGAGAGGGAGGGAGGGAGAGAGAGAGGGAGGGAGAGAGTATGTGCAATGTGAATACTGTTGATTGATTTGCTTACTATTTAGTATTTATAACTTACCTCGTGATAATCTGAAGGAGCTTTGAAATCTGCTGTTACTCCACTGAGATAGAGAAACATAGAGCTGATCACGTACTGGCCTATGATCCTTTGGCTTCACAGTCACTAATAGCTCAGGGTTGATATCAGGTACAGGGGGAGGGTTGCTTGTTATGAAGAAGGATTGCAGTGCAGACAATGAAGATGATGCCTTAGATGATGCAGATTCCCCATTCATCTTGATTGATGGCTACAAATTGACTGTTGAGTGGCTCTGACCAAAGCCTTAGGCAAAGGGCTTTGGCTCTGACAAGCTAATTGGGCAACTACCCTTTCAAGTTGACCAATGAGAGAACAGGTCCACACAATATAATTCATGTCGCGCATAGGGCTTATTATAATAAAATCTATTCAGTTGGATTTCCCAATGAAAATGGGATTTCCATTGATTATTTATTGATTATTTAATATAAATACCAAGGCCGCGAATTTACCTACTCTAGTTTTTGCAAGTCTAAAGCTGCGTTTACATGTGCGACAAATCGGCTAATAATAACAACTCCGACACAGTTCATCGATTTGACTGACCGTGTAAACAGTTAATCTGTGTTCAAATCGGTGTTTAAATCTGTATTGTTCAAAATCGTTCACTTGTGACAATGTCACAAGTGAACGACAGATCTTAACGATTATGAATGGTTCAGCCAATAAATGAGTATAAGTAATGATGGTCATTATATATCTCTCACCCTTTCCTTGTCCTTAGCAGCAACTTGTACAGCTGTTATAACAGTTATTGCTGCTGCTGCTATTATAACATCTTCATCAGGTGGCATGCTCTGTCTAATTTGTCAATAACGCGGCATTGACTATTGTTAGTAATAAGCATCTAAAGCTGGGCATGTGATTTTATGAACAATGTTTACATTTTTATATTTTGCTTGATTCTGACCAATCAACATCTTCTGATTCAGAATATCACATTTTTAATTGGCAACTAGCAAGTTAAGTGGTCCAATCAGGTGTCAAAGTGGTTACTAAGGGCACACCGGAAGAACACAAAGATGGCTGACACTGGAAGATTAGTTGATTTGAATGAACTTCTGAGTCAAGTAGATTCTGAATTCTTTGATATTGCGAGCAGAGATGTAGATAGTGATGAGGAACATGAACAGTTAGGCCACCCAGAAGGTATAGAACAGCTGGATGAAGATGTTTTAGTGAAAATAGAAGCTGATAAGCCTAGCACAAGTCAAACTCAAAAAGGCAAAACTAAAACAAAGCAGGGGGATAAAAGTAGTGATTCAAGGGTGTTGGTTACCAAAAAGAAGCCTACCAGGCCTACCCAACAATCTATTCCAACATCCAGTGGGGATGGACCTTCAAGTCCTTCAGGTGACACTGGAGATGAGACCATCTCTAAAAGGCAGAATGTGCTGTCAACTTTCCGATGCAAATGTGCTACAAACTGCCTCACTAATTTTGACATCTCCAGTCTGCTGGATCAGATGGTCTTCTATGAAAGCCTTACTACATCAGAGAGAGATATAATGATCTTGAGTAAAGTGTCTGTTGTGATAAACATGAGTGCCACACATGGCAAAACTCACAAGCACAAAGATCAGGAGAGAAAGCGTACACGCTGTGATTACGCACATGAAGGTTAGTTACAAAAACTGTTTCATGTTTCTTTATCAGATCAAATTAGCTGTGAACTCCTTTGTGTGCTAGGAATAATACCCGAGGAGGGTGATGACGAAGCGAAATACAGAATAGAGCTGAACTTCCTGATAGCTGGTCAAACAAAATTTATGTGCGACCAGATGTTCGGTATCTTCAAAAAGAAGTTTCGACAAACGATGGTGTCCTGTTTGGATGATATAGCTAAGGTACTATACTAGATTACAACAATAATCACATTACTGCTCCAGGGTAATAAGGTAACTGGTTCGGAATTGCCCTCTCACGTTTAAACCTTCCAAAATGAAGAGTTGCCCTCTCTCTTCGAATTTTCACAGGCTTTGATATGATTGGCCCATTACATCTTACTTTTTTCTTATTGGCCTGTTCAATAACTTCATACTGATTACAATATCTGTGTTGGGGAACACTGAGTTAGTTATCGATATTGCTAGTAGTCAACTTTCTGAACAGCAGTCAGACTCAGTGGCACCAATCAGTTACTTCACAGACACATAAGACCACGATGAAGAGATGATGAGCCAACTCAGCTTCACAAGAAGAAGAAGAATGAAATTAGAACAGCTGTGAATGGACTTGATTGAATCAATTTGTTGTAGCTCTCAGGTAAATAAATGTTATTTAGTATTTATATTTGGTACACTACTATTCTACTACTCAGTTGTGAGTGAAAAATGAGTAGACTAACTAAGAAGTCTAGCTAGTAACTGTTAGTTACTATCACTACTAGTAGCTTTCTGTAGTTTGCCAATGGTACCAGTCCAATGTACATGTGCAGTGTAATATCAAGCAAGGAGAAGGACTCCTAAGAGTTGTAAGAGGGGGGGGGGAAGGCTCATACAAGTCCAAGGAGTTTACTCCTTACTCCTCGCTTTGTTGTTTGTTGGTGGTGGCATGTTTAGGTGGGCAACTCTCGTGCAACTAATTGTCTAGAACTGTTATTGCTAATCTACTATGGCTACATGTAGGCCTACATACTCTACATTGTAAGGAAATGCCCCCTCTCTTTACTACAACTACACTACAGCCTATGTAGGCTGGGTCTTGTATTTGTATAAAGTCTGTGCATAGGCTTTGCCTCGGCGCAACTGACGGATCATTATTGTTTTATGTCAACCATTCCCAACTGTCTGAGACTGGTGGGGTCACCCTTAAATACAAACAGCAAAACTATATACATATTAGTATACACTTTATTTACTGATCAAGCATGCGCATATAAGACCAAGTGGTACATCATCATCTAGCTTAGTAGGCGAGACCTGCTTTTAGCTTCGTTCGAGAATTGGCCACTAATCAATTGAACTATGCTCACTCTTGTGTGAACTATTTGCGAACAAATTTATCTAAGGAGCGAGGATATTGAGCATTTAAGTTGTAATGATCTTTTGGTTTACAAAGCACAGCTCATGCTAATTGAAATATTCCCTGGTCTATAATGTAATAAAGAATATACCAACCCCGATCACCAGAGGAAGGAAACCAGTGCAGACCTCGCCTTTTGCCAATGGTATTGAATTCAAATGATTTGTTGGCTGTACAGAGTCTCAACTGCATCACAGTGGTCATTTCATTATAATAAGCAGTGATCGGGGAGGGGGGCGGATTGCATATAATATTACATGTGTGGGCTCTTTGAGTTGCAAGCATGTACTTCGCCTTAATTCAAGGTCAACCACTGACAACCATTGGTTCTAGTGGTCTGTTGTTGGAGAGTAGAGAAATTGGTTACTGAGAGAAACTAGACCATTGCCAGCTTGCACACAATTGCAAAAGTTTCCCAAATGTAAATCTTCATCAATAGAATGGTGTATTCAAGTGTTGTAGCGGTACTAGCTCTCTAGAGTATAACGCTGGTTTAATTATTCGTCTTGTTAATTTGGGAAAAAAGTAGATAGGCCTAGATACAAGAAATGACTCCTTTTGATTGCAGATTTTTTTGTATTATAGTCTACATTGTAAAGCAACACAGACCGCAGAATAGTACTGAGAACAGTACAATGAAGAAGAGAGTGTTTGGGTGGTTTATAGCAGATGTGATACAACTCGTAGTATCAATAGTCGTTCAGCTTACTCAATTCAAACAGGTAAGCAGACAATCAAATTTTCAATTTCGGTTGTAAAATTTGATTGAGTTGCAGCAGGGAACTGACCCAGAAAGGCTTGAGATGGCTGGGGTTATAAGCATCGATATCTCCACTGTTACACTTGCATCGAGCATCGTTAGTAATATAATGATATAAATGTCAGGTGATATGTGTAGGCTAACTGATGATAATTGCGTCGGTGTAATCGTTGAAGTATCATGGCATAAATTTGGTAAAAACTGCTTGAACACTGGCAGGCCTCAGCAAGAATTTATCATTGAAGCCGGCCAGTTAGTGTAATTAGGAGTTCAGTGACTATCAGAGTTGTGCTCTTTTTTTCATGGAGGGAACAACTCATTCCATCTCGCAACATCAAGTCACCTCTTCCCTATATTCCACCCTCCTTGCCACAGCTCATTATCTTGAATGATCATTTTAGATACAAATTTGCTGGCGTTATGTGCTGATCAAACCTATAGATCGAGTGTTTTCATTCCAAGACACCAGATATAAAATTTCACAAACTTCTTCACCAACGGCTGGCAAATCTGTTTCCATCATAGGTCCTTAAGTGTTGTGTTATTTGTAATTTGGCAACATGCTAGAATCAGGCTCTCAATGCAGAGAAAATTGAAGGGTCCAGGGATGAACCTTGTAGCAGCAAAGCCATGTTATAAGACTGCAAATAATTTGAATGCAAATAATGTACTTAGGACATTGGAATGTATTATATTCATACTTTATCACATCATCAACTAAATATTTGTTGCAGAGAATACAGGAGAAAGACTGATTCAGTATGGCATGATAATGGCAGAGTTACGCATCAGAACCTTTGGTGGTTTGAATTCTGTCCTGAGAAATCTTGATGTACCGAGTGAGTGTCTGAGTGTCAAATAGTTACATTATTATGATTCATGATGGGTCATGATATACTCTTCGCTACCCTGACGCAGTGATCATTTGTATTTGATTGTCCAAATCAAGGATACCATCGGTAGCCTAATTGGTAACCATATCTCATACTCATTGAAAGACCCCCCTCTCTCCCTCCCTTCACCTGCTATCTACCTTATCAACCCAATTAGTGGTTAACTAATTAGTTTGATAAGGTAGATTGCAGGTGAAGGAAGGGGGGGGGGTGAATGAAATGATAATGAAATCTGTCTCTTAAAGTATTGTCAATTGTTCGAATGTGGTTATCATGGGGCATTTAACTTCCCAACATATGTTGGTGTGTGGGTAATTCTAGGTCACAGGCCCTAAATAAAATTAAACAGCATAAAACTTGTTTCTAATTTATAGTCAACTAAACGTATAGCCTTGGGAGTAAGTATTAGCTAAAGTTTAGTTTAGCTAGTCTTGAGATGACTTAATGTAAGCTAGCATTAAATTTTGGCTAGTGAAGGTTGAAGTCCATAAGAAGAAAAAAAGGGTGGGCGTATGTTTGCTACTCTTGAAGTTAGCTTTTTCAAGCCTGCGCAAAATGAAGAAAATTTCCTCCTATGAATACTTTACTCCTCTATGGAACTTTTTATGAACATTATATCTGCTTGATTTTGATTACTGTACCTTACATTTTAGAACGTACCTGAGGCATTGGATTAGCAGGATGTTGGCACCTATTGACATTTGACTACCGCGTCAAACAACTTGAAGGCAGTTAGTGTAGGAAGAACAAGTATTCATCAGATAAAGTGGTAAGCTACTCTCACACTACTCTGTAAGTCTACTCATTCTTCACGACTGAGTAGTAGAGTAGTACTCTACTACTCAGTCGTGATGAGTAGACTAACTAAGAAGTCTAGCTAGTAACTGTTAGTTATTATCCCCTAGCAGGTATTGCTCACTCACCTGGTGAGCGATCAGATTGTGATTTTGGTTTTTAAGTGTTGTGTTATTTGTAATTTGTTAAAATGTTAGAATCCGGCTCCAAATGCAATGATCTCAGTGCCCTAACTTCATATCTAGATAGGGTGAAAGAAAGAGGGCTTACATGGTTTTCATCAGTAATAATACATCTGGTAAAAAAATCCAAAACTAAGAATTGCGAAAAAAATTCATCCTCAGCCATTCATATTTGTTGAGCCGACCTCAGCTGTTTCAGGGGAAACAATTGGTCCATAGTCAATATGTTATATAATATGTGCCGAAATGTGAGTTGCTGGCAGTCAATGTAACAATGTGTATACCCTAAGAGAGTTAAGTATTTGCAGCAGGGAAAATTCACAAATAGCTACATTTAAAGCAAGCTAACATTTGCTCTCATTTCTTCATATAGACTCCCTACTCCGCTAGAAGAGTAATTTACTGCAAATCATCTTTAGACAACTATCCTGAATATTATGTAAGATCAAGTTTATCGTCCTATTGTATTTAGAGTGATATATGAATATCTCAAAAAACTCATTATTCACACCCGTATATATATATAATATGTGGTTTTAGATCAGAAGATGATTTGATGGTATTCAGTAGCTAATAAACCATGGCTTCCCGCCAGAAATTGCCAGAAGATTAAATGTGAGTTACTTCAATACCATTGGACCCCACTTTCAATGATGGGATTACTCTAGTGGAGTAATGTTAGTTCAATAGGAAAAGTGTGCATTTCGAGAAAATGGCTTGAAGTAATAAAATTATGGCTAGCCAACATTTTCTCAACTCCGTCACTTGGCATTAACTTCCAGTGGGTGACCTCACGTTCAAAGTTTTAAGATACTTGGGTTTTAATGAGCTGATTGGATGGTTGTGACAGGGTTGTCACATCCAATTCTTGAGAAAGGCACCCAAGTGCCTTCGGAGTTCACCTCTATTACAAAAACTAAGTGCAGACAGCCATTGCAATACTAACAGTCTGCTGAATAACAATAAAAAAAGCATGGCTGTAAATGCTGTTGGCAAATTCCCACATGATTATAATATAAGTTGTATGTCAATTAAAATATTTTCACCCCTGCATTTCCGGTTGCTCCAATCCTAGTAAAATCCAAGTAAAACGATGTTGTCTTGTGTTGATGGCTGGAGGGGGAGCAGCTCCAAATATATGCAAATTAGATTAAAATTTTTCTTGAGGTAGACAATGTTTTACTTTTTGTCACCATGCTCAGTAAATAACCTAACAAAGAGTCAAACTTCAACAGTGCCTCTGTTAGAAGGGAATTAGGGGGGGGGGGGGGGTTATTGTATGACACCTGAAGCTTTTGAACAAACCATCGGAGTGAGCATTTGCTAATGTTGTTTCACCTTGGGCCTGACACTGAGCTTTTATATATTATATCTGCTTTCGCTTTGCATACTTTTGTCTTTTGTGATAGTATGGTACCGTAATCCCTCACCTATAGATCGCGCGACATATAAGTGAAGGCGGCTATAAGAGAGTAGTATATAGACGCGACTATCATTTGAAGCATTATTATATTTAGTTTGGACCAAAACCTATCACATTCACCGAAGATGAATAGCTCAGTGGTAGAGCGTTCGACTTGTAAGCATGGAGTTGTGAGTTCGAAACCCACTGAGGGCAGTTTTTTTCCCAAAACTACTTAGTTCATTTGTAGTGAGTGTAGTGTAGTGAGTGTCTTAGAGCGATGGGGTGTCTTATAGCTGTGGGGTGACTTATAGCTGGAGCATTTTTATTTTTTCTGAGGGGGGTGATTCACTTGTAAGTCCGGTGACTTATAGGTGAGGGATTACGGTACTTCAAAAAGTGCTGTTTTGATGTGGCCGCGTGGGCCTACATACATCTCAATTCGGAGTTTAGTGGACAGTCATAGCTTCATCATATTCTATAGACGGCATAAAATAGATAGCTGTCAGGAGGTCATTTCTCACAGATATACTCATATATGGTGTCCCAAACTCCGCACATAATTTTTTTCTACAACAATCTTACCGTTTTTTTACTTCACATCATGAAATTTCTACATACAAGATTATTTTTTACAGTTTTACTATTTGGAGGAGTGAACGTAGAATGGGGGCAGTGACTCAGAAGATATACGACAGAGGATCATACTCAGCAGTTTTCTCACACCTTGTCACCCACCACCAATAACTCCAGCTTCAAAGAAGCACACTCTGCTGATGCTCTCTTTGTTACACTTGGAACTGAAGTTGTGAAGACACCAGGGACAAATACCCCCCCCCCCCCCACCCAAGGTATGTATGGGCTTGAATGATCACCAATGCTTATCTATCAATATTTTGGGAGTCACCAGCAAAATTATTATGTCAAACAATGTTATCCTCTGATTCATGATTGTTGCTACATCACTTAGACGCGTATTATATATAGTTTTTTTTGGTGATGGGTTGCGGTAAATATCGAATATACCAAATATATCAAATTGAGGATACTTTAGCCAGCGACACGTTGACACCCTCCCCCTAATTTAGCCACAATCGCTCTGAAAGTATGACACGGTGATTGATATACATTTTTCTACTTTTCAGACTATAATTGAGACTTATGGTGGTATAGAGCGGACACCAGTCATGACACATCAAATATGCACGATAAGCACCTCCTCCGATAGTGAACTGTCACAAAAGTCACACTCTTATATCTGCGCAGCACTATGTTGTCACTGCACACTGTTGAATCGATAGATCAAAAAGTAGCGCCACATAAACTTTCCCCATATGATAATTGATAGGGATGGGCACATGCTCTCATTTTATCAAAGTTTCAAGCTGTTCAGTGTTCACATTTGTATTGATATATCAATTGACTTTAGGGCATTTCTTGCGCCTAATGGTATTTTATAATCCTGTTGACAATCGCAGGAGGCCTTCTAGGGTTGTTGATTGTGAATGCCAATGTTTTGTGGGTTAACATATGCAAGAATAACATCTAAACTTTTTAGTATTTTCTTCTGATTCAATTTTTTTTTGTGGACTGTTTATTGTTCTCACCTCGTCGATTATTCATAATTTTTCATTCCAATGCTTTGCATCCTATTCAGGTATCAGTGAACTTTAGTTCAATGCAGGTATTCCTACTGTGGATTAACATGTATATCAGTTATATTTAAGAGTACAATGAGTACGACTTGTTTTTTAAAATAAACAGCTTTCAATTCATTTCCAAAACATGATCAAAAGGTTCATCACTCGACAAATAGGCTGAGCACTAGGTTCATGTTGATGCACTGATCTTACATCTTGTCATATATCATTACATGATACATTTGGTTGTCGGTTGTCACTGAACTGTGTGGGTGAGTCCGGTTGAGGTTGGTGAGAGGGTCGGTCTACCTCTGTATGTCCGAAACAAGAAGTGTCATTTGTATAGCGCACACATACATATTGAGGTTTGATCACAGCAATGAACTCCCTCTTCATTGATCACAGAATGGTTTCTCAGGCATTGTGTTTAGCAATGGCAGGCAAATTTACAAGTCGGTTTATCCCTGTGTTAAGCTTCTTATGGCTCATAGAGGGTTGCAGTTAGGTGGGAATCGGTGCTGCTAGTACACATTTTTTGGTTAGTGAGGTCCAAGACTACTATCCTGGTTAGTAGTTAGTACAAGGCAGTTTAATAATTTTTAGAAACTAGTACAAAGCAGCTTACCAATTGATAGAGGATTATAGTACGATGGCACTGCTTGCATAAAATTTGCTAATATTGAACCCTCCTTGCTATAATCATCACCATGGTAGTATCATTGCTCGTAAAGAGTTAGTTATTTTTTTATTTCTCATCTAAACAAAATTCCCTGTCCAGTGGTACAAATTATGATTCTGTAAGACCGGTGTGAGAGTATTTGTGTTCAGATATATACAAAATAAGTATAGTTGTACACTTTTTTGTGTGTTTCAACACCTCATCAATCATTTCAGTTATTGCTGGGTGGTTAAAAGTTATATAGATAGATCAGGAATCTTGTTTAGAAGAAGTTTATTTAAACTTTCCTTCTACACCCTCTAGATTTTAAGATATATCAATTTTTACAACCCCTTATCATTTTTAGGAATTTCAACAAGAATAGCTAACCAGAGGGATTATATAGATGACACACTAAGGGTTAATCTACGCTCCTTGGGATTTTTTAGCGTGGATGGCTTTCATTAGCTGTTTGTTGGATGAAGATGTTCTGGGCATGGAGCGCAAGCTCTGAATTTTATGGAATGTGGGTAGAGAGAAGCAAGGGTAAATCAAACCAAGGAGTAACAGCTTCCCCTGTTACTTCTTGACCAAACAGACCTATAGTTCAATGACACAATAGAACTCGTTTGTACGGAATGTCTGATGGTCACTGTAAATTCTAAATATATAAATGCAGGCGATAATATTAAGCTGATAGCTTTGAAAGATTATCTGCTACAAGACTGTCCAGGCAATTATTTATCGCTCTAAATCTTAACTGATGTAATGGCCCTACAAGCCCCTTATCTGGCAACCCAGCCGCCCGTCTAAGCTACCGGTCTCATATATAACAGAATAAATATCAGTGTGGGTATTCCTTTGGCAGGAATTTGTTGAAATGATTGGAACAAGGAGTAAAAGTTCTCCTTGATTGGAACTCCAGACTATAGCTGCATTGTGGAAATCCTGTCGTAATGGTCGAAACTTCTAGGAAATGTATTTGGTAGACCACATGGAACTGATGCATCGATGTTGTTTTGCCCGATACTAGCAATATCACTCAATTACATGCAATTGATTTGAAATTAAATGCTAAAAAAATTAAACCTTTTTAGTTGAAAATTGTATTAATCTGGAGTAGGTTGGTGAAATCAGTCTTGATATTCATTGATAAACCTTTAGGTTGAAAGAACTTTCAACATACCAAACTTTTCAATGCATGCATTCAATGGCTACAATGTACAGTTCAATCTGCCTGATCACTTTCAATGGGATTAGCTTATTGAATTGAACAAGATTCTCAGTGTCTATTTGCCAATTGTTTACCTTTTACTTGACATCAACATCTTAGCCAAGCAGCTGAGTTCAAGCATAATTGGATGTATTGTTGTTATCCAAGTTGTTTAGGAAGTTGTTTATCCAAGTTGCTCAGGAAGAGCACTCAAACAAGCCACAAAAAGCATAGTACATGAGGCAGAAAGCGCATCTGCATGGATATGGCAACAGCACTGTGTGAAGACAAAAGCTAAGTAATCCTATTACTTGTAAGCTGGGGTTTAACACACTCACTTTGTTTTGTGGAGTTGGCCAGCATTTAATTCCTTTTGTTATAATCCTTGTAAGGATTAGAATGAGGGGATTAAGTGATGATAAGCAAATTGCTTGGGGTAGAAGGCTAAGCAAGATTATGCCTTTAATACTCAAATTAAAGTAGTTTAATCTCTGCAGAGTGAAAATCAAAGTGAGTCTGAGTTAGATCTAAGGTTTTACAAACATAGGATTAAAAGCTTGGCCCTCGCATAAAAGGCAGGCAGAGCGAGACAGGAAATCACAGTCAGCCCACTGGCTGTAGCGCAAACAAGTCATCTCTCTGACTTGTGTATGAGTTGTACTATGCTCAATGTGGTGAATTTGAGTAGTGAACAAGTGGCACGAGGGGCGGGTGCCTTGACGATAGCGACTTTGCGCCGATGAGTTGATGGAAAGCAAACCTCCCTGCACTGGTTTGGCTTAGAGTATAAGCATGAGAGTGATGGGGCGAACATTGTTGCACTGAAACAATGAAGAGTTGGCAGCCTCCCTGGTTGCGCAACAGCGTAAACACACCAATTATGTCAAACCACCGAAACTGACAAAATGCACTGAGGGATCGATGAGATTGATTGAGATGCTCAGCAACACACAGGGGTGGCTTCATGCTGCTGGGGCCGGCCATGAGGAGGTTGTACTAGAGAAGGCCTCGAAACAGCGTTTGACTCATGGTTTCTAGCTGAAGACCTGTGTGTTGTGCAGTGGTACGCGCACCACTGTATGTTGTATCTGAAGTCATAATCAAGATAAGCCAGTCAGAATGTTAATTTTGTTGACATTGGCATTCATAGGCAACCTGCACAGAACTTAAAAGGTACCAGTAGATTTAAAAATGGTTAACCCTTTGGGTAAACACACAGATTATCGTAATGAGCTAGCAGCAGATTATCAAGAGCTGAGCCAGATACAACCACTGTATGTTGTATCGGGCTCAGCTCTTGTAGTTGACCAAGTAGCAGAGGAAAATCAATGAAACACCGGATAATAAGGGCACAAGAGATTTTTTTGCAAAGCAATCTCATTTTTGGCATAGTTACTCTGTACTATGATGAGCTTGGAAGCAGAGTTTGGTGAAATAATTTGATGAAAATATACAAATAGAATTTGGTCAACCATCTAGTATTTTTCATAAAAGGTTAAAACTTCCCGCCCCCTCACTCTTCTGTCAAAGAATGATCATGATTGTACTTTCACCAAAACAACCATCATTGTAAACATGTACATTCGCAAAATTAAAAACTCACCGCATTCATTATCAGCGGCAAAAGACAGGAAGTTAGGTCAGCTTACGATGACATCCTGTCTCTTTAATTCCACAAGTGTGTCATGATGACTTGTTACAAGTGCAATGGAATGTGTGTGTAGGATTAACTACCAGCGACAATTAATTCGATAATTAAAAGTTTTGATAAGGAATATTGAGGTAATTAAGTCATTATGCCTGTTAAAGGCTAACCTCCCTGCTTGTGGCACACAAGCTGACAGCTTAAAATGTATTACTGTAAACGTTGTTGTCTTGTCACTAGCCTAACATTTAAATACTATCTGTACTAGTGCCAACACCTGCTAGGGAACTACCATCCAAGAGTGAGAGAGAAAAATGCCACAATTGCTTCCTGTACACCATATAACTGAGATGGCTGGGAATGATAAAGTTTAACATCAAGAGCTCCTTTGTAGACAGGTAATGAATGTATATCAGGTTTACAATAGATTTACCTTTGCCTCATTTTACCCACATACCATAGCATTCAGAGCTAAATCCTTGCTCAGAGCCATTCAATCTCAAAAATCCCAAGGAGCGTAGATTAAGACTATGCCAATAATCAGTATTAATACTGCATGCTTTGACACCAAGTATGTTTTCTAGCCAGGGGCGTATATTCTAAAAAATTTCACTCACTGACTTTTTAGAGATGAGCATAATGATCGGGCACAGCCCGATCCACACGCCCGATCCACACGCCGTGGCGGGGAGGGTGTGGGAGGGGCGCTTAAGCGCCCCTCCCACACCCTCCCCGCCACGCCTACGGCGTGTGGATCGGGCTGTGCCCGATCATTATGCTCATCTCTAAAAAGTCAGTGAGTGAAATTTTTGCATATCGGTAGCAAAATAGTGCAAGCAGAGAGGTATTTCAATATTTCAAAAATGCTCCAGTTATAAAGCACCCATTTGAAAAAAAGCTGACACCGAAGGGATTCGAACCCACAACAATCTTATTAACAGTGATTATTAGGCAGACGCTCTACACACTGAGCTAATATGAGTGCTAATATACACCACTGTTTCTAGCATCAGTCAGCATATTTTCGTTAGTTCTGTGGAGAATATGGCCTCATTCGCATATCACTTTTCTCCACTTAGGCATGTAGGGCGATTAATACAAAGTCGATCCTCGCTCAACTGGTGAGCGATGTTGTACTTTTTTATTAGTAGCAAAGTTTTGTGATCATTCTGCTAGCATAATTTAGCTGATGTATTCTATTTATGCAGTTGCTGCCTACATTCTCAGATTGCACAAGATATAGCTTAGGGTAGGCCTACAGTACAACACAGAAGAGTTGAACATAGGTATTTTGTGGGCTCATCATACTCAATACTAAGAGTTGTGCTTACAAAAATTGTGAGGAGGACAATTCGAATGGAATGCTTTCATTGTAGCAGCTAACTTCCCTGGTCATCTAAATACAAACTCATTGAATACAATGTCAATCCAATTATATAATATTGACTAGAACTGGGCTAGAACTGTAAAGGATTATACTATAACAATACATTAGCAATAATGAATGTAGTTTATTTGGCAGGCAGGGTTAATTATACAATAATGTTGCTGGTTGGGTAATGATATATGGGGCATTGTTACACCCACAAGTGTAATAATTTTCAAAACTTGTAATAACACCCACAAATGTAATAATTTCTTCCCTCAAATGTAATAACCACCCACAAGTGTAATAACTTCTTCCCTCAAGTGTAATAAAATGCTTCACCCACAATTGTAATAATCTCTTCCCTCAAATGTAATAAAAAATAAATCACCTACAAGTGTAATAATCCCTTTCCTCAAATGTAATAATTTTACTTGCCGGCAATTGTATTGGAGAATAGAGAGGTCAGATCATCTGACAGCGCTATTAATGTGTAATGTGCGCCTGTAGGTGTTTTTTTACACTCCGAATTGTCATAATAGGGTTTTAAATGTAAATCCTATGAAAATCCATGCAAAGGCATTGAGTTGTGTAGGGGAGACAACTTAATTATAAACTTTGAAACTGATAAGAAGCTTCCACTTAGAGAGATCATCTCTAACAAATTTTATATGGGTATTAACAATTAATCTCATTGTACTCTACAGTATTACCAAACTTTATATGTCTAGTATGAAGAGTCATGGTATTGATTAAGCCAGCCAGAGCACATCAAGATTCACGATGGTCAAATTATGATATTACTGATGCTTCCCACCTTATTATTTTTTGGAGCCGTCATTTAGGGTGGCTAGGATTTACATAAACTCGGACAATCATGTGAACTATTTTTACGGAGAGAGTTTCAAATAGTTGTAATGAAAGAGATATACAAGCTTATGTGTGAAAAACGTTGTAGCATAGGATAGTCACAGTTGACTTTGATCGTTCTAATTCTACTGTACATTCAACCAATTAATAAATACGTGTTAATTTTACTTCTCTTTTTATGCACAAAATATCAATCATAATGTTTCATAACTTGAACAAAAGCTTGAAGTCAAAAATAAACAGACACAGCTGGACATTATTACCCCAATATATCACAGTGTAAAAGAAAGTAGAATTTTTCATCAGTTATTGCTCTTCATTGCAGCGACCAAGATGTCAACTTCACTCCTCAGGTGAGCAAAAACAATCACTATCTCATTTACATCTCATTTACATCTCATTGTTTCTACAAGCATTTTAAAGTTACTGCCTGTCATTGGCATTCCATCATCAATCCTGGCAAGGAACTGACAATAGTTACCAGGTTTCGGATGTTAAGCGGTTCGGCTACAAATAATAGTATTATACATGAAACCAATGATCTAAGTCATTGATGAAACCTATAACTTGACTTGTCATCAATGAAATTTGTTTATTCTTTTTCAGAGTGATGTTACTACTCGTTTTTTCGATATTCATATGCTGCGACAGTGTGTATGCTAGAGGAAAGAGAAAGCCTACTGTGATGAATGATGGCATATATGATGTGATTATGAAAATAGAGAGTGGAAACTTTAAATCCGCAGTCAAGGACCGCAGTAAATTGGAGCGTTCTGCATACGTTCATCACTGGCGTTACAGGGGACGTTGGAGCGTGGCAATCAAAGACTCAGAACAGATTCTTCTCCTTGGTAAACAGAGCCTAATTCACAATGTACTCATTGAATATTTCATTACACACAGCCCAATTTGTAGCACAGCATTTTCGAATTACCTGTCTCTCCGGGTAATGTTTATTTTTGGTAACGCATGACTATTAATTGTCTTCATTAGGATTGAGAGGCCCCTCCGTTTCGAGATGGGTTTCGAGGCGGGGTGACGCAGTCTCGTTGACACAAAACTAAGTTCCCCATTCTTATTTTCGAAGCGGGAAGAAAATGATAGAATTGTTCCTACTTTGTCCTTACTTCATGCTGTCCCTTCTCATCTTGTTTTGACTTTCAAAAACTGTCTCATTCCACCCCTAGTGTTAATTGGCTATTACGCTGAAGTACGATCAATTGTGATGAATTTTCTTGTCTCCACATCCTCATTCATGAAACAAGAAGATGGCAATGAAACTTAATTGAAATAACCTTGGTGCATACACTATGACTTTACTCATTCATACTGCATTCATATCAATAGCAGTAGCTAATGTAGTTTGTGTGGAATATTGGAGTTGTCCGCCCTTTTTGTTGGAGTCAATTGATATCAAAATACATAGAAGACAACTCCAGGTGTATGAAATTTGGTGTGAATTTGAACAAGAACATATCTCCATGACTTTGATTGGAGTCCCTAGGTGTTTAATCACACAACACAAAGCATCTGCATACTACATTGTCAATATGTCTCAGACTGTAATGCCATATTTTACTGATTTTTTGCAGATGGATTACGAGTGATACGACAATCCGAGAAGGCACCGGTGATTGCTAAACACTTTGATATTGAGAAGGGTCTTGGACCACGACGTTTGCAGTCAAAAATGAAAGGCACATACATAGGATTCTCTGAGGCAACTATTGCATCTGCATTACAACACTCAACCACCCGGCAAAGACTGTCTGCTAGGTTCAGCAACAAGGCTCCCATTACACTGATATGCTGTAGGACCGTCATGTGGCGAGTACAAATTGACTTAGTTGACTTTCGTAACAACCCGGCGTATCATAATGGTAAAGAATATCGATATATTCTGACTGTGCTCGATGTCTTCTCTAGATACACCTGGCTGAGACCGTTGACCAGAAAATCTTCAAAAAATGTGGCAAAGGAGCTGAAGGCGATATTTGACACGTTTGGTAACCCAAAGATAGTCCAGAATGACCAAGGTACAGAATTTAAGCAGGATGTGTCCAGACTGCTGAAGGCAAGAGACATTCGACAAATATTCAGCAGCCCATATCACCCAGAGTCGCAGGGGAAAGTAGAGAGGTCCCACCGTACGTTGAAGTACAAAATGCAGTACGACCTCATCTCGAATCCCAATGGTACAAACTGGGTAAATGAGCTTCCTACATATGAACTCCAGTTGAACGATATGCCACGAGGAGAACTAGCCTGGTGGAGTCCACTAAATGTGTATTACGGACGGGAGAAGTTCCTCACAACATCCGAGAACACAACTGAGAGAATTGGAAGTGAGGCAAGAATAGCCAGTGGAAAGGAAAATGAGAGAGTTATAAGACGCTCAATCAAGTCATTAAAAACACCGACATATGAAATAAATGACAGAGTCCTGATACGGCTAAGGACAGGCAACAAAAGAATATCCAAGGCAAAGGTTGTGATGGGAAATGTAATCCAGAGAAATGAAAAACTGTACATGTATAAAGTAAAATATCACTTAAATAACAATGCCAAAACAAAGTGGATTTCAGTCAGGGACCTGACTGGCAGTACACTTAGTCTCCAAAAGAAACGAATGCAGCAAACCAGATTGGACGTGCTGATAAGCAACAGCTCTCAACTCTTTGCCTCGCCGACCATTTTCAACCCAGCACCGGATGGGAACTGTCAATTTGCGGCCATAGCGTACGCTATTCAACAGTTAGGAATATACCGTTCGGCGGACACACTCAGAAGTGAGGTTATTGAATATCTCATGAGAAACAGGTATGTCGGAATCCAAAACAGCGTGTTGTGGACTGAAGCAATTGGGGAGGATGAAAACGAATACATCACACGGATGAGCCAAAATGCGGAATTTGGCGACCATCTAACGCTCCAGGTAGCTGCAGAAATCTTCAATGTGCAGATACTCATTGATTCTACTATTCAACATGGATCAACAATACTAACACCAAGTGGAAGCAGAGCATTTAATAGAGCGCTGCCCACGATTGTACTTGGCCATCAAGACGAGACGAGAGGTACCCATTATGTAGTCCTTAGGAATGACATGAGGGACATACATCAAATCGTTGAGAGTTCAAGGCAGATTACGACAGATTCCACAAGACCCTCCCCTACAACCAGGTATTTAATTTTGTTTCCATTGATTCATTCTAATCGCATGATCATTAATGTTCAAACCCAAACATAGTAAAACTTATTTTGTGCAAGCCACGATGACTCAATTATACAGTATAAATGGCATGTGATACAATGAGTAGTGGACAGGAGACAAACTAGAGATGCTTCCTGGTTTACAAATAACTTCAATCACCTATATGAATATGTTGCAAAATTAAGACTGTGTAAACCGGGGCAGTGATAGAACCGATGATTAAATTTTCTTTTTCTTTGAATGGTTGTAGCGCCAGTACATCAGAAGCAACAGACATTCCCATCAATCATACAATTATCGAGTCTAACAGCAGCCGCATTAAAGCACAGAATTCAGCATTTCATATCAGGTAAGGCCTAAATACATGGAAGGATAACTCCTATTGTCGCTTCCAGCTTTCAGGTTCAAAATCTTGGTAGGTTTTCCTTGCCAAGTCAGAATAACAGTGAATAAATTCATCAAGCTCGGTACAGGAGCTTGAAAATATGGTAAGCTGCGCGGCCCCTGAAGACATACTTATCAAAGACAAAGAGCAAAGTAAAGACTATTTATTCTGACCGTCATTGCCTATATATTGTCGATACCTGTTTCTTGATCAAGGGCAAAGATGCATTACGTTCTTGATAACATGTATTTTGATTTCTACCATTGCAGTACCAGCACTGTAGAAGTGAAGCGAAAAGCAACCGGTCTGCCAAAGACCACTGACAGTGATAAGGAAACTCCATCATCGAAGGAGTCAGCTGAGGAACGGTACGTAAATGGCACTATTCATTTACAATATCTATACCGAATCCACTTGATGTTATATTGCTACTTTTAAAATTACCATCAGGGAAATAAGAAGATATATGGTAGGAAGTGATATGTTTTGTGTGTATGTAGGGCTACTTCATCATTGTGATTAGGGTTATAAGAATGCATTTCACTGGGAGGGAGATTTATACCGATCTGATTACGATATGAAAGTGTGATTCATCTTTTCTGTCTAATATTTTATAGATCTCCACTTCATATCAATGAACTGCCTCTACTAGTGATTATCCTCCTACTTCAGTTATGTTCCGTCGATCTCAGAAGTCTGACAAGGATACGAAGTGTGTGTCGGCTGTGGCGTGATTTAGCCCTCAACATGCGCCGGAAGCCTCGTTGCAAGTTTTCCGACTTGAAAAGTGCTGATATTGAGCGCATATTCCGGTATGCTGCCAGAGGCAGCATATATGATTTCCTCAATATAAAGACCGTCTTTGGAACTCAATTTCCTGTGTGTGTGTATGAATCCCGTAAGTCATGCCCACAGGTATATTTCAATCTAATGGATGAGAGAGCGCTGAAGTTGGAACTAAACCCAGTGATCGGTGTTAGAACGATCATGCAACATTGTGGAAGAGGCAGTGGAGTGGCGATAGAATTGCGAGAAATTTTGCAGGGCTACGGCACTGGCTGGATAAACGGTTACATTACTTTGGAGAAACTAAGATTCGGGTGGTATCGAGTCATAAACATACACTGGAATTAATTAATCTAATTAAATCCGATGTATGTTTTTTCCCTGATTCGATACTATACATTTAGCTTTCTTACTTCAATCATTATATCATGCTGTGTGCTTGTGTGGATTAAACTGTAGATTAGTTATTAGTAGTACTGACTTCCTGTTCATCTTTTAAAATAGAAGTCAGGTCATAGGTCTCATACATCATGTAGCATTTATTTTCATACTCTTATTACCGTTCCATAATCAAAAATTATGTCTTAAATTTCTGTACTGGCCTGTCCAACACCTACTCGTCTATATTCCTGTACTTTTATAAGCAGCACTCTTATGTCAATAAAGGTACAATGTACATAATAATGTATATATATATAAATTATTAGATGAATTTTTAGTCTATTTATAGTCTTCGGTAGTGCTGTCTGGTGGGCTGCCAGCACATAATGTTCATTTTATTTCTAAATCATCAGGTTTGGCACCGCTTACCCTTGACACCAAGGACATGCGCAGAGATAGCTAGGAAATTTATAGGTTCCATTGCTTGATTAAAAACTATTGCAAGCATTTGCAAAATTAATGTTATTGGTAATGAGCAGTATATAAAAAAGTACCGTTGAGACTTTTTGCCTTACTACGACCATGACTGGGTGCCGGCGCAGCCTTTGATAAAAAATTGTGGACATATTAACTCATCACTAAAACTCAAGTTGTGCTTCATCCACTGACAGTGGGTAGTGTAATTTTTATCAGCTTTGTCTTCCTTGCACTAAGCCTATGCCCATGTTATTCCAACACATTCCAAACAAATCTGGTTATTTTGCACACCTGCTTATGATATAAATCAATAGGTTTATTTCTAGAATGAGTTAGGCCTATAACTCATAACCTTTTCCTCCGGCCCATTGCGGTGCTACTAACTAGGTGTGCTCCACTGCAGGTCAAATTTAGGAGATTTATTGAAAGCTAAGAAAAAAAATGGCCCTAGCTGCAGAATAGGTATGGTGAAAAATGATTACATGGATGGATGAATGATGGATTGATTTTCATAGGATTTAAATTTTTAGCCATTTACAATTACGTTGTCTCCCCTATACAACTCAAACGGATGGATTTTCATATGATTTGAAGCCCTATTATGACAATTTGGAGTGCAACAAAAACACCAAAAGGCGCATATAACACAGTAATAGCGCTGTCAGATGATCTTACCTCTCTATTCTCCAATACAATTAACGGCGAATAAAATTATTACATTTGAGGGAAGAGATTATTACACTTGTGGGTGATTTTTTTTTTATTACATTTGAGGGAACAGATTATTACACTTGTGGGTGAAGCATTTTATTACACTTGAGGGAAGAAGTTATTACAGTTGTGGTTGGTTATTACATTTGAGGGAAGAGATTATTACATTTGTGGGTGTTATTACAAGTTTTGAAAATTATTACACTTGTGGGTGTAACAGGCATGAAACTCAGTGTATGTCCTGAAAATCTGAGGTCTTTAGCTCAATAATTGCTTATTATGCCAGCTACAAAAGAAGCTTTCTCTAAAGCATCACAAATCAGTAAAATAATGTGTAGGCACATTTTCTTTTTAGCAGCAGCATGGCTTCGAATGGTCTGACACCACAAATTTTTATATCATTGGATTGCTCATCTTCTGAGGAACACAGTGGTTACTTTCTTTAGTAAACAAGGAAAATATCTATTAACATATCGAAAGCTTTATGGAAAACAGTTAAAAAATGATATAAATTGCTGCCCTGCTGCCGGCTTATGTATGCAATTATTCCATTTTCATGGGGGCAAAGAAATTCACAGTTTGTGAGTGTGTCCTGAAAATCTGAGGTCTGTAGCTCAATAATCGCTTATGCCAGCTACAAAAGAAGCTTTCTCTAAAGCATCACAAATCAGTAAAATAATGTGTAGGCACATTTTCTTTTGAGCAGCAGCATGGCTTCGAATGGTCCGACACCACAAATTTTTATATCATTGGATTGCTCATCTTCTGAGGAACACAGTGGTGATTTTCTTTAGTAAACAAGGAAAATATCTACCAACATATCGAAAGCTTTATGGTAAACAGTTAAAAAATTATATTAATTGCTGCCCTGCTGCCGGCTTATGTATAAAATTATTCCACTTTCATGGGGGGCAAAGAAATACACAGTTTGTGAGTGTGTCCTGAAAATCTGAGGTCTGTAGCTCAATATTTTCTTATGCCAGCTACAAAAGAAGCTTTTTCTAAAGCATCACAAATCAGTAAAACAATGTTTAGCCAAATTATCTTTTGAGCAGCAGCATAACCTCTATAGGTCTGACAGCACAAATTTTTATATCATTGGATTCCTCATCTCCCGAGGAACATAGTGTTAATTTTTTTAGTAAAAAAGGAAAACATCTTCCAACATTTCGAGAGCTTTAGTGAAAACAGTTTGAAAATGATAAAATTGCTGCCCTGCTGCCGGCATATGTATGCAACTACTCCATTTTCATGGCAGGCATTTTTTGAGTATGATCTGAAAATCTGAGGTCTGTAGCTCGACAACTTATTTTGTTTGCAACAAAAAAGGCTTCCTCTTTACAATCATTATGATTTATAGCCATATTGAGAGTATAAATAATTTGGCACCAATTCCAACCCAGAGCTCTGCGTTGACGAAATAGAGAATTATCCACTGAGCTACACAGACATGTTGTATCAAAATAAGAGTGTCTGCCTTAAATTTAGTGGAGCATGAATTCTGTATTACAATAATTACATTACATTACTGATGATGAATACACACACAATCAGCATATTTGTGCACAGCTAAATCATCACAAATCAATAAAATTATGTAGAAGCACATTTTCTTTTGAGCAGCAGCATGGCTTCAAATGGTCTGACACCACAAATTTTTATATCATTGGATTGCTCATCTTCTGAGGAACATAGTGGTTATTTTCTTTAGTAAACAAGGAAATTATCTACCAACATATCGAAAGCTTTACGGAAAACGGTTAAAAAATGATATAAATTGCTGCCCTGCTGCCGGCTTATGTATGTAATTATTCCACTTTCATGGGGGGCAAAGAAATACACAGTTTGTGAGTGCGTCCTGAAAATTTGAGGTCTGTAGCTTGATAACTTTTTATGCCAGCCACAAAAGAAGTTTTTCGCTTTATAATTTATATGAATTTTGGCCTTTTCGAGATGTGGAGATAACTCGGGTTCACAAAATTACCTTATATGCCCTGAGTGTTGTATTTGCAGGATAACATAGTTAATATTGTCATTGGTGATCTGGGATACAGAATAATGCAAATAATTGTGCCTATTGTTTATTGAAAAAGGTTGTCAGGGAGTCCTGCTATGGCGAGAAGAACAAGGCGCAGCTAGTGGGTGACCAGGATGGGAAGGTTATTGTCACCCAGTATGATTGGAGTGGGTTTTTCAGCAATGGTGTGAGGATCCAAGGAATCAAAGAGAGACAGCAGTTCTCATTCTCTCAAAGTATGCAAGGTAGGCAATTGTGGGACTGTGTGGGATACTGAAGAAGCCAATAGACTATGATAGGCATAACAAAAGTTGTAAGTTTTCTGTTGACTGTATTGATTGTGGAGCCTACTTATGTTATCACATTGGGATTCAATTCTTTTATTACAGGTAAAGTGATATCCAGGCTCTTTTGCAAAGAGAAGACAGGGAGAACAGACACTGTTCTCCATCAACGTCCAACAGGTCATCCTAAAGAGATCGTACCATCAGGTCTAGATGAAGCCCGCAGAAAGTATCTGTTTAAAGAGATACGGGAGTTTTGTACACCAGGCACTAGAGACCTAGTGTGCCCAGAACCACCAGAGGAAACACAGCCTGCTACTAAGAAAGCTAGACCAAAATAACAGTGGAATAATGGATTAAATCAGACTATAATAACAGATTATCAAGAAAATGACAATGCAACTGTTGAAGTGAATGGTGCTTGGTATACACCTCAAGAAATTGAAAGTTTGACATTTGCTAACATTTTTTCAAGCAGTCTGACCAATAAAAGAATATCACCATTCCAATCAGCATGGTTTTTTGTCCTAGAAACATGTTTTTTAGATATCTGTCGTAGAATTACACCTCCGTTGCTAGGAAGTACAATACGTACGCAAAACTGCATCAAATTTTGCCGTGATCGTGAACTTTGGGCGGCCATTGTTCAAAATGCTGTTTCATGCCGCGCCGCGAATCCGGTGCACTATTTCGGCTTTAAAAAGACCAATTTCTGTGCTAGGAATAAAATAAAGATATATTTGGAATCTGTAGAAAATTCTCTATCAAGTGGTTACAATAACTCAAAATATTCCTTCCCCTCATTATTGACGAATTAGACAGAGCATGTATAGTAATGATGAATCATTACTATACATGACTCTCTGTCAGTCTCAGTCTGCAGGGGCACAACAGTAGCCTTTCAGTTAGTTAGTTAGTTAAATCTTTTAGTAGCCTTTCAACTAGGGAGACTAGTGAAGGAGTCTCCAGTCTTCACTCTCCAGCTATGAATTACTAACTAGTTACTAGCTAATACTACTACTGAATAAACCAACTAGTTGTTTCACTAGCCAATCAGAGACAAGTTGAGTTGGAAGTTTGTGTTGAAATCGGTTAGGCATGAACAGTGTTTAAATAGCGTATTGTTGACATGTTGACAGACAACGATTATAGAGCAGATTAATAATCTGTGTCGGAGTTGTTATTATTAGCCGATTTGTCACACATGTAAACGCAGCTTTAAGTGAATAAATTGAGTTTTAACTTTGCTAATTTTCAGACGCTTGATCTAAAAGTTTAGTATTAATTAACTATGTTCATAGCACAAGCAATTGAGTCTGATCTTCGCCCTGTCTGGGTTTTAAACTTTGAGTTTTTGCTGCAGTAAATCTTAACAACATGCTAATTCCAAATAATTTAGCTGTATAAAACAAAAGTACCTTATCAAATTTGTAATGTGCAACCACTTTCAATATAACTTACTTGCCTGGGTTTATAAAAAATTATAGCTTGCTTTGGGTTTTAATTTGCAACAGCGCATCAATCACTTCACATGGAACTCTAATCGCTGGTAGAATTTCAGAGTGCTAGGTATTCGTAATTTTCAGAGTTAGCTAGCTTGTTATTCTCTCGAGGGCAAGTGCCAAGTCTTTTGGGGAATACGGAAGGCAAATTCTGCTTATTACATCTGTAGTACTATGTGTCTGGCGCAGTGCTTCTATAGGGAAAACCTTTGCAGCATATCATATTTGAATTGACTGAAGCTTAGGGTTACTTTGAAAACTGAAGGTAAATTCAGATATCAGCATCTCTGAAAAAAGCAATGTGTAAAAAATATCCTGATGTAAAACTACAAAATCGAGTACAATTCTCAACTGATAATACACTTGTTTCACAAAAATAAACAATACCAGAGTTGTCTAACTTCCTGACAAAGGCATACAACTTCAATTTATGTTATAGTTCTAACAGAAAAAGATAGTAAAATTCTCAACACACTATATTCCAGTTATTCTTTATGTTACCATCAATAGGATTACATGCTACACTCTTTTGCTAAGTATCAATAGCCATGTATGTGCACCTATGATTTTAAGATTAATTTTTACAAATCTAACCCTACAACAAGCCTGCTTCACCATCAAAACTCTGATCATTTCAACCATATCAATGATCTGTCCATCTCAGTGCATTGTGTTGTCTCAGAAAAAAAGGAACCATGTTGTCTGACTCCATAGTACAAAGTGAGTCTGTCATTTTTGTTTGACAGCCTAGGTCCCAAATATTAAAAACTTCCTCCGACACCAAAACAATTTTTTTGTCTTAAAGACTAAGTTTGAGGCTGCTATTTTGTATCACATCTTATTCTCCATATTTTATTCTATCATGCGAGCGAATTGGAAATCAGCGGAAGCAATCCCAGTGTGACGTCACAACCGTCATACTTATTATGAGTTATTACACTAATAATCACACAGATAAGAGACTTATCAAAATTCAGACCTAGGTGGGGCTCGAACCTTGGTCCTACATACCTACATACCTAGGTCCAGGTATGTGAGCCTGTAGACAATAAAGCTCAGTGTTAGCGGCGTTGCCTGCATAGCCATTTGGACCTGGGTTCGAGACCCTCTACATCCCTGAAAATTTTGATCATCATCCTATTTATTAGTATATCATAATAAGTATGATGGTTGTGACGCCACACTGGGATTGCCGCTGATTCTTACTGCCGATAGACTGCCGTCACCTTAGAAATTTGAGAAGCCATAAATTCCTCAATATTTGGTATCTAAAGCTGGAAATCGCTGACATGATAGAATAGATTATGGAGGATAAGATGTGATACAAAATAGCAGCCTCAAACTAAATCTTCAAGTTGTGGACATAAGATTTAAGATACAAAATATCTTGGAGGTCTACAATCTCCTGCAAGGCAAACAATTTCTGTGACAAAAAGTTAAGATAATTTGAATATTTTTTTCACATCGATGAGTACAGCATATTGAAAAGAAGTCTACAAATTAACAAAAATATTTTGGATATTTCATTAGAGGTGAGGCTGACATGATTGTGCGGAGACAGTCAGTTTTGGAACGGTCGGATTTCATCTGGGGAACGAAAAGAGCCAAGTAGTTTTTGGTCTGTAGCGGAGTCAAATCCAGGGAGTTCAACAAGTTTATATGTAAAAGCAGCCTCAAACTTCTCGCGAATGGCATTTGCCGTATTGGGCAGTTAGAGCTAGTAATGACAGAAGCGGTATTAATAGAGTTAGAGGGTGTGAAAAACAATATTATGTGATGTTAAACTTAAAAATAAACCTAGACAGTACACCGTATGCTCCTATTGTGAGGTACTATATTGTGGGTGATGTAACAGGACATTGATTTTTTGTAAGGGCTATCATCGATTTGTAGTCAGGGTTCAAGTTTCTTGTTGATCATTTTGATAATATTTATTATGTTTTGAGTTGGAAATGTCATAGATTGAGCATGTTCTTAAATTCAATTTGAGTCTATGTTTTTCATAAGCTGTCGAATTTACTCAAGATTGATGATTGACAACCAATAACCTGAAAAATTGGCTACTAATCAATGATACAACCATTTCTAATACATAGTCTAATATCACATGGCCTAAATGCTAATGCGTCATACAGTGTCCTGTCTAGGTTTTTAAAATATCCAACCAGAGTTGATGCCAGACAACACATGTCAGGTTATATACATGATAACCACTGGTGGTGCTAACATGGTCACAACCGTTGATACAAATTTCAGATCCTGTTTAGAAATTCTAACAACATATGAAAAAAATTCTATGAGAAATCAAATCCAAATGAGGGACATTGGATGTTATTTTTTGTGGATTGTAAATGTAATTTGTTGAGATTTGTATCAAGTCAGTTTCAACTATAAAATATATGGAAGTTGGTTAGTATCTTGGCTGAGCCTTAGCATAAAGATGGTCATTGTCAGTCACACTAGCATCAGTAAGTGGTTGAAGTGCCTCATACTGATTTTGATCGTCTTTCAGTTGGGGTTCAAAGTTTTCATATATCTTCTCATGTTGTTGCCTCCATGTCATTTCGGTAACCTCTGCATATTCGGTTTTGGAAACAATGCTTGATCTTAACTGTATTTCTTCGTACGGAGGCAAATACAGTGAATCCTCATTCATACTCACAACAGCAGCATTAGAGAGTTGGTTGCTTGACCCAGGGTTCGGCTGTGGCAGTAAAGACCTCTTTCTTAGATGGTTAACAAGCCGCAATATCGCCATAATTACCAGTGCTGGAACAAACACGCCGACCAAAATTTGAACTGTATAGAAGAGAAACATTGATTGAGAATTCAATGAATAAGATATTTATGATTGAGTCTTTTCAAGATCTGTGTCAAGTCTATTGTCTACAAATGCTAGCGATGAAATATAGTACAATCGCGAGTTTTGTTTTTTTGAGTAACCTCTCTCAATACCCATTTAAAAATTATAGCCTCTTTCTATTTTTGCAAACATAGCATAATGTTTGGTAAGTTATATTTTTGCCATAAATATAGCACATTGATCATTTTGCCATAAAAACACTTTAGGGTCAGCTATCCCATATCTGTATGCTTATTGATATCTGTGTTTGGTAAACGAAAAACATTATGAAAAGGTAAAAGTATCAGAAAATATATAATTCAAATACAATTGGAATTCAATCAAAATTATTGGCATACAAGAACCTCATCAATCACAATGAATCAATGATCAGAGAGGAGATTAATTTTAGGTTTGCCCAAGGACATTTCTAGTTTTGAATTTCCTAGACATATTATCTTTCTCTAAATCATACTCACCAATATTTTGCTTTTTTGCAAACAAGAGTACTCTCAGACCAGCCGAGTCCTTCTGGTGTTTCTCTGCATGTTGACAGACCTTCTCCAGACCCGGCGTTAGGATCACATTGGTAAAACACCTGAGCACCTAGCTTGTAGTCTTCGGACAAGTCAAGAATGTGAGCGTTTTCAACATCTCTTGGTACTCCACACCAGTGTTATGTTATGTCATTTACTCAAAGATTTGACAAGAAATGGGCCAAAAATAGAAAGCAGTAAGATACAAAAAAAAAACGGATGATCCTTCCCATGATTTTGTGATATGTTAATTATAGTGTGTAGGAATTTGTTGCGCAACAATTAAGCTAACAATTTTTTTAATAATAAGAGGAATTTTGACTATCAGCTGTTTGTTTAACGTCCTGATTGTCCAATATTTGTTACAGACTTGAATGTGAAACTGATCATCCTCAAAATTATCATTAAAGCTTATATGGCCCATGGTTCCTTTTCATAACCTTTGCTATCAAAGGGCTTACTAACCATGAAATGATTGTGAATCTGTGAACTGCCTGAAGCTATTCATTTCACCCTGACAAAAGAGAGAGAAACCATTGATTATTTTGCTGTTAGAATAACTTCTGTTGAAAGCATAATGAAATTAAGATGATTGTAATTAGCCAAAATTGTTTCTCTATCCACTCAGCTTCAACCCAAGCTCAAAACTGACCTTGAAACTGAGTAATGAGGTTTTGAAGTCAAACTTCCAATATTGGCTTGTGAGAAGGGAGAGTCCAGGTGTGATTTTTGGTCCAATTTCTGCATTCTTTGTGCATAAAGTTAAAGTGAACCCTGCCTTAGAATGTGGGTCAATCTGTTGAGGTTGAGGTTGAGGATGAGGCTAGGATATCCTTAAATACAGCAACATATCACTAACCTCGATAGTGCCTTCGAATACGACGTGGACGGTGTATGTTTGATGTTTTGTAAGCGGCTGGTTATAGTATCCTTTTGTAGTCTTTCCATCACCAACTGTGACTACCAGGCCACTTTCACTGATCTCTCCATAATCAATTGTAGCTGTTATGTAGCATGTCAGGTTGTTAGCGGCTGCATATTCTGAATTATACAACTCATCAATATTGCACTGCGAAGGCAGTGATCTCTTCTTTTTGTCCTTTGTTGTCCCACCTTCATCTAGACTGATTACAATCATGTATTGGCTGCAATACATTAATGAGTTGTTTTTTAGAAGAACTTGAAATAACGCTTGGGATCACTGAGTGAATCAGACCATACAAAATTTGCAACTGGAAGGAAGTGCCACAATGTATCAATACCAACTTTAGATAACATGATTCCCAACTCTCCTAAATGTTAATGCTAGTATAGCTGTCATTCCCTTCTATAAGCAGCTAGTTTAGATGGCTATGCATTCACACTGCAGGTTTTCTGAAAAGAATTTTTACGTCAAACTTTCCATTATCTTTGCTTCCATTCAATCTATCATTAGAATCGACAAAAGTCTAAGCGAGCTAGAAGCAGATGCCAAATGCCCAACGTTTATCATTAATGATTATATTGCTACATCTTGGAACTAGGAAAACAAATTATTGGTATATAATATTTTAACTATATTTATAATAGCGCTCACCAGTTGCCTGTGCAAAATGATGGAGAGACTTGTTAAACATTACATTATTACTCATACAGCTATGGACCACCTTCAGTTTGCTTATCGTGCAAACCGTTCAACTCAAGATGCCCTTTTATGCCTCACTACTACCATCACAGATTTCATTGACAAGAAAGCTTCAAATTATGCCAGGTGTCTGTTCCTTGACTTTTCTTCTGCATTCAACACAATACATGTTCCAGACTTAATCTCGCAACTATCACATCTCAACTCCAATGTCACTGAGTGGATATACAGCTTCCTAACGAATCGCACCCAAAGAACAATAGTAGATGGCAATATCTCAAAACCCATCATAACCAACACTGGCACTCCCCAGGGTTGCTGTTTATCTCCACTTTTGTTTTCAATATATACCAATAGGATTACCTCAGACTTTAGCAATATTACTGTCATTAAATACGCAGACGGCACCTGTATAATTGGATGCATATCAAATCAATCAGATCTTAGTGCCTATCTTGATGAGATTAGTAGAATTTCAAAGCAATGTTGTGATTTAAACCTATTGTTAAACGCCTCCAAGACTCAAGAAATGATTTTTTCTACTCAGCTTGTTAGGCCCATTACCCCTACTCTTATCCTTAACGGCACGGAAGTTGATTTTTGTGACAAAGTAAAATACCTTGGTGTTACTGTTGACGATAAACTCCGCTATCATGATCATGTGCAATCCATAGTGACTACTGCATCTCAACGCATGTATATTGTGAAAAATTTTGTATACTATAGCTCAAAGCCCCTTTCTCATATGTTATTCAAGAGTTTTATTGTATCCCTCATCACTTACTGTCTCCCCATACTTTTTACAAGCATCCATGCAAGCGACAAGAAGTCCTTACGCAAAATATTTAAAGATGCCGCCAAGTTAGGGATTGAGCACCCCGATATAGATGCTCTGGTGGCCAACCAGATCAAGACACTTGGACTACGGTACATACACGATGAAGAGCACTTTATCAATGACTTTCTAACTAAATGCCCCTCAGGTCGCTACCGCACCGTTATACATCAGGGTACATGGGGTAGAGACAGCTTTTTAAGACATCTCATACATACACTTAATAATATACTATTCTAAAAAAACTTTTTATACAACAGAGATCTGATTTTTCCATGTTTTTCTTTCTTGTCAGTATTAACAACGTATTTCGTCACAAATTTTTGTCTATGATAGTAATAAATCCATCCATCCATCCATAATAGAGGATAGACATTGCGACATTTCATGGCACCATTTATCACATGCTGTTGTTGGTGTGTCATAGAAAAATGGCTATAATTGTCTAACTCCAGTATACAAGTTCTTACCTTATGGTCACGTGATCACTTTCTGGATGGACAGGATATATTCTGATAACTGCAGTTCCAGTGGTATCATCTATTGACTCTATCTCTGGTGCTAGACTTCTCACTATAAGTTGAATTTTTAAATCTCGCAACAAATGGGAAAACATGGTTGTGTGAGTGATTAGTAATGCCATCTCAGAAGTTGCTGACGCAGACTTTCTGTAATATCCATCATACTTTTCAGTATGATGTGTCATGGTGTCTCTATATTGTAAAATGATCACATTCTGATTTTTTTATGGTCGAAATCTATTAAATTTAGTAATTTTACTGCTTCCCTAGAATACAAACGCCCTGAATGGCGAAGCTTGACTTTCAAACATATTGTGGCGCAAAACATATGAGATGACACGTTTGGGTCTGAGAGCCTAGGTTGGCTATTCAGAGTAATTTCCAATCAGAATTAACATCATCAACCTACTTGATGATAGTTCCCTGCACTGAAGTATTAGAGATAGATTGAAGATATTATATAATAATATCTTCAATCTATCTCTAATACTTCAGTTCAGTGAACTATCATCAAATAGGTTTGAACTGGAACACAGGCAAGCATGAGCTATTAATACCGACCTGAAACAACTGTGAAACCATTTTTCTTGGTTTGTGGGCTAGAACCAATGGTGTTTACAGCTGAAGCTCCGCATTGGATATGGGTAGCTGATTCGAACCCACAAATCTCTGTTATGTTTCCAGTTTCAGTAAGTTGAGATAAAGTCACTGTGTTGTTCGAAATTTGCAAACCTCCAAACTCCCAACAGCCATACTGTAAGATATGGAAAATGTGTTGCCATTCAACACAGAGGGCTGAAATCTTGCATTCACTGCAGTGTGTTTCACACTGCATGCCTGAACCTCATTAAAAATTGACACCAAAAAATAGTATCGTGATCTAAATTGATATTTGAAGTGGTTTCGACTGCAATTACTTTTGTAACACATCTGCACCAAACAGTATTAACTGACTTACAAACTTGACTAATTAAAAATTTCCATTACTACTTTAACATACCTCAAAGTGTGTGATATCCCCATTAGACTCATTAGGTGACTCTAGATACAGTATAACACATGAACTGGTAAATTCTAGTAACATTCTTGGTGGTGTACTAGGAGCTGTAAGGTTTGGAGAAGGTAAAACATTTAATAAACTCTTATATTCGATGATGTGTTGATGATGAATATGACCACCTTCTCACAAATTCAATGTGCTGCAAGATCTATTCATCGAAGTGGTAATTTTTAGCAGAGAGATGAGGAGAAATCTAGCATGTCTAAGATGAGATGATCAATAACAATCAATGATTAATGATCAATTTTACTTTGAAACAAGCACTTTTTAAATGCAATATTTGCATAACTTGGGAGAGAATTAGACCTTAATGAAGTGATACCTCAGGAGTATGATACCAGCTCTAACATACCTAATTCTCCGGTGGTGTATGTTATTCTGGTGTTTGTCTGGAATCCTTGATCATTTCTCACCATGATGTGTACTGAATAGTTTGTTACAGCATTCAAATCACTGACAGATTGCATGTTGCCAACCTCTGCTCCCACTCCAATGACCCTGAATGATATTCCATCATTCTTCACCTCCTTACATTTTGGGATTATTTCCTGAGATGAAACAAGTTTAAAAAAGTAATTTTGTCAATTCGATCCACCATTAAGGTTATGTCAAAGACTGATCCGAATATCAACATATCATATACCGTTGGAAAGTTACTGAAAATGAATGCCTGAACAAAAACTTGATTCGATGACATAGTGTCCTTTTAGGGAGGAAAAGAGGCAGAAAACGCTATTTTTGTCAATGCAGATGGAGGATGCATATTTTTTGTGAAGCCGTGAAAATAGGTGAAGTTTCAATCATTTTTTCAGAACAGAATATAGCTCGAAACAAAACTCATTATGACACTGATTCGTTACATCTCCGATGTGCAGGTTTAGACTCTATAGTGAGAATATCAATCATTTGAAGTTTTCTCACCTGTGGTGGTATACTGAATTGTATTCTTCTCCTTGGTGTGCCTGAAGAGTTGTCTATATCATCGCTGAAAAATCTGATGAGGTTGATCGGCAACACGGGAACTGAAAGGAGCGGGATGCAAATTATGTGTTCATTGATGATATATCTATGTAAACCGGCGGCCGCTTAAAGCGCTATTATAAATGACGTCCACCATATGTTTTTCTTTCAGCATGGGTTATTATTTTTGTAATGTATCTGTGTTTGTACAAAGTAACGACATGTGAGACAATTTTCCCTGATTTATTATGGTAACCCCTCTCAACGTTTTGATCAAGGTTTTTCACTAGATGGTTTTATCTAATTTCTATAAACATAACAATTTATGGACAGGTCAGGTTAAGAGGTCACGAGAGGCCCTGAACTTACATGTACATAGCGTTCTGTTTTCTTGGGAAGCTTCATCACTATCTCCTATCTGATTGGTTGCTTTTATCTGACATTCTACCAGCTCGTATGCATCATAACCACAAAGGTCTTGTGTCAGGCTACTCCCACTAGTATTTGTCCAATTATCAATTCCTGTACATTTGTACTACACGAATAGAAACATTTATAGGTAGCAACCAGGTTCAAACGAAAAGAACAAGGTATCTTATTGCTGCAAAGGAACTACCCATTTACCTGTTTAAGTAGCCAACTATTTTATACTTTCAGGTTTTGGTGTTTGAAACTTTTGAACAGAGATTTAATTTTCATTATCAATTGATTCCTATGTAGAGGAGATGTATACATCCCGAACTAGTTTTCAAACTAGCCTCCTAGCACCGTCTGTTGACTATAGTCTTTTCATTTAGAATAGCTATGGGATGAGTTAGGATCAAATTTGATCAACAAACAAAAGCATAATTGAGATTTCATGTGTATACTATTTCGAACTGAATTGCCATACAAATATATTCATGTATGGTATGAGGTCAATAACATATCATCATTTACAAACCTGATAATGTGAAATGATGCCGTTTGGGTACTGCGGTGCTCTCCATGATAATGTTATACATTGATATGTCTTTCCTTGTATATTGAATCCCTGTGGAGCTGTCTGAGGCCCTGCGATATAAAAGACCCATAATATCAGAAATTTTCAAAAATTGTACATATAGGATATTACCAAAACCACTGAGGTTGTCTCAATTACAGATTTTGTTTGGCCTTCTGTAGATAAACTTTGGGCAGCCAACATCATTGACTCAATTACAGTAAAGTAAATAAAATTTTAGCCGGATGATATATGTTTTCTCTTAGGGAGACAATTTGCAAATAAAATAATGGTTTACTATGCTGAGATAGATAGATTATGGCGTTTTTGAAATTCAGAGCTTGTTCCTTGATCATTGATCTTGATAAATGTATCACTCCCTTCTCTGAGTGAGGGCTTAATCAGTGTATATGTGATGGCTTTCAAATAAGTATGAGTGTCAAAAAATGATACTATTGCCAGTAAAAGTAGCATGACTTCCAAATATAAACAATGGCTTTGACTAATTTTAAAGGTACTTACTGATTGGTTGAGTGGTGATTGATCTTGTTTCTGCCAGTGATTTGTTATCATTATTATTGAATGCCTCAACAGAGGCAGTGATGACAGTATTCCCGTCTGCATACACGTCAGTGAACAAAGTGTTTCTACTTGTGTGCCTGTCGTTGTCAAAAGTAGAAGAGGTGATCCGAAATGCTAGTGAGCTTCTCAAGTAAGCACAATGATGTGATGTAGGTCTCTGGAATAAAAGTAAAGAAAAGTGCCAAGAACATATTTACCATTTATCTGTTGCATAATAAATGACAAGAAACCACCTCAACAATTATTTAATTAAAAAAATTAGTTTGGATATCCAAAGAAAGTAACTTTCCAGCTTTCCAATGGTGTATAAATGTCATAGTCATGCGTTTTCTCCAAGGCTGTATTGAGTAACATTCTACCATAAAACTCTTGTCCACATTCAAGTACTAATTATATGGATTCAAAACTCCCTTCTGTCGAATTATCACATGACTCTGGCGCTCCTCATTTTTTCTGATCTTACAACCGAGGGACAAAGGCAATGGCGTTTACCTCCCAACTGACTCTATATCTCAATCTTGTTCTTCCTTCATTTTCCTCCAGTCCCAGGTAAGTTATCTGTACATTATTTGGACTCGTAGGCTCTAGAAATCAAAACGGACCTGTTAGAAAATGCGCGCATGTGTCACCTTATTAAGACCTACTGTTTTCCTTTTTCTGTTGTTTAATTTTGACATATTGTTCTGTCATGGCTTGCTGAAATGATGTTGAGTTGACTGTTTTTTCATTAAGATTGGGGGTCCCTGCATCTCATTCACAGGAGGAGAAAGTGATAATATCCTAAACTGATTATTACTCACCACCACACAATGTCCTTGCTGGACCCCTAGAAGCTGGATCACTCCATCCTGCACCGTTTCGGGCTCTGAGATCACAGGAGACTTGAGAGTATGGATTGTAACTGCATACTGTAACACTTCTAACAGTCCCATCACCATCAATTTTCACCCAGTCACTGTATCCAGCACATTTATGCTAAAATAAAGCAGCTCCTTGAGATAGGTACATAGTATTATGTTATTTCACACCACATCTATTATAACAACATAACAACCATTCTCATAAGCGAGTGAATCAGCATGTTTTGTTATACCTGATAGTATTCGATTGGTCCATTGACATACTGAGGGGGTATCCAGGACAGAGTCACACATTGAGGTGTGTTTGATACAATCCGCACCGTCTGTGGTGCTTTCTGTGGTCCTAAAAAATTGAATGAATTGATCACTTAGGTGACAATTCTGAGATTAAACTCTCAATTAGTCATCTAAGAGCTATACAGAATTCAAAGAGCACAAATTTGCCTGAGTGGCAGCAGTAGTTTAAAGTGACAGTAATACTAGGCCATGTTTGGTATGGTTTTAAAGATCTCAGGCTGAATAGTCATTAGGGCATATGAAAAAAACAGCCTGTGAACCTAATTACAATAAAACTGCCGCAAAGTCTGAAAATTGGGATCATAGCGGATCATAGTGATTTATTGCCTCCTCCTGATCACTATGATCCACTATGATCCTTGCTGAAATATTAAAAGAAAACTAATTGCTATTTTCCACAACTTTCAATTTTTAATTATTTGTATTTATCCTATGAACTTACAATATTCGATTTACTGGGGTAATATATCCATTTTTCTAATAGGACTGACCCTTTAAGGTTATACACATCTTTATATCATAAATGTGACATAGCAAATGATGCTAGAGAACTTGAATTTAACAGTATTTTGACAACAAATTTTTGTCTCGTCTGTTGTTCAACCGCCTGCGTCAGAAATCGGTGTTGGAAATATGGTGTCGAGAACACAATATACCGAATGATATAATTTCTACAGAAAGAGAATAAATAATAATTTGACATTTCACTTCTGATTGAAACAACAAAGAATTAAAAATGGTTAGCGGTAGTATTTTTGTTGGCACATTTAATCTTGATTTGAAAGTTTCTTTCTGCAATCCATGGATCTATCTAAATCTATCCTAGAAAATAATCATCTTACGTAACGGATTCGTTGTGATAGTGCGGCTCGCTTCAGCTGACACAATGTCTTGGTTATTAGCCGCTGTAACTCCTACAGTTACCTCAACATTCCCCTCAGTGAAAATAGTATAATATGTGTTATCAGTGTTATGCCATTGTCCACCAGGATCTCTGAATGAATACCTGCTGGGAGATCTTAGAGAGTTACAGTTGTTCGTCTCTGGCTCCTGTGAAACATAAAACAGCACCGCTTTATGTTTTGCTGAATTCATCATCATGTCAGTACGAACCATAAATGATGTCGCCCAAGGGGAAATAAATCAAAACATGTTGGTAAGTTGGAAGAGATCAACACTTACAGTCCAGCTTACACTGTATTTACGTCTTATACGTCCAGAATCTTGATCAGTACCCTCGTCAGCAAACATGATACTTCTAGGAGCAGATGGTGCTAAACAAATAACAAGAAAACACTAGTGTAATCAATTTAAGTTCATTGCATGAGGAAAACTTCCTAGATTTCCTAAAGATTTGGAATCGCAATATATTACTTCAGTTTTATTATCAGTTAATATTTTTTTTTTTTTTGAGTATTCATGAAAAGTCAAATGGGAGGTTCATAGAATGGTATTTGGAGCTCGCTTCTGTAGGATCGTAGTATGAACTTCTTTTAGTGTTTGGGTGCTAAGGCCTAAGACGGTTGAAGATATAAAACAATTACTGAGTTTAGTGAGTAAATTTTGACTCATATACTACTTTGTAACTCATTGAGTATTTGTTACAATCCAGTATACCATTTTTAGAATGGAACTCAAGCGAACATAAAATAGAAAAAAGATTGTCAGCTCAGCTGCTTCGACAAAGGAGCTTTATTACGTTTCAAGAAAAAAGACCACTGGTTATCAATAAGATCATCCATTTAAAAAAACATTCTGGAATAGAAATATGCAATTTAGGAAACTCAACTAGAAAATAAACAATTTGCTATCTGGCATTAGTATTATGAGTAGTACCATAAATCTACACGCAATAATCTGTAGTGTTATCAAGTATCAGAACTTTGAGAAGATATTGCAGTAACTAAAATATAGTACGATTTGGAAGAAAACTCGAATCTTAGACATGTCAAAAATTATAAATTCAAAGTCAGAACAGTGGACTGTGGTAATTAATCTTAATCACAAATATCCACTCTATTGTGGAAACGAAGTAGGCAAGAACGGTATGCCATTAAATCAGATATTGCCGCCGATTAACAAAAAACTAATGATAACAATATCTGCATAAACCTAGACACTTAATAGTTTAAAACTTAGTCAGTAGGTCTGTATATCAGAAATCCGCCTGTCTCTAATTTTCATCAAGTTTCAACTGCCACCAAGACAGCAGGCACGTTCATTCAAAGGACTTTAATTTACCTGCACATTCGGTCTTTGTTGTTGCCGTCCCTGAAGAACTCTCACCGAAACCATTTGCTGCCCTTAGTTGGCATGTCACATCGGTGTACGGTGAAAATCCACATACTACTTTAGCGCTGTTAACTGTCTCCCAACCACCAGACTCACAGTTATGCTGTTAATTAAGATGTATTGGACTAATTGCTAAATTACTCTTGTCATCAATGGTTGGTCATCACCATTGACCACTAATCTTAATTCAATTAAAAATACTGCCACGTTATTTTGGCTTTTAGTTTCGAAGGTTGAGTTGGTCACAAAGTTTTTGTAACGCTAGCACTACGTGAGAGACTCGCGCTGCCTTTATCTGTTTCAATACTAAACACACCATGGTTCCTAAGCATCCAGCTATCTTTACTTTTTCAGCACTATCAATAGACCTACTAGGTAAGTACAATAAAACATTTAATATGACAGCACCAGAGAGCAGCAAGACTAAGTCACAGAGGATGGTGGGGGAGAAAGAACTAGCAAGAGGAGCAAAGAAGAATAGGGAAAGAAATGAAAGGTGAGGGAGATGTAAACAATCAGATTTAAATGCATTCATCGATTTAAACTAGAGACTACCAACTAGGACTCGATATATAATAAGTTACCTGGTAATATACCTCCGATGTCGGTGAGTTGAGATATTCTGGAGCATCCCAAGATAAGGCGACACAGTTGGCTGAGGCGGACATCAAAGCCACATTAAGCGGTTCGGTCTGCGGACCTGAGAATAAAATGTTAAAAAATAAACATATATATATATATAGATGAATATATATATCTCATCAGATGAGCAATAATATTGCCAGTCCGAAGAAATTCAATTCAATTTGATCAATTATTAGGTTAAGAGCATGAGTTTTTTTTATAATGCATTGACTGTGGTTGTAGGCTATGGTTATGGTCAGTTTTTGAACTCACGAAGCCTGCTTGATGTAAATGTTATTGTCTTTTCAGATGAACCGACGTCATCATTGTTGTAAACTTTGACCTGAAGTGAGATCGACTCATTTCCATCAGTGTAGAACTCATATCTGCTGTTTGCCAAATAAGTCCAACTTGTAAGATAACCACCTTTTATCTGGTATGGGTTAACCACACGGATGCTCGCACATCTGATGTTACTTGGATTCTGGAAGATATAACTGATGGCTTGAGGTTTTTCAGAGTGATAATGTAAGGCCTATTTTATTCATGAACTTTAATTTCTGATTTCTTATGAACATATTCAATAAAAACTGATTAAACAATTATAAATTTTGACTGCGTTGTTCCTAGCGAACTAGGTAAAACAAAATATAGAGATTCTGGTAGTTGCAGGGGATGAAGTGTCATATATTAAAACCTGCATTGAAATCATTAAAACTGGCTCTTTTCTCACCTGCCAAGTGACTGTGTATTTCCAGCGAAGCCTTCCTTCGTTCATCTCTGGTGACCCTGACTTACTGTGCTGTGGATTTATAACTTTATCTGGACCTGTTTGTTAAATAAATTCATACTTCAAACATGTTGATTTTTTCTGTGACATTGAGGTCAGTATCTGTTACATTCAAGAAAGACAATCTAAGGATGCTGACGCTGTGTGTGGGAATGTTAAATTCTTGAAATGTTTTAAATAAGCAGGCTGATCATCAAGTTTGATGTCGTATAATAACAAACATAGGCCATGACAGCTGATAGTAGAACTTAGACTTCCAATTTGAAACTGCACTAACCACAGTTTTGTATAAATTGAAAGAAGCCAATGACGTTATAAGCATAGGCTAAGAACACGCAACAAACCAGATTTTCTCCACTGGCGATGAATTGACGGGTTTATACTAGCAGTGTAATTCTTACTTCCACATTTTGTGTAGCCAGAAGTAGTCTCAGTCAGACTGTTCTTATTGTTGTTGTTGTTATTATTACGTGCTCTGATCTCACATGTAACCATCTGATAAGCTGAGTAACCACATCTTCTTTTGTCAGAGGGGATATTCTGCCAGTCAGTCATTGATGTACATTTGTACTAGAGCAAAATAAACAAGACAAAACTATAAGCTATTTTTATAAAATGTGCTCATATTCCCCATATATGTCAGAGTGAAAACTATGAGAAACAATCATATGAGGCTAAGAGGATAGGCAAAGAATTGTAAAATATACTTCATCATGCGTTTTCTCAATGAGTGCTTTCTGGCATCATAGATCATCATAAAGCTGTGAGTGTTACCAAAGTATGACTCAGCTTTCTCGATTAAAACATGAATATTGATGACATGCACATGTTGTGATAATGTACCTGGTAGGTGATCTGTGTGGTAGGTGCATTTGGGTATTCTACTCCTGTGTACCATATTTTAATACAGCTTGTAGTGGGACCAGTAAGAGAGACACTGAGTGGTTTACCGTGTGGTGCTGAAAAACAATTTGTGACCTCTGTCAAGAAAAGTAACAACCAAACTGCCAGCAACAATTTGAAAACACATAAATTTATATATATATATGTATAACATTATCGTTGTCTTAGACTTTTAATTGTGTTCAATTGGAAATTGATACAAATGAAAGATAAGAAATTAGTCTTCCCTAGGCTAAAATCACACCTTGAAAGCACCTTCTTTAAAAAAATGAACTTATTTGGTCATAGATGACGAATAGTTATTTATCATTATTCTCATAATCCAATTAAATTGTCAAATGGGATGATGCGTAGAACTCACGTAACCCTGTTGGTGTCGTAAAGGAACTTTCAGCTGGTGAGGAGAGACCATCATCTCTGTTGCGTGACCTTATTGTTATGTTCAGGTTTACGTTCCCATCAGTGTAATATGTGTAGCTTGTCAATGGTTGATTAGCTTGAACTACACCGTCCACTTCGACCTGATATTTTCCATTTATAATGGTCAAACAATCAAGTATATAATCAGATGGCATCTAAAAGATCAAAAGAAAACAGTGCGATGATGTATCAATCAATGAGCTCTGCACCACACTTGGCATGTAGTACCAGCCCCAGAAGCGCTGCATAAAGAAAATATTAGGTGAGCAAATTTGAATATAATACCAGCTCGATAGAAATGATTTACTCTTTTTATGAGTCTCTCGACTGAAAGCATGAAATGATAAATCTTATCTAAAGAGGTTTGTATGACCTCATAAATACATGACAGACAGTAGGAAATTCTCCTTACCTTGCATGGTTGGGAAGCATGTTAAATAAAGTTGCTACACAGCTCAAAGTTATTGTTCAAGTTGTTGTTGTTTATTTGAGATTTTGTACAGAGAAGATAGCTCATAAATTCTTACACTCCAGGTGATGACATATCTCCATCTTTCTCTCCCAGCATTAGTAGTCTGTGTCGGAATCCCAGCTGATAGCGTTATTGGTTGTGGGCGGACATTTCCTTGGAATTGAAATAGGAAAATTGATGTAGGTTAAACAAAAAGTACGTTGAAATGGATTCAGTCACTCAACACATTCCAAGAATGGACCGCAAAATAGTGCGTGTGTTAAGGGCAAAACTTCATTGTCTGCGCCAAATTGCTCCTAGTTTGTAGGTAAATTTATTATACTGCTGCAACATTAGTCTGTGATTATTGATTATTATTCTCTTCCATAATTGGTACCGAAGGCGTGGCATGCTAATTCGTTTGAAGTTATTCTGAATTTTTTACTCTGAAAATCTAGGAGAAATATGGCAAAGGAGATCATTGTCATGAGCTGTTTCCATTGTGGTTCGATGCATGTTTTGATTTATCTAGCGGCCACATCACTGAGGATTGTTCAATTGTACCTGCACACCAAGTATTTCCAACATCTGTAATCGGATTCCCTGGTGATTTGAGCACTCTTACAGAACAAGTGTGACGCCAGCTGCCATTCAAACCGCTTACTGTAGCTGAGTGTTGTAGGTTTGTACTCTTCAGCGTGGTACTCCAGTCTTTATCACCACATTTGTACTATCAAAAATCAGTGAAAAGTTTCCTTTTAAACAGGATATAGTTATCTTCAATCTGCCCTTGAGGAAGTAAGTCAGTTTCACTATCACACCGATTAGGTATTAATTGACTTCCGAAGTCATTTAATTATGGTGTTTGGTAAAACAAATTTGCATCCTACAGTGATGAAAGATTTAGTCAACAAATGAAAAAAGTGACACTGCACTTGTTGGTAACATACTTGATTCGCACAGGACAAGAAGAAAAAACCAAATGTTCCTTGTCTTCATATACTTTAGGAGAAAATTAAAACGACAACAAGATGATCATAGCAAGCAATGAGCTCACCTGGTATTTCATAGAATAACCATTGGCCGACACAGGGCGAATCCAGTTTAACCTCACCTCACTAGTGCTAATACCAGTGGCTGAAACCTGCCGAGGAATAAACTGCTGGGTGTCTAAAATGGTCCAATGGTAAACGTCAATCAAGCACCTGTAACTGTAGCAAGGTGCACTGAGAGAAAAAAAACTGCAAACAAAGTGATTAACACTTTGAGATCACTGAGTTACATGAGTTATTGCTATATATATATCACATTATACATCAAGCGGGCTGAATTGAAATACGATGACTCTGAGTTCACTGTGCTGCTTGTGAACAATAGTAATCACAATACTTGGAATCAATTCAGACAATTACTATAAGAACAAATGAGAAGGGCCCAACTGACTTACTGAAAGCATACACCTCCACCTCATCAAATATTATTCCGTCCGTTGGCAGGGTTGTTTTGAGTCTCACATATTTTAAATATCTCACATATTGGAGATCATGACGTGTGATGCGGTTGTTTGGATCTCTTGTGTACTGTATCTCCTCATCACTAGCTCCACTATTCTCCGATACTATTATACTAACTCCGGGAAGATCATGAGGGAAACCTGATAATACAGAGCAGAATACTATTTCAAATTTCTTGATATGTCAGCATAATACACTTAATGAACTTGTCATCATTCAATTGTGTCATCCTAAAAAAAGTTGATGAATACCGATGTTGATGATTAAAGGAAAATTGAACATGGAAGAGGATCAGCTTCACACATGTAAGCCATAAATGATTTAATTCACAATAATTGAATTTGTGCGATTCAAGGTAAATCATTTAAAAAGTTCAATTCCTGGTACTTTTGGTGGACAGATTTTTGTATGGCTGTTTGACCATTAATTGGCTCGAGCCAATTTTGGCCAACACACTGAAAGTTCCTCAAAGAAGACAAATCATTAACCATATCATGCGGAACAGTAATTTTACATACCTACAAAAAATTTCACTGCATTTGAACTAATAGGGGTCCCTTGGCATCTCAAATACACCCATATCTAGCTGCAGTCTCGCAAGCATGCCTTAGTTAACAAAAGCTACTGATTATGCACCTATTCACCTCATGCTAATATGTACCATTTATACCAAGTATGTATTGGCTAACAAGCTGGTCTTACCAAATTACTGGTTATTTACAAGTATCCAAAACTGTTTACTAAACCACGGTAATTTAAATACTTGAATATATAATCCTCTTAATCCTATAATCATCATATATGTTTGAATTCTCACCTCAAATTCACCGACAAATTCTGGATAACAAATTAAACTATCTTTGAACTGATTTTAACAAGTCATTATAGCCAAAAGGTCACACAACTTTTGCTCAGTTGTTTGCAAAAAGGGACTCAGTACACGCTATACATTGTACGATCATGAATCAGGAAAATGGGTGCATCATGGTTACCCTTCATCAACTAGGTCATGTTTTAGAGGTTGCAGCCAGACATTAGTGTACTTGGGAAGTTACCAAAGGGCCTTTTTTGTCCATATTCAATGAAGATATTCGAAAGTATGTAATGGCTCTTCACCATGAGACACATTGCTAATTATTTTCAATTCTGGTGAACACTGCATGGTGACCCTGAAACAGAGCGGTGTATTCATTTATTTTAAAACCAACCCAATGCCCCTAGTGCAATGCTTAACACAGGAGGCTGCAGCGGATAGAATATTAATGGTTTATTGTACCGAAATTTAATAATAATAATAATAATAATAATAATGAGTTTTTTAATATACCGCTTAATGTAAGCCACAATGGGTACTTCTAAGCGGTGAACACTACATCATTACCGCCTGGTCACTGGGTCCAAGCACTCCATAGCCAACCCTGACTATTGAAGAGCTGGTACTCATTGGAACACCCTACCGAACTCGGCTTCTCAGGTAACACCAGGGGACATGCACGGGAATCAGACGCGGTCGTCAGATCGATGATCCAACTCGCTAACCACTAGGCTCACCTGATTTTATGGTTGGTATAAAAAAAGGTTTTTGGTTGTTGCCATTCTTAAGCAGCCAAGGCAATTCTGGGCAAGTGAAATAAATCATCTCACCTTCTACTCCTACAATCTTAATATAAGGTACAAAGTATTTGTCTCCAAGGTTGACCTGCCAATAACCCTCAATAGCTAAGCTAGCAAAACAACCGGAGCAGTCAGTGAGAGCGCTATTTAGTGTAGCTGAATGGGATCCATCAACAAGGTTGTTTTTGTCTCCAAATTTCCAAAAGTTTGCAGCTGCTGGTGCTGATGAGGCCTTCTGAAGTGTTGTTGATTTATAGAGTGCCACATTTTGTGGTACGTTTTGTGACAAACCTGGAACTGTGAGAAAAATTTTAATAAATTCACAAACAATGGGAAATTCAACTTGAAAGTGAAACAATATATGAAAGCATGGGAGAGCGTAATTCACTATGGTTACATGCCTCAAATGAGTGGTCCGCTCTAATTTCGAATGATGAATGCTAACGGTTTCCATGATGGAAAAAAACTTCGGTTCAGAAAGGTATGTACTCGTGTCAAGAAATTTCATTCGGAATTCCGGCAACTATTTTATATCAAAGTGGCAGATGGGGATCTTTTTACTGCATGTGGAGTGTGAAAACACACAGTGGACCTCTGGTATTTTTAGTCCCGTTCCGCAAGGACCTGGCTAGGATGAATGGCGCGCCAGTACCAAATCAAAAATGACTGCCGGTGTCGGGAATTAAACATGGACCTCACAGATCACAAGTCCGCACCCTTAACCATCAGATCACTCCTGACTCCAAGCTGACTTAAATGCTAATCCCATGTATCGATCAAGCTTAATACTGATGTCAAATCGATATACGGCAATATAGTGATTGTAATTTGCCTTTGAATATAACATGGTATATTATGGTATTAAATATTAGTTTTCAATTCAAATGATGTTCTTTGCTGTAATCAAAATTCATGTGGTCGCTAATTGAACGAGTTAAAATTCTTCACATATCCTGAAATTATGAATGGTTTCCTTCAGATTGGTGTCCTGCACCAGGCAAAACAATGAAGTAAAAACATCAGAAGTAATAAGAAGTGACATAATGCAGGATGGCAACGGAAAGAATACAACCAAATAAAATTGGTCTTTACATGTTAAGAAAAAAAACTACTAATTTACAACTAAGTTTAGGTTGCCTAAATGTATGATTAAACATCAGTCTATGAAGTCTGTCTGAACATCTAAGAACCCAAAGATTAGAAATTAACCAAGGATCACTAATAATGAGAGGGAAACCACTGTACGAACAATACCATTCTTTTACCTCCCTAAACTGAATCCCAGTGGGAGCTGCAATCTTCAAAAGAACACACTTAGATCGTTTATGTTTGCAATGTTTCAGATATATGACAATATGGAGGCTAGCTATTGTGAGGTCCAAGGTTTTGTTCCCGCTGACCTCTTGCAGCATTCCAACAGGCTCCTCTCTACCCACGTCGAGTTCAAGTACACCAATTTACAAGACTTAAACAAATCATACACATCTCAAACTCAGACATCTCCCATAATCCCGACTGCAAAACCTCTATACTGTTAGGAAAACACTCATCTTACAGCAAATATGTATTCTGTCTGTGATCCCCAATAAATTGTCCAGGGGATTTTGTGCCCAATATTATTTGGTCTAATACTACTACCCTCCCCAACTTAGGACACTACAAGATCAGACACGACACTGATGAATTGATTATACCACAACAAATAATAAATTGTGGGTAGAAACAACTGAATGTGATAAAGTCGCGCCTCAAAGCCATAGAACAGTGTTTAATTACCTATTAGCAGTGAGAGAAAGAAAATCTGGATGGTCAAGAATCTTGTAAGGTCACCCATCTTTTCAGTGGATGTTATACAGTTGTCGGTGCTTGCACAAGACAGATATTATCCATATCACAGAAGGCACAACTTTAAAAAGTTTGCTTGATGTTCAATAACAATGCTATCACCAAGAAATCAAGCAGGTGAATGCCGTGATTTTCTTATACTAGTACAAACATCACTCCGCAAACTTCCTGGTTAATAGCGAATAAGCACATGAGGTTAGATTTATAGCACGCATTCATAAAGGCAAAAATTCTACATCTTCATTATTGGTCATTGTTCATTTGATATAATTTCTATTCATAGCTTATTTAACCTTGTGTTTAGTAGTTAATCAAAAGCATCCAAACAAATAGTGAATATGATGTAGGCGTATTAAGGGGGGTGTTTAAGGTGTAGCTAGATAGGCCCACGAAATTGCGTGGGGAGGCAATTCCACGCGTTGTTTTTGCCACACCACGCCGTTTGGCATGCTAACGATGCGTCTTTTCAAAGACCAGCATGTTCGTGTTGTTAACCACGTTGTGAACCTACGCTTCTGTCATTGGCCAGTTGGTACAATAGAGCGTATTTAATTGGTCATTACTCCTTACTCATTGGTCATGGCTCATTGGTCACTCACTTAGCAATGTTGTCACAAGGGGTGTGTTTAGCCTATGAAGCCACGCCCACCACGGGTGGGAAGAAAGTTCCACGCATTTCGTGGGCTCATGTAGCAAGGCCTTTAGCCTTCCTCTAGAATTCGAAGATTGTCAATATTACGGATGAAAAGTTTGGGAACTTCGCCGTTCTAGTGTTACTATATAGACCTTGGATTTTTGATCACTTAGAGAAGGAAGGTCTGGATTTGAACTATGAGCAACACATAAGTTGTCAGCTGTCTTGCATAACTGCATTAAGTCAACATTCCATCAGTTTCAGTAGAGATTTTCACAAAAATTTGATAATGTCATGTTACTGACTTTATTTCCGTTGATTTTGTAATACAGTTATATGGTAGCCTCAGAACTACAAAAAAACAGAAGCAGCTTGGTGAAAATATCATGGTTTTATGGTGAATAGTGTATAAACTAAAATATGCTTAAAATAATGTTGATGTTGCAAGAAAGGTTTTAGTAAAATTTGATACTTACTAAAACTAAGGAATTGTTAAAAAAATGTTATGAAACTTAAAGTGCCATGTAGATGTTTAATTCATATTTACCCACTAAAAATCTGATAAGGAAAAGATAACAGTTTCACGTTTTCATATCAGGACAGGCTTATACAATATCTAAATCGCATGATATGCTTCAAACAATAACCTTAATTTGTTTCATATCAATCAGTTGAGCCGTCTGACTTTAAGGATCTTCATTAGTATTAGGGTTGGGCCTCTGCATAAAGATGATCATCATCAGTTGTATCTGGACCGATTTGGATTTGGAGTGATTCATACTGATTCTGTTTCTCTTGTCCAGTTAGATCGAAGTTTCCATACGAATTCTGTTCAGGCTTCTTTGGTCGCCTTTGAAATCTGCAACTTCAGCATACTCTGAGTTTGAGACAGTGCTGAATCTCAATTCTACATCCTCATAAGCTGGCGGAAAGGATCTACCATCCTGACCACTCGCGGCCGTAACGTTGGACTCATTCCTATTGGTGGTTTCAGGGATAGACTGCGAGGGTATTGATCTTTTCCTTAGATATATCATGGTCGCTAGTATCTCAACAATCACCAATACTGGGACAAATACTCCAACTAGGATTGGAACTGCCAAAAAAAACATCAACCAATCAGATGCAACAAAATTGTAAAAAAGTTTCCCTGAATCAATAGTAATCATAGAGAAAGTAAGGAACCCAATTCATATTTCATAGTCTTTCATGAATGATTTTAATAATAGCTCAATGTGTTTGATGCAGTACCTGAATTATTTTCACTTAATTTTAGGTAGGTGAGATATAACAAGACTTTCTTCCAACCCAACTACTGGTAATATTAGCTCACAAAATGTATATGCACCCAGTTTATTGAGAAAATGTTACATAATGAACTGCTTTGTTAAGACTAACCTAGATTTCACTCTTGGCAAACAAGAGTATTTTCCGACCAGTCCAGTCCTGAGGGTGTTTCAATACAGATAGATACCCAATTTCCAGGGCAATATTATCAGTATCACATTGGTAGAATACCTGAGCACCAAGATTATAGTCTTCTGATGAGCCAAGAAGGTGAGCGTTTTTTATTTCTGGTGGCGGTTTACACACTGCAAAACAAGAGGAAGTTTCCCAAAGTAAATGGTAAAGTATTTTGAGCGATGAATATAATAAAAATATTAAATGATACAATATAATTTAATGAGATACGACACAACATGACATAAAAACATGATAATTTAAATTCAATATAATAATTATTATGTCAAGAAAAAAAATACAATACGGTGCCGCATCTTTTATCAGAATTGAGAAAAGTATAGTATATTATAATATTGTTTGAATCAGCACACTGTACATGAGGCTTCATTTAATGAAAATAAGATCAATATTATTTTCACAAGTTAGCACACATTCTGAATTTTCCTTATTACAACCAGCAAACAATTCTCGCAAAGCGCTCTCTTGTAATTTATTTTCCTACATTTAATAAGCCTGTGTTTACAGTTGACTAATTATCATTCCAGACTCTCTTACTTACATGTACTTGTAGACGAAGTTCGTTGCGTGGCTACATCTCGTATCAGGTTATATCGTCTACTGTCTTCGCCACTATTGTACGCCACACTTTCTTGTCCCGAGCCAGATCTAAACATTGATCAAAGGTTATATTAGTGTATGTCTTTCTTTACCGTATCTACCCAGGATGTTTTCTTTGCTCCTCTAGGATGCTTAGCCGGATGGTGTGTATACTCTCTGTCAGTTTAAATTAATTGAATTCGGAAACTTAACTGCCCGGTGGTAAATCGAACACATATTATGATGATGATAGGTTTATAGTCCTGGTATGCCCCATCACAACATAGGGCAGGCATAGATCAAGTTTGATCCAATTTTCCCACATTAAAATTGCTCCCCCCCATTTACTGACACGCCAAAGGAAAATGGGATCAAGAACATTCATGATATCCACTGGAGTTTTCCCCTCATATGTAGACAGTGGAATTTCTTTGGCTCAAAAAAAAAGTAACAAGTATTAATAAGTTCTCTGTGATTCACTAATTCCAAAAAGCATCTTATTTCTCATATAGATGCAATAGAGTCTGAGATATCCCATTTTTAAAAAATAAGCTACAAATTAACACAGAATGTCTTGTCCCCACAATGCATTGTAAATTGTCCACCATGCACTACTAAATCCAAACATCCTACTAGGGTAAATTTAAATTTCACTACTTGAACACATGTAACTCATGTGTGTGGATAAGTGGAAAGATTGTCTGCAACATGGATAGAACTTAGCCTGACATAACAAGACAGCCTGCCAAGGCTAGATAGAACTCAAGTAATTCAGAAGTGGCTAGGAAAAAGTGAAATGGTGAGTGCGTCTCAAAATTTCTAGCAGTTTATCACTGTATGGAATCAGTGAATACATGAGTATTTGCATCGATTAAATGTGTAGATAGGGATCATCATCATTTTACTGCCGTCTTTTTTCAAGTTAGTTTAGCTACGGATTTGAATGGATATTGTGGCTGGGTGCATGCAAGGAAGAGCCACCAGCAATTATTGCTCCTCTCTAATTAGTTTAGGTCAAATTGCAATTCAGATGCCTTGAACTACACTCCATGAGAGACAGTTTTTGACAACAAAAATCTAATACAGGATAACTATAGTGCGACAGCACAGGATTCTTCTCTGACTGGAGGTCATTGTTTGTATAAAATTAGATAGGTTGGTACAACCCAGTCCGCAAAGAAGTAACAAGCAAAACTAGGTATAGGGCAATTTATCCATTTCTTCTCTCTACAGAATCAACTTATGGTGACAAGCACAACAACAAAGGAGCTCAAACACTCTCTCCCAAAGTCTTCTACCTCAAGATACACATCAAAAGCTAAGTCAGGATTCCAGACATAGAGGTAGGATTTTATCGCTTATTTGTCGCACAGCACAAATAAAGCTTGATCAAACACTCAGTGATGCCTTTAAAGAAATAAAATTGACTCAGCGCTTCTATAATTCTGGGCAAGCTCCAATATAGCATTTTGCGTAGGATGCATGGATGTTTTTCTATCACCATCACTTGCTTATTTTAGGAAGTCTTGATCAACTGCATAAAATATGAAGCAGGAGCTGTGCTAACTTGCGGCGCCATCATGGGTCTAATAGAATAAAATATTGAAATGACCTGCAGTTTCTTCAACCGGTTCTGAAAAGTTCTGAAGAAAGTAACCACTGATGTCAGAAAGATTGGGAGGCAGTAAGTTTCAACCAACCTACTGGTACTCAAAATAATATTGGTGTCTTGTGGAAAAATAACCGGTTCCGTTTTACTATTTGTGGTTATCAAAGTAATAATGGTTAAATAGCTGTTTCAACTTGTTAATTTGCAAAAGCTCTCGATAACTTCATGAATATTAACGTGATGTTAGATATTGAATTGTAGGTATTGAACAAGCTAACTTTTTAAATGCATGCTTGATTGGCTATATGCTTGCGTTTCAACCTGATATTGCATCCCAACTGCTTGTATTTGAACTGTCCGACTCTTTCAAATCAACATCTACCCGAACTAATGGTTTACATATCTGTAACCTACATCAATTGTCTTCATTTACTATTAACTGTTCAACAATTAATTGAGCAGGTCTTTCTTATCACAAAGGACGCTGGTTCAACTCCACAGAGACTGCCACCGCCGATGATGGAACCTGCTCATAAAGTTCCCAGCGAAATTTACGTTAGTGTCTTGGTCATAAAGAGCATATTAGGCACAACGGGGAAGCTAATTGGAGAAATAATAACTGTTATTTGTCACGTTTATTTCTCTTGTCTATGATCCAGTGAAACCTGTCAATGTTAAAAAATCACCATTCATAAGTACATAAAGAAAATAGATATACAGCTTCAAAATTAAAAGATTTAACTGCCAGTACAGTATTCTAAAATTAATATGAAACATTATTCAACTGAGTAGTCATGTAAATCTCTCTCGTGTGTAATTCCGTTTGATATCAATTAATAATAGGAAAATGAGGAAAAATTACATTAGAATAATAAAAAAAAACATACCTTGACAGTCTCTTGACCAAGCTTTAATTTATCTTTACTTATGTTTGACTTGTTTCTAAGTATAGCGCTGTATAACTTGGTCTTAGCGAGTGGTTTGCATTGAGTAATAAAGTTTAGCAACAAAATTGCCCGCTCACAACAAGACCCATACACCCATGTCTGATTCAGAATAAAAACATCCCTTTGTAACGTAGGGTTTCCACCAAGGCAGTGCAGAGGAAGACATCAAGAGGCTTTTGGCTAAGCTGTATTAACAGAAATTGATTGCACACAATTGAATCATCTTCGCTAATAAAACCAAAACATACTGGATATAATGTTATCAACTTGCTGTTAACCAATTTTAATTTGTATATCTACACTCATCAATTTGTTTTGAAGGAAACCACACACAATAGCAGATTTTTCTCACAAAATTTTCACATCGCTTTAAATCTAGGAATAATACTACTGCTAGATGATGCTTACCTAAGTAAATTTAGCTTGCAGAAAACAAATTATTACATCCTCCCACCTAAATTTACTTGAAAATATATTGAACACTATCAATGTGAACATAAATGTTCTGACAAAGATTACGCTACTAAGTCTAAGCTGGTTAAATTATGAGAAGCAATATTAATTGCTGTTGGTAAAATACTTGTGTATTACATGATGTTTATAATAATAATAGTAAATTATTTGTCTCTCTGTAGAGATCTCACTTACCTGCTCAAAATCAGGATCTGCACCGGCCTGGTCAATATGGTGCAGTTACCTTGTCGTTTGCCAGTGGTGGAGCTGATACGCTCACTGGCGACCAGTCTAACAGATGCAGATCGAACTTATTGATCAGTTCCAAGTTTAACCTCCTCCACTACTCCAGTTTTCCACTCTGTCCTGGCCACGTTTTCATCCATGACTGCTACTACATCTCCCACCTTGATGTTGTCACAAGGGTTTTTCCATTTCTGTCGAATCTCTATCTTTGTTAGGTGATCCCTCCGCTGCTTGGAAAACTCCTTTGCAAACTGCTGAGACTTTTTGGACATCTGGCGTCCGTGGATGTCCTTATCTGTAGTTTCCTGATTTGTACCCGGTATCAGTAAGTGGTTGTGTTTCATTGTCAGCAGATGTTGGGGAGTTATTACCCTTTCATCTGGGTCTATCCAGGTTGTCTATGGTTAGTGACTTACAGTTGATCACTTTGGCAACTTCATACATGGCAGCTCTTAATGCTGCAGTGTCGAGCCTTGCTGTGTATCTGCCTTTGATTTTACTGAAAATGTTTTTGATTGTGCGGATAGATCTCTCCCTTGCTCCGCCCTGATGGCTCGCTGCTGGAGTACTTGTTTTGAATAGAATGTGGGATAGAGCAGATCTAGAGCCCATAAAATTTGTGCCATTGTCGCTGTATATTGTTGACACTGGCCCACAAATACTTTCCAAGCACTGGAAGGCCTGGAAGAAGCTGGCAGTTGACAGGTCATTCACTACTTCGATGTGTATTGCTCTAGAGAACATGCATGTGAACACAATGCACCATCTCTTAATCTCCGACCGCCTTCCCTTGGCTGTGAAGTGTCCAAATGTGTCAACACCAATATGGGTGAATGGGGAGAGGGATCCACTCGATCTTTGGGTAGAAGTCCCATCTGCTGGGCGATAGGAGTGTTCTGCAACTTCTTGCATGTCACACATTTCCTGATGAGAGACTTAGTTAGGCAGTGTGCGCTTACAATCCAAAATCCACTCTGTCGCAACGAGGCTTGGGTGAAGATTCTTCCTTGGTGATCAACTTTTGAGTGATGTTGGCTGATGATTAGATTGGCCAGCCAGCATGCTTGCTGATGATTCTTGGATGTGTCTTTTCTGATGTAAATACTGACGACTTTGCAGCACGGCTACCAACTCTCATGAGTCCAGCGGCATCCAGAAATGGTGAGAGCTTACCAATCCTGCTTCTTGTGCTTATGGCTCTTCCAGCTTTCAATGCTGATATTTCAACGGGGAAGTGTTTCTCCTGATCTGATTTTACAAGAAAGTCTCCATGAGGTCCTCTCTGGTCATCTTCTGATATTTCCAGAAGGGTTTCATACCTTGTTTAGCTTTCTTGGCGATCATTCGGATTTGACTGGTTCCTCTGGTGAGGCTTGTCCAGGTCGAGAAATTCTCTACCTTAACTGAATCCGGCTTGTCTTTCAGTGCTGTACTTTTTCATTGCACTTTGGGTTTGCGTACTTCCTTGTCTGCAGGGTCTACATCCTGGGTGCCCAACCTTTTTGAAACAATGAGCCACTTCAAATTTTACAACACAGTAATGAGCCGCACCTACCGACACCAATAGGAAACACTTGACTTAGATACACATTTGTGTGCTATCAGAACAAAATATCATGTTTTAGCCATGGAAGGTTTTATTACTGCTTCACAGTTTTGATGGTCAAGAGTAAAAGAAAAGTAAACTTGTTACAGATATAATATGAAGGTAACAAAGCAAAAGTCTGTTAGAAATCAATGGGTGCCCTGACATTGTTTTTTGGCTATAATACCCATGAAGTCTGGAGCATTTTCTGCTGACGCCACCATCAGTAGCTGTTTGATGTGTTCATCAGTAATCTGGGATCTGTATTTGTTTTTTATGAAAGCCAACTTGGAGAACAAAGACTCACATGAATATGAACTCCCAAACAAAACTAAAAATCCCATGCCAATTTGACTTAACAGCACACACTATTCCCTTACTACTGGCCGTGATCAGAAAACAATACCCTTCTCAGCAAGCTCTCTGGTCCTGGCTGTGTCAGCCAAAAAATCACAGAGCTCAAGGACAACATCAGATGCTCTTATTGCAGGTTTAAACTGAGAAAGCTGCTCTTTCCATGCATCCGAGTTTGAGTTCTTGCAAGCCTTAAATCTACTGTTGAATTCTGTTACAAGTTGAGTTATAAATGTAGCTGCAGCTGCAGTAAGTTGTCACAGTATCGGGGTTGTCAAGTGTGTCTAAGTATGCCTTCAGAGTAGGAATATGATCCATATCATTCATAACATCATGATGAAAGACATCGAGCATGTTCAGGAAACCTTTTACAGAAACCCACATTGTAGCTATATCTTTGTCTCTTCTAAAATTGTAAACAGCGAGCGCGCGATTATTTTTTGGAAAAAAAGGAGCCAATTACAATGGATTTACTGACACACATCTAAGGATTTCAATTAAAATTACCTTGTAGTTGTAGATTGAGATCATTCAGCTTTGCAAGTATGTCTACCAAGAATGCCATGTTACACATCTTTTGTAAGTCATTTAGTATTTCGATGTAGCTGTGTGCATCGGCACTAGTTTGACTCTGAAGAAACTCCGATACCTCAGTTCTCAAACACCAGAGACGTTGAAGAGATTTTCCCTTACTGAGCCATCTGTGCCCAAAAAAAAAATTACTGAGAATTGATATAAATTCATGCTAGCTATGAGTTAGATTTATTGAGCTTGCATGAATTATTTTATATCAATAAGTATTTTTATTAATAATTACAAGCAGTGTAAATCGGCTACATTTTCTAATGATCAGGATGGTGAGTTACATGTAATTGATTATTTACCTGACACTGTTGTATGTCAGCAAATCATCGTACTCAGTCTCCATTTCCTGGAGAAACGATATCAACTGGCGGTGACGCAGGCCAGATCGAGACCTCAAGAAGTTTATCATCTTCATGGCTTTTACCATCAGATCAGCATAGCTGTCTTTTAGCTTGACACATAAAACGGTGTCGTGTATGATGCAATGACACGCCAATAGATTCGGGAACTTATCATTCAGATACTTTACATAGCCAGAGTGCTTTCCTATCATTGCTGGCGCTCCATCTGTTGCAACACCAACGATTTTGTTCCATGGTATTTTTGATTCTATCATAAAAGTCTCAAAAGTATCAAATATGAGGGCACCAGTTGCTCGGCCTTTTAGGTTAAGAAGTGTTAGCAGTCGCTCATGATATTGCTCGTTTGAATAGTATCGCACAAAAACAGCAAGTTGTGCAGTATCTCTGATGTCATTCGTCTCATCAAGAGCCAGAGAGATAGATTCACAATTCATAATGTCCTGTAGTGTAGAATTTGTTATCTGTACATCGATTTCTTCAATCCTCCTCAATCCTTACTCTGATGACTTAAGTGAGTTAGATATTTGTTGGATAATAGAAGCGTGCAGATTTCCAGCTGAGAGTAGGTAGAGAACAGTAAAGCACTAGTATGCACTAACTTAAAACAGACACTGAGCAATGAGTTACTTCTTGATCTGAGAGAGTGAACAATAATTGTACTGAAGCTCTCTAGTCATGTGAAGGTGTTAACCAAAGCAAATGCATTGTGGGAGACTTTTACAATCAAACTTGTGTTCTCTTACTGGTTTTCAGCCATGGGCATGGGAGATAATTACAACGAATAGCATGAATTTTCTTGATCTATTTTTCCTTCGGCGTGTCAGTAGAGGGGGGGCAATTCCAATGTGGGAAAAATGGATCATTCTTGATCTAGGGCAGGCACACAAAATAAACCAATATTGTAGCAGAAAAGCGTGATGCTGGTGATCTGCCAGGGTGCTTTGCCCATATCAAGACAGATTAAAATTGTTAATGCTGCCTTATCATTGATTGAAATAGTTTTGAGAACCAGGTGTTATGTGGCAGTCAGCTGCCTCTAATAACCAGAACATTGGTGAAATCCTTTGATGCTGAGCTGTGTTCCAAGGTGCAAACGATATATTGGGGCTTTTTGTACTGATATCTGTTTAACAGATCCGAAAATTTGACTGATTCCATTCAACATTACCTTCAATAATTGTATATCCTTCCCCTGTAGCTGATGGGCTTGATCCTATGCTATTGACAGCTTCCGCCATACATTTAATGTGGGACTCTGAGTGAAAACCACAGACTTCTATCTTGTTGCTGAGATCATTGAGAACCGAAGCATTCACAGTGCGATTCAAGTTCAAGTCTTCATCAAAGTATCCGCAGTCATACCGAAAAAAAAAAATTATTGGACTGATTTTTTGGGCCTGAATTGATGATAATTTTGATGCACCATTTGGTTGGATATTTATTTTAAGGATGATCTCTAAATTTAGTCAGGGATCCCGGGGTCAAAATCCATGTTAAAAGTGTAAAAGCTGAATTTCATACATTATTGAGAAGAAGTGTTATAATTTTGTATTCCACCCTCAGAACAGGAATCACAAAGGGGGTTTTATGAAATTTCACTCATGATAGACAGGGGGGACAACTTTTTCATGAGCAACTTTTCAGTACATATCTTTAACTTGTGATAAAAGTTCTCCATATTTAGAGCTAATACTCTGGATATAGCTGCCTGATATCATTAGCTGTTCATAGAAATTAAAAATCACTTACCCAGATTGTTGATCTGCGGCTAACAGTGCAACGTCATGACATTACATTAATTTCTTGTGTCTATCATCTTGAAACTTTTTATGCAATTTTCTATGGAATTTGTTTAGATGTCTTGAGAATAATCATGGTAAAAGTTATCCAGATATCTCTGATCAGTTGGAAATTATAATCAATTCAATCCAAGTACGTCCTTTTATAGTGATTTAAAGTGATTTGGCGTAACGCTACACAATGCTGCCGGTATTGTGTGTCAGAAGATCAGCACATATCACACCTGGATTACATATACTCAGATGGTTCCATATACCAATTACAAATTAGAGATTCCATACCCAAACTTTACTGCCACTTTACTAAAGACTAAACAGGTCTTCTTTAGCAATTTCTCAAAGACATCACTTCGTCCCACCTTAGGTGCAATCAAGCAGCTGAGTAGAGAAGGGATACACTTAACAGTCTCATATTAGAATATCTTGATAAGATTTCCACTCAGCACATCTGAAATGATCAGACAAGTAAATGAGCTAACAAAATCGATTGAGAGAATCAACCCTTGAGGAGTAAAGTATTCACAGGAGTAAATATTTGACTATTTCGTGCGGACTTGAAACATTGCAATTTATTGCCAGCTAATATTAATCAACCTCATATTACCTTCCTTTAACCATTTATCGACTGAAAAGTGCTTGCTCAGACTGATTACACCTAAACTAGCTCAAATAAGTCCTAGTTAATGTTTCTTAATCACGGCTCATGGCACTTATTCTTGCTTGTTTGCCATTGATAACATTGGAGTTATGTGATCCTAAGTCATGCGGTGACAACTCCCAAATAAATCACTTGTTTTAGCAGGTATAAAATATGCTGCAAAATGTTACTGAAACCCACAGCCAAGTGGGACAATCCCTAACTGCCAGGATTTCCTCCTCAACTGTCATATGGCCGAGTTCTGGCAGTGGGCACAATCCTTAACGGTCAGATCTGGCGACTGTCAGAACACAGTCGACAGCATATATGTCTCTTCGGTATACGGCCAATCAGGCTAGTTGTGCGACGCTTGTGTTGGAGGACACTCCAATTACACAATTAGGTATTGCGCCTAGGTGCCACTTAAAGCCACTCAATAATGTAGTAGTTAAAAACCCTAGAATTGGAGTCGAAGGTGCAACCCGCAATTTTATTATTTTGAAAACAAAAATATAATAAAAAAATGGTAAAAAGCGGTACAGTTAAAAAATTTGATATAAAATACTAGGGTAAGAAAACTTTAGATTCAGGGAAAAGCAAACAGAAAATACCAAAACAAAAATAAAAAGGGATGAGCTATAAAATTGATTCAATGGTAGTCGCAACAACAAAACATGTTTCTCAAATTAAGATGTTGCAATCAAGTTGATCTAATTTTATTCAAATCAGACTTAGTCATAGTTTGGAATGTTTGTGATGAGGTACCTGTGAAATATCATAATATCAGTAGGTGAGAATAACAAAAGGTTACGGATTAATAAGATTAGACGTTGCAAATAGTTATGTGATAAAAACTCATCTTCTCTCAAAACAAAAGTATCTAAACCAGTAGATAATGTTTATTATGATGATTTATGAAAACATATCGTTTATATTTGTTATGCTTAGTTTTGTCTGTTACAAATAACAAAAAAGGTGTGCATAAAAATTAAAAAAAAATATATATATGAGCATTATGGCACAAAAATCTTTGCACAGGGCAATTATTTTCTTAGGCTACGATGAAACAGATAAAGCTGTGAAGTCATTACCACAGTAACAAATTAAAGTTGATTGAATCAGAAGATCGAGATTTCAAAACTAGAAGATTAAACTTAGACAATCAGGGAATACATAAAGCTGCGTTTACATTAGGCTGTCTTTTGGCCCAGCCTTGAGTCTGATCGACAAATTACTAACACGGAGGCTGAAACTGTGTAGTGTGAATAACAAAAACGGTTGACTGACCTTGTCTGACCGGCTTTTAAGACGATGTCTGGCAATTCGAGCAGTGCTCGTTTTGCAGTCTCAAGACTCAAGACTCAAGACTTAACACAAATTCCTAATTTAGCAATCACAATACTGCCCTTTGTTCTATCACTCACATTTAATTTCTCTGACATTGGCTAACCGGTGCTATGTAAACACATGCATGTCTCAGACTCTGGCTCAGACTTGGGGTTAAAGACTGCGCAGACGCAGCTTTATAGTAACAAATGTCCTTCTGTTAACCTGATGTTATGATGTGGAGATATCAAGATCATCACACTCCAAAGTTTGCGTAGTCTGAGAATTGATCTGCGTAGCTTTTCAATACATCATAAAGGAATGCATACTCATCCTACAAAAACCGGTTAAGATAACCTTAATCATTAGTAAGAAAGAACAAAGCTGCTACAGCACCAATCTATGTGATAACATGGTCTAAGTGCTCAGACGGCTGCAATGCGAGTTGGGGCATTACATTTTCAAACACCAAAATTGAGTCTTTGATAATGTAATGTCACTAACTCGCATCGCAGCCGTCTAAGCCCTAGGACTAGTAATAGTTTTATGAATGGTAAAGAATGTAATGGGGTAGCTGTACCATGCAGATCTGAAGCACGAGTAAAACTCAAATTTGATCGTAATGGTTGTTGAATGTTATCTAAATTCTTTTTGTATCTGGTTAGCTTCACAAGTATTTTCACACTTACCATGGAATTTATGAATTGTGGCCGTCTGTATTTTGCCATGAGGGCAGAGTTATAGACATCAACCTCCTGCTCTGCTTTCATCTTCTCAACAGCATTGTAAGCACAAATCATCAGTCCACATTTCATCCCACCATCGCTACAAAGATAACACAGTGGGTTTTAAGAAGCAACTGCATTAAAATTTAATAGTATTGAGAAATGCACACATAAAAGCTATGGCCTTAGCAGATGAAAGACGCATAAGACATAGGTAGCCAATGTGTTGGCTAAGATTGGCTATGGGGCTCTCCCTACCCAGCTGCGAATCGGAGACAGCTGTTTGGCCTAAATATGATCTTCTATCAGCTCTAATAAAAATTCTTCCACTTTATAGATTATTTTAGCCAAAAAACAATCATATCAAATTTTTGATGGTTTTTTGTCTCAAAAAACCCCATCTGTCACCCCATGATCTAGTATTAACATATGATAATCTTAATAAATTGAGGCAATAAATAGTCAGAAAAAGCAAAGAAAATAATAGATATCTATTTTCTTGATTCCTGTCTTACTTGCTAACTATGCAGATTCTATTATCCCCTGTCTGCTGCTGACATTTCTCCAGACTCTCCAGATAGTGTAACATATCTGTTACTGCGGGGATACTGACAGTGTGCCAGCTATCATTGCTCATCACCATAACCTCGCAATCCTACAGATACAGTCAGATAATAATCATAATTATCATTGATATAATACTAACTGAAGGAGGGGTACATAGCTGACCAGCTGCCAGATTTTAGGTTTTATCCAGTTTGAAACATGAAGTTTATACTCATGGCATATCTTCACAAATACCCACACTTTGTCAATGTTATTATAGATGCAATCAATGTGTTGTATATGCTGACGTTCTTTGTGAATAAAAATTTGACCTTTTTGGAGTCTAGACTTATCTGTTTTCAGGTTTCAATGTTTGAGCGAAATTAAGTTCTAAAAGTAAAACTTGACCCCACATGCTATCATAAAACCTAAGATAATAATGGCCAAATGTGACTAGGCCATTCAATCTTTGCCATCTTTATTGTTGATTGGAATGTGAAAATTAATTTGGGACAAAAATATTGGTTATGGTTTTCAGTTCTCACCTCATAAAAAGTGCTGAACTGAAGTTTGATGAATGATATACCATTGTCCTGTGTGGTTTGCACTCTCCTGACTACCTTATTCTGATCATCAATGGCAGTTTGACCACCATCAAATGCAGGATAGAATTCCTCTCCTTTCTATAAATAAAATGGGCAGGGAAAAATTACTTTCTGCATTTTCGTGGATTTCTTTAATGGTTTCAAACTTCTAGGATGTACTCTAGTAGGAAGAATGAGTGCGCCTTGCTACCCTCTTTTGTGCCAATGGTGCAATAGGGAAAGCCATTGACTGCCATGTGATTTGTCTCCGGAGACTTAATATACTAAGTCTATGTTTCTTTCTAATATTTCTGGCTGGTTTAGCCCACCTCTTACCAACTTTGTGTAAATATTATGTTCTTGCTATCATTTCTTTTTTATTGCGGTTGGGGCATCAGCAGCCTTTGTGCCAATGGATGAACCTATGATCAATTTGGTGCTGATACTGTTGCAATATACTGCAACAAAATGACTGATTATACTTACCAACAACGAATCCAGATGAACAATCACTTTGATCTTCTGATCACAAATTACATTCCAGAAATCTGCAACTGTGGATGGAAGAGGAGCCTGAGTAGCTATCAAATGCGTCTGCTTCCTGTATGCCTGTAATTGAGCAATTTAATTGCTTGTTGTATTATCATTATTATCAATGTGGCCTGGATGTTCAGCAAACCAGCGGAGCAGACAGCCGGTCCCAAGCCCGGGTATACACAGAGGGTGATATCAGGAAGAGCATCCGGTCCTTAATAAAGCAAGCCACAAAAATAATCATGCCGGAGACAATCAGAATGACTGATAATGCTAGGGCATACCCCGGAAGCGATGCGCAGCGGCATATATGCCTTGACGCTGTGGAAAGAAAACGAGAGAGCAGAGAAGTAGCAGACATGATGAAAAGGAGAAAGACACAAATACTATGCTATGCAAGAGACACGATGGACTGGTGGCAAATCAGGAGGAAAAGCGAGAACAATTGGAGATTGGTACAAGTTATAATATAGCGGAGGCGGACGACCGAGAAATGGAGTGGCGATATGCCTTAGTATAGAGTGGCAGGATAGAGTGATAGCGACTGAGAGAGCGTCGGACAGAATCATGACAATGAAACTGGTATCACCCGAAAAGACGTAAAACATTGTGACAGCATATGCGCCCCAACAAGGATGTGAAGAGGAGGAAAGACAGAGATTCTGGAACCAACTGGAAGGAGTTACTAGGAGGATTTCGGCCTCAGAACAACTGATATTAGCGGGTGAATTGAATGGACATGTATGAGCAGACAGATTGGAGGGCTTGGAGAGATGGCATGGAAGTCAGCAGGTAGGAGGAATGACGAGGGAGAAAAGATTATGGATTACGCAAGAAGTACAGATTTGGCGCTGGCGAATACTATCTTTGCCAAAACGGATGAGAAGACCTACACATACAAAAGCTGCCTTAACCAGACAGTGATTAATTACATCATGATACGACGAGAAGACTTTGGCAATGTGAAATATTGTAAAGTGATCCCAGGTGAACCAATAGCACCACAGCACAAGCTCTTAGTGATGGATTACAAGATCAGAAAGAGGAAAAAGATAGTGAGAGAGAGAGACCGATGAAAATCTGGTGGAAAATCAAAGAGGAAGAGGGAGACGAGCTGGATTGCAAGGTTACAGAGATGTTGGTAGAACAAAATGAAGTGAGAGATTTGACATGGAATGAGACATACCCGAAAATAATTGAAGCAGCTCAGGAGTCATTAGGAGTCAGTAAAGGAGGAATGTACATAGAGAAGGAATCATGGCGGTGGAACGAAGAAGTCCAAGAGGCTGTGAAAAATAAGAAAGAAGCTTTCAAAGACTGGAAAAGAACGAGATCAGATGAAGATAAGGAGACAATGAAACGACTGAATAAGATCAGCAAAGAGAAGTGTGCAATAGCAAAAGAGACAGGTTATGAAGATTTGTATAAAGATCTAGAAGAAAATGGCCCGAAGAAAATTTATAAGTTAGCAAGAACAAGGCAAAGGAGTTCAAAGGACATAGATAGGATAGTATTTATCAAATATGAACAAGGAAGGATCATAAGTGAAGATAAGGACAGCAAAGAAAGATGGAAGGATTATTTCAACAAACTACTAAACACCAAAAACAGAACGCCAGAAATAGGAGCAATGGAGAAGGTACAGGGGCCAGTTGAGGACATCTCGGAGGAGGAAGTAGGAAATCAGATAGGAAGGATGAAATTGAATAAAACGAAGGGACTTGATGAGCTCCCCATAGAAATTATAAAGAAACTTAAGGACACAGGAACAACATGGATAACATCATATTTTAGGGAGGCTATAAGATGAGGGATACCAAATGGGTGGGGGAAAAGCAAAATTGTCCCACTTTACAAGCAGAAGGGTGACCCCCCTTAGTTGTGGTAATTACAGAGGTATAAAGATCCTCAGCCACTCCCTCAAACTTTATGAGAGAGTTATTGAGTCGAGGTTAAGAGAGTTAGTCAAGATTAAAGACAATCAATATGGGTTTTAGAGAGAGGCAAATCAACCATAGAGCCCATGTTTTGCCTACATATGCTACAGGAGAAGTATAGGGAATTCAACAAGGAGCTGCATATGGTATTTGTTGACCTGGAAAAGGCGTATGACACCATCCCAAAAGAGCTAATTTGGCATTGTCTGAGGAAGCGTCATGTGCCTGAAGTATACATTGACATCATCAAGGATATGTACAAGGACTCAACAACAAGAGTGGGAACAAATGCAGGAGAGACAGAAGAAATAAGAGTGGAAGTTGGACTACACCAATGAACAGCCCTTAGCCCATTACTTTTTATGATTATAATGGATGTTATCTCGGATGACAATAGAGAAGACACACCGTGGAGTATACTGTTTGCAGATGATTTGGTTTTTGTGATGAGAGTCGACACGATATGCAAGAGAGATTCGAGGACTGGAGTAGAAGATTAGAGGATGTGGGCCTAAAAGTCAGCAGGTCTAAAACTGAGTACCTACCCCCAAAAGACAGCAGTGACAACATCAGATTAAAGGAGTGTGATGGCCCTGCACATGCCACTTTGCCTCAAAGAACCACATTCAAATACCCGCGACAGGAAAGTACCTCAAAAGTTGAAGGCGCTTTTCTATAAGACAGTGGCAAATTGGCTATTGACAGATTATCTTGCTGAAAGATTCAGTGTATGTGAGATGAGAATGTAGCGATACTGTCTTGAAATTAGTCTTGAGGAGCACAAAACCAACGAAAGTATAGGACAAGAAGCGAATATCATGAGTGTGTTAGACTTGATGAGAAGAAGAAGGTTGCAGTGGTTTGAGCATGTGTGCAGAAGAGAGGGAGATGATGACATCAGAAGAGTACATGAGATGAGAGTGGAAGGAAGGAGAAATCGGGGACGCCCAAAGCATAGATGGTAGGATACAATCAGGAAAGATCTCCAATCCTGTTCCCTCAGTGAAGAGTATGCACAGGACAGGATTAGATGGAGAAGTTTGATAGAGCTAGGCCTCCGGCAGCCACCCGCTACCAGAACAGGACAGAGCGGAGATAGGTAAGGATAGGTGAGGATTATCATTATTATCATTCAGTTGTACGCCATTCAAGTACAGGGGGTGGCTTCTGGAATCTGGACCATAAGTTTTCCTTCAGAGATTTATGTGACAGAAGGACGGAGATGTATCCTAAACCCCCATTCCAAGACACTGTTAGGGTGAAAGCAGCCAATCTGGGATAATCTATCTTTGCGATTAGACACTTTAAAGTACTTGGTATCTGTTTTTACCAAGAAATCTTCATATAATTCATATTTCATAAGAGTAAGTAACAAGTTAAGTACAGCGTTGTGTGGACACCCTATATAAGTCTCGAACTGCGCTATTGCTTGTGTGCAGAAATGGCATGAAGCCGTAACATAACCAAGTTAAAAAACTCGCTGGCCTACCAGTAGATACAATTGAGGGTCTGTCACTACCCTGTGAGAAGGGGCATGGATCTATTTATTGTTTAGTGTTGTGAAATGCCTTGAATCATGCTTGTTACATCACCCAAAGACTTGTAAGGACATGCAGGAGCAATTGCGGTCGGATGCTCCTGGTATCACCACTGCATGCACTGGAACCAAGCTAAGGCTTCTTCCTTTTAAGTTTTAATCAAGTTATGCAGCTAAACAAACATTCATCTGATTCTACTTACATCAATAAGAACAGCATTGATATAGTCTCCTTCTGCAGAGATCATGACCTTCGGCCTCAGAAGTCTTTCCTTATCAGCTTTTTGATAAAAGAAAATTACATCACGTTAGGATATATAAAAATGATAAAGTCATTGTTTACAACTCCCGTTAAGCTTTCTAGCTTGCCATCTAAGAGCGAGCTATGTCATTTCAGCACTTTTAACTAACGGACTATGTAGCTTTGTAAGGTCTCCATAATCAGTATAAGTTTTAGGCTTTGAAAGTATGTATTTTGACTGACACGAATGAACATCAATATATATAGAAGTGGCTGCATAATCCTTTTCTGAGACTAATCTATTAAAATTAGCTTGAATGAAAGAAGTTGTTGCATCTTTTCAAATTTAAAATGTTTTTCCTTACTTTTCGGTTTGCTTGGAGGCAGGATATCTTGGTTTCTGTTCTTTCGCCGATTTTCCAGACTCTTCCCTTCAGAGACATCAAGGTCATGCAGTCCAATCATCATCTGTAGATGCTGAATGTAAAAAAATGTAACATTAAGATCACAACACTCACTCTGTTCCAATGGGGTTAAAGCCTCCATTCTACGGCAGCAATGTAAACACATGTGGTACATGGTGTTGATATGAGAGATTTCACTGCACCCAGTTAGGTTAAAAAATGAAGGAAACAATTTTTAGATCAAGCTAAGTTTGTCGCAGAGTTCCCAACCGCAGATAAAGTTATTTACGTAGGCTCAGATACAGAACTGTTTTTTTTTCGGTTCAAAACTCTTCAACCTTTGTTCCTATATACCAGTTTACATTGCACTGTATGATTAAAAGTTCCAAATCTAATTAAAGACAAATATTTAGCAAGGGGGCAATAAGATAGCCCACTACCCTTTTCTCACTACAATGATGATATATAAAAATTGATTTACTTCAAACTCGTCAGCAAGGGGACTCTCGGTGTTGGAGTATATCTGGCAGGAAGATAATCGGCTTTCAATCTCGTTTGCTGGCACCACGTAGCTCGATGTAGTGTAAGCCTCATAAATCACTTTGTGAAGGAATATGTACTGCTTCTGTTAACAAAAAATATAAGTACGTATCATTGTATTATATACTGTTTCGGCTGAAAGAGCCAATCAAGAAACAATAAGTAGATGAAATAATATACTGAGTCCATGATTGTCCTGTAATATCGCTCATTATATCTAGATTTGTCATTGTACATACTTACAGAGCATGTAAATTATCCCGAAGATCAGTAAGTTCAGCTAGCTCTAGTGATAAAAAAAGGTTTAGCTTAGACTACCTAGTAAACGCCAAGTTTGGAGGAAGCGCTTTTCACCATCCGCTAACTGCATACTACTTTATCGTTATTTTGAACCATTGCGTTGTCTCAAATGTGGTCCATTGCAAACTTTCTTTTGCAAAAGAAAGCAGTTCAAAACTATGTTGTAGCTTATGGAACCTGTACTTACACCGCTGCACCTGTGATATGATTATTGAATGGAAATAAAGTATGCTAGCACATTTAAATCTTAGAAATGGCACCATATGAAATGTGCTGGACAGATGGGAATATTTGAGCAATCAGTTGTGGATGCCTTGATTCTATAGAGAAAGATGAACCCTGTCACAAGCCAATGATGATCTTTGTCATGAGAAAAATAAAAAGCAGGATTTGACACCATCACCAATTTTCAATGTTGCCCCACCTCAGTTTGGACCATGCTTGGTCGCCTCTCTCTCATCAGTCGTATGCAGTCAAATAGATCAACTTGTGGGTTTTTCTCCGCTCGGTTCATCAGTGTGTCCAGTCCTAGGAATGTACCCGTCCGCCCAACACCGGCACTGTTATAGAGATACAAATTCTAAACATGATCAAAGCACAATAGGAAAAATATTGCTTTTATTTTACTTTTGATCTTAAAAAAGGAACAGTGTGCAATGTATACAGTGTACAACTACCATAAAACCAGAGCCGTAGGTTAGTAAACATTGTAGGGGAGGTTAGTCCGAAGCATCATTAGGAGGGGGTGCTGTGAGCTCCTCCCAAAGCAATTAGAGAAATGTTAATCCCAGTGGAGCCTATTCTGGCATAAATTTTTCAATCTCAGTCTTTTTAGGCAACTATATTTATATTTCCAGAGGAGGCATTGCCTCCTCTAGAACTATGGGCCTAAAAAGGTACCTAAAACAGTCCAAAATAACTAGAATTTCATGATTACTGATTTACCTGCAGTGCACAAGAAGAGGACCAGTAAGTCTGAATGTTTCAGAGTGAACTCTTCTGTAGAAAGTAATGAAAGGACTCATTTCGTTCGGCACGTCATGATCCGGCCAAGACGTGAAGTGGAATTGTTTAATCTTCCTAGTTTGACCATCCTAGTGAAATAGAGTAGATCACATTCAAACATTCAAACAATGCAGAAATAAGATATATTTTTATAGCCAAACTAGCTATAATTAACTCCATAACAAAATATTCAGCTGATAGAGTATGCAGACTAAGGCTATCACTGAGGCCCATCACAATCCTAGGAAATATTCGATGATAAACATTATGCACATACCTTTGATACCTCCAGCTCTCGTATGACAAAGTCGGCCCACATAACATAAGAAGTCATGCTGACAGTTATATCTCGGAAGGATATTGGGCTTGTCTCATCCATGGGCCAGTACATCTCACATTTCGGCTTTAATAAAGAGACATGATCGACAGGAATATTGTCATACGTATAAAGTAGGATATAATATACTATGATATTATATGTGAGTCTAACAGCATTGGGACTGAATTCTATGAAATCAGAATATTATAATAAGAAATTACTTTATAGGTCTTGGTGATCATTGCAATGCTAAATACACAAACAAACAAATTAGCGGGGATCATTATATAGTATTATAGTGACTTACATGGCCGTTTTCAACTAGATTTGTAACCATTACTACAGCCTTGACCTTCTGCTGCCATATCATCAACCAAAAGTCATCAATGGTTGCTTTCTGGGGACCTACAAGAGCACAGTCATACAATGGTATAAATGATACCATATTCTATAGAAACCACCGCCATATGCATTACTAGCAGGTTTGTGTATTATATGGTTTTGATCCTAACTTTTTAACGCTCATAGTCTGACTCATATTGTAGTGTGCTTAGATTTAGACGCTGCGCAAAGTTTGAGGCTAGAATGAGGAAGTTGATTCAAGCCATGATTATAACTTTACCTTGTGAAGCAATGTACTCATTTTTCCCTGTATAGCCCTGTAAAATATGAATGTGATATCTTGAATAAACAGTTTAAAGTAAACATTATGAAACTTGTGTTTCTAATAATACAAAACGAACCAGGAACTTCCCTGTTCATGATTTTAATTGGGTGCATTTAATATGATGAAATGGAGAACCAATGATTTTAAAATATTCAAGCAGTCTTAAATTATTTTGTTAAAAACTAAATGAGATGATTGTGTCTATTTTTTTCTCTGAACAAAGAGCATCACTACAAACAGTCCCACTCTTCATAATCAATTAAATTTAGGATGATCATGACTTACTCTGGTTGATGAAACTTGCTGCTGATTTTTGTACTCTGTAGGCAGAAATAATTTAATTTGTCATGGCAGCGTAAATGATTTAGACGAGTTTGAGCATGAAGGTTGATCGACGTTTGCATGCGAAATAGAGAGGCAGGAGCCATAACTATTCAACAATCCGCAATGTGTCACATTCTGTTTGTATACTACATAGACTTAATATACTACATAGTATATTAAGTCTATGGTATACTACAGGAAAATGATGATAACTGACTCATCAAACCTGAATATGAGAGGCATTGATGAAATCACTGCGATCAGGGCTCTCAGTATCGAGAACCACTCTGTTAGTATCACCTGAAGGAAAAGAAGTTTTAGCCTATAAGATGATATACACTGATACTGATACACTGTACACCTATAATATGACTTTACAGAAGCTGCTACACTGTATACCTATAATACAACTGAGCAAGAGCCTTCATTCTTTCATTCAGTTCACTTGACATACATTGACAATGAAAGCTTACTTCCTTAGTACCCTGCTATAATAACGGCAAAAAATGTACTGGAATTTGTGACATCTTTGTTGTAACACATAATAATACATAATTTTGTGCTCACCTGGATAGAGACCTTTGTATTTGCACTTTCCCTTGTTCTCTGGGCGACTAGCTACCTCCATAATCGGCTTAGGTAAGGCTCCAAGTTTCTTAAATAAAAATGGTATTGACTGACCGATCTGAAGTGGCTTGTTCAGTAAGTTTTACACAAAAAAAAACCATCCAGATGGATTCGATGGAGAAGCATTGCTGTTGCAAACCAAGCTGGACACATTTGTAGAGTGTTTTACGCTGTGTTATAAATCGATATTGCAAATCGGTACACATATCTCATCTTGACATCTGAGTACCAACGCATATGTTTTGAACAAAATATTTGATTTACAAATCTATGCAGATGTGATGGCCACAACTGGATATGTTGGCTACATTCTATCAGGTAAAAATGGTTCCACCATTGATAATGGTCACCTCTTGAAATGGTTGTACATTGACAAAACACATGATTTGTCTATGGGGTTGTCACCGTTTTTAACACATTTGTATGAGCTTGCATTGTAAATATTTCCCATCGATGGTTATCTGGTCGCAACTGTCACATTGGCAACAACAGTCATGTGTGGTTACAAACCAATCTGGATGGGTTTGAACACCTACCGGTGTAATACAAAACAGAGCAATGCATTGCATTGAGAAGCATTTGACAGGACACATATTTATGACAACGGCATGACTTTGAATATAAATATCTCTATACTATGAAAGAAATGAAAGCCCGCAACAGTGAGTACAGGAAAGTTGATGTGCCCTTATCATACAGACCTTGTAGTCCTCTATAAGTGATTCCTCTTGTGTGGTGGCTAAGTTGAGTAGCTTGGTGATGTGAGTGACTCTTACTTCGTCATATATCTGGAGAGGATTACGGTCTAAAAAGAAACAAGACCAAGGAATGTGAAACTGATGCGAAGTGGTAAGGATCTGCATTATTTGTAGAGAGTTTAGAAAGAATATATTTAGAGGTTGAATTTGAATTTGGTATTTAGTGACAAGCGGGATCGATCATTAATATGGAGCGTTTATTATACTTCTTTTTCTCAGCTGCTCCACTCTTCTCGGTCTGGTATTTAAAATGGGATGTGAAAAATTTAAAAGATATGACATCATTATCACATACAATCAAGCAGAGTAATTTCTAGGCTATTGGAGCTGACTGTTTGCCTTGTGTTTGCAGGGTCTACAGTTTCTGTAGAGACTCAGATACCAAAACTAATAGCAAGCCGCTCACCAATTACAATAGTATATAGCTTCGAGTAAAAGTCTTTAAACAAGGTTTTAGAGTCTTTGAAAAAGGTCAAGGAAATAATGCTGGTAAAGTCTCAATATCTATCCATTTGATGCTTCATTGTCGAGCAATCCCTACTCAGTTAAATAATTGAAAAGAAGTAAAGTTTTTTCAGAAAGAGAAGGTTGTCATTTCATACTAGGTTCCCGCTAATAGGTACTCTTGTCGGATAGTAATACCGTTTTGCTATGAAGCAACTTAAAACTCATTCAGAGACAGATCTGATTAACAAAATGAGCTGAGGGGTAAACCCAAAATAAAAAAACTTACCAACAGGCTTTGGCTTTAGTGTAGGCTTTGTCATAGGCTTAGGTGATGGTTTAGCTTTCTGAAGCGGGGTGAATTCAATTTCTTTGTCGTTTTTGTCAGGTTTGTTTCTAAATCTAAAACAATTGAATTGGTCATATTGGATGTTAAAACTTCGTGAAAAAAACCCATTCCATATCAAACAAGGGTTAAGAGTCATTTTTCACAGTCTTGTTAACCTGAGCCTGCGCTACCGTCAACTTTGTTTTTCTACTGATCATAAATATCAACGAGCTGTGACACCAATCGAAATACTAGGCTTAGAAATTACATGGCATGGTGTGTAAAAAGGAAACAGACAACAAATATGAATAAAATTTACTGCTTACCTTTTGATATATAAAAACACAGCACCTATTACCAAGGCTACGGCGACCACAGGAACAATGGTTCCAGCTACTATGGCAGCAATGGGTTTTGCAGTTGTTGTTAGCAGTTCTTCTGTTACTAAAAAGTAAAACAATCAATTGTTATGACTGTGAATGATTTCATCATAATGTTGAGACAACAGTGAATTAAATGTGTACTCAAAATTAATAAACTATAATATCTCTCAATTTCCTGATGGCAGCAAAGCTTTTTTGATGCGGGACTGCTGATACCAACAACTGCTGAGGGACAACCTCCACCATTCTCATTCTACTTTTGTGATAAACAGACTGCTTAAACACACACTGATTCAAACATTACAACCCACTCACCTTGAAATGAGGTTGAATCTGTGATCTGTGTGAAACTCTTTTCATTCTGCAAAAGTAAAAAATATCTATGAATGAATATTCAAAATAAATATATTCGTATTTGGTAACAATTTTCGGTTGTGGAATGGACAAATGCTGTCTGGGTATATCACACACCTCGATGATGCCTTTATATCCGACGTGAACAATGTATGTTTTATCTTTCTCCAGTGGCTGGTTATAGTAGCCTGAGTTGCTTTCCTTACTGCCTACTGTGAAGTCCAGACCACTGGTCTTTAGCTGTTTAGGTTCAAAAACAGCTGTAATGTAGCATGTCTGGTTATTTGCAGCTGCCACAGTTGAGTTGTATAATTTGTCAACACTGCATTCTGTTGGTAGCGATCTCTTCCTTCTGTTATTTGGCCCACCACTCCCTTCCTGGCTTATCACGACCATATATAGACTGCAAAAATATATACCATGCTAGATCGCTAAAATGCTAAAACTTTGAATTGTTGAATGATTGACAACATCTTAAATTTTTATTCTTACTATCTAAAGTATCCAGGGCATTGTATTTTTACGTTGGAAACACACCTAAAGTGCTACACAGATAGAGGGTGTACATAGAAATTCATGAAGTTTGTAGAATAGCTCAAGACTAATTTCCTAAGCTGTTTATATCGCTACCATAAAAGCTCTTATCACAACAGCCAATACTTTCATTAGACTGTAAAAACGTTGCGTTGTGACAAGTCATATGACCTGCAGGGAGTAATCAAAACAAGCAAATTAACGAAATCGAGAGGGGCTTTTTTATCTGGCTTTATCGCAGGAAGTTATGTTCATCCATCCTCAAAACTGTACGATATGTAATTTGAGACACTGATGGATATAATGAGAAAGTAAGAATGTGACTAACCAATTATCACAGAAGCTCTAAGTGAAAAACCATGCAGAGAAGCATGATGGTTCTACGATAGTTACTTACGTTATGTTTACGTTGTCATTTTCTGGCACAACTGGATATATTCTGATGTCTACAGTACCAGTAGATTCATCTATCGCCCCAACCTCTGGTGCTTTGATAGTATTCACTGGTAAATTGAAGCATTTTCTGATTAAAAGGATGGTTGTATTCTTACAAGGAACATTAAACATTACTAAGATCGATCAATCCTTGTCAAGTGGTGTCAGTTATTCTATACAGTTGTATGTCAAGGGAAGTTTTGTTTTATTATGTGCAAGCTTAGGTATCTATGTGGAGTTTTCAACAAAAGTCAAAGATACAAGAAAATCAGATCATCAGACCTGCTTCATGCAGTTTTTTATTATAATATTCAAATTTAGCTTGTTTCATTTGAGTTCAATTCAATCGATAGTACCTGCCACAACTGTGTATCCTTCCCTTTCTGCTGTTGGACTTGCTCCAATACTATTAACCGCATTTGCCACGCATTGGATGCGGGACGCTGATTCCAAACCACAAACTTCTGTCTGGTTTCCACGATCAATAAGATTTGATGCATTTACTGTTTGATTCAAATCCTGCACCTCGCCAAAATACCAGCAACCATACTGAAATAGAAGGAAATTGAAAATATGATTATCCTTTTGCAGAATGTTTTGCCATCATACCATAATATGCATTGATATGTGGCTGGAAATGCCCTGCGCTACCAAATTCATTGAGTGCATGAAAGAACAATATGATTTAATTGATCAGTGTTGAAATACACAGTTACTAACACAGAATTACCATCAGTATCAAACTTTGTGTTCAGAACTGAATCTTACAGTATTATGATATGCATTCGTAGTCCTAGTACCATTCGTCTCAAACTCAGGCAAAGTTTTATAGTTGATTAAAGGTAAGTAGCTAATCTGAACTAAAGTGCAAACTGAAAGCGATCCTTCTACCATACATAAATAGCCATATGCTCGTGCAGTGTGGGAGAAAATTTCTATGCATAGATATGCAATGGTCATGTATAATATAATACCAATCAATGCTCACTTACCTTATAATGTGTGATTTCGCCATTTGGCTCGTTTGGCAGCGTCAAGTTCAAAATAGCGCAAGAACTGTTGAAGTTAAGCTGCAATATTGGTGCTGAAGAAGGCGCTGAAAATAAAAAAAAAAGTATCTAGAAACCATTATGGCAGCGACACACACCGATATTCTGTTGATTCCTTTTTCGGGCCCATCCCTACCCTAGACTTTTTCATTAATGTTAAAAAGCGGTTGAGTAAACTGGCAGAAAGCTCGAATGACCAATAATGCCCGAACAATTGCTTATACTTGACAATGAGTCACAAGCTGACTGATTATGCCTTTGGAATGATTATGATAGCAATTCGCAGCCAGGCAATTTCACCATCACACACTTCTATTTCAATACCCGCAGCAGTAGGGAAATTGATGTGAATATTTGTATATGTGTTGAAACAGCTTTTTTCAGTACATATAACAGCATCGTGGACTATATCAATAGAATTAATTCACATGTTTGTTTGCCAGCATATTGTAAGGCTGGCAACAATGAAACTGGACAGTATACTTACCTAACTCTCCTGTCTCATACACAACAGTAGTATTTGTCTGGAATCCTTGGTCATTCATCACCATGATACGTACTGAATATTTTGTCACTGCATCCAGATCAGTAATAGGGAATGTATTTTGTGCCTCCTTCTCTGTTCCGACAACCAGGAATGATATTCCATTGTCATTAACCTCCTCACATTTCGGATTAATATCCTAATATTTGAAAGACACAAAGTACATTTATTTATGTGAAGATATTTGCAAAAGATATCAGTATCTGTTTGCTTAATCAAATGCGATTAAATTTTGTGATATATTTAAGCCATGTGGCTCTGATGACAGTCGTGACATAAAGTTAAAACTGAACCGATATCAAACTGATTTGTGTTTTTTTCACCTGAATTGGCAAGTTCAACTTGATCCTCCGCTTCTGTGTACCTGTCGAGTTATCTATGTCCTGACTTAGATAGCCTGCAAGATCTTCAGGCAACACCGGGTCTGAAACAAAGATAAAAATACATCAATACATTAATAGATTATTTCTTTGATAGGTTTGACAACTCTAATGTGACTTCCCACGCATATCCATTGCGTGGTAAAATATTTGAGCATGAACTAGGGACACTACAGGATGCTGAACTTGAACTCTTGACATCTGTGACACTTATCACCTGGAAGTGAACAACAAGCATGCTAACCATTAGAAAACCTGTAATTGACTACTCAGAGCTGTGATCACATTAGAGCAGACTTATACTGGTGGAGTAACTTCTTGAGTGGAAAGATTTGGTTTATGGGTGTTAAATAACGAAAGGTTCTGGTAATATACCAGGTTATAACATTTCAAACAATGGTTGTGTAAATACATGATACATGCTTGAATGTGTTCTTGTTCTTATTCTTGGTCAAGTTGAGGTCAGGTGGAAGAATGAACAACTCTTGACTAAAAACAACCAGTGCCTGATATAGTCACCAAATTTTACTTTTCTATATGAGTGCCTTCACTTAAAGTTCAAGTTGTGAGCTCTCTTTATTCTTTTCTCAACCACAACCCCTAAGTTAATCAACGAAAATAAAAAGAGTTTTATTCAAAATAATGGAACAGTCACGGTGAATAAATAACTGTCGTAGCTCACATGTGCAGAGGGTTGTTGTGTCTTGACTCGCCACATTGCTGTCTCCAATTTGGTTTGTAGCTTTTATATGACATTCTACTTCTTTGTGTGCATCATATACACAATGATCTACGGTGAAGCTTGTTCTGCTTGTATTAGTCCAAGTCTCGTTTCCTGAGCATTTGAACTATGAGGAACAAATAGAGAATGGAATGCAATGAATGGGAAAATTGTTCAAATACCCTGTTTACAAGGTCAAGAGAATCTTTGATTATTTTCTAAAATAAAATTATTTTGATCTGGATCGGATTTGAGATTGTCTGTTGTTGACTTCTGCTCTGAAAGCCCAAACAATAAGTTGAGGGAGAAGATGCAACTCATGAATTATATTTGCCAGTGAACTAGGTAGTATCTTTTCGTGAACTTTGGTTGCAGATTGCTGTTTGTCATGCTGTCCTTAATCCATGCATCTTTAGACCCAAATCAAGTTTTGATTATTCTATTGAGCATTCACCACAGGGTGTTAATCACATTTTCTGGTTGTATAGCATTGCAAAACAGAGCTTGATAATTTTCTGAAATAAAATATCTTGAGTATTTGCTGTTGCAATAAAATCATAGTTTTATGACGGAATCTAAATTGATTTATTAGCAGCTCCGTCTGCTAAACAACTTCATTTACCTTAATACGACTTGATGATTGCCCTCTCAATTGTTGTTGCTTTACCATATGAGATGACGGTTTACAATCACAAAAAATATATAATCAATCAGTACGGTATACTTGTTAGGAATATTACCGCAACACCATTGTATCGCATGGAAGTCTTCATCAACAGAACACAAACCTGGTAATGAGAAATGTTTCCATTCGGGTATTGCGGTTCTCCCCATGTCAATGTAACACACTCATAGGTTTTTGAGACAACACTGAAGGCTGTGGGAATAGTCTGAGGCCCTGTAAAACAAACATTTTTGACAGGAGTGGTATATGTCATGACTTTTGTCATTTGACAGTGTGAAGTAAGGTAATATATCAATATGAGGCTTCCTGCAAGGCAACTAACTGTCAGGTAAGGAGACACAATGATATTTAATTTTCTGGTAGAATGTGAGCAAATATGAATGGTGGTAAACCTTGAGAATAACAGAATAAAATTTTTCAACATCAACTCATACAAATTATTTACTTAAAATTTTTATTCATTCAATATAAGCCTCTGGCAACATACTCATAGGCTGAGTTGTGATCACTTTTGTTTCCGGAAGGGATTTGTTGTTATGATTATTGAATGCCTCAACAGCTGCAGTGACATCTGTAACACCGTCAGCATATATATCATAAGTCCTCCCTGTGGTGTATCTTTGACCATTTAAATTTGAAGAAGACACTTGAAATGTGTTTAATGTTCTTAGTCTCTCGCAGTTGTGAGCATTGGGATTCTGGTAAGTTGCAAAAAAGAATGGAGCATATTTATTTGATATTGACCAATCACATGTATTTCAATGAGTGTGCAGAGTTATCTATGAAAAATAATACAATTTCAGTGGTTTCTGGCTAGTAGAATCAATGAGTTTGTTTAGAAGAATCAGTAACAACAGTGTCAACATACTTTTCCAAAGTAGACGGGTGTATAAACGATCACAACGCAATCTGAAACTTCAATGAACGTAGTATAGTATAATAGTCATAATATTCTAGTGATTAACAGAACAGTGTTTTGCTGTCTTTCGTTACCTCATAAAACAATTTTATGGATCATGAGTAAGCAAATCTGGACAACATTGAGATACTTTGATGACTAATCAAGGTGTATATAGATTATAGGTTGTGTTCTTTCTGTTGTTTTTCTTTACCTGCCAACTAATTCTGTATCTTAATCTTCTTCTACCTCCATTATTCCTCTCATTGATATATATTATTCGAATATTTAGTGGTTTTGTTGGAGCTGAAATATAGACACTAATATTTTTTAGTACCGCAACATACTTATATATTCACATTGACATAGTTGCTGCTTTCTGATACATTTAGGCTCTAACAATGCTTCATACCACTTATTAACCCGATCTATCATTTCAGTCTCATTAATTTTGTTGTTTGGTTGATTTATTTTCTGACAAGCTGGATGCATTACTCCATAAACAATTTATTGTTCAAACAAGCAAGGTCTGTTGATAAAGGGCTTATCTGACACTGTTTAATTTTAATTTCGCAAATACTCACCATCACACAAAGTTTTTATTGACCCAACAGAGGCTTCATCACTCCACCCTTGATTGTTTCTTGCTCTTACTCTACACGAGACTGAATAACGGGGGCTGTAATCGCATCTGTTTCCACTGCGATTACCACTGAACGTTGCCCAGTCATTATCGTCCGTACATTTGTACTGAAATACCAAGTGAATATCGTTATCACAACCCATATTACATTGTTAAAATGTGTATCTACTAATGACCATTAAACAAATTGAGATGAAAACAATCTGCTGGCTTGACTCCTACCGTCTTTTGGCCCAGTCTTGAGTCTGACCGACAAATGACTAAGACGGAGGCTGAGACTGCGTAGTGTGAATGACAAAAACGGTTGACTGACCATGTCTGACCGGCTTTAAAGACGGTATCTGGCAATTCGAGCAGTGCTCGTTTTGCAGTCTCAAGACTGCCAGTCTTAACACAAATTCCTAATTTAGCGATCACAATACTGCCCTTTGTTCTATCACTCACATTTATTTTCTGTTTACATTACTCTGAGACTGACATTGGCTAAGCCGTTGCTATGTAAACACATGCCAGTCTCAGACTCTGGCTCAGACTTGGGGTTAAAGACTGCTCAGTCTTGAGTTGGTGGGCAGCTGATGGAGACGGCCTAATGTAAACGCAGCTTTATGAGTAAAAATGCTTGAATTTAGAATAAATAATATAAGCATATTAAGTGTAGTATGAGAATCAAAGTAGAGCCGAATTCGCTCAAAACTGAATTTAATTCAAATGGAACAACTTTAATTTGTAAAATAGGAAATCAAACTATAGACTAATCAATTGTACCTGATAATATTGTAGCAGTCCGTTGGGATACAGTGGAGGGTTCCAGGTCATAGTGACACAGTGAGGACTAGATGAGAAAAGCTGCATCATTGTAGGGGCCTTTTGAGGGCCTGTAACACACACAAATTCCCAAATCATGAAAAGTGGATGTGATAAGCCTGAACTGAAGTCCTCAGGCTCAATTATTAGATGCACAAATAACTATTTGTCATTTCCCCATTCCTGCCTTGATGTAAAAGTATCTATAAGAAGGCTTCAATATGGCTGATGTGTGAGTTGCACATGAAGGTAATCCTGGTTGATATTCTGTATCCCGAGGTAGTTAGACTCTGACCACGTGTACCGAAACCAATACCACATGAAACTGTGATTGTTTAAACCACTAGGTGGCTCAATATTACTTATGCATCACATTATTCTCTGATTCTTTACCTCCGTAATGATATGCTTCTTAAAAAAATTGATCCACTCTAAGTGCATTATATATCTATCGCAGTAGAGGCCTTCCTAAAAACGCTCGCATAAAATTAACGCTGAAAAGGGTGTGATGTTTGACGTCACAGAGCTGTTAGTGCGCTGTGTTGATAGAAATTCCTCAACAACTTTAGCTAAATAGGTCACGCATCAACATCTTTGTTGACTACACACAGTATCCTATTGGATGCGGGTTTTGTCTACATGGCCAATGTTTTATAATGTTTGACAAGGCTCTCCCCACATAAATTATCACATTGCTGTCAAAACAAACATTATTGTGGCTCATAATAAATTACCTCATTGATGATTGCAAAATATGCTCATCGTATAAACATCCATTACTACAGGAATGATACAAGCCCCAATTCACAAAGCCAGAGTTTATTAGCTACGATCAATTTGTCTAACATTATTCAACACACATTATTAAATTCACGATCCTTAGTTTTGTGCAAAATATTTCAATGGCAATAATGTCGTCAGATAACTGATGTTATCTAAGTGACAGATCTGTTGATTCAGAGAATGAAGCTTCTGGGGCCCTTCTAGAAGAATAGGGCAGGCAACTGATGGTGAAGGAATAGGTTTCTTCCCAAGAACTGACCGTGGAAGACATGCAGTAGAGGTAGGCTTGTTTCTCAAGCAGAAAGACAATAATATTTCAATGGACATTACAATAATTGATGACAAATGGATTTTGATTTACATAATCAGCAAAAATTTGTGTAAATAAAAATGTGGTTGATTTTCTGGCTATTTAAACAAATAAAAAGAATCTTTGTCACAGTTAGCCGCAGCACAGTATTTTTTGGATTTACCTCGGCACGCCATCTAATCAGAACATTATTTAGAACTTTATCATCACATAGAATATTTGTCTGCTGATAAAGTTGGATCAATTAAAAATCTCCAAATATAAATATACAATGGATGGCAAACAGCAGGTCCTCACTGAAAGTTTTTAGTAAAGTTCACATTATTATACATAACGGCACGCAGGCATACTGATAAGCTTGTCAGTTTCAAGAATGTGAGAACAGTAACACAGTTAATGTCTAAAGCTTCATCTAAAGTCTAAAGCTAAAACAAATTGGAATGCTAAGGTCTAAAAATTCTTGATCTCCTTTCCGTCGTCGCCCTATTTTCACCAACTTCGTGCAGCCGATGACTCAGCTATCGCTCGATTATTTTATTATCTGACCTGCGTCTTACCTCAGTTTATAACATGTGTCATTTATTCTCAATCGAACACACACACCGCCGTGCTTGTTGTAGTATAAAATTCCAAGTTTGTTTACTTAGCCAGTGGATTTCAGTGGAGTATTGTATTCAATGGGGGCCTTTCATAGAATACCTTACTACACAATATAGCCTTAGTTCAGTGCTCTGTGTTGAACTACATTTGCAGAAATCACACAAATAAGCTGACTTTTTAGAACATCATATCTCAAATTTGGGGATGGGGATGCCAGTGCCCTTCCATGAGGTTGCAATTGAGATGTGGATGCAAAGGCTCAAAGTGGAAGATGAAAATCAGCACCATGGATTTTCTGCTGTATTGAATACAAGATAGCTCTGTTTGTTTTGATTTTACAATAGGCTGATCACTCAAACAGCTCTCTGACGTCCAAAACGTTAGTCTGGCTTGATGTGAGCGTTTTCGGGAAGGCCTCAACTGCGATAGATATAAAATGCACTAAGAGTGGACCAATTTTCTAAAGAAGCACATCATTACGGAGCTGAAGAATCAGAGAATAATTTGATGCATGAATAAAATTGAGCCACCTAGTTGTTTAAACACACATCTTTACAGAGACTTTGTTGAAAAGGCAAGTTTAGGATGGCGCGCTTCTTTTGGTTCAAGTGTGAATTTTTTTATTGATGTTTTCTTTGATGTTAAAGTTCCGGAAATTATAACAGGAACAACAAATACACACTCCATCTCAGCCACCACTGGTCGCGGTGAAGTCAGATCTTACAGCTATTGCGTGTGTACTCCAAATGTTGACAGGTTATTGAGGATTATTTAAAGAACAATGATGCAACTAAAACATAAAAATAATCATGAAATTACAGCCTATGTTCTCCCAATGACTTCTTCTCTGGGCCTTCTGTATGATGTTAATTCATATTGTTTTCAGTCAGGAGACAGATTTTATGACTTACGGAATGAGTGAGTGGTATATGTTGCGGCTGCCTCGGTTGATACAAAGTTTTGGTTATTAGTAGCTGTTACTCCTACAGTGACCTGGAAATTTCCCTCTGTGAAGATGACGTAATTGCTGTTATTAGTGTTATGCCAGTTACCATTAGGATCTTTAAAGGCGTACTTGTTGTTGGATCTCAGAGATTGACAATTGATCACCTCCGGCTCCTATAACAAGTAAGGTTAACATTACCTGTATTTATAATTTATAATGATGCCTCTCACAGGGCCTATCGGGGGTTGAATTTACAACTCCAGATTTTCATTGGGTTGAATAGATCTGGAGTTGGGAGAGAAAATCAGGGGTTGAGAAGTATAACAGGCTAAAACAGGCTTAAACTTACTTTCAATTGCATTAAAGTGGTGTTGGGAAGCCCCAACAGTGCCAAATGACATTGGGGTAATAGTTTTTGATGTTGGAGTAGGCCCAACGCTCCATCATCAGCATTGGGGTGAGTTAAACAATGGGCAATAAATGTCAATTCGGATACATAAGTTTTTCTTCTCTAATTTCGTGTTGTCAAGGACCGTTACTAGGGAATTTATATTCAATTCTCCTTTTCCAAAGATTTCAAACCAAAAAATCTTCTGTTTGGAACATGCTTCCTGAAATTATTCTGTTGCGCGTTCATCTGGATTTCGGCCAGGTCAGTCAAAGGTCATAGCTTGAATTTCACATGTTTACAGATTTTTGATGGGGAGAGTGCACATTTGACTCTATTCTATAGAAATAATCCAATATTCTTGCTAAAGCAAATTTCAAGCTCAGTGGTTTTCCCATGAGTGTCAAACATGACAAGTTGGCTGGGTTCTATATCTGGTGCTCCATCACTTTGCGGGCTGGGTGGTCTGGGGGGACCCTGAAAACCTGCCAGCAGCAGCACGGGGTAGCACCCAAGCCGTCAAAACTCTTTAAAATATTTGTTTTTTTTGTTGTTTTATTATGAGAATAGTATAATTTGCCCAATGCTTTTCCTATGGAATAACAACAATCTCGTCTGAATTTCAGTTCTCCAAGACTAGAGGTGAGTCAATTCTAATACATTCCACAGTGTATGTGCTCCTGACCAATAGATTAAGATTGTTTGGTGGGTGGATAGAGGAAACTGTTTCTCTCTCAGTCTCATTCCTCTTACTCACTTCACCCACCCCACCCAAACTGTGCCCTATTCAATTCAGGTTAATAACCTGGACCCACTCATGCACCACCATCATCATCATACTTGTGTTTTAACTGGTTGTCTCTCTGATAAAAACTCCAATGAGTTATTGGTAATTTGCAGGCACACTATGCCTAGCAGGTGGTTGTATGGAGGAATGAAGAAGAGTTGGTTACTCAAAGGATATGTTCATTTTAAGTAGGTTTAGTTATGTTTGCAAGCCAATTTGAAATAGAATCATCATTTTATGGTGCGATCTGGGAGAATGGTGGTCAGTTCAAATCACATACATGATACTGCTGAGAGGGAGTACATGTAAGGAGTTACTCCTTGGTACTTGTCACTACACACTACTAGTTGGCCTTGACTGCCTCGAGGGCACAGGCCTCCTCATCATACTGGTTGTGGGGGTCTGTGGGGTGTGGAATTCAATCTCAGATCAATGAGTTCAACCCCAGATCTTTTCTACCCCAGATTTTATCTTGTCAACCCCAGATCCAAGAAATTTGCCTCTCTAAACCTCTAATCTATGCTGTCCTACAAACCTTCGTTAAATTTGATGGTAAGAATTAACAGATTTAATAACGGCTTTTCAGCCTCTGCCGGTGACATAGATACTCTGCAAACTGTAAATCTAATTGAATTAACTTGATGTGGTAAGTTTGGGAAAGAGAGAGTCGAAGTTATTTACTTACAGTCCAGCCTATACTGTATTTGCGTCTGACGCGTCCAGAATTCATAGTTGTGCCCTGATCTGTGAAAGTGATGTTTCTTGGAGAGGAGGATGCTGATGAATTACAAAAAAATAGAAATAGTTATATAATAGTTATGTCAAAATGGATTATTGAAACAAATGATGGTGACAATAATCAAACTATATCCCAATTTTTATCAGGTGTTATGTTATATACGGGATTGGAAATTTTTTTATTGAAATATTTTACATCTTACCTATGACTCTGTGATACGCACTTCAAGCCTTGTGAATATCTACTAACAATGCAATTAACACAGGTCTACATAAATGTATTTCATGTTTTAACTTGGATACAAATTTACCTGCACAGTGTGTTGTTGAAGTAGAGGTTGCCAAAGAACTGTCTCCCATATTATTAATCGCTTTTAGTAAACAAGTCACTTCTGTGAACGGTGAAAATGTGCACACTTGTTCATTGTTGTTGGCTCTCCTCCATCCGTTTGAATTGCAGCTATGCTGTCAAAGGAAAATCCGAGTAAAATTACAAATTTTCTAGTGTACCTGTAAATAACAATGTCCAACATGCTAAACTTGAGGACAGATTGGCTAAAATCCTGATTGTAACTTTGCAATTGAAGATCAATGTTATAAATGTATTAACTATTTTTTAAAATGTACATACTTGGTAAGAAACTTCAGCTGGAGGTGAATTGAGATATGCCGGAGGGTTCCAAGATAAGCCAACACAACTGGAAGAAGTTGATGTTAAAACAAAATCCTGAGGTTTTGTCTGTGGACCTGAAAATATCAAAGAAAATATCTCGATGTAAATATTTGTGTCTGTTTAAATATTCAGTTCCCATGACCAGTTGACTATTTCTAGATACTGGCCGTCTGCCTGGGAGATTATGTATAACTTTCTATCCGTTGAGCTGCTACAAATCATGTTTCAAGAGTCTATGAGTTGGAAATTTCACACATGAAAAAGCACTATTGAAATTCCAGATCCATCAGAGAGAACAAAAAAGCCGCCACGTTGTGTGGCGGCTTCTTTATTACAATTCTTGCTGTGACGTGTAGTTATAAGGAATAGAATTGAGTGTGCTGTACAATCCCAATTACTTTTTTTTACATTATTATTATGGACACTCACTGAGTCTGTCTGTTGTAAAAGTTATCTGTTCTTCAGATGAGACATAATCTTCATTATTGTAAATTCTGACATAAAGTGAAATTGTCTCATATCCATCTGTATGGAACTCGTATCGTTTAGTTGGTAAGTTGTTCCATCCTGTAAGTTCATATCCACGTACTTGGTATGGGTTGTTTCCTCTGATTCTTGCACATTTGATGTTGATTGGATTCTGGAACACAATTTGAATCATTTGTTAAATGTTTCTTAATTGTCTAAATTTTTATTTAAGTTCAAATAATTGATATCGATAATCAGAAGTCAATTTTTTTACAAAAAAACAGGAGTATGGTAAGAATTAAAACATGTGTCTGTCATGTGTATATTACGTCATTTCTCGTACCTCCCAAGTGACTGTGTATTTCCATCGAAGCCTCCCATTCCTTATCTCTGGTGAATCAGATTTTGTTCTTTGGATACTTCTTACTTTATCAGGGTCTGTAGACAAAAAATTGGTAGGGAGAAATCAGTGAATGCATCAGCATAGTAGCGAAAATGAATGAATAAGAGCGTGAGATTTTGAAAGCGTATAATTCCAAATTATCAAAATATGGCACGCTGCATTCGATTTGTAAATTTGGTCATATTTCAGCCATTTGAGTAGTTATTTTTGGTGTAGCATTGGTATTAATATTGTCTCAGAAGAAAATATACCTGTTTTTTATTTTGAGCAAAAAATTTATTTATAATCTTACTTTTACATTTCGTATAGTTCGAGACCGAGGCAGTCAGACTGTTCTTATTGTTGTTGTTGTTGTTGTTATTGCGAGCTCTGATCTCACATGTGACCATCTGATAAGCCGAGTAACCACATCTTCTTTTGTTGGGGGGGATATTCTGCCAGTTAGTCATTGATGTGCATTGATACTGAAACAAAATATTCTAAGGTTTATATACATTTATATATTAAGAGGTTTTCCTAGTAGCATAAAATGATAAAATACTTTGATTTGTTTATTTGGTCTGCAGTTTGTGATCACAAAAAGTAAGATGAAAGTCTAGAAATTGGGCTTCTGAAGACATTATTTAGAAGTTACTGTGACTATAGAGAGAATAGAATAATTTTAAAATGGATATTTCTTCTTCGATCTCTTCTCTGGATCTTAGTCACCATTTGAGCTGAAATGTATGCCACATGGTGTAAAGTGTAATGGTGCAATGGAGGTGTTAATGGTCCCAGATGGAGAATGAAAGCAGTCGTTGCTCAAGGATACAGAATCACCAAGACCGTGAATTGGACTTTATTATGTGAATATTGAGAACCTTACCTGCTAGCCGATCTAATACCAAAACTTTGTGTCACGTTTAAATGCTAATGCCTAGTGTGTAATGACAACATGTAATGCCGAACGCAATTCATGACATCATTAAGAAATAAGTCAGCATTTCAATTTCAGCTCATTAATACCAACAGGAAAATATGATTTGATTGATTGATTTGTATTATATCACTAACTGTAAAAGTTGCGAGTAAAAGGTTGCTGGTACACGTACTCTGCTAAAATATAATGAAGTTGCCTTGTATGCAAAAATAGTATCATTGAAAAGTGGTTAAAAAATGGTATTATTAATATAACACATTGCAAATGTGTCTCAAAAAGCAGTCTTTGCACCAGGCAGTGCAGATAAGAACAACAAGTACTTCATATGACCAAACACGGAATTTGTGTTCCATGTTTGCTCTCCAGATAGTAGTAACCACCTTGGCTGAAGTGAATGTCACATGATGTTATCGCGGTGGTGGTAATGTTTTATGATGGTAAAAGAGAGCAGTCATTTTCTAATAATACAGAATTTCCAGGACTGTGGGCTGAAGTTTTCCATGTGAATATGGAGAACCTAACCTGCTAGTACGTTTATTCCACTCAGCATTAAGGTGGAACCTCTTTGAATACCAATAAATTGTTTCATAATGAAAACACATAGTGTCACGCGAGATTCACTACAGTAAAAAGAAATAAATCAATAAGCAGTACCTGATAGACAATCTGTGAGGTCGGTGCATTTGGGTATTCAACTTCTGTATACGATATTTGAACACAGTTATCTACTGGAGCTGTGAGGGCAACATTCCTTGGTCTAGTCTGTGGAGCTGAAATGTAATCCAAGCTAATACTTGATAAGTTTGTCTCTTACGTTTGCATATTATTAAATTCACCAATTACCAACAACAATATTGTAGCTTTCTTGAAGACTTGTATTTTATTTCAATCCTATCACAGTTATACCGTGTTGGATTATCAATGGCTTAAAGGGCAACCAAGGTTTCGCAGCAATGCATTTATGGGTAGCAAATAATGTGCTGGGCAGCATCAGCTTTGTGCATTACGCGATGCAAAACTCAAAGTAGTTGCTGGCTCTAAGCTGGGTAACACTTCAGTTTAGGGAAGGTTCCAAGACTTTGCTGTAATAATTATAGAGCACAGGCTAAATAATAACAGGAACAGGAAACTGCTATGTGGTATTTTCTTTTAGCTGAGTTTGAGTGCCTTATGGAAGAAATGTTTCACAAGAATTCTGGCTGAATAATCATCCGAATTATATTTTGTCTTTTTCCCCATGCAGAAGGTGCAATCTGCTATTAATCAATGGCCATCAATGAGAAGTTCTTTGAAACCTTGGTTGCCCTTTAAGATTTTTTCGGCACTATTTAGAAAACATTCCCCTACTTGAATGAAAGAGACTGCCAATAAAAATGTTAAAGAAAAAGAAAAAAAAAGAGGACTAATATAGATAATTTGAATGAAAAAAGGAGCATTTGATATTAACCATGCAGCCGGCACCAAAATGGTTGTCTAATTTAGTTGAAAAATCTTTTTTTTTTGTGGGGCATGTTGCATATGCTGCATATGTCCCTACTCTCACTCTAACATCAAATTCTAGTATTTTCTTATGGCCACCAGGCACCTCACTCTTATGCTTGAAACCATACTCACATCATCGTAAATTCAAATCATAAGACTTGCATCTATCATTGTGCACCTATATGTGAGACTTTTGACACATATTAAGTTTTCCAACTTACCTATGTTGCTGCTAGATGTAAATGATATGATCTTTTCTGATGAACTAATACCGTCGTTATTATAAACTTTGACACCAAGCGAGATTTCCTCGTTACCATCTGTGTATAACTCATAAATATTAGTTTGTAGGTTGGTCCATGATGTATTGCCATATCCACGTATTTGGTATGGGTTACTCGTTCGGATACTTGCACACTTGATATTGATTGGATTCTAGAAGGCAATAAAAGCAAATTATTGAATAATGGCTGCAATAACATTATATGTGCTGCTATGTAAATGGGCAATTGACCCAATTGATCAGCAGGTTTCATTCACCCTGATATTTACGGCTGAATGAGATTCAAAGACTGCTCACACAGATGAAAGATGTTAGCTGTTGTTTACATTTGATTCTTACCTGCCAGGTGACTATATATTTCCAGCGAAGCCTTCCATTGTTCATCTCTGGTGATCCTGATCTGCTGGGCTGAGAATTTGTGGTTACTTTATCAGGACCTGTTAACAAGACACCAACATATCACATAAATTATCAACCTGTGAGCAGGCATCTCATAATAGTCAGATTAACTGGTCTTTGCTTACACATATTGCTGATTCGGCAATATTCAGCTCCATATCCATGATTTGATGAGTCAACATATTAATAATGTGTCATTTTCATTGCCTGCTTACTGAAAGTGTGATATGCTCCAAAAAAGATGTGGCTCATAGAAACCGTTACAGAATGTGTTGCCTGACTGATTTTTGCCGCAAATACGGGAGTCAAAGAACTATTAAGATTTTATTTATTATAAATTCATCAGACTTATGCTTGCGCTTAGTAATTTCATTCAAAAAATCATTATGGGTGGATAGATAGGTAAGTGTTATTGGTGAGTTTATTCGAACTTGACCCAACTTAACTTTCAACTTTAACAGCTACAATCTGGATCAAAATTACATCCTTGAAGAAGTTATGTAATGTAAAAAAGTACTTTCTTTCAACCATTCAATATGGACTTGACCATGTGAACTTTGTCTTAATACAGCATATATATTTCAAACTTAGTCCCTTCAGTCAAATTTCTATGCATTCCAATGGCACTCAATTCAAAATTTTGCTTATTTGGGCACAATTTGATGGTCCCAAGAGGTTTGAATTAAGTGGTTTGCACATAGCATTTATTTTGGTTTAATTGACATAATTGGGGAATATCATTGAGATGTGAGTTGACGTCAATAAATGTGCTAAAAGAGTTTACTTGATTAAGAGTACCACACCCATTGATACTTTTCTTTTCACCGAAGCCTAATTTTTTGGACACATGCAGACTGGAAATGTATGCAGGACATCTTTCCCCAAACATAGCACTGTATTTTGGTAATTCAACATTTAAATTCTTACTTTCACATTTTGTGTAGATGGAAGCAGTTGTAGCAGTCTCACTGTTCTTATTGTTGTTGGTGTTATGAGCTCTGATTTGACATGAAACCATCTGATAAGCTGAGTAACTACAACGTCTGTTGTTAGAGGGGATGGTCAGCCAATTTGTCATACTGGTACACATGTACTAAACAAAAGATATATTCACAAGATATTCACAAGATATTCACAAGATATTCACAAGATATTCACAAGATGTTCACAAGATGTTCACAAGGTATTCACCATATATTCACAAGGTATTCACAACATATTCACAACATATTCACAGTATATTCACAAGCAAAGCGTTGTTGGTTTACAATGATCAGATCAGTATCGATGGCAAGACAGTTTGTCGTGTCTAGTGTGGGATTGGACTAAGTATCTTAAATATGTCTTAGCATGCAACATAGGCTGCACCAACAAACCTCAGCCATGATTGTTTCACGCAACTGGCTACTGCCCATAAAGATATGGACTTTTGCTGTAATGTAATTTCTAAACAATTCTGAATCTTTTGTGTCTCATCTTTAATACATTTACTGTACCTAACTTGCTATTAAAGAAATTGATAGAGTACCTGGTAGATAATCTGTGAGTTAGGTGCATTCGGGTACTCAACCCCTGTGTGTGATATCTGAACACATTTGTCTACTGGAGCTGTAAGACCAACATTCCTCGGTCTTACTTGTGGAGCTGGAAATAATCAGAATGTGTGATCGCCAGGCCATTGAGATATCAAACCATTAGTAACAAGTAACAATCATGCCATCATGTGAAATCATGAAGTCTGGTATTCAAATGTAGCAAGATTCTAATGTTTGTCATCTCTTCTCCAAGTATGGCAATCTGAGTTGAATAAATTTGACCAAGTTGCTGATGCTACCTTGTGTTTATGAGGCTGAACTTAAAACAGAAGTGTTGACCGAAATGGGTTGGTTTCTATAACTGTTATCCAGGTGGGTAATCTTCTGCAAACAAGTAAATCTTTTGCAAACATTAACATTAATAAATTAAGTTAATTTAGTGAGTAAATTACTCAATTTACTTGAGTTTTTACTCTATTAAATAAATATACTTAACAAAATTAATAATATTGATATATTGAAAAAAAACAAATGATAAAAAATAATAAAGCAAAGTTAAATAAAATAAAATAGAATAAAATAAAATACAATAAAATACATAAAATAAAATAAAATAAAATAAAACAAAACAAAACAAAACAAAATAAAATAAAATAAAGTAAAATAAAATAAAAATAAAATGAAATAAAATGAAATAAGATTTAAATTTACTTGAGTAAATTACTGCAAAAAATTACTGCAAACAATTACTGCAAACAATTACTGCAAACAATTACTGCAGACAATTACTGCAAACAATTTGAGTTGAATAAATTTGATCAAGTTGCTGATACTACCTTGTGTTTATGAGGCTGAACTTAAAATAGAAGTGTTGACCGAAATGATTTGGTTTTTATAACTGTTATCCAGGCGGGTAATCTTCTGCAAACAAGTAAATCTTTTGCAAACATTAACATTAATAAATTAAGTTAATTTACTTGAGTAAATTACTCAATTTACTTGAGTTTTTACTCTATTAAAGGGCAACCAAGGTTTCAAACAACTTCTCATTGATGGCCATCGATTAATAGCAGATTGCACCTTCTGCATGGGGAAAAAGTCAAAATATAATTCGGATGATTATTCAGCCAGAATTCTTGTGAAACATTTCTTCCATCAGGCACTCAAACTCAGCTAAAAGAGAATACCACATAGCAGTTTCCTGTTCCTGTTATTATTTAGCCTGTGCTCTATAATTATTACAGCAAAGTCTTGGAACCTCTCCTAAACAGAAGTGTTTCCCAGCTTAGAGTCAGCAACTACTTTGAGTTTTGCATCGCATAATGCACAAATCTGATGCTGCCCACCACATTATTTCCTACCCATTAACGCATTGCTGCGAAACCTTGGTTGCCCTTTAAATAAGTAAATTTAACAAAATTAATAATATTGATATATTTAAAAAATAAATGAAAAAAAATAAAGCAAAATAAAATAAAAAAAAATAAATAAATAAAATAAAATAAAATGAAATGAAACAAAATTTAAATTTACTTGAGTAAATTGCTGCAAAAAGTTACTGCAAAAAATTACTGCAAACAATTACTGCAAACAATTACTGCAGACAATTACTGCGCACAATTTGAGTTGAATAAAGTTGACCAAGTTGCTGATACTACCTTGTGTTTATGAGGCTGAACTTAAAATAAAATAAATTTTTTCTAAGTTTCTGAGTTCTTCAGCGAGTTCATTTTTTGGGTTTTCTGAACAACCCAAATTTGATTTCCAAAGAAATCTGTAGGTTTAAGAGGTGGCTCAGTTTATTAGAGTACTAACTCTTCAGCGTGCGAGTGTTGAAAGTTCCTAGGTTCGAAACCGCTACAGTCTATTGAGCTACTCGGGTTTGTTTGGTTATATGGTATTTTCTGATTGCACCCCGCTATATACATATGAATTGGAACAATTGTTATGTTATACATGCAATAAATGATAAATGTATAATCTAATTAATTTAACTATGGATTCGTTAAATGGTGCTCACGTAATCCAGTTGGTGTTGTCAAAGATACAGTAGCAGCTGAGGATAGATTATTTTCCCTGTTGCGGGACCATACTTTGATTGCTAGGTTCACATTCCCATCAGTATGATAAACATAACTTGTTCCTGGTTGACCTGAAGTTCGGATAGTTCCATCCACTTCAACTTTGTACTTGCCATTGACATCTGTCAAGCAACTCAGTCTGTAGTATGATGGCATCTATGGAGTAGTATGTAAATAAAAATAATTGAGAATTACACAGCGCATACATCATGATCAAATGGTTTTAAAACATAAAAGGTAAAGTCTGATACATTTATGGATGTAAATGAAAGGAATTTTCAGCACCGAGACAGTAAACAAACATTATTTTTACTCGTTCAAGTTTCTACAAGCACATCAACTTAAAATGTTGTTTTTCCTAAAACTAAGCACTATATCTTTGGCAATTAAGGTACCAGCTACATATATTATCGAAAATATATTATCGAAGGTATTCACGGGCAGGCAATGACAGGTTGGAGTACCAATAGAATTAAAAATAATAATGAAATAATAAATTGATACCTACACTCCATGTGATGTCATATCTCCATCTTTCTCTCCCATCATTATTAACTTGAGTTGGATTCCCAGCTGATAGTGATACTGGTGTTGGGCGGACATTTCCTTGAACATCCAAAAGGAAACTTGCTCAAGTCAAAGTTAAATTTGTTTGTCTATTTAGTGAAATTCTTTTCAAAACATGGAAGTGAAATTAATGACGAATTGTTAAATTTGTTTTAAGCTTTCTGCAGCAGTACAATAATGTGCAGGGATCATAGATTCTCATCATCATTTTTTTGGTGCAATATGTTTTATTGTTACATCCTCACTTGCTAAGCAAGTAAAATAATATGTACCTGCACACCAAGTCAATCCTTCAGCTGTGTTAGGGTTCTCTGGTGACTTTTCTACTCTCACAGAACAGGTATAGATACTGCTACCGGTCAAACCAGTCACTGTTGCTGATACTTGGGGGTCTGAACTCTGCTTATTACTCCAGCTTCCATCACCACACCGGTACTGTTAGAAATCAGAGAAACATACTAATGTATACAGTACAAGTCACAGCTTAACGTGTCATAATAGCTAGCATTGACTTGTCATGACAATTGTATCAGGACTGCAATTCATTTTCTTCGTGCCCTATAAGCTATAGTAGTAAGTAAAAAAGCATTGCCAATCACTTGCTCACTATCATATCTTTCAAAGATTTATCCAACTTAAGGGCAGTTTCATACATATCTATATGTTATAGATATATAAAGGGGAGACAACCTTAGTGGTAGAGAAAAACTGAGAACAATTTTCGTTTTAGTAAAGGGAATGGTTTCAGCTGTTTCCATAGGCTATTTAAAAGGTTGCCATGATGCTCTTAATGAGACTGAGACCTTCAAAATCATGCCAAAAGTGAGGAGGCGCAACTATAGCTTTAAATAGATGAATAGAATCATTACCAAACGTGAAACATGACAATAAGGCATCACAAAATCAGGTAAAACATATTAGGTTATGCAATATTTTTTATGATGATGAAATATCCTCTACACTCAAATATGATTTGAAAATAACTGCATTCGCTACAATATTTTAATTTCCAGGAGATCTGTATTTAATAGCTAGTTGTTAAATGTAAATGTATTTGTAGAGAAATCAACATTCAAAGTGTATTTTATTAAATACTGGTACCAGGCCTTGCACAGGACAGCAACATAGTAGGGACAGAGCATCGAATTGGAGCTGCCTAAATCTTGCACAACTTTTCCTGACTATAATATGCTCCCGACTCAAACTATCATGATAATCGTGACCACAATAATGAGAGGCTATATGTTGTGTATCATCCCATTTTCTATCACTCAATATTTCAAAAGAACAATTAAGAAGTTTCAATTCATTTATATTGATTTTAGTTACGTACACTATTCAACCAATACAATCAGGTCTTACTCACCTGGTATTTAATTGTATATCCTGACGCTGACGGTGGTGGCTGCCAGATTATTCTCAAAGAATTTGCGTTTGGGCCATTTGCGGTTACTAGAGTTGGGATAAACAGTTCGGTATCTGAAAGATATGATGTGTATTTCTGGCTGCCAGTCAATCAATTTAGTCTGAGTACCAGTACATCATGTTTGCCCTTAACTTATTCTAGAAACTAACGAAAGGTTTTCACACCCACTTAATTGTAACTCAGGCTGCCTGAATTTATTTAAGCTCTATTGAACGCAGATATGAATTCACACATTTTATATTATATATCATATATATCACATGATCAGTATGCACTTGATCTCCAAACCAAAAGTTATAAGTCAGAAGAAATGAAGTCTCGGATGGACAGAACTGGACAAGTATTGATTTGCGGTACAGGAACGAAACTCATTGTGAAACCTAATGTATAGAACTTACTGAATGCATATACTTCGACCTCATCAAAGATCATTCCATCAGTGGGAGTGTCGGTCTTGAGTCTCACATATTGTACATATCTCACGTACTGAAGGTCATGCTGTGTGGTGCGGTTGTTTGGATCTCTTGTGTACTGCATCTCCTCATCGTCTTCACCATTCTCAGACACGACGATACTCACTCCAGTTATATCACTAGTGAAACCTGAGGTTGAAATCAACGTATTAATTTGTTAAATGTGGGTAACCTAGCCTACAGCCCCAGTCAGTATTTGTTTCTCAAAATGCATCTTCTCTCGGTTTCGTTCTGTAAAATCACACAAATTTCAAAGGCCATAAGAGAAATAATTTGGCGGGTCTTTGCACATTCGGGTGAAAATTATGTTTAGTGTTAAAGATCTGACCCTTGCTCATCCATAGGTATTGACGCCTGTGTACTGTATTGTACTGCCTTTGTCTTCCTGTAGTCTTTAACTTTCTTTATCAGCATGAATAAAAACAGACCTCTGTTTATGGATCTTTATGTTGACTTTCCTTAAATCATCACACTTTGTTAAATGAATTCAAATGAGAGGGTCATTGCTGCCAATGATGATGGAAAGGAATGTAACCTAAGCAACTTGATTTTCTTCAACTAACACAAAAGTGATGTTTCACATTTTTTGATAGCTCAAATCACAAGACAACCTTTGGCAAACTAGAACAGGGATTTTGATAATTTGAACATTGAGTCAATTAATTGCCTAGTAGGGAGTTCTAATCAGAAGATGTTTTTTTTTAAACATTTTAGTTGTCTTCACCTGTGAAAGAAGAGGACAACTTCTTCATTGTATGTTTTTGATCTAAGCTACATGATTGTTGTGGCATTTAAACTTCAAAAATATGTGAATGACCTTTTTATTGTACTGAAGTGATGGAATGAAGAATCAAGAAGGGTTGTTAGTATTAAGAACTATGTCAGGTATTCTGATACAGATTATGCTAACAAGATTATGTGCCCAACCCCCTCAAAATGATATAACTATTATTGAAAAACTGTATTATCATTTCCTATCCGGAATCAAAGGATGATGGAACAACAGAAAGCTTAATCTCACCTGTTACTCTCACTATCTTGACATAGGGAACAAAGTATTTGTCTCCGAGGTCAACCTGCCAGAAACCAGTTACAGGTTGGCTAGCAAAACACCCATTACACTCGGTTATAATACCCCCACCATACACCAATGAAGCTGTAACTGATCCATCCACAAGGTTCTCTTTGTTTCCCCATTTCCAATAGGTCTCAGGTGATCTTGATGTTGATTTACCTTGTGCCACATTTTGTGGTACTGTTTGTGATGAACCTGAATTTAAAAATTAGTAACGCAAATGATGAAATAATCTCTCATACAAGCAGTAGGATATGTTACACAAGTATAATTTGGTAATAAACGCTTATAAAATATTTTTGCCTCACGATGCACATAATAAAATAGCAAAACACGGAAATATTCACCTGGCTTTTAATCAAGGGAGAAAATTTTAAAACGGTATCTAAGTTTGGGGATTGTGTAATAGTTGTTGTAGGATGTGATTGACATCACATTTATGACTATTCTTCAGTCCACATACCCTGTCTTGAACATGATTAGACGACAAAGCTTGTTCAAGGCACGCATGCACAATACTACTTTGATCTGATGCAAAATCCTTTTCCCCAAGTCTTTGGTCATAAATAGGTATGTTGGCATATATACCAGTAAACTTATTAGCATGAGAGCAAGAAGTTTAGTTATGTGCAAATAAAATACTAGGAGTTGTCCTTGCAAGGAGTTGTCCTTGCAGATAACAAGAGTAGACAGTACATAAATTTAATAGAACTTGACAATACTGGTATTATTATCACCAGGGAGGATTTGGATAGCCTCTCCCTTTCACCCTCCCTTTTATGATTATGTTACATTGCATTTGAATTATCAGGCAGCCGACATATTATCACGTAACAACCAGCTACCCAGTACGCAGGCATGCAGGAATTCACAACTTAATGAAACTCAAGAACAGAGCCAGTTATAAGGTGTTTCAGCCAGTTTTCGGAAAACAATTAACAAGCACTTGGCTAGTGACCACAGGGACCACCCTTGTAATAACAATGGGTAGAGTGAAATCATTCATGTTCAGCTGTTGGATTGCTTCATTCTGCTATAAACACAAAACAATATACTGGTCATCAGAACTCCTGTTAATTCAGGCAAGGAAAACCAGTCCTTTCAGCCATATTCTAATGTCACCTTCAGACTTTGTTCTCGTTTAACAAGGTTCTTAACTTAGTTTGGCAGGCATCTGAATGTGATGACATGTAGAAAAGGGCCAATAACAACAGCCAAACCAATGTAAAATCGGCATATTTAGAGCCTTGAACTAAGCACCATCAGACCGCTTTGCCTTTGCCTACTTTACCGCTGGAAGCTATATTTACTAGATCGTGTACATGCAGTCATTCTGCTAAGCATATAAGAAATGTTATCAATTGCATACACAGGAGTAGGAGGTATCTCAGTTGGCTAGAGCGCCTGCCGTCAAAAGTGTTGGAGGTCTTGGGTTCGAGTCCTGCTGTAGTCTACTGACTACTTGGCTCAATTGATGCCCCAGGTGTGCTCCGACCTGCCTGAAAACTGAGAGCAACTTGGTGCTGAATATTGCGGCCGTGCACTTAAGGCACTGATATTTCTCAATCCTCGGACAGAGACAAACTTGTAATTTTTAACTCAATTTTTTACCCATATCAGGCCACCAGAACATACTCACTTATATCAATATTCTACTAGTTTCATGAAGATTTAGACCCCATAATAACACGACTCCCTTTTTATTGACCTTAAGGATGAGAAAGATTATTTTTATCAACCTGTCATATTACCAAATATTGACATTCACTACCATAAGATAATAATGGCCGTGCAGCTTCTGCCCAACATAGTTCTAAGGTTATGAATAACATCCATCAAAAGTACATCACATTATTTTGTCATGTCCGATGTCATGGTAACTTGCCTGCATGAACTTGATCCGAATGTGGTGGGGAGAGGGCGGGGGGGGGGAGGGGTCAAATTGGGGAACATTTAATAGATCAGTTATAGTTTGTGGCGAACTGTTTGACATCAATCATGACTTTGCCTTGGTGGCAATTTTCAGAGAGGCTTAGACAGTTTTTAACCCTTATGAATAGTCAAGGTTCTCTTGTCAACTAGAAGAGAGGCAAGAACTATAAGGGAGGGGCAATTTCAAAAGATTGCGATCAAGTTTTCTTGCGACCACCCAAAAAAACTGTTCAAGATCTCTTGGTAATTTTGTTATTGGTATAAAACATTTCCAGGCACTTTGCTATCCACTAGACTAGCTGCTAGCATACTCGTCACACCTTGTTATGTTACCCATGCTGGTTTAGAGAAGCTCTCAAAAGGTTTTTCTAAAAATCAGAATTGATAGATCAGCCATGGCACCCAATTTCAAATATTTGGACTTCTCCGTATCACCTTGCAACTTGTACAGAGTGAGGGTCGCTTTGGGGGCAAAGTTGCAACAAATTTATATCCATAATAGTATCGCCCAAGTTGACAAAAGTCTCACTTCGCATCACAAATCTACAAGCTTCGTGAACCGTTCACAAATATCAAATGATTACTGTCATACCTGATATTAAAAGGGAGAGCAGACATACTCTGAGAATCCAAAATTTGTAGTCATCCATAGTTAGTCCCTCAGTAGCTGATATCCTGAGAGTCTTGGCACTAGACAGCGAGAATGCTCTTATCAGAATAAAAGCATGACAGTGCTTGTGTTCCCAGCTACAAACAATGTTATCACCAAGAAATCATGCAGCCAAATGCAGTTGTTTTCTGATAACAGTGCGCAACATTTCTCAGCTAACTTCCTTGTTAATAGCAAGTAAGCGCATGAGGTTAGATTTAGGCAGATATTATATTCTATTGTTTGCTTTTGCTCATTTTGTTGTCCTTCTATTGAAATCTTATTGAACCTTGAAGTTAGTAGTTGTGTGAATTGAGAGCTAATAACAGTCCGCCTGAATTAAGTGGTCTAAATCAAGCGTATGAAGGTTTGGCCTATGAATTTGATTAATGTAATGTGCAGTCATGTTGGGGACTTTCCCTTTGTGGCTATTATTGAGGCGATGATGATTTGATCGCTCTGTTGGGAGAAGAGTTTTGAAGTGTACAAGGAAGTTCTGTGCCAATAATCAGTAGTCTTATGGTAATGATGTAATGTTTGCAACAGTGTTTATCACATACCTTGGAGTTAGTTTGAGTGTTAATTTGTACAAAGCTCTAATATATTTCATGTATAACAGTAGCCTGTATTGCCAAAGCATGTCGAGACAGCCTAGTTTAGCAGCTACCATTCAATTTATGATTATATGGTCTGATGTAAAACATTATTGTGTGATTTCCGCAGTTAAAATCCTGGCCTCCTCAAAATATTGATCATTATTATTGAAGTTGTCCAACCTCATGACAGGGGGACACAAATTCAATTTGCACCTAAACCCTTCTTCATTGTAATGAGTGACTTATTCATACTATACCAATGGTCACTGGTGGGAAAATAGGGCATAGGTATTGGAGCTTACAAATTATCAATAAATTGTGTATTGGGTCCTTACCACGGAACTGAACTCCACAATATGCATATGAGACCAAAGCTGTGGAAATCTGATGTAATAAAACCGCTACCAAAAGTCACCGCACCTACACACCTCAAAGATTACCGCCCGATGCCATAACCAGCTATGTAAAATGTTAGCGAGATAACTTAAAATATACTTTACTAAACACACAACCATGGACCACCATCACTTTGCCTACCACGAGAAAAGATCAACACAAGATGCTGTCTCATGCCTAACAACAACGATCAAAAACTTATCATGCTTCTTGAGAACCCATCCAGCAAATAATGGTCAACAATCAACTATAATGCACCAATATTGACACACGGAAACTCCCCAGGGCAATGAACTCTCGCCACTATTATTCTCTATCTATACAAACAGGATTACTAGACTGTGGGATAACACAGGTCCAACACCTCTATTTATTTCCCCATTACCTTACATGCAAACTATGTTGACTTGTCACCTCAATGGGCCTGCTTCAAGTTCTTTCAATTCTTCAACCATACCACTCAAAATGATGGTATGCTTCTGCTCTTCCCTATTGGTGACTATTGATTGAAAATTTCTTCTCAGAATTTTTCAGTGGCCCTATATATAGGACCATAGCATTTTTCACACTTTCCTGTCTAATTTTCATAAGCCCACTCGTATGTATTGATCGTCCTAAAATTATTTTGCAAAAAGAATTTCAAACTTTAAACCAATAAATTTCCATTTCAAATGGATCTGAAAATATTTACAGGGTTCAATGTCACTGATAGCAGTGCTTTTGAATTGGCTACACCCTCATTTGTCATCAGCATACTAATCATTTTATTTTGGAGGATGGGTGCAACAAGTTGACCTTCACCCAATTACAGGTGTATTACCTAATAGTGACCGGACTGACGGTAACGGGTCTTCAAAGTTGGTCATATAAGACCTCTGTTGGTACGCTAGCATGGCGCAAAGTTTGGAGGCGATCCATCCATAGCGTGACTGGCCACGGCCATCTGACCATAAGACCGTTGCCCTCAAACCTCACCTTGTCAGGCTTTGCTCCCTTATTGGTCTCTAAAATGGTATCTTGCTTAGGTTGCAGTTTATAGATATACAATGTTCATGACCATCATCGGCAAAGTCTGCAGCGACGGCTCAGGTTGTCTACGGACATAAGACAGAAGAGATGTTAAGCTAAAGTGTGACATATACATTTCAGTTGGAAGTATCTTTTCCTTGTCAAGCGGGGAGATAACTTCAAATAATGACCCATTGACTGAAGAAAAAGGTGTTTATTGAGTAATGGGGTGGGGGTTTTGACCTTCAAAAATGCATTCAAGGAGACACTCATTAATTCAACACACTTAAATCTAGTTAAAGTCTTATAAAGAAGAAGAGAGAACAAGTCCGGACTTGCCCGACAGGTACAAATTCATGTGCTGTATGCACAAGACGAAGTTTTTTATGAGGTTAAGAGATAGTATAGTCATATTGATTGAGGATTGGGGTGTACTAATGTGATAGTGCAAAATATTTTCATATCCGAAAAAGGTAATAATGAATACCAAGCTCACCTCTGCGATCCATTCTGATTCTGTGGATTAAATAGTATAACAGTTTGATAAAAAACCTTACATTGTTTAGTGGACAACTCAGAGTCAAAATATGCACTGCCAGTCTGCACTTTCACAGAGCACTAGACCCTCTGCTGTGAATAGCTCACTCATTATGCACTCGTTACTACTGAGCGACCACGCAAACACAGAACAGCACAATTACCAGCTACAGGTACAGTATATCCATACTGTTTTTGTTTGTGATAGCTAATAAATCAAACAATATAACGGCTACCTGATCCAATGTATATCTCCTCTGTTAGTTTGAAAGATCTCAAGAATTTACGGGATACTTCATTACCTTAAACGGACACAAACCAAACTTGAATGCCAAATACTGACACCTGGACTGGAGATTTAAAATGGTCATTTGTTACATCGAAGTCGGTATGGGAAAGTTTTGATTTGGCTGCCATCTTTGTTCTCTTTGTCTGTGTTTATTTTATATATCCGCTAACGTGCCGTGCATTTGATGCATTCAACCTATAACAGGATGGATATTAGAAGTAGGCAATAAACAAACTTTATACTTCAAACTTCAATCACCTTCAAACTTCAAATACCAACTTTGATTTTACAGAGCAAGTATGGTATGTGTTTTATAGTTCGGAAAAAATCTATGCAGTCATTGTTATGACAATTATAGTTTTATTTAGAGTTCAATGTTGTGAGGCATTGAAACCAGAGCTCCATTGAGGACAAAATATATAATCTGAAATATGTGTTCTGACTGTTTTTGTGGTCAGTAGGCTATAGACCTGGGGCTGGTTTCAATTAGAGATTTAGCCGTGCTTTCACGGCTACAGGCCAGCTAAAGCTCAGCCACTCACCAAATCGGGTTTCAATTAGGATAAAGTTAACACACTCATAGCTGATCCTGAGCCAAATCTTGGCTGTTCTGTTTCAGACGGCTATCACTCAGCAACCATGCAATTTCATATGTAAGATATGCTAATTTATTGAATAGTATCATACTATCGTAATTTTTGATAACTTAGATTCATCAAAGTGTAATTAATCTGCAATGACAATAGACATAAAAACCACTGACTCATAAACTCTGTCGTGTTTAATGATAATGTGAGATTTCTCCAAAATGAATATCAATCTACTAACCTGAGGGACAACTGAGTGGTAGCAGGGCCTAATTGAAACATGATAAAGTGGCTGCAAAGATCTGGATACAGCTCAGGTATATGTGTGCTAAATACAATTTAGCCGGATCCGAATTGAAACTAGCCCCAGTTGTTGGAAACCAGCAGCCTCTTTGGATGTGCAACCTAATGGGCAATCTTTTGAGGCCGGTTTTATTCCCTCATGTCTTTAAAACTTAATATACATACTATGTCCAAGTATTGATGCTGTAAATACGTACACAAATTTGGCTTTCCAAAATAGCGTATGTTCTGTATCATACTTATACTTTTTTACATATTTATCATAGCTTGTGTTGACAGTAAAACGGTCAGTTATGCTTCGGCTATCGGCGAAAAAAACATACAAAGTCTCAATCTTGCCATATATAATATGTATAATTTAGAGCCCTGTGCTTCGCTTCTTGGCCACATCATTAAATCCATATATCGATACCTAAAATCGAGAGTACTGAAAGGGAGAAATTGAAAATCCAAATCGAGACAAGGGTTGGTTGAAATCGAAGGTGTAAAATCGGAAACAGGAAAATCAATCAATCAAAATCAGAATCGAGGCATCACCAGCCAAATAAAAAGTAATTTCAGCACTAATCTGTATGTATCAATAGCAATCCATCTTTCAATCTAGTAGTTCACTCATTTGGTGGTATACACAAGCATTTCCTGCCACTTTCAATCTGATCAGCAGAGGGATGTGTGTAGATATACTTTTTGGTTAAGATTACTGCAGATTACATAAATCAGTATATTATGTTGGTAATGAGCAAGACATTTGGCTAATAAGCATAATGCCATGTCTCCGTCTCCAACAGCTTAGTCAATTTTACATTCTGATTTCACATGAAACATTTTGAAAAATTTTCGCAAGTTGTCAAGTGTGTTAAATCAGTTTTTGTGCTTCGCAGACACCTATTATAACTAAAAAAGAATTGTAGTGTATAATATATTTAATGTTATTCGCTGTTATCACACTACATAATTATAGGATTTTGTTGCAGCAAATTCACACAATAACAACGGTATATAGGCAATCTCTTCATATCAATCAATAAAAGACTGTACAAGTTGCAGTATAATAATTGGGTTTATTGAATGTAATCAGATGTATTGTCACCACTTTCTCTTACAAGAAAGGCAGTGAAAAGAAAATATTGGCTAACAATATTGTTGTATGGTGGATAAAATTTTTATTTGTAACAATTGCTTCAAACAGTTATTCCTGTTACAAAAAGCGGTAAGTTATCTAATTTATACGTAATTATAAAAATAAAATAAAACAATATATAATAAATGTGTAATATATTACTTCATCAAACGCATTTTCAACATCGAAAAACCTTTTTGGTCAGTTGTATGATGTCAAACTCAAATGATGCACTAATATTTTAAATGATAAGACAAACTTCAGTAGAGATATTTATTAGTAGATGGCTAGTTGTATCAAAGCCTGTACATAAATATAAGACAGTAACCCCTTCCATTGATTTTCGTATAAGCAGATGAGCCAAATTTAAGGTTGTGGGTCAATATTTAGGTGGGGCCTCTGCATAAACATGACCATCATCAGTTGCATCTTGACCGGCTGGAAGCTGTAGCGTCTCATACTGATTCTGATTCTCTTGACTGGTTGGTTTGAAGTTTTCATACATCTTGTCTTCCCTTTGTTCCCCTTTGGTATCAGCAACTTCAGCATACTCTGTGTTGGAGAGAGCACTGAATCTCAATTCTATATCCTCATAAGTTGGAGGAGGAGATCTATCATCAGGACCTCTCATTGTTGGTACACTGGATGCCTGCCCATCTGTGGTCTGTGGAGATTCTGACCTTTTTCTTAGGTAGATTACAAGCACTAGTATCCCAACAATCACCAATACTGAGACAAACACTCCAACTAGGATTTGAACTGTGGAGCAAACAACAAATAATTCATCAAGATGTATCAATATTGAAAGTAATTTTGCTGAAAAGTGAATGAGCACACGTTTTGGAAAGGAAAGATGAAATTATGTTAACAGTGGGAAAGATACAATCTTCCAATCTACTTCTATTATATTGACCCACAAGGTATGCATGTGCCATATTCATTATTAATATATTTAACAATGATCACTGTCCGAATCTCAATCGAATTCATTATCGTTATCCACAATTTTGATGTTATGATGACATGTGATAGCAGCTTAAATACTAATCTCCTAGTATCATGTCCATCCTGCATAATCAATCAAGTCTTCATATTTGAACTATTAACAAACTAGGAAGTAAACACATACCCAAATTTTGCTCTTTGCAAACAAGAGTATTTTCAGACCATATCAGTCCTGAGGGTGTTTCACTGCAGGTAGATACCCCTTCTCCCGAGACAATATTGGTATCACATTGGTAGAATGCCTGAGCACCAAGTTTGTAGTCTTCTGATGAGCCAAGAAGGTGAGCGTTTTTAATTTCAGGTGGTGGACTACACCTCTGAAGAGTCACTGCGAAGAAGTAATGATAATGATGAATATCATAAAAATATTGAGACTTTCAGATGATTAGCCATCAAATAATACAATCTTTTTTGATGTGATATGACACCGCATAACATAAAGTACTAAAAATGTAGCTTCAATATCATATGTAATGTAATTAAAGTACAATCTCAAAATATAGACTACCATTTATAATAATTGAGTATACTATACTATTAAATGTTATTTGCATTGATGCACTGTACAATAGGCTTGCATTTAATCCAGATGAGAGAGGTACTAACTATCAATCTTCAAGGTTATTTTCAGCTGAACTGTGTCTTAAAAAATTTGTTGGCCGTTTTTTGCTCAGTGGAAGAAAAAGTGTCCCGTAACCTCATATCACTTACGTTGGAATGATTTTGAATCTGTGAATTGTATGAACTCTCTGTCTCCCTGAAAAAGAGAGTCATCAAAGAACGCTCTTCTGGGTGAAGAGATAGGTTTGACAATGGTAAACTGGGCAGGCATGATTAAACGGATTTAGCGTTCTCTATATCAATATATAGCAATGTTTTTTGATTACAGAAGTGATATATGTCTTCTATGCACCTATTAAATTCAGATTTTCAACGTAGATGTAACTTATTTTGCGAGTAGCTTTAAAGGATTCCACATTTCACTCACCCCGATAGTGCCTTGATATCCAATGTGAACAGTATAGAATTGGTTTTTCTGTAGCAGCTGGTTGTAGTAGCCCAAGTTTTGTTCTTGACTTCCAATTGTAAGCAACAGACCGCGGATGGTAATCTGTTCTGCCTTGAATGTGGCTGTAATGTAGCATGCCTGGTTGGTTGCAGAAGCCAAAGTTGAGTTATAAAGCTTATTAACATTGCATTCAACAGGTAATGCTCTCTTCTTTATACGATGTGATGCTTCATTCTGGCTTATCACAACCAAGTATTGGCTACAAAATATCAATAACCATCCTATCATTTCCTATTATATCATATCCTATCATATTACATCCTCCTAGTACTAAGATAGACTAGGAGTTAACATGGGGTATACGAAACTCAAGAATTGAATTTTGATCAAATCAAAATAACTTATTGAGGATTGCACCTTGTAACATTAACAAAAT